>CM059599.1:389564425-392526925 GCA_030412105.1 Cyclura pinguis
ACTTGAGGGGATTAGCGTGTCTGCCTCAAGTTGAGCAAATATTCCATCAGGCAAGGACCATTTACATGAAGTCACACCACAAACTAACACAGCTGAAGATCCTGAGACTTTGGCAACACCTTGCAATCCCACCACACAAAGGAAATTACCAATGTGGAGCTTTGTTATTGCTCCAACACCCATTGTTCTCCCTGGGAAAGGATTAGTCCTCCAGGTACTTTTTCCCCTACAAATAGTCCCGACTTCTGAGCATTCTTCGGATCACTCTGGGTCACCCCAGCAGACCGTTACTCCGTCCATCGAGTAATCCTCTCAGCCCTCTCCGTGCTGAGCCCCACTTCTCTGCTGCCTTCCTGGACCCAGGACTTCAGGAAAAGGTCCAGTATTACCCCAAATGTACCCCTCCAATGCTCCCCTATCCAATTTCCTCTCTTTTGTTTCTTAATAGCTCTTGGGTGCGTGTGTGCATGAGTGCGCTGGTGCATGAGACTTTCCTTCAATAAAATCATTTATTGGACATTTTTGTTTGGTTTTTGGCCTGACCCTGTAAAAACTGGGTAAAAAGATCGTGCTAGGTTACCCTGCCTCTCGCATTGCTATTGCTTGTGCTCTGGCTAGTTTCCATTCCCCATCATGTGGAGCACATTGAGGTGTCCCCCAAGGGACCCCAGAAATCAGGGTAACACTCCAGCTCCCATCAAGTCCTGATGAAGAACAAGGCCCGCGTCTGCTTCAGCCACCAGATCCTCAGATCTAAGGAGGGAGCTGTCATTTGGAGCCAGAAGTGCCTCCAATCCAACCCCAGCCCATCAGATTCCTCAAATTCCAAAGAGTGAGTTAGGGCAGCACCACAGAACTTTATCCGTGTGACGCTTATTGGACATTGTACCCACAGATGAGCATTGTGCCTTCCAGTTATGCCTTCCACATTTCTTTGCACCATCAGTCACACAGCGGAGCAATTCACTAATATGCAGTCACCACATAACTCTGGGAATGCAAACAAATGTTCCATCTCCTTGTTGCAGGATATCAACCACAGGGTTTTTTTTTATTTAAAGGAACCACTCTTTGCTTTTCTGCTTCTCTGAAGTCATTGAATTGGTTACCTATGGATAAATGAAAACTCTCAATGCTACAAGCTACAGGGCTTGGGTTCAAAACAGGCTTAAATAGCCTAAGACAACATTAAGGAAAGATACAAGCGTGTGCAACAGAGTAAAATAAATCCATCAGATTCATTAGAGAATGGCATAACAGTATGCCCAGACTGATCCCGCTAGCAATGATACTCAAGAAGGGGGAAAAAAACCCTTGTACAAATAAAACTTAAAACGCTGATTTTAAAATACAGACGTCTTCCGCCTCAGGAGAAGCGCTTGTTAAAAGAGCAGGAATTCTCTCTCAACCAGAAGGATCATAAGGGTTTTAAAATTTTATTTGTTTCTTAAGAAAAGAGAAGTTTTCTTGGGAGCAGCCTTGATCATTCTGAGGATCAAAACAAGACCAAAAGGCAACTGATCTTTATTATTTAGTCTTTAAGCTTGGACTGCTGTATATGCCTCTCTCGGAACCAGTCGCCCAGAAGCTGGTGGGGCTGACTTGATAAAAGAAGAAAGTAAAAAGTAAGGGGGGGAAAAGATTGCAGTTAGATCACAAAAGGAACAAAGTTATGCCTCACTGCAGTACCATCGTAACACAACATATATATGGTCTGTATTGATCAAGTCAGTCCTTCTTAAGAAGTCTGGATACGGGGGACAGGCATTATTTTTTCTCCAATATGTCAGGGATCAGTGCCATATTTGTGTCCATTGGCTACAATCTTTCATTAATGTTGGAAAATTCTGGCATTCTCTCTCTCTCCTCTTGTTCTATGTCAAGTGGGGCTTAATAAGCTTAGAGTTTCTTTTCCCTTTGCATGTCAAAGCCTTCTCCCCTCTCACCTAAAGCCTCACTCTTGCTCTTTGTCTTATTTAAATGCATGGCTATGGTATCCAGGTGACCAGACCATATGACGCAGGATGGACCCTGGGGTCATTGGCCTTATGTAAAAGATCACACTTCTCTCTCTTTGCTCTCTCTCTTTTGCTTCTACAACCTTCTCTCCGACCATGCCTCGCCTCTCCACCAACAAGATGGTGAGTTAAGAATGAAGCTACTATCTTACCTAACTTTTTTGCTAGCTAGTTAGGATCCAGGCTCTCCAATGCATACGTAATTGTAAAATTCTTTAATAAACTTTTTCTAAAACTCTAACTCCCAACAATTGAGGCAGTAGTCCATGAAACACCACTTTGGGTAGCACTGGGCTAAGTGACACTGCTGGGTGTTTTCATTATTGGAAAAAGGAGAGCAGTGCAAGTGACTGAGTGGTTGAGATCCTGCACCAGGGTTATGTAGCGTAAATCTCAGCATTTCGAGTTGGGTGAAGATTGTGATTCTCAGCCCAGGTACTGAAAGGCAACATTGAACCAGGGCAGCACATGTGCAAACAAATGCACAACTAAATGCACATGACCATATATGTCCAATCTGCAATGCAAATCCACGTACAATGTGCAATGCAAACATGTACAATGTCTCTCCCTGTCCAATGTGCACAAAAATGTCCAATCACTTCTGTAGGAGAATTTAAGGGCTGGCATCCTATTTGAGACTTGCATTTTTTCTCAACGCCTTTTGTTGTTGTGTGCCTTCAAGTAATTTCCAACTTAAGGCAACCCTAAGGTGAACCTGTCATGGGTTTTCTGGGGGCTGAGAGTATGTAACACACCCAAGGTCACCTAGTGGGTTTCCATGCCCAAGTGGGGAATCAAATCCTGCTACCCAGGATTGTAGCCCAACACACAAACCACTACACCCCACTGTGTGTGCACAAAACTGAATTGAGTAGCTTGACAATGCCCATATTCATGTGTGGACAAGACTACAACATACGGGCATCCATCGTGCAATGGTGGAGTGACTGGTGTGCCATGGCTGATGCAGAACGAGCACACATGAGCACTGAGGAGCTTCCTGAGGCACATCCAGATGGGTTATGAAATGCTGGGGCACAACAGGAACTCCTGATATGTTTCAGAATGCTCCAACTCACGTTGGAAGTGCCCAATGTGCATCGGAGGCACCCAGTGTACCTCGGGGCACTCTTGTCAGCATCCGTATGCAAGTCTTCAAATTCAGTAACAGGGTTCTGTTGCATTTCTGCAGTGTAGGTACAAGACTGTGATGGAGAATTGTGACCTATATTTGTAAATTCCAAATAAAACTCAGAGTAAATTCACTGCCTTCACTAATGTAGGAGGCCCCAGTCACCACTGCATGCAGAAATTTGCTTACATTCATTGCAGGCTCCCTTCTACATGCAATGGTGACTGGAGCCTCCTACATCAGTGAATGCAGTGAATCTACTCTGGGTTTTAGTCTGAACTTTAACGGGCCTATTCCTTTAAGTAGGGTACCACAATTCAAGAAGCATATTCACAATCTGGAATATGACATCTCCAGAGGAGGGTGACCAAAATGGTGAAAGGCCTGGAAACCACAAAGCCCTATGAGAAGCTTAGAGTTATGTTTAGCCTGGAGAAGAGAAGGTTATGAGGGGACATGACAGCCACATTTAAATAATTGAAAAGATGTCATATGGAAGATGGGACAAGCCTGTTTTCTGCTGCTCCAGAGACCAGGAAATGGAACAATGGCTTCAAACTACAGGAAAAATGATCTACCTAAACCTTAGGAAGAACTTCCTCGTGGCAAGAGTGGAATACACTGCTGCCTTAGTGGAAGGTGTGGGAGTCTCTTCCTTCTTTGGAGGTTTTTCAACAGAGGCTGGATGGGTACCTGTACAAGGGATAGTTTTGATTGTGTATTCCTGTATGGCAGAAGGGAGCTGGATTGGATGGCCCTTGGGGTCCCTTCCCCTGCTATGGATCTATGATTCTATGATTCTTGATGTTCAGACTAAATCCCAGAAAAGAATTCCCTGCCCAAATGGCTTGGGAGCAGCAGATACGTGAAAGTCTGGCATTCTGTCCAGGGATGCTCCCTAAAACTCACTGGTGAGCACACACAGGCAGTAGTGCGAGAAACTGGTTCCAGATATCAGATTAATAATCAGAGGGAATGCTTGGATTGCGTCTTCCTCCATGGCAGAATGGGGCTGGACTGGATGGCCCTTGGGGTATCTTCCAGCTCTAGGATTCTGTTCAAGGTGCTGAGCTTATGTGGGGATGGGGGTCAGCCCCTTGCATAGTTCCTTTAAAGTGTGGATGAAAACCCAGAATGGATTCACTGGTCCCACTGATTCAGCAACCACCCTCTGCTCGGAGACAGCCTTGCAATGTTACCAGCATCACGTCCTTCATGCCGGGTGGGAATGAGTGTTGTTACTGCTGTTAAAAAAAATCTGTTTTCTTTAGAGATCATCTCAATAGATGCCAAAGCGTTCAGATTTCTGGTGAAGGCCAAGATAAACAGCACGGAGACTTGCTGTGTTGCTTTTTTCCACACACACACACATATACATCGGAAACAACAAAGCAACTGTTTATTATGTCCCCTTCTCCCTCTGGTTGCCCGGAGGAAAGTAATGACCCCAGAATACTGTTTATTCTGTTGAGCAGAATTCTAAAGGGACTCCGGCATCCCACCGACTGATTAAAATTGCTCAGCCTCTTGCTTCTTTCCACATTTGCAGGCTGAAGAAAAGGGAGTTCTCTTTCCCTTGGGCTGTCAGGGATGAATCTGTCTTAAAGGTGGGAGGATGACAGTGATAGTTGGGGAAGGAAGTCCCGCTTATTGCCACCAGTAGCCTTTCACTTGGACGGCCCGTCTTAGCCAAAAGCCTCTCCAGGAAATCCTATCCAAGAGGGCAACCAAAAGACAAAAACAAAATGATGATGATAATGATGATAATGGCTGGAATCCTTTTTTTAATTAAAAAATTTTATTAAGAAGATTTTTTTAAATAGCGCTTTAAGAGTTACAGAGATTAGACAAAAAATAAAAAATAAAAACTGAAATGCAATATAATCAAAACTGAGAAGTACAGAATGAAAACAAAGAAAGAAAAATGGAAGAAAAGAAGAAAAAGAGAAAAACGAGACTTCAGATCTTCCTCTTGGTGGATATATATCACGTAGTTATTAATGCCTCTCTGTCCAAAATTACAACATATTGCCTTCTTTTGATAGCCTATTCTTTCTAAGAATTAAAACCAAACGTTATCAAGCATTTTTATTTTTTTAATTATTTTAAATTTTGTTTTGCAAAAAAATAATATCTATAAAGGATTTCTTAAAAGAAATATTACTAGTGGCCTTTCTTTAATCAAACCAAATATTGACTGGTCTCCCAATATTGTTGCCATATTTATCTAAATTCTCTCTGAGTCTTCTTGGCAAGCATCCTTTAGACGAAGTTCTCCATCACCTTCTTCTGAGCCTCACAAATCAAAATGTCCCAAAGAAAATGTATGACAAATACAGTAATTAAAACAGCATCCAATAAATCCATGCTATTATCTCATGCCTTCGTGCCAAGCATGACTCTTGGCAACCCTCTCCTCAGGTTTTCTTGGCCAGAGTTAATATTCAGAGGTTGAGGCTGAGAAAGAATGTGCCTTGCTCGAGGTAACCCGTGGATCTCCATAGCTCAGAGGCGATTTGAACCCTGGTCTTCTGCAGTCCTCCTAGTCGAGCACCCCAGCCACCGCAGTATACTGGCTGTTCCTTGGTGTCTTACACAAGCAGGAGTTTCTCCTTTGGGAAGTGGTGGACACTTTGGTCCAATATGGAACATCCACATTCAATTCAAGGTTGTATCATCAGAGTGGAGCACATGGGGCTATTGGCATGCAGAAGCACCTGTACATGCACATAGGATTGTGCATTCAGTTGTACTTTGGGGGGCGTATTCAACTGCATTTTGTTGCTATTCAACACAAGTTTTGTGTAGCACGATCAATGTGCAACTCCACATGTGTACATTACCTCTACACAGACCAGATGTGATGTCTTAGCCTCTTTTACAGGATTGGTAATTCTATTTATGGGATAAAATTGTGAGGATAAAGTGAGATGCTGCCACATAGATTGGCCTCTGCTCGTTGGATAAAGCATTAAATCTCATGGAATCATAGGTTTCAAAGAGATCCTGGGGTTATCCACTCCAACTCCATTCTGTCACGTAGGAAGACACAATCAAAGCCCTCCTTTTGACAGATGGACATCCAGCCTCTGCTTAAAAACCTCCAAAGGAGGAGGAGGAGACTCCCCCACCCTCCACTGAGACAGCAGCAGATTCCACTGTCAAACTGCTCTGACTGCCAGGAACTTCCTGTCAATGTTTAGGTAAAATCTCTTTTCCTGAAGTTTGAAGCCATCGCTCCATGTGCTAGTCTCTGTTGGAGGAGCAGAAAACGGGCTTGCTCCATCTTCCATATGACATCCCTTCAAATATTTAAACATGGCCATCATATCCCCTCTTAACCTTCCCTTCCCCAGGCTAAACATCCCCAGCTCTTTCAGCTGCTCCTCAGAGGGCTTCATGGTTTCCAGGCCTTTGATCATTTCAGTCTCCCTTCTCTGGACGTGTTCCGGCTTGTCAATATCTTTATTGAATTGGATTCCCCAAACTGGACATAATATTCCTGCTGAGGTCTGACCAAAGGAGACTTCTGATGCTTAGTTTGACTCTTATCTTGCTTGTTTTCTTCTGGGAATTTTCCCAGTAGGAGTGATTTGGTAACATTGGCAAACTACATTAGGACGGAAGGACTCAGGACTTAGGTGTCCCATTCTATTCAGGTTCTGGTCTGTCAAAGTGAGAAACAGACCAGAAGTTGGATCTTTGATTCACCAGGCCTGGTCTTCTAATTTCTAATATCCCCCTCAGAATACAAGCACAACAAATAAACACGTGACCAGCAAGCCTATTGCTGAGACAGGCATTCATTTAGATCTCTGGAACTGATTCAACAGTAGTACAAATTCTCTTCAAATTTGTTTGCAAGAGATCTTTTTAAAAAGCTTTTCTTTAAATCCAAAGATTCTTGTTTGAGCTGCATGATAGGTCTTCCAGATCTCCAGCATGTGTGCTGTGCTTGTGTCTACATAGAATTTTGGAAAGCTGTCCTGATTCTACTGAATCAGACCTTGATCCAAGACTCTCCAGGGTTTCAAAACACCGACCAAGAACTGGGGGTATGTTACCCTGTGAACTGGGGGTCCCGGGAGGGACACCAAAATGTGCTCCACTAAAGGTGGGGAAAATTAGCTCAGAGCACTGCTTAGCGTTGCGAGAGGCAGGGTAACGTAGCGAGATCTTGAACCCTACGTCTACGGGGTCAGGTCAAGTCAAGGAGAACACCGAAGTTGAAATAATAAAATGATGTTTATTAAACACAAGCAAAACAGTGTATGCGACACACTCACACAAGATAACTAAAGAAAATAAAGGTTGGAGTGGTATAGAGGGATTTTTAGAGGGATTGCTGGTTTGGGTGATACTTCACCTGTCCCGAAGCCCACAAAAATAGAGAGCGAGGCTGGGGTGCGATGTAGCTCAGCACGTGGAGCTGAGGGGAGGCTCGCCAAGCAAAGCGGCAGCAAGGCGGGATGAAACTCGGGAGCAATCCGAGGAAGGTCTCGGAATCGAGGGTTTTTATAAGGAGAATTGTGATTGCAGGCTATGCCGTACTTGGGGAAAAACAATAGATTTGGAGTTGGAGACAAAGCCTCCAAAAGGTCAGAATCTGAATGATTGAGTTATCATAACAGTTCTCAATAGAGTAGCCAGTATGCAGACGCAGAGTACTTGGGTATTGCATAGTTTACCCATCAAGCTGCCATCGCGGGGCAGAGGCTCTTTTGTAAGTGGCGTGCGTACCTGATGAGAGTACTTGCCTGGAGGTCTCCTGAAGCAGCGAGTCAGCTATTTCTGGCCTGCCTGTCTTGTAGTTTGAATATCACGGCTATTAAAGGCCGAGCTTGTTTACGTGCTTGTCCGGTGGCCTCGCAAGCACGTGTAGAGGAATAGAAAGGTGCAGCCGAATTGTGATATCAGGGGATATCTTTTAATATCCCCAAAGCTCAGACTAGCCAGGGCAGTAACAGGTAGGTGAGTGGAAAAGAACCTCCAAACAATAAAAAAAGAAAATACTTTAAATAATATTGTGAGAAATATAAGGGAGAAAGAAAAGTCTCTAGGTAATACAATGTAGACAAATTTCAATACAATACAAAGGGAGTACAATATGAATGTTTATATGAAAGTATGAAAATAAGCATTGTTTTAAATTACTTAACTTCTTTCATTGTTGTTTGAAGGCCCCCCTGAAATCATGTTGAAATAGGGCAGGGTATAAACCAATCAATCTTTGGTCTCATTGGGTCCTTGCCTGGCCGAGTAGTTAGATACATTGTGGTTGCTTGAGCACATTTGTATGAAACAAGGGCAGCTTTGGTACTGATAAATAAGGCAAAGCCAAATATGGAGTTCACCACTCCAGGGTTTCAGCGAACCTTCAGCTCAATCAGCATATGATGGAGACTGCACCTGCAATTGAACCCAGGACCTCCTGTAAGGGATGTAGGCAGCTACCTTATACTGATTCAGACCCCGGGGCCATCAAGCCCAGAATGGTCAGCTTCAGGGTTTCAGCAACCCAGAAGCTGCTGAGATTCCTTGGTGGTCTCTCATCCAAATATTCACCAGGTCCAACTCTGCTTAGCCACTGAAATTGGGTGTCTTCAGGGTGTCATGCATTTAAAAAGGATAGGCTTCCCTCTCCCCTCATTCTGAGTAGGAGAAGCTTGCAGCCCAAGGTTTGGGACAATCTCTTTCGTCGCCCTACTTGGAGACACCTGGGGCTGAACTGAGGGCTTTTTGGAAGCCAGGAAAGTCTTCTGTCACTTAGCTATGGTCTTTTTCAGAAAGAAGGAGACCTCTGTTCCAGGAGCATAGCTTAGTTTTGCCAGCTCAGGTCCATAACAGGCACTGAGGTTTCTGGGTCAATCCCTGGTGATGTAATTAAGACAAACTGCAGTTGCTCACAGCTTGTCAAGTCCAATAGCTCCCGTTCATTTGCCTTTTCAGTGGTCCATGATATCCACAGAACTCTCCTCCAGCACCACATTTCAAATGTGTTGATTCGCTTCCTGTCAGCTTACCTTCACTGCATAGAAATGGAAAATACTATGTGCATAGAAATCAGAAATACTGTGGTTTGGATGATTCTGACTTCAGTATCTGATGATTTGATGAGATATGGTCACCATAAGTCAGGGTCAACTTGAATGCCCATTGCAAAGACACAGCAATAGTAACCTCAGCTTGCCCTCCCTGTATCTGTGCGCTGATGTTCTTCTCAGAAGCGACTGAAGCCAGGGAGAGAAATTCAAGAAACATTTTAGCTGGGATCAGCAAAAAGTGGGAGCCATCATTAGCAATCTGCTGAATCAGACCTCCAGGGTACCGCAGTTCTCAAACCTAGGGCGAGAAATACCAGGCTAAAAAAGAAAAAGGAAAGGAATGTGCTCAGAATGTGTATGCATCAAGGTGTGCATGGAATGAGCAAGTCATGGGACCATCAAGGTGAGAGAGGCATGGAGAATATCAGATTCTTTCGCCTGCAGCAAACAAGGAGGGTTGTTGCACCCCGTGAACAGGTCCAAGAATTACCGGGAGGCCGTTATGTCCTCATTTCGGCTACCTTATTTGGTGGCCCCATCTGTACAAACTGTTAACTTTGTTTATGTGACTAGAACTGCATTGGATGGAACTTTTCAAGAAGAAATATCTTTACCATTGTCACATAAAGACCTTTTTCCATTTAAACAGGCTTTTGGCTGCAAACAGGTTGTGCAGAGAGGTCTTGGATGAAGGTGCGAGAGCCATACCTTTATTCTCATAGGCCATTTCTGCATTACACTGTTATAGTGCTATTATTCTACTTTCAACATCCTATGGAATCCTGGGGTTTGCAGTTTAGGGAGGGACAAGCCGGCCCCTCCCTAAACTGCAAACCCCAGGATTCCATAGGATGTTGAAAGTGGAATAATAGCACTATAACAGTCTAGCGCGGAAATGGCCATTGTTATGTTTTTATACGCTTTTATGCTCTTTTAAACTGTTGGTGCTGTGTACCTTGAAGTCATTTCCAATTTACAGTGACCCTAAGGCAAGCCTCTCATGGGATTTTCTGGGGCTGAGAGTGTGTGATGTGTCCAAGGTCACGCAGTGAGTTTCCATGGCGAAGCAGGGAATTGAACCCTGGTTTCCAGGGGCATAGTTCAACATTTCAGTGGTTTCCTAATAGGGGATTTTGCTTAAATAACTTATTTTGTTATAATCATTGGGTTTTTTTAAGCTGGACTTTATGCTGTGAACAGTTTTGGATAACATGGAAAGAAAGCTAGGATATGAATTAAATTAAAATAAAAAAAAATGCTTCCCACCCAAGCATCCTCTTGAACCCCCTTCCCCCATTTGCTATGAGAGCAATGGGGTTTTAGAGACTAAGTGTTCCCTGCACACCTCTGCCCTAAACATGCTTTCCCCTTTTGCTCAATTACCCATTGTGAGAATGCAGCTAAGTAACCACGCCTGGTGACTGAGGTGTTACCCCACTGGAAAAACCTGTCCCGGGGTCTACAATTTTGATATTAAATATGATTCCATGTACCTGAGAGGTCACCCAGATGAGCACGTAGGCAGCAACGGTCAAACGATCAAAAACTAGGTCAGGCCAGTAAAATCCCCAGTCACGTAGCCCCAGGAGACCTCAAGCTGTGTGAACCCACAGTAGACAAAGGGTCCTCAGCCCCTGAGAAGCCAACTTGAGGGTGTTAGCGTGTGTGCCCCAAGTTGAGCACCGATAGCAATAAAATCCTATCAGGTGAGGACCATTTACATAAAGTCACACCACAACCCAATGCAGCCAAAGATCCTGAGACTTTGGCAACACCTTGTAATCTCATCAAGCAAAGGAAGTTACCATTGTGGAGCTTCTTTCTCATTCTAACACCCATTGTTCTCCCCGGGAAAGGATTAGCCCTCCAGCTACTTTTTCCCCTACAAATAGTCCCAGTTTTGCAGCAGTTCTTTGGATCATTCCCAGTCATCCCAGCAGACCGTTTCTCCGTCCGTTGAGTGATCCCCTCAGCCCTCTCCGTGCTGAGCCCCACTTCTCCACTGTCTTTCCTGGACCAAGGACTTCAGGAAAAGGTGCAGCATTACCCCAGCTACAATCCCTTCAATATTTCCCTATGCAGTTTCCTCTCTTTTGCTTCTTAATAGGTCTTGAGTGAGTGTGTGAGTGATTGTGTTGGTGCATGAGACTTTCATTCAATAAAATCATTTATTAGACATTTTCGTTTGGTTTTTGGCTTGGCCTGACCCTGTAAAAACTGGGTGAAAAGACCCTGCTAGGTTACCCTGCCTCTCGTATGGCTATTGCTTGTGCTCTGGCTAGTTTCTATTCCCCATCACATGGAGCACATTGAGTTGTGCCCCAAGGGACCCCAGAAATCAGGGTAACAGGGGGATCTTCCAGGTGTGTTTGCGAGTTCACACAAGACTTCTCTCGCTCTCCTCCTCTCTCGTTTCATCCCTCTCCCTCAAGATGGCGGGAGCCTGCTCTGCTGAGCAGCTGCTCTTCTCGACACTTTCCTGTAGTTCAGTCAGGACTGAAGCACTGCGGGTGTATTTGAATATACCTTTAAATGTAATTAGTAAATTTTTAGCTATGCAGCTTGCATACTGCCTGTTTGCCTCACTTTGCTAAAACTAGGCTCAGAGAGACCCACGAGATTCAGCATTCCCACTTGTGAATTCTGCTAAATCTGAATCTTAATTGAACCAGTCTTCATCTTTCCCACAAAAGGGGCTAACACCCCAGGAATCTTCTTCTAATCCAACAGGTTGTTTTTCAGTTTTGGAAAAAAATATAAATATATGCCTTTATGTCACCTGTCAGCTTACGGTGACCCCATGAATTTCACAGGATTTTCCTAGGTAAGGATTATTCAGAGGTGGGTTTGCCAATTCCTCCCTCTGAAACAGAACCTACAGCACCTGATACCAAATGGCAGTCTCCCATCTAAGTACTAACCAGGGCTGGCCCTCCTTAGCTTCCAAGTTCAGATGGGATCTGGGGCCTTTAGAGTATTTAGGCCATCTAGAAGAAATGTACTGGCCCTGTAATCACTTGAAGTAAAAAATTTCAGTTTTCTGTGATGTCCCCCAATCCCTTTCTTTCTAACATGGAATTGATACGAGCTTCCTTTCATCACCAACACACCGTATTAGGAGATCTTGGAAAAATCCCAGTCTCGCCATCCTTAAAAACCACTCCCCAGTTGCCAACTGTTACTCTGAGGGAGAAACCCTATCCTGGGGTCTACAATTTTAATATTAAAATATGATTCTGTGCGCCAGAGAGGTCCCCCGAAGGGGCACACAGGCAGCAATGGTCAAAGATTGGAAACCAGGTCAGGCGAGTAAATCCCCAGTCAAGTAGCTCCAGGAAACCTCAAGATGTATAAACAAAGGGTCCTCAGCCCCGAGACGCTGACTTGAGGGGATTAGTGTGTCTGCCCCAAGTTGAGCAAATATTCCATCAGGCAAGGACCATTTACATGAAGTCACACCACAAACTAACACAGCCAAAGATCCTGAGACTTTGACAACACCTAATAATACCATCACGCCACGGAAATTACCAGTGTGGAGCTTCGTGCCCACTGCAACACCCATTGTTCTCCCCGGGAAAGGATTAGTCCTCCAGGTACTTTTCCCCCTACAAATAGCCCCTTACATCTTTACTCTGTGTACTGGGGGTCCCGGGAGGGACACCAAAATGTGCTCCAATAAAGGTGGGGAAAATCAGCTCAGAGCACTGCTTAGCATTACAAGAGGCAGGGTAACGTAGCGAGATCTTGAACCCTATGTCTACGGGGTCGGGTCGAGTCAAGGAGTACACAAAAGTTGAAATAATAAATAATGTTTTATTAAACACAAGCAAAATAGTGTATGTGACACACTCATTCAAGATAACTAAAGAAATAAAGGTTCGAGTGGTATAGAGGGATTGCTGGTTTGGGTGGTACTTCACCTGTCCTGCAGCCCAGCAAAAATAGAGAGCGAGGCTGGGGTGCGATGTAGCTCAGCGCGTGGAGCTGAGGGGAGGCTCGCCAAGCAAAGTGGCAGCAAGGCGGGATGAAACTTGGGAGCGATCCCAGGAAGGTCTCGGAATCAAGCGTTTTTATAAGGAGAACTGTGACCACGGGCTATGCCGTACTTGGGGAAAACAATAGATTTGGAGTTGGAGGCAAAGCCTCCTAAAGGTCAGAATCTGAATGATTGAGTTATCGTAGCGGTTCTCAATAGAGTAGCCAGTATGCAAACGCAGAGTACTTGGGTATTGCATAGTTAACCCATCAAGCTGCCATCGCAGGGCAGAGGCTCTTTTGCAAGTGGCGCGCATACTTAATGAGAGTACTTGCCTGGAGGTCTCCTAAAGCGGTGAGTCAGCTATTCCTGTCCTGCCTGTATGGTAGTTTGAATATTACGGCAATTAATGGCTGAGCTTGTTTACGTGCTTGTCCTGTGGCCTCGCAAGCACATGGAGAGGAATAGAGAAGTGAAGCCGAATTATGATATCAAGAGGATATCTTGTAATTGTTGGGGAATTGAGAGATTTTTGGTAATGAGACTCTCAATCAGCAGAGTATCTTAGTAATTGCACAAAAACGGAAGTTGAACAGATTACCAGTCCCACTTCTTTCACTCCACCCCAAACACACTTAACCTAGCTCAAAATAAACACAAAAAACAATTTGGTTAAAAATATAAAAGAATTTACTCACACAATCTTGTGCATAGTCTACACAGGTTCAATTCTTGAAGAAGGTAGGAAGAAAATCAAGCACTCACATGCTTGCTGAAAATAATCCCTGTTAGGAGATCTCAGGGCATGCTTTCGGGACAAAAGGCGAAGACAAAAGGAAGGAGTAAATGGCAAGAGAACCTTTTTAAGACCAAAGAATGTGTACGTGCTGGAGGAAGAGGTGTTGACCAAAACGAACAGGAAGTTTTCTCTAGGCTATCTCTCTATGCCGACAATAAACATGCAAACAAACTAGCCAGTTAATTAAGCATGCAAAGGGTGCCACCCCCAACAGTAATATCCCCAAAGCTCGGACTAGCCAGGGCAGTAACACAGCTTCTTCGGATCGCTCCCGGTCACCCCAGCCGACCACCGCTCCGTTTGTTGAGCAATCCCCTCAGCCCTATCCATGCTGAGCCCCGCTTCTTCGCTGCCTTCTCAGACCCAGGACTACAGTATTACCCCAGCAACACCCCTTCAATGCTCCCTCTGTCCAATTTCCAATTTTTTGTTTCTTAATAGCTCTTGGGTGTGCGCGTGCGCGAGTGCGTTGGTGCATGAGACTTTTATTCAATAAAATCATTTCTTGGACATTTTCATTTGGTTTTTGGCTTGGCCTGACCCTGTAAAAACTGGGTCAAAAGACCCCGCTAGGTTAACCTGCCTCATGCAGTGCTATTCCTTTTGTTCTGGCTAGTTTCCATTCCCTATCACATGGAGCACAGTGAGGTGTCCCCCAAGGGACCCCCGAAATTAGGGTAACACAACCCCTTGTTATTTTATCTCCCATCTCCTTCAAACTATTTCCTGACAAGGAAAGTCGGTAGGATGGGTAGGAACCCCAGATCCTCTTTTATAGTTTCCCTGCAAGTTAGATCCCTGGGGGCGAACAGTTTGTGCACTGGTGGTGACAACAACCAGGTGGTTTCTCCATCAATGGTGGCAGCAACCAATTGCTTCAGTGGTTTGTGTGTCAGTAGTGGCAACAACCAGCAGCAACTTTAAGCTCTTTGCCTGGACTCAGAGGAGGTGCCCCTCAGTCCAAAAAAGCAGCATTAATTAGGCAGGACTCAGCTAGGACCCAGATCTCGCATTCCCCCACTGCTCGGCGAAGCAGTAATAAGTTCCTCAGAGTTCGTTCCCCACCCCCAGCAGCTCATTTCAGATGGCAGGGATCTTCCCAAAGGACCCCACAGGTCCCCCGTCCCTGAATGCCTGGGCTATTCTTCCCCAGTTTCAAAGCATTATGCTGGCCAGCAGAGACTACCGATCACAAGGATGTCTTAGAGAAGATATCATCACTTTTTGAAAAGCCGCAGAGGCATTGTGTTGTGAGTGTGTTAAGAACACACCCATGATCCTACATCAAGGAGATGGAGTCTACCTTTAAGAGTCGTGTGACAATGGTGCATTAGTGAATTTGCACAACTGTCAAAGATGTGCAAACAATTGCAATGCACAATGTGCATCTGTATTTGCAACGTGCAATGGCAACGTATGCATAGTATCACTGCAGGTGCAACATGGCTGAATGGGTACCACTACGTGCGTAAATCATACTTACACAGGCTTAATTTGTTAACAGGATACTAATAGGATCCTCATTATATTCTCCATACCATTTGTCTCTCCCTCCTAGGTTTTTCTGTTTCGTAAAGCCTTTTTGCACCTTTATACATGTTCCAAAAACAGCCTGGGAGCAATGATGACAATTAAATTTGCTATATGACATTACTTCAAACCAAAGAGGCTTTTGATTTGATGGGGGTCAGAGACAGAACCAAAGGAGATCAGCAGAGGGGAAAAGACAGACTGGATAGCTTGGTTCAGGTGACATATATATATATATATATATATATATATATATATATATTTATCTAAAGGCCTTTAAGCTCTGTAACTGCTCTGGTTTTCAAAGGAGTGTTCTGTGGTTGGCTTGAAGCAACGATAAAAAGCACAGCTGGGGGGATTTTGATATTCCACCGCTTTGCATAGGAGCAGCAAGACTCAAGGAAGGCTTCTCCTCTGACAAAACTATGCTGGTTTTGTCTTCTCTTTGAATTGCGCAGATTGCTGATACTCTCTTCATGGTCGTAACTCATTCAGCTTCTCCACAAGCCTCTTCCTGCTATGGTTATTCAGTTTTGTGGCATTAATTTGGACTTCTTTAAAAAAGAAAAAGGAAGATTACTGATCAAGCCTAGCCACAACGTACAAAGCGTTACAAAAGGAACATTTCTTTTCCTCACTCACTGTGCAAGTACCCAAGTACAGATCAAGTTCGAGCTTGCAGTAGTTGGAGGCTCCTATGTGAATGAGTCATGCAAATTCCTCTAGGTGTTAACATGAACTTTAAAGATGCTGAACCTGCAGTGGTCCCTCCACATTTGGGAAAGTTTAGGGAGCAGAACCCTCACAAAAGTAGAAAAAACATGAATAACTCCCCCTTCGATCCCCTTTCCATTCACCTCCACAGCACCCACTCCCTTTCCTGGCCCTACCATTTGTGAGGTGAGAAAAGAGACAAGTTAAACTGCTTGCTGGTACTTCTCCTCCAATGGAGAAGAAGAAATTTCTGGCACTCTAGCTACTTCCAGTTGCCATCTTGAGAAAGGAGGGGTAGGAGCAGAGAGCACCTGACCAATCAGCAGGCATTACACAGCAGGATGTGCAGCCACATTGGGGGGCTTTGCTAATCCAAAAGGGGAAAAACTCCATTTTAAACATAAGCCTGGCAAGCCTGGGGTGAAGAATGAAAGGGAATGAGAGGAGAAAAATGAAGCGGGGTGGCAAACACCTGCATCATGAATAATCAAATTTGCAAAGGTCAAATCCATTAATGTGGAAGGAGGACTGTATGGGGGGGGGGTAAGCATCTTGGATAGTTCCTTTAACATCTAGACCTCGGATGGGCAAAATATAGCTCAGGATCTCTCCATCTTAAAGGCCCCCATCACTGCAAAGAATTTTTTTTTTAAAAAATGGTGTGATCTGGTGGGAGATTGTCCCCTAAAATAACTCAGAAAGCACCTTAAGCACTTGAAAACGTGCAACCATCCTACCCCTTCTTCACAGGCATCCCAGAACCCCGCACTACTTTCAAGTACATCTGTTTCCTTCTGCAATCACTCTCAAAATTGCATCAGGAATATTTCAGCTAGCCAGGGAGTAAGACTCATGTCAGGTCCAGGGCAGAACTGGTTCCTGGCTCCCCCACTCTTCCTAATTCCAGTCGAGACTACAGTAGTTCCATTGCCCTACTGACATGGGATTCCTGCAGCTGCTCCTAGTTAGGAGTGCAAAGAATATTGAAAAATATTCCAAAAAATGATGAAAAAAGGGTTTTTTTTAAGTGTCAGGAAACTTTGAGGAGGAGAATCCTGGACTAATGAGAATCTTCACAGTTCAAGACTTTTTCTGCACAAAATTTGCGCTTTTTTTTTTTTTTGGTAGAGAAAAAAACACTTTCTGCACAGTAAGTATGGTTTTTTTCTGTGCAAAAATGTTATTTTTAGTGCTGAGCATGCTCTTTCCTGTGTAGACAATGTTGTTCTCTGTGCAAAAGTGCCATGTACCAATTTTACACAGGATGTATGAACCTACAAATAGTCCTCAAAACCTGCATTTTCACAGTGGACATCAAACTGCTAAAATCACTCTTCCCTTCCCTCAGGAATGAAGTTAGTGAAAAATTGCATCCCTAATCCCTTTTCTACTACAGTGCTCCAAAACATTTTAAGTCTCCAGTCTGAAACAGTTTTAAGTTTTAGAGAACAATTATGTGATGGGGCTGGAGGTGTACACTGAGGAGAAGAAAGTCAGAACATAAAAGCAGGTAAATTACTAGAGATATACAAAACAATAGAAAATCAGGGTTAATCCTGAATACATTTTTTCCAAGGCAAACATGACATTTTTCAAAGGAAATTACTACTTCAGCTGATGAGGGTAATGCAATATAAATGTGCTAGGCTTAGAAGTTAATAAAAAGATGTTGGCGAAAACCTGATACTAGAGATAGCAGAGACAGCAATGTGAAATCTGCAAATGAGTTTAGTATTAGCAAGATGTCACCTTTTTAGAATTGTCAGTGGAAAGAAGGGGGAGTGTTCCAATTCCCACTGCAACTCATGCCTTCTGGGGACGACCTCATACTGGTGTAAATCCTACATCAAGGAGACAGAAGTTCACCTTCTTAGTGACTGTGCTGTTGCAAAACTGAAAGAGCAACCAAATGCAGAAAGTTCAGTATGCAATGCAGAAATGTGTGACAGCACCACCCCTATGTTACCACACCATACACCCCCTCTCCACGGGTTGTGATATTTTCATGATTGGACATATTTATGGCTGAAGCACGTTTGAAAGTGCGTTGTCTGGAAGCATGTTGCCAGGTCAGGATGACCTCAGACAAGACTGCAGGCTACAAGCACTCCTGAGAAAAATAGAAGACGAAACTGTCCAGGTAAAGCAAGCAGAGACCATCCTGAGATGTCATCCTATGGAAATCTTTCCTAGACCCCCTGCCTAACCAGTCATTAAGAGACTGTCGGGACTCCCATGAATGTTTTGTCACCTAAAGTTAAAACAATCAGCCCATTCTGGATTCCTTTGTCAACCCTGTGAGAAGCCATTGCCACTTTGTCCATGAACCCCCCTTCAGGGTACAAAATAGGGTATAAAAACCCCAGATCCAGCCCCAGTAAATTGTAATACATTGTAGCACTTTGGGCACGTCATGCTGCACGTAGTACCCCAGATTCCCCTTCCTCCATGATACCCTCAGACGTGCTGTCTGAGCCACTCCACTTTGACTTTCTGCTTCAAGATTGGTAACTATCACTTTTTCCACCTAATCTCTCTCTATCCAGCCTTTCTACCTTGACTTTCTGATAGCCTTCTGTGGTTCTTAAGACTGTCTGATTCCTTGCGTGTTTGTGAACTCCAAATAAAAGACTGTTTAACTTTAAACTGAAGTCCTCTCTACCGTTAGTACTGGTAAACACAGGTGAAAAGATCCTGCCATCACCCTTCTCTCGTAGGCTTCCTTTGAGCTATAATTCCACCAGATACTAAGGAGATGCTGGTATTGTGGGTGGACCTCAAAGTCCTCCACCTCTTAGGCTAAGATGTGTCATTTTGCTTCCACAACCGACCACTTCGGTAGAGAAACTTACACATACACCAAAGGATTCTGATGACCACCACACTGAGATTGACATACACACAGAAATGGAAAGACTTACCAGTACCAGCCCTGTACAAGCAGGATGCAAAAGCTTGGCTGAAATGGAGAAACTCTTTTAAGTCAAGATGTGTTACTGGGAAGATTCCTTGAAGAGTGAAAACCCTTTATGGACTTTTTGAGCAAAGATAAAGATGTCTCGGTTCTTGTTGAATTTGACTATTGCTGCTTTTGTGATAATAGAAAGAAATGTGTAGCCCAGGGGGGAAGTTAGAGAGGTAGAGTTAAGTTTGTTACATAAAACTGCTGATATGCAGATCGGAAGTACTTGTTCTTTTTCTCTCTCTTTATTTGCTTATATTTTGTCATTTTGGCTATGGTTAATGTTGTTTATTCTTGTCCATCTTCATTGCTATTTTCTTAAAACCTAGTTTTGTTTTGTTTTTTTTTTAAAAAGAAAGGACTCTGGCCAATGAAAATAGTTGTCTTGCTGGATCAAACATTAAGAGAAATTTCTTGCTATTTTCTCAAAGCAATATCTTTCTTTACACATAGAAGCATAGATAATTGTTATTGCCTTTATTCTTTTTTTCTGTCTTTTACCTTATGATTCTATTTCTTGTTATATATGCTTTTATAAGCTTTCTTAATAATAATTTAAAAAATTGGGAGAAAAAGAAGCATAGATCTCTATCCCAACAATATTCTCAGCTATGGGTGTTTTTGAGCCAGTGTTGGACTGTGATTCCAGGAAGCCAGGATTCAAATCCCTGCTCAGCTGTGGAAACCCAATGGAGGGCCTTGGGCAGGTCACACTTTCTCAGCCTCAGAGGAAGGCAATGGCAGACCTGCTCTGATTAAATCTTGCCAAGAAAACTCTGTCATAGGTTTGCCTCAAGTTGCAATAAGTTGGAAATGACTTGAAGGTTTAAAATATTGGATAATAAAATAGAAATGACCGCGAATTGTGTACAGCACACTAAACAAGATAGGCCTTTGATGTACTCTTGTTTCATGGCCCTTTTTTGTTCTGTATGGAACCTTGGGAAATAAAATTTCAAAATTTGAGATAATTGGTTGAGAGGATCAAGTTATCAAGCAAGCCATGCAACAAGAAAACCAACTTTCTCCAAAACCCTGTGAAAAGCAGATTTATTAGCGTGTTTGGGTACAGGAGACAGAAAGTCAGATCCCTCCTCAGCAATCACTCTTTGGCTTTAAATCAATCAATCAGTCAGTCAGTCAGTCATAGAGTAAATCACTTTATTTATATCCCATTCTTTCCTCCAGAACTGGAACTCAAGGTGGCTTCCAAGAAGAAATATAAATAAAACAACATGTGACTCAAAACAAAGGCCGGAATCTTGCATCAGCTATGTAGCTAAGTATAGTTTACTGTTGTTGTTGTTACGGCATATATACTGTTACCCTGTATTCTGGGGGTCCCGGGAGGGACACCTAAATAAACTTGCAATTACACAAATTGAGGAAATTGGTCGAGAGCACTGGTTGGCAGAATGAGAGGCAGGGTAACGCAGTGGAATCTTGTAACCCAGTGTTTACAGGGTCAGGCCAAGTCAAGAAGCAGACCGGCTTGAAAGTAATGAATGATCTTTATTTAAGACAGGCACACAATGTAAGCAACACACGCACACAGAGAACTAAGGAAAATAAAGGTGTGAGTAAGATAGCGGGATTTTCAGAGGGATAGTTGGTTTGGGTGATACGAAACCTGTTCCTGAAGTCCAGAAGAAGATGGAGAGCGAAGCTGGGGTTCAATGTATCTCAGCACATGGAGCTGAGGGGAAGCTCGCCAAGTGATGCGGTAGCAAGGCGGTCTGGAACTCGGGAGTGATCCGAGGAAGCGCTCAAAGTCAGGGGTTTTTATAAGAAGAATTGTGACCGCAGGCTAGGTCGGACGTGGGGGAAACAATAGATTTGGGGCTGGAGACAAAGCTTCCGAAAGGTCAGAATTTGAATGATTGAGTTACAATCAAATTGTCAATAGGATAGCCGGTATGCAAACACAGAGTACTTGAGCGTTGAATAGTCCGATCATCAAGCTGCCAGCACGAGGCAGAGGATCTTTTGGGAGTTGCGTGCATTCCTAGTGGAGGTACTTGCCTTGAGGTCTCCTGAAGCTGTGAGTCGGCTATTTCTGGCCTGCCTGTATTGTGTTGGAATATTACGGCGATTATCGGCCGACCCTGTGTGCGTGCTTGTCCGGGGGCCTCGCAAGCACGTGGAAGGGAATGGGTATGTGAGGCCGAATTATCAATATCAAAAGATATCTTTTTATATCCCCCAAAGCTCGGGCTAGCCAGGGCAGTAACAATACATATTAGACAAGATAGATTTAACATATCATATCTTAAAAAAAGTTGGAATTCATGGTGGCTTACAGGATAAAAAGAAATATAAGTGAAACAACATGTGACTCAAAACAAAGGCCATTTCCGCACTGGTCCCTCCCGAAACTGCAAACTCCAGGATTCCATAGGATGTTGAAAGTGGAATCACAGCGCTATAACAGGCTAGTGAGGAAATGGCCAAAGATTGGAATCCGAGATCAGCTACTTTAGTTAAGTATACTTCTTCTTGCTGTTGTGTCCCTTCAAGTCATTTCTGACTTACAAGAAGGTCTAACATGAACCTTTCACAGGGTTTCCCTAGGAAGATTTAATCAGAGCAGGTTTGCCATGGTTGTCTTCTGAGGATGAAAGAGTGTGGCCTGCCCATGGGTTTCCATGCCCGAGCAGGGATTTGAACTCTGGTCTCCAAAGTCCTAGTCCAGTGCTCAAACCACTACACTGGCTCTGTTTCTGCTTTATGGCCATCCCGAGGCAAGCCTATCATGGGGTTTCCGTGGCAGGATCTGTTCAGAGGGGTTTTGCCTTTGACATTTTCTAAGGAAGAGAGAGTGTGACTTGCCCAAGTAGGTCTCCACAGCCAAGCAGGGATTCAAACCCTGGTCTCCAGAGTTGCCCAACACTCAAACTATTGCACCATGTTGGCTTACGCTTAAATAACCATACTTAAGCATACTTAACGAAGTAACCTCTCCTGCCCCTCCGCAACCTGACAGAAAGGTCATTCACCTGTGTTCTTATCTCCAGCAGAATGCACCTCCTTCTCCCCATCAACTGGTTAAGTAGGCTGGGACTAAGTGACAATTAGGACTGAGGCCATTTCCACACTAGACTGTTCTAGTGCTATTATTCCACTTTCAACATCCTGTGGAATCCTGGGGTTTGCAGTTTAGGGAGGAGCCTCAACGGTCATCCTCAAAGGCCGTCTTCGAGGGCCCCCTCTCTAAGCTGCAAACCCCAGGATTCCACAGGATGTTGAAAGTGGAATGCTAGCACTAGAACAGTCTAGGGAGGAAATGGCCTATGTAGTGATTGTGAATATAAAACGCTAAGGCCCTTTCCGCACGAGGCAAGGGAATCGCTCCATGCCATTACCGACCGCTTCTTCTAGGGTCCGAAGCAATGCGGACTGTCCCTGAAGCCCTTCTGCAGGGCTCCTCCTTGGTCCAGGGTGAATCGGAGCAGTGCGAGGTCTGTAGATCCGCACTGCTCCGGCTTCCAAAATGGCGGCTTCCAGCTTCCAAAATGGCGGCTTCCCGTTGGTCGTGGGTCCCGACCAACCGCTGAAGCTCGCCACGCCTAAAGCCCACCCTCTGCAGATCGCAGGCTCGCATTGGTGCGAGCCTGCGAATCTGCACAAGGGAGCAGGAACACAATGGTGTGTTCCAGGAAAATAAAGACCTGTTTTTGTGGTCTTTAGAAAACACGCTGGAGGACCACTTGGGGTCATTTTGGAGCGGACCGAGGTGCGGATCTCCGGTAAGTAGTCCGCTCCTAGTCCACTCCAAGGTGCAGACAACCTCCGTGAGAGGACGCACTGCCCCGTTCTAATTGCCTGGTGCGGAAAGGGCCTCAGAATCATAGAATCATAGAGTTGGAAGAGAACCCAGGGGCCATCCAGTCCAACCCCCTTCTGCCATGCAGGAACAAATGCCAAAGCACTCCCAACAGATGGTCATCCAGCCTTTGCTTCAAAACCTCCAAAGAAGGAAGAGGAGACTCCACCATTGAGGCAGTAGCATATTCCACTGCTGGACAGCTCTGGCTGTCAGGAAGTTCTTCCTGAGTTCAGGTGGAACCTCCTTTTCTGCAGCTTGAATCCATTGCTCCTTGTTCTAGTCTCTGGAGCAGTGGAAAACAGACCCACTCCCACCTCAACATGAGATCCCTTCAGATATTTTCATATACTCTGCTCATCAGTTACTGTTTCATATTCTTAGTCATGATTGTGACACTGTTGCCTCAGTTGTAACTCCACCACCCCAACCTCCTTTATCAGACATCAGCTGCATGGGGAGAAGGAAGGTCATTCTGCCAGTGATTGGAGTATGGGAGAATGAGATTCCCATCCGGGTTTTGTTTTTGGGTGGGGAGGTGGTGGTCAGGCCAGGAGAGTGTACTTAGTTCATAGAATCATGAGATGCTCAGGGGCCATCCAGGCTAGCCCCCTTCTGCCATGCAGGAAGCACCATCAAAGCACTCTCAACAGATTGCCATCCAGCCTCTCTTTAAAAACCTCTAAAGAAGGAGACTCCATCACATTCTGAGGCAGCAGCACATTCCATTGTCAAACTGCTCTTTCCACCAGGAAGCTCTTCCTCGGGTGGAATCTCTGCTCCTGTAGCTTGGATGCATGGCTCCGTGTCCTAGTCTCTAGGGTAGCAGAAAACAAGCTTGCCCCAGCCTCCATGTGACATCCCTTCAAATATTCAAACATGGTTCTCATGTCATCTCTTATCTTTCTTTTCACTAAGTACCTAAATCAGGGTTCCAGCCATCAAGACTGAAACTATGAAACTAAAACCATTTAAAACATTAATTTAAAAGAATGAGGACCTTTCTCCTCTACCCTCCCAACCCGCTATAGGGATAGGAGGAGGATGGGACCACAGCGATGCTTATGCATGACATTGTTGTGGTCCTGACTTGCTCCCGACACAGACAGTGGTTTTAAAAAAAGAACTTTTGTGAAATAGAAGTTTACCTAAACTTTTCTTTCCATTTACAGTCATCCCTCCACATTTGTGGGTTTCGCTTTTGCAGATTTGATTGTTAACGGATTATTTGCTGCCAGCTCTGCTTCTGCCCTATGCCATTTTTAAAAGGGATTGCAAGCCTCATGAGACAGAGAAACTGAGACCAAGGCTTGTAAGTTCCTGTTAAAAATGGTGTGGGGCAGCAGGGGGGTTGCAGGAAGCCCCATCAGCCCCTCACTTCTGCCTTGGGAAGGAACCCTGAGGTCTCAAAGGGTTGAATATGGGTCGAATATGGTGATCCTACTTCCTTTGTGAGTGTTAAATATGGTTTGGGAGGGCCTAGAGTTATTCAAGGTTTTTCCTGTGCTCCTAACCCTAGCAAATGTGGAAGGAGGACTATATGGTAAGCTGCTTTGGATTCCATGCTGAGAATAAAGTGTGGTATACATTGAATGAATGAATACAATTGTTGTTGTTGCTGTTGTCAGGATCATCTTTAGTTGTAGCCTGCCTTTTTCCCAGGCTGGGGAAACTCAAGGTGGCCTGCAAATTAAAATGAATACCATATAATTAGAAGCATGCAAAAAGACAACAGTTAATACAACTTCCTGACAGTCAGAGCTGTCCGGCAGTGGAATCTGCTGCCTCGGAGTGTGGCGGAGTCTCCTTCTTTGGAGGTTTTTAAGCAGAGGCTGGGTGGCCATCTGTCGGGAGTGCTTTGAGGGTGTTCCTGCATAGCAGGGGGTTGGACTGGATGGCCCCTGGGGTCTCTTCCAACTCTACATTTCTATGATTTTATGATTCTATTAATAATATTTTTTAAGAAGTGAAACATGCACATAGCACTTCAAAAAGATAAAAAGCAGTTACAAAATTTGAAAGGATACAGCACCCCCTCAAAAGCCCTTTCTTTAAACAGCTTTGGTTCTAAAAACCTACCTGAATTGTAAAGTGTCTTTGCCCGTGGACAAAAGGACAGCAACAAAGGAAGGAGTCCCAGGGTATTTCTGCACTGGCCTGTTATAGCGCTACGATTCCACTTTCAACATCCTCTGGAATCCTGGGGTTTGCAGTTCTGGGAGGGGCCGGCTGGCCCCTCCCGAAACTGCAAACCCCAGGATTCCAGAGGATGTTGAAAGTGGAATCGTAGCGCTATAACAGGCTAGTACGGAAACGGCCCCAGAGTCTGGAGGCAGCCACTGAGAAGGCTGTCTTGAGTTCTCATCAAAACTGTGAAAGTGGTGGGACTGAGAGAAGTCACCTTTCCAGGGGATGTCAAGACATGGGGGAGCTCATAGCGGGGAGTCAGAAGAGGCAAATACTGGAGAGCACCCCATTAAATTCAAGGGAAAGAGGGAAGAGACATTTCTAAGTGCTCAGTGGATGGCATTTCTATTTTAGAACAAGCCCAGCACACTTTGGCTTTTGCTGAAACCTGTTGGGATTCTTCTAAAATAGTAGTAGTAGTAGTAGTAGTAGTAGTAGTAGTAGTAGTAGTAATAATAATAATAATAATAATAATAATAATACCACCACCACCACCACCACCACCACCACCACCACCACCACCACCACCACCACCATCTACTGGGCACTTGAAGACACATTTTCCTGTTTTTCCTCAGATTTCATATGATGAAATGCCATCTGCCAGGTGGTATGGACCTAAGCCATTCAGGAATTTATGGGTCATGGCTAGTACTTTGATTTTATAATCTTCCCCCAACCCCCAAGTGGAAAGAGGGTGGAGTAGAAATGGAAGAAATATGGGTGGTTCAGTGAGAATGAGAAGGGCTTCAGTTGGCTTTCATACTTTTCCAGTGAGTGCTGAAACCCATGGGTTAGACACTGATCTTGCACCTTTCCTGAAAGCATTTTAGTGTCTTTAAAAAAAAAAAAAAGCCTTCAAATCATTTCTCAGCTTATAGTGACACCATGAATTTTATGCAACTTGGGCCATTTCTGCGCTGGGCTGTTCTAGCGCTGGCCCCTCCCGAAACTGCAAACCCCGGGATTCCATAGGAGGTTGAAAGTGGAATCATAGCGCTAGAACAGCTCGGCACAGAAATGGTCTTGCTTAAGCAAGGGCTATACAAAGGAGGTTTATGTCACTCTTCTTCTGAATACAGGCTTGAGCCCCTGGTCTTCCATCTAAGTACTAAACAGGCCTGGCCTTGCTTATCTTCTGAGATCAGATGGGCTCTGGGGCCTTTGGGGTATTTGCATACATTTTTGCACTCACTGGTGTAAAGGTGCAAGCCGACCTTTCCCAACCCGGTGCCCTCCTGATGTGCCGGATGCCACCACTCGTCATCCCCAAAGCACCATCTGATGGGAAGTGGAAGCCAGGTCCAACACATCTGGAGGGCGTTGAATTGGAGAAGTCTGTTGCGAATGCTTCTATTTAGAATGCTGGCTTAGGACACTGAGTATCGATCTACTCTAAAAATGTATCTCCTTTATGGCGTCTGTCGGATTTTGTTCTCTTGATGAGTCTGTAGTAGGCTTTGCTATACGGACAATCAAACAGACCTAGGAACACAATCCAAGGTGAGGAACTGCCATTTTTATGAAGTCAGGGAGACAGTCAGCTGCATCCAAATTATCATGTTAAAAACATGTAGGCCAGAATCCTGTTGATGTCCTATGCATGCATAACCTGCCCTACAGAAGCAGCAAGGCATTTGTGACTGATACAGAACAGCCACATTCAGTTCAGTACTGTGGAGGCAAAGATCTTACTATTCTGATTAACACTACAATCCTGGTGTAACATTTCCCTCGCATCTTTTCATTTTCATTCCAGAATGTCAGCTGAGAGCTTACATTAAGATGATGGAGACCTTACACTCACAGTTACGCGGTAGTTGTGCATTAAGGAATTGCAAAACTGCATGACTGAACCTGCAAACAAAGGTGAAATGCATAATTGCAATGCTCAAAGCGCATCTGCACAATGCACCATGAATGGCTGACATCCCATTAGTGGCTTATGCTTATGTAAGTTCCTCTACCAAAGTGTTTGGACCTTGGTTTTCAGTGCAGAAATCTGTATTCAGTTGAAGGCCATGTAATCTCTGTTTTGAGTATATGTTTACATGTAACCATTGTTTTCGCTTGCATGACCTGTTGTAAGAGACAGACTCTTAACTGAACCAGTCTTTATTTTTCCCAGAAAACCAATTAACACCCCAGAAATCTAACCCTAATCCAACGCTGGGGGATATGCAGATCCATACCCAGAGCAAGGAAATGTAGACCATGCTCCCAAATTCAACACATTCCTATGTGATTGGGGTAGGATCCTGTTTCCCATTATGAACCATAGCCAACTGCTTCTGAGAAGCCAACAAGGAGCCCCCGCCTTGTTCACTCCACTTTTTTCACACACACACCCCCAAAAAACATTTGCAGATACACAGTCAGTTGCACAATGCTGGTATCCAGCAGAAGGGTGCTGTTGTACAAACACAGCTTAACTACTGTACATGCAGCCATCCTTCCATATTCACGAGGGTTAGGGGCACAGGACCTCCGTGAAAGCGGAAAAACCGTGAATAATGCTAGGCCCTCCCAAACCATATTAAACACAGAAAAAAAGTGTGACCACCATATTCAACCCACCGTGGATTCCTTTGAGGCCTCAGGGTTCCTTCACAAGGCAGAAGTGGGCGGCTGGTGGGGCTGACTGCCACCTCCCCCGCTGCCTCACGCCATTTTAAAGAGGGATTTACAAGCCTGGTTTGCAGTTTCTCAGTCTCACGAGGCTTGCAGTCCCTATTAAAAATGGCATAGGAAGGCAACAGAGGTGACGTCAAATAATCCGTGAATAATCAAATTTGCCAAAGTGAAATCCGCAAATGTGGAGGGCTGATTGTATTCATGTATAAGTCTAGAAATTTTACTCAAAAAATTGACCCCTCAAAAACCTGAGCTGACTTATCTGCAGGTCAGTATAAATAGTGTAATTTAACCCTTACTCTGAGTAAAGTGGTGAAAGGTGAGAGCTTGGTCCGTCCTGGGGAACACAAAGAAGCATGAGCCCCCTCCCCTCTCTCCATGCAGCCCCCCTTCTGGCCTTTTTGAGTGCCTGGTGGTGAAACGGGGGCAGTGGCTATTTGGCACTTCCTCCCCAATGAGCACTGAGAAAGGAGAAGGGTCAGTGCTTCTTTTCAGTTTTCCCAAGGCGGACTAAGCTCTAACCCTTTGCCACTCTACTTGGAGAAAGGGACGGTTCATTTCTTGATAAGAGCTGATGCTGTGGCTTAACTTTTATCCAAAGAGGAACCACCCCCTTCTCTCAGTGGAGTGGCAAAAGGCCTTTTTGAATGGCTGGGCAGGAAAACAGGGTGGCAACGGTCAAGGTGGCTGGTCTCCTGGGCCACGTTTGCCCTCTCCAGGGAGTGAGCCTCAAAATCCAGAATTTTGGCCGTCAAATCTGCCCTCAGATTATAAATGAGGTCAACTTATACATATGTCTATACAATACATGATTGTAGACTTACTCCATGCAAGCCCAGTGTAGGATCTTCACTTATCTGGGTGGGTGCTCCAAGTTTTCTATACATTCTGTTCTATTGGCACCAGTGGTGTGTTGTTTGTGCAACACAAATCACTTTGTCACTGCATGTAATTGATTTTGACAGCTTCTCCCCCAACCCCATCTACCAATCCACAGTCGTCGGGAGTACGATTATGATAAAATTGACATTTACTGATAAATATCATATTCTAGCAGGACCATGAGTAACCTTTTCTGGATAGGAGAGTGTTACGCTCAGATTGTTGGCCCCAAACTGACAAATTGTTTTGCTGCCAGATGAGCCCTTACAGAGGTCAATGAAGCCATGGGTTTAACTTTGTGATCAAGATGAATTCTTGTACCCTTCAAATTCCAGTGGCCTCCATAAAGCCTCAGAACAGAGTCTGAACAGAGTTGGATGATGGAAGGCATGTTTTAAAAATCCAAAAATACACACATATATGATCGGTTTGGTAGCATTTTGCTCTTGACAAACCCATGCTGGCTCCTACTGATTGATGCATCATCTTCTAGGTAATTGCAAACTGATTAATCTACAACCTGCTCTAATATTTTTCCTAGTATTGGAGTCAGGCTGGCTATCCTGTAGCTCCCCAGATCTTCCTTTTGCCCTTTCTGATGAGAGGGACGATGTTTCCTCTTGTCCAGTGCTTTGGCATCTTATCTGTTCTCCAAGATTTCTCCAAAAGGTTCAGAGAGTCTCCTCGCAAGCTCCTTCAGTACTCTGAGATGCAGTCCATATCGTGCTGCAGATTTGAACTCATTTAGGTTAACCAGGTTATTCCTGACTAATAACCTGGTTATTAGTCTATTGACTATTCCTTATCAATCTTGATTTGCCATCTGGATCCCTTGCCAAGGTCTCTGCTGATGTATGGAATCACACAGTTCTCTTTAGGGGAGAAAATGGAAGCAAAAAGATCTTGAGCAGTTCTGCCTTGCATTGTGACCTCTCAAAATGTTGCCATCCTTACTGAGCAGTGGCCCCACTGTTTTCTTGGTCATTTCCTTGCTTCAGACGCATCTGAAAAAAACATTTTTTGCTGCTCCTTGCTTGCCTAGCCAGCCTCATTCTGAGCTCAAGCTTTCTCTGTACTGTTCTTGCAAGCTCGAGCTACACATCTGTGTTCCTCTTTGGTGATTCATCTTTCCTTCCTTTCTTTATACAAGCTCTTTTTTAAAATGCTCACATCCCTTTTGACTGTGTTGTGCAGCAACGTTGGCTTTTTCAGATGTTCCCATTTTAATTCTTCAGTGGGATTGTTTGTGGTTGATCTTTTCGCAACTCCTTCTTCGAGAACTCCCATCCTTATTGGGTGTCTTTTTCCTTTAGCATTTCTAGTCATGGGATTCTGCCCAGTATTTCCCTGAGACTCATAAAATCAGTTTCTTGAAATCCAGGGCTCATGTTTGACTGTACTCATCTTTGGGCAGCCCCACAATTGAGAATTCTATAACATTACATGGTCATTTCGCCCAAAAGTATTTTTGACTGCTTTGATTCCAGTGACCTATTGGTTGGGATCAAGTTCATGATGCTGATGCCCTTATTCCTTCCTCTGCCTTTTGAAGGAGGAAATTATCTGCAAGGCATATTAGGAAGTTGGTGGTGGAGAGCCTATGCTCAGTAGAGTTAGTGTCCCAGCAGATGTCAGTACAGTTGAATTCCCCCATAACAACTAATTCTTGCATCTTTGAGATTTCTGAGATTTGTTTCTGGAAAAGCATTGTCCACCATCTCTTGTTGGTTTGGTGGCCTATTGTAGACTCCTAGAGAGCCAGCATGATGTAGTGTTTTGGGTGCTGGACTACAAACCTGGAGAACAGGGTTTGATTCCCCACTTGGCCATGGAAACCCACTGGGCGACCTTGGGTGTGTCACACCCAGAAAATTCTGTGATGATTTCACCTTAAGGTCACCATAAGTTGGAAACAACTTGAAGGAAAGCAACAACAAAGCAGACTCCTGTTACAATGTTGACCATTGAATTCATGGTTGAATGGTGAGTTGAAACATAGGTAAATCCAGTTAATTCGACAGGTTAACTCTAGTCAGGACCAACAAGAGGGTTTGGGCCTTTGCCTGGTGCGCCTATCGGATCTTTGTTGCCAAGGAGACTGTGAGATGCCCAGTGTCAGAGGACAGATCTCTGGTGGGAAATTATGGTTTTTCTCCACCATTTATTCTGCCTAACGTGACATCGAGCCAATATCTTCCCAGTAAATTTTGCCTTTAAAATTGTTAGTTATGAGATCCAGCCTCACAAGGGAAGTCATAAATCTTACCCCAATGCCGACCATAGTGACCATAAAAGCTATTGTGCTTGTGTGTATATGTGCATGCATGCACACACACACACACACACATTCTCTCAGGGAAGCACTGGCCCTTTAACCAGGCAGCTCCCAGAAAAGAACGGGCTTTTGCTCTAAGATGAGAGGGTGTCTTTGTTGAAGCAGGATAATTTTTAGAATACATGTATGTGTGTGTGTGTATTACATCCTTGTTTACTATGACTAGGGGAAATTATGTGTGAATGGAAGAGACAGAGAAAAAGAGCAGGACTGGCACCTGGTGGAGCGTTTATAAATATGTGAGCTATACTTATCTCCAGCTATGTCCCCTTAGCTAGACGTACACATTCATTATGATGGCATGGTTGCCACAATCACAAATACTGTCCCCCAAACCTACCTTAACAGCAAGCAGCCACACCTGCTGGGGATCAGTCCACAAGGAGGAGGATGTTTTCAGCCCTTTCCTTCCAGTGATCTGTTGTACAACAAGGAGTTGCAACAGGGGTCCCGGTTCTGATCGCCACGCTGCAGGTCACTGGTGGGACGGGCTGGAAAAGCCACCCTGCCAGAACCCTGATTGCCAGCAGAACAGACTTTCAACACTCAGTGAGGCTGCTGGACGTTAAGGTAGGTTTGCGGGAAGTTTGGGTCAGGAGACAATACATACTTAAGTATTCCTAACTACATCTGTGATGTAGGATGTCAGCTGAGGGTTTTTTTTTTTTAAAAAAATGCATGTTTAAACCTACAAATGAAAGAATTTTGCTCTCTCCAAAATTATTTTCTGAATATGTAAATATTTGGGAAACCCCGTTGATATTCCATATCTGCTTTTGACACCTGGATCTTTTCCAGACTATGCAGTTGCAACACTTTGATACCACTTTAATTATCCATGGTTCCATTTTTCTAGAATTCTGGTGTTTGCAGTTTGGGAAGGAGTATTTAGAATTTTCAGCCAGATGGCCCGAGTGCCTCATGAAACTACAAGAGCCAGGATTCCATCGGATACAGCATCTATCATGACAGTGGGTATGCAACAGTAGTCAGGATTTTGAAAATCCCATGGAGTTGACCTGGCAATAGCACTTAGCAAATTCTACATGATTCTATTCATACACTTCCTGTGGAGCAGCTTGGTGTCAAAGACATGTCTCAGGGGTCCTCAGAAGTCCAATGTGGAAACAGAAGTCCAAGCCGTTTCCCCATTAGAGTGTGATAGCGCTATGATTCCACTTTCAACATCCTATGGAATCCTGGGGTTTACAGTTTCGGGAGGGGCCGGCTGGCCCCTCCCGAAACTGCAAACCCCAGGATTCCATAGGATGTTGAAAGTGGAATCATAGCGCTATCACACTCTAGTGTGGAAATGGCCCCAGACTCAGTGCAAACATCCATGGCCCTTTCCTTTTCAAAGTCTGTGAGAAGGGGAAAAAGGAATGCTGTTGCTGGGTCAAGAAGCCATCTGTTGCCCTCAACATACCGGCTCAAATGAGACAGTACCTCATGCAACACTGAAATTGGCATAGATTGATTTCTTTCCCTTGGTTTCAGTCAGAAAGAGTGGGAAACATAGGAACATGGCTCAGTGAACTGGGAGCAGCTCAAGGAGCTGGATATGTTTGCCCTAGAAAAGAGTAGCAGATGGCGCAAGCTTGTTTTCTGCTGCTCCAGAGACTAGGACATGGAGCAATAGCTGCAAACTACCCAAGAAGAGATTCCACCTAAACTTTAGCAAGAACTTCCTGATGGTAAGAGCAGTTCAACAGTGGAATCTGATGCTACCTCAAAGGAGTGTGGTGGAGCCTCCTTCTTTGGAGGATTTTAAAAAGAGGCTGGACGGCCATCTGGAGGGGGCTTTGATGGAGTCTTCCTGCCTGGCAGAATGGGGTTGGATTGGACAGCCTTGCAGTCTCTTCCAATTCTAGGATTCTGTGAGAAGCTTCCTCTTCTGACAAGCAGCCATTGTTCTCCAGGGTTACAGGCCAGAGTTTTCCTCATTGTGCTTGGAGATTACTGGCACTCCTTGGACGTTTCCCATCCAAGGACTAACCAGACCTTACTCTTTTTAGCTTCCAAAATCAATCAAGGGCTTCATTCCAACATCCTCCCCATGCAGAGTGAATATCTGCCTGTGGAGATAAGCTACATTGGTACACCATAACCCCCATGCAGAACAATAGTATCGTGCAACACGTGTCAATGACAGGGATACGACCTGGATTTCACAGAGACAGGAGAGTTAGGCCGTTTCCGCACTAGACTGTTACGGTGTGATTATTTCACTTTCAACGTCCGAGGGAATCCTAGCATTTGCAGTTTAGGGAGGGGCCTCAAAGGACAGATTGTTCAAGAGTCAATGTGCTATATTACTGAGTCTCAATAAATCTGCATTTGTTATTCTTTTTTCAAAATCTGTCTCTGGCTGCCTCTTTCAAGCCTCATAAGGAATCAGACCACGCCTTCCATAAACAGCCCGCTCCACAGCAGCATAGCCACAGGGCCATGTTTAAGGGGTCACCCTGAGACCCAAGAACCCAGTCCAGGAACGGATTCAGTGGAGGAACAAGGGCAGCGTGAGCGTTAGGATTCCAAAGGTTGCAACTGCAGGGTCAACTCAGGAAAACGGGACCTGTCACAGCAATGGCAATGCAAGGTGTAGAACCCACAACCATGACACATGAGGCAAAATGCGCAACTTGCAAAGACAAGGAGCAGATGAACATGCTATTTGTGCAACTCTGCTTCCCCCACCACCAGCAGAATATATCCACTGGGTTTTCTTTTTGGCCCCACAGGTATAGCATGACTTATGCACGCATAAGTATCTAATGAAATTCCAGCCAAGATCAAGTGTAGTCAGGGGCTAAGCACTTTAAAAGAGTGAGATTGCTTTAAATTTTGCTATGAAGACTCCATTCTGAAATTCAGATTTTCACAGCGACATTGCAGCAATGAGACGTAAACTTACTCCTCTTTTCCTGGAACTTCATTCCAGTCCTATTCAGAGCAGTTTTGCTCGGCTTCTCTAATGGAAATTCAAAATGGGTTACAATAAATAAGGCATTGTAATGCAAAGAAAAGGGTTCTGCTGGGAATTAACCAAGAGGAGAAGAGGAGTGAAACATCACATAGAAATAGATTTTACTCAGCAGAGAGAGAGAAAAGGATACTGAATTCATCAATTCTCCTGTTACCTGGGGGCAAAACACGCACCTGAAAGTGATTATGTTTCAATCAAGCCTCTTGTTTCCATTAGACGCTTCCTTTGGGGGCATGCATAAAATGAGCAAACGCTGTCCAAGCGCGTTTCCAAAATAAACCACACACGCTAGGAAGACGGTCTCCTTAAAAGTGTGGCTAAAAGGTGAAAGTGGGCATGGGGCACACACGTGGCCCCATGCAAGGAGGCCTCAAGTTCAGTTCCCAACAGCATGTCCAAGGAGGATGGGGCAAGGTTCCTGTTGGAGGCCCTGGAAAGCCACAGCTGCCGGTCAGAGATGACAGTACCAAGCTAGGTGGACTCTGACAACCTGACTCATTCTGAGGAAAGCTTCCCTCAGGTTCAGTCCTCAGGGACACCTCCCGGGATGGCTAAGAAAAGAATCCTCCCCACAGACATGGAGATCCATTGCTGCAGCCAGAGCTGACTGTATTGGCCTGGGTGGACAAAGGATCTGTCTCCACTGGAAGGCGGATTGTCATGCTCCTCTGCAGAAGACACTTGAGGGCTGCTGCCACTCATTGCGTATAAAGGGGTGGGCACCTGCACAAGGGCGGGGAGGGAGAATTTTGAGTCCTGCACCCCACTCCTCCCCAGGACATGTACCAGACCATGCCCATTTCCACACTAGATTGTTATAGCGCTGCTATTCCACTTTCAACATCAAAAGGAATCCTGGAGTTTGCAGTTTCGGGAGGGGCCAGCTGGCCCCTCCCGAAACTGCAAATCCCAGAATTCCATAGGATATTGAAAGTGGAATCGTAGCGCTATAACAATCTAGTGCGGAAATGGCCCATGTTAAGTCCTAGAGATGGGGAGCAGGTGAAAAATAAATAAATAACTAAATGACTGATTGAATGATGAAATAAAGGGGATTCTCTTTAATACTATTTTATTTTATTGTATTTGCCTTCAAATCAACTTCAACTCTGGGTGACCCTATGAATGAGAGACCTCTAAGTTACTCTGGTATCAACAGCCCTCCTTAAGTTTTGCAAATGCAGGGCACCCATGGCTTTCTTAATGGAGTCTAGGCCACCTACCATATTTTCTGCTTCTTTCAACCAGCATTATCATCCTTTCCAATGAGTCATGCTGGCTTAGGGAGTCAGCTTAGGGATCTGGGTATGTTCAGCCTGGAGAAGAGAAGATTAAGAGGTGACCTGACAACTATGTTTAAATATTTGAAGGGATGCCATAGGGAGGATGGAGCAAGCTTGTTTTCTGCTGCTCCAGAGACTAGGACACTGTGGAACAATGGCTTCAAACTTCCAGAAAAGAGATCCCACCTAAACATTAGGAAGAACTTACTGATGGTAACAGCAGTTTGACAGTGGAATACGCTGCTGCCTGGGAATGCAGTGCTGGAGTCTCCTTCTTTGGAGGTTTTTAAGCAGAGGTTGGATGTTCATCTGTTGGGAATGCTTTCATTCTGTCTCCCTGCCTGGCAGAATGGGGTTGGACTGGATGGCCATTGGGAGGTCTCTTCCAACTCTATGATTCTATGTCATCCAGTGATATGTCCAAAGTATGATATATCTTAGGCCATTTCCGCACTAGCCTGTTAGAGCGCTATGATTCCACTTTCAACATCCTATGGAATCCTGGGGTTTGCAGTTTCGGGAGGGGCCAGCTGGCCCCTCCCGAAACTGCAAACCACAGGATTCCATAGGATGTTGAAAGTGGAATCATAGCGCTCTAACAGGCTAGTGTGGAAATGGCCTTAGTCATCTTGGTGCCTAAGGACAGTTCAAGCTTGATTTACTCTTGTTCTTATACAAAATCAACTCCAGCTTAGGTGATCGTACCCTTTTTTTTGACAAGATTTATTCAGAGGAGGTTTATGCAGAGGAAGTTCGAGGAGATTTGAACCTTGCCCTCCTACATTCAAACGATTACACACTAGGAGTCGTGATTTGCTCTCGGGTCCATTTACTTATCTTTTTTTTTCTTTTTGGCAGTCCAAAATATCTATAGAGCTAGAGCATGATCTTTCAAATGGGTTGATTCTTTTCAGCATTTTTCACTGTCCAGCTTTCAAAATCATGCATAAAAATCAGAAATACTATGGCGTGGAATAAAAAAGCAGAAGAGGTAATTAATAACTCCAAAGAGTGAATCAAGATTCAAAATGATATTAACTAATTGAAGAACTAGGTGAAAACAAACAAAATGAATTCCAAGATGGTAATTACATTTGGTCAGGGAAAAAAATAGATGCACAGACGTAAGACAGATGACACCTGCCTTGATAGCAGCACATGTCAAAGGTATCTAGGTCTTTGGTAGGACAGAAGTTAAACACAAGTCATTATTGTTATGCACCAACAACAAGAAAAAACCTACCGTCTTTAAATATCTGGAGGACTGCAATGTAGAAGATGGAGTGAGCTTGTTTTTCTGCTGCTTCAGAGACTAAAACATGAACCAGTGGATTCAAATTACAAGGAAAAGAATCATAAAAGCTATTAAATAGCAAAGCAAGACTGCCTCAGAAGGTGGTGGTCTCACGGGAGATTTTGAAACAGATGAGTTGGTCCTCTCTCAGGAATGCTTTGCGTGTAGATTCCTGCATTGGCAGAGAGGTAGACTAGATGGCCTTTGAGGATCCTTCCAATACCGAGGCCATGTCCACACTACACTGTTATAGTGCCATTATTCTACTTCCAACATTGTATGGAATAATCCTGGGGTTTGCAGTTTAGCAGAGGGGCCTTTAAAAGTCTCAGCCAGAAAGCTCTTTGGTCGCTGTAAACGACAAACCTCAGAATTCCACAGGGGATTGGAAGTGGAATAATAGCACTATACGCATGTAGTGCGGAAGGACACTTAGTTAGAGTTGCCAGTAAAGAAGCATCCCAGGTTCCAAGGCTTCCTGGTAAAATCCTGAGCTCTAGGGACAGCCTCACAGTCACTTACAACTTGTCATTCAAACACACATACTGTGATGTACAGGCTAGCTCCAAGCTCAGAGAATAGGCTTAATGGTTTCAAAAGCTTTATTCAGGACATCAAAGAAACAACAGCACACCTTGGCAATCGCCAAGACTAACAGAACATTGGATCTGCAGCACTACATAAGCCATTATATTTCAAAATGAGCACACACGGCTATCCCACTTGTTAACAAATCAAAACCACACTTTTCCAGGACTACTCCGTCACTCCTCCCAGGTTCCCACTCAGCCTGCAAGGAGAGTGAACTTGGAGCCACATCTATTCATTCTTATCATAGATCATTACCCAGACATTCCCAGATTCCCAACTTCCCACCTGTTATCTCATCCCGTTCTTCCCCTCCTACACAGCAAAGTACCAAAGCAATAAAGTATGACTATAAACATGCCAGAAAGAGCGCAGCTGACCGGACACACACAGAGAAAATAAGATGGAAATCATAGTTAAAGACACTGTTCCCAGAGCAAGGTGAAATGCATGGATTGGTCCTTCTCAGATGCTGAGAGACAGGATAAGAGGCATTTAACCTAGCTTAATTGCTTCTAGCCAGAAGGGAGGCACAGAGCAGAACAGAGGGTGAGCTCTGACCCTACAAGGACTGGGAGGGAAGGAGGGAGCTAATTCGGTAAAAACATAGACCCCCTCCCCTCAAGAGTCTTTGCAAGCTGAAGCAACCAATCAATGAAGCTTTGCAAATTGAGCCAGCAGCTGCTTTACTAGCTGAACTGGAGGTCTATGCAGAGCCCTTTCCACTTGCCTGGAACTGAGCCCATCAAACTTGGAGAATTTGCATTTTCATCTCTCACCTGGAGATGACCCACAAAAAACTGGAGATATTCAAGTCCAGGCCCTGAGATCTGGCAACCCTAAACTCAGGTGAGACAGTTGATGAGGAAACAATAGGTGGGACTGCAGAGAGTTTCTCCAGACAAGGAGGATTCTTTTTTAAGGATTCTCCTAACTGTTGCAGAACCTGAAAGAAGTTGACCATCCTTTTCTTCATCAGCCAAACCATAACAGAGGAAAACCATTTTCTCTGGAGAACTAGCAATCTTCATAAGGACAGATGCTTTTCTGTTCCCCTCAAGACAAAGCTCTGAGTTCTGCATCTGTCACAACCAGGCATGTACTTCATTTGAGTGACTACTAATTGGGCACATTTCTCTTTTGGAAAAATATCCCCACAGCTTGCAACGAGTTATGGGTAGTTTACTAGTCACATTCAGAATTCCTTGTACTTCTTCAGACTAATGTGTTCTTAGAAGACCGATGTTGCTTTTGGGTTCTCCTCATCTCATTCCATCTTCATTGAGTTAGACATCTAAATTAGGTTCATTTTTCTCATTAACAGAGAGATGGGTTTTTGTTTGGCTTTGTTTTTAATTTTGATTCATACAGGGAATCAAATCCAGCACATCAAATCCAATCTCAGCCATAAATAGGTGACATGAGCTTTTAGCTTTCATTTGACCACATGTGAGTCTCTGAAGAGCCTTGATGGAAAATCCCAAAGACCCGTGTGGATCACAATCCTCTTCAGCCCCAAGAGTGCTTACTGTGTAGATTTTGCAAAAGCAACCCCCCTCCCCAAACCAATCTTGCCAATAAAACTCCATGATAGGGAAGGGTTAGCCTTAGAGTTATCATAAGTATGAAATTACTTGAAGGCACATATCAACAACAACAACTTGGGATTATGGTTTGGGATGCTGCTGTGTTTGTTCTCACTACTACTGCTATCATTCCTCCTCTTCCAAAGTGACTTATGGCTGACTACAGTCAGAAGAACTCTTGCGATGAGGAAGAAGAATTCCTTTGCAGGAGAAATTGGGAAGCCACATTGCTGAATTAAAGATCCAAATTTACTGAAAGAAATATATTTCTGTCCTATGCCCTGACAAACCAGAGGCTGAACAGAATGGAGACTCTGAGCTCTCTGCTCTTGCACTCCCATATAACATCTTAAAAGTTTCCAGGTCACTCATACCTTGCGCATGTGTCAGAGCAGTTTTCCATCCAACCATCACTACTAGCAGAAGTTGAGGCTAATTTCCTAGGGCAGGCCTCTAACGGGGTCTTCTCTAAACTCTTTCCACGCAAACAACCGAGTCCTCATTCATGCTGACATAAAGCCCTTGCCACTTGTGTGTCAAGGGAGAACAAAATATTCTAGAGGAAACCTTCATTGTTGCAGCTTATATTTCTGGAGAAAAATCTTGAAACTAAGGCACACAGTTGTCCGGAACCCAGCATTTTTTTTCCAATTAGTCCAAGTGAAGCCGTATTAGTCTTTGCCCTGAGTAGACCTAAGCCCAGATCCCTCTCAAAGCCACAAAGCTCACCGGTTGATCCTGGGCCACCTTCTTTCTCCCTCGCTGAACAAGTTCACAGGATTCCCATGGGGATAAAAGGAACTTACATTGCTCTAACCCCTTCACAAAATGGTTGGATCACAATTATTACTGTTGTTATCATCATTGCTCCTATCATCACCACATTTCCCCCAAACAGACTTTCTTAGGAAGGCCAGAAACAGAATATGAAGACAACATCCCAGGGTTTAGGGAAGTTACTTTTTTGGACTATAACTTGCAATTCACAATCCACAAACTCAGAGGTCTTCTGGGAGCTGTAGTCCAAAAAGGAACTATCCCAATCTCTTCAAGATCCTCATTGCTAATGCATTTCCCTTTATGCATCCCTCCCCTACCATACCATCTCTGAACATGGAAAATCCATTTGGAATAGATCCATAAAATCACACTGCTGGAAGGGACCCCAAGGGCAATCAAGTCCAGCTGCCTGACAGCCAGCAATAAATGTGCCTCAGAGATGGCCATCCAACCTCCAATGGAAGAGAGGCCACCACCTTCTGAGGTAATTCATTCTACTGTTGATTAGTTCTTATATCTGTCAGGAAGTTCTTCCCAATGTTTAGCTGGAATCTTCTTTATTGTAAATTGAATCTGCTGCTTTGGATTTTGGTCTCTGGTGCAGGAGAAGATAAACCCACTATATGGCATCCCTCCAAGTATTTAAAGATGTCTCTCTCATATCACCATTTTTGTCTTCTTCAAACCAAATGTGGCCAATTCCCTCAACTGTTCCTCATAGGACCTGATTTTCAGATGTCTATGAGCAGCCATATTGAGGTTGGATGGCCATTCTTCCAAGGAAGCCACCACTTTGCACTTGTACTTGTAAGAAAGGTTTTCTGGCAAGAAGACTAACGTCGCGCACACACACTGCAGCAGACAACATATCCTTCTTCCTCCATCCCTGCAGATATTTTTTTCACCCTTTTCAAACTGTAATAATTCCTACCGGTCCTCAGAGACTAAGCTCCAAAGACTGAGGCAGCAGTTATATAGAGCTAGTGGCTGCTAGCTCCAACCTCAAGCAGGACAGTGATTCAGCCGAAGCCCTTCCCCTCAGACCATGTGATCAGGGGGAGACAGGACCAGAAACAAAGGTCCCCTAGCAAGCCTTCAAAAAATAAACACAGTCAAAGGGTTAAGGATGACCCCCAAAACACAACTCACCTTCTGCTCTCAATAAGAGTATGGTGTCTAGATCAAGGGAGGTAATGGTACCACTCTATTCTGTTTTGGTTAGACCTCATCTGGAATACTATGTCCAGTTCTGGGCACCTCAATTCAAGAAGGATATTGACAATCTGGAAGGTGTCCAGAGGAGGGCGACCAAAATGGTGAAGGGTCTGGAAGCCATGAAGCCCTTTGAGGAGCGTCTTACGAAGCTGGGGATGTTTAGTCTGCAGAGGAAAAGGTTAAGAGGGGACGCAATAGCCATGTTTAAATATTTGAAGGGATGTCATGTCAAGGAGGGAGTGGGCTTGTTTTCCCTGCTCCAGAGACTAGGACAAGGAACAGTGGACTCAAGCTGCAGGAAAGGAGATTCCACCTGAACCTCAGGAAGAACTTCCTGATGGTCAGAGCTGTCTGGCACTAGAATCTGCTGCTGCCTTGATGGAGTGTGGTGGAGTCTCCTTCTTTGGAGGTTTTTAAGCGGAGGCTGGATGGCCATCTGTTGGGAATGCTTTGATATGTGTTCCTGCATAGCAGGGGGTTGGACTGGATAGCCCGTGGGGTCTCTTCCAACTCTAGGATTCTGCGATTCTTCAGAGACTTAGTCTGTCTCTGCAGGCTGGAGGACTATGGTCCTGGGAGCTTAACTGCTTTAAAACAGGACACAGGCTCTCCAGTGCTAGAAACTGAAGGGGGGGGATTGCGATGGAAAATTTCATTTGCTGAATTTGGAGGGTCGATATCCTCACCCCCACATAGATACACTCCTGCTGCCTACCACAATCTACTGGGGTTTTACTGAGAGGTGGATAGATAGATATACATACATACATACATACATACATACACAGGCACACAAGCATATATTTACAGTGGACCCTTCATAGCCACTAGGGTTTGGTTCCAGGAACCCCCACAGATACCAACATTCATGGATGCTCAGGTCCTATTATGTACAATGTTGCAATTATATAAAAATGGCAAGATCAAAGTCTGCCTTTTGGATTTTCAAGCTGTGGCTGATTGAATCTGTGGATACAGAATCTGTGGATATGAGGGGACAACTGTATTCACTTCCTCTACATAAGAATTTTACAAACTTCTATTCCTTCTCCCACACACAAAAAAAATACACCACAATACACTACAAAACCCCAAACACATAGCCTTTCTTCAGCTGGAGAGAGAGCTCCAACTCCATTAATCATTTCAGTTGTCCTTTCCTGTTTTCTGGTAAACGAGATAACCTGCTTTTTTTAAAAAAAATGCACCTTTAAATTTATGGCTTTAAAAACAAGGTATTTGGTTAAATAAATCTCCAGCAGGCAAATGTGGGTTTAACACAGACATGTCATAGAGAAAAATCATCATGGGAAGTTTGGATTTTGCATCGTCTTGCGTTTAGTATTTGATGGCCTGGTAACTTTTTAATAGTCCTGAACGAGCATTTAATTTAGATTTAATAAGGCAGCTAGTCTATTGCAATTAAATATCAATTGATTGCTTTTAAAGAATCACTTTCTGAAGTTTAATATACGAGATAAACCTGAGACGGTGTGTAATTAAAGCACAGGAGGGAAAGCGAAATGAGATTGTGAGGACTTGTGAAGCTCGGAAAGATGGCTGATTGAATTGTGAGATATCCTGGGAATGGCATCGAAATGAGATGCTTATATGAAAAAATGCAAATAATTTCTAAGATGGACGTTGAAGCCCATCAATGAAGTTGTTTGCTCATGAGCTTTAATATTTGCAAGACCGAGTGCTGCACTGCGTGGGTTAAACACAGAGAGAGTGCGGACTTGCAGGAGACCATGGGAGCCCTGGAGTGTGTGTGTGTGGCAATGCATGCAGTCATTACATGGCTGATCTCTACTCATTTAGTTACTCCTCAATGGTGTCACATAACTCTTCTGCTGGAAACTGACAATGTGCAACCAGCTGTACATCTGCCACAGCTGTGCATCTACAGTACACCCTCTGGATATGTGGGGTTTCTGCTCCAGGAATCCCTGCATAAAACAAAAAAACACAAATGCTTGCATCCTATTCTTTTCAATGGACATGGATGCAGCAGTACAGGTCCGCACACATTGCTGCCATTTTAGTATAGGGATGTGAAGCTTCACGTGAGATGTAGATTGTTCATGTGGAGGCCACAGCAAGTGGGAGGGGCACCATACCTGCTAAATCTTGCCCCACTGTGCATCCCTAATATAGTCTTCCTCCTTTCCTGGCATTGTATTTGCATATCATTTGCTGGGGACTGTGGAAGACACTCTGCACCCATGATTTGCCTGTTATGCACTTGCCAGGTTTCCAGTCTTAGGCCAATGTCTCAGACAATTGATCTGATTCTCTGGTTCTCCAGGCAAGAAGACAAATCTCATGGTGAGCAGTACAAGAGGAAGAAAAAGAGGGTGTTGTGTGGGAGGTAGCTTTAGGGCTGAGCACTCATCTCTATCCATTCCCTGCTGGTTTCAGGGCTCTCATGTTACCCTAAAAGGTGGAGGACTTGGAGGTATACTTTCAATGCCAGTACCTCCTTAGAATTGGGGGGAATTATAACTCAAAGGAGGCCTGTGAGAGGAGGGTAACAGCAGGATCTTTTCACCTGTGTACATCAGTACTAACTGTAGAGAGGACCCCAGTTAAAAGTTAAACAGGTCATTTTATTTGGAATTAACAAACACACAAGAAATCAGACACTCTCAAGAACCATACAAGGCTGCAGAAAATGAGCCAAAAAAAGGTTGGATAGAGAGAGATAGGGTGGAAAGGGTGATAGTTATCAATCCTGAAGCAGAAGATCAAAGCAGAGTGGCTCAGACAGTGACTCTGAGGGTAGCAATAATGAAAAGATGTCCAAGTACTGCAATTTATTGGGGCTGGGGCTGAGGTTTTTATACCCTATTTCCTGGCCTGAAGGAATGTGCATGGACAAGACATTGATGAGAATCCTGACAATATCTTAATGTTTTGTTCAGGTTGGGTGTGAACCAGGAAGATCTCTATAGGTGATACTCACAGGAGGATCCCTGATTGCTTCACCTGGGCAGTTTGGCCTGCTGTTGTTTTCAAGAGTGCTCACAACTTACAGTTTTAGAAAGAATTATCTCAAGCCCATCAGCATCAGCCTTTCCCACTTAATTCACTCTGAAATTATGACCTGATCATGTCTTAGGGCATTCTGACCTGGCATATGCTTATAGCTAGTGCACTTTCAAACACGCGTTCCAGCCATGAAATATATCCAGTTATGAAAATAGCACATCTCAGTGTGTGTGTGTGTGTGTGTGGTGTGGCAACACTCAGGCTCAGCACAACAGTGCTTGTCTGTGTATTGAGCAGTGGCCCCTGGAGGGTAGAGAGATTATAATCAAATATAGACGATAAAATTTTGCAACATTTATGCACCTAAAGCCAGGAGCTAAAGACTGAGAAGGCAGGTGTCGTGTTCTCCCTGGAAGAGGAAGAGTCCAGATAACAAAGTCCAGTTGGACCCAGGGAAGGCTGGTTCCCCCGCTCAGAGTCAACCAAGCCCTGGAAACAGAACGCAGCCTGTCTCATGAAGACTCTGAAGAGCACACAGGTCAGAGATACTACATACTTCTGAAGAATGGAGGCCAAAGCAGCAGCAGCAAAAGAACAGGAAATGTCTTACTGTGCTTTAAAAAACGAACACTGAGATAACTAGGCCCACCATACAAATTTACAGCAGGTTATAACTTAGCAGTTTATCTCTTTGCTGCAAGACAACAACTCTACTCTCTCCACTCAGCATCATTTTACATTTGCTGCTCTCTTTCCTGAACTTCGGCTTGCTCCTTGGACTATTATTTTCAGTGACTCCTTTCTTGGCTTTGACCACTTTTTGGCCTGTTTTTCCTCCTCACAGCTGGATTGCATTGACTACTGTCTCCCCACCCTCATAGACCCTCTGTGTAGGACCCGGACTGGTGTGCTTCTTCCCTTCACCCACAGGGGGCACTTGCAGTGTGAGGCACAACACAGAGAGAAATCACAGCCCCATGCGCCTCATCAGCTGGTTGCATTTGGAACCAGACAAGAAGTGGAGCACCAGACCCCTGGCAGTCTGAGGGGTCCAGAGGAGGGTAACCAAAACGATAGAAGGCCTGAAAACCATGTCATGTCAGGAGCAGCTGGCAGAGCTGGGTACGTTCATAGCACATCTTCCCTCTCCTCCTGGGACAAGGGTGTCTGGATTGGGCCTCTGACGCCATTGCTCTACCTGTGGAGGACAGAAAAAGTGCGGCTAAATTAGATCATCTCTGTGTCTACCGGTTGAATGGAGAACAGAGGGAAGAGATACTAAGTAGGGGGCTGGTGGAGAAGTGGTGTCCTTGCTCAGCCTGCAGGGGATGATGGGAAAACTGGTGCTTTTTCTACCTGTTTGGACATCTAGGCTTCAATCAGTTTCCGAGTCTCTTCACCTTATTTCCCAGAGAGCAGCTGAGTCTTGTTTCTTGTACCAAGAAGCGTGAGTCACCTTGTGTGGCATCTTAAAAAGTACCATCTTTCTCTGGGGCTTGTTTTCAAGAAATGAATGTATTAGTTACTCGTAGCTATTAATTACTGAAATAATATAATGATATCCCACTCTGTCATTGGTGGCTCCAGGACCTAATTTATAGGTCTTTGTCAAGGTGCTGAACAGCTCCTACATAACAGCTTCAGCACCTTAGATACTTTCTCTTGAACTCTCCAAATTTTAACATGGGTTCACTGCCCCACTGCCATGGGATCACCACCTGCCACTGCAGTGGTTATCACACAGTCTCAGGGGTGCACAAGATAAAATAACTTCACCTGTTTGAACAATGTAAAACAGGTTAAAAGTAGCATATACACACTGAAAGCATATTTAAAAAAATATGACAAGTCAAAGCAAGGCCGTCAAAACCAGTTAGAAGAGTTTAAAACAATTTAAAAGAAAATTTAGGGAAACTCAATGAGATCCCATAGGCTCCAGGAAAAACATACATCTTTGTTTGGTGCCAGTGTGGAACAAGGGATCTTCATACAGGTCAGCAATGACTTGTAGAATCCATGAGACTAACAGAGCAAATTGGGACGTGCATCCAGGAAAATGGGTAGAAGAAGCTAAGGGCGACCTAGACTGTGTCCTTGCCAGTCGAAGCCATGGGATTTATGATAATCATGACTGAACTGATTTTAATGGCTCTGTTTAAAACATAAGGGGTCAGGAGAAGCAAACAGAAGAAAAGCCGGACAAAACAATAAACCACAACTCCTAATTTTACAGCAAGGGATTATTTTTAGTTCACCACTGTGGTTTCTTGGATGGTGCATGGGGGCTTACTTTGAGGAAAAAGTGCATAGGATTTCACCCTAAAGACTGGATCTCCACTTAGTCAGACCTCCTGAAAACAGCGAGACTTAAATCAGCCCTGACTAAATTGTTTTGTTGATGCTATTGGGTATACTCTAAGCAGGACTGGAGGGAAGCAAATTGTATCAGTCTTGGAGGGTCCATGTTTAGGGTATTGTTGTAAACTCGATACCCTAAATAGTCAAAAGTTTGAGTGTGAAACTCAAATTTGGAGAGTTTCACAACAAGTTCATTGTCTATAAGTCTTTGTAAAACAATGTGTACAAGCTTGGTGTGTTCTGGGAGTGTTTCCGAGTAGATCAAAATATCATCTAGATAAACCACAACACCATTGTAAAGGAATTCTTGTAAGACCGAGTTAAGGAACATTTGGAAGGCTGCGGGGCCAGCTTGTAACCCAAAAGGAAGGACTGTCCACTGGTAATTCCCCAGGCGGGGTTGAGAAGGTAGTGAGCCATTCACTGTCAGGGCCCATTCTTATTCAGTAGAACGCCTCTTTGAGATCTAGTTTGGTAAAGACTTTACCTTTGATCAGTTGACCAATGACATCAGCCGTGAGTGGGATCGGGTACTCATTAGGCAGTACTGCTTGATTTATTAAGTTGTAATTCACAATGAGTCTGGGGTCTCCTCTGTCCTTCTTTTGCCGGAATCAGGCTAGCCGTTGGGGCAGAGGAAGGCTTGACAAAGCCGTGCTGCAAATTCTTGTTCAGGAATTTTTTTAGAGCTTCCAGCTCTTGTTTGTTCATGAGGTAAATTTTTGGCTTGGGAATCTTGGTGCCATCTATCAGTCTTAATTTACAATCAGAGTCTCTATGTGGTGGGAGTTTATCTGCTTCATGGTCTTCAAATGCTTTCTGCAGGTCCCAGTATTCTTGTGGGATTTTCTGCAGGTCCTCGGGGTTCAATTTAGGTGCTGTTTTAGGTGCCGACATTTGTTGTCCTGGTATTTGATTGGTGTTGTTCGTATGTTTTAGTAAGCCTCGGGTCCAGTCAACTTGGGGGTTGTGTCATTTTAGCCAATTGTAGCCTAGGACTACTTGGAATCCAATTTTATTTGGTACTAGGAATTTCAACCGCCCTCGGAGGTTCCCAACCTGAATAGGTATGGGTCTGGTCCTTTCCTGGATGGGGCCTCCCGCCATAAGTGAGCCATCCATTTGCAATAATCTCACAGCCTTCTTAAGGGGTTCAAATGTTACTGCAAGTTCTTTGGCCACTATGGGGTTCAGTAAGCTAGTGGTACAACCTGAATCAACCAGGGCCTGGTACATTCTTAACTTGCCATCTGTTCCTTGTAAAGTCATTGTAACATATACATGATGAGTTTTAGCTGTACTTACATTCACAGACTGGTCTGGGTCCCACTCGTCACTGTCTGAGTCAGAGGTAGACAACGGGCTGTCCTCGCCATCACAAGCCTGAGCGGAGGCTCCACTGCCCAGGCATTTGGTCTGCGGCTGCGGGCTGTTGGTTTTGTGGGACGTGGGCTTAGTGGAAAGGGTCGCGGGCTTTTCTTCTTCCCTGGCTTTCTTTTGGCTCTGGCAATCACTGGCGATGTGGTCCCTCTTCCCACATAAGAAGCAGGTCCCTTTGCGTAGTCTTTTTTTCCTTTCTTCACTGCTTAGGAAGGTGGACCTTCTGGATCTCGGGGTTCAGCAACCACTTTCTTGGGCTTGTCTTTGGCCATTTCCACACTGTACTGTTATAGTGGTGTTATTCCACTTTCAACATCTTGTGGAATTCTGGGGTTTGTAGTTTACTGAGGCCAAAGAGCTCTCTGGCTGAGGATTCTAAATGGCCCTCCCTAAACTCCATGTCCCAGGATCCCATAGGATGTTGAAAGTGGAATAATAGCACTTTAACAGTGTAGTGCAGAAATGGCCTTTGTCTTGAGAGTTGGACACTTTCCAGGATGCTTTCTACTTCGCCGGCCAGTTTCATCCATCCCAACAGACTGGCTGGATTTCCTTGCGAAAGGCAATGATCCAGAATGGTGGGGTTTAACCCATCTCAAAAAAATTTGCTTGAGTATGTCATGTGTCCATTCCAGGACCTTAGTCACTAGCTTTCTGAATTCACAGGTGTATTTTCGAACAGTTCCTTTTCCTTGGTGCAGTTTCCTGAGCTGGTGTCTGGCTTGTTCTTGAATAAAGGAGTCTTCAAACCTCTCTCTGAGGTGGTGCATGAACAGCTGGAGATCAGCTGTTTCCTCAGCTCTTGAGTCGAACAAACTGGCAACCCACTCCACTGCTTCGCCTTTGAAGCGTTGGCTCAGATATCTAACTCTGGCGGCATCGTCGTTGAAGCTGTTTCCGTAGTCAGCCATGTAGTTGGAAGCCACATTGAGGAAATAAGTCAGGGTTGCCATCATATACAGCCTTCATCTCTCGGAAAGGTCTAGGCCCCACTTGAGGCGCTTGTCCTCCAGGAGGTGCCGGGGCTGCAGCTACGGGGGCTGCTGCTGCAGGCACTTGCTGTTGGGCACGCCCAAGCTGAGGTACCAGGATTCTCCAGTCAGCTAGCTGAGCTCTCAACCTGGATATCTCTTCTCGTTGTCATTCCACTTCTTCTTCTCTGGCTAAAAGCTCCTCCATCAGATTGGTTTCGCTGATGGAAGCATCCCATCTCGTAGCGCGGCGGCATTGTCTGTGAGCCATGTCGGGTTGCTCTCCCCAGGCCCAAGTTTGGCCTGTAATTGGGATAGTCACAGGAACTGCAGGTCGCTCTTTAGTTCGTGCCTCTGGGGACCAGCTGGGGTCCATTTTGTCTCTCTCGGCTCATTCATCGCCTGGATTTTTGGCGGCTCCGCCAACTGCTCCCTCCTCCAGTGGTTCTTCTTCAGATGTTTGATACATGTTGTAGAATTTTGAAGTATAGTCCTCTCACTCTGTCAGGAACTGAATTCACACACATGAATAGTACAGTGCGTAAACACTATTTATTTGGAGTGAGATACATCGTACAAGACTTCAGTGAGAGGACTAAAGTTCAAAGGCAATAGCAAATACTTCAGAATCCCATCCTTCCCCCTCCCTCTTTCAAGAGACCTTGAAGCAGTGAGAGCCTGGCAGAGCTTATCAGCGCATTCCCAGCATTTGTTTACCTAACGGTCTCTGGTTCCTAGGCTTTGGCTGCAAGCAAGCTGCTACCTAACGCTGGACTGCATATCCCATTACTATAATATGGAGGGCATCCCGACAAGGAAAGTCTTTGTTCTGCACCACTCCTCCACCACGTCCCCCTTTGGGGACTAGAAAGACCCTCTGGGTGGAGGTGGGGTTTTCTAGTCCTCAAAGGGGATTGTGGTAGGAAGCTGAGCTGGCTATCTGTTTAACACTTGGAGGACGAAGAGGGACTGAAGGCAACAGTCTGTCTGTCTTTTCTCTTTTTCTCTTCGTTCTTCAAACCTTAAATCTGCATCCCTGCATCCCTCTTTGAAAGAGGATCCCAGGCAGAAACACTTTGACTAGATAAACAAATGGTCACTTGGCACCCGGACCCCTTCCAGGGGAGGCTGAGAGATAGTCATGACTGGGGCCATTTCCGCACTAGACTGTTATAGCGCTATTCTTCCACTTGCAACATCCTATGGAATCCTGGGGTTTGCTGTTTCGGGAGGGGCCAGCCGACCCCTCCCGAAACTGCAAACCCCAGGATTCCATAGGATGTTGCAAGTGGAAGAATAGCGCTATAACAGTCTAGTGCGGAAATGGCCTATGGGAGGGCATGTGTGTTCGTAAATAGCTAAGGATCTTTTGAGGTAAAAGAAGATCAGCTCTGGTGCTGAAGCTCTTTCCACACTCTGTGCCCCGGACTGCCCCAAAACCTGGACCATTTCCACACGAGGCTGTTATAGTGCTATTATTCCCCTTTCAACATCCTATGAAATCCTGGGGTTTGCAGTTTAGGGAGGGGCCTCACAGTGGAAAAGTGGAATCATAGCACTATAACTGCTTAGTGCGGAAATGCCCCTGGAGGTAGGGAGGCTCTGCCTCTGTTTTCTTCATTGCACACAGTTTATTTTCTTTGGGCTGGGCTGGAGACCCTGTGGCCCTCTAGATGTTGATGAACTGCACCTCCAGTAGGTGAGAGGTTCTGGCGTTGTAGTCCATCAACACTTGGATGGCCACAAGATCCCTACCCCTAAATCTCATAGGTAATCTTAGCTACAGGTTTCATTTTTTTTCCAGATAAAAAATGGAAGAAACCCAACAGACAATCCTTTTGTTGTTCCATGCTGTCAGGTTGGCTTCAACCCAGGGCAACACTATGAATGAGAGACCCCAAGAGACCCTGTTCTTAACAGTCTCAAGTGGGTCTTGCAGGCTCGGCACTTTGGCTTCCTTGAGTCAACCCTCCAGCAGTGTGCTCACTCTCTTTTCCTGCTGCTTCACTGGCCATCATCAGCTTTCCCAAGGTGTCATTTAATCTCACCATGTATCCAAAGTATGATAGCCTCGGTTTAGTTGTTTTGTGCAGCCAGAAGGTGTGCAGCCACAGAGTGTGCAGCCACAAGGTTGTGAGTTCGATCCTGCCGAGCTCCAGATTGACTCAGCCTTCCATCCTTCCATAGTTTGGTAAAATGAGTACCCAGCTTGTTGGGGGCAATTAGCTAACACATTGCAAACTGCTTAGAGAGCACTTAGCTGATAAGCAGTACAGAAATACACACATGCTATTGTCTTCTAGGAAATGTTTAGGTTTGATTTGCCCTCAGAGTCATTTAATTGTCTTTTTGGTGGTCCATGGAAAACTGAATAAATCTGTTCACATGTAAATCACCTCTATTTGTACTTTCTGCAGGTGTACAGAGGTCCAGTGTGGGCCTGTCTGTTCCCCAGATGTAGAGAGAGAGAGGAGAGTCTCCACCAAATTCCTGCTCCATAGAAGAAACTGCAAGAAAGATGCCCTTGGAACAGGTCAACATTCACCCCTCCTTCTTTGTGATGGAGCCATTGCAGTGGTTTTGCAGCAGACGGCCCTAACAGTTGATATCAAAGGCAGAAGGATTTTCCTCTGTAGAGTGTTCTTCAGTTCAGCTTCCCAGGAATGGAATCCTTGGTTTGTCAGTCTAGGATGTGATGGGTGATCATTCTCCGTCCTGAAGTGGCTCAGTTGATCAGTGCTTCCTACCATCTTGTCCTTGCTTCCCCTCCCAGCCAATCAAGGCCCAGGGTGTTGGCCCTGAGCTTCTTGGCAATGGTGGTGCCTCAAGAGTGTCCCTCAGGCCTGTCAGCTGGACTTGCTCTATACCTGCATTAGCATTAAACCCATGGCTTCTAGGCAGGGCTGGTCCCCCATTTTGGTGGAAGGAGAAACCTGATTCAGGCAGCCATCCTGATAGGCAGCAATTCCTAATGATTTAATTTGTGGTTCTCATAATTTTATTCTCAAGTGTGGGAAGAGGATCTTGTGATCTTCTGTGTATTATGCACTCAAAGTTGTCGACCAGACAGGCTGGAAATCAAAAACATTTGCTGATTGGGAGATGTTGTACTTGACTTAGGCCCTTTTCGCACGGCGTTTTGGAAGCGAGAAGGCCCCTTGAGCATCACGTAAATGTGAGGAGCGGTCTGCATGACGCACTCACATTTACGCGATGCTCAAGGGCTGGACGCAGAGCGGGCACGCATCTTTTCATTTTCGGCTTAAAGCCAAAAATGGTGCGCCGTCACACAATGCTCCCAGGCCCCACGCGCACTTATCTGGCGTGCCGTGCCTTGGGAGCTGGGCGGTCATGCGTCCTCTCCTCAGTGCAGCTTGCGAGGTTGCACTGCGAACGGAAGAGGCAGGGCGCTTGCACGAGGAGGAAGGAGCTGCGGAGCCGAAGCAGCAGGGAAGTGGCAGCGTTCCTTCCGAGCCTTCTCACGCGAGGACCCCAACCCAGCAGCGTGAAAAGGTAACGTGCAAAAAGGGCCATAGACGAATCAGTAAAGCAGCTTGGGAAGACATATGTGGAAGAGCTTCCACTTGCTAAGCAAAATCTCCCTTCACATGAGAAATCTAGTTCTTCAGTAATCCAGACTGACACCTTATCTTTTTCCTCATGCAATCTTCTTCAAGATGCAGGGAATTAAGGACAGGAGGTGGGAGAATATTCAAACGTGTCCCACTCTAATCTGCATTCTGAAGTGCTCAAATAATATTTCAGATCCAACATGTGTTTACCTCCAGTTTTGATGAGTCACTCTCTGGCTGAGAGCTGTTTTCTGTTGCAGGTGACCTTTGCAGATGTGGCTCTATATTTCACAGAAGACAAATGGAAATTATTAGATTGGAAGGAAAGACGTTTATATGAGGAGGTCATGATGGAGAACTATGAGAATGTCTCCTTTGTGAGTGAGGAATTTGAATTCATTGCCCTTCCAACACAGACAGGGGGCAATTCCTCACTACACAGTCATAGTGCTATGTTTCCATTTTAATTGTCATGCCAACATCCTGTGGAATCTAGGGATATGTAGTTTAGTGAGGCCCTAGAGCTCTCCAGTTCAGGATCCTAAATGCCTTTCTCTAAACCACCAGTCCTAGGATTACATAGGAAAAGACTGTTTTTTGCCCCAAAATGCCCGTCAACACATGCCAGATCAGTTTTGCCAGGTTTTGGAGCCCATTTTCAGCCATTTTGTGCTCTGAAGAAGCCCCCAAGTTCCTCGTGGGAAAAAGGCTTCCTCTGATCTTAAAATGACTCAGAGAGAACCCAACAGCAGCAAAATTGTCCCCGCCTCCCATAAGGGATGTTGGGACACACACACACACACACATATGAAGGAGCAAAACATTTTTTAATTTTTTTAAGGTAGCACTATGAGTAATGCCCTCTGAGATCCCTTGAGTGTCCAGGGTGGCCCCCCTAATTAAGAGGACCTGTTACCCCCTTGGCAGACCCTGTCCTGGGGGGATATAAATTAATATCAAAAATGTATCAGATATGCCAGCAAGGTTGCCCAGTTGCGTGTGTAGACAAATAGGTGAAGCGACCGGACCTAGGTCAAGGCCAGGAAAATCCCCAGTCACATTTCCCAAGGAGACCTCAGGCAAGGCACGTCCGCACAAACAAAGGGTCACCAAAATTGGGGTCCCAATCCCAGATCAGCCATTAAACTTTTGTGTGGCTTCCTCAGTCCAACCCCCTTACGCAACCTTTCATATGTGTTTATTTCTATATTTATAGTCCTGCCTTTCTCCTCAAATGGGACTCAGGTGGCTTACATTAAAGCTTCTCCTTCTTGCTTCAGATTCTGTCACAGAAACTCTAGGTCCATTTCCACACTAGACTGTTATAGTGCTATTACTCATAGAAATCTAGAGTTGGAAGAGACCCCAGGGGCCATCCAGTCCAACCCCCTGCCATGCAGGAACACCCTCGAAGCACTCCCGACAGATGGCAACCCAGCCTCTGCTTAAAAACCTCCAAGGAAGGAGACTCCACCACACTCCGAGGCAGCAGATTCCATGGCCGGACAGCCCTGACTCCACTTTCAACATCTTATGGAATCCTTTGAGGCCACTCCCTAAGTGGAAGAGGTGTTATTCAAAATTATCAGCAGCTGGTTCTAATTCTTGGCCTAAATGTGTACATGTTTGTGTGCATGGAGCTTTAATGAGGAGGAGCGTCTGTGCACAAACGAGGAAAGCGCCCAACGGGACACGGAGAGATACATGTTCTTCTCCACTCCCCAGTCCAAGAGCAATGGCACATCTCGTCTAGTGTTACCGGGCTCAGCTCCCCTCTCTCAATTAACTACCACCCCATTTGGCCGCATATCCAGCCCACTCCGTCTTCATTTTTAGAGAACTGGTCCATTTGCAAGCTTCTCCTCCGGACAAACTGGCCCAGGCCTCCAGCTTTCTTTTCCTTTTCCCCTGCTGCCTGATCACTCTCTGTTTCTTCCTCCACCCTCCAACTGTCCCACTTGCCCTCATATACATCTGCACAGATTCAACATTTCACCTTCAGCGTCTCATTCTCATCTCCTCTTTTCTACTTCATCCTGTTTGATACAGTCTCTCTCTCACACACACGCGTGCACACACACACACACACACACACACACAGAAACACAAGACAGTGCTTCGCGTGTTGAGAGGCAGCGGCAAACACAAACAATTTTCACAACTGACTTTGGTGAAGTGATGCCAATCAGCTAAGATCCTTCTTTTCAAACATATCAAGTGACAGCATTTAGCAGTTGTGACTCTTATCTATAAGGGGAGGGGAAGGGAACACAAAAGCTCCTAGTCTCTGATGTTTCTGTTCATCCTTGATCTTGCTTAGCTCTGTTGTTGCACCCAAAGATCCTTCCTTTCTGAACACTCAGATTCGGTCTTGTTTGTCCTTGTCCTTCTTTATAAAAGATTCCAGACACCTACCAACCTACACGAATGAAGAATATGGTACCACAGAGACCCCCTGCTGGAAAGAATTGTTTTAAGCATGAAGTGTCTGGAAAATATTCTACTGGAGATTTGCACCCTGGGAAATGCCAGCGAGTGCACACAGCAGAAAAAGCATGCAGATGCCAACAGTGTAGAAAATGTTTTGCTTACCTTTCACATCTTGTGATCTACACAAGCGCCCAAAGAAGACAGAAATCACACAAATGCCAGCAGTGTGGGAAATGTTTTACTAGGAATTCAAATCTTTGAACACATCAGAGAATCCACACAGGAGAAAAGCCATACAAATGTCAGCAGTGTGGGAAATGTTTTACTAGGAATTCAAATCTTTGGACACATCAGAGAATCTGCACAGGAGAGAAGCTATACAAATGCCAGCAGTGTGGGAAATGTTTTACTAGGAATTCAATTGTTGTGTGGGAAATGTTTTACTAGAAATTCAACTCTTTGGGTACATCAGAGAACCCACATGGGAGAGAGAGACCATACAGTTGCCAGCAATGTGGAAAAAGTTTTGCTCAGAATTCAAGCCTTTGGAAACATCAGAGAATCCACACAGGAGAGAAGCCATACAAATACTAGCAGTGTGGGAAATCTTTTGGTCAGAATTCAGCCCTTGTGAGGCATCGCAATGTCCACAGTGGAGAGAAAGTGAATGTGTAAAATGCTTTTTGATTGGAAAGATAGTATAACTAGATTTCTGTCTTGTAAAACTGTTATAACCCCCTTTGATGCTATTTTTGTTTCAAAACTTGTGATTTTAAAGTATCTTGTACATATATGTTCTTTCAATAAAAGCTTTTCCCTTATTCAGAGCATTTGTTTTCTTGACTGCTCATTCAAAGTCTATGAAATGTGGCAGTATTTTTTATTAATGAGGTACTCTCAGAATTCAACTGGTAGTGACCACATCGATAGATTATATGTTCTTATAATTCTGTGGAGAGCGAGGACATTTCCGCACTGGACTCTTATAGTGCTATTATTCCACTTTCAACATCCTGTGGAATCCTGGGGTCTGCAGTTTAGGGAGTGGCCTTAGAAGCTGTAGTCTACATGGGGCTGAAAAGGCATTGCTTCCCTTTTTTTAGATTTGTATTGACACATTATCTGCACTGACTTCCTAGTTCAATGCTGACATCTTCCTGCCCTCAAGACCAGTGTTTCCACTGTAATTATATTTTCTGCCTTTTTTACAGTTGTGAGGGGGGGATTTGCCCCACGCAGAAATGTTTTTGGGGCGTCCTGGCCCACAACCATGCCCTGCGTGCCCTGGCCACGCCCCCGTGCACCCTGGCCATGCTCCTTAGCCCCGCCCCCTCCGCACACTCCAGGCTCTGCCACTGCCTTTTTACTTGTGGTCAGAGTCCCAGTTCGGGTTCTGCTTTGATCCTCCATCATTGGTGGGCAAACAGAGAGGTCCGCCTTGAATCCCCAGATACTGAGCTGGTCAGAGTTTCTTGTTCTTATTATTTTTCTGTAAGAAGTGACTTTTTTCATCCAGCATAGGATCCTCTGTATATTCACAGAAATACATAGCCTGTGTCTTTCTTTAATTTCCAGCCCTCAAACCGTTGCACGTACACAAAATGGCATCATTTCTCTGGTGCCTGTGTGTGTGAACATGCATCCATCATCACATAGTGTTTACCTCAGGAAGGATTTTTTTTAAAAAAATATTTTAGCCCTTGACTCTGCACATATATTAGGCTGGTCGTCCTTAACCTTTTCTTTACCAGGGACCCCTGGAAAATATTACCAGGGACCCCAAGATTTAAATTCAGGTTTAAATATTCAAATATTTATTTAGATATTCAAATACTTATTTGTTTGTTTATTTATTTAAGGCTTCTGGACATTAAGATTCAAATCCCTGCTCAAACATTGGGTGGCCTTGGGCAAGTCACATTCTCTCAGCCTGAGAGGATGGTAAAGACAACAAATCTTTGATAGGTTCACCTTGGGCTTGATAGGTTCACCTTGGGCTTGCCATAAGTGTCTTGAAGGCACACCACAAAGTGCCACTGACAGAGGGAGGTTTTTTCTAGGCATCCTGTCTCTCCTTTTTGAAAACTGGCTTATGCTGACCCTGAGGCAAACCTGTCTTGGGGCTTTTCTTGGCAAGATTAGTTGCCATAGCCTTTCTCTGAGGCTGAGAGAACACGGCTTGCCTGAGGTGACCCGGGGGGCTTCCGTGGCCGAATGGGGATTCAAACCCTCGTCTCCGGAGTCACAGTTTGGGTGGGCACAAAGGCCCGCTTCCACGTCTCTTTCGCCAGGGTCACGTCGTGGTGGGAGCGTGGGTGCTGAAACACCTCCCTCGTTGAAGCCGTTCCCTTGGCTTCCACACCCACCAGCCCTGCTGCCGCCGCGTCCTTGTTGCTGCCCCAGCTGTTGATGTCCGGCAGCCCCAGGGGTCCCTGGGCCGCCTCTGGTTAAGAGGCACGGGGCTAGCTTATCTGAAAGGGGAGAATGCATATCGACACAGAAGTCTTCCCCTCAGAAAGGCTGTAGTTTTACGTCCTGATCCTGTGCAGATATGCAGAGCCTCCTAGCCTGTCTGGTGTGGAGGGGCGAAGGGTGTGTGTTGTCCAGGAAGAACAAATGGGGGGAGAGGGGGTGACAGGTAAGGGCAGGACTGGGGTTGGTCAGTGGCCGCAGACAAGGAGGAGGAGGATCTCAGCCTCTTGTTCCTTTTCATCCCTCCTCGCACTTCTGCCAAGTTCTCCCGACCGAGGACAGAGAGGAAAGAGGTGGAACTGCGGCAAGAGTGACGGTGTGGAAAGTACTTGAGTTTACCTCCTTTCTCTTTTAATTAACAGCCGTTGCCTTTATACGTTCTTACGGCATTCCTGCCCCTTGACGAACATGGAGGCAAAAGTCTGAACTGAGGCTGGCTGTGCTGGGATTCTCTCACCGAGGCCGCTTAGAACATGGCTCTCAATACAGTTTCCTTAAATATTTCTGGACTGGAGTGTAACAACAGCAGCCTGAGAGGGGACTGAGCGAAAGCCCAAAATGAAGCACGACGGTCCAGGTGGCCCATTTTTCAGGGACACGGAGGCACGCAGGGGAACAATATAATGCGAATGTGTTAGATATTACGCTTTCACTAACCCCTTTATTCGCAGAGAGTGGAACACAATAAAATGGCCCAGAACACCAACTTCTGAGCAGGCGACACACACCCCCAAGACTCGGGGGAGTAAGGGAACAAGCCACAAACGTGCCCCCCAGGCCCACCCTCCGCTTCCACGTGGTCTTGTGGAAGATTTGTAGCTTCTTGCACCACTCGTGTGTAATGTGCCATACTGGTGGGTGGCTTAAGCTTTGAAGACAAAGGAGGGAAGGCACAACCAGTCTCCCTGGCTCCCTCTCACCTCCAGCCTCCATGTTAACCCCTTGTCACTGTCTGTCCTGTTTCCCATGCCCTATGAGGATAGACTTAGGGGGCTGGGTATGTTTAGTCTGCAGAAGAGAAGGTTAAGAGGGGACACGATAGCCATGTTTAAATATTTGAAGGGATGTCATGTTGAGGAGGGAGCGGGCCTGTTCTCTACCGCTCCAGAGACTAGGACAAGGAGCAATGGATTCAAGCTGCAGGAAAGGAGATTCCACCTGAACCTCAGGAAGAACTTCCTGACAGTCAGAGCTGTCCGGCAGTGGAATCTGCTGCCTCTGTGGAGTGTGGTTGAGTCTCCTTCTTTGGAGGTTTTTAAGCAGACGTTAGATCGCCATCTTTTGGGAATGCTTTGATGGGTGTTCCTGCATAGCAGGGGGTTGGACTCAATGGCCCCTGGGGTCTCTTCCAACTCTATGATTTTATGAACCTGCAAGCACTGGATCCCTTCCTTTACTCCTCAAGGAAGCTCAAGGACCACCCTTCCCCTCCAAGAAATAGGGAGCAGAGGGTTTCATTCTGTCACTGGAAAAACTACAACCACCCTTGCCTCTGTCAAAATCTGAGCTCAGCCCTTTCCTGAGTGGACCCTTCCAACCCTTGCAAATGTGTTTATTTCAGTTTTGTGCCACAGTAGAACTCTTTTGCTCCATCACAGGGAGCAAAAGCAGTAACAACACCAATGAAACCCATTTCAGTTCTGCAGTGTAACCAGTGGCATATCAAGGCTCACCAGTGCCTAGGGCAACCATGGAAGTCATGCCCCTAGGTGCTGCCACCACTCCCCACCAGGTCAGGAAGGACCCCTGTACGGGCAAGGCCACGGCGGGTGGGGGAAGGGCTGCGGTGGGCAGAACGGGACCATGATAGGCAGGGGGCGGGGCTGCAGTGGGAAGGGGCAGGGTGGGGCCGCGGTGGGCAGGGGTGGGTTGGACATGAGGGCTGCTGCTGCTGCTGCTGCCACCCCCACTAGGAAGGCCCTGAGTGGGGGAGGAGGCAGCAGAAGGCCAGGCCCAGGTAGGAGAGTAGGGGGTTCTGCTTTTTTGCACACCCCTGGCGTCGGTGCCCGGGGCTCATACCTCAGCTGCCCCATGCTAGATACACCTCTGGTTTAGTCTGGAGAAGAGAAGATTAAGGAGAGCTATGTTTAAATATTTGAAAGGATGTCACATGGAAGATGGGGCAATCTTGTTTTCTGCTGCTCCAGGGATTAGGACATGGCTTCAAACTTCAGGAAAAGAGATTCCATCTAAACATCTCCTGAAAGTAAGAGCAGTTTGACAGTGGAATACACTGCTGCCTGGGAATTTGGTGGAGCCTCCTTCTTTGGAGGTTTCTAAACAGAGGCCAGATGGCCAGCTCTCAAAGGGAGGGCTTTGATGGTGTCTTTCTTCACGGCAGGAGAGGTTGGACTGGGTGGCTCTTGGGATCTCTTCCAACTCAAGGATTCTATAATAAGGGTGAGCAAATCATGCCTCCGTTCCCCAGTAGATGGCTTGTGGGAGAGCACCCACCCTTTGGGGCAGGCCTGGGGGAAGAATCAGTTTCTGGTTGGAAAACCAATTCCCAGAACATTTCAGAGAACCAAATGTAATCATCATCATCATCATCACCAAGCCCTCTTCTTGCTTTTCAGAGAAGGGCAGAGATATGATCAGGTGGCCAGAAGTCAAAATCAACCTGGAGGCACGTAACAATAATATAGTCCCTCCCCCTTCAATCATCCCCCCCATTTTTAAGAACCTGGTTATTACCATCTTATGTGTTTGCAGCAGACCAAGGTAATCACGTTTCTATTCCACGTTCCTGCTAACACAGTTGAAGGCAATCTGTTGTGGGTTTTTTTTTTTTTTTTAATGAGTGGCTTCCTTAAGCCTGATAATATTTTTACAGCTTCTTTCTTTGCCAGTTCGGTTAATCAGCACAGTTTAGGGGGCTGATTTTGGAACTCCTGGTCCTTTCGGAGCATCTCTGGGGGGGGGGTGTCTGCACAAAATCAGGAGGAGAAGGAGATAGATAGGATCTTTGGCAACAGGGACAATGTTTTAAGGGCTGACATAGTTTGGCCTGAGTGATGATTCCATTGTTCTGCTGGTGGGCTTAGAATTGGGGCCTGTATATGGCAACTATGTGAATGGAAAGATGGACTGGATTGGAATGGGTAAGTGTTAGGGGCTACTAGGGGGGCACTGGCCCCCAAGGGAACTGAGGTCCTTCCTTCCCCCATAGCATCTTCACATACACAAAGTTGTTTTCTTTTTCTCTCTAAATGCTCCCTAAGAAGCATAGAGGAGAAATAAAGTCTCCTATATTTGGACTTCCTTGAGCCATTTGGGGTCTAGAAGTCATCCTCTGTGTCATTTCCTGTTGGAGAAACAGGCCTGTTCTAAGCCTAAAGCAGGCGGAGGGTTGGGTATGGCAAAACCCTTCCTCCCACTCCCTGGAAGACATGTGGAGGTATTGAGGATATTTAAAAATATTGGGGGTACTGAAGAGCCCCTGGGGGTCACAAAAACAGTCTTGGGACAACATGTGACCTACAAGCCACCTTGCCCCCATCCTTGGATGAAATAATGTTTCGGTCTGTTCTAGCTTCTGGGCTCTCCTTACGTCCTTATGGTATGCATTTCCTGCTTCCATTTAAGTTCTCTGATCAGTACAGATGAACAACAACCCTGCCAATGAAGCCATTTCTATAAAGTTCTGAGAGGCAACAGGTTTGAGATGACAGATGCAGGAGTGACAAAAGACACCCCCCCCTTCCTCACACAATGGATAATTGACTTATGGACTTCCATGCCACAGACGGTGGTGGTGATGACAGCTGCCTGGTACTCGGCCATGGACTGCCTTTGAATACGGAGGTTTCACTTCCCCCTCACCTCTAATTGGCCATTAATGAACCCTTCCTAGGTGAATTTGTCTCATCCCCTCTTCAGCTGCGTGGCTGTGAAGGCGATTCATTGAATTTCCTTTGTCAGCTTCACCTACTCATTTAGCTTCTTTGGGTGAGTCCCAGCCCTGACATTAAATGAGATAGCCTTTTCATCCAATATTTCCCAGAAGAAAAACAGGGCCATTTCTGCACCAGACTGTTATAGCACTATTATTCCTGAGCCCCTCCCTAAACTGCAAACCGCAGGATCCCATAGCATGTTGAAAGTGGAGCAATAGCACTATAACAGTCTAGTGAGGAAATGGCCCATGATCCACGTGACCAAGCAACATCAGAGTTGCAGTCAAGATGGCAAACGTTATTAATGAAGAAGAACACACAAACTAGGACAGGCTGCAGAAATTTGCTTTTGCCTGAGCCCCTTGGAAAGGACATGATTCTGACTTTGCCTCTCCTTTCTCCACTGCTGAGTTCATTGAGTGCAAACAACTTCTGCATTTTGAACTCAGTTTGCAGCAAATTAAGCAAGCTGAGATGAAGAGAGGAAGAGGAAGGAAGAGAGAGAAGCTGGGACATTTTAAAAGTTGCTGGAAATGTGGGAGAACAGATTAATTGAGACTGTCCATACCAAAGCAGGACAGTTGGAGACAGGGATCACCTTTTTAATCCCCTTTCTCAGCAGCTGAACTACTTTATTAAGGCTGAAGTCCTGTGCTCATTAAACAGAATAGAAATTACTCTGAAGAGGCGTATTCATTTTGAATGGGCCAGCACACAAGAAGTTGTCTCACTCTGGGTTGGTCTGTTCTTCCACCGAGCCCAGTACCGTCTACACTGACTGGCAGCCATGGCTTTCCAGGATCTTGGGCACAGGGAAAGAGAGAGGAAATTTCAAATTCCATACTGCTTGGGATTCGGCCTGCAACTTTATGGAAGAAAAGCAGGGAATCTTCCGTGGAAACTTGACCCTAGTCAAGCTATAAATGGTACAATGTGCACAATGCAAAATGTGAGGCACACAATTCAGGGAAAACTGCAAACGGTAATACAAGAAACCGGATGTTTTGGGGATCTTTCATTTTGAGGACTGCCAGTAGTTAAAGCTGACTTGAGAGCAAGTGACAAGAAGAATGTGTTATCATGCAACTTGCTCTCCATCCCTTCCAGACATTATACAAAGGAGAGGGAAGGAGAAGCTGTTTGCACTCAATTTCCATATTTACATTATAAATTCTGAAAGGGCCTCAAAACAAATCAATGTGTAGAGACTGGGGACCTTTCTATGCCTTACCGTTTTCCGGCGCTGGGGTACAGGGATCACGCGAGCAGCTCCGGCGAGAGGCTCTCACATCCCTGCTCCTTCAGATCCTCCTGAGCTGCCTGCTCACACAAGAGCCCTGCCTCTTCCTTCTGCAGCGCAGCCTGGGAGTTTCCCAGGCTGCGCTGGGGCAGGAAGCGCGACCAGCACGGCTCCAGAGGCTCCGCACACCAGGTAAGTGCACGTGGGGCCCAGGAGCAATGTGCGATTGTGCACCATTTTCAGCTTCCAGCTGAAAATGAAAAGATGCATGATTGGCACCTGCCGGACCCTGGAGCATCGCGCAAACATGAGTGTGTTGTGCAGATCGCTTCTCATAATCGCGCGGTGCCCCAGGTGCCATTTCGCATTGCAAATGCCGTGCAAAAAGGGCCTGGATGACTGCCATGCCGCTAACACTCCTGAAAATGGCCTGTTGGCTAGAATAGGAATGATTTGGCTCTTTAGAGTTTGTTGCACAGTTCCCAGCATCCCTCATATACAGAAATATAATGTTGTGGAGATAAAAGGAAGCCATATTCCAACCCTATTCTGCTTTGCTTAGACCTTGTCTGGAGTCGTCCCATGTCCACTTCTAGGTACCACATGTCAAGAAGGATTTTGACAAGTTGGAATATGTCTAAAGGACTTGGCAACATTTTTGAAGACCAAGCCCTAACAGGAGTCGTTGAGGCGGTTGGCTATGTATATTTTGGGGGAGAGAAGACTGAGAAGTGACATGAGAGCCGCCTTCAGATTTCTAAAGCAGGACTGGACAGGTCTTTGAAGCCCAGGAACACATTAACTGCAAGACCACAGGAACACCTCAATTCAAGAAGGATGTCGACAAGCTGGAACGTGTCCAGAGGAGGGCAACCAAAATGGTGGAGGGTCTGGAAGCCATGAAGCCCTATGAGGGGCGGCTTAGGGAGCTGGGTATGGTTAGTCTGCAGAAAAGAAGGTGAAGAGGGGACATGATAGGCATGTTTAAATATTTGAAGGGATGCCATATTGAGGAAGGAGCGGGCTTGTTCTCTGCCACTCCAGAGACTAGGGCCCTTTCCGCACCTTACCTGTTCTTGGAGGTGGGGGGTGGCGCTCGCACGAGCAGCCTCTTGCGCAAGGCGCTCACTTCGCTTGTCCTTTCTTACCGCAGCTGGCTTGCCAGTCACGTGAGCACCACGTGAACACCACGCCCCTTCCTACCGCAGCACAACCTGGGAATTGCAGGCTAGCGCTGAGGCAGGAAGCACGACCAGCCCAGCTCCTGACGCACTGCACAGCAGGTAAGTGCACGTGGGCCCCGGGAGCATTGCGCAACTGCACACCATTTTCAGCTTAGAGCCAAAAATAAAAAGGTGCGTGTCAGCTCTGCGTCCGGCTCTTGAGCGTCACATAAATGGGAGTGCATCGTACAGACCGCTCCTCTCATTAACACGACGCTCAAGGGGCCCTTTCGCTTTAGAAACAGCGTGCGAAAAGGGCCTAGGACAAGGAGCAATAGATTCAAGCTACAGGAAAGGAGATTTCACTTGAACCTGAGGAAGAACTTCCGGACGGTCAAAGCTGTCCGGCAGTGGGATATGCTGCCTCCATGGAGTGTGGTTGAGTCTCCTTCTTTGGAGGTTTTTAAGCAGAGGCTGGATAGCCATTTGTGGGAATGCTTTGTTGGGTGTTCCTGCATAGCAGGGGGTTGGACTCGATGGCCCCTGGGGTCTCTTCCAAATATATGATTCTATGATTCTATGAACCCCATGGAAATTTGAATTCCTTGCCCCCAAGCAACCCCCAAAAAAATTTGAATTCTGTGCCCCACAGTCTCCTGGGCAGCGGTGTGTATTTTCACCATTTTTTTTGCTCCCCCTGCACAATTTGGGGCATAAGAGAGGCCTTTTTGTATAACAGGAAGTTAAGTGGAACTCACTTCCTGTTCACTTCCTATTTGTTAAAAAGGACTTTCCAGGGCCTAAGTGGCACAAGGGGGCAAAGATATGCCAAAAACTCACCCACGCTTCCTAGAAGGTGCTTGGGGACATTTGAGGGCAAAAGAAAAAAGAAAGAATTTTAAAATCTTTTTTGATCCCTGGGGACACAAAAAGTCCTACAGGCTGCACATTGCCGACCCCAGATCCAAAGGACTGGCATGATGTGGAAGAGGAAATGGACTTATTTCTGCTGCTCCTGAGGACAGGACCAGAATTAATTGAGTCAAAACTGCAAGAGAGGAGATTCCTCTCCTGCTCATAAGAACCACCTGCTCATAAGTACCCCAGACAGTACCCCAGACAGTGATGAGCCCTCCTTCATGGAAGGTTTTAAAGCAGAGGTTAGATGGCTGGCATTAAGGAGTGCTTTAGAAGGGGAACAGACAAGATGGCCCCATGGGTTGCCTTTGAACATTACACCTCTGTGAGTCCTGTCATGTGGGCAGGAGTAGTGGAAGTTGTAGTCCAAAATATCTGGAGGATACCAGTTTGGAGAAGGCTACACTAGAACTAAACAGCAGAAAGTTCAGCTCCAAATATTATGAGGTATTTTCCCCCTGTGGACTCGGGGTTCCTGAAACAAGGCCTGTTCTCTGACTCTGCTTTTTATCAACCTACATCGAATTAACTTGCAAATTAAAAATTAAATTAAAACATTCAAGATCACACCATTTATTAAGGACATTCTGTTCTGTCAGCTTTTCTTTCCAAGTGGGAACAGGCAAACATTTTCTGGCTTGTGGCATTTGATCGTCACCAAAGTTAGATCAATAAGTGCCTTTTAAAATGCAAATGTGATTCCATCTTGAACACTTCACTTAACAAGGTACATTGATGTTTTTCACAGGGAACAAGCCGCAGAAAACAGGGAGGCAAGGAATGGAGGGTGCTCTGTGTCTTTCAGATTACTTCTGTGAATTCCTACACAATTGGACACAGCAAATGCTTTGGAAGTCATCCTCCAGCATTCACACACTGTTCCCCTCCTCCTCTTGCAACACACAGCCTGTGACATTGGTCCATGGCCAACATCCTTCCATGACAAAGCTCAGAAACTATTCTCATCAACACCACATGGCTGTCATATCACCTCTCAGTCACAGAATCATAGAATCCTAGAGCTGGAAGAGAGCCCAAGGGCCATCAAGTCCAGCTCCATTCTGCCATGCCAGGATACACAATCAAAGCACTCCCAACAGATGGCCATCCAGTCTCTCTTTAAAAGCCTCTGTTTAGGTGGAATCATAACTGTCCCAGTGTTTGGGACACTCCAGCTGATATCCTGCATCAAAGAGATTTGGGGTAACTTTACATGCACAGATGTACAGATGAATTGCACTAAGACACCACCGAATGTGCATTGCATGTGATGCACAATGTACAACAATGCCCAAACAAGCAATGCACAGTACAGTGTGGTGTAGAATTATGTGCAACACATGCCCACAGTGTGTAACTGCTTTGTAACCTTCAGCTGAATACTGATGCTACACGGCACACAAAAAACATGACCACATAGAATCCTAGAATTGGAAGGGACCCCAAGGGCCATCTTGTCCAACCTCATTCTTCCATGCAGGGATACAGGGTCAAAGCACTCATGACAAATGGTCATCCAGTCTCTGTTGAGAAACCTCCCAAGAAGGAGACTTCATCACATTATCTGGCAGCAGCATATTCTACTCTTAAATGGCTTTACTGTCAGGACATTCTTCCTAACATTTAGGTGCACTCTCTTGTCCCATCGTTTGAAGCCACGATTCTGTGTCCTATTCACAGCAGCAGCAGCAAAGAAGCTTTCCCCCTCTTTCCAATGGCATCCCTTCAAATATTTAAATATGGCTCTCGTGTGGCCTCTTAAGCTTCTCTTCTCTGGGCTAAACATAGGCCCTTTCTGCCCATTACCTTTTTGCGGCGCTGGAGCATGGGGATCAAGCAAGCAGCCTCTTCAGAGAGGCTCTTGCATCCCCACTGCTTCACCTCCACAGCTGCTGCCTGCTGGCAAGCAGGCAGCGTGAGGGCTCCTCCTCTTCCTTCTGCAGTGCAGCCTGGGATTTTCCCAGGCTGCGCTGGGGCAGGAAACGTAAGTGCCATGGCTCCAGAGGCTCCACACGCACTGTGAGTGCGCTCAGGGCCCTGAGCGATGCACGATTGCACACCATTTTTGGCTAGAAGCCAAAAATGAAATAGTGTGCGATCAGCGCCTGCCAGCCCTGGCAGCATTGTGCAATTGCAAGGACATCATGTGGACTGCTCCTTGCAATTGCGCGATGCTCCAGAGGCCCTTTCACATGGCGAATGCCATGCAAAAAGGGCCATAGTCAGGGACAATCAAAGCATTCCCAATAGATGGCCATCCAGCCTCTGTTGAAAAACCTCCAAGGAGGCAGACTCCACCACCTTCCACACAGTGCTGTGAGGAAGCGCTTCCTAAGGTTTAAGCAGAATCTGTTTTTTCCCCCATAGTTTGCTTCCATTGCTTTTGGAGTCCTTGTCAATTCTATGGTTCTATGATTCTATGAAAACTTCATTTGAGGAGCAGAATTCTGATTTGGGGTAGTCAGCACTCCCATTTTGTTGCTTCCTCATAGCTACATCTCCACGAGGGAGTTAAACAAATCCCCTCTTTGTGGAAGCTTCATAGACCTGCCATTTACTTTTCTTTTCTTCCCTAAAAAACTGGAGAGGGGAGAGTGCAGGGGAGGCCAGGAAAAAAACATGACTATGGTGCATTTTCCCTAACCCAGCTCTGCCTCATAACAGTTTAGAATTGTTTTTAATCTGTTTTGAAAGAACATTGCCTTTGAAAATCAGTTTCTGAAAATTGTTCTTCAAATAAATGTTAAAAGAATATTTCTTCCTCCCCACACACCCTCAGCTTTTGCATTCCTTTGGGAATTCTGATGGGCAGAAAAGCAATGAATAAAGATGTTTAATGAGTAAAATAGCAGTTAGCAGTTACATTTCTATACCGCTTATCAGCATGAAGCACTTCCTAAGTGGTTTACAATGTTGTAAGCCAATTGCCCTCAACAAGCTGGGTAGTCATTTTACTGACCTATGGAAGGATGGAAGGCTGAGTCAACCTGGAGCCCAGCAGGATCGAACCCACAACCTTGTGGCTTCAGTACTGGCATTCAACCACTGTACCACCAGGGCTCTTCATAAATAAATAATGAACATGGCAGCAAAATCCACAATAGGCTTAACTGCACCAGGAAGGCTTGCAAAACTAGGGATGATGTCCTAGATTTTCAGTCCAAAAATAAGAACTTCAGGATATCTCTAATGTTAGGAGGAAGACTATTCCAGGTAGTGGATGCCACCACACTAAATGTTTTGCTTAAAAAAAAAAAAATCCCTAAGGAACAGATCTCAGGAGCAATTGGCTCTTCCATGAAGTGCTTTCCAGGTGATCTTGGAGTCCAAAGAGATCCATACGACAGAAAGCAAAAGAACCTAGTTCTGTTTCAGGCTCAGTATTGTTATCCTGTGTACTGGGGGTCCCGGGAGGGACACCAAAATGTGCTCCACTAAAGGTGGGGAAAATTAGGTCAGAGTACTGCTTAGCGTTACGAGAGGCAGGGTAAAGTAGCGAGATCTTGAACCCTATGTCTACGGGGTCAGGTCGAGTCAAGGAGCACACCGAAGTTGAAACAATAAATGATGTTTATTGAATACAAGCAAAACAGTGTATGCGACACACTCATACAAGATAACTAAAGGAAATAAAGGTTGGAGTGGTATAGAGGGATTTTTAGAGGGATTGCTGGTTTGGGTGATACTTCACCTGTCCTGAAGCCCAGGAAAAATGGAGAGCGAGGCTGGGGTGCGATGTAGTTCAGCATGTGGAGCTGAAGGGAGGCTTGCCAAGCAAAGCGGCAGCAAGGCGGGATGAAACTCAGGAGCGGTCCAAGGAAGGTCTCAGAATCAAGAGTTTTTATAAGGAGAATGTGACTGCAGGCTATGCCGTACTTGGGGGAAAACAATAGATTTGGAGTTGGAGACAAAGCCTCCGAAAGGTCAGAATCTGAATGAGTTATCGTAGCGGTTCTCAATAGAGTAGCCAGTATGCAAACGCAGAGTACTTGGGTATTGCATAGTTTCCCCATCAAGCTGCTATTGCGGGGCACAGGCTCTTTTGTAAGTGGCGTGCATACCTAATTGGAGTACTTGCCTGGAGGTCTCCTAAAGCAGTGAGTCAGCTATTTCTGGCCTACCTGTATAGTAGTTTGAATATTACAGCAATTAACGGCCGAGCTTGTTTACGTGCTCGTTCGGTGGCCTCGCAAGCACGTGGAAGGGAATAGAGAAGTGAAGCGGAATTATGATATCAAGAGGATATCTTTTAATATCCCCAAAGCTCGGACTAGCCAGGGCAGTAACAGTATGCTAACAGCAGAGGTGTACATTATGAACAATGTATAAGAACCTACTGAGAAGGCTGTTTCGTATTCAGAAAATGCTGATTTTTTGTTCAAAACAATCACTTGACATTTTTTTGCAGAATAGGTCCTAAATTGTGAATAGCCTTTAAGGCGGTTTTGATCAGGGACTTTATTGGGTGACAACCCCAGAACAGTCAAAGTTGTTTTCTAAAAAAAAGTCAAATATTGTAGCCAAATGTTTAGCTATATTTGTTTGTTATAGGAACTGAGATTCTTTAATTCTATATGAACTATTGCATAGTTCTACACAGTTAAATCAATTGTTGCTGCAAAGGGCAGGAGCCACATAAACTACTGGATATTTATTAAAAGAAATGCTTCAAGATATGACGGCAAAAACCCAGGTGCCTTTTAAAGTGGCACTTTTGATTTCCAGTCTGTAGATTCTGCTCTGCCTTTCCTAATGGAGAGACAAGAGTTCAGCGGAGAAGGATGTGGAGCCCAGCCAGGGATCACTGGAAGTCTTGCTGAGCCCCCTGCTGGATTATTGAATCTCTGAGTGAGATTTCCTTTTTTTAATTACCATTCCACACACAGCCTGCCCCTAGAGGCTCAAAAGAAACCAGGAATCCAAAGACCAAGATCCCATCCCAGCTGTTTTTTTTTTTAATGCAATACATTTGTTGGAATGTGGAGGCATAGAAATCATAGACTCTACGGCCATTTCCACCCTACACTGTCACAGTGCTTTTATTCCACTTTCAATCTCCTGTGGAATTCTAGGGTTTATAGTTTACTGAGGCCAAAGAGGTCTCTGGCTAAGAATTCTAAATGCTCCTCTCTAAACTGCAAACCCCAGGATTCCAGAGGATGTTGGAAGTGGAATAATAGCACTATAACAGTCCAGTGTGGAAATAGCCTCAGAGAGTTGGGAGAGACCCCAAGGGCCATCCAGTCCAACCTCATTCCACCATGCAGGAAGACACCATCAAAGCACTTCCAACAGATGGCTTTCCAGCCTCTGTTTAAAAACCTCCAAAGAAGGGGACTTCACCACAGTCACTGGCAGCAGCAGATTCCACACTCCAACCGTTCTTATCATCTGGAAGTTCTTCCTAAGGTTTAGGTGGGATGCCTTTTTCTGTAGTTTGAAGCCATTGCTCTACGTCCTAATTTCTAGAGCGGCAGGAAACAGGTTTGCCTCATCTTCTATGTAACATCTTTCCAAATATTTAACTGTGGCTGTCATGTCCCCTCTTAGCCTTCTCTTCTCCAGGCTAATTATACCCAGCTCCGTAAGCTGCTCCTCATGGAGCTTCAGGGTTTCCAGGCCTTTTGCCATAATGGGATGACAGAGAGTATTCCCATTTCTTGCCCTTCCCTGAATATTCTAACCTTGGTCTGTCTGCAATTCCAGGTCTTCCCAAAGGATTTATTGGGGCCAAAAATGGATACACATCACTGATATAAGATGGTGTGTATTCCTGCATGGCAGGGGATTGGATGATTCTAAATTTTGTTTGTGGTAAATGGCCAGTGGTCAACAGCACAGGAAAGCATCTTAGCCCTTTAGTTGATGGTTGCCAGCGCCCCTCACAGCAATTGGGAAAACTGAGACCCTAAATGTTGCCTTCTACTGGCACCACACAAGGGCCAAAAGTGCTGATCCTAATGGCTTAATAATAGGTCCCCTGAGCTGTGGGGCACCCCATCTCAAGATAAGGCATTTGGAAGATGGACCCTTAGTAAAGTACACAGGGTAGGGCCAGAAAAAAGAAACTGACCGGTGTAGGTATGCCATCCCGTTGCCTTTGACTCATGGCAACCCTATTAATGAGATCCTATGAACGAGAGCTCTCCAGAAAATCCTATTATTATCAGGAAACTCAGGACCAATTCCTCTTTCTTTTTTTTTTATTCATTTTTATTTGCTACCAAGTTGACTTCAGCATCTGGTGGCCCTGGGAATGAGAGATCTCCTAGAGCCCCAGTCATCAACAACCCTGGTCTTGAATGATGGGGGTAGTCGTGGCCTCCTTGAACCATTTGCAGTGCAGCCTTCCCCTTTGTCTACTCCCTTCCACTTTATTGAGCATTATTGGTTTCTTGAGATTGTCTTGATTTGCTTTCAGGCCCTTTGATCTATCTTTGTTGGTCTGTGGTATATATGTGGTATAGCAGTTTGAGCATTGGAATACAACTGTGAAGACCAGGGTTCAAATCCCTGCTCGGGCATGAAAGCCCACTGGGAGCCCATGGGCAAGTCTCATTCTCTCAGTCTTGGAAGCATTCAAAGAAAAACTCCCCTATGAACAAATCTTGCAGATAAAACTCCATGATATGTTCGTCTTCATAAAACCATAGAGTTGGAAGAGGCCACAAAGGCCATCCAGTCCAACCCCCTGCTATGCAGGAACACACATCAAAGCATTCCCAACAGATGGCCATCCAGCCTCTGCTTAAAAACCTCCAAAGGAGACTCCACCACATTGAGGCAGCAGATTCCACTGCTGGACAACTCTGACCATCACGAAGGTCTTCCTGAGGTTCAGGTGGAATCTCCTTTCTTGCAGCTTGAATCTATTATTCCTTGTCCTATCTCTGGAGCAGCGGAAAACAAGCCCACTCCCTCCTCGAGATGGCAAATATTTCTTCAAATATTTAAACATGGCCATCACGTCCCCTCTTAACCTTCTCTTCTGCAAACTAAACCTAATCAGCTCCCTCAATCGCTCCTTATGGCTTCCAGACCAGTCTTAGTGCTGTAAAGTGAGAAACAACTTGAAGGCGTGGTGCAACAACAACAACAATGGTATACACAGAATTCTTTTCTAGGGCTACATTTCAAATGCCTCCAATACCAGTTTTTTTTGTGCTCCAGCTTTCACAACCAGACATAGAAATACTATGGCATGGATTACCTATGCATGACCATGGCTATTTCTTCACTAGACTGTTATAGCGCAATTATTCCACTTTCAACATCTTATGGAATCCTGGGGTTTGCAGTTTAGGGAGCGGCCATTGAGGATCTTCCCTAAACTGCAAACCCCAGGATTCCATAGGATGTTGAAAGTGGAATAATAGCGCTATAGTGCAGAAATGGCCAATGCTAAAGCAGAATGACTACAGGGGCTTTTATTATTATTATTTTAATAGAAGGCAATAAGAACAAAAGGTTCTGAGCTTTTTTAGTATTACATGTAGAGGCATAAATAAAGTAATAGCCATCGAGGTTGTTTCATTAAGATAAAAGATCTGCACAGATCATAGGTGAGAAGAGAAAGCTTTCATCACATTGCATCAAGCTGTGTTCTTACAAACCTGCCCACGGCAAGCTCCAGTTAACACAATCGGCCCCTCCCCAGGACTTTCTTACCCAAGGCTACCAAACTCTTCTTTCCCCCTTTCCTGCTCCATCTACTAGAACCAGAGCTTCTCCACCTAGCTGTGTTCCCCAGGATGACCTCTGAAATTGCCAGAGTGTGTCAATTCCACAGCTTTGAATGAATGAGAGTTTTGTTGGTGGCTTACAAAGCTCACTTTCAAAAGCAGGTGTAGAATTAAGAATCAAGCCGAAAGGGACCCCAAGGGCCATCTAGTCCAACCCCATTATGCCATGCAGGAATATACACTCAAAGCACTTTCGACAAAGAACCATTCAGCCTCTGTTTGAAAACCATCATAGAAGGAGACTTCAACACATTCCCAGGCAACAGTGTATTCCATTGTCAAACTGCTCTTACCACCAAGACGTTCTTCCCAAAGTTTAAGTGGAATCTCTTTTCCTATAGTTTGAATCCATTTCTCCATGACTTAGTCCCTAGCAGCAGAAAACAAGCTTGCTCCATATGACATCCATCCAAATATTTAACGATGGCTATCATGTCAACTCTTAACCTTCTTTTCTCCAGTCTAAACATTCTATCTTAATGCCAATTAATAGATTTCACCATTTAAATCGTATTTCACCAACTAAACCACAACAAAGTGTGTGGGGGTGTACGTCCTGGTAACGCAGTCATGTCTGGTTGTGCAACAGTGCAATTCACTAATGAGGGTTCATTGCTCTGTTGCCATGTTTAAAGTTATGCATCCCCTGTGAGTGTGGGATCTCAGCCATTTCTCCCCCCCCCCCGACTCAGATTTTAATCTGTCTGTGACAGGAACTCACTCCTGTTCCCGTCCAGTGACCACTTCAGTCTGTCCTGCTGCCATGGTGGCTGATCTCTGCCTCGCAACCATCCTCCTCCAGCTCTCTCCTTCTCACGTATTTACTCACCAGTTCCTGTGGGAACTTCAGCCGAAGAAGAAAGGGAATTTTGGTCTCTTTCCACATCCCTATCAATCATATCCCTGTAAAACTCATGGCCGGCCTGAGAGCCCTGGAATGTGGAGGGTTTTTTTGGGGGGAGGGGGACTCCTGAGGCCTTTACTGTGCTATAACAGCACTAGCAGCCTTGGGGAAGGGGCTGCTTGTGAACATTTTGTGATGTCCTAGCAGCTGAATCAATAGCTGGGGAGCGGAAGTCACATCAACAAGCCATTCTGAATGCATCGTATCCTAACCCCTCAGGTATTATATCTCACAAGGTGTCTAAATAATAGAGAATTCGAAGGAAGATCCTAGCCCATTGACCATTTTCGAAACTAGTATTGATGTCTACTTGCATTTTATTTTTATTTTTTCATCCTCTTTATGCTTCCTAATGCATGGCATAAATGCTCGAAATATAAAGGGTCTCCAGGGGAACGCAGTGCTGAAAACAATCATTTCCAAGACAACTAATGTCAGAGAAATCCATGTATTGGGGCTACTTATGAATTCATGCTACATTTTGCATTTACTCGTGGATCAATTTAGTTAAACTGTAAATTTCTGGGGATTTACATGCAACAACAGGGGTGTGGAGGTTTTTTAAGACAGAAAAGGGAAGAAAGCAGGCAAAGAAAGGGAGTCCACCTGCATAAACTGAAGGAGCTGAAAATGCACAAAGAAAACAGGAAGAGTTTGAGCCTTGGAAAAATAATCCTTCTCCCCTTCCCCAATAGCCGTGGGATGGGAGAGACAGCATTGCCATCCTCAAAAACAGGCATGTCTGAGACATTCAGAAGCTGAATGACACAAAAAAGCCTTGGGATTATATGCAGCTCATGGACTAGGCAGTTGTTGTTGTTGTGTCTCTGCCTGTTGATTCCAACTTATGGTAACACTAAGGCGAACCTTTCACAGGGTTTTCTTGGTAAGATTTGTCCAGAGGGGGTTAGCCCTTGGCTCCCTCTGAGGCTCAGAGAATGTAACTTGCCCAAGGTCACCCGCCCCTGGGTACTAGCAGAAATTTGAACTCTGGTCTCCAACATTCTCGGCACTACACCACGCTGGCTTTCTCGGCTACCTGTTGCCCACCCATTAGCTATCCTATGCCTGTTGTCACTTCTATACACGTCAAGACGGCATCAACTTTTGGCAACCCTCTGAATGTGAGACACTTGTGAGAGTTCTTGTTCCTCATAGCCCTGTTCAGGTCTTGTAAACTCAAGGCAGCCATGGCTTCCCTGAGAGAGTCAGTCCCCCAGTCAGGCAGCCTTCCTCTTTTCCTACTGTCTTTTGCTTTACAAAACTTTATCACCTTTTCCAATGAAGCCCTGTTATCTCACCATAGGTCCAAAATTTGATAGCCTCAGTTTAGTCACTTTAAGTTCTAGGAAGAGTTCAAACTTGATTTGCTTTTGGTACCATTTATCTGCCTTTTTGCCTTTTTTCTTGTTGTTATTTGCTGCCAAGTTGCCTTTGACTTTTGGTAACCATCTGAGAGACCCTCAAGAGCCTAGCTCAGGTCTTTCAAGCTTAGCGGCACTGTCAGGAACCGAATTCACACACACAAATATAACAGTGCAATTCCACTATTTATTAGGAGCCTGATACATAGTACAGGACTTCAGTGAGCGAAGTGGAGGCAATTAGCAAAATCCAAACATTAAAGGCAAAGAGTTTCTCATCCCGCCCGCAAGAGACCTTGGAGTTCTGGTTTCAGCCTGGCAGCGCTTATCGCTACATTCCTAGCTTTGTTTCTCTAACGGTCTCTGGTTCTCATACCTTGTTACAAGCAAGCTGCTAATTAACTCCTACTACATGTCCCGTAACTGCAATATGGAGGGCTACCCGACAGGCACGGCTTCATTTTTTGAGTTGACCCATATTTAATATGGTCTTCTTGTTCACCTGTGGCCTTCCACTTTACCAGACATTATGATATTTTCCTTTTTAAAAATTTTGTTTAGATTAAGTATAAGAAAAAACACATACAAAAAAATACATAACATGATAAACATAAAAGTGAATGAAAAAAGTTACAACAAAAAAGCTTACGTTTCTATTCCTTTCTAAATCTATTTAAATAATATTACTTATTCAACATATTATAAAGCATATTGATTATATATTTTGTTTATGTATATCTAAATCTCATTCTCATTATACCCATTGTTGTTATTTATTCCCATACTTACAATTTAAAAAATATACTATTAGTAATTTCGTTCTTATTTCTATCCTTTTCAAACTAAATTTAATCTATTACTAAGTGGACTCCATCCCCATAGCCAATTATGCCTTGAATTACTCCACCTTCCAAAATTGTAACTCTTCTTGTGGAGGAGTGACACCTTCCTTTTTTACTAACACCTTTTCCACAAATATCTTCCATATTGCATCAAAATCATTCCCTTTGATTATTCTTTTTCTGATCTTAATTCAACATGTTAACTTACCATTAATCTCAATTTTCCGCAGTTCTTTATACCATTATGATCTTTTCCAGTGAGTCATATTGTCGCATACTTTGTCCAAACTATGATAGCCTCCATTTAATCAGCTTCCGGTGAGAGTTCAGGCCAGATTTTCTCTAGTACCCATCCATCATTTATCTTATTTATTTTATTATTTTATTTATTTATTGTATTTGTAGGCTGCCCTTCTCCTAGAATTTTTAACAGTCCACGGTATCCACAGAACTCTCCTCCAGCACCACATTTCTAATGAGTTGGTTTTCTTCCTGCCAACTTTCTTCATTGTCCAGCTTTCACAACTACAGGCAGAAATCAGAAATATCGTATTATGGATCATCCAGACTTTAGTGCTCAATGATATACATTTGCACTTCAAGATCCGCTTTCATAGCTGCTCTTTTACGTTTTTATCTCTTCTGGCTTCTAATTGAAACAACGCTGCTCTCCTTGCAAACTTTTGCATATTGATATTTCTGTGGGGTGAGTTTTGCTTATTCACGGAGAAGAAATGCACCAGTGAGGAACTTCAAATATACATACCCCACTCTCCCTCACTGGGCATACAGACTCAGCACCTTCCCCGTCATGGAAACCAATTGGCTGAACTCTGTGTGTGTGCGTGTGTTCCAAAGCCACGCAGACTTAGAAACATGGTTCACAGCTTCTATAAGTAGCAGTAGCACTCCTCTCCCAAGGTTTCCTGCCATCTGAGACAAGAGTACCCTCTCTATAAAATGCAAAATGTACCAGAAATGGAACCATAAAATGGCTTCTGAAATGAGTTGATTCACTAAGGAGGAAAACAGATGGAGAAAAAATTCCTGTTTGTTGCTCTATCTGTTGCTGGAGTTCTCACTGTTTTTGTTCTAAAGCAACTAGATGATGTTACCCTTTTCACAGAACGTCAAGAGCAATTCACAGCACAAACAGAACTATTTTGGCTGTGTTCTTTTTATTTCAGGATAGATTGCAGCAAAAACCTCCTTTCTTTTTCAGGAGGTGATTTTTGCTAGTCTAAAAGAAAGGAACTTTTTTTTTTCCTACTCTGGATAGAAAGGGAAGCATAGAGTGTTTATGGAAGAACAATAAGATTTTTGGAATTCTGTACCTTTCAAAAGAAAAAGGCATGCCCATCTGTGTGTCCAGAGCCAATAATAAGTAAAGAGAATAGATCATTCATTGGACAATAGTCTTTAGCATTTTTTAACTGCTTAATTTGTTACCCCAAAATGTAGGTGACTCAAGGGTCTTCCCACAATGTCAGTACCTCCATGTGACAATGGGGAATTATTTAGCTCAATTAGCAGGCCTGGGGCGGGGGGAGTAACCTAACAATATATTCCACCAATATTTACAGGTTCCTAGCAGGAAAGAACCAGCCAGAGATTCCAAAATAAGCTTCCAAACGCTCCCAATAAGATTCCAAAATAAAATGTGGTTTATTGAAAGTTCAGTCACATATGCAAAAGATCCAAGCACTCACAAACTTGCAGAAGAGCTAATCAAAGGATAAACAGAGGGAAGTCATTATACTAAAGTTTTAGTGTGTGGGCAAAATTACCGATCCGGAGAGGAGTGAAGAAAGCAGCAATGTGGCTTAGACTTGCAGCTAAGAAGAGTACGCGATCAGAAATCGGAACGACAATGTGGCATTCAGCAAGCGAGATACTGCATCAAGCTGCTCAAAATGGAGGGTTTTTATACCCAAAATCTACCTGAAGGGCATAGGTGTGAATGGCTCTGACCGAGCAAACGGTGGAGGTTGCCACATGGATAATGGGGTTCGGACAAAGTTAACTATCTCCTTGTTAGGTGATAAAGAGTTAAAAGCTATCATAATAGCTCTGTAATAGTGGACATGTAAAGGAACAATGCAGGGAAATATCCACGTGCAAGGAGAGAGGCCTGACATAGTGTTTTGGTGGGAAAGTCCTGTCACTATTGTGTGGTGACAGCGATGTTACAGCTTCAGCTTAAGTCTATTATCTCTGCAGTTACCTGGCGATTAGCGTGACAATGACCTTACCTACACCGAGAGGGGTTCTTCTGATCTACTTGGCAGTAAACCTGTTCAGCCAGTAATTTTCCTCTCTCCAGCCTGGCCTAACAGTCATCTCAGGGTCCATTTTGTATCAATGCTAATTAATGTATTTTGTCAATTAAATCATATCAAACCTCAGATGTGTGCAGGCTGGTAACAAACTTGTGTTAATACTATTTGTACATCACCCTGGGATCTTTGGATATGGGGTATGAATATTTTAATAATCAAACATAAATGCCCAAGAGAATGTCAGCCATTGTTCCTTCACTGACATTTTTAAATCAAGGTACTTTCACAAGATACACCATCCAAGCCAAGGACAACATTCTTATAATTCATGGAAGCAGTGAAATTTGAACATGCCCTTGATCTGGATCTGCTAATGAGTTTCTTTGATGGCACGCACCATTACATCATTTGAAAAGGGACCCTCTGCTCCTCTCTGGCCAGTGAAAGGAAGAGAAAAAATCATTGTTTCCTTGGATAGTTGACAAAAGATCACACACTGCTTTGGCAATGCAGCAATGATAAGACCCCAGTGCCTCACGTTCCAGAGCCAAAACCCTTAAAACTGTTAGAGTAAGAAGCATATTGGAAATAGCAGCTGGAGAGGACTTGCCAGATAAAAGTCTCTTCCCCCGAAAGTGCAGGCTTTTGCTCAAATCAAAAATGGCACGGATGTTGCTGTGAACGGGCTGCTTTGAGGAGCTAAGTGCACGGTTGTGGGCCAGTCAAAGGAATACAGGATAATAAACTGGTGTCAAAGAGAGAATGCTGCTCAAAGAACACGCTGCCTCATGCAGCCCCATCATTGCTGAAAGGCGTGGGATGAAAGTGGGCATTGTTTGTGTAGCAAAGTAGGTGTTCCACTGAGCTGGAGCAAAGCGCTTCAAGGCAGAAAGCGAGAGGCGAAGATGGCAGGGACAAGCCGTTTATCTCCACTTGAGGAAAGGACAGGACTGTGCTTCACATTTTACCTCTTCTCCCTCTTTTCCAAAAAAACAAGAACTGGGATTTTTTATTTATTTATTTATTTATTTTAATCATTTAATTTTTTAAATTGTTTTAATTTTTTTTCCACTCCATTCTCTGAAATATGCTGGAATTGATTTCCCAATTTCAAACTGCTAAGAACAGACCGAGGGATTCTGTAACTCAAGGGTGGGGACAGTGTGGTTTGCAGCCACATGTGGCCCCAAGACTGTTTTTGTACCTTCAGTACCCTCAATAGTTTTGGATTTTCCCACCTTTACCCCCAAATGTCCCCCAGGGGGTTGGAGGAAGAGTTTTGCCATACTGAACTCTCTGCCTTTTGGGGGCTTAGAATCAGCTTTTTATTCCAACAGGAAATGACACAGAGGTTGACCTGTCTGGGATTTCCCAAGGAAATCCAAAAATGGGAGAAATTTTTCACCATGCTTCCTAGGGGGCATTTGGAGGAAAAGAAATCTTTTTGTGTGTGGGGATGCTGTAGGGGGGAAGACTCCAGTTTTCCTGGGGCCCAGAGGTTGACTGCCGAGCCCCAAAACTTTCACATTCTCATCTCGTCCAACTTTCCATTGACAGAGTAGCCACACAGAGACCCCAACTGGGAGCTCACCACCAGGACAATGGAATTGGCACTCAAGCAAAAATATGCCAGCCCTTAAAACATTGTCCCTGTTGCAAATTTCCCTGTTCCCAAATATCCCTGCTTATCTCCCTCTCCCCCACTAGTTCTGTGCAGACCCCCTCAGAGATGCTCAGAAAGGACTTGAAGTGCCAGGAGTTCCAAAAGCGGAGCCCTCAAACTGTGCCGATTAACTGAAAGGGGAAAAAAAGAGGCTGTGAAAATAGAGCCAGCCTTAATGAAGCCACTCATTTTAGAAACCAGGATTGCCTTCAACTATTTCAGCAGGAATGTGGATTAGAAAAATGATCACACATTCCGTCTCAGTCTGCCACAAACACACAAGATGGTAATAAGCAGGTTCTTTCAGAAACAAACAAATAGGGATATTGGGGAAATGGATTGTACTGTTGTTAATGTGCCTCCAGGTTGATTTTGACTTCCAAGCACCCTATCATATGTCTGTCCTTCTCTGAAAACCAAGAAAAAGACTTACCTATGGTTTATTTGATTGATTGATGGATTAACACTGCTCGCTGAATTGGGAATTGGTTTCCCCATTTGAAACTGATTCTTCCCCCTGCCCTACCCGAGAGGGTGGGTGCTCTCCCACAAATCACCTGCTGTGGAATAGAGGCAAGGTTTGCTCTCTCACTTTAAAAGGGCTCCTCCTTTAAAAGCCCTTTTCCTCCTCTATGTCTCCCAAGCACACTCCCATTGTTTGTTGGCTTGATAGCGGCAAAGGGGCATTAAAACAAACTCTGCCATGTACCTGGGTGAACCTTTTTACTGCTCTATAGTCACATTGGATGGAATCCTTCTGATATCATTCTTATGTGCCTTCTAAGTCTGAGAGAGTGTTACTTCAAAAAGTGTGGGACCTTGAGATCCACCAGCAGTTTCAGCATCTCCTTAGAATTTGGAGGAATTATAGCTCAAAGGAGCCCTGGGAAAGGAGAGTAACAGCAAGATCTTTTTACCTGTGTATAGCAGTACTAACTGTAGGACTCCAGTTAAAGGTTGAAACAAGGTGTTTTTATTGGAAACCCGCAGACACACACACACAAAATCAAGTGGTTTCACAAAACCATACAAGGTTAGTGAAGGGAGAAGTGAGAAATGTTGATCAGAGAGAGATTTTGGGTGTAGAGGGTGATAATTACCAGTCCAAAAGAAGTTCAAAGTGGAGTGGCCCAGAAAGCACCCAAAGTACCATGAACTGTTGGAGCTGAAGCTAAGGTTTAAATATCCTTTTTCCTACCCTGAAGGGGCAAGCATTAATTGCTTTCTGGCAGAATTAACAAAAGTGGTCTGGACCTGACTGGTTGTCTTACTTTGGGTGACAAAACTTTGATGGGTGTCCTGACAGCCTCTTAATGTTTTGGTTGGGTAAAGTAAATGGGGAACAACGCTGTAGGAAATGCGCACAGCAGGGGTGCTTGCCTGTTGCACCTGGGCAGTTTTGTGGACTATTGTATTCAAATGTTGCGTCATTGACAGGATCACTGGAAGCTCATTAATGCCATCCTTTCCTGCCTAATTCTTCTTGAACTAATTCTTGACCTAATTCTTCTTTCTATTTTTTTCTGGAAAAAAATCATTTTTCCCCCCATGGCTTCAAAATTTCCAGAAATTTTACATCTCTAGTCTTGCACAAGGCCACCCAGTGGGTTGTAGTGATGCAAACCCCAGTCTCCCAGAGTCCTCACTCACTCCCTCACCAAACTGCCTCTCCAAAGCTTTGTGGCTCTTGCTACGTAACGTCCAGCTGGCTTTGATGTAGGGCAACCCTACGCTAGGGCTTTCTTGGCAGGTTTTGCCACAAAGAGGTTTCCCAATGCCTTCCTCGGGAGATGAGAGTGTCAAGGCATTCAGAATGTGAGTGTGGTGTGTCCAGGAAAGGTTCTTCCAAGTGGACAGAAGAATGAGGTGATGTGACCCTGAAGGCAGCTGTGAAGGAATGTTTTGGCCAGCCTGCCTCAAAAGGTCTTGCATGAGCACAGAGTACCCAACATGAGGAGGTTGTGTGCTGCGAGTGCATTTGGGTCACCCCATTTGGACAGGGGCATGCTTAAGCCCTTAAAAAGGCTTGGATATGGCACTGTACTTTACCATTAGGGTCACTTGCCTGTGGTCATGCTGCTGTAAGGGCTAATTTTTGGATTATATCCAGACATGCTGCCGGTCTGGTTTCCGTTCTGCTAATTATTGTGCCTGACTGTTTTTATGCTTCTTGGTATACTGTCAGAAGCCCTAATCTTATCTCAAGTCCTCTGTTGAATAAGCAGCACTGAGACTGAATACTTTGAGTCTGTGAAGCTTTCTTCTCCTGTGTGGAGCAGTTTGGGTGCAGCTGGATGACTCTTCCCTGTCAGCACTCTGCACATGCTCTGAGATGCTACCTCATGCTACCCTGACAGAGAGAGTGTGATGTGACCATGATCACCAACTGGGTTTCCATGGCTGAGCCCAGATTTGAATACTGGCTTCCCAAGGTTCTGAGTAAATGTTCACATCTCTACACTGCTCTGGTTCTCTATCCAACCATAACGGTCAGCATTATCGTGGTCATCACCACCATCATCAGTGTTTCTTCCCTTTCCTGAAGAAATCTTGCCAAGCAAACGCTCTGAGAGGGTGACCATAACTCAGCGCTGACTGGAAGGCACAGCACAACAACAAACCCTGGGTAAGTTTCAACTAGAATCCAACTACAGACGTGGAAGCCAGTGACCAACTCTGGTTAGAAGCATGGACGAGTGAGACCTTCAGTTTCTGCAAATCCTAGTATATGAACTGAACTGACAGAGGCTAAGGATCCTATGCACCATCTTTCACACATTCTTAATGGCTTGATGCAACTTTTAATTCAAATAAAATCTCATATTAAAATGTCTAAACCCAGTGTGGTATTGTGGTATGAGTGTTGGTATGAGTGTTGGTATGAGTCTGGAGACCAGGGTTCAAATCCCCACTTGGCCATCGAAATGTTACTTTAGTCAAGTCACCCTCTCTCAGCCTTGAAGGAAGGCAACGGTAAACACCCTCTGAACAAATCCTGCCAAGAAAACTCCTCGATAGGTTCACTTTAGGGCTGCCATAAATCAGAAACTACTTGAAGGCACAAAACAACAGATTTTACTTGGAGCTAGTGTTCCTCTTTCTGGGTTCTATGAAGCCAACTGCAACAAATTATATCATGACTTTTTTAAAAAAAGTTGAAAAACGTGGTTTTTTTGAGTGTTGGGAAACTCTAATTAGACAAATGCTGAACTAACAAGAATTTTTGCAGTTCAGAACTTATTCTGTGCAAAATTCATGTGTGATTGTTTTCTGCAGAAAAACAGCATTTTTATGCAGGGATATTATTTTCTGCACAGAAACCAAATTTCTTGCATAGAAAATGCTGTAATGGGGAATATATTTTGCACAAAATTTGCACATGGTTGATTGGTATATTAGGAGGCGCTGAAACATGATGCAGCTGTGAAAAATGTGGTGGAGAATGTGACCTGAAAGGAAATATTTTGAATCTCACTTCTGGCTCAGCACTCCTAATGGCTGGTGGCAGAGGACATGTCAGGGGCTTATTGTGTAACCCTTTCTGTTGTGACAGTATCTCGCATGAATAAATCACACTCTTGGGTGAGCACCTGACGGCAGCCAAGTGCGAGTGCCGATCAAACAAGCTATAAAGGGCCATCACAGGTACCTCTTCTCCTTTTCCAGGTTTGACATCCATCCTTGATTTAATTTCCTCTTGGCAACAAGGTGTAGGCTGCTGTCCTACTTCCTTTTTTAACAAAGGTTGTGCATGCAAACATTGAAAGAAATGAAGGCCATTTCTGCACCAGACTGTTATAGTGCTATTATTCCACTTTCAACTTCCTATGGAATCCTGGGGTTTGCAGTTTAGGGAGGGGCCTTTGAGGTGCAGAAATGGCCTGAGTCTTTACAAGATCTCTCCAAGGTGCTGAATCAAATACTAGGCACCTTGGGTACCTCCTTTTTAAGTATCCAATACCTGAGGCAGATTCGCTGTCCCACCGCCATGGGAGCAACCAGCAGCCACTCTATCTATCTATCTGTCTATCTGCTCTATCGGAGCTCAACAGAGTTTGGAAAGTCGGGGGAACACACAGAAGGATTTAAGCACTGACCTTCCTGCTATTTGCCTTGTGAGAAAGGCATCGCTTCACACTCTAGTGGGAGCTTTCCTCCCTGTGAAAATGGTGAGCATGAGGAAGGCATCCAGATTGGCACAATAACACATCACCAAAAGACTAAAGCATTCTGCTACTCAGATTCTCACCTGCCTCTCCCACTTGCTGTCTGAACCTTTTTAAAAATGCAAGCAATTCCTTCTAGCATGAAGGAGATCATGCCTGGTTTGCCCTGGCTGTCACTCCATTTCCAAGCTCAATGGAGAGTACAGCCCTTAAACTTGAACGCCTCTTACTGCCTGGGACTCTTTAGGTTCCTGAAGGGCCCTCTGCTTTTCCATGAAGCTGCCCCATCTCCAGTTACTGACACCCTCTCCAAACATGAAGAGTCATTGAATCATAGGGTTGCAAGGGACTGTGAGAGCCATCTAGTCCAACCCTCAGCCAGTAAAGGAACCCAGAACTAAAGCATTCCTGAGAGGTGGACATCCAATTTCTGCTAAGGATCTCCTCTTGTTGATTAACTTACTGGTCCTGCTGCTTGGAGTGACACTTTTAAATAGGATGATTGACATCAGGCATTATTCATCATCATAAAAGGCAACGCCGAACAAGACATTGTCATTGTCATTGTACTGGGCATTGCATTTGGGAAATCTGAGATGGGAGCAGTTTGAGGAATCAAAGATGGCAGCAGTTTGGGGATATCTAAGATGGCAGCCATTTATATTATTTCTTAAAATATTTGTTTACTTCTGTTATTTGACATCAAGTCAGCCTTGAGTCAGGTCTTGCATATTTTATCTATATGTTTGTTTTAACTCATTTCAGGCCAGTTGGTTTGTTTACCAACTCTGAGGCCTGGAAATGCACGTACAGAGTATAATCTATAGAAATAAAATACTGAGTATAAGATATAATACAGAAAGCAATGTGTATTTGAATGTATTGTATAGCTGGTGTGGTATAATGGTTTGAGCAGTGGGCTATAACCCTGGAGAACAGGCTTGGTTCCCTGAATAACCTGTATTCAGGACAAGATGCTTCCATCAGGGCAGGATATCGAGAAACAGAATGATTTCCAATTGGCAAGAGGGTCAGGCAAGCTTGCATTTTATCACTGTCTTTTTTTAGCTTGTAGGCTGAACATATCACACCTAAAGAAGGATTAGACTCAGAGGAAAGATGCATGAAAACTGGAGGAAGGAACATAAAAAATTTAAACTATGGAGATTTTACTTATTTATTTATTTATTTATTTATTTATGAAATGTTATGCTGCCTTTCTCCCAATGTGGGACCCATACTACCAACAGAAAATAGCAGTAACTTGGAGCAATTACTGAAGAAAGTCAAGAAAGAAAGTACAAAAGAAAGCTTACAACTGAGCGTTAAAAAAAATAATGATCGCAGACGATTTACGTTACCTTAAGGTAGACAATGGAGGCATCGAAATAGCTCAAGGTTTTCCATACCTTGGCTCAGACTTTCATCGGAATGGAGACTGTAATAAAAAAAATCAGAAGATTAAGACTTGGGAGGGCAGCTATGAAGAAACTGGACAAAATCCTCAAGTGTAGAGACATATCATTAGGATTGTCCATGCCTTTGTTCTTCCAGTTTCTATGTACGGTAGTGAAAGCTGGAAAGTGAAGAAAGCTGATAAGAAGAAAATCAATGCATTTAGAATGTGGTGCCAGAGAAGAGTTCTACAAATATCCTGGACTGCTAAAAGGATAATGGGGAAGACCACCTTACAGACAGAAAGACAGACTCAATCGAGGAAGCCACGGCCCTGCGTCTGCAAGACTTGAGCAGGTCTGTTGATAACAGAGTAATGCGGAAGTCCCTTATTCACTGAGTCACCATAATTTTAAGATGACTTGATGGCAGTTGACAACAAGAACAATTACTTTAATTGTATGCTTGCCCTAAGATTTCACAATAGAGGAGGAAACAGGAATATTTTAAGAAGTAAATAAATGTCAGGGCTGTTCATAGGACATCCACAAGGAATTTGAGCAAAGTAAGAAGATACGGAAAGTATGGTGGTACCAGATAGTTCCTCTGCTTGCACGTACAACATACCAAAAATAAACAAATGAAAAATTGAAGCCCAGACTGCTTTGCAATTCAGAGCGGTGAACTAGGAACACAGCTTTTGAGGCTTAGGCTTCTGGAGAGCTGAAGCTTTGCAAATCACACTTGTAAATATTTTAGAGGCCATCTCGTAAAGCTGAAAGAGCTGGTACATGGAAAGTCCATTTTAGGGCAGTCCCGTGGATGTCAGTAAGATGTTAAGGATGATCAGGTTGGACGTGTTATTTTTTTTTTCCGCCTGCCTTTTGCTGCAAAAGTTTTAAGCATCATAAGAATGAAAGGATACTGGAAAACATGTTTGGGTTAGTTCTAAACAAGCAATCAGAACATGGTGAAGGGAAAAAATCACCCTCCCTCTTTGGATATCTAGGAATAGAAATAAGAAAAAGACATTTCTAAAGTGAGGAAGGAAACAACGCTAGTAGATGTGAAATCTATCCCTTTACAATTTTCACATAAGCAGCATAATCCTTTTGCAGAAACCCAAGCAAAATGAAAAGGAACCACATGGCCATCTACTTTACCCCATGCTGTACAGTTAAGGACACCTCAAGGATGTCCATCCAACCTCTGTTCATAAGCCTCCAAAGACAAAGGCCGTTTCCGCACTAGAGTGTTATAGCGCTATTATTCCACTTTCAACATCCTATGGAATCCTGAGCTTTGCAGTTTAGGGAGGGGCATTTAGAATTCTCAGCCAGAGAGCTCCTTGGCCTCAGTAAACTACAAACCCCAGAATTCTACCGGATGTTGAAAGTGGAATAATAGCGCTATAGCACTCTAGTGCGGAAATGGCCAAAGAGTCCATCCCCTCAAATGCACTTCATTGCACTGCGAAATTGCTCTTACTGGTAAGAATTTCTTCCTAATGTTTAAAAGGTATCTTTTTTCTTGCATTTTGAGTCCATAGGTTTATCTCCTAGTCTCTGAAGGAGCAGAACACAAGCTTGTTCCATGTTCCACATGACATCCCTTCAGATATTTAAAGATGGCTACATCAAGCTTAATTTGCAAACCTTTGGTACTCTTGGTTGCACCTTCTCTAGACATTTGCATATCTGAATGTATCTAAATATCTTCTAAATAAAATGTTGCAAAGCATTATTAAAGCTGAAATTATTAAGGGATTAAAGGACAAGTCCTGCCGGAAAAAGTGTCAGTATGGTTTGTGCAAAGGTTGAGTCCTGGCTCATTGATCTTTCAGAAACAGGTAGACAGGAGTGATTTCACTGACATGACTCAGTTCAACTTCCAAAATGCTTTTGATGAAGTTGCACATCAAAGATTCCAGAGTAAACTTTGCAACCAGAGGCCAAGATTCTGCACCAAGCAGTGGGAAAGTAAGGCTCTGCCAGTGTAATTACAGGATATGCTGGTGGCTGCTCCCTCTGCCTTGTTGCTTCCCTTAGGAGGCAATAATGGCCAGGCCACCGTGTAGAGTTCCATCTCCTCTGCAAGGACAGGTACAGTCAGGCTGCTCTTGAGCACGGAAGGGTGAAGGGCCAGCCTCTGCTCAGGATGGAAAAAACGCCTAACTATATTTAGAAAATGGCTTTTTAGAAAGCATTTCTGAAGTGCCAGGAAACACCGACAAGGAGAATTGTGGACTGGCAGTTAGGGACATATCCTGCACAAAATTTACATATGGCTTTGTGTATGTGTGTGTACATAAAACAGCATTTCCTTTAGGAAATAGCATTTTCTGGAAGAAAATTCTGTTCCCTGCATAGATAATACTATTTTCTGTACAAAAAGTCCACCTATGAAGTTTGCACAGAATAAGTACCCAGCTATGGTATTTTTTTGCAGAGGTAACAGCATTACTTGCACCAAAAATAATATTTTTATACAGAAATATTTTCTGTGCAGATAATGCTGTTTCTTCCACAGAAAAGGATGGTTTGGCACGCTCGCGCGCACACACACACACACACACACCACTTGAATGTGTTGCCCCAAAACATGGCTGACTCAGGGGTCTACCCACAATGCCAGTACCTCCACATGACAATGGGGAATTAATTAGCTCAATTAGGAGGCCTGCAAGAGGGAGGTAAACTAATGAGATCTTTCACCAATGTTTATGGGGTCTCGCAGGAAAGAACTAGCCAGAGATTCCAAAATAAGCTAAAATGTGTTTTATTGAAACATTCACACACTGTCATGCCCTGCTTCCATAGCATGGACTCTGACTCAGAGTCTGAAGCAGAGAGCTTACTGCCTGCTTACTGCCTGGAAGTAAGTAACAAGCTGGGAGATATATAGTTTGTTTTGTTTGATTTATCAGCTGTGCCAGGACACACACTCACACAAAAAACCCAAATGCTCACTCACACACACAAGAGCTAGCCAAAAGAAAAGGGAAGAAAGCTGTGGTGATAATTCAGGTGATAATTACTGATCCGGAGAGCAGCAAAGAAAGCAGCAATATGACTTAGGCTGAAGCCTAAGGACAGTACTTGTTCAGGAACCAGAGTGACAGTGTGGCTGCTAGCAAGGTGAAATACTGCATCTGACTGCTCAAATTGGAGGGCTTACTTACCCCAAATCTACCCTAAGAGTATGGCTCTCCTGGCTGAATGGACAATGGGAGTTGCAACCTGGACAATGAGGCCCAGATGGAGTTAATGGTCTTAGTGTTGGGTGACAATGGCTGTTGTATAAGCCCTGTACTTGAGGAGAGGTTTGGGGACAACGTAGAGAAACATTCAGGTATGAGGGAACAGGGTTGAGACAATCACTGTTTTGGTGGGAACTTTCTTGGACCATTGTATGCTCAGAGATGCTTTCAGCTGCAGTTTAAGCTGATTATCCCCAGAGGTGCCTTACAATCTGCCTGACAATGACTTTAGCTGCACCTAGAGGGGGTGTGGCTGACCTGCCTTGCAATCACATGTTTCCATTCAGTAATTTTCTTCTGCCCAGCTTGACCTTCCAGTCACCTCAAGTTCCATTTTATATCAATGCCAATTAATATAGGTTGCCAACTAAATAATATTTCATCAACTAAATCATATCAATCCTGCAGGGGGGAGGCTGTGTAGGGCTGTAACAAATGTTGTATAAAGTATGTTCCAATAGTCTTTCTCTCAGCAGGAAGAATGTTGTTAAAACTACTTGCTGCTTCCTTTGAGAATGAAATTAATGAAGACTTACATCCCCAGTTCTTAGGTCTGCAGTAAATCAGAAATGGCCCGAAGGCACACAGCAGAAGCAACAACAACAGCAACAACAACAACAAAACAATGTTCAAAATATAAAATGTCTCAGATTCACGATTTAATAAAGTTACTTATTAATTTTTTTATGTTTTATATGATACATCGTTTCTAATGTGTTTTCACCTATACTGTATGGTACCTTGAAAAGTTTCAAAGTTAGAATTAGTCAGTTTTGTCTGTACCCTTGGTGCGAGGCTGACCTTTCTAAGAAGGGAGTTCCAGAGCCTGGAACCACCACAAAGGCCTTATTTCATTTTCCCATCAGATGTTTATTATTTATTTATTGCATTCGTATGCCACCTTTCTCCAAGAATGGGACCTAAGGTGGCTTCCAGAAACACCTGTGAGGATGGGAGGATGGGAGGAAGGGCCTCTCCAAATCTGAAAACGCTGACAGGCTCATACATCAAGATACTGTCTGTCAGATAGCCTGGTCCTAAGGCATTGTTCTGAACATGGAATTTTGTCAGGTGGAGATTATATGAAACTTGTCACACCTGCTGAAATCCTCTCCTCCACATAAAGAGAGTAGATGCTGGACTCTTCAGAAACAAGATTGCTCTTCTAGAGTAAGCTTCACCTCGAGAGCGGGAAGTCTTAAGAATCACTCCAAACACTCGTAGCTGGTTTATATAGCCCAGCTAGAACTAGATTACTTAAACCGGACATCTCAGCCTCCAGCAGCTCCGCTACTGGAAGAAGAGAGGAATTGCTGCCTTGGAACCAAGCTGCCAGTGAACCCTACCTGTTCTCAAGTCAACATACGCGTTAGAGCTTTGGTGCATTACTTTGTTAGTGTGTGTGTATGGAGCAAGAAATGTCAGATGTCCATGCTAGGTTAGGAAAAGGAAGAAGTACTAGGGATCGTATTGCAAACATATGTTAGATAATGGAGCACATTAAAGAATTTCAGAAGAAAACCTCTCTGTATTGGCAAAGGCAAAGCTTTTGATTGTGTGGATCCTAAAAAAACTATGGCTCACTCTTAAAGAAATGGGTGCCCCACAACATTTGATTGTCCTAATGCATAACCTGTTTATTACGTTTTGACTCTATTGTCCTTACTGTTTTGTACTATTGTTCTTACATGCTCTTCCTGTTTATTTTAATGAACACTGCTCTTTAATCCTTGGGCAATAAATATTTTAATAAAAGACAATAAATGCATCTCCTAGAATTCTCCACCCAGCGTGGCCAGTTCACATGACTGACTGGGAGATTCTTTGAACAAAGAAAGGAATGGCTGAGATTCTATGTCACAGTCTGCATTTCACCATTTGGTAAATCCATAACTATAACCATAATCTTGCAGAAATGCAAGGAAACGCTGTTAGTCAATTGCAAAGGTGAACTTCCAGGTGCCAGCAAAAGCATTCTTGCTGGTGCTTGGAAGTTCATTTTTGCAAATCACTCACAGGGCTTTACTGCAAGAAGCTAGACCATTCTTCCTGGTGCCTGGGTATATCCAGTATGCATTGGCTGCTCCCAATATGCATGGAGCACTTTTTATGTGCCTTGGACACTTTTGATGAGTATTAGGTACTTCTGATGTACGCTGGATATTTGTAATGCAGATTAGGAAGCTGCACATTGGGCATTTTTGACGTGCGGTGGACTCTTTTGATGTACATTAGGCACTTGTGATGCTCATTAGATATTTCTGATGCTCATCGGGCACCCGTTGCACTTCATCACTGGTGTCTGGATGCACTTTGGGAGTGCTCCAATGTGCACTTGTGGCCATTATGCATCTGGGTCATGGCACATGAGTCACTCCACTGGTTATCACGGTGAAACAGATGCCCACACATTACAACATCACAGCAGGCCCTTAGTGAAGATGGATGTTGCAAAACTGCTCTGTGCTCTTACCCAGATAGTTACATCCACATGCAAAGATGTTAGTCTCGTGCTGAATTCCAGACAATATTTCCAAGCTCAGAGGAAGTTGCAGCCCCAAAAGACAAAAGGAAGCTCAGCATCGCAGCTAATCGGACTGGGCTGCTGGCAACTGGGTTGCTCCACAGAGCAACTCCCAGAGGGCAGAACGACTCCCTTTCTAATTGTTTGTTTTCAAGTGCATCAAATGAGAGACACCAGGAGCACATGAGATTAACAGACATGTCACGTTCCCCAATTAATGCCAACGAACATGAACAACAAGCGCACCGTTTGCGTTGTTGCTAATGCCTCGGATTGCAGAAGCATGTTTGGATAGGAATCTAACATGATAGCTTTAGTAAGTTAATTAGATAATTGCTCAATATACTAATTGATTTTTAATTAGAGAGAACAAAGCTTCCAGCCAAACCATGCCTGGAAGACAGCTTCTTCATTAGAAAGCAAAGAAGCACACTGGAAAAGTCTGGAGAAAATGTAGTGAAGTTGACTCCTCAGTACTTCAGCAATCATCCCTGTTTCTTAAATCTTTGGGACTCTTACCCATTGGCATTGGAACTGCAACCCTTCCAAGGTAGAACAACCCTTTAGTGCCTGCAACCATTCACACAATACTTAATGGTGTAATATTTAATGGCCAAAATACTGTTGGTGTCTTACACATGTAAGTTCCTACATCGTTGGACATTTATGTCCGATGCGAGACGTTTGCTTTCAGTTCAAGATTGTGGAAAGGGAGTTCCACCTGTGTTATCATTGTGCAAGCAGATTTTCAGTGAATGCCTACAGAAGTGTATGGAATATGCAGGGGAGCATATAGATTGCAAATTTGGTTGTGCAGTCAGATGCACATTTGGATGTTCATGGCAGAAACAAAGCTGTGCTTGTGGTGCCACTGAGCATAGTTGCACATTGCACAAGAGTGTGCATCATGCATGGATGCACATTTGGCTGTGCATTTTGTTGCACGTTTGGTGTCTTGGTTCAAAGGAGACTCCACCACATTCCTAGGCAGCAGCATATTCCACTGTTGAACTGCTCTTACTATGATAAAGTTCTTCCTCATGTTTAAGGCAGAATCTCTTTTCCTATGGTTTGAAGCCATTACTCTGTGCCCTAGTCTCTGAAGCAGCAGAAAAGAAGCTTGTCGCATCTTCCATATGACATGCTTTCAAATACTTAAACATGGCCATTATGTCCCCTCTTAACCTTCCCTTCTCCAGGCTAAACATCCCCAGCTCTTTCAGCTGCTCCTCAGAGGGCTTCATGGTTTCCAGGCCTTCGATCATTTCAGTCTTCCTTCTCTGGACATGTTCCAGCTTGTCAATATCTTTCTTGAATTGGATTCCCCGAACTGTGCTTCCACGGCTTCTGCATGGCCAGGAGGGACTTGAGCACCCCGCGGGTGCAGGTGCAAAACGGTTTTGCAAAAATTGAGTTAATGCAATGGTTGGGGATGGGATGGCAGCAGGCTGGTGATGACATTGTGCACAAACACAACCTGCCGACTGCTGCCATCCTGTCCCAGAAGCGGCATAGCCCCATCATGCAGAAATGGCCATAATTGCTGGATTTAGCCTATTTCACAGCAGAAAGAATGCTTGCCCCAGTCAGCTTCCATTCTCTACTTTGACCTTGTGAAAGACAAGTACGGATGGGGAGATATTTGAAAATATTCGAGGAACAGTTGAAGAACATGTTTCTCAAGTGTCAGGAAATTCTGGGTTGACACGAATTTTCACAGTTAGGTGCTAATTCTGCACAAATTTTTTATGTGGAAAACACAATTTTTCTGCACAAGAAACAACATTTCTACATGCATACCATACAGAAGATCCTGTTCCCTACACAGCAAATGCTGTTTTCTGGGTAAAACAACCACATGCAATTTTTGCACAAAATAAGTCTTGAACTTCAAATAGTCTTTGAAAACTACACAGTTTTGAATGACTTTTTTTGGAGTGACAACAAAATGGCTAAAATTTCTCTCTGCTTCCTTCAGGAACAAAATTACCAGAGAGTTACCTCTCTAAAGACACGTTGAAATGAACTGTGATTGTGTTGCCCAGCTGTGTGTTTTTGCTTTTGTCCTGACTGTAGTTCAGCTCTTCCCTTGGACTAGATTTTATTACGAGCCCCATGTGACTTGCTTTGTTTTTTAATTGGACTTTACTGTCATTGCATTTTATTGATCTATAAGCCACAGCAAGTGTAGCAGAGGCAGAGTAAAAGATCAGGTAACCCATTAGGGCAAGGAGAGGCACAGGCAGCAGTCCTGGAAGGAAGGGAAATTCAAGCAACTCTGGGAACAAACATCCTGTCTCACTTTTGAGTCAGCTGGAGGGCGTGCAGGCTGCTGTACTTTGGGAAACTTTGGGTCAAGTTTGCAATATCCATATCCTTGCAAATAAACCAATGAACCAGGAGCAGGTAGGTGATTCCAACATGATTTAATTTTAGGACCTTATAACATATTTCCACATTGTCCTGTATCATAGTGTCTCAGAGCAGAGTCCAGTATTTCAGATCCCGCCTTGCACCGTGGAGTGTCACTGGAGGGGAGACTTGTTTGCTAGCTGCCAATGAAAGGAGGAGCAGGAACAAATACTGGAAAGCACGTACAATGAATCAGCAGAAAAGAAGAAGACTGGGCTCCATGTGCTTATAGATGGACCAAATTTTATTCTTTTAACAGAGCCCAATGTGTTTCGGCCTGTTTATGAACTACTTGGTCTTTTTCAAGGGCTATATTAAAAACAAACGTAATATTATCAATATTATATATCAAAGAACAACACACAGATATAAAGACTGTCAAATTCAGCCCATTATACATTGTACGGTCTGGTTCGTAAGGAGAATGCAGCAGCAACTCCATAAATTTCTGCTGGATTTATGGTATGTATAGGATTTGTTATATGTACAATGGTCTGAATTTGACATTTTATGTGTGTGTGTGTGTGTGTGTGTGTATGCAGACAACATATATATTGTATATATGTGTGTGTGGAGCCTAGTCTCCTTCTTTTCTGCTGCTCCAATGAAAGGAGGCCATGAAGTGAGTGTTGGGGCCCAGAGCTCCATGACGGAGAACACAGGGGGCAGAGACAGAGTGGATAAAAGCTCTTGCTGCCCCCCTCCTCTCTCTCCCCCTCTCTCTCTCTCTTGCAAATTTCATTGCAGTCCTTGTTCTATCTGTGGTAAGTACTGGTAGGAGAAAGGAGTTCAATGAACACTTGTGGCACCCGTTTGGTGAAGGAGAGATCTCCAGCTGGTCAGGGAGCAACCCAGCTTTTGGGTTCTCCTTGGAGCTCATTGTTTTACCCATGAAAAGCTGGGGACGAGGTCTGGGGGAGGCCACCTGCCTCACCAGCTCCTACAGTCAGTTGCTCCCCTCCTTCTGCACTTCTCAAGGGATAAACTTAAATAAGTGATAATTTCAATAAAGCAGCCCATATTTCAAGCCAAGTTCTTGTGTGTGGTCTCATTTTTTCACGGGGCTGGTCAGCAAGAGCAACTGAATCAATTTAAACAATAAGAAACAGTTGGAAATAATTTGAACAGACTGAGCACATCCTGAACAAGTAAACACAAGACAACGAAAATCAGTGAAAACCATTTCAAACCATAACATATATGCAGTCTTGGATAAAATCAGTTGAACCCCAGAGGGATGAAACCACATCCACTCCAGTTAGGTCTCCAAGGGGAGGGCATTCCACAGTGGGAGCCACCAGAGAGAAGGTCCTGCTCCCACTTCCTTCCACAGCACATTGCCCTCACTTGTGGGACACCGAGGAGAATCCTCCAGGAGACCTCAGCCCCTTGGGCTGGTACCTATATATGTGTTCTCACTTCAAGAAGTACCAGCCCTCACTCTGGGACTGCAGGTGGAAGCAGATGGAAAGGGACTTTCCCCACAAGGATGTAGCCTAGGGTGGGACATTGTTGGGTTTGAAGAGTGCCCCCCATATTTTCCTATTCAGCTGATTTAATTCCAGATTAGGATGCATTGTTACCCCAAAAGGTGGTTGACTCAGGAGTCCACCCAAAATGCCAATGCCTCCATGGAAAGCTAGATAGGGAATTATAGCTCAAAGGAGGTCTGTGGGAGGCAGGGGCTGGTAACTTTACAGGATTTCTTGTATACTAGTACTAACGCAGACACACCAGTTGGAGATTTTAAAAAAAGGTTTTATTGGGGAAAATTTACAAACATATGCAAGATTCAAGCAGTCTCACAGCCATATCAGAGAAAGGGGGGAAAGTTGGGAAAAGTTGGATAGTCAGGAATTAGGATGAAGTGGGTAATGGTTACCTCTTCTGAAGAGAAGAGACAAAACGATGTGCCTCAGACTAGGGGTCCAAGGGTAGCACAAGGACAGGAATCTGAGAAGCAGCGTGACAGCCTATGCCCAGTGTACTACAGATTTCTGGGCTTGGAGCCAGGGTTTAAACACCCTTTTTTCTGGGAGGAAGTGTTAATGGCTCTCCAGAAGAGCAAACAAAGGAGTCTGGAATGGGCTAATGGTCTTAACTTCAGGTGGCAAAGGATTGATGGAGGCCATGATAGCCCCTTCATATCTGGGCAGGTAAGGAAACACAGGGGAGTTTCAGCAGGAAGAGGGTACAGATTGATTACCACTGGTCACTCTAATGGGGCAGCTTTGTTTGCCATTGTACTTAAGGGTTGAGCTGTTGAGGGGACTATCACAAGCTGATCAGCACTGGGGCTTTCCAACTAATCCCTTGAATTTATGACTTGGCCATGCCTGAGGTCACTTCTGACCTACTTCTACACATATACAGCCAGTCCTCCTGCCAGCATGCCTGTCCAGCCACAAATGTATATGATTTGTATTTTCTATGCCAATTAAACAATATTTATGCTGTATCACTGATTGGGGGTGTACGACATGGTAACAGCATGTGGCTGCAGGCTTTAGTTCCTGCTCAAAACAAAAGGTTCAGCTTTATCTCCTGTGGCCTGAATTGAGACGAAGATTTCTTATCGCAATATACTGTGAAATGGCTCATCTCTCCAGGTTTGCTTGTGTTGTGGGGAACACCCTGCAACTTCGCTTTGGTTGGATGGCACATTTTTGTACCAGTAGCTGTTAGGAGGTGAAGGGATAGATCAGCAATCGACCATGACACCAAAGGGAGGTACAGCCATGCTAAAAGAAAAAATATCTTCCTCCCAGGAATATGATAGAAGTTGCAGAATTATTAAGCTCTTACAAAACTCAAGGAAAAGCACATTGCACTTTTCCAGGGCCCTCTGTCCCTACCATCAACTAACTAGTGCTTCCTTCTACTAACAACGAAAATCTGAAATATAAGGGAAAAATTCAACATGAATGGTTTTCACTCAACACATGTCTGCCAATTTTTCATTATGGTTTTGTTGGGTAGATTTTCCAAAATTGCTAGAAAAGTGCTCATTTGCCAAAGTGCCAGATTGCTCAGTTTGAATCCTGATCATCCAGACTAGCATGTCTTGGACCCAAATTGGAAAGGGGATAAGTTTTCTTTAGAGAAGACAGGGCCCCCAGTAGAAAGATCTGCCCATTCTGGCAACAGTTACAAATTACACAGGCAGTGATTCAGCTACCTTGCTGCTCATTGTATGTCATACATTCTGAATCTACATTTAGCAGTAAGTGGAAAACATCTGTCAGCCAGGTCAATAGAGGAAAAGGCACTTTTAAAAAAACTTATCAGCACTTATAGGTTTTCAAAACATCAAAAAGGGACAGATCAAATTCATGACATGGAGAGCTGATAACCAGGAAGTCAATAACAACACATTTGTATTCTACCTAAATATCAAATGGAAGCATCCATTATCAGTTAACTTGGCCATGGGTGCTCACCAATGGCTGCTTTTCATCCTGGAGAAAAGCGACTGGTGGGGTGCCACAGGCTTCTGTTCTAGGCCCGGTGCTATCCAACATCTTCATCAATGACTTGGATGAAGGAGTGGAGGGCATGCTGGTCAAATTTGCAGATGACACCAAATTGGGAGGGGTTGCTAATTCGCCAGAGGACAGGATCAAAATCCAAAAGGACCTTGACAGATTGGAGAGCTGGTTCAAAGCTAACAAAATGAATCTCAGCAGAGAGAAATGTAAGGTCCTACACTTAGGCAGAAAAAATGGAATGCACAAATATAGGATGGGAGACACCTGGCTGGATAACAGTACGTGTGAAAGGGATCTAAGCATCTTAGCAGATTACAAACTGAGCATAAGTCAGCAGTGCGATGTGGCAGCCAAGAAAGCCAACATGATTCTTGGTTGTATCAGTAGGAGTATAGTATCTGGGATGAGGGAAATAATAGAACCATTCTATTCTGCTTTGGTCAGACCTCACCCAGTATACTGTGTCCAGTTCTGGATACCATAGTTCAGGAAAGATATTGACAAGTTGGAATGTGACCAGGGGACGGCAACCAAAATGGTAAAAGGCCTGGTAACCATGTCCTCTGAAGAGTCACTTAGAGTATGTTTAGCCCGGAGAAGAGAAGGTTAAGAGGTCGTATGACAGCTATCTTCAAATACCTGGAGTCATATGGAAGATGAAGCAAGCTTTGTTTCTTGTTACTGAAGAGACAAGGACATATGGCTTCAAACGTGAGGAAAATAGATTCTACCTAAACATTAGGAAGACCTTCCTCATGGTAAAAGCAGTTCAACGGTGAGTGTAGTGGAGTCTCCTTGTTGGAGGTTTTTAAGGAAAGGCTGGATGGCCATCTGTCAGGAGTGCTTTGATGGTATGATTCCTTCATGGCAGGATGGAGTTGGGCTCAGTGGCCCTTGGGGACTCTTCCAATTCTGTGATTTTATGATTCAAACTTTATAAGTGGCCGACAGACAGACAGACAGACAGAAAGACAGTCAAGCAGACAGACAGACAGACACACAAAATAAAGGATTTTTTGACATTTCATTCAGTCTATATGAAACAAAAAGCTTTCTGACCCTCAAATAGGGGACATCCCTTATAACTGCAACACCTGCCAGTACTATAAGGGAAAAGGTCTCTAGCAGCAAATAAGGGACATTGAGGCTTGGCTCTCTGAGCAACCTGCACAAGATAACCTTCACTGGAAATGATTCACTTGGACAATTTTCTCTGCCTGTAATTTTTGCATACTTGTCTGTTGTCTTCACTGGATGGTTTCTAAACAGAGGCCATCTCTCAGAGGTGCTTACAACAGTTACTTTCTGTACTGGCGAGGGAGGGGCTGGACAAGGTGGTCTTTGGAGTCCCTTTCGACTCTGTGGTTCTGTGACCATGTCTGCCCTTCCAACTGGCTTTGGTACATGAAGTGGGGAAACAGGGCTCCAACGAGTCATAGAATCATACATTTATAATGGAGAAGGAATCTCAAGAGCCATCCAGTTCAACCCCCTGCCACACAGGAATCCACAGCTAAAGCAGCCTGAAAGATAGTCATCCACTGTCTCAGGCAGCAAATTGCCTTGGGCTGCCCCCTGTGTTCCTTTAGGACAGAAGACCAATTGTAGATTCTAGTGAGATCGATGGTTTCAGTTTATTTGGGGATGGAGATAAATAGGCATCTTCTTTGAAAGATGCAGTGACAATTCCAGCACTGACACTTAATCCAGAAGGATACTGACACGCTGGAACATGTCCATGGGAGGGCAACCAACATGGTAAAAGGCCTGGAAACCATGAAGCCCTCTGAGGAGTGGTTCAGGGACCTGGGGATGTTTAGCCTGGAGCAGAGAAGGTTAAGAAGGGACATGATAGCTGTGCTTAAATATTTGTAGGGATGTCATATGGATGGGGAAAACTTGTTTTCTTCTGCTCCAGAGAGTAGGACATGGAGCAGTGGCTTAAAGCTACAGGAAAGGAGATTCCACCTCAATATTGGGAAGACATTCTTGATGATAAGAGCTGTTTGATAGTGCAATATGCCACCTTGGAGCATGATGGAGTCTCCTTTTTTGGAGGTTTTTGGTTGTGTATCCCCGCATGGCAGAATGGGGTTGGACTGACTTGGGGTACCCAGAACTGGACAAGATATTACAGGTGAACTCTGACCAAAGCAGGATAGAGTAGACTATAATGGACTGTAACTTAAGAACATGCATGTAGACTTGCACTCTGCAAGTAGGAAGTAGGATTTCAGCTGACACGAGTCTGGGTTTGCCCAGTGGAGTGCAATGTAGGAACTCAGCCACAATCTCACAGTCAAGGTGTGTGGGGACATCAGAGAGAGGGGAGGGAGGGAGGGAGGGTGCCAGTGGATATCTACACAGGCCTAGACCTTTAAATGAAACATGTCAAAGCCCTTGAATTATTGATGTAGGCTGGCTGTGCTGACAGTCGATGGCTCCCTCGGCAGCGCCTCGGTTTTGTGCATTTGCCTCTGCCGCGTTTCTGGGTGTTTTGCATTTAGCTGGCCTTGCCCTCCAAACATGCTAAATTATGCACGAGAGGAAGTCATGAATTATGGAAATGGTTTTCTGCTGGCGCCAGGTGCCAACGTGGAAACAAAGGTAGGAGCGCGGGAGGGGGGAAGGCTGCGTTCAAAGCCTCACCGCTGCTACATCGGAGGGGAAAAAGTTGGCAGCTACGGGGGTGGTGGGGCCAGGGGTAGGAAGCATCCTTCTGAATGGAGAAATCCGGAGATGAAGGCTGCCACTTGTGGGTGGATCGTACCGGGAATGGGGATGGAGCTAAAGAGCGTGTCGTCCAGAAGGGATGCTGAACCTTCCGTTTCCCCACCACCATCACCTCTTTGGGCTAAAAGCTCGTTTGTTTGTTGGCTTTTTTTCCTTATACAATTTTCCAGTCATGTTTTAAAGCAAAAGCCAAGATTCTGCATAGCCAGATCTATGGCTACGTTGCAGAAATACAACAAACCTCTGTTAGGGAATTGTGAAGACGCTTATCCAGGCACCAGTAAGAGTGTTCTGATGTGCACCTGGTGCTTCTGATGTGCACTGGATGCTCCTTATCAGCCTCAAGTACTTCTGATCACATCAGGCACTTCTCATGCTCTTTGGTCCCTTGAAATGCACACTGGGTGCTTCTGATATGCATTGGGGATCATTCTGATGCTCACTCCTCTTGCACTCTGGTACCTACTAGCCAGTGTCTGGACGTGCAATGGTGTTACCCCAGTGGCAGACTCCTTCCCAGGGGGATATAAAATTGATATCAAATATGCCCACCATGTTCTTGGATGAGCCACACTTTCTCAGCCTCTGAGAAAGGCAAAGGTAACCCCCCTCTGAACAAATCTTGTCAAGGGAACCCTATGATAGGTTTGCCTCGGGGTCACCTAACTCAGAATGACTTGAAGGCACACAAGAGCAATAACAACAACAACAAATTCCTTTACGCATATGGTTGTACATTTTACCCATGGTGTAATATATGTATTCAGCTCAAAGTTGTATAAGCACAGTTCAGCAGTTGTAATGGTTGTGCATGCAGTTGTCTGTTCTTGGATGGTGTGTAATTTTTTGCCAGTTCTTCTCCAGTGTGAAACTTGATTTGTTGGAATTGTGGAAATAACAGACAGGTTCACGGATAAGCAATGAGTTGTGTTACCCCAGTGGCAGACCCCGTCCCAGGGGGATATAAAATTAATATCAAATATGACTCCCATGCCAGAGAAGTTGCCCAGTTGGGTGCATAGACAAATGGATCGAATGACCGAAACTAGGTCAAGGCCAGGAAAATCCCCAGTCATGTTTCCCAAGGAGACCTCAGGCTAGACACTTTCATACGAACAAAGGGTCCTCAGCCACAAACAGCAAACTTGAAGGGATTACCGAGTTTACCCCAGGGACTTTGGAGAATCCTACAAGGGTGAGGTCCATTTACATGAACCAATCATGCAAACCATCAGATTGCTATTGTGTGGCATTTTTCTTTCTATTTTGGCTATTGTTCTTCCCGGGAATGGGCCTGTTCTGAAGGTACATTCTGCCTTATAAGTAGTCCCTGTTTTTGAGGGTCTCTTCGGAGAACTCATCACCAAGCTAGCAAACCGGCACTCTGTTAGTTGAGTGCTCCCCTCAGCTGCCTCTCGTCACTGAGCTCCATCCTTTTCGCTGCTTCCCAGACTGAAGACTTCTGGACAGGTGCAGTATCACCACCTTTACTCCCTCTCCACTATATCCTCTATCATTTTTCACCTCTTTCCCTTCTCGATAGGCCTTGTGTGCATGAGTGAGTGAGTGTGTTGGTGTATGAGAATATATTTATTAATAAAATCCATTTATTGGTACGATTGTCTGGCTTTTTGCTTAGTCTGACCCCATAAAAATTGGGTACAAGATTCTGCTGGGTCACCCTGCCCCTCGTTTTGCTATAGCCAGTGCTCCACTAATTTCCCCAGTCTTTGCATCTTTGGAGCTAATCAAGGTGTCCCCCAGGGGACCCCAAGAACTCAGGGTAACAATGGGAGCACCCTGATGCACCTTGGTGCCCATTAGACATCTGGGCCATAGTGGCCTGGTCGCTCCACTATCATTGTGCAACAGACGCCCATGTGTTGTAACATCATGGCAGCCTCTAACTGAATATGGACATTGCAAAACTACTGAATTTTGCTTCCCACTCAAACAAGCCCATTTACAAAGACAGAAGTCCCATGACGGATTTCCAGTCAATATTTCCTATAATCTCTTGGCAAGTATATCGAGAAAGAGAACAGCAGGAGGCGTCATCTCAGTTGAACTCCAGGTTTTGCTCCAGACTTTAAATGACTCACCCAAGGTACTGAATTGGTGTTGGGGAGCAGGTGGCAGCACCTTGGATAGTTCCTTGAAAATTCAGACTAAAATCCAGGGTGAATTCGCCATTTCACTGACATGGAATCCACTAGGGGCTACTGGCCACTAGCCACTTTGTCACTGACACTGTTGATTAGTCCCAACTAGAGTAGACCCATTCAGTTAATTGTTGAATGGTGAGTCAACACTTAGGTAAATCAAATCAATTGAATGGATCTACTCTGTTGCTGTTGTGTACCTTCAAGTCATTTCTGGCTTATGGTGTTATGGCAATTGTGCATTACAATTGACTAGAGGAGATCCAGAGAGCCAGTGTGGTGGAGCACTTTGAGCTTTGGACTACAACCCTGGAGAGCAGAGATTGATTCCCCATTTGGCCATGGAAACCTTCTGGCTGACCCTGGGCATGTCACATTCTCTCAGCTCCCAGAAAACCCCATGATAGGTTCACTTTAGGGGTGCCGCAAGTCAGAAATGACTTGAAGGCACACCACAACAAAGTAGACTCCCATTGCAATGTTGTCTTGCAATTCACATCCATTGGTTTGTGTTGTAGTCTCTGGAGCAGCAGAAAACAAGCTGGCTCCATCTTCTGCATGATCTCCCTTGAGATATTTAAAGAAGGCTGTCATGTCACCTTTCTGTCTTCTCTTCTCCAGGCTAAAGGTTCTCAGCTGCTTCAACCCTTCCTCATGAGGCTTGGTTTCCAAGCATTCTTCCATCTTGGTTGCCCACATAACCAGACCAGACCCCAAAAAACCAGACCAGTTGCCAGTGAAGCTGTTCCTGAAAAGGAGTTTTACGCTGCCTATAAAAGAATCAAAGAATCATTGAGTTAGAAGGGTATAGAAGGGCCATCCAGTTCAACGCCATTCTGCCACGCAGAAACACACAATCAAAACAAACAGACCTCCACATTTTTCTCCATAAACTAATTCTTCTGCAACGTTTCAAGACATCTGACTACCAGAAGAAAATCATTCCAAAATTCTCACAGGTCTTTTATTCTTCCCCGTGGTGGTCTCCCAGCTCATGGAAAACCCAATTTTCTATCTGGAGTAAATAATTAGGAATATTCTTTCCATCACAACCTGAATCCAGGCTCAGATTGCTATTTGGATAGATCCAGGAGATGAATAATCAGTTTTTAAAACAGTGGCTCTGAGGCAAGAGCACTCTCTGCCAGGTGAGATCTCTACACATGTATTGTGCTCTTTCAAGTGTCCAAATTCCTTCAAATTTCCTGTTATGCTGTCTTGTTAGGTTATTCTCCAAAGGTTCATTGACATCTCAAGTTGCTTAAAAGATGGTTGTTCAGTTCAATTAGTAAAACAAAGCCCAACATCTTTTGGGCTTGTGTATTCTCTTAAGGCCTTCCTCAGCAGGTTATTCAGAATCAAACATGAGAAACTTCTGGTTTTTCATTTGTCCATTAAATGGTTTAAGAGTTCCTGGCCTAGAGATCTCTCAGCTTTCATTCTAAGTAGCCCCTTGAAGAAGGTCTTAACAATGCACACACGCCAAAAGGAATCACACTTTTTGTTACTGAGAAAACAGTGGCTGAGAATTCTAAATGCCCCTTCCTAAACTGCAAACTCAAAGATTCCATAGGAGGTTGAAAGTGGAACAATAGCACTATAACAGGGTAGTGCAGAAATGGCCATAGTCTCCTAGCCTTCCACAGTTTCCCAGCCCTTCCCATTCCTGCAAAGAAGAGGAAATTTCAACTGGTATTGCTTGTTACTTAGTTGTGTGACAAGTGCACTGACTGAAAGTTCATTTTCTACCCAACCATGAAAGATACAGGAGCACTTTCCGGTTTTCAATTTGGCAACTCTATGAAAGACAAGTAAAATACGGCAGAGGTGTCTTTCTTTAATTGGGAACTTGTGAGCCAGAGGAATTTCAAACCATGTGGAAGCATCTGTGGCCCCCAGATTTTTGCAAGCTCCCTCCAGTGTAAATGATAATGGAGGCGGTTTTCTTCTGTGGAGCGTTGATCAACGTGGGGAAAATCTTCCCTAACAGCAAGGCATTCAGGAGGTTGATGCTTGATGATGATGTTGATGTTGTTGACCAGCACGGGGTCCTTCACCCAACCTGATATCCTTTCATTATTCCCTACCTTTGGGCATTCCAGCTGCGTCTGATGAGAGCCATCTTAGAAACTATCTTGAAAGCACCATCTGGAGAATGTGCTCCAGCCTGGGAGACTGAACAGACTGAAGAGTGTTATCACCCCCCACTGTGCCACAACCTTGCTGCGAATAAACCTCTTGACATTTGGATGTTTGAAGTGAGCCCCAGGGCCTCCAGGCAGGAGTGACGCATATATCCTGTCTTCTAAAATCATCAGTGAAAGGCACTTTCCTCCTTTCTTTCCTTTGGTGTCACCTATTTTGCTAGATACTAACACTGTTTTGTACATATCCTAGGAAATCCTCAATAAATTTTGATTCTTCTTCACCTAACACTTACGTATGTTTCTCTGCCTTGTGGATGATAATAAACTCTATTTGACATTTTGTTGTTGTTGTTGTTGCTTCTTGTTGTTGCTCTTTGCCATCAAATCAACTTTGACCCTCTGAATGAGAGACAGCCAGAAGTTCCAGACTTCAGTTGTCCTGCTAAGATCTTTCAAACTCAGGGCAGCTTGTAACTTCCTTGATTAAATCGTGAAGGGTCTGGAAGCCATGAAGCCCTGTGAGGAGCAGCTTAGAGAGCTGGGAATGTTTAGTCTGCAGAACAGAAGATTAAGAGGGGACATGATAGCCACATATAAATATTTGAAGGGATGTCATGTCGAGGAGGGAGCAGGCTTGTTTTCTGCTGCTCCAGAGACTAGGACAAGGAGCCATGTATTCAAGCTGGGGGAAAGGAGATTCCACCTGAAGCTCAAGAAGAACTTCTTGATGGTCAGAGCTGTTCAACAGTGGAATATGCTGCTGCCTCAGTGGAGTTTGGTGGAGTCTCTTTCTTTGAAGGTTTTTAAGCAGAGGCTGGATGGCCATCTGTTGGAAATGCTTTGATGGTGTGTTCCTGCATAACAGGGAGTGGGATTGGATGGCCCCTGGGGTCTCTTCCAACTCTATGATTCTATGATTGTATATTTTTGTTGCTGCTTACTTCCATCACACCGACTTTGACTTATGGTGACCCTCTGGATGAGAGACCTCCAGGTCACCCTATTGTCAACCGCTCTGCTCAGGTCTTGCAAACTCAGGGCAGCCACTGTGGTTTCCTTAATTGTCATGCAGTCTTCCTCTTTTCTTCCTGCCTTCTACCTTCCCAAGCATTACTGTCTTTTTAGGGAGTCATGTCTTCTCATGATATGTCCAAAGTACAATTGTCTCAGTTGAGTTATCTTGGCTTCTTGCTCTAGGACCCATTTATTGGTCTTTTATTGGCCTCTTCCAACTCTATGATTCTATGATTCTATAAATTGACCCACCTGTAATGCAGTCTTCCTCTTTTCAACTTTACCAAGTATTATCTATCTTTTCCACTGAGTCTCATTATCTGATGAGATGCCCAAAGTATGACAGCCTTCACTCGGTAATTTTAGTAGTCCATTAGATCTGCAGAACTCTCCTCCAGCACCAGCATTTCAAATGACTAACATATTACCAGCAAGAAATATCTTCCTCAGAGGTAAAGCTAAGACAAAGGCACAACCTACATAGTAATCCAAGAAGCTGCCTTATACCTTGACTTAGATTCTTGGTTCATTTAGCAGTGATGCAGACTTGAGTCGATTGACCCAAACTCGAGTCAGATTCAAGTCTCTTTAATGACTCAACTGGACTCAACTCAGCAATAAATGATGGACTGACTTGTGACTCACCTATTTTTGGTGACTGACTTGCTGCCCTTGGTAGTCCTGCTCCACCTAGCCTTGTCCCAATCAACAGTCAGGGAACATTATATGTTGATGATTTAATGAGAGTTGCACATGTTCCTTATCCTCGTCTCTCGTTTGCCTCCTGTGCCATTTATAGGAAAGCAAAAAGTGGGAAGATTGAAGAAGGGGAAACACGGGTTTGCAGTTTTTTTGGTGAGTGTGGGCAGCATGTGAGTGTGGAGTGGTCTCAGCATGGGGGTGGGATGGAAGAATGTCTGGCAGAGTCTCTCCCAGCAAAACCAGATAATTGGGGGGGGGGAGATGGTGGGGAGATAGTAGGGGGGAGAGGAGAGGAAAAGGTCAGTTGTACTGCTGCCTGTTCTTCAATGGCTGAAGGTTTTGTTCCAATCCTGCCTGCTCAGGAGTAAACAGGAAAGGCAGGGTGTCATTGCCAGCCATGGCAGAGCGGGGAGCATCTTCCTTCCAAACGGTCTGCTTGTTCTCCTATGGCTGAAGGCTTCCTTCCAATCCTGCTTGCTCATGCTTTAATCCCCAGACACCCAACCACTTCCTCTTTTCTGTTAAAGTTGCCTCCCGGCCTTGAATTTTCTTGCAAGTACTTGAGACTCAACTTGAGGCTTGAAGGTAGGGACTTGGGACTTGACTTGAGACTTGGAGCAAAAGACTTAGGGCCTTTCTGCCCTACGCTGTTCTAGTGCTCATATTTCACTTTCAACCTCCTGTGGAATTCTGGGGTTTGTAGTTTCCTGAGGCCGAAGAGCTCTCTGGCTGAGAATTCTAAAGGCCCCTCCCTCAACTGCAAAGCCCAGGATCCCATAGGAGGTTGAAAGTGGAACAATAGCATTATAACAGTGTAGTGTGGAAAGGCCCTCAAATACATCACTGCCATTTTGTCCTGTATTGTCAACTCTGCTTGGCAGCTGTGGGTCTCCAGCATTGAGAATGGCTGTTCTGCAAGTCACTGTGGAATCTCACATCCTCTTTCTTCCTTATGGCCTGGATTGGTCCCTGTCATTGTTACTGTGGTTAAGCTATGAGGATGTGATGCTTGATATGCCAATAACACCAGCATTCCTAGGAACATAGGAAGCTCCCATATGCAAACTTAGATCAATTCCATTCTGGCTGGCTTAGATCCAAATACTAACCAGCTCTGATTCTGCTTCACTGAATTTGGGTGGAATAGTGGGTGCAGCCTCAAACTACCTCAGTGTGCAAAGAGCACCCAAGTTTCCAAGGCCAGTAAGCTAGGAGATGGGGATTCAAAAGCCAATGTGAGATCATAAATATGGTGACAACAGTTCTGAAGCTTCTAGAACATGGTAGCAGTTAGAGGAAAAAGCAAGAGCCCTTTCCACAATGAAAGTAGAGGTTTAAAGCAACCAAGGAATGTTTGGGTTGGATGTAAGGTCATGATTCCAGCTGGTTCCCAAGAGGAGGAAGGAAAATAAGGAGCCCGGGAAGTTCTCTGAACAATGAATGAGGGAGAATAAAGGAAAAGAGGAACTTGGACGTCTGAAATCACATGACTGGAAACCACAATTCTCACACCTTTAAAAAAAAAAAAGAAAAGAAAGAAGTTACTATAGTTTGTGAAGAGAAATAACTATTGGTCAGAAGAAGGGAGCAAGACAGGAATGGGACAAGACTGGCCAAAAAACAGTTTAGACTCAGTGCAGGAGTGGCCCCAACTCCCTCTGAAACCAAATCATGTAGCTTAATAGGATAGAAACAAAAATAAAGACTGATGCCCCTAAACCCTTCCAGCTCCATTTTCTGCCCACAAGCTGCAAGAAGGCTGAAGAAACACCAGGTATTGTGAACCAGACATGCAATGCAAAGATAGGTGTGCCGCATCAGAATATGACAATGCAGCACCAGATGTGTGGGGATGACAGCCTGAACATGCAAGAATTCCCCAGGAGATCACTTCCTAGTCAAGAACTGTCAGACCACTTTCTTCTGATGGATAAACCGGAAGAACAGATAGATGACTACCAGCACAGCAGTATTTCCAACAGTTTGTATAAAGGAGGGAGAGATTACAATGGCACACGGCATATGGTTTGGTTTCTCCCAGAGAGGAAGTCTTAGTCAACAGCTACAAATCTAGTGGATTCCAGTCAAGCCAGAATTTAAAGTCAAGAGAAGCTGAGCAGTGGGATGTCTCCCGTGGTGGGATATCTTCAGAAGATGGTGGAAATGCACAAGAAGGACCTTCAGATTTATCTGGTTCTCTGATGACTGGAAGTGATGCCAACGGGTGGCAGCATGGAGGAAAAGAAGCCAAACTTAATATGAAAGCAGCTGAGGGTGAAGATTTCCACTTTCCTAGTTCCAAATGTAATGAAAGAATATTGACTAGCTCACCTTCTTCCACTAAGGACCCAGACCAGTAAGATGCCATGTCACATGGTTTCCAAGAAGAGTTCTGTGGCCAAAGAAATCACCACACCAGCAACAATGATGGTCAGAGCTGTTCAACAGTGGAATATGCTGCTGCCTCTGTGGAGTGTGGTGGAGTCTCCTTCTTTGGAGGTTTTTAAGGAGAGGCTGGATGGCCATCTGTTGGGAATGCTTTGATGGGTATTTCTGCATGGCAGAGGGTTGGACTTGATGGCCCCTGGGGTCTCTTCCAACTCTATGATTCTATGATTCTATGATTCTATGACTTTGAGAGTGGGACCAGCATGACTAGCATGACTATCAAGCATGAGGTGAAGTGGGTCACCCAGTTTGTGCAAGTCCAGAAGGAGAAGTGGGGGCTAGGGGCTCTTTCACCACGTGATGTAGACTTTTCCAACCACGTTGGAAAAGGCAGAATAAAAGGAGAGAGGAAGGAATGTATCTTTGGTTGTGGTTTCACTTTGGGTATAATACAAGACATGTCGTAGAAAAGATGGCCTCACTGTCCTTCAGAAGAAGGGCTCCTCCTTTATGTTGTCGTACAGCGGTGGTGGGCATGCCTCAGAGGACACGGAAGCATGGAGTTGAGTCTCAGGACCTGGACCCCCTTCTTCTGTTGTTAGGGCAAGGGAGAAGAATTGCAGGGTGAGTGTGTTGGAGTGTGTTGTCTTGAAAATTACCACACACACACACGCGTGCACATGCGTGCACACACACACACACACACTTAGATATATATATCTATCTCCTAGAGCCAGCATAATGTAGTGGTTTGAGTGTTGAACTATGACCTTAGAGACCAGGGTTCAATTTCCCGCTCTGCCATGGACACCCACTGGGTGTCCTTGAGCAAGTCACACATTCTCAGCCCCAGAAAACCCTGTGACAGGTTCATTTTAGGGTCACCATAAATCAGAAAGAACTTGAAGGCACACAACAACAATATCAATAACAAAATCATAGATAGAGATGTAGATATCTCCAAACACACATATATACATACATACAGCGTGTCCCCCTCAAAATGTACACATCCAGAACAGCTTAAAATTCAGGGAGGGGGGCTGCCTTTTTTTAAAAAAAAATGTATACGCCCTTAACAGGATTAGAGATTACAATACATGTCACAAAATTACAAGAGAAACTTTAATTCGCAACTCTCTGCTTCGACAATGGGAGCAGAATATTGCTTCCCAGGGAGGACAATGTAAATACCTCACATAAAATTGTAATTCAAGATGGAATTTGTAACTCTGATAAAATCACTATTAAAACATTCATTCTTCATTATAAGAGTATTTACTTACCCTTCAAATTATCACGACAGCTACTATTAGTTGTTAAACGGTGTATGCATTTTTGAGCTACTCTGTGTGTGTGTGCATATGTATGTGTGTGTGTATTCTTTATTCGTATTGACCCTTTTTTACTTGAAAGACACCTTCGGCGAAACTGGGGTTGGTGCTTCACACATCATGCACATTAGTGCCACCACTTCTTCCTTGTGACATTGCAAGGGGTTCTCCCTGGGTCTCAGGTTTTGTACCAGGGCCGGGATAGTCCTGATCTGGAATTCCTGCCTACAAGTTATTTTTACCTTCCCCCAGGACCTCAGCAGGCTGAAGCCACCCATTTTTGAAAACCAGAAATGATCACAATGTCACTTTTATTTCTTTAAAAACAAAGTTGATTTCCAGCCTAAAACAGACCTGGGAGGGCAAAAGAGCCTTTAAATAGCCAATCGCATCCCCTGGTGACTTCTGGGATGTGATTGTCCACTTTCGCACTGGTCCTTTTCCATGTAGGAGGTGTCAGGAGGACAAGGGGAGACCTGAGGGATTTGAGGAGCCTGTATTTTGCCCTCCCTTGCCCCGCCACAGACACTGGGGGCCCTTGCATTCTGACAACCAAGGAATGAAATCTGGCAGGTATTGTTATGTCCCTAACAAAAAATACTTTCCTCTCCCCCAAATTGGTGGAATCTTACAGAAGAAAAGGAGCAGGGGCAGATCCATAGTGGCGTCATTCTTTGTAGATCTCATAACTGAAGGAGAACTACTGCTGGGGTCTGGCTTTCTGACATTGGTTAAAACCTCTGTGTCCAGATAGCCAGGACTGCTAAAAAGACAAAGGAATGGGTCTGAGAGCAAATCAAGCCTGAACTCTACCTAGAAGCTAAGCTGGCCCCTCCTGAAACTGCAAACCCCAGGATTCCATAGGAGGTTGAAAGTGGAATCATAGCACTATAACAGCCTAGTGCAGAAGTGGCCCTAGTCTCTGGGGAAGCAAAGTAGGACAGGGAGTAAGGTCTCCCACAGAAGCAGCTGGGCATTTTTGTTCAATGTGGAACATCTGCATCCTGCCCAAGGTTGATGAACTAGAGTTTTACAAACAGTGGCAATGTGCATGCTGCACATTGATGCGCATGCACATTGTTTATTTGTTTATTTATTATATTTGTATGCTGCCTTTCTCCCAAAATGGGACCCAAGGCAGCTTCCAACAATATATTAAAATATTAAAACATTTAAAACTATTAAAACATTGAAAGCATATTAGATCATAAAAAGCCTCAAACCATATTCAGTTTAAAACAAGTTGAGAAACAAACCTACTGGGCTTACATGAAAAAAGAAACATTTTCACCTGCCGGCAAATGGAGAACAAGGGGCTCGCCCTTCTGCCTATGGAAGAGCATTCCAGAAGGTGGGAGCAGCCATGGGGAAGGCCCTGTCTCCCATGTCATCACCAGATGAGTTTAGGATGTGGTAGGATCAAGAGAAAGCCTTCCCCAGCAGATCTAAAGGCTCTAGTGGGTTTGTACAGGGAGATACGGTCCTCCAGATAGCCTGGACCTATGCTATATAGGGATTTAAGCCATTTAAGGCTTTATAGGTCCTAACCAGCACTTTGAATTGTGGAGGGATGGTGGATGATAGGATTTTTGCAAACTGCAATAAATCTTCCCTCATTCCACTGAGCTCTGACCAAAACGTGGCTCAGAGTCAAGTGCAAAAACAAAAACACATTAAGCAGAGTTGATAAACACAGCAACGAAAGCATGTGCAGCAGAGTATGATATGCAGCACTGCTCTGACCCCAAAACTCACGAAGGAACGCTATCACACAGTGTTGTCTTCCAAGGATACCTGGAGGCTTTTAATCTTCTGTTCCAATAGATATATATATTTACAGGATTCGCAGATCCTCCAACAGAGATTCAGCATTCCATCATCAACACATCCAGTGGAGATACAATCTGGCAAAGCCTCCGGCCAACAATCAGGCAAACCGAGAGGAATGTTGGCTAGATCCCATCTCCTTATATACACATGACTAGCTGATGTAACCCCAGCCAGGATTTCATGTCCCATGGCTGATGTAACCCCTTGTCCTGGTTACATTACACTGTGACTCAGCTTTTGTCCCATGGGGATTACCTCATTATGACATGCACAGTCATTCCCCCAGGTGCTTTCCACATGCATGTCATAAGTATTTTATTGGACCAAAGGTCACAGCCAACCTTTTCCAACATGAATTGTGCCCGGAAATGAACAGGTAGCAGCGGAGCTGTTTTAACAAGGGACTTATGTGCTCCCTGTAACTGGCCCTGGTCAGCATTCTGGCTGCTGCTTTTTGAACCTGCTGAAGTTCCCAACCAGTTTCCAAAGGCAGCCCCACATAGGGTGTGCTACATTAGTCCAAACAAGATGTAAAGAATTATACACACACACACCCCGAGAATCACTCGTCTTGCTTAGAGAAATATCAGCCTGCAGGTCAGTGGAAGTCAGATTTTTATCAAGTTCATGGGTTATACTGGGGCAGGTTGTAGTGGGGAAGGGGCTGTTATTAACATCCCCACTTCAATTAGACCATTAGGACCTGAATATTGGCTTTGAGGCCAGAGATTTCCTTCCTTAGGTTGTCCATGGATTGGAAAATTCTCTCTTTAGATTGTGCTGCAAGAAAATATTGGTCCCATAGACATTCATACACTTCTGCAAGAATTTCTGGTCCTAACTTATCTGTATCCTTATCCAAAGGCTGAGCTTGTTGTGCTGCGCTTGAGCTAGACAGTGGAGTGCTGTGGGCAGAACCATTAGAGCAAGGATTTTCACGCAAAAATTCTGGATCTGGAGACTATCCACCTGTTCTTGGTCACATAAGACTACTGAAGCTCCCAGAAAATCCATATTGATTTTATTGTCCACCAAAAGAGTAGAGTCCAGTGCTTCTGTTGCAGTCAGAATAGAGGCAGCATTATTCTTACATGGGGTCTTCTCCATGAACATTCCTCTAATTCGCATTTGCTGACAGAAATCCAAAATAGCCTTTTATGTAGGTGAAAAAATACATTCTGTAACTCTCTCCCCTGCCTTCTCTGCGCTCTGGTTACAACTATAGTCTCCACCTTGTCCAAGAGACTCCAAATACAATCCTCTTTGCACTGGGCCTGTTCAAGTAGCTCTTCTAAGAGAAATAAACTACACGCCAGATGGTGTCCCGAGCAGTTCTCTTGCACTTTAACAGCCCCCAAGTCCCCAAGCAAGATGTAATCAAGACATGTGTCACTGAAGCCAGATCTGGTGACTCATCACATTGGAGCTGAAATCCTACATCATGCTTGCTCAGCATAAATCTACATTCACCATTAAGTGCTTCTTACAGGGTGCTTGTGCTATACCACCCATCTGTGGCATGCCAGCAGAGTGCAACCCATTTCATATAGGTCCATGTGCCTGTCTGTTGTTTCCTTGTGAAATGGAGGATGCAGAGGGGATGTTCCCACAATTCCAGTGAATCAAACAGTACTTCAGAGGCACTGACAAATAGTCACGTGGCATTTAAGAAGGTGCAACTACATACGAAACTGTCACATCTACAGAAGTCCACTTATGCATCCTGGGAAACATTACACCATGGTTTTGAAAAAGTACAGCTGCCTCCACAAGGGAACTTACAGGTATGCAAAAGGCAAACAGGATGCCACCCTTAGTTGCACATGTGCACCTGATGTCTTGGCTCAGTTGCACAACTTTGCCCTTCAACAAAGTGTTGCATAGAATGATCGATGTGTAACCTTGGTCCTTTCCACACCCTACCTTGTCCTGTTGTGCTCCCGTGGCAATCCTGGCAGCAGCTCTGCTGGGGAGGGAGCATGATGGGAGCACTCCCCTCCACACCAGCTGGCTCCCTGCCAAAGGAAGCACAATGGACATGGCTCTTCTGTTACCCCACTGGAAAACCCTGTCCCGGGGTCTACAATTTTGATATTAAAATATGATTCAATGTGCCTGAGAAGTCACCCGGATGGGCATGTAGGCACCAACAGTCGAACGATCGAAAACCAGGTTAGGCCAGTACAATCCCCCATCACGTAGCCTCAGGAGACCTCAAGCTGTGCAAACCCACAGTAAACAAAGGGTCTTCAGCCACTGAGGAGCCAACTTGAGGGGATTAGCCTGTTTGTCCCAAGTTCAGCACCAATAGCAATGAAATCCTATCAGGCTAGGACCATTTCACACCACAACCCAATGAAGATCCTGAAACTCTGGCAACATCTCGTAATCCCATCATGCAAAGGAAGTTGCCATCGTGGAGCTTCATTCTTGTTGCGCCACTCATTGTTCTCCCCAGGAAAGGATTCGCCCTCCAGGTACCTTTTCTCCTACAAACAGTCCCAGTTTTTGAGAGTTTCTTTGGATCACTCCTGGTCATACCAGCAGACTGTTTCTCCATCCGTTGAGTAATCCCCTCAGCCCTCTCCATGCTGAGCTCCACTTCTCCGCTGTCTTTCCTGGACCAAGGACTTCAGGACAAAGGTGCAGTATCACCCCAACTACAATCTCTTCAATATTTCCCCTAACCAGTTTCCTCTCTTTTACTTCTTAATAGGTCTTGAGTGAGTGTGTGAGTGATTGTGTTGGTGCATGAGACTTTCATTCAATAAAATCATTTATTAGACATCTTCATTTAGTTTTTTGCTTGGCCTGACCCCGTAAAAACTGAGTAAAAAGACCCCACTAGGTTACCCTGCCTCTCGCATGGCTATTGCTCATGCTCTGGCTAGTTTCCATTCCCCATCATGTGGAGCACATTAAGGTGTCCCCCACAGGACCCCAAAAATCAGGGTAACACTTCCTTCCACAGAGCAGGCAGGCACTTTCCCAGGGTACAGTGGGGCAGGAAACGCCTCCATTGCTCTTGTGGGGTTTCCACAGGCTAGGTAAGTGTGGGATAGTGGCACAATTGCATGTCACTGATGGGGAAAACCTGTCAATGATTTAATCCATGATCAGACGGCCTGGTGACAGGAGAAGGACAGGACTGCGATGACATCATGCAGACGTGTTGTTGCAGTCCCACTTCTCTCCCATCCCCATGCTGGGATAACAGGGTCCTGCAGACGGCCCTTGTCATTCAAGAGGAGAGTTAAGCCATACAACCTCACTGTTGGATCTCAGACATTGTCTCCACTGTTATTTCTCAGTCAGTGGCCAAGATCCTACATCAAGGAGACAGAGGCCAATCCTGCCCTGCCCTGTTATAGTGCCCTTATTCCCCTTTCAACCCCCTATGGAATTCTGGGGTTTGTGATTAAGGGAGGCCAAAGAGCTCTCTGGCTGAGAATGCCAAAGGCCCCTCCCTAAACTACAAACCCCAGGGTTCCACAGGATGTTGAAAGTGGAATAAGAGCACTATAACAGCCTAGTGCAGAAATGACCAGAGTGTTCTTTTGCATTCATGATGTGACAACTGGGTAACACTGGACAATGCCCAAGGGCAGCACATAGTCCACACTGCTTCCACAACCTTCTTCTGAATACAGTTGCTACTTCGTGGCCAACAAAGCACAACCACATATAGAAGGGAACTCATGTATTCGAAGACCTCCAACAGGATGCCAACTGTAACCTTCATTGATAAAAATTAATGTTGCAACAGTAAGATGCTGAGAGACCTTTTCTTGTTATAGATGAGCATATTTCCCAATATTCTGGATGCCCTAACTTTTTCTCTTTCATTTTAACACTAAGAAGTATCCCTTATGCAGAAAAAAAGGCCCAGTCATGTCTTGTCAGTCATAACTTTCATTCTTAACAATCGACAGTTTTTTTCAACGGGATGTTTCATTGTGACACTCTTTCTCATTAAGAATGAGAAAATAATACTCTTTATATTGCAACTTCTCTCTTCCATTTCAATACTGAAAAGTCTCCTTCCTATGGAAGATAACTTCCTAGCTATTATTTATCAGTCCTGGCTCCCATTGTTAAAAATTGAGTGTTTCTCTTCCCCAAAATGGGCTATCTCACCAAGATACCCTCTCTTGTTAAGGATGTGAACATTTGCCACTGTTCTTTACATTCATCCGTTCATAAAGATAACAACTAATTCTTCCCAACTTTTCTCTTCCATTTCAATACTTTATACTGAATGTCTTATTCCAAAAATAATACCCCAGTCATTATTTATCAGGCATAATCTCCACTACTAGCTTCTCCATGGATATCTTTCTCCCTTTTTTTTTTTAATTTGGTGAAGGTGGGGCCGTTACAATAACATCGCAAACGATTCTCATTTGAGTTTGTATTCAGATACCTCCGCCTTAAAATTCTTTTTTTCAAAAATCCATGGAGAGGAGGGTAAAAATGTATGGTATTTGCAGCAGGGGCTTGACAGTTCCACGACTTCACTAGATGAATGCCATAAATCTTACTGATTTGGGGTGGCATTAAGTCCCAACTCTGTAAAGGCATCAATTGTGTTTATCTTAAATTTATGGAATATGAAAAAGACTGGGATATACTGAAAAATACTCAACCATTACTTCTCAGTCACCTTTCCACCCACTTCTGTTAAGTGTCATCTATTAAACTTCCATCTCTAATGAGACTGTACACTAAAGATAATAAGCTCTCTCGGCAAAAACCCTGCTTCAACTTTGTCAAATCTCTCAAGAGAAAATCCCTTTGAAATTTCTGCACCAAGAAATGACATACTGGAAAGCACAGACAGAAAGTGGTGGGGAAAAAACCCAATTCTCCTGATTCTTATTAATAAATTCATTCTCCATCAAATGAACCCATCTTTTATTACAGAGAACAGCAATAACCTAACCTAGCCTATTCCCATATGGGGAAATTTCCAGCTTGGTGGTGCAAATTAATTGCAACAGGTCTGATAACTGATGTAAATATACAGATGAGTGGGGTAGAACTGGGAAGAGGATCTATATTTCTTCAATGTTGTTTTTATTTGTTCAGCTAGGGATACATGGATCATTCTGTATATTTATAGTTCTCTTCTTTCAAAACACACTTTCCAAACATATATTAGGCCATGTCTTCTCCTCCCATCAGAAACACCTAAGAAGAACCTCCAACCGTGTCAACACTGGAGTTGCCATAGTCATAGAATCATCGAGCTGGAAGAGACCTGAAGGGCCATCCAGTCTGACCTCATGCCACACAGGAACACACAGGAATCCATAGCTCCTTGTCCTAGTCTCTGGAGCAGCAGAAAACAAGCTTGCCCCATCCTCCAGATGACATCCCTTCAAATATTTTAACATAGCTATCATGTCACCCCGTCACCTTCTTTCCTCCAAGCTAAACATCCTCAGCTCCTTACAGGGCTTCATGGTTTTCAGGCCTTTTAACCATTTCAGCAACCATCCTGGGAGTCAGTTGCCTCCCATTTAGTGCAGAAGGAAGAGAAAGAGAAAAGTGGGGAGGGGAGAAGTGAAGAGACCCCCTGTTTCTAGTGTAGGAAACTCACAGCTAAAGCACCCCTGAGAGGTGGCCATCTAGCCATGAAATGTCTCCACGACCATTTTAGGATTGCTGTGATGCTCAAACATTTCTCAGCCTGTCTTTCCCATTTAATATTTGTTCTTAGCAATCCCAAATTATGCTCCTTTTGTTGTCGCTATTGATTGTCAAGTTGGTTTTGACGGACAGTCAATGAGAGATTTCCAAGAGTGCTCAGGGCACACTGGCTCCACTTATTGAGTCAACCTTTCCATTACTTGCGCCATTTCCGCACTAGACTGTTACAGTGCTATTATTCCACTTTCATCATCCAATTGAATCCTGGGGTTTGCACGTTAGGGAGGGGCATTTAGAATTCTCAGCCAGAGAGGTCTTTGGCCTCAGTAAACTGCAAACCCCAGAATTCCACAGGATGTTGAAAGTGGAATAATAGCACTATAACAGTCCAGTGAGGAAACGGCCTTGGTCTCTTGCTCTTCCTACAGCCCTGCTGCTTTACCATTGAATACCAAAGTCAGAATTGTCCATCATGTCATATTTCTGATTCGTACGTATGGATGAGAAAGCTGGGCAGTGAAGAAATCAAATTAGAAGAAAACCAACTCTTTTGACATGTGGTGCTGGAGGAGAATTCAGTGGATACTCTGGACTGCTAAAAACAAAACAAAACAATAAATGGGTGGGTCCCAGAGCAAATCAAAGCTGCTCTCTCCTTAGAAGCCAAGATGACTAAACTGAGGCTGTCAGACTTTGGCCACATCATGAGAAGATCTGACTTGCTAGAAAAGACAATAATGCTTGGTAAGGTAGAAGGCAGCAGGAAAAGAAGGAGACTGCATTGCAGATGGATAGACTCAGTCAAGGAAGCCACAGCTCAGGGGTTGCAAGACCTGAGCAAGTCTGTTGATAACAGAGTAACTTGGAGAACTCTCATTCACCAGAAGCTGTAGTCAACTTGATGGCAATTAACAGGAGCCACTTTACCAAGCATTATTGTCTTTTCCAGTGAATCATGCCACCTCAGGAAAGCCTCAGCTTACGCCATTTCCACATGACACTCTTATAGCGCGATTATTCCACTTTTCAACATCCATGGAATCCTGGAGTTTGCAGTTTAGGGAGGGGCTGGCTGGCCCCTCCCTAAACTGCAAACCCCAGGATTCCATAGGATGATGAAAGTGGAATAATCGCGCTATAAGAGTGTCATGTGGAAATGGGCTAAGTCATTTTGCCTCTAGTGGAGGTTCAGACTTGAATGCTTCCCAGGGAATCACAATTCACACTCCATAGAGGATATGCTTTAGGTTTCTCACGAAGTTGGCCCAAGCCAGATAAGTTTAGGAGAAAGTTGAAAGTAGCAAACTTTTACCCATAATTCCATTCTCCTTGCTTATTAATCTACATACTAGTCTGTAACATATGGAGACATCTAAAAATATCCTCTTCTTCTGAATAAGGTTGTTGCCAGCAAATTAGAATCCATATAGCAGACCAGCTGTCACATCCTTCCACCAAGAGTCCATTCCAGCAATGCCTTTTAAAGAGATCTATCTGAATGGAAAGGTATAAGGAGGAAAGGAGTGACCCTTCACTGCTAGAGATAGAACTGGAAAAAGAAGAACAAGAGCTCCTTTGCTGCACTTCCTCTTTATGGTCTGTCAGATGTGGAATGCAGAAGAATCGCCCTTGATGTGGCTGGACAGTGACAGATTATATGGAATATATCTCTACTTGAGTTGCACAGTCCCAGAAAAAAAAAAGTTTAATTATAAAAAGGCATTATTTCATGTGGCAGGAACTACAATGCCATGGGAGAACTGATATAACTCTTACACAGCTTTTTAATTAAAAGAAGAAGAAGAGGAGGAAAAGGGCCTAACTGTTGAAATGGATACCTTTGCAATTTAGGGATGCTGTTGTTAAGAGGCGAGGGCCAGGTGGAAAATGAGAGCACTCGCTCACCAAAAGTGGTTTCGTGAAAGGCTTTGGATTCATATAAAAGCACGGGTGACTAATAGCTAGATTTGGACCCATCAGCACTTTTGAGGGGTTACCCACGAACCTAGTCTGTGATGTGGACACAGAATATCACAGAATCATGCAATCAGAGAATCCTGGAGTTGGAAGAGACCCCAAGGGCCATCAAGTCCAACCCCGATGTAGGAAGACACCATCAAAGCTCTCCCAACTCCACCACACTCCACTGAGGCAGCATATTCTACTCTCCAAAAGTTCTTCTTTCTCTCAAAAAGTTCTTCCTGATGTTGGATGGAATCTCTTTTCCTGTAGAGTGAAGCCATTGCTCCATGTCCTAGGCCCTTTTCGCATGGCATTTCCGATGTGAAAGGGCCCCTTGACCATGTTACTGCCCTTGGCTAGCCCGAGCTTTGGGGATATAAAAAGAAAGCTTTGATATCAATAATTCGGCTTCACATATCCCTTCCACGTGCTTGCGAGGCCCCTGAACAAGTACGCATACAGGCTCAGCCGATAATCGCCGTAATATTCCTAGACAATAGAGGCAGGCCAGAAATAGCCGACTCGCCGCTTTAGGAGACCTCAAGGCAAGTACCTCCATTAGGTATGCAAGCAACTTTCAAAAGATCCTCTGCCCACGCTGGCAGCTTGATGATCGGACTATACAACGCTCAAGTACTCCGCGTTTGCACACCGGCTACTGTATCGATAAATTCGGCTGTAATTCAATCATTCAAATTCTGACCTTTCGGAGGCTTTGTCTCCAGCTCCAACTCTATTGTTTTCCCCCAAGTACGGCATAGCCTGCAGTCACATCTCTCCCTGTAAGAACCCTTGATTCCAAGACCTTCCTCGGATTGCTCCCGAGTTCCAGACCGCCTTGCTGCCGCATCGCTTGGCAAGCTTCCCCTCGGCTCCATGTGCTGAGATACATCGAACCCCAGCCTCACTCTCCATCTTCTTCTTCTTCCGGACTTCAGGACAGGTTTCGTATCACTCGAATCAACTATCCCTCTGAAAATCCCGCTATCTTTCTCACACGTTTATTTTCCTTAGTTATCTGTGTGCGTGCATTGCTTACATTGTGTGCCTGTATTTAATAAAGATCATTCATTATTTTCAAACCGATCTGCTTCTTGACTTGGCCTGACCCCGTAAACACTCGGTTACAAGATCCTGCTAAGTTACCCTGCCTCTCATAACGCTAAAGCAGTGCTCAGAGCTAATTTTCCCCACCTATTGTTGAGCACATTTTGGTGTCCCTCACGGGACCCCCAGAATACAGGGTAACAAGCATCGCATACATGTGAGGAGCGATCCACACAATGCACTCACATTTGTGCAACGCTCAAGGGCCTGACGCGGACCGCACAAGCATTTTTTCATTTTCGGCTTGAAGCTCTCACGTGAGCAGGAAGCTCATGCGGAGCCAAAGAAGCAGGAAAGCGAGAGCCTCTCTCCGGAGGCTGCTTGTGCAAGCACCGCACCCCAGCACTGTGAAAAGGTAGGGTGTGAAAAGGGTCCTAGTCTCTGCAGAGCAGAAAACAAGCTTGTTCCATTTAAACATGGCTGTCCTGTCCCCTCTTACTCTTCTGCAGGCTAAACACCTCCAGCTCTCTAAGCTTCATGGTTTCCAGTCCTTTTACCATTTTGGTCACCCTCCTCTGAACATATTCTAGTTTGTCCATATCCTTCTTCAATTGTGGTTCCCAAATATAGTGTTACTGCCCTGGCTAGCCCGAGGTTGGGGGATATTAAAAAGATATCTTTTGATATCAGTAATTTGGCCTTCTATCCCCTCCACATGTTTGCGAGGTCCCCGGACAAGCACGCATACAGGCTCGGCCGATAATCGCTGTAATATTCCAACACAATACAGGCAGGCCAGAAATAGCCGACTCGCAGCTTCAGGAGACCTCAAGGCAAGTACTCAATTATGTATGCACGCAACTTCAAAAGATCCTCTGCCCTGAGCCGGCAGCTTGATGACTTCGCGTTTGCATACTGGCTATCGTATTGACAATTTGGCTATAATGCAATCATTCAAATTATGTCCTTTCGGAGGCTTTGTCTCCAGCCCCAAATCCATTGTTTTCCCCAAGTCTGAACTAGCCTGCGGTCACAATTCTCCTTATAAAAACCCCTGATTTTGAGCGCTTCTTCGGATCGCTCTTGGCTTCCATCCCGCCTTGCTGTCGCTTTGTCCAGCGAGCCTTCCCCTCGGCCCCACGTGCTGAGATCCACGCTCCCCAGCTTCTCCGCTTCCAACCGGGCTTCAGGACAGGTGAAGTATCACCCAAACCAACAACTCCTCTAAAAATCCCTCTATCCCACACCAACCTTTATTTCTATAGTTTCTCTGTGTGTTTGTGTTGCATACACCGATTGATTGTATTTTTAATAAAATTCACATTTGTAATTTCACTCCGGTGTGCTCCTTGACTCGGCCTGACCCCGTAGACATTGGGTTCAAGATCTCGCTACGTTACCCTGCCTCTCGCAGTGCTAACTTGTACTCTTTGACTAATTTCCCCAACTTGTATGATTTTGAGAGCAATTTGGTGTCCCTCCTGGGACCCCCAGAAATCAGGGTAACAATAGGAGGAGCACTTCAGGAACCCACAGTTGACTCAGTGATAAAAGAGATGGCCAGCATCAAACTAGTGAAGCCTCCTTCAGTAACAAGCTACTTACATGCCAGACTCCCAAACAGAAAAAAAAATGCCCTTGCCTGTTTTAGGAAAGACAAACAGGGCTCCATCAGATCACACAGCTGGAATATGATGATTCTGCATTAATTGCCATGACAACATCCTAGGAAATCTTGGGTGTTGTAGTTTATGGATCGGTATTTAGAATTCTCTAGTGCCTCAGCAGACTACAAACTCCAGGAATCCATAGGAAGAGGCCACGCTTGGCCACATGTGTTGTCATTTTCATCTGTGAAATATTAAAAAGTAGGGATCGGCCAACCGAATTCTCAAACCCTCACCAAGGATTTGAGATTTGTGAATCTGAATCCCTGTGCAAAAATAGGTGAACCAAATCTTTCAAATCCACCAACCAAAAAACTGGGTTTTTTAAAAGAAGTTCTGTTTAAAAAAAGTTTTTAAAAGTTTAAATTTTTTTTAAAAAGTTGCTTTTTAAACTCTTTTTTAAAAAAGATTCAAAAGATTTGAGATTCATGAGATTCATGGATTCCCAGAACCTTCTAGGAATTCAGATCCGGATTTGGAAAATTTCATCCCATCCTTATTGAAAATGTGCATCCATCCATTTCTTCTTCAGCTATCCCTGAATGCGAAATGGCACTAAAGACCAATCTCTTGCAGCAGGCCTACCTGGATACCCCGTGGAACTGAGAGAGGAGCATCCCCCAAACATTTTAAATCCCAGGGAGATCCATATGGAAGAATAAGGACTTCTAAATAGTCTACTGCTAAGTATTTTGCAAAACCTGAGCAGGGCTGTTAAAAACATGGGCTCTTGGAGGTCTCTCACTGTGAAAGGAAGAGCTGGGCAAGCTCACACACCCCCTTGAAAAAGACTTTTTTGTCCCAAATATGCACAAACACCCTCTAGGGGAAATAGGGCTATTTTTGCTATGTTACCTGGCTTCCCTGGGCAATTTTAGGTGCAAGCGAGGCTTTTTTAACAGAAGTAAACAGGAAGTAACTTCCAATCACTTCCTGATGTTTAAAAAAGGTCTCTACTGGGCTTAAAATCAGACACTGCACTCAGAAACATGAGACCATGTCCCCCCACATCCACCAAAGGGTGTTTGAAGGCATTTGGGGAAGCAAGGAAGGCTCTGAGGGGACCACATTTTGATCAATCCAATCTAAATCCACAGGTATATCTGCCTGTGAAGGGAGGAGCCTGGTAAGCCTGGCCAGAGGCAGCCAATCACAGCTCAAGGAATGCTGCGGAGGGGGTGGGGTCTGCAGGGAGGAAATGTCACAAAACCTGAGGCTTGTCCCATATCAGAGGGTAGATAGGGGGAAAGATGGCCCAGAGATAAGGGAAAAACAGAGCCAGGGAAGCCAGTCAGAGGGAAGAACTGACTCTGGTCTTGGGAACCTATGAAAGGCTGAGGAGTTAATATGTTGTTTTCTGTGGCCATTTCCTCACTAGACTGTTATAGTGCTATTATTCCACTTTCAACATCCTATGGAATCCTGGGGTTTGCAGTTTAGGGAGGGGCCTTTGAGGATGGCCTTTGAGGCCCTTCCCTAAACTGCAAACCCCGGGATTCCATAGGATGTTGAAAGTGGAATAATAGCGCTATAACAGTCTAGTGCAGAAATAGCCTGTATCTTCATAAACTTCCACTTGTTATTCTTTGTTTAAACTGTCTCCGAGTATCTCTATCAAGCCAGATAAAGAGTCAGTTCATGCTTTCCACAACAAGCCCACAGAACAATGCAGCTATTGTTCCACAATGGGGGGTCATCTTGAGGCTCAAATCTCCAATCCAGGAAAGGACTAAGAGGGGAAACGGAGCCAGGTGAGTGACAGGAACCCAGAGCTGGAACTGCAGGTCCAGCAAGGAGATCTGCATCACAATCATTCGTAAGGTTGCCTTAAACAGAAGCTAACTCGATGACTTAAAACAACAGCAATGTTGTATCTGGCCTTTTAGGCCATTGCCAGAAGCCCAAGGGTAGCCAGTGATGTTTTTGTAACAAGGGACTCACATGTTCTCTATAACTGGCCACAGCCTTCTGGAACACATAAGGTGCCTGAATGCTTTCCAAAAGGAGGAATGGTAACAGACCTGTCACAGCTCAAAGGAAGTTAAGGAGGCTCCCATCAGGGTGCCATCAATTACCCAGGTATGCCAGTAGCTGGTGCCAAGCCTCATGGACCTTGCACTTTTCACTAGGATTGATAATTCAGAATCATTGCAGGCCCTGAGGTTTTGGAGCCAAAATCAGAGACCCAGAGACTGCTGCTGGTAATGTCATTGTTTTGCATAAAGTAGTGTCTACAGTTGCTGACAGCTGGCAGTTCAAACATGCAGGTGGGGAGTCACAGAGCTGAAAGAGACCCCAAGGGCCATCCAGTCCAACCCCAATTATGCCGTGCAGGAAGACACAATCAAAGCCCTCCTGACAGACTGCCGGCCAGCCTCTGTTTAAAAGCCTCCAAAGAAGGAGACCCCACCACATTCTGAGGCAGTGTATTCCACTGTCCAATTTCTCTTGCCATCAGGAAGTTCTTCCTAATGTTTAAATGGAACCTCTTTTCCTGAAGTTTGAAGCCACATTTTAGTCTCCGGAGCAGCAGAAGGGAGACATGTTTTCCTGTTTGGAAATTAAAAGAGAAATCTTCACTAAAGAGGCTACTTCCAGATCAAGACGAAACAAGATGATTATTCCTTCTCACTGATTTAGCAAGATGGGATAAAGAACAAGTAACATAGCCTACTTACTTAGATGGTGGATGCAGAGCAGAGCAGAGGGTGAGCCTGGCATCACAATGGCCAAGAGGGAAGGAGGACAATAGAAACCCATCCTTGCAGAGAGCCTTTACAAGCTGCAGCAACAAATCAATGGAGCCTTGCAGGTTGTGGAAAGCTTCTATTCTCCTAGTTGAGCTGAAGACTTGAAAATCGTCCTTTCCTCTTGCCCAGAGCTGAGCCCACTGAAACTGGAGAATTTGCACCCTTGTTCTCACCTGAACATGGCCCATAAAAGGTAGAAAGTCAGGGGCAGGCCCTGAGATCTAGCAACCCTACAACAGAAGAAAAGCCAGCCTAGCCATAGCCAGATCTCTTTAAGCAATAGAATTTATCCTGTAAATGTTCATTTCCAGTGCAAAAAATAAGTTACATGGTGCAAAGTATCTTCCTTCAGAGTCTCTTTTTACTGACTGCTGGTGGTAGGAGGATTGCTTTGCACAAATATTTTGAAGTTTAAGTCCGGGCGTTTTTCATCTGCTGTTTTTAAAGGATGTGTTTAAAAAAAATAGTGCTACTGGTGCCTTGAGTACACAGATTCAAAGCACCAGTGTTGATTCTGACAAGCAAATATGTAATGTTTCACATCTCCTGCTTCTAAGAGCTCCACCCAAGGAGGCCTTCAGTCTTTATTCAGATTATCCTTTTTTTCTGGCAAGTATTTATGCAGCTTGGAAGCTTCTCACTGGAAGGAATCTCATGCTTTCTGCACCATGCAGAAAAACAGACCAAGGTTCTCTATCAGGAAAAGTATTCCATTTGTTGAACAGCTCTTACCATCAGGAAGTTCTTCCTAATGTAAGGTCAAGTTGGCCCCAACTTACATGTTTATTTATTTGCTCATCTAATTTATATCCTGCCTCCTCCTTCCCAATATGGGACCCAAAGCAGCTTACTACATAGGTTAAAACAACATAACTAAAATAGTATACAGTATAAAAGTTAAATACCATTGAACAATCAATCCAATTAAAATATTAAAACAATTAAAAACTCATTCCTATGTAACTCATAGATTTATGGTGACTCAAAGAATAGAAGACTTCCAAGACTCCCAGTCTTCACCAGTCTTGCAAACCCAAGACAGTACTTCCTTTCTTGATGGAGTCAACCCACCTGTACTGTGGTCTTCCTCATTTCTGACTACCTCCCACTGAATCCTATTTTCACATGATGTGACCAAAGTACAACAGCCACTATTGGCTTCTAGGAATAATTCCAGCTTAACATAGTTACTGGACCCATTGATTGGTCTTTTAGGCAGTCCAAGGTATTTGTGATAGAGTCTTCTTCTTTGCAGATTTTTAAACAGAGGTTGGGTGGCCATCTGCTGGAAATGCTTTGATGGGTCTTCCCGCATGGCATAATTGGGGCTGGACTGGATGACCCTTGAGGTCTCTTCCAATTCTAGGAGTCTATGAGTCTGTAGAACTCCAGCACCACTTATCAAAGGAGTTGATTTTTCTTCCTATCAGCTTGCTTCACTGTCCATCTTAAACACCTTACATAGAATTTTGAAATATGATGGCATGAGCAATCACAACTTTAGTATTCAGTGAAATATCTTTACATTTGAGGATCTGGTCTAGTTCTTTCATAGCTGCCCATCCAAGTCTATGTCTTCTTCCTATTTCTTGACTGCAGTCGCTATTTTGATTAACGACTCAGCTAAGATATCCCTCCTAAATACCCAACTGAAAATCCTGCAGACTTATTCAAGATGAGAAGGGCTTCCTCCTTAGCCCTGGCAACTGCAACTCCTCTCCACCTCCTACAGTCTCCCTCTTTCGGCTCTCCCCCTCATGAATAACCCTGGCTTTGGCACTCAGTGATATATCTGTGCACCTGAGGATCTTTTCAAGTTCTTTCATAGCTGTGTTACTGCCCTGGCTAGTCTGAGCTTTGGGGATATTAAAAGATATCCTCTTGATATCATAATTCGGCTTCACTTCTCTATTCCTCTCCACGTGCTTGCGAGGCCACCGGACAAGCACATAAACAAGCTCAGCCGTTAATAGCCGTAATATTCAAACTACAATACAGGCAGGCCAGAAATAGCTGACTCACTGCTTTAGGAGACCTCCAGGCAAGTACTCTCATTAGGTATGCGCCACTTACAAAAGAGCCTCTGCCGCGCAATGGCAGCTTGACGGGTTAACTATACAATACCCAAGTACTCTGCATTTGCATACTGGCTACTCTATTGAGAACCGCTACGATAACTCAATCATTCAGATTCTGACCTTTCGGAGGCTTTGTCTCCAACTCCAAATCTATTGTTTTTCCCCAAGTACGGCATAGCCTGCAGGCACAATTCTCCTTATAAAAACCCTTGGTTCCGAGACCTTCCTCGGATCGCTCCCGAGTTTCATCCCGCCTTGCTGCTGCTTTGCTTGGCGAGCCTCCCCTCAACTCCACGTGCTGAGCTACATCGCACCCCAGCTTCACTCTCTATTTTTTTTCTGGGCTTCGGGACAGGTGAAGCATCACGCAAACCAGCAATCCCTCTAAAAATCCCTCTATACCACTCCAACCTTTATTTCCTTTAGTTATCTTGTATGAGTGTGTCGCATACACAGTTTTGCTTGTATTTAATAAACATCAGTTATTATTTCAACTTCTGTGTTCTCCTTGACTCGACCCGACCCCGTAGACATAGGGTTCAAGATCTCACTACGTTACCCTGCCTCTCGTAACGCTAAGCAGTGCTCTGAGCTAATTTTCCCCACCTTTAGTGGAGCACATTTTGGTGTCCCTCCGGAGACCCCCAGTGCACAGCGTAACAGCTGTCCTTAGTGTTTTTCTGATTTCTTGACTACAATGTCCACTTTGATTGATGATTTATCCTACCTCATACTCTCACAGGGTAAATCTACACTCACACAGTTGTCATCCTGCTGTTGAATACCAATATTGTGCAACCAGTGGTGCATCTGCCAATGTGTCTGCTTCATCTCCCATACTGCAATGGAGAGACACACTTCCCATATCTGCAATTCTAGTGAATTAAGCTGCCTCTTTAATGGTTACTCTTGTTCCAATCCACTTAGGTGAGTGTGCACTCAGTCCCTTGTGCAATTTCCAAACCAAAATGAAATCTCCTGAATCTACTAGGAGAAAATAGAAAAGACTCGAAATGGCTATTGATGAAAGTTCGGGAAGAAAGTGCAAAGGCAGAGTTATAGCTAAGTATTAAGAAAACAAAAATAATAGCCACTGGTGGTTTATATAACTTTAAACTGGGTAATGAAAACATTGAAATAGTTAAAGATTTTTACCCCTAGGCTGAGTTATTAATCAGAATGGAAACTGCAGTCAAGAACTCTGAAAAAGACTAAGACTTGGAAGAGCAGCTTTGAAGAGACTAAACAAGAACTTCAAGTGTAAAGATGCAGATACCAAAGTCAGAATAGCTGAGGGCATTTCTCATTTCTATCTATGGTAGTAAAGCTGTAGAGTGATGAAAGCTAACAGGGAGGGAATCAACTCATTTGAAATGTGTGGTGCTGGAGAAAAGTTCTATAGATATCACACACTACTACTACCACACTCAACACTCCACTTTGAGGGGTATGCTATTTTTCATAAATTAGATACATTTATGACCAAAAGCATGTTTGGAGAAATGCTGACTGTATTAATGTAGCCAGGTCGGGAACACCTCAGCATGGAGAGGTCATAATTTCAGAGAGGAATAGATGGGAAAGCCCAGCACTGGTGGGCTTGGGATGATCCTTTCAAAAGACTGTAAAGTACAAGCACTCCTGGAAACAATAGAAGGTGAAACTGTCCAGGCAAAACAGTCAAGCACCCCGGCTGTGAGCATATCCTACAGAGATGTTTCCTATTTACATTACCCAACCAAAACATTAAGAGATTGTCATGACTCCCACCAATGTCTTGTCACCCAGTTAAGGCAATCAGCCCATTTCAGACTCCTTTGTCAGCTTGCGGGAAAGCAATTACTGCTTCATCCACGCACCCTTCTTCAGGGCAGGAAATAGTGTAAATAAACCACAGCTTTGACCCCTACAATTTGTAGTCAGTTGGGCATCATGCTACATGTGGTCCCTCAGATTCCCATTCCTCCATACTACCCTCAGACTTGAACCAGTAAATGTCAGCCCTTCCACCAAAAGCCTGTCTCTATCCAACCTTTCTCACCTTTCCTTTCAATAGCCTTTTCCAATAAAATACTCTTGTTAGCTTTTCACTGGAGTCCTCTCTACAGTTAGTACTGGTATACACAGGTGAAAAGGTCCTGCCATTACCCTCTTCTCACAGGCCTGTTTTGTGTTAAAAATTGCCCAAATCCTAAGGAGACACTGGCACTGCTGGTGGACCTCAACGTCCCCAACGTTTTAGGGTGAAACCATCAAAAAAAGAAAAAAGATTCAAGAGTGCATCAGGTCTGGGAAATCAGTAGAAACCAACATGACTAAACTGAGGTTATCATACTTTGGATGTACCATGAGACCATGTGAGTCATTGGAAAAGGTAGATAATGCTCGGCAAAGTGGAAGGCATAGGAAAAATGGGGATTGGACTAAATGTGGATTGATTCCACCCTGGAACACCATGGCTGCCAGGGTAGCTGGTGACCAGAGATCTGAGAGGTCTCTCATTGAAAAGTTCACCATAGGTGACCTTTTCAAATAACAATACGAAGAAGACCTGCATTGTTGGCATACAATACAACCATATTCTGGCCAAAGCGTCCAACTTCTGACCAAGGCGAGCAAAATATTTAGAGGAAGTGACTAGAAGGTCATTCATGGCTGCAAAATGTAGAGTCGAGTCTAATGAACCCCAGAAAATCACCCAGAGTTCCTGCAAGCACAAAAGATACTTCTCCTCTTCAATGCAGGCTAATTATAAAAGGTAATTAACAAGATGTTTGTGAGAAACCTTTCTGAAGAATTCAGAACGTAAGGAGGCAAAGTGAGGGAGAGAGTGGGGGAGAATGAACCTTCAAGCTGAGGTATTAATCTCTGTGAAGAGCTCAAGATGTTATTAAGGAGCTGCTGATGGCTAACCTGGCTCTGTTAATTACAGTGACCTTTCATTCCCAGGCAGCTCCATTAAGAGGAATGCTGTAATTATTTCTTTCCATACCTCCCTTTTCAGACTTACAGTAAACTCTATCAGAGAACCTCATAAAGAACTGTGCAATTCCGTGCATGTTTACTCAGGAGAAAAAAAAACTGACTTCAGTGTTGCTTACTCTCTCTCCAATTATTATGTGTAGCATGCCACCTTTAGGGCAGCACATGGAAACCAACCAAATAGCTGGTTGTGTTTGGCTGATGCCTCCAAATCAGTGGAGTGGGGAGTCCAATTCTTAAGCCCTTTCTGCACCTTACCGTCTTCCAGCACTAGGGTGTGGGGATCGCACGAGCAGCCTCCGGTAAGAGGCTCTCGTGTCCGGGGTCCTTTGGTTCCGCATGAGCTGCCTGCTCATGCGAGAGCCCTGCCTCTTCCTTCTGCAGCGCAGCCTGGGAGTTTCCCAGGCTACGCTGGGGCAGGAAGCGCAACCAGCATGGCTCCGGAGGCTCCGCACACCAGGTAAGTGCACGCAGGGCCTGGGAGCAATGCACGATTGCACACCATTTTCGGCTTCTAGCCAAAAATGAAAAGGTGCACAATCGGTCCCTGCCGGCCCCTGGAGCATCGGGCGATTGTGAGTGCGTTGTGCAGATCGCTCCTCACAATCGCACGACACTCCAGGTCCTCTTTCGCATGGAAAATGCTGTGAGAAAAGGGCCTTTGTCTGAATTTAAAGGGCCAAACTGCTGGACCCATTTTAGAGAAGACAGGATTCAGTTCCCCAGACAGTTCCTTTAAATAGTAAAATAGTAAAATGCAGCATGGATTCACTGCCTCCTGTGACAGGGAACCCAACAGTTGACACATGTCAAGCACAATCTGGGACTGAGCAGGTTCTCCAACCTCATCCTAAGGCTGGTACCCTCAGCACACTTACAGTGGAGGAAGGCCCACAGGGCCCAGTGCACAGAATGGTCCTGTCCTTTGTGGGTCCAGTGGTTGAGGCAGGGCTGAGATCCAAAGAAGAAGGCATGTTCATTTCATTTAAAAACAGCCAGAAGGGAATGGATAAATATATAACTCCTGTGCAATGAGGGAAGGTTAACGCTTTTCCATCTTCACTCGATTCCTGATGAATATTCTCTCCTCCTCTTGGAGGTTCTGATTCATACAATCATAGACTTGGAAAAAACCTAATTTTGGATGAAATTAGAATCGGAGTGGGCAAAGAATGGGATTAGAACAAGGGTTAGAATGGGTGTGGGCGGAAAAAAAATGGGGAGTTGGGGAGCTTTGGGGGATTGTGACTCCTGAAGACCCATACAATCCCTGAAAGCCCCCAATTCATATTTTTAAAGGGCACAATTTGGGGGAACTTTGTGCCCTAAAATAACGGAAAAACTCCCAAATACATGAAAATATATGAAAATCTTTCCACCCCAGGAAACTCCCAGAATCCTGTACTACCCCAAAATACCTCCCTTTTCTTCTTCTCAAAATGACAACAGGAAAAGATGACCTTTCACTTCCTGCTGCCATTTTGAGAAGGCGAGCGAGGGACACGCCTTCATTTTTCTCCACAGTCCCACCTAGAATGGCCACAGGAAGACACACCCCTCCACTTCCTGTCACCCTTTTGAGAAGGTCTGCAGAGGAACACTTACAGGTACAGGAAAGTGGTTCAAACACAACTGTGTCTCTGATGTCCTCCATTTTAAGAGGGCCTTCTTCTCTAAGGGGGCACTCCGGTTGTGGAATGTCCTTCCTTTGGAGGCCTTCTTCTTCTTTAGAATGTTATTGAACTTGAAACCCCCCACCCAATATTACAGAAAGGTCAAAAAATGCTGCCTTCATTTTGCCGCCCACAAAAACAGTTGAAGACTTGAGAAATTCCACTTATATTTTCCTCTCAGCCCAAACTGGTTGAATTGGGTGGATATTGGCTCCTGGATAGTTCTGTCTCCTGGGTGCTTCAGCCAGCCATTCAAAGCCCGAGGCTCTCTGGATGTGTCAGACTACAGCACATTGGCTGGGGATGATGGGGGTTGTAATCTTATGATATTTGGACAGTACTAGGTTTGGGAAGGCCAGGTAAAGCTTTGGAGAGAACGATGGTGATTTCCGCAGTAGACTGTTCTAGTGCTATTATTCCACTTTCAACACCCTATGGAACGCTGGGGTTTGCAGTTTAGGGAGGGGCCTCAAAGGCCATCCTCAAGGGCCCCCTCCCTAAGCTGCAAACCCCAGGATTCCGTAGGATGTTGAAAGTGGAATAATAGCACTAGAACAGTCTACTACAGACATGGCCTATGTTTTCTATCTCCATCTTGTAGAGTGATCCGCCCATTCATACTGGTGAAAAATGGAGCCTCCCACACAACCGAGCTAATTATTCAGGATGAGAAAATTATGCCAAACTTGACATGAAAAGACCCCTGTTTCAGGAGCAAATTAGAATCCCCATTCTTCAAGCAGTTGTTTTTAGCAGATAGGCAGGAGGACTGGGCAGTGGGCCAAGGCTGCCGGGGCGCTCTCAAAACAGCCCACTCCAGCCTCCCCTCTTTCAAAGGAACCTCTCCCACCCAAGCCCTTGAAACCCACTGGCAGGCCCTGAATCACTTCGGGAAGATACAATTAAAAAATAGACTAATTGACACCGAAGATGAGTCTTTTATCAACAAGCGCCAACCTACGAGGCAATGCCACCAGTGTTGGAATGAAAATGCTGTCATGCTTTTCACAGTGCAAAGCATTTAAATAATTCTGTCTTCCCACTGCTCTCTTTCTCTCGGCTTGCCAGCATGTGCACACCCAGCATTGTCAGAACAGAACGAGCAATTCAAACGAGCAAAGATCAAATGGGGGAGGGGGGCAAAAGCTTTATTATGCCCTGTGCTGTTCAAAAGATGTTCATGGAACTGATGCAGAGGGAGAAGACAAGGGACATGGAATTGGAATGGCTCTGTCCTTCACTAATTTCCTTTAGCTGTCTATTTATCTAATTAATTTATATCCCACGTGGGACTCAAGGCAGCTTACCAAAGGGCTGATACAAGCTAAAGCTATGAAGTTAAAATGCAATTAAACAGCAGATACGATATCAAAAACCTATCATTTTTAAAAGGTGTAAGATCATTTTTAAAACATAATGTTTAATGGTTATTCTTTTAACTGCTTTTAATTTTATGGATTGTTTAATTATGGCTTTCATTCTGTTTGGGACAGAGACCTTCGATGTGTGGCCATGCACATGTGCAAAATGGACTGGAGTCGTTTTTCAGTCTCCATCTTCCCCTCGGGGCTGCTGCAACATTATGACTTACAGGCAAGTTGGCCAAAGGTACAAAGGTAGCCAGCAGAGTGACTGAGGCATCGTGACCCAAAGCGCCGTGGGCGCTCCCCAGTGTGCATCTGGATGCTGCAAACCCCAGGATTCCATAGGATGTTGAAAATGGAATCATAGCGCTATTAAAAGTCTAGTGCGGAAATGGCCTAGAACGTGGAGTGATGGATTAAAACTACAGGAAAGGAAATGCCACCTAACCATTACGAAGAACTTATTGATAGAAAGAGCAGTTTGACAGTGGAATACGCTACTGCTTCAATGGAGTGTGGTGGAGTCTCCTACTTTGGAGATTTTTAAAGAGCGGCTGGGTGGCCACCTGTCAGGAGTGCTATGACTGTGTCTTCCTGCATCTCAGAAAGGGATTAGGCTGGATGGCCCTTGGGGGTCTCTTCCAACTCTGTGATTCTATAATTCTCTAAGATTCACTGATCTTCACATTCCATTAACAGGGTTTTCTTGGTTTTCTGCAAAGCAGCCATGAATTTGCAAAGCTACAAAATGTAGACTGTGATGTACAATCTCAGTCTATATTTTTAACTTTTGTAGGAGGTTTTTTTTTCTTTTTTAGCTCTATCCCTTTTAACTTTTGGAAACCAGTTGGAGTCCTAGACTGGAAACAATACATATAATAGCAAGAAGGTTAAAGATCAAAGTATAACACAGACACGCATACCTGCCTGTCATGACTTCAACACCAAATGCCTGTGTGAATAAAGAGGTCTCTGTTTCATAGCAGCAGAAGAGCAGGGGTGGCAGATGAATCTCCCATGGGAGGAAATGCTACAGTGTAGGAGCAGCCATCAAGCAGCAACATACAGTTTCATCACTAGACTGGCCTGTGATGGCAGTGAGACCAAAATAAATTCATCCCGCAAGGATCGTAAGACTTGTGTAAGTTCATATATGGAGAGAATGGTCCCTCAGGACTTAAGCTACAGAGGATCTCATAGACAGGGGTGTTACCCTGACTTCTGGGGGTCCTGTGGGGGACACCTTAATTCGTTCCAAGTTATAAAGGTTGGGGAAATTAGTGGAGCACTGGCATTAGTAAAACGAGGGGCAGGGTAAACCAGCAGGATCTTTTACCAACTTTACAGGGTCAGGCCAAACAAAAAGCCAGACAAACGTACCAAATAAATGAATTTTATTAAATGAATATAGTACAACGCACCAATGCACTCAATCACTCATGCATACAAGGCCTATTGAGAAGGAAAAGAGGTGAAAAATGGATAGGGGATATAGCAAGGGAATGCAGAAGTGGTGATACTGCACCTATCCTGAAGTCTTTGGTCCAGGAAGCAGTGAGAAGAACGGAGCTCAGCGAAGAGACGGCTGAGGGGATCACTCAACTAAGTACCAGTCTGCTAGCGTGGCGGGCAGTTCTCCGAAGAGACCCTCAAAAACTAGGACTACTTATAGGGCAGAACATACCTCGAGGGCAGGACCTCTCCCGGGAAGAACAATGGCCAAAACAAAGGAAGGAATGCCATACAGTGGCAAGTGGGTTGCAGTGTTGTTTCAAGTAGGGTTGCAGTCAAGTAGGGTTGCAGTATTGGCTAATGTAGATGGACCTCGCCTTATAGGATTTTTCCAGAGTCAAAGTTGCTCAACCTGGAGAAAACACCCAAATCCCCTCAAATTGGCTATTCTTGGCTGAGGACCCTTTGCTTATGGAGATATGTATAGCCTGAGGTCTCCTTGGACTACGTGACTGAGGACTTTTCTGGTCTTGACCTGTTTTCGGTTGTTCGACCTCTTTGCCTACATGCCCATCCGAGCAACCTCTCTGGCATGGTGGGCATATTTGATATCAAATTTATATCTCCCCTGGAAGGGGTATGCCAGTGGGGTAACAGGGGTAGCAAAAACGTGCCTGTTTCAATATAGGCCCAAGAAGTTACACCAAGGAGATGGACGTACATATCTGCAAACTCACAGAGTTCTCTAACAGTTGTACATTAGTGAATTGCAACACCTGGCAACCGAATGAACAAATAAGTGTGAAATTCACAACTGCAGTGCACAAAGCACATCTTCATTTGCAATGCACAATGGCACCACCTGTGCAACTCTATTTCTGAAACCTTCAGCTGAATATGGGTTTCCCCATGTATAAATTACTAATGGAACGCCAACCAATATCTTTCGAGGCAGTGCTCTCACCATAAAATTGCTCCCCCTCTCTTTGAGTACCAGTGATAAAAGTCCAAACCTTGAATCCCAGAGACCTCCTGAGATCTAGGAACCCTAGTCCACTCTTATGTTTTATGGCCAACAGGGGAGACCATCCTTGATGTTCTCACCTTCAGTTCAGAGGTTCAGGAGGTGCTTATTGGTTTCAGGAAAAAGGTGGGCAACCTATGGGCCCCCACATGCTCAGGGATTGAACTGAATGGCCTTTGGGGGTCTCTTCAGCTTTAGGATTCTAGGATTATATGATTTAAGACTTTTCTGCTTAGTTCCAGAATTTGCTTAATTGTTACTGCTGGTTTCAGTTTTATCTTTCCTCTTTAACTGCTCTGTGCTTTTATACTTGATTAATTCTTTTAATGTGGCTATATTTTCCACTGTGCATTTTTCAGCTGCAACACCAGGTGGATGAGAAACCCTTGCAGGGCTAAGCAGGTGATGAGCCAAAAATTAAACAAATATTTGGCTAATTTATAGATGTTCTAGTGCACCGTTATCTGCCGGGAGCTTTTCGGATCAGGTGGCCTACAGATTTGAATAAAGTTCTCTTTAACTTTGTTTAATGCAGCTTGACTTTTAATTTAATTGCCTCCAATTCCCGGAGGGACTGTAGAGAAATAAAGCAATACATTTAAATCAATACGTATAGAACGCAGCTTTATATTATGTTGTGAAAAGCTATAGAACTCTGCTAAGTGGAGAGTATGGGTAATTTTGTGTTTCATCAAAGTGGGGACCCCAGTTTGGATTTCTACAAAAATTGTAAGCCCCAAATCTGCATCCTTTTCAGCAGCCACACCGGAACCAGTGGACTTGCTAATGAGTCTATAGCTTCAGGCACTTCAGTGAAATTCTTTAGCTGGGAAATTAATATTTTAAGGAGCCTGCTACTATCCTTGTTCAAAATCTACTCACTCTGCAATTTAAAAGGATTGCTTCCACCAAACATGGACAGAGGAACTGCAGAATCCCCAGGAAACAACTCCTTCCTTCCGTCCTTCCGTCCTTCCTTCCGTCCTTCCTTCCTTCCTTCTTTCCATCCTTCCTTCCATCCTTCCGTCCGTCCGTCCTTCCTTCCTTCCTTCCTTCCGTCCGTCTGTCCGTCCTTCCATCCGTCCTTCCGTCTGCCTTTCCTTCCGTCCGTCTTTCCATCTTTCAATCCTTCTGTCCTTCTGTCTGTCCTTCCCTCCGTCCGTCCGTCCGTCCGTCCTTCCTTCCTTCCGTCCTTCCTTCCTTCCCACTCACAATTTAGGGCCCTTTCTGCACCTTACCTTATCATGTTGCCCTGTGGTTGCGATGCCGGCAGCATCTCTGCCAGGAAGGGAGTGTGATGGAAACACTTCCCTCCACACCGGACCAGCTCCCTGCAGAAAGGAGTGCGATGGGCACACCTCTTTCTTCCGCAGCACAGCTGAGCTCTTTCCCATGCTGCACTGGGGCAGGAAATGCCTCCATCGCACTTCCAAGCCTTCTGCAGGGCAGGTAAGTGTGGGAGCATCACACAATTGAGTGCCATTGACAGAGAAAACCCATCAATTATTTACTCTGCAATCACACCAGTTGGTGGCGGGAGGAGGACAGAACTGCAACAACATCATGCAGAAGCGTCGTTGTGGTCCCACTCCTCTCACATCACCATCATGGGGTGACATCTGTCTGTGGAAAAGACCTATATCCCACCTTTGCCTCCCCCCCCCCCAAAAAAAAAAGAAATGGGACTCAAGGAAGCATACAGTTTAAAACAAGTTTTGGTTTTGTATGTCTTCAGGATGCTTTTGATTCGTGATGACTCCAAGGAGTTACCTATCATTAGGGTATCTTGCAAGATTTCTTTAGAAGAGGTTTTACACCATTGCCTTCCTTTGAAGCTGAGGGAGTGTGACTTTCCTATGATCATAGAATCATAGAGTTGGAAGAGACCCCAGGGGCCATCCAGTCCAACCCCATTCTGCTATGCAGGAACACCCATCAAAGCACTCCCAGCAGATGGCCATCCAGCCTCTGCTTAAAAACCTCCAAAGAAGGAGGCTCCACCACACTCCACAGAGGCAGCATGTTCCACTGCCAGACAGCCCTGGCTGTCAGGAAGTTCTTCCTGAGGTCCAGCTGGAATTTCCTTTCCTGCAGCTTGAATCCACTGCTCCTTGTCCTCGTCTCTGGAGCAGCGGAAAACAAGCCCACCCCCTCCTCGACATGACATCACCCAGTGGGTTTCTATGGCTGAGCAAGGATTAGGGACATAATTCTTCACTGAGTCTCTTCTTGGACGTAGCAATAAGTAATTCCACCAGTTTTCTTCCTGCTTTGAAAAGCCTTCAAAAATCACACCATATTTGGAGGCCGTTTCCAATTCAGAACTTATTCTGCCCATCCTGGACTGGTGAGAATCTTCACATTCCAGGATTGATTCGCTGCAAAATTTGTATGTGGTCGTTTTATGCATAAAAGAGCATTTTCTTTGTAGGAAACAGCATTTTCTATGTGGAAAATAACATTTCAATGCAGATATGTTAATTCCTGCACAGAAAATGCTGTTTTCTAAGCATATCAATCATGTGTGAATTTTACACCAAATGAATCTCCAGTTATAGAATTTTCTGTACATGGGTTTTAGCACATGGCTTAGAATGTCTTGTAGATGTTTATCATAACCTAAGAACTTATGGCATTTTCAGTGGCTAAACAAGTTGTTTTCTCCAGCATGACTCTGACCATTTCCGCACTGGACTGTTATAGCGCTATGATTCCACTTGCAACATCCTATGGAATCCTGGGGTTTACAGTTTCCGGAGGGGCCATCCCAAAACTGCAAACCCCAGGATTCCATAGGATGTTGCAAGTGGAATCATAGCGCTATAACAGTCCAGTGCGGAAATGGCCTTTATCTCATTTTCATTTTAGAGTCACTTGCTGACTTGCCTCCTTCACAGCAGTCCACTTGTGCTAAGGAACCTTCCCACCCACCAGCACCAATCTCTTACAGTTAATAATTATCCTCAGAATCACAGTTCAGCTTATTTTGGGGACAGCTTAAATGGAGATAGTAAAATCTTGTAAAATCTACATGACATTTCTTCTGGAAAGGTGGCCTCTTGCTTTATCTGAGAAGCTGACCTATCATGCTTCACTGGCCAGAGAAGGAATGAAAGATGACAACTTCAGAGCAGTGTGATCACCCTTCATTTTCATCACTGTGAACTCAACATCACCCCAAGATCTTCTGGAACAACATTGCTGGAATCCCATTGGTTAGTACCAACTAGAGTCATAGAATTACAGAATTGGAAGAGACCCCAGGGGCCATCCAGTCCAACCCCCTTCTGCCATGCAGGAACATACTCAAAGCCCTCCCTTTGACAGATGGCCATCCAGCCTCTGCTTAAAAACCTCCAAAGGAGACCCCACCACACTCCATTGAGGCAGCAGCATATTCCACTGCCAGACAGCTCTGACCATCAGGAAGTTCTTCCTGAGGTGGTGGAATCTCTTCCTTCAGTTTGAATCCATTGCTCCTTTTCCTAGTTTCTGGAGCAGTGGAAAACAAGCCCGTTCTTTCTTCTATATGACATCCCTTTAAATATTTAAATATGGCTTTCGTGTCCCCTCTTAACCTTCTCTTCTGCAGACTAAATGTCCCCAGCTCCCTAAGAAGCTTCTCAAAGGGCTTCATGATTTCCAGACCCTTCACCACTTTGATCGCCTTCCTCTGGACATGAGTATCCCCTTTGAATCAGTTGCTCAGTGGTAAATCAACAGAAAGCTAAATGCAAAAGGCTCAATGGCACTACTTGATTTGGGCCTTTTTGTTTTGGCAAAAGATCTTCTGATATAGCTTGTCACAGTGTAACATGAATGCCAAGCTCCTTCATCAAAGAGACAGCGCATAACCTTGTGCCCAAAGAATTCTGCAGTAGTTCAACAGTGCACCTCAGCAGTGAATCACGATGTTGCACATCCAAATATGTAACCAAATATGCATGTGTAGCTGCATACACAATGTATGGGACATGCAATTGTGTTCAGTGGTCATGCTCACCAATGTGCAAATGCACAATGCATGCCAACATCTATGTCACTGTTGTGTCCAATGTGGATGTGCTCGCCTGTCCAATGCATAGCCCCTTGCAAAACACAAAGTGTACAACCATGCACAGGACACCATGTGTTTCACTCTGGCAACCTGGAACTGAATACACATATTCCACACCAGACAAAAGTGTCCAACCTCTTCTTGACTGCTTGAGATTCCAGCTACTGTAGCATTGCATATGTATCAGCCTACCATCAGTCCCTATCCTGATGTCGGTATAAGTCACCTAGAGGATTCTCATCCATGACCGCAATGCTCTTCCTCCAATGCACCAGCATTGTGCCCTATTTTCCCCACAAGAGGTTAACTTAGTGATGGGCAGGTGGGCAGAACCAAGCGTGCTAGGCTGAGCTCAGCAGAGGGACTTCGTGTTCAAGACGTCCTGCTGGTCTTCTTTGCCAGCAGGGCTTTTAGTAATGAATTCCCCCTGCGACCCCCTCCTGTACCAACTTAATAAATCATGAAATGGGTAATGCTAAATAACCCTAATAAGGGAAGGCACATTTTGGGCCCTCCCCAAATATATCTCTCTGGGATTTTAAAAAAGACCAAAATGGGATGGGGGAAATCTGCACCCTGAGTTGCAGATCCGTCTTTAATGCCAGTCCCCCCAGGCCCAATTCTCAAAAGCTCAGCCTAATTAAAAACCAGGCCTGATGAGATGACAGAGATGGATGAATAACCCACTGAGGACTGGAAGGAAATGCAACGGCTTTAAATTCCTGGCTCTTTTAGAAAGGCAGGGTGTCTCGCTACAGCACAGTATAAAGCACTTTCTTCTAAGAGAAAGAACTGGAGGGAGACTGAACAGCAATAACCGGGAAACAGAAGGCAGCATTTAGTTTCCAGAGTAAAGTTTGTAAAGCAAAAGCTTCCTCTACGCACCATGGTTGCAAAGGCTGATACTAGAGGAGTTCAGAAACTGCTGTTAGTCCACAACATGGTTGCTAGCTCACCGGGTGACTGGGGCCCAGATGTTGCGAAATTTTTCCTTAGTTGTCTATTGTGGGAGCATCATTTTTTCCCCATTTTGCACAAAATGTCTCCACACAGAACTCCACTGGTTCTGGACCAAATTCGGAACCAGTCTCATCCACACTCCGGGTCCTAAGATTCAGAACACCAGATCACCACTGACTTGCACTGGGACAGCAAAGCAGGCACAAGGTTTTTGTTTGCTTGTTTCACAACATTTGGAGGCACAGTAAACTGGGGTTTGCAGTCCCTAAACAGTCCCTAAACTGCAAACCCCAGGATTCCATAGGACGTTGAAAGTGGAATAATAGCACTATAACAGTCTAGTGTGGAAATGGCCAAAGAACTAAGGCCCTTTCCACACGTGGGGAAGGAAATGCATAGAAACGCTACTCACCGGCTTTTTCGTAGGTCCAATCGGGTCCGTCGGGACGAGGAGCAGTGCGAGCTCGTCGCTCCGCACTGCTCCGGTGTCCAAAATGGCGGCTTCCGGTTGGTGGAGGCTCTTCACCAACCGGAGAAGCTCAGCAGTCTAAAGCCCGCGCCTGGCAGATCTGCAGGCACACACTAGTGCGCGCCTGCAAATCTGCACCGGAGCGTGGCGACGGAGCGACATGGAGTTGCGCGCTCTGTGCTTTTGAAAAACCTCTTAAAAGAGGTTTTTAAAAAGCACACTGCGCGACCACTTCCGGTCGCTTCGGAGTGGACTGAGGTGCGGAACTACGAAAAGTAGTCCGACCCAGTCCACTCCACGGTGCAGACGACCTCCGTTGGAGGTCGCTCTGCACCATTTTAATTGCCCCGTGTGGAAAGGGCCTAAGCTACACTAGCCAACAAAAGGTTTGGGAAATCAGTAAGGAAAGACTCAGAGAGCTTTCTGTACTATGCTTAAAGATTCTAGGAACTGCAATCCAAAAATGTGACTTTTCACAAGCTCTGCATAGGATTAATGTTTGAAAGAGTACTAAACAGATGAAAAGCTGTGACAATGAGTTTCTTTCCCACGTGTAAGTTGCCCTACAAGTGCTGAACCTGTTTTGAGAATAAGGTTCATAACGCCTGAAGGGACTGTGGGCAAGGCTGCCATGAGAGCTTACAGTAAAGTCACTGCTTCCCAAGAACAAAGCCCCAGATGTGCCCATGGAAGGCTATGGAGGCCTGGTCATCCACACATATGACAAAATGACATGTCCTTCCAATCCCCTTCCATTTTTCCATACCTTCAGAAGTTTGTTGCTGTTTGTCCACCCTAGGAGATCATTTCTCCACAGACCGATAAATGTCCCCACAGTGTTCCACCAGCAGCTGCCTGTCTTTCTTTACCCAAAGATGCATTTGTTGCACAGTAGAGGAAGAGGCATTCAAAATAATACACAGCCTCCATAAACTGCTTATTTTTAAGCCTATAAGCCACAAACCTAGTAAAACCCTTTACATGCTTGTATCGTTCCATTAAATCCAGGGAACAATCAAGCGAGACGGCAAATGGGAACAAGAGAAGGATGAAGAAGTCACAAACACAAAAGCAAAGCTTTCAGCATCCATCCCAATGTGTGGACAAAGATGGCTTCCTATGGAAACACAACAAGCCCCAGTTAGGGCACATGGCTCTGCAGTGAATCAGGTCATTTGCCAAGGGGCTAAAGCAAAGGGAAACACTTTGCTAAAAGGTACAAGAAGAGGCCTGTTACAGCCCAAGAAAGCTCCAATACAAGGAGTGTGCCAGTACAGGGAGATACTTGGCTTGGCAGTACTACATGCAAAAAACAAAACAAAAACAAAACCCTGCAACTATTGTGGATCACAAATTGAACATGAGCCAGCACTGTGATCCTGCAGCAAAAAAGGTGAATGCTATTTTAGCATGCATTAATAGAAGCACAGTTTGCAAGTCAAGGAAAGTAATGGTCCCACCATATTCTGTGCTGGTCAGGCCTCATCCAGAGTATTGTTTTCAATTCAAGGCACCTAACTTTTAGAAGGATATAAACAATTTTCGAGATTCAAGGGTATATCTTTACATTTGAAGATCTATTGCTTCTTGTAGTTTGATGTAATCCAAAATTGCTGGTGAGGGGAGACAGAAATGATCTCTTCTCTTACAATTCTTGACAGACTTTCCCATTGTGGCATTCATCCTTCTGTATTACATGGAGGATTTGTAAAGAGGAGTGAACCTCCGTTGCACAGTTAATCCAATCAACTGCTCTGAGAGCATCTTCCAGTTTCTGCTGTTATTGTTTTGTTTTTTAAATACCTTTCTCCCAAGTCCAGTAGTTAAAAAGATTTTTTTTCTATTTTTTAAAAGATGACCAAAAAATGAATAAAGAAAACCCAAGACTGTAGATCAACCAAAGCTTCTTTATCCCAGCACTTGGAGAAGTTGCAGAAATTCAGGAGTAATTTGAGAATTATCAGGATTGTGCTTCTCAGTTTAAAGATTAGAACTCAAATTAAAGTGATCTTTTTGCAAAGCAGAGCCTGGCTTCTGTGTTATAGGAAGAGTGACTTAGAGCTGTCATTTAATTAAGCCCTGTCTTCTGCCACGACAATGATTTATAGCGCCTGCCCTGACACAGAAATTAAGAAAGACAAATTGTCCACCATTTCCCGCTTGGGCTGATCATCACCAGCGAAGATTTTTCTTTTCTTGTCTCTCCTCACTTCCCCCTCCCTTAGCCACATCTTTTTAACACAGAATAACTGAATAGCCATTTTACACATCTTCTGACATATTAAACACATGATAAATTGAAAATGTGTCATTTTAACATCTAAGTGCTCAATTTCTGAAGAGAAAAGTGAGTCAGAATTCTGGTTTTGCAGGAGAAGAAAAACTAGGGCCAGGCAGTTACACAGGACACACAGACAGATCCAGGGGTCACTGTTGTCGCAAACAGAGCCGGAGGTTACTGTTGTCTTCTCAAACACTTTGTGCCATTGCTGTGGGACCTGTACCCCCTCCATGGGAAGAGGGACATCAAATGCCCCATTTGCATGATGTCACAAACACTCCCAGAGCCTCTCAAGTTGGAATAAATGTTACCATGCCATACACTCCCACTCCAATGTCCATGGCAACGGACATTATTTAATTGGTATGAAATATAAATTACACACCGTTATGGCTGAAAAGCCCTCCTGGCAAAGAGGACTGGCTGAACACGTGCAAAAGTAGGTCAGATGGGACTTGTGTCTGTGTGATTGTTAATTCCCCCAGCAAAACAGAACATTCTTGCATCTCCAACTGGTGTCTTTTCACCAGTACTGGTACACACAGGTGTAAAAGATCCTGCTAGGTTACTCCCCCACCGCCACAGGCCTCCCCTTTAAGCTAATATTCACCACTATTTCAAGGAGGCACAGGCATTGCAGGGGGACCTCTGAGTCACCCACCTTTTGGAGTAACATAAAGGACGTTTATTTCAATCCAACATGTCTTCTGCCAAGTAAAAGGACTTCAGCACAGGTCCCTTCGGGTATCTTCTGGATTCAGGCCCTGGCAGGACCCTACTAGTTGGTTGCAGGCTGAGAAGCCTAAGCTGAGACAGCCAGGTGTTGCCAGGGTCTCAAGGAGGCAGCAGGTGCTTCAGCTTTCCCCAGTCCGCTATTCACTGGCTCGTGGGTATGTTTTTTTCACAGGTAGCAGGGATTGCCCTCAGCCTTCTCCCAGCCTCTCCCTTGGCTCCCAGCTTTTTTCCCAAGGCAACTAAGAGAAGCATCAGGTCCACGGGTTCTGCCTCCTTTCCTGGAGACTCTTCACATCCCCAGTGCTCTGGTCTGAAGGAGATTCGTGGAACCCCTCTCCTGGCCCGCAGCTACCGCCTTCCCTCCTCCTTCCAGAGTTCACTGGTGTTCTCTTCTTGGCCTCTTCGGCCCACCCACCTGCAGAGGCTTTAACTGGGATCAGCAGCCTCTCCTCCTGAGGCTGGAGTGCTGGGAACCGCCCAGGCAGTGCTTCTGGCTGACTCTCCTCTTCCACAGCAATCCATCTGTCAGCTTTAACAATGCTGGTTGAGATCTTACACCAGGGCTGCAGAGTTGTTAGTATTTGTACAACAATCCTGCCAAGATGCACATGTGTCTGCTTTAAAGTGAAACCACTTTTCATTGTGCTACTCTAAAAGGTGGGAGATCTTGCGGTGCCCCCACAATGCCAGCCTCTCCTTAGAAAAAGGGGAAATTATAGCTCAAAAGAGGCCTGCAAGGGGAGAGTAATGGGGATCTTTTCACCTGTGTAGGGAGGACTCCAGTTAAAAGGTTAACAAAGTGTTTTATTGGAAATTAGCAAACACATAGGAAATCAAACACTCTCAAGAACCATACAAGGCTATTGGAAAATGAGGCAGGAAGGACTGGATAGGGAGAAATTGGGTGGAAAGGGTGATCGTTACCAAAACGTAAAGAAGATCAAAGCAGAGTGGCTCAGACAGTGTTCCTGAGGGTAGCAAGAATGAACAGAGGTCTTGGCAGCACACAGTACATCCAAGTATTACAAATTACAGGGGTTGAAGCTAGGGTTTTTATATTCTATTACCCACCCCGAAAAAGGGGGCATGGACAAAGTGGTAATGATTTCTCACAGGGTTGACAAAGGAGTCCAGAATGGGCTGATTGTCTTAACTTTAGGTGACAACAGATTGATGGGAGTCCTGACAATCTCTTAATATTTTGGACAGGTAGTGTGAATGGGAAAGGTCTCTGTAGGATATGCCCACGGTAGGGGTCCCTGATTGCTTCACCTGGGCAGTTTCGCCTGCTATTGTTTTCAGGAACGCTCATAGCCTACAGTTTTTGAAAGGACTATCCGAAGCCCATCAGCATTGGGCTTTCCCTCCTAATCCTCTCTGAACTTATTATCTGGTCATGTCTGAGGTCATTCTGACCTGGCAACACGCTGCCAGCCAGTGCTCTTTCAAACACGGGTTCCAGCCGTGAAATATGTCCAATTATGAAAATAGCATATCCTGCAAAGTGGGGGTGTATGGTGTGTTAACAATTGTCTGGCCAAGGTAAGAAGGGAAAAAATATTTTCAGCATTTTCTACATAGAAAGCAGATTTGCTGCCTGGAAAAATAATAAATCAGTTTAGAAATCTTTATTCCTGTACAGAAAATGCTCTCCCCTATGCAAACCAACCATGTGCAAATTTTAAGCAGAATAAATCCCCAAGTGCAGCATTTTCTTCACAGAAAACAGCATTTCCTATGCTGGAATTAATATTTCTGCATTGAAATATTATTTTTTCCATGCAGAAAAGTCTGCTTCCTATGCAGAAAGTGCTAATTTCTATGCAAAACAACCAGGTAGAGTTTCCACCACCACCACAGAATAAGTTCTAAATTGTGAATAACCTTCAGAAGTTGTGTCATTTTTGAAGACTTTCTCACAGTGGGAAGAAAATTGCTGAAATTACTCATTGCCACCTTCAAGAAGAAACTTAGTGAAGAATTACATCCCTAGGCCAAGGACAGATAAGTGTTACCTGGAAAGGCCTTGTAGCCAGCACTCATTTATGAAAGAATGTGATTTCGTTAATGCCAACATTAGCTGTGTCAAGAAAACTGATTAAACTATTGAAATATTGAACTCTGGTCTCCAGAGTTGTAGTCCAATGCTCAATGCTGGCTTCTCCTTTTAACCTCTGGACTATTTCTCTCCACCAGAAGAAAACTATGCCTTATTTTCCCAAGAAGGGCAGCTGTTTGTTTGTTTGTTTGTTTGTTTGTTACCCTGGGGTAGCAACCCCACTATGTGCCATGCAGACATTTTTTCCAGGTGGCCCAAGTGTTCCCATACCAGTTATCTTCCACATAATGCAAGGATCTGATGTTCTTTGCAGGGAGAAAGTCCATAGGAATAGAGTGAAAAGAATCAAGACCTGATGCTGATAGCAAAGTGTCTGAATATGAACTAATCCCAAAATTGAGAGTTTTCCCACAGCAGCACTGTCATCTTCCAAGACGGTATCTTAGCAAGCTGGAATGCTGTTTCCACAATTTCCCCAAGTATTTGTCACATTTTCCTGCTACAGGAGCACAGAGGTCAAAATTCTTGTAAGCAATGTGTGCACGTAAGTGTAGACCTAGCATATGGTACTCTTCTGTAACCTTTTTTGCAAAGTCCAACGGACACACTCCACACAACTATCAAGCTCCAGTAGGAATCATTGCCACCACTGCTGCTTACCAGTGGGGAAGCGAGGAAAGGGGAAGCAGTTCAGATGGTGTAGCTCTGAGGAAAAGAGATAGGAGAGTGCACTCCTTTTGTGAGTGCACTCCCATTTCCTTCTTCCTTGGAGTGAAGACAAGCCAGTCCTTCATTTCCTTCCCCCCGAGCCAAGACAAGACAGTTCTTCATTTCCTTCCCCCCTGAGCCAAGACCAGCCAGTTCTTCATATCCTTCCTCCTCTGAGTCAAGACAAGCCAGTTCTTCCTTTCCTTCCCCCCTGAGCCAAGGCAAGCCAGTTCTTCATTTCCTTCCCCCTCTGAGCCAAGACTTTCCACTCCCTTCCCATCTTTAAGAAGCACCAGCGGTGTTCCTTCCTATGGCTTGACAGGTGCAAGAGGGAGCTTTTTAACTAGGCAGAAAGGTCTAGAGGAAATGTGTGGGTGGAGTGATATTTCTCCACCTGCTTGATATGGGATCTCAGCCAGAATTATAAAGTTGGAAGGAACTGCAAGGGCGACCTCATCCCACCCCTTTGTACCCGTGCAGAAAATCCTGCACAAAAGCATCCCTGAGAAGTGGCCATCAGCTTCTGTTTGAAAAGTAAAGATGAAGGGAACTTCTATGCCTTCCAAGGTGAGTCTGTTCCACTGCTGAGCAGCTCTCACTATCAGGAGGTTCCTTCTAAAGTTTAGTTGAAAATGAGCCAGATCCCTGGTCCATTTAGGCCGGCCTTGTCTACTCTCACTGGCTGTGGCATATCAGGCTGAATTACCTGGCTCAGTCCTAGCTGCCTTTCTTTGGATAATTTCTTTGGATAATTAGTGGCATTTTAGCAGGCCCCATTGGTTGCCTGGCGATTTAGATTTGTATTTTTAATCCGACTGCTTTAAGATTTCAGGTGGCATATCATCTTGATAAAGAAGATGATTATATGATTTTATCTGTTTGTTGCCCTGAGACCTCATGATAAAAGAGAAGTGTTTTTCAAATAAGAACTTTAAATAAACAGCCCAATGGGGATATAACCAAGACGTGTGTCACCATTGATTGCTATGCATTAATGTCTCTGAGGTGCCTGCTAAGCCATCCAGACTATACTCAAAGGTCTCTGTTTCAAACCCTCCAACTATTTTCCAGTGTTTTTCCATAACAGGAAGGCCCAGACAAACCGTATTTTTCAAACCGTTTTTTTTCTTTTTTTTTAAAAAAAGTATTTTTAAAAAAGTATTAAAAAGTATGTTATGTTCTTTAGCTTCCTCCCACTCACTCTGTGGCCTTTTTTTCAAGCTAACATCCACTTCTGGCTTTTTTAAGAACTGTAAATGTTGCCAAGAAAGAAACTGTTGCAGTCAGCAAAAGTCAAAGTAAAAACACTGTGGATTTGGTTCTGGAAATTGCAAGACAGGGGGAAAAAAACTCCTGAAGTTCTATTTTGGATTCTTTCCTTTTTCTCCTTTCATGCAAAATAAATGATAAGAAACACAGGGTGGCATCCTGGTAGTTTGCTACAGAGTTGTGTGTTAATTATGATTGTGTAACTGATTCCTCACATTCATATTTATGGTCATTGTGCCATCGCTGTGATGCGAAATGCTTCCCCACCCCAGCCAAAACCCACCTTAAAAGCCAGCCAGCCAGCCATCTGGAGTGATGTAGTGCTGGTGAGGGGGGTGCTGTCAGATGATGGGACCAGCCCCCTTCCGCCAGCAAGCAACAGTATGGGGGGAAAGACAGAGTCCTGTCACAACCGTTCATCAAACCATTGCTCACTGGCAAGAGAAGGTTGGACATGCTCCAGTGCTGTGCTCACCAGTGCTACAGAAATCCATGGCTCAGGACAGTTGACTGGCTTTTTAGGTGGATTTCAGGTTTCAGATCCAGAGATGCAGTGCAGCTATTATAGCCTTGGATACTTTGGCCAAAATCTTCTTTTATTCTTTATTAGAGTAGATCAGTTGAATGCACAAGATTTATCAATACACTGGCTCACTGTTCAACAATTAAATGAATGGGTCTCCTCCAGCTGGGGTTAACCAACGGGATGCCAACCATCCCCTGGAGCCAAATGCCCAATCCAGCTCAAGGCTGGGGAAGTAGAGTTGCACATGTGGTATCCTTGCATATGGATGCCCATTGTACATGGGTGCAAACATAAGCATGTGTTTTGTTTCACTTTTGCTATCTTGGATCAATTGTGCAATTGTGGAATTCAACAGAAGGGTAGAATCACAGAATCTTAGAGCTGGGAGGGAGCACACGGGCCATGTTGTCCAAATCCCTGCCATGCGGGAATACATAACTAAAACCTTACTGAGAGATGAAGATCCAGTCTCTCTTTAAAGACCTCCAAAGAAGAATCTTCTATCCTCTGAGGCACAGAATCATAGAATCATAGAGTTGGAAGAGACCCCAGGGGCCATCGAGTCAAACCACCTGCCATGCAGGAACACCCATCAAACCATTCCCAACAGATGGCCATCCAGCCTCTGCTTAAAAACCTCCAAAGAAGGAGACTCCACCATCTGTTCCACTGTCAAACAGCAATTATAGTTTTTTAAAAAAATTCTTTCTAATGTTTAGTCATTGCTCCATCATATCCTAGTCTCTGAAGCAGCAGGGAACAAGCTTGCTCCATCTTCCAGATGACATTCTTCCAAATATTTAAACATGACTGTCATGTCACCTCTTAATCTTCTCTTCTCCAGGCTGAACATACCTGGAAAGCTTCAACCAAATCTTCTGTCTTCCTGAGGAGCCTACAGCAGCCTTCCACAAGAAAATCAGTGTTATTCCCCCACCCCACTCTCAGGTTTCAATAGGACAATTAATGCAGAACTCTGATTATGCAATGCTTGTGCAAGATCTTGGCCGATATTTCCCCATCAGTCCATCTCCTGCTTTTCTACAACAGAGGTGGGAATCCTCTCCTCCGCCAAATGTTGCTGGACTGCAACTCACAGCATTCCTCACCATTGGCTTTGTTGGTTAGGGGCTGATGGGAGTTACAGTCTAACAACATCTGAAGCACTTCGTGATCTCTCACCTTTGATGAAACAAAGCTGTCTCCCCTCACCCCATAAAAAAGTTTCTATGTCCAATTGAAAGATTTTCAGACTTAGTTAAATCTTCATAATAATTCCTCTAGAAATTAGCTTACTCATTAGTCTGAGTTACTACAACACTATGTTTCTGGATTTAATTTATTATGGTTATTTTGCCGTTTTCCTTTTAGTGAGGCTGCCAGTATTTTACCAGATATATTACCCTGTTTTTTAAAAAAAGAAAAAAAACTGTTTCAGAAAAGCTAAAAATTTCTCAACTGGGGCACAGTTTAAAATACCTTTTTTTTCTTCTTCCTTATCATATCTAATGTTCTGGAATTCGTGGGAGAACACTCTGCAGTATTGTACATCCATTTCAATTTCTGTTAATCATTCTTTCCTTGACTGTTTCATGAAGGCTAATTTCTGAATACAAAGACCTCTGACTGTGGCTTTTGAAGCCTCCCCAGCTGCTGCTGAACTCACAAATTAATATTTATTAAGCTGAAAACACTCCTTTTCCAAAGTGTCAACCATTGCATCCTTCTAAAACAGTGACTCATGTTTAATTGTTACCCTGATTTCTGGGGTCCCGTGGGGGACACCTCAATGTGCTCCACGTGATGGGGAATGGAAACTAGCCAGAGCACAAGCAATAGCAATGCGAGAGGCAGGGTAACCTAGCAGGGTCTTTTTACCCAGTTTTTACGAGGTCAGGCCAAGCCAAAAACCAAACAAAAAATGTCCAATAAATGATTTTATTGAAGGAAAGTCTCACACATCAACGCAATCACTCACACACTCACTCAAGACCTATTAAGAAGCAAAAGAGAGGAAACTGGATAGGGGAATATTGAAGGGGGTGTAGCTGGGGCGATACTGCCCCTTTTCCTGAAGTCCTTGGTCTGGGAACACAGCGAGAAGTGAGGCTCAGCATGGAGAGGGCTGAGGGGATCACTCAACGGACAGAGAAACGGTCTGCTGGGATGACTAGAAGCAATCCAAAGAACTGCTCCAAAACTGGGACTATTTGTAGGGGGAAAAGTACCTGGAATGCTAATCCTTTCCCAGGGAGAGCAAAGGGTGTTGCAATGAGAAAGAAGCTCCACAAAGGTAACTTCCTTTGCATGGTGAGATTACAAGGTGTTGCCAAAGTCTCCGGATCTTCGGCTGCACTTGATTGTGGTGTGACTTCAGGTAAATGGTCCTCACCTGATGGGATATTTGCTCAACTTGAGGCAGACACGCTAATCCCCTCAAGTCAGCTTCTCAGGGGCTGAGGACCCTTTGTTTATTGTGGATTTGCCCAGCTTGAGGTCTCCTGGGGCTATGTGACTGGGGATTTTACTGGCCTGACCTGGTTTTCGATCGTTCGACTGTGGCTGCCTACTTCCACATCCGCGTGACCTCTCAGGCACATTGAATCATATTTTAATATCAAAATTTTAGATCCCAGGATAGGGTTTTTCCAGCAGAGTAACATAATTCCACTTTTTTTTTTTGCTCCTTTGTTGTCAGTGATGATATAAGTTTATTATAGAATATAGCTGGAATCCTTTTGGTGTTCTAAATACATGTAAATTCCCTTATCGAGAGCCAGTCCCATGCAGTGGTTTGAGTGTTGGACTAGAACTCAGGAGACCATGCTCAGTCATGGAAACCCACTGGAAGTCCTTGGACGAGTCACACTCTCTTAGCCTCTGAGGAAAGCAAAGGCAACCCCCCTCGGAACAAATTTTGCCAAGGAAACCCCATGATAGGTTTGCCTTGGGGTCACCTAAGAATGACTTGAAGGCACACAACAACAAATTCCTTTACACATATGGTTGTACATTTTGCCCATGATGTAACATCTGTATTCAGCTCAAAGTTGTATAAGCACAGTTCAGCAGTTGTAATGATTGTGCATGCAATTGTGTGTTCTTGGATGGTGTGTGATTTTTTGCCAGTTCTTCTCCAGTGTGAAACTTTATTTGTTGAAATTGTGGCAATAACAGGCAGATTCACGGGTAAGCGATGAGTTGCACAACGTCTGTCTTCAGCCGAAGGGTGGTGTTGTAAAACCACCACTTAGCTACAGGAGTGTAGATTTACACTACACAGGCACAATTCAGGATCTGGGTTAATATTTTATTCTAGGGGGCAGGGGGTTAGAAAAAATATAGGCTGAGATCCTGCATTACTGTCCACATTTGTTAACTTTACAAATCTATAGCTATATTGTAGGAACATAACAGAACTCTGTTAGTGAATTGAGAATCATATAACCATGAAAACCTGGAGTTGGAAGAGACCGTGAGGGCCATCGAATCCAACACCCTTCTGCCACACAGGAAGACACCATCCAAGCCCCCCTTTGACAGACGGCCATCCAGCCTCTCCCTAGAAACCTCCAAAGAAGGAGGAGACTCCACCACTTTCCACTAAGGCAAGCAGTGTATCCCTCTGTTGAACTCCTCTTACTGTCAGGAAGTTCTCCTTCATGTGTAGGTAGAATCTTTTTTCTTAACCCTAACCTTAACCCAACACTTCCTCTGTCGATGATGTGCCTGAACTCTGTGGAGTGAATCAGTGAATCACTCTGTGGGTTCAGTGAGTGATCAGCTGCTGCATTCACAAAAAAATCCACCCTTAGGTAGAGGATCATTACAAGGAAAGAGATCTTGTCACACATCTACCATTCTCAGCTGCCAAAGGAGAAAAGCATGCAACTTGCTGCCATAACCCAGTTCATTGTGTCCTGAACATGGCTAGCAAAAACATTGCCCAAGGTTTTTAACAGATGTGTTACATCACTTTCACCATGAAGAAAAGGATTATAGCTAGTACTGGCTAGGAAGTGCTGCGGACACAGCAGGAGAACCAGTGGGTATCACAGGTGCTTGGTGGGCATCAGAAGACCCTCATACCCAATGGACATTGGAACACTCTTGCCAGTACTTCCAGGAACATCTTTGCCACATTTTGTTGACTGAAACCAGGTCGAAGGACTGGAAATCATGAAGCCCCTTGAGGAGCAGCTTAGAGAGCTGGAGATGTTTAGTCTGCAGAAAAAGAAAAGGTTAAGAGGGGACATGATAGCCATGTTTAAATATTTGAAGGGATGTCATATAGAGAACGGGCAAGCCTGTTTTCTGCTGCTCCAGAGACTAGGATACGGAATGATGGCTTCCAACTTCAGGAAAAGAGATTCCACCTAAATGTCAGGAACAATTTTCCAATAGTAAGAGCAGTTTGCCAGTGGAATCCCCTGTTGCCTCAATGGAGCGTGGTGGAATTTCCTTCTTTGGAGTTTTTTAAACAAAGGCTGGGTGGCTGTCTGTTGGGAATGCGTGATTGTGTCTTCCTGCATGGCAGAGTGGGACTGGACTGGCCGGCCCTTGGGGTCTCTTCCAAGCCTGTGAATCTATGATTCTAACAACGACATAGTCTTTTAATATATTTTAATGTATTTTAATATTTTTAACATGTTATGTTTTAACATCATAAATTGTTAAATTGTTTTCTAAATCTTACATTTATACTTTTATGAATGTTTGCATTTTTAAAAATTTGTATTGTTTTAATGTTATTAGCCACCTTGAGACCCATTATTGGAAGAAAGGTGGGATATAAAGAAACATTACTATTGATGATGATGATGATGATGACAACATTGATGTCCAATTGCTCCCATGGAGGAACTTACACATCCATAAGGCACCAACAAGGATCCAGCCATCACCTTTGCTATTCCTTATCATGACTGGAAAGGGCACGAAATAATAAACAGCAGCACAAAATATGGAAATGTCAGCTGTTCTCTTTCAAAGCGGAGAGGGAACTGTTTTTATTGTCAGAGGCAACAGCTTTGTCACCAGGATTTGCAACTTCATTCACCCTCACACACTAATGGCCCTTCCCCAGTGGAAATGTCTCCTTGGATTTATCAGACAGAATGGCTACAGAGCATCTCAGACCCAAATATGATAAAATAAATAACGTCAGTTCTTCCGTCTTAGATATCTATGATCTTACAGCTAGACCCTGCCCATCTTCTGCAACAAGATAAGGAAATAAATTCCAAATTTCAGAATTGTTCTTGCCCAGAAAATGGATGGGCTTTGATGTTCTCCATAGCTTATGATGACTTGACAAGAGAGAAGAAACAAGTTCAGTGAATCTTGCTTCATGTCACAGGCCCTGTGGTTGCTGTTTGAATATCCCCTCCTTAGGTTAGTGGCTGTCTAATAATCCAGGATGATCCACTGGTGGTGGTTGTATCTGTGGAGCTCATGCCAGGGATGGGTCCCCTGACAGCACACTCCAGGACTTGGAATGAGGAACCCATATATGCCTGGAGGAAGTGGGCTGTTCAGCTGAAGGGACGGAAACAAGAATGGGCAACTGGGAGTTTGAATGATGAGACTGAGAGACCAGGAGAACTGAGATGAAGTTTTGCAGGGAAGGAATAGCACTGTTGAATCTTCTGAAGGAAACACTGTTATGGATTGGTGCTGCTTTTTTTCCCCAGAAAACTGATGAGGAGTGCACTTGTTTGAGAGAGCCAGCATGACGTAGTGGTTTGAGCAATGGACTATGGCTCTTCCAACCAGGGTTTAAATCTCTGCTCAGCTATGGAAATCCACTGAGTGATCTTGGGCAAGTCACACTCTCTCAGACTTAGAGGAAAGCAAAGGCAAACCCCCTCTGAATAAATCTTGCCAAGAAATCCCTGTGAGAGGTTCACCTTCAAGTCACCATAGGTTGGAAATGACTTGAAGGCACAAAAGAAGAGGAGGAGGAGGAGGAGGAGGAGGAAGTTGTTTCAGTTTTATTCATTTTCTACAATTAATTTGTTACCTAGTCATATGGACATATGGCTGACACCCTGCATATGCTCCCCTACAGAGGCAGTTGGACACTGTTGTCCAGTGCAGAAGTTTTCATTCAGTTGGAGTTAGCAGTGTGATGCAATTCTAGGCTGCATCAATAGGAGTATAGTATCTAGACCAAGGGGAATAACAGAACATTATTCTGCTTTGTTCAGACCTCACATGGAATACTTCATCCTGTTCTGGACACCGCAATTCAAGAAGGCTATTGACAAGCTAGAACATGTCCAGAGGAAGGCAATCAAACTGGTAGAAAGCCTGGAAACCATGGAGCCCTGTGAGGAGCAGCTTAGGGAGCTAGGGATGTTTAGCCTGGAGAAGAGAAGGTTAAACATGATGGCCATGTTTAAAATATTTGAAGGGATGTCATATGGAAGATAATGCAAGCTTGTGTTTTGCTGCTTCAGAAACCACGGAGCAAAGGATTCAAATTACACAAAAAGTGATTTCATTGAAACATTAGGAAGAACTTCCTGACCACAAGAGCAGTTTGAGAAGTCAACATGCATTTCTCAAAAATAAGTCATGCCAGACTAATCTTATCTCTTTTTATGATAGAGTTACTAGCTTGATAGATGAGGGGAATGCTGTGGATGTAGCATTTCTCAATTTCAGTAAGGCCTTTGACAAAGTTCCCCATGCCATTCTTGCAAAGAAGCTAGTAAAATGCTGGCTGGACAGAGCTACTGTCAGGTGGATCTGGAACTGGTTGACTGACCGTTCCCAAAGGGTGCTCACCAATGGCTGCTTTTCATCCTGGAGAGAAGTGACTAGCGGGGTGCCACAGGGTTCTGTCCTGGGCCCAGTGCTGTTCAATATCTTCATCAACGACTTGGATGAAGGAATAGAGGGCATGCTCATCATCAAATTTGCAGGTGACACCAAATTGGGAGGGGTTGCTAATGCGCCAGAGGACAGGATCAACATTCAAAATGACCTGGACAGATTGGAGAGCTGGGCCAAAGCTAACAAAATGAAATTCAACGGAGAGAAATGTAAGGTCCTGCACTTAGGTAGAAAAAATGGAATACAGAAATATAGGATGGGGGACACGTGGCTGGATAGCAGTACGTGTGAAAGGGATCTAGGAGTCTTAATAGACCACAAGCTGAACATGAGTCAGCAGTGTGATGCGGCAGCCAAGAAAGCCAATGCAATTCTCAGCTGCATCAATAGGAGTATGGTGTCTAGATCGAGGGAGGTACTGATACCACTCTACTCTGCTTTGGTTAGATCTCATCTTGAATCCTGTGTCCAGTTCTGGGCACCCCAGTTCAAGAAGGACATGGTCAAGCTGGAGCAGGTCCAGAGGAGGGCGACCAAAATGGTGAGGGGCCTGGAAGCCAAGCCCTATGAGGATAGACTTAGAGAGCTGGGTATGTTCAGTCTGCAGAAGAGAAGGTGAAGAGGGGACATGATAGCCATGTTTAAATATTTGAAGGGATGCCATGTAGAGGAGGGACTGGGTTTGTTTTCTGCTGCTCCAGAGACCAGGACAAGGAGCAATGGATTCAAGCTGCAGGAAAGGAGATTCCACCTGAACCTCAGGAAGAACTTCCTGACAGTCAGGGCTGTCCGGCAGTGGAATGTGGTGCCTCGGAGTGTGGTGGAGTCTCCTTCCTTGGGGGTTTTTAAGCAGAGGCCGGATGGCCATCTGTCGGGAGTGCTCTGAGGGTGTTCCTGCATGGCAGGGGGTTGGACTGGATGGCCCGTGTGGTCTCTTCCAACTCTACATTTCTATGATTCTATGATTCTATGACTGTGGAATGTGGAATTCCCATCCACAGGGGTTACCTGGAGGGCTGAAGTCTCTCTCTTCCAACCTGTGAGCCTCACTGTAGTTTCTTGAAAGCAAGCCCTAGGCAAGTATATAAGCCCCACCTGTTGAGTTATTACTAGCAATAGCAATAATGCATATTTCTATACCGATTATCAGCTAAGTGCTCTCTAAGTGGTTTACAGTGTGTCAGCTAATTGCCCCCAACAAGCTGGGTACTCATTTTACTGACCTGCAGAAGGATGGAAGGCTTACTCAACTTGGAGCCCAGCAGGATCGAACTCAGAACCTTATGGCTACAGTACCGGCATTGATCTGCTGCACCACCAGGGCTCTTACTTTGTCTCATTGGTGCAGAAAAAATGTTACCCCCAAAAAATGGGTACCATAAGGGCCAACCTGCAATACCAGTACCTCCGTTTGAAAGTGAGGAATAATTAGCTCAAAATAAGAGGCCTGCAAGATGGGGAAACTTAACAAGATCTTTTCTACCAATGTTTATAGGCTTGTGCAGGAAACAACCAGCCAGAGAGTAAAAATGTAAACTAAAAATGTGTTTTATTAATAAGATTCACACAAGAACACAAAAGCTCAAACGCTCACACAAGTAGAATCATAGAAATGTAGAGTTGGAAGAGACCACACGGGCCATCCAGTCCAACCCCTTACCATGCAGGAACACCCTCAAAGCACTCCCGACAGATGACCATCCAGCCTCTGCTTAAAAACCTCCAAGGAAGGAGACTCCACCACACTCCGAGGCAGCAGATTCCACTGCCGGACAACCCTGACGGTCAGGAAGTTCTTCCTGAGGTTCAGGTGGAATCTCCTTTCCTGCAGCTTGAATCCATTGCTCCTTGTCCTGGTCTCTGGAGCGGCAGAAAACAAGCCCTCTCCCTCCTCTACATGGCATCCCTTCAAATATTTAAACATGGCTATCATGTCCCCTCTTCACCTTCTCTTCTGCAGACTGAACGTACCCAGTTCTCTAAGTCTATCCTCATAGGGCTTGGCTTCCAGGCCCTTCATCATTTTGGTCGCCCTCCTCTGGACCTGCTCCAGCTTGACCATGTCCTTCTTGAATTGGGGTGCCCAGGACTGGACACAGGATTCAAGATGAGATCTAACCAAAGCAGAGTAGAGTGGTACCAGTACCTCCCTCGATCTAGACACCATACTCCTACTGATGCAGCCGAGAATTGCATTGGCTTTCTTTGCTGCCGCATCACACTGCTAACCAAAGTACTAACCAAAGGGAAAGAAGGAAAGTGGGATAGAGGATATTAAGGGATTTGCCTGATGTTTACCAGTCTGGAGATCAGCAAAGAGAAGTGGCGATGTGGCTTAGGTAGGCACCTAAAGACAGTTCTCATCTTGGAATCAAACAAACAGCATGGCATTCAGAAATCGAGAGACTGCACTGGACAGCCTGAAATCTTATACACCAAAAAATATCCTATGGGTATGAGTGTGAATCGCTCTCCCAGCCAAGCAGACAATGGGAGCTGCAACGCAAACAATGAAGTCCAGATGGAGCTAATGGTTGTAGCATTGAGATGACAATGGGATAATGGTTGTCATAATAGTCAAGTATTGTGGCAAGGTGGGGAGACAATGGGGAAACATCCAGGTGTTTGGGGTCAGAGTTAAGACAATTATCACAGTTTGATGGGAATTTCTCCTTTCAGCTCTGAGATGTCTAGCTCATGATCTTTTAAGCCTATTGTTTTGAGAGGGTCCACACTATTAGCCTGAAAATGACTTGGTTCCTGCTGAAGAGGTAGGTGTGGCTGACCTGCCTTGCCAATTAATATAGCGAGAATTAAATAATATTTGCCAATTAAACCATGACAATCGTGGGGAGTGTGCAGTGCCGTAAGAAAAAAGCTGGCTGCCTGTCTAGGAGATCTAGTGACCCAGGAGCACAAGGAGGTCTATGTATCCCTGGACACCACACATAGGTCAGCATCATCTGTTTTCAGCTGGAGAGCTTCCTTTGCTTTTCCTTCTGTGTGCCTTCAAGTTGTTTCTGATTTATGACCACACTAAGGCCTACTTATCACTTTTTTTTTGACAAGGTTTGTTCAGAGGCAATTACCTTGCTCTGAGGCTGAGAGAATGTGACTTGCCTAAGCTCGCCCAATGGGATACTGTGGCTGAGTGGCAATTTCAACCATGGTTGTCCTGCAGCCCTAGTCAAAATGGCTACAGCACACTGCTTCAAAGTAGTTACTTGCACCCATTTAACATCTGTGCATCATCATTAACGCCACATTTCGTATCATTTTACTTCAGCATCCTTCTCTTGAACCTGGGTTGGCTGGGACATGGTTGGATCAGAGTAATTCAGATTACTCCAGAGTAATTTAATCGCTTCTCAATGCTCAGAATATATTGGCCTACACTGACAGCCTGCTTGTGAATCTGTAAATAAAGTTTTGCAGAGACTCCACATAAATAAAGACAGGCTCTCACACACAGAAACACCTCTGGGGCTTTTGCTCATCCTAAGGAAACTCAGCCTGACACTGCTTTTGCCAGTGGGACTTTGCCCTGCTTGGACATGTTATGCATGCGGAAGACTGGGGGAGGGAATTCGTAGGTTTTCACCATAACGGACTGGAAAGTGTAATGCTGCAAACTCTGATTCTGTCAGATCTCTCTCCATCTCTCCCCCACCCCTTATTATGCAGAAAAGGTCTAGATATTATAAGGAGAGATTATAATAACATTTGCCTGCTGCTTCTGCCAGGTGGGCCATTCTGTTTCCCCCAGCAGGAGCAATGGGAGCTTGCCTGCAAGGTGGGCCGCTGGTGTCAACTTCATCCAAAGCCCAAGGAAAAGAGCCATGGTGTCCCTGGCACATAAGAGCGTTGGTGCCGGAGATGTGACCACACTCATTAACAGTTTGCTGTTACCCTGTGTACTGGGGGTCCCGCGAGGGACATCAAAATGTGCTCAACTAAAGGTGGGGAAAATTAGCTCAGAGCACTGCTTAGTGTTACGAGAGGCAGGGTAACATAGCAAGATCTTGAACCCTATGTCTATGGGGTCAGGTCGAGTCAAGGAGCACACAGAAGTTGAAACAATAAATGATGTTTTATTAAATACACAAGCAAAACAGTGTATGCGACACACTCACACAAGATAACTAAAGGAAATAAAGGTTGGAGTGGTATAGAGGGATTTTTAGAGGGTTTGCTGGTTTGGGTGACACTTCATCTCTCCTGAAGCCCGGAAAAATAGAGAGCGAGGCTGGGGTGCGATGTAGCTCAGCACGTGGAGCTGAGGGGAGGCTCACCAAACAAAGCGGCAGCAAGGCAGGATGAAACTCGGGAGCGTTCCGAGGAAGGTCTCGGAATCAAGGGTTTTTCTAAGGAGAATTGTGACTGTGGGCTATGCCGTACTTGGGGAAAACAATAGATTTGGAGTTGGAGACAAAGCCTCTGAAAGGTCAGAATTTGAATGATTGAGTTATCGCAGAGGTTTTCAATAGAGTAGCCAGTATGCAAACACAGAGTACTTGGGTAGCCCATCAAGCTGCCTCCACGGGGCAGAGGATCTTTTGTAGGTTGCGTGCATACTTAATTAGAGTACTTGCCTGGAGGTCTCCTAAACCAGCGAGTCAGCTATTTTCTGGCCTGCCTGTATTATCCAGGAATATTACGGCTATTAACGGCCGAGCTTGGTGGCGTGCTTGTCCGGTGTCCTCACAAGCACGTGGAGGGGAATAGAGAAGCGAAGCCGAATTATGATATCAAAAGGATACCTTTTAATATCCCCAAAGCTCGGACTAGCCAGGGCAGTAACATTGCTCAGGGATCTTCATAGGCTGGGAAAGAATAGGGGGACAGAAGCAAGAGTTGAGCTGAAGTAGCATTAAAAGCAAAGTGGCCAAACCAGAGGTTTTTCTCGTGAAAGCCGGAAAGTGCTGCTCTGGGTGAAGGTCACAAAAAGGAGGTGTGCAAAGGGGCACAGGGGATAATCTTGGCACACTCAGTACCAGCCTCTTCCTTTGGCAGGCTCAGGCCTATCAGTAAAGGTTGGACCAAACCTGTAGAAAATACTTTGTGATGTGGGTCATTAAGTGCACCTGTGGAGAGCCATGTGACTTTAGCTGGGTCATGTTGATGAGCAACCAGGGGAGAAGGTTGCATCAGGTGTGGGGAGAATGCAAAGGCTGGGAGGATTGCGTCAGCTAGTATGAGTATAAATGTAGCTGAGAGCTAGTCAGCAAGTGGCACATGGTGCCTGATGTGTCTGCTGGAGGCTCTGTCAGAAGGAGCAAGCGGAGGGATTCTGGAATGCCTTCTGGAGATTCTTGTAAATATGTACACAGTGTAACTGAAGAATAAATTGCCTTCTTGACGGAAGAGAACAATTGGTGTGGGTGAGTTTTTCCTGGCTACAGTGCATTGCTGCTAAGGTATTCTCTGCTGCTGGGCACACTTCCAAAGCTGTGGGAGCAATCTCTGCTATATTTTGGGTGTGACAAGGCCTCTGCCTCAAGGGGGCACTTTTTGGAAGGAATCTGTTGGAAGATTCTGACATTCTCTCCCCCCCCCCACACACACACACTAGTTCTAGGGCTTAACGAACATAGGGTTTCATTTTCCTTAGCATATCAAATTCTTCTGCCTTCCTACCCAAAACCTCAGTCTTATTCTTTGTGTTATTTAAATGAATGGCTATGGTATCCAGACATGTGTCCCAGGATAGACTCTGGGGTCACTGACCTTACATAAAAGGCCATGCTTCCCTCTCTTCTCTCTCTTTGCCATTTTTGCTTCTACAATCTTCTTTCTGACCATGCTTTGCATCTCCACCAAGAATGAAGCTACTATCTTGACTAATCCTTTTGTTAGTTGGTCAGGATCTAAGCTCTCCCATGCATATGTAATTGTAAAATGCATTAATAAACTGGAACTTCCCCCAAACGGCTAACACCCTGGGAAACTCTAACTCCCAACAGAGTCTCCAAAAGGCAACTGATTTTCTGAAAACATCATGTCCTGGCAAAGTGATTTTTTTTCCTGACTACAGTACTCAGAAGCTCCCTGCTAACATGGTTGGATGGGGGATTCTAGAAGCTATTCTCCACAAATGTCACTGTGCCTACCTCTGGAATCTATTAACCTTGGCATTTCTACTATCAATTCTTTGTGGGGAGGAAGCAGGAGAAAACACCAGTGTAGAATGGTCCTCCTCAGGTACCAGAACAACGGCATTAGATTAAAGAACTATGTGACATGAGTATGAGGGAAGTGTTGCTCTTCAGACTCAGGCAGCAAAATATCCTGGGCAAGGCCTGATCATGCCAAGGCTAAGAATTGCCTTGATTTATGGCATCCATGCATCACCATGGACATCTTCCCTTGGGGACTATCTTCTTTTCTATGGGAAAAAAAACACAGTTTTTCAAGGAGGGAGGTAACTTTACACTCATAGAGTTATTTGTCAATGCCACATTAGTGAACTGCAACATTGCAGAAGCGAAATGCACAATTACAACACACAATGTACATTTCGATAGAAAAGGTGAAATTCACAATGGGCACCTATAGGTGCTACGTGGATATGTAGTTTGAATATGGTGTCAAGCTACAGGAAGAGAGATTCCACCTAAACCTTAGGAAGAACGTCCTGACAGTAAGAGCAGCTGAACAGTGGAATCTTCTGCTGCCTCAGTGGAGTGTGGTGGAGCCTCCTCCTTCTTTGGAGCTTTTTAAAGAGAAGCTAGATTGCTGTTCGTCTGGAATGCTTTGATGGTGTCTTTCTGTAAGGCAGAATGGGGTTGGAATGGATGGCCCTTGGGGTCTCTTCCAGATCTAGCATTCTAGAATTCTATAGCACCCCATGCACAACTCTGTTTCTGCAACCTTCAACTGAACATGGACTTCTGATTCAGAGAGAAATGTCCAGTCACTTATGTAGAGGAATTTATGCATGCATAGGTCACTTAAGGAGGCCAGCTACCATCTGTTTACAGTCCCTGGGGCTGGGGAAAGGAGAGAAGATGATTGGTTCTTCTCCAGCTCAGTGGTTCCATTTGATTGCAATTGGGGAGGGCAACCAAGATGGGCAATTGTCTGGGAGCCAAGCCCATGCAGAAAGGGAGCTGGGGCCACTCAGCCTGGAGAAGAGAAAATGGAGAAGTTGAGATGATTGGGTTGTGTTGTGTGTCTTCAAATTGTTTCCAACTTATGGCAACCTTACAGTGAATCTATCTTTTGGAGATCTCTAAGGCTGGATGGGCATTTTTCTGGAGCACTATATTTGCTTTGTCCTGCGTGGCAGGCAGTGGACTAGATGGCCCTTGTGGTTCCTCCCAGCAATATGATTCTAGGATTCTAAAATTCTACAAATAGTCTCTCTCAGAGGACGATGGAGTCTCCATCTCTGGAGGTCCTGAAGCAGAGGTTGGATGGCCTCCCTGCCTCCCTCCCCCCCTTCCTTCCTTCCTTCCTTCCTTCTATATCCTACCTTTCTTCCCGTGTGGGCCTCAATGTACCTTACATGTGTCCTAGAAGAAGAAAAGGCTAAAAACCTTACAAACAGATTACACAACTGAGCAAGCCACCATTAAATTTTAAAAAGTGTCAAACCATTTAAAAACGTAACAGTAAAGGCGAGAATGCAGCACACATTGCACAAAAAAATGACACCATCTTTTGAGAGTGTTTTAGTTGTGTCTTCCTGCCCGGCAGGGGGTTGGACTAGACGGCCCTTGGGTTTTTTCTAGCTCTATGGTTCCATGGTCCCATGATGGCCCCATGCCCTCCCTGCAAGAGTCCCAGAGAACTGCAGCCTCTGCTCCCAAAGGCTGGGGAAGAAGCAGATGGGGGCAGCAGGGAGGGAGGGGGCTTTTCAAGCAGAGAAGCCCTTCGGAGAGCTGAGCTTCTCCTGCCCTTCTTTCCTTTCCGCTCTCAAACTGTTATCAAGCAGGGACAGGGGAGACATTTCAGGTGCTTCAGATCATAAACAAGCCCCAGCTATCATGTTTTATTTCTATTTTGTGCTGAGAAGACTTTAAGGAGAATAATTACTGTTGTCTGGATGCTGAGTTGAGAATCTGTCCGCAAATTTTGCTTCGCTTTCCTTCCTCATGGCAGTGGTGGAGGGAGGAAAGGTACATTCTCCCCTTACAATTTACAGGCATCCTCTTGTTTGCTTGATAGGTTAGAGACCAGAGCACTGTCAAAAAGCAGAAATGTGGATGTGAATCAACTCAGTGCCTTTTGTTCAGCCTGCATAAAGTTTGTGTGTATCTCTTAGAAATTCTGCATCCCCTAGAAACTATGTACAGTGTGTCTCTTATACAGTATTTGTGTAGAGATGGAACAAAAAGATGGCACTGAGCTGATTGAGTGAGAAAGCAGCACGTGGTCACAAAAACTGTGTAAGAGATGCACTGCACACAGAGATTCTCACACATAAGAGATTTGCCGTGCATTGCTTAGGAATTGTGATTCTATGATTCTATGACTACAGCCCTTTTTGCATGGCATTTGCCATGTGAAAGGGCCTCCGGAGCATTGTGCGATTGCGAGGAGCATTTCAGACTACGTCCTCGCAATCGCGCAACACTGCCGGGGCCAGCAGGCGCCGATCGCGCGCTATGTCATTTTCGGCTTGTAGCCGAAAATTGTGAGTGATCATGCATCGCTCCAGGGCCCCGTGCACACTTACAGTGCATGCGGAGCCTCCGGACCCACAGCACTCATGCTTCCTCCCCCAGCGCAGCCTGGAAAAATGCCCGGCTGCACTGCAGAAAGAAGAGGCAGAGCCCTCACACTGCCTGCTGGCCAGCAGGCAACAGCTGTGGAGCCAAAGCAGTGGGGACACGAGAGCGTCTTGCAAGAGGCTGCTCGCGTAATCCCCGCACCCCAGCGCCGAGAAAAGGTAAGTTGCAGAAAGGGCCTAAGACTCTGGAGGCAAAGTTTTGAATCCCTGGTCAGCCATGGATGACCTTTGGCAAGTCACACTTCTCAGCCTCAGAGGAAGACAAAGGAGAAGCCTCCTCTAAGCAAATCTTGGCTAGCAAACTCACATGATAGCTCTACCTTAGGGTTACCAAAAGTCCTAAAGGGCTTGAAGGCACCCCATGCAACAAGCCCTCTTACAGAAGCAGCTGGATATTTTTTGTCTGATGTGGAAGCCTATAGCCACTTGAGAGCTGCAGAAGCAGAGGTTCACAGACCGTACCATTGCACCGTATATTCAGAGGCCCCTCAGTGCAGTGTGTCTTGCACATGTAGATGTGGGGTGTGCAGGGAATTCAGGCACTTCACATGTGTCTGCATGCTTCGTTGAGCAGAGTTCCAATTTACCACTGCACAATCATCACATAACTCCACGAGTTGAAAGTTACACTCCATCTCCAAAAATAATGACCACAAATGATTTACATGACTTTAAAGGAGATGATGAAGGCATTGAAATAGTTCAAATTTTTTCCACACCTTGACTCAGCCATTAATCAGAATGGAGACTGCAGTCAAGAATTCAGAAGACAAGGACTTGGGAACTAGACAAGATCCTGAAATGTCATTGAATACCAAAGCCAAGACTATCCATGCCATCATATTTCCAATTTCTATGCTTGGTTGTAGAAGCTGGACAGTGAAGAAAGCCAATAGGAAGAGAAGGAAGTTCTCTGAAATTGGGTGCTGTAGAAGAGTTCTACAAGTACCCTTGACTTCTAAAAATACCAACGAATGGGTCCTGGAGCAAATCAAGCCTGATCTCTCCCTAGAAGCCAAGAAGACTAAATGGAGGCTGTTGTACTTTGGCCGTATCATGAGGAGAAGAGCGAGCTTCCTCGGTGGCTGCTCCCACCCTCTGAAAACCCCTTCCATAGGGTGCCAGTGTCGGGTTGCCCTCCATATTATAGTAATGGGATATGTAGTAGGTTTTGAATTAGCGGCTTGCTTCTAACAAAGGTATGGATATGATTGGATCCACCTTCTCCCCTTTGTTGAATTTGCGTACAACTCTGCTCTACATTCTTCCACTGGTAAAACTCCTTTTGAAGTAGTCTACAGAACCAACCCGAGGCCATTTCCCCACTCCCAAACACCCTCACCACAACGGCTCCCCCATCAGTAATTTCCTGGACTCAGAAAATCTCATCAACTTGGACTGCTGTCCGTTCTGCTTTTGAAACTTCCAAAGCTTTCCACAAACACTTTGCAGATAGAAAGCGCTGTGCTAACCCTGCCTACAAATCTGGTGATCTTGTCTGCCTCTCCACAAAACACCTTACCTGTGATGGTCCATCCAAAAACCTCTCCCCTAAATATATTGGTCCTTTCCCAGTCAAACGGGCCATTAATGATGTCAGTTTTGAACTTTCCTTGCCTGACGCTTATAAGCTTGTCTGCCCTGTTTTTCATTCCGGCTTACTGAAACCAGCTCCTTTGAATTCTTCTTCGGAAACTGACCCCGCTTCCCCCAGCGACTCCAACAAGACAACCTCTTCAGCGGCTTCACCTTTACCCAGTTAACACATTTTCACATTTGCATCTCATCGATTGTTGTTATCTCTACCACTTACTAACTTCCTTTTCCATTAGTCTTGTGTTTATTCTGCCTTTTTTTTTAGTACAGGTTATTTTGGGGGGAAGGATGGTCAGGATGTTGGGTTGCCCTCCAAATTATAGTAATGGGATATGTAGTAGGTTTTGAATTAGCAGCTTGCTTGTAACAAAGGTATGGGAGCCAAAGACCGTTAGATTAAAACAAAACTAGGAATGTACTGATAAGCACTGCCAGGCTTTCACAGCTTCAAGGTCTCTTGCAAGCAGGAGGGAAATGTCTTGGTATTTTATGCTTTTGAATTTGCTAATTACCTTTAGTTCCTTCACTGAAGTGCTGGACGATGGATCTCACTCAAAATAAATAGTGTTTATGCACTGTACTATTTGTGTGTGTGGATTCAGTTTCTGACAGCTAGGCTGGCCCCCTCCCTGCTTTCCTTTTGCTTAAACAAACCCTTTTTTTGTTTAAGCAGGCTTTTAATGTGTGAGCAGGGAAGCTTCTTAGTAGGATGTGCATTTTATTTTATTTTTAACTACTGTTCACCTTTTAAATGATTTTCTGAAGTTTAATTTTATGGTTAGACTTTCATTGGGAGCTGTCTTGGGTCCCACTCTGGGGGGGATAAATGAAATAAATAAATAAGTCAATAAATAAATAAAGCACTAGAAAAGGCCATACTGCTTGGGAGGCTGGAAGGCAGTAGGAAAAAAGGAAGACCCCATTACATGTGGATGGGCTCAGTCAGGGAAGCCACAGTGGCCCTGTGTCTGCAAGACCTGAGCAGGGCGGTTGAGGATAGAGGGTGACCTGGAGGTTTCTCGTCCATAGGGTTACTGTAAGTCAAAGTTGACTAGACGGTAGTTCACAGCAGCAACGTAATGGCCTCCGGGGACAGACAAGAGCACTCTCTTCCCAGGCTCTGAGACTCTCATATGTTGGTCATATCATGAGAAGACATGACTCACTGCAAAAACAATAATGCTTAGGAAGGTAGAAGGCAGTAGGAAAAAAGGAAGACCCCATTACAGGTGGATGGGCTCAGTCAAGGAAGACACGTCCCTGAATCTTCAAGGCCTGAGCAGGGCAGTTGAGGATAGGTCTCCCATTCATAAGGGCACCATAAGTCAAAGGTGAAGCAATGGCAATTAACAACAACAAGGCCTATGCTCATAAGCAATCTGTTCCCAAAAGCCTGCATAGCTGCCAGTTATCCCAATTTGGCAAGGAGAGTCCCAGTTATTCCTCTGCCATTCAACTTTTTCAGTTGCTTTTAAGATGTCCCAGTTTCCCTCCCTCTCCCTGCCTCTCACTTTCCCTCTTTGTGGTTGATTTAATTCAGCTTCTGCAAACTGCAGTTAACCCCATTAGCTCAGCCAGGGGAGAGAGAAGAGAGGAGGGGAGGAGGCAGAATCTTGGCCTTCTCAGTAAGCTCAGGCAAAAACAGACAGCTGCATGGTGCATTCCTCCTCATTAATACTTTTTGCCATCCTGACCACATTCCGATGTTGCTTGCTAGCAGTTTTCATCTGTGAAATGTGAGATGATATGATGGAAGTTTCTTTCTCCCCCATCCCACTTTCTCTTGTTGTTGTTCCTGTGTGCATTCATGTTGTTTCTGACTTATGGTGACCTTAAAGCCAGAGGCGTATCTAGGGTGGGGCAAGTAGGGTAAATGCCCTTGGCACCAATGCCAGGCAGTCACAAAAATGCTGTGCTGGAAAATTTAGCATAGGAGGAGGAAGAAGCAGCCCCAGAAGTAGAGGCACAGCTTCCACACTTGCCCCAGTCATGTATTTAAGTCTTTTACTCCACGTCTCAAGTCTCTACCTTCAAGTCTCAAGTCAAGTCTCAAGTCTGGAACCCAACTTATACCCCAACCTGTAGTCTAGAATTTCTGGACAGAGTTGAATAAACTCAGTTTTAACAATCTAAGTAGAGTTGGCCCTCCACTTTTGTGATTTTGCCATCTGCAGCTTTAGAAGTGGGGGATAGGATCCTTCTTACTTCCCATTTGCAAAGCTTGAGGCTTTTTCAGAAGCGGTGAATAGGATCCTTCTTGTTCCCCATTACTGAAGCTTCAAGAGCTTTAGAAGGAAGGATCCTTCCTCCTCAAGGCCATTGCCTAGCACATTTTCTGTTTTCCTCTGAGATACGCACCCTGCACTTTGGCATGAGTCTTGCCTTCTGCTCTTAGGAAAAGTTTTAGAAAGCTCCTCCTATATGTAGCGGGGAGGGGCTGCTGAGCAGACCTCAAGCCTATCGCCTGACTCGTTTGCCGCTCCCCTTTCAGAAATGTGTCAACACTTTGGGCTTGAGGCAGATCACCACGTGACCAGTAAGTTGTAAGGTTTCTGGATGAATGTGTTATGTTGCTGAACCAAGGGTAGCAAGTCAGTCACTAAAATATGCAAGCTGCAAGTCGAGTCGAGTCAGTGTGTAATTTTTGCCAAGTCAAGTCCAAGTAGTGCGGAAATTCTGCAGGTCAAGTCACTGAAGTGACTTAAGTCTGACTTGAGTCAGAGTCAATCAACTTGAGTCTACATCAGTGACTTGCCCTAGGTGCTGTTTTACATTAGATACTCCTCTGATTAAGGCAAACGTATCTCAGGGCTCCCTGGAGCTGAGAATATGTGGCATGACCAAGGTGGGTTTCTGTGGCTGAGCGGGGAATCAAACCCTGGTCTCCAAGGTCATAGCCCAAATGCTCAAAACCACTACACCATGCTCTCATCTCTACATCACCACAAATTCTTGGTGAAACTGGACTGAAAAATCTCTGCCACAGCACATTTCTCCAACTGTCTGGCTAACCTACGTTCACGTCATGCGTGGCCATTTCTCTGACACAAAGGAAAATTATTGCAACAGAAAACAAAGCTCACCCAGCTTTGCCAATCTAGATTCATTGGCTGTAAATAATTCACAGATACCATTCTCCACTTGTTATTAATTAAGATCCAATTGAAATCCCTAATATTAATTATTGTTAACATTAAGAAAAGTGTCTAATTTCTGTCAGGTCTCTCCTGTCAGCCTTGCATGTAATTATCCCTTATCTTTCAACACAGCCGGGCCCTGTAAATATAATTATGGAAATGTATGTTTACTGGAGTGTGAAAAGTAAGTCCATAAAATTAATATTGTATTTATCCTCTTACCTTTAACAGTTATTAAAATGCACCATGGATTGCCTGGCTTCTGTTCTGGACATTTATTCATTTGTCTGGGTCTTTTTTCTTGATTTCTTCCATTAGTGGACAAAGGAATCCACATTATGAAGAAGTTTCCTGGATTGAGGAAGGAAAGGGGGACTGGTTTGGATATTCTCATAGAATCATAGAGTCAGAAGAGACCTCAGGGCCATCCAGACTAAGCCCATTCTGCCATGCAGGAAGAAACCATCAAAGCAGAAGGTACCCCATGTCCATTAGGGGGTGTTTGGGGAGATTTGGGTAAGGTGGGGTGGAAAGGCTCTGAGGGGACCCCATTTTGACCATCCTGATCTAAATCCACAGGTAGGCCTGTCTAGGAAGGGAGGAACTGGGCAACCCTGGCCAATGGCAGCCAATCACAGCTCAGGGAATGCTGTGATGGGGGACCAGGGGAAGGAAAACTGATGCAGAGACTGGGAACAGACTTCAGAGACACAGGGGCAGATGAAATAATGGCAGGAGGGTCAGGCCATTTCCACACTAGACTGTTATAGTGCTATTATTTAACTTTCAACGTCCTATGGAATCCTGGGATTTGCAGGTTAGGGAGGGCCCTTTGAGGCTCACCCAATGAACACTGTCCACCCAATGAACTTGGATCTCTTTTGAGAAATGTTAGGTTACCATAAGTCAGAAATGACTTAAAGGCTCACAACAACAAAGTAGTACTGTCTGGTGCTTCCTTTGCCTGTGGGGCAACAACAACAACAGCAATGGGGCAATCCTGTTTTTGCTGCTCCAAAGACTAAGACATCGAGCAATGGCTTTAAACTACGGGAAAAGAGACTCCACCTAAACATTAGGAAGAACTTCCTGAGGGTAAGAGCAGTTCAACAGTCCCTGGGAATGTGACTGAGTCTCCTTGTTTTGAGGTTTTTAAACAGAAGCTGGATAGCCGTCTGTCAAAGGGAGGACTTTAATGGTGTCTTCTTGCATGGCAGAAGGGGGTTGGACTGGATGGCCCCCAGGATCTCTTCCAGCTCTGTGATTCTATGTGTAGGCTATCAGGCTTATAGGCTCCTTGACAGTCCTGACTAAAATCTGGGGCAAGTTCTCCACCAAATGGTCACCCTGGATAGACCAAAGCTCCCTCTTACTCAGGTTTAGAATCTTTCCAGAGTTCGGAAAAGTTGCTTTTTTGAACCATGACTTTCAGTATCCCCTTATGGCCAGTGTGATGGTTTTCCGGCTCCAGGAATTTTAGTCCCCAAAGTAACGTTGTCATTTGCCATCCAAGCAGATGCTCCAAGAGCTGTAGCTCTGATGGTTTGCCACGGAGTTCTTGTTTTCCATTTCTGGGCCTGGTGGCTCCTAACACTGACCAACTTGACCTCTGGTGTGGATCTTCTGATTGGCCAGGCTCTCATCCTCATTCATCAATTCAAGTACAGTCAGTCTGGCAAGGGAAGCAAAAAAACCTGGTTGTACCCCTCCAGGCAATGATAAATAATCCCATCTTAGTGTAGTTTGTCATGGGTATGAGGAAAAGCAGATGCTCAGTTGACACCCAGCTGAATGAAATATGGATCTTGGTTGAAAGGCAGAGTCCTCATCAAAAGAGGTGAAAAATATTGGAAGTAACTCCTGCACTATTTTTCTTCAAAGTTTCAGGGTCCGGAAAGCATCCCTATTCTGCTGAAATAGGCAAGAAACAAACAAGAAGCTGAGACTCTCTTCTGCCTTCTGTCCCGCAAATGGATGAGGTGTTCCTCTCAATGGCTCATTCTACTTGTACCACACCTGCTGTCTTTTCACTTGCCTGTACAATTACTCTGCAGTTCCAAGTACTTCTGCAATTGTTATTTGTTGCAGTGATAACAAATTAATGGCAAGAAAATAAATACTAGGAGAAGCCATTCCTGTTTTAGTCCAAAACTGAAAAATTAAAGAATCACACTAAATTCTTAAACCAAAAGGTGTGGTTGATGTCCTGCTAGTATTTTAAGCACACATCGGTTCCCTTAAACATATGGCTGCTCTGTTTTTGATCTAATGTAATATCCGTATTGTCATGCCCCCACCCCCAAGACTCAGACAGGACCCTCCCCAAGCAACCACAACACAGAGGTATGAAAGAGACAATATTTACAGCAGCCAGCATAGATGGAAAATGGAGAACCCAGGAGTCTCGGAGTAGTTATATAGTAAGGACTCATCCATTAGGTAGACAGCCTGGGAAGGCTTTCAGCCCATATAAACAGGGACTGAAATGGGAGGAAGTCATTGCACAACTGTTCTATCAGGGTAGCAACACAGCTCACGTTTTGATTCCTTGCTTGTGTTCCTAGAAACCTTGACCTTTGCCTTGTTCATGGACTTCACTACTGGACTGTCACTCTGGATTTACTGTGGACTCAGACTGAAATATCATAACTGGTAACTGCCTAACAAACTGGTATAAATTCTTTTTGTGGCTGCTGACAACAGAAAGCTGTAAGCTTTGGCTGGACAGGACACCTGTTTGCACAGGACACCTGTTAGTTCATATTTGTGTAAGCAGAGTGTCTTAAGTGAAGCTGTTACATGGGTAACTGTACATTCCTGGATGGTACATAACTATTGCTCAGCGGCTGGCATCCTCTGCATGCATAAGTTGCATTATGCATCTGGGGCAAATTAAAAATGATGGGCAGAAGCAGAGCTGTGCATACAGCAACACTTTGCATTGCATTTACATTCTGTGCATTGCCTATTGCAGTTGCATGCCGTGTATTGCACATTTCACAAAGGCACCCAGCCCTTGACATACATTACACAATGTTGCTAGTCTACCTGGGATTGCATATTGCTGAGGCAGTATACAAGCAACCAATTTGACAGTGGAAAACGCTGTTGCTTGGGGTGTGGTGAAGTCTCCTTCTTCTGGAGTTTTTGAGCTGATGCTGGATGGCCATCTGTCAGGAATGCTTCAATGGTGTCTTCCTGCATGGCAGAATGGGGTTGGACTGGATGGCCCTTGGGATCTTTTCCAGTTCCCTAATTCTATGACTCTGCATGTGGATATTTACACTATCCTGAGGGGATGTTGGACTGCAGCCATTGTACAGGTTGACTCCCTGATTTGCAAAAAGATCAAGCACACTTCCAGATACGCCATTGGTTTCAGGACACTGGTACTCACCAGAAGCAGGTGAAACTCAACCACCACTTCACTATATAAGTGCAAATTTACAGAATGCAAGCCTAATGTGGAATCTTGGCTTCTGTTTTCATTTTTTTTATTTAATCTATTTCAAATTTTGGGGGGTTTTCAATGCACTCTGAAATCTTGTGATATAAAGTAGAATACAAATATATTAACAAATACAAAATACAGCAAGACACACCATCAAACTTAAAACTACTGACTCCTCCAGCACATCAGTATGTGGATATGTGTGAAAATCTGCCAATAAACAAAAGACTAAAATTGTGAGGACAGAATCCTACAGGTTGATCCCAATTACAATAGCTGTGCTGTTGTATGTCTTCAAGTCATTTCTGATTTATAGCAATTCATAGGTTCACATAACGTGAACCACATAACGATCAACCACATAACGGAGAGGCTAACCAGGCTGGTCAAGCCCACTGACCATAAGCCCCTCATTTTGGTTCATGTTGGAACCAATGACACTGTGAGGAGCAGCTTTTACCACATCGCAAAGGACTATGAGCTTATGGGGACAAAGCTTAAGAACCTTGGTGCGTAGGTGGTTATTTTGTCTCTCCTCCCTGTTCAAGGATATGGCGCACGTAGGGAAAGGGCAATAGCAGAGGTCAACAACTGGCTCCACACATGGTGCCGCTGGCAATGGTTTGGGTTTTTGGAACACGGCCTGAATTTCCACGAATGTGGGCTTCTGGCAAGGGATGGGCTGCACCTCACGAAACTTGGCAGGAATGTTTTTGCAAACAGTCTCGCAAGGAGGATTCAGAGGTCTTTAAACTAAGTTCGGCTGGGGAGGGAGACAATATTATTCAAGGCCAGGACTCGGCAAGCACAGGGGGAAAGGCCCAAATGATATTGGACAAGTAGTACAAGCGGCCAGTGGCGGGAGGAGTAGAAACTATAGTACAGGACTTGTAGGAAGGGCCCAGGGACTTAAGTGTCTCTACACTAATGCACGGAGTATGGGAAACAAGCAAGATGAACTTGAACTCCTAGTACAACAAAATAAATACAATTTGATAGGCATCACTGAGACCTGGTGGGATGAGTCTCATGATTGGAATGTAGGAATAGAGGGGTATAGCCTATTTTGTAAAAATAGACCAAACAAGAAAGGAGGATGTTTTCACCTGTGAAGAGATCCATGACTTAAACCCAGAAAGCCAGGTCTAGAGCATCTAGGTAAGAATTAAGGGAGCGAGAAACAATAGGGATATTCCGGTGGGGGTTTACTACAGACCTCCAGCCCAGACTGACGACCTTGATGACGCCTTCCTCAACCAAACAACTGTGTATTCAAAAAGGAGAGATACAGTAATAATAGGAGAATTCAAATTACCCGGATATATGTTGGCAGTCAAACTCTGCCAAGACAGCAAGGTCCACAAAGTTTCTTGCTTGTCTTGCAGACAATTTCATGGTCCAGAAGGTGGAAGAGACCACAAGGGGATCAAATATTCTAGATCTGATCCTGACCAATAGGGATGACCTTGTTAATGAGGTAGAAGTGGTTGGATCTTTAGGGGGGAGTGACCATGCCCTATTGGAATTTGGCATTCAGTGGGAAGGAGAAGATAAGTATAGCCAGACACTCGTCTTAGATTTTAAAAAAGCGGACTTCTGTAAACTTAAGGAGCTGCTGGCTGAAATTCCGTGGTCAAGAATAGTGAAAGGGAAAGGAGTCCAGGAGGCATGGGAGTTCCTTAAAAGGGAGATACTGAAGGCACAGTCTAAAACTGTGCCAGGAATGAGGAAAAATGGAAGGCATCTGAAGAAACCAGAATGGTTGACTAAAGAACCCTCAGTTGAGCTAAGTGTTAAGACAAACATGTACAGGAAATGGAAGAAGGGGGAAACCACCAAAGAAGAATTTAAGCAAGTAGCTAGGAGATGTAGGGAGGAGGTCAGAAAGGCTAAAGCACAGAACGAACTTAGGCTGGTCAGAGACATCAAAAACAATAAAAAGGGCTTTTTAAAATATGTCCGTAGCAAAAGGAAAAAGAAGGAGACGATAGGGTCGCTGCGCAGAGAAGATGGCGAATTACTAACAGGGGGAAGAGAAAAGGCAGAACTGCTTAACACCTTCTTTGCCTCAGTTTTTTCCCAGAAGGATACAAGCACTCAACCTGGTGGCTGGGGAGCAGGGAAGGAAGCAGGGGAAATGAGGCACATAATAGGTAGAGAGGTGGTACAGGAATACCTGGCCACACTAGATGAATTCAAGTCTCCAGGGCCAGATGAATTGCATCCTAGGATATTAAAAGAACTGGCAGAGGTCATTTCGGAACCGCTTGCTATAATCTTTGGGAAATCTTGGAGGACAGGAGAAGTTCCAGCAGACTGGAAGAGGACAAATGTTGTCCCCATCTTCAGGAAGGGGAAAAAAGAGGACCCAAATAATTATTGCCCAGTCAGCCTGACATCAGTACCCAGAAAGATTCTGGAGCAGATCATTAAGCAGTCAGTTTCTAATCACTGAGAAAGCAAAGCGGTAATCACGAGAAGTCAACATGGATTTCTCAAACATAAGTCATGCCAGACTAATCTTATCTCTTTTTATGATAGAGTTACTAGCTTGATAGATGAAGGGAATGCTGTGGATGTAGCATTTCTCAACTTCAGTAAGGCCTTTGACAAAGTTCCCCATGACATTCTTGCAAAGAAGCTAGTAAAATGCGGGCTGGACAGGGCTACTGTCAGGTGGATTTGTAATTGGTTGACCGAGAGAACCCAAAGGGTGATCACGAATGGCTGCTTTTCATCCTGGAGAGAAGTGACTAGCGGGGTGCCACAGGGTTCTGTCCTGGGCCCAGTGCTGTTCAAATCTTCATCAATGACTTGGATGAAGAAATAGAGGGCATGCTCATCAAATTTGCAGATGACACCAAACTCGGAGGGGTTGCTAATACGCCAGAGGACAGGATCAACATTCAAAATGACCTGGTCAGATTGGAGAGCTGGGCCAAGGCTAACAAAATGACATTCAGCAGAGAGAAGTGTAGGGTCCTACACTTAGGTAGAAAAAATGGAATACAGAAATATAGGATGGGGGACATGTGGCTGGATAGCAGTACGTGTGAAAGGGATCTAGGAGTCTTAATAGACCACAAGCTGAACATGAGTCAGTAGTGTGATGCGGGAGCCAAGAAAGCCAATGCAATTCTCCGTTGCATCAATAGGAGTATGGTGTCTAGATCGAGGGAGGTACTGGTACCACTCTACTCTGCTTTGGTTAGACCTCATCTTGAATACTGTGCCCAGTTCTGGGCACCCCAATTCAAGAAGGACATGGTCAGGCTGGAGCAGGTCCAGAGGAGGGCGATCAAAATGGTGAAGGGCCTGGAAGCCATGCCCTATGAGGATAGACTTAGAGAGCTGGGTATGTTCAGTCTGCAGAAGAGAAGGTGAAGAGGGGACATGATAGCCATGTTTAAATATTTGAAGGGATGCCATGTAGAGGAAGGAGAGGGCTTGTTTTCTGATGCTCCAGAGACCAGGACAAGGAGCAATGGATTCAAGCTGCAGGAAAGGAGATTCCACCTGAACCTCAGGAAGGACTTCCTGAAGGTCAGGGCTGTCCGGCAGTCGAATCTGCTGCCTCAGAGTGTGGTGGAGTCTCCTTCCTTGGGGGTTTTTAAGCAGAGGCTGGATGGCCATCTGTCGGGAGTGCTTTGAGGGTGTTCCTGTATGGCAGGGGGTTGGACTGGATGGCCCCTGGGGTCTGTTCCAACTCTACATTTCTATGATTCTTTGATTTTTTCTTGGAAGAATTTGTCTGGGGGGGGGGGTTCCATTGCCTTCCTCTGAGGCTGAGAGAGTATGACTTGCCCAAGGCCACCCAGTGAGTTTCCATGGCAGAGTTAGGATTCGAACCCAATCTCCCAGTGTCCTAGTCCAACACTCAAATCTTTACATCATGCTGGCTCCCAACTAGAAAAGACCCCTTGAATCCATTGTTGAATTGCAAGTCAACACATAGGCAAATCCCATTCATTTGGTGGATCTATTTTAAATGTAACTTTTAACAGGATTTAGGACAGGAGGCTCCATTAAATGGAAGAGGAATTTTCTCTGTGTGTGTATCTATTTTTGTTATGATAGTACCCTGTGCTAATAATCCTGTGTGAGAAAAAGAAAAAGAAGACGAAAAGATTTTTTTTTTCCTCCTCGAAAGGTGTTTGAAATCCACTCTCATTCAGTGATGTATTCATGGTGTGAAACGTAACCGAGCTGAAAAAAGTAGGTAGACAAATTCGTATGGTATGTCTCAGGAAGCTAAAACACCATTTTGCTCACTCTCTAAAACACTGCCCAATATTTCTTTATCCTGGGTATTGTTGGGCCCATCCATGCAGTAAATGTATGCATCTGTTTTAAGAGTGTGTTTATGCTACATAAACTCCCAGCAAACGACATTTCTCAAGCTGTCAGGTTTGGCTACAAGTCAGGGACGTGTGACGGCATGACAAGAACACTGTGTCTTTTGGGTGGAAAGAATGATACTTACCAGTCCTGAAGCTGAAGGTTGAACCCCCTTGGCTCAGAATGGACCTGAGGGTAGCACAGAAGAACAGGAGTCTGGGGTATCATGTGCAGTGTAACATGCTCCATGTTCTACAATGTACTACAATTTGCTGAGACTGGAGCTGGGATTTTACACCCTATTTCCTGCTGTGAAGGAGGGTGAGTGGACAAAGTGGTAATGGCTTTCCCACGAGGATGACAAAAGAGTCTGGAATGGGCTGATTGTGTTAACTTTAGGTGACAAAACATTGATGGGAATCATGACAATCTCTTAATGATTGGTCAGGCAGGGAGTCTAGGAAGGATTGCCATAGGGTGACATCTCAAGATGGTCTCTGATTGCTTTACCTGGGCAGTTTCACCTTCTATTGTTCTCAGGAGTGTTTTCAGCCTGCAGCCTTGAAAGGATTATCCCAAGCCCATTGGCATCAGGCTTTCCCACCTAATCTTCTCTGAACTTATGACTTGATCATGTCTGAGGTCATCCTGACCCGGAAATATGCTTATAGCCAGTGTGCTTTTAAACATGTTTTTCAACCATAAATATGTCCAATTATGAAAATAGCACATCCCACAGAGTGAGGGTGCATGGTGTGGTAACAGGAAAAGAGGAACATAATTTTGCAGATGGATAAACTCAACCAAAGAAGACCCAGCTGCCCCTTGGTTTTCCAAGACCTGAACTGGGAAGTGGATGACTTGGACTCTTGGAAGAGTCTCATTCACGGAATCACCAAAAGTGAAAGCTGACTTCAACAACCATAACAATTCCCCTATGGAAGAAATTGGACTTTTGCAGTGGGAGGTCTGATGCGGAACAGCTTTATTGAGGTTAAGGTCGCAGAAGCAGAGTTGTGGAGGCAGTGCCATTGTACATGCCAGTGTCATCTGCATTTGTTTGCACCTCCATGACCATATAACACAGTTTTGTGGCACTATCAGTGTGTAATTCTGCATGCATAGATTTAGGCTGTTCAACCCTGGAATATGATCATGGCTTTCGATATGTCCCAAACTGCAATTACCACTTCCCTATTTCATCTTCAACAGCCAGTGTTTGGTGGGCATTTTTTATTCAGGGACAGAAGGCTCACCTTTCTGATCATTTATCAGCAGCTAAAAGGGTAGCCAGGAGTTAAGAAACAGTCAGTTTTAGGATATAAAGTGAGTCTAGGAAACAGTCAGTTTAGGACACATGAATATAGGGAGAGAAGCTTGTTTTCTGCCGCTCCAGAGACCAGGACATTGAGCAACAGCTTGAAAGGACAACAAAAGAGATTCCAACTAAACATGAAGAAGAACTTCCTGGTGGTAAAAGCTGTTTGGTGTGTGGTGGACTCTCCCTCCTTCTTTGGAGGTTTTTTAAAAAAAAGGCAGGATGGGTGTCTGCCAGGAGAGCTTTGACTGTGTCTTCCTGCATGGCAGAAGAGAGTTGGACTGGATGGCCTTTGGGAGTCTCTTCCAACTTTAGGGGTCTATAATTCTCTTACACACATAAAAGTCACAAATAGGCAAATCACAAGCAGAAAGACAAGAAGAACTGGATGGTGTGAAATTTGTTTTTGCTGCCAACCGGAGCAGACACATTGGATCAATAGTATTCATATCAATATTGACTTGCTATTTAGCAATTGAATCAACGAGCCTCTTCTACTTGGGCTCTTCCTGCAGGATTCAAGGCAAATGAGAATGAGAGTGGTCCCCTCTTCCCACCTACCCCCAACCAACAATTCATTCAGCAGACACTGAAGTTGTAAATATACAGCTATTTCATCCTCACAAACAAGGATGAAAAATTTCCTCCGTGTTCTCCCCATTGTGGGAGAAAATGAATATTTTTGTGTAGTTCTCACCTGAGATTCACATACTCCAAAGGCTTGCAGGGAATTATTCTGGGCAGCAATCTATGTGTGTGATTTTTGACATGAAAATCATATCCACGTATGAAAAAAAAAACATGTTACCAGTGGACAAAGTCAGCTTGTCATTTGAGACACTGGGAATTTTGCAGCCCCGCAAACACTGTTGGGGTGCAATTCCTCTCCATCATGATCAATATAGTGAATGGTGTAGGATGATGAAAATTAACTCCCAAAGAATCACAAGGCCCATTTCCTTCTGAATCTGCAATCTGGACATGTTTAGAAAACATGACACAGTTTGAGGATATGTTTGATTCGGTGGCCATGGTGGAAAGAGCAACTAGGCAGAAGCAAGACTACTGCAATGCAAGTTACATGAGGCTATCCTTGAATTATGGAATCATAAAATTATTGTGAGTACTCCAAGGCTATCTAGTGAAACCCTCTATTAAACAAAAATACACAACTAAAGCACTCTAGCTTCTATTTAAAGGCCTCCTGTGGCCATCCAACCTCTGTTTAAAGATCTCTGTGAAGACCTTTTGAGGAAGTCTTTTCTGTTATCAAACATCTCTTGTCAGGAGGGAATTCTTTCTAATGTTTAACTAGAATCTCTTTTCTTGGAATTTGAATCCATTGGTTCAAGTTTCAGTCGCTAAAGCAGGGGAAAACAAGCTCGGCTTACCTTCTGTGTGACAGCCCTTCAGATATAACTAACCAGATCCACCAGGGCCCAATGCAATGCATCAATGCCACCTATAAAATGGTACCTGCAACCCTCTGTAATTGGAAAGAGCTTTCTCCTGTGGCAGGTACACACAGACAATTACTGACAGATTTGGAGGGTTTTCTGAGGTCAGACCTTTGACCCAACTGTGGATGATGTCAAAGGAAGCTTTTAGAGTCTTAGCTCAACAGATTCCCCTGAATGACAAACATCCCTACAGCTGCCTCCATCCTTCTCTCTTGTGACAGATTCATTCATTTTGGCATTTCTAAGATCCAGAGTGAGAGGCACAGTTTTTGACATTTTTATCACCAAGGTGACTTGTGAGTGATGGAACTGCCACTGAATGCTGATGGGTTTGATCCTAGGATGGTCTGCTACCATTGAAAACCACCCAAGAGATATAAGCACATACTTCCTTCTTCAGGGAGGTCCTTGAACTTCTCTACATGTCCCTAAACTTTTCCTTTCCAGGAAATTTGAGTTATGACACCTTCAACGCCACCAACCACTGTATTAACCCCCCTTTCTTCTCAGAGAACTCACAGAAAAGCACAACAGCTTTTGATAAGACACTAAATCCAGAGCAGGACTGTGACTTAGTACACTTTATCGACCCTTTTAGAAAATCCATCAAGTAAAGAAAACATCCACAGATTGCCTGTTAAGCACAATTCCTCCCCCACCTTTCCCACACCATACTTTTCCTAATAATATTCTGTCAATGTTCATAGGCCATCTCCTAGGCGCTTGAGGTTGTTTTACAACTTACAACCTTGGAATCATGGAATTGTAGAGTTTGAAGGGACCACCAGGGCCATCCCATCCAACCCCCTTTTGCCATGGAGGAAGATACCATCAAAGCACTCTCTTTGACAGACGGCCATCCAGCCTCTCTTTAAAAACCTCCAAAGGAGGAGACTTCACCGCACTCCATTGAAGCCACAGTGGATTCCACTGTGAACTTCTACTACTGACTTGTACAGTGAGAAGTCAATTCAGGCACTTTGGAAGGGAGATGATTTGATAACAGCAGCAGACAGGAAGGTCTCTGCTTCATAACAATGCCTAGCCTAGGGAGATAGCCACCCCATCTTGACTGACCAGAGCTTTCTGTACTTTGCCTCTGGATGAGGAGGAGGCTTCATACAGCAGCCGTGGCTAACGGACACTCTCTTTTGAGCCAGAACTACTGGTCATTCCAGGCCTCCTTGTTTGTACCAAAAGCTAACACACATCATGGCGACAGAATAAGCTTTCTTGATGGCAAACAGATACAGCAGGTGGCTTACAACAGAGTCCTTTGATTGATGAGTTCTAGCATTCTGTTATAGCAAGTGGTAGAATAATAAATTCTACCCAGACTATCCCAGTTTTACCCTGATTTCTGGGGTCCCGTGAGGAACATCTTAATGTGCTCCACGTGATGGGGAATGGAAACTAACCAGAGCACAAGCAATAGCAACGTGAGAGGCAGGGTAACCTAGCGGGGTCTTTTGAACCAGTGTTTACGGGGTCAGGCCAAGCCAAAAACCAAACAAAGATGTCCAATAAAATGATTTTATTGAATGAAAGTCTCATGCACCAACACAATCACTCACACACTCACTCAAGACCTATGAAGAAGCAAAAGAGAGGAAACTGGATAGGGGAACTATTGAAGGAATTGTAGCTAGGGTAATGCTGCACCTTTTACTGAAGTCCTTGGTCCGGGAAAAACAGCGGAGAAGTGGGGCTCAGCACGGAGAGGGTTGAGGGGATTACTCAACGGATGGAGAAACGGTCTGCTGGTATGACCAGGAGTGATCCAAAGAAACTCTCAAAAACTGGGATTATTTGTAGGGGAAAAGGTACCTGGAGGGCTAATCCTTTCCGGGGGAGAACAATGGGTGTTGCAACGGAAAAGAAGCTCCACAGTGGTAACTGCTTTTGCATGATGAGATCACGAGGTGTTGCCAAAGTTTCAGGATCTTGAGTTGCATTGGGTTGTGGTGTGAATTTATGTAGATGGTCCTTGCCTGATAGGACTTTATTGCTATCAGTGCTCAACTTGGGGAAAAGACGCTAATCTCCTCAAGTGGCTGAGGACTCTTCGTTTACTGTGGGCTTGCACAGCTTGAAGTCTCCTGGGGCTACGTGACTGGAGATTTTACTGACCTGACCTGGTTTTCAATCGTTTGACCGTTGCTGCCTACGTGCCCATCTGGGCGACCTCTCAGGCACATTAAATCACATTTTAATATCAAAATTGTAGACCCCAAGTCAGGGTTTAACAGTGAGGTAACACTAGTGTTATAACTGAACCTCTGGAATCCAATAAATGTGATACAGAGGAGTGAGGGGTTTCTGTCTCTAGATGACAGCTCCCTCCTTGAATGTGAGAAGCTGGTGGTGGATGCTCTCCTCAACAGGACTAGATGGACACTAGAAGGGTGCCTCTCTCCTTTGAAGTCTGGGGAAGAGAGAAGGAGAAACATCATAGCATTCAACATAAACAAACAAGAAAAACAATGTTTATTTATAACACTTTTTCCACAAAAGGGGGAAACATCAAACATTTACAATCAGAGACAAAGACAATAAAACATGACACTATATATAAACCCTCAACATCCCACCAGCCACCCCAACAACCCCAGGAACAACTCAGCAACTTAACCTGGCAAACTAAAGAGGAAGGTCTTCAACTCCTTATGAAAATGGGTGAGACCTTCCTCCGGCCAGAGGTCCAAAGGAAGATCATTCCACAAATGTGGAGCCAGATCTTGGAAGGCTTGCAGCCTTGATTGGGATATCTTGTGTCAGTGGAATCCTTTGCCTGTAGATCTGGAATTCTCAGATGGTGGATCAATGCTCGCTGAGCTGCCAGGTACTGGTGAAACATCTTGAATAGAAAACACAGAGCAATCAAGTACCTGGCATCTCAGGGCCAATCGTCTACAAATCTCTCATCAGCTTCTGGGCGTCCTTTTTGCTTTGTGCTCGTGTATTTCTTGGGATCCTTAACCTCTCTGGACTGGCAATGTTTAACATCTTCTTGTCTTATCCTTTCACTCCAGTTACTCTGAGAGACAGAGAGAGAGAAAGATTTGAAACAATTGTAGAACAAATTATGTATTAAATTGGATACATCTCAAACCTCTCTCCAAAGTTCCTTTCTCCCAGTGGTCTCCCATCCAAGTGCTAAGCAAGGCTGATCATGCTTAACTCCTGAAGTCAGATGAGACCTGGTGTGATGTGGTTTGGTTCAAAAGGCCTCTTCAGGGTATGGACTGGATCACATCCTGACTGCACGGTGCTCTTTTCTTCAGAATATTGAAAGCTGGCGTTTGTGGTAGTCACTCCTTATCCACGGTATCCCTTTCTTTAGTTTCAGTTTCCCACGGTCTAAAAATATTAAATGGAAAATAGAAAGGAAAAAAGCCCTCTTCCCTCACAGACTCATCTCCTCCCTCCCACCCTTTGCCCAGTCTATTCCCTGGTATCCGTGTGATAGCACCCACCTGGCCTGCTCCAGCCCTGGTATCACCAAAAGTAGCCCTCCAGCTTTTCAGGGGCGCAGAGAGATGCCAAAGACTTCCGCAATACCAAAAAGCATGAGTCTTTTGAGTCTCTTTATGGTCTCTGTGAAGTTAGAGGGCTAGAGCAGGCTCCTACTATCTGTGGTTTGGTTCTATCCATGATTCCAGGCATCTATGGGGGGGGAGGGGTACATGTCTCCCATGCATAAAGGGGGGCTAATGTGTGTCTGTATGTATGTGTATATATGTGATATGCTTATTTATATCCCAGCTTTCTGCCAGCATAGGATCCAAAGCAGTTAGTTTGTTTAATGTCAAACTCTTCTCCAAGGACAGAATTCTAGGTAGCCTAGACCACGAATAAAACAAGAGAGAGGCTGCCATTCTGTTTGGGCCTTACATTTTCATACATGGCCTCATATATGGACAAAGTTCAACATACAGGCATCTGTTGCGTGGTGGGGGAGTGACTGAGGACAAATGGCCCAATGCACAATGCGCACAACCGGTGCGTGTTGTGGCACTCCCCTGTGTGCATCCAGACACCAGCTAGGAAGAACCAGGGCTCAACAGGAGTGCCGGATGTATGTTGGAAGTGTACATCGGAGGTACCTGATGTGCCAGAGCCCAGATGCGCTCCGTAAAGTTAGAAACCATAGACTGTGCTACAGGATTTTGGATGAAGCTAAAAGACCCGATGATCAAAAAAATGTTAAAACACAATTAAACAAGACACAATACTTAAATATTTGTTTAAACGCAAAGGTCTTTGCTTGATGGTGAAAATGGAGCAGAAAGGGGTTCAGCCTAGCCTTCTGTGAGAGAGAATTCCACAGTGGCGGAGCAGTCACCGGGAAGGCCTTCTCCTGCATCCTCACCAGATGGGCCTGTGAAGGACAGAGCGTAAGGCTCAGCCCCCCAGTATCTTACGTCTCGCAGAAGTTCGTACAGAGAGAGAAGGTCTGTTGGAAATGCTGAACTCTCAAACCTACTTACCTTTTGTTGCTGACATTTAACACAATTTGGAGGAAGGGGACTGATCTCCCAGCATGCATTTTGTCACCTTTATTACCGTCCATTAGAAGCTGCATTTCTCTAGCATAGACCAGCAAGTGAGAAACTCAAAATGAGAAATGCAAACTGTACCGAGACATCCTTTATCACCTTCATCTTCTCAAAAAGCTTGGGGAATCAAATTCAGTTCGCTTCAAAATAGATTAGTGGGATGAAAACTCTCCAAGTTAATCGTCTAAAGATGAAAAAAAAATCCAAACTGTTTTACTCCTTCCGATTTTTAATTATTTTGTTTTTATTGTCTATATCAGATTGCATTTCTTCTCTCTGAACAGGGACTGTTGGGTTTCATTAAGTTCTCTAACTCATACAAAAAATTAGTAAAAAATAAATTATATTGGCCAGAGTGAGAGTGAGAACCACAAACTTTTTCTTTTCACTTGTGAGCTAGGTCAGATGTTTTGTGTCTGTCTCAAGGGAACTTTTGCTCTTGCAAGAAGTATGTAAATCACACAACTGAATTACAAGAGGTGATTTCTCCTTGCATACACTTTTTAAATTGGCATCTTTTTTGAACATGTCTAGATCAAGGTGACCAAGGTGGTATAAGGCCTGGAAGCCAAACCCTGTGGAGAACAGCTTAGGCAGCTGGCTAAGTTGAGCTGCAGAAGAAAAGACTGAGGGCTGACACGATAGCCATCTTCCAGTATCTGAAGGGACATCTTGTAGAAGGTGGAGCAAGCTTGTTTTCTGCTGCTCCAGAGGGTAGAAAATGAACCACTGCAGATTAGAAGAGAGATTCCACCAAAATAGTAGAAGAATTTCTTGACTGGAAGAGCAGTTTGACAGTGGAACAAACTGCCTCAGAATGTGGTAGAGTCTCCACCTTTGGAAGTTTGTAAACAGAGGTTGGATCATGGCCATCTTTCCCTGAGGAATAGTCACTTCCTGTCACCATTTGGCTTCAGAGGACAACAAGGTCTTTGGGCTTGCTGTGAGAATCTAGGTGGGTCTGGGGAAAAATTAGCCTCTGATTCCCACACAGTTGCCACCTCTGATTGGGACCTTCTCCAGGACACCTAACAAAGCTAACGTGGATCAAGGAATAAATCTACTGCAAACATTATCATTAGGTCTTAGGTTTTGGCCTAGAAATCTTGGAGCTTGGGATGCTCCTGACCAGGAACTCTGCTCCCAGGATACTTTACTTAAGAACCAGGTAGCATTTAAAACCAGAATTTTTGGGACTAATCAATGAAGAATTGGAGAAGAGCCATGGGAGACTACTTCAGTGTATGACTACAGCAGCAAAACTGTTGGATGCACAAAATGGGAGAACTTGATACTATCTACGAGGGAGGAACGGTTGTTAAATTTGACTGATCTAACAGAAATGGACAAATTATCTGGCTTGACTAGAGAAAAGAAGAAGTAAACAGGATACAGGGCCCCATGTGCTGACTCATGGTTACTTGCTTTATTTATATTTACATTTATAAAAATCCCAGTGTGTTCCAGCCTCTATCAAAGTTGTCCTTCCAGTTCTCTGCTTTTGATTAGAGAAAAACTGTTGGAGACATTTCTAAAAGAATGGAAGCCCCTTATAGACTTTTTGCAGAAAAAGGAAAATGATTTAGCAACTTTTGGTTTTGACAATTAGCGAGATTGGGTTATTGGAAGAAGGGAACAATGTAGTTTTAGAGATAGAGGTTTGATTATAGCATATGTATGTACAACTGCCAAAAAGAAAGTCAGAAGCCACGCTTTCATGATCATTTAGATATGGAAATTTCGATGCAACTTTGAAGAAGCCCAAGAAGCTAATATTAGTTCTCCTTCTTTAGGAAGCTGGAAACCAAGCATGTGACCCCATTATCCCTGTCTGAGTTGTTGTAGTAAGTATGTCAGTTTAGTTAGTTGTTGGATGATTAGTTTAGTTAGTAGATATTTAGGTGTTTGAGTATGTATGTTTCCCTACATGTTGTTTTTTTATCAGTCAAAACAGTTTTCAATAAAAATATTTTTAAAAAAGAAACCACACTGTCTTTTTTGCTACATTCCTATTTATATCCTAATTTTCTTTCTTCTTTTTCTCTATTTTTGTGTTTTTTTTAAAAAAATGTATTTTTATTGCGTTTTGAAAAATATTATTTTTTAAAAAAGAACAGGGTGGCATCTTCCTTCAGAGTTAGAAAAAAAATATTTTTGTTGTGTATTCTCAGAGTACTGAAGAATGGAGTGGTATCTTCCTTCAGAGTTAGAAGATTCATTGTCCTAAGTAGGGAGAGGGCAGAGCATCTCTTACATGGCATCCCTTCAGATATTGCTGAGAGCTAGTATGGTGTAGAGACCGTGGCCATTTCCACACGGCACTCTTATAGCGCGATTATTCCACTTTCAACTTCCTATGGAATCCTGGGGTTTGCAGTTTCTGGAGGGGCCGGGGGGGCCCTCCCAAAACTGCAAACCCCAGGATTCCATAGGAGGTTGAAAGTGGAATAATCGCACTATGAGAGTGCCGTGCGGAAATGGTCCAGGATTCAGTTCCCTGCTTGGCCCTGGAAATCCACTGGGTGACCTTGGTGCATCACACACTCTCAGCCCCAGAAAACCCTGTGATAGTTTCACCTTAGGGTTGTGTTACCCTGTATTCTGGGGGTCCCAGGAGGGACACCTAAATAGCCTTGTAATTACACAAATTGGGGAAATTAGTCTAGAGCACTGGTTGGCAAACGAGAGGCAGGGTAACGCAGTGGGATCTTGCAACCCAGTGTTTACAGGGTCAGGCCAAGCCAAGAAGCAGACTGGCTTGAAAATAATGAATGATCTTTATTAAAGACAGGCACACAATGTAAGCAACACACGCACACAGATAACTACAGAAAATAAAGGTGTGAGTAAGATAGCAGGATTTTCAGAGGGATATTTAGTTCGGGTGATACGAAACCTGTCCTGAAGTCCAGAAGAAAATGGAAAGCAAAGCTGGGGTTTGACGTATCTCAGCACGTGGAGCTGAGGGGAAGCTCGCCAAGCGATGCGGCAGCAAGGTGGTCTGGAACTCGGGAGCGATAGGAGGAAGCGCTCAAAGTCAGGGGTTTTTATAAGGAGAATTGTGACCGCAGGCTAGGTCGGACTTGGGGAAAACAATAGATTTGGAGCTGGAGAGAAAGCCTCCGAAAGGTCAGAATTTGAATGATTGAGTTACAGCCAAATTGTCAATAGGACAGCCGGTGTGCAAACGCGGAGTACTTGAGCGTTGTATAGTCCAATCATCAAGCGGCCAGCACGGGGCAGAGGACCTTTCGAGAGTTGCGTGCATACCTAATGGAGGTACTTGCCTTGAGGTCTCCTAAAGCGGCGAGTCGGCTGTTTCTGGCCTGCCTGTATTGTTTTCGGAATATTATGGCGATTATCGGCCGAGCCTGTGTGCGTGCTTGTCCGGGGCCTCGCAAGCACGCGGAAGGGATATGTGAAGCCGAATTAGTGATATAAAAAGATATCTTTTATATCCCCCAAAGCTTGGGCTAGCCAGGGCAGTAACAGTTGCCAGAAGTCAGAAATGACTTGAAGGCACCCAACACCAACAACAAGTAGGCAGGTAGGCATTTGCAAAGCTGTATGCTCATCTTTCATCAAATCATCTCTCTACCTATCTCTCTCTCTCTCTCTCTCTCTCTTTCTCTTTCAGTGTCTCTCTCTCAAAACCAAATGTGCCTTTGTTTCCACAGAACGGCTAGCACCTTCAAAGACCATGGGGATTTATGGATGTGTTGATGCATGGATTTACTGAAATATTTATATAGCACATTTTAATGTGCCATCTCAGGATGGACTACAAGTAAAACCATATAAATGATGTAAAACAATTCAATATTAAAAACAGGTTTTTTTCTATTTAAAAAAAGTTCAAAGTGATTAGAAACAGATAAAACAAGTGGAGAAGCCAAAACATCTAAAACGGCAATTTAAAGGCACGTACAATGAACACTTAAATGTAAATTACCCCCAAACACTGCTCAGCTTTAATAAGAAGTCATGTTTTGACTTGGGGACAGAAAGAAATGAACGTTGTCACAAATTGTACCCCCAAGAGGAGGACAGTCTCACCCAGCCCCAAATAATATTTCATAGATGGAAACCAGGGCCATTTCCTGTTATAGCGCGATTATTCCACTTTCAACATCCTATGGAATCCTGGGGTTTGCAGTTTTGGAAGGGGCCAGCCAGCCCCTTCCAGCACTATAACAGTCTAGTGCGGAAGTGGCCTAGGACACATGTGGCTAAGTAACACAACATGGTGGTCAAGGACACAGAAGTTATTAATGAGGAACAACTGACGAGCTAGGAGAGGTTGCAGCAATGTGCTTTGACCTGAGTGGAGGGAAAAGGGCAAAATTCAGTCCCCTCCTCACCTCCACTGAGTTCAATGAATGCAAACTCTTTATGCACTTTGAGCCCAGTTTGCAGCAGTTAAGCTGAGGACAAGGTGGAAAGTGGCAGAAGGAGGAGGAAGAGGGAGAAACCAGGACATTAGAAGGAGCTCAAGAGGCAGGAGGAGAGAGGATGAATCAGAACTGTCCCTGCCGAATCAGGACTCGGGCCGTTTCCACACTAGACCGTTATAGCGCTATGATTCCACTTGCAACATCCTATGGAATCCTGGGGTTTGCAGTTTCGGGAGGGACCCGCAAGCCCCTCCCGAAACTGCAAACTCCAGGATTCCATAGGATGTTGCAAGTGGAATCATAGTGCTATAACGATCTAGTGTGGTGTTACTGTGGTTTCTAGTCCAAACTTGAGGTATATTAGATATTACTTGATATCAAGAATTTGGCCTTCACTACCCATTCCTCTCCATGTGCTTGCGAGGCCCCTGGACAAGCACGCACACGGGCACGGCCAAAAATAGCTGAACTATTCAAAACAAAATCCAGGCAGGCCAGTAATTGCCAGATTGCAGCTTTAGGAGACCTCCAGGCAAGTACCTTCTTAAGATCACATTATGTATGCACGCTGTTTACAAAAGATCCCCTGCCCCGAGCAGGCAGCTTGACGAGCGGACTATCCAACTCTCAAGCGCTCCGCGTTTGCATACTGTCTACGCTATTGACAATGCTGTCATAATTCAATCATCTAAAGTACTGACCTTTCGGAGGCTTTGTCTCCAGCCCAAAATCCACTGTTTTCCCCGGGAACGGACTAGCCTCCAGGCACATTTTCCCCTATAAGAACCCCAGATTTTGAGCGTCTCATTGGATTGCTCGTGACTTGCCTCCCGACTTGCTGCCGCTCCGTTTGATGAGCCTCCCCTCAGCCTCCATGTGCTGAGAATCTACGCTCCCCAGCTTCTTTCCTTTTACCGGGCTACAGGACCAGGTGTAGTATTTCCCCAAAAATCCTCCTGAAAATCCCCTATCTATTTTCCTCTCTTTATTTCCTTAGGACTGTGTGCGTGACTGTGCAATCGTGCAGTATTTCTTAATTTTCTAAGTGAGTGAGTGCGTACGCTCACTGTGAATTTATAAATAAAGGAAAACAATAATTATTTACTTCTGTTTGATTATTGACCCGGTCTGACCCCGTAGACATTGGGTAAAAGATCTCGCTACGTTGCCCTGCCTTTCGCATTGCTAACTGGTGCTCTAGCTAATTCCCATTCCCCATTATTTTGAGCACATTGAGGTGTCCCTTACGGGACCCCAGAAATCAGGGTAACAGCGGAAATGGCCAATGAGAGGGTGTGCATTGCACAACTGGGGTGCCACAGCCAAAAAGTCTTTCTCTCGTGTCCTCTGGTGGTACCACACTGGTGGTACATAGAAGAGGGCCCCTCCTGTTGGACCTCAGTCCTTAAGTAAGTATATATACTTTGCTTCTAAGGCCATCCTGCTATTTTTCAGGAAGTTGGTTTTCTCCCAACAGCCACCTAAAGGCTGCCAGTGAATTCTCTCCCTGTAAGTGTCTCTGTGTGCACAGAACTGCCTGTAAACAATTAAAGTTAATTAAGATAGTTTATCACTCAAAAGTAAAGCTGCCTTATCAGCAGGTATCAGTAGGCTAAGAAAACAAAGGCTTGGCCCTAAGAGAGAAATAGCTGGTCCCTCTTTCCATGTCAAGCACCAAGCGGCACACAATCATTTCTTTTTGATGCTCTCTGCTTGAGCTGGGTGTTCCATTTGCAGAGTCATTAATGGCAATTAGCTAATCACTCTCCTCTAGCAGCTTTAACTGTTGTCATCCCACTGTAGGAGTGACTCATTTATACTTTTTTTGGCAGTCTTCCTGCGTATTTCTATCAGAACACCTCCACAAACTCACCTCACTCTTCAGTTTCCTAGAATCATAGAATCATGAAACTGGAAGAGACCCCAGGGTCCTTCTAATCCAACCTCCTTCTGCCAGGCAGGAACAGACCATCAAAGCATTTCCAACAGATGGCCACCCAACCTCTCTTTAAAAACCTCCAAAGAAGGAAACTCCAACACACTCCCAAGCATCCCTGTATTCCACTGATAAAGTGTTCTTGTCATCAGGACATTCTTCTTCATGTTTAGGTGGAATCTCTTTTCCTGAAGCTTGAATCCATTGCTCCTTATCCTAGTCTCTGGAGCAGCAGAAAAGAGGCTTGCTCCCTCCTTGACATGACCTTCCTTCAAATATTTAAACATAGTTATCATATCCCTTCTTAATTTTCTCTTCTCCATGCTAAACATATCCAGCCCAAGACTTTCTGTTACAAATTAAAAAAAAAAAAAAAAAGTCCTCTCTTAGGCCTAAAATGGCCCAGAAAGATGGAACTGTGATGAAAAAGCCCCTGTGTTCCCTAGAGGCTGTCTCTAGGGCAAAGAAAGAATTTACTTTTTCATTTGGTGATGCAGTCTCCCAAGATTGCCTGGGGTGCTAAGGCATATCGCTGTCCTCCAACAGTTGCCCAGGTCTGCTCGTTTTTTTCACCTTAATCTTCTGGTTTCCATTCAGTATTCTGCTGCTGAGATTATCCTTCAGCTTGCTGTTTTGATCACGTTACGTCCCTTTTGATATCGCTTCATAGTGTTACTTCACTGGAAAAACCCTATCCCAGGGTCTACAATTTTGATATTAAAATATGATTCAATGTGCCTGAGAGGTCACCGGATGGGCACGTAGGCAGCAATGGTCAAAGATCGAAAACCAGGTCAGGCCAGTAAAATCCCCAGTCACGTATCCCCAGGAGACCTCAAGCTGTGCAAACCCACAGTAGACAAAGGGCCTAAGCCCCCTAGAAGCTGACTTGAGGGGATTAATGTGTTTGCCCCAAGTTGAGCAAATATCCTATCAGGCGAGGACCATTTACATGAAGCCACATCACAACCCAATGCAGCCGAAGATCCTGAGACCTTGGCAACACCTTGTAATCTCATCAAGCAAAGGAAGTTACCATTGTGGAGCTTCTTTTCCACTGCAACACCCATTGTTCTCCCGAGAAAGGATTAGTCCTCCAGGTACTTTTCCCCCTACAAATAGTCCCAGTTTTTGAGTGGTTCTTTGGATCATTCCTGGTCATCCCAGCTGACCGTTTCTCCATCCGTTGAGTAATCCCCTCAGCCCTCTCCATGCTGAGCCCCACTTCTCTGCTGTTTTCCCAGACTAAGGACTTCAGGAAAAGATGCAGTATTACCGCAGCTACAACCCCTTCAATATTCCCCTATCCAGTTTGCTTTCTTTTGCTTCTTCCTAGGTCTTGAGTGAGTGTGTGAGTGATTGCGTTGCTGCATGAGACTTTCCTTCAATAAAATCATTTATTGGACATTCTTGTTTGGTTTTCGGCTTGGCCTGATCCCGTAAAAACTGGGTCAAAAGACCCCGCTAGGTTATCCTGCCCCTCGCATTGCTATTGCTTGTGCTCTGGCTAGTTTCCATTCCTCATCACATGGAGCACATTGAGGTGTCCCCCAAGGGACCCCGGAAATCAGGGTAACAATAGGCTACCCATTCCTTCTTGGATTCAATATAAGCTTCTTCTTTTAATGTTCAAGGCTCTCCGTGACCTTGCTCCCTGCTCTCTTTTAGCCCTTATTTCTTTTTCCTAGCCCTGCTGGAGATCTGCATTCTAGGAACTCCAGGCTTCTCACCCAACCAAAGGTTTCCTTTTCCTTGGCTTGGCTTCATACGTTTTCACCCCCTGCTCCACAGCCTTTGAATTGCCTCCCTAAACGTTTGCAGACTGATCCTTACCTAGGCCATTTCCGCACGACACTCTTATAGCGCGATGATTCCACTTTCAACCTCCTATGGAATCCTGGGGCCTGCCAGCCCCTCCTGGAACTGCAAACCCCAGGATTCCATAGGAAGTTGAAAGTGGAATCCAGAGGAGGGCGACCAAAATGGTGAAGGGCCTGGAAGCCATGCCCGATGAGGATAGACTTAGAGAGCTGGGGATGTTCAGTCTGCAGAAGAGAAGGTTAAGAGGGGACACGATAGCCATGTTTAAATATTTGAAGGGATGCCATGTAGAGGAGGGAGACGGCTTGTTTTCTGCCACTCCAGAGACCAGGACAAGGAGCAATGGATTCAAGCTGCAGGAAAGGAGATTCCACCTGAACCTCAGGAAGAACTTCCTGACGGTCAGGGCTGTCCGGCAGTGGAATCTGCTGCCTCGGAGTGTGGTGGAGTCTCCTTCTTTGGAGGTTTTTAAGCAGAGGCTGGATGGCCATCTGTTGGGAGTGCTTTGGGGGTGTTCCTGCATGGCAGGGGGTTGGACTGGATGGCCCGTGTGGTCTCTTCCAACTCTACATTTCTATGATTCTATGATTCTATGATTCTATGATTCTATGAATCATCGTGCTATAGGAGTGTCCTGCGGAAATGTTCGATGTTTTCTAGTTTTTCCAAAGCTTTTGGAATTTTAGTTTAATTAATCTTATGTATTTTGATAACAGGTGTTTTTTTTCAGTTCTCTTTATATTATTTTGTCTTTTTTCTATTTGATCTGGATCATTTGTTTTACAATTGCGTGGTATAGTATGATTATTCCTTCCTTCCCTTTGTGTGCCTGTGTCTGTGTGTACACACATATTCTAGAGTGTGAGCCTTTGGCAAGATGCACTGTTTTTGGTTATTTTACTTGTAAAGCAGCATGCACGTGGATGGCACTATATAAATGAACTAGGGGTGGGACAAATCCAGAATTTTCTGGATCTGGATCCAAATCCCTGGAAGGTTCTGGGGATCCATGAAATCTCACAAATCTTGAATCTTTTGAATCCTTTTATTAAAAAGGGTTTGAAAAGCAAGGGAAAGAAGGATAATCTTGGGCAAGAGACACTGTCAGCCTTAGCAAAAGCCTGGGCAAAGGCAAACCTCCCTCTGAAGAAATCTGGCCAGGACGATTGTCATAGTTTTGCCTCAGGATCTCCCCAGATTGAAAATGACATGAAGGCTCTTTGTACACAGGCAGGAAAATGTGAATTAATCCCACCTTTTCCTGCCTGTGCAAAGAGGGCCACATACTACACTACAGAGATAATACAGGTCAAAACTGGCTTTTCTTTGCCTAGCTCCTTCTGGCATCCTGGGGTTTGCAGTTGATGATGCCCCAGCACACTTTGGCAGAGAAGGCTGTGACAGCTTGTAAACCTACAAACCCCAGAATTGTGTATGAAAGAGCTTTGCAAGGGAGCTATGCAAAGGGATCTTTCAGTTGTCCTTGAAATCTCAAGCCTATCCCTTCCAGTCAAGTGCTGAACTGAAATATAAACTGTTGAATTTGAATATCTTAGAATACAAGCCCAGATGTAATTTCTGAAATTGTTAGCAAAGGCCATTATTATTCCAAGGGAAAAACTCACCTACTTGCCATCTCCCCTTGTGTGTCTGGTCTCCCAAGTTTTCAGGCATCCCGGTCTCCAACAACCATTTGGTTGGTGGATTCAAAAGATTCGGTTTGCCTATTTTGGTGCAGGGATTTGGATTCGCGAATCTCGAATCCTTGCTGGGGATTCGAGGATTCAGTTGGTCCATCTCTAAAGTGAAGCGTAACAGCTAACAACCACCAGAGGCATATCGATGCCAAGGGGCACAAAAAAGCCGTGCCAGAAGATGTAGCAGTGGAGGAGGAGGAGGAAGTGGCTCTGGAGGGCGGAGAGGGTTGCCCTAGTCACTGTTTGTGCTGGATATGTCACTGACAACAGTGGCAACAACAAGCACACTGAGATTATACTTGCACAGTGTAAACCACCATTTTGAGTGTGAATCTCCCCCATGCAAAGCCGTGCCTTGCTTGCACTATGCAAACCCTTCTATTGAATGGCAACATCACACAACCGAATACATACCCAAGCATGCAACCAAATGTAAGCCATTTCCGCACTAGACTGTTATAGCGCTATGATTCCACTTTCAACATCCTATGGAATCCTGGGGTTTTCAGTGTCAGAAACTGCAAACCCCAGGATTCCATAGGATGTTGAAAGTGGAATCATAGCGCTATAACGGTCTAGTGCGGAAATGGCCATATAAACCAATGTGGATGTGCTTCCATTTGCATCTATATGTGCATTCCATGTGCAACGGCACAATATTTTCAAATCCTCTTCCACCGCTTCTGCTGGCTGTTTGCCATAATAAATTTTATCTATTTATTCATTCTCTTCCACCACCTTGAACTGAATGTGGATTTTCTGCAGCAGACGAAAATGCCCATTTGCTTCCACAGTGGGGTTTATTCATGAGCAAGATACCAAGGGTATTCTAGCCACTGAGTTCTGCAGGTTTTCTATAGCTGCACAAATAAGATGCCATGCAGAATGGTGGGATGGATTATGTCAGCCGCCACATTGATTTTACTCCATAAGAATTCTAAAAAGTGTTTTCCCTCCCTGAAGGAAATGTAATGTTAACACATCCCAGGCCATTTCTGCGCTAGCCTGTTATAGCGCTATGATTCCACTTTCAACATCCTATGGAATCCTGGGGTTTGCAGACCAGAAAGTGGAATCATAGCGCTATAACAGGCTGGTGCGGAAATGGCCCCAGTGTGATGTTATTGTGTTAAAGGGTTTTATGAACTCCTCTTCCTTCTGTGCTGAGGATTGCCTCATCCCCACCTGTCTCCACGTTGAGCTGTTGTCAACTTCCACTCAGAAGCCGAATTTTCTTAGCAGATCCGGAGTTCCACCCATGGCTAAACTGAACCAGGTTTAAGCCATTTGATATGACGTGTTCTCAGCCAGCTGCACTTTAAAGCCGAACTTTAAGCTGAATCAGGGGTGCCCAGTGTTTCCTTCCGCCTCCAATGAGCTATTAAATGGGTTAACCCTTTGTGGTAAGCTCATTTTAGGGAATTTTTGAATGATTTTAATAATGATAGCAGATGGGGAAAGGAGGATACGGTCTCTAAGATAAATAAGGTGTTGCCCTTTGGGGTGTTTAGTTTTATTATGCTGGGTAGTACTTGATTTTCTGATTTTATTAAAAATGTGATTTTAGGCTGCAGGATCCACAGGACAGAGGTGGGCAAAGTACAGCCTGTGAGCCATAGGTGACTCCTGGAAAGCACTTTTGTGGGCTCTGAGCCCCCCGCCCTACCCTCCCAGTTCCTCAAACTCCCCAAAATTTTAAAAATCAGCACAATTTGGGGGGAACGTTTGCCTCCAAAGCATGTAGAGAGCCCTCCAAACAGGTGAAGACACATTAAAATCCTTCCATCCCAACCCCTAAATACTTCAATTTTCCTCTGCAGTCTCAAGATGGTGACAGGAAGGGATGTCATCTCACTTCTGGTCACCATTTTAAGAGTGACTGCAGGGAAAACCGAGATGTCTCAGGGTTGTTGTGGGAGGGTGTGACCTGTGGAGTGGCTTGGGGGCAAATTGGCCCTTGGCCCACACGCAACTGCTGGCTGTAACTGCAATAGGGAGTTACCGTGGGCACACTCCCTAGGGTGCTCCTTACCTTTGTGAGATCCCAAGGTCCAGAAATCAACCAGCAGTTTTAGCTAGCAGCTAAAGACTTAAAAGGAAAGCAACAAGGTAAAGCTTGCAAGACAGAAAAAAGCTTTTAATAACAAAACTAAATGAGCAAAACAAGGTAAAATGGGGAAGCAAGTGCAAGCAGATGCCGGAGTGAGGTTAGCTCTATAGCAGTTAGCAATAGCATTTCTATACCACTTATCAGTGCTAAGCATTCCCTAAGCGGTTTACAATGTGTTTAGCTAATTGCCCCCAACAAGCTGGGTACTCATTTTACTGACCTGCAGAAGGATGGAAGGCTGAGTCAACCTGGAGGATCGAACTCACAACCTTGTGGCCGCAGTACTGGCATTTAACCACTGCACCAACAGGGCTCTATGGCCTGCAATGTCTGGAGCCTCCCAGACTGGGAAAATCAGAGGGGGAGCAACCACAAGAACTGAACTACAGTTACGTATAGCTTCATTAAGTGTCATTGTAATATTATCTTTCACACCCCCGAGGTGGGATTTGGTATTATAATTCGGGACCACCTATATGCACATGCGCAATGCTTGAAGGCTGACATAATGTGCCTAGTGGGACTGTAGTTAAGTGCTGGTACTGCAGCCACAACGTTGTGAGTTCAATCCTGCAGAGCTCCGGCTTGACTCAGCCTTCCATCCTTCCACAGGCAGGTAAAAGGAGTACCCAACTTGTTGGGGGCAGCTAGCTAACACACATTGTAAACCGCTTAGGGAGTGCTTAGCACTGACAAGTGGTATAGTAATGTACCTGCTTTTGCTCTTGCTCTTGCTATTCATGACATGGCTTCCTATACGTATGGAGTTATCTGCTCCCCAGGAAGGACCATGTAACCTTTGAAGACTATATAAGATGTGGTTTGTCTTGTGTTTGGGGAACACTTGATTTGCTGAGTGCCTTGTGTTCCATTCTGCAGAATTTTCAATAAAAGAACTTTGATCTTTCTCCCAGTGTGGCTTGTTGGCTGGCGCCCTGGGCACGATCCCTGCCCAGGGTCCCTTCTCTGGGAAAAATCCAGGTGTGACACCTCTCTAGTGAATCAGTCTGGAAGGAAAGGGGAGAGAGGGTGTCTGGTTGCCATGGAGACAGGAGGGGATGCAGCAGGGGAGGAGAGAGTTATTTCAGAGGAAGCGGGCAGTGAGGTTTTGCTCCCTGTTTTAAAAATATCATTTGTTTATTTAAGCTTCTGCTGTTATTGCAATGCAGGGGTGAGGAAGAGGGACTGGACTTGTTCTGGACCAGTATGAGAGCTCCCCAGTGACGATCCAGACTTCATTCTCACATACTCACACGCAGAAGCACATAGGAAGCATCTTTATTTGGAGTCATATTGTTGGCCCATTTAACCCAGTATCACCAACACTGATCGGCAGCCACAGCTCCCCAGGTATTTCAGGAAGGATTCTTTGCTTCTTGTTACAGTAATTCTTCACTTATTTAGTTTGCACCCCACCTCTTTCTTAACAACTGGAGTCAAGGCAGCTAACTGGCCTTGAGCAGCTGACGTGTGTCTTCCTACACAGCAGAAGGGGGTTGGACTGGATGGCCCCCTCGGGCTCTCTTCCATCTCTGTGACTCTCTGGTTCTGCTGATTCTATGATTCTAACAATACAGTGAACAAATAAGTGCAATCAAAAGACAAAACAGAATAAATTAAATTATAAGTCGTGTTATCACAGCCTAACCTCCACTCTGTGGGATGTGCTATTTTCATAATCAAATGTATTTATGGCTGGAAAACATGCTTGAAAATGTGCTGGCCAGAAGCATGTTTCCAGGTCAGGCCAACCTCAGACAGGGTCGGGTGCTGAGAAGAGTTTGCCAAAGTGCCACTGTCTGGAAGTGAGTGTAGACCCTGGCCTCCCCAAGACTTACCTGGTCCTGAATACTGATATGCATTCCTGCTATAAAACAAGATTTATTGGTGATACACGATGCAGTAGATGGTACACAGCAGGAAAGATTTCTAGCTCCTTTGTACTGAGAGGAAAACCCTCTTTTGGCAAAAGAACCAGGCAATGTTAGCAAACAAGGCGGGGTGGGTTGGTGGGAATATAGCTTTTTATTTGTGCCAGCAAAGGTCAGACACACAAAAGGCTGGAAAGAAAGAAAAAAGTCAGTCCTTTAGCACTAGGTAAGCATTGCGTTTATAGTGTTAAAACTGCTAAAGTTTCAGAAGTTTCTTGAAACTTCTTTAACCAGTCGCCATTTGAGCATTCACCTATCATGTGCTGATGTAACCCTTATTAAAATAGCAAAACGCTTCTAGCGATGCCATTTCAGTTGAAGCCATTTCTTTTGTTTTTTGGCAAGTTCAACTGGACTTCTAGCATGTTATTGTTGGAAACCTGTGACCTCCCCGGCAAAATGTACATTCTAACCAGGCCAGCTACTCTCCCATTAGGCAATTCTGTGTGATTCCTTAACACAAAGCTCAATACTCACTTCCAATTAATGACGCCTTCCAATTGCTTCTGAGTAATGGCACCTTTGAATTTTATGACACTTTCACGGTGGGGAGGCAACATCCCTTCACCGTCAATGGAAGAATAGGGCACCAAAATTTATTCTAACCAGACTATCCCTAGCCAACCATCAAATTCCCCATTTCTGGATATATGGAGAGCCCCTGGGCTGGGGCACCCCTCCCCAGCCAAGGGCGAAGGAAGGTGGGTTGCCGAGGGTTATGTAGTGCAGCAGCAAAGAAAACCAAAGTATGCATTCATGAGCTATCTCTCCCCCTCAATAGCTATGAGAACTGTCTAAGCTGGTTGGGAATTGGGGAAAATTAACTTCGCTGGGTTGTTCTCAGCCTTCTCCTCCCAGCCTCAAACTTGCAAGCTAAGGCAGTAAGTATCAGACAAGGTCACTAACACAAATTAACTCTTTTTCTGTACTGGACAGCTGACAAGGCTTGGGTACGATGCTAAGAAGGACTCCAGATTGGTGGCAGAGGCCCAGTTCACTCCTGTAAGAGACCTACCTGCCACTGCAGCTGCTTACCAGGAGCTCCTCTTCTGGAGCTTCTCCACCACCCTCATGAGTGGAATTATTCACTCTCTTCTGCTGATGTGGCCATGACTTTCTGAAGAGGGTGGGTCCATCCTAGTCTGAAATCTCCACCCTGAGCATTCTGCCTTGGAGACCCTCTACTACTAGTCATAGAATCATAGAATCATAGAAATGTAGAGTTGGAAGAGACCACACGGGCCATCCAGTCCAACCCCCTGCCATGCAGGAACACCCTCAAAGCACTCCCGACAGATGGCCATCCAGCCTCTGCTCAAAAACCTCCAAGGAAGGAGACTCCACCACACTCCGAGGCAGCCTATTCCACTGCCGAACAGCCCTGACCGTCAGGAAGTTCTTCCTGAGGTTCAGGTGGAATCTCCTTTCCTGCAGCTTGAATCCATTGTTCCTTGTCCTGGTCTCTGGAGCAGCAGAAAACAAGCCCTCTCCTTCCTCTACATGGCATCCCTTCAAATATTTAAACATGGCTATCATGTCCCCTCTTCACCTTCTCTTCTGCAGACTAAACATACCCAGCTCTCTAAGTCTATCCCCATAGGACATGGCTTCCACGTCCCTCACCATTTTGGTTGCCCTCCTCTGGACTTGCTCCAGCTTGACCATGTCCTTCTTGAATTGGGGTGCCCAGAAGTGGGCACAGTATTCAAGATGAGGTCTAACCAAAGCAGAGTAGAGTGGTACCAGTACCTCCCTCGATCTAGACACCATACTCCTATTGATGCAGCCGAGAATTGCATTGGCTTTCTTGGCTGCCGCATCACACTGCTGACTCATGTTCAGCTTGTGGTCTATTAAGACTCCTAGATCCCTTTCACACGTACTGCCATCCAGCCACGTGTCCCCCATCCTATATTTCTGTATTCCATTTTTTCTACCTAAGTGTAGGACCTTACTTTTCTCTCTGTTGAATGTCATTTTGTTAGCCTTGGCCCAGCTCTCCAATCTGTCCAGGTCATTTTGAATGTTGATCCTGTCCTCTGGCGCATTAGCAACCCCTCCCAATTTGGTGTAATTTGGTGTTAGTCGTGATAGATTCTACTTTCCAGGTGGCATTAGCCTCCTTGGCACACACACACTTCCTCACCACATTAAGGTGAGCATTGAAGAGTAGGGCCATTTCCACACTAGCTTGTTATAGCCTGTTCCACTCTCTCAGCCTTAGAGGAGGGAAAAGGTAAACTCCCCTCTGAACAAATCTTGCCAAGAAAACCCCATGGGCATTTCCGCAGTGGATTGTTACAGTGCTATCATTCCACTTTCAACATCCTGTGAAATCCTGGGTTTTGCAGTTTAGGCAGGGACCTCAAAGGCCATCCTCAAAGGCCTCTCCCTGAACTGCAAACCCTAGGATTCCACAGGACGTTGAAAGTGGAATGATAGCACTGTAACAGTCTACTGCAGAAATGGCCCGTGATAGGTTTGCCTTAGGAGGGCATAAGTCAAAAATGAGAACCAGTGTGGTGTAGTGGTTTGACTATTGGACTTTGATTCTGCAGACCAGGGTTTGCATCCGCTCAGTAATAGAAACCAACTGCCCAGGGTCACCCTCTCTCAGCCTCAGAGGAAGGCATTCCCATATTCTAGTGTGGTAAAGAATATGACTAGATTGCCCTTGCAGTTCCTCCCTGTTCTGTGATTCTGTGATTCTCACCATGAGCCTAGGAATGTCTAGATGGAAAGAATGTTCAACAATATTTGAAGAATAATTGAAGAGTATCAAGAAACCATGCTGAGAAGAATTCTGGACTGACGAGTATTTTCTTTACAAATTTTGCACACAGTTGTTTCACACTGAAAACAACATTTTCTAAACAGAAAATATTTTTTCTGTGCAGGAAAATTATTTTCTGCACAGAAAAAGCTATTTCTTCTGCAGAAGATGCTGCAATTTGGGCATTCCACACAAAATTCACATGTAGTTGAACAGAAAACAGGATGGGTTTTTTTTTCTGCACACAGAATAACATTTCTGCACAGAGTTATTATTTTCCACACAAAAAATGCCATTTTCTTTGCAAAACAGCCATGTGTAAATTTTGTGGAGGACATGTCTTCAATTGCAAATAAGGTTTCAAAAACTGCGTGATTTTCAAAGTCTTCCTCACAGCAGGAAGAAAATTGCTAAAATTACTCATTGCTTCCTTTGAGAAGTAAATTAGTGATGAATCAGATCCTTAATCTAGGCAATACCAGCATCCTTAACAAGGCTACGCTACCACTTTCTCCCAATTCAAACATAACCAAAGAAGAGCAAATGCGTCTTGCTGACTCCTTGCACAAAGAGAGTGGCTGAACTGGTAACAAAAGAAGCCCTTCCTTACATTTCTTGGAGGCTCCAAGATTGTTCAAATTATCATTATCCTAAAGCAAAGAGAGAGCAAGAGAGAGAGAAAGAAAGAAGGAGAGAGAAGAGTTTAATTTTGTATTTGTGTGATTAGTTACATATTAACATTCATAAAGGCATTAGCCCATCAGGGTAAACTGACTTAATGTTGTGCGAGAAGCGCTAAAAGGCAGGGAGGAACAGTAATTTTAAAAATTAATTTAAAACAATTTTGCAGAGTGCCCTGGGAAAACAGGGGGAAAAATCATTAAGTGGGCGAGATTAATATGCACAGCAGCTGCGAGACAATCTCCCGTCCCCGTCCCTCTTGCTCTGCCTGACGCGCAGCTGCTGGCGGAGCGGAGGATGCGCCACTCAGACTCCGTAACTCAGTAGGAAAATATGGCCTTGGAGTCCTTCCGCATTAAGCCCATACCTCCATGCCTCCTTCCTGCTTCCCAAACTTGGCCAAACTTCGTTCAGCTCGAGCAGAAAGGGTCCGTCCCTGAAATCTGGTCTTCACCATGGGGAGGGGGTCATTGGGGAGAGTAGACTTCTTATTTCTAATTTCTCTCATCCATCAAAGATAATTATGGCTAAAGTCAATGCAGTTACACTGCACCCTGTGGTTTCCTCTGCCCACAGAATGTACAAAAATCACATTTGCCCCTCCTCGTTTCTTCCTTCCTCTCAGTTCTCATTTGTAACAAGAGTCAAGCTCACTAAAATGTTCCCAGTGAGGCAACCTAATGCTTCCTCCACAGTTCCTGGGGGAGAAGCCACTCAACGTCAGATAAAAAAGCCAACGTGATTCTGGGTTGCATCAACGGGAGGGTAGTGTCTATAGGTCGAGGGAAGGGATGGCCCCACTCTATTCTGCTTTGGTCAGACCCCACAGGCAATAAGACCGTGTCCGGTTCTGGGCACCACATTTCAGGGAGGACATTGGCAAGCTGGAATTTGCCCAGGGGAGGGCAACCAAAATGGTAGAAGGCCTGGAAACCGTGAAGCCCCATGAGGAGTGGCTTAGGGAGCCTGGAGAAGAAAAGATCAAGAGGGGACATGACAGGCACGTTTATGTATTTGAAGGGATGCCATATGGGAGGTGGGCAAGGTTGTTTTCTGCTGCTCCAGAGATTAGATCACAGAGCAACAGCTCCAAACTGTAGGAAAAAAGATTCCGCTTAAGCGTTAGGAAGAACTTCCTGATGGCCAGAGCGGTCTGGCAGTGGAACACCCTGCTGCCTCAGTGGAGTGTGGTGGAGTCTCCTCCTTCTTTTAAAGAGAAACTGGATGACCACTTGTCAAAGAGAGCGTTCTGACTGTCTCTTCCTGCATAGCAGAAGGTGGTTGGACTGGATGGCCCCAGGAGTCTCTTCCAGCTCTGTGATTCTATGACTCAATAATTCTGTTTAAAGTTACCACCGCCATTGGATGAGCATCTGATGCTCGTAATGACTCCGTGGCTAGTAGGTCCAGACAGATCCCCAGCAACACCGGCAGGTTCATTTCGAGCTTATGCACAAATTTCTCACCATCAGCAAACTGATACAAAAGGACCAAGCAAAGCAAAGATCTCCCAGTTGATTTAAAAGGCTGAATTACTGTGGAAGAGCATGGATCAACAAACTAACCAACCCCAATTCTGATAGATAGGGTGGGCTAGATATTTAAGTGATAAAAATATTGTGGTGGAAAGAATATTTAGAAATATGGGTGAAAAACATGTTTCTTGAGTGTTAGGAAACCCTGATGAGTAACATCCTGAACTGATGAGAATCTTTGCAATTCAGCACTTATTCTATACAAGGGTCACAGTTCTTGCACAAAAAAAAGCATTTTCTGTTCCAAAAACAAAATTTCTGCTGTTTATTGAGCAGAAAATTCTGCACACATACAAAAAGAAAAAACCTGAATATAAATTTTGGTTTTTTAATTGATTTTATTGTGATTACATTGTATAAAACAACATTTCTCATTGTACATTTTACCGAACTATTACCGCTATCTTCCACTCCTCTCTGGATTTCAATAGTGTTATTTCATTGACATATCAACATTATACATCGCATTGCATTTGTTAACATACAAGATAGATCCTGCTCTTCGACCCTACTTTACATGTTCCATGATATTCCACCGATTTTTACTTCTAACGACTCATGCTACCATGAATTAAGAGTTATCACCTGTCAACACCCTACCCATTTCCAGAACAATTTGCCATTCTTTGTTCATGTCATCATCTGATTTTCCTTTTAATCTCTGAGAGACTATATCTGCATTCCGATTTTCAATAAAAGTTGCCCACCATTGCTCTATTGTAGATATCTGCTCAGTTTTCCATAGCCTTGCGTATTCAATACGGGCTGTCGTAATCATATACAGCATTATTCGCCAATATTTCTTTGCAACAGTTCCATCTAACACATGTGTCATATTTAATAAGTACAGCTGAGGTTTCTTATCAATTTGAACCCTCAATATTTTACATATCATATTATGCATATCATTCCGATATTTTTTAGCCTTAGGACATGACCACCACGTATGAAATAGTGTTCCAACATTCTCCTGACACTTCCAACACTGACCTGTTCCCGTATTATATATCTTCTTTAATTTTTCTGGTGTCATGTACCATCTATGAAAAAGCTTATAATAGTTCTCTTTTAGGTTCTGAGCTGCAGTAAATTTTTGTGTCCGTTGCCAGCTCTGCTCCCAGTGCTCTAGTTGAATTGGATGTCCCAGATTTTGAGCCCACAATATCATTGCTGATTTGACTGTCTCACCTTCTCTTTCTTGATTTAAAATCTCCTGGTATACGTGTGATAGTAAATGAGGCGGGTTTTCCCACAGTAACTTCAACATTCTTCCTTGCTCTTTTCGTTCTGTTGCATAAGTTTTCACATCCATCTGAAATCTCTCAGTTAACTGTCTGTAAGGGAACCAGTTTAACTTTATTCCTTCTGATTCTAATTTTTCTCTTGATTTCATCTTAAAAAGATTCAAATTTGTCATTTCTAATATGTCATTGTAACACAGCCACTTATCTGAATCAGACCATCTTCCAAAGAAGGCTTCTTGAGGGGAGACCCATGTAGGTAATTGCCTAATGTTCTTATTCTTGTAGTCAGTCCATATTTTAAGTGGTGATTTTCTTACAAAATGATGAACAAAGTCTTTGTCAACCGCCGCTTTCCCATAGAACATATAGGCATGCCAACCCATCCTTAAATCAGCTCCCTCTAATGTCAGCATTCTCTTATTTTGAAGATTCATCCAGTCTTTTATCCATGTAAATGCTGCTGCCTTGAAATATATCTGTAAATCCGGTAGACCCAACCCTCCTCTTCTTATTGAGTCTGTCATGATATTCCATTTTATTCTTGGTTTTTTTCCCTTGCCATATAAATTTAGTTAAATCTCTCTTCCATTGTATAAAAGGCTTAGTATTTGTAATAACAGGAAGATTTTGGAAAAGGTAATTCATCTTTGGAAGTATGTTCATTTTTATGACTGCCACTCTTCCCATCAAAGATAGTCGCATTCTAATCCATTTCTCCAAATCCTTGATTATCTCTTTCCATTTTTTTTCATAATTTTTCTGAAATAGTTCATTATTTCTTTTTGTAATCCAGACACCCAGATATTTTGCTTTTTGACCTTTATTAAAACCTGTTAAATGCTCAAGTTCCTTCTCTTCTTTCTCCCTCATGTTTTTTGTTATAAGCACTGTTTTTTCCTTGTTTATCTTGAATCTAGAAAATTCTCCATATTCTTGAACAATATCCATCAACCCTTGAATACTGCTAAGAGGATCATCCAGAAACAAAACCAAATCATCTGCAAATGCTTTAAGTTTGTACTGATATTTAAAACCTGCATGTAAATTTTGCACAGAATAGGTCCTGAACCAGATAACACACTTTTCAAAGACTTCCACACTGTAGGAAGAAAATTACTAAGTTTGCTCATTGCTTCCTTCAAGAATTAAATTAGCCAAAAATATTTTTTTAAAAAAATTCCCTACCAACATGCTGTAGTCTGCAAAACCTGGAGCAGTGAAAGGGAAGAGGAAGACTTTCCTGGGGGATTCTGGAAGCTGTAGTCCAAAAAGTAAGTTTTCCAAGCCATGGTATACATGATGGATGCTCCAACTTCAGCTGAGCCTCCCCTTCCATTTTGGGAGCTGCATCAGGGTTTTCTGCTTATTTTCCAAAGGGGGTGGCCTCTCTTCCTTGCCGTTATTTCAAGGCTGACAGTGATTTAGGCCTGGTGTATTTTTACAACCAGCTCCTAATCCCGGGTATAAATCATCCTGAAGGACGCTTATTTCTGCCTGTCATTTCGCAGGAAGATGCTATTAATGTGACACACAGTACAACAGTGCAATTCAGAAACAAATTTGTGGCTGATGATTTCGACATGCATTACTTTTTCATCAGTGGCTGATCGAGTCAGAGAGGGAGAGAAGCGAACGCCAGTGAATTTGTTGGGCAAAATTATAATGACTTAATCCTTCATTTAAGAGTACATCAGTGTCTCCCCCCACCCTTCCGATATCACTCTGTTATTAACTGCACTCATTTCAGCTTCCCTGCTTTTCTTGTTGCCATGTCTTGGAGATACAGATCTAGGAAGGGCGTCTCAATTTTAAAAACAGGTTTTCAAACCCTTCTGGTAGATGGCTACAGGAAATTTCATTTCATCAGGACTGATCGGCCTGAAAACCACTAGCCGCCTAACTCTTATGCAAATCTTCTACTATTCCATTCCTGTGCTGTGCAAGGAAACAAAGCATTCCTCCACAGCATTTTCCCTACAATTCATATAACCTGTGGGGTTGCAGAGGGATTGTTTGACAGAGAGAAACAGAAGGGTTTTGGCAGAAAAACCCTGCATTCCACCCAGAAAACAGGTTTTTCTGCACAAGAAACAGGTGAAATTCTTTTAGGAACTCTCCAACATGGGACATTATGTTTAGTGTAATAGATTAGTTTGTAAAGTAATAGGTCTTGCTATTATGTCTTAGTTTGGTTCAGTTCTCGTTTTAGTTATACATTTGATTGTGCATAGTTTGTTTCTTTTTCTTTTGTTCTTCTTTCCTCTGTAGTGGTGAATTAGTCTGTTTGTTTGTAGCTCTGCATGGAAATTAATACATATTTAATCACAAAAAGGGGTTCCTGGTGGTGTGTGTCCACGTGTGTGTGCACGCACCTTCCAGTTGCCTGTCACGGTGACCCCGTGGATTTCACAGGGTTCTGCTAGCTAAATGAGGCAAAGCATGGAGCTGCCTCTCTCCCTTGGCTCAAAGCAGAAGATAAGCACTGAGAGGAAGTGAAGGAGCTCTGGGGAGGAGCAGGAAGGAGTTCCTTCCACCTGGATGAATCCAACCTTTGCTCATCCTGGAAGGTGTCTCAAAAGAAGAGTCCCTCTGCATCGGACCAAAGGTTTCGCTAGTCCTGTCTGGCACAGTGGCTCCGCGGACGGTGGACTTTCCTTCAGTGGAAGTTTCTGAGCAGTGGAGGATGGCCCCAGCTGAGGGTTCCTGCAAGGGGTTGGACTTGAACACCCTTGAGGCACCAACCAATTCCCTGGTCTATGATTCTGTGTTTCCAAGCAGGGCGTCAGAACAAGAGCTGTCCCTTGATTTTGGTACCCAGCAAGTGATATTCAAGGCTACAGACAGAATTATGTCATCTTTGTCTGTCTTTTGCAGAACTCAAAACTTTTTGGACTACAACTCCCATCAGCCTTAGCCAGCATGGCCAGTGATTCCTGGTATTCCTTCCCCACCCCTAATAACTTTTCCAAGCTCTGGTATTTTTGGCAAATGTCCTGTTTGTGCATTTATTGCACAAAAACACATGGATTCAGTAAATCAGGGATGTTTCGTAGAAGCACAGTGATGGATTTTTGGACATGTTTGTCCAATGTGGAATAGAAGTATTCAGTTCAAAGTGGCAGAAGTGGAGTCGTTTGCATAGTGCTGTTGCACATGGATGAGCACTGAGCATGAATCTGCATTGCATATTGGGTTAAGCACTTATTTGAATATTTGGTGTCTTGGCTCGATTGTGCAACACTGCCATTCAACACAAGGTCTGTGTGGGGAAATAAATGCATGATGCATAAAAAAATTAACGCATCCCCCAAGGCCATTTGTGAATGCCCCTTCCCATCACAACCACCAAAAGAACACCACAAAATCTTCCTCCCACCTCCCAAGGTTTTGGAGGGAGGAAATTGCAGCATGTTTCTGCCCCACCCTCTGGCCTCTTTTAGGCCTAGAAGAGGTCTTTCTTCTCACAGGAGGTGAACCACAAATTGACGTATGCAGCGAGGGAGCAGAATGAAGAAATGGGCATGCAGAGTTGCACGTGAGTAGTGCCTAGCACTTGCTGTTTATCCTGGCAAAACGGTTGCAGAAGGAGGTACCGGATACCTCCCTACACAATGTCAGAAAAAGGAGTTTTCCAGCCGTCACTCCCAGTTGTGGCTGGATGATTCCAACCTTAACCTGCTGCTCTGCCATGAACAGGGTATGAGACCGTCTGTGTTTTAAGATGCTTGAGGGAGGGGTTTCAGCTGAAATGCATTGGGCTTGTTCCAAAATAAAATATAAAGGCCATCCACTGAGGACTTGGAGACATTATCTCCCCTTTTTTTTTCCTGTGGATTAACAGCCTTAAAACTGAATCCCAAAACTTATGACATTATAAATCCATTTTACAATCTTGTAAATATCACACAGGGTACCAGCCACTATGTTTTCACTGCTTTTAAAATGATTATAAATTAATGTTCTTAACATAACTGTTTGTTTAATTGAATTTTTTTAACTTTGTAATTTGCCTTGTTTCACAGCATTCTGTTTGGACATGTATTCTAAACTGCCCAATCAGCAGCAATTACGCAGCAGAATGTGCGGCCACGTGGCAGGGAAGCCACGCCTTCGGCAGCGGAGGGGAGGCCTTTGCTGACCCAAAAGGAAAAAAATGTCCGTTTTAAACACAAACCGCACAAGCCTGGGGTGAGGAATGCAAAGGAATGGGAGGAGGAAAATGGGGAAAGAGGCAAACATGTGGCTCGCACATAAACAAATTCACCAAGGCCAAGACCGTGAACGTGGAGGGAGATCTGTAAGTCTCCTCTAATTTCATTCTTCAAGGAAGCAGTAAGTACTGTTAGCAATTTTCTTCCCACTACAAGAAAGTCTTCAGTTTTTCTAGATTGCTCACTGTCAAGTCTTATTCTGTGCAACATTTCCACACAATATTTTAGCACAGAAAACAGAATTTTCTCTGCAGAGAATAATATTTCTGCACAGAAATATAAAGTAAATTATGTTTCCCGTACAGAAAATGCTGTTGTTCAGGACTTTCTCAGCACAAAACTGGTACGTGATACATTTTTCAGCATTTATAATATTTCTATGCAGAAATAGAAATAGAAATATAGAAACTATATTCTGTACAGAAAATGCTGTTTTCTGCACAGAGAAAGAGAAAGGGGAGGGGAGAAAAGTTCAAATTTTGTGCGGAATTAGGCCCAGGCCATTTCTGCACTACACTTTAATAGTGCTATTATTCCACTTTCAATCTCCCTGTGGAATTCTGGGATTTGCAGTTTCCTGAGGCTAAAGAGCTCTCTGGCTGAGAATTCTAAATGCCCCTCCATCCCTAAACTGGAAACCCCAGGATTCCACAGGATGTTGAAAGGGGAATAATAGGACTATAACAGTATGGTGAGGAAATGGCCCCAGACTACAAACATTCTAATCAGCCCAGTCTTTTCAACATTAGAGTTAGTCAACACTCAAAAAACCACATTTTTGGAACATCGGGGGTTTGGAATATTCTCTCCATCCCCATTAGGAAATGGTGGTGTTCCAAATAATTATACACCAAAGGTCAACTTGTGTTAGCTGAATTGTGAAAGGCGAAGAGAAAGAAAACTCTTAGAGAAACTACAGGATTTGCATTTTTACTGTAGGGTCTTCCAAAGGAAAAAGTTGGCATTTAGAAGTAGAAACTGGTTGTGTCAGGAGCAAAGCCTGCCAGTTTCTGAGCATTCATTAGGGAACAGCACAGCATTAATGGCTTGATGGATAACCTATCAGCTCTTGAAATAATTATGTTTTGGTAAATGGAATGCATGAAGAACTCATCAGCGAGGCTGCTGCAAAGGCAGGCAAGTAGAAACGCTATTACAGCACAGCCTTAAATAATATGGCTTTATTAGTTTTGTTATTTTCTGTGTAAATTCATACCATTTGAAACCTGTTGTTGTGGATCATGGTATGGTTGCTTGCTGAAGAAAAACACCCAGCAGAAGCAACCACCTTGACGTGCGAAAGGGCGCCTGGAGCATTGCGCGATTGTGAGGAGCGATCTGCACAACGCACTCACAATCACGCTACACTCCAGGGTAGGGGAGGTGCCGCTTGCGCACTTTTCCATTTTCAGCTTTCAGCAGAAAATGGTACATGATCGCGCATTGTTGCAGGACCTCACGTGCACTTGCTGGAGCCATGGCGGTTGTGCTTCCTGCCCCAGTGCAGCCTGGGAAACTCCCAGGCTGCGCTGCAGAAGGAAGAGGCGGGGCTCTCGCACTGCCTTCTCGGGAGCAGGCAGCTCCTGTGGAGCTGAAGCAGTGGGGATGCGAGAGCCTCTGTCTGGAGGCTGCTCACGCTATTCCCACACCCCAGCACCAGAAAAAGGTAAGGTGCGGAAAGGGCTGCAGACAAACAGACAAACTCACTCACAAACATTGGCCATTTCCATGCCGGGCTTCTGAAATGGTGCAGAGTGACCTCTGACGGAGGTCTTCTGCACCGTAGAGTGGACTGGCGTGGACTACTTTTTGTAGTCCCACACCAGAATCCACTCAGGAGCAGCCGGAACTAGTCGCGCGGCATGTTTTTTAAAAACCTCTTTTGAGAGGTTTTTAAAAAGCACGGAGCACACAGCCCCGTGCCACTCCGTCGCCCGGCTCCAATGCAGATTTGCAGGTGTGCGCAAGTGCGTGCCTGCAGATCTGCCAGGGGCGGGCTTCCGGCTGGCGAGATTCTCCGGTTGGTGGAGAGCTTCCACCAACCGGAAGTTGCCATTTGGGACGCCGGAGGACTGCGGAGCAGTGAGCTCTCGCTGCTCCACGTGGCGACGGACTTACCCGGCTTCAGGTAAGCTCCGCCCCCCCCACATGCGGAAAGGGCCATTGACTTTTATATAGTGTGTGTGTGTATATGTATATATATACACACATACAGGTATATTAAAGAACAATATAAACAAAATAAGTCTAATGATCTCATATATAGAAATTTACATAAAATAGATAAAAAGAAAAAAAGAATTCATACAAGAAAAAAACTTAACTTCAATTCTATTTATTATAAATGGAGGTAAAATCTTCTCCCAGAATAATCCAACCACCACTTACTTGCAGTACATTACTATAAATCTAACATTGTTATACATAATCTCCATTTATAATTAACCAATAGCCCTGCCAACACAGCTGTTTATCAGCCAGTGGAAAACTTGGGCAGTGGTGATACAGAAATGCCCTGCTCCGCTTCTGTAACTGAATGCAGCCATGCATAGCCGCACCATGGCTAATGAGAGGCCACCCGACCATACTGCCATTGCTGTGGCCACTGAGGGAGAGAAAAGCAGTGGTAGGAAACCTCCTCGGAAGAAATCTGGCCACGAAAACCTGAGGAGAAGCAGCATAATGTAGTGGTTTGAGCGTTCGGACATATCTCTCAGAGACCAGGGTTCAAATCCTGTCACCATCATGGAATTCCATTAGGTGACCTTGGACAAGTCACACTGTCTTAGCCTAAGAGGAAGGCAAGGGCAAAGCTCTATGGAAAAAAAATCTTGCCAAAGCAACCCTAGGAGAGAGTTGCAAGAAATCTGAGAGCCAGTGCAGTATAGTGATTTGAGCAATGGATTAGGACCGCGGGAGGCCAAAGTTCAAATCTCTATTCAGCCATGGAAAGGCACTGGGTGGCCTTGAACAAATCACACTCTCTTAGCCTCGGATAAAGGCAATGACAAGCCTTTTCAAAATAAATGTTGCCAAGAACACCATAGGGTCACCAAGAGGAGACCTGAAACCAACACATGCACACATGCACACTAGAAGATCTATGCAGGAGAAAAACACTGCCACATGTGTTAACCAAAAGTAGAATCCTTTTCTCCCCCTTTTGCACAAATGCTGAGGCCAAATCCACCCAGATCTGCCGCAGAATCAGAATGCCCTGGAGGGAGGACAGGAAAGGAGCTGGAAGACTTTGATGTGATCAGAAAGGATGAAGTTGTCGTGGCCTCTTTATGGGTTTGCCAAATGCATGCAGAGCCCTGATGGCCCTGGACTAAACAGCCCAGCGGCTGCCTTCTGAAGCCCATCCCCTGGGCCTTTGTCAAAAAAAGAGGCCTCTTTAGTGAGCCGGCATCACTACGCATAATGCATTTCCCCGCTGTCAATGGGAGAGAGGGAAATAGGGGGAGGGAGCCGTTCTCAGAACAACAACAAAGAGCGAGGCTCTTCCATCCAGCCACAGTCTCTCCAAACGTTCTCCCGTGGAGGAAGGGGAGGACAGAGGCTCCCCCAGCTATGATTGAAAGCGCCAGATGGAGTCCGTTGGACGGCTGAAGTGTTTTGTTTGGGAGAAAGCTGTCGAGGGCCTCTTGTGACTTCTCTGCCCAAGAGCCTGATGTTAAATCAGTGGAGAGGAGTATTTCTGCATTCAAAAAAGAAAAAAAAGATGGACCACTTCAGAAGAGCACCAATTGGGCAAAAGATCCATCCAGAGCAACCAGAGCGTGTATCTGTGCTACACAGTTATCCCAGTTTCATGTCACTTTAATTGCGATGGCTCCATGCGGAGGAATCCTCAGATCTGCAGTTTGCTGAGCCATTGGGATCTGTGCAACACCCCTGTCAAGATGTACATTTGTATGCTCTAATCACATTTGATTGTCTGGCTACAAATGGCAGGCCATTTCCACACTAGACTGTTATACTGCTATTATTCCACTTTCAACACTCTATGGAATCCTGGGGTTTGCAGTTTAGGAAGGGGCCTCAAAGGTCATCCTCAAAGGCCCCTCCCTAAACTGCAAACCCCAGGATTCCATAGGATGTTGAAAGTGGAATAATAGCACAATAATAGTCTAGTGCGGAAATGGCCGCAGAAGGATTAGCTGGAAAGGCCTCTCCTAGTCAAAATCTTGCAATCAGCATCCATTCATGAAACAAGATGATTTCATTAATGCTAATACTGGGTATGCCAAGATTACTGATTAAACTATTGTGAGATAATCAAATACCACCCAGACAATTTTCTGTCTCTCACAGCATGTGGCTCTGCAGTTAGAAAGGACACGTCACCTACGGGGCAAGGCTGGTCAGCTAAACCACTTTCTTAAGTGGATGCTGCTCTGATGCATTACTGCCTTTCATTAAACCGAGCCTTGGGTAAGGTCTCTCAGGAAGTCCAGGACCCTTTTCGCACCTTACCTTTCCCTGGTGCCAGAGTGCAAGGCTTGCGCAGGAAGCCTTCGGAGGAACACTCTCGCATCCCTCCTGCTTGGACTCCGCAGCTGCTTCCTGGTCACGTGAGCGCCCCGCCTCTTCCATTCGCAGTGCAGCCTGGGACCTCCCAGGCTGCACTGAGGAGAGGACGCACGACGGGCCCGGCTCCCGAGGCTCTGCACACAAGGTAAGTGCGCACGGGGCCCTGGAGCGATGCGCGACCACGCAGCATTTTCAGCTTTGAGCCAAAAATGAAAAAATGCGTGCACAGTCCGCGTCAGGCTCTTGAGCATCGCGCAAATGTGAGTGCATTGTGTGGACCACTCCTTACATTTACGCAGCACTCAAGGGGCCCTTTTGCTTCAGAAATGCCTTGCGAAAAGGGCCCTGATTGACACCCCTTGTTTGAAGAAGTTAGAATCACAGAAAGATAGAGTTGGAAGAGACCCCAAAGGCCTTCCTGTCCAACCCCCTTCTGCCATGCAGGAAGAGACAGTCCAAGCCCCCCCTTTGACAGATGGCCATCCAGCCTCTGGTTAAAAGCCTCTCAAGGAGACTCCACCACACGCCAAGGAGGCAGCACTGGATCCCATTCTCAACTGCTCTCAAACCACTTAACACCATGCCGGCTCTCCAAATGGTACTCAGTTTCTTGCCCACAGTCTCCATTTTGGTTTATAACTGAGACAAGATACGGAAATCTTTATTTCAATGCCTTCATCATCCACTTTAAAGTTATGCCACTTGCGGCCATTATTTTTCTTTTCTTAATGTTCAGCTGTTATCCCTACTTATACACTTTCTTCTGCGACTTTCCTGAATTGTCATTCCAAGACCTTTCTGGTGGTAAAGGTTGAGTATCCGTTGTTTGAAATTCTTGGGACCAGAAGTGTTCTGTATTTTTGATTTTTTTGAGATTTTGGAATGCAGTACCTTTTTGGAATAGTCTTGTGTCTTGTTTGTTCTCTAATTGTGCTGTATGGGAGATGTGAGGCTGGAGAGAGACTGAGGATCTGTGAAAGGGTGGGAATCCAACCATAGTGCTCAGCATGAACCCACACCTCCTGCCATTGGACAGATTCCCAGTCTCTCTTTTTTTTCCACAAGCCATCCACTTCCACCTTTGAGGAGGTGGCTGCGGCACTCCTGCTCTTTCATCTGATATCTGAGGAACTGCACGGCCACTGCCTTGAAGGTGGAAGTGGGTGGCTGGTGGCAAAAAGAGGGACTGAGGATCTGAGGGGCAAACAAGCAAGAGCACCTCAGGCCATTTCCTCCAGACACTGTTATAGTGCTTTTATTCCACTTTTGACCTCCTGTGGAATTCTAGCATTAGGATGTTCAAAGTGGAATAATAGCAGTATAACAGTGTAGTGCCGAAATGGCTTCAGCCACTGCCTCAAAGGTAGAAGCGGGCAGCTCGTGGCAAGTTTCAGTTTTTGGTAGTTTTTGGATCTTAGACTTCTGGATGAGGGGGGCTTAACCTTCAGCATTGCACAGAATGTCCTGTTGCTGTTCGGAAGGTCAGATGAACGGGATTAAAGTTTGGGGCTTGTACCACTCAACCCACAGCCCCTTCACATCCATTGTGGGCTGATGGGTGTTTCAACACTAGCTGCTTACATGTGAGCTGCATTCAGCTGAGGTCTTGCAATTCTTTAAAAATAAATTGCAAGTTGTATCAGCCAGTTCAATCTCATCCCTTCGGCCTCTCGCTTCATAATTTGGTGGTAGGATGCTGCAGAAAGAGAGAAGGTTGCTACAGGGTCAATGTCGGGCAGGGCATGCCCTGTAATTTTTTTTCTGCAGTTTTGAAATGTGGAAGCAAAGACAGCTCCTCAGCTAACCTTAGGGATTTTATTTTTAAAAAAGGACAAATATTGCGTTGTAATTGGTCTTCATTTTATCTGTACTTCTCTTTATGAATAACATTAATTTGCATGCAATTTCAGGCAGATGGTGGCAAGAGAATGAAGATGAAGGGAAACTTCAAGACAATGAGCATGTAGAGTTCTCCAGGTGTCAACATAGTATTCTGTATAGGCTTCACGGCAGAGGAATTATTTAAAAAAAAAATAGATAGACAAATAAATAAATAAATAAATAAATAACCTTTAAATAAAAGCAAATAGAAATTGCAAAGGTGAAGCACTCAGGTTTTGCTGGGTTGGCAGCAAAATAATTATGGCGTTGTAGTACAAAATTCAATCAAGGAGATGAGTGTATTTGCATTATTAACCTCAAACGAAATTCAGGGTAATTCAATTTATTTTTTTAACTCCTTCAATTAAGTCGTGTGAACACCATTTCTTTCTGCAAAAACAAGAGCAGAGAAGATGATTACAAGCTGGGCCCAGCTGCAACTGAGGTCTCATCTCGTCCTGAGTCAAAATAGAAATGTGGTTTCAATATATACAATAGCATGGAGTGGGAGACATTGTGCCTTTTCAAGCAAACCCTAGAGACAGTCATAGAATCATAGAGTTGCAAGAAACTCCAAAGGCTGTCTAATCCAATCTCCTGCAGTGCAGAAATACACAACCAAAGCACTGAAAAGTGCTGTGTAGTAAAACTCTTTTTTTCTGCTGGAAAACTTTTTTCGCTGCAGCACACTGGTCTTTGTGCAAAAAAAAAAAAAGCCATGTATTTTTCTATACAGGATAATTCCTCTGCAACATTTTGGGACAGTCACATACAGGAAGCATTATATGGGGAAATATTTGCTTTTACTCACAGTGGGGAAAAACCTACTGTTGTTGTTGTTGTTGTTGTTATTTTGTGCTTGCAAAATTGAAATAGACAAAGACCTGTTAGCAGCCATGCACCCCTCATGCTTTGATGTGGTCTAACTGGAAAATATTATTTGGCATGAAATTAAGTTATACACACTTACGGCTAAAAAGCCATGTTAGGAAGGAAAGTTAGCTGGGAAGATGTGCAAGAGTAGATCAGAGGTGACCTCAGCATGGCCAGGTCAGAAGTTTACTGTGCATTAGCTGGAGAAGCCTGACTCGATGCCTCTAAGCTAATCCTTTCAACTGCCCAACCTCAGAAAACAATAGGCAAAGAAACTGCCCAGGTGCAGCAGGCAAGCCCCCCTGCTGTGTGCACTTCCAACTGAAACCTTCCCCAGTCACATCACCCAACTAAGACATTAAGAGGCTGCCAGAACTCCCATCAATATTTTGTCACCTAATAGTAAGACCATCAATTCATTCCAGACTCCTTTTGTTTATTCTGTCAGAAAGCAATTAACTCACACCCCCTTCAGGAAGGGAAATAGAGTACAAAAAGCCCCAGTTTTGAGCAGCTAGTTCACAGTGCATCAATTGCTGGTATCTACTCTGTCATTCTGATTCCTGATTTGTGTCTACTGTCCTTAGATGCAAGTCTAAGCCACAACGCTACTTCTTCACTGCTCTTCTGGATCAGTAAATATCGCCCACTCCCTGAAAACTATCTATCAACCTTTCCTCTCTTTATCTTCAGTTAGTCTTGTGTGAGTGTGTGCCTGTTTGGCTCTTGTGTGTGAGTGAATGAATTTCCCTCAATAAAACGCATTCTAGTTTACTTTTGAATCTCTGGCCGGTTCTTCCCTGCATGAGACTCCAAACATTGGTGGAAAGATCTCATTAGGTTATCCCCTCTCTTGCAGGCCTCCTAATTTGAGCTAATAATTCCCCATCTTTGGGCCTTTCTGCACCTTACCTTTTTCCGGTGCTGGGATGTGGGGTCATGCGAGCAGCCTCCGGGGAGAGGCTCTCATGTCCCTGCTGCTTCAGCTCGTGTGAGAGCCCCACCTCTTCCTTCTGGAGTGCAGCCTGGAAGTTTCCCAGGCTGTGCTGGGGCAGGAAGCATGACCGGTGTGGCTCTGGAGGCTCTGTACACCAGGTAAGTGTGCACGGGGCCTGGGAGCAATGTGCGATCATGCACCATTTTCGGCTTCCAGTCAAAAATGAAAAAGTGCGCAATCTGCGCCTGCCGGCCCCTGGAGCATTGCGTAATTGTGAGTGCATCGTGCAAATCGCTCCTCAAAATCGCGCAGTGCACCAGGCACCCTTTCACATGGCAAATGCTGTGCGGAAAGGGCCTTTGAAAGGAGGTGAATTGTGGGTCCTGAGTCCCTCACAGTTGTTATGGATGTATAATTTGACAAACTGTAACTACTGAAAAGAAGATGACAGAAAGATAGCTAGATAGAATTTTAAGCAGCCAGGAAATTCATATTCGTTTGTTTATTTATTTAATGTTTTTCTCCCTATGAGACCTAAAGAAGTCCCCCTCAACACAGATTAAAACAAATGAGAACTAAAAAACAAACATTATCCTAAATCTTCCTACTAAACACAGCATAATGTGTTGTTGTTGCTGTTGTGTGCCTTCAAGTCATTTTTGACTTGAACTCATTTCAGCCTCAAATCTCTGTCATGCGGTTTGAGGCTGAGAGAACATAACATGTCCAAGTTCATATGGTGGGTTTCCATGGCCAAGTGGAGATTTGAATCCTGGTCTCCCACTGCCCTAGTTCAACACTCAAATCACTGCACCACATTGACTCTCAGAAACATAATGTGAAGTTATTCAAATATTTAATTTCTGTGGGTTTTCTTAATGTCTTTCCATTTATTTTTGTAGTGAAGAAGAAGGGGAGATGTTGTTGTTAGTGTGTTGGGGATTTTTAAATGCCAGAAACTGAATAAATTTGATGGGGAAGGTGAGCAAGAGTTCTTTAACACAACAGCAACAACAATGAACCACAACCCAATCCATCTCTCCCCTAACTACTGTGCTTTAGAAATGTGAGAATCCCCATTTTGTCCCAGTTCAGCCATTCTCCTGCGTGAGTGGAGCCGATATCGCAAAGTTACCGAATGCCATAATGGTTTAATTGGGCTGAGAGAGGCCCCCTCAGACCACCATTAGTCTTGCCTAATGCAGCAAAGGGGATTGAGGGAGAGAACTGAGTTCTCCAAATGTTCCCGGGCTCCATTCTCCAAAAGGCCCTTCCGAGTGCAATTAGAGGAAGGTTGCAGATTTCTCAGCAGCACATGTTGGGAGTGAACGAGGAGCTAAGCAAACCTTTATTATACATTGAGCTGCTTTCCCCCATGGCTCAGGGGCTCAGAATAAGGCTGAGAACAACATTTTCTCCTACTGTTGACAGAGAAATAAACGACACATCCAGTGTGGGCAGGAGAATGCAGTGGAAACTGCTGGTTCTTGTGTTGTAAGGGGGTGGCAGTGACTCTAAGGTTGCTTCCCTTATACATTATGCTGCATGCTATACCCTGATTAGTTCCTCTAAAGTTCAGAGTAAATCCAGCACTGGATTCACTGGACCATTGACAGGGGAACCATCAGCACAGTAGTATACAAATATTTTATCCAAGCCAGTTGTGAACTATTGCACTTGGCTTGGGTCCAGGTTATATGAAGGACTGTATTTCTTATGATCCTGATAGAGCTCTAAGATCGTCTGGAGAGGCCCTTCTCTTTGTCCCACCACCCTCTCAGGTGTGTTTGGTGGAAACAAGGACGAGGGCCTTCTTGGTGGCTGCTCGCTGGCTCTTTTCACACAGCATCTGCCATCCGAAAGAGGGCCTGGAGCCTTGAGCGATTGCGAGGAACGATCTGCATGATGCCCTCGCAATTGCACAAGGCTCCAGGGGCCGGCAGGCAACGATTGCGCACCTTTGCATTTTCGGCTTGAAGCCAAAAATGCTGCTCCCAGGCCCCGTGCACACTTACCTGGCGTGCAGAGCCTCAGGAGCTGGGCCAGTCGTGCTTCCTGTCTCAGTGCAGCCTGGGAAGGTCCAGGCTGCACTGCGGAAGGAAGAGGCAGGGCTCTCATGCGAGCAGGCAGCTCGTGCAGGGCTGAAGCAGCAGGGAAGGGAGAGCCTTTTGGCAGACGCTGCTAGCATGATCCCCGCACCCCAGCTCCAGAACAAGGTAAGGTGTGGAAAGGGCCCCAGACTTTGGAACTCCCTCTCTAGAGAGGCCAGGATGGCCCTGTCTTTGTTCTCCTTCCAACAGCAGGTCAAAATATTTTTGTGCTGGAAGGCTTTTAAAAACTGACTCAGCTAGACTTTTAATGGTGTGCAGTTCTGTTTTCAAAGTTTATGTGTAGTCTTATGATGGAGTTTAGCATTTTTAACCCTACTCTGGTCACCTTCCAGCCTGTCAATAATGATGAGTTGGAAGGGACTATGAGGATCATTTACTCTGACCCTTAGCCGTGCAGGAATACACAGCTAAAGCCCTACTGAAAGATGCCCATCCAACCTCTGCTTGAAGAACTCCAAAGGTGGAGAGAATCCTTCACCCTCTGAGTCAGTCTTTTCCATTCTCAAACAGCCCTTACAGTCAAGAAGTTCTTCCAAATGTTTAGGTAAAAACTCTTTTCTTGTAATTTAAATCCACTGCTTTGTGTTCTAGTCTCTGTGTCATACCCCTGTCCCAGGTCCCAGACAGGACTTTCCCCAACAGCCGCAACACAGAAACATGAGAGGGACAATATTTACAGCACCCAGCATTGGGGGAGAAGAGAGAGCCCAGGAGTCTCAGAGTGTTTATATAGTAAGGACTCATCAATTAGGCAAACAACTGGGGAAGGCTCTCAGCCTATATAAACAGGGACCAGAATAGAGGAAGCTTTGCAGTCAACTGTTTCTATCAGAACTCAACTTACATTTGGATTCTTTGCTTGTGCTCCTTGAAACCTTGACCTGTGCCTTGTCTATGGACTTCACCACTGGACTGTCATTCTGGATTTACTGCAAACCACAACTAGTAATTTGCTAGCAAACTAATACAAACTGAAATTAGCTTTGGCTGGTTGCCAACACAGGATACTCTGGAGCAGCAGAAAACAAACTCATTCCAACTTCTAAATGAAATCCTTTCAGGTATTTAAAGATGTCTGTCATATGATCTCTCAGTCTTCTCTTTTCTGAACTGCACATCACCAGGAATTTCAGTCATTCCTCATAATGTTTGGTTTCCAGATCTTTGACTCTCTTAGTCACCTTCTTCTGGACATGCTCCAGCTTTTCAGTTATCAGAACATTGTGAATTGATGTGCATGCACACCATGCACTTATGTTCATTGTGCATTGCACATGCCTATGTGTGTTAGCTTTTGATTATGTGCAACTACAGTTCAGTAACAAGATGACAAGGCACAAGCATCACATGACTCTTGGAGTGTAAAGTTATGCTCCATCCCCACACTGCAAGATCTTGGGCCCTTGTCTCTTTCATAGTTTGGCATGCGTGGCGTTGGAAGTGAGGCTGAGTATCTGGAACACATGAAATTTGCATGAAGCTAAAAGGAAAACACAACAAGATAGGAATTCAGGCACACACTTAAATCCACACTTGAACCACTTCCTCTGGAACTGCCCACCAAATTATGAGGTGTTTCTGTGCATCAGCTGATGTCTGTAAAGCAGCCCAATATCACTTCATGGGAATGTGCAGACGTATAAAATAGAGACCACTCACACTTAGAAAACCACATTTATACATTTCCACTTATTTCAAGAAGGACAGCTGTTTAGCATCTTACAGTAAAAATGACCAAGGCCCTTTTTGCACAGCATTTCTGATGTGAAAGGGCCCCTTGAGTGTCGTGCACATGTGAGCAGCAGTCCACACGACGCACTCTCATCTGCACAACGCTCAAGGGCCTGACGCGGACCGCACACACATTTTCATAGAATCATAGAATCATAGAAATGTAGAGTTGGAAGAGACCACACGGGCCATCCAGTCCAACCCCCTGCCATGCAGGAACACCCTCAAAACACTCCCGACAGATGGCCATCCAGCCTCTGCTTAAAAGCCTCCAAAGGAGACTCCACCACACTCCAAGGCAGCAAATTCCACTGCCGGACAGCCCTGACTGTCAGGAAGTTCTTCCTGAGGTTCAGGTGGAATCTCCTTTCCTGCAGCTTGAATCCATTGCTCCTTGTTCTGGTCTCTGGAGCAGCAGAAAACAAGCCCTCTCCTTCCTCTACATGGCATCCCTTCAAATATTTAAACATGGCTATCATTTCGGCTTGAAGCCGAAAATACTGTGCAGTTGAACATCGCTCCGAGGCCCCGCATGCACTTATCTGGCGTGCAGAGCCTCGGGAGTGGGCCAGTCACGCTTCCTGTCCAGTACAGCCTAGAAAGGTCCCAGACTGCACTGCAAAAGGAAAAGGCGGGGCTCTTGCATGAGTAGGAAGCTCATGCGGAGCTGAACAGGCAGGGAAGTGAGAGCCTTCCTCTGGAGGCTGCTCACGCCAGCCCCACACCCCAGCACCGCGAAAGGGTAAGGTGCGAAAAGGGTCCAAGACTCTTGTGGTAGTCCAATGGTGAACATCTTTATTATGGGTCAAGCTTTTTCAGACTGGAATTCATTTCAGCCAAAGCATGAAGTACAGACATCTCTTACTTTCTGCCGACTCACTTTTCCATGTTCTGCTGTTTTAACACTTGCAAATTACAGACAAGTTCCATTAATCTGATGAGGGGTCCACTCTTTTGTCAGCTCTTCTTCCCTACAGAGGCTCCCTTTCGACCACTTGCGCGTGCACACAGTCCCACATATTGCCTATGGGAAGGGGGAACCCCTTGTCAAATTAATGGAACTTCTCTGTGATTTGCAAGGGTTGAAACAGCAAACTTTTGTCAGTTTTTGCCTATAAAGGCTTGCTTGGGACCATGTATCCTGTGTGCAAAGCAAGCAGCAGGCGAGGGGGGAGAGATACTAAGCCAACTGGGAGACTTCACCAGTAGCATGCAGCCACGTGCTCAGTCCCAAGCAAAGCTCCACAATTCCTTCACGTTCCCTACATGGGCTCTACTTTTCAACCAATTCTGCTTTCTGACAGGGCTCTGATCCATCAGCTATCAGAAAAGCAGGGGGAATGTAAGTCAGCTTACACATACACATATGCACACATACGCACACACAGGAGACAACTGTAAGAAATGAGGACTAACTGAATTAAAATGCAAAGACATTTGCAAGTAATGAGTGTGCCGGAGCTGAAAAGTCTGTGAAATGATTTTTCAAGAACTTTGATTCTATCATGTGTGGCATGAATCCACACTGTGGTTTTTTATTCTGCTACAGCCTGAATACTGGCCCTTTCCACACCTTACCTTCTTCTGGCGCTGGGGTGCGGGGATCGCGCGAGCAGCCTCTGGTGAGAAGCCCTCACGTCTCTGGTGCTTCAGCTTCACACGAGCTACCTGCTCACGCGAGAGCCCCGCCTCTTCCTTCCACAGTGCAGCCTGGGAGTTTCCCAGGCTGCGCTGGGGCAGGAAGCACAACTGGCGCGGCTCTGGAGGCTCCGCACGCCAGCTAAGTGCACGTGGGGCCCGGGCCAACGTGCAATCGCGCACCATTTTCAGCTTTTAGCCGGAAATGAAAAGGTGTGCAATCAGTGCCTGCCGGCCCCTGGAGCATCGCGCAATTGTGAGTGCGTCATGCAGATCACTCCTCACAATCGCATGATGCTCCAGGCACCCTTTTGCATGGAAAATGCCGTGCGGAAAGGGCCGCTGTTGCTAGCCCTGACCAGAGTAGACCCATTGAGTCAGCTGGATCTATCTATGTGTTGGCTCACAATTCAATAATTGATTCAATAGGTCTGCTCTTGTTGGGACCAACCACTGGGGTGTCAACTCGTTTGTGTTGATTATCTTGCCGATATTGGAATGTTTGTCTTGTCCTCAGCACTCCGTGTGCTTTCTTTGCATATATCTATGTGTTAACATGCCATAGCCTCTTTTTAATATTGTTTCACTCTCCCTTCACTGATTAGTATGCCCTGCTCATTCTACAACCAAATACATGTACACAAGAAATGTGAAGTATGCACACATTAATATTTGCACTTAGAGGAAAAGGAAACGAGCCACATGATTCTTCACACTTTGGGACTGGGAGAAATCATTTAAACAAAAATAAGACACAGTTCCCCTATACAGAAAATATGCTTTGGTGTGTACAGAAAATTCACCCTTCTCTATGTAAAAATGTTAGTGGTTCTGCAGAGAAAAAAAAACTCATGCAGTAGAACAATGGTTGGTTACTCTGTGCAAGAAACCACATGTTTATGCAAATGGAGTAAATTTTAAACAAGTTGTACAAAAGATATATTTTCTGCACAGGAAAACCAAGTAGATTAGTGAAAAAATGAATTTTCTACAACAACCCAAAGCTATTTAAAATTGCACAGAAACCCTTGTATTTTCGCAGAGCAGAGAGAAATTTGATGAAATCATTAGTTCTTTCATGCAGAAACAAAAACAGCAAAGACTTGCATTCCTAAATTATATTGCTGCCAACTGATAACTCTTTGTACAATTGATTAAGTGGATCCCAGTCCATGAAAGTTCAAATGTCAGGTCAAATAAAGTGGTCCTTCTGTAACCCAGTTTTCTGAGTCTGGTCTCCTCATTCCATGGTTGGTTATCAATAAATTTGTAAGTCTTTAAGGTGGAACAAGAGCGTTCATGGCTTCCAGGGACTGTCACTCAAACGAACAGATGGATGTTTCCCAAATGACACACTTCATTAGTCATATTTATACACTGATACAAAGTCTGAACAGACAACACACTGTGATTGTCTGGGATAATGTGTTACAGATGGGTGCTTTTAGCATATCAACCCACACCACTTAAAATATGCTACTCTTTCCATTATTTTGTTTTCAAGCTTCCCCCCCTGCTCAATTAAACTGCCCCACTTTAAAATGCTGTTCTTCCAGGCAATTAAAGCACTGATGTGGGGAACACAGGCAGTTTCTAGAGACTCCTGGTGAGAAGGGAGGTCTCCCATGAGTTCCCATTATGCAGCTGTTCTTCCAGCAAATGCCCTTCTCCATCTATTTTGCAAGTGCTGCCTGAGCACCTGACAGTTGGGAAAGGCTGCTGGTGAGGGAGGTGGGGAGAAAGCAATGTGTTAATGGAATCATAGGATCTTGGAGCTAGAAGGGACCACAGGGACATCCAGTCCAACCCTATTCTGCCAGGCATGAACACACAATTAAAACTTCCCTGAAAGATGCTCATCTAACCTCTGCTTAAAGACCTCCAAAGAAGGAGACTCCACCACACACCAAGGCAGCAGATTCCACTGTCAAATTGCTCTTGACACCAGGAAGTTCTTCCTAATGTTTAGGTGGAATCTATTTTCATTGCCTCATGCCTAGTCTCTGGAGCAGCAGAAAACAGGTTTGCTCTGTTACCCTGCATCCTCCATATGACGACCCTTCAAATATTTAAACATGGCTATTGTGTACCATATTTTATATATGTATGTATGTATGTATGTATGTATGTATGTATGTATGTGTGTATATATGTGTGTGTGTGTGTGTGTGTGTGTGTATAATTGTTATTATTTTCCATTCTAATCACATGGAACAACAACACAGAAACACAGAAACAACCTAGAACAACAATTGAAGAAACAATAAAGTGTATAGACAAATGATAAATAACAAATGGTAAAAACAGAGTGATGACTGTCTACATAAACAATTTGTCTTCATGTTACCATGTACCATCTTCAGCTTCTCTTCTCCAGGCTAGATATCCCCAGCTTCCTAAGTCACTCCGCCTAGGGCCTCAAGGTTTCCAGGCCTTCTACCATTTTGGTTGCCCTCCTCTGGACATGTTCCCCAACTTCTCAATATTCTCCTTGAATGTGGTGCCCAGAACTGGACACAGGATTCTCTCCAGCTCCAGCTCACCTTCTGAACTCAATCTACTAGTCCAGCCCCTTCCTTGGGGATTCCCCACACACTGGGCCAACCAGTAACTCATAGGAGTTACACGTGAACTAGGTGTTTCAAGAGCCTTGGCTCTAGATGATCAATTCTCAGAATAGGTTCAACATCTTGGAGAGGTCCTTCAAAGTTTGGAATCAAACCCAGAATGAATTCACTCCAAGGGAGTCCATTCCACTGTCAAATAGCTCTTACGTTTAAAAAAAGTTCTTCCTAAAGTTTAGGTGGAATCTCTTTTCTTGCCATTTGAATCCACTGGTTCATGCTCCAATCTATGGAGAAGCAGGAAAGAGGCTGGCTCCATCTTCTTTGTGACATCCCTTCAAGTATTTAAAGATGACTCTGTCATGTCCCCTTTCAGTCCTCTCTTCTCCAAGCTAAACATGCCCAGCAACCTAAGTCATTCCTCGAAAGGTTTAGTTTCCAGACTTTTAAACATCTTGGTCTCCTTCCTCTGGACAAGTCCCAGATTGTTGGTATCACCCCTGAATTTCATATCCAAAAGCAGACACAAGATTCCAGGTGAGGTCTGACCACGAGGCACGACCACTTTTTCCAATTTCTCACAAATCAAATATTTTGAGCATTTGTCAGTTCAGCTGGATCATACCTCTCAGTGCAAATGACTTAATGAATCATCATCATCATCATCATCATCTTGATATCTATCTATCTATCTATCTATCTATCTATCTATCTATCTATCTATCTATCTCCTGCCTTTTATCCAAAACTGGGATTCAAGGCAGTTTACAAATTAAAACCAGTACAATAAAGAAAGACAAAAGATCACCAATAAAATGGAGATAGGCTATCAATACTATCAATAGATTAAAAACAATTTTAATCTGGCCCTCACTGGCAAGGTTGACTCAGAGGAGGTTTGCCACTGTCTTCCTCTGCATCTGAGGGTGACATGTCCAAGGTCACCCAGTGGGTTTCCAGTGGTGAGAGGGGTTTAAACCCTGCTTTCCTAGGGTCCTAGTCCAAAACTCAAACCATCACACCACCCTGGCCCTCCTTGGCAAGGTTTAATTGTAGGAGGTTCCTCATCATCTTCTTCTGAGGCTGAATGAGTGGGACTTGCCCAAGATCTTCCCATGGATTTCCATGGTTGAGTGGGAATTCGAACTCTAGTCCCCCTGAGCCCTCGTCTAAGATTCCAACCACAGCACTCCACTGGCCCTCTCTCATCACCACCTTCAAGTCGTAGCAAAGCTATTGATTGGTATTAAAGCTGCTCAATACTGTGTCTTTTTTAAAAAAAAATTGTGGTATATTATTACCCTGAGAAAGATGTTGAGAAAAAAAATCATATATGATTGTAAGTTGTTGCTATAATATGTTTAACATAGATTTGATTTGATTAAAGGGAGTGATAATATAGTGGAATTAAATAATAGTATCTTAAAATAGTTAATAATATTGATTTTTGAAATGGAAATTTAGGAAATATAAGAATTTAGGAAATTTAGAAATTAAAATAGTTTGGGAATATAAACATGAGGAGCAACAAATTTAAAACAGTAGAAAGTAATTAATTTAAGTACACTTTCATATCTTGGAACTGTTTGCAGCAAGGGTAGGAGCCATTTTTAATTAGATGTAATCTCTTTTTGTTGTTTAGTTTAGTACGATTTGATTATTAGTTTAGCTTAAGTATGGTACATATGTACATGATCTTCTTTCTTTGTATCTTCAGTGTAATCTTATACGTAGGGTTGATTTTGTTGTTTGTCTTTACTATATATTAGTTTGGTTGTTTCGTTTCTTTGTTTTATGTATTTGTATCAATTTTTTAAAATTTTCTAATTAAAAAAAAGTAGTAGCAAAACAAAGCTGATTAGATCCGTTCCAATTCCAAATTGTAACACAATGAAATATGGAAAAGTCAAAGGGGAATGAGCACTTTTGCAAGGCGCTGTAGAATCCTATGGCCATTTCCACACCACCCTCCCAACCCGCCATAGGGACGGGAGAAGGATGGGACTTCAATGGCGCTTATGCACAAAGTCATCGAGGCCCCGTCCTTCTTCCATCCTCAGGTGGCATGATTGTGCCACAAACCATTTACAGGTTTTCCCCATCAGTGAACAGTGATCACACTACCATCCTGCTGCACACCCACAATTATTACCTTCCCTGTGGAGGGCCTGGAAGCGCAATGGCTGCGCTTCCTGAACCGGAGGAGCCTAGGACAGTACCCAGCTGCGCTGCAGCAGGAAGAGGCTTGGCCACCGTGCTTCCTGGATCCTGGCAGCAGCTGGTGCAGAGGGGAGCACTCCCGTCACACTCCCCTCCCAGCACAGCCGCTGCCGAGATCCCCACAGGACACCGCCAGGAACAAGTACAGTGCAAAAGGGGCCTAAGTTACTGCTATAGACAAATACAGGAGGGGGGATGAAAGAGAGAGTAAGGGAGTATACGAGGACCTGTGGCCACAGGTGCAATTTTCCATTGAACTTACAGCTTGGAAATCATGCACCCTATGTCTGTGCTGAGCCAACAGAATAACTGAAGTGACAGCTTCAACAATGCATGACGGCAGAGAGGTAATCTCGAAAGCCTAGGAAGAAAGAAAGAAAGCATGCAAAGGGACTTGGGGTTTAAAATGCATTTGCCCTGCCTTCCTTATTCATAACAGCTGCTTATTTATGCAGAATGATCTCACCTTAAATCAGACCTTGCTGGAAAGGCGGGCCAGCGTTGCATTGCGGAGTGATAAAATAGTAGAGCTTTATCTCAAAATGCAGACAACAAAAATACCCAGATAACAGTGAAGTACTTGTTTACTTCCAGTGGATTTCTTCCACTAAGAACAGAAATAAATGCCCTTTCAGTGTTCCTTCTTTCTCTCTCCCTCCCTCTCTCTCTCTCTCTCTCTCTATCTATCCATATATATACATATTACATACACATATATATATATATGCATGCATGTGCTATCTGCAATATTTATCTCACCAAGGAAAAAAACCCGTCTAATAGGAAAGAATGGGCTTTATTTAAACTCCACTCTATATAAGCTCAGTGACAGCAGGATACAGAACAGAAATTGCTACACAAAGGATGCAAAGATTTTCCTCTGGATTTTTAAACTCCATATTCATTTTTATCGAGCAGGATCAGGGAGAAGACGTCTCTTTCATAGGAAGCATAGAAATGTCTTCGTGCTCTAGCAACTATACCTGCTTGTAGGAGTTCACTTTTAAATACACACTTACAGACTTCACATTGCAGCTGAAGCAAACAGGAAGTTAGACCAAACGCAGCTGAGATCTACATACAAATTCAAATCCTTTTCCTAACCCTGTGCCCTGTCGTGTGCCAAAAAACAAAAAAAAAAACCCTCAGAAGTTTAGCATATATTTGTGACTATCTCACCATCGTTTCTTTAATTTCTTCCTGCTCCATTTCTCTTAGAACCATATATTTAGCATTAGCAAGCAACATAGCAACTTTCCTTAAGTTACTGAGACTGCCATGTGTCAGACGGTAACAGCTTTTATACCTTAACACGTGTATTCAGCTTGCATGACAATGGCCATTTCCATACCGGGCTTCTAAAACGGTGCAGAGCGACCTCTCACGGAGGTCTTCTACACCGTAGAGTGGACTGGCGTGGACTACTTTTTGTAGTTCCACACCCGAATCCACTCAGGAGCGGCCGGAACTAGCCGGGCTGCGTGTTTTTTAAAAACCTCTTTTTCGAGGTTTTTAAAAAGCACGGAGCGCGCAACCCCGCGCCGCTCCGTCGCCCGGCTCTAAAGTGGATTTGCAGGTGCTCGCAAGTGCGTGCCTGCAGATCTGCCGGGGGCGGGCTTCCGGCTGGAGAGCTCCTCCGGTTGGTGGAGAGCCTCCACCAACCGGAAGCTGCCATCTGGGACGCCGGAGGACTGCGGAACAGCGAGCTCGTGCTGCTCCGCGCGGCGACGGACTTACCCGGCTGCCGGTAAGCTCCGTTTTAGCGTGTTTTCGCCCGTTCCCCCCCACACACATGTGGAAAGGGCCAATGATTGGTGAAAGTCATAATGTCACGTCAGTCCACCGGAACCAAAGTTTCCAAGGCATTCTCGATGTTTACGTAACTCTCAACTTGGAAACTCAGAGAGTTCCTGTCCTCTTATCTTGTCCCTGTCTGTTCTCACATTGCCTTCCCGTTATTTTCACATTCCACCCCTCCCCTTTACATCAGATGCTCCGGACATTAACTACTGCCAGATCACCTCCCTTGGCTCTTTGATACCTTTTGATTCCTACCTGGATACAAGTTGCAAACAGCAACTAGCGGTGGATACGTTGTGGCGTTAGCAATCTCTGTTTCCCTTTCATCTACTGCCTGGGTAAAACAGCTACTATTTCCCTGGTCATTTCTGCCTTATACTGTTATAGTGCTATTATTCCACTTTCAAGATCCTGTGGAATCCTGGGGTTTGTAGTTTCCTGAAGCCAAAGAGCTCTCTGGCTGAGAATCCTAAAGGCCCCTCCCTAAACTGCAAATCCCAGAATTCCATAGGATGATGAAAGTGGAATAATAGCATCATAACAGTGTAGGGCAGAAATGGCCTGTGTTTATGTGACGGGAGCCATGCCTCCTGGCAGGAACAGAGGCAGCACCGTAGTTCAGGTCAAAGACCAAGCTTCACATGTAAAAGAGCTCAGGTTCTGGGTTCAGTTCCTGACATCTCCAGAAAGGTCTGGGAAATGCCAGTGACCACTCCTATATCAGCGGGGTGATGAATCCACTGTGAGGTTTCAGTCTGAATTTTAAAAGAGGCATCCATGCTACCGAACTCTATCCTCAAGATAGGCTTGGTGCTTTGGATGGTTTCTCTAAAGTTCAGACACAAGTCTGGAGCAGATTCACTATTTCACCAAGAGGAAAGACACTAGTTCTTACTGGTCAAGAGCCCCTGAAGGTCTTGCGCTGGGAAAATCATTTTCAGCAGTATAAACAAGTTTAAAATGTAGAGAAACAAAAATAAAGAGACTAAAAGTATAGTAAAAATTTTGACAATTTGGAAGAAGATAATTGAGAATCTGATGAAACAGTTTAAGATCCTTTTAAAATCATCACATGGGAAAATTGGGTGAAATCAATTAGATTTCGATAGGGATGGGAAAATATGACTTAAAAATAAAAATAAAGGCAGAACAACAATTCTCTTGAGAATTTGGAAACAAGAACAAGAACAATCCTTGACGAATGAAAGTCTTCACAGTTCAGAACATTCATCATTTTAAAAGTACATTTTTTGCTGATAAAAGGGAATTTTTGGTGCAAAAAAAGGATATTTCTTTTCAAAGTATGGCATTGTTGCACAGAAAATGCTGTTTCCTGCAGAAGAAACTTGTTTTTAAAAAATGCATACTTTTTTATGGAGAACTGAGTTAATACCTATAATAGAGGAATGGTGGGCAACATTTATTGAAAATCGAAATGCAGACATAGTCTCTCAGAGACTAAAAGGAAAATCAGATGATGACATTAACAAAAAATGGCAAATTGTTCTGGATATGACATTCTTGCAAAGAAGCTAGTAAAATGTGAGCTGAACAGAGCTATTGTCAGGTGGATCTGTAACTGGTTGACTGACCGTTCCCAAAGGGTGCTCACCCATGGCTGCTTCTCATCCTGGAGAGAAGGGACTAGCGGGGTGCCATAGGGTTCTGTCCTGGGCCCAGTGCTGTTCAATATCTTCATCAACGACTTGGATGAAGGAATAGAGGGCATGCTCATCAAATTTGCCAATGACACCAAATTGGGAGGGGTTGCTAATACGCCAGAGGACAGGATCAACATTCAAAATGACCTGGTCAGATTGGAGAGCTGGGCCAAGGCTAACAAAATGAAATTCAACAGAGAGAAGTGTAAGGTCCTGCACTTAGGTAGAAAAAATGGAATGCAGAAATATAGGATGGGGGAGACATGGCTGGATGGCAGTACGTGTGAAAGGGATCTAGGAGTCTTAATAGACCACAAGCTGAAGGTGAGTCAGCAGTGTGATGCGGCAGCCAAGAAAGCCAATGCAGTTCTCGGCTGCATCAATAGGAGTATGGTGTCTAGATCGAGGGAGGTACTGGTACCACTCTACTCTGCTTTGGTTAGACCTCATCTTGAATCCTGTGTCCAGTTCTGGGCACCCCAATTCAAGAAGGACATGGTCAAGCTGGAGCAGGTCCAGAGGAGGGAGACCAAAATGGTGAGAGGCCTGGAAGCCATGCCCTCTGAGGATAGACTTAGAGAGCTGGGTATGTTCAGTCTGCAGAAGAGAAGGTTAAGAGGGGACATGATAGCCATGTTTAAATATTTGAAGGGATGCCATGTAGAGGAGGGAAAGGGCTTGTTTTCTGCTGCTCCAGAGACCAGGACAAGGAGCAATGGATTCAAGCTGCAGGAAAGGAGATTCCACCTGAACCTCAGGAAGAACTTCCTGACAGTCAGGGCTGTCCGGCAGTGGAATCTGCTGCCTCAATGGAGTGTGGTGGAGTCTCCTTCCTTGGAGGTTTTTGAGCAGAGGCTGGATGGCCATCGGTTGGGAGTGCTTTGAGGGTGTTCCTGCATGGCAGGGGGTTGGACTGGATGGCCCTTGTGGTCTCTTCCAACTCTACATTTCTATGATTCTATGATTCTATGAGTTGGGTTTTGACAGTAAACAATTCATAATTCATGGTAGTATGTGTAGCTAGAAGGAGAAAATCAAGGAAATATCATAGAACATGTAAAGTTGAACTGAAAAACAGGAACTATCTGCATATAATAACAATTTATAGTGATGCACCATGTTAATATGTCGATGAAAGAACAGTTAATGTGATCCAGAGAGGTGTGGAAGACAGCTGTAACAGTTCGGTAAAATGTACAATGAGAAATGTTGTTTTATATGTTGGAACTATAATAAAATTATTATAAAAAAAATGCATACTTTTTTGCACACAATAAATCCAAACCGCAATCAGTTTTCAAAAACCATGCATTTTTCAACAGCTTTCTCATAGTGAGGAGGGAAAAAAATGAAATTTACTAAGATTTACATCCATAGACCTCAAAAGTTTTAACTGGGTGCTGGAATGAAGCCAATTTGGTGCCACCTGGCCCTTCAAGGGGAGGGTATTCCTCAGCTCTCTGGTTGAGAATTCTAAATGCCCCTCCCTCTGTTGCAAACCCCAGGATTCCATAGGATCTTGAAAGTGGGACAATAGCACCATAACAGTCTAGTGCAGAAACGGCCCACAGCCAAAGGGTTCCACTGCCTCACAAAACTACAGGGCCTTGGGATTCCAAGAGATAATACCCTGGCATTTAAGTGGAATCATAGCAAAAGTAACGTGGCTCCCCCCTCCTATCTCTTCAGACGAAGGGATTGAGGGTTCCTTGCCATTTCTCAGTTAATCTATATCTGTCTGGAAGTTCCTTTTATCACCTTCTAGCTACCTGGAAATCCGACTCATAACCAATGGTAAAATCCAGACGGAGCAGAGTTAGCATCAACATTCCCCTTAAGCATTCTTAGGTACTGGAATCACAGGATATTTGTATGGGAGAATGAATAGGCTCTCTGTTAGTGTTTTAGGCTAGTAGTTATTACACATATTCAAAGATTTACAAACATACACACACTCCTTAGGGAGAAACATAGATACTTCAGTGCCTAAGCACATTTCTTTCATTACATTGCATTGCATATAAGACATCATACCTTCATTACCTTACTGGATATGGCAAGTAAGATGTTACTCTTTCATAAGGACTGTACTTCTATTCCATCTGCAGCTCCATCGCAGGCTTCTCTATACATATACACGTAGAGCAATGTTACCATCCTAATGGGGTGTTCTCACCCATATACCCTCTGTGTAGGAACACACACAGCCATCCAGGGGGTTCATATCCCTAGACATTGCTATAAACATAGCAGCATCTATCTATAAACATTCATAATGGGCATCCATTACAATCAGAATAGGAAGCATATCTATTTAGCCTAGCCTAGCTGGGAGCAGAGATTCTCTCTTACCAACCTGGTCTGTCTTTCCTTATCACCACGGTCTGGGCAATTTTTATCTAGGAACAGCACAGCTTTTTATCCAACAGCTGTCTTCATATGGTGGGGACCAAGACTCAGTTCACATCCTATTTATCTCCTCTCAACCTGCTTTATGCCTTTCCTAGTGTATCAGCCAACATATCTCGTCCAATAAGATAAAATACAGTCACTGGTCCCTGTTTATGTAGAGGTGATCTAACATACCCAGTACACTTGGTTGTTGGCTGCTGTCCATCAGATTATATCAACCATGAAATTGCGTCAGCCTTTACTCTTTATTGCGGCACCTGCCTTGGGTTTATTATAGGTCAATTAAATTATTGTGTATAGTTAGGCTAGTGTTACACCCAGAATAAGCCACCATCTACACTCTCACATTCCACACCTACACAAAGGCCCTTTCTGCACGGCATTTGCTATGTGAAAGGGCGCCTGGAGCATCGCGCGATTGTGAGGAGCGGTCTGCACAATGCACTCACAATTGCGCAATGCTCCAGGGGCCAGCAGGCGCCGATCGCCCACCTTGTCATCAGCTTGAAGCCGAAAATGTTGCGAGATCACGCATTGCTCCCAGGCCCCACTTGCATTTACCTGGTGTGCGGAGCCCCTGGAGCTGTGCCGGTCGCGCTTCCTGCCCCAGTGCAGCCTCGGAAACTCCCAGGCTGCACTGCAGAAGGAAGAGGTGGGGCTCTCACGCAAGCAAGCAGCTCATGTGGAGCTGAAGCAGCAGGGATGTGAGAGCCTCTCGCCAGAGGCTGCTCACGCGATCCCCGCACCCCAGCACCAGAAAAAGTTAAGGTGCGGAAAGGGCCAAAGTTTTCTGCTTTATATTTTATGCTTTATAGCCTGCTATTTACATTTACAGGTCTTAAATTGCACAAAGTAGAAGCCAAATCAGTGTGCTTCCTGTACCAAATGCACTGCATTTCTATAGTGTGAATGAACCCATGGCCTTATCACACTGCACAGTTATAGTGCTATTATTCCACTTTAACAGCCACAGCAACATCCTAAGGAATCCTGGGATTTGAAGTTTACAGAGGGGCATTTAACATTCTCAGCCAGAGAGCTCTTTGACCTTCCCAAACTACAAACTCCAGGATTCCACAGGATGAAGCCAAATGGAATAATAGTGCTATACCAGTGCAGTGTGATAGGGTTACCAGTGTCTTTTCTGAAGGTCTCCTATTCATTCACTGTTGTTGTTGTCATGTGCCTTCATGTCATATCTGATTTATGACATGCCTAAGGTGAACCTAGCAGTGGGTTTTCATGGCAAGATTTGTTCAGAGGAGGTTTGCCTTTGACTCTCTGTGAAGCTGAGAGAGTGGCACTTGTCCACAATCACCCAGTGGGTTTCCAGGGCTGAGCAGGGATTCAGACCTGGAACTCCAGAGTCACAGTTCAATACTCCAGCCACTACACTGTGATGGCTCTCATTCATAGAATCACAATAACTCAAAACTGACTTGATGAGAAATAACAACAAATGAACAAACAACATTTACTTTGAGTGGCAGTGACTTTCTGGGTGGAAATTATCTCCCATTGGATCTTTTTGGTGGAGATGTGGGGGCTGAACCTGTATACTTCTACACCCAGAGCATGGCTTTATCACTGAGCTATGTGTACCGTACTCCAGCATGGCATAATGGGTTGTGGGCAGTGTGGTTTTCATGCCAGTGGGGTGGTGTTTCCCCCCTGGCTTTTATTCTAGATTTTTCAAGAGCTATCCAAGGGGCTGAACTCTTTCTCATATCTATCTGTCAGCATCCTGGAAAGACTGGACTGGGTTCAGTGTCCCACTGACTTGGAAACCACCATATACAGCTTCATATGGTATGGCCTCTTCCTCCAACCTCATCAGATGTGGACTGTGCAAGGTCAGTCCAGCAGCAGAGCATGGAAATTTCTGCCCCTCTGCTTGCATTATGGGAACTTTATTTCTTATGGGATAGTAAGACTGGGTTGCTCCTGAGCGGAGGCGGGGGAAGACCAATTAAACCTGCTTCATTATTAATATGAAATATGCCCTTGCAATAACTTGCTATGGAAGCCCAACTCTTCAGGGAGAAAAGAAGTCCCTCATTCAAAATTTATTTGGAACATTATTCATAACTTAAAAATTAAAAATGCAAATTTGACAGAGAGGCCAAGTCTTGCTGAATTAAAAAGCTGAATTAAAAAGGGAGGTTTAATTTAGTGGGTGTCAGGAGTGAAATTATTTTGTTGCACTGATTTGCAACAACGGCTGCATTTCTGGAGGACGGCAGACCCGCAGTGCACTCTGCTTGTTTTTGCTGGAAGGAAAAACCAAGCTACGGCTCAAGAAGCCCGGATGTGACTTCAGAAGGATCTCTTTTTGTTCAGTAGGAGGGAGAAGTCCATGAGGTGGGTCACATATCAAGATTCATCATTGGAATTGCACATGAGGGTTTCATCTAGTTATGGAGATAGCTACCCTTCCAGATCTAGGGAGCTGCCCGTGCTTAGCCTGGAGAAGAGAAGGTTAAGAGGTAACATGATAGCTATTTCTAAATGTTTGAAGGGATGTCATGGGGAGGATGGAGCAAGTCTGTTTTCTGCTGATCCAGAGATTAGAACACAGAGCAATGGCTTCAAACTTCAGGAAAAGAGATTCCACCTAAACATTAGGAAGAACTTCTTGATGGTAAGGGCAGTTTGACAGTGAAATACGCTGCTGCCTGGGAGTGTGGTGGAGTTATCTTCTTCTTCGGAGGTTTTTAAACAGAGGCTGGATGGCCATCTTGTGGGAGTACTTTGATGATGTATTCCTGCATGGCAGAGGTTGAGGTTGATGGCCCTTGGGGTCTCTTCCAACCCTAGCATTCTGTGATTCTATGGACCTTTCCACACTACACAGTTATGCCTTCTGTTCAGCCTGATGTTCAAAGGGATCGAAAGGTCCGTGTGAACATGACAGCCCATCACTTCCATCAGCAGCGGACTAATCCACTTGAGAGTAATTCATTGAATCCATCATCTTCTGAACATGGAGAGACAGGAGCTGCCACGAACGCATCCTTCACACGCTCGGTCTCCAGTGCCCCTGTAAGAAAGGGTACAGAAGGACAGGTCCTGGACATTTTAAAAGCGGTTTGAGGGTCTTTCCTGGGTCTCCAAAATGTGCAGGCCTGTGGGGTGGTCATTTCAAAGAGGCTGCGCTACTCATCCTTGGGGAGCATTTAGGTTAGGCCAACCGAGATGGCAAAAGTTCTGGGTCTACTCTTTTTGGGATAACTAATAGGAGTCAGGCCTGGGAGACCAGGGTTCGAATCCCTGCTCAACCATGGAAGCCTGCTGGGTGACCATGGCAAGCAACGCTTTCTCAGCCTCAATAAAATGGCAAGCCTCCTCGGAATGAATATAGAGCGCCAGTGTGGTGCAGTTGCTTGAGTGTTATTAGGCCAGGGTTCGAATTCCTCCTTGGCCATGGAATCTCACTGGGTGATCTTGAGCAGGTCACACTCTTTCAGCCTCAGAGCAAGGCAATGGTAATCCCTCTCTGGAGCAATCTGGCCAAGAAAACCCAAAAACAGGGTCTCTGTAAGTCAGAGTTGACCCAAAGGCACAGAACAACCACCCCAGAATATCCTCAGGAGAACACTGAGATGCCTACACACACACACACACACACACACACACACACACACACATCGAGATCAGACATAGGCCATTTCCACCCTACACTGTGATAGTGCTATGATTCCACTTTCCACCTCCTCTGGAATCCTGGGGTTTGGAGTTTAGGGAGGGGCTTTTAGGATTCTCAGTCAGAAAGCTCTTTGGCCTCAGGAAACTACAAACCCCAGGATTCCACAGAAGGTTGAAAGTGGAAGAAGAGCACTAGAACAGGGAGGGAAGGCCATATAAATTAGTTCTTCTTCTGATTTCTTAATTGCAGTCACTATTGATAACCAAATCAAGGCCCAGAAAGAAGAGATTTGCCATAAGTTGGAGTGGATCTGAAGTTGTCACCATCACATCACTAAGCACTTGAAATGTTTGACTTTCCTTCAGAGGAAGGTGAGTACTAGTACTGTCAGGGAGAGGACCTGTACTTTAAAATTCACTGCTATGGCAGCAAGTCAGATGAAAGGATAATAGCATCAAAATGATGCTGGCCTCCTTTTGACAATGTGTCTTCTCCAGGTGGGGGTCCCAGGCAGGTTCTAGATCCTCTTCTGCTTTCCACACTCTGCTGTCCTCCCACAACCCGCCACGGAATTCCAGCTGCTGCATCTCAGCTCTTGATAAAATCACAAGTCCTACTGTCTTGCAGGGCCTGTTAGTAGGTTTTGATCTTTTGATTTTTAGCAGAGCAGATAGCAAATTAGTCTTTTCTTCTGCTCTTTCATTACGACCTGTTTCAGACTAAAAGCTTCGACAGCACTGGGGACCAAAGGACGAGGAAATGGTTCTGGGACAGGGAGGTCACCCAGACCCAGGGAACCCTCAGGAGTACTCCGCCTGCCTGAAGGGGGGAAACGAACACTAAGGAACTTACTACGCCACCTGGCCAAGCAGCGGGGGAAAAGGAGCAAGGAGCCAAAACCGAACTGCCCCTAACTGGTTTTCTGGGTGAGGGGTACCTTCCTCTACCACTTACAAAAGAGCCTCTGCCCTGCGATGGCAGCTTGATGGGTAAACTATGCAATACCCAAGTACTCTGCGTTTGCATGCTGGCTACTCTACTGAGAACCACTACAATAACTCAATCATTCAGATGCTGACCTTTCGGAGGCTTTGTCTCCAACTCCAAATCTATTGTTTTCCCCTAAGTACGGCATAGCCTGCAGTCACAATTCTCCTTATAAAAACCCTTGATTCCGAGACCTTCCTCGGGACGCTCCCGAGTTTCATCCCGCCTTGCTGCCGCTTTGCTTGGCGAGCCTCCCCTCAGCTCCACGTGCTGAGCTACGTCGCACCCCAGCTTCACTCTCTATTTTCCGGGCTTCAGGACAGGTGAAGTATCACCCAAACCAGCAATCCCTCTAAAAATCCCTCTATACCACTCCAACCTTTATTTTCTTTAGTTATCTTGTATGAGTGTGTCGCATACACTGTTTTACTTGTATTTAATAAACATCATTTATTATTTCAACTTCTGTGTTCTCCGTGACTAGACCCGACCCAGCAGACATAGGGTTCAAGATCTCGCTATGTTACCCTGCCTCTCGTAACGCTAAGCAGTGCTCTGAGCTAATTTTCCCCACCTTTAGTTGAGCACATTTTGGTGTCCCTCCCAGGACCCCCAGTACACAGGGTAACAGAGTGGTGGAGTAACACGGGCAACCCCGGTTCCCCTAATTTGAGAAGGAGTCGTGAACCTCCTCAAATCAGGCTGGTACTGACTTAGGTGATGGTCGGTCAAGTCGTTAGAGCGCAGTCAGGCAGGAACACATGTGTGTGAGAATTATGTGCATTTGAGCTCTAGAGCTATTCTATCTGGGTGGAAATCTGTTCCCCTTTCTTGCTTGGTTTGTGTATGTCAGCCGCCCCGGCGTGGTCACTAGTACTAGACGGTGAACCATCGTCCAATAGCAAGGGGTGTGCACAAGCTGTCCTGGGAATCACATCCCTAACTTGGGGTCTATTGTGATCTGGGATCCAAAGTCGTAGGGTGCTAGCACCGTAGGAACAGTCTACACCCATCCAACACCATAGCAGTAAGGCACAAATAGCACTTAATAGAAGAGGTCCTCCTCTTTTCTCTTCCCCCCCCCAGAGTAGAGAACGCGGGTGCGTCCCGCTCCTTGTTGTTGTAGTCGTTGTTGTAGAGAGAGCACGGATGCGTCCCGCTGATAGTTGTGAAAAGCACGGGTGCATCCCGCTGTGTAATTTCGGGTGCGTCCTGATTGGCTAGCCGACTAGGTGCGGGTGGTGAGTCCCGACCTAGCCTAGGATTTGGAGGTTTAGCCCGTGGTAGAGGAAGGTACCCCTCACCCAGAAAACCAGTTAGGGATGGTTCGGTTTTGGCTCCTTGCCCTTTTCTGCCGCTGCTTGGCCAGGCGGCGCTGTAAGTTCCACTGGGTTCGTTTCCCCCCTTCAGGCAGGCGGAGTACTCCTGAGGGTTCCCTGGGTCTAGGCTACCTCCCTGTCCCTGAACCGTTTCCTTATCCTTTGGTCCCCAGTGCTGTCGAGGTCGAAAACCGGGCTTGGGAGTACCAAAGTGACTTTGTTTGGGCAGGCTGGAGATAGGTTCCTATCCCTCTCTCCTAGAGAAGTTCCGCAGAGTTCATTTCCCTATGGTCCCCCAGGGGTCTAGGTGATCCTTCCTGTCACTCCAGTTCCTGGTCCTGTTTGTAGGTTGTGGTTTGTAGGTAGTGTTAGAGATAGCTGTGGTTTGTGCGGAAAATGGCAGAAAGTAGCAAGGTCACCATCAAGGACCTCATGTTGGAGGAAGAGGTCAGAGGTAAACTAGAAAGATGAGTGTTGAGTAAGGGAAAATGCCCCTGGAAGGACACCATCTTCCAGACGGCCGATCCCTTTACCACACTCCGGAAAGCGTACACCCTGGCGCATAAATCAAAGAACCCATTCGGGCTGTCTAAGGACGTTTTGGCCGCTTGGGGACTTTGGCTTATGGCCAAAGTCCCTGGTCCCTAACCAGAGAAGACAATGTGATGCTAGTAGTGCCCTGGTAGAAACCAGAGAAAAGTTAGCTAGTGTGGAGAAAGAGAATGCCCGGCTTCAAGCCGAGGTTGAGACGTTGTGTGCAGACAAAGTAACTTTTGCGTCCGTAGCACAGGCGTCCACCCAGAAGCTGAATAAGATCACAGTAGTGGCACAAACATGGGAAGAGAAAGCCTACGCCTTAGAGGCTGAGCTGGATCATGCCTGGTCTGCGACCAAGTTTATGGTGGGACAAGTGAGAGAACAGTAGGAGGCTGTTAGCCACATAGCTTGCCAGAAACAGATTGCTGCACTGGAGAGCCAGCTCCAAACGTGCAAAGCCCTAATTTCGGCTGTGTGCCTGCAGTTGCTCCCAACGTTCGCTGAGGACTTTCCTGGGGAGGCACTGCCCGAGGATGCTCAGGCAACCGTTCCCCACAATCCAGACTGGAGTGACCCTAAGGTCCCAGTCCACCCTGTAGAGACACAGTCCATGACTAGACGGACCACCCCCCTTGGAGAAGGCAGTTCTGATAGGCAAGAGACGCAGGAGATGCAGGTCACCGAGACTAGGGTCCCCTGGCGTGCTACTGAGGCCAAAGCTATTGCAGACCAATTGGGTCCTTTAAAATGGTCCACCGGGATCATGTGGCTAAACGCGGTGATACATTCTCAGCCGACAGCCAATGGTCAGGACCTGACCCAAGTGGCCCGACTTTGCATGTCCCCTTCCGAACTCCCTACTCTTGAGTCAGCCGTGGCGGCTCGAGGCCTGGTTAGGCTCAAGGCCCACGACTGGATGAGAGAGGTAGTGAGGATTTTGTGGCCCGGACAGAGTGCAGGTGTGCTGTATGTCATGGAGCAGCAGGGTCCTCGTGAGAACCCTGAGGCTTATGTGGCACGGAAGCAGCTCCTCGCCATTCTGGCCGAGAAGGTCCCCTTGACACCCCATGGGTATGACTTTAATGGCCTCAAGTTTAAGATACTCTTGTACAGAGGTCTTAATCATGAGACCAAGATGGCTTTAGGTTTGGTGGATCCAGCCACAACTAACTGGGAGGAGTTCGGGAACAACCTTCGATGGGTCTCCGACCTGCTGCGCGAGGCAGGATCCCTTAAACTTCCCACTAGGGCACATAGAAAGGAACCCAGGAATTGGGAACCCATATCCGAGGTCACATACTCGAATTATGGGCCCCGTTCCCAACACCGGAAAACTGCGCCAAATTTGGTTCCCCGAGGGAACTGGAATCCGCGCCCAGCTCCCAGACAGGACAATAGGCAGTGGCAGGGAAGAGATTTCCACGGCCAGCCCGGCAAGGCAGGAAGTCCCCCACAGCAGCCCACTGCCCCCAAACAGCTCTCTGACTCAGGTTCTCCTCGAGAGATGTCTGGTGGGTACGATCCCACAGCCCAGACGTACTCCTCGGATAGAGTAAGAGTCTGGGGCATGCTCAGAAGGTTCGGGCTGGACATGAGCCAGTTCGATAAGCGGCCAACATCGGAGCTTCTGGAAGCGCTAGATAAGCAGCTTCAGGTGGGAAGTAAACAGCCGGTCCAGGCCGTGACCGACGGCCCACCTCCGGCTGGATACTACCCTAACCTGGAACTGCAAGCATGGGGTGCCCTCGGTCCAGGAAGCTTCCCTGCAACGTTGTGGCTAGGTTGAAGCCAGACAGGTGGGGAAGATTCAGGGTGAAGGCAGGCATAGGGACCGAGAGGGATAAGACTCCTGCCACCCTTCTTGTGGTCTCTGGTGCAGCAGTCAAGGTGCTGCTCCCTAACCAGAGAAGACAGGGTGAGCCCATCCCTGATGCTATCTGCTTGACTGGATATGGCGGGGGAGGGGACCCAATCCAAGCCCTTGAGAAAACCCAAGAGCCCCAGGCACACCAGAGCCAGGCAGATTGCACCTCCCCCTGACTCAGCCCCAAGTGCGAATCCAGCCACCTCCGAGACCATAGTGCTTTCAGAGCACCTAGAAGGATCGCACCAGGCTAAGGTTCAGGAGGAAGCACCATTCTTTCAACTGGGAGATGAGGAAGCCCCCACCAAATTTGACCAGGCACAAGATATTGCCAGCACGTGTTAGAGCCAGGAAGAGGAGAGCGCACAGCCAGGGGAAGCCAGCCCCAAGCTTCCCAAGCTCTCCATCGTCCCTGCTCTGAGCCCCCGGCTAGAAACTAGCAGTTTCCCCCGGGATTTCCTTGAAGCCTTGGCCAGGAGAGTCCTTCCTCTCCATGCCATCTTTCAGGGGAATCTCAAAGGAGACTGGGGATTTAAACAGCAAGAGGTTCCTGCCCAGCCAGAGCACAGGATAGCACAGGCACTTACATTGGCACACCCTGACACTCCCTTTTGCTGCCGTCCACCTGGGGAGATTTCAACAACTGTGAGCCCCAAATGCAACACGGAGGCAGAAATGGCTACTGCCTTCTCCTCCGCAGGGCTGCTTTGGCGCCAGCGTGTCTTCACGCTTCGAGGCACCCAATTCATTGTGACACTGGTGATCATGAGCGGGGCCAAGCTAGTTTATGGCTCCATCTTGGTCACCATCATACCTGGAGAGGCAAGTTTCCAGGAGGCATACGGGTCCAAGACCAGCCTCCTCCTTGACTTGGAGAAAGGGGTCCCAAACCAGGAGCGGGCACTGCCACTCCTGCTGGTAACTCCAGAGACCCTTCGAAAGGAATGGAAAGGTCAGTCTGTTGATGCCACCTCTGTGGTCATCCCCGAGCCGGACGATCCAGGTGCCAAAAAGCCCAACGTGCGCTTAGTAATTTGGCAGACTTCCTTAAGTCACAAGGAAGTGCCAGCCATTAATTGGTCCAAGGCGTTTGCCTTCATTTACGAGGCATTCGACAATGGGTGAACGGCCATTGTCTGAAGGGAATAGAGGTGGAGTGGCAACCCCTCTGGATCCCCTGATACTGTACATAGTTCCGCTATGTAAGTAGTTGTAATAGTGGTGTTATTTTTGTTGTGAATTGTTTAGAATTAAATGTCCCGTTTGTTTCCAAAAGCCGATCCGAAGGCAACCAGTCTTCAGGTCTGCCTTCGGAGTTCAGCTATATCTGTGGATGGTGATACTGCTTGTTCGGGGCCAGCATCGAACCATCGGTACTAGGTTGTTAGCTGCCCCAAGCAATCGTTAACATCATCAGGCTTGGAGCTTCAGCTTCGGTCTGAGCGAGGAGGGTGCGAGAGTGCAAGTCCATGTTATACGGACCAGAGTGCGAATGGGACCTTCATAACCGGAGGTTTCTTTCGTGTGGCCGGGAGGTTAACATGGGCGTCTCTAGACCCATGAGCTGATGTGGGACCCGAACCAGCAGCCTCGCTGTCCTGACCAACAGTCCCCCTCAGGCCAATACTGCTTTACTTGCAATATCTATTTATGTCCCCGTGGACTCTTAGTCTTTTCAGCCATGATGACCCAGTTTCAATTTGAATTCCCAGCAGGCTTTGAGCCGGCCATTTGCATTTATTGTACTAATCATGTCAGTTCTTCTGTTAAAGCTCTAATAGGTCAATTAATCCAGAAGGTTGGGAAGATCCCGAGGTCATGCCATCGCCCCCAATTACTGTGTGGGGGGGGTGATGAAGAAAGTTGCCGCTCCATCTGATGGCCGAGACTTGGAGATTCCTCGTTCTTCAACGACACCCGTAACCGTGAGGGAAGGTGACCAAGCAGCCTTCTGCATGCCATGACGGACTTTTTGCCATTCCTGCTACCGTTTGCTGACCCGAGGAAACCTATGGACTATTCCAGGCTCCAAATTCTGCAAAGACTCTTTGCTCCTGAACTTGCAGCAAGCCAAGCTGCACTGACTTGGACATTTTGTTGTTGTTCCTGTTCCGCTGCCTGGATGGACTTATGCTTTGCTCGCCAGCTCCAGCTAAGAGACTTTTCCTGTTGCTGGGGGGGGTGGGGGGTGCCAAGACTTTTTGCTTGCACCTCACCTCCCCCGGACTACGAACTTTCATTCCACATTGAACTGTTTGCTCATTGGATTGCCTTCATTGCCAGACCATGCATTGGACTTACAGTATTCCATTGATTATTTCATTGATTGCTTCATATTGCATTTGCTACCATTACTCATTCTTTGACAGTTCGCTATTGACGGGACATTGGACATTGTTTAATTGTTTATTATTACGCTATCGTTTACATTGGTGTGTATGTGTGTTTAGGTTTAGGTTTTAGTCAGGAATGTCTTTATAAGATATTAATCCTTTGCTCTTCCCAAATTCTGTTTCCTGAGGAGTGATATGGCTACCAACCTGCAAGCCCTATCTGGCTCTAAATTAATTTTTGCTTCTAATTGGAAAATGTCCAATATTGTCCCCAACATCGCCCATTTTCGGGGGGGGGGTTGTTACTGCCCTGGCTAGTCCGAGCTTTGGGGATATTAAAAGATATCCCTTGATATCACAATTCGGCTGCGCTTCTCTATTCCTTTCCACGTGCTTACGAGACCACCGGACAAGCACGTAAACAAGCTCGGCCGTTAATAGCCGTAATATTCAAAATACAATACAGGCAGGCCAGAAAATAGCTGACTCGCTGCTTTAGGAGACCTCCAGGCAAGTACTCTAATTAAGTATGCACGCCACTTACAAAAGAGCCTCTGCCCCGCGATGGCAGCTTGATGGGTCAACTATGCAATACCCAAGTACTCTGCGTTCGCATACTGGTTACTCTATTGAGAACTGCTATGATAACTCAATCATTCAGATTCTGACCTTTCGGAGGCTTTGTCTCCAACTCCAAATCTATTGTTTTCCCCCAAGTACGGCATAGCCTGCAGTCACAATTCTCCTTATAAAAACCCTCGATTCCGAGACCTTCCTCGGATCGCTCCCGCCTTGCTGCCGCTTTGCTTGGTGAGCCTCCCCTCAGCTCCACGTGCTGAGCTACATCGCACCCCAGCCTCGCTCTCCATTTTTCCAGGCTTCAGGACAGGTAAAGTATCACCCAAACCAGCAACTCCTCTAAAAATCCCTCTATACCACTCCAACCTTTATTTCCTTTAGTTATCTTGTATGAGTGTGTCGCATACACTGTTTTGCTTGTGTTTGTAATAAAACATCAGTTATTGCATCAACTTCTGTGTGCTACTTGACTCGACCTGACCCCATAGACATAGGGTTCAAGATCTCGCTGCGTTACCCTGCCTCTCGTAATGCTAAGCAGTGCTCTGAGCTAATTTTCCCCACCTTTAGTGGAGCACATTTTGGTGTCCTTCCCAGGACCCCCAGTACACAGGATAACAACAGGATGATGGAAGTGTGAGGTGCATTTCATTTCACCCTTCCCCATCTCTACCTCTATTTCCCTCCCTCCCTCCTCCTATTCCTTTTACATAGGTCTTTTCCACCCTACATTGTTACAGTTCTACTATTCCACTTTCCACATCCTATGGAATCCTGGAGTTTGCAGTTTAGGGAGGGGCATTTAGAATTCTCAGCCAGGGAGCTCTTTGGCCTCAGGAAACTACAAACCCCAGAATTCCACAGGATATGTTGAAAGCAGAATATAATAGCACTATAACAGGGTAGGGCAGAAATAGCTATAGAATTATATAATTGGAAGAGATCTCAAGGGCCATGTAGTCCAACCCTCTATCGTACAAGATTATACATCTAAAGCACTCCTTATAAGCAGCCATCAACATTCTGTTTTAAAGCATCCAAAGAAGGAGAGTTGACCACTGTCTGATGCTGTCCATTCTGTTACCCCAGAAGGTGGGTGACTCAGAGGTCTAATGCCTCTTTTAAAAGTTGGGAATTATTAACTCAAAGGGAGACCTGCAAGAGGGGGGTAACCTAGCAGGATCTTTCCACCCATATGTACCAGTACTAGTGCAGAAACACCAGTTGGAGATTCAGAAATATGTTTTAAAAATGTTTTATTTGGGGAAATTCTCAGACACACATAGTACTCAATCAGTCTCACAATCATACAAAGCTAGCTGAATGAAAGGGAGATAAAATTGGATAGTGAGACATTTAGCCAGTATACTAACGGCCAATATACTAACAAGTTGTCTGGCTCAGGACCAGGGTTTAAATACTCTTTTTCTGCCCTGAGGAAGTGAGTGTTAATGGCTCTCCAGCAGAACAAACAATGGGGTCTGGAATGGGCCAATGGTCTTAGCATTAGGAGACAAAGGGCTGATGGGAATCGTAATAACTCCTTAATGGCTGGGCCATTAACAAAGGACAAATTCAGTAGGAAAGGGAAGTGAGTTGAAGACAATCAGTTGCTCTGTTGAGGCAGTTCCCAGTGCTATTGTTTCTGAAAGTTAAGTCATAGAGGAGATATTGGCAAGCTCATTAACACCAGAGCTTCTCAACTGATTCCTTGACTATGAACTGATCATGCCCTGAGGTCTCATCTGACCTAATTTTGCACATGCTCATCCAGTCCTCTCAGCCAGCATGGCTGTGCAGCCACAACAGTGTATGATTTATATTTTATGCCAATTAAAGAAGATTTGCCAATTATATCATATCATGGAGTGGGAGTGTAGAGCATGGTAACAATTCCATTTACGGCTTTTATATTCAAGAAGGTCTTCCCAATATTTAAGTGGAATCTCTTTTCCTGTAATTTGAACATGTTAGTACATGTCCTAAGCTCTGGATCAGCAGAGAACAGACTGCTTTTCCACTTAAGCAGAAGCTGGCCCAGGAAGGCATTCCACAAATGTTCTGGCTGAGTGAAGATTTCAGTCTGTGCCTTTACTGCCCATGGTAAATATGCCCCATGAGAGCCAGTGTAGTGTAGTGGTTTGAGCATTAGACTGCAACACTGGAGACCAGGGTTTGATTCCCCACTCAGCCATGGAAACCCACTGGGTGATCTGGGGCATGTCACATACACTCAGCCTCAGAAAACTCCGTGATAGGGTTGTCATAAGTCAGAAACGACCTGAAGGCACACGAGAACACAAATATACACATGACGCTTTCCTTCTAAATTATGTACGCACCTATTTAAAGAGAAAATCCCAGTGGCAGCATTTCCACATGGTCACAGTCTTAGGCCGTGATAGCAAAAACAGCACAGTATCTTTGCTAGTGAAGTCATGCGTTTATTAATAAGTTCTTTCATAAATGAGTGTAGTCAAAAATGCAGTTCTGCAGATGGGAGAATACTTTGTATTGATTTTTCAGATTGATCAGACACACAGCTAGGAGAGAGGCATATCTCTCGGTCTGTTTATTTACATCTTAATTTTTTAACCTGCTTCCAAAACTACTGTTGTTGTTGTTTTGCCCCTCATTGAAAAATACAGTAAAAACACAGCTAGAGGCAGGAGAAACAAATCTCACACATGGCAGCAACAAAAACATAGCAAAATCACACAAACAACAACAACAACACAAGCAAACTCTTTCCCAAATCCTTCATACATTCCATGGTGCCAAAAGTTTGGTTAAACAACACTAAAACTGACCTTTCTTTCTAGAAAGGGATAGAGCAGATGAATCACCCCAAAAACTGAAACCCGCAAATGCCACAAATGAGCACCAGCAGTGACTGGCGGCTCCCAAATCCATGAAGTATGAATCCACACAAGATTCTAAGGGCTTTATCCCATGGAGGCAAGTAAATCGCAATTACGGCAGGATAATAGCATCTTTGGCTGGGACTTATCAGATGTCCTTGTTCCTTTTCTGTTATTCTCCCAGTGGGAGACAATTTGGAAAGCATTTCTTTTTTATAGAGGAGATCATTAATGGATTTTATTGTGTTAATGAAACACTTTTCAAACAGTCTCCCATCAGGAGAACAGAAGAGAGATGTCATGTGATAAGTCCTAGCCAAAGACTCTATCGTCCTGTTGCAATTACATTTTACCGTCTTCATGTGATAAAACCCTGACTCTGAAATTTAGACGGGTTCTCCAAGTTGCAGAACCTCTCTTGGGAGGTAGAGTTCAGCACCGTGACTATCTCCATTAAAAGGCAGACAAAATCACGGAATGATTTGCTTCCCCTACTGTCACCTGCTGCCACCAGAGAGCACCAAATTGGGGCCATTTCTGCACTACACTGGTACTATTATTCCCCTTTCAACGTCCTGTGGAATTCTGGAATTTGTAGTTTACTGCAGCCAAAGAGCTTTCTGGTTGAGAATTCTAAAAGGTCCCTCAACTGCAACCCCAAGATTCCAGAGGAAGTTGAAAGTGGAATAATAGAGCTATTACTGTGTAGGGTGAAAATGGCCTATGTCTGGTCTTGATGTTTGCTTACTCCCTGAGCACTTGACCCCTGGAAGCTGAGTGATGGTGTGATTCAGTTAAAAAGCACTGAATAGTGTTCTCCTGGGGGTATTCTGGGATGGTTGTTCTGTTCCTTTGGGTCAACTCTGACTTACAGAGACCCTCTTTCAGGTTTTCTTGGCCAGATTGCTCCAGAGAGGGTTTACCATTGCCTTGCTCTGGAGATAAAAGCGTGTGGCCTGTTCAAGATCACCCAGTGAGATTCCATGGCCAAGGAGGAATTCGAACCCTGGCCTCCTGGAGTCCTAATAACACTCAAGCAACTGCACCACACTGGCGCTCAATATTCATTCCGAGGAGGCTTGCCATTTTATTGAGGCTGAGAAAGCGTTGCTTGCCATGGTCACCCAGTGGGCTTCCATGGCTGAGCAGGGATTTGAACCCTGGTCTCCCAGGCCTGACTCCTATTAGTTATCCCAAAGAAAGTAGACCCAGAACTTTTGCCATCTCGGTTGGCCTAATCTAAATGTTCCCCAAGGATGAGTAGCGCAGCCTCTTTGAAATGGCCACCCCACAGGCCTGCACATTTTGGAGACCCACGAAAGACCCTCAAACTGCTTTTAAAATGTCCAGGACCTGTCCTTCTGTACCCTTTCTTACAATGGCACTGGAGACCGAGCGTGTGAAGGATGCTTTCGTGGCAGCTCCTGTCTCTCCGTGCTCAGAAGATGATGGATTCAATGAATTACTCTCAAGTGGATTAGTCCGCTGCTGATGGAAGTGATGGGCTGTCATGTTTACACGGACCTTTCGAGCCCTTTGAACATCAGGCTGAACAGAAGGCATGCTGTTTGGTTATTTGGGTTTTTTTGTGGGAGGGGGACAGGAGATGTTTTCCTCATCAAAGCCAAGGCAGAACTAGCCCTGCTGCTGACTGGAAACCTCCCATCTGTTGTCCTGATGGCAGAAATAAATTGGAACTTATCCCCACCAACCACATATGGACTCATAAGGGGGCCGTTTCTCCTGCCCATCCCTTGGTGACCATTTTGACCTTTGATTTTGTCTCTGGATACCAGAAACAAAATCTGGCTAGAGGTCATTCTAGAATTATGCTGGATATTTTAAACAGCGAACATCTGCCTTGCAGTACAGGGGAGAAAATGCTTGTCAGAACTGGGGAGAGTGCTTCCAAATGTCGTTTTTCATGCAATTGCGGAGGTAATTAATCACTCTCCCATTTCCAACTGTTCCAGCTCCAAAGTCCTGAATGAGGAACCTGGGCTTCTATACCTTTTTGGCAGAGCTGACAACCTCCTTTCTTGATGAATTACTTTCAACCCACGCTTATCCACTCCATGGCTGTAAAGTGAGGCGAGCTTCTCATCCTCTTTGCACATCCATGGCGGTCTGCCATCCATGGTACAAAAAATTACCTCACCCATTTAATGGGTGGTCCATCCCAACAGTCTCATGATCAAGATGGTGACCGTAAACATCACAGAAAATTCCATGGCCAATGCTTTGGTTGAACTATTAGAGAAGTCCGGAGGCACAGGCTGTCTTAACTCTTCATTACTAAGAGACCTCCACAAAGAAAATTCCTGTCATCTCCCCACCAAGGGTTCATCCTCCTCAGAAGATGAAAAGAAATACCAGTGGGAGGGCTAAAGTGGATGTCTGACAGCCAGCCAGCTCCTTCTTTGGTTCAGGGGGATTCAGAGCAGGAAGAGGAGCTGGAGGAGAGGCCCCCCAGTCCCCGAGAAAGGTGGAGGCTCTGGTTCATGCCATCCCCCACAGACAAAGAAAGAGCCTGAATTCACAGCATCAGGACCAACATAGCCGCTATGGAACATCCTCCTCAAATACTACATGCAGTCAAGATGCTGGCTGAGCTAGCTGCCTTTACGAGCAGAAAACTCCCTCAAGCCAAACTGTGGATTGCAAACTTCAGTTCACCTCTCAGGACCCAGCTCTTTTAAGTACTGGATTTATGACACTTGGACTGTATTATAACCTTGCTAGCTTGCTTCTCTGGGCTCTATGTTGGTTTGTGGCTTTTTTGACCCTGGACTATTGACACTAGCTACCTCCCTGCGTCTGGCTTTTTGACTTCTGAATTTTTGACTGTGAAAGTGGGACAATTCCATAGTATCTGGCCCAATTTGCAGTCTCCCATCACTAAAACACCAACAGTCCTTGGGAGACACTGTTACAACAAAAGGAAAGGTGGGACACCAGGGTACTAAGACTCTTCTCTAAGAGTAGGTTTACGTTACCAAGTTGTAGTTGTTTACCACTCTTTTAACTGCCATGCCTCTATGATATGGAATTCTTGGGTTTGTAGTTGGGTAAGGAGGTCCTTAGAATTCTCAGTGAGAGAGTTCAAGACCAGCCACCTTGCCTACAGCACCAGAGGAGTTCTAGAGCAGAACATCCTAGGTTCCTCACCAAACTACCAATCTCAGAATTCATAGGGTGAAGCCACAGCAGTTGAAGTGGATCCAGGCTGTTTTAATTTGAATTAGTGAGATTTATTGATTCTGTTGTCTAATGATTTTTACTGTCAAGAAGTTCCTTCTAATGTTCATTTGAAATCTAACCTCTTGTAACCTAAAACCTCCCTCCTGTAACTTGAAACCATTAGACCTGGTTCTGTCCCTCTGGGGTAGCAGAGAACAAGCCTGCCCCCTCCTTTCTGGGACAGCCCTCGAGGAATTTGAAGAGTACAATCCCGTCATCCCTCGGTCTTCTTTTCACCAGGTTGAACATGTCCAACTCCCTCAACCTTTCCTCATACGATTTCTTCTCCCTACTTCTTATCCTTGTTCCCCTTCTCTGAACCTGCTCTAACTTGTCTGCATCCTTCCTAAAATGATGTGTGCAGAATTCCAGATGAGGTCTGACTAGTGAATATAGTGAGACTATTGGAAACTACAGCTATTAATGCAGGCTAAAATATTACTTGACTTCTTTGCTGCAGCATTACACTGCTGGCTCATATTTAACTTAATAATTAACAGTAATTCCAAAGTCCTTTTCACATACACTGCTGCTAAGCCAAATACCCCCCATCCTATAAGACTTCACTTGGTTTTCATAGCCTAAATGTAAACTTTGGCAGTTTACTCTGTTGAATGCCATTCTGTTAGTTTCAGCCCAACATTCCAGTTTATCAAGGTCCTTTTCAATTCTGTTTCTTACCCCTCCCAGTTTTGTATCACACACAAACTTGGTAAAGATTTCCTCTAAACCGTCACGTAAAACATTGATAAAAATACTGATGAGGATTGGCCCCAGGACAGAACCCTACGGCACTCCGCTCAAGACTTCCTCCCAGTTTGAAGCATAACCATTGATGATGACTCTTTGAACATGGCTTTCCAACCAAGTATGGATTCATCTGTGTTATCACCTATTCCACTTTTAGTCTGTTTGCTAACCAAATATCATGGGAGATTTTATCAAATGCAGTGTAGAGACAGAACCTGAAGAAGGCACTCTAGAGCTTTGCAGAGATATGTTTTGGATCCCATTGCTCCATCTGGCTCCAGAACTAACTGTAGCAACTTGTTGGCTGCTTGGGAGTTGTCCTTGGTCCTGAAAATCATGAATCTAGTCTTGCCTCTGGTCCTGTTTGCTTTGGCGCTCAGGTTCTTGTAAGAGACGCGTCCTTGTGTCCTGGCTGGTCACCACTGGAAGAGACCAGAGGGGCCATCTCGTCCAACCTCCAGCCATGCACAAATACACAACTAAAGCGTTCCCAAGAGATGGCCTTCTGGCCTTGACAAGTGAGTTCAGCCAAAAACGCATACCTCAAAAAGGAAGTAGATTATGACCATTCTAAACTTTTCATGGACAGGGGAATCTTGGAGTACTGAATGAGTCCGTGGCAAAGGGTGGGATTATTCCAAATTCAAGTTCCAAAACTCAACTGACTAACTGAACCCTTAAGTGGGATTTTTCATAGGACTGCTTCTTTTTCATTGGATCACTTATTTGGTGTTTTTTTTAAAAAAATAAGTTTTAATCTTAACTGTAATGGTTTTAAACTTTTGCCTTATAAATTGTTTTAGCTATTCTTTTCACTTATGCAGAGACCCTACCTGGGAGAAGGGAGAGTAACATTAAATAAACAAATAAGTAAATAAATACTTCTCAGCAAATGGAAACAATCATGAAAAATTCCAGAATGTTCCTCTTCATCTGAACACAGGCCAATTCTTTCTTGAATTGGCGTTCAAAATCGGGCATGGTAAACCAGTGCTTTCTTCTTTTTTTCTATCATTCTCTCTCTCGCTGGCTCACTTCAGAGGAATTGTGATACCCCAGAAAAAGGGGGGAAAAGAGCCAAGATTTATCCCCTTTCTTCTTTCTCTCTCTGATTTTTTTTTCTTTCTCTTTCTTTCTCTTCCTTCTTCAGATTTATGCAAGAAATCTACTCAGGCCTTAGATTTATGGGACTATGAATATTTTCTGCCTTTCCTGTATAAACCTTTTAGATTGAGGCTGGAAGTGCATTTATGAATATGGGTGGCTTTATTTTTCTTGAAATGTTGCAAAGAAACAAATAAATAATAGACAGTGCATTGTACAGAAGCAGATATTAAGAGAGGGGAATTAATGGGGAAATAAATCTAGGGCTGCAACTCGGGCCACAGTGAGAAAGAGAGAGCACGGTGGCTTTGAACGCCCACCAAACCGTATGGCAAAAGATGAGTGTTTTCGTTAAACGCAACCCATTATCTCCTCAACACAGCTCTCATGTCTCTGTGGGGACAAAAGGATTTGATTTATACCAGGTAAACACCATCCCGTCTGCCAGGTTCTGCTAAAATCGTAGCAAAAAAGCATGCCGTAGAACAAAGTAATGGTTGGAATCAACCCCAGCCGTTCAGCATAAAGAGCCATGAATATTTTACTGCAAGTTTCCAGCTGCTAAAAGAAAAAAAAAAAAGAGGGGGAGCAACATGTAAAGAATTCCAAATCCAGCAGGACATGACAAAGCTCAAGATGCACTGGGTGGGGAGGGAGGCCTCAGATGAAGCAGGGAGATGGCCCATCCTGTGCACACCACATGCAGGCTTTGCAGGGCCTGCAAAACCATGATTTCTGTTCCAAACAAGAGCTCAACAATCTCTCTCCCAAGACTGTTGTCGGATGCTGAGGGGTTTTTTAAAAAGTTTTTAAGAGAGGCCTCGCTCAAGAAGTTGAACCAATGAATCGACAAGTGTTAGGGCAAATCAAGCTAGAATGCTCCAGAGAAGCCAAGATGACTCAACTGAGGCTGTTGTACTTTGACCACATCGTGAGAAAACAGTAGGAAAAGACGAAGACCGCATTACAGACTCAACCTTGGAAGCCATGGCTGGCCTGAGCCTGCAAGACCTGAGCGGGGTGGTTGATGGTAGGGGGTCATGGATCGTATAACCCCTACTCCAGAGGACACAATCTGAAGTTAACAGTAGCTTATTCACTGGAAGAACATGGGTACCAACAGCACACTCCCATAGAAGTCACCGAAACTGTTTTGTACAGCCATCATACACTTTTATAAGCAGTTTCACAATTTTTGTCACCCTCCTCTAGATTCCAGCTTGCCAGTACCCTTCCTGAACTGAGGTGCCCAGAACCAGACACAGCCCTGAGGGCTGACCAGAGCAGAGCAGAGTGGGAACTGTTACTTCCCTTGATCTGGAAGCCAGACTCCTGTTGATGCGGCCCAGAGTCTCATTGTCTTTTTTGCCCATGGAATCACACTGTTGACTCGCGTTTTGCTGGTGGAATCCTATCCCCCAAATAGGTCCAGCAGCTTCGATACTTCCTTTAAAGTCTTGACTGAAACCTTGAGTGGGTTCACCGTCCGTAGTGATACAGTGTCATGTACCAAACAACTCCAAAGAACACACTCTGAAGTTAACAGTGGTTTATTCACTGGAAGAACATGGATTCCGACAGCAAACTTCCACAGAAGTTGCCAAAATTAATTTGTACAACCATCATACATATTTATAAGCAATTCATACAATTTCTGTCATGCTGAACTTCCGTTGGTTAGTTCACATTGCCTTTCCCTGGCTTCCTTCACCTTGAACAGTTGTTGACCTGTTTCCTAGCCCTCTTCGTGATATCAACACCACTTCATTCTCATAACAACTTTCACGCTTATTTTTCCCACTTTAACCTTTGTGAGCCCCTTTCCCCCCATAGATAGATTGTAGCAATGCTTAGCAATTATAGCGGGTAACTGGAGCAAAGCTCCCCATATTGGTATTTGCAGGTGGCTATACCTACATGCCAGCAAGTCTAACATTATATACATACGTAGATGTTATGTGAAGCCTCCTTCTACATGATTGTACTCATGACAGGGTGACTTAGAGGTCTCCTATTCATGAGCTTTCACTGTGTCTCCTTTTTTCAACTTCATCCTGAAACAGTTGCTGTTGGGTTTCTTCTCCTGTCTGAAATGACATGGGAACTGCTTTGGGGATGTGGGAGAAGGGTGGGGAGTTTGTCAAACTATCATGATCTACAACATGCAAACACACCCACAAAAAAGCAATTGCACTGCCAAAGAGAAGGGGTGGAACTTGAGCAAGGGTGGAGGAGACCTCAGGCGAGAAGGAGCTAAAAAAGAGCATACAAGTGTTCAGTTATCAACGGGGAAAAGTGTTCACAATTGCAGCGTTGCAGCTAGACACCATGAGGTGGAAACTGTCCTCTCTCTGAAGGGGGATGCACAGAAAGACAAGACACAGAGCCACACTCCTGGACACACCTGCAATGTTATACCAAGCCATGCAATTCTCTGTTTTTCCTTCCCACCCCTGGGATGCTGCTCCAGGCATCATCCTCATCATATAAATGACTCAGCACTAGATGATGATGGTGACGATGACAATGATGATTATGATAACAGTGACAATGATGATGCCTATACTTTTTACGTAGTCCTGTGACTCAAGGCAGGTTAAAAAAAGATGCAAGTATACATCATGCAAACATTAAAATGCAAATAAACGCTCAATAGCATTGAAAACAATTAAAAATATGCATTTTAACCAAAAACAACAAAATAGAGACCATACATTAAAGGAGAAGCCAACTGAAGATTTCTTGAAAGACTGGAAACTGTATGTGTACTTTTTGACCAATAAGACACCTAACGATGCAATAATTCATGGTTATGGTTACTAGTAATTCTAGTGGGATTACTTAGTTGGATCTGTATTGGTAGAATAATATTTTTTTCCTTCATTAAAGTTTGGCGTGGGATGTCATAATCCTTTTGTGTTTAGGCAAACCTGTCACAGGGTTTTCTGGGGCCGAGAGTGTGTGACATGCCCAAGGTCACCCAGTGGGTTTCCATGGCCGAGAAGAGAATTGAACTCTTGTCCCCAGGGTCTGTAGTCCAGCACTCAGGACCACGACAGCATTCTGGCTCTCAGTATTTGAGTCAGTGTTTAATGTCTCAACTTAAAAGGTTAGCTTTGATTTTTCTTTTTCTTTTTTTTAATGTATTTTTCTCTGACTGTAATTGCGATTCTCGCTGTGAATTAGATTATTTATTTATTTGTTTTAAAACAAGTAATCTAAAAAAATAAATTAGAGACAACACAGAGACTTCCCCACTGAGCAATCAGTTCTTCTCAAAGGCTTGCTGAGACAAAAAGGTCTCCACCTCCTATGGAAGGCTAGGAGACGGGAATTTCAGAACCTGGAGGGAAGTCACCAGAAGAAGCCTGAACCCTTGGTGCGTCATCCATGCTGCAGCAGGTACCGGCCACAAAAGGTCATTCTCCTCTAGGATGAGGCCTCCATCTACCATTTCTTTATATTGAACAGCTGTTACCCCATCAGTTTGAGCAGAGTATCTTACCTGTCTTCCAAGACGTCAAAGGAATCATAGAAGCACAGAGTTGGAAGAGATCACAAGGGAGCAAACACTCAAAGCACCCCCAGCAAATGGCCACCCAGCCTCTGTTTAAAAACCTCCGAAGAAGGAGACTCCACCACACTCTGGGGCAGCAGGGTATTCTACTGCCGAATGGCTCTTACCATCGGGAAGCTCTTCCTAATGTTTAGATGGAATCTACTTTCCTGTAGTTTGAACCCCATTGCTCCATAGGGTCCTAGTCTCTGGAGCAGCAAAAAAACAAGCTTGCTCCATCCTCAGCGTGACATACATGACTATCATGTTCCCTGTTAACCTTCTCTCTTCCAGGCTAAACATCTCCAGCTCCCTAACCCTAATCTCCTTCTTGAAATAAGGTGACGAGAACTGGACACAGGATTCCAAGTGAGGTCTCACCAAAGCAGAATAGAGGGGTACTATTACTCCCTTTGATCTTGACGCTGTACTTCTATAGATGCCGCCAAGGATCACATTGGCTTTTTTAGCTGCTGCATCATACTGATGAGTCAAGTTTCAAAAGTGCTAAACATTATCCCCAAAACCGGTTCAGCATTTTCTATCACTCCTTGAGTGTGTTGCTCTATCCCTTGCTGTATATTTATTTAATCTGGTTAAACATTTATGTCTTGGCTTCTATCCGAGAATCTCATGGCAGCATACAAGTATATCAGTTTCACCAATTCAGACAATATAAACAGTAAAAAATATAATTTAAACAGAATAAAAATGTATCGAAGGAGTTAAAACACAAACAGGATCCTGGCCGTGGTCTTTCACGCAGTCTGGAAGCAAACTACGTGAGAACATGCCATGTGTCAGTCAGAGTTCAGGAGTGTTTCATTCAGACCTCCTTTCAGCCCTGCAGCAAAAGACTATGGGAAAAGAAAGCAAAGTCTTGGACTCAAATTTCAAGCCTCTGGGTTCAAATCCGTGCACTGCCCTTTGGTTCCCTACCTCACATACTTTCTGTAAGACTGTGGGCCAACAGAGAGAGTACACTTGTAGCTTTGTGCGATCTCCTTCTGTCAATGGAGGAATCAACAGGGGGGCATAATGTCATGGCATGCTGCTAGCCTCACAGGGCTGGCAGAGACATTCTGCTGTTCTGCTTTGCTCAGACGCCAAATGGAAGGCCCAGTCCAGGGCCGGGCACCACAGTTCAGGAAGGATGTTGACAAGCTCAAGCACTCCCAACAGATGGCCATCCAGCCTCTGCCTAAAAGCCTCCAGACTCCACCACACTCCATGGAGGCAGCAGCAGATTCCACGGCCGGACAGCTCTGACCATCAGGAAGTTCTCCCTGAGGTTCAGGTGGATTCTCCTTTCCTGCAGCTTGAATCCATTGCTCCTTGTCCTGGTCTCTGGAGCAGCAGAAAACAAGCTCCCTCCCTCCTCAACATGACATTCCTTCAAATATTTAAACATAGCTACCATGTCCCCTCTTAACCTTCATGATTCATGATTCAGCCATCTCCAAAGATCTGAAGAGATGTCATGTAGAAGATGGAGCCAGCTCTTTTCTGCTGATCCTGAGATTAGGAAATGAACCAGCGGATTCAAAATACAAGAAAAGAGATTCTACCAAAACACTATGGAGAATGTCTTGCGGTAGCTTTGCAGCCCCACACAGCCCCCAAGTTTGATATGGTTTAATTGGCAATATATTATTTAATTGGCAAGCTACATTAATTGCCATTGGTATAAAATGGCTCCTGAGGTGACTGGGACGTCAAGCTGGACAGGGGAAAATTACTGATTGTAAATGTGAGATTGCAAGGCAGGTCAGCCAACACCCCCCCCCCCCCAGGTGCAGCCAAAGTCATTGTCAGCCAGATGACCAGGCAACCTCAGAGATAATAGGCTTATGTGGAAGTTGAGCATTGCTGATTGCACACAATAGCGAAGGGAAGTTCCCACTAAAACACTGATTATTTCAAACCTTCATCCTAACTCCTGGGCATTTTCCCCACTGTCCTGGTATCTGTCCACCCATTACAGAGCTATTAGGACAGCCATTAACACCTTGCCACCCAATAATAAGACTGTTAACTGTTTCTGGACTCCACTGTCTATGACACAACTTCTATTGTCTACTTGGCCAGGAGTGTCAGGGTCAGAGACCCAGGAGGCAAGACAGCACAGAGAAGGGAGTGGGAGAGCTAGCAGAGTCCTGCCAGGAGGAGTCAAAGAAGCACTTACTCAAGGGAAGTCCATTTACTTAAACCAGAGCAACAAGCAAGAGCTGTAGTCAGAGTTCCAAAAGCCAGGGGCCTGGAGCCAAGAGATCAATCCAAGGTATCAGGAGCTGGGGGCTGGAAGCAAGGAACAGGTAAGAAGAGAGCTTGTAGAAAGTTTGCCACAAGCAAAGGAAAGCTTCCAGGCAGGCAGTTATATAGCCCAAGACACAGGTGTGGCTAGTCTCTGCTTCTTGAACTTAATCAAGGAAGCCTCCCTTTGCTCAGCTTTCTTGAGTCTCCGCCTCGTTTGTGGGCTGATTGACACAGGCTCCAAAGCATCTTCAGAATCGGATCCCTGTTGCCCTAAAGGAGCGGGCAGAGGAATGTCTGAGCCTGCTTGGTCCACGGCAGCAGGGGAGCTCTTGAGCTGCAGGACTCATCTCCAGCCAGAGCCACAGGGACCAACAGCTGCTGCTCGTCATCAGCAGCCCTGACAGGGGCTTCAGTTATCACAAGGAGAGTCATTCACACTTATGCCCCCCAGGAACATTTTGGGTATTTAAGCCCTCCATTTGGAGTAACCCAGCGCAGTACTTTGCTTGCTGAATGTCACACTGTCACTTTGATTCCCAAAAGAGTGCTGTCCTTGGGCTCCGATCTAAGCCACATCACTGCTTCTCCTCTGCTCTCTGGATTTTCTACAAGATAAGAGATTCCATCAAAACACTAGGAAGAATGTCTTGATGGTAGGAGCTCTTCAAGAGTAGAATATGGGCCATCTCAGAGAGCTTGGATGGGCATCTTTCAGGGGTGCTTTAGCTGTGCATTCCTTCATGGCAAGGGGTTTAATTAGATGGTCTTTGTGGCCACTTCCAACTCTTAAGATTCCATGATTTTAAGACTCTATGATGCTATGACATTCCTTCACAATGATATTTCCTGCTAGGCAGGCTGTAATCCTTCCTGAACATTCCCTTTAGCCTCCGGCAAGGATTCTGACTGAATTTGTGCTTCTAGTTACAAAGATCGCTTGGGAATCTGTACCCGAGGAAAGGAGCGGCTCTCACGCTCAATTGCCTTCTGCCTTTGTGTGCACCCTGGAACAAACCAAGGAAGCAGCAAACTCTCAAAAGCATCAAATAGCGCATAGATAGTTCTGCAAACTGAAATCTATGACAGAAGCTGCATTGACTCAATGTCTCTGGAAAGAGCCACGTGGAACCCCCTCTGCAGTCAACTAGAAAGTGTCTTCAGGGCTCCATTTGCCTTGTTAAGGGCCTCTGAGCTCCCCAAAAGAGGAGAATTCAGGCATTTAATGGGTTGAGTTTCAGGCATCCTGGCAGGGGGCTTTATTTTCACTGCTCCAGTGAGACTCGTTCTTGAATAAAGTGCTTCTTGCCATAAACAACAGGAAAAGGGAAGAAAGACATGGGCTGAGATGCCAGGTTGCATAATGCAAATCACTGCTGCAGGGATGTGCATTAATAAGAATCATACAATCATATAATCCTAGAATTGGAAGAGACTCCAAGGATCATCCAGCCCAACTCCATTCTGCCATGCACACCATGTATGCAATCAAAGCACGTCTGACAGATGGCAATAAAACCTCTGTTTAAAAACCTCCAAGGAAGATACTCAGTGTATTTCACTATTGAACTGCTCTTACCATCAGAAAGTTCTTCCTAGAGTTTAGGTGAAATCTCTTTCCCTGGAGCTCGAATCCATTACCCTGTGTCCTAGAAGCATAGAGTTCTAAATATGGAAGAGACTCCAAGGGCCATCCAGCCCAACCCCTTTCTGCCACGCAGGAATGCAACATCAAAGCTCTCCTGACAGATGGCCATCCAGCCTCTCTCTAAAAACCTCAAAAGAAGGAGACTCCACCACACTCCATTGAGTCAGCAGCATATTCTATTGCCAAACGGGTCTTACCATCACAACGTTCTTCCTAATGTTGAAGCTGAATCTCTTTCCTGTAGTTTGAAGCCATTGCTCCATATCTTAATGTCTGGAGCAGCAGAAAACAAGCTTGCCCCATCTTCTGTATGACATCCCTTCAAGTATTTAAACATAGCTATTGTGCCGGCTCTTAACCTTCTCTTCTCTGGGCTAAACATACCCAGCTCTCTAAGGAAGCCTGGTCAAGCTTGCCACACTAAAATCGCTGATCAACCCAGCCACTTGTACAGTGCTAGCGGTCACCTTGAGGCCTGAGTGCCAGATTTAGAATGGCGTCTTGAGGGTAAAGGGCAGGGGGAGTAACAGGGGCCCAAGGGTTGGAACTGCAGGCCCAACCTACATAAGGAATCCATCGCAAGGCTGTTGGTCTTTCAGAGACTCCTTCTTCAAGCCTTCCTCTGGATTGTACGACAATCCACAGTACACCTGGAAAAACATGTGGTCACAGTTCTGAGATCACTCTATCAGCTTGGATGCTTTGGTTCCCTCACAATCCAGCAGAGTTACTCTGGCGTAGGATTAGGCTATGCTGCTTTTCAACAGGATCTCAGTCTGGGATTCTCCAAGGCATTGCAAAGAGTAAAGAAACAAAGTGTTATGACCAGAGACATAAAGATCTCCAGTCTGATGTTAGATACTTGCTCACTAAAACTGAATATGCCACAGATTGGATGTTGAATCCCTGGCCTCTGCATTTAAAGCACCTCTTCTACTGCTGATCTTTCAGACCATGCTTCTTGAAGAGGAGTTGTGGATGCAAAAAGAATGCCGTGACTGTTGCAGTGTTGCAGATAAATGTTCGTCACATGCTCAGAGCTCTCAAAAATTTTAGATTAAGGATTCTCCACTTTTGATTCACTGACTGACCTTTATAGTTATCCATTTATAGCTGTACCTCTGGTGGATCAGGGCCTTCAAAATGAAATAAATTGCTCCACGTTAACCTTTCAGCAAATTTCGGAAAAGTGAATGAAGTATCTGTCTTGTTGGGTTGGAAAAGAAAGAGAGATGCAGATGTGTGACAAAATATAATGAAGAGATTGTAAGATGAGACGCCATGCCTTGTGACAGATTTCCTCAACCTAACAGTTCCCACCATTCCCAGGAAATGATCCTATAATGGGCTTTGTAGTCCAGGTGAGAAAAAATTCCAGGTTGGAGGTAGGAAACTTTCAAGGACAAAAACAACTCTTTGGAGGAGCCTGTTACTGCCCTGGCTAGTCCGAGCTTTGGGGATATTAAAAGATATCCTCTTGATATCACAATTCGGTTGCACTTCTCTATTCTCCTCCACGTGCTTGCGAGGCCACCGGACAAGCATGTAAACAAGCTCGGCCGTTAATAGCCGTAATATTCAAACTACAATACAGGCAGGACAGAAATAGCTGACTCACTGCTTTAGGAGACCTCCAGGTAAGTACTCTCATTAAGTAGGCACGCTACTTACGAAAGAGCCTCTGCCCCACGATGGCAGCTTGATGGGTAAACTATGCAATACCCAAGTACTCTGCATTTGCATACTGGCTACTCTACTGAGAACCACTACGATAACTCAATCATTCAGATGCTGACCTTTCGGAGGCTTTGTCTCCAACTCCAAATCTATTGTTTTCCCCCAAGTACGGCATAGCCTGCAGTCACATTCTCCTTATAAAAACCCTCGATTCCGAGACCTTCCTCGGATAGCTGCCGAGTTTCATCCCGCCTTGCTGCTGCTTTGCTTGGTGAGCCTCCCCTCAGCTCCGCGTGCTGAGCTACATCGGACCCCTGCTTCGCTCTCTATTTTTCTGGGCTTCAGGACAGGTGAAGTATCACCCAAACCAGCACCTCCTCTAAAAATCCCTCTATACTACTCCAACCTTTATTTTCTTTAGGTATCTTGTATGAGTGTGTCGCATACACTGTTTTGCTTGTATTTAATAAACATCATTTATTATTTCAACTTTTGTGTTCTCCTTGACTCGACCCGACCCCGTAGACATAGGGTTCAAGATCTCAGTACGTTACCCTGCCTCTCGTAACGCTAAGCAGTGCTCTGAGCTGATTTTCCCCACCTATAGTCGAGCACATTTTGGTGTCCCTCCCGGGACCCCCAGTTCACAGGGTAACAAGCCAGTGACAAAATGTACTCCTTTTAAGTTCAGCAGTGACATCGTCTGTGTCATTCTTTGTAAATCCCGTGGCCTGGACCAAGGCTAACAGTTTAATTATCAAATTAATTAATGATAACTTATCAAGTTAAACTATTTCAATTACTAGAGCCATGCCATCAAATTAATCTCACAGTTTATAACAGTTATGATTATCAAATTAATTTTCAAACCTAACTCTCTAATCTCTGGATGCTCCCACCACTTGAAGCAACATTTTAAGGCCATTTAACCAAATATTAGCACCGAATTCAATGTTTTGCACTCTGCTCTTCTTTCATAGGAGGGAGGGAGGGAGGGAGGGAGGGAAATCTCTTATGTTCAATTACACCCTTATCCTGGAATTTTGGAAAGGTTAGGCTCCAGTGGCTAGAGATCACGTCTGGATTGCTGTCTGGATTGCTCCAGACAGATTCAACAGCTTCCCTAAAGAACAGTTTGGATGTGCAATTCCCTCTCAGCTTCTGTTTTCATATTTCTACCAGTTCTTCCAGTCACTGGATGTGAAATTTGTTTTGCCTCAAGAAGTAGTGTTGGATGGAAATGAAACATGTTCCATAACTCACAGCTGTGAAAGTTTGCCCGTGAATTACCACATTTTCTGCCCAATTTGCAGTGTGTTAAAATTGCCGTTGCAGCTTCCTGACGCATCATTTCTTTTTTGAAAAAAGGAAAAAGACATCCTCTCCTGGCTGTGCTCACCATCCATCAGTGGAGGCTGATGGTGCTGGTATCAATGGGGGGCCTGCTGGATTTTTGAGTAGCTGTGCTTGACTTAATTTCCCTTCCTTCCTTCCTTCCTTCCTTCCTTCCTTCCTTCCTTCCTTCCTTCCTTCCTTCCTTCCTTCCTTCCTTGTTTATTTATTAATTTCCTTCTCACCTTATCTTCTGCTTTGCCCTCTTTCCTCTGCCTTCTTTGCTCCAAAGACTGGTGTAAAGCCTTTCCTCCCCATCCAAACTTGGGGACTGTTGTTACCCTAAGGGGATGGGGACCTTGAGGTCCACCCACACTGCCAGCATCTCCTTAGAATTTGAGGAATTAAAGTTCACAGGAGGCCTGTGAGGGGAGGGTAATGGCAGGATCTTTTCACCTGTGTATGCCAGTGCTAACTGTAGAGAGGACTCCAGTAAAAAGGTTTAAACTGAGTATTTCATCTGACTTGATGAGCATACGAGAAATCAGACACTCTGAAGAACTGCAAAAGGCTATTAGAAATTGAGGTAAGAAAGGTTGGATAGAGAGAGATTGGGGTGGAAAGGGTGATAATTACCAGTCCTGAAGCAGGAGGTCAAAGCAGAAGGGCTCAGAGAACATCTGAGAGCAGCACAGAGAAATGGCAGTACTACATATTATCTACTATGTACTACAATTGGCTGGGGTTAAAGCAGGATTTTTATACACTATTTCATACCCTGAAGGAGGTGTGTTGTCAAGGCCATAATGACTTTCCCACGGGACTGGTAAAGGCTCTGTAATGGGCTGATTTCTCTAACTCTGTAGTGATGTAATATTAATGGGAGTCATGACAATCTCCTAAATCTTCAGTCAGGTAGGGTGTATAAAGAAGATCTCCATAGGGTAAGATTGAGGGATGGTTTCTGATTGCTTTATCTGGGCAATTCGTCCTCCATTGTATTCAAAAGTGCAAAAGAGCCTGAAGTGGTGAAGAGATTAGCATAAACCCATCAGTGTCAGATTTTCTTCCTAATCCTTTCTGGACTTACAACCCAGAACACATCTTCAGGTCAGCTTGAGCCCAAACATGTTCACTGGTCAGCATGACCTTTATTGCGTTCTCCAGTCATTAATAAGTTCACTTTACGAAAATCACGTATGTCATAGGAGGGGTGGTAGGGTATGATAACACATGTCCACATAATAAAGGATTGGTTGGTTCTTAGCAAGTGTATAGCTGGCGTGTGGGGGCAAAGTGTGGGAATATTGGATATCTATATCAACAAAATGCAACATAGTCAGTGCAATATGAGCTTGCAGTAGAAATCAGGATGCTCTTGTAAGGTCAAAAAAGAAAACTTACATTTATAGTTCCAGGAAATCCATTTTGGGATAGGAAAGCAGATCCGTAAAAAAAATAATTACTAAACTTGAATAGAAGAGTGCCTAAAAGCTGGCTCTCATGTGTGGATGTAAGCTATCTTGTGCACACAGGAGCCTCCTGGATGTTTCCTCCCCATGACAGCTTTTTAGTTGTCCTCAAGTCGGCTTCAGCTTATGGCAACCACAGGAGCAACAGATTCCCAAGAGACATTCTTATTAACAGTTCTGCTCAAATCTTGCAAACCCTGGGCATCCTTAGGTCCCTTAATGGAGTGAATCCCCCTGAAGTGTGCTATTTTTCTTTTCCTGCTACCTGCTATAGTCTTTTATAATGAGTCACATCATTCAAACTACCAGAAAAGAGATTCTTCCACCTAAACAGTGGAATGCACTGCCTGGGAGTGTGGAGTGTGGTGGCGTCTCCTTCTTTGGAGGTTACCAGAGACTGGTTAGCCATCTGTGCACAGTGCTTTGGTTGAGTCTTCCTGCCTGGCAGAAGAGGGTTAGACTGAATGGCCCTTGGGGTCTTTCTCGACTCTTTGATCCTATGATTCTATGATTCTACATGCATGAGACATCCACAGGACTCTGCCCAATGAGCATCAACCTTACAGAGCAACCAGGTTAAAAGATCTCTGCCCCAAGGATCTTACCTTCTTAAATGTGAGAAAAGTTTGACCAGATACTCCTAGGAAAGTCTGCAAGGCTGTTACCCCAAAATGGGGGTGACTCGAGAGTCCACCTGCGATGCCAGTACTTCTGTGAAACAGTGGGGAATATTAGGGAATATTAGGCCTGTGAGAGGGGGGGTAATCTTACAAGATCTTTTTCACCAAAGTGTACCAATATGGGTTCAGGAAAGAACAGCAGAGATCCAAAAAGTACGCTTAATGTGTTTTATTGGGGGAATTGCAATCACATACACAACATCCAAGCAGTCAAGCAATCACACAAGGCTAAGTGAAGGAAAAGGGAGGAAAGATTTGGATAGCGAGATTCTCTGGGTGAAGTCCAGAAGAGCAACAAAGAAGCAATGATGTGGCTTAGATGCTAATCTAAGGACAGGACACAAACAGGAATTGGAGCAGCAGAGTGACGACCAGCAATTGGTATCCTACGAGTTGACTGGCCAAAAACTGGGGTTTAAACACTTGATCTCTGCCTGGAGGGCAAGGGTGTGAATGGCCCTCTGGCCAAGTAAACAATGAAGTATGCAAAGTAGACGATGAGGTCCAGAAGGTGGCAAAGGGCTAATGATAGTCCTCATAGTTCAGCAATTGTCGGACAGGTGTGGGGACAAAAAGGGAAGCTTGCCTGGTCAGAGGGAGAGGAGTTAAACAATCAGCCATCCTGTGGGAACATCCCAGATGCTGTTGTCTCTAAAAGGTTGAGTCATTTCAAGTCCCTTCTCACTGGAATTTCCTGGTGATTTGGCTACGCCTGGAGGTCTTTTCTGACCTAATTCACAATTCACATATTCAATCAGCCTTTTCCTCAAGGTATGTCTTATATTTGTACCAATTGATATATTTTGCCAATTTAATTATATTTCACCAATTAAACCATATCAAAGTGTGGCAGTGTATGGCCGGGTAATAAGGCCTCTCTTCATTTGTTGATCCTCAGTTGGCATTCACTGATCCACCGCCTCTGAGAAAAGGTCTCTTTTTTGGACTACTACTCACAGAATCCCATAGCTAGCAGGACTGTGAGAACAGTCACCAACAAAGGGCACTGTTTCCAAGATCTACTTTGAACAAGAGAGATCCGTTCAGCCAGTTGTGAAAAAAAGCCATGAATGTGTCCCGTCCCAATTTTGAAGCCATCGGTGCTAAATAATGGGTGCCATCCTGTTTGTTCCTGATGCATTTCTGAGCTCTCGTAATGGAAGCATTTGGACAGATCTTCCACATTCAGCCTATTTCCTCACGAGACTGTTATAGCTCTATGATTCCACTTTCAACATCCTATGGAATCCTGGGGTTTGCAGTTTAGGGAGGGGCCGATGTTGAAAGTGGAATCATAGCGCTATAACAGTCTTGTGTGGAAATGATCTCAGTTCAAGTGCACAGTTGCCATTCATATACTCTCAAACATTTTACAAATAAAAAGTGGGACCTGTGTAACCAAGCACCAGGCAGAGTGCGATGAAGATGTCAAAAGTTACTAAAGAGAAAGAACATACAAGCCAGGAGAGGCTTTTGCCTGAGCCGACTGAGAAGGGCAAGACTACACCACCTCCTCTTTCCTGCTGAGTTAAGTGAGTACAAACTCATTTTCTACTTTGGGCTCAGTTTGCAGCAAAGTACAAGCTGAATACAAAGGGGAAAAGTGGGAGGAGGAGAGAGGGACTGGGGCATTTTAAAGGCAGCTGAAAAGTGGGAAGAAAGAGGATTAATTAGGATTGTCCCTGACAATTGGGAACAGCTGGAGGGTATGCATTCAACAAGAGGGGTTATGTAGTACAATTCATGCATAACTCCACACATGGAGAAACTGGAATCTGAGGAGAATGGAGCAATCAGAAAATCATAAAATTATAGAGTTGGAAGAGACCACAATGGCCATTGAGTCCAACCCCCTGCCATGCGGAAACAAACACTCAGCACCCCCAGCAAATGGCCATCCAGCCTCTGCTTCAAAACCTCCAAAGAAAGAGACTCCACCACACTCTACTGAGGCAGCAGTAGATTCCACTGCCAAACGGTTCTGACCATCAGGAAGTTCTTCCTGATGTTTAGGTGGAATCTCTTTTCCTATAGTGTGAAGCCATTCCTCTGACCCTTTCCGCACGTTAACTTATCGCGGAGGTGGGGGGTGCCATTCGCGGAAGCAGGCTCTTGCGCGAGGCGCTCTCTTTGCTGCTCCTTCGTCCCGCAGCTGGCTTCCTGGTCGTGCGACCGTTGCGCAAGCGCCCCGCCCCTTCCTTCCGCAGCGCAGCCTGGGAGCTGTAGGCTGCGCTGGGGGGGGAAGTGCGACCGGCGCGCCTGGGATGACGTACCACAGGGCAGGTAAGTGCGCGGGCCCCGGGAACCTTGCGCGACCGCGCAGCATTTTCGGCTTGAAGCCGAAAATAAGAAAATGCGTGCGCGGTTCGCGTTAGGCTCGTGAGCGTCGCGTAAATGGGAGTGCGTCGTACGGACCACCGCTCCCATTTACGCGACGCTCAAGAGGCCCTCTCGCAAAAGAAACTGCGTGTGAAAAGGGCCTCTGTGTCCTAGTCTCTGGGGCAGCAAAAAACAAGCTTGCTCCATCTTCAATATGACATCCCTTCAAATATTTAAACATGGCTATCATGCTACCTCTTAACCTTCTTTTTGTCAGGCTAAACATACCCGGCTCTCTAAGTCTTTCCTCATAGTGCTTCATGGTTTCCTGATCCTCCACCATTTTGGTGGCCCGCCTGTGGACATGTTCCAGCTTGTCAATATCCTTCTTGAACTGTGGTGTCTAGAATTCAAGGGTCCCCGAAACAGCCTTGGGGCCACGTGCAGTCCCAGGGCTACATCCGCATTAAAGCAGTAAAGTGCCCCTCACGTTACTTCTGAAATACGACTCCGCCACCCCTTCATTACCCCCAAAAGAGAGAAAGAGAAGTAGCTTGCCACAGTAAGCTCTCTTCTTCCCTGTCTCTGGTTCAGATGCCTCAGTGGACTATGTTGTTTCAGAGAATACTGATTGATTCACAGCCAGAGGAGGGGCTGTGACCGTGCCATGGAGCCATTTCCCACATTCTAGGGAGGGGGCCACGGGGCAAAGGGAGAGAAGAGCCCCCCATTTCCCTTCCTCTCTTTCAGTCTCTCTCTCTGGCCTGGAGAGGTTCAGCTGTTTACAGCTTCATCAGAATTGTTATCAGAAGCTTCCGGAAAGCCAGCCAGCTGCTGGAGGTGGGATGAAATGGGCTCCCTGAGATGGTTCCTCAGGCCAGATGCCATCCCTGGCATGTGCTGAGTTATCACTCAGAGCCTCAGTTTGCTTGTCTTCTCTGGCTCTGGACTTCACCCCCTCCAACACACGTGCTCACGCAGACACACAGACACACACACACACCCTGCCATCCATTGGACGGAGGCAGTCAGTTGCCTGAATGCTAACAGCTTTCCTGGGGAAACGATGGCCCGGCCTCCTTTGTCACTGGCATAAGGTTAAAATATATATTTTGAAACCTCTATTCCCCTCCCTCCCAAATCCCTCCCCTGCCTTTAATATTTATCTCGATATTATCTTCTCTCCCAATTTTCACTCTTTCCATCCTCCTTTCCCTCCCTTTTCCCCCTACCAACTGTCCTTTTTTCTACGCTTTCTTCAAGTCTAACCCGCTTTCGAATCTTTCCACCACACCTACAATTTATGTATTATCTTTTTATTGTTGTGTGTCCAGGATGTGCGGGTGATCTGGCTGCGACATCAGTCACCCAATTGATCGCCAGGGCTGATTCCGCTGATCTGGCTGGCTAGGCGGGTGTCCCCTTCCTCCCTCACTGCTCCATGTGCGTCCCTCCCGAAGCTGCGCACTCAGTGGAAGAGGACGACCATCTCAGATAGAAGGAGCGTACCTTTCTTCGGTCAAGGGTATAAGATAGCTGCGCTCCCCTGCTAGAACCTCCAAACAAGCTCAGAGCCAGACTTTGGCCATTTCTGCACTGCGCTGTTATAGTGCTATTATCTACTTTCAACATCCTGTGGAATTCTGGGGTTTGTACTTTACTGAGGCCAAAGAGCTTTCTGATTGAGAATTCTAAATGCCGTTCCCTAAACTACAACTGTCAGTTCCCTAAACTTTGCAAGGCTCTCTCAGCCTGGACAGAGCTGTGTGCATTGGCGGAACAGACAGTAATCCTTTGCCTGCAGATCTTAAACACCTGGATGGAATGTTCCACACAAGCCAAATTGGGAGGTACTGAGGGATGTTAGAAAGCAAAACCTTAGATATCAGAACCAAATGTTTGAAATGAGCCCTGGCCCAAACTGGCCACCAGTGAAGGGATCTATGAAGAGAAGAGATGCGTGAATTGAAACAACCTGGATGGCGCTGCTCTGAATTAAATGCAGAGAAGGAGAGAGCAGGGAGGCAAACCTGCCAGTAGGCTGTTCCAATAATCCAGCTATGACATAACCAAGGCCTGGACAAGCCGATGGGCAGCCCCAACAGTCAATGGGTCCCACTGATGTTCAAAAGGTGGAGACAGCATGTGTTTGCTGTTGCCCCAATAAAGGGGCACAGAGACAGCAGGACTTCAGGGTTCCTGGTGACAGAAGGAGGAAGGTGGTTCATTGGGAGAAAACTGGCTCCTATTTACTTTTCTTCCTCTCCCCCTTTGTCTCCTTTGCCTCCTCCTCTCTGTTTGAAAACATTTTTCTGGCCCTTGAAGAACAAAAACATGGTCACAAGGATGTGAAGGAAATAAGATGGAGAGGAAGAAGAAACTCCCAATAATTTGAAGGTCTTTATCTCCCTATATGATGAGACCCAGTGTGGTGTAGTGGTTTGGATGCTTGGTTAAGACCCCAGGAGACCAGCGTTCAACTCCTTTCTCAGTCAAAGAATTGTAGAGTTGGAAGAGACCACAATGGCCATTGAGTCCAACCTCCTACCATGCAGGAACACACACTCAGAGCACCCCCAGGAAACAGCCATCCAGCTGTTTACCTTATCCAGCTGTTTATCCTAACTGTTTACCTTTCCGCAACTCAGCCATTTTTGGCACTGGGGTGTGGTGCTCACACAAGCAACCTTTGGAGAGAGGCTCTCGCATCTGGGATCCTTCGGCTTCACACAAGCTTCCTGCTTGCGCGATAGCCCTGCCTCTTCCTCTCGCAGTGCAGCCTGGGACCTTCCCAGGCTGCACTGAGACAGGAAGCACAACCGACGCGGTTCCCAAGGCTCCGCACGGAAGGTAAGTGCACGCAGGGTCCCAAAGCGATGAGCAACCACGCAGCATTTTCGGCTTTAAGCCAAAAATGAAAAAATGTGTGTGCGGTCTGTGTCAGGCCCTGGAGCATCGTGCAAATGTGAGTGCATTGTGTGGACCACTCCTCACATTTGCACGACGCTCAAGGGGACCTTTCATATCAGAAATGCCATGCGAAAAGGGCCTGTTTCTGCAAGGGATCTTACTCATGAGTAAGCCACTGACAAGTTCTAGGCAATTCAAAAAGCCAATGTGATTCTGGGCTGCGTCAATAGAGGTAGATAGTCTAGATTGAGGGAAGTGATTGTACCATTCTATTCGGCCTTGGTCAGACCTCTCCTAGAATACTGTGTCCAAAATTCAAGAAGAATATTAACAGGCTGGAATGTGTCCAGAGGAGGATGACCAAAATGGTAAAAGGCCTGGAAACCATGAAGCCTTCTGAGGAGCAGCTTAGGGAGCTAGATAAGTTTAGCCTGATGAAAAGAAGGTTAAGAGGTAGCATGATAGCCATGTTTAGATAATTAAAGGATATCATCTGGGAGGGGTGTCATAAGAAGAATGGAACAAACTTGTTTTCTGCTGCTCCAGAGGCTGAGACACAGAGCAATAGCTTCAAACTGCAAGAAGAGAGATTCCATCTAAACATTAGGAGGAACTTCCTGATGGTAAGAGCAGTTGGACAGTGGAATACACTGCTGCCTCCATGGAGTGTGGTGGAGTCTCCTTTGGAGGTTTTTAAACAGAGGCTGGGTGGCCATCTGTCAAAGGGAGGGCTTTGATGGTGTCTTCTTGCATGATAGACAGGGGTTGGACTGGATGGCCCTTTTGAGTCTCTTCCAACTCCATGATTCTATGCTTCGAAGACAAAATTATACCAGTGTTGGCTAGGCTGAGGTTTACTGAATCACAGCAGGGCACAAATGCACAGCAGGTGGCACAGGGCACACCAGCCACCACTGAGCACTGCAATGAGAACCTCCCAGTCAGCACAGCTGCTTGTCCAACGGCTTATACTGGCAAACCGTGGCCAGTTTCTTCTTTCCTGTTGAAATTGTCCATGTGTTTATGGATTTCAATGGCCTCTCTGTGCATTCTGACATAGTAGTTGTCCAAATGGTCCAGAATTTCTGTGCTTCCAAAAAGCATTCTGTGTCCAGGTTGGTTTATCACATGTTCTGCTACTGCTGATTTTTCTGGCTGTGTCAGTCTGTAGTGTCTTTCCTCTTCTTTGATTCATGTTTGGACACTGTGTTTTGTAGTCCCTATGTAGACCTGCCCACAGCTGCAAGGTATGTGGTAAACTCCAGCAGAAGTTAGAGGATCCCTCCTGTCGTTTGCTGAATGTAGCATTTGTTGAATTTTCTTGGTAGGTCTGTAGATTGTTTGGAGGTCATGTTTCTTCATCAATTCCCTATACGGTCAGTGACCCCTTTGATGTATGGTAAAAACACGTTCTCTTTCATTGGCTGCTTATCTTCACTGCTGTGGTTTTTTCCAGGTCTTGAGGCTCTTCTGATGTCTGAACCGGAGTAACCATTGGCCTGTAGAGCCCAGTTTAGATGGTTCAGTTTGTCTTTCAGGAGGTGAGGTTCACAGATTATTTTTGTGCGGTCTACCAGAGTTTTTATTGTGCTCCTTTTTTGACAATTTCAACAGGAGAGAAGAAACTCGGAAAATAAACAAGATTTGGCTACCAGTACTGAAGAACAATAAAATCAAGACTCAAAAATATGCCGATGAACACCACCACTCTGGAGATCCCTCTACAAGAAACAATACAATGGATGGCTAATGTAATTAACACACTGTTATGTATATCCCCTGACTAACAATACACCCTGGGGTGTATCCCATTAACAATAGGCCATCACACACAGGCCAACTGTAACCCATGCAAATTGCTCCCTCCCACCCGGGGACCACACAAGTATATATACTCTGTCTCACTTCCATGCCACCAGATCCTCTGAAGATGCCAGCCACAGATGCAGGCGAAACGTCAGGAGAAAATACTAATAGAACACGGCCTCAAAGCCTGGAAAACCCACAACAACCTATGGATTTCGGCCGTGAAATCTTCGACTTTAAATCCTCCTTTTCATTCTCATGTGTAGGAATGAATAACACTCCACACTGCAGGAGAAAATGGATGCTTCTGCACAGTATTCTCCCTGTATTTGCACATCCAGAAGTGTACTGGGGAAATATTCCGCTCAGAAATACACTTCCTTTTTCCAAGAAAAAGACAATTATGCTGCCATATGTTTTCTGTGCAAGGATACAAGCGGATTTTACCCAAAAACATGGATGACTCAGGAGTCCACCTGAGATTCCAATACCTCCCTTCAAAGGTAGAGAATTATTAGTTTAATTAGGAGGTCTGGAAGAGGGAGGCAACCTAACAAGCAAAATCTTTCCACCAATGTTTACATGGTCTCATGCAATGAAGAACCAGCCAGAGATCCAAAAGTAAACTAAAATGTGTTTTATTGTAGGAAATTCGGTCACACACACACACAAGATCCAAACAGTCAAGCATTCACAGAAGGCTAACCAAAGGAAAAAGAAGGAAAGTTTGATAGACACACTTCAGGGAGTGGGCAATATTTACCAATCCAGAAGAGCAGCGAAGAAACAGCGATGTGGTTTAGACTTGCATGTAAGGACAGTACAATTGGGAATGAGGCCCTTCCTACATGTGATTAATGTGGGTCAACGTGTTTTGGCACGGAGCTGTTCTGCACGTGAGAGTGGATTAGGTTTGCTTTATTTACTGTTGTTCTGCACATAATCCCAAGTTAATGCGCCCTCATGTGGTGGGAAAGCACGCTATTTGAAAACAAGAAAAAATCCAAAACAATTTTTAAGATCGAGCAGATTTGGACTTTCACAGTGGTGCAGATATGTACATTGGTTGGCAGTGGAGGGTGGGCTGTGGGTGTACTCACATTCTCCAGCTGTCCCCGCCCACAAAAGGTCAGGCAGGTGCCATTTTTTGTTTCGTTCAGCAAAATGGAGTTACCGGACAAAATACAGCGTAGGCATGTTAAAAGGAGAGAGCTGTTTTCTATTTTGCAAATGTTTTACTGTATTTGCCAGCATTAGACCACTGTCTTATAAGAGCACCCTATTTTCGGACTATATTAGGAAAAAATATTTTAGTACTCTGTTCCCAGTTCCTGTCCTATCTGCTTGCGTGGGGGGACCTCCCTGCCCAGGCAGAAAGAAGAGGCTGTGTGTGTGTGTGTGTGTGTGTGTGTGTGTGTAAGAAGCTTCTCCCCCCATTCCTCTCCTCCTAGCGAGGAAACTTTCCTGCTGAGGTTAGAAGGGGAGGGAGGGAGGGGGGGTGGAAGGGAGGGAGGGTAAGAAGCTCCTTCCCCCCATTCCTCTCTGGGGCAGGATTGTGCCAGAGGTGGGGCGGAGATGAGTGGGGAGCACAAGCTCACTCTCCCAACTTTGCTCTGCCAGGTGATCTGCCTGGGTGGGGGGAGTTACCATATTCGCACCCCATTTTCCGAAGGCATTTGGGGAGGGGGGAGTGCCTCTTACACAGTGGCAAATACATACCTACATAGGTACATAGGTACATACAAATGTACCAACCCAAAAGAGAAAAAAATTAAGCCTATCACAGCCACCAGAGTGGGGTGAGGGAGTAGTGGGAGTGGTCATGCCAAAGTAGTGCAGATGCATGAACTCACACTCCTCCGAATCAAAAGGAAACATACGGAGGAGCTGTGCAGAAGCAAATGAGGGAAAGCCCACGTTATTGGGATCCGATGAGACATGGTAAGAAATAGCCTGAACTGCTTCATGCGCCTCGTGTAGAAAGGGCCTGAGAGTGACAGAGTGACATTCAGCAACCAATGTACTGCTACTCAAATCTGAGGGTTTTTATATGTTATTTCTGCCCGGAGGGCATGGGTACAAATGGCTCTCTGGCCGAGTAAACAATGGGGTTTGCTGAGTGGACAATGAGGTCTAGAATGAGCTGATGGTTTTAGCATTAGGTGACAAAGGGGCTGGGGGTTGTCTGATAGCTCAGTGTTTGTGGATGGGTAATGGGATAGATTGCAGGGTGAAGGGAAGAGGACTTGAGATACTCAGCAGTCTGGTGGGAATCTCCCAGTCGCTATTGTTTAAGAAAGCAGAGTCATTAAGGCTGGGAGCAGCCTATTATCCCTGGAGTTTCCAGGTGATTTCCTGACTGTGACCTGGCTGTGCCTAGAAGGGTTCTTCTTAATCTTAGATTTCATAACACATGCATTCAGCCAGCTTTCCTTTTATCTAGCAGGGCTGTCCAGCAATATCAGGGTGTAGCTTATCTTTTATATCAATTTTGAAGTATGCCAATTAAGCCATATCAAGCATAGGGGCATATTGCTGCTAACAAGGTGGCATCCTGTTAGTCACTTGTGTGTGCCTACATTCCCATACATTGTTGATCTGTTGATTTTTGATTCCAAGTTAAATATGAGCCAGAGGTGTGATGTTGCAGCAAGAAAGTGAATGCTATTAGTAGAAGCTACTAATATCACAGAGAGGAGGGGAAACGGCTGTTCTCTGCTGCCTCAAAGGATAGGACCAGTGGTTTTAAGCTGCCAAAGGGAAGATTTTGTTTGAACATTGGAAGGAACTTCTTGACAGTGAGAGTGGCTGGGCAATGGAATCAAATGCCCGGTGGTAAATCTCCTTCTCTGCATATCTTCAAAAAGAGGTTGGACAGCCACCTGCTGGGGATCTTTTCACGCCAGAGCCTGTATTGAGCAGGGAGTTGGACTCAGTAGCCCATGAGGCCACTTTTACCTCTGTAGTTCTATGGTTCTATGCAGATTTACTCAGTGCAAGCATGCTGTGGGATCCTAGCTTTATATTTCTCCAGGTAAGGGATGCTAAAAGAGCCAGCATGGTCTAGATGAGGTTCAAGCACTGGACCCTGGAAGCCAGGGTCTGATTCTTTTCTCTGTCACAGAAACCTGCTGGGTGATCTTGGGAACATCACACACTCTTAGCTCCAGAAAAACCCCTGAGGTTGCCTTAAGGTTGCCATAAGCTGGAAATGACTTAATGGCACACCACCATAAGAACAAGGGACGCTCATCCCAAATCGCCAGGTTCAGGTTCAGGTATCTCCAGAAGGAGCTGAGAGAGTCTCCTTGCAAAATTCTGAATACTCTTCTTGAATTGAGGTGCTCAGAACTGGAATCCTGGTTCCAGTTATGGGCACCTCAATTCAACAAGGAGATGGACAAGCCGGAGCACGTCCAGAGGAGAGGGACCAAAATGGTGGCGGGTCTGGAAGCCATGAAGCCCTATGAAGAGCAGCTTAGGGAGCTGGGGATGTTGAGTCTGCAGAAGAGAAGCCATGTTTAAACATTTGAAGGGATGCCATGTCAAGGAGGGAGCGGGCTTGTTTTCACTACTCCAGAGACTAGGACAAGGAGCAATGGATTCATGCTGCAAGAGAGAAGATCCCACCTGAACCTCAGGAAGAACTTCCTGACGGTCAGAGCTGTCCGGCCGTGGAATCTGCTGCTGCCTCCATGAAGTGTGGTGGAGTCTCCTTCTTTGGAGGTTTTTAAGCAGAGGCTGGATGGCCATCTGTCAAAAGGGGTTCTTTGATGTGGGTTCCTGCATAGCAGGGGGTTGGACTGGATGACCCTGGGGTTCTCTTCCAACTCTATGATTCTACCAACTCCAGTTGGTATTCCACAGCTTCGTGGCCCAAGGACTTGTTTCATAGGCAACTTCTTCCATTCCTTCTGCAAGAAACAGTATGGACGACACAGGACTGTGCCATGGGGGAAGCTGTATCTCAGACAACCGAATCCCCAGACACTGATGAGAAAAGGAATCTGTTTTTCTGAGATGAAGGTTTACAGGGACTTGGACAATGCAAAGCAAGAAGGTATTACAAGAAACCTCACAGCCGTCTCACCCTTCTGAAATCACAGTGGGTTTTTGTATTAGGCATCTGCACACAGGCTGGCCGGCCTCTCTCCTCCTCCCCCCACCAACACCCCCCAAAACAGGCAAGGTCTACTTTTGTTTGCAGTGTTTTCATCCTGCTTCCCAAAGCTGGAGCAAAAGGGGGGGGAACACATTTTTTTTTAAAAAAGATAACTGCTGCTTAAAGAACAAAGGGATGGAACAAGATAAAGAACTTCAAAGCAAACGCCATTACATTCTATCCAGGGAGAAACAAGACATTAGCAGAAAGGATCAGGGTTTCAGAGCTCCAAATCCACTCAGATTTGCAGAGGGGGGGAGGCGTGGACTTATCACATTAGCCCAGTGCCTGGCAATTTCCCGCTTAATGCCACCGCAAGGCCGGGGAGAAAAGAGAGCGGCTTTAACCGCTAGTCCTGCTTGGCTTGATATTTTCAGATCTCCGCATGGGCTTGACTGGACGGGAGAAAAAGAGGAGGAAAGAAAAGAGAAGATTTATGTTCACACCATGAAAGACAAAGTTTCGTCTCACTTTGAGGTAACTTTGTAAAATGCTTTTGTGTGTGCACGTGCATCAAGGGGAAGGACGTTTGAATTTTTGTAATGGAAGGCCAAGCTCATGTTTTGTGCTCATGCAGCTCTTCCATTTAATCAGAATTAAATGTTGCAAACACACCTGCACTTTAAATCTCAATATGTATTTTAGCGGCAATACAATCAATTGTGTACTGAAATTTGACACATAATTTTCTAAAAGTTCCCCGCATCCCATGAAGCATTAGTGCAGGACACTCCTGTCTGTGCTGCTCAGATGCATTGCAACATTTGGATGCAAATCTTAAAGCCCTAAATTTTAAAAAACAAACACACACACACAAAAAACAGAATGCAGCATAAAAATTGCACTGCAAACAATTTATCCTTTAATCCCTTCCCAAATACATAAAATGAAAATCCAGTGACCTTATCCAAGGTGAAAAGTGTCTACTCCTTAGTCCTGGCAACTGCAGCTCCTAGAATCCCAGAATCATAGAGTGAGAAGAGACCCCAAGGGCCCCCCAGTCCAATCCCTTTCTGCCATGCTGGAAAACACAATCAACGCCCTCCCTTTGACAGATGGCCATCCGGTCTCTCTTTAAAAACCTCCATAGAAGGAGGAGACTCCACCACACACCCAGGCAGCAGCATATTCCACTGTCAAACTGCTCTTACCATCAGGAAAGTCTTCCTAATGTTTAGATGGAATCTCTTTTCCTGCAGTTTGAAGCCATTGCTTCAACCATTGTTCCATAGCATTCTAGTATCTGGAACAGCAGCTTGCCCCATCCTCCATATGGCAGCCCTTCAAATATTTAAACATGCCTATCATATCTGGTGGCGTAGTGGTTAAATGCCAGTACTGCAGCCACAAGGTTGTGAGTTCGATCCTGCCGGGCTCCAGGTTGACTCAGCCTTCCATTCTTCCTCAGGTCAGTACAATGAGTACCAAGCTTGTTGGGGGCAATTAGCTAAACACACATTGTAAACCACTTAGGGAGCACTTAGCCTTCTAAACATCCTCAGTTCCCTCAGCTGGTCCTCATAGGGCTTCATGACTTCCAGTCCTTCTTCCATTTTCGTCACCCTTCTCTGCATGCATTCCAGTTTGTCAATGTACCACGACTGATCTTATTTATTAATTGATTTTAGAAATTTAATAAAATATTTACACTTGGCATTCTTCTTGGGATGCACTTCTTTGTAAATACATGTGCACAAAATTGAATCGAGTAGTTACATAATGCCCCTATTGTTACAAGGCCATACATCCCCACACTTTGATATGATTTAATTGGTAAAATATGATTGAATTGGCAAATATATTTATTCACTTTAATATATAACATGCCCTGCTATGGCTGTATGTTCAGGCTGGACAAGAGGAAAAGACTGGCCAGACACGTGGTTAAAAAAGCCCCTCTGGGAGTAGCCAGGTCATAGTCAGGAAATCACCGGGTAACTCCAGAAATAATAGCCTTAAGGACTCTGCCTTCTGTACAATAGTGTCCAAGAAGTTCCCACCATGCCACTGATTTACTTAACTCTTCTTCCCTCTGACTTGTAAACCTCTCCATTATTCTCACACCTGTCTGACCATTACAGAGCTATCATGACATCCATTAGCCCTTTGTCATCTAATGCTAAGACTATTAACCCATTCCAGACCTCATTGTCCACTCTGCAACAATTCCATTGTTTACTTGCCCAGAGAGCCATTCACACCCTTGCCCTCCAGCAAGAAATTGAGTATAAAAACCCTGAGCTTTGACCAGTCAATTCACAGCACACCGATTGCTGATCATCACTCTGCTGCTCTGATTCCCAATTGTGTGCTGTCCTTAGACATGAGTCTAAACCACATTGCTGCTTCTTTACTGCTCTTCTGGACTGGTAAATATTACCCACTAGGCCCTGAAACCTTGCTGTCCAAAACTTTCCTCCCTTTTCCTTCAGTTATCCTTGTGTGAGTACATGACTGTTTGGATCTTGGGCATGTGATTAATTCCCCCAATAAAACACATTAAGCTTTCTTTTGGATCTCTGGTTGGTTCTTTCCTGTAGAAGTACTGGTAACCATTGGTGTAAAAAAATCTCATTAGGCTGCCCCACTCTCACAGGCTTCCTGATTTTGAGCTAATAATTTCCCATCTTTGCATGGAGGTAGTGGCATTACAGGTGGACCCCTGAGTCACCACATTTTGAGGTGCAGAATGAATAGGTAAGGACATATTAAACAGGCTGCAAGTTAAAAACAGGATGGAAACAGTTTTAAAACCATGTTCTTGATAATGATACAAGGCCTCTTAAACATGGCAGAGCTTAAAATCTCCAACTTGCTGTCTGAATGCCCCTCAGCAAGAAGATCTACAGGAAAGGAAAGGAACCATTCTAGTTCCTTTGGAGGACTAACTCTATGGTACATTTGCAATTAATGGCGCCTTCTCTCCTATGAGTGGCAAAACTGTACCTATACATAAGGAAGAGTTTGGGACTTTTGTATGTTCATTACCTTGCCCTCTTCACTGGAATGTAGATGTGTGGTTATTACTGGGCAAAGTCCATGCCAAAAGTTTCAAATGTCATGGGTTTGTTTTTTTTTTTTCCAGATTTTGGAAGTGATCAGAGCATCACAGATGGCACATGTGTGGTATTTCAACTTTCTGTCTGCTGTGGAAATACTTTGACGAGCCTGTGAGGAGCTGTACTGCAACGGGCTTTCAATGCCTGGAGGGTGTGAGGAAGATTGCATCCAATAGGTTTTAATTAAATGCCCAGTGGACCTCTGGGACTCATAGCCACAGGAAAAGGAAGAGGGAGAAAGAATGCACTGCTCAACTCGCTAGGCCCAGAATTAGTAGGCAGCCAAGATGTGCCGAACATAATTTGCAAGACGATGAGGATCGACCCTTGAAGCTGTCATGGAAAATTTTGCAGCCTTCTCCTGTTTTTTGTCAATGCGTCTCTCACACGAATTTATTTCACTATATTTTATTTTTAAGGGAAGGTTTGGGGATGCCAAAGATGAAAGAGAAAAATTAAACTGTTTATGAAACATTCATCAAAGGTGTGGACGGGATGCTCCAGGCACAAGGCTGCCTTCTCACATCGCCCAGGTTCCATTCAAAAGCAAAGGTTTCATCATTTTTTTTTTCAAAATTCCTTCTAAAAGGACCCAGCACTGTGGCTCAGCACCAGACAAGTGGGAGCCCTGGAATATGATGTTCTCTGGCTGGCTGTCAACCTAGCCAGGAGAGTAGCTGACCATGCAATTTAAGTCATTGGTAAGCTTCAGTTCCCTTTAAGTTCAAGCAAGGTTGCTGTTGTTTTTCTTGCTCCTGATGATGACGATGACATTCTCTTCAACAGTTCATAGATGCAAACTGGAATGCAAGAAGCCAAGCGGCATCAAAGTGTGGTCAAGAGTGTGGTCAAGTTTATAATGAGGAAAAATAGACCAACTAGGAGAGGCTGCAGCAGTTTGATTTTGGCTGAGCCTACAGGGATAGGGTCAGATTCTACCCCTCCTCTCCTCTTCCCCCCACCCTCACTGAGTTAGTTAACTCCTTTTCCACTTTTGAACTCAGACCCTTTCTGCTCAAGGCCAGCATCCCAGCATGGGGATGGAAGAGGAGTGGGACCACGACAACGCTTCTACATGACACTGTTGCAGTCCCGTCCTTCTCACATCGCCAACCCGTGTGATCACAGATTAAAGCATTGACAGGTTTTCCCCAATTGCACAATCCTCCCATACTTAGCTGCCTTGCAGAAGGCCAGGAAACACAATGGAGGTGCTTCCTGCCCCAGCGCAGCATGGGAAAATGCCCGGTTGCACTGCAGAAGGAAGGAAGAGGTGTGTCCATTGTGTGCCCTTCCACAGTGTGGAGGGGAGCGCTAGGGACACACTCCCATCCCAGCAGAGGTGCTTCCTGTTAAGTGTAACTGCCCAGTTCCCTGCCTAAAGGGTTAAACTTCTCGTTCCTTCGCTAACCTCGTAGCCATACTAACGGCTGAGGAATGTCGCTAGTCAGAGAACTAGATAAGCTACTGAAACTTGCCCGAAACAACTGCAGATGTTATGACTATGAATTCTGTTCTCATTCACTTCTTGTTCACTGTCACTGTCTGTCTGCCTGTCAGCTTGCTGTGCAGATACAGATGGAAAAATGGATTTTACCTAGTTTTGCTTTTTCATGTATTCCAGCTTTGCAATAAACACATAGTTTAGTATATTTTTTGGCCTCTCTCTCTGGTCTTTTTGGATGTATGCTGTTTTGATCTACTTTTGAAGCACTGTTGGACTGTGGGTCATGCTAGCTTCCAGCATGCCCCCTGGAATTCCTCAACACTTCCAGGATCACGACTGGAGGATGACATGAAAAGGTAAGCTGTGGAAAGGGCCCCAGTTTGAAGCAATGGAAGTAAACTGAGGACAAAGGGGGGAAAGAGTGGTGAGGGGAGAGAAACCAGAACATTTTGAAAGGAGCTATAAAAGTGGGATGGCAGAGGACTAATCAGGAGTGTTCTTACCAAATGGGGACAGTTGGAGAGTTGAAGCTGTGTATGTTTAGCCTGGAACAAAGAAGGTGAAGAGGCAACATGAGAGCCATATTTAAATATTTGAAGAGACGTCATATGGAGGATGGAGCAAGCTTGTTTTCTACTGCTCCAGAGACTGGGACACAGAGCAATGACTTCAAACTTCAAGAAAAGAGATTCCACCTAAACATTAGGAGGAACTTCTTGACAGTAAGAGCAGTTTTGGCAGTGGAATCCACTGCCTGGGAATGTGATGGAGTCTCCATCTCCTTCTTTCTTCCCCCTGACCCATCTACAGTTAGCAGTCTGGCTGCAGTTATTTGGACCAAGTAGAGCTTCCAAACACTCTTCAAAAGCAACCCCACATTGAATGTGCTACAGCAACCTAAACAGGATGAAATTTTGGTTTCATTCTTAATTGCGCTGAGTAAAGAAGGTGGGCTTGCTTTGCTCCAGGGCAAGAGAACATTCTTATTCAACTTCAGGAAGAACTTCCTGACAGTAGCAGCAGTCCAGCGTCGGAATGTGGACTCCTTGGAAGACTATGAGTTGTCCTTTGCAGGAGATTCTGAGAGAGGGCATTTTAGCAGTAGAGGTCTCCTTTGTCCCTTTTTCCTCCTTTGGAGGTCTTTAAATAGAGTCCCTTTCCACAGCACCCTCCCATCCCGCCATGGGGAAAGGAGAAGGACAGGACCGCAACAACACTTCTGGATGATGTTGCCATGGTCCCACTTCTCTCTTATCCGCAGGCAGTGAGATTGCGGGTTAAAGCTTTGTCAGGTTTTCCCCATCAATTACATGTAGTTATGCTACCATCTTGCACTTACCTGTCCTGCAGAAGAGCAGGAAGTGTGACAGCAATGCTCCCTGCCCCAGCACAGCCTGGGAAAAACACCTGGCATGGCCATCGCGCTCCTTTCTGCAGGGAGCCAGTCCTGTGCCCAGGGGAGCGCTGCCGTCAGGCTCACTTCCCAGCAGAGCCACCGCCAGGATCTCCACTGGATGCCAACACAAGAAGGTCAGCTGCGGAAAGGGCCAGAGTTTGGAGGGACATCTCTCAGAAGTGCTGCAACTGTGATTCCTGCATTGGAAGGGGGTTGGACAAGACAGCCCTCGTGGCCCCTGCCAACTCTATGGTTCTACGATGGTATCATCTCTGACAGCTTGGGGCCTCCTCCGCCAGAGGAGGTGGATTGTAAAGACTTTTGAAGTGCCTTAACGGTCATGACTACCAAACAAAGAACCCTGAGAATTACCTGAGGACCATCTTCACTTTTTTTTAATTAACATTTTCTTACAGGATTTTAAAAAATTGTCTATGCAAACAATTCTAGCTAAGAGATCCCTAACAAACCATCTGCACCTCCCTTACAAAATATGGTTTGCAGGCTAACTGGGAGAAGCCATTGCATCTATTGCCATTAATGGGTCTCTGTGATTTCCTTTTCTCTCATTGAAGTCTGTGCAGGAGAACTTCCCTGATAGTTAGTCATGCATTCTTATACACACACACACAGAGAGAATTCTTTCTCCTCAGAAATGTATTACCTAGTCATGAAGTTCCACCATGGGTTGGATGTTAAAAAAAAAAATGAAAGGCTGTAATTTCCAAAGTTGAATTAAGTGTGGTAAAATGAGCCTTTTTAATTACATAAAGTACTAATTTCCTGATCAAAAATGTCTCCAGTTATAAAAACCTCTTTTCTCAGAGGTGCACGTGATTCATTTCTTCTGTGGTAGCACCTGGTGATTATAGAGTTCGGCTTCAAGCTTTCCTTAAGTGAAGCCCAGCTGTTACTTCCAGTATAGAAGCACAGGGTCATATTGCTAGGAGGAGGAGCTCTATGGGCTGTCCGGTCGAAACCCCGGCTCGCTGCAGGAGGTCCAGGTAGGGCATCACCAGCAAATAGCTCTCCAGGCTCTTTTGGAAGATATCGAGAGAAAGAGACCCACCGCTTCTCCAGACAAGTAGATCCATTGTCTGATCACTCTTACTTTCAAGAAGTTCAATCAAAATCTACTCTTCTGTAACTTAAAGCCATTAGACCTAGTCCCACCCTCTAGGGCAGCAGAGAACAAACCTGCACCCTCTTCTCTTGGGCAGCCCTTTAGACCTTTAAAGATCATATCAGCCTTCAGACTTCTCTTCACCAGGTTGACCATGCCCATCTCCCTCAACCTTTCCTCACGTGATTTGTTCTCTATGCCTCTTATCATCCTTGTTGCCCTGTTAGCAGCCGTACACCCTCAAGCTTTGATAGGTCTAATTGGCAAATATTAATTGGCATGAAATTAAGTTCTGCACACTTATGGCTGAAAAACCATGGCGAGAAGGGACGCTGGCTGGGAAGATGTGCAAAACTGGAAAAATTGCAAATATCAAAAAATGTGTGTGTGTCTGCAGGAAGGGGGCTGAGGCATGGTGGGGAGAACAGCCACCTAGGATCCAAAGCAGGTGAGGGAAAGGAGAAGGAAAGGGGTGATTCGGCATGGTGGCCTTAAACTTCCTCTCTCTTGCCCATCTCCTTCCTTGGTGTTGGGGGGGACATCAAGAAAGGGTTTGTGGTGCCGAGAAATCGGACTGTGATCCATCTTAAGCTGACCAGGCAGTGGCTGGGTGGGGGAGGAGGAGGGGGAGGACCAGAGGTGAGTTTTTCAAAAGGCTCTGTGGCCTGATCGGGCCCACCAAGAGGGAAGGTTCTTCAGAAAAGAAGCACCTGGGGCGGGGAGCAAGAGTTGAAGAATGTGACATGTGATCATGCCACCGTGCTGCACTTACCTGTCCTGTAATCAAATCCATGAAAGTGAAACCCGCAAATGTGGAGGGCCGACTGTACTGTTCGGCTACATAGTTGGTATATTTACTGTATTATAATCCAGTAAATTCTAGCCAGCATAGTGTAGTATTTTGAGCGTTGGACTCTGGCCCTGGAGACCAGGGATGGATTCGCCGCTCGGCCATCGAAACCAACTAGGTCACCCTGGACACATCACACACTCTCAGCCCCCAGAAAACCCAATGATAGATTTGCCTTAGGGTCACCAGAAGTTGGAAGTGACTTGAAGGCACACAACAACAACATCAACAAATGCTAGCTTCTCAGGAACAGCTGCAGCCAGTGTGTGTGTCTTTCTTTTCTTCCTCTTTGTGGCATCTCCAAAGCACTCTGCTTGGTCCTTGTGGGAACCAGGGTGCAGATGGGCTTTGGGTCTGATCCACCACAAGGTTCTTTTGCCTTACCAGCCTTACCTCTTTTCCAGTTGTGAGACCCCAGGACCCAGAAATTGACCAGTAGTTTTAGCTAGCAACTAAAAGCCTAAAGAACAACAGGGCAAAGCTTGTAGGACAGCAAAAAGCTTTACATAACAAGACTAACAGAGCAAAACCAGCTAAAATGGGGAAGCAAGTGCCAGCAAGCATTGGAGTGTGATTAGCTCTGTGGCATTGCAACATCTGGTGCACCCCAGACTTGGACAATGGGATCACAATTGCTGAACTACAGTTACCTATAGGCTTATTAGGCTTCATTGTAATATTAACTTTCACACCCCCGAGGTGAGATTTGGTATTATAACTTGGAACCAGCTGTATGTGCAACGCTTGAATGCTGACATAATGATGTATTCACAACATAGTTTCCTATACATATGGAGTTGTCTCCTTCCCAAGGAGGACCGTGTAATCCTTGTCAACTATATGAGATGTGATTTGGCTTGTGTTCAGGGAACACCTGATTTGCTGTGTGCCTTGTGTTCCATTCTGCAGAATCTGAAATAAAACTTTGACCTCTCTCTCAATGTGGTTTATTGGCCAAGCACATGGGGCACAAACCCTGCCCAGAGATCCTACTCTGGAGGAAATCCAGGTGACACAATGAGTCACAGCATCCCATCATCCATCCACAGCAAAACAGCCTCCATCTTTCCTTCAATTTCTCTGCAGCTTCTGTCCCTTTAAAAGCTGGAGAGGAGAAAGAAACAAAATGCTGGAGCCAGCTGGTGAGTTTGTGGGCCCCCTCTGATTGTTTTACTCCCCCGGGAGAGAGCTAACACAGTTAAGAGACTGCAAGACGATACCGGGCTCCACATTTGATTTGAAACGCCCAAGCAATTTCATTTCCAGATTTTAACAGCTTATCCGGTGTTGGAAAAAGCTGCTAATGAAAAAAAAAGAAAGAAAGACAGAAACAGGGCTCAGATGTTGCCTGTGTTTCCATCTGAGCAAAACTCCGGTGATACAGACCCAGCTCTACAATCTGCGGTGTGTTTTCGACAACGGCTCCTGAAGCATTTTTCAAAGGTTCTTGGCCATTTCCGCACTAGACTGTTATAGTGCTATCATTCCACTTTCAACATCCTATGGAATCCTGGGGTTTGCAGTTTAGGGAGGGGCCTCAAAGGCCATCCTCAAAGACCCCTCCCTTATAACAGTCTGGTGTGGAAATGGCCCTTGTTGTTGCATGGAGACTGCCCTCACCCCACTTTTGCAAGACTGAGGGAACTCTTTCCTTCAGTGCTGGCAAAAGTTTGTTGCAGGCTTTGCTGGGCCTTGGAGAATTTCCCTTGGTTGGATTGTGGTTCCAGGCTGAGGCCATATAGAAAGCAACTTCCTCTAGTCATCTCCCAAAGCTTTCTTGAACTTAAAACACTGTTTTGTTCTCTTTCCAAAGGCACCTAAGATTTAACAGAATGCCAAATAAACCTCTGAAATACTTGGAAATTAAAAAGCAAGGGGGCCAGCTGAAAAAAAAATGTAACAAGGCCAAAGAAAGAGAGAAAGTCTGGACAGCATTCAGAGGCAAATATACTCTTTGAGCAGCAACAAAGCTGAACGCACCTGAGAGAAGAAAAAAAGATGGATGGCATGTGTTTTCCATTTGGAAAAAGGAGAAAACTACATTCCAAGGTACTCACATCTAGATGGACTTAGACCAAATTGCAGGTAACCAGGGACTGTAGGAGAGAATCATGGTGGGCACACTCAATCCTGACTAGTTTTGAAAGCCAAGCCAGGTTCAGTCTTGGACTGAGAGACCACCAGGGAATACATGCTGAGATTCTGCATCGGAGCTGCATAATGTTAAATCTCCACATGTGGAGTTACACATTAATTGTGCCAAGCCACTCTTATGGGGAATGTCAATATTGTGCAACTGAACCAAGGCTCCAAAAATAAAACTGAATCATGGAATGACAGACCTGGAAGAGACCCCAAGGGCCAGCCAGTACAAACCCCATTCCGCCAGGCATGAATACACAATCAAAGAACTCCTGACAGATGGCCATCCAGCCTCTGGAGTGGTGAGTCTCCTTCTCCTTCTTCCTCTTCTTCTTTTCTTCATCATCATCCACCTTTTTTCTCAGTTTAGAACTCTAGCAGTTTCCAAAATTTGAATGTGATAGAGCTTCAAAATTCATACTGCACAAAAACGAATAATGCCATTAAAGATGCATAAGATGCATTTAAAGGCAAGAGCATTAAAAATTACAACAAATAGCAAAATTGCTACAAATAGCAAAATTACAACAAATAGGAAGTACAGCACATTCTGAAAGGGTCCTTCCCCCCCCCCCCAAGAAAGGGTCCTTTCCCCCCTTGAAAGTCCTGCCAAAACAGAAGGGTCTTCACCCGCCTATGGAACAAGAGCAAGGAGGGTGCCAGTCCCTGGGCAGGGAGTTCCTGACACTAGGAAAGGCCACCAAGAAGGTCACCTCGACTGTTCCCAGGGGACGTACCTGCAAGGATGGCAGGGTGGGGGAAGTATTTCCCCCCAGAAGATCTCAAAACACAGGCAGGCTCACATGGAAGAATATGTGTTGGATAAAAAATGCAGTGACATTTGCTCCAGTGAAAATACATTTGATGAACACATGAAACACCTGGGGAATGACTAAGCAAGTGATGACACATTTTCTAGGGGACATGCAGTAAGGGTTGAGTCATGATACTGCAATCATGGCAAGGGCTTGCATCATGCTAATGGCCCTGACTGATGACCTGCGAGCAGGTGTGCATAAAAGGGAAGCGTGAATGCTTGCTCCCTCTCTCTGCTTGAACCTCTGCTTGCTTTAATTTCTGCCTGTGTATCTGCTATAGATCTGCGTATCCTGTACATAGACGTACATATTGCAGCTGAGAAGATTAAAGCCTCCAGGTATTTTGGATGACAAACTCCATGTCTGTGAGTAACTAACCAGTGGGTAGAGTGGTCAGAGCAATAATGTCTTTTTGTTGTAGTTGTACTCTGCTGCACACGCTTTTTGCTGTTATGAACTCTGCTATCTAAGATTGCCCCTGAGGCACTGTGTCCAGAGAGCATCAGCTTCGGAGATAATTTTGTGTTGGTGCTGTAAATCATCTCCCCACAATATGATCCTTCACATAATCTGAACCCAAGCTGTATAGGCATCATAACTAACCGCCTGCACTTTGAATTGTGCCCAGAACCAGAATGACAGCCAATGAAACTGTCACAACAAGAAAACTGCAGTCCCCTCCCTTGAGTTTGCTCTGGATTTTAGTATGATCATAGAATCATAGAGTTATAGAGTTGGGCAGAGACCCCCGAGGGCCACCAGTCCAACCCCCTCTGCCAAGCAGGATGAAACAATCAAAGCCCTCCCTTTGACAGATGGCCATCCAGCCTCTATTTAAAAACCGCCAAAGAAGAAGGAGACTCCACCAAACCCCACTGAGGCAGCAGTGGATTCCACCTTCAAACTGCTCTTACCCTCAGGAAGTTTCTCCTAAGGTTTAGGTGGAATCTCTCTTTTCCTGAAGTTCAAATCTATGTGACCTATCCAAGGTACTGAACCTATTCCCAAAATGGGTTCAGGGTCTTACATTTCATCGAATCCACTGTTCCACTGACATAGGGGCCAACAGCTGAGTTGGATGAAAGAAGCCACCCTCCCCTTCACTGCCTCCCAACACTGAAATGAGAGAAGCTGCCAGGAAAAGGTGAGATTCTCCAGCTCAACCTGCAGCAAAGAAAACACTGCCATCTGGAAAAAGAGGAATAATGCTCCCATCCCTTCTCTGCTATCCCCTACAGGCTTGCAGCAAAACTTTACAAGCCAATAACTTTTGTGGGCTTGTTTACAAGACTGTCTTGGGCAAGGTGTTCTTTTCCTTGTAGCTGGAACATCGTGAAACCCATCTGCAATCATCCAGAGTGGAATCAAGTCTCCTTGGCTGGAATCCTCCTCTTGCTGTCTTGTGCATGTTCAAGTTCCGTACAAAACAATGAGACACTGAGTCAGATGTGTGTGCCTTGAATCTCATCGTGGGAGAAAGGCAGGGTATATATTAACTGACCAACTGACTAAGGGCTCCCGTGATGTTAAAACATACAAGCTTCTCTTGTACTATTATGGAGTGACAGATGAGCCACGTGTGGATGCACAATGGCCACCAAGGTGCTTCTGGGCACTCCTCCATGCACTTCCAGACACTGGTTAGAAAATGCCAGAGCACAGCAGGAGTGCCCCATGTGCATCAGATGTATTTGTTCTAGAGGGTTTCCTCTTCCTTGGCTTGGCTTTCTCCTTTTTCACTCATTGCTCCAGATTCTTGGAATTGCTTCCTGGAACATTTGCTGACTGCTCCTTCCCTTGTTATGTTCAAAACTCAGTTAAAAACCTTTGTTTATTTTCCAAAGCTTTTGGAAATACAACTTTATGTTGTGTTATAATCTTGAATATTTTCATTGCATGTAGTTGTCATTTGCTATATATTATACTGCACGTTTTGCATTTTATCTGGATAATTTGTATTACAGTTGTATGGTACAGTTTTATTATTCCTTCCTACGCTCTCTGTGTGTTTTTATACATATATTTTAGTCTGTATGCCTTTGACAAGACCCACTGTTTTAGGGTGTTTGGCTTGCAAAGCACTGGGTGCATGGATTCTGCTACATAAATAAACAAGAAGGAGGAGGAGGAGGAGAAGGAGAGGAAGAGGAAGAAAAAGAAGAGGCACCCAGTAGACACCAGAAATACCAGACGCACTTTGGAGGACTTCTGTCCAGACACACATTTTCGCAATTCACTGGCAGTATTGCTTGTTTATTTGTTTTGCATTTCTGCAATATAGTTACGGATCCATAAAGTTACAAAACATAGACAATGATGCGATGCAGGATCTTAGACCTCATTATTCATACCTTGCCTTTTCCCAGTTTAGGACCCAAAAGAGGCTTCTAACAGTTAGAACAGCCATGGCTAAAGATTTGCACGATAGAAAAGTTTGAAGTGTGATTAAACCATCAGAAAATTAAAACCTGTGGAATACATCAACCTACACAACCCCAGTGTCGGATCGTGGCCCTTGCATGAAGGCTCAGGGTATAGTCGGACGCACTGACCCCCTCTTCACTCACCCTGCTTGTTTTCAAAAGATTTCTGATGTTAGTAGCACAGGAAGTGCACTTGTTCTCATCTCAGGACCCTCAATTAATTATAGCAGAGATTTCTCTCCCTCTCTCTCGCCCCCCCCCCGACTTGTACTTCTTAATTCTTACCCATTATTGTTTATCCATCAGGTCCTGCAGTGTAATGGATTCTACATTGCTGCCTCTAATAGATTTCAATATTATCATATATATTAAATTCCTCATTCTCTATTCTTTTTAATTGATTGCCTTCCATGCTGACTGTATGTACCTCATTAAAGACATGTAATCCAGTAGATGCTATCAAGCCATTGTTGGCTTAGCTTTGGTGAGGATTATAATAGCAAGTGCGTACTTTGCGCTTTGTCAGTGAACTCCGTGGGCTTGGGTGACCTTCGAAAGCTCTACTGGGTTAAAAACTTGTTGGATGGATCTCCTCCAAGGCAGCGCTGAAAGGGGTAGGTGCTCTACAATGCCTTTTGAACAAAAAGGACCACCACCACCCGGTTTATAATCCCAGGAGTATAAACATACAACACTCAGTGGCTGGAAACCTATTAGAGGCTTACATAGTATCACAGAATCATAGAGTTGGAAGAGACCCCAGGGGCCATCCAGTCTAACCCCCGGCTATGCAGGAACACCCATCAAGAAGAGGCATTCCCGACAGATGGCCATCCAGCCTCTGCTTAAAAGCCTCCAGAGAAGGAGACTCCACCACACTCCACGGAGGCAGCAGCATATTCCACTGCCGGACAGCTCTGAATGTCAGGAAGTTCTTCCTGAGGTTCAGGTGGAATCTCTTTTCCTGCAGCTTGAATCCATTGCTCCTTGTCCTGGTCTCTGGAGCAGTGGAAAACAAGCCCGCTTCCTCCTCGACATGACATCCCTTCAAACATTTAAACACGGCTATTGCGCCCCCTCTTGACCTTCTCTTCTGCGGACTAAACGTCCCCAGATTCCTGAGCCGCTCCCCGTAGGGCTTCATGGCTTCCGGACCGTCTCCATCCCAGAAGGAGAGAGGCACGCAGCCTCTCTCCACCAAGGAAGGAGACCTCAGTGGAGAGGGGCGCCTGGAGTCGTGCATCTGGGCTTTCTGCGCCCCTCTCCACTGAGGAAGGCGTGCGCCCCTCCCTCCCCAGCCGAGGCGGGTGTGAGGGGCCCGGCTGCACGCCAAGCGCACCGGCTGTGGTCATCGGATAAGGATACCTTGCATTTAGACGAGGTGCATTTTTTAAAGAGAGAGGTAGAGGCCGTGAAGAGGAGTAAGGAAAGAGAGATTTATTTAAAGTTTTTTTTGCGAGGGGATAAAGATGAAGAAGAAGATTAGGGAGGGGAAAAGAAGAGAGGCGGCTAAAGGAAGGAGTACAATGTGAGAAAACAGCACGAAACAAGCCGGTGCCACTGAGCTCCAGATCCACAAGGCGACCGCAATGGCGGACAGAAAAAAACGGAGGGGAAGGTAGCTTGGTGGGCCCGAGTAGGCACGCTATACAGGAAGGGGCGGGGCTTTCCGCCAAGCTACCGAGTTTTGAAACTTCTGCACAGACGCGATCGACCCAGTTGTGTGAGGCACAGAGACCACAACATCTTCTGGAAGCGGAACTGGACGATTCCGTAACGTCCGTATCCAGTAAAGGACTGCTGCTACTTGGCTGCATAAGGGAGCCAGCACTGGATCCAATGCATGTTGGGACTGATGTATGACGGATCTGAAGCACAACATAGAACTTAACGCACAACAGAGTTACATTAATGAATTGGAAATTTCACAACTGACTGTGCAAAGAAATGGGACATTCATTAGCACAATGTTCAGACCACGTTTCCACAGTGGCACCACATGTACCAAGGCACCAAATATCCCTGTGGGAATCTCTTTGGCCCAAAGTCTGGTGAATCTACGATCAACCATGCAGATGTATAATTCATGGGGGAAGGTGTTTTGAAACATTTCAGATGCAACTGTGTATGTGTATGTGTATATATATATGTGTGTGTGTGTGTGTGTGTGTGTGTGTATTTAAAGAGGCAGTTTAAAAGACATAGAACTGAAGAAGAATTCACAGGAAATATAATTCCTCCATTTTCAAAATGACTCATGCCATAAATATATTTAATTCAGCACTGAACATCAACAGATCACAGCTGAAGAAAGATAAATACCTGAAAATCCAAAGAACTCTGTCAATCATAAAATACACAATATCAAGACTGAATATACTCAGTGTGCCAATGCGCTGCACACCAAGTCATGTGGCCAAACAATTATCCCTTATTTCTTTTTTTTTTAAATTATGCTTGTCTTAGAAAAAGTGAATCTACATAATCACTATCATAATGATCATGACGTTTCAAGCTCTTCCAGTTCCTTGGTTTTTATAACACAACAATCTCTGGCATCCTGCTTGTGACTTAATGCATTTGAAAGTGTAGCTTGTGGATTCGCAAGTCCCTTTCCGGACAGGGCGCAGAGAGCTATTCTCTTTCCCTTGTGCTCTATCCAAAAACCTCCTCCAACACACACACAGGCAGCCGTAAAGCCCTGGGAAGGGCCGCTGCTGCTTACTGGAATGGGGGGGGGGACACAACTGATATCATGAAGATCTAGTTGTTCTGGGCTCCAAAGGGAAGGAAAAGATGGGTGCACTCTGTTTGGGAGCACACTCTCATTCCTCTCCCACCCTGCTGAGTCCAGTTGAGTCACTTCCTCTCTTCCCTACTGGGAAGCAACATCATAGAATCATATAATCACAGAATCATAGAGTTGGAAGAGACCCCAGGGGCCATCCAGTCCAACCCCCTTCTGCTATGCAGGAACCCACATCAAAGCACTCCCAACAGATGGCCATCCAGCGTCTGCTTAAAAACCTCCAAAGGAGAAGACCCCACCACACTCCATTGAGACACCAGCAGATTCCACTGCTGGACAGCTCTGACCATCAGGAAGTGCTTCCTGAGGTTCAGGTGGAATACCACATGGGTATTTGAATCCATTGTTCCTTGTCCTAGTCTCTAGAGCCATGGAAAACAAGCCTGTTCCCAGTTTGATATGACATCCTTTCAAATATTTAAACATGGCTATCATGTTCCCTCTTAACCTTTTCTTCTGCAGACTAAACATACCCAGGTCCCTAAGATGCTCCTCATAGGGCTTTATGGTTTCCAGACCCTTCGCCATTTTGGTTGCCTTCCTCCGGACTGTGGACTTCTTGAAATGAGGTGCCCAGAACTGGAGCTATAATTCCCTCAAATTCTAAGGAGACATTGGCATTGTGAGTGGACCCCAACTTCCCCCACTGCTTAGGGTAACCGCATGACAGCTGCCAGGTAGAGGGAGGATTTGGAACTGGAACTGTGCATGTACATGCTATGCACACCCATGGGATTTCAGCCACTGTGTGCTTTGACCTTTCTTAAAGCTGTATCCACAGCTGCAGTTCTCAATGGCCTCCTCACTTAACACCAAGGAAAGGCAACAGTGCTTATAATGCGGGACTTTCAACATGCACAGATAGTGCTCTATAAAATTTATGTCCTTCCACCTCCACTATAATCCTCATTTTATAGATGGGGAATAAAACCTAAAAATGATGCTATACTTATGTGTCAGCAAACCAGGTTTTCTGCTGAATGTACACTCGACAGAGAGCGGCAGCCTTATCAGACGAGTGTACCTTTTTTCCCCCCTCAGTTACTTCCGCAGATATTATAAAATGTCACCCAGCAATGCTCAATACCTTCTTCAAATAGCAATGCCCATTTTGTCAGTATCAGTGTTCCAATTTCTGCATTAAAAGCACCCATGCAAAAGTAGGTGGTTTTAACATTCTCTTTTATGCAGTAATAAATATTGTCTGGCATTCCATATTATGGTCACAGATTTGTAACCTTTGTTACGGATGCATAACTGCTCTATATTCAATAACGCTACTTAGTCACAGTTATGGCTCTAATTCCATGGGTCTAAATGTGCCCTCAAGCCCACCTCAGCTGCCAGCAGCTGCATCAAGTGAAGGATGTCTGTTCAGCTGCCAGTTGGGATGCACGGAGGATGACCTCTCCACCACCACCCCTTTTGGCAGCAAGAGGACCCCTGCCAATCAGAAGCACAACCTCTGTTGCAATTCGTAATTACAGCCTCACACACTGGTGGGAGAGGGTTGGAAATGCAACAATCATGAATATGCTGTCTTCCTAAATGTGGAGCAGTTTCAGATCTGTAACTCTACTTTGCAGATCCATAACTGAAGTACAGACTGCCAGCCACTATTTTGGGGGGGGGGAAGACCCCTGTTTCTTACACAGGAAGCATTGTTTTCTGTGCAGAAAACAGGTTTTGTGCAAAAATAAATGCTTTTTTTTTTACAGGGAATAATACATCCACAGCACTTTGGAATGTTCAAATATGGCAAGAAAGTTGTGCCAAATTCTCTCTTGTCTCTTATTCTTTCCAAAGCAGTTTCCTGACTGTTGGGAACCTTTGTTTTTTCTTTTTGATCTGGGAACCAACAATAATCGACGTTCTTTCCATCCCAAGTGGATACAAATGTGTGCACGTGCATGTGCGCATGCGCGCACACGCACGCACACACACAGATATACAAAGTTTTAACTGCCTCCCTCTCGGGCACACTGCTGGAGATCTCTCTTTCTGCCCACCTTGAACAGGCCAGATGTTTCAGCACTAACAGCTCCCAGACAGGCGCTCTTTCATGGTCTTCCTCAGGGATCACGGTGAAGAAAATGCAGAAGTAAAACCCAAACGCTCCTTTCCCATTTGTGAGTGTGCCATAATCTAATTATTCCAGCTAATCACATTACAGTTTCTGGCGTACAAGAGGAATGTTCCAGAACAGCGTGGCCAAATTAATAGCCCCTCTGGGTGGGCCCCGCACAATTCATTGCCATTCCGTCCTGATTCCTATTAGCTAGTTAGAGAGCAAATCCACAAGCGGATGAGAGACATTACACCCCATTTGGCCCAATACACATACTCAGAAGCACTTCTTTTAAGGATGAAAGGCTTACGCTTTGGGCACATGCTCAGCCTCATTTGGATTTATACTTTATCACCCGTTGATCATAGAGGCCAAAATCCCATAGGTCACACGCATCGGCATAAGTTCCCTTACAAGAGTAGTTCTACTCTCTACCTGTTGTTTAATGGACCTATGAAGCTGAGCATAGTTCCATAAATGTGACCATTTCACATGGGACTAAATCTTTTTGTCAGTTGCAAATGGGATTGGAGCCATTTGCTCCATGGACTTACCTATGTGTTGACTCTCCATTCAGTCACTGATTCCACGAGTTACTCTAACTGGGATGATCACAGAATCATAGAACTGTAGAACCATAGGGTTGGAAGAGACCACAATGGCCGTCAAGTCCAACCCCATTCTGCCATGCAAGAGCAAACACTCAAAGCACCCCCTACAAATGGCCATCCAGCCTCCGTTTAAAAAATTTGTTATTCGCCATCAAGACAGCTTCAATTTAAGGCAACTCTATTAATAAACCTCCAGGGTTTATTTTAAAAAATAATATCTTTTCATGAAGGATAGTTTAAAAACATTATATCATCATCATCATCATTAGAATTATGGAATTGGGAGAGACCCCAAGGACCATCCAGTCCAACCCCTTCTGCCATGCAGGAAGATCCAGTCCAAACACTCCTGACAGATGACCATGTTTCTCAACATGTTGGGGAGCCCTAGTGGTGAGACTGGTGAGGATCTTCACAGTTAAAGACTTTGTGCAAAACTGCTGTGTGGTTTCTCACATGTGTAGTTTTCTGCACAGAGTACCGGGGTTGAGATCCTGCATTGGGAAATGGGCATGTCTCACTTGGCTGCATCTCTATGCCACTCACCAAACCCACCTTGTAAAGTCATGCAACCCATCACCAACAACACCACAGCCAGTTTCCAGTTTCCCAGGGAGTGAGGGAACCAGGGTGGTGCATTTAGATATATTTTTCCTTTTGCTGGATGCATTGCAACAGGCCATGGCAGGGATCTCCAGGGGTCCCTGTGATTTCTTGCAGATGACATCCTTGCAGCACATCTAGATAGAGAAAACACCTGGGTGCATCAAAACTGATCTTCTTGTTCTCCAACAACTCAGAAATTACCATGTTGGAGTGAGGGGCTTCACTGACTTCCAGGTGAATTTCGGGGCGGGGCAGTCTTTGGGTCATTGGATGGTCAGAATAGAATTCTAATCTACGCAATGCCCAAAAAAGTGAGTTGCAATGTCATGAGGCAGACTTATGACATCATAACTTGCTAATGGGATACCAGTCGGCATTTTCGGCACTGAAGGCAATATTACTGTGTAGTAAGGATGGAAAACATATTTGGAAATATTTGGAAAATGGTCAAAAACACATGTTTTTGGGAAGTGCTGGACTGATGAGAAAATCTGCACCATTCAGGACTTCTTTTGTGCAAAATTCACACAGTTTTTCCCTATGGGAAACAGCATTTTCTGCACATAAAATAATGTTTCTATGCAGGGATACAATTTTCTATGCAGAAGATGCTTTTTCTTATGGGGAAAAAAACCTATGTTTCCTGTGTTAAATAACCCCATGCGAATTTTACACAGAATAAGCCTTAAATTGCAAAAAGTCTCCAAAATCTTGAAGGCTTTCTCACAGCAGGAAGAAAATTGATATAATCACTCGTTTCTTCCTTCAGGAAAAAACTTAGTGAAAAATTATACCCTACTGTGCAGAAATGGTATTTTCCATTCACAAAATGGTGTTTCCGGGGGCAAGGAGAAGACTTTCTGTGCAAGAGAAGAACTGCATGCAGATTTTGCACAGAATAAGTGCAGTTTTTGAAGACTTTCTTGTTGTGGAAGAAAAAAGCTAAAATTAGTTGTTGCTTCCTATGAGAACAAAATGAAAGAGTTGCATCCCTAAGGGGAGGGTGATTCTGCACGCAACTCCCCCTTTCTGACTCTCCTTGGAGTGTCTGCTTCTCGTGTGGCTTGCAAAAGTAACTGCAGGTGACATTTTCCACTTCTCCTGTTGCTTTGCTGCAGCCCTGAGCTTTGAGGAAAGGTTGATCCTTCCAGAGAGAAGGGAGACATAAATAATTGGAACCTTTTGAGTCTGCAGTGTAAAGATCAGCCTTTGGCTCCTCTAGTCACAAAGGCAACCCGAAGTCACCCTTTGCAAATGCTGGGAAGTGACAGGACGCACAGAGAGGGCAGCAGCTGGCAAAACCCTTTGCAGGCAAGTGAGGCTGGGTGAGACCACCACCACCGCATAGCCAACACAGCATGAGCCACCAAGCAGGGTGAGGATAGCCAGGCACCTGAACCAGTTGACCTGGAACATCTTAATGTTACTGCCCTGGCTAGCCCGAGCTTTGGGGGATATAAAAAGATATCTCTTGATATCAATAATTCGGCCTCCCATACCCATTCCCTTCCACGTGCTTGCGAGGCCCCCGGACAAGCACGCACACAGGCTCGGCCGATAATCGCCGTAATATTCCGACACAATACAGGCAGGCCAGAAATAGCCGACTCGCAGCTTTAGGAGACCTCAAGGCAAGGACCTTCATTAGGGAGGTACGCAGCTTTCAAAAGTTCCTCTGCCCCGCGCTGGCAGCTTGATGATCTGACTATACAACGCTCAAGTATTTCGCTTTTGCATACCGGCTACCCTATTGACAATTTGGCTATAACTCAATCATTCAAATTCTGACCTTTCGGAGGCTTTTGTCTCCAGCCCCAAATCCATTGTTTTCCCCAAGTCCGACCTAGCCTGCGGTCACAATTCTCCTTATAAGAACCCCTGACTTTGAGCGCTTCTTTGGATCGCTCTTGGCTTCCATCCCGCCTTGCTGTCGCTTTGTCCAGCGAGCCTTCCCCTTGGCTCCACGTGCTGAGATCCACGCCCCCCAGCTTCTCCGCTTCCAACGGGGCTTCAGGACAGGTGAAGTATCACCCAAACCAACAGCTCCTCTAAAAACCCCTCTATCCCACTCCAACCTTTATTTCTTTAGTTATCTTGTGTGAGTATGCCGCATACACTGTTTTGATTGTGTTTTAATAAAACATAATTTATTATTTCAACTTCTGCGTGCTCCTTGACTCGGCCTGACCCCGTAGATGTAGGGCTCAAGATCCTGCTAAGTTACCCTGCCTCTCGTAACGCTAAAGCAGTGCTTAGAGCTAATCTTCCCCACCTATTGTTGAGCACATTTTGGTGTCCCTCACAGGACCCCCAGTAAACAGGGTAACAACTGGGAGTAGAATGGCACCTTGTGGGATGCCGTATAACAGCTCTTTCTTTGAGGAACAACCATCCCCAAGCACTACCATCTGGAATCTACCTGAGAGGTAAGACCGGAACTACTGCAACACAATGCCTCCAATTCCCAACCGTGCCAGGTGTTCCAGAAGAATACCGTGGCCAATGGTATAGAATGCCACTGAGAGGTCTAAAAGCACCAACAGTGACAGTTAGTTGATGCTAAGATGGAGATCATCCACTAAAGAGACCACCATAGCAGTTTTAACTCCATATCCTGCTCTGAAGCCACTTTGAAATGGGTCAAGGAAGTGTAATAATGCTGGAATACATGCTCAGGCGACACAAAGCATTTCTTCATGTGCAGTTCCACACATACTCAGACGGCATATACCCAGATTAAAAAACCTCTTTGCAGGGAAATTTTATTTGGCCCTGTTAGCTTGCACCAAAGCAAGCTCTCCAGCCATGGCATTCCTGCCAGCGGCCCAACCAAAGCCAAATTAAAACAAACAAATAAACATTTAAAAAAATAATATGGAAAATTTGAATCAGAGAGATTGGAAATCAAAAGCATTTCAGTTCTGGTGCATTAGGATCTGAAAGGAAAGAGGAAAGAGACCTTTCCTGCAGTTGGAGAATGCTTTTCTTCTTATTTTATTATGGAAATTTCCTTCACTATGACATACTGAGATGGTGGCAAGATGTAAGCTTATTTAGTCAGTTAATGCTGTGATTAATCTAGTAAAAGGCAGGTGATTGATCAACTGAGATATTTCAAGGATGTGGGGAAAAGATTTCTAAGGATTAAAAATGTTTGGTTAGTCCAACTAAAATAGACCAACTGAATCAACTGAATTTACTGATGTGTTGACTCACCATTCAATAGTTGGTCCAATAGGTCTACTCCTGTTGGAACTCATCAATAAGATTCCAGCCTAAATCAGATAGAATCATAGGCCATTTCTATATCACACTGTTATAGTGTTCTTATTCCACTTTCAACTTCCTGTGGAATTTTGGGGTTTGTAGTTTCTTGAGGAGGCCCAAGAACTTTCTGGTTGAGAATTCAAAATGCCACTCCCTAAACTGCAAACCCCAGAATTCCATAGGATGTTGGAAGTAGAATAATAGCACCATAACAGTGTAGTGCGGAAAGGCCCCTAGTTTTAGGGTTGGAAGGTGACTCCAAGGGCCATCTAGTCCAACCCCATTCTGCCATGCAGGACTACACAATTCAAGCACTCATCCAGCCTCTGTCTAACAAAGGTGTCCACTGTCTTTTTCTTATCCTTGCTTTCCTGGTGAGCAGGAAGCTGTCAAAAGCCATCTCTGTTTGAAATTGACGCATGTGGCACACTGGGATGAGCAAAGTGTCAAGGATTTCTGCAGAGTCAGACCTGGTTTCCTCTAAGTGGATGGCAGAAAATGAGGTGATGTGGTTAGAGGTGCAGGTGCAAGGTTAATATGTCTGTCTGTTATGGCTACAACTTGTGTACTGGGGAAGACCCCATGCTAGAAAGACGATTGGGTCACCCCATATGTTCAGGGTGATGGTTAGCCCTTAAAAAGGCTAGGATCTTCCAGCACAATTCACCAGTCCATCAGTTCATTATTTTCCTGGCTGGTCATGTTACGCTGCTGTCTGTGTATACTATGTAAGGGGAGATCCTGTCTGTATTATCTCTACTGTTATTCTTTGCTCCTGATGTTTTGTTTTCCTAATTGCCTTTTGGAATGCTTGCTGAAAAGCCTTACCTTAGTGTGCAGTAATAAATCTGCCCTAAGCTTAATGAACGAGTCTCCAGGCCTTTTTGTCTGCTTGACTGAAAACCCCAGCCATGGCGAAGTCTTGCCTCACTGTCTGCACTCTGTGTGTGCTCAGAAGAGCCAGTCCCAGCCAAATCCTGACAGGTTATGGGCCCAGATTCACGCTCCTGCTGCACCAGAGGGTCAAGTGGACCAAGTGAAGTGCCAGTTCCAGTCTGCAGCTGCCTGCTGAGAGCCTGCTGGGGGACGGTCTCTGGTAAGTGAGAGTCCTGGCATAGAAGGGGCCTGGAAGGTGAGAGAAGCTGCAGGGATGGCATCCATGGGGAGTGAGTCTGCCCCTGGACAGATTAAACAAGAGGAATTACCTCACCTGGGCAGTGAAGATGGAGATGTATCTGTGTAAAGCAGATTTGTGGAGGGCTGTTGCTGATCCCCCAAGGCCTCCCCTCAGCATAGCAGATGCTAGAATTAAGGAGAAAGCCATTAGTAACATTTATCTGGCTTTGGAAGACAGCCAGGTAAACCATGTCAGGCATCTCACCACAGCACAGGCGTATTGGGACACTTTGCGGGCCATTTCCATCTGCCCTACAGCTGGGAGTACCCATGGGCTGCATATGGTCCTTGTGACCCCCAAGTGTGACCCTGAAAGTCTCCAGAGCTCCCCATTCTATTTAAAAAAAAGATTTTGGGTGATTTTTAACCTGAAGAATGGCCGAATACGTCCGAAAGCAATTACAAATGAAGTGATTGGGCAAAACTTCCTGACAGTAAGAGCCATTCAACAGTAGAGTTTGCTGCTGCCTCCGTGGGGTGTGGTAGAGTCTCCTCCTTCTTTGGAGCTTTTTAAGCAAAGGTTGGGCAGCTATATGTTGAGGAGCTTTGATGGTGTCTTACTGCTTGGCAGAAGGAGGTTGGACCAGATGGCCCTTGGGGTTTCTGCCAACTCCGTGATTTTATTATCTTAAGCTGTGGGCCTGCAGAGCCTTTGTCTGCCTTTCCCATCCAGCCAAATCTAAGCAGGGAAAGACAGTTAAAGAAGGGTGGAAAAGTAAGTTCTCTCTGGACTGGCAGGCTGCAGGCTAATGTGGTGTTGAGCCCCACTGATCTCCCGTAATCACAGACAGAAAGAAAAAAAAACCTCAATAAAGGCTTTCCCTTCCCTGTACCTAAATTATACCAATTACTGTAATTGGCCAGTGCTGTGAGAGCTTTGTTATTTATTTACCCAACTACCTGATCACTCAGGAGTTAGTAGAAGCCTGAGCTGTGGGGCCCTGGTGGCACAGCGGTTAAATGCCGGTACTGCAGCCACAAGGTTGTGAATTCAATCCTGCCAGGCTCCAGGTTGACTCAGCCTTCCATCCTTCCGCAGGTCAGTAAAATGAGTACCCAGCTTGTTGGGGTAATTAGCTAAAATATATGTAAACTGCTTAGAGAACACTTAGCTGGTAAGCGGTATAGAAATACACATGCTATTGCTATGCTATTGCTATTGGAGGAAGACGCTCACATTGCCAGTGGTGGAATGGTACATTTTTAAGGGTAAACCCTCATCATAACAGTCTTTACACCAGCACTCAGAAGAAGATGTCCAGAACACAGGCAGCTGTGTTGAGTGGAGAACAAGTCTAGCAGTTTTCCTCTCTGCCAGAAGGAGCAGGCCTTTTATTATGTCAATAGGTCTTTCCTTTTTAGGTCCCAGCCACTCCAAGCTACTTTGGATTGCAACATTATGGCTGGTGTCCTGTTGGCATATTAGCAAACTGGAATGTGTTCAGAGGAGGGCAACCAAGATGATTAAAGGTCTAGGAACCAAAAGTCCTTTCAGGAACAGTTTAAGCAGTTGAGTATGTTTAGCTTGGAGAAGAGAATATTGAGAGGTCACATTGTTGTTGTGTGTCTCCAAGTTGTTTCTTACTTATGGTGACCCTAAGGCAACGTATCATAAGGTTTTCTGGGGCTGAGAGTGTATGACACTCCCAAGGTCATCCAGTGGGTTTCCACAGCAGAACGGTCTCCAGGATTGTAGTCCATTGTTCAAAACACTACACCACACTGGCTCCCAGCAATATCATAGCCCTCTTTAAATATCTGAAGGGATGCCATGTAAAAGAGTGAATGAGTTTGCTTTCATCTACAAATTGAGATTCCAAAAAAGTTGATTCTACTTAACCATTCAGAAGAACTCTCTAAAGGGTGGGTATCTTTCAGAAGTTCTTTGGCTGTGTATTCATGTATGGCAGGGTATTGAATGAGATGGCCCCTTCCAACTTAGAGATGCTATGATTCCAGTCTCATCAGCATCATTGCAATCATTTCATTCATCATCATGGATTCCAATGACAAGAAAAGGGATTCCACCTAAACATTGGAAGAACTCCTTGATTGTAAGAGCTGTTCCACATTGGAATTGACTCCCTGGGATGGCAATGGAATCTCCTTTTTAAGAGGTCCTTCAACAGAGGTTGGGTGGGCATTCTCAGGAGTGCTTAGGTTTTAGCAAAGGGTTGGACTAGCTGGCCCTTGGGTTCCCTTCCAACTCTATGATTCTAGGATTCTATGAGAAGGCATTTGGTACAGCTGTTACGCCAAAACATGGATGACTTAGGGGCCCACCCACAATGCCCATGCCTCCACAAAAGGTGGGGAAAATTAGCTCAAAGGGGAGGCCTGCAAGAGGAGGGTAACCTAAAGAGATCTTTAAAATAAGCTTAAATGTGTTTTATTTGGAGAATTGCTATCACACACACAAGGCTAATGGAAGGAAAAGGGAGGAAAGTTTGGATAGCAAGATTTTTTGGGGGGGAAGTGGGTGGTATTTACCAGTCCAGCAGAGAAGCAAAGAGCACTGTGGCTTAGACACAGAATCTAAGGCCAGTACACAACTGGGATCAGAGTGGCAGAGTGACAACCAGCAACCAGTGTACTGTGAGTTAACTAGCCAAAGACTGGGGTTTAAATGCTCTTTTTCTGCCTCGGGGGCAAAGGTGTTAATGGCTCTCTGGCAGAGTAAACAATGGGGTCCAGAGAGTGGACAACGGGGTCCAGAATGGACTAATGGTCTGAACATTGGGTGAAAAAGAGCTAATGGCAGTCTTGATAGCTCTTTGATTACAGGGCAGATGTGAGGATAACGGGGAAGTTCCAGTGGTCAGTGGGAGATCAAAGAAGACAATCAACTGTCCTGTAGGAACATCTCAGTCGCTCTTGCCTCTAAACGGTGAGTCATTTAGACTAACTGTAAGTGCATCACTACTGGAATTTCCTGACTGGCCTGGCTTTGCCTTGGAGGGCTTACCTGACCTAGTTTTCACAACAGACGTTTGGCCAGTCTTTTCCTCTTAGCCAGCGTGGTCATGCAGCCATAGCAGAACTTAGTGCCACAATAGGCAAAGTCTGTCCCTGGGGAGATGGGTGGCCCCCAAAGCTGCTTTTGTGGCCCTTCCTCCTTCCATAGTACCTTTTTCGTCCCCCACTCAAGAATGACTTACCTCACCTTTTTGAAACTTTATAGGGCTCCCTGCCCTCTTTGCATGTTAAATATGTCCATTTTTCAATGCTGCAATCAGCCACTGCTGGCTTGGTTTTCTTTGGAGGGATTTGGGCATTTTGGCAGTCCGTGTGGCCCCCAGGTCATCTCTGACATGAAAAACTGGGCCCTGATTCTCTGCCATTGCCCATCCTGACCTCATGACTGGGAAGGCCAAAACTGAGGGCAGTTTCCTGCCCACTGGATGCTCAGTGACCACTTTGTGCTGGTTCCCAGACTGAACATTGGAGAGGGTTGTGTAGAAGAGGTGTGGTTGGATGATCAGCAACACTTGTGGACACTCTCTCTTCTGCACAACCCGTAAAGGAAGAAGAGCCCACTCCAGTTTTCAATCTGGCAACCCTAGGTCAGAGCCCTGGATGAACAGGGCCCTCATCCAGCAGTGCAGAAACAGCCGAAGACAAACCCATTTTCCAAGGGGTAAGGAAAATATTACTCAAAAGTGCTACCTTTCTCCAGGCCTAATAGGCATATCAGACTCGTACACTCCCATCAGAGGCTGTAATGAAAAAGAAAATGTCATGAGATTAATCATTGCAGCTGACAAAGAGCATAATAGGAACAGGGGATATATTACAGCCTTAAATCACTCTCATTACAGCCATAGCGCCCGGCGTTTGGCAGGCCTCGTTAAATGGGTTTCCCGCTGCGTTCCTCTGGCTAGAGTGGGGCTTGGGTGTTGCCGGCCTCTCCAGGGCCGTAGCAGCTGCTCCACAGCTACAGCGTTTAGATCTGAAGGGTCCACACCTTTCTGTTGCAAGAAGAGGACCCCTGAGCTGGGCAGAAGCCTTTGGGGGAAAGACAGCCAAAATGAAAGGAGGGAAGGAGTGGGGATGGGAGATTTGGGCGGCAGGAAGCCAATGCAAAATTTTGCACACAAACCACAGTGGGGAAGAGCAATTTAAAATGTCCCCAAGGCACTTCAAGTCTCTCTCTCTCTCTCTTTCCAGCTAACGAGTCCCAACAATTTGGATGCTAGCATTTTCCATCTCAGGAGAGCTGATAAGAGTGCCAAGAGGGACCCAAAGATATGATGAGGACTCATCATCATCATCATCATCATCACCACCACCACCACCGCTTATTTACACAGCACCATCACTCTACATGACACTTGACAAGTAAAAGAACAGCAAAACAGTTCCCTGCTCTCAGGCTTACAATCTAATTAAGACACGACACGCAATGAAAAGGGGACGGCAGTGTGGGAGGGGATTCCTTCCACGCACTCAGAAGACATGTGGACACCTTTTTGGAATAATACGGTGCTCCCCACTTCTTGCGGAAAGATTCCTCAAATTCAAATCAAGAGCATCTTTCTGGGCCCGCAGTCTCCATTTCCCTTCCGTTTTTCCTGTCCTGATACAGCAGGAACAGTCTCAATTAGCCCTCTGTCATTCCACGTTTTCAGCTGCTTTTCTCTGCCCCCAAAATTCCAATCCCTCGAAAGGGCTGCCAGAGTGGAAACTGGAGAGCCCTCTTATACATTTTTTTTAAAAAAAGTTTATTAAAAATACAAAAGAAAACTATTATATAAATAAACTGTTGTTCAAACAGGATAAATAGTAAATCAATAAATCAATAAATATGACTCTTTAAAAAAGAGAAATGAAACTAAATTAGGCTAATTATTACAGTACTCCCTTGTAGTATATATAATATATAATTACAATAAATAAAATTTATATGAATTTACCATAACAGGTCCTCTTTGTTCTGGCCTAACAACCCTTCCTTTCTCCCGACTTCTTTCCCTCAAGATATTGAGTGATTTGCTATATGTCCTTTTGTACATTTAATGGTTGTGTAGAAAGGGGATTTCAGCAGGTGTTCTTTGTTAAACAGACGACAAGCAATACCTAGTGAAATTCGCAATACCTTGTGAAATTCCTTCTTCTGCACAGTCATAAAGGCACAGGAGCTCTCTCCACTTTTCACCTTGGCAACCCTGTACAGCTATGGACTCCACAGGTGACCAGCAGGAGAGAACAAGATGAAGTGGAAGGAGACATTAAGGTGGCTTCGCTGGGGCTAACTTAGAAAAAAATGTTTGACTTCCTTTAGAAATGTGTGTCTTGGTTTCAGGGACTTCTCCTCCTGAAAAATCAGCCGATGCAACTAGAGTTACACCTACTATGCCTCTTCCTTCCTGATACAGAATCATGAGACCCCAAGGGCCCTCCAGTCCATCCCCCTTCTGCCATGCAGGAAGACACCCTCAAAGGACTCCCTTCGACAGGTGGCTGTCCAGCCTCTGCTTGAAAACCTCCAGAGAAGGAGATTCCATCACATTCCCAGGCAGAGTATTATTCCACTGTTAAACTGCTCTTGCCATCAGGAAGATCTTCCTAATGTTTGGAAGGAACCCTTTTTCCCGTAGTTTGAAGCCACTGCTCTGTGTTCTAGTCTCTGGAGCAGCAGAAAACAAGTTTAACCCATCTTTGATCTGAAAGGGTGGCTTCTGCAGACAATCAGGTCTAAGAGCGCGAGCTGCAAAGAGCGACAGGTTCACAGTCCAACCGACCAAAGACTCGTGGATCATCGACCACGCACGTCGAACCCTGGAAAACTGGAGAGGAAGGAGAGGAGAGGGTGAACTAGAGAGAGGAGAGGCGATCGGGACTTCCGAGGGGGAGGAGCTGGAGACCGGGATGCCTATCATGTCACCTCTTAACCTTCTTTCCTTGAGGCTGAACATATCCAGGCCCCTATCCTGCTTCTCAGAGGGCTTCATGGCTTCCAAACCTTCAACCTTTTTGGTCTCCCTCCTCTGAACACATTCCAGCTTGTCGACATCCTTCTTGAATTGTGGTGCCCAGAACTGGACACAGGTTTCCAGGTGAGGTGACCACAGCAGAGGAAGTAACTAGGTAGGATACAGCCAGTGTAGGATACTAGTGAACAACAAGAGCAATGCAGAAAGATCACACAAACTCAGTATAAGAAACACAATGAAAAAGTGGGTGCAATGATCCTTTAGAATCTATGCCCCAGAAAAGTGATTTGCCATCTGTTAAAGAACTGGTGGGAAAATAAGCCTGAAAAAATTGTTGCGCATGGTGACATAAAACAGGAGTCCAACTGACAAACAATGAGAACATAACATGGGAGACATAACTGTGGCTAAGAAAAAGAAAGCTTGAATTATAGATGCAGCAGCCCTGAGGGGACAGCAGAACTGAAGACAAAGAGAGGGAAAAGATTATGAAATGTCAAGACCTACAAATTGGGATTCAGCACTGCGGGGAAAAGAAAGCAACTGTGGTTCCGGGGACGAGAGGTGCCCTGGGAGTCCCAAAGCACTGAGGAAGCAGTGGGGTGAAACTGACATAAACAAGATCACAAAAGCACAGCTGCAAAAAGTGATGTTGCTTGGGACAGATTGCCCAGCGACACCTCTTTGGTCCCCGGATCCTAGGACAGAACATGTATCACCGAGGGCCCAAAGCTGCAGTTGCTACGACTGGTGTATTGTGGAGGGATCATGCAAGGTGGTGGAAAATACCACTATCCTTCAAGGTTGCGATCGCAATTGCCAATTTCAAGTTGAAGATTTTTTTTTCTGCTGAAGGGAGTCCTTTGACAGTAACAACTTTGTCATAGCTATAATTTGTCTGCCCAAAAGTGTATTTACTGGTGATTTTTTTTTAACATTTGGAATTGCGAAGTGCCTTGAAATTTCACAACCAGCACATATTCCACGAGTGGTTTTGTGGGATACAGTGTAGTGGGGGAGAAGGTGGGAGGGAGGGAAGGAAAGCCATTAGTAAACCTTTCAAATACAGATAGCCTCCCTCGAGATTAGTTTTATACATTATGCGCAGAAATAACTTTGACGGCTGGAGGATTTGTCGAGCATTTCAATTGCCCAGAGATAATTAAGAATTTGGTCAGCGAACAAAACGGCAAACCTGAAACGTGCAGGAGCCGAACAAATTATTCCATTAAAAAAAAAAAGTAGAAAGAGTTTGCAGCATTTATTAGCTTACCGGTGCAGGCTGGGAGGAAATTAACATAAGATGCAACTCTGGCTGTTTGAACACTCCATGAACCGGGAGTAATAATAGGCTGTTAAACAAGACGGCTCAGGAGAACGGGAGGCCGGAGGAGGACATAAAGGTGTGGTTTCCTCCCCAACCCCCCAACCCCCCACCACATAAGAGCCTGGTCTCCACACATTTTTTGAAAGTCTTGAGTCACATGATCCACTTCCGAGTGAAGTTGAAGGCAATCTGGGTCCACTCTCATTCAAAGTTAGCTTTATGGGATTCACCGTATAAATTATTGCCCAGACATCGAAGGCTCGGGAAAATGAGAACGCGATTGTGCAAGCCCATATAGGCAGAAGGGCTGGTTTTCATCCACAGGCTCCTCTTTAAATTTGACTTTCCTGAAAGGCCACGTGGCTAAAGCGGAGGCTTTGAACGCAAGCAACAATTTCCTCTTTTGAAAAGCAAAGCCATGGGACGTGAATGATGGTTTCCCTTGAATTTTAGACTCCCTCCCCCACTCCGTCCTCCTCTCGTCTATTAGTATGCCTGAATTGCATTAGTCCTGGTATGGATGAGGAAATAGCCCAGCAGGATCATTGAAAGCAATCCCGCTTTCATCCTGGGAGCTAAAGAGGACACATCAAACACGAGCAGATTATACCCCGGTACAAAGGAGCCGTTCTGAAGAGGAAAGTTAGTTTGCAAAGCCAGAATTTCTAACGAGAAAGCGAGCGCTTTGGTCAAAAGCAATGAGATCACAGGAGGAAATGTGCAAAAGAATTTTTTTAAAAAAACAACAATTTAATGTGTGCCTCCTTGTCAGCCACTGGCTGTCATGGGCCCCGGCTGGAAGAGAAAAGGTTTTGGAACAGGGACAGACGATCCAGTGAGCCAGGGCCAAAGTTTTCTCTGACCGACAGGGCCCTCCCGTGTCCCCTTCTGCTCTCTGTCTGAGCAGTCGGCAGGCCAAGCTTCCTTAAACACAAGTGGCTGGTCAGGGTGAGCAGAATGGGGCCAGCCAGATTTAGCCGGACTGAAGTTCCTATCAACCCTAAACAAGGAATGAAGTGAGGGATGCTGGGAGTTGCAGTCCTCATAAACCTGAAGGATGTGTATTTTCCCCACTCCTATTGTAGATGCTTGGCTAGAATCATAGGAATTTGAGTTGAAAGAGAACCCAAGGGCTAGCTCTATCTGGCCCCTTACCATCCGTAGTGTATATATCCTTTCTTCTCACCTGAATCTGTCAGTTCAGGAGCTATCCTCTGAAACAGCAGAAAACAATCTTACTCCACTTTCCACAGGCTGACAACCCTTGAAATATTAATAGGTGGCTCTGTCTTCACACTCTTCAGTCTTCTCTTAGAATCATAGAATCATAGGTTCTTGGAGTTGGAAGGTACAGCAACAGCCTTCCAGTCCCACCCCCTTCTGCCATGCAGGAAGACTTCTGAGAAGTGTCCACCCAAATTCTGTTTAAAGACTTCCAAAGACTTAGATTTCACTACCGCCCAAGGCAGTTTGTTCCACTCTCAAACAGCTCCTACTTTAACAAATTGTCCTTCTAATGTTTAGGTGGAATCTCTTTTTTTTTGGGGGGGGGGGTGTCATTTGAAGCCGCTGTTTCATTTCCAACTCTCTGGAGCAGCAGAAAACAAGCTGGCTCTATCTTCTACCTGACATCCTTTCAGGTATTGAGATATTGTATCACCTCTCAGTCTTCCCTTCTCCAAAGTATATATGCTCAGCTCCCTAAGCCATTCCTCATAGGGTTGGGTGGTTTCCAGACCTTTAGCCATCTTGGCCACGTCCCTCAGGACACACTGTTGATACTCTTCTGGAACTGATAGATCCTGTCTCTTCTGAATGTCCACAATGATGACACTGTGGCTTAGCCAAACTGGTCACTACGTGTTCCCCCCACTGGGGTATGTGTGAGAGTGGGGCATGTCAGTATACCTTTAAAACAAGAGGAAATGCCCCAGGGTGATCGTGATAGGTTGGTGAGGTCCAAGAAGTTGTAGGAAGCCTTGCGAGATGTTTGGCTCACCTCTCAAGGCATGAGGGGTTGCTAATGGACATGTAACAATATTTCTTTTTTCCATTCACCTTTTTCCATTCCTTTTTCCATTCTTGCATAGCAGAATGGGGTTGGACTGGATAGCTCCTATGCTCTCTTCCAACTCTCTGATGGTTCTATGATTCTAAACTCTCCACCAGTCTCACAAACAAAGAAGAGCAAAGGAAAGTTTGTTTCAGTCTACAGCTGAGTAACAACAGAGGTTACAAGGCCTTCAGTCTGTTAACATCTTGTCGATTTTATTTACGTATGTGTTTTAAACACTTGTGTATTGTATTCCTGCCTTTTTTTTGTCTATTTTTGTATTTACATTTATTTATGCAACATTTCTGCCCAATATCCTAGGTACCTCTCAACACTGATTAAAACAGAAAGCAGCTGAAACTCAATTGTAATATTTGTTAAAGAAATTTAACTATCTTGCTAAAAACTACACTGATTGAAAGCAAAATTGACAGCATTTAAAATAGAAGAATGAAGACAAAAGCACACAACATCCTGTTATGGGACCCTTCCACAGCAACCAGTAATAGACAAAAAAACTGTCCAAATAGCAAGTTTTTTTTTTCACAACAGGGAAGTGTCCTAGCCAACTTCCCATGGGAGGGAGTTCCACAACCTAGAAGTAGACACCAAGAAGGCCCTTTCCAAACAGGCCTTTGAGGATGGTGGGACTGAGAGGAAGCCCTCCATAGAAGATCACAAAAGAGAAAGTCTGTGTGTGCCTTTGGCTTCCACTGCTGACAACGTTTACCAAGAACAACTGGTTTATTTGGGGGTACCAGTGTCAACATCTCAGTGCTTTTCCACAAAGCAGCAGACTCTGAATTGTTCCTGTATGCCTCCTACATTTTTCTTTGAGACCTATAGATCCAGCACAACGCCAGACTTCCTTTGGCCTATTGAACCCCATGTTATTACCTCTGACTGGCAGAGGCTCAACAAGGACTCAAGCTGAAATCCTTCCAAGTCTTGCTTGGAACCTTTGTGGGACCTTTGTGGTTGACAGTGTCAGGGACTGAAGGCCAAACTACATAGGATCAGGCCCATGGCTGGGAGATGGTGGAACGGATCCATCCTCCTGTGATCCTGATCCAATAGGGCTGTGAATCCCCACTAGTTCCTGGTCTTTCAAAGGAGCTGTCCAAAGTGCTGAACCCCTGTCAGATGCCCCAAAGGAGCTCCCCAATGTGCTGAACCTATTTTAAAAGAATTTATACAACATGCTCAACTTACTTTTAGCTATCCAACATGCTGAACTCTAGCTTCAAAGGAAGTCAGGTCCTCAAACAGTTCCTTTAAATTTTGGACCAGACCTTTTGTTCCCTGCTGTGGTCTTAAACTAGACTGTGGGCTGCATGACTTCAAGCTGGTTTGCCAGAGACAGAGAGAGAGAAAGAGGGAAAGAAAGTGCTTCCATTAGAGCTAAAGTGGGAATTGTGTGCCTTCCAAGGGTTGCTGAACTGCAGCCTCCATCAGCCCCTGGTCTGAAAAGGAAATGCTGAGGAATGATGGGATCTGCAGTTCAAGCCATCTGGACAATCACACGATATGCTTGTCCGACGCAGCATGTCCACATTTAGTTCAAGGTCACAGAAACACAATTGAGCCTTCAGCAACATTTTTAATTAATAATCTTTAAATCTTTAAAAATTATTGTTATTATTTATTGTTTTAGATTGAGGTATTTCAAGCTTCCCAGGGATATTTGGATATAGGAGATGATATCAATATTTTAATATACAAAAATAAAATAGAATAAAATAAGGATTTCACAGACAGATGTCCTTCCACAGGAAGTCCATATCTACTCCTCCTACAGCTGAAATTGGCACTAGTTGCTCATTCCTTTGAATATTTGTTTGCACATTTAGTCCAACCACCAAATGTGCAAACAAACAACCACATTACCACTCAACCCAAGGATTGCTTAGCGTGCCCTGATTTGTATTCTGTTAGAGTCATCTGCAGGTATAAGTCCACTTACGTCCTTTAAGGGGGAGTCTTTGCAGAGGTTGGCATTTCCTTCCTTCCTCCCTCCACAATGACCAAAGCTTCCACCCTTCCCCAGACTTACTCTCGAGCCACTGAAGACCTTATAGAATCCTAGAATCCTAGAGTTGGAAGAGACACCGAAGGCCATTGAGTCCAACCCCCTTCTGCCAGACAGGAGGACGCCATCAAAACATTCCCAACAGATGGTCATCCAGCATCTCTTTAAAAATTTCCAGAGAAGGAGACTCCACCACACTCCCGGGCAGCCTATTCCATTGTTGAACAGCTCTTATCATCAGCAAGTTCTTCCTAATGTTCTGGTGGAATCTCTTTTTCTGAAGTTTGAAGCCATTGCTCCAAGTCCTAGTCTCTGGAACAGCAGAAAACAAGCTTGTCCTATCTTCCATATGACAAATGTTTCAACATAGCTATATATCACCTCTTAACCTTTTCTTCTCCAGACTGAACATACCCAGCTCCCTCAGCAACTCCTCAAAGGGCTTCATGGTTTCCAGTCCTTTGACCATTTTAGTAGCCCTCCTCTGGACACGTTCCAACTTGTCAGTGTCCAACATCCTCCACAGACATTCTGTGCCTCGTGGACAGTGGGGAGGGGATAGAAGAAGCATCTGACTACATCCCCACATCCAGACACAAAATGATTACATCATCTGCTGAGACCTCCAGAGGACCCCAGCAGACGTGAGTGGAGAATGCAATCATCTTGCATCTGGCAACGGTGACATAGCTAGACATGTCTCCAAGCCATCCCCACCATCCTTGCTCTCTACCAGCCATGGAATGCCCATGGGAGGGTTACAGCTGCTCGGTGATAAGTTCTGGGGTGTTGAACTTCCACCTCTGGCATAGTTCCACCTGTGGAACTACTAGACTACATTGTAATTCTGCATGTGGAGATTTATGCTACACAAATCCAATCCACCAATGCTATATTTCTCTCCCTGTCCCTTTGCTTCTGCTTATCTCCCCTACTTAGGAAAGATTTGTGCAACATTATGATTCTCTGGTGGTGCCACCTGCCATCTCTCAGCTCCGAGGCATGCTGAGTCCCTTTTTGATGGGCAAGGAGACACCAGAGCACCACCTGCTGGATTCCCCTCATCACTGAGCCACAGCGCAAAGCATGGCAACCTTTCCCACTGCCATTAATATCCCGTCCAGCTTGACCTTTTGCTGCTCCTGCCATTTTGAAATGTATGGACTGGCAGGAGCAGGTAAATCTTGTCAGAATTAATGCAAATGTGAGATGCAACTCATTACCATCTTCCCTCATGAAGTGCAGCTGGCTGCAGTGGTGCAGCTCCCGAGATGTTATTTATTCTGATCTCCAGAAAGTTGAATGCTGGAGACAGGAACAAGAAGCCCAAAGTGAGGGCATCCTAAAGTCCAAGAATCCTAGAATCACAGAGTTGAAAGAGACCCCAAGGGCCAACCTAATTCTGCCATGCAGGAACACACACTCAAAGCCATCCAGCCTCTGTTTAAAAACCTCCAAAGAAGGAGGAGACTCCACCACACTCCATTGAGACAGCACCATGTTCCACTGTCAAATGGCTCTTACCATCAGGACATTCTTTCTAATGTTTAGGTGGAGTCCCTTTTCTTGGAGTTTGAAGCCATTGCTCCATGTCCTGGTCTCTGCAGCAGCAGAAAACAAGCTTACCTCATCTTTAATATGACATACTTTCAAATATCTGTCACTGCTACCCACACAAAACCATTGGCACCAGCTTCTGCATGAGGGGAGGTGGGAGCAGAGGAGAAATTGAGCACTGCAAGAAGGGGGCACTGTGGAGGGGAATGTGGGAAGAATCTGCCACCCACTGAATCATACCACTGCTCTGTCTAGCACCATCCTGTCAACTCTGATCTGAATTGGCAAAGTGAGACAAGCGTTTGAAGAAAGCACTGTGCACAAAGAGCAAAGAATTTGACATTGTGCAATGGGGACATTCAGGAGACAACAGCAGAAGTGGAGAACCGCAAATTGCACCATGAGCACTTTCAGCAGGTAATAACAGAACCTCTGTGGCACAACTCATGGCCTCGTGCAACAACTGTTGTCACCACAAAGAGCCAACATGTGCAAGTGCACACTGCAGAATGCATGCTGCTCAACCTGCATTGTGCAACATGTGCTGTGCCACACGCCTTGAGCAACGCGCACTGCACAATGCATGCCCCACCTGGCAGTTGTGGGCACCAGCATAGTAGACAGAAGAACGACATGGCTGGGTCATTGCACACCTGTGACATTTGCCTGCCTGAGCTGTTGCTGTTCTGCATGGGGGTTCCACACTGCTGCAGTGACAGAGGTCCACGTACATATTTGTGCACTACACTCTCTGTTTGGCTGCAGTGGCTCTCCTGGATCATCCTCCCCTCGGAAATCGTTGCTGTGTGCCTTCAAGTCATTTGACAGAAGGGTAGATTTTGATTGAATGTTAGAAGTAAGAGCAGTTTGGCCACGGAACCAGTTCTCTAAGGAGGTGGTGGGGTTTCCTTTTCTCGACATCTCCCAAAAAGGGCTGGACAGCTACCCGCCTGGGATGCTTTAGCTGGAGATCCTGCACTGAGCAGCAGGTTGGATTCTGCGGCCCACAGGACCCCTTCCAGCCCAAGGGTTCTGTGGTTCTATGATTTCTGATTTATGGCGACACTAAGGTGGTCCTATCACGGGCTTGTCATGGCAAGATTTCTTCATAGGGGATTTCCCTTTGCTTCCCTCTGAGATTGAGAGACTGCAACTTGTTCAAGGTCAGCCGGTGAGTTTCTACAGCTAAGAGGGGATTCAAACCCTGGTCTCCAGAGTGCTAGTCCTGGGCTTAGACCACTGCATCCCACTGGGTCTCCCTTGGAGATGCTGGGGATCAATCCTTGGATCTGTTGCAAAGTTAAAATAGGAAGCAGCCTTTATCCTGAGTGAGGTCTTTTATCTTTTCCCCCCAGTTCTGTCAACTCTGACCGGCAGCCTTGGGTCTCCTGCTTTCCCAGCCTGAGCCAGAGCCTTGGGAATCCGTTTAAACCAGCACTGTCAACTCCAAGCATTGGTTCTGTAATGTTTCCAGCACGAATTTTCCCCAGCCGTACTTGGAAATCCCTGATCTTTCCCTCCTGACCCTTTTGCAGAGACTAATTTTGGAGAACCACTGTTGTGTAGTGGTTTAGGTGCTAGACCAGGACTCCAGGAGAACCAGGGTTCAAATCCCCACACAGCCATGGAAACCCCCCGCGTGGCGTTGGACAAGTCACACTCTCTCAGCCTGAAAGGAAGACAATGGCAAGCCCCCCTCTGAACAAATCTTACCAAGTAAACCCACTGATAGATTAAAGATACGATAAGTCAGAAATGACTTGGAGGCACACAACTACAGTTTTGAGGATGCTTGGAACTAATGCACCATTAGCCAAGGGAAGTACTAAGGGCAAGTGCAGAGTGGTCGCCATTATTACTGATGGACCATGAAAGAGAAATGGGATGTGACATTTTTAAAAAGAGAGGTGAGTGAAACCTCTGCCTTCACATTTTGAGAAGTATAGAATTTAAAAAGAAAAACTTGCCCTTCAAAAGTTTCACTGCATTGCACAAGAAAGATGATTTTAAAAAAAAAATATATGGAAAACAACTTTATGGCTGGCACAGAGACAGATGGCAAGCTGAACTGGGAAAGGGTAAGAAAAGCCCAACATCTCTTTCCCTAGAGCAAAGTAAAACATATACATTGCCGTGATGCAGATAGTTGAGGGAAAGAGAGAGAGACCATGTTGTAAATGAGAAGAATTTCAAATAAAAAATATTAATGCTATTTGCATAAATCCATAATGCATTTCCAAAATGCAAAATACATTAATTCAATAATATTTCCAACAATATTACTTTGCATACGTGTAATTTGCACCAAGATTTATATGTTTTATTTCACCCCCTAAAAGTGAAATGAATTGTCAGGAATGGGAGCTGGTTCCCCACTATGTGATCATTTAGCTTTGGTTTCCATTAGAGAAAGCAGAGATGGGGGAGGTGGAGACATGGACCGGGGTGTTTGCGTGCCTTCCAGAAGTTTCAGACTGCAGTGCCTTCAATTTCTGACCATGGGCCATGCTAGCTGTGGCTGATGGGAATCTGAATCCAATACCCCTGGAAGGCAACATATTGGGGGATGCTGATGGATCTTAGTCCCACATACTCTGGCGGCAGAGGGAACACCCATGTCTCTTTGAGGCCAAATGTATCTTATGTGTGAGTCCTGCCATTCAAACCCGTGGACAACGGATGGGTACATTAACCCCGGGGGCACAAGCCAATCCTACAGAAAGCCAATCCTACAGAAAGAATGCATCCCTGAGAGGTTATCTGAATTCAATTTCTGTTGAGAAGTGTCTGAAGAAGGAGAAGCCACCACCATTCCAGCGAGATTGTTCCAGGGTTGAACATCAGGACGTTCTTCCTAAGTGTTACTGCCCTGGCTAGCCCGAGCTTTGGGGGATATAAAAAGATATCTCTTGATGTCAATAATTCGGCCTCACATACCCATTCCCTTCCACGTGCTTGCGAGGCCCCCGGACAAGCACGCACACAGGCTCGGCCGATAATCGCCGTAACATTCCGACACAATACAGGCAGGCCAGAAATAGCCGACTCGCAGCTTTAGGAGACCTCAAGGCAAGTACCTCCACTAGGAATGCACGCAGCTCTCAAAAGATCCTCTGCCCCGCGCTGGCAGCTTGATGATCGGACTATACTACGCTAGAGTACTCTGCGTTTGCATACCGGCTACCCTATTGACAATTTGGCTATAACTCAATCATTCAAATTCTGACCTTTCGGAGGCTTTGTCTCCAGCCCCAAATCCATTGTTTTCCCCAAGTCCGACCTAGCCTGCGGTCACAATTCTCCTTATAAAAAACCCTGACTTTGAGCGCTTCCTCAGATCGCTCTCGGCTTCCATCCTGCCTTGCTGTCGCTTTGTCCAGCGAGCCTTCCCCTCGGCCCCATGTGCTGAGATCCATGCCCCCCAGCTTCTCCGCTTCCAACGGGGCTTCAGGACAGGTGAAGTATCACCCAAACCAACAACTCCTCTAAAAATCCCTCTATCCCACTCCAACCTTTATTTCCTTAGTTATCTGTGTGAGTGTGCTGCATACACTGTTTGCTTGTGTTTTTAATAAAACATCTTTTATTGTTCCAACTTCGGTGTGCTCCTTGACTCGGCCTGACCCCGTAGACACAGGGTTCAAGATCTCGCTACGTTACCCTGCCTCTCGTATTGCTAGGCAGTGCTCTTGACTAATTTCCCCAACTTGTATAATTTTAAGAGCAATTTGGTGTCCCTCCCGGGACCCCCAGAAAGCAGGGTAACATAATGCTGAGGTGGAATCTCCTTTCTTTGGAACTGAAGAAAGCAAGAAAAAGGACCAGCTATAACCATCAGGATTTATTGATTTAATTTCTTTCATTATAATTCTATCAGGTCTAAGTACCCTAAAGGTACCAGATCTTGTCTGATCTTGGAAGCTAAACAGAATCATCCCTGGTTAGTACTTGAATGGGAGACCATCAAAGATTACCAGTTGCTGTAGGCTCTGTTTCAGAGAAAGGAATTGGTAAAATCATCCATGAGTATTCCTTGCCTAAGAAAACCCTCTATGAAACTGATGGAGCTTCCTTATATCCACAGGCAACTTGAAGGCGCACACACACACACACACACACACACACACGGCACCAGGTCCTATCTGATCATGAAAGCTAAGCAGGATCAGCCCTGGTTAGTACTCGGATGGGAGACTGCCAAAGAGTACCAGGTGCTGGAGGCTCTATTTCAGAGGAAGGAATTAAGAAAACCACCTCTGAGGATTCATTGCTTGTGAAATCCATTGGGTCACCATGAGACAACAGGTGGCTTGAAGACACATACACACACATACTGCCTTTCCACTAAATTAAGAACAGCAGCAGTGCTGTCAATATCACAAACACAAATCTAGCAATGAAAACACCAGAACGGAGGTGGGCCAAAGGCACCCTCCACGCTCCTAGAGTCCGAGAAGCACTACTATGGCTTGCCACAGTTCCAGAAATGTTCCTCATTCTCCTTCTTCTATGTGGGCTCTAAGCCCACCCAGTTCCCCAGCTCCATTCATTTCCCACTCACATGTATGGTTGCTTCAACACTTGCCTTTCCACCCCCATTTGCACCCTCTACGCATCCTTGGCTTGTGTTTCCTCTCTGCGTAGTGTGATTGAAATCAATACTAGAACCATCCAAACCACCAATCAATAACCTCAAAATGGCCTGGGATCCCACAGCTTGCTCATGAGGAGGCTTCCTCAGACTTTGCCCGTACCTGGGAATGTGCTTTGTTGGACCAAGGAGGAGAAGGGCCCCTTGCATTAATACAGGTGCTGTCATAGAATCATACAATTCTAGAATCCTAGAGTTGGAAGAGACCCCAAGGGCCATCCAGTCCAACCCCATTCTGCCCTGCAGGAAGACACAGTCAAAACCCTCCCTTTGACAGACGGCCATCCAGCCTCTCCTTTAAAAATCTCCAAAGAAGGAGACTCTAACACACTCCAGGACAGCGCCGTATTTCACTGTTGAACAGCTCTTGCTGTCTGGAAGTTCTTCCTAATGTTTAGATGGAATCTATTTTCCTGTAGTCCTAAATCCATTGCTCTGTGTCCTAGAACCATGGCATCAGAGAGTTGGAAGAGACCAGAACGGCCACCCAGTTGAACCTCATCCTGCCATGCAGGAATACACAGTCGAAGCACTCCTGACAGATGGTCATCCAACCTTTCTTTAGGAACCTCCAAGGAAGGAGACGTTCAACTTCTGATGGAATCCTGGGGTTCGCAGTTTAGGGAGGGACTTTAGAATCCTCAGCCAGAGAGCTTTTTGGCCTCAGGAAACTAAAAACCCCAGAATTCCACAGGATGGTGAAAGTGGAATAATAGCACTGTAAACAGTGTAGTGTGGAAATGTCTCCTCCTTTGAATGTCTGGTTTCAATGTTCATCCTTGTATGTTAAACACAAAAAGCTGTAATCCTCCAAGGGATGCCACTCTTTACAGAATAAGAAAGACTGAAAACCACAGGACTCCATAGGATGTTGGAAATAGAATAATAGCACTGTAGCAGTGTAGGGTGGAAATGCCCCAAGACACTGAGCAATGGCTTCAAACTTCAGGAGAAGAGATTCCATCCAAACATTAAGAAAACCTCCTGAGGGTAAGGGTAATTTGACCATGGAATACGCTGCTGGATGAGAGCGTGGTGGAGTCTCTTTCTTTCAAGGTTTTTAAAGAGAGGCTGGATGGCCAGCTTTCAGGAGTACGTTGATTGTATCTTCCTGCATAGCAGAATGGAGTGGGACTGGATGGCCCTCAGGGTCTTTTCCAACTCTATGGTTCTATGCTTCCAAGGTTCTTCAACCCTGCTTTACCAGAAGACTTGTCAAAGTTTCTCTTATGGATTTTTTAGACAGTGGCAATCTGTGCATTCCAAGTCAATCATGGCAGGACATTATGGGAAGGATTAAAAGAAGATCTTGACCGGCCTCAGGGGACCACAACCTTACGGTAGACTCAGCTGGAGGTACAGAGCGGCAGCAATGTCACAGAAACACAGTGACAGCTTTGAGCCGAAGTTTCCTTCAGCAACACCCATTGTCTTAAATAGCGGCAGCAAGGTCATTGCATGCTGAGAGAATCAAAATATTCTGGGTTTTGTTTTATCACTAAAGGCATAAAAGTCCAACTGACTATCAGTGACAGGAAGACACACATATAAGAAAAAAAAAATCCCAGAAATGCACTAGAGACGCAACCTCACTACAGGAGGAAAACTTGACGGGACAAGAAAGGAGAGGAAACGCCTTGAAGTGAGATAAAGCCATCAGGGTGAAGCAAATCTCTACCTGTCCTTAGTTATGCCTCTTTTAAAGAGAAAGCAAGCAAGCAAGCAGAAGGGTGGAAACTGAAGAAAAACTGAAGAAACAGTGGGGCAAAAGAAAAGGATCCATTTCACTGGAGGCTGACTTAGCAAGCCTTTGCTTCCTAAAGAGAAAGCTGCCATGACTTATAAATGCACAGATCACACAGTTTTATCCCCTTCTGTCTAAGCTCTCCTTGCTCATCCTTTTTCTCCCTAAGATTGAAGCCTACCAGTAGTAACTTTTCCTGCTAGCTGCATTGACCCCCGTCTCTCAGTCCTTTCAGCTTCCTATCTTCTGGTCCTTTGTCAGCTCTGCAACCTCCTTTTCCAGTGAAAAGAACTTGCAGACAGTATCCCTATTGCAGCCAAATGATGGATTTGTTATACAAATAACACGAGAGTGGCAGTTTTATCATTGATTCTTCTTTTATACACAAAATGAATGTGTGAAATCGTTGAACTGTCACAGTCTACCAGAGTAGCTTTAACAACAACCAGAGTAGCTGGCAGCTTCTCTTTCAGACAGGAGGGTGAATCAACATCGGGTTTTAGTCTGAACTTTAAAAGAGTTCCCCAAGATGCTGAATGCCCTACCCAAGCTGTAACCCAGCCAGCTATCACCATCCCAGAGCACAGAAGGGATAGAGTGCCTGGTAGACTATACCTCCATTTTCTTGGCTTGCTAAGGCCCAGCCTTGTCCTCCCTCCAACATTCGAGTGCATTGCATGACCCCCTGAAGTCTTTAGATGTAGAGCAGAATACAAACAGAGGCTGGCATCCACTTCAGTAGTTATGAGATCACAAGGCAGACCGATGTTGTCACAACTGCTGGAGATTCACATTTGCAGTTATGAGGAACCAAACATAACCCCAAAAACCTCTAGCTGGAATTCATGATAACAGTTATGAATGTATAACCTAGAATTATGCATTCTTAACAGATTTGCAATCATGATCCCTGTGATTCAATAGTGCAGAGAATATGTAGGGATCACAAAAGTCCTCCAGTCCTGCTTTACTGGACATTGGCTACTGCGAGCAACGGGGGTCTATTCCCCCATCAGCTGGAACACAAAAGACTGACAATCTCACTCAACTCTCACAAGCAATCTCCAATATGAGGAGGAACTGTGACAGGGATCCTGTTTCTGATTGTTGGAAGGAGGGGATGAAAACGCCAGTTTGCTGTGTCTCAGTCAACAGGAGAACAGACCCCTGTCACTCACAGCATCTGCTGCCCAGTAAGTCAGGACTGAGGAGACTAGGCCCAGAGACACAACTTAGGTCAAGTATACTTAGCTGTAGTTGCAACTTACAATGCCTTACTGATGACTCGTGTAGGACTTCATCCTTTCTTTGCACTCTAGCAATGCCCTGGCTGCAGTATTTCTGAGGCACTGGAGGTCCAAGAACTGGGAGATGATATCTGCAGCCCCCTTTTGGTTATGGGGTGCCTTGGGACAGGCAGTTGTGGCAGAGTCTCCTCAGCTGCCTGTTGTGAAGGCATCCTGAAAGTAGAAAGGTGCCCCAATCTCCAGTGAGACAGAAATGTGTTGGTTGGGCACTGTCAGGCTGAAAAAAAGAGTTTTTCAGTAGGTGGCGTCATAAGTCATAACTCAAGCAGAGCTCCATCATCACAGTCAAATGTCTGGCGAGGCAGGATCTCGGCCATGACATTTTAATTAACTAGGATTAACTAATTACATATAATTCAATTAATTTCATTTAATTAATTTTCATAGAATCATAGAGTTGGAAGAGACCCCGGGGCCATCCAGTCTAACCCCCTTCTGCCATGCAGGGATACACAATCAAAGCACTCCCTTTGACAGACGGCCATCCAGCCTCTGTTTCAAAACCTCCATTTGGTTTAATTTTAATATAATTTAATTAATCAAATGCAATGAACAAAAGAAAGTGGAAGAATACAAGAGAAAGCATGAATCTGAGTCACGAAATGAGTACAAATATAAGGAACGGAAAGAGAAACGGCCGTGTTTTTAAAAACAAAACAAGGACTCAGCAAAGAAATGGAGTCACCAAACAAGGAACGTGGGGAGAGGCTCTTCGCGGTGCAGCCTCCCACTCTGTGCCCGTTCCTCTCTCGTGCCCTCCCCTGGCTGCCGACTTGGTCGGGGAGTCTTGCAAAAAGAGTGCAGGGGGCTGGAGAGAGAAGCCACGTCCTACCCGGTGGTCCTCCACGGGTGTGAGCGTTGCTGCCTGTTGCTAGGCAACCGCAAGGAACTCGCTTTGACCTGCAATTATCCCGAGACTGGCAAAACATCCAGCCCATTTATGAACCCCAGCAGCTGCAAATGATCCTCTGACTCAAAGGCCAGCCTGGACGGGAAGAGGCTGTCAGAGCCACCCGGATTCAGAGCGATAATAGAGCTAATAAGAACGGAGGAACAGGTGCCCCGCCAGACTGGGGCAGAGAGCCACCGACTACGGCGGAATTGTCTGGAGCGGCAGGTGACCCGACGCTCCCGGAGAAACTTCTAAGCAAGTTATGGGAGCAAAAGGCCGTGCCTTGCAAGCGATATGGAGAGGCAGACGTTATCATCAGCGCCATCGTCATCATCATCACCAATTTCCTACCTACCTGCCTTTCCCTATGGATTAAAACAGAACAGATGGGGTGCATAACACCAGTCAAAAACGCATTACACCAGTATAAAAACACATAGCATTATTAACTAATAATGTTAAAAGCATTCATACTTTTAAATCTCATCTCAAGAGAAAGGTGGGATCCACTGCTGCCTGGGAGTGCGGTGGAGCCTCCTCCTCCTTCGGACGTTTTTCCAATAGAGGCTGGGTGCCCATCCGTCCGAGGGAGGGCTTGGACGGTGTCTCCTGCATGGCAGAAGGGGGTTCGGCTGGATGGCCCTTTGGGGTCTCTTCCCAATCTAGGATTTTATGATTCTATGGGCATCAGCACTCCCTGGCCCAGATCCTACGTTTCCGCCCCCTCCTGACAGTGAGCGAGAGAAGGACAATTAGAAGCAGGACCCCTGTCCCAAGTCCTCGTCACAGCCTTGCTCTCTGGCAGGAGGAGGGCAAAACCTCCATCTTGCTTGGACCCCGATGGTCAGAAGAACAGACCTCCATCTCTTGGGCCGTTTCCGCACTAGCCTGTTATAGCGCTACGATTCCACTTTCAACATCCTCTGGAATCCTGGGGTTTGCAGTTTCGGGAGGGGCCGGCTGGCCCCTCCCGAAACTGCAAACCCCAGGATTCCAGAGGATGTTGAAAGTGGAATCGTAGCGCTATAACAGGCTAGTGTGGAAATGGCCGTGGTGTGGCTGATGCCGGACAAAGTAGGTTTCAGAGGGCATTTACCATCGTGGCGTTAGTGTCAGAACTGTGACCACGGAGTGTTAATGAACACAGAGCAGTTATGGTTGGATGACGCTGGGTTACAAATCTGCATTAGAATATGCTTTTTGTTGCTGTTGCTGTTGTTATATCTTTTTCCCAGTTTGGGACTCAAGGCAGCTTCCAGTAGTTCAAACAAACACAGCTAAAAATTCACAACAGGCAGAAGTTTAAATGTTAGTTATACTATCAAAACTATTCTAAAGCCCATTAGAAACCTAAACAAGGAAAACGGCAAACAGGAAATCCGTCCCATGAGCACAAGGCCCTTTCCCTCAAGCAATCTGGCTAGCACTGCCCTTGTCAGGCCACGGCATCGCATTCGTACTTGGTTGAAGGCTGTGGAAGCAGAGATGCAGCGCAAACGGGCATGTAGTGTCGCTGTCCATTGCACAGGCAGGTGTTGTGTGTGGCACATTGCAATCTTGCATTATACACTGGTTTGGCTATCCAGTTGTGCAGTGTTGCACTTCACTAATGCACAACTATCATTCACCAATGCAAAATTGCAACATGAAGGTAACATTGCATTCTGTTTGCTTGATGCAGTGGTTGATTCATCCCCCCTTTTTATTCACAAAAAAGTCATGCCCTGCATGGAAGCCAGCTCAATGTTTCCTCCAGATTTCCAGATTTTGAGAGCAACACACCCCTAGTTTGAGCAGATGTGCTTCAAAGTGGAGAAAAACACCAGCCAGCTTCTCTGTTTCCCTCTCTCACATACACACACTTGCTCAAAAGATGAGCAATCCAGCTGCTGGGACCTTTTCTCTTCAAAGGAATAAGCATTAAATATTCACTGGGCCTTCCCTGCCCCATCAAGAGAAAGAAATGTTGTGGAACGTATGGACGTGCAGTTAGAAAAGGATTATAGAAGACTATTGCAATATACGGTCACTGCAGCAAGACTGATATAATGTCAGGGGCCATTTCTGCGCTACACTCTTCTGGCGGGATTATTCCACTTTCAACATCCTATGGAATCCTGCCCCTCCCGAAACTGCAAACCCCAGGATTCCATAGGATGTTGAAAGTGGAATAATCTTGCTAGAAGAGTGTTGTGTGGAAATGGCCAGGGTATGTAGCTTCTGCCATGAAAAGGTGTTGGTCTGCTGGGTGTGTATTGAAATAGTGTATTGTAACCAATGTAGAAGCAGATGCTGTGCAACTCCATTAAGCCGAGTTGTAACTGCTACAAAGTATCCAGTGTTAATTGACTACTGCAGCAGTGTATCTGTTCTCAGCCTGCCTGGATGGTTACAAAGTATCAACAGCTAATTGCTTTATCGCTTGCTGCTACAATGTATTGGGTGAGCGGGGAAGATCAGAGCTGAGTGAGAATGCAAATATAGTCAGAAGAGGCTTGCATTTTGGGAACCTGGTGTCTAAGAGGCAGGAAATATGTGTCTGGGTCAAACTGGTCAAGGATGATGAGAAGTGGGAACCAAGTCACAGGTCTGGGAGCTATTGGAGAAGTGATGTGATGCTTGGATTTTTGACCCTCTCCAATCACAGCTCTGCGTGCCTAAATGTTGGACGTGTACTTATAAAAGTATAAGCTCCATGCCTGCCTTAGTCTCAGCAGCTTCAGAAGAAGTGTGTTGCATTTCTGCAAACAAAATTACTGTCTACGTCAGAGCAAAGTTTGTGGAGTGTGGGTTATGTAGTACACGATATATATTTGCAGAAATGGAAAGACTATCCACAGATGAGTGGAGGCAGAAGCGATGGACTTGGCTGAGATGGACAAACAGGCCATTTTAATTCAAGAATCCATGAAAAGTGGAAACCCGGTATGGACTTTTTGAGGAAAGATAAAGATTACTTGAATGTTGTTAGGTCTGACTATTAGTAATTTAGTTATAATAGAAGAAGTGTGTAGCCTCCAAGGGAAACCAGAGAGGCTGAAATGAGGTTGTTAACATACAGCTGTTGATACGCAGATCGGAAGCTGTTCTTTCTCCCCCCTCTCTTTGCTTATTCTTTATTTTTATTGGAAGATACTGTGTTATTTTAGTCGTAGATAATCCTGTTTAATTTCGTTTTTCTGTCTTGTTGTTCTATCACACTTTCTCAAACTTAATAAAAACATCTAAAGAGAAAGAAACGGTTCTCTTCCGAGGTGCAGGAATGGGTGACTGCAGCCCCTGGGCCGGCCCCCACAGGAGCGCTTGATGCCGCTGGAGCGGAGGCGGGGGGCTCGATCATGCACAGACAAGCTCCGTGCCGAAAATTGCTTTGTTGCCACTACACGCAAGTGGGGCGGGGGGCAGGGAGAGAAATGGGAGGAACCCACCACCATCCAAGTGACGACACCGCCACCTTCAGGAAAAGTGTTGCGCTGCCAGAGGGAGGGGAAAAGACTTTTCGCCAGGTCCTGCTATCCCAGTGAAAATGTTATTTTGACACCTCTTGAGACGTACTGTGGAAAAAAAATGTGCATCTCCCCCTGGGCGTCTGCATGCTGGTGAGGCTTATGGTGTGTTTTCAAGAGAAAGAAGTGTTCACAGAACAGCAGGCCTATCTTAAAATGCAACAGCTACAGAAACACATTGGTGGAAAAAAATTATAGACATCGTCAATGGAAGAAGGTAGTAAAATCAGGGAAGTCACAAATACGCACAAATTGCAGATACAGATGTGTGTGTGGGGGGGTACTGAGCTTATTTCAATGCAGGAGGAAAACACAAAGGCCAAGATCCTACAAGAGGGATGTGCCGAGTAAATCTCCACATGCAAAGTAATGCATCGATTGTTCTACACCACGCTCAAAACAAGCAAAACAGCAAAGGTGTAACCAAAGGCACAGCCAAAGGTGCAGTGTCCATCTGTGTGCATCCCAGGCACACCCAGGCACACGGGTACCTACATGCGTAAAGGCACTGCATGCACAACTCAGCCTCTGCAACCTTGACCTGAATGCGGCCATTCTGCACCAGAGACCACTTAGAGTCATAGAATCCTAGAGCTGGAAAAGGGCCATCCAGTCCAAGCCCGTTCTACCATGCAGGAAGATACAATCAAAGCATTTCCTTTGACAGACGGAGATCCAGCCCCTCTTTTTTTAAAGAAAAAAACCAACAAAGGAGACTCCACCTCACTACACTGAGGCAGCAGCATATTCCACCCTCAAACTGTTCTTATGTCACCATGCCGCACACACCCACTCCATGTTATGATTGGCAATGAACATTACTTAATTAGCACAAAATATAAATCATACATTTATGGCTGAAAAGCCATAATGGCAATGAGAACTAGCTGGACATGCCCCAGAGACCAGGACAAGGAGCAATGGATTCAAGCTGCAGGAAAGGAGATTCCACTTGAACCTCAGGAACAACTTCCTGACGGTCAGGGCTGTCTGGCAGTGGAATGAGCTGCCTGGAAGTGTGGTGGAGTCTCTTTCTTTGGAGGTTTTTAAGCAGGGGCTGGATGGCCATCTGTTGGGAATGCTTTGCTGGGTGTTCCTGCATAGCAGGGGGTTAAACTGGATGGCCCCGGGGGTCTCTTCCAACTCTAGGATTCTATGTGAAAAATTAGGTCACAGGGACCTCAAAGCATGGTCAGGTCATAAATTCACTGGGGATTAGTCAGAGAAGATAATCCTCTCAATGGCCAAAACCCAGGAAACAATAGCCACCAAAACTTGCAGACAAAGCAATAATGAACAACAGCCTGCAACCTCCTTCCTGCTGAACTTTCCCCTTTGTTTCCTCACCTGCCCAGACATTAAGAAGCTGTCATGATTCCCATAAATGCTTTGTCACCTAATGCTAAGACCATTAGCCAGCCCAGGGCCCGTTTGTTTGCTTTTCCGGAGAGCCATTAACACTCTTCCCTCCAAAGCAGAAAAAGGGTATTTAAACCCTGGCTCAGACCCTGACTTTTTGCTGGCACTTGAGTGGAGCTATAACTCTCCACCTTTTCATGGAGGCATTGGCATCACGGGTAGAGCCCTGAATCATCTACCTTTTTGGGTGACATTTATCATCAAGAAGTTCTTCCTAATCTTTAGGTGGAATCTCTTTTCCTGAAGTTTGATGCCATTGCTCCAAGTGGAGCATCAGAAAACAGGCTTGCTCGATCCTCCATCTGACATCCCTTCAAATGTTTAAACATGGCTATTGGGTCACTTCTTCACTTTTTCTTCTCCAGGCTAAACATACCTTGCTCCCTAAGCCGCTCTTCATGGGGCTTCGTGGTTTCCAGAGCTTCATGGTTTCCGGGTCTTCAACCATCTTGGCCGCGGTCCTCCAGATGCATTCTAGTCCCTCTTCTCATGCACAATGCAGCTTCAACAGCCATTTTGCAACACAAGAAACTTTCTGGTTATTTTTTCAGGGGAACTTACACATGTGTAAAGAACCGACAAGATTCCAGCCATAGTCTTGCAACTTGATACAAAATTTAGGCGGGAAGAAAATGCAGGAGGGATTCAGCAAGTCAACAAAACAGAGACCGAGATATGTCCTTACCCTTTCGCTGTCACTTCAAGAATACGCAAAGATTGTGGATAGCTCTGGTAGAAGTGATGACTGAACACAGCTCAGCCGTCAGGGGTTGAACATCTCCCAAGTGTCCCAGTTTGCACACAATGCATAGTCAATTTATGGAGTTTGCCTTTACAAAGATGTGCTGCTAGCTACAGGGAATGGTGTTGTCACTCAGAGTTAAAGCAGAGGGTGAGACTTTGCTTGCAGAAAGTCCTGAGTCACTCTCTGTCCACTACAGGGGAAGGCCAGGACAGAGCTTGGAAAAGTAACTTTGTGGGTCCGTAATTCCCAGAATCCCTCAGCCACTATAGCCCACACTGGCTGGAGAGTTCTAGCAGTTGCCATGTAGAGGAGGGAGAGGGCTTGTTTTCTGCCTCTCCAGAGACCAGGACAAGGAGCAATGGATTCAAGCTGCAGGAAAGGAGATTCCACCTGAACCTCAGGAAGAACTTCTTGACGGTCAGGGCTGTCCGGCAGTGGAATCTGCTGCCTCAGAGTGTGGTGGAGTCTCCTTCCTTGGAGGTTTTTAAGCAGAGGCTGGATGGCCATCTGTCGGGAGTGCTTTGAGGGTGTTCCTGCATGGCAGGGGGTTGGACTGGATGGCCCCTGGGGTCTCTTCCAACTCTACATTTCTATGATTCTATGAGTTGTCATTCAAAAGAGTCATGCATCTCATGGTTGGGGCCGACAACCAGAAATCTCACTAAATTTCTAAGATAGCTACTGGCTGGGATTCAAGGTGGCCACGGGGCCAGAGGGGGGCATCGGTGAGGCCCCTTTCTTTGACCAATTGAGGCACACAAATTAAAACTGGTGTTCTTGCTACTGTCCTTAGAAGGCAGATGTTATTCAACAGCCTGGATTTGTAGCTGGGAATTGTGCTGGCCGGCTTATTTCCTCCACTGATTAAATTATTGATTGCTGTTACTGTGCTTAAAGTATTGTTTTAGATTGCAGTTTTCACAGGATTGTTCTCCCTGTGGACGATTTATTAGGAACCAGAGATGCAAAAGGGGGAACGAGAGGGGATTCTTTGCGGTGGAACTGATTCTGCAAAATTCATCATGGAGATTTTGTGTGCTTGCAAATGTGGGGATTTTCTTCACAGGAAGCTTATTTTTACCCAGAAAACTGCTGTTGGCTACACAAGACCCTTACTCCTTGTACACAAACTCCTGTGTAAGAACAAATTTCCTGCAAAGAAAATCCAGGTTCCTGCACATGTGCATGCACACATGCACACACAGGCACACACTAGCCACTTAGGACTTACTTTGCACAGCACATAAACAATAGCGTGTGGTGCAAGGTGAGCCCCCGCTGAAAGTCCCTGAGGGCTGCACAGTATTGGAGGAGTCTCTTGCAGCCATTCATTGTACAGATTACTGGTTCTTGCTGGCAAGAAAGAATGACTGCAAATATTATGCCCCTCCATCTGTTCCACCCAGGAAGACCGCCACCTACCACCAGGAGGCCCAGGAAAGAATTCAGTTTCCTTCCACTTGTCCCAGCCAGTCGAGAGGCCTGTGGTCTTCTCCTCCCGCTGTGAGCACAAGATGCTTCCACCCCTCCCTTAGGCTGGACTTCATCAGCCAACCTCACTTCACCCTCTCCTAATTCAGAGGTGGGCGGTGTGTAGCCCAAAACCTCACACAGTCTCCGCAGGGGTGTCATGCCCATTACGAAATGTGACAGATAATAGTGGGTATCTCAAGCAGAGCAATCAAACTGGCAAGGCAGATGCTGAACAACAACCAGTCACACACACGCGCGAGCGCGCATGCAGGGTCTAGCGAGGAAAATATGTAAATAAATTTGGTGTTCTTTGTAAAATATATAAAAGTAGCTTTACTTACAAATTACTTATTCATAATCAAACACATAGCACAATAAAGAAAAGAGAGAGAGAAGTAAAACTGGCTGGAGGTTAGAGTGATGCAGAGTATGGAAAACAGGAAGTCTGAATATGCAGATTAGCAGTTAACGCATCCATGGGAAAGAAGGTGAGAGTTCCATGCTGGAGACCAGATCAGTCTCAGAGAGGAGGTTGAATCACTCCTTCTTTTATGGAAAAAATAAATGACCCCAAGGTGCCCCCCTCAGGAATCGGCTCCTCCTGCTGAGGCTCGGGAGGCGTCCAAGGGGAGATCTTCTGGGACTCCACTGGAATCTCCCTCCCCTCGAACCGAGGCTTAGTCAAACTCAGCAGTGAATAGCACATCCCATGTCAGGAGGGCAGCTGAGTCCACGCTGGCTTTTAAGTTGAACTTCAAAAGGACCTATCTAAGGTGCAGAATCCAGACATCAAAACTGCTTCATTACTTTGGACAGTTGCTTTAAAGTTCAGACTAAAGGCCAGATCAAATTCACTACCCCAAATAGCAAGATGACTGTGTCCACACTTCAGAGTATTCTCTTGGAAATCAACACCCATGGAAATGAATAGGACTTGAGCCAGTTATGGCTAGCTCTAGATACAACCTCCTTTATAGGAAGCAAGAAAGCATAATTTCCTCAAATATTCCCAATTACAGAGAGACCAAGAAAGATCCTGAAAGAAGGAATCTCTATTTCCACTACTTTAATTTGTACTCATGGGTGCACAGAGAGTGATCATTGAATGAGAAACACAAAAAAGCATTTTTTAAAAGATTAAAATTTATTGGAATAATACATAAGTGGTGAGATGTTATAGATACTTGTTAAAAACAATGAAAACAGAGAATAAAATAAGCAATAAATTCCATTAAAAATAATGAAAGCATAACAAACGAGACAATTACAATGTGACTTCCACACAGGCCATGATAAAAGAATATAATAAGAAGTAATGTGTGGCAGATGAAATATAGCGGCTCTATGAAGCATGGGGTAAATATTAAATAAATGATATTCTTGGGAATATTAATAATGCTAACAAAAACACTAATAATGTCCAGGCAATGGAATGAGATAACTCAGGCAGACAATCTGAACCATTAGCAGAGCTGTCAAAGCTTTCATTTAACTCATGGGAGTTTACTACAGACCTCCAGCCCAGACTGAGGACCTTGATGACGCCTTCCTCAACCAAATGACCGCGCATTCAAAAAGGAGAGATACAGTAATAATAGGAGATTTCAATTACCCGGATATATGTTGCCAAGACAGCAAGGTCCAGCAAGTTTCTTGCTTGTCTTGCAGACAATTTCATGGTCCAGAAGGTGGAAGAGGCCACAAGGGGATCAAATATTCTAGGTCTGATCCTGACCAACAGGGATGACCTTGTTAATGAGGTAGAAGTGGTTGGATCTTTAGGGGGGAGTGACCATGCCCTATTGGAATTTGGCATTCAGTGGGAAGGAGAAGATCACTGTAGCCAGACACTCGTCTTAGATTTTAAAAAAGCGGACTTCTGTAAACTTAGGGAGCTGCTGGCTGGAATTCCGTGGTCAAGAATAGTGAAAGGGAAAGGAGTTCAGGAGGCATGGGAGTTCCTTAAAAGGGAGATACTGAAGGCACAGTCTAAAACTGTGCCAGGAAGGAGGAAAAATGGAAGGCATCTGAAGAAACCAGAATGGTTGAGTAAAGAACTCTCAGCTGAGCTAAGCATTAAGACAAACATGTACAGGAAATGGAAGAAGGGGGAAACCACCAAAGAAGAATTTAAGCAAGTCGCCAGGAGATGTAGGGAGGAGGTCAGAAAGGCTAAAGCACAGAACGAACTTAGGCTGGCCAGAGACATCAAAAACAATAAAAAGGGCTTTTTTAAATATGTCCGTAGCTAAAGGAAAAAGAAGGAGGCGATAGGGTCGCTGTGCAGAGAAGATGGCGAATTACTAACAGGGGGAAGAGAAAAGGCAGAACTACTTAACATCTTCTTTGCCTCAGTTTTTCCCAGAAAGATACAAGCACTCAACCTGGCGGTTGGGGAGCAGGGGAGGAAGCAGGGGAAATGAGGTACGTAATAGGTAGAGAGGTGGTACAGGAATACCTGGCCACACCGGATGAATTGAAGTCTCCAGGGCCAGATGAATTGCATCCTAGGATACTAAAAGAACTGGCAGAGGTCCTTTCGGAAACGCTTGCTATAATCTTTGAGAAATCTTGGAGGACAGGAGAAGTTCCAGCAGACTGGAAGAGGGCAAATGTTGTCCCCATCTTCAAGAAGGGGAAAAAAGAGGACCCTAATAATTATCGCCCAGTCAGCCTGACGTCAGTATCCAGAAAGATCCTGGAGCAGATCATTAAGCAATCAGTTTCTAATCACTTGGAAAGCAACACGGTAATCACGAGAAGTCAACATGGATTTCTCAAAAATAAGTCATGCCAGACTAATCTTATCTCTTTTTATGATAGAGTTACTAGCTTGATAGATGAAGGGAATGCTGTGGATGTAGCATTTCTTGATTTCAGTAAGGCCTTTGACAAAGTTCCCCATGACATTCTTGCAAAGAAGCTAGTAAAATCCGGGCTGGACAGGGCTACTGTCAGGTGGATCTGTAACTGGTTGACCGACTGTTCCCAAAGGGTGCTCACCAATGGCTGCTTTTCATCCTGGAGAGAAGTGACTAGCGGGGTGCCACAGGGTTCTGTCCTGGGCCCAGTGCTGTTCAATATCTTCATCAACGACTTGGATGAAGGAATAGAGGGCATGCTGATCAAATTTGCAGATGACACCAAATGGGGAGGGGTTGCTAATACACCAGAGGACAGGATCAACATTCAAAATGACCTGGACAGATTGGAGAGCTGGGCCAAGGCTAACAAAATGACATTCAACAGAGAAAAGTGTAAGGTCTTACACTTAGGTAGAAAAAATGGAATGCAGAAATATAGGATGGGGGACACGTGGCTGGATGGCAGTACGTGTGAAAGGGTTCTAGGAGTCTTAATAGACCACAAGCTGAACATGAGTCAGCAGTGTGATGCGGCAGCCAAGAAAGCCAATGCAATTCTCGGTTGCATCAATAAGAGTCTGGTGTCTAGATCGAGGGAGGTACTGGTACCACTCTACTCTGCTCTGGTTAGACCTCATCTTGAATCCTGTGTCCAGTTCTGGGCACCACAATTCAAGAAGGACATGTTCAGGCTGGAGCAGGTCCAGAGGAGGGCGACCAAAATGGTGAGAGGCCTGGGAGCCATGCCCTATGAGGATAGACTTAGAGAGCTGGGTATGTTTAGTCTGCACAAGAGAAGGTGAAGAGGGGACATGATAGCCATGTTTAAATATTTGAAGGGATGCCATGTAGAGGAAGGAGAGGGTTTGTTTTCTGCTGCTCCAGAGACCAGGACAAGGAGCAATGGATTCAAGCTGCAGGAAAGGAGATTCCACCTGAACCTCAGGAAGAACTTCCTGATGGTCAGGGCTGTCCGGCAGTGGAATAGGCTGCCTGGGAGTGTGGTGGAGTCTCCTTCTTTGGAAGTTTTTAAGCAGAGGCTGGATGGCCATCTGTCCAAGGGAGTGCTTTGAGGGTGTTCCTGCATGGCAGGGGGTTGGACTGGATGGCCCCTGTGGTCTCTTCCAACTCTACATTTCTATGATTCTATGATTCATGAAGCTCTGAAGATTCTGGACTACAACTCCCATCAGCCCTGTTCAGCATAGCCAATAGTGAGGATCGCAGGGCATTGCAATCCAATAACATCTGGAGGGTTTCATGAGCCATACTCCAGTTTAAAATTCTGTTTCTTCACCTGTCTTTAACTTCAAAGCATTTTAAACAAGCTGTTTTTGGAAACAGTGTAAAAACCAAACATGTACAGGATTGCAACCTGAAAATTGGTGAAATAAAATGAGACGTGGGCATCTGTCTACAGATTGTCTTTGTTTAAAACACTGAAATAGATAGATAGATAGATAGATAGATAGATAGATAGATAGATAGATAGATAGATCAATCGATAGATCGATCGATCTTCATCTTCTGGTAACATTCCAGAACTTCCCTGCCTCTTGAGAGGTTGTTGCTTATTATCTGAATCAAGATTTTCATCCTAATTAAAAACTGTTTTTTTTGTTCATAAATTACTTGGCTGCAGTGATAATTTTCTTCTGCCTTTTCTTCTGCAACTTGACCACATGCAAGAGTAGATCACAAGCTAAAGAGGAAGCAACAGCATGATGCAACTTCCAAAAAGGCCAATGCAATTCTGGGTCTCCCAAAGTCTCCCAATCAGGAAAAAAAGTAGCATCCCTCCATTCCCCTTTGGTCAGAGCTTACCTGGAGTGCTGTGCCCAGGTCTGGACACCACAGTTCAGGATGGATGATGGCAAGCTGGGGTGAGTCCAGAGAAGGGAGATTGAGGTGGTAAATGGTGCAGAAACTAAGCCTTGCCAGGAAAGATTTAAGGAGTTGGGCATGCTTAGCCTGGAGAAGAGAAGACTGAGAGGTGAAATGATAAACATCTTTAAAGATTGGGAGGGATGTCATGTAAAAGATGGAGCTGTTACCCCAAAACATTAGTGACTCTGGGATCCACTTGTGATGCCAGTACTTCCGTGAAACAGTGGGGAATGTTAGATCAAAAGAGGAGGCCTGAGACAGAGAGTAACCTTATGTCTACAGCTACTAGTGCAGGGAAGAACGAGCTGGAGATCCAAAAAGTAAGCTTAATGTGTTTTATTGGGGGAATTGAAATCATGCACACAAGATCCAAGCAGTCATGCCATCAAACAAGGGTAACTGAAGGAAAGAGAGAAAAATTTTGGATAGCGAGAGTTTAGGGCAAAGTGGGTGATATTTACCTATGCAGAAGAGTAGCAAAGAAGCAGCAACGTAGCTTAGACACAAGTCTAAGGACAGTACACAATTGGAAATCAGAGTGGTGGAGTGGCAATCAGCATTTGGCGTACTGCAAAGTGACTGGCCAAAACCTGGGGTTTCAATGTTCTGTTTCTGCCTGGAAGCGAAGGTGCTGATGGTTCTCTAGCAGAGTAAACGATGGAGTGCAGAGACAATGGGGTCCAGAATGAGCCAATGGTCTTCGCGTTACGTGAAATAGGGCTAATGGCTGTCCTGATAGCTCAGTACTTGTCAGAGAGTGTGAGGACAAAAGTGGAAGTTTGCTTGGTTGGAGGAAAAGGAATTAAGACAACCCACCATCTTATGCGAATCGTCCAGATGTTATTGTCTAAAAGATTGAGTCGTTAAGGCTAACTGCAAGCCCATTATCGCTGGAGTTTCCTAGTGATTCCCTGTCTATGACCTGGCTACGCCTGGAGGTCTCTTCTGACCTAATTCAGAGCACATGTGTTCAGCCAGCCTGTTCCTCTTATCCGGCCTGGCCATTTAGCCATAGCAAGGTATATTTTATATTTACACCAATTAATATATTTCGCCAATTAAATCATATTCCTCCAATTAGACCATATCAAAGTGTGGGGGCGTACAGCCAGGTAACAGAGCCAGCTTGTTTTCTGCTGCTTCAGAGACTAGAACATGAGCCAATAGATATAAATTGCAAGAAAAGAAATTCTATCCCAACAATAGGAAGAACTTCTTAGCTTTAAGAGCTTTTGAAAGTGAAATAGATTGTCTTGGAGGGACTCGCCTTCTCCAGAGGTCTTTGAACAGAGGTTGGACGAGTGTTTTTCAGGAATGTGTTAGAGGATGGACAAGAAGGACAAGAGGATGGACAAGATGTCCTTTCCAGCTCTAAGACCATTTCCGCACTAGACCGTTGTAGCGCTATTGTACCACTTTCAACATCCTATGGAATCCTGGGGTTTGCAGTTTAGGGAGGGGCCTCAAAGGCCATCCTCAAAGGCCCCTCCCTAAACTGCAAACCCCAGGATTCCATAGGATGTTGAAAGTGGAACAATAGTGCTACAACAGTCTATGTGGAAATGGCCTGAGATTCTGTGATTCTATTAAAGTTCCTCTGGCAATCAAGAGCCATAAATATTTTCACCTAGAGACAGACCTATTCTCTGTCTTCCAGCTTTTAATTAAAACAGGGCACACAAGAAGACTTTCACGGAAAGGACGAGAGATAAAGGGATTCGAAGACAAATCACGCTCCCATGTAACAATGTGTTGGTCAAAGGAATAACAGACTAATGACTCTGTGTGTTTGTGCTTGTGTGTGTGTGAATGGATGCTAAATCTCAAAGACTCAAGATATTTTGAAAACAAAACCTCTCATCTGCCATCAAAGGAAAACCTCTCCATGGCAGAGTTTTAGTCTTCAGCCTCATTGTGAGAAAAGAGCCATAAAACAATTTTTTAAAAATGAAAAGGAGATGCTTTGTGGAGTGAGATGAAAGTGATCCCCCCAAAAAGGAAACTTTGCATCTTGACTTTAAGGCTTCTTAGATCTCCTGCTCACTCTCCCTGGCTCATTTCTGTTTCTCAATTTTATTCTGAGTTATTTCGTAACTGGACACAGTCTGTCCATAGGTAACTTCCTTGTTTTGATGTTTATTTTAGGTAGGCAGACTTCACACATATTCTTTCATTGTTTAGGAGAGTCACAATAGTCTCTCTGGCACTCAACTCACAGTGTCCGAGTTTGATTGGTCCCTGGCCATTCAGTATAGTGTGTCCAGTTCTGGCCACCACAATTCAAGAAGGGTATTGTCAACCTGGAAGGTGTCCAGAGGAGGGTGAAAAAAATGGTAAAAGGCCTGGAGACCATGAAGCCCTCTGAGGAGTGGCTTAGGGAGCTGGGTAAGTTTAGTCTACAGAACACAAGGTTAAGAGGAGACATGATAGCCATGTTTAAATAGTTGAAGGGATGTCAGATGGAGGATGGAGCAAGTTTGTTTTCTGTTGCTCCAGAGATTAGGACATGGAACGATGGATTCAACCTACAGGAAAAGCGATTCCACCTAAACATCAGAAAGAACTTCCTGAAGGTAGGAGCAGTTCTCACAGTGGAATACTCTGCTGCCTGGAAGTGTGATGGAGTCTCCTTCTCTGAAGGTATTTAAGTATAGGCTGAGTGGCCATCTATCATCTGTCAGAACAGGGCAATCAACATTCAGAAGAAGAAGAAAAAATGAAGGAAAAGAGGTAAAGAAAAAATATAGATAAACAATACATATGTATTGTTTTTGTTGTGTGCCTTCATGTCGTTTCCAACTTATGGCAACCCTCAGGCAAACCTTTCACTGGGTTTTCTGGGTCTGAGAGAGTGTGAGTTGTCCAAGGTCACCCTGTAGGTTTCCATGGATGGGTGATCTCCAGGGTCATAGTCTAGTGCTCAAGCCACTACACTTTGCTGTCTGTCTGTCTGTCTGTTTTTCTCGTTGTGCACCTTCAAGTAATTTATGACTTATGGCAGCTTTAAGGCATTCCTGTCATGGGGTTGAGAGTGTGCGACACACCCAAGGTCATAGCTAAACCTAAAATTAAGCTAAACTGAACTAAACTAAAGCACATTACTAAGACACATTGCTAAAACACTAATCTATGACCATAAACACAACCTAACTAGTCACTAACTAACTAGGGCCATTTCCGCATGAGACTGTTACAGCGCTATTATTCCACTTTCAACATCCTATGGAATCCTAGGGTTTGCAGTTTCGGGAGGGGCCGACTGGCCCCTCCCGAAACTGCAAACCCCAGGATTCCATAGGATGTTGAAAGTGGAATAATAGGACTATAACAGGCTAGTGTGGAAATGGTCCATGCCATTGTGCGTGGACCTGGCCTCCCTCCAGAGCATCAGTCAGGACCAGGAGAGGGGAATCAGGAGCAGGTCCAATCCAATCACGCAAGGACGATTTGGCACCAAGCGTGCACAATCACAGCTGCTTTGCACAGCGAGCAGTTTTCCTGGCCGGCATGTACCAAGCCTCCTCCCAAAGGCCGTGGGGGAAAAGGAAATCAATAGCCACTGCAGTTCCCGGACCTCAGGGCCTGGCCTGTCTTCTCTGGTCCTCAGGGCAAAGAGGAGCAACCTTAGGGTGAGAGCATCACCTTTTGGGCCTACATTTTTGTTAGAAGCTTTTCAATGTAAACAGGGAAACAAAGAAAAGAAAAAACAGTTAACAGAAAGACAAAAAAAAGAACAATTGGTATTGACTTCCAACTTTCCTAACAGTGGTTAAACATTTTACTATATAAGATAACTTCTCCAATTACATATTATTCATGCACTTCTTCCAGTTAATCAAACCTCATAATTATCAAAACCTACAATTAACTTGTTATTCTCACTTTTCTGCCAGAGTGTGAGAACCACCTTGCAGATTATCTCTACCTGTCTGTCTGTCTGTCTGTCTTTGATAGAAATTCTACATCACTTCAGAGTAGCATCTGCTGACCGAATTACAGTCAGCCCTCCACATTTGCAGGCTTCACTTTTGCGGATTTGATTATTCACAGATCATTTGCTGTCGCCTCTGCTGTCTCCCTGTGCCATTTTTAACAGAGACTGCAAGCCTTGTGAGACTGAGAAACTGCGAACAAGGCTTTTAAGTCTCTATTAAAAATGGTGTGGGGCAGCAGTGGGGGTGGCCGCAAGCCCCCCCAGCCCCCCACTTCTGCCTTGTGAAGGAACCCTGATGCCTCAAATGAAATCCACGGTGGGTTGAATACGGTGATCCTACTTTTTCGTGTGTTAATTATGGTTGGGGGGGCTAGAGTTATTCACAGTTTTTCCACTTTTGTGGGGGTCTTGTGTGCCTAACCCTAGTGAACGTGGAGGGACGACTGTACTTTGCAAAACCCCTACGCTGAATGCCACTGAATGCCAACAGAGCACAATGGCCAAAGCACATGGCTGGCAACCCATTGTGCAATTGCACTGCGCAACAGCAATGCTTAGAGGCAACACACATTCACACGCTATGCTGTGTGCTTTAAAGCAGTACCCACACAAGAAGTGGTCCACACTTCTGCCACCATCAACTCGGTATGACCATTATGCGTTGTCCCAAAAAGTCACTCCACATGAGAAGCACAACACTGATGCCTGCGTACACCACTGACGGGAGGCCGTTCTTTGTGTATTGGGGTACCCTGTTGCCGCAGGCTGTTTTAGGGGGCTACAGTTAACTGTTTTCTGTTCAAAACAGAGTGTGGAACAGTTTTTTCGGTTGGATAACTCCCCAACATTCAGTACTATCTTCCACATTTCCCAACAAGATGGTGGACTTTCCTTCATTGGAGCTTCTAAACAAAGATCGGAAGGTTGCTTCTCAGGGATACTTTAGTTACGTATTCCTACATTCAAGTAGGGGCGCCATGAATGGTTTTGGGAGCCCTGTCCAACTCTGTGACAGGTAGAAAAATCAGGTGGGAGCCAGGCCAGAGCTTTCACACGTGCCATCTGCTTAGCCTTCTGTAGCTTCTGGGGCACCTTGGATGGAACAAAACGCTAATCTTGCTTTTCCTTCTTTGCCCTTCATTCCTCCCCTTTCACCATGAGATGTTTCCCGCCCTGACGCCTGTTATCGACAGAATCCTGGAGCCCGGCCAGCGAGCAGCAATGGCACCGGCGGAAAATGCGCGGTCCCCGTTTCTTCCAGCAAGGGCAACCTCTCAAGGTCAGACCTGTCTTAGCAAAGGCTAGAACCTTCTGGGCGTGATGGATGGGTTCTCCCTTCTGCTCTTGGACAGCAAAGTCGTCCTTGCCAGCCTGATTATTACCAAGGTCAGAATGCCGTCCGAAGGAGACCGTGAACAGACAGCCAGCGTGATGAAAAGTAGCTGAAACTGGCTGCTTAGAGGGCAGCAAAAAGCACTTTGGTTATCTCCTTTCAAGTTCAAACTAAAATCCTGCACAGATTCGCCACCCCACTGATGTGGGGGCCAACAGGGTGCGACAGACAGGAGCGATTCCCAAAGGCTCCAGCTTGGGACTTTATTTCAGATAATCCAGAGTTTTTGGAAGCCTGCAGTACTTTCCTAACTTCAGCTGCTCAGAAGCAGAAATGCCAAAAATCTTTTACTAAGGAGAACAAGAGCAGTGCGAAATGATTGGTGCCTCAAGAAGGCTTCAGCCATTGCAGAGAAGGAAACTAGGAATATTCCCAAGGAAGTCTATCTCTGGTGTAAAAGCAGAAAGGGAAAATAAAAGAGTCTGGATCCAAGCAAAGAGTTAGTGTTCCCTCCCTGTCATTTGGAACTAAAATAGCTTAAAAGGGAAGCGAAGGGAGGTCAGTTGAAGATAAATGCCTGCGGAAGCTTGTTGCTCCCATGGCAGTAAGGTGGTGAATCCTCTCCTAGTTTTAGTCTGAACTTTAAGGAAACTATCCAAGGCGGTGAACCTTACCCCTTCCAAGCAGGCTGAGTATGTTGGACAGCCCCTGTAAACTGATGGGGGTTTTTTTGGTTGAAAGTCTAAATTCCAAGATTGAATAACAATTATTAGCATTTTAAAACTGAAACATATTTTATTGTAGAGAGAAGAAAATAAATACTTCAATGATAGAAGGTTAGGTTGATAGATATCTTGATAGAAGGTTAGGTTACATATAAGGAAGCTCCTAACACCGAGTGAGAAGGAAGTCATGTTTTATTTTCACTTTTTGGTCTGCATTTCTTTGACATAATTATTATTTGGCTAGTATTTATGTCTTGTTCATGTGTATGTATGTAGCGCATGGAAAGCAAAGCCAAAGGCAACAGTTGTTCTATGTTACTGGGTTTTTTTGCTGAATTTTATAAAAAAAGAACAAAAAATAAACTGATAGTTTTGTGCACAGATCAATCTATTTTTAAAAAATATCTGTTTTCTTCCCCAAAACGTCTTGGCTGGTATGCTGTTAGTGACATACACAGGGGTAAGTCACACCACACCTGCAGGGTGAGTTATTCACCTTGGTGCCACAGATGCTAACAGCGGCAGAAGTGGAGCTGCTCACACAGCAATGTTGTGCACTGCAGTTCCACTTTGCGCATTGCACAAGGGCACCCAGTAGTTGTTCCACAATTTTGCTATTCTGCAGGTGAGTTACATAGAGCTGGTGCAGAGTTTCCCCACATGTGGATATTTACGCTACACTGGGGAGAACCTGGACTGGAAGGCCTGGAAACCATGAAGCCCTGGGGAAACATCTTAGGCAGCTGGGGATTCTTATAGCGTGGGGAGAGAAGGTTAAGACGTGATATGTGCCTTTAAGTCGTATCTGACTCATGGCAACCCTACAGGGCTGAGAGAGTGTGATGCCCCCGGGGCCACCCAGTGGCCAAGCAGTGAATCAAACCCTGGTCTCCCAATGTCCAGTTCTCAAAACAGCCAACCATGCTGGCTCTCTACTTAAAAATTACTTGTTCATGACTGTCTTTGCTGTTGTTGTTGAGTGCCTTCAGGTCGTCTTCAACTTATGGAGACCCTAAGGTGAACCTATCATGGGATTTTCCGGGGTTGAGAGTGTTCGATGTGCCCAAAGCCAGGGGATTTCCATGGCTGGTCAGGGAATCAAACCCTGTTCTCCAGAGTCACCGTCCAATGCTCAAACCACTACCCCATGCTAGTCATATTGAAATATTTGAAGGGATGTCATACGGAGGATGGAGCAAGCTTGTTTTCTGCTGCTCCAGAGACTAGGACACTGTGGAACAATGGCTTCTAAGCATTAGGAAGAACTTCCTGACAGTAATGGCAGTTTGACCTGGGAGTGTGGTAGAGTCTCCTTCTTTGGAGATTTTTTAAGTAGAGGTTGGATGGCCATCTGTCAAAGGGAGTGTTTTGACTGTGTCTTCCTGCACGGCAGGGTGAGGTTGGACTGGATGGCCCTTGGGGGTCTCTTCCAGCTCTAGGATTCTATGACTGCAGCCATATTCTATACAGGAAAACCATGTTTAGTTTTGCACAAAGTTTGTGAAAGTTGAAGTCTCAAAGTGTAGAGAACCTCATGGCCTGGCATCTGGAGTGTGAAAACGCTATGAATGCAAGTCCTTGACTGTTTCACCCTTGAATACATGGATGAATAATTACATTAGTTTTCTCCTTGCTGTGGGAGAAAAATGAATATTTATCCTCAGCATTATCCCCATATTTGAACATCCAGAACTGCTGTGAAGAAAGAACTCTGTGGAGGAAACCGTACGCTGGAAACAGCTTTTTCTGTGCTCAGAGACCCCATTTTGCCTCACACCCTTGGTCCATCCAGACTGGTGGAGTAGTGGAATAGCGGTTCATCCAAACTGGTGGAAAGTTGAGTACCTTGGACAGCTCCTTCAATGATTCTATTGAATTTTCCACTCCAGCTGGAAGCCACAGTTCCTCAGAGGTTCAGAGAGGGCTGTTTCCAACCCTAACTGGACTTGAACTCTGGGATATTTTGCATGTAAAATCAGGGGTCACCTGTGAGCTGTGGCTCTGCTTAAGAGGACACTACTCCCAAGTTCTCCTTAATCCTTGGACAAGAGACCACCAGGAAGGAATAATGCCAGGGACCTCCAGTAAGGAAGAATCCTGCCTGAAAGAAACCCTGAAGTGCTGTGGCTGCCTGTCAGGGCTGGTAGTATTAAGTTAAATGAACAAATGGTCTGACACAGTAAAAGAACATCCTCCTGTGTAGACGATCTCAGGTTCAGTTTCCAGCAACTCCAAGCAGGGCTGGGAAAGATCCTGCCTGAACCCCTGGACAGTCACTGCTGCTGGTCAGAGTGGACAATAGTGGGTTTGGTGGACTCAGAGGCCAAAATATGGGCAGCTTCTTAGGTTCCTGTGCTTTTGGTTCATTACTGCTTCATTGATATGAGTGTGTAAGAGAGAGAGTTCAGGCTAGCGAAGAGAAGACACAGGTGGGACATGATCACACTCTTTAAATATCTCAAGGGCTGTCACAGAGAGGAGCGGGGAAGGCCTGTTCTCTAGGAGGAGGATGAGAGGTGTGGAGAACAAAACGTATGAGGAGATACTGAAGGAGCTGGGCATGTTCAGCCTGGTGAAGAGAAGACTGAGGAGAAAACAATGGGACTGCCCTCTTTAAGGACCTCAACAGCTGCCACAGAGATGGGGGTGTAGGCCTGTTCTCTGATGCCTCAGAGGGTAAGACCAGGTCCAATGTTTTGAAGGTACAGCAGGTAGATTTCAATTAAAAGGAACTTCTTGACAGTGAGAGCAGTTCAGCAATGGAACCTGTTGCCTGGAGAAGTGGAGGGGTCTCCTTCTCCAGACAACTTCAAAAAGAAGCTGGAGAGCTATCTGCTGGGGATGCTTTACCTGGAAATCCTATACCAACCAGGCGGTTGGAGCTGATGGCCCATGCAAGCCCTCCCAACTCTAGGATACTATGATTCCATGGGCAGGTTTTTAAGTGAAAATACAGTCCCTCGGATAAGCTGCCCCTGAGCCAGGTTATCAATATACAACTCTATAAGGTTCAAGGAGCTGAGATTGCTCAATTTGGTGACAGACTGAAGTGTTACCATGCTGTACACCCCCACTTTGAGGAGTGTGCTGTTTTCATCAATTAGACACATTTATAGCCAAACATATGTTTTGAAAGTGAGCTGACTGAAAGCACATTGCCAGGTCAGGATGACCTCAGACATGGCCAGGTCATGAGCTCAGAGAGGATAAGGAAGGAAAGCCCCGTGCCAATGGGCTTGCGATAATCCTTTCAAACACACAGACATCAAAGACAACGGAAGACAAAATCACCCAGGTGAAGCCATCAGAGACCTACTGAGAGCCTATCCTACGGCTAATCCTTCCTGGACCCCTTGCCCATCTAGCAATTGAAATATTTTCATGACTCCCACCAATATTTTGTCATCTAAGTTAAGACAATCAGCCCATTCTAGACTCCTTTGTCAGCCTGTGGGAAAGCAATTACCCCTTCGTCCATGCACCCTCCTTCGGGGTAGGAAATAGGGCAAATAAACCCCCAGCTTTGACCCCAGAAAATTGTAGTACATTGGGTGCCATGCTACGAGATGTCCCCCAGACTCCTATTCCTCTGTGCTACCCTCAAACTCTTGCTTGAGCCACCCTGCTTTGATCTTCTGCTTCAGGACTGGTAAATATCAGCCTTTCCACCCAAAATCTCTCTCCATCCAATCTTTCTTGCCTCACTTTGCAATAGCCTTGTATGGTTCTTGAGAGAGTGTCTGATTTCCTGAATGCTTGTTAATCCCCAATAAAATACTCTGTTTAACTTCTTAACTGGACTCCTCTCTGTAGTTAGCACTGGTATACACAGGTGAAAAGATCCTACTGTTACCCTCCTCTCACAGGCCTCCTTTCAGCTATAATTCCCCAAATCCTAAGGAGACACTGTTACAGCTGGCGGACCTCAAGTTCCCCCACCTCTTTGGGTAACAGAGGGGCCACATGACTGCCCTCCTTAAATACCTCAAGGGTTCTCACAGAGAGGAGGGTGCAGGCTTGTTCTCTGCCACACCAGAGGGTAGATTTAGGTGAAATGGTTTCAAGTTATAGGAGGGTAGATTTCAACTAAATATTAGGAAGAACTTCTTGACAGTGAGATCAACTTGGCAATGGAACCAATTGCCTGGAGAAATGGTGGGGTCTTCTTCTCTGGACATTTTCAAATGAGGTTGGACAGGTACCTGTTGCTGGAGATGCTCTAGCTGGAGAGCCTGCATTGATCAGGGGGTTGGACTTGCTGGCCCACAGGGCCCCTTCCAACTCTAGGATTCGAGGATTCTATGGCATTGGACTTGTCAGCTGATTTTATGTCATCCCATCAAGCATCACCTTTCTAGCACTGGGAAAGCAGCATCTATCCTAATAAATAAAAATATAATCTGCTTTTCTGCAGAAGCCTCCTGGATGTTTCCTAATTCACAACATGTCATTCCCAATTAAGACAGCCCGTCCTCTCTCACTCACTCTAACACACTTTCTGCTGAGATCCCATTCTGTTGATGACCTTAATTTCGGCTGAGAAGACAAGCACAACAGAATACATTAAGTTAACCACATTTGGCCAGTTAACCAGCTGGTGGTCTCCTCATGGTGGAAGAAGTAATGAGCTTTGAGTCTCGGCTTGTGGCTGACAATTACTTCCAGAACATTATTAGAGTACCTTCTGTCTAAATGCTCTCAAAACAATGGAGGAGCTAAACAGAAGTTCCTGAAAGACCTGAGACAGAATATGTTTCTTTTCTTTCCAGATCTGACGAAACAGGTTGACACTTGACATGGCTCGCGGATGCAAAGGGATAATTGAGTCTAATTGAGAGAAAGAAGTTTGTAGTGTAAGCGTCTGAGGAAGTAGTCTACGAAAGCTTATGCTACAAACTTCTTTCTCTCAATTACTCACAAAGGTGCTACATATCCCTTTGCACACCAATCCAGACTAACACAGCTATATCTTTGAATGGTCTCATGGAATTACCTGAGTGTGGAAGACTCATCTAGGCACAGTCGGAAGGACAGAAATCTTGTGATTTTCATCAGGTGCCTGTCCAGCTTTCTCTAGAAGAAAAGAAACCCAATACACACCAGGATTATCACCCATAGTTCTGGAGTTCAATTCCAACAGCATCTGGATGATATTTAACTCAAGAACCTGCTAACCAAATCATAGAAGAGTCCACTTCAGTCTTGAGCCAGTTTTCTCAAGTCTGGAGCTCCTATTAACAAATTGAATGAAGATGTGATGGAAATTAGGTCAGAGAGTTTAGGAGAAAGGACAACACCAGAAATCAGTGTGGTGGTTCTCAAATGGTCAGAATAGGTATGAACTCTAGGAGTGAGCCAAGACTCCTTCTGCACCACTCTGTCTGTCTGTCTGTCTGTCTGTCTGTCATCTACCTATCTATCTATCTATCCACCCTCTCAGAGAAACTTCGTTAAGGAGACACAGTACATAACTTAACAGTCACTGAGTTATGTGATGATTGTCCATAAGTGAATTGCAATGCTGCAGAAATGAAACATGCAAATAAATGTAAAATGCATGGCTGCTATGCACAATGCCCATCTGCATGCGCAATGCCCAATGTGTGTGTATATACGCCATGCTCAGTGGGACGGTATGAACAGCAGCTCTGCATGAAAGCTCCAGTTCCATAAATTTCAGCTGAATGTCGACTTCGGCATCAGACAAATATGTCCAACCATTTCTTTAGGGGAATTTACATGTGTGTAAGAAACCAATTGGGTGCCAGGGGTATGTATCATACATACAGACTTTGGCCTAGAGCTACAAGGGGCTTGCATGTGCATATCTATGCTCACAGAATATATGCGTTGAATGGCAATGTTGCATAACTGAATGCCCAGCTGAACATGCAATTGAAAGATCCTTCACAAGAAGTGTGCTGACAAGAGATCAGATGGCGATTGTTCAGGAGTGCTCCGTTTGTGTCTTCCTGCATGGCAGGGAGTTGGACTAGATGGCCTTTCCGGATGCTTCCTGTTCTAGGATTCTCTGCTTCACGGGCGTGCATATTTTAGGTCACTGTTGTTTAGAGTTTTTGCTTGGACTTTAAAAATGCCCGCTGACAATAAAGTGGGTCCATTCCACCCACTCGCTTTGCAACAGCTTGGAGGGGGGTGGTCTTCCTTTTTATCAAAGTCTTTGTGTGTTCGTGCGGTCAATTCCTTTCTGACTGGTTTAGGACTAACTGGCAGCTCCGTGCTCATTTGGGAGCACGGCAGGGCTGGCGTTTCTGACAGCTCCAGTTCCATGACTTTGAACTGAAGGGGTCCGTTCCACACCAGACAAAACCGTCCAACAGTTGCTGCACGAGGACGTGTGTAAGACGCCAACAAGATACCTACCTGATGATTCTAACTTGTGGATTTTAACAAGTAATTTTAAATAGAGATGGTCAGTTTTTAGGTATTTGGTTTTTTCTCTTTCAAGATAATATGCATTTTCCACTGTTCTAATTGATGTTTTGTTTTTAAATGTTATATGTTGTATGTTAATCTATTGTTGTCCTCCGCCTCAATCCATGAGGAGAGACAAGTAAAAATCATCATCATCATCATCATCATCATCATCATCATCATCATCATCATCCCAGCAGTGTGTGTGGAGGGGGAGAGAGAGAGAGAATGTCTTCAGGAATTAATGCCTCACTTTTCTTGCCCAAAAATAGCAGTTCCTGGAAGCGGATTAAAAAATATCTTTAAAGCCATTAAAGCAGTAATCATTTATTAACATGCACTGACAACATCCTAAAAGGAGCAGAAAAGATGAAAACACACTTGAGTGAGTAATCAATAACTGAAATTAAGCAAGAAAAGAATCAAATGCTCATTTAAACAGAAGTGTCATCAGCGGCTGGCAGAACTCAGGTAAAGGGAAAGATGCATTAACAGCCCTGAGGTACAGCAGTCCCCAAATATTGTCCTGCCCTACTGTTATGAAGAAACAAAAGCCAAGCCTGTGTCTTTACCAGGGAAATTTGGGGCATGGCAAGGCCTGAAAACTGAATCCTGGCTTTGCCCCAGAAATGACGGTTTCCAGTCCTCTCTCCTTCTGCGTGTTTCATCTCTTCAGCCTTGTTGACCTTCAGCTAACAATAACAAAAGAGCAGAAACTGGCAAACAAATTGGGGCCACAAAGAATATTTGTAATATTTCTTGCAAGAAGAAGACATTAAACAATGGCTTGCACCCTGTTAGTGACTGACACTCATTTAAGTTCCCCTGCAGACGTGGCTGGTGAAACAGAAGGGGACACGAACATGGCTTCACTTGGGCTATCTGGGAAAAAATCCTTGCCTCCCTTTAGAACGGTATGCTGTAGTTTCAGGAATCTTTCTACAGAAAAACCAGTGGACGCAGCAAAGTTGGTCCCCAGGGTGCCCCGTTCCTCCCTGGCACATAAGCCTTGTGGGCTTTCCAATAGCAAGGAATGTGGACTTATATATGGACTTATACAGAAGGAGTCACTAGAAGGCCAGTTTTATGCTTGGCCTAGGAACATAAGCAAAACTTCTGCTAGAACTGTCACATGCGCAATGCATGAGCAACTTCTCAACTTCTAGGAAACCAGATTGGAGTGTAATAGATTAAAGAGCTGGGCCAAATTGCCAGAATGAATTTTGACAGGGAGAAATGTAAGGTACTATACTTACGCAGAAAAAATGAAATGCACAGATACAGGATGAGTGACACCTGGCTTGAAAACAGTACGTGTGAAAGGTACCTAAGAGTCTTAGCAGACCACAAGCTGCACATGAGTTAGCAGTGTGATGCAGCAGCCAAGAAAGCCGATGCGATTCTAGGCTGCATCATTAGGAATATAGCGTCTATGGTGAGAGAGTTAATAGGCAAAAGGCCTGGAAACCACGAAGCCTTATGAGTGTCAGTTTAGGGAGCTGGGTATGTTTAGTCTGGAGAAGAGAAGATTAACAGGTGACATGATAGCTATGTTTAAATATCTGATATATGGAAGATGCGACAAGCTTGTTTTCTGCTGCTCTAGAGACTAGGACATGGAGCAATGACTTCAAACTACAGGAAATGGGCTTCTTTCCAAACATTAGGAAGAACTTCCCGACAATAAGAACAGTTTGACAATGTAATAGGCTGTTGCCTCAATGGAGTATGGTGGAGTCTCATTTTTTCGGAGGTTTTTAAAGAGAGGTTGGATGGCCACCTGTCAAAGGGAATATTTTATTGTGTCTTCCCGCCTGGTAAAAGGGGGGTGGGCTGGATGGCCCTTGTAGTCTCCTCAGACTCTAAGATTCCATGATTCTAGAGCATATGAGTGCTCAGCTCAAGGTCCCCATTCTATTGGAGTGTGGGAGAGAAATATATTTCTTTCAATAAAGTTGCATTTTTTTATTCGCTGGCATAGCCCTCTGATTTTTCCTGGAGTGGCTGGGAAAAGCAGTTCTCCGTCACTGCATATTTTTATCTGGCGTGGAACAGCTGTGTCAGGACAGTTGTGCATGCAACACCTTTGTGCATGTGGTACCACGTGTATTGCAATCATTGATTTCACATTGTCGGACACGTGATTCTGCAGTCTTACAATTCACCAGTGCCCAGTCATACCTTCTGGAGTGTGAAGTTCCACTCCACTTCTTTGATATAAGCTCTCAGCCAAATATTTCCTGAAAATATCCCTGAAAAAGGAAGAAAAAACCCCAGGCCATTTCTGCACTAGACTGTCATAGTGCTATTATTCCAGTTTCAACATCCTACGGAATCCTGAGGCCTGAAGCCCCTCCTTAAACTGGATTCAGTAGGATGTTAAAACTGGAATAATAGCACTATAACAGTCTAGTGCAGAAATGGTCCCAGAGATCACTTGTTTGAGTGCCTAATGGTTGCAAAAATTTGCAGATATTTCTTCCAGGAGGGATTTTTTCAACTAGATGGTGCAAAGGCTAAAGTGTGTGGGACTGGGCCATACTGAGTACAAATAGGCATCATGGAGTACCCATCATGATTGTTAATAATGGGTAATAATCCAATTACTTTAACACCTCGTTGGTAGCAACTCTTGTCAAGCTGCTGAGGGGACGAAAGAGGCAGAGGCTCTGGCCCTACCCGAAACAGCCGCCCCGGTCCAACACCGTCTGCCTGGGCATCTGATTTCACAGATGAAATTGCCTATAATAGGCACGCGTTCAACAGGCCTTGAAAACACACTGCATCCAACAGACAGAGCCTGCAAGGTGTGGCTGCTGTCCTTTGGTGGAAAATAAGCTTTAGAAGCGCCTGGCTGAAGGGGCGCTAAATCGCTCTGCGTCTGCAATTAGGAGCGTGGCTTTCGGAGTTACAGGGGCCGACAAAAGCTGTGCAGCAGAACTTCTCTCCTCACCTGCTCCCAATTCCCCTTCATTGACATGATTGATGCTTGTCAGAAAGTCTCTTCAGCCACAGTTAAGTTCAGCCTCGGATTTTATCTCCAAATGTTACGCTCCTGTAACGAGACAGGGTGGAACCGTTTATTCTAAACTCTTCAAAGCTGCAGAGTTTTAACAGCCAAAACCAGGGCAAAGCAGGGTTTTACAAAGAGGAAAAAAGACTTTCAGAATATAGTCTATACATGTCCAAGCCAATTCCACCACAGTGTGCTTGAAAACTTTGCTTTATTGGGCTGGTCCTAGGTGAGTAGGGGTGACCTGTGGTGATTGAGAAGCAGAGCTTGGAACAGTTGCTATCACATGCCTTCAAGTCATCTTCTTGGCAAAATTTATTCAGAGGAGGTTGGCCAAGGCCTTCCTCTGAGGCTGAGAGAGTGTGACTCGCCTGAGGCCACCCAGGGGTTTCCATGGCTGAGCAGGGATTCAAACTCTGGTCTCCAGAATCACGGTCCAATGCTCAAACCACTACACCACGATGGCTCTCTTAGACTGATAGGTTTGAAAAATAATTTGATAGTGTTATTAGTTGGAAACTGATTCATTATCACCTGTACTGATAACTGAATTGGTGTCCTTGGTTTGGGTTTTGTTGATTAACTTGTGAAGGGGAAAGGGACACTCATATGGCTACACTTGGACTAACTTGGAAAAACGCTTGCACCCCTTCAGAAATGTTCGCTGGAGTTTCGGGGACTTTTCCCCAGAAAAACAACCCAACACAACAAAGGTTACCACCTCTATATTTAGTCTATCTCCAGAAAATGGTGTGTTGTGGGCCTTCTGACAGCAAGGAGCGAGGACAGGGAGTCTGTAGAAGGCCGGTTTAGATGCCCGGCCTGGAAAGAGAACCTAAAAATCTGGGCAAGAAGATAAGTTAGACGGAAAGCTACCTCTGCACGTGCTCAACGCGTGAGGGACCCATCGGTTTTTAGCACCGTCCGTTAGAGCGCACAAGGACCGAACGGCAGGGCCATCCAGGGCTGTCGGAGTGAGAGACAGAAATGCTTAGCTTTCAATAAAGTTGTACCCGCGGCTCACCAGTCCTGGCCTGCTTATTTTCCCTAAGGTGACTGGAAGAAGCCGTTCCACCTCACTTATTAATGAAACTGTTAATTTTCAGAGAGGAGTGGGATATACAGTCATCCCTCCACATTCACTAGGAAGAGGGCACGGGACCCCCCGTGAATGTGGAAAAACCGTGAATAACTCTAGCCCTCCAAAATCATACTTAACACACACAAAAAGTATGTTCGCCCTATCCAACCCACCGTGGGTTCCTTTGAGGCGCGAGGGTTCCTTCACAGGGCGGAGTCGGGCGGCTGGTGGGGCCTACGGCCACCTCCCCTGCTGCCCCACGCCATTTTAAAGAGGGACTTACGAGCCTCTTTCACAGTTCCTCCGTCTCACGAGGCTTGCCGTCCCTCTTAAAAATCGCACGGGGAGGCAGCAGAGCTGACAGCAAATAATCCGTGAATAACCAAATCCGCAAAAGTGAAACCCACAGATGTGGAGGGCTGACCGTGTACATAAAATGAAAATGCTTTAACGTCTGGCTACGGGGACCCAGCCAGACGCTTCTCAGATCTCCAGCTGCTCGCATCAGGCTCGGGACGGCCACGCGAGGAGGGGCTGCAGGGGCTCCGCCACAGGTCCAGGGAGAAGGGGGGACGAGAATACCGCCTCCACATCATCCAAAAACAGACACACGGGGTGTAAAGTGGGCTCATACCTCCGTATGCCACTCACAGAATGCCAGCCACTGTTTCCTTTTCTACAGTGAAATCTTTTATAGCGAAATCAAACCACTACACCACAGGCCATTTCCACACTAGACAGTTATAGCGCTATTATTCCACTTTCAACATCCTGTGGAATTTTGGGGTTTGCAGTTTAGGGAGGGGCCTTTGAGGAGAGGAGGAAGTGGAGGAACTGTAAACCCCAGGATTCCATCGGATGTTGAAAGTGGAATAATAGCACTATAACAGTGTAGCGAGGAAACGTCCATACTCACTGTCTTTAACTGATATAGTTCCATATAATGGGATTCTGGGATATTTATTTGCTTATATTATATTGTATTATTTTTCTCTATTTCATTTATTTTAATTTTTCTATCCTGCCCTATATCAAAAGATTGCAGGGCCATGTACAAGTACAATTTTTTAAAAAATAAACACAATTTAAATGAACCAAAAGCAGATTTAAACACATCAACAAGTAAAACCTGGTTGAAAAAGTTAAAACAGCTTAACACCACATGTTTAAGCATTTGTAATAAATCAGCAAAGCCCAAAGGCTTTCAGAAAGAGTCGTGCTTTTGTTTCATCGCCTAAATGAGGTTAGCATTGGTGCCATTCGGGCCACCAGGGGGAGTCGTTCTACCACTGTGGTGCCACAGGTGAGAAGGCCCCGCTCCCACAGCCTCACTGGTGGGACACAGAAGAGGGATTGTCCAGCAGACCTCCATCCCTGGGCAGGTATGTATAGCGAGAGGTGTTCCTTCAAGTGTACCAATGCCTCAGCAAACTATAATTCCCAAGATTCCATAGGAAGCAGCTATAGCAGTTAACGTTAATAACGAATTACTCTCCCAGAGATTAAAGGGGAAATCAGACGATGAGATACAGAAAGAATGGCAAATTGTAACGGGTAATTGCTGGGTTTTAACAGCTGGAAATATGTAATTCATGATTAAAGTTATATTATGTGGGGGCGACAGGATATAAATCAAGAAGCGGAAATATGAAGAATGAAATGTAAGAACTATCAGATAAACTAACAGTATAATGTTGTACAGTACCTAAAGCTTGTAGAAATCTGGAAAATGAAATCTAGATCAATGTGGAAGATCAGATATATTTCAATGAAGCTGACAATCAAATATGTATGTTTTATAATGAGAATTTGTGAATAAAATGATTTAAAAAAAATAACGAATTACTAACAGGGGGAAGAGAAAAGGCAGAACTACTTAACATCTTCTTTGCCTCAGTTTTTCCCAGAAGGATACAAGCGCTCAACCTGGCGGTCGGGGAGCAGGTGAGGAAGCAGGGGAAATGAGGCACATAATAGGTAGACGGGTGGTACAGGAATACCTGGCCACACTGGATGAATTCAAGTCTCCAGGGCCAGAGGAATTGCATCCTCGGATAGTAAAAGAACTGGCAGAGGTCATTTCAGAACCGCTTGCTATAATCTTTGAGAAATCTTGGAGGACAGGAGAAGTTCCAGCAGACTGGAAGAGGGCAAATGTTGTTCCCATCTTCAAGAAGGGAAAAAAAGAGGACCCAAACATTTATCGCCCGGTCAGCCTGACGTCAGTACCCGGAAAGATCCTGGAGCAGATCATTAAGCAGTCAGTTTCTAATCACTTAGAAAGCAACACGGTAATCACGAGAAGTCAACATGGACTTCTCAAAAATAAGTCATGCCAGACTAATCTTATCTCTTTCTATGATAGAGTTACTAACTTGATAGATGAAGGGAATGCTGTGGATGTAGCATATCTCGATTTCAGTAAGGCCTTTGACAAAGTTCCCCATGACATTCTTGCAAAGAAGCTAGTAAAATGTGGGCTGGACAGGGCTATTGTCAGGTGGATCTGTAACTGGTTGACTGACCGTTCCCAAAGGGTGCTCACCAATGGCTGCTTTTCATCCTGGAGAGAAGTGACCAGCGGGGTGCCACAGGGCTCCTGTGCTCCAGTGCTGTTCAATATCTTCATCAACTACTTGGATAAAGAAATAGAGGGCATGCTCATCATCAAATTTGCAGGTGACACCAAATTGGGAGGGGTTGCTAATACGCCAGAGGACAGGATCAACATTCAAAATGACCTGGTCAGATTGGAGAGCTGGGCCAAGGCTAATAAAATGACATTCAACAGAGAGAAATGTAAGGTCCTGCACTTAGGTAGAAAAAATGGAATACAGAAATATAGGATGGGGGACACGTGGCTGGATAGCAGTACGTGTGAAAGGGATCTAGGAGTCTTAATAGACCACAAGCTGAACATGAGTCAGCAGTGTGATGCGGTAGCCAAGAAAGCCAATGCAATTCTCGGTTGCATCAATAGGAGTATGGTGTCTAGATCGAGGGAGGTACTGGTACCACTCTACTCTGCTTTGGTTAGACCTCATCTTGAATCCTGTGTCCAGTTCTGGGCACCCCAATTCAAGAAGGACATGGTCAGGTTGGAGCAGGTCCAGAGGAGGGCGACCAAAATGGTGAAGGGCCTGGAAGCCAAGCCCTATGAGGATAGACTTAGAGAGCTGGGTATGTTCAGTCTGCAGAAGAGAAGGTTAAGAGGGGACATGATAGCCATGTTTAAATATTTGAAGGGATGCCATGTAGAGGAAGGAGAGGGCTTGTTTTCTGCTGCTCCAGAGACCAGAACAAGGAGCAATGGATTCAAGCTGCAGGAAAGGAGATTCCACCTGAACCTCAGGAAGAACTTCCTGACGGTCAGGGCTGTCTGGCAGTGGAATCTGCTGCCTGGGAGTGTGGTGGAGTCTCCTTCCTTGGAGGTTTTTAAGCAGAGGCTGGATGGCCATCTGTCGGGAGTGCTTTGAGGGTATTCCTGCATGGTAAGGGGTTGGACTGGATGGCCCCTGTGGTCTCTTCCAACTCTACATTTCTATGATTCTATGATTCTATGTGGAGTCCTGTGTTATGTGAGCAGGATCCTAGGATTTGCAATTTAGGGAGCAGCTATTTTGAATTCTCAACCAGATTGCTCCAGGGCCTCACCAAACTACATGTCCCAGGATTCCATAGGAGCCAGACACGGCAGTAAAACTGGAACCATAGCGCTGTGATTGCATAGTATAGAAAGGTCCAGATCATGGAGAGTGGGAGAAGTGCAAAGTAGGGGAAGAAGTCAACATGTCTCACTTGACAGGTTTCTCAAAAGATGCCCTTCCACCCAAGAATGGGTTGGTCTTCTGCTCTGTGTGTGTCTTCAAAAGAGCGTCATGAATTGATTTTGGAGGCTGTTTTGCCTCTCAGAGCTGCGCTGGCTCCTCTCCAGCTGGTGTGCATTCTGTCAGAAAAGCCCTGGCCTTCCCCTCAGGAATCCACCTTTTGATGAAATATTGAAAGAGGTTATTCAGTCTTATTTCCAACAACTGTATAACTCAAAGGCTCTTAAACTCCAGCCGTTTGTGCAGCTTTGAACATCTGAACAGCATGAGCTCAAGAACATTTATTTTTCAGTGTACAGTAAAGACAACGGAAGACCAAAGGTTCATTCACATCACTATGGGAATGCCAAGCAGAAGTCATCTGAAACCGTACCCTTGCTTTGGACCCACCTCATATTCGGGGCAGTGCTTTCCCATTGCATCCTGCTATGTGACAGTAATCACCTGTGATCCCACTACAGAGGGCCCAGCTTGGGGAACCTCAGTTTCATTATCACTGACAATGGAGCCATGCCACTACACCCTACAGGTTGAGCATCCCTTATCCAGAATGCTTGGGACCACAGGTGTTTCAGATTTTGGATTTTTTTTTATTTTGGAATGTAGCAGGCCTGCATTTAACACAAGTTCATGCTATGTGGTTTCAATTATAGGCTGGCTCCCAGTCCTGCTTGTACCGCTTGTGGTATCTGGCCACTGCTACCTCCTGCTACAAACTCTTCTCACAGTGCCTGGTGCTCCTGGGTGCTGGTGATGATTATGACATTTCCTCTTCTGACATATCAGACAATCAAAATTGACAGTGTTCAGCAGCCACGATGCCTTCCTCATTCATTTCAGGTTAGAAACAGAGTGTTCTAAACTGCATACCACACTCAATCCAGGAACAGATCCCTCGTGTAATAAATAGACCTACTGTGTTTGCATAGAAATAAAGAGATTAAATTCCATTCTTTCGACATGGGATCCCCTCTTTCATCAGTCCTTCTCCTCTTGTGTTCTTCCTGTAGGGAACATGAGGGAATCATGGAGGCTCACTTGGGACCAAAAGCAAACTGACAGGAGAAAAAAGGCCCCAAGCTGACTGAGAGGCATCCATCATTCCCATCCAAGCCAGCATCCACAATTTCCTCGTGTTCCCTACTGGGTTCCATGTTTCAAAAGTTTTGGATTTTGGGGCATTTTGGATTCTGGGTATTCTGATAAGGGACATTTAGCCTGTAGTACCTTCGACATACCCCATCTTATCCGACCAAAGAAATGGGGTTCACTTGGTTAATACTTGGATGGGAGAGCCCCCAGAAGGATGTTCAGGTGCAGCCAAAAGGAGTTCTTTTCTCAAGCTGAGGAGAGCTGCGGCTGACAGTCAGAGTTGACTAGACGGGCCAAGGGTCTCAATTAGTACAGGGCAGCTTCTTAGGTCCTGTGAGCCAATGGTGGGCTGATCTTTCTACTTCCTTGAACATATCAGAGCCAACTTGGATCCTGTGCAAGGAGAAAGGCTGAATATCAAAATGAATGAATGCTCACTTGCTTTTGGAAGCTAAGCATAGTGAAGCAACTGGGTGGAGGACAACTAGAAAGAAATCCACTGCCTTTCTTACAAACAAAGAGATCCCACCTAAACACCATGAAGAACTTTTTTACTGTATGGCCAGTACAGGGGAATAGATTATTCAGGAAGGGGTGGGCTCTCCATCTTAGGAGGTCTTTAAACAGAGGATGGGTGGGCATCATCCAGGGGTGCTTTAGTTATGTATTCCTGCATGGCAGGGGGTTGGATGAGATGATCTCTGAGGCTCCTTCCGGCTCTGTGATTCTATGATCTGTCACACCCAAAATATAGCAGAGATTGCTCCCACAGCTTTGGAAGCATGCCCAGCAGCAGAGAATACCTTAGCAGCAATGCACTGTAGCCAGGAAAAACTCACCCACGCCAATTGTTCTCTTCCATCAAGGAGGCAATTTATTCTTCAGTTACAATATGTACATATTTACAAGAATCTCCAGAAGGCATTCCAGTATCCCTCTCACTTGCTCTTTCTGACAGAGCCTCTGGCAGACACGTCAGGCACCATGTGCAACTTGTTGGCTAGCTCTCAGCTACATTTATAATCACACTAGCTGAGGCAATCCTGCCAGCCTTTGTATTCTCCCCACACCTGATGCAACCTTCTCCCCTGGTTGCTCATCAGCATGACTCAGCTACAGTCACATGGCTCTCCACAGGTGCACTGAACGACCCACATCACAAAGTATTTTCTACAGGTTTGGTCCAACCTTTATCCATCTCTTATCATTAATAATTGCAACATGGTCCCCAACCATATGTGACCCAAGCAGCAGCCTTCCAGTGAATGGTGGTCTACAACTTCTCAGCACATCCTCTGTAAGTCTTCTGCAATCTTTTGCTCCACCAGAAATTGATGCAGGAGAACAAATGAAAGATTCTGGCTGAGGCCCTACATGGATGAGAAGGAACATAACTTTTTGCTCATGGAGTTACGTTGCAGCTGTGCCACACGGCCATGTGAGGGAGTTATGAGTCTGTACAACTAAATTGGCATCGTGCAAAGATGCACAATCACAGTGTGCACCTGTACACAAAGTCTGATGTATAGTCATGCTCAGCTGCATGCACAATGTACATTCAAGCACAGGTTGAGTATTCCTTAGCCAGAAATCTGAAATCCAAAATACTGCATTTTATGTATATGCAAATACAAGCATTCCAAAATCCAAACAAAACACAAAATGCTTCTGGTACCAAACATTTTGGACTTAACTTGTACAATGTGCATCCAACCACACCAGTATCTCACGTGGAAATCAGCTTCCACTACCTTGAAATGAATACAACTATTCCATATTGGACAAAGATGTCCAATCATAATTGTTATTACTGTTGTTGCGATTGTTGTTGTTATTATCCAACTTTTTTCCCCAAAATTGAGACCAATAGTGGCTCAGAATTTAAAAATAAAAATAAAAACATATGAAAGTTAAAACACTAAAAAACCAAAGCAGAATTAAACCATTTACTGTATTAAAACAATAACAGTATAAAAGAATAAAATATAGAAAGATCATAAAAACAACAATTAAAATAATACAGCACACACCATTCTTTAAAATGTTTCTGTATTTCTGCATGAGAACTTGCATTCATATAAGACCCCAATGGGACCCTGGCCCTCATGTCACTGCAAAACTCTCATCCCAGCTCCCACCCACCCACCCCGCTGTCATTTGTGTCCCTGCTCCTAAAGCTAGAGACCGCAGACGTCCTTCCCCCTCACGGCCCTTTGGGTCCCCTCCTTCCCTCCCCACAGCTGGCCTCACTGGGGGGTCACTATCACGGCAGGGGCTTCTTCCACAGCTGTGGACGTGGGGTTAACGTGGGCGCTTGACCAAGCCAGCCACGGCAAAAGGCCTTAGAAGACAAAGCCGTTCATCACAGAAGTGTCGCTAAACTTGAAACTGAAGCAACGGGTTGAGATTCGGCGCAGCAGAAGTGAAAAAGCACTGGAAGAAGGAAATTGTTGCTCTGAGACTCCAGCAGTCGGATCGAGGGAATCTCAGTGCATTATGACAGTGGGCTGTTCTACAGAAAATCAGTAATGGGAGAGGAGGGCTATATCCCTGGGTGGGTGGTGGGACACATAGGGAATGCTTCTTGTTTTCAAAAGGACAGATGACCCTCTCAGCACAAAGACAAACCGGAGGTCAACCTAGCATGAGGGTGGGCAATGGTGGCAGCTCTTGGGACTCACGGGGGGGGGGGGGCACACAAAATGCCAAAAAACCCTGGAAGACGCTACAAGTCCATTTCTGGCTGAAAAAAGATTTTGTTGAGAATTCTGTCAGGGTCACAAACTGTGATGAATGGGCTCTCCCGTTATCCGAGAAACACAGCTGGGGGAGCGTATAGTCTCTCCTCCAGGTAAACAAAGGGTTAAGGCTGTGTTTGCCTTAAGTTGCATTTATTGGGAGTGGGCATCACAGGGATTAGGAGAGACACTTGCCCGACGAGGACAATTGGGGAGAAGTGTGGAAGCTTCGAGGTGCTTCCAAATAAGAGGCTGTAAAAACTCAGGGTGTCACGAGGCAGGGAGAAAGACCTAGAGAATGGGACCGTGGGACTGTTGGAAGGCTGCCCTCACCCCATCCCCTTGGGAAGCTTGGTTATTGGCTGGCCAAAGGGGTCCAGATTCCCAGTTTCCCATGAGCATCCAAGACTCAAAACTCCATCTGTATCACGAGGGGAAGTTTCTTTCTTTTCAAGGTTTCTTTTTAACCTTGGCTGAAGATAGCTTAAGCTTTGTAATGACCAGTATCCCTGCCTGAAGGAAGGAACGTCCACGTATAAGACACCCTTTTGCTAATGTCGGTTTACTTGCTTAGAATCAAAGTTTTACTTAAAAGACCTCCTCTTCTCCACGTTCTCTTCACATGCCCTCGCTCGCTGTGCGCACCCACATGCACATGGGATTCTTGCCTCTAGAAGCTGGAGAGGGAAAGTCTCTGCAGAGGCAGAAGTGGAGAAAGAGCCAGCTAAGCCCCTCAAGGTTACTGAGCCACGTGGGGTAAATTAGGGGGTGGTGATTACTAGATAGTCTTCAGGGGTGCCCTCTTCTACTCAAGAGAGGGAGATGGGGCTACAGTGAAGGTCGCACAAGCACGTGGACGTTCCTTTTCAGAAGCAGTTGGACATATGTCAGCAGTGTGATGCAGCAGCCAAGAAAGCCACTGTGATTCTTGGTTGCATCAATAGGAACATGGTGTCCAGATCGAGGAAAGTAACAGTACCACTCTATTCTGCTTTGGTCAGACCTCGTCTGGAATACTGTGTCCAGTTCTGGGTACCTCAGTTCCAGCCTCGAACATGTCTAGAGGAGGGTGGCCAAAATGTTTGAAGGCCTGGAAACCATGAAGCCCTATGAGGAGCAGCTTCGGGAGCTGAGGATGTTTAGCCTGGAGAAGAGAAATTTAAGAGGGGACGTGATAGCCAGGGACAGAGTTTATTGGACAGGTTGCAAGATGGGATCCCATGCACTTCTGCAACTTCAGAATTTATTTAATCTTCCTAATGGATATACAGAGGCACGCTTCCTGCGAGACTGGAGCAGTAGTTATCCATCTTGACTGGTAGCCCTTGATGGACCTTGGTCTCCCCTAAATCTACCCTGAGCTCACCATTCCTTAGCATTCCTGCCCCCAAATTGTGTGCAATTAGGAGTGCATAAGAACGTACCTGCTTCTTTGTTCTACCTCTTCCCTCAGCATCAGTGATAACGGCCTTCCTTGCTTTGTGCAGGCAGGTGAAGTGAACGAGACTAATGAACCTCAAGTAGCACTTTGTTAAAAAAGAGGGTAATTTAATTTTAATGCTTTTGGAGAGAACTGCCTTCTTCTTTAAGAAGTAGAGGCCTCCAGCTATTCTACCTTATTGGACAAGCCAGCCGACTTGTTAACATTAAGAGCAGCTATTTTAATGGCATTTATCCGCCCCTACTGCGAACGGCTCTTCCATTATCACGTCCTCCTGGAAGTAGCAAAGCTTATTGTGTTTGGGCTCCCAGCCTTGTCAAGAGCTTGTAAGCCTCCTTCTTTAAGGAAGACGGGGGAACAGGAGGCAGAGAAGGAAAAAAAGAAGAACAGAAAAGGGAACTCCGGATTCAGCTCTCCTGCATCATTTAAACAGGCACAATTACCCCAAAAATCAGATGGGCTCCTCATAAGCACCTCAGCCTCATAAAGGGAAATAAGTCATTCATATTATCACAGAAAACTGCTACTTTAGTGTGGCACTGAGGGGGCATTGGGCAACATAGCTTAGCTGCAATATTTTCGCTTTATATTTTAAGCTCCAGTTCACTCATGTTTCACATACACACGCACAGAGAGAGAGAGAATCATAGAATCATAGAAATGTAGAGTTGGAAGAGACCACCAGTCCAACCCCCCGCCATGCAGGAACACCCTCAAAGCACTCCCGACAGATGACCATCCAGCCTCTGCTTAAAAACCTCCAAGGAAGGAGACTCCACCACACTCCATGAGGCAGCAGATTTCACTGCCGGACAGCCCTGACCTTCAGGAAGTCCCTTCCTGAGGTTCAGGTGGAATCTCCTTTCCTGCAGCTTGAATCCATTGCTCCTTGTCCTGGTCTCTGGAGCGGCAGAAAACAAGCCCACTCCCTCCTCTACATGGCATCCCTTCAAATATTTAAACATAGCTATCAAGTCCCCTCTTAACCTTCTCTTCTGCAGACTGAACATACCCAGCTCTTTAAGTCTATCCTCATAGGGCTTGGCTTCCAGGCCCTTCACCATTTTGGTCGCCCTCCTCTGGACCTGCTCCAACCTGACCATGTCCTTCTTGAATTGAGGTGCCCAGAACTGGACACAGGATTCAAGATGAGGTCTAACCAAAGCAGAGTAGAGTGGTACCAGTACCTCCCTCGATCTAGACACCATACTCCTATTGATGCAGCCGAGAATTGCATTGGCTTTCTTGGCTGCCGCATCACACTGCTGACTCACGTTCAGCCTGTGGTCTATTAAGACTCCTAGATCCCTTTCACATGTACTGCCATCCAGCCACGTGTCCCCCATCCTATATTTCTGCATTCCATTTTTTCTACCTAAGTGTAGGACCTTACACTTCTCTCTATTGAATTTCATTTTGTTAGCCTTGGCCCAGCTCTCCAATCTGACCAGGTCATTTTGAATGTTGATCCTGTCCTCTGGCGTATTAGCAACCCCTCCCAATTTGGTGTCATCTGCAAATTTGATGAGCATGCCCTCTATTCCTTCATCCAAGTCATTGATGAAGATATTGAACAACCCTGGGCCCAGGACAGAACCCTGTGGCACCCCGCTGGTCACTTCTCTCCAGGATGAAAAGCAGCCATTGGTGAGCACCCTCTGGGAACGGTCAGTCAACCAGTTACAGATCCACCTGACAGTAGCCCTGTCCAGCCCACATTTTACTAGCTTCTTTGCAAGAATGTCATGGGGAACTTTGTCAAAGGCCTTACTGAAATCGAGATATGCTACATCCACAGCATTCCCTTCATCTCTCAAGCTAGTAACTCTATCATAAAAAGAGATAAGATTAGTCTGGCATGACTTATTTTTGAGAAATCCATCTTGACTTCTCGTGATTACCATGTTGCTTTCTAAGTGATTAGAAACTGACTGCTTAATGATCTGCTCCAGGATCTTTCCGGGTACTGACGTCAGGCTGACTGGGCGATAAATATTTGGGTCCTCTTTTTTTCCCTTTTTGAAGATGGGGACAACATTTGCCCTCTTCCAGTCTGCTGGAACTTCTCCTGTCCTCCAAGATTTCTCAGAGATTATAGCAAGCGTTTCCGAAAGGACCTCTGCCAGTTCTTTTAATATCCTAGGATGCAATTCATCTGGCCCGGGAGACTTGAATTCATCCAGTGTGGCCAGGTATTCCCGTACCACCTCTCTACCTATTATGTGCCGCATTTCCCCTGCTTCCTCACCTGCTCCCCAACCGCCAGGTTGAGTGCTTGTATCCTTCTGGGAAAAAACTGAGGCAAAGAAGGTGTTAAGTAGTTGTGCCTTTTCTCTTCCCCCTGTTAGTAATTCGCCATCTTCTCTGCGCGGAGAGAGAGAGAGAGAGAGAGAGACTCAGGAGACCAGGGTTTCAGCCATGGAAACTCACAGTGACCCCAGGCAAGTCACACTCTCTCAACCTCAAAGGAAGGCTGCGGCAAACTTCTGAATAAATCCCACTAGGGAAAGATTGCCTTGGGTTATAGACATACAACAAGGAAGCCAGCATGTAGCAATTTGAGTGTCGGACTAGAACTCTGGAAGACCTAGGTTACAAATTCCTGCTCAGCCACAGAAACCCACAGGATAAACTTGGGCAAGTCACACTTCCTCAACCTTTAGAGGAAGGATGCTCCTCTGAATATATCTTTAACATGTAGCAGTTGTGCAGTGGTTTGTGTATTGAACTAGGACTGAGAAAGACACAGGTTCCGATCCCCACCCAGCTGAGGAACCCCCCTGAGTGACCTTGGGCAAGTCCCAGCCTCTTTTCTCAGCTTCAGAGGAAGGCAAAGGCAACCATGCTCCGAAGCATATTCTCCTGCCGAGAAGACCCAGGCAGAGGATCACCATAAGGTGTGTCCAGATGTCTTGGGCCATTTCCACACCTTACTGGTTCCTGTAGTCGTCCCATCACGATCCCAGCAGTGCCTTTGGCAAAGATGGTACACCTGAGATGGCATCAGGTTCTGAACGCTCTCTACTGTACCCTTTCAGCCTCAGTGAATGAGTAGCATTATGCCACCGGTGTTCCCACCACATTACAGCGTCATTGGCAAGTCTTGTTTCTCTCCTTTTCCTTGCCCCACAGCTCGTGATTACTCATGTTATTTGTTTTGTTTTGTTTTGAAGCCATACTAGCACAGCAATGTTGTAACGTCATGACATGCCAGTATGCTATTGCATTTTTGCACTATAATGCTAAAAAATGTATTAAGAAATTTTCAAAAAATTAACGCAAAGGCGAAATTTAAAATAAACCTGGAGAGGTGATAGATTCCAAACTTACCACACCATGGGAGTAGTTGAGGGAGGGACAAGCCAGGCACGCCCACACCCTGCCCACTCCTGGATTGGCGATGACAGGAAGTTGTCAGAAGTTCTTGTTTTAAAGGAACCTTGGCCTCATCTGGACATGGGGTCTCTCCTTTTATTTTAATAATTAAATTTAAAAGAAGGCAATTCCCCACTTCAGTTGTTCGGGCTCTCAGGGGGACACTTGTAATGCAATAACACTCATTAGAGGCTATTAGATCAGCTTTCTGACATCCTTTGCAATTTAGCCACCTATTAACAATCTGAACCCAAGGAGACGCCCCACTTGCTTTTGCAACTCCAAGACCTTCCTGGTGCACCCAAAGGCAGGGTCTCTCTCCAAGAGTTAAGAGCCTACCGAAAGAGCAGAAATAGATGAAGGACATCCATTAGAGAGTCAGAGCATGGTTCTCCTAGAAGTTTTTAGGTCCACTGGATCCATTTGATTCCAAATCCCTCCTGGTTCACGAACCAGACAGATCTTCCCCAACAGACCTTAACCAAATTTGTCTCCCTGCTTCACTGCCAATGCCTCCTCCACATAATGTTCAGGCTTCCACTGGCCTGTCCCACCTCACCCTCTGGCATCTGAGGAATCTGAAGGAGAGGGGTTGGCTTTCAAGGTGTTTCCAGCTCCAGGTGTCAGCTTCCTCTCTGGGCAAAGCAGCTGAGGGGATCTCTCCTCATCCTGACAGACCCTGAAGAGATGCTCCCATTCTTTGAAGTCCAGCAGACAACAAAAAGCTTCATAGGAGTCAATGCCTTTTAAACAAAAGACGTTAACTCACCAAATACCTGGCTCCCATCAGCTGCACAAAGTCCTCATTGCTTGCAACCATTCGGTTTCTTTGCCCGGCAGTCTGCTTCTTGGAATTCCAAGCGTCTGGACTTGGATACATTTAACAGCTCCTTGCCTCTTTTTGGCTTTGGTTGTTTAGTTAGGTAGGGGGCACCAGGTGGCTTCATGCTGACTCAAAGCAGTTAGAAGAAGGAGGGCACCCAACAGCACTGAGGGGAGGGACTCTTATAGGGGTATGTAGAGATTAGGATGGGTTTGCAGAGAGCGAGTGAATCACCGAACCCCCCAACCAACGAACAAGAGGGAGGGCAGATCAGAGACTGAAAGGGATGCCTGCCACTCCCACTACTGTTTATAGAATCATAGAACGATCAAGTTGGGAGGGCCATCTAGCCAGAACAAGTCTGGTGGGTGGGTGATATCTGTGGGATTCTGGGAGTTGTAGTGTCTGATTTTAATCTAATTGTTAGTTCCAACAAGAGGAGACCAATACAATCCATAGAATTTAACAGATACAATCCATGGAACTTAGGTAAGCATCAACTATGTTCCCACTGATTCAATGGATCCATTCTAGTTGGGAACAACACTTTGACTTAGCCTCAAAAAGTAACCATTACAAAAGCTATCATGGATAAAGTGACACCATGACTGAGCTAGGATAGTCATTGATTTGATTCTCCAGGCATTTGGGAACTCCAGCCTCCAGAAGCCCAGTCACCCAGCATGGCCAGTGGTAAGAGATTCTGGAAGCTAACGTCCAGAACACCTAAAGAACTGTTGAGTTATGTAAATTACCTCTGGTCATTATTTTTGCTTTCTTCATGTTCAGCTGTAAACCTGCCTTTCCACCTTCTTCCTTGACTTTCTTCAGTAGTCGTTGCAAGTCTTGGCTATTTTCTGCTGGTAGCATGGTATGCATATCTTAAATTCTTCCTCTAATGTTCCTCAGAGTCTAATCCAGTTTTGCATTCAGCATACAAGTTAAACATATAAGGTGGTAAAAGGCAGCCTTGCCTGACCCCGTGCCCATTGGAAACCTGAATACAGATTACCCATTTCTTTAAAAGAGGCCCATTGTGTTTCATGATCTACAAAGTCAAAGGCTTTGCTATAATCTATAAAGCACAAGCTGGTTTTCTTCTGAAATTCTTTGGTGCGCTTAATTATCCAACATATGTTTGCAATATGATCCCTAGTGCCTCTTCCTGTTCTGAACCCAGCTTGGATGTCTGGCATTTCTCATTCCATATACAGTAAAAGTCTTTGTTGTAGAACCTGGAGCATCCTTTTGCTTGCATGGATAATTAATGCAACAGTCCAGTGGTTACTACAATATGTGTCCCTTTTCTTGGGGACTGAAGTGTATATTTAGTGTTTCCAGCCTGTGAGCTGTTCTTTTCTTTTCCACATTTGTTGACAGATCTTTGTTAGATTCTGTCTGTGTAGCTTGAAGCAGCTGTTCCTGGTGATTTATTTCTCCTAAGTGCCCTGCGCTTCCTAAAATTGTAGGCTCATCTTCAAATGGTTCTTCCTTGAATGAATCTGTCATCCTTCATCTCTTTTATATACAGTGGGCCCTTGGCATCCATGCAGGGTTGGTTCCCCAACCCTCAGCAGATACTGCCCCCCCCCCCAAAATGCAAATGATCAAGTCCCTATTAATGAAATAGCAGAGGGTAGAAGTGGAGGCAGGGCCAAGTCCCAGCTGGCAGGCATGCCATGAGGCAAGTATTCTTCAGCCTCCACTGCTTTCCGGTAATGTGTAAATGCAGATACAGTAATAGAAAAAAGGTCTAGTGCGGCCAAGAACCAGGCAGTCTCAGGGCAGCAGCAGAGGCAATGGCACAATCCAGGTACCAGGCATGCATTCTTAGGCCTTGCAAAGTGGGCAATTCATGTGATCCCCAGAGGTGCGGCATCAAGAAGAATGGATGCCTTATGACACACTTGCCACCACCCCCCACACAAAGCTTCAGGCTGTCATGTTCGGGAGGTTTTGGGACAGAGCACAAGGGCAACAGAAGAGCCGTCTGTGCCCTCTCCAAACAAGGACTTGTGGACATGGTAAAAGTCATTCAAATAAGGCCTCCTTCTGCACAGGACTAAGAAGCATTAGTAATGGTGCCACTGCCGTTGTCTTGGAGAGATTCTCCACCGGTGCAACCCCACCCACCGAAGCCTGTCTGATGTGGGGACCCTCCCAGCAGCCCTGCTGCCATCAGCATGGCCTCTTGCCTCACAGGAGCACCCAATCCCACCAGAGCAAAAAGGTAGCGCTAAGGTGGGATATCATATCGTTGTTGTCATGTTTCCAGCTTAGGGTGACCTAAGGCAAACCTGTTATGGGGTCTTCTGGGGCCGACAGTGTGTGATGCTCCGAAGGTCACCCAGTGGGCTTTTTGTGGCTGAGCAGGGGACTGACCCCTGGCCTCCAGGGTCATAATCCAACCCTTAAGCCACTATGCCACAATGGTTCATATCCTATCCTATCACATTTCCAATTTTTTCCCAAGGACAATGGTTCTGCCAGGTGGTACCTTGCTGAGATCCCGCTTCTTGTCAAATAAATGGACATGTGGATGGAGCAGCATGGACAGTGACATCACAGATAATATGGCAACCGACCTCTGAAGCTTCTAGAACAAGAAGTTAGTCCTTAGCAACAGGAAGAAAGGAAAGGCACAAGAGGAAAGGGGAGACCACACCCAGAATGAAACACCGTGTCCCTGGGCTATTCCCCCAGATAGAAAAGCCATGAAACCAGCCTGGCCTTGGGACACTTTTTTGGAAATCACTGCCCTCCAGTAAGACCAAAGGCAAGAAAGGAACAAGCGTTCTACCAAGTCGGCATCTCAGGCACCAAAGAAAACTCTCAGAATCGCTGCCTTAAACAACCCCGGCGCTGCCACATTCACATGGAGGAAGAATGGATGAATCTGAGGCCCCCCTCAACCCTGACGTGCTCGAGAGCAATGAAGCAAATCAAGAAAGGCTAGAAATAGAGGAACAGAAAGACAGTGACGAGATCCACGTGGGGAGTAACAATGAGGAGAGACCACATCATGAGAGTGGAGACGCCGTGGAGGAAGATTTCCTTGAGGTGGCTGATTCTGCGGCAGACCGAGTGCCACAACCTGAGAGCAAAGGAAGCCTTTTGCTAGAGCAAAATGATCAAATCAACTCCCCTCCCGCTAGTAAAACGGGAAGCATAGCGTCGCTCAGGAAACAGTCAAGAAGTAGCCAGCAGCTCCCGGCTCAGGAACAGCAACTCCCCAGCCAGGAGTCACGTCGTGCCAGTGAAGTCTGTGGCCAAGAATCACGCCGTGGCAGCCAGGTCCTTGGCCAGGATTCACGACGTGGTAGCCAACTCCCTGGACAAGAATCACGCCGTGGCAGCCAACAGCCTGGACAGGATTCACGCCGTGGCAGCCAACAGCCTGGACAAGAATCACGCCGTGGTAGTCAACAACCTGGACAAGAATCACGTCGTGGTAGTCAACAACCTGGACAAGAATCACGCCGTGGTAGTCAACAACCTGACCAGGGTTCGCGTCGTGGCAGTCAGCCCCCGGGTGAAATATCCAAGGAGTTCCCTAGCCAGGACTTACGCCGTGGAAGTCAGCTTGCAGCTGAAGAATCCCAGGAAAGTCAAAATCCCCCTGGGGAAGAATCACGCCGTGGCAGTCAACTCCCGAGAGAAGTATCCCAGGAACTCCCTGTCCAAGAATTGTATAGTGGAAGTCAGCCCCCATCTGAGGAATCCAAGCAGCATGTGCCTCCCCCGGGTGAAGAATCACGCCGTGGCAGCCAGCTGTCCAGCCAAGAATCCCAGCTTCCTGGGCAGGAATCTCGACAGGGGAGTCAGCAATCCATTGGCCACCAGATCCCGCAAAGCCGGAAGTCTTCTAGAAGTCAGGCTGTAAATGAGGGAGAAACCAAGGAGGATGTGACTTGGGTCAGCCAAAAAACTGGCAAAGTTATGAAGTGTGAAATCCAGCAGACAAGTCGGATTTGGGAACGCAAGCCACTGGCTGAAATTCTTCAACCTTTGAGTCGAATGCTCCCGAAAACTGTAAGTGCAGAGAAGCCATCCATTCAAGCTGAGGTACCCCGGCGTGAGAGCCAGCCCTCTAAGGTGGATGGGTCTTGGGTCAGCCAGAAAACAGGGAAGGTTGTGAAATGTTCAGGTCAGCAGACAAGTAAAGTCTGGGTGCGAAAACCTCTTGCCGAAATCCTTCATTGTCCTGCTCAAGAGGAGCAGGCTCAAATAGCTACAGAAAAAGAAGTTATAGCGGCTGAAGAGGAGCCTGTTCCTCCCACTGAAACAATGGCTGAACCCGAAGAAGTGAAAGAACCTCCTTTCAGCAGCCAGGAAGGTGAGGGGGCAGAACCCAAGAGTCAATTGGCAGAAGGAGAGACAGCAACTCCTGCTGAGGGTGTGGTCAGCCAGACCCTGCAGACGGATAGCAAAGTGAGTGTTTTTAGGCGTAAGGAATTGATGGACCAAACAGAGCAGACAGATTTTTCTCCTGACAGTGGACGTGGTAGCATAGCTTCTATCAAAAGACTATCTGAAGATAGAAAGTGGCTGGCATCCCAGCATGAAAGTCAACTGGCAGGCCAGGAATCACGATGGGGTAGTCAGTCCGTGGGAGGCAAGCAATCACAACTGACCAGTCCGCAGCCAGAAGAACAGCAACAACCTGAAAGTGAGGTAACACAGCGGGACCAGACAGAGGCATCCATGTCTCCAAAGGGCAGCCAACCACTTGAGGTAATGGACAGTCAACAGCTAGAGGTAATGGAGGCCCAGAAGGATAGCCAACCACCAGAGGTAACAGAATCCCAAAAGAACATCCAACAGCAGGAGGTAATAGAGTCCCGGAAGGGCAGCCAACAGCCAGAGGTAACGGAGTCCCGGAAGGGCAGCCAACAGCCGGAAGTAACAGAGTCCTGGAAGGGCAGCCAACAGCCGGAAGTAACAGAGTCCCAGAAGGGCAGCCAACAGCTGCAGGCAACAGAGTCCCAAAAGGACATCCAACAGGCAGAAGTACCAGAATTCCGAAAGGGTAGCCAACCAGTAGAGGTAACAGAGTCCCAAAAGGACATGCAACAGACAGAAGACACAGAGTCCCAGAAGGGCAGCGAACAGCCGGAGGTAACAGAGTCCCAAAAGGACATCCAACAGGCAGAAATACCAGAATCCCGAAAGGGCAGCCAACAGCCAGAGGTAGCAGAATCTCAAAAGGACATCCAACAGGCAGAAGTGACAGAGTCCCGAAAGGGCAGCCAACAGCCAGAGACAGCAGAGTCTCGTAAGTGTAGCCAACAGCTGGAGGTATCAGAGTCCCAGAAGGGCAGCCAACAACTAGAGGTATTAGAGTCCCAAAAGGACATCCAACAAGCAGAAATACCAGAATCCCGAAAGGGCAGCCAACAGCCAGAGGTAGCAGAATCTCAAAAGGACATCCAACAGGCAGAAGTGACAGAGTCCCAAAAGGACAGCCAACAGCCGGAGGTAGCAGAGTCTTGTAAGGGCAGCCAACAGCTGGAGGTAACAGCGTCCCGGAAGGGCAGTCAACAGCCAGAGGTAACAGAGTCTCGTAAGGATAGCCAACAGCCAGAGATAATGGAGTCCCGAAAGGGCAGCCAACAGCCCGACGTGATGGAGTCCCCAAAGGAAAGCCAGCCAGTTATGCAGGAAGCCCAAGAGGATAACCAGCTGCCTAAAGGTGAAGAACCTGAACCTCCCCTTGCTTCTGAAAGTCAAGAAACTCTAGCAAGCGTGATCTCCTATTTTGTAGAGGAAAAAGGTCTGCAGACCTACAGCATAATTTCTCTAGAAGATGGTATCTGGCTTAACAGAAGAACAGGCAAGTTTTTGGTGAGCCACAGTCAGCAGACAAGGGTCACCTCACTCCTCACCTTTGGTGAAATGGCATCTGAAGGTGCCGGAGGCCCTCAAACGGCAATTGGGCACATGAGTGATGCTGGAGAAGCAGGAGCTGAAGTTGGAGAAGTATCTCCAAGCAGTGCTACAACAGGTGAAGCAAAGGCAGAGAGTGACCAGCCACCACCCCTGAGCCAAGAATCTTGCCGTGGCAGCCAGCAAACCCCAGTGCAAGAGCTGCCACAGGGTAACCAGGATCCTGAGAGCCCAGAGCAACCTGAGGGAGGAGAAACTGCTGTAGATACAGATGAGATGGAGAAACAGCTAAGTCGTCGCCTGAGTGCCGCAACCTTACAGAGCATAGCAGCTGAGGAAGGAGACAACACATCTCAGCGGATGTACAGTGCTATTTCCTTACAGGAAGACTCCTGGGTCAACAAAAGAACAGGGAGGCAAGTGGTATCTCAGTCTCTGCAGACTGACGAGTCTTCCTTCCAGAAACCTGAAGAAGACGCAGTAGCACCCCAGACTGATAGCCAAGACTAGCCCAGGAATTCTGAGGTGTCACAGTTAGAGAACTCCAGTGGAATAATATATACCAGCTTGAAAGAGAAGAAGGGCTTTGTGATGATTGGTTATTAATGCTGAAGGCCCAGCCTGCCCAGTGAGCAATGAACTATTTCTCAAATGTCAGAGATACCTGGCAGGGAGAGTTTTCCATACCCTAAGAGGAGAAGTTGCACTGAAAAGGAAGTTTGTTCTGTTGAAAAAAAGGCAGCAGAGTGACTCGAGTGGGATGGGTGGGAAAATGATGGGCAACTTTTGTCTGGACAACAACTCCTTAGGTTGGAAGAAACAAATTAAAAACAAGAACAGGGGAATATGGACACTTTCTTGCTTCTTTTGCATAAAGCACACTTGTGGCTTTGGTTGGGGGGGTGCATGAGAAAGGTCATAGTAGATCATGTGCAAAGCATCTTTTCATTCTAGGATTTAATTTTTTTCACATGCTACTGAAAGCCACATAGATGGCCACAACTATATCCAGGGCTTCAGGTTTCAGGAACATGGACTTCCGGCAAGTGAAGGATTGCACGTCACAGCAGCTGGCAGGAAAGTTTTTGCTAAAAAGTTTAATGAACCTGATCAGGAACGCTTTAAATTGAGTTATGGCAGGGTAGAGGGAACAATATTCCTGAGGAAAGAGGTTCATCAAGTGCTGGAGACAATAGCCCAAATTGTTACCCCAAAATGGGGGTGACTCAGGGGTCCATGCATGATGCCAGTACCTCTGTGCAAAGGTGGGGAATTATTAACTCAACTTAGGAGGCCTGTGAGAGTGGGGCAACCTAACGAGATCTTTGACACCAGTATTTATAGATTCTTGTGCAGGGAAGAACCAGTCAGAGATTCAAAAGTAAACTAAATTGTGTTTTACTGAGGGAAATTCAATCACACACACACACACAAGAGCCAAACAGTCACACACTCACACAAGGCTAACTGGAGGAAAAGGGAGGCAAATTTAAGATAGAGAGATGTCAGGTTGAAGTGGGTGATATTTATCCATCTGGAAGAGCAGCGAAGAAGCAGCAACATGGCTTAGACTCACGTCTAAGGACAATACACAATCGGGAATCAGAATGGCACAGTGGCAACCAGCAACTGATGTACTGCAGGTTGACTTGCCAAAACTAGGGGTTTATACCCAATTTCTGCCTGGAGGACAAGAGTGTGAATGGTTCTCTGGGCAAGTGAACAATGGACTTTGCAGAGTGGACAATGAGGTCTGGAAGGAGCTAACGGTCCTAGTATTGGGTGACTAAGGGCTGATGGTCACCCTGACAACTCGGTGCTTGTTGGACAGGTTTTGGGACAAAAGAAGAGTCTGCTTCATCGGAGGAAAAAGGAGTTAAGACAATCAGCAGTCTTGTGGGAATCTCCCAGACGCTATTGAAATGTAAGAATACATCATCAAAACATTCCTGGCAGATGGTGTATTCTTGGATCCTGACAGATCCAGCCTCTGTTTCAAAACCTTCGAAAAAGGAGGGTCCACTAAATTCCAAGAGAGTATATTCTACCTTCAAACTGCTTTTACCATCAGGAAGTTTTTCCTAATATTTAGGTGGAATCTCTTTTCCCGTAGTTCGAAGCCATTGCTCCATTATGTCCTAGTCTCTGGAGCAGCAGAGAATAGGCTCATTCCATCCTCCATCTGACATCCCTTCAAACATTTAAACATGGTCATCCTGTCCCCTATTCACCTTCTCTTCTCCAAGCTAAACATACCCAGCTACCTAAGCTGCTCCTTAAAGGGCTTCATGGTTTCCAAGTCTTTTACTATTTTTATTGTCATCTTCTGGACATGTTCTAGCTTCTCAACATCCTCCTTGAACTGTGGTGCCCAGAACTGGACCCAGGATTCCAGGTGGAATCCAACCAAAGCAGAATAGAGTGGTACCATCACTTCCCTCGATGGAAAGTGATGGTACCACTATACAGCTCTATACACCTTCCTCTTTTCTTTTTGGTAAATTCTTCAGACTGTAGATGAAACTAATTATCAGTCATTTCAGGGTCAGCAGGACTCAGCGTCTATGAATTTTTTAAGAAAAATTAAAACCCATTCTCAAAAGACGAAGTTGACAGCTGCTTAATCTTTATTCCTAACTGCCATGGTCACTTTTCCTCAACTGCTTTTAAAATAAAACCTCATTTATTAATGTAACCAGTCATTAGTATACAAGATGTATCAGCTCCACTAACACGGAGTGAACGATTAAGGGCGATGTGGCATTAGCTCAACCCCCAGGAGAGGAAATAAGCATTGCTGGACCTTTTCTTAGGCCATTTCTGCTGTTATTCCACTTTCAACCTCCTAGGGGATCCTGGGGTTTGTAGTTTAGGGAAGGGCCTTTAGAATTCCCAGCCAGATTGCTCTTCGGCCTTAGGAAACTACAAACCCCGGGATTCCACAGGATGTTGAAAGCGGAATAAGATCACCATAACAGTGTAGGGTGGAAATGGCGATGATAGCCTTCTTTAAATATCTGAAGAGATGTCATGTGGAGGATGGAGCAAGCTTGTTTTCTACTGGTCCACAGATTACGACATGAAGCAATGGTTTCAAACTACATGAAAACAGGTTCTACCCAAACATTAGGAAGAACTTCTTTAAGAGCTCTTCCACAGTGGAATAGATTGTGTTAGACTCAACTTCTTTGGAGGCTAAATTAGCGTCGTTCACACCTCCTTCCTTCTTTCCTTTCCCTGAGAAATGAAAAAGACAGTGACAAAATACACTCCAACACTCCTCCACGTTTCCCTGAAGAGCTGGGACTGAGAAATGGTCTCAGCGAAGAATGATAAAAGAGTGTTTTGTCTGTCTGTCTCTGTGTGTGCATGTAGACATGAGGGTTGACTGAATGGCACTGGAATGTATGCTAAACGCTTTCTGTTTGCATACAGAAAATTGGGAAGGATTTCTGCTTGGATCGCCATAAGCTAGAAGCACACCTTGGCCTGAATCCTATTACTGTAGTTTTAGTCCCAAAAAATGAGTCACTAGGTCTTCTTGGCAACGTTTGGTCAGAAAGGGTTGCCTCCTTCTGAAGCTGAGAAAGTGTGACTTGTCCACCAAGGAGGTTTCCAGGAAATCAATTGATTCAATAGGTTGACGGGGATTTTTTAAAACTCTTTAAGGTTAGAGAACGAAATCTGATAGTAGACTGAGCTCAACAGTTTGTTTAAGAACACAGTGCCACAGTTACGTGAAGACCCAGGGTTCCACCCTAAACAAGGAATTAAACCAGCTTCCTATCGAATTCTTACAAAAACATGTGGTGGCAGCAACTGAGCAACAAAGGGGTCTGACACACATGCAAATTCACCAATAAGGAGCAAGCAACTTTTCCATACTATATACGTCACCCTTGTTCTTTGTATCTTATTCTGAGGTTCTAACTGTTATCAGCAGACCATGTCAAGATATTTTGGAAGACGTGTGAGAACGAATGTTTTGTACCTGTTTAACTTAACCTGCAGCCGCAAGGGAATTACAACATTTTCTATGTCTAAAGAAACTGTTTTCTGCAACTGTGCTCTTCAACATTGCCCTAACTCACTGAGGCCCTAAGGTCATTTCCTGAGTTTTCCTCTTTAGAGTCTCTGGTAATTGCTGACCATAGAATCACCTAATGGTCACCTAACTGGTGACCAAGGGATCATGGAGCTGGAAGTGATTTCAAGAAGCATTCGAGAAGGGCCATCTGGTCCAACCCCCTGCCGTTGAAGAATTCCCAGAGCGTTCCTGAGAGGCGGTCATACAACCTTCCTGGAAGGAGGAGACCTGCTGCCTGCTTTGAAGCAGTCTGTTTCACTTTCAGACAGCGCTTTCTCTCAGCCTGTTCATCCTAATGTTTCAGTGGAATTTCTTTTCGTGTAATATGAATCCTTTAGTTCATGTTCTAGTCTCTGGAGTAGCAGAAAACAAGTGTTTCATGAAAGCAGGCATTTTCAATTCATGAAAAAGCTTCAGGTCTAGCCATGTTTTTGCCATGCCCTGAATGATTTGCAGTCCTAATGATTCGCAGTCCACAAGCTCCACTCTGAGGTAGGCAGTAGTGTTTATTTGTAGCAAAGCAAGAAACACAGCACATTTCTTCTGAAGTTGCTGAGAATGGAACATACATAGCGTTCACAGGTTTTACAGCTACACATACAAATTTTAGGCATGCAAAGCTATGATTGGAGAGGATCATCTATTTAACGTCACCCCACATCCTTAGACATTTCCCAGACTCGCAGTTGTTTACCCGTCTTTCATCCTTGAGGTAGGACCATGGTTCCCGTCCCTTATCTCTGGAGACTTCAAGTTCTCACAACACCTTTTGGTGCTTTTATTTTCCCCCACTCTGACCTCTTCCCCGTCACCGGATACATTGTGGCAATGAGCAATAAAGCAATTAGTCATTTGATAATTTGGAATACAAACAGATACATTATTGCAATCAATAGTTAGCATTTTATACTCTGTAATGCTCTACCTAACTCTAGCATTCCCTATACTTGACCACCTTCCGACACACATCCAGCAGATACATTATGACAAGAGCTACACATCCCGAAAGCTTTTGCCTTTGGTGTCTTGGGCATCTCTGGCAGTTAAGGGGGCCCTTTAATGAAGGTATGGGGAACACATGGGCTGCAGTTCCCATCATCCCTTCCATAAGTGGCAGAGCTTGGAGTGTGTGGAGGGGGCGCAGGAGGGGGCAGGGCTACGATGTGGGGGACATGGCCACAGTACGTGGAGGCGCGGCCAGGACACAGGGGGCGTAGCTATGGGTTCGGCCGCCCCAAAAACATTGCCACCCAGGGCGAATCACTCCCACTGCCCCCGCATCCCTACACTACTGCCTTCCATAGCTGGGGCTGATAGGAGATGTAGTCCAAATGCCCACAGAAGGTGCATAGGTTATCCACACCTGCCTTAATTAATGAAGGTGGCAGCTTTTGACTTATATATTCCTGAAGTGAGAGCGAAGAAACAGTGGAAGAGACATGTTTGGACACGTTCCAGTTTGTCCACATCCTTCTTGAATTGTGGGGCCTGGAAATGGACAAAGGATCCCAGGTGGGGTCTGACCAAAGCAGAATAGAGTGGTCCCAATTCTTCCCCCAACCCAGACACTATACCATTTGTCTGCTTCGTTTCTGCTGCTGCTGCTGGCTGTGTGTTTCCAATCCATGCAACGTGCCAAGATAAACTCCCCAAAATAAACACGTCCCCTTGCAATCTGTACGCGCATTTCCAGAGTGAATTTGACACGGTTTCCTGGCTTATTGTCTGCTGCAGGTAATCTGCTGGAGCGATGCACTGCTGAAGCTGTTGTATTAAAAAGCGCCAGACACTGGATATTGTAAGCATCAACAATAAATGTGTTATATTGCTCAGTATTAATTTGTGACATGGTTTCAGTCCCCAAGGACTGCAGATTTGTAAACGTTCACTGTTGCCATGTCTGACGGTGGCAGAAACACTGTTGGCACAACAGGTGTCAAAATCTTTGCATTCCTCTCTTTGCAGCATTTCTTCTGGCTGCTTTCTTCTTATCTGGTTCTTCAGCATGCTGAAAAGAAAGTGCATGGTGGTATAATGCAATGTTACACTGGGCAATTGCACCTAGGTCAGCTGCTGTTCTTTATTTCTTTGGGTGACAGGTTCCTAGAATCATAGAATCCTAGAGTTTCCTGAGACTACAAGGGCCACCTAGTCCAGCCCCATCCTGCCATGCAGAAACACACAATGAAAGCACTGCCAACAGATGGCCATCCAGCCTCTGTTTAAAAGCCTCCAAACAAAGATTGTTCACAGAGAGAGAGAGAGACTTAGGCCATTTCCACCCTACGCTATTATAGTGATTTTATTCCACTTTCAACCTCCTGTGAAATTCTGTGGTTTGCATTTTCCTGAAGATTTCTCTGGATGAGAATTCTAATGGCCCCTCTCTAAACTGCAAACCCCAGGATTCCATAGGATGTTGAAAGTGGAATAATAGCACTGTAACAGTGTAGTGTAGAAATGGTCTTACATTGTGATTGCATTGGCAATATTCATATATGACTGGCCCTATAGAGTCCACAAGTCAATGCCATTGATTCACTGAATCACAGAATCAAAGACCCTTCCCCAGATTTACCCTTGAGCCACTGCAGACCTTGTAAAATCATAGAGCCACAGAGTTGGAAGAGACCCCAAGGACCATCCAGTCCAACTCCATTCTGCCATGCACTCCCAAGAGAGAGCCATCCAGCCTCTGTTCGAAAACCTCCATAGAAGGAGACCCCATCGCACTGCATTGAGGCAACCACAGATTCCACTGTAGAACCACTCTTACCATCAGGAAGTTCTTCCTAGTGTTTAGATGGAATCACTTTTAGTTTGAAGCCATTGCTCCATAGTGCCCTAGTCTCTGGAGCAGCAGAAAAAAAGCTTGCTGCATCCTCTGTATGCCATCCCCTGAAATATTTAAACATGGCTAGTGTGACCCTTCTTAATCTTCTCTTCTCCAGGTTAAACCTCCCCAGCTCCCTAAGCTGCTTCTCATAGGACTTCATGGTTTCCAGGTAACTTTATTCAAAAGGATGGTTCAGAGAGTCCTTACTGCCACAGCTTGGCACTTCCAGGAACTGTCCATAATTCCCATTTCCAAAGAGTATATTTGGTCCCCCACATATAATGAAGATGGATGGCAGATTTCCCCCCGAGCTCCTTCCCTTCAGTAGACCTGCTTACCCTTAGCTGACCTTGGGTGAGATGCCAGTCACCACCGGCATCTCCTCGGCAACTTTGCTACCAGTGTTAAGTGTCATTCGATGCTGACACTGTCATCACAGCTGACCTTGAGCAACTCCTGCAGAAAACGAATTAGCTCATGGAAGTGGCTGAGCAGAAAGCTGGAACTATCATTTTCTGAAGATGTTCAAGGTAAAATGCCTCAGGGAGGCTCTTTTGTCAGTCTCTACCACGTTGATTAACTCTCTTAATTTAACTGTGATTAATCGTTTTCAGATTCCCCGGGGGACAGGGAGTGTTCTGCCGTTCCCCTGAATGCTACACTCCTGGAATTATCCTTGTAGGCTCCTTGTTCCAAAGAAAGCAGAAGAAAAAACTAGAAGCCAAACAGCTCGAAAGGAGTCAGTAAATTTCTATTATCATTAGCAGGTAGGCATGAAAACATTCTGCAGGGGATCTGAAAGGAGCATCAGCAACTTTGGCCAGACCTCACCTGAAATGCTGTGTCCAGTTTTGGGCAGCACAGTTCAAGAAGGATATCAACAAGCTGAAACACGTCCAGAACAGGGTGATCAAGATGGTCGAAGGTCTGGAAACCAAGCCTTATCACAGAATCATAGAATCACAGAGCTGGGAGAGACCCCAAGGGCCCTCCAGCCCAACCCCATTCTGCCAGGCAGGGAGACACCATCCCTTTGACAGATGGCTCTCCAGCCTCTGTCTAGAGACCTCCAAAGAAGGAGACTCCACCACACTCCCCGACAGCAGCATGTTCCAATCTCGAACAGCTTTTACCATAAGGAAGTTCTTCCTCATGTTTAGGTGGAATCTCTTTTCATAGAATCATAGAATCATAGAATCATAGAAATGTAGAGTTGGAAGAGACCACACGGGCCATCCAGTCCAACCCCCTGCCATGCAGGAACACCCTCAAAGCACTCCCGACAGATGGCCATCCAGCCTCTGCTTAAAAACCTCCAAGGAAGGAGACTCCACCACACTCCGAGGCAGCAGATTCCACTGCCGGACAGCCCTGACTGTCAGGAAGTTCTTCCTGAGGTTTTCCTGAAGTCTGAAGCCACTGCTCCTAGGCCATTTCCGCACTAGACTGCTATAGTGCTATTATTCCACTTTCAACATCCTATGGAATCCTAGGGTTTGTAGTTTAGGGAGGGGCATCTTTTGCCTCAGTAAACTACAAACCCCAGAATTCCACAGGATGTTGAAAGTGGAATAATAGCACTATAACAGTGAAGTGCAGAAAGGCCCCTAGTCTCTGGAGCAGCAGAAAACAAGCTAGCTCAATCCTCCCTATGACATCCTTTAAATATTAAGTATACTCTAAATATTAAATATACTTTAAATAAACTTTAAATATTAAATATTTAAGCATGACTATCATGTCATCCCTTAACATTCTCTTCTCCAGGCCAAAGAGACCCAGCTCCTTAAACCACTCTTCTTGGTTTCCAGGCCATTTTGGTCACCTCCTCTGGACATGTTCCAATTTGTCAACATTCTTCCTGAATATCCTTCTGAAATCTGCTTGCCAAAAGTCAGCTTCCTTCGATTCAAGAGACTAACATGGCTATTTCTTTGAAATCTGCCATATGGAGACCATCTCCTCTGTCTTCTTGGCAAGATTTGTTTAGAGGCCGTTTGCCACGGCTTTCCCTCCGAGGCTGAGAGAATGTGATCTGCCAGGGGTCCCCCAGTGGGTTTCCATGAAAGAGTGAAGATCTGAAGCCTGGTCTCCCAGACCCCTCATCCATCTGCCAAACCACAGTGGCTCCCTGGTTATGTGTCTTGCAGTTGACTCCAACTCAAGGCAATCATTTCCTAGCAAGATTTGCTCAGGGGCAACTAGCCACTGCCTTTCCCCTGGTATTCTTTGGCAGTCTCCCATCTAAGTACTAAACAGGCCTGACCCTGCTTAGCTTCCGAGATCAGATAGCATATCACACCTTGAGGGCATTTAAGCAGCTGGCAATCTACGTAAACTCTATTGTGTGACTGTTCATTGCTCCCAATGTCGTCACTATCCCATTGGCCGCATGGAGGTTTTCTTCTGCCTAATGGGATAAACTCTTCTGATTTTCTTGTGTTTTCTCTCTCTCTCTCTTTCTCTCAATTCAGTCTTTCAAACACCCTAAGAGCATACAAAGAACCAAGCTCGCAGACTCCCTCCCTCCAAAGGCCTTCACAAAATCCCGAACTCCAGGCTATTAATCACTCACCAAGGCGAAAATGGCTGCAGACCTTAGTTGGAAGTCGTGGTATTTTATGCAGAGCAGGGCCCGTGATGGATGAAGACCTTCTTGAGCCGATGCCCTGGCTAACAAAAGGTGAGAACAGCAACTTGTGCAAAAGCTGTGTGGCAAAAGCACCGTCGGCCGCACGTCTCCTTCGTAGCCGATGCCAGGGGAATAGAGAGGCAATCCAACTTGCGTCTTGGGCGCGTACGTGCCTTCAGCCTGCTTGCTGACTTACGGCAGCGCCAAGAGCAGTCCCGCCACCTTCGCTGGCGTGGCTGCTGAGGACCCAGGAGAGAGCCTTCCCCGTGGCTGCCCCACACTGTGGAACTCCATGCCACAGGAGGCCCCCTCCTCCCCTTCTCTTCCCACCAGCCAGCGGAGACGCTTTTGTTCAAGCAGGCTGCCGGATCTCAAATTTTAAATGCGGTGCCGTAGTGTGTGCGCCAAGCGGGGCACTGTTATCTTTTAATCCATATTTTTAAAATCTTTGTCGATATAATGTCTTAAAAATGTTTTTAGTGTTTTAACTATTTTGAGCATGTTTAAGCAGGCCTACCCAGTCACTTTTTAATCATACTTTTAATTGTACTTTTAACTATACCTGCCCATATAACTGTATGTTTAACTATTAAATATTTTAATTAGGGTATCTTTGTATTTTAAACAGTTAGCTTTTTAGTAAATTTTAATCATGATTTGTTTTTAGTTGTACTTATGCTGTACCTTGCCTCGAGTCTTGGGCAGAGGTGGGTAGCAAATACAATTATTATCATCATCATTAATATTATTATTATTACTAATTTGAATATTTGTTTTAACTTCTGTAAACTAAGGGCCTTTCTGCCCTACCCTGTTATAGTGCTCTTATCCCACTTTCAACCTCCTGTGAAATTCTGGGGTTTGTAGTTTCCTGAGGTCCAAGAGCTCCCTGGCTGAGAATGCTAAAGGGCCCCCCCTAAACGCCAAACCCCAGGACTCCAGAGGAGGTTGAAAGTGGGATAATCCTGCTGCAACGGCTTAGTGCAGAAATGCCCGATAGGGCCACCGTGCCAACCCACCCCCTTCCCTCTCCTTCCCCGACCTCGTTTGGGCCCCGGGGGCCTGTTCTCCCCACCATGCCTCGCCTTTACTACAGATATGGGCCCTTTCCACACCTTACCTTTTCGCGGCGCTGGGGCACGGGGATCGCGCAAGCGGCCTCTCGCGAGAGGCTCTTGCCTCCCCGCCACTGTGGCTCCGCAGCGGCTGCCTGCCGGCGAGCGGGCAGCGCGAGGGCTTCTCCTTTCCCTTCCGCAGCGCAGCCGGGGAAACGTGAGCGCCACGGCTCCGGACGCTCTGCATGCGTGGTAAGTGCGCGCGAGGCCCCGGAGCGATGTGCGATCGCACGCCATTTTTGGCTGCAAGCCGAAAACGAAATAGAGCGCGATCGGCCCTCGCTGGCCCTGGCGGTGTAACGCAATTGCGAGGACGTCGTGCGGAGCGCTCCTCGCAATTGCGCGATGCTCCAGAGGCCCTTTCACATGGCAATTGCCGTGCGAAAAGGGCCATAGACACACATTTTGATATTTGTGATTCTTCCACTTTGGCGAGGGTCCTGAGCCCCTAACCCTAGAGAATGTGGAGGGCTGACCATATGTCCAACCACTTCTGTATTGCTTCAGTAAGACACCGACAGCATTCTTGCCGTTAATAATCCCAGCAATACTGCTAATCAAACATTCTTCCAAGTCTCTAGCGAAGCAGCAAACAGAACAGAGAGGCAGGAGAACAAACAAAAAGAACACGAAAGACTGGCAGCAAAGTACCTGGCTAGTGGGAGCATCTCCCCCGCTTTGATACAGGCTGCCAAATGTTTGCAAATAGAAGTTACTGTCTCCACGCTGTGCCTCTTTTGCAGCGGCAGTAAAAAGAGGAGAGAGGCCCAGATATGCTAGAAAGTCATTTCTGCCCAGTAAACCAGGAAGGCATAAAAACATGACTTGGTCTTGACACTTCATAGTGGGACTAAATTTCTCCCACTTGCACATCCAAACTTATTGTTTTTCAAAATCCCCGCACCCATTTTGTGACATGTGGGCTTTTTACTACCATTTCTCTTGCATTCCTCAAAGCACCCTGAGGTTTCTTGGAGTAAGCAGTGGTTCCAGCTAACGCAGAGAGGTGTGATGCCAAATCATTATTCTCATCATTATCAAGCTACCCAGTCGGCGACTCCGGCTCGGCTGGAGCGCCGGGAATAACGAGGCTGCCAAACGGCTCCTGATGAATCATTCACAAGGCCCGGTTTCTCCCAGGGGAACCCGTCCGCCTGCCTTCCCACCCTCTGAAACAATGCAGAGAGAGTACAAATAGGTGCTGTTCATTGCCGGTCTTATCTCCTTAGCAAGATCATTTGTTTCCCTGTCCTCACTACCGAACGACCGGTTTTGCATTCTGAGGGGAAACGCAGATGGGAAGCAGGAAGCTGGCCACTCTCGGAGCAGGCAGCCGATCGCAGCACATGGAATGCTATGGGAGGCCAATGGAGGGAGGGACAAAACAAGAGGCTCGGCTCTAAAATGGTTAAATGGGGCCTGTCGGAAATAGAGTCAGGGCCAGGTGAGAATAGAGATAAGGATAGGGAGGACGGAAAAGAAGGAGATCTGAACAGGGTTTTTGGGAGCAGGAGTCATGAATGGATGTCATGCCAAGGAGAGAGTGGGCTTGTTCTCTGCCACCCCAGAGACTAGGACAAGGAGCAATGGATTAAAGCTGCATGAAACGAGATTCCACTTGAACCTCAGGAAGAACTTCCTGACGGTCAGAGCTGTCCGGCAGTGGAATAGGCTGCCTCCATGGAGTGCAGTGGAATCTCCTCCTTTTCTGGAGGTTTTTAAGCAGAGGCTGGATGGCCACCTGTCGGGAATGCTTTGATGGGTGTTCCTGCATAGCAAGGGGTTGGACTCGATGGCCCCTGGGGTCTCTTCCAACTCTATGATTCTATTCTATGAGCAGAGAATGTAAAGGAAACCCCAAACAGTGGAAAGAGTTCCAGGGGTTCATTTTTAAATTTCCAGTTATGTAGTAGTCCCCCCTTATCCACAGTTTTGCTTTCCATGGTTTCAGCTACTCCTGGTCAATCATGGTCCAAAAATATTAAATGAAATAATTAATAAGTTTAAATCGCATGCCATTCCAAGTAGTGTAGGGAAATCTCACGTGTTCTGCTCCGTCCCACATGGGGCTTGAATGCTCCCACCGTCCACTGCATCACAGGTCTCGTAGGTACGTATGCATGCATAAGAAAAAACACAGTGTATATAGGGTTTTGCATAATATGTAGTGGTTTGAGCATTGGACTATAACCCTGGGACCAGGGTTCAATTCCCCACTCGGCCATGGAAACCCACTGGGTGACCTTGGGTGCATTACACTCTCTCAGCCGCAGAAAACCCCATGATAGGTTTGCCTTAGGGTCGCCATATGTCGGAAATGACTTGGAGACACACCACCACCACCACCAACAACAACAACAACTATCCGCAGTTTCAGGTACCCACTGGGGGTTTTGGAACATTTACCCCAGTTAAAGGCAAACAATTTTTAGTGCTTTTTCTTCCTACAACCATGTTTGAATATTTCCATTTAAAAATTGCTCAGGAGAATTCAGCCATGCCTTACCACACTGACCATCACATCCACTGGCCCAGTATAGCGGTCACCTTGAGAGCTGAGTGCCAGACCCAGGGTGAGATCCTGGGGATAAAAGGGCAAGGGGGCGGACAGGAGTCGAAGGGTTGGAACCGTGGCACCAGCCTGGATAGGGAATCTGTCACAGTTGGCAGCTTAAGGATGGTTTCGCTTGCTATAAAGAGAAACGGGCCGCCTACAGCAAGGGCAGGACATTTGGGTCCTGTGTAGAATGTCCACGCTCAGTTCTAGGTTGTGGAAGTGGAATCGTGCCGTCATGCACTGGTGCATGTTGGGCATGACGCACATTGCACATGGTTGTGCACAGGCCTTTGCTTGTGCACTTGACTTCACAATTGCTGTCTTCATTCAGTTGCACGGTGTTGCCTTCCAACACAAGGGTAGCTTAGTGCAATTAAACAGTAATTCCTTAGGCAGAAATTAACCAGAAGACAGTTGTCAACCCACAACCCGCTTTCCTTGAGCGCCCAAGAAAGTTGTAGCGAAAGACTCAACACTCAGCAGTTACAGACTGAGGCCATTTCCGCACTAGACTGTTATAGAGCTATTACTCCTCTTTCCAATGTCTTATGGAATCCTGGGGTTTGCAGTTTAGGGAGGGGCCTCAAAGGTGTGGAAATGGCCTGAGTATCCCTTATCCAAAATGCTTGGGGCCAAAGTCTCCCAGTGGACTTGGCACCTTCCCCGCTCCTCCTCAGCTCACTTGGGACTATGTGCCACTTGCAAAGCAAGCTGAGTTGAGGGAAAAGAGGCACCAAGCCTACTGCGAGACTTTGCAAGCAGCTCGCACGCATGCAGCCCCAACCAAGCCTCCATAATTCCATCACGTTCCCTCCAGGAAGAAGACCGGGTTCCACTTTTCAAGAGTTTTGGATTTTGGAAGCATTTCAGGCTTCAGGTTTTCGGATATCTTCAACCTGCCATGCAAAGATCTACTAGCAGTCTTAATAGCAGGAGCTAGATCGGAAATTACCCACTCTTGGTGAGATCTAAAGACCGTAACCAGAACTGCCCGCTTGAATAGTACCTGGACAATTGCACTGAATGAAAAACTAACAGATCACCTATGAGCCTTGAAAATGGAGGACCTAGAGGACAATTTTATAGGCACTTGGGGGTGGGGGTTGTCATACCTCAAGAAAAGCACTTCCATTATCAGAACCCAAGAAGCCTGCTGGAAGTTCTGGCACAAAATTTTCCGAACTGCAAATAGTTCAACAGAATGTTTTGTCTTTCTGCAGTGGTCATGTCCTGCAGTCCTAATGAACTGCTATGGAAAGCTGAACTGATAATAACTCCAAAAATTAACTTAGAAAATAGCACTGCTTGCGTTGCATTGACTAACAATGATAAATGAATACACAGCTTACCTCTTTATTGGTTTTATACACACACACACACACACACACACACACACACATTTTACTGTACTAAGTACAAAATAACCCCACTGTGCTTCACCAGGCAAAACGTTAGCTGTTGTTGTTCTCCTTAGACAACATTTCTCTCTCTCCTACTGCTATTGCAAGTATCTTTGGACAGACAGACAGACGGAGGGGGGATCTTTCCCTAGATGCCACTTGCCGAAGCCAGCAGCCGAAGGAAGGCACGTGTTGGTCATGCTACTCTTCCACAGGCAGCCGCCTGGGTTGGAGGGGAGCATTTGGGTTGTGCTCCCATCCCGGCTGCTGGGATCGTGATGAGACGATGACGGAAACCAATAAGGTGCAGAAAAGTCCTAAGATTTGTTTTATATCTGCAGTAGCTACTATGGGCAATTTATTAAAAGGTAAGCTGCTGGTCTATGAAAAAAAAAATCCATTGGACAATCATTTTTTTTATTGAGACCAACTGAAATATCACAAATGTACGCAAGCATTTGAGTTCTGGAGAACTTGGCATCGGGGTAGGCAAATCCAAAACAGTACGCTGCAACCTTCAGAGGACTTCTTCTTCTTCTTCATCATCAAAAAATTATTTCTTACTCGCCTCTCCCCAAGGCTTGAGGTGGGGTACAGCATAGATACAGCAAGACAGCAGCATCTTCACCCCAGGGGACCCCGCGTTCCGTAGTTTCTGAGTGCCAGAGGTAAGACCCTTTAACACAGATTTCCCCCTCCCCAGAATTCCCAGGATCCCTTGGGAGTGCAAGCAATATAAAAGTGATTCAGGTTTGCAGTAGGTATGAAAGCAATTTCTGCTACACTGCCCACCTCCTGGGCTCCTGGTCGGGTGCTGGGTTCCCTGGTCATGAATATTAGAAGCAGCTCAGTTTAAATATCATTACAGATTTGGGCTCCTCTCGGTCTGGAACGTCAGAGTTTAGACAGAGCTCAGCACGGAAAAAAACTCTGATGCGGAAGGAATCCAAGTGGACGCGGAGAGCCCGAGCGGGCCAAGTAGCCATGGCAACCCGGGGACAAGGGGTTCTCCGCTCGCCTTTTCACCAAATTCCAGCCTTTCGGCTGCCGCCTTCTCATCTCAGAGCCCCGCCATCAATCAGTGCCAGTTTCCCCTGATGCCGCAGATGCTAATGAGGCTGGAGGAATAATTTCATTACCTGATTTTCATCTCCCACTCCATAAAGCTCTCAAAAAATTAATTTGTCTTTGTTGCAGGCATTGATGGCAGAAGCAACAACAGCAGCAACCGCCATTGCTAAACGTCCAGAAGCATGCAAAAGGTCTTGGGTTCAAATCCTGACAGCGGCAGTTGCAATCATCAGAGGTAGAAGAACTGGGAAGGACCTCTGAAAGAAGTCAGTGCTGACTTTGATAGACTGATGGTGTGACCTGGGTTCTTCCCAAACTCCTTTAGGTCATACTGCTCCAATTGTTTTCTTCGCTGGGGAAAAGTGCCATTTGTTTCTTCTGGCGTAGCAGTGGGGTTGAAAGTCTGGGATCATTCCAGGCCCTGAGGTCTCCAGGCCAAAACCTGAGCCCTGGGGATGGCCCCCCAGTGATGTCCTTAAGTGACATGCATTAAGTGCCAGCCACAGTTCCTTATAGCATGTCGTTCAAACACAGACACACACACACACAGAGAAAGAAGACATATTTTCAAGCCAGAAATCTCTGCTCATCAAGGTCAAAGGAGAGAATTCATAAAAACAAAGAATCATAAAATAAGAAAGGCCTCAAAATCACAAAGGCTGTGCCACTTCTAGGACAGGATGGCAGTGGTCAGCAGGTCATCGCCGGCCCACTCCCACCCAGCCCCAAGTGTCGTGCTTGCTCAGTTTTCACAAAACGGAAAGAATCTGTTTTGCACCTGCTATTGCCTGGTGCTCACGTGGCTCCCAGACATGCAGAAGCCACAGAAGCGCAATGGTGACGTTTCCCTCCATAGCGCACGGAAAGTGCCCGGCTGCACCGCAGAAGGAAGAGGTGGCAACGCTGAGCTCCCTTCTGCATGGAGCGAGCAGGCGCAGAGGGGAGCGTTGCTGACGAGGAAGAGCATCGTCATGCAGAAATGGCCAGGGCTGGAAGACTCCAAGGGCTTCCGGTCCAACTCCATTCCGCCAGCAGGAAGACGCAATCCAAGCCCTCCCTTTGACAGAGGGCCAGCCAGCCTCTGCTTAAAAACCTCCAAAGAAGGAGGAGACACCACCAAACCCCACTGAGGCAGCAGCGGATTCCACTTGTCAAACTGCTCTTACTGTGAGGAAATTCTTCCTAAGATTTAGGTGGAATCTTTTTTCCTGAAGTTTGAAGCAATTGCTCCATCTCCTAGTCTCATGAGCAGCAAAAAACAAGCTTGCTCCATCTTCAACATGACATCCCTTCAAATATTTAAACATGGCTATCATCTCACTTCTCAACCTTCTCTTCTCCAGGCTAAGCAGACCCAGCTCCCTAAGCTGCTTCTCACGGGGCTGCATGGTTTACTTGGGATACCTTGAGTGATCCCAGGGGGAAAAGGGGGCTTGAAATCAAGCCTAAAGCCAGAAGTCACCCAGCGGGTTTCCGTAGCTGAGCAGGAGATTGAACCCTGGTTTCCAGGATCATAGCCCAATGCGTGAACCACCACACTGTGCTGGCTAGAGGGTTTAAATTGTGATTGCATTAGCAGCATCCATATAAGATTGGCCTCATAAAACCCAGAAGAGGTGGACTGCCACAAATTGAATTATAGAATCATAGAATGATAGAGTTGGAAGAGACCCCAGGGGCCATCCAGTCCAACCCCCTGCCATGCAGGAACACCCATCAAAGCAGTCCCGACAGATCGCCATCCAGCCTCTGCTTAAAAACCTCCAAAGAAGGATGAGACTCCACCATACTCCCTTGAGGCAGCCTATTCCACTGCCAGACAGCCCTGACCGTCAGGAAGTTCTTCCTGAGGTTCAGGTGGAATCTCCTTTCCTGCAGCTTGAATCCATTGCTCCTTGTTCTGGTCTCTGGAGCAGCAGAAAACAAGCCCGCTCCCTCCTCAACATGACATCCCTTCAAATATTTAAACATGGCTATCATGTCCCCTCTTAACCTTCTCTTCTGCAGACTAAACATCCCCAGCTCCCTAAGGCGTTCTTCATAGGGCTTCATGGCTTCCAGACCCTTCACCATTTTGGTCGCCTTCCTCTGGACACGCTCCAGCTTGTCACTGACTGAATCACAGAGTCATATTGCTGAAAGGGACCACTTCAGGAGTGATCATGACCACAGAGCAGTTACCTAGACCATTTCTGCCCTGCACTGTTACAGTGCTACTATTCCACTTCCAACCTCCTATGGAATCCTGGGGTCTGGAGTTGAGGGAGGGGCCTTTAGAATTCTCAGCCAGGGAGCTCTTGGGCCTCAGGAAACTACAAACGCCAGGATTCCACAGGAGGTTGAAAGTGGAATAAGAGCCCTGTAACAGCGTAGTGCAGAAATGGCCCTAGATTCACTCATCCATAAATTTTCTTTATTCACAATCACTACTTAGTCACCACTGTGACACTATTGCTACTATTGTGACTCTCTCCTCAAGCTACTTTACTGGAGTTCAGCGGCACGGGGAGGAGAGGGAGCAAGTCCACTCTGCTGACCATTGGACCATGGATGAATGGTGTTTCATTCAGATTTTGGGGTGAGGGTCAGGCCAGGAGGGGTTACTCAGTTAACTATCCTTAACTCGATGTAATTAGCTCAGTTACTTATGCTGAACTAAGTAGCTAACGCAGAAAACTGTCCAATATTTCTCAATCTAAGCATTCTGAGCCAAGTGCACCAGGGATCCAAATAGGAAAGGAAGAGATCTCCATCTAGTGGTAAGGCCAATGTCGTCTGGTTCCCTCACATAGAATCATAGAATCATAGAAATGTAGAGTTGGAAGAGACCCCAGGGGCCATCCAGTCCAACCCCCTGCCTCAAAGCACTCCCGACAGATGGCCGTCCAGCCTCTGCTTAAAAACCTCCAAAGAAGGAGACCCCACCACACTCCGAGGCAGCAGATTCCACTGCCGGACAGCCCTGACCGTCGGGAAGTTCTTCCTGAGGTTCAGGTGGAATCTCTTTTCCTGCAGCTTGAATCCATTGCTCCTTGTCCTGGTCTCTGGAGCGGCAGAAAACAAGCCCTCTCCCTCCTCTACATGGCATCCCTTCAAATATTTAAACATGGCTATCAAGTCCCCTCTTAACCTTCTCTTCTCACCTCCATTATAAAGGATATTTTGTGGCACCCCAACGTCTCACCTTCTTTGCTTTGCGTTCAAGCTCTCCTCAAAGGCATGCCTCCCTCTTTGCACCTCTCTGGCTTCGGAGTACGAAAGGTTCGGCACTGGAGAAAAGGAGGTGAAACAAGATCACAGATCTCTCCTATGGCTCTCCTATGGTTTAGGTTTACAGATGAACATTAAGCACACAAATGCAATGACCACAGATGATTTACATAACTTTAAAGCAGGCAATGAAGACAGTGAAATAGTTGAAGACTTCTGTACCCTGGCTCAGACATTAATCAGAATGGAGACTGCAGTCAAGAAATCAGAAGACCAGGACTTGGACGGGCAACTATGAAGAACTAGACGAGATCCTGAAGTGTAAAGATGAATCACTGAATACTAAAGTCAGGATGGCCCATGCCAACATAGGCCCAATTTCTATGCGTGGTTGTGAAAGCTGGACAGTGAAGAAAGCTGATAGGAAGAGAACCAACTCCTTTGAAATGTGGTGCTGGAGAAAATGTTCTACAGATACTCTGGACTGCTAAAAAGACGAACAAATGCATCCTAGAGCCAATCAAGCCTGAACTCTCCCTGGAAGCCAAGGTGACTAAACTGAGGTTCTCATGGTTTGGTCATCTCCTGAGAGAAGACATGACTCTCTAGAAAAGACAATAACGCTTGGCCAGTTGGAAGGCAGTAGGAAAAGAGGAAGACTGCATGGCAGATGGATAGACTCTAGGAACACACGTCCCTGAGTCTGAAAGACCTGAACAGGGCACCTGAGAACTCTCATTCACAGGGTCACCATAGGTCGAAGCCAAAGTAACAGCAGTTAACAACAAAGAACTCTAGTTAATTAATTAATTAATTAATTATTCTCTCCCCTGTCTCCTACACTGGACCCAAAGTGACCTACAGCAAGGTTAAAACAAGACAGGGTTACAAACCTAACGATAAAACACAATTAAAGAAGCCATCACGTTAAAAATTCATGAATTAAAAATATGCGATCATTTAAAAACCAAACAATAAGACTAAAAATGCAGCATGCACAGACTGAATAGAAAGGGCATTCTTCCCAATCAATTAACCATCCGACAGCCACGTAAATAAAAAGGTCTTTATCAGCTGGTGAACAGAGAGGGGGCAGCCTGGCCTCTTGGGAAGGGAACTCCACAACCTGGGAGCAGCACCAAGAACGCTCTCTTCTGTGCCCTCACCAGTCTGAGCTCTCATGGCGGTGAGACCAAGAGAAAGCCCTCCCCTGAAAATCGTAAGACTTGGGAGATTTGTACAGGGAGATACATTCCTTCAGATGGTCTATACCTCATGTTTAGATTCTATATAAACATTAGGAAGAACTTCCTGACGGTAAGAGCAGTTCAACAGTGGAATATGCTTTTGCCTCCATGGAGTGTGGTGGAGTCTCCTTCTTTGGAGAGACAGCCATCCATCACGAGTCCTTTGATGGTGTCTTCCGGCATGGCAGAAGGAGGTTTCACCATTTTATATAAGGCATGCCATTTTATTACACCATCATACATAATAGGACTTGAGCATCTATGGATTTTGGAATCCACGGCAGGGGTGTCTGTGTCCTAGAACCAAACCCCAGCGGATCCCAAGGCCCAGTGTACATTTGCCACCGATAAGAGCTGGATCTGCTCTTTTTTGGGAATTTCACCCACCTCTTTTAAAGAAAGTGGCATCAGTCAATGTGTCTTCCAGCAGCAAATTCCACATGTGACTGCAGGAACACGAATCCTCCTGCCGCACGCTGATCTTCCCAGATCAAGGCCCTGGTCTACATTCAGCTATGCCTGTTTCTTGACTCTAACTCCCATCAAGGGAATTCTCTGTAAACGGAGCCGATGCGGCTGTAGCCCCTGTATAAAGCAGGTCACTAGGCTGTTTAATATTCCTGATAAGACACCCCCTCGCCCCTCTCCCTGTGCCTGAAGCCTCAAAGATAAGGCAACTTCTTGGGTTCATTTATAATCCAGTCAAAGCAAAGCACTTTTTGGAACCTCTGCTGATTTCAAAGGCATTCTGATTGATTTAAACAGGGAGGGAGGGGGTTCAGTGGGGTGTAAAAAATGTTTAGCTTAGTGTATGGTAAATTCCTAACAGGGAAAGAAAGAATTCCCCAGAAATGGCTGAACGGCTGGAGAGCCACCTGACGAGAATGCCCTGATGGTGTCTTCCTGCACGGCAGAATGGGGTTGGACTCAATGGTCCTTCTGGTCTCTTCCAACTCTACAGTTCTATGATTCTAGGAACAAACTGACCAAGATCCTAAGTCACACTTGCATCGTGTAGTCGTGTACGGATGTAGCCAAGTCGCGGCTGTGCCACTTCACCTTTCTGCCGAATATTGATATAGCGGAACCAGTGGTGTCTCAGCCAACACGCCTGCTTCTTTTCTCCTTAGGGAGAGGAGAATAAGGCCCGGTGGCTGCTCCCACAACCCCAGCCAGTCAAGGGGGACACCAAAGGCGCTGATGAACAGCTGGGCACCACCTGAGAGTGTGCAACTGTGCAGCTGGAATCCTGTGCGTTAGTGCCCACCAGCACAAACCCACTGAATCGTTGGTCGGATGCTGTGTGGACATCTAAGTAAGTCCCACTGATTCAATGGCTCACCTCTGGCAGGAGCGCAAATTGCACCAAATGTTTGGAAATGAAAATGAATTAAAACCTGTAAATTACAGCGAGTGGCATGACCAACCAGAAGAGCACAGAGCAATTTTGTTTTTTAACTAGTGGCCGGCAGAAACCTCCAGCTCTCAGGGGCTCAGACCAGAGAAACTGGTCTGGGCCCCTGACTCCTGCCTGGAACTGACCCACGAAACCTGAGCCATTTCCGCCCTGCGCTGCTATAGTGCTGTTATTCCACGTTCAACATATCCTGTGGAATTCTGGGTTTTGCAGTTTCCTGAGGCCAAAGAGCTCTCTGGCTGAGAATGATAAGTGCCCCTCCCTAAATGGGAAACCCCAGGATTCCATGAGGAGGATGAAAGTGGAATAATAGTACTGTAACAGTGTAGGGCGGAAATGGCCCTGGAGACTCCAGGGGTCCACTCGCACCACACAGTCATAGCACTATGATTCCTCTTTAACTGCCATGGTTGCATCCTGTGAAATCCTGGGGTTTGTACTTTGGACAGACATTAGAGCTCTCTGGCTAAGACTTTTAAATTTTGGCTACAGTCTCTAGGCTACAGATCCCAGAATTCCATAGAATGGAAGCATGGCAGTTAAAGTGGAATCATAGCACTATAAATGTGTACTGCAGAAGAGCCCCAGCTTTTAGCCTTTTAGCTTTTAAAGCAAAATGTTTTTAAATTAAGGGGTGAGGGTGCTGTAATTGTTTTAAGGAGTCTTATCTTTTTGATAACCAAAATGGTGAAAGGTCTGGAAGACATGCCCTATGAAGAACGGCTTAGGGAGCTGGGGATGTCTAGTCTGCAGAAGAGAAGGTGAAGAGGGGGCATGACAGCCATGTTTAAATATTTGAAGGGATGTCATGTTGAGGAGGGAGCGGGCTTGTTTTCTGCTGTTCCAGAGACCAGGACAAGGAGTAATGGATTCAAGCTGCAGGAAAGGAGATTCCACCTGAACCTTGGAAAGAACTTCCTGACAGTAAGAGCCATTTGACAGTGGAATCTGCTGCCTCGGAGTGTGGTGGAGTCTCCTCCTTCTTTGGAGGTTTTTAAGCAGAGGCTGGATGGCCGTCTGTCGGGAATGCCTTGATGTGGATTCCTACATAGCAGGGGGTCAGACTGGATGGCCCCTGGGGTCTCTTCCAACTCTATGATTCTAATGAGAGCCAACACGGTACAGTGGTTTGAGTATTGAACTATGACCTTGGGCACCAGAGTTCAATTCCCTGCTTGGCCATGGAAACCCACTTGGTGACCTTGGACATGTCACACATTCTCAGCCCTCAGAGAACATTGATTGATTTGTTTGTTTATTATATTTGTATGCCACCTTTTTTCCCCAGAATTAGACCCACCAAGGTGGCTTCCAAAAATAAGTTGAAAACATTAAAAACATTTAAAACAATTAAATTAACATTAAAAATATATAAAATGATAACAAACCTAAACAATCTACAACTCATGATAGCTTTGCCTTAGTGTCACCATAATTCTCAAATGACTTGAAGGCATACAAAAGTAACCACATCTCTTTAACAGTATTTTATCTGTTTATCTATAGCTTTAAATCATTTTGATAGTTTAAACCTATTTTAATGTTTACTTTTTGTATGTTTTTAGTTGTATTGTTTTTTCTCCTTCAGCTCAATTTTGGGAGAAAAGCAGCACATAAATAAATATAATGATATTTTACTCTGAATTTTAAAGGCACTTCTCAGGTGCTGAATGTATGCCTTTAAAGTTCTCACTGAATCCCTGAACGGACTCAACACCCCACAGCTTCCCCTGTCATTGTTGTTGCTGTGTGCCTTCTTCAACTTATGGTGATGCTAAGGAAAACCTATTATGGAGGTTTGATGGCAAAATTTGTTCAGAGGGAATTTGCCTTTGGATTTCTCTGAGGCTGAGAGAGTGTGACTTGCTCAAGGTCATCCAGTGGGTTTCCAGGGATTGAGCAAAGATTCAGACTTCGATTTCCCTGTATCCTAGTCCAGCACTCAAATCACTATACCACACCAGCTGTCTCCCCTGTCATTACACAATTTAAAACAATTCTAATTGCTTTAATCCTCAGAAACAGTGAAAAAGCAAATTGAAACACTGCATCTTTACTCCTTTCCCCAAAACAGTTCCCTTTCCCCCCAGCCTTGCAAACAGGTGACAGATAAAAATTAGAAAGAGATACAGATAAATGCTCCCATCAAGAAAAAACATACATAGCTATACACAAAAATTAAAATGTAATAAAACTATCACTAGAAATATATGCATTTTTAAAACACATCTATTAAAAACCAAGAAATAACAACACTTCAGCACAGGCGTTAAAAGCACTCTCCCCTTAAACAGTCAGTCCCAAAGGCCTGAGAAAAGAAGAAGATCTGGGATCTCTTTCCGACTACAGAATTATAGGACTTTGATCCCATTTTAATGGCCATGGCAATATCCTATGGAATCCTGGGATTTGTAGTTTCTCTTTCGGAGAGCATTAGTGCCTCAAAAAACAACAACCTGCAGGACTCCATAGGCTGCAACCATGCAATTAAATTGGAATAATAGTGTTAACACGCCACTGTCGGGAGTAAACTCTGGAAAAACGTTAGGATACCAACCCTTAACACTGTGAGGGCACCAACCCCGAAGACCGGGCGACAACCCAGAAAATGACCAGGGCACCAACCCTGAAAACTGTTGGGCGACAACCCAGAAAACAGTCCAGGCACCGACCCGGCCAACCAGGAGGGAAAACTGTCAGGGCACCAAACCTTACAACTGTTAGAAACTGTTAGGAAAAAAAGAAACACAGAGGGCCAGACTTAAAATATTAGGTCCACACGGACTACCTCGGATAGTCTTTGAATCAGCCTGCAAAGATCCCCAACTTTGGCCAAAGGGAGTCCCCTCCCTCAGCAAGAAAGCAGTCCGAATCCCCTCCTACCGACCGAAGGGAGAACAGTTTATTGAAAGAAGGGAAGGGGCAAATAGGTTTGGGATGATGGAGATCTCATAAAGCATACAGCACATATGCAAGAATGTAAAGAATATTTGCTTTCCCAGGACTAAAATTCTGACATGTGGTTGACGATACAGTAACTTCTGGTTAACAATCCACAACGAACCCTGTATCACACGTGCGTTCGCTCAGCAACGAAGCGCAGCGATATTGTTACAGAACGCGCGCTGGGAACCGATGCCGAGAACCGAGGAACCGGCCAAGTAACGTCAGCCTAATTTTAAGTAGGACACGGGGCTAACGACGGGAACAACCTTTAAAGGCAACTAGAATTCAAAATGGCAATGCTCCCCAACCTAGTAAAAGCCCATTTTTGGATTCCGCATTTTAACTCTCGACTGGCCACAGAAGAATCCTTTATCGCGACTACCCAACGTGGACGGTGGAGCTCCCGAAGATGGCTTTGCCCAACGCGCAGCACGCTTTCGGAGCCATCCAGCGAGGTCGGTTGTGCGTGGGCATAGTTCAGCGACGATGCCCCAGAGGTCAGTATTCCACAACCGCTAGTACAGGAGTGTAGATATAACGTTAATACGGGGTCATTGAGTACTAAACTAAACTAATTAAACTAAAACCCTTGGATGGGAAGTCGAAGATGTGCATCCTACATGGCTATACACGGAGGACTTTAGTTAAGCAAATGCAAAAAGACAAAGGCCATTTCCGCACGAGACTGCTATAGCGCTATGATTCCACTTTCAACATCGTATGGAATCCTGGGGTTTGCAGTTTCGGGAGGGGCCAGCCGGCCCCTCCCGAAACTGCAAACCCCAGGATTCCATACGATGTTGAAAGTGGAATCATAGCACTATAGCAGTCTCGTGCAGAAATGGCCAAAGAGAGACCTTCTTTATAGCTTAGACGTTTAAGCAGGCAATACCCTCTGTGAATTAAACTGTCCAGGGTGCTGAATCTCCCCGCAGCCCTGCAGAGTAGACCAGGGAATAAGATGGGAAACGCTGTCCATTTTGTCTGTACTCTTTCATTGCTGACCCCCTACACTCCCGCTCCCTGATATAAGATAATTGGCAAGTAGCATTTAATTGGGACGAAATACTGCTATGGCTGAAAAGCCATGTTGGCAAAGAGGACTAGCTGAACGTGTGTGAAAGTAAGTCAGATGGGACCTCAAGGCATGGCCCGGTCATAGTCAAGGGGTCAGTCAGGAAGCTCCAGTGTTAATGAGATTGCAATAAATCCCTCAACGACTCGACCTTCAGAAGCAATAGCACCCGAAACTGCCTCAGCAGAGCAACCGATTTCTTCAATCCGTTTCCTCTTCCTGCCAAAACTCTCCTTTGTTTCTGCACCTGCCCAGCCATTAAGAAGTTCTCATTATTTCCATCAGTGCTTTGTCGCCTAAGACTCCTAGCTCACTCCGGGTCCCACTGTCTACTCTGCCAGAGAGCCATTAACACCTTCCCTCTCGGGATGGAAACGGGGTATTTAAACCCTGGCTTTCTGCCAACAGTTTGTATACTCTGGTTGTAGGCTGCCACTCTGCTGCTCTGATTCCCGTTCTTGTACTACCCTTGGACTCTTAGTCTCAGCCACACTGAATCGTAGAATCATAGATTTTGAAGAGACCACAGCGGCCATCGAGACCAACCCCCTGCCACGCAGGGTCATACAGGCAGAGCACCCCCAGCAAACGGCCATCCGGTCTCTCCTTAAAATCCTCCAAAGAAGGTGACTCCACCACACTCCACTGAGGCAGCATATTCCATTCTTGAATGGCTCTTACCATCAGAAAGTTCTTCCTGACATTTAGGTGAAATCTCTTTTCCCGTAGTTTGAATCCATTGCTCTGTTTCTCTGGGGCAGCAGAAAACAAGCTTGCTCCATCTTCAACATGACATCCCTTCAAATATTTAAACATGGCTATCGTGTCACCCCTTAACCTTCTTTTCATCAGGCTAAACATCCCCAGCAACCCGAGCTACTGCTCAGAGGGCTTCATGGTTTCCGGACCTTTGACTATTTTGGTTGCCCTCCTCTGGACATATTCTAGATTGTCAAGGTCCTTTTTGAATTGTGGTGGCCAAAACCGGACACAGTTTTATTCCAGGTGGGGTCTGACCAAAGCAGAATAGAGTGGGACGATCACTTTTCTTGACATAGAGAGTATATTGCTGTTGATGCAGCACGAAACCACACTGGCTTTTTTGGCTGCCGCATCACACTGCTGACTCATGTTCAGCTCGTGGTCAACTAAGGCCATTTCCACACTAGGCTGTTATACTGCTATTATTCTACTTTCAACATCCTATGGAATCCTGGGGTTTGCAGTTTAGAGAGGGGCCAGAGGCCCCTCTCAGAATTGCAAACACCAGGATTCCATAGGATGTTGAAAGTGAAACAATAGACCTATAACAATTTAGTGCTGAAAGCTCCTAAGGATCCTAGATCACTTTCATGCATACATCTCCAGATAGGTAAGTATCACCCACTTTGCCCTAACTTCTCGCTAGTCAATTTTCCCCTCCTTTCCTTTGGTTAGCCTTGTGTGGTCGTGAGACTGCTTAGATCTTGTATGTGATTGTCCCAATAAAACAAGACATCCTTTTAATCTGCAACTGGTCTGCCTGCATTAGTACGTGTATGTATAAAACATCCCGTAAGGTTACCCCCCAACTCACAGGCCTCCCCTTTGAGTCGATAATTCCCCCCCACTCCACAGAGGCACTGGCACTGCGGGTAAACCTCTGAGTCACCCACACTTTGGGGTTACAATAGTGTTCCAACGCTGTAGTGTGAGGGAGGCCTGGGAAGGGAGTTGAAGAACTTGGGGGCAGCCACCAGGAGGGCTGCTTCCATCTTCCCCCCATACAACAGCGGTGGGACCCCAAGAAGTCCTCTCCCCCAAAGATCTGAAAACCCAAGGCGGGCTCCGTGCGGTCCTTCGGAGGATCCAAACCTGAGCCGCGAACTCAACGTCGGAGCCTTGCGCTGGGCTCAGAAGGCAAAGGGCCCTTCGTCACGACAGCTCGTAGAGAATTTGCAAGATTATGGAAAAACCGGCAAACACCTACAGTTGACCAATGGTGGGTAACTTTTATCGAAAACAGGAACGCAGGTATAGTATCTCAGAGATTAAAGGGCAAATCTGACGAAGAGATAAAAAAAGAATGGAGAATAGTGTCGGATAATTGCTGGGTACTTTCAGATAACAACGCTTGATATAAATGCATAACTATTATCAAGAGGATGTGATCAGATGAACAATATGACATATAATTTAGTACGGATTTATTGTAGGAGCTATCGTGAAATATTAGCATATATTAGTGTGGTACATTTAATTTTAACATGTTGATTAAATTGAAGAACATGAAATCTAGGGAGGAGAGGAAGATAATCAGAAATATTTCAATGAATTGAACAATTATATATATATGTGTGTGTGTGTGTGTTTCATGTGATGGAATTTTAATAAAATTATACATATATATATAAAAAAAAGGAAGGCAAAGGGCCCTCAAACTCCCAGGCACCCACTTGTATCCTCTCCAAGGGTGGCCCCAGGCGGAGTGTACCGCAGTAGTCCAGAGGGGATGACACTGAGGCAGGGAAGTCTTCTTACTCGTGGATAAAATAATAAAACCACCACCACCACCATGTATTATTAGTATCTGACCTGCCTTTCCCCCCAAGCTGGAATTTCCAACTGAAAACAACTACAGTAAAGGCGAAAACAGGCAGAGGCCAACGTTAAAGGCGAACCGCACTATTTTCCACACGGGAGCGATTTACCCCACGCCCGGGAAGGGCCAGAGGCTGTTTTCGGCACGAGCCCAGCGCGGGCGCCCCGCCGCCGCCGCCCAGCAGGGCCACTTCGGAGCCGGGCGCAGGCGCACTCTCCTCCTCCTCTTCTCATCATTTTCTCAAAACGGGCCGGACCCCCCCGGCGCGCCTCTACCGCTCGCCTAACTCCGCGCTGCCCGCCGGGGCGGCTTTTGACTCCACCTCTCGCGGCCGCTCTGATTGCATTTGTACCGCCCCCGCCAACCGCGGCCGGTTCCATTGCAAAGCAGGGGAGGACGGCCACGGGAATAATGGTCGCAGCTTCGGCTCCGGCTGAACCATTTCACCAAACTCGGGGGGGGGAGAGAGCCCGAGCCCCTCGTGAGCGCCTGCGCGAGAATTCAGCCCTTCCCACAGCTCTGGGGCAGCGAAAGAAAAAAAAAGGCCGCGCAAGCGCATCGAGGAGGAGCACGTTTGACAGAGCTTCGTTTTTTAGAGGCTTTGCGCTGTGTCATGAACAAAGATAGTATTCCCCCTCGGTGGATTTTATTGCCATTTGCTGTTTTTAACTATCCTCGACCCCCGGCGAGGTGGTCTTCGCGGGCTTGTTTCTTTACTTGTGTAGGGCCGGTAACTCGTCCAGCTCCAACATTTTTTACCAGTTTCCAAAATGGCCGACGGAGGCGCTTCCGGTGGCGATCAACGTCATAGTCGTGGCGACGCTATTTCCGCCTTCAGTCCAATCAGCGGCGGCGAAGGCGGTGCGTGGGGGATTCGAACGCAGTGGCGGTTGGTCTCTGACGGGCGACGAGGAGACGGAGCCGCTGAGGGAAAAGAAATGGCGGGAAGGTAGGCGGGCGCGGGGTTCTTTTCTCGGCCGGCCGGCCGGGGGCCGGCCGGCTCAGCGCCGCCCTCGGGGAAAGGAGGCTCCGGGTGAGGAAGCGGGAGCCTCCCGCAGCTCAGCCTCCGGCCCCGCTTCCTCGGCCGCCCTCAATTTCTCGGCCAAGGCGTGTGCCGCCTCCTTGCTGGCGGCGGCCTGAGGCCGGGCTCTTCCAGTGCCGCCTTTCCCGCCCCCCCCACCCTTGCGGAAGGAGAAGCCCGGGCGGAAGACCCCTCTGGGGGTTTGGCAGCACAAGGAATCTCCGGGGAGACCGTTTGCGCTCTCCTCTGGACTACAAGTCCCATCACCCCCAGCCCCCGAGTCTGGAAGCTGTGGTCTGTGGGTACCCGCCTTGAGGGTCGGTTTTGGGAGGGGAAGTGCGAGTAATAATGATAGCAATGGGGAGGAGTCACAGCAGACCCTTCTGAGCGGTGCGTCCTACCTGGCAGGTTGTTGTAAGGCCGAGGCGGGAGCCTTCGGCCCAGCGCGCCCCCCCCCCCCAGAAGACGGCCTGCGGCGCGCTCCCCTTCAGGAGCAAACCCGGGGCGGGTTGCCAAGCGGGATTCTTGGGAACGCGTCTGCCCCGCTCCGCCTGGGTCTTCCGGTTGGGAAGGGGTCCTCCGAGAAGTCAGGACAAAGGGAAGGATGAGGCCCCGCTCTCCGAAGAAAGCAGAAAGCGTTAGGGTGTAAAAGCTGTGCGCGTATGTGTAAACGTGTGTGTGAAAGCCCGTGGCAAACATAATCTGCGGGAAGGGTAATCCGTTGTTAAGGTCAACCCAACACGCTGTCGGTAGCGGCAGGCGAGAAGGTCCCCGGGCGGGAATCACTTGCTGGAGGGAAACAGGCGGCCCGGGGACCCCCGCCCCCCCTCCCGCTCCTCCTTTGCTCTCACCTTTAAGCCGTTTCCGCGCTAGGCTGTTACAGCGCTATGATTCCACTTTCCACATCCTATGGAATCCTGCGGTTTGCAGTTTCGCCCCTCCCGAAACTGCAAACCCCAGGGTTCCATAGTATGTGGAAAGTGGAATCATAGCGCTGTAACAGCCTAGTGCGGAAGCGGCCTTTGATTGCTCAGGTTTAGGCTGTCACAGGACGGGGGGGGGGGGAGGCAACGTGAGGGCGTTCCTCCCCCGTGAGAGCGCTGCCTCCTCTCATGAAGTTTTTCCTAAGCACTGCAAATCGCTCCCTCCTTGAACTCCTTAACATTTTCTGTTTCCACATTCCCTTCGTCACTTTTCTTTGAATGCTTAAATATTTTACTGAGTGTTTACTTTTTAAAGTAAGAAATAGCTACATTTTAGGTACTCTGCTGAGTTTTTAAGTTGCTACAGTGCTAGAAATTTGGATAACAAAGGATAGTTTTCATTTAGGGAGCCAGAATTCTTGTTTGGGATGGAAAGGCCCTCATGTTGCCCCTCTCTCTCCTTAGCAACATTCCTGGACTGTGGTTTACTCCTTTTCTTCTTAGCAGTTCTGGGGGTTTTGGGGGGGGGGGCAAATATTCTAAATTCACGATCATCAATCTTTTTATTCTCTAGGAACCCTTGAAATAGTTTTCAGGGAAACCCTGCATAGACACGGTTATATTACAGTTGAAAAAAGCGTTCATTTTTTTTTTCCAGTCATGATATGTCACGGGACCCCTAGCAATCTCTCGTGGAACTGGCTGTCAGGCTCTCTGGAGATATTAGGTACCTTATAGCCTCACTCTCTCGGATCCTGAGTCTCTCTCCAGCCTTGCATCTCATACACAACACAGCAAACTAACGAGACATGAGGCTGGAGAGAGAGGCGAGGATCTGTGAAATGGTGGGAATCCAAGTATACTGTGAAGCAGCAACTGTGGCACTCGTGTTTGTTCGTTTGTGGGATCCCCAGCGATCTGTTGTACAGTACTGTACCTTATGTATGTGCAAATACATGTATTCCAAAATCCAATATTCAAAACATTTCTGGTCCCAAGTATTTTGGGTAAGAGATCTCAACCTGTATCTACAGCTCAAAAATAAGTGTGTGTGTGTGTATTTCATCATGCTCTGTCAGGGAACGCCCAGCAACCTCTCATGGGAGCCTAAGGCTCCAGGGAACCCTGGCTGAGAAACCCCCCTCTAAACAAAGAAAGGAAGAGGGTTGTGTTACACAAGAGCCGCGCAAGAATGAAGCGTAGCCTTTCTGCACAAGCACAGTATCAAGGGCCTCCAGATTTGTTGCTGGACCACAGCTCCCAGTACTCCTCACCATTAGCCTGTGCCAGCTGGTCAGGCTAATGGAAGCTGCAGTCCAACACCATTTGGACACCTTCATGAATTGGAGAGCCTGAAGAAAGCTTGAGGGTTGTCAAGTCGAACCCTCTTCTAGTGCAGGAATCTACATCATAAGGGCATAGTCAGTTCTCCAAAGGTATCCTCATTGTGAAGCAGATAACAGAGATCAGACCCTTCGGTTTGGAAAGAGTTAATTTATTAGCCAGCGAGTCTCGGCTGGAATCGCTTCCAAAAGTCTGAGCCCCCCTTCGATTGAGTTCACAGCACTTTATACATTTTCCAGTACAGCATCATCACATGCTCAAGAAAGGAAACAGATATGTTGTACAAAGGTTCCCACCGTACCACAATAGGCCTTTCTCTAGCATCTACATATGTTGCAAATCTTCTGTAGCGAAGTCAAAAGCGAGCGAGCCGAGCCAAGCCGATAACATTCCATTATACAAGGTTCTATTGTATTAACTGCATACACAGAGAGAAATAACTGCAAACTGCAAAGAGAATTAACCGTTTATCCCTTACAATTGTACACTGACATTATAATGCATAGAGAACCTGGATGTTTTATTCCTGGTCCTTTCGGAATGATTCCCAAAACTGGGACACAGAGCTATAACTTTTTCACTCAGTGAACTGTTTGCTTCAAGAGCTGTTTTCTTGTGCAACAGCCCCATCCATGTTATATTATCTCAGTTTCATGGACTGCTGGGAGTTACTGGCTCAAGTTTTGGACCACCTGGATTCTGTCCAAGAATGTAGGAAGAAGTGACATCTTGTTGGATAAGGTGACCAGTTCCAAGCAGCGTCACTTTTTGTGCTCTGGTCATCCTTTCTGTGAGAATTTCAATCAGGTGTTTTGTCAGTCTATTTGGAATTGTTCCCCAATTGCACAGTAGTAGTAGCAGCTGTTGTTATTAATTTTATAGTAGCAGTAGTTGTTATTATTAGCTTTATTTATTCCCACTTTCCCCCCCAAACTTGTACTCAAGGTGGCTTTCAGCTTAAAACAAGAAAAGAAAAGCAGCATTAAAATGGGACAGCAGTATTAATAACAGCAAGCACAGTATAAAACATACAATTAATTTTTTTTTAAAACCATTCAAGAGTGAGCACACTCTTGAAAGCCTTCAAAAAACAAAAACAAACTTTGCTTCACAAAAGCCTAAAATCATAAAATGGCAGGATATGTTTTTTGGCAAGCAATCAGTTGATGTACTCATTATTTTGAAAGACGAACGGCTTCATGGCCTCCGTTACCATGGTGTAGTACTTCATCTCTCCATCAGCCCTTGGAAGTGCCTCTCTAGTTTACGATTAAAATAGACAAAAACTGGAGCAAGACAGGCATGATAATGCTGTGGTCTCTTTATCTTCTGTAGTCAGCTTCAGAAAGGCAGAGAAGGTTACTTGAAGCACATAGTGAACTGGGCTGCTCTTCCCTCCCTCCCCAAACAGCTGCTATTTCCAGTTGTTGTGCTGTTGGAAAGATTCTTGTAACTCACTATGGCCACTTCCGCCCTGCACTGTTTTAGTGCTATTATTCCACTTTCAACATCCTGTGGAATTCTGGGGTTTGTAGTTTACTGAGGCCAAAGAGCTTTCTCAGTGAGAATTCTAAATTTCCCTTCCTAAACTGCAAACCCCAGGATTCCATAGGAGGTTGAAAGTGGAATAATAGCATTTTGAAAGTATAGTGTGGAAATGCCCTATTCTATTACACTGGGAATCTTTTTGTTATGTCACTGTAAGAACTTGAGAGATTTTGTATCCTGAAAACTGGGATATAAATAAATTATTGTCACGAGTCTGATGCAAATAATGTTCACTCTTTCTGGTTTTGCTGTTCTTAAACACAAAACTAACCATGATGCTTTTCTTTTCAGCTAAGATGTGAAGGCATAAAGTTGATATTCATGGCTCAGTTCCTTTTTCTTTATAATTGAAAAAAACGTTTTGTTAAAAGAATTTGCTGTTGGACCAAAAAGGACAGAGTAATGTTTTGTCAACATGCTTGCTTAAAAGTTTGAGAGATTTCAGTGTCTCCATTTCCTTCTGGTAGAACAGGAGAAATGCCTTTGAAGGCGGTTTCCCTCAGCCTCATCCCTGGAGGAACACCTCTAAAAGACTTGGTGAAATTTCAGGTGGACAGAACTTCTGGTTCAGCTACCAGAGAAGCTATTTTTCCTTCAGTGGTTCTTGCCCGTGACAATGTTTGCTTGGAAAAAACAATTAAAAGAGGAAACATCTTCCAGTCAACTTTAATATCTGGTGCCTCATGTGATAAAGAATTCCTTGAGCTCAGTGAAATCAAGCCAGTCACTGAAGGATTGGGGCCACCTGTGTCTTGTGTGAAGCAGGAGGCTATGCCCCTGACACGGAATGCCCTCCTCAAACGTAAAGCTTGTGAGCGGCTGCCCTTTGAGTCTCCAGCAAAAGTCTTTTCAAGAATGAAGACCAGAGCACCTCTTAAGGCTACACAGCTGAGCAAGCCACTGGAAAGAAAGTTACTAGACACAAACAGCACTGCAGATTACATTCTCACCCCTGAGAGATGTGCAGTGCTTTTGGCGGGACAAGACAAGAAACCAAAAGCTGAAGATGATAAACCAAAGAAACCATTGGCTGAGGAGCCTCTTGGGGAGGCCAAGGTAGAAAAAGGTTTGTTCTTTCATTTCTCTCTAGAAAAATACTCCCTCCATCGGGAAGCTAGGCAGTGGCCCCTTCTCTCCACCTCCTGTTTAAGGAAGCTCCTGGCTATTTACTAGTTGCTGCAGAAGGGTTTTCAAAGGGGAGAGAGTGGTGTCATGTTATCCACGTTGTGTTTGAAAAGCTTCTGAACTGTTTTAAATTACAGTAGTGCTGTTTTTAATGGATGTGTTCATGTGGTTTCAGGTTGCAAGCTCATTGATTTTGTAGGGTTTTCTTAGGGAAGAAGTACTCAGAGGTGGTTTGCCATTGCCTTCCTCTGAAATTTAATACCAGAGTAGGTTCTTTAATGGTTTAATCTATGTTGCGGGTCAACTTGTGTCTCATATGGTAGAAAATTAGGATGTAAAATAAATAAGCTTCATGTCTGGGGTAAGACTAAAAATATAGTTCCTTGTCTGTTGCTCTCACTAGGGCTCCCAGACAAAAGCAGTGGTAACTGGTGGCTCCCCTCCCATCCGTGTTAACCAAGCTTCAGCTCTAAAGAATTGCTTTGTTGTCAATTCCCTTTCAGTGTATTCTTACCCAGCATTTCAGGAGGAACTTCCTGACGGTCGGAGCTGTCAGGCATTGGAATCTGCTACCTCAGAGTGTGGTGGAGTCTCCTCCTTCTTTGGAGGTTTTTAAGCAGAAGCTGGATGGCCATCTGTTGGGAATGCTTTGATGGGTGTTCCTGCATAGCAGGGGGTTGGACTCAATGGCCCCTGGGGTCTCTTCCAACTCTATGATTCTATGATCCCTTCTTTTTCATCCGTTGTTTTCTTCTCCTCCACTCTGCTGCATTACTTGGTACTTCTTTCCATTTTAATGTGAACCCTTCCAGCTATGTTCTGCACAGAGCTCTCTCCCCATGTTGCAGTAATAGAATTGCAACAATCCTTTGTGGAGGCAGGAGCAGATGCTGGTGGTCCAAACAGGCAAACAAAGCTTTTTTATTTTGTTATTCATTTGGATATTTCACTGTATGTCGCCTTCTCCCAGAGTGGAACTCAAGGCAGCTTACAAAAAGAATCCATTAAAACTTAACAATTGAAGTTTAAGAACAATTTAAAATGTTCATTTTAAAACAGTATAAAATCATTTAAAAGGCATAAAAAGGTTAAAAATAAAGCACACTCCTCCCGCCCCATGATAAGAACCCTCCCTGAAAGCCATTACATATTAAAAATTTACTTAAACAAACTCTGCGTGTCAGTGAAAGGAGAGCAGGGAGGGGACAGCCTTGCCTCCTGTGGAAGGGAGTTCCACAGGGAGCAGCCATCAAGGAGGCCCTCAATCTTGTGCTCTCACCAAACATGCCTGTGATGGTGGTGGGACTAAGAAAAAGCCTTCCCCTGCAGATCTTGAAACAGAAAGGCTGATAGAGATACAGTCTTTCTGATAATGTTGATCTAAGTCATATACGGTTTTGAACTGTGCCTGGAAATGAACAGATAGCCAGAGTTAAGCTGTTTTAACCAGGAAATTATATGCTCCCTGTAGCTGGCTCTAGTGAGCATTCCAGTTGCAGTGTTTTGGCTTGCCAAAATTTCCAAAGGCAGCCGCACATAGAGTGCATTACAGTAGTCCAAATGGGATATAATCAAGACCTATGTCACCTTGGTCAGATCTGACAAAAAGAGCCCTGGTGGCACAGTGGTGAAATGCCAGTACTGCAGCCACAACATTGTGAGTTTGATCCTGCCAGGCTACAGGTTGACTCAGCCTTCCATCCTTCTGCTGGCCGGTAAAATGAGTACCCAGCTTGTTGGAGGCAGTTAGCTAACACGCATTGTAGAACCGCTTAGGGAGTGCTTTGCACTGATAAGCGGTATAGAAATGTAACTGCTATTGCTAAGTGCTATATCTTAAAGCAGAGCTTTCCAAACTTTTCATGTTGGTGACACACTTTTTAGATGTGCATCATTTTGCAATGCAGTAATTCAGTTTTACTAGCAAACCGAAGGTTAAACTAACCCTTTATAAGAGATACAGACACATACATAAATTGTAATAACAAATGTATGGAGACACAACATATCTCATGAAAACCTTTCATATATTTTTAAAAATATATGATTTATAAATAATAACATACATTTCCAAGATTGTAGGCAACACACCTACACTACTTCAGGCAACACACTAATGGGTCGTGGCACACTGTTTGGAAAGCCCTGTCTTAAAGAATGAGTGCAGTTGGTGCACCGATTGTAACCAACAACGAAGCCATGGAGTTGTGGGGAAAGAGTTATTCTAGTCCACTCATTTTTTATTAAAGATCTATACCAGTAGGTTTTCAGCTGTATTCCAGGAAACCCCCAGATATCTGTGTTTCCTCAGTGAGATCAATTTTCCACTGCCATGATTGTATACTGCTATGGAAGTTTTAAATCAAGACCCTTAGGACTGTTGCCAACCACTTGTCACAAGCCCTTCTTGTTCCTGGGTTTGAAAGCCTACATAGTCTTTCTTCTTCTTCTGTTTCAGTGCCTGGTCTCATCACAGTGAACAGAAATGTACGCGGTCCAGTCACAGGTCCTCAGGTTTTGGAATCACCTCACAAGTTCTTCTCACGTGTGAAGCAGAAGTTGCAGCAGAAACTAGTGCAAAGAGGTACTTCTCTCACCCTCCTATTTGTGTGTGCACACGCGCGCGTGCGTGTATGTAGAGCAATTGTTTCCCCTTTCAGGCTGCGCTATGAACACCTGGCAAACATGAAAGGAAGCATTCCTTCTTAATGAAGAAAGGGTATTCAATTTTTATCCCTCTATCAAAGTCATGTAGAGAAATCTCAAAACAATTTGTGGGTATATTTTTCTGTGTTGCATTGCAGGTGGTATTGAAAGTTACTGATGGAAATCATTGCTCAATGGTTTTTATCCAGGTTGTGAAATGTTCCATTAGGATTTTATTGCTGTGTTGCTATCCATATCCTACCTGCAGAAAAAAATGTTTCTAGCTATTCTAGCTATTCATCTGACAAGCACTAGGAGCAAGCACTCCACTCAAATATTTTTTGACAGCACTGTGACTTTGGCATTCCATAGAGCATTCACAAAAAGATTAAAAACTGGTTGCATGAGTCATCTCTCAGTATTTGGTGGTACAAAAGGGTTGACAGTTTTTTCAGCCCAGAAGGCTATTATCACCAATGAGCAAATGTGACATTTCTGCGATCCTGTGTTATTGAATGGTTTAAAAAGAATGTTTGAGATTTAAAGTAGCATATTTTGAGTCTTGTTCTGTACATGATATTTCACACACCCACTTTAATTAGCAGTGCAGCCCACCAAATTTCAAAGGTAACCTCAATCTGTGATGATGGAGTCTGCTGCTAACTGGTAGCCACTAAACGGAAATTCTTGCTTTTGGCTGAAGGCAGGTGATGTTGGGCCCTGTCAGCATTAACACACAGCCTTAGAGTAAATGAGACATGAAGATAATGAGGTACTGTTTCTGCATTACTGTCTTAATAAAGTAGCCTGCAAGACGTTTTATTAAGTGTCTTAAGAAAGCCTGCAAGCAAAGACATTTCTTAGGTCTTGTTTTCCCTCCAGGTCTTGTTATTTTTTTATTTTTCATATAAAGAAATACAAGTTCTATTTGGCTATATGTCTCCAAATTTTATTTGACCGGTGCTTTGGATCTTCTAGTGGCAGGCATCTGGTCCAGCACACAATGGACTGCTCCTTCAATTTGTATCTCCTGCTGCTCTGTGTCACAGTATTTTCCTGATGGTCCATGTCATGGACATCCCCCACAAATCATGACATCTAACCTAATCCCATGGGGACGTTTAGGCTACAATCCTACAGCCATATACATGGGAGTAAATCTCATTAAGATTAATGGAAGTTATCTTTCTAGGGAGAAATATATAGTGGCGCGCTGTTAAATTGAGAACTGGTGTGGTGGTTTGAGCATTAGAATATGCCTCTAGTGACCAGTGATCAAATCCCTTCTCTGCTTTGGAAACCTCCTAGGTGACCTTGGGAAAATCACCCTCTTTTAGCCTCAGAGAAAGGCAAAGGCACCCCCCCCCCATGAAAAACTCTATGATAATTTTGTCTTAGGCTCATCATGAGTCAGAAACAAGTTGAAGAAACAACAACAATGAAGGGGCCAAAAGATTTTGTCTTCTCTGCTAAACTCCTCCACAATACACTTTGATTTTTTCCATGTGTGCTTGGTCGTAAGTGGAGCTTTGGAGAAAAAACAAGGGGATTCCTTTCCCTTTAGCCATCTATGCAGGTAAAGGTAATTCTTCTTGGCTTTTTACAGCCCTAATAGCAGGGCTGTAAAAGGCCTGTTTGGGGCAAATGCTAGACTTAATGCTCCTGGTTTGTAGCCAATGTTTGCTTCAGTTTGGAGGATTAGAATATTGTTTGGTGCTTCCCAAGCTTCTGATTTTTTTTTCCTCATTGAAATTAAAATTGGAAGCATAACTCCTGCATTTAAATGAGGCAGGTACATGTCCATAGGATAGGAATCACAAGATCTTAGAGACCCCAAGGGCCATCTAGTCCTACCCCTTGCCATGCAGGAATATATAACTGCAGCAGTCCTGGAAGTTGCCTCTCCAGCCTCTGTTCAAAGATGTCCAAAGGAGGGGAGTCTGTACCTGCTGAGGCAGCCTATTCCACTGTTGATACTTCTCAGTATAAATTCCCAGAGTATTGTGTGGGAATCTTCCTTGTACCCCATGCCAGCTTGCCCTGCTTAGTTAAGGCTCAGGTTGGACTCTGCTTTATAGATGCTGGGGTTGTATCTGGGATCTCTACAGTCTGCCTGCTCAGAGTGGTTCAGGGGCCTCAGGGAACCCACGTCTTACTCTCTCCCTGGTATTGACAAGTTGCTGGGGGTATGGCAGGAGGAATCCATGCTTGCAAGGGCCCCTGAGATCCACTGGAGCTTGTCTAACAAGATGGCTGAAGCCATCAAGGCATGCTCCAGCCCTTCTTTTGGCACATTGCTGTCTGTGCTCTACACTGTATGCCAAGCAGTGGCCTTTCTGGGTGGAGATGCATCCCAGAGGGGGCAGCAAAAACCTGCACTTTGATCCGTTTTGGCCAGAGGTGTGCATGGCATAGAAGGGAGAGGTTGTAGGAGCCAAAATCTTTGGCTGCGTGGATGCAGCTTAACTGATGCTGAAGTGTCAGCAATCGTTTGTTGCCCTTGTGTTTTCTGTAGCAGATGCTCCAGTTTCCCAAACCAAGGAAAATGACCCTCTTCCTCCAGCTGCAGTGAAGCCACCTTCAGCCATAGCTGGTGCAGCCCAACAGTTAAATGATCTTAATAGAGAGTGTCTAAATGCTACTGTCTCTCAGGATGAAGCATTTCTTGTGGAACTGGCTGACCCAGGATGTGAGACTTTCACCCTGGCAGCTGATGTTACAGACACAAGCTGTCACCCTGTTGAGCCTGGAGAACCTTTGGAAGAAGCGGTACCTGGAAAACTCCCTCAGGAAGTAAGAGCAGCATGCCAACCCAGTGAGAAGTTTCGCCCAAGAGGACAACGAGCATTGGGCCTTGGGCCTCAGACGCCATCACAACAGCTGTGCAACATTGTTTTAGCTACTCCAAAAGTCCACATACCAAGGAAGCAAAAAACAGGAGGAGCCATTTGCCAGCCCCCCTTGGAAACTCTCTACACTGACAAAGCCAGTGATGGAAACAAAATGGTAGGCTCTCGTGTCCAGTTGTATTCTTTTCTTTGCAGTGGCCAAAAGTCAGAGGGCATTGCCTTTTCCTTTTGCAGTACATACGCGATTAACATCTCTGCCTTTTACACCATCCTAGTGTGTGGGAGAGTGCCTAAAGGATTTACCTCCTAAAATACCTCAGTCTCTCATCATAAGTGAGTGGTCAGGATCCTTTGTGTTCTTGACTCTTTCACAAAAGACCATACATATTCTTAGAGGAAGTTTTAGACAGATGGGAGCAGAGCCCTCTGGGCTGTTGTCTGCCCTCTGCTCTCCTCATCCTCTTTCCCTGTTGTGTCTGAGGGAAAGGAAAGCCAGCTGGCAAGCTCCATTGTGGCCAGGAGGACAGCAGAGCTCTTTGGCTTCTGCTGGACCAGCCCCCAACTGAGTGTGCCACTTTTGTAGTAGCTCACACATTCTCCTGCTCCCCGCCCATGGACCTTTATGGAAGCTAATTCTATAAGGCACAGGTACTCCTCCTTCCTGCCGTCGGGATCAGCAGGCAAGCTGTGATGGGTGGTCATCACCACTGCTTTGTTGTGTGTTCAGTGTATTTGCTTGTGCAGTTGTGTGCCTAGGCTCCAAGTTGCTGTTAAGCAAGCTCTTGTCTCTGCTAGTGACAGAAGCCACTGTGGCCCTTAATTAATTTTCTGATTTTGCTCGTAAAGGAACAGCAGATGATCCATATCAGTGAGTGGAGAATCAAGGTGATCAACGGCAATACTGCTGTGTACCTGGAAGGAAAAAGGAGGCAAGTTGCTCTCTTTTTATTTATTTAGTTTTTTACCCAGGTTCAAATAAAAGATAGATCAGATTAAAAATGATAAAACAATAAAGTTGTAAATGCTGCAATACTTTTACAGTAAAAACATTGCCATCTTACATTATGTTAAGGTTACAGTGAGCCAAAGTTGAAATCATGCCACCCAGTAAACTAAACACTTTCCCCTCTTTCCACCACTTTTTTCTTTAAGTTGGCACCTTGGATGCAAAGAGGGCCAGCCTCTGGGACACACAGTGGTTAGAACCGCTCAAAAAGAATGCGAGTTACTTCAGCACAAAGCAGTTTCTCATGTGAGTCAGAAAGGGCACCAGATCATGCTCCCTGCCTTATGAATAGAAATGGCACTCAAGTAGATAACGTGCCAAGCCTTCTGTTACTTGGGCACTGCATATACACAGCCTACCTGTGAGTGGAGTGCCCTGTCCAGGTTGAAATATCTTTTTGCCTTGCTTGACTTGGGAGTTTACTGCTAATCAAATTTCTTAAATGTCCCTCGGTCCAGTCACAATGAAGAGGGAGAGAAGGGCCATTGCTTTTGCCTTGAAAGGAGCAAATATATCATGCATGCTAGCCCATGGGCTGCCATCCCATTAGTGTAAGTCCCCAGAGGACTCTTCTCTTGTCCTTGGGGTCCCTCCAGAAACCTCCTACCACCTGGTACCTGGGAGAAGCTGCTGTTGTTCCCGCTTCCTCCAGGAGGGAAGGTGGAGGAGACTGAGGGCATGGAGATGTGGCTGCTCTGGGCTCCCAGGGAAAGGGGAAAAGCAGGCACACTCCTCACCCTAATGGGAGGCCAGCTGTCTCTCTGTGGTCTGAATTGCCTCCCCTCCCCTCCCCTCCCCTCCCCTCCCCTCCCCTCCCCTCCCTACTGCTAAACGGCAGCCATGCAGCAGGCCCTTGCAGCCCTTGACAATGTTAGTTGGGAAGGATCATGAGAGATTGTTACTGGGGGCAAGAGGCTTGTTAGAGCTTTACTCCACTCACAGTGGAGGGGTCCTTCCTAAGATAGTGTGTTTGAAGGAACCAAATTGCAGGCAGAAAAATAAGATCAGAATCCTCAACAGGAGGAACGTTTGAGGGGGATGTGTCATGTGGGCATGTCCTCCCTCATCAAAGAGCAGACAGGAAGGGAGTGAAGGGGTTCAGTCTGGGCTGGTTCTTTTTCTTAAAACAGAGAACAGACACTTAATTAGCCCTGACTGAACCAGGCAATGTTATCTGCCCATAATGCTTTTGGGATTATAGGTGGCTGACAGAGGAAGGAGAAGCAAGTTAGGAAGGAAGACAAAAGATCTTGATCCCTTTCTGTCTAAGCCATCTCATCTTAGTGGATAAGGGAGTAGTAAAAACAAGAGCAGGAGTTGCTGTCTCTTCCAACAGACAGCCGACGGGTGCAGAATGACGCAGGCAGAGCTACACCCACGTGCAGCATCTCCACCTTTCTGTAGTTATGAGGTTTGTGTAGGAAAATAGTTCTGTTTAAAACCTCTTGTGGTCTTCCAGTTCACATACAGATGCGGGGGTAGGGAAAACTTCTGAAGAAATGAACCTTTTCCGTGTCAAATGGGGTGTAGGTCTTGGAGTGAGGGTATGGTAAAGCTTCCAAGTCCTCTGTGCTGGATTAATAAGGTAACTTTTCCGACTTGCACCTTGAGGGAAAGTAAGAAGTGAACTCTTTGTTTTGTTCCCTTTGTTTTAGAGATATGGACAATATTTACTGGCACAGCAGTGCCATTGTGGAAAGAATTGCATACAAGCAAGTTAGAACTGTGTCTGGAAATGTCTACGTCTTAGAGGGGCATATAGATGCAAGCACCATGAAACAGGAAGGTAAGAGACATGGACTGAGGTCAGTGAGAAGGAAGAAGATGACACATGGTGCTCAGATGGACTTCCGTGCTGCCCAGCATATCCTTCCTCCCTCTCCCAGCCCGCTGAGCTTCTTTTCGCCCTATCCTGGGCTTTTAGCGAGACTATTTGTGGAAATTCAGGAATGGATGTTGCTTGTGGGAGTGACCATGGCCACATCGCTGGGGCTGGGGCTGGAAATGTTGTGTGTTTCCTATACATATGTTTTTCCCCACACCGGCTTTCTTTTTCATGGCACTTTTGTGTGTTGAAGTAATTTGAATCGGTCTTTGGTGCTGCTTTTCATGTATTACCTTTTTAGACCACTGAATAACCCAGAGTTACTTTGTCAGTCCCTTACCAAGCTTAAGGCTACTGGGTACAATCCATTAGAAACATAAAATACCAGCAAGGAAAGAATGGCTATAGGCAGCGCATAACAAAACCAAGATAAAAGCAGCAGGAAAGATTAAAGACATCCCTACACCATTTTGCATACAGTCCTCCAGCAAAACAAAAGTAAGGTAAAAATATGATGATGTGACAGTGCCAAAAACTGTCTTAAAATGTCTGTGAGAATAAAAGGGTCTTTATGTGGTGCTAAGCTACTTAGGGCTTTAAAGCCAAAGCAGACAATGGAGCAGAGGCCAATTTTCAAATTGCTTGTGATCTCCGGTTGGGGTTGGGGTTGGGGTTGGATCTGGATCTGGATCTGGATCTGGATCTGGATCAGGAAAAGGCATGGGAAAGTCCTGGGGAGTATGGGAAAATCAAACAGCTATCTTTCTGGGCTACTTTTGCATTTAGAGCTGAAAATTGGCCCAGGGAGTGAAAGTGGAAGATCATCCCTGTTCTGATCATCTTCAAGAATTTTTAAAAACACCTATATGAAATACTGTCTCTAAAACATAATATTAGTGCCAAACTTAATGGAGAACCTGTGTTTCAAATAGGAATACCATCTACATTCATCAAGAGGTTTTCGAATGGGATTCCAAGAAACTGGAAAATGTTTGTTGAAGATTTGCTTCGCCATCAGAAAAGGCAAGGCTGGGTGAAATCATTTGTCTTCTTTCTGGAATTGCCATGAAGAAGATGATTGAAAATAACAAATAACTATTGTTAGTTGTTAATTACAGTTTGGAAGCCTTCCGTTCTTTTTTGTGCCAGAGGAGAAAGGAAAAGCCTGAGACTCTTATTTACACTCTTGCACTTCCTGCGCAGCCTCAGACAGCCTGGACCACTAATTCTTTCCCTCCTGCCTGGCCCAACCAGTTTCTAAAGTAGTTAGTTCTTCTGCCAGTGGCCAAGGGGCTCTCATGGGTTTGGCCCATGGTGAGAATTTTGAAACGCACATGGTTTCCCACCCCATCTCTTAGATCAAACAGCTGAGTGATTCTGAATGATATAGAAACACACTTAAAGTTTTACTGCTGGTATTAGTTCCTGTGCTGTCTGTCTTGCACTCTATAGGTTTATAAATGTTTTATGGATCCATGTTTTGTAAATGAGGTTTTCATGAAACAGCTAGTCCAACTGGTTCAGATAGTTAATCCTTTCCTCCAACCTTCCAAAAACTAGGAGAGAGAAGAAAACCTTCCCTTTAAGTGAGGAGAGCAATGAGAGAGAGGATCTTATGCAAACAGAGGGCTTGGAAGAACTAGGAGATTGGCCCAAAGATGAAGAAAAGAGGAAAGATGTCACTTATGACATAATAGACCTGCGCAGCAATAAAAAACGCGGTAGGTACATGCTTCATTTGTCTGACTTTAAAGGCAGCTGATCGCCCTTAAGTTCTCCAACCATTTTTCTTCTTCAGTTGTTGAGTAGAATATCTTACTTTGTAATTTTAGCATTATTCTCAGGCTACTATTTTCCATAAAGCTGCTAAAGGATTTTAAAAAACAGTTATCTGATATATGGCTTTGATCAGGGGTACTGAAAGGCCCTCCTCCCATCCCAACTGCCACTGCTGTGGCCTCGGAGGGAGAGAAAAAGAGGCAGGTGTGCTCCATCGTGCCTGAGCCCAAGAGCAGAGGAAAGGCCTGCCCTCCATCCCAACTGCCACTCCCTTTCCCTTGAGTGTCTTAACTAGAGTATAAGCCTGAGGGCAGAGAAGTGTTTTGTTGTTCTTTTACTTTTAAAGCACCAGGAAAAGGGATGGTGCTATATAAAGAGAGAGAGAGAGAGGCAGGTAACCAGACCCATAGGTTGTTGTTGTTGTTGTTGATTATGTTGATAAGAAGTTGGTTTTTCAAATGTTGGGACACCCTCTGAAAGGAGGGGCCTGGATGGATGAGACTGTTCACAGGCTGGGACTTATTTTTCTTAAAAAACACATACAGATTTATTTATTGCATTAAACATAATTTTATTGCATTACTTATTGCATTAAACAATTTTCATTCTCACAGGCAACACTAAATAATTTCACTATTTTTCTCCCCCCTGTGCAGTTCGGAACTTATTATTTGCAAATAAACACACACATGGACTATATGTGTGGGTTCAATGTTAAGAGAAATGCAGGATATGAAGTAAATAGTTTTATAGGTTTTTTCCCTCGGATATTGCCCTTTATCTTGTGGCTTTATTACTGTCTCCTAGAGCAGGTTGGGTGAGAGAAAAAAAATATGGGGCCATGTCAGTCCCTTTCCAAAGAGTTTGGGTGTTTGTCAGTTGGGAAAATGGGCTATGAACTCCTAGGTTGTTGGCCCTTTCTAGGATGACCGCTTCGACAGAGCACCTTGTTCACTCAGGTTAAGGCACACTAAATCAGAGGCAGCCTGCTGTGCTCAACCAGTCGGCTAAGTCTGCTGTATTGCATTTACAAACTGGGTTTGTGGAACACATTTTCAGATGCAGGTTAGTAGAGTGGTAGGAAATACCTTTTGAAAGTGGCTGTTTTTAAATACAGTGGCATCTACACTTCTGGGAGGGTTTCAGGTACAGAATCCTCATGAAAGTGGAAAAACTGCAAATAACTGCCCCTGCTGTGATCCCCTTCCAGGGCTCCCCGCTCTGATTCCCTTAGCTTTTGCCCTGACGCGAGAGTCTTCCTTCTCAGCACCGGGAATGGGAGGGGGAGCTCCAAAGGGAAGAAGGAAAGCATGCGTGTGCCTCCCCCACTTCCCTTTGCCTTTTTACTCGGTGCATGTTTGCAGCACCAGGGCTATAGGCAGATGGGAGGGGGAGCTCCGGAGGAGAGAAGGAGGGCACGCACACGCCTTCTCCCCTCTATGCCCTTGCCTTTCGCCTGTTCTGTTTTGCATGTTCTCAGTGCTGGGGCCAAAGGCAAGGGAATCGGATCAGGGAGCTTTGGAGGGGAGAAGGAGGGCGCATGCGTCTTCCCCTTCATTCCCTTGCCTTTTGCCTTGATGCGTGTTCTTAGCACCGGGGTCAAAGGCGTGGGAGTGGGAGCTCCAGAGGGGCAAAGGAAGGCATATTCATCCCCCCCCCATTCCCTTGCCTTTTGCCTGGGTACGTTTGCCTGCCTTCTCTGCACCTGGCAAAATGCAAGCAAATGGGAGGGGGAGAATGGGGGAGCGAAGGCACACGCACACCTCACGCCTCACAAAGAATCAAAATCACAAAGGTCAAATCCCCAAACGTGCCAACTCTTCCCCTCTCCTTCTCTGACCTGGTTTGGACCCTGAGCGCCCATTCTACATCCATCATCCCTCAGCCCCCTTCCCCTAGACAAACACACACATTTTGATACTTGCAATTTCTCACTTTTGTGGGGTCCTGTCCCCTAACCCTTGCAAATGTGGAGAGCCAACTGTATAATATCTCTTGCTCCATTAGGTAAAAAAGGAAACTGTGGGTGTTCTCTGAAGGAATCTCCCCCCGCCCTTTGCTTTTTGAATAGATACACAGCAAAAGCCATCTGGTTACCAGCATGATCCCAATACAAGTTTCACCCGTAGCGGCCGGCGCGTTAAGCCACCCATGCAGTTCTGGTGCGGTGAGCGGATTCTTGTGGATCAAGGGTTAAACGTCACTGTGACCAAAGGGGGCACCAACTACCTGACGCCTGTAAGGTTCCATCGTGTTCACTATTGTTCTAGAATGGGAGGAATCAGAAATTCTAAACAGGTGTCTTGAAGCAGTTTTGAGGTGGGTGGCAGCGAAGAAGCTGAACCGAATCCAGATAAAAGGCGGGTCTTGTGGGCTGGGAAAATGATCTGTAATGTGGAAGGGGGAGTGTGTATCACCTATCTGAGACGGGGCTGCAGTCCCCGTGGGAAGTCGGGGCTTCCCTCCTAGCCGAGATGGATAAACTGATTGTTTTAATTCAAGATGGGTGTTTAGGAAGATTTGTGGAAGGAGTGGAAAATCCTTAGGCGCTTTTTGTAGGAAGATAAAGATGCCTTGATTGTTGTTGCGCTCAACTATTGGTCATTTGGTGACAATAAAGAGAAGTGTATAGCCCAGTAGGGCAATTAGAGGGCTCAAGAGAGGGCTGTTCCTTATAACTGTTGATATGCAGATTGGGAGTACTTTTCTTGTTCTTTTTTCTTTCTCATTCTTTGCTTATATTTTGTAAGTTCAGTTGTAGCTAATGTTGTTTATTCTTTCTCACCTATGTTATTTTCTTAAAATTAAATAAATCTTTAACAACAACAACAAAAAATAAGGAAGTCGGGGCTCCACCCCCACTGGGCTTCTGTTTGTGAAGATGAGGTGAGCGCCTTTGACCAGCTGACTCCCCAGCTGCGAGCCTTCCTGTTTCCCTAGAGAAAGCAGACCTCGTCCCCATGGCGAGAACCTGTGGTTGGCTCACGTGCTGGGTGGATGGTTGTAGTGCAGAGGTGTGGAAGGAGCCATCTGTGCACCCCGTGTGGCCTCTGGTGCCCCCAACAGAGTCCCCCAGATTTTTTTTAATGGCTGAAAAATGGATAGAAAACTTAGATACAGGTCAAGCTCCCTTGTCCAGAAATACAAAAACCTCCTAAAACTGAAAACGTTTGCCACCAGCTGCCTGATTCTCTCTTCAGGGCAATGGCTTCAGCTCCCCTCCTCATTCATCTCTCGGATCCTAATTCCCTCTCCAGCCTCATGTCTCATCCACAACACAAGTAGCAAACAAAGAAGAGGTGAGGCTGGAGAGAGACGCGAGGCTGAAGAGTGACATGGGGAGCAGTGCTCAACGTGAAGTGGCAGAGGCTGTGCTTCTGCTCATTCGTTTGCAGCCTTCACAGAGATTTCCTATACAGCACTGTATTTTGTGTATATGCAAAGGCAGGTACTCTGAAATATGAAACACTTCTGGTCCGAAGCGTTTTGGATAAGGGATGCTCAATCTGTGTGTGTGGAGTTTTGGCTCCCTTTCTGCCCACCAACCCCTCCCCAAAACATGGAAGTTGTCCCCTTTTCTGTTTTGTTGGCATTTTGCTGTACAATTTGCTAGTGACGCATGGCTTCAGAAATCCCCTTTTATGTTTCTTGGACACAGTTAAAAGAGCAACTTGCTCCTCCTTTGCTTATGTTAATTGTGTTGTTTCCCAAGACAGTGAGCAGTGCGCGACCACTGGCCAGGGAAGACACAAGGTCCTCCAGGGAAAACGGAGTGGGCGACCAGAAGGCAAATAAAGAAGTTCCTCCAAGTCAAGCTAAAGGTAAAAACAATTCCCACACAAAGGTGCCTTTTGCTTTTAAGTTGTGGCCTCAGAACTGTGAGCCATGAGAACCCAAGGGGTGGGTGGGTGGGTTTGAGAACTATCTGTGGAAGAATACATGATGGAGCAGGAGTTTTCTTCTCCCCTGGGGCTTAATGGCTGTTAGAGGGTTAGGAAGACATTTTTCTCAGGTCAGATTGTCTAAAGGGCAAGATGCACTGATGTGTGTGTCTGTGTTTGTTTAGCAAGTGGTTTGCCTCCTGGAGTTTTCAGGAGGAGAACAGGTCTAGGTGTGTTCCGGTGTTGATTCAGGAAAGCTGGACTTGGCATGGTTTAGGGTAACACTTAACATCAGGGGTTTTATCTTGGCCTCAGCATTGCTGTGATGGGGAGAGAGGCAGAAAGACTGCCAGTGCTCCAGATTTTGCATTTCATCCCTCAGAAGAATTGCCAAGAAAGCAGCAGGTGCCCATAAAAATGTACAAATCAATGTAAATAAAATAATAAAAGGAGGCCAACTGAACTCTTAGGGATGTTCATTTTTCAAGAGAGAGACAACTGCTGCGAGGTAAATGTTTACCTCCAATGCATATAACTGGTCGAGTATTCCTTATCTGAAATGTTTTGGCACCAGGAGTGCGTTGTATTTTGGATTTTTTTAAAATTTAGATTTTGGAACATCTGTGCTTGCATATACATAAAATACAGAACTGTGCAGCAGATCTCTGGGGAGCCCATAAATGAATGAGCGGGAGTGCTGAAGCCACCACCACAAAGACGGAAACAGGTGGCTGGTGGACTCCGCAGAGCTCTTCTGTACAGTACTGTATTATTATTTTTTTTCCGAATACAGGTATTGGGTCCCTTCTATCCTCGATCTCTCAGCTCCTCAGTCTCTGTCCAGCCTTGCCTCTCATACGCAACACAGGTAGCAAACTAATGAGATCTGAGGCTGGCGAGAGACACGAGGATCAGTGAAATAGCAGGAGACGTAGATTTATGCTGAGCACCGCACTTGGATTTCTGCCATTTCAGAGATCCTTGTGCCTCTCTCCAGCCTCACATCTCATGTTGTGTACGAGATGTGAGGCTGGAAAGAGACTGGGGATCTGAGAGATGAATGAGCAGGAGTGCCACAGCCGCTGCCTTGAAAGTGGAAGCACGTGGCTGGTGGCAAAAAGTGTAGCTTTTTGGAGGTTTTCTGATTTCTGGAGTAGGGATGCTCAAACTGCATGAGAGTCTGTGTCTGTGACTATACTGGTGCATAAAAAATCTCTGCTTTCTGTCCACTCACAGAAAGAACTGGTACAAGAGCTGAGAGGGTCACCAGAGAGCTTAAGCATGGAGATAAGCAAAATTTGCAGCGTTTTGTTTCCAATTCTGAAGAAAATGACCCTGAGCTGATCATTGCTGAGGTCCGCAAAAGACAGGCTGTGGTTACATTGACGCCCCTGAACCGCAAATGCCAGTGTACGAAGAAGTCTAGACACAGCGGCCAGCCCAGAGAGAAGCAAAACGGGGCACAGCAGGGCAGAGAAACACAGGGCTACAGACCAGCTGCCTCTGAACACCTGAAACAAGTCCACCCTCAGAAGCCAATTGTGGCGAGCTTCCCCAGCCCAAGTGAAGATGAATCTCCTGATGATGACATCCCACGCATCAAGAGGAAACCCCGGCCCACCCGCAAGAGAGAGGCTTCTGGTTGGGAGCAAAAAGAGGGAAGGAAGCAGTTGTCAGAAGCTGTCAAGGGAACGGCAAATCCTGCAGCCCTTTTTCCTGCTCCTCGGAGCAGGAAGATGGCAGTTGCACACGCTGGCTGGGGTGGCCGGTGGGAGGACTCCTCTCCCGATTCCGCTGGGCATAAGGAAGGTGACAGGCTGAGGCCTCAGAAGAGGATCCACAAGGCCACCGAGGGCGTCCTGGAATCTGAGTCGGACAGTGAAGAGAGCACGGGAGAGTACCAGCGGAAAGAAGGGAGGAAGGAAGGGGCGGCCTCGAGAGCCAACGGCCAGGCTGAGGGCAGAGGGGTCCCCGGCAAGAGGCAATGGTGGGTCATCAGGGATTCCCTCGCAGATGAGAATGAAGAGTGGAGTGACAAGGAAGTGCGGAAACTGCACAGGCAAGTGTGAGGCTGCGTGAGAGGGAGGAGCCCTGCGTCGTCCCCTTGGTTGGGGCTCCTCCTCGCCGCTAGAATTTCTATGGCTGCCAAAGTCCTTTGCGAAGCTTATATTTTTTATAGATATATATTTATCAGTTCTTTCACAAAATACGGTAGGATCCCCGTATCCGCGGATTCATTGTCTGCTGATTCAGTTATCCGTGGTGGGCTCCCCGCTGCCGCCACCGCGATCGCGGCAGCAGCGGGCAGGAGAGAAGCGAGGAGCATGGGATCGTGCTCATCACCGCCTTCTGCCCCCTGCCCCAGGCCCAATCGCGGTGCTGGTGGGGGGAGAGGAGCGTGGGATCGCGCTCATCGACACTTCCTGCCCCCGGCCTGATCGCGGCGCCGGCGGGCGGGAGAGAAGCACCGAGTGCGATCCCGCCAGGTGGCTCCCGTGGCAGCTCCTCGCCACCTTGATTGGCTGGGGGCAGGCGGGGGAGAGGGCGTTCGCTCCTATGCGGATTTCAGTAATCGTGGGGGGGGGGGGTGGAACCAGTCCCCCACGGATATGGGGGTCCTACTGTAACAAACTCTGACAGGTACTTTTAACATGAACAGAGACTAAGATGAAAACATAAAAACAAGCTAAAATACATCCCACTAAACACTAACTCACTAGAACTCTGACCAAATACTAACACGCTAAAACAGAAAAAGAGTGACTCCAACAACCAAGCTGTAAAGAGGAAAAAGCCAGAAAATGCATTATTCCACCATTGCAGATCCATCTAAACAAACTGCTCGTGACCCTTTCTGCAAGCGATTGTGCCGCTTGGTTTCTTACTGCTCAAAAAGTCCTTGAACGGTTTCAGGTCTTCCAGTTTGCAAAACTCATCTTGATCATTTTCCCCCAAATGGCCCGTTCTGATTCCTCCAGCCACCTCCTCGCCCTTCCCTGCAACTCCCTGGCTCCCCATTCTTGCATTTCTGAGCCATCTGGACCTGAGCCGGAGGCAGGCGACTGCGGGAGACGAAGCGACCGTGTTAACCCAATACGACAGGCATACATAGGCCTCTCTCGGGCCTAAAATGGCTCAGCCTCCCACCTCAAAGCGTGGCAAAAACGCCTCCGGTTCCTCCTAGAGAGCTTTTGGGGGCCTTCAGAGGGCAAAAACGTGTGACCCTCCCCCCGGGCCCACAAAGCACCCCGGGGGCCACATCTGGCCCTCAGCCCCCCCGCCCCCCCATTATCCTCAAGACAGTGGGCTTCCACACCCTTACCTGAGATATTTCTGATGCGCCCCTGCTGCCGCTTCTCCGCAGCGCATCTCACCCTGATAAACCGAGTGAGGTCGTGCGGACGTGCCTGTGCCTCACCGACTCCTCTTGCTTTGCAGGGCCGTGGCTTCCCTTCCTAAACACCAGAACGGCTTCTGGCTGGACGTAGCAAAGAGCGTGGGGTCGAGGACCGCGGAAGAATGCCAGCAGAGGTACTTGGCAGAGCAGGAAGGCAGGATGCGGGCCCCAAAGCAGACCTCTAGGCCTGGAAAAAAGGAAGCAAGAGGTACAGGCCTGACCGTACGCCTGTCTTCTCCTGTGTGAGGACGGAGACGCTCCCAGGTTCCCCTCCGGGGAGCGTGTCTTCACTCTGAAAGCGTCCCTAAAGTGGTTTGCAAATGCCGTAGCTTTGCGCAGTGTCGTTCGTGCGCTGGGGAGGGTGGGAATGGGGCTCCGCAGCGAACAGCAGGGGCAGCCTCGTGGGGCGGCGGGAACGCTGCCCGGGGCCTTGAGCGCCGTGAACTTCTTCCCTGCCCGGGGGCTCTCCCCCTCAGTCGCTGCCGCTGACAGCCCTGCTTGTCTGTCCTGCTTCTTGGCAGAGGAGGGGCCGAAGCAGCCCGTGGTGGTCGCTGCAAAGGCGGGGACGCTCAAGCGGAAGCAGCAGATGCGGAGGTTCCTTGAACAGATGCCCAAGGACAACCACGACGACGTCTTCGCTGCAACCCCCTTTCAGACTAGAAACACAAAAGTAAATATCACACCAGCTGCATGCAAAGAAAAGGTTTCTCGTGAGTTGCTGTTAAACGGGGATTCTGTATATTCGCCGGAGGCCTTGTGAGTGCCCCGCAGGGAGTGAGGGCGGGGATGGAAAAGGGGGAGAGGTTCGCTCTTGATCTTTTCAGTAAACCCTAGAGACCCCCAAGAGCCAGCCTGCCCAGCCCCATTCCACCAGTGTAGGAATTCGCAGCCAAAGTCCTCCTGACAGACAGCCGCCCAGCTTCTGCTTAAAAACCTCCAGAGGAGGAGACGCCACCACGCTCCACGGAGGCCGCAGCGCATTCCACTCCAACTGCTCTGACCATCGGGAGGTTCCTTGTTAACGTTCAGGTGGAATCTCCATTCCTGTGGTTTGAATCCACTGCTCCGTATCCCAGTCTCTAGAGCAGCAGAAAACAAGCTTGCCCCCGTCTTCTACATAACATTCTTTGGAATATTTAAACGTGGCTGTTGTGTCACCTCCTAATCTTCTCTGGGGCCTCCACGAGACTTGGAAGCAGAGGGAGGTGGGGTGAGATAAGAACCTGCCGCTTTGGGATGGTCGGGGCAAAGATCTCATCCTTTGGCCAGCTTTCAAGATCAGCCCAAAGTTGGTGGACTCCAGCAGCAAGTGCAGACGCTTCCTCCACTGGTGCCTGGGAGGGGTGCAGCTCCCTTCATTTATTGGGAGTGACTCGTGGAAACAGATGTTAATGCCTGGAAGAACTGGCCCAAAAAAATACATCAGGTCACAAAACGCACCCACGGCAATTTGTTCTTCGAAAGGCTCTTTCGAGCAGGCGGTGCTCCCCGCCCCGCTTCTCATTTTAAGGAGGATACGCAAGTTTGAGTGGGTGGAGAGAAGGGCAACAATAAGAGGTCTGGAGAACAAAACACACGAAAGGATGAAGGAGCTGAGCGCATTGGTATTAAAGACCTCCAGGGTACCAGAGGGCAGCACCAGGTCCGACACTTTGCAGTGACAGAAGCAACAAGGGTGGTGAGAGGTCCAGAGAACAAAACTTACAAGGAAGGGTCGAGGGAGCTGGACATGCTCAGCCTGGCGAAGAGAAGACCGAGGGCTGACGTGACGGCACTCTTAATGTCTCAAGGGCTGCCACAGAGAAGAGGGAGGGCGAGCTTATTCTCTGCTGCCCCAGACTAACAGGGCGAATGGTTTGAAGTTTCAGGAGAGCAGATTTTGACTGAAAAATAGAAGGAACTTCGTGACAGTGACAGTGGTTCAGCAGTGGAGCCGGTTGCCTAGAGAAGTGGCGGGGTCTCCTCCTCTGGATGTCTTCAAAAAGAGGCTGGGGAGCGACCTGCCAGGGATGCTTTAGCTGGAGATCGGCCCTGCCCTGAACAGGGGTTGGACTCGATACCCTCAGTGGCATGACGCTCCTCTGGCCCTTAGCCGTGGGAGGTGCCCCGCCAACATCGGCACCCATTCATTCATTCATTCATTCTGTCCACCTTTCCCTCCCTCCCTCCCACTCGGTCCTTTGCCCTGACTCGACATTCTCCGCTGCAGCTTTCTAGTCTCCTATCAGAAGCAGGGGGGAGCTTTTAGTGCCAGGTGGGTGGGTGGAAGAGTGACTGTTCGCTTGCTGTTGGCTCGGCTGCCTGAGAACGTTCTGCTTCTGTGCAAATTCTGCGAGAGTGCCGCAGCGCGGCCAGTCAGTAGCCGAGAGGGCCGTAGGAATGCCTCGTCTGTAAGGGATTAACTGGGGTGTGATCTGTAGTTGCCACAGTTCCGCGCAGTCCCAGAGGAAGATGTTTTCCAGCTCAAGGACAGCCACCCCATCACACCCTCCTCAGCCGTCCTTCCTTGGGTGAAGACCCCCCAGTGTGGACATGTCACCCCTGGCATGCTGGAGTCTCTGGACAGGTGTGTACTCCACAAGGCCCCTCCTGCACCGAGGGCAAGAAGGGCTCCTGAGGGGGTCAGCTGGGACACGGGGGCTTCCAGGGGGCGACAGCTCCCAAATTCCAGGCCACTCTGTATCACCAGGAGTGCAAATTCAAGCAGGCATGTGACGGATCAGGCTGATATTAAAAAAAAGTGCCTGCAAACTCACTTTTAGTTTTGTATGCAACTTTCCCTAACATACTCATTTTGTACACCTCCTTCCGTACTTGTGTGCATTTTTATGCACAGCTTTTCCTAATTCATGCACTTTTGAGCCAGAAAATGACATGCATAACTATGTAAGTAATGCCATCATTTTGTGAGAAAAAAATGGGGAAGTGCAGTCGCTGAAGAAACCCCATTGTCCTGTCCTGCACTTTAATCCAGAGAACCTGCATACTTTTTGCTTAAAAATGAAATCCTCCTGTGTCTTCGATGCATAAAACACAAAGCGTTGGTCACTTCGCTGGGTCCAGGGGCTGCACTGACTGCCAACAAAACGGAGGGGGGCAAACTGGAGGAGGCCACTTCTGGTTTTGAAGAGCAGGTGTGGGTCTTCTTGTGCCAAAGAGGGGCCCCGTGTGTTATTATTCAGATGGTGAAGTGCTGTTCCCGGCGGCTTCTGAGAATGCCACGCCACCCTTTTCTGTCCGAAGCCCGGAAGGTCTCGGGGCCGCAAGCCACAGCCTTGGGGACCGCAAGCATTCAGGCATTCCCCAGTTAGACACGGAATATTAAGGGATGCCGAGGGATCTCGTAGCACCTTTGAGACGAGCTGCAGGAAAGAACTTGGTAACATAAAGTTTTGTAGACTTAACATCTGCATCATAAGTCTGTGAAAGGTTATGCTGCAAACTTTCTCTCGGCCTCAAAGGGGCCACAAAATCCCTTTACCTGCTGATCCAGACTAACATGGCCGTGTCTTCAAATGTTGATTCGGTTGCCTTTGTGATGGGAAGAGGCTCAAGTAACGGGGACACGGTGGCTAGGATCCAGGGTCTCCCTTCGGGTGAAAGGCTTGGCCTCGGCTTCCTTCTCAAGGGGCCCATCCCCGCTCCTCAGCCTCTGCGCAGCATTTCCAGGGGCCGCTGGAGATGCCGGCGGAGGGGGAAGGTTGATGGAAAGAAGAGGAAGGTGGGGAAATCTCCTTTCTACCAGGTGGGGTGGTGGCTCTGATCCTAAAGCCGGTCCAGTCCCGGATTTAAGAATTTCAGCGCACACTGGTGGGAAAGTGCTGTTGGTAGGGGCCACAGGTGCTGGACAACTGGTGTCACAAACGGGCCCCCAGATGGAGAGGGAAGGAGCCCAAGCTTCACCGGGGGTTCTCAAGCCGAGGCAACCAGGCCACAAGGCTGCCTCGACTGCTTTTCTGCTGCTTTCTGTGGATGCGCTCTCCGTAGGAGGGCAGGGATGAGAAACAAGCCAGGGCTCGTCTCCTGCTCCTCCATCTGCCCTGGGCCAATACAGCCCCCTCCCCTCAATTTCCTCTCTGTATCTCGGGGTCTTTGAAATGTTTTGTCTTCTAGGAAAGACTGTGAAAAGCGTGTTTTCCAGCTGCAGAAGAACATCAAAGGCAAGGAACGCACTTGGCAGAATGTGAAGAAAAAACCGGTAAGGTTGCACTCGGTTGATTTGATAACAATGGTGCCTGCATTTTGGCTTTTTAAAATGTATTTATTATGGCATTTGTATCTCCCTGCCCCCAACTATATGTACAATTTAGTCTAATTGCCTCATCCCACCTCTGCACCTAAATTATTCAGGCATCGAACTCTCTTGCACTCATGGTTTTGTGCTGATCGATAAATTGACCTTCAGCAGAGCTCATACAAGTCCCACTAAACACTGGAGAAAGAATTGTGTTCCTACAAGCCATGCGTCAGAAGGGAGGACACTCAAGACACGGAGCGCCGGGTGCCCTCGTCCAGCATCTTGCTCTCTCAAAGGCTTGCTCCCCTTGGTGGCTCTTGCGTGATGTTGGGGTGCCCCGTGTTCCTTCCCAGCCCTGGTTTTTCTCCAATCCAAGGCCGCCTTCTTCTTGAGTGGTTACCCTGGCTGGCGGGTGGGCTGCAAGCTCTCCCTGGGTCTCTCTCGGAAGCACCTCCTATAGGATCCTGGAGCTGGAAGAGACCCCCAAGGGCCATCCAGTCCAAGCCCCTTGTGCCAAAGCACTCCCAATGGAGGGCCACCCAGCCTCTCTTTGAAAACCTCCAAAGGAGGAGGAGACTCCACCACACTCCGCTGAGGCAGCAGCAGATTCCACTGCCGAACTGCTCTTGCCATCAGGAAATCGTTCCTAAGCTTCAGGTGGAAGCGCTTCTCCTCGTGTCGTTTGAAGCCATTGCTCCATGTCCTAGTTTCTGGAACAGCAGAAAACAGGCTCTCTCTATCCTCCTCCTCTTCTCCAGGCTAAGTATAACCTTCCCCCTGAACCGCTGTTCCTAAGGCTTTATGGTTTCCAGGCCGTCTGCCGGTTCGGCCACCCTCCTCTGGGCACGTTCCAGCTTGTCCGTATCCCCCTTGAATTGGGCTGGGGAGTTACGGCGGGGAGAGTAACGTTTCCTTTGTTACCTCCAGGCCGGGACCATCTTCGCGACTCCCACCTCCCGGAGAACGAACGTCTTTCCCTTCGAAGGTGAGCTTTCCTGCCGCACTTGAAAGATGCGGCTTCTCTGGCTTTTGGGAGGGGGCAGGCCCAGCGGAAGAAGCAGCCTCAGGCTGAGCTCTTCGCCTGCGTGCGTGGTGCCGCAAAAAGGCTGAGGGCCGGCGGGGAAGACCACCACGCTCCGGCGAATGGCCTCCGAAGTAGGGGGCGCGCAGTGGTTTCAGGCCCAAGGGTCCCGCTGGGGATATGCCGGAGGGGGACACGCGTGCCCATCGAATAAGTTCCCAGTCCCTGCCGCAGCCCCATTTTTCAGAGAGTTTGCTTGATGAGCCGTCTCCGTTCCAAAGAGAGGCCTTCAGGGGGCCCCTCCGTCGTTGCCCCTTGGCTGTGCCTAGACAGAACTGCCCACGAAGAAGTTACAAGGTCTTCCGTTCTTGCGGACAGGCATCCACGCGAAATTGCTCCCGTTAATTAATTCAGTTCCCGGGTGAGGGAAAAGGCTGGAGGTGTAAACGCATACGTATAAAGAGACCGAATTTAACGTTCATCTGGCGAATAGAACCTCGTGCTCCTTTGTGCTTTCAAGTTGCCCCTTGACCTACGGTAACCCCGTGAATTTTTCTTAGGCGAGGAATCCTTAGAGGCGGTTTTGCCGGTTCCTTCCTCAGAAATAGAGCCCACGGCTCCTGGGGTTCATTGGTGGTCTCCCATCCAAGTACTAACCAGGGCTGACGGCCTGCTTAGCTTCCAGGATCTGGTGCCTTTTGGGTACCAACTCAGCATTTCCTGACTTTGCTGTCAGGCTGCTCCCTGAGAATTAAGCCCCTCCACCCGCCCCCGCCCCCAGGCGGCGTCCTTCTGCTCACTCTGACCCGCCCTCCTCCCCCTCCTGCTGCAGGCGACGTGGCTTCTGCTGGTGCCGGCCAGCTCTTCCGTTCGGATCAAGAGATGGAGTCTTGCGAAGAGGAGGATTCGTATTTTTCTACTTAGCCGGCTGCCTGGTTGCAATGAATTCTTCCTAATTCCCGAAGGCCGGCCCTGCGAGGCGCCCGCCCGCCGCCTCGGAGCCAGAGTGATTTCTTCGTCTGCTGTTGATGAACTTGAAGACAAAGCTTCTGAGTTTCAGCTCCACCTTTCCTGACTGGTGTTCAGTGCTGACCCATTTCCGAGTTTCACTGCGTGCTGGCAAGGCGTTCAAAATGAGGAGGCCACTGTTGCGTATTGTTCCATGTTGACCTGCCTGCTTGGAGGGGGCCTCAGCTGTTGGAAATTGTATGGGGTGTTATTTGGGGGGGGGGGGGATTTTTAAAGAAGCAAAATAATTTTTTTTTAAAGCTACTGTACAATAAACCGCAAAGTGCAGTGTTGATAGTTGCAAAGGATCTTTAAATTTACTACATAAAGAACAGGAATTGTGTATTTTTGTATTAAATCTCCTTTCTTAATATCTTTTAAATGTTTTGATGCTTCTTGAGCAAGTTGCAATGCTGGGCTGCAACGTATGCTGGCGTCGCATGGGCGGAAGGAGGAGACAGACTTCACGCAGGCTTCAGCTTCCAGGCCTCTCTGAGCACGGGGGAGACCTAGTTCTGCTGCCTCTCGTTAAGGGCTTTCACAGGTTGCTGGCACACAGTCGGTGCGGTTGCTTGGTCACACGCTCCTTCAGAAGAGCCCGGGGTGGTCCAGAGGCCTGTTTCCCCGCCTGCTTTTGGATTGGGGTCTTAGGAAACTCCCCTAAGTGTTCAAATCCTCTTTGCCTCCTGCGCTCCCGCCTCCCTTCAGTGCATCTGCTGGACCTGAGCCCTAAAGCAGGCCGCTTTTGGCTCCCAAAGCTGTGGAAAGGCCACCCAGTCCATACTGGTTTGGCCCCAGCACCTGCCAGTCCTCGGGATGCCTCCCGAATCCGTTGGCGTGAGCAGGTTCAATGCTTCAGCCCTTGGAGGCTGAGCGTTTCACGTGCTCCCTCGACGGACGTGGCCTCTGACAAAAGCGGCACAGCGGTGGCTGCTCTGCTGTGAAGGCTGCGGACCGGACACAGACGTCCGGCAGCCCGTTCCCGGTCACTCTTCCAGTAAGCTTAGCCGCTAGAGCAGTAAATGCGCTCCTCCTCCCGGGAGGACGAGTGAGTACTGAAGCGGTCCCCAGCTAGACAGAGGTAAGAGAAATCCATGTTTGCAGCGGCAGCCTCAAAAGATGGGCCCTTGAGATTGCTTTTGCCTTTTGCTGTAACGCCCTCTTGGTCTCCCCAGGGCCACTACCTGGACTGCAGGGGGGGCGCCTAGTCTCACCTCTGGAGCAGCCTCTCCACTGGCAAGCTAGACCACACGTGGGCTGTTAACAGCGGAACCCATTTACTGCGCGCTACAGCGGACCGGTTACTTCCAAACCTTTCTCACGGCAACGGCCTGGGCAGGATTGGTTTTTCAAAGGTACCAAAGAATAGCCACAAGATGGCAGCAGATTTTTTTTTCTGTGAGCCACAAACAACAAATTCAGCTTAAACCACAAACAGCTGTTACAACAACTAGTGCAAAATCTGACTATTACTGCAGGTACCTTTATAAAGAAAGCTCAGTTTTCATTCCTTTTCCTTCAAGGCAGGAACTGGCTCCCACGCGCCTGGCCCCATTACACCTCCCTTCCCTCTGCCAAGGGTCACTTAAACAGGATGTGTGACGATGGCTGCCTGGGAGCTGCTGAGGAAAGCAGGAGCCTGCGTGCCAGAGACCCATTTTGTGTGAAAGTTTATTTACACGTCTATCTTACAGCGGGGCAAAGTGACAACGGTAAAGTGCATCGCTTTAAAAGCTCTGTGGCCGGTCAAAGGATCGTCTCGGGCAGCATCTGGGCGTCGAAGCCGTAGCGGAGGTACTGGTAGACTTCTTCCGCCTTCTGCTGGTTCACCTGGGTGCGGGCGGCCATCTCACGGGGGGAACTGAAAAGAAGTAGAAGGAAGGGAAGGAACGGTGAGGTGGGGGAGACTCCCTTCTCCCCAGCATCTCTCAGGTGCTCGGAGGGCAGAAGTTCCTCTAGCGACACCCAAAGCTGCAGCAAGAGCGGCTGGATTCACAAAGCCAGCCCTGGCCCTGGCCTAAGTGTGCCAGTCCAGGCCCGAGGTCGGGGGGCTCCCCCTCTCCAGTGTGGAAAGCAACTGTTGCTCTTCCTAAAATGAGCTGAGGGTCTCAAAGGTGCTGCCACTCAGGCAGATCAATCCACCAGCTGGGATATGCTGAGTACAGGTGGAGCCTCCCTTATCCAGAAATCCTAACGCCTGCAAAACGGAACTTTGCTGCCAGCCGCCTGCGTCTGCCTTTGCACTCCTCCTCTTTCGTCTCTGATCCTCAGCCTCCCCCTCTTTTTGCCATCGGCCAAGATTCTGATGGTCTGTGAAATGGTGGGAGGCGTGGATTCGCACTGAGCACTATGCTTGGGTTCCTGCCATTTCGCAGATCCTCAATCCCCAGCCTCTTATACACAAGTAGCAAACAAACAAGACATGAGGCCATTCCAAAAAGGTACTGCATCCCAAAATCGGGGGGGAAAAACAGACATGGAATACTTCTGGTTCCAAACATTTTGGATAAGGCAGGTTCAACTGGTAGTCACAAACTCATGCACAAATCTCTGCCTCTGCACGCATGTCCATTCTGGGAGACATTTCTGCTGCATGCATGAGTCCAGGGGGCAGAGCTGATAAGCACTTGTGCGCGCGCGCTCTCTCTCTCACACTCGCACACACACACACACACACACCCCTAAATGGCACCTGAACATGGCTGTTGTCTCCCTTGCTCACTAATTCTCCCGGCCAACAAACACTGATTTCCCTCATCAAATTGTCTGGTACTCTTTGAAGTGCCAGATACATTTTGGTCCAAGGAGACACACATGTCCTACCGAAAGCAGTTGCTGAGAGTTTCAAGGGAGAGACTCGGAGCCCACGGGAGGGGAGCAGGAAGCTGCCCAGCAGCTGCCTCAGAGCAGGGCAGCGGGGAGACACTTCTTCACATTTCAAATACAAATTGAGCATCTCTAATCCAGACAGCCAAAACCCGAAACCTTGCCCCGATTGCCTGCTTCTGCCTTCGAGGTGGCAACTGTCGTATTCCTGCTTGTTCATCTCGCAGATCCTCAGTCTCTCTCCAGCCTCACGTCTCATACGCCACGCAAGTGAGAAACAAATGAGACACGAGGCTGGAACGAGACGTGAGGATCTGTGAAATGGTGGGCATCCAGCCCAGTGCTTGGGGCAAATCCACACCTCCCAGCATTTCACAGAACCTTGCCCCTCTCTCCAACCCCGAGTCTCATTCACGATTTGTGCCGTGGATGAGACGCAAGGCTGGAGAGAGACTGAGGATATAAGGGACCAGATGCCTGTGTGCGTGCACAGATGGATAGATGGATAAATTGCAGTACTGCACAGATCTGTGAGGTGGCAGCTGCAGCATTCCTGCTCATTTGTTTGTTGGCTCCCTGGAGATCTCCTGTAGAGTACTGTTTTTTATGCATATGCAAATACAGGTATCCCAAAATTTTTTAAAAATCCAAAATAGGAAAAACTCCTGGTCCCAAGCATTTCAGATAAGGAACACTCCACCTGCAGCTACTTTCTGGAGCCCGTTACGCTAGGATGGGACTATGGCTGCTAGCCCAGAGGCTTCCGCTGTCACGGGAAGCCTCCATGTTCAGGGAGAAAGAACAGAATCTTGCCCACCCCCTCCCCTGGTAAAGAAAGCCCTCGGAGGGAGGCCGTACCTGTTGGCTGCCTCTTTAATGGAGCGGAAGGAGTGGCACAAGGCCAGCGCCAGGGGGTAGCCGACGCAGGGCACGCTCAAGTAGAACCGCAGGGCTTCCCGCTTGGGCCGCTCCACCTCTGTTGGCACAAGAATGGCCTCCTTCTTCCGCTGCTCCACCAACGCCAGCTCCTTCAGCAGGTCGGCCGTTTCTTCTTGGCAGGAGCTGAAGAGGACGCGGACTCCCGCCCGCACGAAGGCCGACAGGATGCCGTCGTAGTGCTTGGTTCTGTGAAAGGTTCTCCAAGTTTCTCCTGAAAGACAGGAGCACGCAGGAGTTAAGGCTTCTGACCCTGAGGCCTGGAAGAAAGAATGGCAGGAATTTCTGGAAGCCCAGACTGGGTCTAATAAGTTGCCTTTCTTCCCCGCTGAGGGGGCAGGAAGTTGGCTCTAAACCCCAGCAGGCCAGAAATGCTATTTGGACCCTCAGCTATTTATGGCATTCAAATGTAAGTTGGAAGCTGTTATTGTAAGCGTTCCACATCCGGGGGGGACACTGAAGTCCGGATCCAGCATGCATCCAAACTGAGGGGAAACGACAGAGGCTCGGTCAGTCAAACCTACTAAACCGTGTTCCTTTTACAAAGGATTGTGCTGTTTCTCACTACATCTCCAGTCCTGTGCCAGTTTTCTCTTCAAGTGTGTGAGCCGATACGGAAGGGATTTAGTGTTCCCTTAAGAATCTTGGCAACACTGCAGACCCGCAGCTCTGAAACAGGCAAAGATGTCATGGCAAGTGTGCGCGCGTGGAGTTCCTTGCACTCTCCCCGAGGAGCAGTAAAGCGGCAAAGGGACAGGCGCTAAAGAGGGAGCTGGCCCAGACTATACAAGCGAAAGCTTTCGGCTTTCCTTGCTGCCAAACTATCACTGCTTTGGTGTCAGGCTGTGGGCTTTACAGCGCAGGGCGAGGTCCGCACAGCTCTGTCATTTTCAAACCCTCACAACGGGTTAAAGGGTGGCAAGGCTTCCCGTGGGTGGCATACTCGGGGCGATGCGAGATGCGTGTGGCCGCTGCGCAACAACTCCCCCCCCCGCCGGCCCAGTGCAATGGACTTTTTAGTGTGGGAGCCCACTGAGTGGCCACGGGGGGCGGAGACACGGCTGCAGTGCCCACTTGCAGTACCACAGCCACTAGAAAGGAACCGAGGCTGCCCTCCTAGATCTCCAGGAGGAGGAGGAGGAGGAAGAGAAGCCCAGGCGCTCCCTGAGCTGTCTGTTATTTCCCCCGGCTTTGGAGCTACGGGGGGACCCAGCCCAAGTGCCCCCCACCCTCCCCGGGCCACTGCTTGACCGTGCGGACGCACTGCTCCCCTGGGACAAAAGGGAAATAATGTTCACCTTCAGGAGAGACGTGAGGCGTCTTCCTAGAGCACCTTTTCAAATCTTTGTTGCGCGTCGCCTAGCCAAAGCTGTTGCCATCTCCCCTGTCCCTAAACCCAGTGGGATGTCTGAGGCCGGGGGGTGGGTGGGCTTTATTCCAAACCACTTTGCTTCCTGGTTTCAAAGGGCACGGCACGGGTCTCCCCGCTCTCATCTCGGAGCCTAAGGGCCATACTGAATCCAAACCGTTTTTGATTCGAAATCCCCCTGCGGTAGAACGACATGGACGCCCATCTTGTTAAAGTGGCTGCGCACATTGGGCAGGGGAGCCAGTGTGGCACAATTTGAGTGGTGGACTAGGATTCCCAGAGACTGGGCGGCCACAGCCACAGAATCTCACTGGGTGACCTGGGGCAAGTCACACTCTCTCAGCCTAAGAGGAGGACAATGGTGGCAAAGCTCTTCTGGAGAAATCTTGCTGACAAAAACCTAGGAAAAGGCTGCCCTAAGCATGGGGTTGACTTGAAGGCACGTCTACGACGACACGGTGGCTGCCGAGCTCTTAATGGACGAGGCATTTTTGGTCAATGAGGAGGAAGAGGCTGGCCTTCCCTTTGTTCCCTCCACACCAACCAACGTTCCCTCCAGACCTAATGTAAAGTATCCTCTTTTCCCACCCGCTCTGGCCATTCTGTTTCTGGCAAGAGCAATGAGGGACCAGAGAAGCATCTGGCTGAATTTCTGCAAAATGATTACCTCCTATGCTAAGCCGTCTGGAGGACCCCCGTGGAAGGCGTAACAATTTTGCATCTGGCTACAAGGACATAGCCAGACACTTCCCTGATCCCCTGCTGTTCTCACCAGGTACACAATGGCTGCAGTTGGGGGCTTCGGTGAGCGGCTCAGCTGTGAGCTGGGGGGGTCGGTGAACGGCCAGCTGTAGCGTGTAGTGTAGTTCCACATGTGGCACTGGTCAGCAAATGCCCACCTCTTCTCGCCCTCATTAGCTTGCTGCTGCTGCTGCCTTCCAGAGGAGAGCTTAATATGCAAGGGAAGGGGAGTCTCGTTGGCCAAGGTACCAACCCGCTTTGAGTCTCTCCTTCTCCACAATGACACAGATCCGGTCAAACTTGCTCCTCAGCTGCTGCACCTTCTGGGCCACTTTGCTCCGGTGCCCGTGGTTGAGGAGCTCCGCCTGGCATTTTCTCTCCACCGCCAGCCGGTTGCTGACAATGTAATCGCAGCCACCCAGGGAGCAAACCTGCACCTTGATCCCATGCACGGCTTTCAGGGTGGAAATGACATCTGGCCCGGAGGAGATCTCGCGGCTGTCCACCAGGATGCAGAGGGCAGCTTGGTTCTTCAGGGAGCCAGAGGACGGGCAGGTGGCCAAAGGGGAGGAGAGTGGACCCAGAGGCCCCGGAGGCCTTTCCACCAGCTGAAAGCATCAGAAGAGCGAGTCATCATCCGACTCGTTTAGAGCAGCCAAACCTACACCAACCTTTTATCGTTACTTGTGCAGTGCCGCCAAGGCACTTCTAGGGCACCAAGCAGGACCACGGTCCCCATCCCCAAAAAGCACGCAATCTACATTAAGCAAATGCTTGGGAAACAACAGGGGCAGAGAAACACGTTGGTAAATGCTGTTATACTGGTTTGGGTGGGAGAATTCAGAGATAAAGCCAAAAGCCACAAAGGAAAGGTGGAGCGGAGGGATTTGAAAGGTGGGGTAAAGGTATTAGTGTGAGGATTTTGCTCACAGGACCAGAGTCAGAAGGGGCCTGGCAGTCATCTGGCCCTAGGACTGCACATGGGATTTTTTAAGCAGCGGTCCTGTTACACGGCTGAACCCTGACCGGCAACTTGTGACCCACTGAGAACTACCGAGATCTGTTTCAAATGGGCAGCTCAGGTTCTCCTATCAAACACAGTTCTCCAAACAGTTTTCCTGGCAAACACAGCTAATTTTCCTGGCAGCCCAGACTTTCCACAGAAAATGGGATGATCTGGTAAGAAACATAGAATCTCAACGCTACTTTTACTCAGCTATGTTTCTAGCTCTCGTGGCAGAAAAGACACAGGCAGTTACCCAGAGCAGGTGAGGAGATGGTGTTCCCATTCCCTGAACAGCTTCCCAGCATGCAAACACTCCCTCATTTTTCTCACAAAATCACAGGTGTAAGGAATCCCATGGGGCCATCTAGTCCAACCTACTGCCATGCAAGAAGAGACAGCTGAAGCACTCCTAAGAGAGGCCCAGCCAACCTCCCTTTAAAGACCTTCACCACCTTCCCAGGCAAGCCATTCTACAGTTGAACAGCCACACCACGAGAAAGTTCTTCTTAGTGTTTAGGTGGCACCTCTTTTCTTGTCAATTGAACCCACTGGTTTATTTTTTAGCCTCTGGGCAGTGGAGTTTCAATCCTGAACTGAATGTGGACCTTCCGCATGGGACAAAATTGTCCAAGTGCTTCTGCAGGAAACTTCGGCATGTATGTAAGATCCCACCCTGTGAGGCAATCCGTTCCACCGCCAGATACCTTTTACAGCCTGCAAGTTGTTCCTAATGTTTACCCAGAATCTTCTTCCTCCTAATTTGACTGAGACCTCACCTGGAGGAAGGTCCAGCTCTGGGCATCACAGAGGCATACTGGCAAGATGGAACATGCTGGAAGAGAGTGCTGAAGATGGGAAAAGGCCTAGAAACTCAGCCCTCATAGGAACAGTAGAAGGAGCTGCTATGTACAAGCTGGAAAAGAGATGGGGATAGAATATAGCCATCTTTAAATATCCAGAGGCCTAGCTTGACATGGAAGAGAGTGTGAACCTCTTTTCTTTGTGTGGCTCCAAAGGACAGGACTCAAATCACGGAAGGAGATTCTGGCTGAGCTTTAAAAAAAACTGCTAATGGTAAGACCTGTCTGACAGGAGGGCAAACTTACTTTGGAAGGTAACACACTCTCCTTTCTTGGAGATTTTTAACGAGAAGTTGGATGGCCATCTCTTGGGGGTGCTTCAGCTGTGGGTTTCCCACATCTGCAGGCCAGGATTTGCAGAGGGTTGGACTATCTGGCCCTTGGGATCTCTCCAGTTCTAACATTCTCAGCAATCTCAGCCTGGAATAGTTTGGGTGTAAAATATCCTCACTGCAGGCAAGAGTTTCAGGAACTGAAAAGCATACACTGTAATCCACAAGCAAAGGAAGAGAGAAGTCGCCACGTGCTTACTGATGGTCTGTATTTTATTCTTTAAAAAGTTAGCAGTTAGCAGCAGCAGTTACATTTCTACTCCGCTTATCAGTGCTAAGCACTCCCTAAGCGGCTTACAATGTGTGTTAGCTAACTGCCTCCAACAAGCTGGGTACTCATTTCACTGACCTGCCGAAGGATGGAAGGCTGAGTCAACCTGGAGCCCTGCAGGATCGAACTCACAATGTTGTGGCTGCAGTACCAGCATTTAACCACTGCGCTACACAGGGCTTGGTGAGTATCGTGTTCTATAAAATACAATAAAATATTTTATTCTTTCAAAAGCCTTGAATATACTCAAGGCTTTTTACAGAATAGAATACTCATCAAGACTTTTTAAAGAATAAAATGCAGGCTATCAATAAGCAGGTAGAGGCTACTCTCTTCCTCTGCTCGTGGCAAGGGTTTCAAAGCCACCCCACCACACTCACGGTTCCCTTCCAACGCTTTGGGCCCACTCCTCCAGACCCGGTTCCTGCAGGGAAACCAAAGGAGGAGGCCTCAGTTCAAGCCAATCATCTACCTTGCCTGTAGCCTGCAGCTCCTCAGCCACAGGCGCCTCCTCCTGGCCTTGGCCTTTGCGCAGAGGGTGGAAGTCCAGTTCTTCCGACAGGGAAGCTTTCAGTTCCAGGAGACGGTGGGCCCCACTCTCACGAACCCCTGTCTTTGGCGCAGGGGCTCTGTGGGGCCAGGAGGTGTCCAAAGCCAGCGATGGGACGAGGTGAGCAGCTGGCTCGGCTTTAGTGACAGGTGGGGATTCTGTGGGGGCCTCGCCACTGAACCCTCCTCCTTCGTCCTCACTAGAATCCTCAAGGATCCAAACCCGGGACAGTTTCTTTGGCCGCAGCGGAGAGTCCCTTCCCTCCTCCTCCTCCTCCTTGTGCCTCTCCTTCAGTTTTCTCCTGCGGCGGGTGCAGTACCGCTTCCTCCCGTTTGCAAAAGTCTCCTCCTGTAACAGGTCAAAATTGACATGAACTTCCTCTTCCTCCTCCTCTTCCTTATCAAAGCTGGCCTCAAGCTTGCCCTCCTCGTTGTCTGCAACGCAGAAACTGTCTTCCAAATAATTCTCATCCTGCTCCGGAACCTGGAAAGAAAAAGAGAAAGTGCCAAAGGCAATCCTTGCAGTGGCTCCCATCTTGCAGAGGGAGAGCTGTGGCAAAACACACGGCCGCATGCTGAGCCGCAAACGGACTGAGACCGCAGGCTCTGCTGGCTCAGAGCTCCTGACAACCTTCCATGCAGTTTGCAAGGGCTCAGATCTTCTCCACATCAGGGATGGTATAGAGTCTGTGAGGACACAGTGAGGTCCGTGTGTCATTTTGTTCTTGGTTTGGCTAGTATTTCTGGCGTATCATAGGGGTTTTTCATGAATCTGTAAGTGACACTTGGAGAACACACATTCAACATGGGTCTTGGGCCACTTCACAATGATTTAAAATAGTAAAGTGCTAAACACTAACACCAAGTATATTTAAAAAGAAAATAAAAACACCGCAACACAACTACGAGTTACCACCTTAGATTATCTACTCTTTCTATCCTGACTTTCTACTACAATAGAAAGGTTGCAGCTTCATCTGGAAGCTGATGGAGACGCCCATTTCTACATCTCCTTAACATCAGAATCGGATGAGACAAAGGGAAACAGCTGACTCTGCCCAGACATGGTTATGGGCTGGGCAAGCCTCAATAAACTGAATATTTTAATCTTGACAAGACAGAGACTTGTGTGGCACATGAATTCAGGGGTCAGGGAGACGACATTCAAACTCCTCTGAAGAAGGCTGAACTCCCTCTGAAAGACCAGGGGCTCCTCCTTGACCCAGTTTTCTCACCAGAAGCACAACTGTGTTCCACAGGGGCACAGAATGACTTTTGCCAGTGAAGGCTAGTATGCCAAACTATAATCACTGCCATACCAGCTCTGATACACTGCTAAAGCATCTTATTTGTGGTTGCCCTGGAAGATGGTTTAGATGCTCCTGCTAGGGAAAGTAAATGAAGCTTCAAATCAGAACACACCTTGGCAGTATTAAAGGAACTTCAACAGCTGCTTTTCTGTTTCTGAGCCCAGGTCAGGATGTCGGCACTGACTTATAAGGCTCCAAACAGCTCAGGTACCGAAGGGACATCTCACTCTCCATCAATCTGCCAAAATGTTAACGCCATTTGCTGATGGCTTGTCTTCAGGTCTCCGCAATGGAAAGGAAGATGCTCATTTAGCCCGAGGAAGCCTCATCCACGCTTGACATCCCTTCCCTGCCGCCCACTCTGATAACTTTTTGGCATCAGGCACAACTATTCTATTCTGCCCAGCCTTACAGCAATATTAGTTCTTGGTTTCCTATTGCTAGTATTATTTGGTTTTTATGCTAGTTGTATTTCATGTGTTTGATGAATCCTTTAAAAAGTAAACGGCCCTAAGATTGATTGATTTCCTATTACTGCAGTTTACAAAATTCTGCAACCAAACAAAAATCGAGACAAACAAAAACAGTTGGCAGAAAGTAAAGAAACAACTGCAGCCAGTGGACACAAATACTGCACCAGTCCCTGGCACACCGTGAAGAGAAAAGCTTGTCAGCCTTAAGAAGCACTGATGTAAACCATCCTGGGAAAATTTCCCAAATTGTGTGTGTAGGGGGAAGAGGAAATAAAATATTTTTAATAAGACAAAAACCAAACAATGTGAGGGTAGTGGTTCTGCCACCTCCACGACTGACACATTGACACAGTCCTTTGAGCCAAGCCCCCAAAGGGAATGCTCTCATCTCAAGGACTTCCCTGGCATACAAGATTTTGAAAGCAAGCAAGCAAGCAAGCAGGCAGGCAGGCAGGCAGGCAGGCAGGCAGGCAGAAGGGCAAGCAGGCAAGCAAGTGGCACTTGTGGATCAAAACCAACCCCGGCTTGGGCTTCGGTTTCAGTCCTGCAGCACCACCCGCCTTGTCTGATTCCTACCTGAGAGAAGACAGCCAGAGAGAGGCATCCTTTATGCACCATCTTATACCTGCTACCAACGGCTGGGCTGCGCACAGATTTCAAATAGACTCCTTGCATCTCAGACTCTAAAGGGAGGAGGAGGAGAAGGAAAACAGTCAAATGGAGGAGGAACAGATATGACAGTCAATGCTCCCATTTGGGCTGGCCTTCTATGTGGAAACGGTCTCCCCTGATGGCTGTAAAGGATGTTTCGAGAGCTTTAAAACTCTTGAGAGTTGTGGACCCCATAAAAATTATTCTACACCACCATCAGGCTAATGTTTGCTGTGGAGGGGAAATGTCCACTGATGCCAAAGGCAACTTCTCTCCCGGAAGTAAGAGCATCTTTCAGAGGGCAAGATGGAGTGGGTGGGTGGGATTTTGTCAGGATTGCGAGTTTGGGGTGGAGGAGTTTGAAACACTCATTTCCCCCTTCCTCTGTTCTTCATCCTGACTTGCCCACCCACTCCTATTCCAAATTTGGCCACTGATACTAGAAAAATTAAACGCCAATCACAGAAACTTATCACATCTAGTTTGGATCCAAGGAAGCCACTTGCAAAAGCAGAAGGCATGGAAGATGACAAATAAAAGACAGAAGGATTGCCAAAAGCAAACTGTATAGAGTTTTCCTTTTGCATACCATTTAAATCCTGTGCGATCTGTGTATCATCATCAAGGAACTGGACAAGAGAGGAACTTAATCTGTCTTCTGAGGGCACACTCTCATCAGATGAAACTTCCGCGGCTCCGTCTTCAGAAAGCTCAGCCTCCTCATCTATGAAACACCTCCCAGCATCCTACGGGAAGCAAAAGTGAGAGAATTCCAGCCAACCAACTTTGGCCTTCAGGGACTGAAGCTCACAACTGAGGCCATTTCCACACTAGACTGCTAAAATGCTATTATTCCACTTTCAACAGCCTGTGGAATCCTGGGGTTTGCAGTTTAGGGAAAGGCCTTTAGAAGTCTCAGCCAGAGAGCTCTGTGGCCTCAGTAAACTACAAATCCCAGGATTCCACAGGATATGCTGAAAGTGGAATAATAGCACTATAACAGTGTACTGCAGAAATGGCCTGAGACTCAGGATCCAGCGTCACCAGAGGGCTGTAGGCTTCCAAGCACAACGGACTGGTCAAAAACTGTGTCAGCTTGAAGGAGGGTACTTTTCAGAAACTGGCTTGCTGCAGCCCCCCCCCCCACCACCACCACACACACAGGGGTCACAACAGACAACCCAAACAGAAATTCTCTGAAGCCTTCTCGGAACTGCTGCCAGCCATCAAATTTCCCCTAACTCAGAAAAACCAGCAAAGTCTCTTAAGTATGGAAAATGCATTTTATGCTCACCCAAATGTGGGAGTGGGGCTGGTGGGCATGGCAAGACCGTGGCAGAAGAGGCCTGTGCTCGCTGGAGTGACACAATCATTGTCACTGGACCTGTTACTACACTATCACTTAGAGTACAATACTCATTTAGAGCATTCAAATCCTCAACACGCACTCGCTCAGAGTGGCTTTCCTCAAGTCTGCCAGAGCTGTAAGAAACAGCAGGCATGCTGCGTGTGGTCTGTGGAGTGGGGTGTGTGTGTGTGTGAGAGAGAGTGTTCATCCCCGCCAGATGGACTCCTCCATCGGTATCCTAAATCCAGAGAACTTTCAGGTGTAACCAGAAACTAGGCAATGCCACTGGGATTCCACCTTTACACACACACACTTACTTCCTAGAGGAGTGACCGCTTGGAAAATTTGCCAAAGAATTCTTCTATCCCTATTACAAGATCCCAGACCAGAATTGTCCTCTGGATGTTCAGGATGGTGGTGCCCATATGGTATGATTTAAAATAATAATGACAAAACCCTCACTCTCAAAGCTAGAATTTCCCTTTTTCCAATCTGAATTTGAAAGTCTTGAGATGTCCATTCCCTATATGCTGAGAGGGTCAAGTAGGCAAAACAGATTAAGACACTTAGCTCCACCTAAGTAAGAAAGGAAGTTTCCTCCTTGATTTGCAACTGTCAACCACATTCCTTGTTTAAGGTAACAGATTTTCTGAAGTAAGCAAACACCTAAGTTCCTGTTAACTGAATTATCCCATGCTGTCTGAAAATGATAAACAGACTGAGGTCGTTTGGAAATAGTTGATAGATGCCAGAAAGAGAGGATGTGTTTTGAATTAAGTGTTAATTTTTTTCTGCATGTTTACATGAAGAAGCCCACTTGTCTAGTGGGAGCTGGGAAATGTGTTTATTTTACTTTGCACCTTCACAAAGCATGTACCTATTTCTGCTGCAGAAATAAACCTTGCCTGTCACACCTTGCTCACATTGCTCTACTAATTTGGACCCAGCCGCTGGGCAATGGACCTCACTCTTGTGGCACATGACACCTCTCCAAGCTTGTTTCCCACCTATTTTGGAAGACAGAAGGCTGCTAGCTACCAAGTAGTTGTTCGTTCTAGGATCTCCTCTTCTGCCTGGCAAAGGCTCTTCAGAAACCTTGGGAAAGGAAGGCCTCTCACATCCCCAGGGGCCTGAGACCCTTCCAACTGGAGATGCTGCCAGGGATAAAACTACGTGCAAGTTCTATTTCTTCCCTATAGTTTGAAATTGGCGTAATGGAAGACACACACTTTTCTGCGCAGGTGATGTTCACATTCACTCTCCAGCACATCCTTGCTGCCCACAGTTTCAGAAGGGCAAACTATGCCAGCTGCCACCCACCTTGGCACCAAAGACGAGCTGGCTCCCCTGAAATGCCACCTACCTCCAGCACAGCGTTGCCCTTCCTCTTCTGCCTTTTCACACCTTGAACTGGCCTCTTGCTCTGCCTCTTTGCATTACCCAAAAGTTGCTTCCGTTTCTCAGAAAAATCTGTGCTTTCATCACCAGACAAATCTGACTGGAATGCAAACGCAGGCAGTGGTCAAGAATGGCAAAAGAAGCCAGCTCCTTCCTAACTCCAAAGACCTGGCCTTACCTGTTTGACTGCTCTAAGAGGATGCCCATGGGGTTTGCCCACCTGAAAATGAAAGAGGGGAGAGAAACACCCCCCCACCCACTTTCTATCTCCTTCAGTGGCCCTCTTGAGCGATCAGAGGCCTCAGCCCCAAGCTCAAGCGGTCCAGTGTTACGATCACAGGGTTTTTGTATTGGGACGCTAAAATGTATGCCGTAATGAGAAGGCTGGATCTTTACAGGTGGTACAGAAAATGTATCTGCATACACAAAAGAAATAAAGTCCATCTCAGTTTATTTGGGTCAGAAATGAGACAATGGCTTGTCACGCAGTGCTGAGAGGAGGCCACCGCCGAGCACAATGGCTCCGAACAGAACCTTTCCATACATCCAAACCTGGAGGAAGTGCCACAGAATGTACTTTCTGGAGTCCCTTCCCACTTAATTCCACTTTCACTATTTATGCTTATAAGCACATACAATTGAGGATCATGCTCCATTCAGCTCCACAAAGGCTAATGCTATAATAAACATTAATGTCTCCTTTCTGGTTCCCAGCCAGCATCATGCCACATTCTAGTAACTCCCACTTCCATTCATTGGGCTACCTACTCACCTCGGTTTTAGGTAACATCTGTCCTCTTTCCCTTGTTCCCCAACACCCATTGTTAAAACTGAACTTGCCACCTCACCAGCACGCCCCAAAGTATTGCATTTCTGTTGCTGTTTGCACATACTGCCTGCTCATTCGCAGTTATAAAGGTCTGCTCATAGGCACTTCATTCCATGCATCTGATGAAGTAGATTTAGTCCACCAAAGCTTATGCCAGAAACTTCTTTCTCTCATTTAGTCTCAAAGGTGGCATAAGAACCCTTTGCATACAGATTCTACTGTAATAGACATTGTTACTGTTTTTGAATGATATTGGATTTTTTGTCTGTAAAAGACTAATATGCGACCATTCTGGTAACTGTAAGTCAGAGTAGACCAAAGGTAGGACTCTTGCAGCCCTCCAGATGTTGTTGGACTATATCTCCCAGCTTTCATTTGCCACTGGCTGTGCAGAAAAGAGCTGATGGGATTTGTAGTCTATCAATCTGTGAAAAACTGCAGGTTGCAGTACATCAGCACTGAATGGGGGAGTGTGGGGGAGTTTTCTCTCTTCCTGTACACTGAAGAAAATATTATTTGAGTGTCACAGCTGTTTCAGATATATCTCTGAAGAATAAGCAGCTGTGTTACTAAACCAGAAAAATAGCAAAAGCAACAATAACAACAACTATTCTGCTGTGTTTGTAAGCTATGCACTCCTGTCCTATTGTGGGTTGAAAGCACTTTTTATTGTAAGAACTGTTTCCTGACAGTAAAGATGGGCAACGAACCCCAGCTGAGCAACTGTTTTATACACGTTCTTTCTGAATAGCTACTTACTGCAATGAGTGGACGTCTCCGTTTCTTGACAGCATGAATTGGTGATTCAAAGTCACTGTGGTCATTCTTGCAGGGGGGAAAGAAAAATAACATTAAAATTGTATTTTGAGATACCAGAGAGGAGAGTTTTGTTTGGAGTCTGGAGGCATTTAATTTGAACCAAAAGACTCACATTTGGAGATGTCAGAATGGTTCTTTTCCTCTTATTTTTGCTGAGAAAAACAATTTCCTCTTCACTTTCACTGCTAGCCCCTACTGGGAGGTAAATTGGTAACAATCAGAAAGCATGGCCTTCCTCGTACAATACATATTGGTACGTTAGACAGAAAAGAGCTATTTCAATTTGTTAAAAGAAGTAATAGCAATAACAATGCAGCCATTTTTTTCCTGGTAGGAGACAAAAGAATTGTCTGCCAGCAATTCTCCAGGAGCTCAGGGTCCAGGCTGAGCAATCTCAACAGCATTTCTTGCCAGGTGACCACAGCAAGTTGGGCTGCCTGAGCTGGGAAATAATGAGTTTGCAGGCAATAGGAATGAAAGGCAGGAGAAGGGAAATAGGAAGCCAACTTTATCACTATTTCGACATGCCTGTTGAGCGCAGATATGCAAGAAGAACAGGTTGCTTACCTGTAACTGTGGTTCTTCAAGTGGTCATCTGTGACCTCACACACTAGGAGCTTTCGCGCATGCGCGGTAGCGTTCAGAAGATTCTAGAGCTTAGCAGCTTGGTGGGAACCCCTTCCCCATGCTCGTACTGAGCATGCTCAGCCCGCCAAGCCAACGGTCTCTCCTCAGTTCTAGAGTCCGCCAATAAGGGACCTGAAAGAGGGGACGGCTGGGCGGGTGTGTGTGAGGGCACAGATGACCACTCGAAGAACCACAGTTACAGGTAAGCAACCTGTTCTTCTTCTTCATGGTCTCTGTGCCTCACACACTAGGAGACTTTGTAGCTTACCAGAAGGACGGTGGGTCAGGTCCTAGAGAATGGAAGACAGCACCGCACGTCTAAAACGGGCATCTTTCCGGGACCGGCAGTCCAGTCTGTAGTGGCGCACGGAGGTCGAGGGTTGAGACCAGGTCGCCACACGGCACAGTTCCTGCAGGTCCACTCCTCGAACGAGAGCTGCTGAAGAAGCCACTGCTCTGGGGGAATGAGCACACAGCAAGGCTGGCGGAGGCTGCTTAGCCAGTTCGTACCCCAGCAGAATGGTCTGGGTCAACCATTGGGAGAACCTCTGGGTGGACACCTTGTGGCCTTTTCGATGCCCACCGTACCACATGAACAGGTGGGCGTCTGACGGAAGGGCGCAGTCCAATGAGTGTAAAAAGCCAAGGCCCGGCGAACATCAAGGGAGTGCAGGGAGCGCTCTAGAGGCGTAGTCGGGTCCAAGTAAAAAGCAGGTAAGATGATGTCCTGGCTAAGGTGGAAGTGTGAGACCACCTTGGGCAGGAAGGAAATGTCAGGGTGGAGGACTACCTTGTCTCGGTGAAAGACGAGGAAAGGCTCGTCAGATCGCAGTGAATCATAGAATCATAAAAATGTAGAGTTGGAAGAGACCACACGGGCCATCCAGTCCAACCCCCTGCCATGCAGGAACACCCTCAAAGCACTCCCGACAGATGGCCATCCAGCCTCTGCTTAAAAACCTCCAAAGAAGGAGACTCCACCACACTCCGAGGCAGCCTATTCCACTGCCGGACAGCCCTGTCAGGAAGTTCTTCCTGAGGTTCAGGTGGAATCTCCTTTCCTGCAGCTTGAATCCATTGCTCCTTGTCCTGGTCTCTGGAGCAGTAGAAAACAAGCCCACTCCCTCCTCTACATGGCATCCCTTCAAATATTTAAACATGGCTATCATGTCCCCTCTTAACCTTCTCTTCTGCTGTCAGCTCACTTGCCCGCCTGGCTGAGGTGACAGCTACCAGGAAAACAGACTTGATGGTCAAGAGCCTGTCATCCGCAGTCGCCATGGGCTCGAAGGGCGGTCGCGTCAACTGCGGTAGTACCAAGGACAGCGACCAAGGCGGTAGCGGCGGTGATACCGGCGGATAAAGGTGTTGCAGGCCCTTCATAAACTGCTTGAGGGTAGCGTCCCTGAAGAGCGCTGCCGAAGGGTACCCCCGTGGCTGATAGGCCACGATAGCGGCAAGGTACACCTTCAGGGATGGAAAAGCGAGCCCTTGTTGCCGGAGGTGGAGAAGAAAGTGGAGCACAGTAGGCAGATTGACAGGTGATACCAGCTCCTGACACGCCTCCGCGAAGGAGACAAATTTCTGCCACTTGTAGTGGTAGTTGCGGCGTGTCAACCCCTTCTGGCCACAGTGAGGACATCTACGATGGCTGGATCCTCTAAGGCGTTATCCGCCAGGCGTGCAGGGCCAGGAGCGGCAGATCCGGGTGTAGAACGAGACCGCCAGAGTGCAACAGGAGATCCAATGTTATTGGAAGCTTGAGAAGTCGACCGCGAGCGGACTCGAACATGGGCCCGAACCAGTGTTGCCTCGGCCGATATGGGGCTACGAGGACGACGTCGGCTCGGTCCGCAAAGATCTTGGCAACCACTCGACCCAGGAGAGGAAACAGCGGGAACGCACAGAGGAGCCCGTCGGTCCACTCGAACTGGAAGGCATCGCCGAGGGAGTCCCAACCGAGGCCGGCTCTTGAACAGTACCGATGACACTTCCTGTTATGGGCGCTGGCAAATAGGTCAATTGTTGGCTCGCCCCACCAATCTCGTATTATCTGGAACGTCGCATCCGAGAGGGACCACTCACGGTAGCACGAGGTACCACTGCTGAGGGCGTCTGCCGTGGTGTTCTCTTGGCCTGCCAGGTGCACCGCGACCCGATGGACTCGAAGTGACACGCACCAGTCCCAAAGCTGAAGGGCAATGGTGAGGAGAGTGGTCGAATGAGTTCCCCCTTGTCTGTTGATGTAACATACGGCCGTTCTGTTGTCCGTCAGGATCAGCACCGGCCGGCCGGCAACTTGGTTGCGAAATGCCCTGAGAGCTTTCCAGATGGCGAGCAGCTTGAGAGCGCTGATATGGAGGCCGGTCTCGTCATCAATCTAATGTTCCTGGACTCTGAGATCACCGCAATGCGCTCCCCACCTGAACAGGGAGCCGTCTGTCGTTACCGTGAGCCGAGGGGTCGGTTCCCGGAACGGCATCCCTGACAGTAGATGACAGTAGGACAACCACCATAACAGGGAGCGACGCACCTGTTGAGGAATGCGTAGGAGGTGCCTCTGGTCGTCCAGGAGCGGATCAAAGACTCTGACGAACCAGTGCTGAAGCGGACGTGCACGAAGCCGAGACAGGTAGGTGACTAACGTGGTCACGGCCATGTACCCGAGAAGCTGCTGGATCGTTCTCGCTGATATCGTTGGGGCGTCAAGAACAGCGGATGCAGCCCGACGGAGGGTACGTGCACACTCCGTGGGCAGATACGCCCTGGCAGACATGGAGTCCAGGATTGCTCCAATGAAGTCGAGCACCCTCACTGGCTCGAGGTGCGACTTTTTCGGATTGACCCGAAGGCCAAGACGGGTCAGAAGAGAAAGAGTCCGGTGGATGTCCCTGTAGAGCTTTTGCCTGCAGGACACCACCAACAGCCAGTCGTCGAGATAAGGGTAGATCGAGACGCCCTTCATCCACAGGTACGATACCACATGGGCCATGCATTTGGTAAAGACCCTGGGAGCGGTGGAGAGTCCGAACGGTAGCACCCTCTATTGATAACAGGTACCGTCGACCGTGAACCATAGGTGCCGTCTGTGCTGCGGGCGAATGGCGATGTGGAAGTAAGCATCCCGAAGATCGATGGAGGCGAACCAGTCCCCTTGCCGAAGGAAGGGCAGAATCGAAGACAGAGTGACCATCTTGAACCTCTTGGGGCCGATGTATTCGTTTACCCCTCTGAGGTCCAGGATTGGTCGTAGGGTACTGTCCGATTTTGGTACCGTGAAGTACCGGGAGAAGAAGCCGGTGGTACTGGCCGAGGGCGGAAGTTCTTTGATCGCTCCTTTTCGCAGCAGGGACTGGATCTCTTCCAGCAGAGCCCAGCTGGCCAGGGTGGAATAGTAGACGCCTCGTGGAGGTATACTTGCAAACTTGATGGCGTAACCAAGATGGACGATGGAGAGGACCCAAGAGTCCGTGGTGATATGATGCCACTCGGCGAGGTGTCGGGCCAGGCTCGGTTGGTCTTCTAGGGCTGCTGGCAGGCTGAAGAGTGGCTGTGGTGGTGACCTGCAAAGGCGGTCAAAACTGGGACTTCGTCCCGGACGAAGACATCTTCAAAGAAGAAGGCTGGCATCTCCGAAGAGGTCTCCAAGCCGAGGATGAGGTCGATGGGCAGGACAGAGCCAAACGAGGTGAGCGAGGCTGATAGCTCGAAGAGGACGACCTGCGCCAAGATGAGCAGGAGCTAAAACTACAGCAAGGCTGAGGGTGCTAGTGTATGCCCATCTTCTTTGCCACCAGGCGTGCCTTGACGAGATGGTCCATCGCCTCATCGGTCGTGGCGTTAAACAACCCCTGGCCATCAAAAGGAAGGTCTTCAATCCTTCTCCTGCTGTCTTCTTGCAGGCCAGACGATTGCAGCCACGTGTAACGTCTCAGGGTAAGAGAGCCCACCATCACCCGCGCCGCTACCTCCACTGAGTGCCTCGAGGAGATGATCTGTTGGTTGGCGAGTGCTACCGCCTTGTTAAAGAACTGCATAGCACTCGCCTGATTCTCCTCAGGGAGGCTGGACAGAAGAGGACAGAGTCTGTCCAGTAGGTTCCTCAGACAGGCCGCGAGGCAACCTTGAGTGTTGGACACCCTGGCAATTAGAGATGATGCAGAGTAAAATCTGCCAAAAGTGTCCAGCCTGCGGCCCTCTCGATCCAGCGGGGTGGCGTGTGCCCGTCTACCGCCCTTGGTCTGGGTGGATTCGACTACTATCGAATTGGGCACCGGATGCGTGAAGAGAAATTCGGCCTCCTCCTTCTGGGTCTGGTAGAGGTGTTCCAGCTGGTGAGGGATTGGCTGGGTGGATGCCGACTTGGCCCATGGATGTTTAAGGGCCTCCATCAAGGCTGGCAGGAATGGTAGCGGAGCCGTGGACGGTGGGCGGCTATCCATGTAATGGAATACCAGGTCCTGCATGGCTGGAGCCGGGTCCGCGACCTTCAATCCCAACGCCGTCGCCATCCGAAGGAGGATATCGGAAAACTGCTTCACGTCTTCCGGTGCCGATTCTGGTGCAGGTTCTCTGAAGACCAAGGGCGGGGACTCATGAGACGCGGGCGTGCTTGCTGGACTCCGAGTCCATCTTGTAGGACTGCGAAGACTGAGACGGGGACCTGTCAGGAGACCTTTCTCTCGATCACCGTTGGGGTGGTAGCACCAAGGTGACCGTCGGCGCAGTCGCTGTTGTCGTTACCGTCGACGGTACCGATGGCGTAACTGTCAGCTGGGGTGCCGGAGTTGTTGTGATTGGCACCACAGCAGGCCGTGGGTGCTGGATCGCCTGGGTGACGGTAGCAGCGGAGGTCGTAGTCTGTGGTGGAACAGGCTCGGAGACTGGGTGAGAGACGGTCACGGTAACTCTAGGAGATGGAGAGACGGCCCGATAATGGGGCGAATGCTCTCGGGACCTCTCGTAGCGCGGAGACCGCAAAAACGAGCGAGATGGCGACCGTTGATACCGCGGGTGGTACGTGCCACGTGATGGAGAGCGTGACCGTCTGTAGGGCGACCAGTGCCTCACATCCGGGTGTTACTAGTCTCTATATGCAGGCGAATAGGAGCGGTACGAGCCCGGGTGGTCTCGCCATGCGTGTTCTCGGCCGTACCTCGCTATGTATGATGCAGATAAGAATGGCGAGTCAAGCAAGGGCCTGGATGAAGGCCGCTCTGGGTAGACCTCCCGTCAATGCGGGGATCGGCGTCTCACCCTGCGTTCTGGGGAGCACGACTCACTCCTGTCGGATGCCGCCCAATGACTGGGCGAGGGCCAAGGTGAGGCCGAAACATCCTCCGGGCAGTCCACCCTTTTTGGGTGACTGGGCAGAGATACCGCGGCAGTGAGCATAGGTGGGCCCGAAGGCACGGCCAAGCCAGCAGTCTGCTCCTCGTCAGACACCTCTAGAGTGTCCTGCGGTTCCGACTCTTCGCCTGGGTCCCCAGGCTGTTGGGTCGGAGGAGGTGTCGGAAGGCGTGGCCTCTTGGAGGGTGAACTCCGCTTCTCCTTCTTTTTCTCTTTCTCCAAAGAGACCTCTTGAGAGGCAGGTAGCTTACGCTGTGCAGCAGTAAGGGGCCTAGTTGACTTAGCTGCCTGCGAGCCCGCAGGAGCCTCCCTCGAAGTAGCCGCAGCCGATGATAACTTCGGGATCCGCGGTAAGGCTGATATCGGAGGCCGAGACGACGGTACCGAGCCCAATACCGTCGATGTAGTCGATGCGGCAGCCGCCGGTACCGAGGAAGGTGTGTCGCACGTCGGCTAGATGTCGAAGGCCGAGACATGGTGGATTCTCCCGCCGGCTGATCCCTTGCCCGAAGAGACTCCTCCCAACAATGGGATTTCAAATGGGATGAGTGGTTCCGCAGAGTCTGAGCGGTAAAGTCACGGCAGATGGGACAGGCCTTGATGTTGTGAGTCTCCCCCAAACAGAAGAGGCACTCACTATGTCCGTCGGACAGAGCAATCTTGCGACCACAGGTGACGCAAGCCTTGAACAAGGCCGACACAGAAGGGAAACAAAGTTTAAGGAAAAAAGTCCAAGAGGGGGAGAAACTCACAGAAGCGGCGGGAAGGGAACGAAGGTCAAAGAAGTAGAAAGTCGAAGGAGGGGTTAAAAAGATCCGAAGACACCAAATACCAATAACCGAAGTCCAAGTACCAAAAACCAAGTCAAATACAGAAGTCCAAAGTCAAAAAACCAGCAAGAAACAATCCAAAGAGTAAGCCAAATAATGCTACTAAGGTAGAACCTTCCGTTCGCTATGGCGGACGAGAAAGAACTGAGGAGACACCGTTGGCTTGGCGGGCTCAGCATGCTCAGTACAGGCATTGGAGAGGGGTTCCCGCCAAGCTGCTAAGCTCTAGAATCTTCCGAACACTACCGCGCATGCGCGAAAGCTCCTAGTGTGTGAGGCACAGAGACCACGAAGAAGAACCTTTGTTCCCAAGACGCCTCACAGCAAGAACCTCTAGCACCTGCTGGCTGCCTTTGTATCCCGTTTCTAGCTCTTCGGTAATGAAGAAACAAACAAACAAACAAACAAACAAATGCTAGGGCTTGATTCAGCCAGGAGGATGGGGCAGAGAGATAAATTTGCCCTGCTGATTCAAAGCAGCTACTCAAATCTTGGCTGTCTGTCTTAGGGCAGCTTCGGAACATCCCCCATTCCCTTCCCTTTTGTATTTGCTATGTATGGGCATCCCCAGCTTATTCAACAGGTCAGGGACCACAGCACTGTTGAGAAATTAAAATGGTCAAAATGGAAAATGAATTGACTCGGCAACGTCTTTCTGCTCAGTCTGTATACAGTTTGTTCATTCAGTCCACGTGCATCTCACGGATATCGCATCTCTCTCAGTAAGGACTTCCTGACGGTCCGAGCTGTCCGGCCGTGGACTCTGCCGCCGCCTCCACGGAGTGTGGTGGAGCCTCCTCCTTCTTTGGGAGTTTTTAAGCAGAGGCCGAACGGCCATCTGTCCAAGGGAGCGCTTTGATGTGGGTTCCTGCCTGGCAGAAGGGGGATGGCCCCTGTGGTCTCTTTGGTTCTCTGTGATTCTATGAACCGTACAGTGTGTCTCTTGTACAGTATTTGCGACCGAATGATGCTTTTTGTTTTTCCTCAGTTGACTTGGTGTCGTCTTTTTGTAGAGACTGTGTACAGACCGACCAAGCAGCACATGACCACTTTTTGACTATCCACTCTTTTGACCGTTTCCAATCACACCCAGAAGCCATATATTGACACACGGTTGAAAAAGTGGTCCGTGTGCCAAATATATGGGTTCTGGTTGCAACTGAAAGGGGTCAGAAGAGCAGATTGTTGAAAAGCAGGCCATCAAAAAGCAGGGGACACCTGTGTACAAGTTCTCAGTGACTCTGAAATTCTCTTCCCAGGGAGGCTGGAATGGTCCCACTCCTTCTCATCTTCCACAGGCAGGCAAAGAGCTTTTTACAAGAATCTCCCACCTTTTGATGCCCCATTAGCTGATGACTTCCTCTTCTGATGCTTCCAAATTATGGACGAGTTCCATTAATTCAACGGGGGTCCTGCTCTTTCATCAGCTCCTCTCACCTACAGAGGTTCGCTTGGAACTACTCGCATGTGCATTCTGCTTGCAAAGCGAGCAAGGAAAGGTGCCAAACTGGCAGAGGGACTCTGAAAACAGCACACGGGCGGGCAGTCCCAAGTGAGCCTCCGTAAGTCCTTCATGCTCCATACAGGGCAGCACACGGGTTCTGCTTTTCGACCAGTTCTGTTTTCTGACAATACTCCCATCCCTAACCTGGCAGAGAACTGGGGTGAGGGAGAGCCTGCATTCTGACAGGCTTTTGAAAACTGAAGGTTTTTCAAGACCAGGTTTTTAAGAGTGGGTTATAATGTTTCAAACAGCGTTTAAATATTTTTACTGAATCCCCTGTAGATAGCTTGAGCCCTGTCGGAACCTCACTAGCCAACCTGGCATTTGCCCTTTGAAGGCTGCAGTCAGCAGAAGTTATATCTATGCAAAACCTCTCATGCTGAAATTCTGTCAACATCCTACCTTCAGCAGACAACGTGACAGTGCCCTTCAGGCTTTTGTTTCCTTCTTTTTCCCTCGCTTGTGATGCGAGGCTTTCTCCTGTAAAAGCTGAGTTGGCCAAGACTTTGATTATGCTGCTCTTGGCTTGGCTTGGCATGGGTACCGGTGGGCTTCCCTCCCTCTTTCTAGCAAAAGGACCCACCAGAGTTCCTCTAAGGGGTGCCACTTGTCTCCCTGTTGGTGTAGAAAATGCAGGCCATGCAGAATCTAGTGACTGGCAGAGTTTCTGTCCCACTGGGGTTAGAGGAGAAGTCATAGGAATAACATTTTCAATTGTTGGCAGAGCAGAGTTCTGGTTTGGTGGATGCAACGGTGTGGAAAACTTTGTCCTGTCAAAACCTCCATTGCTGCAGGCTGGTGGGGATTTCCTTGCGATGTTCTGTAAGGGAGGAGCCTCAGCACCAATGCCGTCAGCTGCTACCTCATGGCTCCTTCCATCTTTCCCAGGGCTTTCGTCCTCTGGGGTCTCATCCTCTGATTCATGAACAGAGAACCCAAGATCAAAGTTTACAGAGAACAATTCCTGAGAAGCATCATACAGATCTTTGTAGTGCTGGGGTTTTCCTTCCCTTGCAAGATCAACATCACCAGCTGCCTCCAAAGTTTCCTTCCCGTGGAATACCAGTGAATTTGTAGGTTCTGCATGGGTGATGGGAACATCCTCATCCAACGGCAGCCATTCAGAGATTCTCGTCTTGTTCGCTTGACTATTGATTTGACCACATAATTCTGAGAACACAGAAGGCTTCCTCCCTTTTCCATCTGGTGAATGTTTATTCTCTGCTAAATATTCTCCATCTAACAAATGCACATCTACTTCATCTGGGCTCATATGTCCCTCAGACCTTATACAGGATCTTTGATACTCTTCATCAACCTCCTTTCCCGAAGAATGAACCTTTAAACCACGTTTTGCCAGTGGTGGATTTCCCCCAGGGATCGTAATCTGTTCTTCACTGCTGTTCTCAAAAACTTCATCCCAATCGAGATCACTGATCTTGCTAACAGAAGGCTCGGAAACATGACTTGCTTCCAAAGGACGTGTTAAGGAAGAGAGTGCAGGGGCATCGGTATGTCCGGAGATGCTGTCAGATACATCAGATGAGCTCTTGAAAGATACCAGGTTTTCTGGAGTTGAGTTGCCAGCAGACAGATTGGAAGCACATTTTTGAACGGAGCCCCTCTGCTGGCCTTCGTCATTCCTCTTTTCCTCAAAATCAAAGACCTCCTTCAGGGACGGAGGGGACTGTGCCAGAAGCTTTGCCACATTTTTGAAGATGTCTTCTGCACAAGAAAGGTCCTCATCAGCATTTGTTCCTGAAGCCCCAAACAAATCAGTCTCTGACGCTGGTAAGTAAAACAGAGGAGAGGAAAGAGGTGAGCGTTCGTCTCCAAAACGACCATAGCCAGGATCCACATTGTGCCCATTGCGTGCGCTCCACATTTCTTCTGGGTGACACTGAAATTCTCTGGATCCTTCACTTTCGCCATTAGCCATACATCTCTGGACAGTATTTGTTCTGGTAGACCAGTCCACATTTTCTTTACCCACTTCTGGAAAACTTTGATCCCTGGAATTGTCAACCAGTGGCAACAATGTGCCCACTGAGAAGGAATCTGAAGGGCTGAGGAACGTAGTGTGAGCAGCAGTGTCCACACTCAACACTTGAGCCCTGTTTAGAGATCTGAAACTGCTCGCTTTAAAAAGGGAGATGCATTCTGCATCAAGCTCCTCTAAAGATGAGCTACGTTTTGCTTTGGATGAATCTACCATGATTTTTCGGGGCAAGGACGTCTTTTGAGCAATCACAGCATCACAACAGTTTTTCTTCCTCTGAACATCTGAGATGTCAACATCTTCCCAGCAAAAATAAGGCTGGATTTTCTGTTCGTAGCTGCAGTCTCCCTAATTAAAAAGAAAAGAAGGAAACAGGAAAAAACAGAACTCATTATTTTGACATTTCATAGAATCCTAGAGCAGGAGGAGACCCCAAGGGCCATCCAGTCCAACCCCATTCTGCCATGCAGCAATACACAACCAAAGCGCTCCCTTTGACAAACGGCCACCCAGCCTCTCTTTAAAAACCTCCAAAGAGGGAGACTCCACCACACTCCACTGAGGCAGCAGTGGTTTCCACTGTCAAACTGCTCTTACCCTCAGGAAGTTCTTCCTAAGGTTTAGGTGGAATCTCTTTTTTGGTGGGGGCTAGTCAGCTGACAGCTCTCCCATCTGCTGTACTCACTATTATACCAGAATCCCAAAGAACACTAGCTGGGAGACTGGAACAGTTATTAACAGCAGTAGAAAGCTCTTCTGTCCAAAAACACTTACCTACACTCAGAAAAAAAATCCAAAGGAAAGAAAGGTGGCGTAGGAGGGTTTGGGGGTGGGATGGGAGGCAGAGGCAAAATGCTGGGTCTGCATGTGGTTCTGTGCATGGAAAATGGTCTGAAAATCACATCAACATTTTTAGGAGGATTGAGGACTACCATGGAGGGTTTGGGGGAGACATGCCTTCCTTGCCCCTAGTCCACGCTGCACTTGGGTCAGACCTAGCTTTTGAGAGAATTCTACTGTGAACAGACTCTCTTATGCATGTTTTCTATCTGTTAAGTGATAACTAGTCATGTAGCAATATGATATGCAAAAATCCTATCAAAAGCAGCTGACTCACAAACCAGGCAAGATTGCTTAAAAATGATTTGATAGATAAGGTGACAGATAAGTTACGTAAAGCAATCTTCCAGGAGTGCTTAAGCCTCTCGCCAGCAAGGATAACAGCGTGTCCTCATTTTAGCCTTACTGGCTGTTATGTAAATGCTCTCTTTTGCTTTGGAGTGGGTCATTTTGCCCCAGTAAGGCTGCAAGGGACAAGCGGGAGGCAAAGCCGAGTCTCACACCTTTCTGCTTTGCTTAGTGCAGGCTCTGAAGCCCCAAATGCTCCCTGGATGAAAACACCCAAGGAGCTAACAAAGCCCAGGTTTATGATTCAGCTGCTCTGCAAAGTGGGTCATGAGACAAAACTGCTCCCTGTCCAGCATGACCCCATTAACTCAACAGCTTTAAGAATTACAGATTTCAGCCTGATTAACAATTATTCACAACTCCAAAAGGGAAACGAATATGAAAAGACTGCCAAACAAAACAGGCTCTTGGCCTGCCATTAAGATTAACAACACTTTCTCTTCCCAAGTAGAGCTGTCTTTTCCTGAATTTCTCTGTGAGGAATATACAGGTCATTCCACAAATATCCAAGCTGCCAAGGTGCAAGTCCACATAGCTATGGAAGCGTGAGAAAACTAGTGACAACACTGTATTCTGTACTACCATAATAGTGACAAAATGAAACTTGAGTTATACTACTGTTCAGATGCTCTTTGCAAAGAAAACTGCCCCAACTGCTGTCCAACTTTTTAAAAGTTTACGGGGACTTCTGGTCGCATGGCGCGCGCGAGTGGTCGCACGGACTGAGCTCCGCAACTCCGTGCTATCTCCCGCTGGAATCCAGCCGCTTTTTTCATCTGATAAGCGGCTAGACACCCCCCGGTAAAGGGGGTGCGGAAGATTGCTCGAAGGGGGCTCCGTAACTGGTGCCGAGCTCCTTCTAACAAGAGGGAGCGCGAGGCTTCAGGGGGGCCGAAGGGCTACGATGGATCCAGCAGGGACGCCGTGTTTGCGGCACAAGCGCCGCCGCCGACTTTTTAAAAAAGAAGACACGATTTGAGACAGTAAGCATCTGATCTAGTTTTTATTTCATTGATACTGCAACAATTTGGAACTCGCAGCGGTGAACAGGAGTGGCAATACGTAGTGACCCAGCAGACTGTGAGTACGTAATGGTGGAAAAATTTTTTTTTAGAAGACTACAACTTCCTAAGATAGACTGTATACTAAAAATGTAATGGATTTCACTAGCGGTTTTGATTAAAAGAGCATAAGCGGAGAGTTACAGAGACGGGATCGAAGTTTGTGCTTTTTTTGCCTTTGCTTGGTATGAAGAGACTGGACTAGATTGAGAATATGGTTACCCTTGGTTTAAACTTAAGCTTTTGCCTTTCTGTTTTTGCCCTCCGTTTTGATTGAACCAACTTGGAATTTTGGAATCTTGGTACATAATTGATCTGTGTTTGTTTGGGACCTTACATCTGTGTTTTCGGGAGTATAGGATTTAAGACGTGGCTGCCGAACTTTTGTGGATTATAGTACCTTTTTTGGTGACGAGATGGGACATCGGTATTCCCTTTTGGATTTTTTTTTCTTCTTTTGGTCTATTGAACAACATTGAACATTGAACTTGGAACAATGAAGATGGAATATTGAAATTCTGGACTGCGACATTTGGATTGTGGTTTGATTTTTAAAATCGGGGACTTTGCTTTGCAACTGCGTTGTTTCCTTTATTTTTTGTTCATTTGGCTTTTGAGAACAATTCGAGGATTTAAAAATATTCATAAGGGAGTGTTTTTTGAGGCTGTGCTGGAAGGACAGAAAAGACAGAGAGACTTTTGCCCCCACGCAGCAGAGCAGCTCAGATTCCTGTTATCAACATTGGAGGAGAAGGAGGAGAAGTTCTCACAGTCAAGGTCTGGGAACAGTTCCAGAAGAGAGAGGAGACTCAGGATTCGCTGGGAGGGGGAAGTGAAAGAATTGGGCCTAGGCACAGCCCACTGATTATACTGAATGAACTCACTGTATGATTTTATTGAATGAATTTGATGAATGAATTGAATACAATGTACTAGATTTTACAATAAGTGGTCTTTTCTATTTAGCTATATATAATCCTATAGAATAAATCTATATATTTATATATATATACATACACACACACACACACACACACACATACACATCCAAATTTTACATATATAAATTGATATATAAGATATTTGCATAATCTACATATATACAGCTATTTTTATTTCCATTTCATTGATACAGTGACTGGCTAGCAGTGTTAATTTCAATTTAAAGTAATTAATTCAAGCTAAGGATATATGTGATTGATGTGATTGAGTTATACATGCAATGAATTGGATCTAATGTGAAGGAATTATAGATATAACAATTTGAATTTTATCAGAATTTGAAAACTACAAGGTTATAAATAATAAGCTTTTTGTGTGCTAACTGTAAAAAATATAGGTATAAGGAATTGATTTTTATATTGAATATTGTTTAAGGTAACAAAAAGCAAAAAAGCAAATTGCACTAGGTATTACAAAAAAAATAATCAAAAATGGACCAAAGGACAAGAAGGGGAGCGGCGGCAGCTGCAACAACAACAACTTCCCAGGCAACCAGACGGACATCAGTGGATATACCCCAGAAACCTCAAGATTTCATGTTACAGATGATGGAAGAGCTTAAAAGCATGAAAGATGATATAAGAAGTGATATAAAAGAAACAAGGAAAGAGATGAGAGCTGACATGAAACAAGAAATAGACAAACTGGGGAAGAAATTGGAAAATATAACAAAGGATGTGACAAAGCCAAAGACAGAAACAAAGGAGATAAAACAACAAGTTTAACAAGTCGAAAAGGAAATGACTGAGATGAAGGGGAAGCAACAAGAAGATGAATTTCAAATTACTCAGCAGGAGTTACGATATCGGGAAAGATGTCTTCGATTGAGAGGTGTTCCAGAGGCTTCAGCAGAGAATCTGTACAAAAAAATTGTACCGGGTTTGGCAGAATTCATTGACATTGAAGAAGAAAAGATGGAGACATATATTGACAGAATGTTCAGAGTTTCCTTCAGAGTAGCGAGAGAGAGGAAATTACCAAGAGACATTATTATAACGTTCACGAGGACTATGGTTAGAGACAAAATATTACAGCGAAGCTATGATGGACTACTGAAGATTGAAGATAAAGACGTCAGAATTTTCAAAGCTATGCCTTATCAAATCCTAAAGAAAAGACAAGAATATAAACCGTTGGCCAACCTTCTGCAAAAGCGTCAGATTAATTATCGATGGGAAAAGGTTGAAGGCTTGTCCTTTATTTATAAACAGCAGAGATATAGGATTAACTCAGTACACAAAGCAAAAGAAACGATGGATAGATTGAAGAAAGACTTACAAAAGGACACCTCTGAAGGAGAGAAAGATCATGAACAGCTACCTCCAGAGGAGGAAAGAGAACAACTACAAGGAGAAGAAGAAGACGGAGAACAAGAGGAAGTAATAGAAGTAGTGCAAGGAACTGTGGAACAAGAAGAAGGGGAGGTAGACGGAGACATACTGAAGGAATAAGCTAAACTTCAGTAATAAAATATTAATATAACCCACAAAATGGATTTGAAGATTTATTCTTGGAACATTAAGGGGTTTAACTCTGAATACAAAAGAAGACAAATTTTTCACCATCTAGAGAAACAGAATATAGATATAATATGTCTGCAAGAAGCTCGAATTAGAACTCAAGATTTGAGATATGTCAAGAATTTGAAACTAGGTAGCTGTTTCGCAGCTACGACTGATAAAAAGAAGAGGGGAGTTTTGATATATGTAAACTCAAAATTTGGTGCAAAGCAAATCTTTCAGGATAGCAATGGTCATTATATAGGAGTTGAAGTTACTTTGTAACAGGATAAAATATTAATAGTTGGAATATATGCACCAAACAGAGCTAAAGGTGAATTCTTCCCTACAATACAGGAAGAGGTATTGAGATATCTTAATGAAACAGGAAATTCTAACATTATTGTTTTGGGGGATTTTCATGGAGTAATCAGTCCCCAAGTTGACAGGACAATGCAAAAGTTAACTCCCCGAAACAATGGCAAACTTCCTAAGAGCTTCTTTAACATGACGGACAATTTAAACTTATATGACACTTGGAGATACCAGAACGGGCAACTGGATGGACATACATATTATTCGGATAGACACAGGTCAATGTCAAGAATAGATATGATGTTAGTATCCAAACAACTTTTGATGAAAACTATAGATATGGACATTCTTCCCAATTTATGCTCTGATCATAATCCGTTACAGTTAAAGATAAGGATTAAAGACAGAGAAAGAACATGGAGACTGAACGATGAGATTTGGAATAAGGAGAAATACATAGCAAAACCAAAAACAGAGATAATTAACTATTTTAATGAGAACTTGACGTCGGAGCTATCGATGAAAACCATTTGGGACGCAAGTAAAGCAGTGATGCATGGTAACTTTATCAGCTGGACTGCGGAGATTAAAAAAGAAAAGAGAAACATTGAGCAGCGAATTTTGGAAAAGATGAAAAAAACTGAACAACAGATGAGGCAAAATCTGTCGGATAAACAGATTAGATTACAGATGAAGGTAAAGCAAGCTGAATTAAATCATCTTAATTTGGAAGAAATAGAGCAACAGATAAAGAGAACGAAATATAATTTCTTCAAACAAGTTAATAAACCTTCAATACTTTTGTCAGGTTTGCTGCATAAAAGAAGGTCCATAAATATCATAACCGAAATTAGAACAGGAGAAGAAAGAATTACAAAACAAGAGGGAATAAAACAAGCTTTTTATAATTACTATGTGAAGCTGATGAGTAAGATCTCAAAGGGGAAAAAAATACAAGAAGTGGAAGAATATCTGGAGAAAATGAATAAAATGAGATTTAATGAAGACCAAAGATCAATCTTGAACAAATCTATTACTATGATGGAAGTAGTTGAGGCTACTAGGAATCTGAAGAACGATAAAGCTCCAGGACCTGACAGCTTCAATGCAAGATATTATAAAATTATGGAACATGAGATTTCAATACCTTTGCAAAGCACTATAAACGAAATAATAAAGGAAGGAATACCAGATACTTGGAAAGAAGCTAACGTTGTGCTGATCCCGAAAGAAGGAAGAGATCTGAGTGATGTAAAGAACTACAGACCAATATCACTGTCAATGTCAGGTGGAGGCTTAAGCAGAAAACCGAGGCAGGAGCCGAGTTTTATGGCTTTTAGTAATAAAGTGATAAAGTAAACAAGAGGTTACATCACCCAAAACGAACAGAGGCAGCAAACTCAACAGCTAGGGTCGGCCTGGAACAGAAAGCACAGAATGCAGATTTCCCGGATGGAAGACGGTTGTTGCCCCGTGCCTGACTCCCCCCAGCGTCTGTCTTAAGTACATAGTCTTTAGCCCAGCTGGGGCTGGTCAAACGTCCGCTTGCCCAGCTCACAGCTGGAGGCCCTCAGACTTCAGACGCTTCTCTTGCAACCGCTTCGATCTGCGCCCCGCCTCCTTCTCCAGCCGCCTCTGGAGGAACGTGGGGGGAGGGTCTGCAGCAAACTCTAGGCTGGAGTCAGGAACAGCAGCTTCTGTCGAGCCCGAAGCACTGGTCTCATCTGCTGCAGGCACTGGCTTGGGGACCGCTGTGGAGTCGCTGGCAGGCCCCTCCCTTGTCCCTGCAGGAGCCCCCTCTGCCTCCCAGGGATCCGCCCCTGGCTGGGGTTCCCAGTCTAACTCAGAGTCCCCGTCTGAGTCGGCAGCAGGCTCAGCCTGGCTCATGACAATCACTTTTGAATACAGACTACAAGATCTTTGCTTCAATTCTAGCAGCGAGGCTCAAAAAAGTGCTGTTAGAGGTAATTGATGAGGACCAGAATGGCTTTCTACCAAAAAGATCTTTGAGAAATAACATTAGAACGGTCTTAAATGTAATCGAATACTATGAAAAGCATAATGAACGGAAAATGGCCATGATATTTGTAGATGCGGAGAAAGCTTTTGACATGATCAGCTGGCCATTCATGAAGACGGTGGTTAAACAGATGCAGGCAGGAGAAAAATTTGTTGCATGGATTGAAGCAATTTATAGCCAACAACAAGCTCGACTGGTCATAAACGGTGAAAGAACACAAATGATAGAACTGCACAGAGGTACGAGACAAGGGTGTCCCCTGTCTCCTCTGCTGTTTATCATGACAATGGAAATACTTAACAATGCTATAAGAGAAGATAAAGAAATAAGAGGAGTCCAAATTAAGAAATATCATTACAAGTTAAAAGCTTTCGCTGACGATCTGGTCTTCTTACTGGATGACCCAGGGAAATGTATTGAAAAATTGATTGCTACAGTTCAAGAATATGGAGAATTCTCTGGTTTTAAAGTTAATAAGGAAAAAACAGTCTTCTTAACCAAAAATATGACTGAAAGAGAAGAGATGGAATTAGTACAAAAAACAGGATTCAATAGAGGACAAAAGGTAAAATATCTAGGTATTTGGATAGCCAAAAGAAACAATGAGTTATTTCAAAATAATTATGAAAAAAATAGGAAGAAATAACAAAAGACTTGGAAAGTTGGACCTTCATGCGTTTGTCAATGATGGGGAGGATAGCTGCAATAAAGATGAATGTTTTGCCAAAAATGAACTTTTTGTTCCAAAATCTTCCTATAACAACGAACATGAAACCTTTCATACAATGGAAGAGAGAACTAACTAAGTTTATATGGCAAGGGAAAAAACCTAGGATAAAATGGAATACTATGACAGACTTAAAAAGTAGAGGAGGAATGGGACTACCAGACTTTCAAATATACTATAAGGCCGCAGCTTTTACGTGGATAAAAGACTGGGTAGACCTACAAGACACGAGAATGTTGGCACTGGAGGGAGCAGACCTGAGGATGGGGTGGCATGCCTATATGTTTTATGATAAAGCAAAAATAGATAAAGACTTCACACATCACTTTATCAGAAAATCGCTTCTGAAAATCTGGGAGGATTATAAAACTAAAAACATACGGCAGCTTCGAACCTGGGTCTCACTGCAAGAGGCTTTTTTTGGCAGATGGACGGACACAGATAAATGGTTGCGATATGATGATATAATTGAGAGATCAACGTCCAACAACTTTAAGATTAAAACAAGCGGAAAACTAGAACAAGAGAGAATAACATTAAGTTGGTTCCCTTACGGACAGTTAGCAGAAAGGTTTCAGATGGATATAAACACATATGGAATTGAACTTAAAGAGAAAACTGGAGTAATTAAATGGCTGTTCGAAAATCCGCCTCATTTACTTGCCCAAATATATCAAGAAATACTACATCAGGAGAGGCAAGAAGAAACAGTAAAGGTAACAATGATTTCATGGGCACAAAATATCGGACATTCAATACATTTAGAGTCTTGGGAGCAGAGCTGGAAAAAAACACAGAAATTTACAGCAGCACAGAATTTGAAAGAGAACTATTACAAACTATTTCATAGACGGTACATGACACCAGATAAATTAAAAAAGATTTATAATACAGGTACTGGACAGTGTTGGAAATGTCAGAATGAGGTTGGTACGATATATCATATGTGGTGGACATGTCCTAAAGCTAAGAAATATTGGACTGAAATACATAACAAAATATGTGCATTAATGAAAGTACAGTTTGCTAAGTTACCAGAATTGTATTTGTTAAATATGACTGATGTATTAGAAGGTACTGGTATAAAGAAGTACTGGAGAATATTACTGTACATGATAGCAACAGCTTGTATTGAATACGCAAAGATTTGGAAAACTCAGCAAACACCCACATTAGAACAACGGTGGGGTACAGTGATTGAGAACAAAAATGCTGATATGGTCTCTCAGAGATTAAAAGGGAAATCAGATGAAGAGATACAAGAATAATGGCAAATTGTAATGGGTAATTGCTGGGTACCATCAGATGGAAATCTGTGATTCATGATTTAAGATAAATTATGAGGGGGCTATAGGATATATATCATGAAGCGGGAATATGGAGATGGAAATGCAAGAATCATCAAGTAATAATAGCACTAAAATGTAGTACAATATTTTAAGTATGTTCAGAAATATTGATAATGAAATCTAGATCAGTGTGGAAGATCAGAAATATTTCAAATAAGTTGACAGTTATAATTGTTTGTTTTATATCTGAATTTGACTAAAATGATTATAAAAAAAAAGTTTACAAAAGAAAACCAAATCAATCCTGGTTATGATAAAAATGTAAGAAGACCAGCAAGGAAGGAGTGGTGAGGAGGGACATACCCTCTGTTAAAATGCCACAGTGCAGTTTAAGAAAAATCAGCTTCAGTCCTCCTGTAATGCCATGCCATTGTTCTATATTGTGAGTTTTCCACAGGAAGCAGGAGAGATACAGGGAAAAAAGCCTCTCAGGCCACCAAGTGCAAATATATCCCATTAGGTGCTCAGAGGGCCCTTTAATACTCCGGGGAAAAGTCACGCACGTTGAGATCAGCAAATGGAACTCGTGGGCTACAAGGGAGGAACTTCTGAGCATGTCATGCCTCATTTTTGGTTCTGGGGTAAAAAGCAAGAGTGTTCTTGTGAAATCAAACAGCGAGAGTCACCTCTTCCTTGTCCTTCTCAAGGTAAGAAGCCAGTGCATTTTCCACAATTTCCTCTACAAAGCTGTTCCTTTTCCCTTGCTGATGAACTGTGTTTGCCCCCGGCACACATAGAATGACAAAGCAGGAAGAGACCCCGTGCCGTCCAACCCCCTTCTGCCATGCAGGAAGACTCAGTCAAAGGACTCCTCACAGATGGCTACCCAGCCTTTGTTTGAAAGCCTCCAAAGAAGGAGGCTCCACCAGATTCCACTGAGGCATCATATTCCACTATTGGGCTGCTCTTACTGTCAGGAAGTTCTTCCGTGTTTAGGTAGAACCTCTTTTCCTGTAGCTTGAATCCATGGCTTCATAATGTCCTAAAGCAGCCAAAACCAAGCTTGCCCCATCTTCCACATGACATGCCTTCAAATATTTAAACATGGCTATCATGCCACCTCTCAGTCTTCTCTTCTCTGGGCCAAACATATCCATGTCCCTAAGTCATTACTCATAGGGCTTCATGGTCTCCAGGCCTATGATCATTTTGGTTGCCCTGCTCTTGACACAATCCAGCTTGTCAACAGCCTTTTTTGATTGCTGTGTCCAGAACTGAACACAGGATTCCAGGTGAATACTGGTGAGGGTAGAAGCTTGTTACTTGAAAACCTTCCAAACGCTCAAGGAAAGGGCAGGGCCTGGCCAGGGGTTTGGGGGAGGGATCTGAACCCAGAGACATGACACTGTTCAATTATTCTGGATGCTGCTCAGTGGGAGCTTTCTCAATTGGTGCTGCAGTTCCTACCCTGCTCTGCTTCACGGCACTTGCCTGCACGGAGAAGGTCCCAGCCCCAGGTAGGACTGAGAAAGACTCCAGACTGTGACCCTGCAGAGCTCCTGAGAGTCAACACAGTGGAGGGGGGCAATCAGTCAACTGCAACTCCCAGTAGTCTTAGCCAGCACAGCTAACGGTGAGGAATGCTGGGAGCTCTGGAGGGTGACATGACTCCCATCCCTGTTGCAGACAGTTCCGAGCCGCATGAAACAGTGTTCTGACTCTGCATAAAATGTACTCCTAGTGACCATGCCTCCTCCCTTCCTTGCAAACCAGGACTGCTTTCTTGCCAGAGCCAAGCACCTACAATGGGTTTGCACACCATAAATTGTCACGTGTGGAGGCAAGCATTAATTGTGCCATACAATCCTTGTACTGAATAGTAATGTGGAACTGAAGCAGGCAAGCAAGTGTGCAACCAAACACACAACCAAATGTCAATGCACATCCATGCACTGTGGGACTGCAAGCACAACTCTGTGTATGAAAATTTGAACTGAATACAGATGTTCCACATTGGACAAAACTTTTCAAATACGTCCATAGGATACCGTAAGTGGGCATGAGACACCAACAGTATTCTTTTGATACAAACTTCTTCAAAGATCTTTTTTTGCAACTTCTAGGATCTTACCATCATCACCACTTCAGTCCCAGAGGCAACAGCACCTATGTCAGAAGGGTTCTCTAAATCACTGGAAACAGAGCACTATTCCTTTAACAACTGAGTCTGTCTCCCCTTCAAAGAGGTCATGGCCAACAGGAGCATTCCAGGCTTGCAGAAGGCTTCTCGCTAGAGCTATCGCAATCTCCAAAGCAACTTGCTAAACTTCATCTTGTCTCTCCAGCTGCTATCCAGTCCTGAGGTGCTATGTGCCAATGTAGACAATCTGACAAGCACTTTGTAGTCATCATGTCTGTGTGTGATCATGGAAACCACTTACTGATAAAACTCAGGAATTCTCCAGTGTATCCCTACCACCAGGTGGCACGTGCTAGAATTGAAGAATAACATTATCATATTCTTGGAAGGGATCGCCAGGGCCATCTGGTCCAACCCCTTGCCGGTGAATGAACTCACAGCTAAAGCACCTGTGATACAAGAGGCCACCCAACCTCTGCTTAAAAACCCCTGAAGAAGGAGAGTGCATGACCCTCTAAGGGAGCCCCATTTCATTCTCACAATAGCTCATCATGAAACTCTTCCAAATGTTGAGGTGGAATCTCTTTTCTTGCAATTTGAATTCAGTGGTTTACGCTGGCCTCTGGAGCAGCAGAAAAGAAGCTGGCTCCATCTTCCACATGACATCCCTTCAGGTATTTAAAAATAGCTATCGTATCGCCTCTCCATCTTCTCTTCCCCAAGCCAAACATATCCAGCTCCCTGAGCCATTTCTCACACGGCCTGGTTTCCAGACATATGATCATCTTGGTTGCCTTTCTCTGGACATGTTCCAGCTTGCCAATGTCCTTTTTAAACTGTGGGAGCCAGAATTAGGCATTGGAGTACTCCAGCTGAGGTCTGACCAAAGCAGACCAGAGCGGCATTATTATTTCCCTTGATTTGGACATTATGCACCATGGGCATTGGTTTTAAACAGGAAATATGGATTTAAAACTCCTGGATCAATCCTGAAAGGGGGAAAATGTCAGAAGCACAAAACACTGTCTCACTAGGATTGCTCTTGTCCTTCAGCCCTTTTTGTCCTAAACTTTCTAGGAAAGTCTTATAATGGTACCCTAACTACCAATCTGGTTGAAAGGCCGCCCTGTGAGTCATCTGAAGCCCTAATTGGCTGCTTGTGAAAAATCCAATCTGTCTGCCAAGTCCATGTTGCCTTAGCAATGCAAGCAGAAAGGCAATTAACAACCACTTTGAATTGTGTTACCTATGCATACACACCCACACGTTGCACAGACAAAGATAAATGTTCTATTCTTCTCTCCTTTCTAAAAAAAAGGCATGGCATATTTTCTTCTATGCCTCAAGTAGTAAAAGTACAGGACATTGGCCCTAGACATACCAAGTTAACAACTACGCAAAAACCCATTTACTCAAAACTCATTACGGCAAAATCCAACATTTCATGAGCAGAAGGCAAGCTCACACAATGAATCTCTTCTCTATCCTCCACTTCCTGCCAGATGACAATTGGTAGCTCACCTCAGAGACGAGTTGCAGGATGAATGACATAATAATTGCAAATTACTCCATGTGCTTTTCTTTTTGTGTTTTTTAAAGGCCTCTGCCAGTAAGCAGGGTCACTTTGACAGTCAGGACAAAACCTTGGAAGCTTGGAAGGGGAGAAGTCTTGTCCCCTGACCTCAGAGAAACTTCTCCCCCACCACCACTCCCTGCATGAATGTTCCTGTCCTGTCTGTTCAGAAGGTGAAGTCTTCCTCTCTCCTACTAGAATCAAATTCCAAGGCAGTGACTGAAAACAAAACTTCCAGGCGTCAGCTTGGTCCTTCTAGAATCAGGGGACCAAGGCCTTCAGCCGAGCAGCCAGGTGGCTAAAATGACAGGAAAGCAACTGTCCGGCACTATCCACATTCCTTGGAATTTTGCTGAACCTTACTGACAGGCTGATGTCAGACGTTGGCCTTTTCACTGGAAGGGACAATGTGATAATTCAATTCAGGTAGGACTCAATGATAAGCTTACAAGCCACAGAATAAGCTTATAGAAAATGAAGAACCATCCATAGCAGTGAGATGTTTGAACAGGCTGATTACCTGTGCAAAAATCTACAGAAAAGCAAGAATCCAGCTTCATTTCCCCAGGTATGCCATGTATACGTTTAAACAAACAAAATGAAAAGATGAAGATGAAAAGCCAGTCTCCTTCTATTTTCAATCGATATATTTAAAAAGGTCCAGGTAGATACAACAGTTAAAACTTTTCCTATGCACCTTTTCACTTCATCTGCAAATGTTTCTTCTTCCCTGCAAAGCAAAGCTTGATTAGACACAACTGAAACCTTGCCTACTCTACTGGCTGGATCCAATGGTGATGAACATATCCATGACCCCCTCACTGCCTTGGACTGGTAAATTTGCACCCTGTTTGCTATATCAGAAAAGCCAGGAAGCATCTAACATGGCTGGAGGGAGTTCTAAGAGGCAGATGCAGCCTAAAGATTCCTGTTTAAACTACACAAATGGTTGTCTAATGCAAGTCTTACATCATCTGTATAGTTTGCCGTTTCATTCATTATTATCCTCGTGCCATTTTCTGCCACATTATAATTATCATAACCTCCAGCAAGAACAGGTGCTATAGAAAAATCATATTCTCAGGTATAAATTACATGATGTTGAGTCTCTGGTTTTTAAACTGGCCATGTTGCTCATATTTCTCTTTCTGCTGGGTTGCAAAGATGAAAATTTGAACTTAGGTAAGACAAGGCAATGGGGAACCACCGTAAGGCCCTGTTTTGGGGGTCCCTGATATCAGTATGGTTTGGATGGGCACCAGACCTAATTGGCATCATATGTAACTGGCAATATATTTTATTGGCTCTGATTTCAAATTCAAGCCTGAGAGGTGACGGAGAGGTCAAACTGAGCGAGGGAAAGAATTTGACTGTAATGTGAGGAGGACAGGTCAACTCGAAACTTCCTCCAGGTAAGACTGAGTCGTTGGTCAGGCAAATACACACCATTCCTGGGGATAATAGGCTTAAACAGAAGCTGGAATTTTCCAGGGACTCCAACTGTGAGGAGCCCACCAGGACACCGATTGACAGATATCCATCCCTTGTACACCTGGATTCCTTCCTCTGTCCTCACAGCACCCACAACAGACAGCTATCACAATATCCATCATGTCTTTGTCAATCCAAGCACTAAGCCCGTCAACAGGCAAAAGACCCATTGTCCACAACAGGTTCCCTTTGTCTTGCACCTGGAAACTTTACTGCCACAGGCTGTTTTCAGGGTACAAATACCCCTGATTTGAGGGTGCCCAGGGCAGTCTCTCGAAGGTCTACCCGTCACTCTGTCCGTCTGGCTCCTGAATGGGAACTGCCCTTAGGTCCCGCCTAAGCCAAAACACATTCCTGCTCTTCACTACTCTTCTGGACTGGTAACTATAGATCCCCTAAACCCCTCAGCCTCTCCATAATTTTTCCTCCCTTTTTCTTTCAGTTAGCTCTTGTGTGAATGTGTGACTGTGTGTATCTTGTGTGCACGCATGAGCGATTTCCCCTCAATAAAACACATTTTTAGCTTACTTCTGAATCTCTGGCCGGTTCTTTTCCTGCGTGTGCCCGTAAACACTGGCAGAAAAGATCTCGCTAAGTTGCCCCCCTCTCGCAGCCTCCTGATTTTGAGCTAATTAATTCCCCACTTTTGCAAGGAGGTATTTGGCATTGCAGGGTGGCCCTTGTGGCACCTACATTTTGGGGTAACACCACCTCTCAGTATTCCTTGCCTAAGAAAATCCTACGCAATTCACAGGGTTGCCATAAGTTCTCAGGTGGCTTTGAAGACCCCCCACCCATCCATGCACACACACATGCACTAAGGTCGCATTTTGTCAATCAAGTGGGAGAGATAATTTTTCTTCCTCACAGGATTTTAGCATATTGTGACCAGGCACAGACAGAAGGACAGGCAAATTTGAAAATAATAACCGACGCATTAGATTACAGCACACTTTGCACAGCATATCCCACATTTTATAGAATTCACTTCCTTAAGATAGAGCGATGGCCAGCAACTCCAGAGAAGGCTATCGATGGCCACCAACGATGACAACTACATGACCTCTCTAGAACAGGCATGGGCAACTGGGGAATGCCAGGGGGTCACATTAGAGAGCCACGCCTCCATCACATTTACTCCTCCCAAAATAATAAAAAGAAAGAAAGAAAGAGAAATCAAAAAAAGAATTATTTTTCTCCCCAAATGCCCTCTAGGGCACATGGGGACACGCCCAATGGGCATTTTAGGTCATTTTTCAGGCAAAAGAAATTCACAGAACCATAGAATCCAAGAGTTGGAAGAGACCCCAGGGGCCATGCGGTCCGATCCCCTTCTGCCATGTAGGAAGACACAACGAAAGCGCTCCAGACAGACGGCCAACTAGCCTCCGCTTAAAAACCACCAAAGAAAGAGGTTCCACCACACTCCAACGAGGCAGCAGTGGATTCCTGTGCCAAACAGCTGTTACCATTCTTCCTGACGAGAAAATTTTGAAAAATAAAACAATTGTTTTCACTGTTGGGGGGGGGCTCCACATGTGGTAGAAATGACCTCCACATCCCCTAGTGGTCATTTGGGGGCATTTTTGCAAAAAGAATCTGACACCTGAAGGGGCCTGGGGCTACACGTGGCCTCTGGCCCATACTTTGCGCATTCCTGCTCCAGAATGAAAGAGGCACCTCTCAGCAACAATGGCTGCTGACGGGATGTGTGGTCCCTGTCATCTGGTTTTGCTGGATGTGCATTAGAACAGACAGAGCAGCCAACATAGGCACTGCTAGCATTAGCACAGCACTGGAAAGTACTGAAGGCTAATTGTCGATTTCAGCTATGTATCTGATTGAAGTGTGTTTGTGTATTCCAATGAATCAAATGGCTAACTGCTTTATCGGCCCGTGCTACAATTTATCTGGTAGAGATGGAGAAGATCAGAGGGGGGAAATAAAAGCACCAAAAGCTGTTCTGCGAGAACAGGAAATGTTCCAAGATAAGAAGAAAAGGAAACATGCTCCAGCCTCAAGGGTGAAAGACAGCTAAATAAACGTGAGTCTGGGAAACATCTAGAATGGTGACATAATGCTGGATTTATGATCCTTTCCAATCACACTTCTCCATGCCTGAATTTGTACCTGAAAAGTATAAAGCCTTTAACCACCATGTATGCAGTAGTCTCAGCAACTTCCAAGCAAGTGTGCTGTGTTGCTTGCTTCGCTGCAAATAAACACTGCTGATCAACTTGAAGTGAAGTTTGTGGAGTGCAAGTTATCCAGGGCAAGGTACAGCTGCAGGCAATCGTGTGCATCTGTCACTGAATTCACATCTAATCTGTGGGCTTCTGAAAGGTGTCTGGATGGCTACTATGGAAAAGGAATACTAGATGAGACTGAGCCTTTGATTTGATCTAGCCCAGTTCTTCTCTTGGTAATGGGGAGTGAGCGAGAACAAAGTGCCCTTTGGCCATCAATATTTATTTATTTATTTTATTTATATGTCGCCTTTTCTCCCAAAATGGGACCCAAGGTAGCTTCCAATACACAGTTTTGAATAGTTCAGAACAAACAGTGCAACATTTAGAAGTTTTGCTGCAGACAATGCACAAAGAATTCCTCTGGAGGCTGTGCTTCCCAACAAACATCCATTGAGTATTCTGTTTCTATGACAAAAGGCATTTGTGGGTATATACTTTTACAGCACCTTAATGGCCAATAATTAAACGTCATAGAAATCACAACTTTTTATAGGAGGGCTGTAAAAACAGCCGAATTGATACAACGAAGATGCGAAAAAAGATTTTTCCCCCTTTCACCTTGCTTTGAAATATTTTTGCAGAATGAAGCTGTGAGGCTTCCAATGCTGTACTCACCTCTTCGAGTCTCATTTGCTCTATCATGTCCATAACAGCAATGAAGTGGTGGCAGCGATCGGAGTGGTCCACCAGGTAAGTAGGGAAAGGGCGACTCTGCCAGAGCCCCCACTCTGTCAGAGAGAGCTCATGAACCTCCTTGGCTGGCAACACCTGGGGTTTCAAACAAACAATGATTCAGAAATCAATCCAAGTTCTCGGTTGGTAAGACTCAAAGCATATCATGAAAGGAACCGTCTCAACTGTAGGTTGTCATCTCCAGAGAAAACATTCACACCTACTCCAAGGGGGAAAAAGCGGGTGGTCTTACTTCAAGCACCACTTTGTTCGTTAGGAGACCTTCTTGCCCCACCACCCTCTCAGGAACATCTAGGAGACAGGGCCTTCTTGGTTGTTGTTCCCAGCCTCCGGAACTTCCTTTCTAGAGAGGACAGGTGGGCTACATTGTCCACAATTCTTTTTATCATGTATGTTTCCAAATGGCTTTTAACTCTACTGATTAATTAAACTCTTCTGTGGTTTTAGTGATCTGAACCTCTAAGTGTATCTGTTTCAATTTTGGTAAGCTGAGGGCTGGGGAAAAGGCAAGATTACGTTTCCATGCAACAACAACAACAGCCAGAGAGGACTGTTGCTAATGACAGTGGTGTGCACCTCTTGTGCTCAGCAGCTCATCTAATTTCACTAATTTCACTAAATTATTTGGCATCGTCCTACTGCTCAGTACAGCAGTCATACTCTCTCCATAAGCCTCTCAGAGAATAGAGTGTCCTGGAATGCCGACCCTTCAGTATCTATTAGTGTTTACTGCAAGGACCCATAACAAGATAATTCTGCATTTTCAAAAGCATTTTGCTCCAATGTAGAGAAGCAGCTTAGACAGCTGTGTCTGTTTAGCTTGAGAAGAGAAGGTCAGGAGGTGACATGATGGCCATGTTTAAATATTTGAAGGAGTGTCATATGGAAAATGGATAAAGACTGTTTTCTGTTGCTCCAGAGACTAGGACATTATGAAGCAATGGCTTCAAACTATAGGAAAGGAGATTCCACCTAAACATTTGGAAGAACTTCTGACAGTAAGAGCAATTCACCAGTGGAATGTGCTGCTGCCCAAGAATCTGCTGGAGTCTCCTCCTTCTTTGGAGGTTTTTAGAGAGAGGCTGGATGGTCATCTGTGGGAAGTGCTTTGATTGTGTCTTCCTGCAGGGCAGAATGAGGTCGTATTGGATGTCCTTGTGGTCTCTTCCAATTCTATGATTCTATGATTTTTCTTGAAATGGCAATCTAATTGACTCACAGGTTCAAAATCAACTATAGTGTTGGGCCAACTGCAGCACAGGGGCCACCCTTTCAGTCCAAAGCATTACTTTTCTGGTTGAAAAAAAAAATGAACCAGATCTCCTGGAAGCCTTCAGGAACAGCAATTCACTTTTTAAATAGGTCTCAGCTTCCACCACAGCATAAAGCCTAAATCTTAAGTCTCATCCTTTAGAATACAAGTATTTCATGAAGACAAGATGCTATTTCACCAAGTTGCCTTATTTACTTACAACACGTATACATATCCCACCCTATTTCATATGACATGTGTAGTGACATTTCCCCCTACCATTTACAGTTACATATGAAGCCAAAGGAAGAGGGTCTATTCTACACTTGGGAGCGGGGGAGTGGCAAGATGCCCCTGCACGAAGTCCCAAGGCCAATTTGCAGCCCCCAATTACCTCTGCCCCCAGCGCTGCTGAAACTGGGCAGCAAACTAAACCACCGAGGTGGGATGACAAAAAGGAAATTTCCTTTTAAACGAGGAAGGAATGCTTGCACTAAAAAGGGTGTTTCCTCTCTGTTTTGTAGCAGCATTCCCAGATAGCTATCAAGTTTTTGCGGTATTGCCAGGCACAGGGGCACTGCCCATGGCAGATTCTGATAGCTGGGGAGTGGGAGAAGGGGAAGGAGGTAGTCTCTGGGCATGTGTAAAAGTCACCCACTCCTGTCCTATATAATCAGAACAAATGGAACTCCTTATTGCCCTTGATGGAGCTCACGTCTCTAGGCCTTTTCAGTGCAACAGAGCTTAGAATTCTTTCCCCTGGCAACAGCCACTTCCACTCTGTATCTCAGGGTCCAACTTACTGTTTCTTTCTCCTCTTCTAACGTTTCAAAGCGACTTCGAGGCATGACTGGTTTCTTAATTCCATCACCAGGTTCTATTTTGTATAATCTATGCCATCTTTCAAGTTCTTCCGTTGTGAGGCCCCAGCCTTCAGATGGATGGGGTTGCTTTCCTCCTGAAAAGTGTTTAGAGGATGGGAGAGAAAGACAATTATTATTAAGTACAAAAATGATAAGAAAATGAGAGATTGGACTTACTGTGAAGATTCATTCTGGGATGACAGGAGGAGGAGGAATCCACAACGACTGGGTTAATCCCACATGCCAACTGGGAGTTCTTTTTCCATTGTGACAGGACCCCTTCCTTTCTCTGACAGTTTTTATTATCCAGCCAGACGACACCAAGTCTCTATTTCCGTACTCTGCTAAAAACAACTAACAGTCTTGTCCAAGTTCCTTTCATCACTTAACTTGTTCTTTCATCTCCCTTTATTTTTTTCCCCCCTTTTAGGGTGGGTGTGGATTCCTCCTTCTGCCATCCCAGAATGAATCTTCATGGTTAAGTCCAATCTCTCATTCTCAGGATGGCATGGAGGAATAATCCACACCTACCAGGATTTACCCAAGCCACACTCTGGGCGGGACTGTTCCTAACTCTTCAAGACTTACTGCAGCACATTTATGCCAAAAGGTGCCTGTGCTGACTTAAACTTGTCTATCTTATAATGTCAGACAAAAGTTGAAGGCTCTGACCATCCAGCCGCAGTACATATAACCCTGCCGGCTGACACCCCAGCCACAGAAGCTTGCATCCATTGTGACAGTTATCACAGAATGAATCATAAAATGCACCCCTCTGTCCAAGTTCTTTTTGCATAGCCACCACTTTAGCCCTCTCTTTAGTGGTTGTGGTGTTTTCACTTTCCATTATGCTTCCTCATCGTATCCAACAGATAAGTGATTAGACACTGCTGCAGTTTTCTGGTACAGATCATGCCCAAAGTATCGACTAAACTGTACTCTTGCCAAGAACATCACATCTGCTGATTCCACATCCAGTAACTTTTGTCGAACCTTCCCTATCTTCTCCTTCCTTTCTTGTGACAAAACAGATATACCAACTCTGTATTAACGTCTGCTCCTAAATGTGCCTATTTCTTACTAAGTGCTAAACTGCTTTTCTCAAAATTTACGTTCTTTATCCACACCCAATTCTAAACATAAAGTCTGCAACACCCTCTTTAATATACTTTCTGAATTCTCTCATATGAAACAACCCCTATTAGCATCCACTTCACTCTCCTCTTCATCTTCTGAAGAAAGTTGTTTCCTCCATCTCCACCTGCATCATTTCCTCCTAAACATCCCCATCCTATACACCCTATCAGCTATTATTCCTTGCCTTCTCTCTACTCTCTTTCATTCCTATGCTCCAACATTGTTCCATCATTTTTCATTACTATTTTCTTCCTCATTCAATTTATCAGCTTTGGATTTATAATTCAAACTGCTAATGCCTCTACTGTAATTCATTGTATTTGCAACACTCACTTTAATAAATTCATTCAATTGATTCTTCATTTCTGTATTTAATTCTTTTACAACCATTTGTTTAATTAATAGTTGCTATTTATCAGGGCTAGCTAAGCTTCTCCAAACGCCTGACGCAGACGCGTTAAAACCGGCAACCCATCACCTGCCAACACAGGCCTCTGCTCGATATTTCCCCTCCAGTATTGATCTTCAGCTTGTGTTCCCTTGCACAGTTCCATAAACGTCTGATTCAAACAACTCCCAACATTAAGATTCCTATTGTCTGCTGGGGAGGGTGTGCTGTTGGCTGCGGTCCCGTGGCAGCTTCTGTGCTTCTGAGTTCCCTCTGGCACGAGAGAAAGAGGGGAAACCGAGCCCGCTCCTCCCGAGTGCCGCTCTGACCCAGCCCCTCCTTCACTCCCGAGCGCTGCGCGTCACCCTCTGAGCCTGCTCCCATCTCGGAGGTTCGCTCACTCAGAGCCCGTCCCATTCTGGAATCCAGCGGTTCAAAACGGCAGCCGGAATCAGCCTCTTGAAACGCCTCTGCTGTTGCTGAAGACTTTATAGTCCTGGACCTCACACCTGAACCAGCACTTACCATGGTATCTCTTTCTTTTCCTTTTTAGGTAGCTTTTGTGGTAGCTCCGCCACTTTCTCAGCCTTATTTGCCATTTTTTCTGTTCTCTTATCATCAGATATCATCTTTACCTCATTGGTATCGCTCTCCCTCAATGACAGGAAAACCTTTCTTAACGCCCCTTTTTCATCCTCCTCGCAGACACACTGAGTGGCAGCCATCAGCGGGAGTTTGCCTTTAGATTCTTCGCTTCTATTCGACTCAGAGCCATGTGGATCAGCTGGCATCTGAGATGCCAAACTTTAGGCGTTTTCCTTCCCCTCCTCAGAGCCACGCAGAGTGGCGGGCATCCAGGAGCTCTCCTCTGTCAAATCTGTCACTCCGTTTTTCACTTCATTTCTCCATTTCCTCTGACGTCTCTATCGCTATTTGCCAGAGAAGGGCTAAAACCTGACCAGTTCATTTGGCAGGGTACTAAAAACTATCAGAGAAGGGAAGGGTCCTAACAGTCACAACGGAAAAAGAACTTGGACTCCTGTCTGTTCTGGGTGGCATGTGGGATTAACTCAATAGCCGTGGATTCCTCCTCCATGCCATCCGGAGAATTCTCTTGCACGGCCACTTGCCTCGTGGTTTGTTAGCTGGGTGACCCATTTAAACCCTCCCCCCAGGGGCTCATACCATACCACGTGTGATCTATATTTTGCCACACAAAAGGAGTGTAGATTATGAACTACAGCAAACGAGGTCTCTCTTCTTTCCTCTCCCACCTCCTCCCCTTATCAGGAAGAATGGGATGGTGACTACAAACAATGTCAGACCTTAACTTGAGAAATCTGCAGAGGCTCAGGCTGCTTTAGATTCACATGGGAGGCTTGTTAGAAGCAAGCAGATTGTTTCTCCTAGTGAAGCTGCAATGGTTGCTTCTCTTGTGTTAGCTCAGAGCACTCGGCACAGGCATCCAAGCCTAAATGGTCCTTCCAAAAGTCTTCCTCTGCCACAATCCTTCCCCAACTCTAATGCCTTATTACCTCATCAGATGCATGAAGTGGAGTGCCTAGGAACAGACCTCTATAGCTATGAATGAGCAGGCAGTGTGTGTGGATAGCAACAGAAATGCAAAACTTGTGGGTATGGTGATAAGCTGACAAGATCAGTTTTAACGGTGGTAGTCACTGGGGAAGATAATCAAGAGGACAGATGTTGTCTAAAGCCATTGTGAGTATGTAACAGTAAGTCCTACACTTAGGCAGAAAAAATGGAATGCACAAATATAGGATGGGGAATGCATGGCTGGATAGTAGTACATGTGAAAGGGATCTAGGAGTCTTGGTAGATCACAAGCTGAACATGAGTCAGCAGTGTGATGAGGCAGCCAAGAAAGCCAACACAATTCTTGGTTGCATCAATAGAAGTACGGTGTCTAGATCAAGGGAGGTGATGGTACCACTCTATTCTGCATTGGTTAGGCCTCATTTGGAATACTGTGTCCAGTTCTGGTTGCCTCAATTCAAGAAGGATATCGACAAGCTAGAGCGTGTCCAGAGGAGGGCGACCAAATGGTGAAGGGTCTGGAAGCCATGAAGCCCTATGAGAAGCGGCTTAGGGAGCTGGGGATGCTTAGTCTGCAGAAGAGAAGGTTAAGAGGGGACATGATAGCCATGTTTAAATATTTGAAGGGATGTCACATCGAGGAGGGAGCGTGTTACTGCCCTGGCTAGTCCGAGCTTTGGGGATATGAAGAGATATCCTCTTGATATCACAATTCGGCTTCACTTTTCTATTCCTCTCCACGTGCTTGTGAGGCCGCCGGACAAGCACGTAAACAAGCTCGGCGGTTAATAGCTGTAATATTCAAACTACAATACAGGCAGGCCAGAAATAGCTGACTCACTGCTTTAGGAGACCTCCAGGCAAGTACTCCAATTAGGTACGCACGCCACTTACAAAAGAGCCTCTGCCCTGAGCTGGCAGCTTGATGGGTTAACTATACAATACCCAAGTACTCTGCATTTGCATACTGGCTACTGTACTGAGAACCACTACAATAACTCAATCATTCAGATCCTGACCTTTCGGAGGCTTTGTCTCCAACTCCAAATCTATTGTTTCCCCCCAAGTACGGCATAGCCCGCAGTCACAATTCTCCTTATAAAAACCCTCGATTCCGAGACCTTCCTCGGAACGCTCCCGAGTTTCACCCGCCTTGCTGCCGCTTTGCTTGGTGAGCCTCCCCTCAGCTCCACGTGCTGAGTTACATCGCACCCCAGCCTCGCTCTCCATTTTTCTGGGCTTCAGGACAGGTGAAGTATCACCGAAACGAGTGATCCCTCTAAAAATCCCTCCATACCACTCCAACCTTTATTTTCTTTAGTTATCTTGTATGAGTGTCGCATACACTGTTTTGCCTGTATTTAATAAAACACCATTTATCATTTCAACTTCTGTGTTCTCCTTGACTCGACCCGACCCCGTAGACATAGGGTTCAAGATCTCGCTATGTTACCCTGCCTCTCGTAACGCTAAGCAGTGCTCTGAGCTAATTTTCCCCACCTTTAGTTGAGCACATTTTGGTATCCCTCCCGGGACCCCCAGTACACAGGGTAACAAGCGGGTTTGTTTTCTGCAGCTCCAGAGACTAGGACAAGGAGAAATGGATTCAAGCTGCAGGAAAGGAGATTTCACTTGAACCTCAGGAAGAACTTCTTGATGGTCAGAGCTGTCTGGCAGTGGAATATGCTGCCTCTGTGGAGTGTGGTAGTGTCTCTTTGGAGATTTTTAAGCAGAGGCTGGATGGCCATCTGTTGGGAACGCTTTGATGGGTGTTCCTGCATAGCAGGGGGTTGGACTCGATGGCTCCTGGGGTCTCTTCCAACTCTGTGATTCTATGAATGGTGGAGGGACTTATTGGAATGTAGTGGGATGCTGGGCAGGCACCACTCAGTGTCATAAAATGGCTTATAACATCAGTTAACACCCCAGCCTCATGAGGGCTCTCTTGGACAGTTTATCACATCTCCTTTCTGGTTCCCAGCCAATATCACACTACCCTCCAACACTACACATGATGTTGTTGAGGCCCAATAAGGACATAGATTTCGTATGCAGATATATATGTCCAAATGACCTTACCCATAACGACTTAGTTTTAGAAAGAAAGAAATCTCATTCTAGTGGGGAAGACAATGATCAGGTGTCCTGTGGGCTTGGTCATTCTGCTATGCAGGCACTTACAGCTGATGGATATCTACGAACCAGGGCTACACTGACTGGCCACTAGATTAGGTGGCCTTTTTTCTCCCTTCCAACTCTCCAGTTCTGTCATTCTACACCTCTCATAACTTTCTGCATCTTAGGAGACAAGACTGAAAATTCCTCAGAACATTCAGTGGATGCCTCTCCCCCTGTGCTCATCTTACCTGTACCAGTGGAACAGGGAAGCCACTTCTGAAGCAAAGTATCTCCTTTCCTCTCCTTGGATCTGGGCCCAGAGCACTCAGGATCATCCTCGGCAGGTGTGATCACCATCTGATGCATTTGTGGGTTTATGCCTTCTGGAATCATGCGCGGGCTGTGCTGGTACAAGCGGAGCCCTTTGTTTTCGGAAAGAGCTTTGAGAAGATTTCGTCTGTTGGACTGGCTCTGATTGTAAGTCTGTAAACAGAAAAGAATTTGGATGTTAGTTGTCTATAGTGCAACTGCAGATCCTGGGACGCTTTAGTGGTTTGTATACTCCATTGTATTCAACAGGCCTTACTCCCAAGCAGGTATGGATAAGACTACAACCTAACACAGAGTTGCAGACCTTGCTCACATGGTTAAGCACCAACCCCTCTTTGTAAAGAACTTCTCCACACTCATCAGTATCAGCTGGATATGCTGATTAAGTTTAAAACAGCATTAAAGGCCTATTCAGATGGCTGTTAAATTATGAGTTTTTAAACTGTAAATTGATTCTGTTACTATTGTTCTTGCTATTTATACCCCATTTTCCACCCCAATTTACAATTCAAAAGAACAATGCAATTAAAAACACACAAAAATGCTGTATTGATAGAATTCCTCAACAGAGAAACCATAAACATTTGAATCAGCAGGCTCCAATATACAGATATCTAGCACAGTCTCCTAGTGCAGCTCCTCAGCTTTTCTCATCTTTATTTGAGGCTTAGGACTTGGGCGTCTCTCTTCAGGAAAATTAGAAAGGTGGTAAAGTGTGTCCCTGTGCATTTCAAGTTGAGAAATGAAGAGGGTAACTACGCCACAAACTCATCTCCCATTGGCATCCTTGGCTTACTCGCTCTTCCCGTCCTTCAGAAAGGATCACCACGATGCGTCCTTGCCGCTTGCGCCCGGTTCGGCCCATTCGCTGCACCAGCCGGATCGGGCTTTTCTGAGCATCAAAGCAGATGATGAGGTCGACTTCTCCAATGTCCAAGCCTTCTTCCCCCACACAGGTAGAGACTAAGGTGTTGTAGCCACCCTCGCGGAAGCGCTTCACCACCTAGGGCAGGATCCAGACACTTAAAAATTTACTTCACATAATCCTCCTTTTCTTTATGCTTTGAATATATTATTAAGAATACACAATACAAGCAGACAAGAATTTAAAAAAAACTTACAACGGCAAACAGATACAAAGAAAATGAAGAAAAAGAAGTACAATAGGAATGAATACCAAATACCAACACCAAATGCTAACGCTGAAACTAACACTAAATACTGACATTAACTACTAAAAAATAAGTAAAACAAAAGTAGTTTCCCACTTTTCAAATACAGACTATTATTAATTCTATATAAAAATAACAACTTACCTAACTACAAATAGAATTCCAATCCCGCCACTGCTACTCTTTCAACCCTACTAGTCTTCCTCCATATTCATGGGTTTGACCTTCACAAATTTGACTATCCATGAGGCACAAGCACGACTCTCCCCCCCATTCTCCCCCTCCTCCTCCCTTGCCTTTTGCCCGGGTGTGCATGCCTTCTTTCTGCGTGCCCAGAAAAAAAGGCAAGTGAATGGGAGGGGTCCCCATGCATGGAGAAGAGAGGTGCACGGGTGCCTTTCTCCCCACATTCCCTTGCCTTTTGGCCAGCCGTGCACGCCAGCCCTCTCCGTGTCTGGGCAACGGGAGGGGAGAGCACCGCCTAGAGAAGCAAAGTGCGCACACGCCTTCCCACACTCCCTTGCCTTTTGCCTGGGCATGGAGAATGTGTACCAGGGCAAAAGGCAAGGGAATGCTCCCCCTCCCATTCCCTGCCTTTTGCCCAGGTGCGGAGAAGGAAGGCACGCGTGCCAGGCCAAAAGTCAAGGAAATGGGAAGGGGGAGCCCTGGAAGGGAATGGGAGGGGGAGGACAGGGGGAGTTAATTACGATTTTTCCAATTTTGTGAGGGTTCTGCACCTCAAATTGCAGAGGGGCCACTGTGATTATTAAATCGTACACATAATTCTCCTTTCAATTTCTCCTTACGATCTCAATCGCTAAGCCTTCTGGTTCCAAGTTCAAGTTGCAAGGGGATGATGCTGCAGCCAAAGGTTCTCAGAGAGTGGAGTGGCTGTGGAGAACATTTGTGCAGTGTGTATGTGAAACCAGGCATTTCATTCTGTGGCAAAACTTGCGTCTTTCAGATTGTGAGCCTAAAAGGCATAGACAGCATTGTTTCCAGTCTGCGTGCTGTATTTGGTAAGTTTTAGGTGCTTTATAAATGAAACATCCTCTCCATCATGTTTATTACTGTAATAAAATTAATAAACATATTACAAGTATATGTCAGTTAACAAAATCTCTGACAAAGGAGCTCCTTCTTACACCTCCTAGGCTGCCTTTTCCTCCACATTTTCTGTCTAGAGGAAAGTTTCTTTAGCAGCAATGACTTTGGGAGAATGTAGAAGACTGCAGAAAGACCTTTGGTGCTGGTTCCTGTGCGTCTACCGCAAACAATTCAATAAAGCTCGATCTGGGAAAGAAGTAAATTCTCCTCTAGACCATCCTACCGTAGCCAATTGTGACTGCAACTGGCAAGGTAAATTGCAATGACCCCAGAATCCCTCACTGATCATGCATTAACCACAAAACAGAGAGAAAAGGGGAAAGCAGAAAAGCCTGCCTCACTCCTGAAAGTTAAAAAAAAAGCACAGATCTCTGGCCACCAAAATGGAAATCATAAGAAAAGTCAAGGCTTGTGAAAGAAAAAAATCATTCCTAGATGCATTTTGGAAGAAGCCTTCATGTGGCCTCTAGAAGCTTCAAAATGTTTTTGTGTACTGAAGCAAGCGAACCTGACTTGGTTGTTTCACTTCTCATGTGCACACTGATGGTTCTGGATAAAAAGTTCCCTGAACTATGTTGAACTAATACTTTTTGTGGTGTAGGGACCAGCATGGCACAGTGGACTGAGCACTCGACTATGACTCTGGAGACCAAGATTCGAACCCCTGCTTGGCCATGGAAACCTACTGGGTGACTTGGGCAAGTCACACTCTCTTAGCCTCAGAGGAAGGCAAGGACAAACCCCTCTGACCAAATCTCACCAAGAAATCCCCGTGACAGGTTTGCCTTAGGGTGACCGTAAGTCAGAAATGGCTTGAAGGCACACAACAACAACAACAACAACCATCTACCCTTAATCTTTCCATGTCTTTCTTCCCTCTGGTATCAATTTTTTTTTATTAAAGAAATACTGCCCAGGAATTTCATTAACTGAGGTATGCTTGTATTTTAGAATTAAATACAAGACACATAATCAGTAAAATACAGTAGTCTCCTCTTATCCACTGAGGATGTTTTCCCAGACCCATAGTACCAAACCCTATGGTGTCTCTGGAAGCAGCCCTCTAACTGCAGGAATAAAAGAGAGGCTTTGTTGTATCCAGTAATATAAAGCCTCTCTAAGGTCCCTGCAAAGCTAGATGGCTACCTCTGGTGACATCAGAGCCGCTTCCCATGGTGGTGTTGGCAGAGGGGCAATTGAATAGTTAAATCTGAGGGTGGCTGGGAGACAAAGTGGGGGTGGCAGGACCTGGAACAGGCTGTGTGGGGCCTGGAGGCTGGGGGCCCGATCAGGGCAGAAGATGGAAGAGAGGAAGGTGAGTCTGTCAGGGAAGAGGTTGACCCCAGGTAACTGAAACCGCGGAAAGTGAAACTGCAGGTAAGGGGGGCCAACGGTATTAAAGCACGCTATTTTCACACACTATTACCAACCTGTTTTCTACCAACAGAATCCAAAGTACTTGCATAAAGGCAGAATTATTTACTAACAGCAATCTTCCACACATTTGTTTTTTACAGATTTCTGCTGCTCACTACATTTCAATTTAGGTTCAGAAAATAAAAGCCTGACAGGATATGCAGCTGATCATCTGAAAAATGAAGCAATATTGCAAGGCTCGAAGAACAGTCATTATTCTGCAGCCAAGGAGTGCCATGTGCTCTGAATGGTGATCAAGGTGGTTACATATTTGCTGTTTCAATTCATACCCGTGAAATTTACTCTCCTGTTAAATGAACACAGGACTGGAGCCGTCATGAGTTTGAAACCTACAGAGTGAAGTCTGCTTAAAGCAACCAGCCTGAGGGCAATTCTTTATCCCCGGTGCTGGAGATCTCACTGGAACAGTCGTTTACTAACACAACCAGCAAGACCTTTGCAATTAAATGACTTTGCCATGGTGGTGGTCTCTGGCAGATCGTTGCACCTCTGCCCCCCTCAGCTGGTCTCACCTCAAGCTGCTCCCTCTGCGTAAAGCCTTTGGTGTTCTTGCCCTTGCCCGTCGAATGGCCCACAAAAGTCATGACCCTCACGATGGGGTAGTGCTGGCTGAGCATTTCTGCAATTTCCTGAACACTGTCGCGGAAGGAGGAGAAAATCATAACCCTGGTATCTGCAGGTTTGCCTTCAGGCATCTTCTGATCTATTTGATACAGAAGAAGCACACCAGTTAATGAACAAGATTCTTTTTAACTGAAAAAGAAGTCTAGGTCAGCAAATGCAAAGTCCACACCTTAACAGGTTTTGTGAAATGACAAACATGATTGGGATAATCAAGGAGGTATTATTTATTTTCAAAAAACAGACTAGCATATAGTCACGTTGACTCTAAAGGGTAATAAAACTTATTTTCAAAAGAGGAAACTGGGCCAAAGAGAAGAATGATCTTCTTTGACACCATGAACTCTGACAAGCCAAATACACTGAAGAAGATCAAAAGGAAGCCAGGCAGCAAATTATGACAGCTATGAGCAAAGAATACACATTCCCTAAAATACTCCAGAAGCAGAAAACAAGAATTATCCTATGCCATCATCATCTGAGTGAGAAAGTTCAGACCATGCTATAAGCATTAAAATTACAACCAGGAAATACCTGCATGTTCCTTCCAGGATTGGAAATGCTCTACCACAACTTCTTCTAATTTCTTTAACTTTGGGTGACTATAAACAAATGGCTTCTTGTTCTCAAGTCCTGTAAGCCCAAAGAAGTTCGCTTTAGATATAAAGCTTCTGCTTTGCCTGAGTGGAACAATTTCATAGGGTGGATAACAAATGAAACCACAGCCTAACTTCTTGGCAAAAAAAAGATACACTTTTGAAAACACATTGTCTATTTTATCTACTTTGCATTTCATCCAAAAGCAGCTTTAAAAAGCTCTGAATCATTTATAAAAGGAATAAAAAGAAACACATTAAAAGTGTCACTGATGCTTTAGACTCAGGCAAGGATTAATCCTTCCCTTTCCACCCGAGTGTCACTGCTGTCCTAAGCAAGATGTTTGGAATACCTGTCTGTACTGTAATACATTCTTCATTCCCAGCAGTTCCACAGGTCTCCTAATGAGCAACTTGAGCTGCTGCGTTATACAGTCTTGAACAGAAAAATGCCAACCTCGTATTGTGTTGCTGCCATTTGCTGAAAGTGAACTTGTGTCTGCAAACATGCTTTCCAGTTGACTGTACAACTTCACAAAGTCCTCATTACACCCAAGTTCATTTTTGGCACGAGTCATACCTTCAGGAACAAAGACAAATAATGTTAAAGAAGGTGAAATCTTGACATTTGGCTTACTTAGACTTTTTTTTCCCAAAAATTCCTTTTGCAATGAAAGTCAACATGAGAACCACAGAGATGCAATTATGCACTGTTCTTGTGAGAGAATCATGTGGCTGAGGAGGTACCTCAAAGATTATCTAGTCCAACTTGGAAGATGATACAGGAAATTCATTATTAAAGCTTCTCTGATAGGTGGCCATCTAGTCTCTCATTAAAAGCCTAGAAAGAAGGAGAGTCCACCATCTTCCAGAACAGCCTAATCTACTGTTGATCAGATTATACTGTCTTGAAGTTTCAGCCAAAATTCCCGTATCTTGAAATGCGGTCTCGCCGAAGCCACAGTGGAAAATGTGCTCTGTCATCTAAGCAACAGCTGTTTAAATACCTGAAGGATAGCTGTCTCATTACCTCTTCATCTCTCTTCTCTAGGCTGGCAAATTTAATATCATTTCAACACGTATATTGAGTGCATGAAATCCTTCATTCAAGCAGATAAAAAAATCAACAACAATGAACTGAGTGCCTTAATATAAGGTATTTTGGTCTCCAATATTTTTTTAATCTGTTAAAAAAATACTTGGCAGGTAGCTGAAACTCCGGGACATTGTTCAGAGCAATGCAGATGTTACTGTTATATAATGCCTGCCATTCAGGTGTTTTGCTCAAAATGCTCATACTTTGGGCCCACTGTTTGAATTCTGCAGCAAAATGTGACTGTGAGGGGCTAAACTGCCCCATAAGCTTCCAAGATTAATCTTGTTTAAGAGAGCAATCTGTGTATTGGACAAGGACTCTGGGACACCTGGGTATCCCCATTCAGTCATGAAAACCCACTGGGGGATCTTGGGCAGGTCCCATCCTCTCTCGGCCTTCCATGAAGACGGAGAGTCTAAAAACTATCAGTGTCACTGTTTTTCAGGTCTTCTAGTATCTTCTAAAATTTAAATTAAAATACAGTTTCCAACATCCTGGAAATATTTCCGTCAAAATCACTCTCTAAATGCCTTTGGATGGCACCAGGAGGAGCAGAGCCAGTTTTAGGCGTGAATGTATCCCTTACCTTTTGATCCGTCCATAATTCCAGATAAGAAGATAAACAGTGACCGCATTCCCATCTGCAGCAACAGCTCATAACCATGATACAAACTAATGCAAAGAGCAAAATCGCCTTCTATGACACCTTGTTGCATTCCCTGAGGAAAGATCGGAATCAATGGCACAAATTCATACAAAGGGACTACCATGCGGGCTTTCCTAACAACGGTAGGCAGACAACAAAAGCAAAAGGAGGAGATTCTGCACAGATGACTCCACAGCTCCTAACCAAGGCCTTTGCCCTGCTCTAAGGGGTTGATTCCACCCAGGGAGCCACGGCTGCTCCCCTGAGTCTGCAAGGCCTGAGCAGGACTCTTAAGAACAGTGTCATTTGGAGATCTTTCATTCAGAGGGTTGCCTTTCCCTGCAGATGCTAGAGACTGAAACTTGGACCTTGGACAAGTAGACAGATTCTAAAATTTGAAGAGAATTTTAACAGGGACAAAACCCTCCCCCTTTCCTAGTTTGACCTAAAGAAATAACTCTGAGGAAAGTACAATATTCCAGCAAAACAGTATCTTCCTTCCTGGGGATACCCTTGAATTTTGCAGCTTGAAAAATACAGTAGCCCTCCTCCCCCGCCCGGCCCTTATCCACGGGGGATACATTCCAAGATTCGCTAGTAGATGCCTGAAACCACCAATAGTACCAAACCCTATAAATACTACACTTTTTCCTCTAGGTACATACCCATGATAAAATTTTTGTGCTTTGGGGCCGTTATGAAGTAAAATAACAGTTAATTGAACAGAAGCACTGTGATATCGCAACGATCAATCTGACAACCCCAAAACTTAAGTGATTAAGGGGCAGGCAGTGTATACAGCACAGATACGCTGGACAAAGGAATGACTCGTGTCCCTGGTGGGGTGATGCAGGATATATGATATTTCATCATGCTACTCAGAATGGTGTGCAGTTTAAAACTTAGGAATTATTTTTTTCTGGAATTTTCCATTTAACGTTTTTGGACCATAGTTGATTGCGGGTAACTGAAAGGGCAGACAGCAAAACCACAGATAAGGAGGAGACTACTGTAATTGTACGTAACTTGGTAAGAAGCCCAAGTAGCTCCTATAGCATATTGGCAAAGCCACTGAGCTGTGGACTAGAAAGTCCTGGGCTCAAATGGTGTTCTGTAGTATTAATACAGGAGAGATCTCAGGTAAGCCGCTGTCACCAACCCTTGTTCCTCTTCCTCCTCCTCCTTCTCCTCCCCCCTCTCCCTTGGTAATATAGAGGTGGTAATATATATGGTTACTGAGAATATGAAAGATTTGAAAAGCATGATATAATTGGCAAGTGGCATTACTAAAAAGAAGGGGGAAAAAGACTTGTGTAGACAGATTGTACTGCTGTGAGTATTTACCACAAAGTTTGAAGTGGGGTTTTTCCTAAACTGGTCCCGGGCAAGAATTATCTGGTACTTGGTTAGTGCAGGAATTTCACGTGCAGACAAAACCCGCAGTTTTATCAGTCGCCCTGCAAACGCTTCCAGGACCTGCATATAAAACAAAAGGCAAGTGAGGAATCCAAAGTATATACCAGCCTAGAACACTTATCATCCATGGCAAGTGGCATTCTATACATTATAACGTCACTAGAGATACACTGAATTTAAGCAGCACTCCTGCTTCAGTTTAACTGAATCACGCAACTATACTGTTACGTGTTGATGTAAATTGGCTGCCTTTGACATGCTTACAGGCTTAGAAAGAGCAGAGGAGACTAGAGGACATATGACCAACATACAGGGAGCAAGCCAGTTAGTAAAATGGGTTCCTTCTGCAAAAAGACTCCCCGCATGACCAAAGACAGATTGATGGCAGGCAGGCAAAGACAGAAATATTATATCGATTGGCTCACAGCTCTCTCCTAGCAACCAGTATCATTCAACCTACTTCCAGCAAAAGAGCTCCTGCTTTACAAAGAGTGCAGTTTACTTGAGTAGAGAAGGGAAGCGATCTGAAGCACTCATGTTCATTCACCTGTCCTCAGACTCCCTCTGGCACTTGTTTCAGTTGTCTGCCATTTTATATAAAGGATGTCATTTTACTATGCCACTGTACATGATGGGATTTGAGCATCCTGGATTTTGGTATCCGTGGTGGGGAATCCTGGAATCACACCCCAGACAGACACCCAGGGCCCCTGTACTTTAAAACACACCAATAATGAAAACAAAAACAAAAAGCAAAAACACTAAATCTGTCTGTGTACCAGCAGCTGTAGGGCATGCTTTCCCTACTGCAAGCTGACCGGTGCTTAGCTGCCTGTGGAAACTGGGGGTTGAAGCAAGGTTGAAGTGATGCCCCCAGACCGTGCCTAACTTAGCTGTATTCTTGTTCTTGCTCTCCGGACTACCTCTCCATCCCCACACCTTGGTCATCATTCCCACAGTCCTGCTCCTTCTTATATCAAGCACTGTCTAGATGCAGAGATGATGCTTCAGTGGAAATCCAGAGCAGCAAAGATTAAACAGAGGCTGGACGGCCATCTGTTAGGAGCGCTTTGATGTGTGTTCTGCATAGCAGGGGGCTGGACCGGATGGCCCCCGGCATCTCTTCCAACTCTATCATTCTAGGATTCTATGAAAGATGTCCAGTTGAATTTGTAGAGGGATTTGGCTCTCTGATCTGAAGGCTGCCTATTTCTGGGCATTGTCTGGGTATGGCTCCAAAACAGTTTAGTCATTGCAAACCCAAACCTGAAGAAGACACGGTGACCTCTGAAGGGATGGCTGCAGCAGCTCTGGCAATTGGTTTCACTCAGACTAAAGTATAAGGCTTGCGGAAAGGCCAAAGGGAGCGCTTCCCTCGTAGGCACCAAAAAGATGGCACTGCTGTTCATCCCAGGACCCCAGTGGACCCCAACGCTTTCCTCCCCTGGTGCTCATCCCTCACATTAGGTATCAGCCCCCACATCAAAAAACATGACTGTGCAGTCATGTCAGTACTTAATTTTCTCAACCTGCCATTCCTAGAAAAACAAAGGAAAAAAACCCTATAACTTTACATGAAGATTTAAGCATGAGCATCTTTTTCTGTGCAGCCCAGTGAATATATTAGTGCATGTTTCTCCCTATCTTGAAAGTGGTAGTTAAGCTCTATGTTTTTCATTTCTGCTTTCAGAAGTTGCTATATTTGCATTTCTATTGGTCAATGTTGTGAGATTTCTCAAAAAAGAAGAACACAAAATAATGTTATGTGATTTAGCACATTTGGTTTAAATGTTACAGCCTAACACATCCAGACCTTTATATGGAAATATTTTATTTAAAGGTTTGTACTAATGCAAAGAGAATAGCATATGCTTTCCTTATATTTAACAAAGAATTGACTATATGCAAAAGAACACTTTTTAAAGGACATATATCTAAAGAGAGCTGCACCTGATTTATCAAGAAGTTAACTTCCTTTTCCTGAGGAATGCCTGTATATCTGTACCTTCAGTCATTCACTCTGCATTACTTATGAGTTCCATTTCAAGTTCAGAAAACAATCTGATTCAGTACAACTAGTTGTACTTCTATTTCCCTAAAGGATAGATTGCATAACCGTGTGTGTGCATACATGTGGAAGAGCATCCATGGAAAAAATACAGACATAGCTCAGTTTAACAGAATCTCTGACAAAAAGGTTTTGTTACCATGCTTTACACATCAAGTGGCATAGCATGAAACATCATGTAACTGGCATGAAATATATTACATAAAAATTGGACACTCATGTGGGAAACATGCGGCAAGCAGGACTCTGGCTATATGCCTGGGCTAGGTGAGCATGGCCTCAGCATGGCCAAGGTATAAGGTCAAGAAGAGTTAAGCGGGAAAGCTCAGAGTAAATAGACTTTCAGTAATCCTGTCAACGACCCAACCTCCAAATACAGTACTAGATGAAACTGCCCAGGTGAAGCAGGTAAGCACTCCTGCTCTGTGCATTTCTTACTGAAACCTTCCCCATTCACATTACCCCACCAAGACATTAAGAAGCTGTCAGGATGCCCATCAATGTTTTGTCACCCAAAGAAAGACAAGCAGTCTATTCTGGACCCCTTTTGTTTACTCTGTCAGAGAGCAATTAACACTTGCCACTTTGGGATGGTAATAAGGGTATAAAAATGCTGGCTACAGCCCAGGTAATTTTGCTACATGCTAGCACTCTGGGTGTCACGTTGCACCACAGACTCTCGTTCCTTCGTGCTCCCCTCAGGCTCTTATGTTTGAGCCACCTCTCTTCAATCCTCCACTTAAGGACCTGTAAATATCACCCTATACTCCCAAAATCTCTCTCTATGCAACCTTTCTCTCTTTTCCCTTCACTGGCATAGTACGGTTCATCAGAGTGCTTGATTTCTTGCATGCGACTATGACTTTCCCAATAAAACATTCTTTTGACTTTCAACTGGTGTCTCACAGTTAGTACCAGCATACAGAGTGAAAAAATCCTGCAGTAACCCCCGTCTTGCAGGCCTCTTTTTGAGCTATAATCCCCAACCTTCTTAAGGAGACGCTGGCTCTGCTGGTGGACCTCTGAGGATAACAGCTTCTTTTCACAAACTCTTCTTATGCTTGCCAAACCCCCCCTTTTGCTCTTTGTCTTCTATCCAGCTGGAAGCATTTCAGCAACATTGGCATTGGCAGGATGATCCGAGAGGGCTGGATTAATAGACTTACAGTGTCAGATTGTTTACACACAAAGCTTCAACTAGGACACAGAAGGATTCTGCTCCAGCTTATTCTGCTGTAGCCATATGTGCCTACCTACAATAGGCAAGGTAAACAGCAGCTACCCCCAAAATCCCTCACTGAACATGTACTAATCACAAAACAGAGAGAAAAGGGAAAAGCAGATGAGGCTACCTTACCAGCTCCCCCTCCCATGCTCAGGAAGACACCTAGTTTGTCAAGCAAGGTATATCTGTACAGCATAGGAAAACTTTCCAGAATATTTTCCTCCTCACATCTCTACTATTGATTGTGTCAGTCAGGGATGAATATGGCTTACTGTTATGCTAAATGCTGCACTGTAATTTTAGCAGACGAGTGGGATGAAATAAATAATTATTTTATGATTATCATTATTAGACTTCAGTTCGGGTTGAAAGCTGTGCTTAGTTCAAGACTCACTTGTAAGCTTTTTAGATGAGCAAGCAGGGCTTCCAAGACTGGAAAAATAGAAGCAACAGGGACCCCTACCACCAAGAAGATATTAATTGTCCAGATGACATAAAAGAAAGTTATCAAATAAAATGCAAACAGTTTGTATGCCAGGTTGTAATTTTAAAATTGCCTGAAATCAGAGGAGAGGGCTATCACTGAGGAAATTAGGGGTTAAATAAAAATGTATTCCACAGTATGGCATATGACAATACCACAAAAATTTTGAACAAATTATGTATTTGACTAAAACAAAGAACGTTCATGCCTAGCAGCAGCTGTTTGAACAAGGAAATGCAAAGCAAGAGGAGAAAATAGTTTACCTCAACGACTTTAAAGATGTCGAAGGGCTAAAGCTCTTTGCATCTGAGTCTTAACTTCATTCAAGTGAGTAACCAAAATATTTTCATTTTATGGAATCAGGCAGTATGGGAACCAGTGTGGTGTAGCAGTTTCAGCGCTGAACTAGGACTCCGAAGTCCAGTGTTCAAGTCCCCACTCGGCCACGGAAACCCTGTGGGTGGCCTTGGGCAAATCACACTCTCTCAGCCTCAGAGGAAAGAGCAAAGGAAAGCCTCCCTCTGAACAAATCTTGCCAAGAAAACCCTGTGATAGGTTTGTCTTAGGGTCACTATAAGTTGGAATCTGCTTGAAGGCACACAACAAGAGCAGGAGGATACTGACGTAGTCAGAATTGGACAATTACTTTTTTTCTTTCTGTCCTTCTGTCTGTTTTTCCTTCTGTCTAACTGTTCCTGACACTGACTTGTGTAATTTTCTTGCATCCCATCTCTTGACCTAGTTTTTGTAGAAGAAAACAATACAGTCAGAATCTGTCCTGCCTGAAACTCTTGTCTGCTTTAATCCTCTCTCACAAAACAAGCCAAACAGGACCACAAGTGCAAACCGTAGGATCCAATCCCCTGGATTTCCAGACTCATCCGGATACATCTAACAAATATAACCTACTTAACATGACACAGTGACCTTCTCGACTCCAGTTTCTATGGCAGAACCCTGCTTTGTATCTCCACAGAGAAATGTAGGTTAGAAAGTCATCCGAGGGCACCACATCTGAAACTATCAAGTGAAACACGGAGGCAGAGACAACCAGAGAGACAGAGAAAGACAAAGACAGATCTGGGAAAAGCTATGTTTTTACTAATAAAATTTATTAATATATTTATTTTTTAAATTAATTATTATTTATTAAAATTTATTAATATAATAAATATAGAATATAGAAAGCCAATGCAATTCTCGGCTGCATCAATAGGAGTATGGTGTCTAGGTCGAGGGAGGTACTGGTACCACTCTACTCTGCTTTGGTTAGACCTCATCTTGAATACTGTGTCCAGTTGTGGGCACCCCAATTCGAGAAGGACATGGTCAGGCTGGAGCAGGTCCAGAGGAAGGCGACCAAAATGGTGAGAGGCCTGGAAGCCAAGCCCTACGAGGATAGACTTAGAGAGCTGGGTATGTTTAGTCTGCAGAAGAGAAGGTTAAGAGGGGACATGATAGCCATGTTTAAATATTTGAAGGGATGCCATGTAGAGGAGGGAGAGGGCTTGTTTTCTGCTGCTCCAGAGACCAGGACAAGGAGCAATGGATTCAAGCTGCGGGAAAGGAGATTCCACCTGAACCTCAGGAAGAACTTCCTGACAGTCAGGGCTGTCCGGCAGTGGAATAGGCTGCCTCGGAGTGTGGTGGAGTCTCCTTCTTTGGAGGTTTTTAAGCAGAGGCTGGATGGCCATCTGTCGGGAGTGCTTTGAGGGTGTTCCTGCATGGCAGGGGGTTGGACTGGATGGCCCCTGGGGTCTCTTCCAACTCTACATTTCTATGATTCTGTGATTCTATATTTGTTGAAAGTCACACACTAAAACCCAGTGAATTGCTCACCAACCTTTCAGATAATGTCATGGTCCAGAAGGCAGGGGATAGAACAAGGGGAATGGACAGAAAAAAGAGTCTGGGGATTTGATCCTAACCAAACAGAGATGAAATAGTCAGTGGTGTGGAAATAGTAGGATCCTTGGATGGGGCAGGCTAAGTCTTCTTGGGATTTGTTATGCAGAGGAAAGGGGAACCCAAGCGTAGTCAGACACATACTCTGGACTTCAAGAAACCTGATTTCAGTAAACACTGGGTGAGATCCTGTATCAGAAATGCTCAGAGGGAAGGGTACATGGGAGCTTCTTAAAGAGAAGATACTGAAGGGACACTTGCAAGCAATTAGAAGGAGGAAGAAAACAGAAAGGTTGTAAAGAAACTAAGATGGATGTACAAAGGACTTTCAGATGAGCAGAGATTTTAAAAACACAGGAATGAGAAATGGAAGAAAGCAACAATAACCAGATACCAACAAATAGCAACTACCCACAGGGAGAAAGTTAGAAAAGCTGAAGCTCCAAATGAGCTCAGGCTTGCTAGAGAGGCTGGAAATAATAAAGGGGGGTGTGTGTTTTGGACTGTGTTTGGAACACAAGGAAGAATCAAGAAACAGTAGGAGCTATGTGTATAAGAATATGGTGAAATGTTAATGGGAAAGGAGAGAAAGCAGAGCTGTTTAATGCCTTCCTTGCCTTCCTCTTTTCACAAAAGGAAGACAGTACACTAACTGGTGAAAATACTGATAGGACAAATAATGCAATAAGAGGACTACAGCCAAGGAATAAGAAAAAAGGCAGTGAAGCAATACCTAGCGGCTCTAAGTGAATTCAAGTTCCCAGGTCCAGATAAGCTGCACCCAGGAGTACTAAATGAACTTGCAGATGTAACCTCAGAGCCACTGTCCATAATCTGAGAATTCCTGGAGGACAACTGAGGTCCCAACAGATTGGAGGAGGACAAGTGTTGTTCCCATCTTCAAAAGGGGCAAAGGAGAGGACCCGAGCAACTTCTGGCCAATCAACCTGATGCTGATAGCACGCAAGATTGTAGAACAGATCGTGAAGCAGTCAGTGTGATTACTAAGAGGAACATGGGTTTCTCAAAAGCAAATCTTGCCAAACTTTTGATAGAATTATAAGCTTGGTAGATCAAGGGAGTGCTGTTGACGATTTCGGTAAGGCTTTTGACAAGGATCCCCATTACGTTTTTGGAGACATGCTGATGAACTTTGGGCTAGACAGTGCTACTGTTGGGTGGATTTGTAATTGGTTGACTGACTCAAACCAGAAGTTGTTCACCAGTAGTTATTTTTCATTCTGGAGAGAAGTGACTTGTGGGGTGATTCAGGGTTCTGTCCTGGCCCCAACTTTTGTTCTACATCTCTGTAAGTGACTTAGATAATAGAATAGAAAATACGCTTATCAAATTTATGGATTACACTAAATTGAGGTGAGATGAGGTGGGCTAGTGAATAACTCCAGAGGACAAGGTAATGACCTTGACAGAGTGGAAAAGTGGGCCACAGCTAACAAAATTAATTTCAACAGGGATAAATGCATTTGGGCAGGAAAAATGGAAGGCATTAATACAGGATGGATGATACCCGGTTTGAAAGCAGTATGTATGAAAAGGATCTAGGAGTCTTAGTTGACCACAGGTTAAATATGAGTCAGCTACATATTTCTGTTGACTGCATCAACAGAAGTATAATGCTGAGATTGAGGGAAGTGGTAGTGCCACTGTGTTCTGCTTTGGTCAGACCCCACGTGAAACATTGCATCCAGTTCTGGGCAGCATAGTTCAGGAAAGATATGGATAAGCTGAAATGCGTCCAGAGAAGGACAATCAAGATGATTAAAGATCTGGAAATGAAGCCTTATGAGGGAGCTTAACATGTTTGTCTTGGAAAAGACTGAGAAGTGACGCGATAGACATCTTTAAAGATCTGGAAGGATGTAATGTGTAAGGTGGAGTAAGCTTGTCTTCTGCTGTTCCAGAGGCTAGGACATGGAGCAGTGGATTCAAATTACAAGAAAAGGAATTTCACCTAAAATTCAAGAAGAACTTATTCAGGAAAGAGCTGTTTGAGAGTAGAATGCACTGCCTTAGAGAGTTGTGGATGTCAGAGTTTCCAGGGGCCACGCTGTACTCCGTAGACATGCAAGGAAGAAATGTGACCCACATGATGCTGCGATAGCTCCAGGCCAGGCAAAAAAGCCAGCAGAGTCAAAAAGAACAGAGTCCAGGCTAACACATATTACCAAAAACTAATCTAGTGTTTATTGCATGCAGCGTAGTTCCTCAACAGGCTCAGGTATTTCTAGCGGCAGCATACTGGGGTCAGAAAGCCAGCATAAACAGAATAAGGAAAAAATCCGTTAGGCTTCTCTGTGCCCAAGCGTGACACAGAGAGCACACGCAGGCTGCAAAAGACACGGCAAGGCGGAGGAGAGAGGAGCGAGAAATCTCTCACTGAACTTATAGGTTCTGCCTGGGCGAAGCCCGACCGCTGGTCATAACAAGCCAGCCGCCCCACGCGGAGGAGAACCAGGCGTTGCTCATCAGTTGCCAGGGCCAGGGCCACACTGTCTTGCCAGGCAGCCAAGGCCACAAGGTAGATCAGAGACAAGACGGAATCACGTAGCTGAGAAACCGTGTCTTAGACAGACGACCGACCGGAAGGCCTAGAATCTTAACAGCGGACTCTCCTTCTTTGTAAGCCTTTAGACAGGTTGGACGGGCATCTCTTAGGAGATCTTCAGCATGGCAGAGAGTTGTACTAAATGGCCCTTGCGATCCCTTCCAACTCTAAGATTCTGTGTATTAAGGGGAGAGGGCTTTGTATGTGATTTTGAGGCAGAAAATACCTGAAAATTGTGCCAGCTTTTTTTTTAACAAAAACTGATATAGAGTCAGCCCTTCACATTTGCGGTTTTCACTTCTGCGGATTTTAATGTTCACAGATTATTTGCTGTCACCTCTGCTGCCTCCCTATGCCATTTTTAATAGGAACCGCAAGCCTCATGAGACAGAGAAACTGCAAAAGAGGCTTGCAAGTCCTTCTTAGAAATGCTGTGGGGCAGCAGGGGAGGTGGCAGGAAGCCTCGCCAGCCCCCCACTTCTGCCTTGTGGAGGAATCCTGATGCCTCAGAGGAATCCACGGTGGGCTGAATATGGTGATCATACGTTTTGTGTATTAAATATGGTTTGAGAGGGCCTAAAGCTATGCACGGTTTTTGCGCTTTCATGGGGGTCCTATCCCCCTAACCCTAGCAAATGTGGAGGGGCGACTGCAGTTCGTGTCTCTGAGGGATTGGTGAGGGGCTTCGCAGCCCACAAAAGTGTGATACACAGGCCACATTTCCATGTGTAACTATGCTCTGAAATTGTTCTTTCTGAGTAAGAGTGCTGAAGTCCTGTCTTTATAATACTGTACTTTTAAAGACAGTTCAGAAAGTTATGTTTTTGGGGAACCCCTCTGCCAGGTTGCCGGTGGGAGCCAGGTGTTCTGACAGCGACAGGACACAAATGCCATGCTGGTTGCTTTGACTACCTAGTCTACCTATCACTATTATTATAGAATCATAGAATCATAGAAATGTAGAGTTGGAAGAGACCACACGGGCCATCCAGTCCAACCCCCTGCCATGCAGGAACACCCTCAAAGCACTCCCCACAGATGGCCATCCAGCCTCTGCTTAAAAACCTCCAAGGAAGGAGACTCCACCACACTCCGAGGAAGCATGTTCCACTGCCGGACAGCCCTGACTGTCAGGAAGTTCTTCCTGAGGTTCAGGTGGAATCTCCTTTCCCGCAGCTTGAATCCATTGCTCCTTGTCCTGGTCTCTGGAGCAGCAGAAAACAAGCCCTCTCCCTCCTCTACATGGCATCCCTTCAAATATTTAAACATGGCTATCATGTCCCCTCTTAACCTTCTCTTCTGCAGACTGAACATACCCAGCTCTCTAAGTCTATCCTCATAGGGCTTGGCTTCCAGGTCTCTCACCATTTTGGTCGCCCTCCTCTGGACCTGCTCCAGCCTGACCATGTCCTTCTTGAACTGGGGTGCCCACAACTGGACACAGTATTCAAGATGAGGTCTAACCAAAGCAGAGTAGAGTGGTACCAGTACCTCCCTCGATCTAGACACCATACTCCTATTGATGCAGCCGAGAATTGCATTGGCTTTCTTGGCTGCCGCATCACACTGCTGACTCATGTTCAGCTTGTGGTCTACTAAAACTCCTAGATCCCTTTCACACGTACTGCTATCCAGCCAATATCAGGATGGTTGAAGTCTACCGTCGTTCTTTCCTTTTCAGAACATATGATCACTTGTTTTAGGAAGGCATCATCAAGATCTTTATTCTGGCTCAAGGGCTTACTGCTGACCCCTCCTTGTCTTAGAAGCCAGGTTCATCATGTTAATTTCCCATTCTCTGAGCATTCATGTAGAGACCACACTTCGATCTCTCCAGCCGGTTCCTTGTTGTTGTTTTCTTCTGCGCACTGTTGGGTTCTTGTACTTGTACTATTGGCCCTTGTCCTACTGAAAATAAGAGAAAATACAACTGCAAGTACCCTAGAACCTCGTACTATTCCCAAATATTTCAATTTTCAAGTCCCCCTTGAAATGTTGACAGGGAGCAATGCAATGTCACTTCTTGTTGCCATTTTGTGGGACTACAGAAAACAGAGGTATTTGGGCTTCCTGGGGAGGCAGTCCAAGGGGGAGATGTGGGGGGTATTGGCTCCTGGCTCACACACAGTAGCCCACCTCTGATGTGGCTCCATACTGTCAGGTTTGACTGGCTCCCAAGTCCAGGAAACGTTTCTTCCTAGATTTACTTGGGAGATCCTTGTTGGTCTCCCATACAATTGCTAGTCAAGTCTGACTGTGCTTAGCAGTCCAAATCAACAAGAACAGGGCGACACCTACTACTTTTAAGGACCCCTCACTTAAGCCTTAGCATGGAGATAAAGCTAAACAGTGAGTCCACCATTCAGCAGTAAACGCCACTCTACAATTCCTCTCACTGGAGCCAAGGGCAGCCACAGGAAGGAAAGAAGGAAGCGGTGGCGGGGGAAACAATGGTATTATGAAGAGCAGCAAAAGTAATAACAGCTAACCCAACACACGTAAGTCTAGAAGTAGTAGAAGACCTCTCATGAGGCAGGTGCTTGTGCAATGGGTTAAAAAGGAAACAAGGTATTGTCAAGGCACTTCCCGAACTTCCACCAGAATGTGTGTCCTTTGAAAACAGATTATTGAGGTCTGTTGTGCAAACAGAAGCCATATCCTGAATGTGGGAAGAACTGGTTGCTTACCTGTAACTGTGGTTGTTCGCGTGGTCATCTGTGCCCTCACACACTAGGAGCTTTTGCGCATGCGCGGTAGCGTTCAGAAAATTCTAGAGCTTAGTAGCTTGGCGGGAACCCCTCCCCCATGCCGGTACTGAGCATGCTCAGCCCGCCAAGCTACAGTCTCTCCTCAGTTCTAGAGTCCGCCGATAAGGGACCTGAGAAAGAGGGGACGGCTGGGCGGGTGTGTGTGAGGGCACAGGCGACCACTCGAAGAACCACAGTTACAGGTAAGAACCTGTTCTTCTTCTTCGTGGTCTCCGTGCCTGACACACTAGCAGATTTTGTAGCTGACCAGGAGGACGGTGGGTCAGGTCCTAGAGTACGGAAGCCAACACCGCTCGTCCGAAACGGGCATCTCTACGGGACCGGCAGTCCAATCTGTATAGCGGCACACGAAGGTCGATGGTCAAGACCAGGTCGCCACACAGCAGAGTTCTTGCAGGTCCACTCCTCGCAGGAGAGCTGCTGAAGACGCCACGGCTCTGGTGGAATGAGCCCGAAGCAAGTCTGGCGGAGGCTGCTTGGCGAGTTCATATGCCAGCAGGATGGTCTGGGCCACCCGTCTGGAGAACCTTTGGGTGGACATCTTGTGGCCTCTCCGATTCCGTCCGTAACACACGAAGAGGTGTAGAGTATGGTGAAAAGACACAGCCCGATTTGTATAAAAGACCAAGGCCCGACGAATGTCAAGGGAGTAGAGGGACCGCTCCAGGGGAGTCGTCGGGTCAGGATAGAAGGTCAGCAAAATGATGTCCTGACTGAGGTGGAAGTGTGAGACCACCTTGGGCAGGAAGGAAATAGCAGGGCGAAGGACTACCTTATCCCTATGGAAGACAAGGAAAGGCTCAACAGCCTGCAGTGCTCTCAGCTCACTCGCTCGCCTAGCTGAGGTGACAGCTACCAGGAAAGCAGTTTTGATGGTCAGGAGTCTGTCATCCGCAGTAGCCATGGGCTCGAAGGGCGGTCGCGTCAGCTGCGATTGTACCAGGGACAGCGACCAGGGCGGTAGCGGTGGCGATACCGGTGGATAGAGATGTTGTAAGCCCTTTATGAACTGCTTGATGGTAGCGTCCCGGAAGAGCGCTGCCGATGGAGAGCCTCGAGGTTGGTAGGCCACAATAGCGGCAAGGTAGACCTTCAGGGACGGGAATGCAAGTCCTTGCTGCTGAAGGTGGAGAAGGAAGTGGAGCACGGTACGCAGGCCAACAGGTGATACCGGCTTGCCTCGTGCTTCAGCAAAGGCAACGAACTTCTGCCACTTGTAGTGATAGTTGTGGCGCATCAACTCCTTCCTGGCCGTGGTCAGGACGTCCTGGATGGTCAGATCCTCTAAGGTGTTATCCTCCACGCATGGAGGGCCAGGAGGGGCAGGTCCGGATGGAGAATGAGACCGTCGGAGTGCGACAGGAGATCTGATGCCATCGGGAACCTGAGGAGTTGGCCGCGAGCGGCCTCGAACAGGGGCCCGAACCAGTGCTGCCTCGGCCAGTACGGGGCTACGAGGACGACGTCGGCTCGGTCCGCGAGGATCTTGGTGATCATTCGACCCAGGAGTGGGAATGGCGGGAACGCATAGAGGAACCCATCGCTCCACTTGAACTGGAAAGCGTCGCTGAGAGAGCCCTGGCCCCGGCCGGCTCTCGAGCAGTACTGGCGACACTTCCTGTTCCGGCTGGTGGCAAAAAGGTCGGTCATCGGCTTGCCCAACTGGTCTCGTATCATCTGGAACCCTGCCCTCGAAAGGGACCACTCGTGGTGGCAGGAGGTGTCCCTGCTGAGGGCGTCTGCCGTGGTGTTCTCTTGGCCCGCTAGGTGCATGGCTATCGGGTGGACCCGAAGCGACACGCACCAGTCCCACAGCTGAAGGCAGATGGTGAGGAGGGTGGTCAAATGGGTCCCCCCTTGTCTGTTGACATAACAGACGGCCGTCGTGTTGTCTGTTAAGATCAGAATTGTGCAGCCGGCGACCAGGTTGCGAAATGCCCTCAGAGCCTTCCAGATGGCGAGCAGCTCGAGGGCTTTGATGTGAAGGCCGGTCTCGTCGTCGATCCAGCGTCCCTGGACTCTGAGATCACCGCAGTGCTCTCCCCACCCGAACAGGGAGGCGCCTGTCGTTACTGTGAGCCGGAGGGTCGGCTCTCGGAACGGTATCCCTGAGAGCAGGTGGCAGTAAGACAGCCACCATAGCAGAGAGCGACGCACCTGTGGAGGAATCCGCAGGCGGAGCCTCTGGTCATCTAGGGGAGGGTTGAAGGCCCTGACGAACCAGTGCTGGAGCGGGCGTACACGAAGTCAAGATAGGTAGATGACTGACGTGGTCGAGGCCATGTGCCCGAGAAGCTGTTGAATCGTCCTTGCTGGTACCATCGGGGCATCAAAAGTGGTGGATGCGGCCCGACGAAGGGTACGTGCACGCTCCATGGGCAGGTATGCCCTGGCGGAGACCGAGTCCAGGGTCGCTCCGATGGAGTCGAGGATTCTCGCCAGCTCGAGGTGCGACTTCTTCGGATTGACCCAGAGGCCAAGACGGGTCAGAAGAGAAAGAGTCCAGTGGATGTCCTTGTAGAGTTTCTGTCTGCAGGAAGCCACCAACAGCCAGTCGTCAAGGTAGGGGCAGATGGAGATGCCCTTCGTCCGCAGGTAGGAACCACAGGGGCCATGCACTTGGTAAAGACCCTGGGAGCGGTGGAGAGTCCGAATGGCAACACCCTGTATTGGTAACAGGTGCCGTCGACTGCGAATTGAAGGTACCGTCTGTGATGCGGGCGAATCTCCATGTGGAAGTAGGCATCCCGAAGATCGATGGAGGCGAACCAGTCCCCTCGTCGAAGGAAGGGAAGGATCGAAGACAAGGTTGCCATCTTGAACCTTTTGGGGTGGATGTACTCGTTCACCCCTCTGAGGTCCAAGATTGGCCGCAGGGTACCGTCCGATTTCAGTACCGTGAAGTACCCGGAGAAGAAGCCGGTGGTACTGGCCGAGGACGGGAGTTCTTCGATCGCTCCTTTTTCCAACAGGTACTGGATCTCTTCCAGCAAAGCCGAGCTGGTCGGGGTGAAATAGTAGACGCCTCGTGGAGGTATACTTGCAAACTTGATGGCGTAACCAAGACGGACGATGGAGAGAACCCACGAGTCCGTGGTGATGTGGCGCCATTCGGCGAGATGTCTGGCCAGGCTCGGATGGTCTTCTAGGGCTGCTGGTAGGTGGAAGAGTGGCTGTGGTGGCGTCCTGCGAAGGCGGTCAAAACCGAGACTTCGTCCCGGATGAAGACTTCTTCGAAGAGGAAGCCGGGCGTCTCCGAAGAGGCCTCCGTGCCGAGGACGAGGTCGACAGGCGGGACGGGACCGAACAAGGCAATCGCGATTGGAATGTTGACGCTGATGACCTGCGCCACAAGGACCGTGAAGCAAAGCTACGGCGGGACTGTGAGGGCTGGTGTATGCCCATCTTAGCCATCAGGCGGGCTTTGACGATGTGGTCCATGGCCTCATCGGTTGTCACATTGAACAAGCCCTGGCCATCGAAAGGGAGGTCTTCGATTCTCCTTCTGGTATCCCCCTGCAGACCCAATGAGCGCAACCACACGTGGTGGCGTAAAGCTACAGAGCCCACCATCACTCGTGCCGCAACCTCCACGGAGTGCCTGGATGAGATGATCTGCTGACTGGCGAGTGCTACCGCCTCGTTAAAGAACTGTGTAGCACTCGCCCTATTCTCCTCGGGGAGGTTGGACAGGAGAGGACAGAACCTGTCCAGCAGGTTCCTCAGGTAGGCCGCGAGGCAGGCCTGGGTGTTGGACACCCTGGCAATTAGAGACGAAGCTGAGTAAAATCTCCTGCCGAAGGTGTCCAGTCTGCGGCCCACTCGGTCTGGCGGGCTGGTGTGCACTCTCCCACCGCCCTTGGTTTGGGCGGATTCAACAACAACAGAGTTCGGTACCAGGTGTGCAAACAAGAACTTGGCCTCCTCTTTTTGGGTCCGGTATAGATGCTCTAACCGGTCGGGTATCGGCTGGGGGGACGCCGGCTGGGCCCATGGATGTTTGAGGGCCTCCATGAAGGCCGGCAGGAACGGTAGAGTTTCCGTCGATGGTGGACGGGTATCCACATAATGGAAAACCGGATCCTGCACAGCCGGAGCCGGGTCCGCGACCTTTAATCCCAATGCCGTCGCCATCCGGAGGAGGATATCCGAAAATTGCTTCACATCCTCCGGTGCCAACTCTGGTGCGGGATCTCCAAAAACCAAGGGAGGCGACTCATGGGACGCGGGTGTCAACTCGTCGGATTCCGAGTCGGACTCGTAGGTCTGGGAAGACTCAGAAGGAGATTTCTCAGGAGATCTCTCTCTCGACGGCTGCTGAGATGGCAGCACCAGGGTCACCATGGGCGCAGTCGTCATAGTCGGTGGAGCAACCGTTGCCTGTGGGGTCGTAGTAATCGGCACTACCGTAGGCTGCGGGCGCTGGATCGCCTGGGTGACTGTAGTGGTGAGAGCCGAAGGTTGCACAGGAGCAGACTCCGAAGTTGGGCGTGACACTGTCGAGGTGACCCTTGGTGGAGGGGAGACAGCCCGATAACGGGGCGAGCGCTCATGGGATCTCCGATGACGTGGTGATCTCGAAAAGGAGCGGGAAGGTGATCGCCGATATCATGGATGGTATGTGGCGCGCGATGGAGAGCGCGAGCGGCGATAAGACGACCACTGTCTCACATCAGGGTGGTACTGGTCCCTGTACACTGGGGAATAGGACCAGTACGATGCTGGATACTCCCGCCAGGAGTGTTCTCGACCGTACCTCGCGATATGGGATGCGGAGGAATACGGCAAATCAAATTGGGGCCGAGACAGGGCCCGTTCCGAATGGGTCTCTCCACGACACGGGGACCGACGTCTCACCCTTTGTCCAGGGGAACATGACTCGCTCCTGGCCGAAGACTCCTGGCGGCCGGGCGAGGCCGGAACATCCTCCGGGCGGTCCACCACTTCAGGGTGACCGAGCGGGGACACTGCAGTAGTAAGTAGTGGCGGGCCGGAAAGCACAGCCGAGCCAGCGGTCACCTCCTCATCGGAGACCTCCAGAATTTCCTGGAGTTCCGGGTCTTCAGGCTGCTGGGTCGGAGGAGGCGTAGAAGGGGAAGGCCTCTTGGGAGGAGAGCGCCGTTTCTCCTTCCTCTTCTTCTTTTTCTCCTTCTCCTTGTCCTTCCCGGCTTCTTGAGGGGAAGGACGCTTATGCTGAGCAGCAGTAAGCAGCCTAGGTGACTTAGCTGCCTGCAAGCCCGCAGGAGCCTCCCTTGAATGACGCCACCGAAGAAATCTTCGGAATTCTCGGCAAGGCCGATATCGGGGGCCGAGATGATGGTACCGGTCCCTGTCCCGTCGATGTCGTCGGGGCGGCAGCCGCTGGAACTGATGAGGAAGTGGTCACAGGTCGGCTCGATGTCGACGGTTTGCACATCACGGACTGAACAGATGCCTGATCCCTCGCTCAGAGAGACTCTTCCCAGTAGTGAGGTTTCAAGCGGGCCAAGCGGTTCTGCAGAGTCTGGGCGGTGAAGTCACGGCAGATAAAACATGCCTTAACGTTATGAGTCTCTCCCAAGCAGAAGAGGCAGTCAGAACCTCCATCTGTCAGCGCAACCTTGTGACCAGAAGTGTTGCAAGGCTTAAAGAGAGAAGACATAGAAGTCCAAGGAGGGTAGACTCACAAAGGGGTGGCGGAGAAGACGAGGTCGGAGAAGACAAAAGACGGGGGGGTAGAAGCTAAAGGGGGTTAAAAAGATCCAAAGTCACCAAAACCAAGTCTGAAATCCAAGAAACGAAGTCCGATAGTCAATCCAAGCCAAAAACCAGAGAGAAACGATCCGAAAAAAGCCAAAGGGCGCTACTAAGCAAAGAACCTTCCGTACGCGATGGCGGACGAGAAAGAACCGAGGAGAGACCGTTGCTTGGCGGGCTGAGCATGCTCAGTACCGGCATGGGGGAGGGGTTCCCGCCAAGCTGCTAAGCTCTAGAATTTTCCGAACGCTACCGCGCACGCGCGAAAGCTCCTAGTGTGCGAGGCACAGAGACCACGAAGAAGAACTGAAGGCTACTCCTGGAAAAACGTTCTTAGTTCACATGGATTTTTCTACCATTGTCTGTGGGAGAAGCCCAAATGCTTTTTAGAAAGTGAGTGAGAACACCACTTGGAAAACAGCCCTTGGAATGAATTCTGATAGGTTCCCATGCCAGTTTCTGCTTCTGGGGTTCAGCCTTTTTAAAATATGCAGAAGGACCATAGCTCCATGGGTCTGACGGGGCATGCCTACCCACTGTTCAATCCCTGACAAGTCTCCACAGAGGAGAGCCACTAGGTGCCCACGCCAGACCGACCCACGCCCCCTCAGCACAAGGCACTACTTAAGCGTGTTCCTGTGGTGACCCCATAAATTTCACAGGGTCTTCTTAGGCAAGCGGCGCTCAAGTGGCATTCATTGCCTGCCTCTGAAATATAGACAGTCTACAGCTCTTCATAGCTTGTCCTAAATCCATTCGCAAGGGCAAGGTTTTTTTCTTCCCGCTGCTCCAGGGAGCGGGACAGAGATAAACATTAGGAAGAACCTCCCGAAGGTAAGATCAGTTTGACAGTGGAACCCACTGCTGCCTCACTGGGGTGTGGTGGGGTGTCCTCATTTGGAGGTTTTAAACAGAGGGTGGCCGGCCATCTGTCAGGAGTGCTTCGGCTGTGTCTTCCCGCATGGCATGGCAGACGGGGGTCGGACTGGGCGGCCCTTGCGATCCCTTCCAACCCTAAGCCTCAGCTATTCTTATCCCGCATGCCAATGCCAGCACGAAGCAAATACAAAGTCACCGGTTTTTAACACACAGACGCACCCCAGACAGCAGCTGTCCCTAGGGCCCACAGACGGGGGGGGGCAACACGTGGGCCGAATCTTCGTCTTTCCGGGCAAAAGCCTGGAGAGCTCCGTAGAGGCATCTGGACGGTGGGCCGCTTTTGGGGAGAAGGGCAGGACTTGTCGGGGAGAGACGGGGTGAAGAAAAACAACACAGTTGGCGTGAATCTCTACAGGGACGGCAGCATCGGAAATGTCGGTTTTTCACAGGACAGATAGCGCGACCTTCCTCTGGAGCAAGAGGATGAGGGAGAAGCATCAGAGAAAATGCAGGGAGACTAAGAGTTGCAGTAAACCTAAAGCAGAAGACCTGGCCCTACACCGTGAATGTCTGAGGGTCACCATTCCAGGTGAAAGGAAGGAGGGCAGGCGGGAAGCAGCAGCAAAGCCTCCCTCCGCTTCTAACCTCTTTTGAGCTCTGGAAGGTGTCCAACTACTTCCGTGTAAACGACCTCTACGGTCGAGAAGTCCGCGCTGTCTGAAGGGAGCGAGGCTGACGCTGCGCCTGCCCCGCGGCCCGGAGACCTTGGGATGCAACGGCCGGGAGGGGAGGCGGGGGGGGGGCGGGAAAGATGCAGGTCCTTCAGCCAATGCAGGAAGATCGAGACCCTGCGGGGCTGAAGACCACCACCACCACCACCAACCACGCCGCCGCCGCCGCCGCCGCCGCCGCGGGCTTGCTTCGGGGCGGGGACTTCCGCGGGCCGCCCCGCGCGTCCCCCCCTGCCGCCGAAAGGCGTCTCCTCCAGCCCGGGCCGCGGGCGGGGGAGGGGGCTGCCTCGGAGGGAGGGAGGGAAGGAGGGGGAGGCGCGGACGAGGGAGTCGCCGGGCGGGGGGGCGGGGCGGGGCGGGGCGGGGGCAGCGTCCCCGGCATCGGCCCTCCCCCTCCCGCTCGGGGGCCGCCGGGCGGGCGCTCCATAAAGCCGGGAGGGCGGCGGCGGCGGCGGGCAGGCGAGGCGCGGCGCGGCGGGCGCGATGGAGAGCCGGCAGGCGCCGCCGCAGGAGGCGGAGGAGCGGCCGCCGCCGCCGCCGCCGCCGCGTGGGGCGGGGAGCTGCCGGATGAGCGGGGCGCCGCCGGGGGCCATCACCCTCGAGGAGCTCCAGAGCTCGTCGGGCGGAGAGGAGCCCGCCGGGAGCCCCGGGGAAGGGGAGGCGTCCGAGGAGGAGGAGGAGGAGGAGCAGCGGGAGCGGCTGCTGGCCTTCTGGCGGGGCGTGGGACGCGGCCACCAGGTGGAGGTGCCCAGCGGTAAGCGGAAGGAGCGGGGCGACCCGCCTCCTCGCGGGGCTCCGGGCGCCCGGGAAGCCGGGCCGCAGCGCCTCCCTCCCCGCCCCCCGTCCTGCCGGCGGGGGTCCTCGCTGTCTCTCGGGCGGCAAGGGCCCCACGGGGCCGGGAGAAGGCAAGCCCCCTCGCCGGGCGGCCGGGCGGCCCCGGCCCCTCCGCCCCGCTAGACGGGGCTCCCCTCTTCCCTCCCGGAGGGGCGGGGGGCGCGCCGGGGCCGCCGCTGCCCGGCCAAGCAGCCCCGGAGGGCGGGGGTGACGTGAGGGTGGGGGCGCCGGGGACCGGCCGTAGGCCCCTCTCTGCTCCGCAGCTCCGGGGGCCACGGACGGGGTTCTCCCACTTGCACGCACGCTTCCTTCCCTGGCGCCGATCTGGCGTCGGCACGGAGAGCGGGCGGGCGGGCCCTCCCGAAGCCGTCTCGGGGGCGTCTCGGGGCAAACCGGCTTTCCCAAACCCTTCGCCCCTCGGGGATGCCTCGCGAGCAGGAGGAGGCTGGAACGCGCTCTCCCCCCACGGAGCGTGTCCGCCCATCTCTGATCTCGGGCGCCTCTCAGCTGCTCGACCTGGCTTCCACCCTGGCGCAAATCCCTTCGCCAGCCTGCGCCCGATGCAGCGCCCGGGGGCGGCGGCCAGCCCGAACGCAGCCTCGGACCTGCCTCCGGGGTACTCGGCACCGACCCGCCACCCCAGAAAAGCGGCTGTGGACGCAGCCAGGTCCCGGCGCTCGCTGGGATCAGCCGCAGTCACGCTGCCGCCTCCCGAAAGAAGACGACGACAGGGCGGTCCAGGGTGGCTCCAGCTGGCCCATGGGCAGGAGTGGCAAATCCTTCCTCCCCTCCCTGACATCCCAGCGGCTGGCACAGGCTCAGTGTCCCTGATACGGAAATCCAAAACCTCCAAAACTTTTTGCCTCCAGCTGCCCGCTTCCACCTTCGAGGCGGCCACCGCCAACACTCTTGCTGCTTGCGGATCTCTCAGATCCTCGGTCCCCTTCCGGCCCTGCACCTCGTAGGCGACACGAGTAGCGAACCGAGGAGACGCAAGGCTGGCGAGAGACGCGAGGGTCTGTGAGACGGCGGGAACCCAGTCGCAGCGCTTGGTGAGAAGCGGCGGCTGGGCACTCCTGCACATTTCTTCGCAGGCTCCCTGGAGATCTCCTATACCGTACCGTATTCTAGATATAGGCAAATAGAGGTATGCCAAAATAATATAATCTAAAATACAAAACGCTCTTGCTCCCGGGCACTGAGGCTAAGGGATCCTCAGTCTGTACTATATGCGTTTCCACTGGCTACGGCTGTTTCTTTCTTGCCTGTAAAACTGCCAGAGACCAGCTGCCGATGACTCACGGGCCAGCACCAGCCCATGAACCACCACTTTATGTAACCCTGGCACAGAGAACGGTTCTTATGGTAGAGGTTAGTAAGCCTTGAGACAGCTTAGCCCAGCTGCCTTTTTTCCATTGTTCACCTAAAACAGCTCATGTCCCAGACCCTCTTAAAATAGCAAAGAGCTGCCTTCTCAGCCCTAATTTTTACAGATCCAACACCATTAGAAATACACACAAGGCACCATTATAATACAAGAAAACAAGATTTCCACAGACGCCACATGTGCTCCCAGTTTTACCACAGTCACTTACGAGAACCTTGCAGAGTGAGGCCATGTTTCTAGACCAAAAGAGGCTCGTGACTGTAATTTCCCGTCACCGGCTGAGCCAATTAAGAGCACAAAAAAGATAGAAGAGAATCTTCCGGGGCTTCCTATACGAGCTCCGGGATCCTAAGGGGAGGGGTGTCTTTGGTGCCAACACGTTTGGTGAGGACGCAAGAGAGGCCTTCTTGGTGGCTGCTCCCAGGCTGTCAGAAGCTGGGCTGCACCTCTCTCAGTTCTCTTTCTGCCGGTAGCCAAAGACCTTTCTATTTAGAGAGGTTTGGGGCTTGTTGTCAGAGACAAGGTTTTAAAGGGAGGGTTTGCTATAAATTGGTGCTTTAATGAGATTGCTTAAAATCACAGAATTGAAAGGTACCACAAGGGCTATCTTGTCCAGCCCCCTACCATGCAGGAATATAGAACTAAAGCTAAACTAAAGAATATAGAACTAAACCTCTGCTTATTTAACTATTTAACTTTTGTATTATGCGATTTTTACCTGTATTTTAACAGCCACTGGGAACTGCCTTGAGTCTCATATTGGGAAAAAGGAAGGGTATAAAATAAGGGATGAGATGAATTCAAATTTTCCGAATCCGGATCTGAATCCCTGGAAGGTTCTGGGAATCCATGAATCTCGAATCTTTTTAATCCTTTTTTAAAAAAGGGTTTTAAAAGCAAGGGAAAGAAAGCACTTACTGAAAAGTGTTTTTGAAGCAGAATTTGACAAGTCTCAAGTCCTGGAACAAGGAAGGCACTTAAAAAACAAAACAAAACACCAGCCTCTAGTCGTCTCAATTCTGCACCCTGCACTCTCAAGTCAAGTGTCAAGTCCTGCAACAAGGCACTTTAAAAAAAAAAACAGCCCCTAGTCAGTCTCAATTCTCTACTCTCAAGTCCAGTCTCAAGTCCTGCAAGGGACCTTCAAGTCAGATCCCTAGACCAGTCTCAATAATTCCCAATCCCTACCCTCCAGTCTCAAGTCAAAAGAATAGAGATTAATTATATCACCTTGCAGAGGGAGGCAGCCGCGGGTACAGGCAGCCTCCGGTGCGCAGCTTTATGCTCCAATTTTCGCATGCCCAGGGGCACGCCCAAGTCAGGCTTTTGGCGGGCCCTGGAGGCACCAATTTTAAAAAGTTAAAAACAAACTTGGTTGGCAGATTCAAAAGATTCGGTTCCCCATTTTGGCGCAGGGATTCAGATTCGTGAATCCTCGAATCCTTGCCGAAGATTCGGCTGGCACATCCCTAGTATAAAATAAACAAATCAGTTCAGTGCTCAGTATATTAGATTACAGTGACCCTCCTTAATTCATCCCTAGCCTTTGCACATCTTGTTTAAAGGAAAACTATTTAACAATGTTCTCACTGTCATGTAGTTATCATGAACTAAACTATACTCAGGAGTATAGTGTCCTGATTGAGGGAAGTAATAGTCTCATTTCATTCTGCTCTGATCAGAACTCCCCCGGACTTCCACATCCTGTTCTGGGCACCAGAGTTTAAGGAGGGCATTGGCAAGCTTGAACGTGTCCCAACGAGAACAACATGGTACCACGATACACAAACGTGTCCAGATCTTGTCCCGAGAGTGTTGCTGTCCTGTTTTTCTGTTCTGAAGCTCCTGTCCTACTTTCCTCCTGTTTAGTCAACTACGCAAAGTTGGAAAGGTACACTGTTATCAGGTTTTTTTTAAGGGAAGGTGTTTGATGAAGGTTAGAAAATCTATCCGCTGCATGCATGAGAGAGGAAGGACCACCACAGATGGATCATTGTGCAAACGTGAAGGTTTGCATTGCTTTTACAGAAATGACCTCCCTGCTCTTTCCTCTCTTTTCCCTTGTAGATCTCCTCCAGCCCGACAAGCCATTTGTCATGTGCTTTTGCAAACAGCTGATTCTGTTGAAAAGCAAACTGCACAGGGTTGTTGTTTTTAGATTTGGTTCTTGGTTCCTTGTTGTTGTTGTGTACCTTCAAGTTGGGATTTTCTCTACTGATTTTTAATCTCAATTGAAGAGTGAGGGACAAGTATACAAGACAGCAAAGATGGAGGCGTTCAGAGCAACAAAGCCTTTCAGGCACATGGAAACAACAGTGGATTTGCACCAACTGCACATATCTTGGAAGCCTTTTTTGCTTTTTTTAAAGAGACAGAATGATTTCATTCCACTAGAACAGCAATATATTAGAAGCCTCTGTGTTTGGCCAAGGAGGAGACAAGGTTTCTGAATTAAGGAGAACAAAGGAAAGGGGTAAAAATCCTGAATAAAGTAAGAAAAATACTGATCGTACATTCACTTATTAGGAAGGAAACTTCGATGATCAAATAGATTCTGAAGGTGGAGTTCTACTCCCTTCTCAAAGTACAAAATAACTAGTTTTCTTATATCATGCTAATAAAGTTCTTCAGAAAAAAAAAAGTGGTTCTAATTGTTGTCTGCCTTCAAGTTGTTTCTGATTTATGGTGACCCTAAGGTGAATCTATGACAGGCTTCTCTGGGGCTGAGAGTGTGTGACGTGCCCAAGGTCACCCAGTGGGTTTCCATGGCAGAGTGGGGAATAGTCCAATGCTCAAACAATTTTGTGCTCAATCAAAACAGAAGAAATTTAAGTCCAACTGAAATCAAATTTTATATCTATCTATCTATCTATCTATCTATCTATCTATCTATCTCACATATACATATATAAAATGTTTGGATTGGTGATTGTTTTCAACATCCCAAAAGAGCAAACCAGTCATATGTACTCTAGCAATCTCAGTTTCACTGTTCAGTTATCTCCCTACAGATATGGCTGAGCCAATCCAGCAACTGACCAGAAATAACCACCCTCAGGAGAGAGAAAATGTCCCCTTTACTCTGATACACCGCAAAGAGAAGGTAATCTCTATACTGATGCACACGTTATTGTTATCTGTTGTTGCTGCTGTGTGCCTTTGAGTTGTTTCTGATTTATGGCAACCCTAAGGGCATCTCTCATAGGGTTTTCTTAGCAAGATTTATTGAGAGGAGGCTTGCCATTGCTTTGTTCTAAACTGCTGAGAGAGTGTGACTAGCCCAAGGTCAGCCAGTGGGTTTCTATGGCTGAGCCACAGCATCGTGGTCCCTCAGAGTCCTGGTCCAGCACTTAAACCACTGTTAGCATGCTGGCTCTGGTTTCCGTGGCACTCCCTTCCTCTGAGGCTCAGAGAGTGTTACTTGCCATAGGTCACCCAGCGGGTTTATTTTCAACTTCTGTACTACCAACTGTTTTAACCTGTATTTTGTTTTTAAATTATGTTGTAAGTCACATTGGGTTCCATATTGGGAGAATTTTATTCTCCATTTGGGCAGTCAAGTACACAGTGATTCTGAGCAAAAAAATTACTTACTCAGACACACCTGCACATGGGGATACACGTTACTGGTAGAAATTAGATACTGCTAGTCATAGGAGCAGGTTTATGATCATTTCTCCTTACAGTCATGAGATATAGATCCAGTATTTGCTTTAGTCTGCCACTGTGGAAGACTTCAAGGGGGAAAGGCATGAAATGTTTTCACTGGTGACATAAACCTTTCTCTCCATTACCTTCTTCTTTCCAATCTGGAAAGAACTGAGGAACCGTATTCCAGTTCAAGTATTACTTTTTTCTTGTTACAAGTCATCTCAGATTACCACAAGTAGTGCCCAGCTGTGTGTGTACAGAACATGCTTGCATCGGATAGGTGACGGCCTTTAAAAGAAGTATTTGGGGGAAAAGATTTCTAATTTTTTAAAAACGTTTGTTCCATTCATACATAGATTCTTAATAAAATATACTTCCTATATATCAAATATAATTTTAGGCCAAACAAAGTGACTTGCAGCCTCTAAAGGGTGCATTTTTCATACCACCCCTGCAAATCCCCATTCCCTCCCCAGCCAAAAAAAAGTGACGAGAGGGTTTCCATGGCTCAAGACTTCCAGAAATTTTATAGCTCTTGCTAACAGAAATAATTTGGCTCTGGATTAGCATTGATGTTGTTAAATGAATTCCTCAGTTCTTTGTTTCTAAGATACACTGTAGTAGATCTTATTTCTTCTTTTCTGGAGACTCCTCGTGAATTACTACTGATATAAATGAAAAAGGTATATTATTTAAATTTGCAGGAAAAGATATTCCAACTAAACATTAGGAAGAACTTCCTCGTGGTAAGAGCTGGCCAACAGGAGACTGTGGTGGAGTCTCCTTCTTTGGAGGTTCTTAAACAGAGGCTGGATGGCCGTCTGTTGGGAAAGCTTTGATGGTCTATTCCTGTATGGCAGAAGGGGGCTGGACTGGATGGCCCTTGGGGTCCTTTTAACTCTATGATTCTATAAAAGAGATTGTAACATTTTACATCTGCCATCACATGGCACTGACCTGTTAATTAGGTTGCATTGATCTGAATTTTGTAATATTTATTTCATCACTGTACATAGGACTTTCTGTATCCACAGTGCCATCTGAAAATGGAAGGAGGGCTGTCTTATTGAGGTCTAGCATAACACTTCTGGATCAGACGAAACATATCCATCAAATCCAATGTTTCAGCATCCCTCTCTCTCTCTGCCGTATTCCTTAGGAAACTCACCACTGAGGGATGAATCTATCTTCAGTTCTTTGCACTCACTTGTTAATAAGCTGTCCCTGAACAGAAATATAGCGAGTTAAGGATTATCCAGAGAAGACAGCCTAAGCTTCTCATAGCTCACAAGGGATTAACCTCTCACAGGCTGGGCAATGAACTCCTCTGAAAGTCTATTGACGAAGCAGAGAGGACCTTCTGAGATGCAGAACAGGGAAGAACATTTCCTTAGACAGGATGCTCAAGTTTAGCTGAAGCACAGCTATGTCTATGTCTATACAGAGAGAGAGAGTCAGAAAATAGTGTTCAGATGAAGGGATGACAGCACCAATCTTTTTCTGGAAAAAAAAAGAAAAAATCTTTCTGCTGTCTTATCTTAAATGTAAACTTTACATAAGATCTGTTGTTACTCAGTCTTCTCCTGACTGCAAAGTTTTGCAGCCTAATATATAAACTATTTGAGGTGGTATAAAAGAAACAGAAATATGTTATTGGACATATCTAAGATAACAAAATCATCACCATCATCTATATGCCACCTTTTCCTCAAACTGGGAAACGATGTGGTTTATTTAAATCATTTTAACTACTATCTAGAGCACATTCAAAAACAAATGTGTATGAGTTAGAAAATAAAGGATTCTTCATTATTCATAAAGCTGGTATTTCAGATTCTGCAGTGTTTTCTTTAAACCAGTTCAGAGTTTTGGCTACTGCCTATTTACTGAATGGACTTAATCACAATGTTAGTTGCAATGCATTGTGCTGAATGTAACCCAGCCACATTAATTTCAGAACTTTTTAAAATCCGCAGCTTGGGGAACTTCTTTATGAAAAACGCCACTATGGAAAGTCTAAATGGGCTTGTGTCAAAGTAGAAGAGGAACAGTACGAACAGAGCATATGCCTTGGATTCATGAAGATTATGAGATACATTTGTGAGCAGAATTCCTCAGGTAATAAACATTTGTTCATATATGTGCATATGCGGAAGAGAAAACATAAGAGAGAAAGCAGAGAGTGTGTGTGTGTGCACACACGCACGCATACAAGCCCTCATTGCTTGAAGTCCAATAGTTCTGCATTTACCATCCTCATCCTACATAAAGGAAGGGGGAAAACAAACCATCATCTCCTCCCACCATGTGGAAAGTCCCCAAATGTTGCATTTTTACTTGGTGGTCCATGTCACATTTGGTGTCAAAAGCTGCCTAAAAGGTACAAAGATATATATTTCAAAAATCTGCCAGCTTCCATGCAGTTTTAATTAGGTGATTAAGTCACTGAACTATGGAGGCGGAAAGTGACGGATTGCCCTTTGCTTTCCTCAGGTCTGTACTTGGGAATGACTATTCCCATAGTGACCATTGTCCACACAGGTGAAAACGCACCAGACATCACCAGGCTGGTGACAGTCGCGTACTACCTCCCCCGTGAGCTGCAAGAGCAACCGCCGGAGGCCTACGATCCCGATATCGTCATTGAAGAGTGGCCTCCAGCCACTGTTTATGCCAGGTAAGAGTCACTTCCTGCCTGCCTGTCAGAATGCCGGGGCTGGCGACTTAAGGCCTTGTAACAGTACTTTGCAAATAGCACAGTCCTAATGAGCATACTTAATGAGGCCTAATTTAGGCTCTGTCATCTGCCTAATAAACCAGGAGTTATTAAACTAGGAAGGACTGTTTTGCTCGCGTACTCCCTGCTCCTCTCCTCTCCTCTCTCAGCTGCCATCACAGGTCATAGCTCAACAGCAGAGTCACAACCTTTGATGTAGAATATCCCATGGTCTTTCCCTGACATCCCCAAACCCTAGGGAGCGGCTGACAGGCAGTGTCAACAATACAAGGCTGGAAGAACCTGTGGTCTGACTCAGTCTCAGGCACCATTTCTTAGGCTACTTGATGTGACAAAATGGCAATTATTTTTTTTTCTAGTGTGGGGGACCAGCACTAGCTACAACCATTTCATTCTTTCCTGGAAACTTTCCAGGGACCAGCTGTCAATGGCTTAGGGTTTGGCACCCGTCGAGGGACCACTGCCTTGAAATGCACTGCTCTGAAGCAATTTCCTCTACTGTTGTCATGCTACATTTCTGAGGATTATTAAACACAGTCTCTGTTACTTCCAAGCCAGTCAGCTACAGTTTACACTCTGACGACAACCTGTAAGAGAGGGACTGTGTAGACGCAACACTCATTCTCGGTTTACCTATTTCTCTTCACCAAAATGTTTGCATATTGCCCTGTATCAGAAAAGGTGGGTTTGTCAGACAGAGAGTGCCGCATTTGAATACTCTAAATACAGCAGGCCTCCCATAACCACACGACCGATAGATGCAATTTCAGTCACCTGTGCTGGGATGCTGTCCTTTCACCTTTCCCTCTTCGCCCCTCACAGCCTTCCTTTCCTTGGCAGCTCTCCTCACCTTTCCTGTCCTCCTCCCGCTTCCAGTCAGCTTCCTCTCCCCTCCCTTGCCCCTATTTCTGTTTCCCGCCATCCTTCACTTCCACTCTCTCTCTTTCCTGTGGTCCAGCCATCTGGCAGTGCGTGGCTGGTTCTGCTTCCCTTCTACTGCGCTGTCCCCTCAGTTTACCACCCCTAGAGTTTGGTGTTAGAGAGCCAGCGTGGTTTGAGCCTCGGACTATAACCCTGGAGACCTGATTCAGTTCCCTGCTCAGCCACGGAAACTCACTGGATGACCTCAGACGCACACTCTCTGACCCAGAAAACTCCACGATCGTGTTTGCCTTAGTGTTGCCCTAAGTTGGAGATGACTTGAAGGCACACAACAGCAACAGAGTCAGCGATTCGTTCGATGCCCTGGTTGATCTGTGAAACAGGAAAATGACAGGGTAGCTCACACAGTTGCTTGCAAGTGCCCCTTACTTGCAAGCAGAACGCTGGTGTCTGGTGTGCGTTTTAAACAGTGCCTGACACTAATCCTGCAGGAACTGCATTGGCTTCCAGTTTGCTTCTGAGCTCAGTTCAAGGTGCTGGTTTTGACCTACAAAGTCCTGAACAGTTTGTGGCCAAGATATCTGAAAGACTACTTCTTCCCATAGGAGCCTGCCAGAAATTTGAAATCTTCAGAGAAGGCCCTGCTGAGTGTCCCAACACCTCATGAAGTTAGGCTGCTGGGTGCAGGGCTTTCTCTGCAGCAGCCCCTCAACTATGGAACCCCTTACTCAAGGAAGTTAGCCTGGTCCCACCTCTTTTGAGCTTCCAGCAGACAGCCAAAATGGGGCTATTCCAGGCAGACTTTAATGTCTGAAATCACTCAGTTTTAACTGTTTCAAAACAGGATTTTAGGATTGTTTTTATTTGATGGTTTTAAAAGGGTTTAAAGAGTATTTAAATGTGTTTTTTAAATGTTTTTATCTTTGTAGTAGCAGCCGTTGTGGGCTGGGAGCTGCAATAAGGATGAAAGAAAGAAAGAAAGAAAGAAAGACAGACAGACAGACAGACAGACAGACAGACAGACAGACAGACAGACAGACAGACAGAAGGACTTGCAACATCCTAGACATGTCAGGTCTAAGTCCAGTGGGTACTTCAATTACTGTGTATAATCAGTCACACATTTACATAAAACTTACTAAGTTTGCCTAGATTTCGTGCGTCTGCTCTAGCTGGGACTAACCATAGGATTAAGTCCTACATGATTCCACATAATTCTTTGGTTTAAAAAAAAAAATTAGGAGCAGTTAGTTTCTAGCCTTTATGGCCTCAGAGATGGATTTGAATGTGAAAGAATGACTCAACAATAGCTCAGGTACAAGTCTGACATAACAAATCAAATATTCTTTTTTCAAATGCATCATTAACAGGGGCTTCAGAGGAGTCACTAATGAAGGTTCCATCACAAGAGAAATAAATTTGCTGGGAGACCTTCTGGAGACTCCAGAGCTCTGTTTGCAAGATACCTTCGTAGTGGCAGGTTACACCAATCCAGCCGCTTCAAATCGACTGAACGAAATATGGTTTCTTGAAAGACCATAAGCTGTTCGTGAGCTATGAACAATTCACAGATCGCCCTCAGAATGTGCAAGTGAATCCTAACAAGTCACCAACAAAGCCTGACAAACCAGCTCCCTTCCTTGTAAAATGTGAAATGTTTACTGCCTCTTTGCTGCAGATGTTCTTCTCACTGCTGCTACAGCTGTGTATAGTCATTGTTAAGATTTTTTTCTAGCATTTTCCCAAAATGAGGGAAACTAAACATGAAACAGGAGGGATGATATTCAGTATGCAGAAGAATCAAGTGTTCTGTTACTTGCTATGTGAAGTTTATATAACGGTTCTAAGGGAGGTTATCCAGATGGTACTCCTTTTATAGAGTCATGTAGAATCTTTGAAGGGGCCAGAAGGGCCATTTAGTCCAACTCCCTCTCTCCATGCAGAAATACACAAATAAAGCACTCCTAAAAGATGCCCATCATCCAACCTCTGTTTAAAGACCTTGAAAGGAGACTCAACCATCTCTCAAAGTGAGTCTATTCCACTGCTGAACAGCTCTCATAGTAAAAAAAAAAGTTCTTCGTAATGTTTAAGTGGAACAATTTGAATGCACTAGAATTCTCAGTCTCATTTCTAGAGCAGCAGAACACAAGCTTGCCCTGTCTTCTACATGACATCCCTTCTAATATTTAAGTATAGGCATCTTGTCCCCTCTCAGTCTTCTCTTCTCCAAGCTAAACATACCCAGCTCCCTTTGATCGTCTCAGTTGCTCCCCTCTGGATACACTGAAGCTTGTCAATATTCTTCTTGAACTTTGATACTCAGAACTGGGCACAGGATTCCTCCGGGTGAGGTCGGACCCAAGCAGAATATAGTCGCATTGTTACTTCCCTTGATCAGACACTATGCTCCTGTTGATGCAACCTTTTTATAGACGTTTTCCAGTCTATATTCACAGCTGACAATGAAAGCTGAACAAAATTTTGAAACTTATCTGAGTTAACAGAACACTTTGAGATGAACTTGTTACCACTGAAAACAGTAAATGATAGAGAATCAAAATCCAAAGAGATGTTTAATACTAAATGTACAGATCTCCTCCAGAGGAGGAATCCAGAGGAGGGCGACCAAAATGGTGATGGGTCTGGAGGCCGTGAAGCCCTATGAGGAATGGCTTAGGGAGCTGGGGATGTCTAGTCTGCAGAAAAGAAGGTTAAGAGCAGACATGATAGCCATGTTTAAATATTGGAAGGAATATTATGTTGAGGAGGGAGCGGGCTTGTTTTCTGCTGCTCCAGGACCAGGACAAGGAGCAATGGATTCAAGCTGCAGGAAAGGAGTTTCCACTTGAACCTCAGGAAGAACTTCCTGATGGTCAGAGCTGTCTGGCAGTGGAATAGGCTGCCTCAAGGGAGTGTGGTGGAGTCTCCTTCTTTGGAGGTTTTTAAGCAGAGGCTGGATGGCCATCTGTTGGGAATGCTTTGATGGGTGTTCCTGCATAGCAGAGGGTTGGACTCGATGGCCCCTGGGGTCTCTTCCAACTCTGTGATTCTCTAACACTCAGTAAAGTGGAGTCCAAGTTAAAACATTAGAGGCAGACACCAGATGTGGAGCTGCAACATTTTGCTTTATTCAGACCTCTTTCCGAATGCTCAAACTTGAGAACTCTGCTCAGATAAAATGTTATTTGCATTCCATTCTTCCTCAGAAAGCTCCCAAGGCACGAAAGGATTTTTCAAAAATTGTATACAAAGAGGGTTTGGTTCAGAGATTTGGATTTTTAAATATATATTATATAAAAATATATGTATTACGTTTATGTTTTAGGGAATTTAAATTTTGAGATTGAGATATTCTGTGACCTGTGAATTTTAAGAGCAAAACAGTAGGGTACTTGTTAAGTCACTCTTTCTTAACATAGTTCTTGGAACTATTTTTTTAAAAACTTTGAGAAGCTTGCATTTTGATCTGCTAAGTATTTTAATAACCTCGAAATATCTCCACTGAAATGGAGTACCATTTGCTCTTAAAAAAAAAGAAGCAGCAGCAGCACGCCCTCCTGCTCACCATGAGTATCCACAGAGCTGTTGCAAATGTATTAATTATTAATTTACAGAGACATTTCAGACGCTAGTGGCACTCCAGACAGAGTATGGATGTTGCCTAAATTTCCTAACACACTCTCCTAGTTGCCCACTTGAAGCACCAAGCTGCCCAGGGCTCCTGCACACATATGTGACTTTACAAACACGCACATCCACTTTATCTTTTCCTGACCCACAGTAAAATCCCAGATGGCAGGATAATGTCATGGAGGAGCAGTTGAGGTGATCACCAAGATGCTGAGATACACCAAGCCCTGGCCTTATACTCTGCTTACTGGCTTTTCTTTAAACAGCTGCATGGAGACATGGAAAAGCACTGACTGCCAATACTCGAAGAACACTTCAGACTGAACAAAGGAGTATTTCAGAATGTTAACAGCAGTTTTCAGCTCCTGGCATTGACAGTCATTATATCATTGTAACTTGTGATGTAAATCATTTTGAAGTCTATTTATAATTATTGGGTTCACTGAAGTACTGGTTTCTCTGGAAAAAAATACAGAGTTTTTATGCTTTGCTAATTGACTTACTGTTGTTTTGTTAATTGTTGAGGTGAACATCAGTTGACTTACAGTAGAGGATGGAAAAGTCTCAGGTACTTGCAACTGGGAAGTATGTGAAATATTTACTAATACCACCTTTGTGCATACAGCTGAAGGTAAATTCCATAAAAATTCAAAAGCTGAAGAACTGGGGTAAGAGGGACCTGGCACACATCCATGAAAGTGCCTAGTCCACCTGATGTGGTTTCTCTCACTCAGATCCAGGACACTGCTACCCTACATGACCACCAAAACAACCACAGAACAGTTAGTAGAGACAACTACTGTTCTTATGTATCTTCAACTCAGGTTGGCTTTAAAACAAACTCATCAGGGGGCTTTCTTGGCAGAATTTGTTCAGAGGGGGGCTTGCGAGTGTGACTTGCGCAGTGGGTTTTCATGGCTGAGTGGGGATTTTAACCCTGGTCCCCAGAGTCCAATGATCAAACCACTTAACTATGCTGCTCCTAAAGACAGGGTCCTCTTGGCAACATTTTTTCAGAGGGGGGCTTGCCTTTGCCTTCCTCTGAGGCTGAGAGAGTTGGGACTTGCCCAGGGTCACCCATTGGGTTTCCGGTGCCAAATGGCGATTTGAACCCAATGTCTCCCAATGTCCTAGTACAACACACAAACCACTGCACTTTCCCCCTAGTAGAGATGATCCCTGCTCTTTTCTACATCTGTTCAGTCAAGTCTGTCATTCCAAACAAGAGTTTTACTTCACAGTAGACTTGCTTCAGCAGGAAGCGGGAGAGACAGATTCTCCACATGGTGAATATCCAAGTTTGTTTTGCTCACAGTGAAGAGGGAAGTGCTAACAAGTTAGTGATTCAGCCCATTTACGTAGTATGCATTTGAAACGCTTGCGCGCTTCACTTAGTGGATGAACGGTTTATTCTTCAAGATGGACATAAAGTACATGGTTATACGAAACTGCCGCATTTCCGTTCATTCCAGAGGGGCTCGTTCAGTAGGCACCCTGGCTCCACCACAATGAAGGCAGTTCTGTGGAACACATAGTGTGTCTTTAGGTCGACGGTGCCCTGGCTCTTATTAACAGCCACAGTTCCTAACACATACGTGCATTTATAAACAGGGTTTTTGTCTATTAATGACAACCAAGCATTTGGCTATTTCTTTGGCTATATTTTACAGGCTGGCAAGAAACAAAGTATTTAATATATTGCTACCTCCTTTATCAATGGAACATGTGCTTTATTGCATGCATCGTTGTGTTAGCCTATTTCTTCCCGTGATAATTCAGACTGAAGTTTCACATTCTGGATGGTGTGGACTAAACTGAATCCTTAACCTCAATGGGAGGAAACCCACTGGACCAGCCGGGCTTGATAAATCAAGCATCGTTTGAGTCCCACTGATTACTCCCTGGAGCTTTTCAGAGAGACAGTAGGATACACAATTTTTGAAAAAACAGTTCTTTAGAAAGACTTGGGTCCTAAGAGAAGTTCGCTTAAGGAAGTTTCCCCCACTCCTTCCTTCTCTCCCTCCCTGCTGGAGTTGCCTTCCACCCCTAAAAAGACTCTCCCAAGAACGTGCGGACCTTGCTGAGAGATGGGGTACAGGAGGGGGTCTAGGAAGGAGAAAGGAAACCACCGTAAATTTACTTGCAGATTCCAGCTAAAGGGTTTCATGTTTTTGGCAGCACAGGTCGCCACTGGGTACCTTTACAGTGAATCATTTTGATAATCATATCCCAGTTTCCTAAACCATGGCTTCGAGAACTGGGGCCTTCTTATACAGGTCCTTCTCCACCCCTTGCACATCAATCCCCTTCCTAGCCTCTGACTGTGGTTGCCCAGATAGGACCAACAAGGGTGTTGTGTTGATCTCAGTGCTCCTCAGTTATCAAGCCATTTTATAAAATCAGCATGCACCCCACATGTCCCTTTCCTGACGCTTTCTTTCTCTGGCTTAAACCGGTGGCCTTCTGTTTTTGCAAGACCAAATACACAATTTTACATGAACAACTATCATAATTATATTGTGGTGGGAAAGAGGCGCATGTTATACCCTAGGTAACATGGAGGAATGACTTAACTTACGACCTCAAGCTAAACAGGAAGCAGACATACAACTGGATGATGTATTTGTCTATATTTCGACTGAAACCTTCTCCTTCAGACACTACTGGTCGGAGTGATTTAGATTAAGAGATCTGAGTCACATAGCATTAGCACAAAACATCACTAACCGATATGGCCCTCTCTCAAAAAGTAACTGCCATCAGTTATTCAGTAGGCTACCAAGCCAGGGGCCTAACAACACCAATCTTCTACAGTGCTAGACTTGACCCTAGTCTGGCCCTGTGAAGAGACAGTGCTAGGGAAGTACAGATACAGCTGGCCTCTACCCACCTTCAACAGTTTTCTGAAAACAACTATTCTTTCAACAGTCTCCTTCTCATCAGCTGTGGCATTTGCCTTGCCACACAAGGCAAGTTTTACCTTAAACTTGCCACACAAGTTTAAGGTAAAAACTGGCCACTTGATGCACTGACCACAGTCAAGGTATTAACTACAAAAGACTGCTGACATGCTTGCCCTGACATACTCCTAAATCATAGTTTTGTGTGTTGTTGATTCTTTAGTATTTCTTCAGTGTGTAAGACTGTCTCAAATACCCAGCTAGTGGAAATTTCAAAAGTCTGTAACCTAAATTAACTTTTAGATTAGAAAAGTTCAAGATGCAGCAACCAGGAAAGGAAGTGTCTTTGTTACAAGTAACTGTCTGTAACAGAGAAACCATCCCCAAGACTTATATTTTTCCCCTCAGAGTCGTGCTGTTTCTTGAAAACCAGCTAACTGCAAAACGCTCTAAGCTTCTGTCACTGAATTCTCTACAGAAATAAAGCAAAACCTTTGGTGATACACCCAGGGATGGCACTCAATAGTGAAATTCACCAAAAATGATTATATTCACCCACTGTTAATATTTTCTCTACCTGCCGACTTGGTTTTAGCTAGGAATTACATTTTTCTCCAGGATTTAAATACCACCAGAAAATACCTCAAAACAAACCCAGAGTCAGAAAATCAAAACAGCATTGTTTCACAGCCTGAAAGAGCCCAACTTCTTTCTCAGAATGAAAGATGCATTTAGTAAACTCAAATGGCTGCTCAACATATCTAACACTCTACCTCGACGTCTTTCCATTCTCATCCTCTCAAGTTCAAACCGGCCAACTCACCCTGATGTAAGCATTCTGAATTTCTGCCAATTCTCTTCCCAGAGGAACAACGCATTTTTCCACCCGCCGCTCATGAGAATAAGGCTGAATGTCCGGGGAATCTTCAGAACATAGTTCTATGTGTGAAATCAACAGGTTGGAAATAACTTGCTGGACAGCCTGTAAAGAGAAGGTGGGAAAATTATCATTGAACCACATTTCTCTTTGACTCACACCAGCATTGTAAAATCAGACGCATCGGAACACTTTTAGTGTTTCTCGTGCTTTATGTGTTCTTTTTGTTTTTGTCAATAATGGAGAAGGCCTTCTCTGTGGCTGCTCACAGATGCTTGAACTCCCTGCCAGAGAAGGCCAGCCTGTGTACTGACTGGGGCTGGTTAGAGGCCATATGACCCCTACCACCAGGTTGAAACAACTTCATCGCCTGCCAGTTTACTTCTGGGCACAATCAAAGTGCTGGTCTTATTCTTTGAAGCCCTGAATGGCCTGGATCCAGGCTACTTCAGAGGCTGTATCTCCCTATACAAGCCAGCACAAGTTTTAAGATCTTTTGGGAGGAGGCTTTTTCTCAGTCCAACCACCTCCAGAGGCACATTTGGAGAGGATGCAGGACAGAGCCTTTTCAGTGGCTGCTCCCAGGCTGTGGAACTGCCTTCCAGAGGAACTCTCGTTGCTCTCCTCCCTGAACTCTTTGCAGGGGGGGTGTTTAAATTGTAATTTATATAGCAATAGGGTATGTGAAGCTATGTGCTGTTCCTTATTTTATAATCTATCACTAATTATGTTTTAAATGTATCTTTAACTGATTTTAACAAGGGTTTTTAATACATTGTTATTTCATTCTTTTTAACTTTTGTCAAGTAAGATTTTAATTTAATCTTGTTTTAAACTTCTGGAAGCCACCTTGGATCCTATCCTGGGACAAAGGCAGGGTATAGATTCAGTAAATGAATAAGGTTAAGATGGTTGTTTCCTGGCTGTCCTTTCATCAGCTGAACAGGACTTTCTGCAGGTTAGGCCAAAAGCATTTTCCCCAGACTGCAGATGAAGGACAGGGACTGAGAGATGGGTGGATGGCAATTTATACAGGCCTGCCTGGAGGTGGCCTAAGGTGGAGGAGGCCAACTACTATGCCAAGTCAGTCCCTGTATTACAACAAGGTCTACTAAGTTACTGAAATCTCCTTTGGGTTTACAGGTTGAGTGTCCCTTATCTAAAAATCTGAAATGCTCCAAAATCCAAAACTTCTGAAAAGCGGGACCTGTCTTCTTCCTGTAGAGAACATGAGGGAATTACAAAGGCTGTCTTGGGATCCCAGGCACATGCTGCTTGCAAGTTTTCTCAGCCATCTTGGTGCCTTTTTTGCCCCTTTCAACTTACTTTCCAAGCAGCATGCACAGTCCCAAGTGAGCCTCTGTAATTTCCTCATGTTCCTTATAGGAAGAAGGCACAAGAAGAACTGACACAAGAGTGGACCCTGCATCAAAAGAACAGTGTATAATCTCATTATGTACATGCAAATATTCCAAAATCCCCTAAAATCCAAAATCCGAAACATCCCAGCCCCAAGGATTTCAAATAAGGGATACTCAACCTGTACTTCTTTATTACTTTTATTTATTTAATTATTTTATATCCTGCCTTTCCCCTTGTACGGATCCACAGTAGCACAAGTTGAGCCTCATATGCACATACACCTCATATACACAAGCTAAGTCCCAAGCAAGGCCTTTTACTTAGATTTTTCAAACAGCAGACTTCTTTTGGGAGGTAAGGGTAGCTGCCTTCACCCTTTTAGGGACAAAAAAATTACTGCTGCCATTTTATAAAGGTGGATAAATGATTTAAAATTGATCAAGAGCACCCTGATTGTACCTTTCATTTTTAAATAACTACACAGTATTTTTTTAAAAATATTGCTGGATCAAAATGTTTATGCACTTCCCTCTAGGGCTGGTCAGATATTCAAAGAATGTGCAATTCTGCAAGACCGTTCAAGCCAGTCAAAACCAATATTCTTTACCCAAAACAGACTGCAGAAATAAATCTAAAATAAATCCAGGTCAAAACAGCATGGGAAGGCCAGGTGTGCACTGGCCAGAAAATCTCTGGTGTATTTCCCCCTTCCCAACTCGGCTAATGGAATGGTCTTTGCTGGGAACCACCTTTTCCCACCTGGAAAATCAAATCCATTTGAAAATATGTAGCAAAAAGAATCAGAATGACAAGATTGCAAGAAACATGCAAGGAATTACACCGCTATTTTTTAACAGCCTTTGACATGCATTCTGCACAACCGATAAGAAAGCCAATGCAAGCCTCTTCCTTTCACCTTCAGTCCCACAAAAAAACAGGGATGGACTGACCTTTGCATTGCTGCCAGGTGTGGCAGTTAGAGCCAAGATTCGGAACTCTTTGGTATATTTGCACAATTCTTTCACAACCTGGGGAGGAAAAAACTTTCATTACCACCAATGTCTTTATATTGCACTCACACATCTTTTGACATGTTAAAGCAAAATCTTTTAACATATTATAGTAAAATTCAGTAAGGCAAGTTCCCATGAAACAGAAATAGATATTGAAAAGAAATTTAGATTTTATAGAACGATATTGTTTCAAACCCTGTGGGAGGCAAATTTTTACACATGAAGTTTGTATCTACTTTGGGGATGTGGTGAAGAAACTTATGTTCCTGGAAGCACTGCTTAAGTGCCAAGGTATCACTAGAGGACAAAGAACAAGTCGTCTCCAAATCAGCTCCTTCAAACTTATCCAGAAGCAGAGCAAGGATCTGAATCAGGGCTGCTCCTACCATATAAACTTCCCACACGCAGCTGGCTGTGCAAGACATAAACTATACTACTGAATACTACACTACTGAGCGGGGTCTTCCCAGAATCTTGAAGAAAAGACTCAGAAGGGTGAGGGAAACATATTAATTCACATCTAATTACGAGCCTGGGAAACAGAGTCAGTGTCAAGATCCACAGAACTTTCTCTTTTAAAAAGGTTTTTTTCTTACACGATGCAGTCACCTTTTTTAGCTTACACGTAAACACTGAGAACCAGTTTTATAATTTTCACTTGGAGCACAAGACCCAAGTGCCATCTAGTGGCACACAAAGAGCCCAGAACGCTGCTGTTTATCATCTTATTGTAGAACTAAAGTAGTGTGATTAGATAAAAGCTTGAATAAGAAAATCCAACAGGTTGCTCAGCACATGAATGAACGATTCCAGGTTTAAAAAAACCCAACAGTGTCTTTTGTCTTCCCCACTTTTCTTCCACTTGCTTAGAATGGTTTACACAGAGAGCCAAACTTCCCCACAGCAGAATGAACCTCTATTAAGCGCAATGATGAAAGACCATCTAAAATGCCTCTTGGTCATTTCGCTTCAAACATGCCACCATTACTGTATTGTTTTAAAGATCCTCCACAAACCAAGAGATTGCATGCATAATTTAACTTTAACTACACAAACATACAGTGCAGCAGACACTACCTGACAATAGGCATAATTCCCCAGAGCTCTGTGGGCCTCATCAATAACCAGGCACTTAATTTCGGCTGCAGGACATATCCCACGGGAGAGATCGTTTGTCATGATTTGAGGAGTGAGAAAGAAGACCCTCTTGCTGCGCCAGATCTCCTTCCGATCCGCAATTTGGGTGCCTCCTGAAACAACAGAAGCCAAGGTCTGTCCCAGTGCTAAAAACACACACATTGGCAAGACATGGAAGTTTCATTCGGTGACCCAAGAGAATGACATGTTCCAGCTGACTCTGCTGTCCTCAGATTCGTTCACATCCTGACTCCTACCCAGCCAAGAGTAGACTGATATTTGACCGCAGGACATTTCTACAAAAGCTTCTGCTACAAACTTCTTGCTTTCCCCCGGTCTCCAGGGCACTACGAGATCCCTTCGTGTACTCCCACAACCATGTCTTTGCATATCCTTTATGTGAAGTCATGCAGCAGTTTGGGCAATTCATCCCAGAACGTCAGAAACCTCGAGGTGGAAGAGACCGCAAGGGCCAGCCAGTCCAACCCCGTCCCACCCAGCAGGAAGACACACCCAAAGCGGTGGGCCTTTCGGCCTCTGTTTAAAAACCTCCGAGAAGGCGTCTCCGCCGCCCTCCAAGGCAGCGCGCTCTGCCAGTGAACTGCGCTTGCCACCAGGACGCTGGCGAGATGGAACACGTCCAAGAGAGGGTGCCGAAGACGGTAAAAGGCCTAGAAACCACACCCTCGGGGAAGGAGCTGCTACGTTGGGCCTGGAGAAGAGACAGGGATAGGGTACGGCCGTCTTTAAACATCCGGAGCCCCGGCCTCACGTGGAAGAGGAACCTGCTTTTCTGTGTGGCTCCAGGGGACAGGTCCCAAAACAACGGCTTCAAATTACAAGAAATGAGATTCCAATCAAGCTTTAAGAAAAACCCAGGCAGTAAGAGCTCTCTGACGAACTAGAACCATCTGGCATGTCCACACTGTAATAGCGCTATGATTCCACTTTCAACCTCCTACGGAATCCTGAGGCTTGCCGTTTAAGGAGAGGCCTCTAGACTTCTCAGCCAGGAAACTACAAAGCCCGGAATTCCACAGGCGGTTGAAACAGCAGCGCTGTAACAGGCAGCGCAGCGCAAGGCCACAGAATCGCGGACCTGGGAGAGACCGCGAGGGCCGCTGCGCCCGACCCCTCCGCCGCGCGGAAGGCGCGGCCCGCCGCTCTCGGCGGACGCCCGCCCAGCCGCTCCCCGGAGAGGGAGACCCCCGAGGTTCCCAGGCGGCGGCACGGGGCGCCGGCGGCACGCGGCTCGCGCCCTCGGGGGGCCCCTCCCGGGGCTCCACGTCCTAGCCTCCGGCGCGGCAGAAGGCGAGCTCGCCCCGTCCCCCACGGGCCACTTCCCCCCGAACGTTTAAGCGCGGAGCCCCCGCCCCCCGCAGCCCCCGCCCGCCGCCGCCCCCCCCGCGAGGCCTCCCGCGCGGCACCCACCGGTGACCTCGGCCATGTCCGCGGCGGGGACGCCCACGAGGCGGGCGCAGGCCCGGCGCTGCTGGGCCACCAGGGGCCTCGTCGGGGCCAGGAAGAGGACCTTCCCGCCGGGGAACCACCGGTAGAAGTTGTACATGACCACGGCGGCCACCAGCGTCTTCCCGAGCCCGGTCGGCAGGCAGAGGAGGGTGTTGGCCAGCAGCGCCGCCCGCGCCGCCCGCGCCTGGTAGGCCCGCGCCTCCACGCCCGCGCCCCCGGGGAACACCCACAGTCGCCCCGGCGCCCCGCCGATGAAGCCCCCGGCGCCCCGCGCCCCCGCCGCCGAGGCCTCCGCCGCCTCCTCCTCCGCCGCCTCCTCCTCCGCCGCCGCCGCCGCCAGCACGAGCGCCTCCTCCTCGTCCTCCGGGGCAGGCCGGGCCCCCCACGCCTGGAAGAGGGTGGCCTGCCGCCGGCATCGCCCGCCCCCGCCCTTCATGCCGCCGCCGGGGCCGGGGCCTCCCCCTCAGGCGGCGGGCCCGCGGGCGCCGTCTCGGGCAGAGGGGCTCCTCCGCCGTCGAAAAGGCCGCCGCGCGCCGGGCGCCGCCCGCGAGCCTGGCGATTGGCTGGCGGGGCTCGGCGGGGCGGTGCCTCGCGCGCCGGTTGGGCGCGCCGGCCTCCTCCTCTCCCTTTCGCGGATGGGTGCTAGAGGTATAACCGAAGAACACGAGGAGGCGCCGTCTTTTCGGTCAAGGAAGTGTGGGCGAGCTGCTGCCAGTCGTGACTGTGGATCCTATTGGTCGACTGTGTGCATCCCCGAGTAAGTGAGCGAGGTTTTAATGCCGCGGGTTCCAGGCCGCCTCCAGCAACAGTTGTTCTACAGTTAAAGAGCACTGAATTAAAATCACGTGGCTTACTTCATATCTCTATGTGCTGCACTGCGTCCGCAAAGGTACGCCTCCCGGCACGCTTTGCACGAAGCTATTACCAAAAGATAGGCGTATGAGTTTTCCCCGCCCTTGTCGCGTGAACTTTGTTTCTTCGATAGCAGCCGCTAAAAGACCGGAAGAGAGAAAGAGATGGAAAGAAAGAAACTACCAAGTCCGGCTCTAGAAGCTGCTTCCGGCCTCGGAACTACGTTACCCAGACTGCATCGGGACCCACTTCCGTAAGCCAGCTCTACGGGACCGTCCCGTTGGCCAGTTGCCTTCCACGCACGGACTACACTACCCAGTGCGCCTCAGGGGACCCGAAGGAAAAGTCGTGCGGGCGACGGGCAGAGGCAGCTTGCCGGGGCTGGCTGGGAAAGGTAGTCCGCGCGCCGTGAGGGGCGAGCGCGGGGCCGAGCGTTGAGGGCGGGGCGGCGGCGGCGGCGGCGGCGATGCGATGGAGGTCCCCGCGCGGCCCTGGAGCGCCGAGGAGCTGCGGAGCGAGGCGCTGCCCAAGCGGGAGATCGTCCGGTTCCTGCAGGAGCAGGCGGCCCACCGGGTGAGCGGCGCGGGCGGGAGGCCCGGGGGCGGCCCGGGGGCGCCGTTCACACGTGCGCTCGCGGGCAGCGGGCGGGGGAGAAGGGAGCGGGCCGCGCTCTCCGGGGCGGCCTCCGGGGGCCCCCGTTTTATACAGTTTACGTTTTCTTTAATTTTGGGATCGGTACAACAAGCGCACAACGACGCAACAGTACAGCAAAAAACCCTCTCAGCCGCCCCAGCTGACGACACGTGTTGTTGGCCCCCGAAGGGTGCTCGGTGCTTTGCGGGGTGTTCCGCGAGACAGCCCTGCTCCGGGGAGGAGGACTCAGCCGCCGCCCTTCTCGCGGGGCCCGCCGGGCCCGCCTCCGCTGGGGAAGTAGGCCGCGCCCGCGCTGGGCCGTCACGGCGCGATTATTCCGCTCTCAGCCTCCTACGGAATCGTGGGGTTTGCAGTTTAGGGAGGGGCCGGGCCGGGCCAGGTCCCTCCCTAAACTGCAAACCCCACGATTCCGTAGGAGGTTGAAAGCGGAATAATCGCGCCGTGACGGCCCAGCGCGGAAACGGCCTCAGAGAGGCTGCCTGCTCTCAGCTTTCTTGGGAGCAAAGAAGGGGTGTTTCAAGCCTGTTTTGGGCTTTGCAAGGGGTCTCGTGTTTGAGGATGACTGGTGGATAATGAATTTGGAAAAGGAACTTGACCTCCCCCTGCGAATAAGTAAAAGTAAATAACGAAACACCCCCCCCTCCCCCCAGAAATAATTTGGGAAATTGGGACTGCTGTGGAGCGGCGTCTCCTCAGGAATTAGGAATGGGCAAGCCCTGAAAATATTAAAACGACAGTTGCCATTGAGCTCTCCCAGGAATAATGGGAATTATTTTTGCTATTGCTACTATTGTTATTATAATTAGTAGTAGTAGTAGTATTGACTCATAATTATTACTATATATTATGATATTGTTATTGCCATTATATTTACTTATATTTATATTATATACCATCTGTATACATGGCGCCAAAAGCAGTGAGTGCTCTCTGAAGTATCTGTGTCCGTGCAGTAGGGGGGAAATGATGACACAATTGTACCGTACAACAATTATCCAGATAAAATACAAAAAAAATACAATACTAAGCAAGCCGACAAGTAACATGTACTCAAAAATGCGCAAGGTTTCAAAGCGGTGTTAAACTCAAATTCCAAAAGCTTTTGAAAACAAGAAAAGTTTTAAATTCAGATTTAAAAACAAGCGGGAAAGGAGCAGTCTGCAAACATTCAGGGAAACCATTCCAAGGGTATGGAGCAGTGGGTCGGATTAAATGATAAAGAAGTGGAAAATAAAGGCTGTCGGTGCGTTCATTTGCAGGTGTTATTGTTGAGTCCGGATTTTGGGAGGAGGGAGGGATAGAAATAAATATAATTGATGACAACAACGGCAGTAATAATAGGGCAGCTTTCCTGGTCAAGGGCCATTTCCGCACGGGACTGTTCGAGCGCTACGATTCCACTTTCAACGTCCTATGGAATCCTGGGGTTTGCAGTTTCGGGAGGGGCCGGCCGGCCCCTCCCGAAACTGCAAACCCCAGGATTCCATAGGACATTGAAAGTGGAATCGTAGCGCTCGAACAGTCCCGTGCGGAAATGGGCAAGGACTCAACGTAGTTTGCAGACCTCCCTTCAAGGGGAAACGGTGCTCGCGACGGGCTTCGTATTTAAGGACTTTTCAACGATAACGGGTGGGGAAATGATTCTGCCCGCTCCTGCAGTTAGGCAAAATCAATAAGACCCTGCCTGCCACCGTCGAGCCCCCCCCCCCACCTTACCAAGAGTTCCCGCAGGAGACCCAGCGCTGAGCCAGGGGGTGGACCCGCTGGCCCTTTCAACCTCTGGGGAGCTAGGCTTTCTTTTTCCCCACCCAAAACGGTCACAACGAGCAACTTCCCCACCCTGCGAGAACGACAGCCAGCGCAGCAAAACAGTTCAAAAACAGACTGTCGAAAGGTCTGGGTGAAATGGCCGTAGCTGGGATCCAGATCGTGGAATTACGCGAAGCGGCCCTGCGTGGCACGCGCCACTTTCTCCCGTGGTCTCTTGCCGGTTCATGGAATTTTGGACAGAGTCTGGTCACCGGTGGTCGAAAACCCCTGTCGGTGACATCCTGTAGACGGTGGAAGTGAGATCGTAATGGTGGTGGTCGTTATTAATTGTTAACGATACTTTTAATAGTATTATTAGCATCCCACCTTCGCCCTCAAACTTGGATCTTGGTTCTGGGGTAAAAGTGAGATCTCGTGGTTGATAATAATAGTAATAACAATGAGGCTAAAAACTGTCGATCAGTGCATAAGAGAACAAGCTGTATTATGTAATCGTTGTATAAGGTAACAATAGCAATTGTAGCCGTTGCTGCTGCTGTTGTTGTTGCCGCTGTTGGTGTCCCTCTGTGCCCCCACCAAGCAAGCCCGGGTGTCCCCTTTTGGCAGACTGGTCAGCCTGAGGGGAGACATCACCACCTTCTTTAAATACCTCAAGGGCTGCCCCAGAGAAGAGGGGGCAGGCCTAACGGTCTGAAGTTACAGGAAGGTAGGTTTCCGTTAAACATTAGCAGGAACTTCTTGGTAGCGAGAGCGGTTGGGCAGTGGAACCCATTGCCTAGAGAAGCGGTGGGGTCTCCTCCTGCAGACATCGACAAAAAGAGGCCAGAGTGCAGTCGGTTGCTGGGGGGGCTCTAGCTGGACATCCTGCAGTGAGCGGGGGTTGGACTCGGTGACCCAGGAGGGCCCTTCCGACTCTTCGGTTCTGTGGTCCCAGGGCAAGATGCAGAGATTTGAAGTGACGCAAACCCTGTTCAGCTCAGAAATTACTTAAGACCTTGTACGCTGTAACTGAACCCTGCACCTTGGTCAGCCAGGATCCCTGGGCTGCAGACACTTTGGAAAAGGGCCAGGTGTTAATAATAGCCGTGTCCTTCAGAGTGCCCGTCGGCTCACTGCCTCTTCTCTCCCGCTCTTTCCTGTGCTGCGGCTGGGCTTCACACATGCCTGAGGACTATTCCTGTCCGTAAATTGTCCACAAATTCTTCCTTGAAAGGGGGCCTTGGCTGGGAGTTACCTTCTGAGGCTCTGGGATTGTGGGGTGGAGGGGAGGCAGCAGGAGTAACTTGGTGATAGTGGGGAGAACTGCATTGCCCGGATGTGATAGAGTTTAAGCCTAAATTAATTCCACAATGTAGAATGCCCAGCTTACTCTAAATCATGTGGCAGTCGAGGAAAATACACGGTTCTTACATGGCGCAGAACTAATTTTTGGTGTGTTTTCACTTTCAGTTCCTTGCTGAACACAAATTACTCGGGCAGATAAAAAACGTGGCCAAGACTGCCAGTAAGGATCAGTTAATCACAGCCTACAACCAGCTTTTTGAAACAAAGGTAAGGTGCCTCCCTTGTATGAGCACGGCTTAGTAACAGAAATGGTGCCGCGTACGAGGTTCGCCCGCTTCTGTAGGCTCCTTGGTTCTGTGCGGGTTGGAGACGGCTGGCGCAGCCCAGTGGGCAGCGCTGGTCCCTTGCGTGCAGAAGTTGCCGGGCCCAGTCCTTGGCATTGCCGTTAAAATGGAGCTCAGATTGCAGAGCTGGGAAATCCCTTCCCCTCTCCCTCCCCGGTGACAAACTTAGCTTAGGTTGCAGCGGGATTGATAACAGCTTTACGTGTTGACGTGTGGGTCGAAGGCTTTCTGTGTCAAGTCATTTGGAACTGAAATGCTGTTGCACTACATTGGTAGCCTTAGGCTAGCTATCACATTCAGCCTCAGTATGGGAATAATAACAACGCTGGCTTACCTTATAGGGACGTTGTATGATAATTGCATTGAGATAATATAACAGATTTGGCCAAAATATCCAAGACCTTGATATCAGTGCTAAGTGCCGCCGTAGTCTCTTTTGCAGTGGGGAATTGACTCTTCTTACAGCGGGTACATTTTCCCCTAGAGCTTCAAGGGCACTGAGAGTGCAGAGGAGGTGGCCGAACAGGTGAAAAATGTCAAGATTGATGAAGGCAAGCCGAAAGAGGCAAAGCACGAGGAAGCCGTTGATGAGGTGGGTTGAGGGAGAGCAAGCGGCTCGGTCACCCTTGGCAGATCAGAAGGCAGAAGTTAAAAGGGGTGGAGGGGTGGGCAGCCGTGCACCACAAAGCAGGGCCTCTTTCTGGGTGATGGAAGTGCCTGCGGGCCACTAACTAATTAACTAGAGTTAGTTTATTCTTAATTTGGGAATGCTACTAGAAAAAATATATATATAAACTGTTCTTGTAGTTATGGGGGCTGCCACCTGGAAAGGGCTGTTGTTTTTCTGGAAGTCCACGTGCTGCATGAAGATTTTGAGTGGGTGGGTGAATTTGAACTGGATCTCTGAAATTGCCTTCTTGGAGCTCTGGAACTCTGTTGCCCTGCAGGCCGGTCAGAGTAGTTGAGTTTTCCGGACATTTTGTGTGCCATGGTTGTGCTCGGACTAACTTGAACACACCGTGCATCTCCTCAGAACTGCAGCGCCTCCTTCGCAGTTTGGATTTTCTGTTTCATTGGTTCCACTGCAACATTCTTTGCATTTGTTCAGAAACAAGTCTTGCTTTGTTCAGTGGAACTTATTCCTGGGTGCATCTACATGTACAAAGCTGCATCCTTGGACAGTACTTGTTTCTAGCTTTCTTCCCTTAATGACTGGACACTCACAAAAGATAAGGAGGGAAGCCTGGAGGAGCTGGGCGTGTTCGGGCTGGTGAAGAGAAGAGGGAAAGGTGATGCGATTCCACTCTTTAAATGCCTCGAGGGCTGTCACAGAGAAGAGGAGGCAGGCCCGTTCTCCGCTGCCCAGAGGGTAGGACCAGGTTTGAAGGTACAGGAGGGTAGATTTCAGTTAAATGTTAGAAGGAACTTGTTGAGAATAAGAACTGCTGGACAATGAAAAAGAGAAACCAATGACCGATATAGGTGGTTCAGTCTTATTTCTCTGGACGTCTTCAGAAAGGGGCTGGACAGCTTCCTGCTTGGGGATGTTCTAGCTGGATTTCCTGCCTTGAGTTGGGGGAGGGGTGGGCTCTGGGGCCCCTTCCAGACCTACGATTCTGTTATTGCATGAGCTGTGTCAAGCAGTCCTTCGAGTGTCTTCCGTTAAATAGTGACCTTGATGTCAACCACGTTCTGCCTACTGAAAGGATTTTGGGTTCATTTCAGGTGGTGGTGAAGTTCAGTACCTTTGGAACAGAAAATGTGTGAGACAGTGGCTGATTCTCCTTCTCACTTCCAGGGTCCTCCAAAATACACCAAGGCAGTTCTGAAAAAGGGAGATAAAATCAACTTTCCGAAAAAGGGTGACGTTGTTCACTGCTGGTACACAGGGAAGCTTCAAGACGGGACTGTCTTTGATACCAATATTCAGACAAGTAAGTGAGCGGAAGGGACTGTTCGTTTTGCTCTTCGTGCTGGTGAAGCATTTAAAAGCGTGAGCAGTTGTGAGCGAAGGCAGGATGAAGGAGCAGAACTGTCTTCCTTGGAGCGGAGGGGAGCTGAGCAAGCTGCCGCTGCTGTATGGTGGGCTTACGTTCCGCTGGGATTCCTCGTGTGGATTCTCTGTGGGAGACACTCCATTTGGCTCTCAAGGGAGTTTTTAACTTTTCCTTCAGGCAGTTGGTCTGAAGAGACTCAGCCCCCATGGTCCGAAGCAGAGGGGGATCTGACAGCTACCACCACCCCTCAGAAGGCCCCGGGCTCCCGTCCTCACAGTTCCGGAGAGTCTCCAGTTTTAAGGATTGGCCCTGCCGTGGGGACGAATGGGCAGGAAAGGGCTTTTCTTCTGGTCACCTCCAGTTTTGAAAACATACCTCCTCTTCCTCCCTGACCAGAACCTACCATATGACCCCACTCCCGAAAGCAGCATAAATTGGCCTGTTGTGCCCACTAGGTGGCTGGGGGTCAGACTGACCAGCTATCATTTTTTGGGGTGGGGAGCACAAAAAAATCTCTTAGCAAGGGATGGGAACCTTGAGGCCTTCTAGAAAATTGTGGGCCAAGCCTGCCTTCCTCCCTGGCCACCAGCTGTCTTGAGCGAGGCTGATGGGAAGTGGAATTCAGCACCGTTTGGAGGGCGGCTGGTCCCCTGCCCCCAGGATCAGGGTCAAGCAGGAAGCCAGCGCTGTGCCACTGGGTGGGATTGGCAATTATGTCAGGTCTGCTGTGGTGCCCTCAGCCTCACAGGCTCCTTTGCCCGCTGCCTTTCTAGGTTCAAAGAAAAAGAAAGCCGCAAAACCTCTGAGCTTCAAAGTCGGAGTCGGGAAAGTGATCCGTGGCGTAAGTACAGGCGGGCGGTTGAGCGGGCGCGGCCTGCGTGCATCTGTCAGCCTCCCGTGCCTTTCTCTCGCTGCTGAAAAATCCCCTTGGCGAGGCAGCTGCCAGGCCGTCTGCCCAAATTCCTCCCACGGAGAGGAGGGACTGAATTATGCTCTTGCCCGTCGGCCCTTTTGCTTACACGGGAGTGGTGCAGGAGGCCCAAGGAGCAGCCGCCCACCTTGTATGGGGAGGGTTGCCTCTCTTTTGCCAGTTGCCCTTTGCCCACGGGCAGCAAGGAGGCGCCTGAGCTGCTGGACTCAGGCACGCGATCCCCTCAGGAAAGGCTGGGGAGCGGGGGGGGGCAGCCTATCTGTGTCTTGGCCGCCCTCGGCGGGGAGAAGAGCTGGCACGAGTAGCGCTCCATTTTCGGCTCAAAGACAAATGTTGCATGTCAGCCTCTGGGCTGGTTTCTGGAAGAGGGTGAGGTGGGTGCAGTATTCAGCAGACACCTCTCCTTTTACCCGTCAAGTAGACGGCATAACCCCGTGAGGCATTATTTAAAGATTGCTTCGCAATATTGCCTCCGATCCGCGTATTCCAGCGTACTTCTTGTGTTTCTGCTTGTTGGTTGAATTAAAGATTGTCGAAAATGAGCACCTGGGCTGTAACGTGAATGGAGTCTAGAAGGGCTCGAGGAGAGGGGCTCTTCAGCCCGGTCAGAAATGGGTCGCGTTCCCTTGGGATTCTCAGATTCTTCTCATTTTTCCTTAGTGGGATGAAGCCCTGCTGACGATGAGCAAAGGAGAGAAGGCGCACTTGGAAATCGAACCGGAATGGGCTTACGGGAAGAAGGGGCAGCCGGAGGCCAAGTATCCTTGCCTTGTCAAGGTGACTGTGGGGGAATGGGTCATCTCCCTTTCCAAATACACCGTGGGTCGAGGGAACGCCCTCTGTGCCCTGTAATATTCAGGAAATGTTCGGGGAGAGGGAACTGCAAAGGAGAAAAAGCGTTCGTAAGGGGGTTGCCTGTCCCGTCGCAGCCTCTGCCTGTTCGAGATGAGGGCAGAGCACGCCAAACGGGGTTGAGGTTCTCCTATGGCAGATTTCTGCTGGTGGTTTCTATTTGGCCTGGAGGATTTTTTAAAAAACGTGTATGAAAGCAGCTCTTTAAACCAGGTTCTCCTTATTAGTATAAATTATTGGTTTCGTGGTTTTATCCGCTGGAGCCAGTTTGCATTTTCCAGAGACGAGCACCGGCAGTTCTGGGATCTACGCGCTCAGTTCAAGAAAAGACGCCACCTGTCTTTTCTTTGGAAGTGTTTCTTCCCCAAGATGGAGAAGCTCCTTCCTCCTGCCGTGCTTCTCTCAGCAGGCCCCGCTCTCCTCGGGTGCGAGACCACATTTATGTGACTCACAAGAAAGCGCTGCTGCCCCCAAATCTCGTGAAACTAAATTCCTCAGTCGTTTGGCTCCCATTTCAAACATTTGAAATCCCCCTGGCTAGGTGTACGCACGCCTCCACGCCCGCTGTAAAAGACTTCTCCTTAATTTCTGAACCTCAGGATTCCACCAAATGCAAAACTCTTCTTTGAAGTTGAACTGGTGGATATCGAATGATGGGCTGTGCCCCTCTTCCGCCCTGGCTAACTGTGAAGACGACGCTCTGGAGTCCAGAAAATACAAACGTGGCCTTGCACGTGCTGATCCCTGGGGGCGTGGGGGTTACTGCCGTTGCTGTACAGCCTCAGCCTCATTAAAAGACTGGTTTATACGTGGCTCCTGACCCTCGCTCACCGCCCTTCTGCGGAAGGGCGGCAAAGTCTTCCTTCCACAGGGCCGGTCGGCTGATGCTCCCGGGAGGAGGCAGATCTTAGGCAGAGGCAAAGCTTGGGAGCAGCCGCATCCTTATCGCTCCTTTTCCTTCATAGCAGAGCCTTAACTGCATTACACTACAGTGGTAACTGAAGGGAAGGGTAACTTCCGTTCCCCTCGGGGCCGCGGGAGTACGGCCTCCCTGAGGGGGCGAGGGGTCACGGCTGAGGCCTTCTGCTCTCGGGTGGAGGCCACGGCAGCGGGAGGTGGCCGTTGTTTACGCCCAGACCTAACGGCCCCTAACATTCAGGTGTGCCGCTTAAAAGCGGTAGTTGCTTTTTTTAAAAAAAAGTGTTAGATTTTGAAACAAGTACATATAAGGATGACTGATGAGCGTGTGTGAGCTGAGAGCAGGTTTGGGGGCAAATTTGTGTAGTTTTGACGAGTGGAGGGTAAAACTAATTTTTTCTTCTCCTTTTAAAAATTCAGAGGGAGAAGTTACACAGCGCTAAAGGGAAGACCTGCTTATTTCCGCGGTGGTGCGGGGACTGAATTGCGTTGCTGACGCTAAAATGTCTACGTCTCCACAAATTCAGATGAGGGAGAAAGCGCACCTGCCTCTGTTAGGGACCCGCACCAAGGCAGTGACGAGAGGCGGAGGGGCGAGAAGACCCTCTTTATGGGGTGGGCGCGGACCCAGCACTCCCCCTGCCTAAAGTGGAGGAAGAAAAGGCCACCCTCCCTCCTCCCCTACCTTTTTTGGCCCGAGTGGCGCTCTGCAGCAATGCAGGGGGGAGGGGCCAAACAAGACAGCACGCCCTCCGTTTTGGGCGCTTGAGGCGGGGCAGAGCAGAGGCGGCCATTTTTAATAAGGGCCGATCATATAGTCCTCACCTTGCTAGCTTTGTGGAGAATGTCGAGCCTCACAAGGCTGTATGAGGGCCCAAAATGGCAAAGAGAACGGACCTCGTCCGTGCAATGTAGTCATCTGTTTCCAGCATTAACCCCTGGATTGGTCAATCCGGGTTTTGGCCCAAAAAAAAAAAAAAAAAGCTCATACACGAGTATATGCAATGCTTCAGGGAGAGGGGGCTTGGAGCTTAACCATTACTGGATGAAGGACAGGGATGCTCCTCTGCTTAAAGCCTTTAGTTATTTATCCATCCCCCACACCCCAGGTGGGAGAAACGGGGCCCCCCGCCGCTGCTGGACCGCCGCGCTCTCTCAGAAGGTGACACGACCCGAGGGCCCACAGCTCAGCCAGATCGGGGCGGGGCGGGCACAGGTTCCCCAACCCTGGACTTTGGTGGGAGGAGAGGCAGGAAGATGGGTGCAGGCAGGCCACCTGCCCTAACCACGCCCTCCCTGTCTTTATGCCGGGGATGGAGAGGCCGACGTCAGAAAGCTGTAATGCCGCAGAGTTGAGGCAGGGGAACTGCAGGAATTCCTCCATGACTGCTATTTGGGTGCAAAGCTGAATCCCTTTTTCTTGCTGCTGCTATCCTGAGAGCTGGCCCAAGTGTGGTTTTCCTGTGAACAGATGTTTATAGGACCCCGATATGAGATGCTACACTGAGGTACAAAACCAAAAAGCAATTTAAGAATTTTTGGACGAAGAGGAAACCTGAGCTGTGGAAACTGTTCCATCCATCCCCTATCCCTTTATTTACAGCCCACCATTCTCCCAGGCTGGGACTGGAGGCAGTTTACGAAAAGACAGGCAATACAATAAAAGACATATCGTTAAAAGACACAGAAAATCAAGCTTCATCCGTCCGTCGCAGTGTTTCACAAATCTCTGGGCAGTACAAATTTGAAACTATTACGCAGCTAGGAAAATGGTTCAGAATAGGAACAGCTGGAAAGTAAAAGTACGAACAGCTGATAAAACTCACTCTGGCTCAGTGCGAACAAGTCTCAGCAGGAAAATAACAGGTCAATTGTTACACAATTTGATTTTTATTACAAAAAGGCATTTAAACAAAAATTTCTGAACTTGCACATGAAAAAAATCCAATACAAAATCCACCCCAAACACAGCATGGTTCTAGCAACGCACTTCATTTCAGAGTTTCTTTTTTCAATACAAAGAGATGCCCCATCCATTCTGCAGCGCCACCTTTCAACATCTCACAGCTTTCAGGTGCTGCAACTGTAAACTGAGCGAGCTAAACGGGCCCGGATGGCAGAGCGGGTGGCCCAGAAGGGGACTTTGAAGTGTTCGAGGACAGTTTACTTCAGACCAGGAGACGGAGGGAGAGGAGGGGTCCTCTTCCAGCCTCGCTGAGATCACGCCGGGTGGGGGGGGGCAGATTCTAGTCAGAAGAGACCGTGTGGCTCACACATTTCACATTCCCCACGGAACGTGAACTGAAAATTAGTCCGTATAATTTCTGGGTAATTCGTGGGAAAGTTGAACTCCTGGTAAACTAGGTGCACAGCAACATATCAATTAGCACATCATGAGTTTGTCACAAGAACCCTGTGGACATCACCTCATTGCACATGCAGAAAAGACGAAAAAGGATCACAGGAGGGTTTGATCACATCCCCAATTTAAAAAAAAAACATAAAACACTTTTTCACACGCCATTTCTGCTTCAGTTCTTCTGCTCAGGTAGAGGAAGACTGGTAATATTGTCCATAATTCCACGCGTTTGGATAGTTGTACTAGAAGAAGACGAAGAAAATGGGAGAAGATGTTACAGCAAGAAACAGAGTCTACACTGGTACAAAACCATGACGCCAAAGACTACCCAGCACGGGAAGCCTGAGCTACACTTCCCCTACCGAAATGCATCTCTACTTTCCGCCTGCAAAAAAGTATCTGCAATGTACGCCGCCACCGACCGCTGAGCTCTGCAAAGCTCGGGCGAAGGGACGTCAACGAGGTTTTGTTTTCCAACCCGGCCCCTCTAATTCCCGAAGGCAGAGATGCGGAGTCCAGAGCACCACGCCTTCCACACGCTGCGCCCAAAGTGGCAGCGGAGACTCACCTGGTACCAAGCGTTGTAATTGTAGGCTGCCTGATTTGCCTGCATGTCGCCATCCGCCATCTGCCCGGAAGCGAGCGCGGCCTCATCCACGTGGGCTCGCTTTTCGTCCGGCTCCTCGCAGCTGCAGGATTGAAACGAGACGCCGTCTTATTTGAGAGGAGAGGGCAAGTCGCGCACTGGATGTTGCCGTTAGAGGGCTGTTGGAAAGGCCTGACTGGGTGGCGGGCAGGTAAGATGGAAGAGCTACAGGAAGCTTGAGGAAGGGAAATCTCATTTTTCCTCACAAGACCTTTCTCGCCCTGGAGGGTCCCGCACTGCTGTGAACACACATCCACTGCAGTATGGGTGTCCTCTCCTGAGGATGGACCGCGAGATCACAATCTAAGTTTTCTGTTTATAGGGGCTTCTAACCCCCCGGCAGCCCCAAGTGCTCCCTCTTCAGCCCCCATCCCTGATAACAGCCAATCAAAGTTCAGCTTCTACGACGGGACAAGCCAGGTCTGTCAAAGGGAGCAGAGGCGCGCTGCCTCTCCACCCTTCGCGTCTAAGAAACAGCTCCTCCTCTGCCAGCAGGAAATTAAGGGGAGCCGTATCCCAGTGGGGTGACGATGGAGGGAGCATCTCTGCAGACGCCGGGGTGGTGGACCACGTGCCACCTGGGCCTGCCACACGCTTTCCTTGGCACTGAACGTCCCCATCAGTGTCTTCCCCGCTCCCTTCTGAAGTTCAGTGGGTGGCAACCGGTGAGGGGGGGTCCTTGGCTGTGGCATTTTGTCCAAGAAAGGCCCCCTCCTCACCCAGCAGGCCCTCCTCCCAGAAACAAGCATATGATGTTACTTTCTCAGCGAGCCAAGGAGTTGTATTTGTAACTGTTTCAGTAGTTTCTGCTACACTGCTTCAGATCGCCTCCCCGTGGAAATCCACTCCCTGCTTCACAGCTGCACCCAAGACCACCCCAACACCTCAAAAAGCAACCAAGTTGGCTTTAGCTACACAAAACAGTCCTTACCCATTTTCTGCTTTCCTTTTTAAAGACTCCTGTTCCTTCAGAAGGGCCTGATGCTCTTCATAGGCATCCAAAAGCCTGCAAATGAAATATAATCGGGGGGGAGAGAGAGGGCAGCGGCACGTTAGATCTCTCGGTTTGCCAGTCTGGGGCGCCCAAACTTTGGGGCAGATTCTGCCCAGGCCTAAGCAACCTGCACTGGTATTTTACAAGCTCCTTTAGCACCCACATTCAGGAGATCCTCTAAATAGGATGCTGGCACTAAAAACACAACACAGACCTGTCGGACACAGCTGGGATCCTGAAACCACCCGGATATGAATGGCTAAACCGCCTTACATCGATTGCTAACTGTACCAGAGTGGTTAAATCTTTCGTTGTCTCAGGGCTTTCAAAAAAAAAAAAACCTAGATTCAGAATTTCTGCAGATTTTCTGTGAGGGACAGACGTCAACCATTCCGCACCTTTGCCAGCTAGATGTCATTAGCACGCTAACATTACTATCTAACCATCAAGCAGTCCGCTCAAGGCTGATGAAAATACAATTAAAACCTCACTTGTTCACATCCATGCCAAAGTCTTCAAGAAATTCCACCTTCCGCTGGGAAAATATGATTCTCATTTTTATAGCCAATGTTCCGCTGATAGCTTTGTCGAAACATGCAATGATGTTTTCTTCATTCTGCTTCAGATCACCATTATACTCTATTTCCAGCAAGTTGAGGTAAAGTTTCGGGTTATCCTATGCAAAACAGATAGGTAGGTAGGTAGGTAGGTAGGTAGGTAGGTAGGTAGGTAGAGAGAAACCCCCACGGAAACCTTCAGCCAAAGCCCTATGCCGGAGTTAAATCTCAGCACAATGCCCACCACCCCGAAAAGGCTTTGTGCGGAAGCAGCCGCCCTGAACCTTTGGGACGCTTGCCTCCAACGTGCAACAAACTGCTTTTTATCTTTTCAACATATTGGTAAAATTGTTTTAAGAGGGTGCATAGTTTAATTCTATTTTAATGTTCACTTCTAGTATTTATTTAGCTGTATTGTATTTGATTTAGTATTAAGTCCCTCTGGAAAAAAAGTCAGGAAGACAGACAAATAGACAGATATATAGATACATAATCATTGTAATTCTTTCCAGTCCTGGGACTCCAGGTTGCTTACAAAAGTTTAAACAGATCCTGGAAAAAGTTCACATTACTAAAACCTACAGAACCTGAAATATATATAATCAGCGGGGGGGGGGGGGGCAAATTTAAAGCACACCATTTAAACCACAACAATGCAAACAACACCCAAATCCTGCTGGAATAATAAAAAGGCCTTCGCCCACCCAAGGCAAGAAGACCAAGGAGAAAGGTCCCACCTCGCCCCCCGAGGGAGAGTCTTCCAGAGCCTGGGAGCAGCCACTGAGGCGGCCCTGTCTCCCGTGTCTCCACCAGCCGCACTCGCAAGGGCAGCGGGAAGGAGCGCGGAAAAGTTCTCCCGTGAATGTCTCAGAACCTCGCTGGGCTCCAGCGGGAGAGCACGGCCCTTCAGGGAGCCTGGGTCCGAGCCACATGAGGCCGCACGCCCTCGGCAGACTGAGCTACGGGTTACACCGACAGCCCTCCCCCTACGGGACAACCGAGGCACAAATAAACCCAAGGTCTGGCTAGAAGGGACCTCCGACTTCCCTTCGTTCCCCAATCTATACCTCCTAGAAGAAAGGCCTCAGGTCTCCCAGCCCTGGAAAACCTGCGAGCGGACCTCGGCGTAAGCTGCGACTTCTAGTTCTTACGGCCTTCAACTTCCATCTGCCAAAAGTACGTTCTGGATCATATTGTGGAAGAAAAAAAATTCCAGTGGGGGCTTAAATCACTATGGCCTAATTCTCTGTGATGGCAGAATCCACACTGCCCTGCTGCAAATAGCGCCCCCGCCTCTCACCGTCACCAAGCTGTTTTTCCACCAGCCTCGGGGATTCTTACGTAACCAAGGCCAGAATGTAACTTTTTATCCCCTTTGCTCTATCTTCCTTGCAGAGTAAAAAGGTCTCAAAATACCAAACGAAAACCAAAAACAAATGAGCACTCCACCTCCCACCTCTGGCCTCCCCTGCCGCCGGGACTGGGCGCCCCAGTGCCGGCTGCTCCCTCTCCTCTGGAAGGGGAGACTAACGGCTGGGAGGGGGCAGGCAGCGATGCCAGAACCTGTGGGTACGCTTACTAGAAATTATCAGTAAGGGTAGAATAATACCGTGTTCAGGGTCCAGCCTGAGCCTCCCTTATCTGGAAATCTGAAAACCTCCAAAAAGAAAAACATTTTGCTACCAGCTGCCCACATCTGCCTTCCAGACGGAGGCGGCGGTGCTCCCGCTCGTTTGGCTCTCAGATCCTCAGTCTCTCTTTTTTCACCGCCTGAGACTGAGGATCTGAGAAACGAACAAGCAGGAGCGTCACAACCGTCGCCACGAAGGCGGAAGCGGACGGCTGGCGGCACGTAGAGACAGACCGAGGGCGTGCGAAACGGTGGGAGGCGTGGATTCACACCAAGCGGTGTGCTTCCCTTTCACAGATCCTCAGTCTGTCTCCTGACTCATACACAAGGCGCAAACAAATGAGACACAAGACTATTCCAGAAAGGTACTGCGTTTCAAAATCCAAAAAATCTCAAAATACAGAACACTTCTGGTCCTAAGCATTTTGGATAAGGGATGCTCAACTTTTAATAGGTGAGCATTTTAGCAATGTGTTTCGCTAATGTGTTAAGTTTCAGTTTAGCTTTAGCTATACATTCTTCTCTTTCTTCCCCGCCTACATGTTGATTACCCAGTTGTGAATCAGTTTGTCTGCATCAGAATAAATAAAACATGCATTAAAAGAAAAAGAAGGCCAGCAAGCCAGGCAACGTCAGTTTAGAGGGACTGGTGTCTCCACCGGGCAGTCAGAGGCCCTGCAGGGTCAAGGGGGGGTCATCACCATTGCCAGCTGCCAGAGGCCCTGGCAAGGCGAAGAGGCAGAGGCCGAGGGCGGCTGCTCAGCCAACCGGTGGCGGGAAATGCCGTACCCTGTCTCGGTCAATGGCGTCCAGGAGCACCTTCCGGGCTTTGGGGAGACTCTTCTGGATTTTGAAGAGGTGCCGAGCGAGCTTGACGGCAAAGAAAGAGGCTTCGTAGTTCGACTTGGAGTTCTTCACCGCCTCCTGGAGCAGGTGCTCCGCCTCCTCCATGTTCCCGTGTCTCCGTTCTAAACTGACTCTCCGCAGGCGAATCATGGCCAGCCCTGAAACGTTCTCCTCAAAGGTCTTCAAAATCCTTCTGGCCTCATTGATGTTCCCTGGAAGCGGAGCAAAGAGGAAGAGGGTGGGAAGGCCGGCCAAACGGAAGTGAGTCCACGCAACAGCCCTCGGGGAGTGAGGAGGCCCTTCTGCACCGTTCCCTGAACAGGACCCAAGGCCAGGACAGGTAGGCTGGGGGATTCTGGGAGCTGTAGTTCTTTTTTTTTTTTTTGTTAAGTCTCCCTTATCCATAACTTGGAAACTGTGCAAAGCCCAAAACTTTTTGCCACCAAAGGTCCGCTTCTGCCTTCAAGGTGGCGAGTGCATCAGGCAGCTGGTGGGCTTTCTGGAGAGAGGCTGGAGAGAGGTGGAGTCTCCTTCTTTGTGGAGGCCTTTAAACAGAGTCTGGATCTGTTGGGAGGGCTCTGAATGCAGTGGGGCAGGATAGCCCTGGGGTGCCTTCCAACTCTAACGTTCTACAGTTCTATGCTTTTCTCTGTTACGTTTATTTCCATCCTTCTCTCCTTGTTACAAGCCAACCTGAGTACCTGGTGAGAGGCAAGCATTTCACTCCCTCAAATAAGCCCCAGTAGTGGTGCGATCTGGTCTGCAAAGATCTAACGCTGACAGTTTTCTTTCACAAAGTGGCACCTCGCCCTCACTCTTTCCCTCACCCACCCAGGGGTACCTGGATGTCCCCCACTCCTCCTCACCTTGCTGTTCTTCAAAGGCCGCCCAGAGCAGGTGGACCATTGGCTTCTTGGAGAGGTGTATCGTGCAGGCCCGGCTGTAGACGTGCCTCACCCCTTCGATGCTGTGGTTCTCCATGTACTTGGCATACTGCATTTGAAGACAGAGCAGAGACTGAATGATTCCCACCTTACTTTGGGTGGCTAAATACTTGAGAGAACTATAAAATTCTTGTGTTTAAACCCATTCAGCACCTTTATTGAACCATTAGACTAGTTTCTGTAAGGAAGGACGAAGAGAGGCAACGAAGTTGGCATATGCAGCTGTCAAATCTGGTTGCAAGCAGACCATCTCCTAATGCAACAGATATAGTTATACATGAACAACATTCAAACAAGAGTACAGAAGGTTAGTGACTGATCATCAATGTTTGCAAAGGGTAAGAGCCGTGAGTGGGGAAAACACCCCGTACCTTGATCCAGAACTCCTCATAGAGGGCACAGGAGATCACGCAGCGCTCAAAGAGAACCACCACTCGCTCGTGAGTCCCGTTCTCAATCTCAAAGTCCAAGTACTCCTTCCAGTTTTTCAGCTGGGTTTTCTCCAGGGGTTTAACATGAAAATAAGGACGCTTTATCTAAAAGGGATGCGGAGCAAGGGAACAAAGAGAAGTCATTCCAGAACAGACACCAAAAAAAACCCTGCAACTGCCAGAAGACAAAAAAAACTTTAGCTTTTTGCTGCCTCTCAGCAAGGTGTAATTAACCTAATGCACAAATTATAATTTACACATTAACAGGTTATATATTTGTGTAAAAATGAATAAGTAGAGTGGAGAGCAGGGTCCTCATTTTGGAGAAAAAGGGACACGTAAATAAATTGGCATTACAGCAAATCAAGCCTCAACTCTCCCTAGAAGCCACGATGACTGAACTGAGGCTGTCCCCCTTCGGCCCTATCACGAGCCGACAGAACTCAATGTAAAAGATGCCAATAGTGGGGAAAGTGGGAGGCAGAAGGAAAGGAGGCCGCAATGGCTGCCCTGAATCCGCAAGACCCAAGCAGGGCTGCTGGATGAGAGGGTGGCTTGGAAGTCTCCCTTTCACAGGGCCACTGAGAGTCAAAGCCAACTTGATGGAAATTAACAAAACAATAAAATGGACGAATGAACACAGGAAGACCACCACCACCACGTACCTATCCCCTTGACATTCCTCTTCACATTAATGCATGATCCCCTCTTTCTTTCTGCTGCACACAACCAGCAAACAGAAGTGGGACACAATACAGTTGTCCCTCCTACACGTTTACTTCTGCATGGACAAGCACAGGGACAGCTCCATCGTTTCCTCTGAAGTGTTTTTCAAAAAAGCCAACCAAGGAAAGGAGGTACCGATATAGAAAGATGTAATCAGGATCAGTCACAGAACTCTTGCTCCCAATACAGAACCAAACGGCAGCTGGAAACCCTGCCCTCTCTTTAGTGAACAGCTGGTCCAGCCCCTTCAGCAGGGACCAACTGTAGTCCAGCACCCTCTTTCAAAGATGGCCAAACAAAGGCTCCCAGGAGGCTTATGGACAGCACACAAAGCAAAGAATCCGATGCCACTGGTTGTCCCCAACAACCGCTGTATTCAGCAACACGCTCCCTCCACACGCAGAATGTCTCCGAACTGCTCTCGTCCCTTCTCAAATGGCTCAAAGCTTGTGGCCACGCCACTGCCTCCTGCAGCAGCATGGTCCTGAGACCACACTTTAATACAAAGCAGCTGTTGCCGTTGTCGCACGCCTTCAAGTCATTTCCAGTTCATGACAACCCTAAGGTAAACCTACCAGAGGGTTTTATTGGCAAGATATGATCAGAGGGGTTTTGCCATGGACTTCCTGTGACGCTGAGAGACTGGGGCCGTTTCCGCACTACACGGTTGGAGCGCTATGATTCCACTTTCAACATCCTATGGAATCTGGGGGTTTGCAGTTTAGGGAGGGGCCAGCTGGCATACTGGCATATTATACTATTACAATTGAGTTCAGAGGGCAATGTCACTCCTTGAGTTCAGCCTCTTTATGTTTAAAGGAATACAGATACACAGACACAGACACAGACACACACATATATATCTCCAAGGGAGAAAAACACTTGACTTTTGAGTTAAAATGTTCTAGTTGTGACACGAGTGACAATATTTGAGATCAGCCAAACAAATGCAGAGAGTGAAAGGCAAACGCTGCTCCTATCAGAACTTCAAAGAGAGGGGGTTTAACTGGCATTAAGAGGAGTGTCGCGTCCTTAGCTTTGGCCGGAAGAAGCCCTTCCTTTCTCTCTCATGGAGAGGGAGCGTTCTGCCCAGTCCCTGCTTCTACAAAGCTGAGGGCACTTTGGGCCCTTCCAGATGTACAGAGGAAACCTAAAGGAAATCCATTTCTTTTTCTGTCAGCCGGCTCATGTGAAAGCAAGAAAACCCTGAAGACCCAAAGGCATTTAAAAAAGGGCTCTCAGAGAGGTTAGGGTATTGCCCCTCAACTGCATGGAGCAGATTTATTAGGTAAACAAAAACCAATAGCCTTCCATTGCTATAGAAGCGAGTTAGCATGTGTATGTAATACATCCTAAGTTAGAGAATGTTCAGTGAGGCAATTTAAGGCCCCACGGGAGACAGTCAAGGCATATTTAAGAAAGGCTGGGAGGGAGCATCAGGTACAGGCTGGCTCTGGTTGAAGCAAACAAGCTCAGAGGTTCACAGAAGCTTTATCTGAAGCACCTTAAGAGAAACAACTGTGCATTTTGCAAGACTGGAAGGAGACCATGAGTGTGGCGTAGCAGTGGCAAGTGCCTGTGTGCCAGAGGTGCGGGAGAAAGACAAGGAGACTCAGTGCCTATGGGGTGAACCAAAGGCAGCAGAACAGACACTCCAGCAAGTGTGGCAGACTCGAAAGAGGAGGATGGGGGCCATGGAGTAGCAGCGGCTGGGGCAGCCAGCGGCCCCCTGGGGATGGTGCCCAAATAGCTCAAGGAGCCCACGGGGTCCAGGCTCCGGCGACAACTGAAGGCTCCTTTCCTGAAGTGGGAGCCTGCCTTTCCCACAGAGGAGGTGTGTGGCAGCACAGCTGGACAGAAAAACTGGGAAGAATTAACAATGCAGAGAGCTCGGAGTTAATGAACATACAGATGCTGATAAACAGCTTAACAACTTCGGAACTCACGAGGGAAACCACAATTTTGGACACTGGAAGATCCTGGCAGGGTGGTAGCAGGAAAACAATGTGATGTGTTTCCATTGCTCTGAGACACGGATTGCATTATGGAAATAAAAGGGGGGCAGACGAATTGCAAAACCCTGATCTGCCTCTTCTGTTTGCTGAAGAAATTGAGTTGTGGGGAGGGCCCACTATCAAAAGGTTCAAGTGGGAATTTGTTGGGTCATCCATGGCAGCCCTGTGTGTCTTCCAAGGAAGGAAATACTGGCAGATGTCAAAACATTTACCAGTCCAAACTGACCCACGTGCAGCTAAACCTGGTTAGGTGTGGGGAAGGCTATTTTTTGGGGAGGCAGAATGCCAGGCCAGCTTCACAGTCTCCCTACCATATTCAAAGGTTGTGAACCTAGGTTTGGTGTTTGGAGTGTGATGTTGTTCTTTGTCCTGCCAAACACTATACTGTAGTCTATATCCTCTATTCTGTATTCCAGGCTTCCTCAGCAGAAGGAGGTGCTGAGGGAGTTCTTTGACCAGAATTTAAACCATGGGTTTATCTTGCCCAGAAGGGCTGAGGTTATGTGCTGACACTTGAGGTTACCCAGACTGACCCACACCCGCCGGCTGACTGAGACCAAACAGCTGGAATGGGGTGGCTAGCCCCACACTGACATGAGGCGTTGCTCAGGAAAGTGCCCACTGCTTCACTCACATGTTGCCTACTCATTACTCACACAAATCTGGTTGTTTAGGTTATGCGCTCTGATGTTTGAATACCATACAATGGCTGAATACCATAATGCTTTGATACTGTATAGTTTACATATAATGCTTTATGCTTGGCCTGGCAGTTGCTGCCTGACAGGGAGACGGGCAATATTGAGTTTTGGATCATTAGTTACACTTGGCTTATGTAGAATTGTTATGAACACTGTTATATAATCTTTATCTAAATTTAAGTGAGGCATGAAGTAGATTTGAAGGTTACATGTAATTTCATTTTTTTCCTTGTGTCATTATTATGTAGATAAGATATATGGTATATAACAAAAAAATCTAGTTAGTAGCATAGTATCATTTTATAACCATCTGTTCTCTAAGAAGGTAGAGCTCAACAGTGTGATACCTTTATTTCCATCCCCGCTTTTTTGAGTTGTGTATATGTTTGTAGGTTAGGTTATGTAGTTAGTAGTTGCTTTTTTAGTAGGTTAATATTTGTACTTACGTGTTTTTGTGTTATTTCTTCCCATTTTTGTTTTATATATTTTTAAAGTGTTTTTCAATAATTTTTTTTTAAAAAAATACATAGTAAGAAAGTTGCTCTAATGCTCTTGATAATTTAACTCCCCCCCACACACATCTGAGCTTCCTTGGAGCTTGGTTTGCACATGTTTTTAATTAAATGAGTCATCAGCAGCCTGTCGTGCACAAAGTGCTGGATTTCTCACGAAGAGACGCAGCTGAAATCCCAGCTGTGCTGAAGCTGCTGAGTCCTTTGGCATGTAATTGCACAGCAAATAAATAAAACAGATAAACTTTCCTGGGGAAGTCACAACCTGGGCCTAATCTGCTTCAGATGGTGGCTACAATTCATGCATTTAAACTTTTTAAATCCGTCTTTCACTTTCTCCCTTTAAATGCCTTTTTAAGGGGAAAGTAACACACTAGCAGTATAGAACGGAATCATCAAGGTTACATCAGAGCGTGCTGACTGCAGCCGAAGCCGGAGGAAGTACGAAGGGATCTGGAAACACACCTCAGTTACCACATCCGTGGAATGCACTTGCATTGGGCTGCACCCACGCTAGATGGCCCTGCATAAAAGCAACACGGATTTGGTCTTCGAGAGAAGCCATTCGGCACCACACCCCAAAACAAGCTCTATGAAAAACGCTACCAGGAGTTTAAGCACACCCTCGGTCAATGGGGGGCCAGAAAGGCGGGGCGAAGGCAGGCGGCCAGTGCCAAAGAAAGCCAAGGTGCCTGCCACATGCTCCCGGTGCTCCTCCCCAGCCAGGAGGCAAGCTGGCAGCACACCATTGCTTCTGCTGCAAAGCAGGCCTCTCCACCTGCAGAAGACACTACAGCACCACCAGTGACCTACCCGGCCCTGCTCGTGAGAAGAAGGAACCTTGCAAGTGAAGCTAAACCTGTGACGTCTGGAAAGGGACCAAATCTGCATGTGGCACGCAGGCGCCCCATGACCACAACCACAGGCTCTGGAGTTTCCTTCTCAGCACCACCAGGCCTTTCCATACCACTGGCTCTTCTGCGCTTACAGGAGTCTGCAACAGACACTCCTGATCACAAATTAATTATGAACAGCAAAGGCACGTGGCCTTCAACCAAAGAAACAGACTCTGAGCAACCTCCACCGCTGAACTGACTTTTCTGGTACTGCAAGAAACAAAGCTTTCCGAAAACACTAGCGGTTTAGTGCTGGAGGACAGGCGACCTTTTTCTCCTCTCAAAATGGTTGCAATCTGTTGGGCTGAGCATAAGCAGTTGACTTCACGTGCCCACATCCAGGCAACAGTTTTTTACAATTATTTCTCTACAATTCACCCACCAAAAAAAACATCTTGGCACTGGGAAGTCTTTCCTTCTACATTCCTTTCAGAGACTGATGCATTGTACTTAATTATGCCAAACAGGCAAACGCACACATAGCTTAGAGAAGTGAGAAAGGAATGTATGCCATTTTGGGAGACAGATGAGATGTAAACCCAATTAAACAAACAAATCCATCAATAAATATGTAAGAGGAGGCATCAAGACTCTACTCACTCTCTCTCCCCCCCTTCCCCACTCATGCTACAAACTGAGTCTGGGTAGACTTGCTTAAAACAGATGGAATGCCTGTTGGCCTGGAAGTCTGAATTTCATCAAAATGGCTATATTACATCAGTAGAACACAATACTATCATGAAAAGACCCCAGGGCAAGACAGCAAATAAAGCACGAACTCCAAAAGCAAAAAGAGATAAGACAGCAATCTCGCCTATGTCAGACATGAGAAATTAGACAGCATTTCTTTCACCAAGGGGGGGGAGTGCCCACAAGGAAGTGTGGGGGCGGGAGGGGCGTATTCCCTTAACACAACCATAGAGAAGGCTGCCTCCACCCAAAAGGTGTCAGAACAGCACCTCTGTATAAATTTGCCACCCTGGGCAGAGACAACCAGACGCAAGCAGTCGCCAAGTCTTCACACAGCCCAGGGGAGACCGAACTCTCCTACCAGCAGGAAGCTAACATACTGGCATGGGATACTTTCAAAATAAGGGCCTTCTGTGTGGATTCCTTGATAGAGAAGACACCATCATGCAAAGGCACTCTGAGATGGCCAGGGCTTGCCGGCTTGCTTGCCTGAAAGAAAAGGTGGATCAGCCCGTGCCACAACACATGCTTGCCTGAACAAACGAAAATTAAAAACACATACATCCCGAGTGCAAGCCCACAGCGGGTGCTAAGCTGACATGCTTCTCAGCCAACCACAGTTAAATACTACCAAACATTCTGTGCACCAAAAACACGCAAGCAAGAGTTTCGACTGTTTGTCCTTATTTCAGCTTCGTGCCTTGTGTCAGGCAAGGGAACAGACCACGGCCATTTCTGTCCCTTAGCCTGCAGGAGAGCAGAGTCTCTCCCACAGACAACCTGTTGCAGCTGAAGGCATCTTCAACTCTAATACAAACAGCAGTGATCAACAGCAGTCATGACTTCACAAAAATCTAACAAATGGCTTTTTTTGTAATTAGCATTAAGTATTAAGCCTGCAGCTTTTTCATTGTGGTGGTATTTAAAATTCATTTGGAAAAGGAAATTTTTCTTTCAAAACTGATTTCCAAACGAAATTAAAAAGTCAGAGTAAATCTGCAACTGACCTAGTAATTTTATATTTTATTTTTTCAGGGTTGCTGTGTATGACAGCTACAGGTGCCTGGCTAACACAAAACAATTTTAAAAGCACAAAAAATACAGGATGGGCACAATTGTTAGCATCCTGATGTGTTGTTATTGCTGTGTATCTTCAAGGCATTTCCGACTTACGACAACTGGATAACCGTACGTACGGGTATAAATTTTATAACAAGATTATTCAAACAAACTCACCCCTTCTTCAAAGGTCCACCTCTTGCTGACTTCATGCTCATTGTGGTTGAACATTTCTTGATGAATCTCAATTATTCTGTGCCGCATGTTTTCTATTTCAGTGATTAGCTGAGGATACACACAAAAAAACAGTTGTTCACAAAATTTACAAAGATGCACTTCTGTTTGATAATGTTTATGGTAGCCCTAAGTGCAACAGGAGAGCAAGTTAATGTGTTCAGGTGGGTGCCTGGAACACAGTTTTCATGACTATCTCTGGTACATAATCCAGCAAGTGCAGAATCCTGAAGACTTTACAGCTAAGTCTGAGAACAAACCTCTAGCCTTCTTGGCTATCAGGCCAAAGCCCTGGCTGTACTTGGGCTGGAGAGCAAGTATATAATTCCAGAGAAGACTGCATACGAATGGCTGCACACATTCTCTGTGACCACTTACAATTTACAGAAGAAGGCAAAGCCCGGGAGGCTGCAGCGAGGTACAGTTTGCAATAAGATGCGAGTAGCCCACTGGCCTGACTCTGTATGAAGCACATACACCCAACTGTACATGAAACAGCCAACAATGAGAGAGAGAGGGGGGTGTGGCTGCTCTGAACAACACTAATCCAACCCCTCTGGATTTAGCAGGCCCACCAAGCCACTGTTCCTCAAATCTTCCACATGTCAGGCCTCCCCTTCTGGCTTCAATGGAAGTAGGGGTTGAAATAACCCCACCATCCCACCCGCAAGGGCAAGCATTGTCACAACCATCTGGCGAGCAGTAGCGAACTTCCTCGCTCCCGAGTTTGCTAAGGTAAAACAGGACACTCCCTTCACCTGCTCACTCATTGAGCTACCTTCCCAGCTTCCGGGGGTGACAGAAAGATTGGGGATTCTTTCACAGCCGCATGGCAAAGATGCTGAGAGAGCCTTAGTCGCAGCTGCACACAGCATCCCCACCACCCCTCAGCATTTCCTATTGCGCCGCTAAGGGAGACCGGTGGCAGAAAGTTGGAAACCGCTGCCCAAAAGTTATAGAGGAAGCCTCAAAATAGAGGCACCCACCCCACCCCACAGGCAGCTAGCCCTTCCTTCGGGACAGGCTCGGGGCAGGGGGGAGCAATTACCATTTAGGAAGGCTGGGGTGGCTTTCCTAGAGAGGAGGGAACTGATTACCACCCTTCATGTTCCGTACCTGATCAGCTTCTACCCCAAACTGAATCATGAAATGAGCTTTCAGAGGCACATCTACTACTACTCATGGAGTGACTTCAAAGCCAAGAAGAACAGGTTGCTCACCTGTTACAGTGGTTCTTTGAGTGGCCATCTGTGAACTCGCATACTGCGCAGGCGCGGATGATCCATCGGTGTGAGTCACAGAGACCACAAAGAAGCAGCAAAGTGCTGCACCCGGCAGACCCTGAAACCCCAAGGGGACGTGCAGAGGCAGGCGTAACGCCACCTGCCGGCGCTATTGAGAACAGACCCAATGAACTGACTAACGAAGGATGGGTTAACACTTACATAAGTGTAAACCCACTGATTCACTAGGTCTCTTCTGGGTAAGATCAGAACTTCTGTTAGGCTGTATTGAGCAATAACTCCCCATATGACCTTTTCTACTGGCAAGGGAACCACTAGCATGACACTGTACGAAGGCCAGCACCCCACCAGATCTGCCCCAATGCTTTGGAGACAGGGCCATTTATGCCAAAGTCACCTTTGCAGGGTCAGTTATATCTTCAGTTCCAGAAGGGAGGTCATCTCCAGGGGGTGCTTCTTCTCCATTGTGGCTGTTGGCCGCAGAAGCCAGCTCTCTGCGCAGCTGAATAAATTGCTCAGTGGTAAGAATGTCTCGGGGTAGGTTGTTCTGGACATGCTCTTTGAACCTGCAGTAGAACAAGGGACAGTTACAACACCATGTTATCCTTCCTATGCCATATTATGGCAAGTCCTGCTTTTCCCTAGAGCTAGAAGAATCCAGAAGGTACCACATGCATTAGTCTGAAAGAAGGGCATTCAAGATTCACTGAACAGTGAACAAAACAGGCAGTCAGGCACGGATGGATGAGCTGGGAGGTGACATATTAGCTGTTCCAAGACATGTCACTGAAGCAAGTGCACAATTCGCAGACTGTTCTCAAACCAAACAGGACAAGCCTACTGCTTGGTGAAAGGGTGGTAGGAAATACCAGGCACCTTCATTGAGGTTCAAATCCCTTGTTTCTAATCCAAGCAAGTGCAATGCTTTCTTTCCCATCTTCTAGAATTATTATTAAAATATTAAGCCACACAGGAAGTGGTTTCCTTCATTCCTGCAGGCCTTCTTTGTGCTCCTTTTTTTGCTAGGGACAAACACTTTTTTAAAAAAAGAGACACACACGAGTTCCAGGATTCCTATTAGGGCAATTGACCTTATCAGGTAAATTATTACAAAAAAGGACAGAAATCACAGAAACCCACACATTGTTTTGTGGTTGTTACTTTTAGATTTGGATTAATAAATGTCCAGAGTTCAGCATGCATCCTTTCAGGGACGCAGGCATGTGTAAATGCCTTTATATAAGTGGCTGTACTTCTCTGGCTTTGGTGCAACATCCATACTGAAGTCACAGCGGAACACATGGTACCCCTGTATTCTGAGCGTGCCACTGTACATTGTGCATTTCATATCTCTTTGCACACCAATTTGAGGCAGAGCAAATCACTACATAACTCTGTGAGTGCAAAGCCACAACGTGGCCTATGTGCTGTCGTCTGTCCTGACTAGAGCAGACCTGTTCAGTCCTATGTGTTGATTCAACATGATCATGACCTGTGTGTCGATTCGACAACTGACTGAATGGGTCTCCTCTGGCTGGGACTAACCAACACAATGCCAGCCTCTGTCTCCTTGATGCAGAATCTCAGCCATTGATTTTGTTATGGTAAAAATAGTTGCTTTTTATACAATACAAAGCGGAGAAGGGGAAAAAAAATACAGAGGGGAATAAGCTGGGGAAAGGCTGCAGTGGAGCAATCAGACACGAAAAATGTAGCAACATAATCACTGGATAGCCTGAGAACATGTTAAGGACGTGAGAAGACCCACGGCAGACAAAAGTAAAAGTCCTTCTAGTCCAGGATTCTGCTCCCACAGTGGCCAAGCTGTTGCCCTAACAGGAAGCCCACAAGCACAACGGGAATGCAACCGTGCCCTCCATCTCGTGCTCCTGAGAACCTGATGTACAGAGGCTGAGTGCAGCTGACAGCTCCCGCTCCTCCATGAACATATTAGTAATCATTGATGGCTTCATCTTACTCCATTAATTTATCTAATCCCATTTTAAAGCTACTCAAGCTAGCTGCCATCACCACACCATGTGGAATGGAATTCCACAGTTTAAATACACACCATGTGATGCAGAGTTCCTTCTACTGTATATTCTTGAATATAAGGCTAGAAATTTTAATCTAAAAATATACTCTGGACACCTGGGTTGACTTATACATGTGTCAATGCTGGTCTCCATAGAAGCTGACGCTGGCCCACCCAGCTCGCTGCCAAAAAAAGGCCCTAGAGACCACCTCTGTATGCTTCGAGCCAAAGAACTTAAAAATTTCAGCAGGCGTAATTGTTTGAGTTCACCCTCGAGGCTGGAGGTATGTGGGGGAAACTAAAGTGTGGCTATGCAACATGTGGGGTTAAGTGACACAGCATAGAACTAAGAACATAACCATCACTATTGGTGTGGGATAGATTTTATCCTCGATTTATCCACGGGTCATAGCAAATTCTGTAATTTTGGGCCGAAAAACCACAGACTCAACTTCTCCAAAATATCAACTTATTTTCAAGTATATATGATATCTTTCCTGAAGATCCCACCACTGGCCTTCAAGAAGTGCCCATGATTTTTAGCATCCTTAACTTCACTCTTCACATTGTGCATAATTTTAAAAACCTCTACCCCATCTCTACTTACCTGCCTTTCTTCTAAGCTGAAAAGCCCAAACATTTTCTCTTAGGGGAGCTGCTCTGCCAATGGCCTGCCTTTTTACTGCATCTTTCACAGTTCTTAATATTCTTTTCCAGGTGGGGTGACCAAAGCTACACACTGTCCTTTCAATATGGTTGCAACACGTTATGGGGGAGGTTTTTTAAGCAGAAGCAGAACTGCCATCTTTCAGGAGTGCTTTAGTGCTTTAGCTATGGATTCCCTTCCTAGTCCCTTTAAAGTCTATCACTCTACACCTCTCTTGGTTGGTCACTGAGGGCTCAAATTCTGTCAGCATATAGCTGAAGCAGAGATTCTTGAGGCCACGTTATAACTGGATTGATTCCATCAAGGAAGTCACAGCTGCCCCGAGTTTGCAAGACCTGAGCAGAGCTGAGGATGACCAAGGATCCTGGAGGTTCCCCATTTAAAGGGTTGCCATTAAGTCAAAATCAACTCGATGGCAAACACAACAACAAACACATCATTTAACACTCACTTGCACTAAATCTCATTTGTCATCTTAATGTCTATTTTGGAAAGATCCTCAGACATCTACAGCCACCGCTTGTCCAAGTCAACAGTCCAGCAAACAGATATTCAAGCACCACGTGTTCTGCTAGAAAGACCTATGTTCTGCAGGCTACACTCAAGAGCACACAACTGATGAGCAGACAAGGCCTCTTTTTATTCTCCTCCTTCATGCAGCTTCTCAAATCTGGAGGGGGTGGTGGTCCCAAAAATTCTCAAACGTATTTGGGGGCTGAGAGGCTGCAGAGGAGGAAAGGTATTACAGCAGTGGTTTCCGTTCCACTATTAAGTGGACAGAGTGTGATATCATGGCCCTTCGAAGCCTATCTGCATAGGACGAAAGTGTAATTCTGATACTTCAGGAGAGCATTAAAGAGCAGCATTCATTGATGGACAGCTCTTACAGTTACAGCTGTTTCTGTAAAAACAGTAAGACTGTACTGTTTAGCAGGCACATCTGAGGCTTTTTGAATAGTTCAGAGAACACTTGAACTATTTGGGGCTTGGGCAACTTGTGGCCTTGCAGATGTTGTTGGACCACACCTCCCAGCATGCCTCTACATGGCCTTTGCCTCCTAGGGCCGAAGGCAATTCAGTATCTGCAAAGCCACTGGTTGTCCAGCCCTGCTTTAGTCTGAAGATGATGCCTATGGCTAAATATTACTACTGCTGCAGAAAAAAACTCCGTAATTAAGAGCAGTTCAGTCTTCCAAGAGACGCTGCTGAATCTGCTTATTGGATTTTTCTAAATCATAGCTGGAAAGAGATTCAGTGATATTCAAGAAATGAGATCTTGTCTTGGCACCACTATTATTTCTAACAATTAAAGAGTTCTGTAGCTGAATTACTGAAAGCTGGAAGACAGCAACACAGCACACAATTCTTTTCATTGAAAAGTGCTCATACCTGTAATTAAACCACACTTACAAATCAACTAGTATTACTAGATACTGTTGGGCCATTTTAAAATGGTATAAGAATCGCTCACTTCTCCTGTTTGGAGTACAACTGAAGCAGGAGCGGTGAGAATGAAACACAAAAAGAGAATACAACAGTCACACCAGCAGAACAGTGCTAACCCAGCCTTACCTTTGGAAGTGATGGCTGTACAGCTGAGTTGGAATCCCAAGAATGCGGTCAAACACAGCAGTGACAGCTCTCAAGTTACTCTGTTCATTTTCCCAGTTTATATACATTTCCCAGAGTTTGTCCGAGCGGAAATCTGTACCTGCAGCTAAAACTGCATGCTCATAGGTCCTGGGAAGTAAAACAATTTGGGAGGATCATGGAAACATTTCATCAGTATGATGCAAGGCGCCTATCAAGATAATTACTGTTTCTTCCACTTAAAATAAAAACATTGCTACATCACATTTTTCAGCAGCAGACCGGAGCTATATAATTATCACCTCATGTGGCAGGACAATTCAGTTGCTCCCCAATGTCTTCCCCAACCTGGGATCCTTCAGATGCTCTGGGCTACGACTCCCATCAGCGCCAAGAAGCATGGCCAATGGTGAAGGATGACTGGAATCACAGTCCAAAGCATTTTAAGAGAGATGCAGGCTGGGCAAGGCTTAGATCCAGCTGCCCCAGTTCTTTCCTTAGAAAAAAAAACTACTACTAGTAAAAAGAACACAAGACTACTCAGTAAAATCCAGCGAAGGGTTTTATATTTATATACAGACTGAGTATCACTTATCCAAAATACTTGCGACTAGAAGTGTTCTGTATGTCAGGTGGTTGTTTGTTTGTGTTTTATTTTGGAGAACAGCACCTTTTTAGAATATCGTCACATCTTACTGGTTCACTACTTGTATTGTGTATGAGATGAGAGGCTGGACAGAGACTGAGGATCTGTGAAATGGGAGGAATCCAAGCGTAATAATGATCAGCACGAATCCATGCCTCTTGTCATTTCACCAATCCTCATTTCCTCTCCAGCGTCACATCTCATATGAAACATAAGTAGCAAACAAATGAGATGTGAGGCTGGAGAGAGATCTAAAGATCTGTGAAATTACAGGAATCCAAGTGTAATGCTCAGCACAAATCCATGCCACCCACTGCTTCACAGTCAGTCAGTCTGTCTGTCTGTCTGTCTGTCTGTCTCTCTCATTCTCTCTCCTGCTGCTGCCAGCCACCCCCTTCCACTTTGAGGTGGCAACTGCGGTGCTTCTGTTCATTTGTCTCTCAGATCCTTAGTCTGTCTTGGATGGCTAGCAGGGAAAAGAGAAACTGAGAATCTGAGAAGCGAACAAGCAGGAATGCCATAGCCATCACCTCGAAGGCAGAAGCTGGCAGCCAAAGTTTTTGGTTTTGGAGGTTTCTGGATTTCAGATAAGGGAAGCTGAATCTGTGTTTACAGCATGTATTTTCACTAAGTTGAGCAGCTGTGGCCCTCCACATACTGCTGCACAAAAACTCCCAGCAGCCCTTGTCAGCATGGCCAACAGTTAGGGATGATGGCAGCTGAAGTTATCTGGAGGGCCCTATTGGCTTATCCCTGATGGAGAGCATTGCCACAGTGCAAGCATTCAAGTAGAACAGCTTGGCTCAGGGCTAGCAGAAACTGGTTAGCCACATTTGATTTCCTCCTTCTACTTCCACAAGCCTAAGGTCTAGCCAGCAGAATCGCACCCCACAAATTATTTTCCTATTGGCTCTTTTCTTCCAATGCAGGGGAATCAGAGCGAAACATACGTTCAAATCTCCCTTCCCCATTAAGTTCAATCCCATTTCCCCCAACGCCTCTTGCAATCAGGGCTAGAAAACATTTTAAAATCATAGCTTGGGGAATGCTGTGACTCCGTGGTTAAAGTCAACTGTTGCTTGAGGTAAACTGCTGATCTTTCGGGGGGGGGGGGTGGCAGCAGAAGCATTACAACTCTGTAAGAACCTTTCCAGTCCTAAGGAGTTTGTGATCCAGCATTTTATGTACTGACAGTTTTATGGGGGCACTTTGAAGAGCGTCCAGGGTATAGGCCTTGAGAAGGAACCCAGCTCCATGGACAGGAGAACGGGCCTCACTGACAGTGTGCCAGGGCAAAAGGAAGTTCAACATAGGGATGAGTTTAAGTAAAGAGGCAAAAAGGAAGGAGCAGTCAAAACCTCCCTCAGTCTAAAATACATGAAGCAAATATGATAAAGAGTTGTGAAGGAAAGCCTAGGAGGCCCATCTAGCGAGCTGCACAGTGTCACATGTATGAGTATGTGCCTCCTGCAGAGAAGCCATCACTGGGTGCTTGCTGTAATGACTCTCTGAAAACAAACACATGCCCTTGAGGCCAAGAAGCTGAGGAAGGCTGGCGAACAAGGCCTTGGGGGACCTGACAGCAGTTTCCCACCCCTTGACTAACAGCTTCTTTGCTGTCATGGAGCATTGGGATCACTCCGAAAAAGTTGATCTGTCTATTGGAGGCATCTTTCACTGGTTTTACACCAATATATCCATCAGGGGAAAGTCTACACACAGAACTTCTCTCTTGCTGCAGAGCCTGCTCTGGCTTTTTTTATTTCATTAGCCAACCAATTTGTCAAATGGTGAATAGGTCTTTACACACATCAGTACAACAGTCAAAAGCCAATGCCAAACCCAAACTTCCTCAATGGAAATCCAATAGCATTTTGCTAAAAACACTGTCAGCAGAGTAACCCCTTCTGTTAGCCCTTGTGGGGGAAGGTTCTGACACTGGATTCAGTCAGGCAATCCCACTGCAGAAAAGAATTAAGTTTGTGGCAACCCAGAAAAATATGAGACTAGCCACCAAAAGGGATACAAAAAAAAAGTATTTTGTGGGTGGTTTCTCTCCTTACTGCGTACAGCACACATAAAATGTATTTTGTTCTCATACACAGTGCTTAGAAAAACTGAAATAGAGTAGGATTTAGCTAAACACTTCTCTCACTCACTGAGCATCAAGGGCTGTATGGAAGTCTCCCAAGGCCCAATACCAGGTGAGACTTGGCTTTTGAAAAAAAAAAATGTTCCACACCTCAGCCTGCAAGTCAACAATACCACGGTATTTTTGGAATAGGAAGAATTCAGGACTGCTGCATTTAATGTGTATTTCTGTTAAATCAGAACTCCTAAGAGATACCAGCTGGATCTTACTGCAAAAGGAATACACTTAGAAATACAGAATTCTCAGCCCAGGACTCAAAAGTCCTGCCACAGACAAAGGAAAAAAAGCCTCCTACTGCAAGCTTTCTTCTTGAAATTTCAAGGGGTTAGTTTGTTGGTCTGGAAGTCAGAAAGCCTTGCCAAGCTACTACAAAAATATCACCCAGCGATACAAATGATGTCTACTTACGCCCAGAAGTATTCAATTCAACAAGAAGAAACTTAAAGTGGGATATAACACTTCAGATTCCTCTTGAAGTAGCTTCCTGTTGAATCAGATGCTTGTGGGCACGAGGAACACTTGATAATGTACATGAGGGATACCTTAAGTAGAATTCTGCACCACAGAGAAGACACCTGGGGCTCACTTTTCTCTCAACTTACCCCCTGATAGTCCCAACAGTTTCAGGGTCACTGGAATCCAGCGTCTCTTTGAGGAAGTTTATGTAATGGATCCAGAGATCAACGCTGAGAGGTATTGCCTGCAGCCCTCTCCGATAAACCTATGAAGAGAACACCAGAAAGAGCTATCCTTTGATTCCCCAGACCAGGCCACAAGAGAGAGGCATCACTGTCTTATCCGGTGAACCTTAAGAAATACTAATGTACTGGAATTTTGTTGTAAATAATCTACCATTACCATTTGGGTGGAGGTTGGCTAGAACATGGCAATGCTCTGATCTCCACGTGCGGACTCTTGATCTTCAAAGCGCAGCGGGGTCCCTGCATCTGACCAGGCTGTGTGGGCAGGCTTTGGGGTACAGACCATAGGGCACAGACCCTTTAGAGCACCAATGACAGCGTCTGACCAAAAATGCAATAAGATGTAGCAATAGTGACCAGCAGAACCAACCACAGCGTTTGAATTTTGTGAAATAATAATAAATGTATATAACGTAAGTGACAGAAAAGCCCTGCCCTACTTGTTAAGCTGCAGTGTAATGCAGACGCTTGCACTGCAAAGCTTGACAAACTGTAGTAGAGGTTTAACGCACCTGCCAACAAAGAGAAAAGATATTAGCTCCAAATGCCACAAGGGGGGACCGAGCGCAAACAGAAAGGCCTGGGCAAAGGCAGCGGGTTCTGGCAGCCAAAGAGCTCCTTGCAGAGGGTCTGGTCATCCTTTGGCTCACAGGACCTCGAGAAAAGGCTGAAAGCCCTACAGGGACATACCTCGTCCGACTGCTTAGTGTTGCCGTGTCGCTTCTCCAGGTCCGCATACTTTTTCCAGTAGCCGTAGCAATATGGATAATGCGTGAAAAAACTGTCAAAGGCCTTCCTGGCGGCTGGTAAATGGTTCTGGGAGAAACACACAGTTCCATGTCAGCAGTTTTACATTTTCCAAAAGGCCAGCGAAATAAAAACTAATCCACTTGAAACTGGCAAAACAGGGCCCTGCATACCTTAGGGGACCTGTCATCCTTCTGAATTCCACAACCGTGTGTGAGAAGTAACCCAGAAGCTCCTTACTACTTCACCAGTGGGCCAAGTCTGTGAAACAAAGGCACACAGGAGGGCACTCACAACCACCAGCCCTCGACTCTGGAACTATCTTCTCCTGCAGCCTCAAACTTCTGGTCAGCAATGAGAATCACCTTCTTTAGAAGTGTTCTCAATAAGTGGGTTTAAGCTAGAAAAGGGCACATCTCCTCCATACTGTTTTGCACAGCTGGCAACTTGGGTCTTATTTTTGAATTCCTATGGGATAGGAAGACTTGTCCAGAACATTCTTGAGATGCGGCTAGTTAGAAATCAAAATACTTTAAATTCATTTATGGTCTCAGATGTGGGGAGACCAGGAAAACATGAAGTATGCCCCACAGCACAGTTAATCCAAGGCACAGAGAACAAAGCCTGCAGTGTTAAACTGAAGGAAGAATGTGGTCACCTGGTCCCATCTCACGTTCTGACAATTCGGCTTTGGTGTGTGGATGCTTCCTACTTTAAGAGGAGAACATTGCTTTCCCAAGATTCACGACCACTTGGCTCTACTGGTTAGGGGTAGAGGAACTGTGCTCCAGCAACATCTGGAGGACCACATGATTCCCACCCTGACCTAGCATCTCACACACATTTCTACAATGTTTTTTTGCAATGCTCACTCCTTCAAACATCAGCAAACTAGACTTCCTTCAAGGGGGAGTGGCCAGGACGGCAAGGGATAAGGAAATCAAGCGCTATGAGGATTCCCTGAAACAGCTAGCTTGCAGAAAAGAGGATTAGAAGGAGACATGATAGAGATCTTCAAATATCTCAAGGGCTATCACACATACAAGATCAAACAAACTAGTTTTTCTGCTGCTCTTGAACACAGGACTGGAGCCAACTACAGGAAGGTGGGAGAGTTTTTTTCTTTTAAGCTAACAAAGCATTTCAGCTCAAATACATATCAGGTTGGGACACTAAAAATTTTATTTAGTAAATCTAAGTGAAAATAAGAATTGCAAATCAGATTATGCTCTAAAGCACCACTTCAACATTTTCTGGAAAAACCAAATAATGGGAATAGTTTGTCCCAGGCTTTCCTTAGGTGGAGGAATCTTAAGCAGCTAGAGGTTCATCATCTGCAGTGGGTGGGTGTAGTTTTGAGACTTCTGAATGGAGCAGGGATCGGAATAGATGATCTCTGCAGCAGCCCACAGCTCTGCTATTAGGTACTTGAGCAGTGAAGCTTCATATGCATATCTGTCTAAGGGAGTTGCAAAACAGCAGACTGAGCAATTGGCTACCAAGATCTTTTAGACTAGAAGGAAAAGGCTGATATTCTACCTTTTCTGCCCATGTTTGCATGCAACAAGTTTCAAAGATAACCTCCATAAACTACAAAGCCACTACAATGTAGCAGCACCACCAGTTAAATCATACTACACGCACACAGAACAGCAGAACAAAAACTTATCCTCAAAGACCAGCAAAATCAAACAAGCTTGTACAGTATCATCTTTCAGGTCTCAGGACTACTGATGAAGGGGCAATATGAAGGGAACCAAGTCACCACTGCTCATGAACCAAGTGGGAGAAGAACCTCAGGCCAAAGGGACACCCTTCACTGTTCAGCAGGATATCCTACTAGCTCCACCCTCAATTAGTGTCAAGAATACTGTGACAGAGAAAGGACAGAGAGCAGGCCGCAAGGCACTTAACGGAGTTCCTGGTTGCCACACCAAGGACATATTTCTATCAGTATCATCAGATGAACTTTAATCTTTATACAGACTAAGTCCAAAGGCATATAATATCCACAGCACCATCTGAGAACTCTCAGACTGAAATTCAGATGAAAGTATCAAAACGAAAGGAAGCGCCTCCATCTGAATAGTCTAACCAAACGAAAACCCTTCTAAAAATATTTTTCTCTAACTGGACCAACACAAATCGTTAACAAGAAGTCATGCAATGAAAGTGATCTCCAAGATGCTATCAATCAGCGTATTTTAAAAGAGAGTTAGAAGATCATGCAGTCTCAGGATTATAAATCCATTTGTTTGTTTGTTTGTTCGTTTGTTTGCCTTCTTATTTTGAAATGTCTTGGATGGGAAGCATAGCTACATGAACTATGTAGGCATAAATAAGGATGAAACAAATTCATGTCAAACAAAGAAACAAACACTCCTAACATCCATTTTAACAAAAGAATCTTCTTGCTGGGTCTGGGTTGCCAGAAATGCTTGGCGACAGTTTCAGATTCCTCTAGTTTTGTAGGCCCAATTCAAAACACTTTTTTAAAAAAACCCTACAGAATCCTTCCTGCCTCAGTGCCTACATCCCTGTGAATCCACACCCCTCCCTTTGCCATAATCAAAATATCTATGGAATTGACCAACAGACATCAAATCAGTCTGACAGAGTCCAGAGCTACCAGCCACCAGCTCCTTGTGTCCTACGCTGTGACCCAGAAGGCTAACGGAATACAAAAAGGAGGCATCCTCTTTTCCTGCAAGGTACTGAAGGGGAGAACCCAAAAGTGATGACGCATGCTGGCAGACTCCTCTTTAACCCCCACCACAAAGCCAGGGACTACGCAGGACTTCACCATCTGCTGAAAGCGGACTTCTACGGTTATCTTCCACAGAGAAATTTACAACCACCAGGACCTCCAAAGGGGCCTTCTCAGTGGTTGCTTCAGACTCTCAGCCTCCTCTCTCTAGAGAGCACAAGGTCCTTCTATTTGAATCAGCATTCAGATATAAATGAACAGTTACTGTAACACGACATTCTGAGATGCCTTATATATTAAATTCTTTGGGGCGAATTGTTTAATGATCATTACCTAATGCTGGTAAGACTCCTCTGAGACACAGGCCTACAGGGAGCTCCCAACCTGAGCCTGGCGTGGCTCCAAAACCTTCACAGAGGGCCCTCTGCCAGTCCCACACCTTCCCAGGAACACTGGGTAGGAACATGGGAGACTTCTTGGCAGCTGCCCCTAAATTTTGGAACTCCTTCCCAAAGGAGGCTAGGATGGCTCCTTCCTTACTGTCCTTCCAAATGCAAGTGAAATTTTTTCCGTCCCAGGCTTTTAGGAATTGACTGCAAGGGCTTCTAACAGTATGCTGTTTTGGTGATTATTATTATTATCTTTTTTTTAAAATTATTTCTGCAGATAATTTAACTACATTTCAATAACAACTTTTGTTTCTATGCTTTTTTAAAATGTTTGTAAGCCACTTTGAATCCCAGTACTCACGAAAGGGAGAAACACAAATTACCGCACAACAGAATGATAATTCTACTGAGAAAGACCAGCACTGTCCGCTCTGACTGGCAGCAGCTGACCTTTAGGGTTTCAGGTAGGATCCCTCCCTAGCCTTAACTGGGGACCCCTGTTGGTCCCTCAAACAAAGATTAAACAGTAAAGTATAGCCCGGGGATGAGAACTGAGCTAGAACAATGAAGAGTAAGATTGACATACTGAGATGACATTCATTTGGAAAATACTTCTGGGGCAGGAAAGACGGTTCTCACCTCTTGCTCTACATATTGCAGAAGATAGACCCAGCCTGTGAAATCTTGCGGGTTGGTTTCAACTACCTTCCAGAACTTTTCAAACTCAGAAGGGAACGAAGGCTCGGAATCAGCAGTCTTTTTTGTTTCAGTGTCCAGCGTCTCACTCTCCTGGCTGGCCTCTTCCTGGGTGTTAGCCCCAGGAGAATTATCCGGGGACTGCTCCATCTCTGTGACGCTCATGATCTCTGTGCTGAAATCAGCCGGCTTCTCGCTCTTGACTTCACTGTCCTTACCCATGCTCTCACTTGTCAAATTGCTACTGTCGTCCTTAGGATCTGAACTCTGCATAGCGATCAACACACCTCTTGTTCTGTTATACAATAGCCTGTAGAAGCAGAAAAGCATCATCATCATCATCATCATCATCACCATCACCACCACCACCACCACCACCACTTCCTCCTCCTGATGGGGAACAAGTCCTCCCAAAGAAAGTCAACTGACAGCAGTCACCTCCGTCATCCCATCTATGAATTGAGGAAGACAAAAAGCTTGAGGAACCAAAACTCAAAAGAAGGGGTGTGTCCCTCGCCAGGCATTTTAGGTAAAGGGTGAAACTGGGATGACACGCCAAAGCGCCAGAACCATCTCACAAAGACAGCTGACGTGCAAAACACTATCTCGTGAGTAAACAACTGTCTGCCTGGGTCAGCTGACGGAGAAACACAAGCTGAGGATCAAAATCAAGGTTTGCCTTAACAGAATTGACTTGATACCAGAAACTTGTTTTTCTTTCAAGAAATCTGCCTGAGCATACCAATTTGGGGGTGGGAGGGGAGACAGACTGACCAAGCACCTGTGAACATTCAAAGACTAAGTGAACTTATTCCGCCACAGCAAAGGTATGTGCAGAATACCAAGAGGGGAAAAATCCATTCTGGGCAAAGGAACTCTAAATAAAACCCTGAAACTGTTCAGTGATCAGATCTCAGTTTCAATTATTGCAGTCTGAACTGTGATCTAAGAAACCTGCAGGAAATAAATAAGTATATTTATTTAAAATATTTATATATGTATTTAAATTGCTCTTCAACCAAAAAGAGCCCCAGAGAGAATCATTTCATGTTCTAAAGACATGCCTAGAGTTTTGTAAAAATTCTGTAGTATCTGAGCTTATGGACCTCCTCTACACTGTTTGTTAATTTTCATCAGCTCAGACTATGCTGGTTGGACAGCTTTTCCCTTCACCCTTATTTGAAAAAAATTAGTGGCAGACCTCAAAAGGCAGAATTTGCAACTCTTGTTCAAAAACCTGTCAGCCGCTCTGCTGTGATGATTAAGACTATAGAGCATGGCAATTCAGTTATATGCACACATGCTCCCTTGCTCTCAAACATGTGCAAGTGTGCACATGTCGACTGCCAATGCAAAGTGCTCAATTAACTGGCTCAAACACTTCCAAAGAACCTTACGCTAACTACGGAGGAGCCAGATACTCCCACTCCAACTGTGCTAGAAGCGTATCTCTGATCAGCACCCAGAGAGACAGAAAGAAGCTCAGCTTTCCTCCTACCACCGAACAGTTAATCATCCTACCAAGAGAAACTACATGACCCTGCTGAAACTCCTCCGACACTCCTCAGCTGTCAGGTCCATTAATGTGCGTCTGCATTGAGCACCTAAGCTCCATAAACTCTTAAAAATAATCATGAAATAATCACATTCTCTACTCTCAAAGACCACCTAGGGAGAGTGAGGGCAGAATTTCTACCAAACCTGAACCAAATAAAACGAAGAGACAGTCACAGATGCTCCTGGCTAGTCCTTCTTCTGCAGATCCTCTTGGCAAATCAACCAAAATGATCCTAGAGTTAGAATCATATGTTTGTAGAGTCGGAAGTGACCCCAAGCAACATCTAGTTCAGCTTCTGCCAATGCAGGGAACTCACAGCTAAAGCACACTTGACAAGCCAGGTCCTCATATTGGTGGATTCCAAAAGCTGTTGACATTAACCCTGCCAAACAAACAGAGAGGCCTCCTCGATTCAGAGAATGCTCGTACACCTCAACTGCAACTCATCATAGCCCCAGCAGCCTTTATACCACAGTACAATGCAGAAGAAAGGCATCCTACCTTAGCCAACTGGCTACAGCCTGCCATTAAGGAGTGGCAAAAAAAAAAAAAATCCCATCCCATCCCTGAGGGTTATGCATCACTTCTGTGATGATCCCTAAATGGTGCAGGATCAAAGGCTAGAGGGAAGCACTGTCTACATGCTTTAATCTAGACGAGCCATCAGGCTTTGATGTGGGTACCCTCCCACACTGCTTCTAAGCAAAAGGGCACCACTTAGCAATCGCTAATCAAGGTAAATTATGATGACCAATCAAAGTAACATTCTGTAATTGGAACAGTAAAATAATTTGAGTTCCCAGCATCTCTGCCTGAGAAACACAGCCTGAGCAATGTTTCAGAACAGAAAGTTCTCCAAACAAAATTAAAAGCTTCATTACACAAGTCTGGATGGGATGGAGTGGAGTGGGGTGGGGATGAAGAAGAAAGATGAAAAACTGTCAGGGTGCAACGAGAACACTGCTCAGCAAGGTAAACCCTTTCACTTGGAACGAGGTTTACAATGGGAAAAATGGGAAAGCGTCCCAAGTTCCCAAGGCTCTTCTTTTCAACAGATGAGAAAAATCTGTCACTTCATGCAGAAGCTAAAAGAAAGTATGTAGCAAACCTAGGCAATAGAAAAAGTATGAATCTTAACTGCCATCCCTCCAAGAACAGAATAAACATTTCACAGCTCCAGAAAAAAAAAGCTAGATGGCAAGAAAAAAATAATTCCTAGCCTATTAGTAGTATTATTTTCAGCTATCACAATATTTTATGTTATCTATGAGGCCTGAGCACTGAGATCTGCTGAAGGGGCCCAGTGGAAGAAATAGACATTTCCTGCTGTGGCACTTTGGTTTTGGAACATGTTTCCTTTGGAGGCCTACGTGAATCCAAGAGTGACTTGATTTCAGAATGAAGCTCTAATGGGGCTCCTTACCAAAGCCTCTTGGGTCTAAGAATTAGATTGCTTCAAAATATTTAATTTGTCCTATATATCCTAGACATTTCTAAATTACTTTTGCCTACACACCACCCTGAAATCTTATAACACTGGATGTGAACGAATAAACAAATAAAGGCTTAACTCAAATTTTTAACTTCTGCTAGATAAGCACTGCAGCACAAAAACCTGTGTCCAACTATTTTGACTCTTCTACATTCATTAAACACAATTCCCTATGCTGAACACTTTATCTGCCTGAAGGCTGTAATCTTTGGCTAACTAAAATGGGTAAACCCTGCTGCTGAAAATGAAGAGACTTTCTTTTCATTTAATGTGAATACGCTTGAGCTGCACACATATCTAACAGCAGTTAGGAGAAGATTAGCCAGCAAGGGATTGACTTTTCCTTTTAATAATTTCTTGAAAAAATAAAGCTATTTTGGACCATTTCAAAGGGCAAAAGGCTCTCAAGATGAATTAACATTCTGCACTTGGAAAGAAAGGGATCTATACTATGCTGGCTAACCTTTTTTTCTGGTTCTTTTGCAAAATTTAGAAGTTCTGCAGAGATCAATCAGAATAACACAGGAGCTTGAAAATGGCCCAGGGGCTGATAATCCAATTCCTAAAGTTCAAAGTTACTATTAAATGATTTTGAGATGTTTTTACAACTCTGGTTCTTTAAAAAAAAAAAGGCCTGGGAATTGTATTCTCCCCAGATGAAATAAAGTACCCTATAGCATTATTGTAACATAACCTCCTACTAACACAGAGAAAAGGAGGGGCAGTGAGGCACAGAAAATCATTCATAATTTGTACCCTGCCTCCTCCACAATGCTAAGTGCAACTCACAAAAATAAGGGGTGCTAGAATAAAATGTTGATATAATTAAAGCTAACAGTAACAGCTCACAGAAGAAAAGCAGCAATAAACAACAGCCCTAAAAGGGTCAGGGAATTTTGGAACCACCGGGTTGAAAGACCACAAAAGAAACTTCTAAATCTCTCCTTGAGACAATGTCAAAACCTGACACCCTCATGTCCCATTCTTCAGCACACAGTAGCCACTGACTCTCCCAGCTGGGCAGAGGAATCTGCCAGGGGGTGGGACTTGGGGAAGGGGTTTCTACAGAATCCACCCCCCTAGGACTGGATGGGGACCCCTCATGAAGTAATCTAGGCTGAGATGAGATTACACGTCCACCCGCAAGAACCAAAACATCTTTATATAGTCATCCCTCCACATTCGCTAGGGCTAGGGACACTGGACCCCCGTGAAAGTGGAAAACTGTGAACAACTCTAGGCCCTCCCAAACCATATTTTACATACAAAAAAGTATAATCATCATATTCAAACCACTGTGGATTCCTTTGAGGCATCACAGTTCTTTCACAAGGCAAAAGTGGGTGGCTGGTGGGGCTTATGGCCACCTCCACTGCTGCCCCACACCATTTTTTAGAGGAACTTACATGCCTCCTTCGCAGTTTCTCAGTCTCACTAGGCTTCCAATACCTTTTAAAAGTGGCATAGGGAGGCAGCAGAGCTGACAGCAAATAATCCGTTAATAATCAAATCCGCAAAAGTGAAACCCACAAAAGCCAAGGGATGACTGTAATTGCAGTAAGCAGCATCCACAGTCAATGACAACTGCTATTTCCATTATACAGAAAACTGGTTCTACTGGGAGTGCAAAAGGGACGAGATTATACAGGAACCAAAACATCTTGATATTTTGGTCTGAAAATATAGGGCAAAAGCGCACAATTAAAAACATTAAACCTGCCAAAAAGAGTCACTTACTCTACTGATCTTTTGTTGCTGCTGCTGTGTGCCTTCACTTCTGCCTTACTGAGACCCTGCAGTGAACTTAATAGGGTTTTCTTGGCAAGATTTAAGGTCAGCCAGAGAGGCTCTTCTCTTCATCCCACCACCCTCTCAGGCGCGTTTGGTGGGAACGAGGGAGAGGGGACTTTGCAGTGGCTGCTCCCAGACTTTGGAACTCCCTCCCTAGGGAGTCCAAGATGGTCCCATCCTTGCTTTCTTTCTGACAGCAGGTCAAAATATTTTTATGCTGGGAGGCTTTTTAAATTGACTGGATGTGGGCTTGTGATGCTGTACAGATTTAATGTGGTATCGTTTCAATGTTTTTAATGTATTTAATATTTTTAATGTTATTTTTAACAAGCAATTGCTTTAACTTTATAAATTGTTTAATTCTTTTTTAAAATTGTATACTTTAATGGATGTTTTAACTTGTTCTGTTTTAATCTGGAGTATTTTTCTAGGCAGCACAGAAACAGCATGCAGATCTGAGTCTTGTTCAGCCATGTTTCATCTCAACAACAAAGACTCTAAGTAGCAGACAAGTCACAGAGAAAATTCTTTGGCAAACCTAGAGCAAGGTTATTTTTATATATCATGAGGCCTTCGTGTGCCTCAAGGCCACAGACCACCTGCCACACTACCTCCACATTAGTCCACTCTCATGCCAGCCCCACACAGCTCTCACCAATTTCTCACCTGCTCCCACACCTATTCCTCTGTCTCACCCTTTCCTCTAACACACATTTCAGACCCTGTGGAAAGGAACCCTGTCTTCTTTTTCACCATCTCTTTTCAGTGCCCAGAATTCTGGAGAGACACTGAAAAGGAACATTAAAAAGTAGTATGAAAAAAAATGCCTATCATTACAAAAAGGAAAAAAAAACTTCTCTAAAATCTTTATTCTTCTGTTTCCTTTGAAATATCTACTGTACTTGTATATTTAAGCTACAAAATATTACTTTTAAAGAAGTAAAAAAGTGAGAAAACTATTCAGCAAACACACACTTTTTTGCCAGACATCATTTTATACTAAATGTCAAAGCCAAGCCACAAAGCAAAGTAAAAAGTACCCCACCAGGGAGATCACAGAATCACAGAGCTGGAAGAGGCCTCATGGGCCAATCCAGTCCAACCCCATCCAGCCCTGAGGGAACACCCCATCAAAGCCCTCCCTTTGACAGATGGCCACCCAGCCTCTGTTCAAAAACGGCCGGAGGAGGAGACTCCCCCCCACGCCACTCAGGGATCAGCACAACTTTCGTACACACCACCAACTTTCTGAACAGCCACGCAATGGCACATCTATCTCCAAATTCTTCAACAGCAACCTTCGGCCCAGCCACCTGGTTCTCATGCCTTATTTTAACTTAGTCTGACCTGAACACCCTCCCAAACGGTTACCTTGCACTCCTTCTCCACTGACAGCCTACCTCCAATCACAGGTCCCTGAACCCAGGGGAGAGGGAGAAAGGGACCCAATTTCCTGCCCCTTGTACTTAGAGTGTCTGGCATGCGCATAATGAGATATATATTGTTCAAGTTTTATTTTCCTGCTTCTAGTCCCATCTGGAGTTATATAACATGCAGCCCTCTGGAGGAAGAACTCTGAAAGATTCAAAAGCTTCCCCCACCCTACTTTTGGACATATACTGGTAATGGACAAAGATTATTCTTTGATTTAGCTCCTCTCTCTCCTTGCAGGGCTGGTTCTGGGTATGACCCAACTTCTGATTTTACTGCCCACCCACCCACCTAAGTTTCTTTCCCTCACCCCCTTGGGATTTTTTTCCTTCTCATAAGCCAAAACAGCAATTGATCCATCCTTAGTTCAAATTCTTTAAATTGATTTTATTGTACATACCCAAGAGAACAGCATGGGATACACTTATCTTAATAAAAGAAAATGAAATATAAGTAAATAAAAATGAACCTTCAAACCTTCTCAAGAAAAGCTGGGGAGAAGGGAGGCTGAGAATTTGGGGAGCAGAACAGAGGAAAGGGATCCCTTCTCAGCATACTGAAGATCTGCAATTACAGCACTGTGATCTCACTTTAATAGCCCAATATTCCGAATTCTCTACCAGAGAAGATCCAGTGCCTCTGACCAAACTATGAATCCCAAGATTCCGTAGGATACAGCCAGAGACCTTAAAGTGGCATCAAAGCACTGTAACCGTGTAGTGCGGGAGGCACTGAGATGTTTGCCTGAGGGGAGGGGGTCCCAAAGGGGGAAGAATAAGAGTAAGGAGTAAAAAACTATCATCTCCTCTTCCCACCTTGGAACCAGGGAGGGGGAGCTGGAGAGCCTCCTGAGGCTCCCCTGCCTGACCTGGGCCAGAACCATGGGGTGGGAAGTTGGAGAAGGAAGTCTCCAGTCTCTGGGAAATACTGGGGGGGGGGGGTGAGGAGGTGCCCTTAACCGCCGCCTTCTTGTGAGTCGCCTTAGATCCCACTCTGGGAGAAAGGCAGCATGTAAAATAAACTAAATGAATACAGTGGCCACTTGAGATTCACAGCAGTTTGGGGTGCAGAACCCCCTACCCCGAGACGAGCACTCTTCTTCCCATTCCCAGGCTCCCCCGACCCATTCTCCCGCCTTTTGCCCAGGCGTGCATACCCTCCCTCCCTGTGCTGGAGCAAAAGGCAAGGAAACGGGAGGGGGGAATGGGGGGGAGCCTCGTGGCTGCCTTCCTTCTCCCAGCGAAGGGCTCCTCCCCTCCCACTCGCTCGCCTTCTGTCCAAAGTGCGTGGAAGAAAGGCACAGGTCACCCTGGGCGAAAGGCAAGGGAACGGGAGGGTGAGAAGGGGGAGGCAAGCAGACACCCTACCAGCAATCAAATCAGCAAAGGTCCAGCACCCGAAAGTCAAGGAGAACGGTACATTCTCAGCTGTGGCACCCCCACTGTGGAACGCCCTCCCCTGAGAGGCCCAACAGGCACCAAAAACGCTGGCGCTGAGTTACAACGCGGCTTTTCATTAAAGCCTACAAGCAAAGAAGGAGGGAAGTCTCCACATGCTTACTGATGGTATACACACATTTAATTCTTTACAAAGTCTGAGTGAATACGAAATTCTGTACAAAGCCCAACACATTTTGTCCTATACCGTACACTGAACTAACCCGCCTTCTTCAGGGGCCGACAGCAGAAAGTTCTGAAAACGGCAAAAAAAAAAAATCTCTCCATAAACTAGAGTGTTAAAAATCAAAAGTTTCTTGGTTTTTATTAAAGCGTCCAGGGTCTGATTTTATTCAAATTTGCACACATGTTATTTAGTTTTATGTCGTTCTAAACTGCTTTTAAAGCATCTCATTCCTCAGGGCGAAGTGGCCGATGAACAAGCTTTTAACTGTTTTTAAAAAATGGCATCTGTTGTCACAAAGCTATTCCAAACTGCGGCTGCCCAGCGAACCCAGGATCAAAGACAGATACAAAGACACCTCCAACAGAACCCAACACATAAAATTAACCCCCCCCCCGCAGGCCTTCCGCCTGACTGGCCTCCTGCCAACTTCTCCTCCAGAGGACGGGGGGGGACGGGGGACCATTTTGGGGAGGGGGCCGCCAATCGCCTCCCTTTGCCTTCCTTCGGTGGTCCTTCTTTGGGGGGGGGTTAAGCAGCCTCCTCCTCCTCTTCCTCGCTGTCTTCGCCGCCCTCCACGACGCGGGTGGAGCCAAAACTGGAGGGGGAGCCCCTTCCCTCGGCCCCCCCAACCCTCATTTACGCCTCCCGGGAATTTCTGCGGGGAGGGGTCTCAGCGGCCGGTATTGGCCTTTCTGTCTGGGGAGGGGGCGCCCTTCTTCTCCTTCCCGCCCCCTCCTCTCCAGGGGGAGGCCGAGGGGCTGCTTCTGGGGTCCGGGAGGGACGCGCGGACCCCCCCCCCACGCACGCCGCTTCTCCAACCCGCCCCTCGCCCCTCGCGGGGGCCTCGGGGGATGGACGACTGGACGGGGGCCCGGGGGCGCCGTCCCTGGCCTCCTTCTGAGGAGAAAGAATCGCGCAGCCCCCCCCCCCCCAGCAACCACACACACGCTCCGGGATCCCCGAGCCGAGGGGGGAAAGGGCCGCCGCCGCCGCCCATGCGGCCGCCTAGGCCCCCGGCCCCCGGCGGGCCCTCGGGGGCTCCGCTCCCCTCCCCGCGTCCCGGCCCGCCCGCCGGCCGCACCTGCCGCCCGCTCCTTGCCATCGGTCCGGGCCGATCGACCGCCACCGCCCTCGCCACGCACCGCCCCAGCGACCGATTTCGCCTCAGAGGGAAAGGACGGACTGCGCAGGCGCGCCCGGGCCCGAGGCCTCCCTTCTTCCTGCGTCCCACCTGCGCCGCGCCGGTGGCGGGAAAGGAGGGGCGCGTGCGCACTGGGGGCCCGGGCCGGAGGGGCGCACGCGCGCTCGGCGGCGTCGCCCGCCTCCTCGGACACGTGGCGGCGAGGCGTCCGCGAGCGAGGGGCGGAGCGAGGGCGGCGCCGGCGCCTCCGGGCGTGCGCAGAGTGCCTCCCCCTCGCGATCGCAGGCAGGCGTCTTCCGAGCGGGGAGGGGGCGCGTCCCGCTCTGCCCGCGCCCAGCGGCGCGCTCTCTTCACGGCCCCCTAGCCGCGGCCCAGCCGGGGAAGCCGAGGGGGTGCCCCGGCGCCCCTGCCGCTCGCACCCCTGCGCGCGCGCGTCGGTATCCTGCCTGAAATGTTTCTCCTCACCAGGAAGTCAGGCGTGGGGGGGGGCGGCCCTCCGGGGGCCCTCGGGTGGCGGCCCCCGCCCGCCGCGGCCCCCGCCCGGGCTCTCCGCCCTCCTCCCGCGCCCCGGCCGCTCGGCCTCCTCGCCCGCGTCCCGCCCGCGGGCGCCGCCCTCCGGCCCGAAGGCGGGGAGTCCGCGCCCCTGCGCAGGGCGAGCGTCGGGCCGCGCGGAACCCGGGCCCGCCGCGCCGTGCGCGGAGGAGCCCTGGCCGCCCCTGCCGGGAGGGCCCCGCTGCTCGGGGGTGCCGCGCGCGCGCGTGTGTGTACACGTGTGTATGTACACGTGTGTGCTGGTGTATGCGTCTGGTTACACGCACACACGCGCGCGCGCGGGGGGATACGATATGTAAAGAGGGGAGAGAGAGAGAGAGAAAGTCCTGCTGCTTTTGTGTGTTTCTCAGCCAGAAAGCGGGGAGCGGGAAGGACGCGGCCTTCCGAGGACTGCCGCCTTGTGGCTCCTTTCTGCCACCGCCGCTGGGGAGGGGTGACGGGGGTGCCAGTCCCACGGCTCCCTGGCCTCTCTGCCTGCCTGCCTTCCAGCGACGCCCGGGCTTTGCGGCCCCTCCCTCCTCGGGTTCCCTCGATGTGTCCAGAGGCGGGCTGCCGCCGTTGCTGTCCTCTGAGGCTGAGAGAGTGTGACTTGCCCGAGGTTCCCTGGGGGGGGTTCCGCGGCCGAGCAGAAGCATGGCTTGTTCTCCCGGAGTCCTTATCTCAAAATGCGGCGTCACGCTGGCTGTTTAACAAGCAGGGGAGCTTTTATCTGGATGCTTTACCTTTTTAAAATTTTTGTATGCCCTTTAGACAACTTTATATTGTTTTATGTGGGGTTTTGGATTGTTTGTAAAATTTCAGTGTTGATTTTTTTAATTGACTCTTTCCGGAGGCCACGTTGCATCCCACTCTGAGAGAAAGGGAGAATATAAACGAAATAAAATAGTAAAAATTTAAGTTGGTGGTACTTTTAATATTGTTGTGTATATTGAAGTATTTTCTGACTTACAGCGACCCTCAGGCGACTCCATTGCAGGGTTTTCTTGGCAAGATTCGGTCAGAGGGGATTTTGCCTTTGTCTTCCTCTGAGGCTGAGAGAGAGTGATTGGCCCAGAGATCACCCAGCGAGTTTCCATGGTAGAGCTGAGATGAGTTCTGGTTCAATGTTCAAACCACTCCCCCACGCTGGCTCTCGATACTTTAATAGACGAGTTTAATTCACTTTAAACCTTTTTTTTATCATAATTGTTTTTTAACTGTACTGAGAGCCACCTTGGGTCCTATGTTCAGAGAAATCCAGGTTATAATTTAGGTGAATATGATCGACACCGCAGGGCATCGCCCTTCATCTCCTGCCAGGAGGGTTGTCTCCACCAGGCACTTCAAAAGCAGCCCGGCTTCTATTGTGCAATTCCGTCTGCGTGGAAATTTACCCGATGGGCCAGAGCAACTCCTCCCTTCCACTTGCAGTTCTTTTATGTTTTCTGGCTGCCGCTTCCCTGTCTCTGCCATAAAAATAAGGGAGATCCATTAAGGAGGGGAGACAGAGGAGTTGTACATGCCTGACTAGCAGTGGCACTCAGGAAATTCATGGCATGATCTGGTTATAACATTTTAGGTAGCGCTGCAGAAACAGCTTTTTAAATAGTTTCCCTTGGTGGCGTGCTAGACCTCAGGCAGAATTCCAAATCCTGACTGTCCACGCCCTCCAAAAATGTCTCTTTCCTTAAAACACTTGCCAGGAATATCAGGCATTAAGAATGCAGCCTATTAACTTCATGCAAATGAGCAGTCCCGTGGCGGGCTGACAGTAGTGGAAAACGTGCGCCTCTCCAGATATGGTTGAACTGCAACTCCCAACAGCCCCTGGCAGGCATAGCCAATAGCAAAGAATACTGGGAGCTGCAGTCGTAACCTCTGGAGGGACGCATGATTCTCAGCCTGGCTGTAAGGCATCTCCCTTTCGGTTCCCTCCCTGCTGTGAGAGACACACATACGCACAAGATTTCTTTCTTGAACAGGGTGTTTCTTAGCCTACCTTTTCTTTAACTTGTAGACCAACCAAATAGTAAATATAAATTCTGAAATGTATATTTTCAAATATATTTTCAAATTTTTAAGCTATTGGCAAACAGAAAATATATTGGAAAATATAGCACAAGCAAAGCATTTTTATCTCCTGCCTTCTTCTTCAGTTATTAAAACTGAAACTGAGCTGCACAGAAGGTGGCCATTCAGAATACTCTGTTTCAGACAGATAGGGAGGGAGGTGCTGGAAAAGAGTTCTGTCGCCAAAAGACAAGCGCGTGGGTCTTAGAGGAAATGAAGCCTGAAGTCTCAGCAGAAGTGAAGATGACTGAACTGAGGCTTTCGTACGTCGGACATTTCATGACTCGCTGAAAAAGACAAGTTAATGCCCACTAAAATGGAAGCAGTAGGAGGAGAGGAAGACCGTGATGCAAGCGGATGGGCCCATCAAGCGAGCCGTGGCTGCTCTGAGTTTGCAAGACCTGAGCAGGGCAGCCGACGACCGGGGCTCTTGGTGGCCTCTCACTGCGCGGGTTGCTATAATTTGAAGTCAGCTTCACAGCATCTAACAACAAAAAACAGACTGGGTGCTAACAATTCCCTCGATAGATTTTTATATTACAGATTAATCAGTTTTTATACCCACGTAGCCACTGCAAACATCCAGGCCAAGCAAAGCAGAGAAATCACAGGTATACAGAAATAAATCCATTTATTTTATAACTTTCTTTTTCCTTTCAAATGAATACAGTACTTGTAGGTGTCAAATTCTGAGAGCAGAAGAAGAACTGGCACTATATCATTGAGGAATGAACAGCAGGGCAGGAAAAATAACACCTTTATAAATTTTGGACAGATAAAATTCAGCAATATTTTTCACACTAAAATATGGAAGCTATATTCAACACGTGACATTTCTCTTAAAGACGTATGTTGTTCAAAATATGTAAAAATTATTCCCATGTTCTATAAATTTTGGTCAACATGCTTCATTAACCTGTTGAAAGTTTGACAACAGTGTGCAGATAATGACGCCCGACTGTCAAGCAGATGTCATAATAACATCGACAGCAGCAAAAGCAAGCTAGACACTGCACAATCGTGAGTGGGACTGAGTTCAGGAATGAATTTTCCCCACAAATACCACACAGAACCCTGTTCTTCTATGTGTCTCAAAGATTTTTTTACCCCCCTCCCCTTTAAGGCTACACGAGAAGACATGTTGTACAACATGATTCCATGATTAAAACTACTCCTATTTCAAAATCTCATCCTCATTAGTACACGCAGGGCACCATGCCACCGAGTCAGAAGGAGATTGCAAACGAACCGAGTTGACTTTGCTTTCTTTTGTAGATGACAATCCCAGTTCTGCAGGATCCCGGAACAGCATCGGGGAGACGGTTTTCCACAAAAGTCATGTACAGGTTTTGGTTTCAAGCCCAGAACATAAACTGGAGAGAGACAAGGTCCATGATGGTCGGTCATTAAAAGCAATCACTCCAAGTTTGCTTCTGCATAAAAAGCGCCAGCACAGCTAAGAGACACAGCTGGAGAATCATCCCTTCAGACTCATGTTAAGAAAACCCAGCTTGCTGTCGGCCGTTCAGCCACACAACGTGGGGTCCGCATCACTACGGTGGGTGTCCGTGTCCCGTGTCTGCTTCAGGTGGCCTGCTCCAGGAATTCCTCCAGCGTTCTTTTGATGTGAGGGGGCTGGGAGGCAGCTTGGATCAACAGGTTCTGACCCATTTGTGCAAAAAGCGCTTTTGACAGTTTAGCGGTGGCTGTCCTGATATTTCCGCCAGCACCGGGCAAAGAGCCACTATTGGTCATGTTACCCAAGAGATGCCACAGAACGACCAAGACTTTCTGCTCCACGGCATGCGGCTTCCGAGGATACACCTCCACCACCAGCTCTAAAGGGCAGGAAAAGACAGACAAATAAATAAAAATGAAATTAAAACCACACAGTGAAGAAAGCAGTTATTTGTTAGGCCAAACGTACAGCCTTCCCACCTCACTTCATGTCAGGCCAAGGTGAGCAAAACTAGTACTCTAAATTGCTATTCTAAAACCCTCTGCCTACCATCCTCCAAGACAGTGGAAGAGGAAACCATTGCTGTGATGTTCTGAACTTGTGTAGAAAATGTTGCATTTACTATAGTTAAGTGTGCAATGCATAGTAGATGTTGTAAGTCAGTGGTTCTTAATCTTTTCTTTGCCTATAATTTTTTGTTGTTGCTACGGACCGCCAAGACTTAACTCAAGATTTAAAACCATAATGTACCTTAAATATTTATTTAAAATTGCTCATCGAGGGTCTTCAAATTGGGACAGAAGGCAGAAATAAGGAAATGCACACTTCCCTGAGAAGCAGTGGAGGGAGAAGAAAGACTTTTTCTTCTTCCCACTGTTTGAGGCTGCTGTGTTTTGAATGGCAACACACAGGCCCCAGCCACCCGAATGCCATAGTCGCCGGACAGGAGGAGCTGCGGAAGAGCGGTAGGACAGGCAGAAGCCACCACACTGGGTGGCCGCAGTGGGATAAGCGGAAGCCCTCACAACCACACTCGATCAACCCTGCGCACCTGCTCCGTTTTCATTTGCTTTAACTGGGTATAATGTTAACGGGCTGTTTGACGTTAGCTCTTCAAGACAGCAGGGAGGTCCCAGCAAGACAGCCTCTGCTGCAACCCATGTACGCCCACCACCAAGCAAACGCACCACCAATCCAGACAGAACCAGCCAGCCCCGGCTCAGCAGCTTCCACAGGGAGAAAACCGGGGGGGGGGGGACGCAGAGCCTTACCGGCAAGTTTTTCCGTGATATCTTGCTTGGCTTTTCCATTCAGAAACTGGGCCTTTGTGCAGAATGGCTGGAGAAGAAGGTAGTTGTCTGGATGCAGGGGAAGAAAAGGGGGGACAGAAGAGCACCTCAGCGAGCAGGATGTGCTTCCATGGAGTGAGCTGTGATATCTACAAACTCTCTTTGGTACAAAACAGTGAGGATGGGACCCGGCTTACAGATTGGGGTAGGGGAGACGGTCCACTTTTTGCCCCCGTAACCTCCTGGCAGGACCCCCCAGAGCACAGGGGTCCACTGGAAATGATGTCACATCCCTTTCGGGCACCACCTTCAGCCAAGCTAAACTGCCACATTTCCATTTAGGTTTGGAGGGGTTTAGGGTCATTTTCAGACCAAGGATCAGCTCGAGTTTTTTGTTGGTTTGTTCTTTAATGCAGCTTTAGGGGGGTTTAGGGATCTCTTGGGGGGCTCTGGGAGATTCAAAAGTGGGAACCAGAGACCTCACAATCCCCCAGTGCTGCTTCAGTTTTAGAATCCCATGACATTATATACCACAGGCCTCTGGGATCACAGTCTCAATGAATCCTCCCTGTGTTAAAAAAAAAACACCCAGTCAAGTTTCCGTTGTTTTGGTTTGGTTTTTTCCCCTCGTGCTGTGTAACTTCAGAACTGGCTATAACCCAGGCACACGGATAGAAACAAAAAAGGAGTCGTCTGGAAGCCCTGCCCTTCCTCTCCCCAGGACACGTGCAAGTGTAAGCACGCCAGCTCTTCTGTCTATTAAACAGAGGCACAACTGAGGGATGGCAAAGCGAGCCCACAGGATCCAGTAAGGGCAGGGGGAGCCCTATAATGTGTGTCCTCAAAAAAAGAAAGAAAGAAAGAGGAAGGAAGGAATATCCAAATTAGTTTAGCTGCGTTTTAACTTTTTTGTACTGAGTTTTTAACTTTATTGTACTTCTAAAATCTTGTATGCTGCCTTGGCTCCCATGCTGGGAGAAAGGAAGATGTAAATTAAATAACATTAAACATAAAATAAATACTGTGGCTGGTTTCCCACTCCCTGCTGCATTAAAGAGCCACGGTGTTCCCCTCCCCCTGACACACACTGCCGTCCCCTTTTCCTCTTCTGTCGTGTCTTAATCGTACCGTAAGCCAAGGGCAGGGAACTCTTTTGTTTTTCTTCTACTTGCAAAGCACAATGTGTCGTAATAGCGCTGTATAAATAAATAAATGAGGATGACGACGACAGTGGGAAAATAAATCCCCGGAGGCAAAGCCCGAGCTCCTTTTCCAGCCCTTTTTCTCTTTTTCTCACTTACCCAGGTGCTGACAAAGCGCTTGGATGACAGCGGTGGCGGCCGCGTAAATCCCCGGGTTCTTGGAGTTGAGGTTGTTGTCCACCAGGGCGGGAACCAGCATGTTGATGACGGGGGAGAGCTTCTCCTTCAGGAGAGGAACCAGCCGGTGCATGGTCTCCAGGGCCACCTGGTTGACTTTGCTGTTTGAGTCGTGCAAGCGAGACTTGAAGGCATCGAAGATCTGAGCACGCACATACAACAAGGGTCAGGGTGTCTGTTTCTTCATGAGAATGTATTTTTTTCCCCTCGTTGTGTCTACTTTTTGGCTCCCCATCCAGCCCCTGATCCCCCTCTCCAAAAAAACCTGGGTCTTTTCTTCTCAAGAAAAACCCCTGACAACAAACTGCAGTATGCCTCATCCAGAGCGGTCGCCTATATTAAAATATCCCTCCAAAAGCACGAAAGCAAGCAGGCAAAGAAGAAGCCCACGTGCCAACAGTACCCTGAACTAAAAAATGGAAGTCAGTTCCACTGTCAGCCAAAGATTGGCCCGAAAGAGGCTGCTGCTGCTGCTGGCAGCCATGGAGGAGGAAAAAAGCCCCCACACCCACTCCAGTTGCCCGCCACCACAAACTTCCGTGTAAAGGCCCCACTCCGGGGAGTTGCCAGATGCAGCTCTGGGCTTTCTCACCCCTCAAGCTCCCTCACTGCAAAATGGGAATACTGGGAAAGGCAGTGGCTGGGAGGGGTAAAACAAGGACTGGCAAACTAAAGGCACACACCCGCTTCAAATGTCGTTCTTCGGCTTATTTAACCAGTGCCTCCCTAAGCCAAGAATCGCAAAGAGACCCGGTCAGGAGAGAGAGTGGGACTGAGGGTGCTGTCCAGTGACAGCTCCCTGCTGTTGGAATGGCATCTGTCGGTCAAACAGGACAGGGGCGCTCTCCGAATCTGCTCCAGAGGGCTCGGGGTCCCTCCAGAATAGATGAGAGGGCAGGAAAACAAACTCCAGCCACAAACTGGATTTCACTCTCAAGGACGTTTCTCAGTTGTGTGTGGAACATCGGACAATAAGGAAAACAAATAGCAATTATTTAGAAAAGAAAGAAGAAGAGGAGGAGCGACAGAGCTTTCTCTCCTAATTGGGCTCACTTCACAGTGAGGTAAATTATTTATGGGCAATTTACAGACGGGTTCTGAGACTTGAAAGAGCTGAGGGGTCCCAGGCTCTCCAGCAAGGCCACAGGGCCAGGCAGAACGTCCAGACTCTAGCGGCAGCTTCCCAAACAGGTAACGATGAAGACAGATCCTGCCAGGCTCCACCCCAAGGTCATAGACCCCAACAGGCATCCAGTCCAACCCCTTTCTGCCATGCAGGAAGAGACAATCAAAGCATTTCCCTTGACAGATGGCCATCCAGCCTCCCTTTAAAAACTTCCAAAGAAGGAGGAGACTCCACCACACTCCCAGGCAGCAGCAGATTCCACTGTCAAACTGCTCTTACCATCAGGAAGTTGTTCCTAATGTTTAGGTGGAATTTTCTATAGTTTGAAGCCATTGCTCCACATTCTAATCTCTGGAGCAGCAGAAAAGAATCTTGCCCCATCTTCCATGTACCATCTTTTCAAACAGTTAAACATGGCTATCATGTCACCTCTTAATCTTCTCTTCTGCAGGCTAAACATACCCCTAAGCTCCCCGAGCCACTCCGCAAAGGGCTTCGTGGTTTCCAGGCCTTTTAGCATTTTGGTCAACCTCATCTGGACAAGTTCCAGGTTGTCCATATCCTTCCTGAACTGTGGTGCCCAGAACTGGACACAGGATTCCAGGGGAGATCTGACCGAAGCAGAATAGAGTGGTACTATTACTTCCCTCAATGTAGTCACCGTAGTCCCGCTGATACGGTACGAAGTACTAAGATCCGGAACGGATCCCGAGAAGAGACTCACTCTAGCCGGGAGAAGAGAAAATGACAGTGGGGGGCAAGGGGAACGAAAGAGACATCAATTCCTACACTGTTTTGTTAGAGCCATATTGTATGACGTAGGCAGGCACTATCTTAAAGTATCTGAAGGATGGCAGGTAGAAGATGGAGTGAGCTTGTTTTCCGCTGCCCCCGAGATTAGACGAAGCAGCGGACAGAAACCGCAAGAAAAGAATTTCCGCCCGAGCACCAGGAGGAACGTCTCGGCTGTCGGAGGTGCCCGGCAGCCCAAGTCCCGTTCCCGCGACCTCCAGTTTCCGAACAGGGCCGGGAAAGGCCTCTCCGGCCGAGTCCCTGGAGCACGGCCGCCGCCCGGAGCAGACTGTCATCGGGCCAGACGGAGCACAGCAGAGCCTCCTCCCGCGTCTCTCCGCCGCTTCCTCCGCAGGCAACCAGTCCAAACCACAGGGCCCGGCTGGCTTTTCCACGGGGGCGTCCACTTTTCTTCTCGTGGTTTCCAGCTTCCCAGTACAGTCATCCCTCCGCATTTGTGGGTCTGACTTTCACACATTTGACTATTTGTGAGTTTCTCCAACCCCTGCTCCCACCACCTCGAGCGCTCCTTTCCGAATAAAACCCTCCCACTCCCCGGGGCCAGCGAGGTCATGCAGCCCCCTAAAAGCCTGCCTCTCAATCTTCTCCTGCTCCTTCGCCGCTGCTGCCTGGCCAGCTAAAGATGTCTCGCAGCCCAATTTCTCAGCACACAAACCCTCTCCGATGCCCCCACACACCCAAGGAAGGAGGTGTGCGGGAGAGAGGAAGTGCCAGGCCACCAGGCCAGCGCTCCTCCTTTCCCCCTCCTCTCCCTGGCCTAGTTGGGATTCTGGGTGCCCTCTCTCCCCACCGTTCCTTGGCCTCCTTCCCAGAGATACACACACACACATTCTGGCATTTGCTATTTCTCACTTTTGCAGAGTCCTGTCCCCCTAAGCCTAGCAAATATGGAGGGCCAGATGTAATCCTAATAAAGATATTCAGGCTCTTCCTCTCTTTGTCTCTCTCCTTTTCCCTCGCGTACATGCACACAGAGCAGCCCCCTATCATGTTACCTTCACAATGTTGGCAACAACAAGGTCTTGGTTAGTCTCTGTGTCTGCCAACAGTTGCTTAATTCCACTAATTCGATCCCGGAAGTCCTTTGCATTCAGTAATGTTGTTAAAACCTTCACATATTCCGCACTTTCCAAGGCATTACGAGGTACCAGTTTTCTTGACATTTCCCGTGCTTCTCTGATCTCCCTGTTGAGAAAGAAATGATGGAGTGTTTTGCAGTTGTATAGCCCAGCCACGGAACTTTCCTACTTCCATATGGCGCTAAACTTTGGTAATAATAACTTCAGCAAAGGGACACAGTCTAAGAGCATCCAGAGGGGTCGTCACACAAGTCGGTTACAGCAGAAAGAACACAGAGCCTTTCTTTATTTACGTATTTACTCAGTTTATATCCCAAGTTTATACTGAAATTATATTTATTGAATTTATTCTCCCAAATGAGATTCAAGGTGGATTTCAATACAGATGCTACTACAACATTAATTTATGAAGCTTAAAAAGGAATTCAACACCACTATTATTCAAACATGCTTAATAACAGTAAAGACACTTAAAACTTATTCTAAATATCGCTTCAATCAAGGATACAAGAGATTCAAATAGCACGCCAACTACATACACACGTGACAGCTCCGCAATTAACATTCAAAATTCAAAAGCCTGCCTGAGTGAAAACGCCTTCACCTGCTGGTGGAGAGAGAGCAGGAAGGGGCAGCCATGCCAAGGGAAGGGTGTTCCACTGTCTGGGAGCAGCCACGCACACCTCGCTAGTTGTTTCTGAAGTTGGAGGACGTAAGGGTACCTGTCACCCGCATGGAGCGCTTCTCTTGACACCGAGGCCGATCTCGAGCTCTCCCCGTTCCCATTCTGAGAACGCCTGCCTTTGGCCGAAGGAGTGACTGTCGGCATCTCACCGAGCCCCTGGAATTGCAGCACAAGGACAGGGAAAGACTCGCACCTTGTTCCTCTTTCTACCGTCTCATTTATGCATTTTCATACTGCTTAGCACCCCTCAGAAAGATACCCATAATTGTGGAAGGAGGATTCCTGTCCCCCAAACCTGAAGTGAGGTGTGCAAAGAGCAAGAAACGGAAAGGCAAGTGAAGACAGTTCCAGTGAAAGGAAAATTCAGAGTGAAACTGTTATAAACAGGGTCATTCTTAGGACATTACCCCCCCCACCCCGGGAATTCAACACGAGGGAAAGCACCTGAGCTCTCTGCTTTGCTGTTCTAAGACGCAAAATCCATTGCCAAGGACAGGCCTGACTGGCCCCCGCTGGACTTCAAACACCGACAGGCGAGGTTTCCAGACAGTTGAAAGCCCAAGACTGTATCTCCCTATTGGAATCTGCCTGAGCTACACGATCTTTGGGGGAAGACTTTCTCTCGGTCCCCCCACCATCACAGCCGGGTCTGTTGAGGACCAGGAGACCCCCTCCGCCGTGGCTCCTCCCAGGCTGTGGAACTCCCTTCCACAGGAGGTTTGGTTGGCCCTCCTACTCGCTCTGCCTTTTTTATTTCCTTGGCCCCTAGGCTCTTCATGCACGTGGCAGAAGGGTCTTGTAACGGGCTGGGCTCGCCTCATGTTTTAAACCGTTCTATCTTTGTGTCTGTAATAGAATTAAGTGTTTTTAGCCTCTGCATCACTTGATTTTTTTTAAAAAAAATATGTACTTTGTTTTAATTTGTTGTGAGCCACCTGGGTCCTGTGTTGAGGGAAAGGCAGGATGATAAATCCAGTCAATCAACAGAAGCAACCAGGCCAGGAAAGTGGAAGGCAGCGGAGGAGGAGGAGGAGCTCGCCACAGACGGAGCCCCGGCTGCTGCCTTGACTCTCTGAGACCTCGGCAGGGCTGGGCAGAACAAGATCCCCTTGGAGGTCGGAAGCTGGTATTTAAGACCTCTGGAAAGCTAATCAGGGGACAGCAGCATAGGGCTTTTCTCCACTGGCTGTTCTGTTCCCCACTCAAGGAGGCAGGAAGAGTATCGAATTCTGCCACTCAGAGTTGGCCTGACCGTTTTAGGCTTCGACTGGGTGGCCACTCCGGGAGGGAGGGGTATGCAGAGGGAGAGCTAGGCATCTGAAAGTTTCTAGATGTGCAGTTGTGTTAAACCCTTGCGCTGAAAAGCAACCGAGAGCCTCGTGGCACCCCGAAGACCAAAATACATCTTAATTGCCTTTCACTGACAGGACTACAGGGTACTGTACAAAAGGGGGACTCTAAAATAGGAGATTAATCTCGTATTTTAGTAGGAAATGGGGAAAATCTTTTGTTATCGCTTGTAAAGAATGACTTAGATAACACGGATAATATAATACGGAGTTATATATTCATTTACTTCTGTTCTCTTTACTTTCCTCGTCTTTGCTCCTATGTATTGAGTATGTAATTTTTGCCTTAATTGTATTTTCTGTAGATGTACTTTGCAAATATGCAATAACTGTAAATATGTAAGAATTAATTTAAAAAGAGGGAAAAATACAAAAGGGTGATTCAGTCTGTGAAGACATAATAAAAACAAGTGACCATGACAAAGCGTAAGCGTCAGTAAAACAGAAGAAAACCCAGGTAAAAGCATGAAATCAAACAAAAGCAAAAAATGACCCAGGACAGTCAGGTAAGTCTGCTCCAAAAAGACTTGCAACGTCAGTGCGCCAGGCTAAGCTGGGGGGGGGATGACAAAGTCTACTTCATTTTTACACTCATCGCATGTTCAGAGAGCTCTCTGTGGCATACCTTCTGGCGGAGGTTGCTCACTGTCTCCTTCACGTAAGGCAAGTCCTTTGGCAGTACATGCTTCTCAAGCATCTTATCAAAGTCGGGGTGCGTCATGAGAGTGAAAAGCATCTTTCGCCCGTAGTACCTGCGAGCACCACAGATTGGATTTGTTAATTTACAGCCAGGGACTTCCCAGAATCACAGAATGGTACTGTAGGAAGGGGCCCCGAAGGCTGTCTAACGCCACCTGATGCATATCTCTCAGGACGTGTTCTTCTTAAAGCACACACACACACACTCTTGGTAAAAGGTTGACTTTTTAATGTTAGGGAACCACTACTGTCCTTGCAATCCTGAGCTCAACCACAGAATCACAGAATGTCATTGCCCTCTCTACGAGCACAACAGTCTCCAACTCAGGACTAGAATCATAGAATCATAGAATCACAGAAATGTAGAGTTGGAAGAGACCACACGGGCCATCCAGTCCAACCCCCGCCATGCAGGAACACCCTCAAAGCACTCCCGACAGATGGCCATCCAGCCTCTGCTTAAAAACCTCCAAAGAAGGAGACTCCACCACACTCCGAGGCAGCATTTTCCACTGCCGGACAGCCCTGACCGTCAGGAAGTTCTTCCTGAGGTTCAGGTGGAATCTCCTTTCCTGCAGCTTGAATCCATTGCTCCTTGTCCTGGTCTCTGGAGCGGCAGAAAACAAGCCCTCTCCCTCCTCTACATGGCATCCCTTCAAATATTTAAACATAGCTATCATGTCCCCTCTTAACCTTCTCTTCTGCAGACTGAACATACCCAGCTCTCTAAGTCTATCCTCATAGGGCATGGCTTCCAGGCCCTTCACCATTTTGGTCGCCCTCCTCTGGACCTGCTCCAGCTTGACCACGTCCTTCTTGAATTGGGGGGCCCAGAACTGGACACAGGATTTAAGATGAGGTCTAACCAAAGCAGAGTAGAGTGGTACCAGTACTTCCCTCGATCTAGACACCATACTCCTATTGATGCAGCCGAGAATTGCATTGGCTTTCTTGGCTCCCGCATCACACTGCTGACTCATGTTCAGCTTGTGGTCTATTAAGACTCCCAGATCCCTTTCTCACCTACTGCCATCCAGCCATGTGTCCCCCATCCTATATTTCTGCATTCCATTTTTTCTACCTAAGTGTAGGACCTTACACTTAAATCCTAACAGAGATACTATTATACTAAGACCCATGTTGCCCTCCACAAGTTGTGGTGACTGCAACTCCTAGAAGTCTTAGTAGTCAACGAATGGTGAAGGATGTTGGAAAGTGCAGTCCAACAACATCTGAAGGGCCAAATGGTTCCCAACTCTGCTGTAAGTAAAGCTCTCCCATTCTTGATGAAATGGGAACCACAACCCACCAAAATGCAAGAAGCTCTCTGCATAAGCTGACCCCACATTGGTGCTCTGATTGTGTCAGCTTACGTACATGAAACCCTTCCTCTCTGCACTTCTAACAAGAGTCTTACTCAGAAAAACCTTTAAGATGGGAAGGCATTTTAACCTTCTAAAATATACACTGATATTTTTTCAGCTGAGAGCTGAATGCATGCAATTTGCATCTCTTTCAAGCTCCTTTGGTCTTTGATCCTTCTGACATTTCTTCCATGCTATCTTGACGTGTCTTTGAGCATGAGGCCAAATGCAAAGATTTTCTTAAAAGCTGACGCTTTCAGCATCCTCACACACCTTCTTGCTCTGGATATTCAAGGCTCACAAGAATCCCACGCTTCACCTGGGCTTACCTTGTTTCTTGTGATCCATCTTGGACAAACTTGGCCACAGCTGATAAAATCTTGTCCGTCACATCTTTAATGCCAGACAAAATGCGCCCTGGTCCCATATGTTCCACAACATCTGACAGGTGCTGGGCTGCGCATCTTCTCACCATAGTGTTCAGGTGGCTGGTGAGGGAAGGGAGAGAAACAGGCATTATTACCTTAAATCCTAACAGGGATGCTATTATACTTCCACCCTGAGAACAGTGGTAACAGCAGCCTGGAAGTTTGGACACTAGTGCTGAAAGGAATGGATTCACCTAAGTGCACGGCACAGCAATCCTCAATCCTCTTCTATCCAAACAACAAAATCCAGTCAGGAAACAGGTGTGTGTGAAAGCAAGAAGCTCTTAGACCAGCATTTCCCAACTTTTTCACCCTGGAATGTGAAGGGAGGAGCTGGTGGGAGCCTGCTCAGGGAAGGCTGCGAAAGGGGGCCTGCGAGGAGGAGATGCTGCAAAAACTGGAGCTTGTCTATGACAGAAGGCAGAGGGGGAAAGGTAACACAGAGACAGGGCACAGATTTCAGAGAGAGATTGGAAACAGGTGGAATAAAAGCAGGCAAGTCTGATGGACGAAGGGACTGACTACGGTTTTGGGGAGCTGTAAACAACTGAGCAGTTCAAGGGCTAGTATATTATTTCTTGTGTCTTCATAAACTTCTACTTTCTTGTTCTTACCACTGTTTTTATCTGCTCATGTTAAGTTTGGTGGAGGGTCTGGTGGTCATGCTTATTACTACAGAGAACTCCCCCAAAACAGCACAGCCAGTGGCCCATAATAGGGGGTCACCTTGAGGCCCAAGTGCCCAACCCAGGGGATATGTCACGTAAAGGAAGCCTTGAAAAAAAAGCTTTCAGGTCTCATGAAACCCCTGTATAAAAATCTCTCCCACTCAAAAATGTGCATTTTTTAAAAAAAATCATGATCTCTCACAGAAGACCTAGCGCTTGCTAAGGAACCCTCGTTGAGAAACCCTGGCCGGGACCAACCATGGCATGAAAAAGCAGTCTTCTCATATGCAGAAATATCTACAGCAGCAGAACTCCCAAATGAAAGAGGAACTTACACGTGCACAGGGCATTAAATCATTTTCAACTATTTCAACCAACTTTGTCTTTTTCATTGTTAAGTTGTTTAGCATGCTTCTATGGCCTTTTTAAAAACAGTTTTCGAAATGCTGATTTTATTATATGTTGCCCTACGATCTTTAGACAAGAGGACAGGACATAAATAGTTTAATACCTATTAACTATTAAACTTAAACAGTCAGTCACAGTTTCTGTGCACAATGAGAAGGGTTATTTAATTTTACTTAAGACAGCTTACAAAGAAGGCAAAGAAATAAACCACTCCCACTTTTTTCTCTTGTACAAGTTCTGCTGCAGCAAAGACACCTGTCCATTTAAGAGCTGCTGGTGTATCATAGAGGATTGCACTCCCAATATTTCAAATAATTGGGTTCTGCAAGAATTAATTTCTACAGTATTTGTTGTGTCTGGTTGCTGGCAGCCTTAGAATACGTTACATTTGTATTCTAGCACAAGCGTGCATCCATGCACCATGCACACATACATATGCAAAAAGCGAGGGGGACAAAGAGGGGTGGAAGCATTCCTGTGTGTGATGCGCTAAAAGGCTGGTACATTGATTGACTGATAGCGAACAAATGAGATGCAAGGCTATTCCAAAATCCAAAAGGCGAAAAAAAGGAAAAAGAAAAAGAAAAAAAAAGTCCAAAATACAGAATACTGTCCCAAGCATTCCGGATAAGGGAGGCACAACCTTTAATAAAGTTCACAGGGGGAAGCTTCACCCAAGACCTGGCCTTTCTAGCAAAGATGGTTCTCAGGGCTGCTTACAAAAATACATTAATGACACTTGACATCAAAAGCACTCTTATGCACGTCACCTTTCTTTCTGTGAAATTTACATAGCAGACCTTCAGCTGGGCAAGGCTCATGTTCAAAAAGCCAAGGACCTTCAGGTAAACTGTTAAAGTAGTACCATAGCTACCATTTGTTTCAATCTAGATTTGTCTGACGGTTCCCCTTGTCCCATTTCAAGCAAGCGGTCCTCGTAACAGCTCGCAGTGCAAGGTCTCCAAGTGGTGGGCAAGCCTCGGTAGGGTCAGCCAGCCACAGCTGATGGAATGCTGTGGGGCAAGGCTGGAAGGAAAAGGATGTAAGCCAGAGGCTGGTCTGTATAGTGGCTAGATAGGGCCAGTCAGGCACAGAGACAGAAACAGTTAGAATACATTTAGGGCTAGCCAGAAACAGGAGCTGGACAGGGCCAATGAAGAGGAGAACACAGGAGACCTGAATAGGGTTTTTGGGAGCTGGAAGTATAAAAAGAGTTTTGTTTCAAATAATGTTCTGGGTGTGAAAGCAAGGTAACATTAGATGTTCATCTGTTACAATCAATTTTTGACCTCTGTTTCTTTCTGGATGCTTCAATTTGATTGTTAACAGTGAAGACCAGCCATGCTCCACCACAATGAACCAACTGATCAACACAGCCGCTTGTCCAACGTAGTGGTGACCTTGAAGCGCGAGTACAAGATCCAAGGAGTGACTTAAGGGTCAAGGTGAGTGAGAGTGGATCCCAAGAGTCAGAACTGGGACAAGGGTTCCATCACAGTTACCTTTGACCTCCGTGGATGAGGGAAGAGAGTGCGCGTGCCGGCGTCACATTGTTAACCATTGCCTTCAGGGCTTTGTCCACGTCTTCCCGAATGAAGGTGTTGGATTCCCCAGCTTTGTGTAGCAGGACTTTGACAGTATTGTCTAGTTCGTGATCCATGCTCTTTTTCAGATAATTGAACAAGTCCCCTAAACAAACCACCGCAGCTCGAGAAACCACCGAACGCAAATTCTTCACCTGCCAAATAGAGAAACCTGAATCAGCAACAGCAACCGCTGACATTTCCTCTCGGGAACATGTATGTGTCATGAAAGGAGGGTGAGGTGTACATATGGACAGGTGGATGGGGTGACAAGGGAACCAGGTGAGTACTAAGGTTACACACTGTCATGTCTCACCTGGTTAACTTGGCTTTCAGTCCCACCTTCTGCACCTGATGAAGGAAGTGGGCCCTTCCCTAGGAAAGTTCATGCCACAATAAGCCAGGTAAGCATTTTTGCAGTTTCGTTTGCTCCTACAGACTAAGCACGGCTACTCTTCTACAGCTCAGAGTCTCTGCAATCCAACACAGGGTAGCTCGCAAGGATCCTCTCCAGAGAGAGAGAACGGGCATTCCAGAGCAAATATGGCTCAGCGGAAGCAAGTGTAGCCTTGGGACCTTGAAATGTGAAGGTTGCCTCTCTTACGTTTGCTTGCCCACAGACTGAGGGCTGTTGGTGGAGGAACAATGAACTGCACGAGGGCATGGGAGCACGAACTTCTCTTGAGCAGCCTCCCCTTCAAGGCTCAACAAGGACCAACACTGCTACCATTCTGGTGGTCAGTTTTAAATTCTTTTAAACCGTCTAAATTGTTTTCTATTGTATACTGCCTTGAGATCATCAGACATGAGGCAGGAATATAGATATTTTAACAAAGAAATAAATGATTATAAAGTGAGGCATAGGAAGGTAAAAATCCTAACCACACATATGTGTAGACGGAGACTGATTTGGCTGTGATCAACCAAGAAAGAGACCTAAGAGTTGTGCCAGATGGTTCAATGAAGTGGTTGGCCCCGGTGTGTGCATCTTCTGTGACAAATGCAAATTCTAGGTAGGAGATTAATAAGAAAACAATAAACAAATACATAACCAAGTATCCCTTAGAGACGGCACCACTGTCCCCAACAAAAGATATCAGAGAACTGAGAAAGGTCCAAAAAAAGAGGCAACCATCAGGATCAAGGGGCTGCAACACCAACTCCCCCACAAGGATCTTTTTGGTGTAGAAAAGGGGGTTTTGGTGGAATGTGCAGAAGCAGAGAGTCATGTCAATCAATCAATAAATGTCTATTGCTCAGAAAGGGGACAGTGAGTGGTCTCCTGCTCGCCCCAAACCATGGTAGGATCCAACAGGGCAATCTCCTAAAGTTGGACAGTGAGAGAGTCAGTGGACACTGAATGGAAAGGGCGTCTTCACACACAGCAGGGTTAAACTGGGGCAAGACGTAGTGATGGCTGCCAATCTGGATGGCTTTAAAAAAGGATTAGAGAAATTCACTGATGAGAAGAGGGGTACCAGTGGCTACTAGTCATGGCTGCTATACATGACTTCCAGTGTACAAAAGCAGCGTGTTTCTTAGCACAAATTTATGGGAAACGCCACTGGAAAGAGCCTGTTACATCCACGTCCTGCTTGTAAAAGACCCTGTTTGCCACTGCGTTTTATTTTTGTACAGTGCCGTGCACACTACACAATTAAATCACAGGAACAACAGAATGCTGAAATAGCCAAGACTCTTGATTCCAGCAGGGCATGTTCTATGCCACCAACTCTGTACCACCGTGGCTGCTGGCGCTGATCTGAGATGTCTACACATAACATTTCATTCATAAGCTGTAACTCTTCCATGAACACCCCTCTTTCCCAGGAAATACTATCAAAATTTCACTGAAAACAGTACCGAAAAAACTGCCTTCCTGCTTAATTTTACACAGACTTCACAGGCCAAGAGGGCCCCAAGACAATTAGCCATTTACTTGCATCCACTCTACAGACCGTCTCCTTGCTTTATGTATGCACAAAGACAACCAAACAAAGCCCCCAATCCACGTGTTGCTAGTACACTGTGTAAGTTGCTGCCTTATGTGCTCATAGGTAAAGTTTTGGAAGTAGCCAATTACACGAGCGCAAACCCTAGAGGTAAAAAGGAGGGGACGTAAAAGAAATAAGTGCAGGAAACAGGGTGCAAAAAAACCACAACGAGCTGGGCAGCCGATTTTAGGAATCTCGCTGCTGCAGCGCTCTCCTCAAAACCACTGAGCTGAGACTTGATAGGAAGGCTTAACCTGTTGAACCACCGCCAGGCTGGTCTCGTGCAGCTTCGCAGTCAACGTGTCCGGGTGGTAAGCAGAGAGGCACCGGATGGAGTTCAGGCCTTCGATTTTCTTCTCCCTGAAGGAAAAAGGAAAAAAAAGATTGAAACCTAACGCCATGTGCAAAGAATGCCGTCTGCTCAGCTACACAAGAGGACATCCTCACCTTAACGTTCTCACCAAGCTTTTCTTTACGTTATTTTATCCAGAACTACCCACCAGATGGAGTCATTCAGAGACAAGCATGTGCTTATAGCAGTTAAAACGATGATCCCAGCCCACCCCTTCAATCGAGGGTGGGCAAATATATGAGGTTGACACGTTCCCTTGGCTGGACTTTGGGTGGATAGAACACCACGCAGAAGGGCACAACACTCCCTCAATCTTTTTCCTACTTTAAAAACAATATTCAGCCTGCCACCTCTGGGAAGCACGTGGGATGATTTCAACACGCCCAGGTTGAGACCAGAGAAGTCCCCCCCCTAAACTGGGTATCAACAGAAATGGCTTCTGATCTAAACAAAACAAAATGAAACAGCCAGGCAGGGAGAGGTGGCAAGATTCCCCTCCCCATGCCCTAGAGCCCATGAGGCAGCAATTTTGAGATTTTAAAAAATCAAGTATATTGGGAGAGGTGCCTAGGAGCTGCCCTTTGCCCAAACTCGCCTTAAATTCAGCTATACAGGCTTACCGGACTTATCTGACGGGGGGTCAGAAGACAGAATTTGGTGAAAAGCCAAATCCATGTGCTGTAGAGAGCACAAGGGACTTATGGAGGTTCAACTGGGACCAACTGCATGTATGCTGCTTGCAAACTCTTTCAGTCGGTTTAGCTCCTTTTCCCCGCTCAACTCACTTTACAAGCAACGCACACACATGCAAGTGGTTCCAAGCAAGCCTCCGTAGAAAAGAAGGACCGTTGAAAGAGTGGAATCCCAATGAATTACCAGAACTTCACCTTTATTTGGAAGCATCAAAAGTGCAAGTCATCTGATAATGGGGCACCAAGAGGTGCCTCTTGTAATTGGCTGGATTTCTGTGTGCGTGCGCTTTAAAAAACGTACTTTTGAATTCGTCCAAGCTGCTTTTGTCCAAAACATAAACACGGAAGTGGTAGAAAGAGCGAGCCAGCAAAGGTCTTGACAACACATACCAGTCCTCATCGGCCAGATACTGCAGTGCTTCCAAAAGAGCAAGCTCCGGCCTGGGGAAGGGGCGCAACTCGGACGGCTCCATGATCTCTGGACTGCGCATGACAGACAACATCCGGTCCTTGAACTGCGTTCGCGGCCCTGGAGAGATTTCCCCTGTGAGGACATACGTTTGGTTGCACCAAAGGGAGTAAGGTGACTTCTGTGACTGCGAGGGGAAGCCAAGTAGCAGAGAAGAACAAGAGCGCACGCTTCACGTGCAAAAGGACCCAGAGGGCTAGGGATGGCCACAGTTCCCAACCGGAGAAAGCTGCACTTCCAACATTCCCCACCCACTGCCAAAACAGTTTTATTTTTGAGCTACAGCGATTTACCTGAGTCTTGCAAAACTGATTGCTGCGTCCGTTTCACACGTGATGTTCTTTTCAACAGGGGACTGAAAACAGCATCTCCTCAAAGAAAAGGAACAGTTACGATTATTACCACACTCCTCTAAAATATTTAATTATTCATTAGATGCATATTGAGTGGATTTATATATTTTATGTTATGGGCTAGACCAACATATTTTCCAGTTTCAGGACCTGAAGCCAGATTATTAATGATGCTAAAATACTTTAATATTTAAAGTAAATCTACATTGTGATTAGACAGCAATTGCACAAGGTTTAATAAGTTAGCCGCAAGCAAAAAGCTAAACTATTCAGTTACACCACTACAGGTACTGCCATGCATAGCGAAACGCTGCATGACGTCTCCGTGAATCCTCAGCAGATGCCTTTTAGGATAGATTATGCTTCAGTATCATCAATATTGATACCTGAGAGCCAGCGTAGTGTAGTGGTTTGAGTGCTGAAGTAGGACTCTAAAGACCAGGGTTCGAATCCCCGCTCGACCATGGAAACCCACCGGGTGATCTTGGGTGACACACACTCTCTCGTCCTCATAGGAAGGCAAAGGGAAAACCCCTCCTGAATAAGCCTTGCCAAGAACCCCCGCCCCCTCCCCACGGCAGGTTTGCCCTAGTCGTAACTCAGAAACCATTTGAAAGCACACAATGGCAACAAGACCCATCATATCCCTGGTTCCTGATGAGTCTAGGACGTGTTCAACCTAAGAAAAGCATTTCTAAAATGTCCACACAATAGAATGTCCCTGTATGAGAACACACCTAGACTATGAGCTCCATGTGAAGCAATGATTCTCCACTAAGAGTACCTAAATGCATAATCTGATTTGCTTTGCTTTAATAAGTAGCAAGAAAGATTACAAAGCCAACTGCTTATTCTCTCTTTATAAAATACTCGTAGAGTGCTGATCTCAACATGCCTAGTGGACAATGCTGCTGTTGACAAACACGGAGTCCCAGGTGACTGTAACGCTAGCCAAGAAGAAATTCCAGGTAGACATGGGCTACTGGAAAAAGGGCAATTGGAGAACTTTAACTCCCTCCATAAAGAGATGGGGTGCAGGAACCACACTTGTTCCAAAATCACTAGGGAAGACACAGTAACCTTTTTTTCAAAATACCCCTCTCTACCTGGCAACAAGTAAGTCGGTTAAGCAACCCTGTTTACTCAGTGCCCGGTCTACTGGCAAAATAAAGTCTTTGCTTAACAGCAGGAGAACAAGAAGGAAATCAGCTGCACAGCTTCCCTTGGTGAGAAATTGCAGAGCAAAGGGAGCATCCGCCAAGAAGGTCCTCCCTCACGACCTCATCAAATGGCCTTCTCGGGGTGGTGGGACTGAGAGGAGGGACCACTCAGCTGCTGACCTCAAAGCCCCGACTGGCCTATGCGGGAGAACACGGTTTGCTTCAGGAAACCCGGCCCAAGTTTTCTAAGGCTTTAGAGATCGTAAGCCCGTGCTTTTTGCCTTGTACCTGAAAAGGGCCCAGTAGCCCACAAGTGACTTAAAGTGCAAAGCTGCAGCCAGAGCCTGACCTTTTAAAAAATCTTTTAAGAGCACTGAGTAGACTCAGTCAAATCATAAAAAAATCAAACGCTGCACAGATGATAACAAAGAACAGAAGGCACGAATGAGAAGATAACTCAGTCTCTTTTACTGTCGTTGCTGTGGGTCTTCAGGTCACTTCTGATTTATGGCGACCCTAAGGCAGATGTATTGTGGAATTTTCTGGGTAAGATTTGCTCAGAGGGGGTTTCCTCTGAGGCTGAGAGAAAGTGACTTGCCCAAGGCCACCCAGGAGGTTTCCACGGCCGAGCAAGGATTTGAACACTGGTGTTCAGGTTCACAGTCCAACACCCAAACCGACACACACATCATGCTGGTTGTCTCACAGCGCTGCGGAATTTCCCAAACTAGCCTTGAGCTTCGTACTTCATAACCTTCTCAGCAGCAATCATTTAGGGAACATTAAAGGCTTGAACCATCCATTCACAGAATAAGATGGGCCCGGGAACTTTAAAGTACAGTGTTCCCCCTGCCGAAATATACTCCTGGAGATCGAGTGGCCTTTTGCGGCAATAGAGACTACACTGGGGAAGAAAAAGAAATCCTCCAGAATGAACATGTGTCCACAAGAGCTCTTCAGAGTTCACCTAATTTAGAAATAGAGTACTACTTTAAAAATAAATTTGAAAATTAAGGAGCAGCAGCAGTGGGGAGGAAAGAAGACGAGGAAGGCACGACATGAATTACTGTGGCTCTCGGTGGCCATCGTCTCTGGTTCGCTGGGCTTCAGGAGCTCCCAAGGGTTTGGTTCCCTCCTTTCTGAGTCTCTAACTTCCTGGTGTTCCTTTCCTTCCCTCTTCTTCTGTCTCATCTTCTCCCGGGCAGATTTCGATAAGGCAACTTTCACCTGCACAGAACGGAGGGAGCATCACATCATCTGGCATAGGACTAGTTTTTATACTTTTATTTCCACAGCTTCTTTGACAATGGTATTGTATAATCTGCATCAGCCTTTCTTTCCTTCCCTTCTTTTCTCATTACCTCCTGCGCCTTTGGCAGGGCGGCGTGTCGCTTTTATTGCTTTATTTGGTGAAGCGCTATGTATGTGGATGGCGCTAAAGACAGGCATGATCAGGCTAATGGTGATGATGACAATACATGCCGGTGAAACCAGAAGGGTTGGGCTTTTTATGCTATACAGGCCTGTTTTTAAAGTTTGTATACAGTCTCGGAACACATTTTACTATTTTTAACGTATAACGTTTTCAACTTAACAAACTTGGATTTTTTTCAGCCTTGTATTTATGAACATTTGTTCAGTTTTATACTTATGAACATTTTGTATGGTTTTTAATTTGCATTGTTTTAAATATGCTGTCAGCCACCTTGAGTCTCATTATCAGAAGAAAGGCAGGATGTAAACGAACAGAAGGAGGGGGAAGGGGCGGCAGCAGCAACAAGCCCACCAGCCACCCTTTCTCCATCTTTCCACACACAGATGACACCCTGCCTGGATGCTCTCAAGAACCCCAGCTCCAGCACCACTGGCCATTCAAGAAATAACTATGCACCCAGCATACTTAATGTTACAGCACTAGAGTGAGCTAAACGCAGACGATCCTCACAAGTCCCACGGTCATCAGTGAGCCAGGAGGCCACTGAAAGATGAACAGCTCCAGGCGAACAGCGTGTGGCGGCCGCACAGCCTCTGAAGGAGCCAAGCGTCAGGGCTTCCCTAAGCATATTCTCTTTTCAACTATGAAGGAGGATTTGGAGAGATGGGGGCACGCGAGAGTGGGGTGCTGTCCCGTGCTACATATCGTGAATGGCCTGGCACTGGTCCCCAAGGCTACCATGATCCATAGGCGCATCTACATGGGAGAGACCTACTCATCAGCCTCTGCGTTTGGAGTTGCTTCTCTCATTTCAGTTTCATTCCACCATTTTCTCCCTGAGGACATGCGACAGACCTCTCCATCTAAGACATTTCCTTCTAACAGCAGGTCACAGCCTCCCTCTAGCAAGGCTTTTTTAGGTTTTATTTCACAAGCAGCGCTTACATCTCTTTCGCTTTCCACATCCATGTAAAGTGCAGAGCTCTGTTGCTGGACGGATCTCCCGTAGATCCCAGAAAGAGGCTCCATGCTTGTCCGGAAGGAAGGGGCCTCTCCGTTCTCCACGGAGAACATGATGGATTGGCTGTAAGTCAGTGGAGCTGATGGAGGGCTGCCAAACACCCCTGAAAAACAGAAGGCTCATGAGACAGAGGTAACTTGGGATGAAAGCTTCTTCCTGCACACAAAGAAAGTCAAGAGGCATTCCAAGGCAAGGACATCCGAATCCCTCCTCTCCATCTTTCCATCCTTCTTTGACAGCCAAGCGCTGCAATATCCACAGCACATCATTCAGTCAAAGATACAAAAGGACAACAACAACCGTTTTTATCCCCAACTGCAGTTCTTCTACTTGGTGGAGCTCAGGTGGAATCACAGAGCAAAACTTACAGATGGTGCAGCTCTTTGTGTGTTTGTATTGTTATACTGCAGAAGCCACTGTGAGATTTTTGATTCAACAGTGAGATAATGAGTCGTTACAGATAAATCACTTGAAGACGTACCTTTTCCAACAACGACAACAGAGTCTTCCGGCAAGGCACTCGGTGAAATGAAGTCTAGGCTAGTCAGCTGGTGTAAACTTTGTGTTGGCCCAGCAAATCCTTTAAAAAGAAAAATCACAGTACGAAAACTATGAGGGCTATTTCCCCATTACGCTGTTTTCACAAAATCAGAACAGTTTTGTATCTTACAGTTCAGATGCCAAAGAGATCCCAATCCAGCCGCTCTTGTTCACAAGATAACCAATTCCCCACCGCAGAGCTCCAGGTGGAAACGAGGCCCCACGTTTGGTGTATTACGGCCCTTACTATGGCGTATTATGGTTCTTAAGGAGCACCGTACACTGGCAGAGCTGGCTCACTGGCAAACCTCACACACCTCCGCAAATTCTACCACTTTTAAACTTTAAAATGGAAAGGAAAGTTTCGCAGTATAGGAAGACGATGAGTTTAGCTCCCGGCCAAGCTGTGACACACACAGACACACAGTGACAAAGGAAAATGAAGGAAAGGAGACTGAGGAGGAGGAAGGCCCCAAACCCTCACTTCCAGCTCCGCACGCCACCACCCACTCCCCCGGGTTCTTTTCCTCAATTCTGCGGCACCCAAAGCCCACTCACCTTTCACGGATTTGCTGTGCCTCTGGTGCTCTTTGCTCGGCCCTTTCAGAATGGCAGGTGATGCAACTTTCTGTCCGTCCTCTTCGTAGTCTCCTGATCCGTTCCCGTAGTTCAGATGCTGGCCACCGATGCTCACGCTGGAGGCAGCTTTCTCGTGAAAGAATATCTCTGAAGGATAAGCCCAGACCACATTGTTCCACGACCAGAAATGGCAAGGGTCCTAATGCTGGCAGAGCCACAGTCCACAGCTGCCCAAAATGGCCCACGTGCAATATGAAGATAATATCAGTGTTCCTCTTCTGAATTTATTGCAAGGATCACCAGAAACAAATAGCATGTACTGCCGACCCACACCAATAGTGAAATGACAGAGTAGCAGAGTTGACTGTTGAGCAGGCAGCACTGCTTTTGCCATCACTAAATCCACCTTTTTTGTGTGGGCCTTCAAGTCATTTCTGACTAATGGCAATCCTAAGGTCACAGGGTTTTCTTGGCAAGAATTGGTTGGGGGACGTGGCCTTGCCTTCTCCTGATGTTGAGAGAATGCGACTTGCCCAAGCTCACACAGTGAGTTTCCATGGCTGAGCGGGGACTCAATCCCTGGTATCCCAGAATTCTCAGCTAACGTTCCAACCATTACACCAGGCTGGTTTTTGGAGACTACAGTAGACCAGCACTATATTGAACAAACTAGTTGAAATACAGCAAAGTTTTTCTTCACATTTTCTCCTCTTATGTCACTGATGCTAGATTTACAAAGTGACACACACACACACACACACACACACACACATTCATTCATTTATAGAGGAAAGAATGGGAAATTTTTATGTCCCCAGTGGGATACCTGTGCTTGGACTCTGTTCCGCCGTGACAGGACCTTGACTTTGGGCTGGTGAGAGCTTTATGGGCCGGGAGTTGCCTTCAAGTAGAGGAAAAACATCAGACCTGCAGTGAGAAAAACGGCACTTTAGTTCACACGGCAGTCATTGTACCTGTGGGTCTCAGTCGTCCTCTTGTCACAAGGAATACGTACACAGTTCTTATTCCTTGAGGGGCGGTGGTGGAGAGAGGGGAGGTGATAGACTCCTGGCTGTAGACCCCACTTTCACTGTAGGAGCTGGTGCTCGGTGAGGACAAGCAAGAAGGGGACTCCGAGGTCAGGTCCAGCTTCAGCACTGAGTCCGGACTCTCGAGGTCAGACATGCTGCCGTTCAGCTTCGCCCGCTTCTTAGCTGCGCTGTTACGCAGAGACCGCAGAGAAGTCTGCATCTAAAGAAAAGGGAAGACGTGTGATCTCAGCTGGGCTCTGGAAAGGAAAACGAGCACACATTCATGCAACTGATTTTTCAAGGACCAGACATTTGGGTGAACAGACCTTTCTTGTTTGGAAGTTGAAGCTCCTTTTCTTGCTCAATAGGCCTGCACAACACTGCAATGTCTCTTATTGTAGCATCACATGCTTTTTGCATACGCTGATGCAGTATTCCACAAAAGTTAAGATAACAGCACTACAGCAGTGATTCAGAGAGAAAAACCAAGCACAAGCCCTGGGCCTGAAAGGTGTCTGCTAGCAGATTTTGAGAAAATGATGGCAGGTATACCTCAGTTAATAAAGTATCTAACAGAAAATTTGGCACCAGAGATAGAAATAACATGGGAAAAATAGAGACAGATTCCTACACCACAAAAAAAGAACAGCAGTTTAACATGTTTCAGCAAACTCTTCATTGAAACTAACAATACACACCTTGGAAATGAAACCACCAGGCCAAGTAAGCTTTACATAGGCAAACAAAAACATCTTGAACCTTCAAAACATCATCTGAAAGCTCCTTCCAAATTGCATCCAGGGTTTTGTTTTGTTTTTTTCTTTCATTAGCCTCCAGCTTTCTTATGATTGCTGTTTTGGTGGCCAAATGTATAGATCTGTGATTTTAAAAAAAAAAACCACACACACACACAAATACACACACACAGTTGGGGAGGAGCTAATGAGACAGGCTTAACTGCTCTCCTCTTTTCTCTCTGTTTTGCTCTTCACACCTGCTCAATAAGGGGTCTGGGAAGCAGCTGCTGTTTACCTTGCCTGTAGCAGGCAGGCATCCACAACTGCGGCAGGACTGAACAAAGAAAATTCCTTCCAAGCTCAAGCTTTATGGTACTGTTTACATCAGACCTCATCTACAACATTCCCAAAACTAATGCTGCTAAAAATCTTCCAGCTAGACTAGTGACAAGGAAGAAATGAGAGGGATGAGCAGGCATTAAGAAAAACTTTGTAAAAAGGAGTTTGTCAGACGCTTTGTTAACTGTGGTGTGCCTGTAATAATCACAAAATGCCATGCTGCCTCTTTCAGTGTTCATGGTTACAAAGCCACAGGGTACATAAAGACTGCAAGCAAACCCACTGCTGGCCATGTAAATGCCTTCTCAGAAGAAAAACCGAGGAAAAGGGAAATAGTTGAGCAGGTCTGCCATTCATGCATTTTCATCAGTAAAAATCACTGGACTCTCTCACCTCTTCCTCATCCACCTCTTTCTCACTGACGTTCAACTCTGAAAGATCTACGGTCAGTTTCTTGTTCCGCTCATTCAACCACAGGTCCTCTGGTTCCCCATTCTTTAGGCTGGCTTCTTCTCTGTCAGGCAAGGGACTCACCCCCCTGGGGATTGGAGGCACCGGTTTTGTTCCACTCAGGCCTCTCCGTGAAGACGGGGATCTCACAAAGGCAGGCTTTAGCTGAATTGGAGGAGTACCTTGGGACTTGACCTCTGCGCAATCAAACCCACACCATGTGTGTTAACAACACGTTACTAACACAGAACATATTTCATGAGATATTAAAAGGAGCACTTACATTTGCTTATACAAAAGCCTGCAAGATACCACACTATTGTTGCTGCGTCCATTCTCACTCCTGTAATCTGAAAATGTGTGGCTGTGTTGCCTATAAATCCCCAAGCCCCTTGAGGTGAAATTGCTTTACACTCCTCATTACGTCATTATTCTGGACAAGGAGCATAAGGATATGGTCTGATGACTTAAAACACCTTACAACCAAAGCCTGAACTGCAGTGAGGTGCGACAATGCCACCTTCCCAAGCTAAGCCAGAGAAAGCTGCCTGTCTTTAATCTAGCAAGCTGCACTTTTTCAGCATAACACTTGTCAGGGGACAAAACATGGTAAGGTTCTCCACAGCCCTGTGCGTGCCTGGAAGCCCTAGAATAATTAACTATCCGATTAAAAGAGAAGAGTTCAGGCTCCAGTCTAAATGCAATAGAACTGGCCCAGTGCAGCACAAAAATGAAGAACCAGGTGAAGGATTAGACTGGTGCTGGAAGAAGAGTAGCTAAGATAATGCTCTTGACCCTCAAGAATGTAAAGTTACTGTGTCTGCTAAACAGTGTTAGCAGGCACCTGGTTACTCGTCTTGCCTTCTTTATCCCTTCTTGACCACTTCTTTTCCTTCTGCTTTTTAAAAAGTACCCTCAACCACCACCACCACCACTACCACCACCACAGTCCAGCTTGACAGACCCTGCAGGGGACCACACGAGGCTCTTACCAGCAACCTCTGCAGCCACCGGACTGGAAAAATTCTTCTGATGCGTTGGTTTTGGAAGCCCTTCAAAGCTCTTCAGAGGCCAGGAATTAGAGAAGTTAACTGCATGATCCTGCGAACTCTTGAGGGAATCTGAAGGAGGGGAGGTGTGCTTCGGGCTGTGCCTGGGTGATGAGAATGGGTAAGAGGGGAGAACGAAGGCGCCCTGGCTGGTGTGGGAGCCCAGGAGAGACGGCCCGTGCTCGGGAGGGCTGCAAAAGATCCGACGGGGCTTGTTAGCGAAATTGAGGCTGGTGCACACTGAGGGCAAAGAGAGAGGGGGGGAAAAAAGCACAGTCCAGGTTGAACAAATCAACCATACAAATCCATACAAATACAATACAAATCACAAGCTACAAAACTCAAACTACAAGAAAAGAGATTCCACCTAAACATTAGGAAAAACTTCCTGACGGTAACAGCAATTCAATACTGGAATCCGCTGCCGCGTCAGTGGAGTGTGGTGGAGTCTACTCCTTCTTTGGAGGTTTTTCAACAGATGCTGGACGGTCATCTGTCAAAAGGAGCACTTGGATTTTGCGATTCCAAGCTTACAGCGTTATGCACATTCCATTTCTTGCCCAGCCTTCCTGACCACTAAACCTCAAGCACAATCAGCACAGGTCTTTCTGGAGTTCATCAGAACGAGTCATAACACCATCCACACCTGGCGTGGGATAAGCACAGCCCTGGGGCTGCAGGCGCCCCGCAAGGAAGGTTTGTGACTCTCAACACCCCCAAAATCCTATGGCAAAAAACAGAGGGTGATCTGCTGCTCCTAAAGACCTCTGGGTGCAACAACTTACTTTTTGAATAGGTTTTAACGCACCCTGGCCTCTTAGTCATGAAAAATACCTATTTTTGAGAACCGTACGTGGCCTTCTATTCACTTTTGGGATGTTGTTGTTGTTGTTTTACATTTCAGTAGTTGATACAATCCTCAGAGGGTCCTAGGCCATAACAGTGGCCACAGACATGCCACAGAGGCCCATCCCAATTTATTTTACAGTTCTCCTTCCACATTCGTGGGGTTTGGTGCAGAGAACACCCACAAAAGTGGAATAATCACAAATAACTGCCCAGGGGCTACGGCATGGCCAAGGTCACTGGTGTCCCCCTGGGGCAGCCATGGCTGGCTGGAGTGACCCGGCCGTGCCATCACCTTCAGAGAGGAAAGCCAGCGACCCTCTCATCATACGGCTGGACCAGCTCTGGCCCTGTGTGCTTTCCTGAGATCTCCAGAGGCCCTCCCAGGCGGCAATCACAGGGTGGATTAGCTCCGTTCCCACGATCCGCCTGGAAGGGATGTCCCCGATCTCAGCAGAGCGCACGGGGACGTAGCAACTTGGGCCAGGCGATAGTCACCCCTTTCAGCTGTGCCCGCTTTACTCAGATCATGGGCGTCCTTTCTGGGTGGCGACTGCAGGAATGGAGCTATCCCTCCCCATGATCGCCCATCAAGGGGGACCCTGCAATCTGAGCAAAGCAGGTAGGGCTGGAACGGTTGGGAATAGCCCGGCCGAAGTCACTCTGGCCCTGCTCACTTTGCTCAGATCATGGCATTCCTTCTGGGCGGCAGTCGCAAGGTAGATTAGACCCTTTGCCATGATCGCCCCCGGGAAGGGAGGCCAGCTATCTGAGCCACGCTCAGCGAGGCTCAGATTGTGGATGTCCCTTCCGGGTGGAGATCGTGGCAACAGAGCTAACATGCACCAGGATCACCCACCACAAAGCAGGTGGGGCCAGAGCAGGTCCGGCCCACCATCACCCCCAGGAGGGAAGCCAGAGGCCCTTTCCCTGGGCTATTCTGTGGCACGCTTGCTCCTGCCGGGGAAGGGGAGAAGGAGAATTATGGGGGGGGCACCTGCAGACTCAGGAATAATCAAATTCGCAAATGTGAAACCCACGAATGTGGAAGGAAAACTGTTTAGTCAGCTCTCCGCTTTTGTGGGTCTCACTTTTGCGGATTTATTAACGGATTATTTGCTGTCAGCTCTGCTGCCTCCCTGTGCCATTTTTAACAGGGACTGCAAGCCTAGTGAAATTGAGAAACTGCAAAGGAGGCTTGTAAGTCCCTCTAAAAAATGGTGTGGGGCAGCAGTGGAGGTGGACGTAAGCCCCACCAGCCACCCACTTTTGCCTTGTGAAAGAACTGCGATGGCTCAAAGGAATCCACGGTGGGTTGGATATGACTATCATACTTTTTTGTGTGTTAAATATAGTTTGGGAGGGCCTAGCGTTATTCATGGTTTTCCCACTTCCACAAGGGTTCTGTGCCCCTAACCCTAATGAATCTGGAGGGATGACTGTACAAACAAATCCAACTGAGGGGTGTAAAAATATTTCCCAGCATTGTCTTTTATTCCCAAGTTCCTAAACAACTCTAAACAGGCCATTCTTTGGGGTTAAACATCTTTGCATACATTTTGATTTGAATCTGTCTTACCGGCTTCTTACCAAAACCATGTCAAAAGTCAGTGAGATAAAGCAGCAAGAGCAATTTGATAATTGGCTATCCTACTCTGAGAACATCTGTTCATTTATAGGAACAGTGAGGCTTATACTAGAATAGGCATGAAGGCTCTGTTTTCTAGATTTTGCATGTTATGTTAAAAAAACTGTCACATGCATTTTTTCCCTGTTCAAATAGCACTGAAAGTTTTATAAATATGGTGAAGTTTCAAATAAAATTGTCCACTTGATCAATCTGTTGCTACACAGCTCGGCTGAAAGCAGAATTCACAGGACTGGACTTCTTTTGCAAAAAGCCCTTCCTATCTGGATTCAGGGTCCAATCCAGCTCCATGTTTCACCTGGTAAGGTCCTGTAAGGTTGATATTTCAGCATTTCCCAACACATGTATGTGTACATCCAATCCATCTTTTTCCAAGGATGAGACCTACACTTTGCAACTGTCTAGGGCATCCAGCACAGCAGAAGCACAGATTTAGCAAGAGTGATTTCTGGCTGGTTTAATGCATTTATCAAGCATAGCTGCAAAACTGCCCACAGGCGGTGGATACCATCTTCCTGGCATCCATTCTCACAAGCCACAAATGCTGACTTGGTTGCCCTAAAGTAGCTACTGAAAACCTCCTTCATAGGAAGAAAAGTTGCCCAGAAAGGAAACTCTCTGTCTCCACTGCCATCACCCAAAGCTGAAAATTTCTTTCCTTTTTTTTGTTTTAAATTCCTTTGACAACAACCCCAACCCACTCCAAGCTAACTTGCTTTTGAAACACTTCAGATCTACAACCTCTGTATTAGCATGGAATGATGAGAAAGCAGATTCAGAATGAATAATGGGACCACCCCCCCCCCACTCTGGATTCGTTACTCTTCCTATTTCCTTTGCGAATGATCTGTGAATAATCATAAATTATTCCAGGATCTGCTGATGGAACCCCTGTCTCCACTGTTTCCAACCTCTTCCCTCCATAGGAAAGAGAACTGCCTTTGCCAGGGGAATTCGCCAGTGTAATTCTGCTACAGGTACCTTTATCCTGCCAGGGGTTATTCAGCCCAAGAAACTGCAGATCAGAATCCACGCTGCCGCTCTTTCCACGAGTGTGAGAGAAGCCAAGGAACCCACACTTTCCCGAAATATGGGGCTGATGAGAAGACATCACACCTTTTGAGCAAAAGGAAAAGTCAAGTATGTTTCTAAGTGCTACTGAGAACAAGGTATCTCAACGGACTTTTAAAATACACGGGCAGGCAGCCTCCCTCCTAAGATTTCCTACAGTTCTTTCCAGAATTTGGGAAATCAAGATATATTGGAATCCTTCCTGCCAACTTTTCAAAACTCAGTGTTATAACAAGCTCCCTTCACATGTATGAAACAAAACAATATACCCAGCAGACTACATAAAAAGACAAAAAGAAAGGATAAGACCTAACTCACTGAACTAACAAAAGATAAACAGAAAGAGTTAGGATATAAGAATAAACTATATGTGTATATATAAGGGTGCCTTAAAAGCTTATGAAACACTAGAATAATCAATTATTAAAATAAACACTACGCAACCCACACTATCAATAGCAGCACAGGAGAAGGTCCAGAGGGCATAAATCATTTGTTGAAGGAAAAAAGACGGTCCGAGGTCTCATTGGATTCAGATGCGTTTGGACTACAGGCTTCTCCTGCTTACCTGACAGGTTAAGGACTGGGGCACCCTCAGAAAATGAAACTGATTGAAAAGCAAAACCCATGTGCTTGCTTGGGACCAAGCCTGCTGCTTGCAAAGTCTCTCAGCCAGCTTCATGCCTTTTCCCTCCTTCAGCAAACTTTGCAAGCAGTGCACACATGGCAGCAAGTCTCTAGCGAGCCTTCTTGGGCAAGAAGAACTGATGAAAGAATAGAACCTCCCATTGAATCAACGGAACTTGACCTTAATTTGGACAAGAAAGAGCAAACTGTCAGATAATGGGGAGTCAAAAGGTGGGGGCTTCCTGTAATAGCTTTCTTCAGTGACCAATATACATCTGATACTAACACTTCCTCAGACAGAAGTTGTTTTTCTATAAATACATGTACTTTGAATATTGCTATGATTATTCAGGTTTTTTTACCAATACTTCCATCATCTGTCAGAGGAAACACTGGAAATCTTTAATTACTTCTTGCCCTAATCTTTCAACTACAGAAAGTTTCTAGACCAAGGCAAGATAAGAAAAACTTTTTTGGAAAAAAATGCATAGTACTAAAAGAATCCCAAACGGACGTGCAGGCAGACACACACACACACACACACACACACACACACACAGACTTGTACTCTAATTGAGGCCATGTGAAATAAACCTTGAAGTCCCTCCAAACTGGCACAGCACTCCTAGCTGAGAACAAGGCACCAGCAGGCAGAGGCAGCAGAGCAAGTCCAGTCTTGCCCAACATGGTCTTTTCGCTATTAACATGAGGAATGATGAAGGCTGGTTACTTATTACTTTTTTAAAAGCACTAATTGGAACACATTAATGATCCCAACTTCATGACCACATTTAAGGCTGAATGCAAACTTAACACCCAGTTCCTACAAATAACAATATCATCATCATCATCATCATCATTACCAATCTTATTTTTACCCTGCCTTTTTCTCCAAAATTGGGACTCAAAGCAGCTTTGAATCATAGTGCATAAGTCTGAGCCAGCAGGGACTGGAAAAAAGAGGGGACAAAAGAAATCCTTTGCTTTCTCTTTAGAATTCCTTGGGGGAATTCTGGGGTTTGTAGTTTCGGGAGGTGCCGGCCCCTCCTGAAACTGCAAAGCCAGGATTCCATAGGATATTGAAAGTGGAATCATAGTGCTATAACAGTCTAGTGCAGAAATGGCCAAGATGACCTATCTGAGGAGCAACTGTGCTCTGCCTGCAAATTTAGTTCAACACTAAATGTCTACTATCCGAAAATGAAGGCAAGGCTGTACCCTGAGGGCCATACTGTGGAAGATGGCTGAAAATCAGTTGTCAAACAGCAATCTATTTCCTCGCTGATGTCAATACTTCTCACTCTTGATCTTAAAACACTCCACATATAAAGTCCAAAGAGATAAGAATCCAAATGTCTGACAAAAGAATAATTACAAGCATTTGGGGGAAAGGTTCAGCACCAACCCTAGAAGCATCCATTTCCATTGACTTTTCCCTTCCATATCCGGGATTCTTCTTGACAAGGCCTTCTTGCCTCCTAAGATTTCTATGACAACAGATGCCGTTTCCCTGCTGTTATCCCTTTAGAGGAATACCTTTGTTGCTTGGGCATTCTGCAATACGAACTCATTTTGATGTGTCTCAGCCTACAGTATGCAGCAAAGGAAAGCTCTGAAAGAAGAACTGAAGTGCAACCCACCACATTTTGGGAAAGTGGAAAATATCACCAATTCTATTACAATCCCGTGTCAGATGCCCGCTCCCCCTGCCAGCTCCACTGGGATGCAATGACCCCCAGCCTCACTCAAACTGGAGGTCTGCCTCTATGGAAATTCTTGGAGAAAAACATGCTGTGTCACAGACTAGTGGAGTAACTACAAGTCAACTGGAATATAGAAACCATATATACAAGGGTGTGTGCACAGCAAATTAACTGTAGTACTCCTCTACTAGTGACTGCCTTTTTGTCTCCTATTTAATTTTATTAAGTTATGAATAACATGGCACAGTGGCATAAGACAACTACAGTGAAAGCAGGGGAATTATGCCAGGTAAGCCTCTGACTAGGAGCCGAATGGCCCCAGCAGACTTCTTAACAAGAAGAAAGGGAACCAAAGGCTGACTGTTGGGATAGAAAAAAATAACCTGAACCTGTGGCATCCACTGCGCTGCTGTTGCTGCCAAATGAGGCAAGTTAACGTTTTCAGAAACCCTGCCTTGGTTTGCAGGGGGGCGGGCCAAGGAACCTACCTGGAAAACATCGATATCCAAAGCGGAGTGCTGCTCTTAAAAAACCACATTTTAAGGGGAGAAAGCACAGAAGACCAGGGCGCTCCCTAAACCATTCTGTGTTACCTTGGTTGGAAAGGCAGCAATTTCTCATGCACCAAGAGACTCACAAGCATTTAAAGAACAAGTATCTTTTAAAATGTATTTTTCAGATGGAGAGAAAGCACTCAAGTCACAGGGAGTCTGCTGCTCACACTTTCTCATGCCATCCCCCTATTTTCTGCCAGCTAAGATCCCAGGAAGGCACAAATGTTTGTTCTCCTCTGCTTTGCTGGACAGGTAACATGAAGAGGTAAACTGGGCAGGCCCCGAAGGATCAGGCCTTTCTGGAACTATACGCATTCTATGTCGACCCAGTGCCTCAGCCTTCTTGGCTCCAGAGCCAGGCGGCAAGGAGGGAGGGTGCCTCCACGATCAGAAGAGATGGGGATGGGGGCAGAAAGGACTCCTGCCCATCCTCCACAGGAGCTCAGGAGAGGCTTAGAGAACACTTTCCTCTCCTTTGCAATGCCACGTTCCATCAAGAAAATACAACCCTATGTACATTCGGTAGTTAAATGGCTTACCTTGAGAAGGCCTCAGCTTTGGAGAGTGAAGAAAATTGTTTGATGTTGAGAGCTACAACAGAAGCACAAAGGAAAAGGTATTATAACACAATTCAGCTCTCGTAAAACTGACTGAGAGATGCACATGCCACTGATAACAATGCTGAATCTGACCAGCAAAATCACTTGAAACCCACAAAATTCTTGGTTTAAACATTAAACACGAATATCATGTTTTTCATCTTTGTCATGGCAACCTCCCTCCAATAAAAGAAGTCTGACTATTTGTAAAAATTGTGGTCAAGACAATTTCAAGCCGTTCTTTGCTACTGGTCAGGCAACGAGGACTTTCTGACTGTTTCACTCAAAGGGTTCCTTCTTTTCTGTACCTGCCAGCCTTTCTGCATTTCTCCTCACCGTTACTGAGCTGCTGCACACATTCCTGATCTCACAAATTCCTTCAGCTACTAAAGGACTAGTCACGTTAATTTATAACAAAAATGAACTCACTGGAATGTACCTGGATGTAATTATTAATTCCTACCACTACTCCAACAAAAACCTGTGCTGTTATTTTCAAGGATTATTTCAGGACTGTGAGAGTAATACTGGCTTACGTTTCGCTATAAATTACCTAACACTTAGAATACAGACAACAAAGAATTATTTTAAATGCTGAAACCCAGCCTGCCAATGCATCCCCAAAGAAACCATTCTGAGAGGCTAAACTGTGCAGCTCTTTGCAGCGACGGCTGACCAGAGTCTCTGAGATCATTCCCGTGAGCATGGTAAGTGAGGAGGCTGTGGGGGAGCAGATGCCGCTGGAAGGAAAATGCTGGAGCCTCCTTATGGAGAGCTGCCTGCTACCAAAAACAAGATGCAACAGATTACAGGCAGCTTTGGTCTGATCTGGCGGAACTTTTCTTACTGTTCTGTAATTTTTTTAAAAAAAATATTTTTGTGCTAACAGGAACATAATTTCATCTTACTCACCGCCATAACAGACTCACGGTTTAAGTTAAAGATGAAAGACTGACAGAAAAGCAAATTAATTATTTTACGGCCTTCAGGCATAGTATGTCTCCAAGTTATTTATGATATGCATGTTTTGATTTGTATAATAAAATCCCCACATCACTCTTTTACAAAATGGTTCAGTGGTTTGATCACAAAACTATGCACGCTCTTAGCCATTTTTTGGGTTGCTGTGGCAACACAGACAGAATATCTATCCTAGCACATCTTGCACCATAATATATGGAGACGGTTACTGCAAATTAAGAAGCACAGAAGGAGAAAGCACACTTGTTGTCTGCTTCATGCAAATGCAACAGTGGATAAATTGCAAAAACATACCTCGACAGCCTCTGACCAAGAGCACAAATGCAGGAAATGCAAGCTCTTTTCAGCCAGTGTCAGAGCACCAAGCCAACTATCCACAACTCTGAGCCAAACCCAACAACTCTTCGGTCTTTCAGACAGAAAGCTTTTCCCAGCTGCATCGGGAGATGCTGCTGGGCACTCTACCTGGACCTTTTGCAGGCAAAGGACATACTGTCCCACAGAGTTCTTCCTTGTGGTTGCAATTTACCACTTGCCTGGCCACCAATGGTGAAAAGGAATTGTACCTACTTAATTACGAGGAAAAAAAAACAGGGGGGTGCTTTTGTGAACATGAAGACAAGAAATGTGCCTCAAAAGAATACCGTAAGGATCCCAAGAGCAGATGCTTTCACTTCAGAAGGCTCTCATATTTTAATTCTGATTCTATTTGATTTCATAACTCAGCAGAGTGTTTACTTTTTGACTATGCTCCTGCTGACAGAGCCCTGGCAAATCTTTCTGTGGTTTGCTAACCTGGCACTCTGCATTTGAAAAGCTGTGTGTACTCCCTCCTCTTTGGGAGCGCCCCCCAGCTGCTCCAAGTGGCCTAATGACCCCTTTCTCTTTCCTCTGCCCCAACAGCTTTCTTTGCTCCAGGTCTTGATTTCTGTGGCTGTAACACTGAGCAGCCTCAAGAAGCCATTCAAGAGGAAAGAGCAGTTTGTAAGCTGGTAGGAGCAGCTCAACAGTGGAATACATGACTGCCTGGGAGTGTGGTGGAGAGGCTGGGCAGCCATCTGTCAAAAGGAGTGCTTTGATTGTGTCTTCCTACATGAGAGAATGGGGTTGGACTGGATGGCCCTTGAGGTCTTTTCCAACTCTGTGATTCTATGAAATACACCCAAATAAAATACAATCTAACAAATGACTGAAATTAGTACCATTAAAATTATGAATATGAGTATACAGAAAATGCAAGTTCAAAAGTACTTTGAAAGGACTACACAAAATGACAATTCTTTCTACAACTTTTCAAAACCAAACAAGGTTACATTTTCAAATGAAAACACCTAGAATCCCTCAAAAAGTCTAGGACTCACACTGAGTCCTAGAATTTTGCCAAGCTCCATATTTGCTCCTGGCACTGAAGTGCTTTGATGGTGTCTTCCTGCTGTATGGCGAAATGGGACAGAATCCTCTAAGCTCTCTATCACACTACACTGTTATAATGCTATTACTCCACTTTAACTGCCCTGGCTGCACTCTGTGGAATTCTGTGGTTTGTAGTTTGGTGAAGCCAAGGAGCTCTCTGGTTGAGAATTCTAAATGCCCCTCCCTAAGCTGCAAACCCCAGGATTCCATAGGAGGTTGGAAGTGGAATAATAGCACTGTAACTGCATGGTGTGGAAATGGCCTAAGTGTTCAGGGCTTTAGTATACAGTATCCCTAAAGTGCAAATCCCATTATTCCCAAGGAATATTGCCATGGCAGTTAAAGTGGAATAACAGCGCTGCAACAGTGTAGCGTGATGAGGCTTTAACTCTATGATTCCAGGTGGACGAGAGGCACAGGAGCAGCAAGGCAAGTGGACAGCCTCGCTGCTGGCGACCATGGTGGGAGCAGGTGAGAGAACAGGGTTAGCCCTGGCACACGACCAAAACATACCAATTATGCTTTGTGAACCCCACTCGCTCACCGGCTCCCTCCCCTTTGCAAAGTAGGCCTGGTTGCTCACCCGCTGGCTCTCCCAGGGCAGTTTCCCCTTCCCAGCACTCAGCACCCGCCGGGGACACATCCCCCCCTGCTGGTCTCCGAAGGGAGGAAGCGGGGCGGGGGGCTCCCCAGAGCAGCTGTGGGCACTCTGGATGCGGTTGCCCTCCAGCAGCCAGTCCGTGTCGGCCCCACGGAAGGGCAAGCGGAAGGCACGGCCGGCCCCTGCAGAGGAAGACGAAGAGGAGGAGGAGGGTGGCAGGGGGACGGCGTACTCCACAAACCACTGCTCAGTCAGCTTGGGGAGGGTCTTGCGGGCCAGGCGGGCCTGGACGGCGGCCATCACCCCCTCCCCATCGTCCTGGAGCTCCACGGCATCCACCGCCTGGAAGATGAGGCCGGCGCGGGCGGGCCCGAGGGCGTAGGCCAGGACGGCGAAGGCCTCCAGGGCGGCGTGCCGGACGCGGCGCTTGGGGTCGGCCAGGGCCGGGGCCAGGGCGGCCACCAGGGCGGGCAGGTCGAAGTCCTCGCTGGGGAAGGTGAGGAGGGCGGCGATGGAGAGGGCCAGGACCACCTCGCGCACGCGGGAGTTGCGGTGGCGCAGGTGCTCCTCGCGCAGAAGCAGGTCCAGGACGGGCTGGGGTCCGGCGGCCCGCATCAGCCCCAGGAAGAGCTGGCGGTACTCCTGGCGGACGGCCAGCTTGGCGTCGCCCAGCACCTTGGCCGCCGCCGCCACCAGGGGCTCCAGCCACCGGGCCCGGTCCCCGCCGCGGGGGGCGCCCCCTCCCCCCGCTGCCGCTGCCAGGCGGGCGGCCAGGAGGCGGAGGCCCTCGAGGGCCCCCAGGGCCACCTTGAAGTTGGAGTCGTCGAGCAGGGCGCGGAGGAGTGCGAGGAGGCCCAGGAGGCTGGGGGCCGGCAGGGCGGCCAGGGCCGGGCCGGGGGCCTCGCCCAGCACCCGCTTCAGCTGCTCCATGGCCCCCACGCGGCCCCGGTAGTCCTGCTGGTCCAGCAGCCGCGCGTGGAGCTCCGCCGGGACCAGCCCGAAGCGCAGCGCGGGGGGCGGCGGGCGCGGGGGGCCCCCTGCGGGGCCAGGGCCGCCGCCTCCGCCTCCCCGGCCCCGCTCATCCTCCTCCTCCTCCTCTTCCTCCTCGTCGTCGTCGTCCTCCTCCTCCTCCTCGCCCCCGTCGGTTCCCGGCTCCGGCTCTTCCTCGCGCCGCTCCTCGTCCTCGTCCTCGCGCTCCCCCCGCTGCTCCCGCTGCCGCCGCCGCCGCTGCTGCTGCCTGGCCACCATGCCCCGGAGCGGGGCCTCGCCCGGCCGCCCCGCCAGCCCGCCCGGAGGCCGACAAGGCCCAGGCCGCCGCCGCCGCCGCCGGGCCCCTGACAGGAGGAGAACATCGCCGTCTCCAGGGAAACGCGTCACCAGCACCACCCGCCGACACCGCCCCAGCCACGGCGGGGGCGCGGCAGTGCGCCTGCGCGACGGGACGCCACGGCCAGCGGCGGGAGGAGGGAAGGAAGGAGAAGGCCCGGCTGAGGAGCTTGCGCGAACGGGGAGAGGCAGCGGGGTCACGTGCGCCGAGCGGGGTGACGGCATTTCCCGAGCGACGTCTCCGCGCGGGGCGCGCTGGGGGTTGTAGTCCCTTCCCTCGTAAAAAGCGTCCAGAGCTCGTTTTCCCCAGCTGGGGGCCCATGTTTAGAAAGTATTTATGTCTTTATTAATAAAATCACGACTGCTCTTTTCTGATGAATGTGCGTCTGTGGGCTCTTCCGTGTTTTCGCGAGAGTGAGGGGACTAGAAGTTTTGCCAAAGGAAACTCCCCGCTAGGCCGCGGCCAAACAAGCGAGAGAAAGGGAGAGAGGGGGGGAGGGGATGGCCTCCGGAAGTGACGCCCGCCTCTTCTCCCGCCTCTTCCCGTGCCCGCCCGCTTGCTTCCCTCGCTCGCTGGTGGCGACCGCCTAGCGTTGTTTGTGCCCGGGAGGAGGCCGCGGAGGCGGGCGCGCGCGCGCGAGCCAGAGAGAGCCAGCGCGAGCGAGAGGACGAGCGCGAGCCAGCGGGACCCCCCCCGCGCCAGTCCCGCCCCCCCGCCGGACCGGGCCGCCGTCACGTGACTCCGGTGAGCGCGAGGGGGGCGGGCGGCGGGGCGGGGGCGGTCGAAGTAAACAAACTACAGATCCCGGGGTGGGAGAAGGACGCGTCGGGGGGGCGGCGGCGGCGGCGGCGGCGCAGGTACAAATTAAACAAATAACCAGAGTCCTCCGCATAAGCTCGGCCGTTTAGCTTCAGTAGGATCGCTGCGAGGAGCGGGTGATGGCGAGGGGAGGAGACCGCGCGGCTCTCCTGTGCTGCGGGCGCCCCGCTCCCCGCGCCGGACGCCCGGCGCCGCGGGCCGCGCGCGTGTCGGGAGGGCCGGTGGCGGGAGCCGCCGTCGGTCGCCGCTGGGCGTCGGGCCCGGCGCGTGCCGGCGGGAGCGTTGCGGTTCGTTTCGGCCGCGCGGCCCTCGGGGGGCTGCGGCTGTGGCGCGCGCGGGTCTCCTCTGCGCGGAGCGAAGACGGCAGCGCGGGCGGTTGGGCGGCGGGAGTGCGGAGGGCCTGGCGGAGGGTTGTCGTGGCGGCGTCGGATGCGTGGTCGCGGCCAGCGTTGTTGCCCCTTCTCGACCCGGAGATCTGGAGTCCTGGAGTAGAGGGAACCCTGAATAATAAGTACCTGAATGATATTGTTAGTATTATTAAAATTGTCCTCGTTATTCCTGCTTCCTTTCTTCTGTCCTCCCGTGTCGGAAGTGCAGAGCCCGGAAGATAAGAGCGTGCCCGGGTTAAAAATGGTAGTAAATAATAGTAATTAATAACATTAATATTCTTCTCGCTCCTTTTTCCCTTCTCCCTCGCACGTCCGGAAATCGGAATTCAGTCGCTACGAGGCACCAGCCTCAGGCAGCGTGTTTCAGGTGTCCTGAAAGGAGAGCAAACTGGCAGTCGCTTAATGGTGCTTGCTGTATTTCCTCATTTATTTTTTGCTGCCAGGGATGGTGCTGGCTGTGGGATCTCCTTGATGTGCTAAAACAACCTCAGAATCCAGGTGATGACCTAGTTTATGCGTCCTGACGGAGGGGCATGAGGGGCGCCATTTTGAATTTGAGATCTTAAACCTTCTGGTGCAGGGAACCGTGATCCCGATCGTTGCGAACCACTCTGAGCATGGATGGCAGCGTGTGGGAAACGGTTTCAAAGGAAATAAAATAGTGTCAGACTTGATAAATCTACGTGGAGGTTTAGTGGACGCCGGTGCATGCTCTAAGGGGAGAACAGGGCAAGGTCAAAGTTGTACAAAGGGTGTAGAAGACACGGAGGCCTTCCGGATGTTGTTTTATGACAACCCTTGTCATCTGTCACCGTTGGCTTTGCCAGCTAGGAATGAGAGCGGTTGCAGTACAATGATCCCTGGAAAGGGATACCTAGAATTACAGAATTGTAGAGTTGGAAGAGACCCTGGGGTCATCCAGTCCAACCCTGTTCTGCCATGCAGGAGGACACAGTCGATCTGTGATCTGTGTAACGGCAGGAATCTAAGTGTACTGATTGGCACAGGGTGGTGACTGCTGTGCTCCTGCGTGTTCGCAGGCTCCCTGGAGGTATTCCAAAATTCAAAAAAAAAAAATCAGAAATACAAAACATTTCTGGTCCCAAGCATTTCACATAAGGGATACCAGGCCAGTAAAAGGCAGTTTTCTGCGATCCTAAGTAAATCTGCTGACAGCCCCCTCTCTGCTTGCCTCTTCCTCACAGATGGACCGGTCGTCTCCAACCTACCTGGTTGCCAACTTAACCCCTTTGCATTCGGAGCAGCTCCTGCAGGGCCTGAACCTCCTCCGGCAACATCATGAACTCTGCGATGTCATTCTCCGCGTGGGAGATGTCAAAATCCACGCCCACAAAGTGGTGCTGGCCAGCATCAGTCCCTACTTCAAGGCCATGTTCAGCGGCAACCTCTCTGAGAAGGAGAACTCAGAGGTGGAGTTCCAGTGCATCGCTGAGGCAGCCCTCCAAGCCATCGTGGAGTACGCCTACACGGGGACCGTCTTCATCTCACAGGACACGGTGGAGTCGCTCCTGCCTGCTGCCAACCTCCTGCAGATCAAGCTGGTGTTGAAGGAGTGTTGCACCTTCTTGGAGAGCCAGCTGGATCCCGGGAACTGCATCGGGATCTCCCGCTTCGCCGAGACATACGGCTGCCACGACCTCTACCTGGCTGCCAGCAAGTACATTTGCCAGAACTTTGAGGAAGTCTGTCAGACAGAGGAATTTTTTGAACTGACTCATTCTGAGCTGGACGAGATCATCTCCAACGACTGCTTGAACGTGGTCACTGAGGAGATGGTCTTCTATGCCCTGGAATCCTGGATCAAGTACGATGCCCAGGAGCGGCAGAAGTACCTGGCCCAGCTCCTCCACTGCGTGCGGCTGCCCCTGTTGAGTGTCAAGTTCCTCACCCGGCTGTACGAAGCGAACCACCTCATCCGTGACGACCACACCTGCAAGCATCTCTTGAACGAAGCCCTCAAGTACCACTTCATGCCCGAGCACCGGCTTTCTTACCAGACCGTGCTGACCACGCGCCCTCGCTGTCCTCCCAAAGTGCTCTGTGCCGTTGGAGGGAAAGCGGGGCTTTTTGCCTGCCTGGAAAGGTGAGGAGAAGAGCCAGAGTCAGGAAGGGGCTGAGAGACAGCCCTTGTCTCTCTTGAATGGGACTCCGTGTTGTTTATTCTTATTTATGGAAATACTTCCAGCCTGGTTTATATTCAAGGGTTTCAATGTGGCATACAGCAAAATCCGGTTTAAACAATTTTAAACAATGTGAAAGAATAAAAATACTTCCAAAGAGTAAAAGGATTTTAAACTATTTAACGCTTAAAACAGGATGAGTTAAAACAGTTTAAAATAATTAAAATATCTAATATTTATCTATCTATCTATCTACCTATCTATCTATCTATCTATCTTATGTAGAGTGTTTATTCACCACTCTCCAGCCAGAAAGCTGCCTATGTTGGTTTACAAATCATTGATATGACTGTTCATTGTCCTCAGGCTTGAAATTGAAATAAAACAAGATGTACAAGGTAAAGGGAGTGGCAGTGGGACAGAGAATTAAGTCCAACAGATGCTGGGTTCCCTTCTCTCTCAGAGGCCAAAGCAATGGCAGTTGGAATGGAGAGAAGGGCGTTCGCCAGCCACTGGGCCAAGGCATAATGCTGCCACACCTGGCTGCCGTTCTCCCCCTCAGAGGTCAGAGCATTGGCATCTGGAAGAATGGTTTTTCACCAGCCAGTGGGACTAAGACAAGATGGAACTGTTCCTGGCTGCTCTTCTCTCCCTCCAATGCCAGAACCTTGTTGTAATCGTCAGTTATCAAATGTCACTTCAAAATATGTTGCAGAGTGAAACAGAAGTTTAAAAGACAGAGTTAATCACAGCCCAGCCAGAGTAAGCAAGCGCTGCAAACTTAACATACACTCCATAAGTACAATAGTTCCCCCTCAACAAATTTGAAAGCAGAAGTTCTGTGAAATACTTTTGTTTGGAGAACATTGGCTTTGTCTCACTTTTTGAGCCTTTGCATAACACTTTGTTATTGTAAAAGCCCTCTTTCTTCCAAGACTTTGAAGACTGAGTTGGCAAATTCCTGAAATTGTTTTTATTGATGATGTTTCTTTGTATCACACAAGGCAAGGTTTGGATATGTACAATCCAGATGTTTCTTTGAGTTCAGGTTAGTAAGACTTTGGCTTTGTGCTTCACTTGGCAGGAGCCCACTTAGCTGGCTTCATGGTATGATTTTGCTGATCCAGCAATATGCTAATTCTCCTTCTTTACCTCTTTGTAGAATCTGTATCCTTTGGGTCCTGAGGTGAACTGGAAATCTTTTGTTGATTTTTCTGACAATGAGGGGAATTAAGTGATAGTTTGTCAGCTCGTAGAGTTATGTCCTTACTGTAGGTCTTGCAAATCACTGAAAGAATTCAAAAACCCTGAGGAATCAATGAAACAGTATCTCTTTATAATAGACAAAACATTTATGAAATGTAAGTTTCTGGTTTGTCTGCGTCTCAGCAGGTGCCTTGTGGCAGGCTGTGGAATGAGAAAAATTTCCCCAATCTCCTTATGTATTCCCCCCATCAAGAAAATGTGTCAGAATGCTTATTTCTGTGAAGAACTACAAATGCACCAAGGGTATTTTAATAGTTTTGGTTTCTCAGATCCCAGTTTTGTAGGTTGTAAATAGAGATGTTCATCGTGGTCATGGTAGAAGTAGATGTATTAAATATTAGGCAACTCTGGGAGAAAATCCAAATGAACTGGCAGAACGTCTGAATCAATCCCTATAGATAGGATCCCAGCGGCACAATTACAAAATGTATTTCAGTGTTCCAGTGAGCAACATCTGATTGCCTGTGAAACTGAGTAGGAGAAGAGGCTGTTAGGGAGCTCTAACCGGGGGAACAGGTCAAGTGAGCAGAGAGACTGGGTATCAAAGGTAGAAATACAGAACCACAAAATTATAAGGACCGCGAGGGCCATCAGGTCCATCCCCTTGCCATGCAGGAGTATCCAATGAAAGCCCTCCTGAGAGATGGCCTTATCCAAAGTCCAGCACTTTCTGACGCAGTCTGTTCCACAGTTATCATGGCAGAACTCCATCTTCTCCAGGCTAAATGTACCCAGCTCCCTCATTCCTGTTAAGGCTTCCTTCCGTGACCTTTTCCTTTCCTGATCCCCTTCTCTGGAGACATTCCAGCATGCCAATGTCCTCCTTGGACACAGGGCAGCCCAGGGTGAAGTCTGACCAAAGCAGAATCTTTATTTAAAATCCAGCACTTTTCTCTTTTTGCCTTGCTGTGAGTTTTATGCTTTGCCCTTTTAACCTCTTTGACTTTTCCCCTTCCTTCCCAGCGTTGAGATGTACTTTCCTCAGAATGACTCCTGGATAGGGCTAGCGCCTCTAGGCGTCCCTCGCTACGAGTTTGGGATCTGTGTCCTTGACCAGAAAATCTACGTGATCGGGGGGATCGCCACCCACATGTGTCAAGGCATCAACTACCGGAAGCACGAGAGCTCTGTGGAGTGCTGGGACCCTGATACGAACACCTGGACCTCCGTTGAAAGCATGAACGACAGCCGGAGCACCCTGGGGGTCACCGTTCTCTCGCGGGAAATCTACGCCTTGGGCGGCTATGACGGCCAGTCGTATCTGCAGTCAGTGGAGAAGTATATCCCAAAGGTGAAGGAATGGCAGCCCGTGGCACCCATGAGCAAAACCAGGAGCTGCTTTGCTGCGGCGGTTCTGGACGGAATGATCTATGCTATCGGCGGCTACGGTCCCGCTCATATGAACAGGTGGGTGCAGGGGCATTGCTGGTATCTGAGAGAAGACTCTTTTTCCCTTCCCACAGACATACATGCTCAAGAGCATGTGCATACGTCTAAGGGTCTGGTTATGACCTGTAAAGCCCTGTATGTTGCTTTGTCTTGCACCCAACTTTTGGACACCCAGAGTGACCCTGTCGTGGGGTTTTCTTGGCAAGATTTCCTCAGAGGATGTTTACCATTGTCTTCCTCTGAGGCAGAGAGTGTGCGACTTACACAAAATCACCCAGCGAGTTTACACATCCACACAGGGTTTCAAAGACCTAGTCTAGTACGGGAAGCCCCCACGTTTCGACATCCTGTTGTCCGATGTCTCCCTCTTCTGACGCTTCCAAATTAAGTTCCGTTAATCCGATGGGGGTTCTGTTTTTTCGTCAGTCCTTCTTGCCTCTGGAGGATCACTCAGAACTGATTGCAGGTGTGTGCTGCTTGCAGGGTAAGAGGAGAGTGGGGGAAAAGGTGCTAAGCTGGCTGAGAGACTTTGTGAGCAGCTTGCATGTGGTTGGTCCCAAGTGAGCCTCCTTCGTACTCCCTACAGTACAATACAAGGGCCTCCCTTTTTAGCCAATTGTGTTTTCTGACAGTGCTCTGGTCCCTAACCAGTCCGATAAGTGGAGGAACCCCGTACTCAATTCACACCATAGTGGCTCTCAAAAAGCCCTATTTAGTTCTTACCAGTGCAGTGCTTTATTTGGAGCTTCCCAGACTCTAAGATCTTTGGAGGTGAGTGATCTTCTCAGTCCCTCCACCGTAACAGTCATGTTTGATGGGAACATGGGACAGGACCGTCTCTCTGGCTGCCCCTCACCCTGGAACTCCCTTCTCAGACGAGCTAGCCTGGCTCCTTTCTAAGTGCCCTTTTGTCACAAAGTGAAGACCTTTCTATTCCAGCAGGTGTTTGGGAATGAATTTTATCTATTGGGTTTTCTGTCTTAGTGCTGTACCGTTTTCAAGGTGTTTTTTTAAATTAGTTGTTCATATGGTTTTAATTCTGTGAACAATTTAATATTATATTGGTTATAACTTCTGATTTCTTTAGCCATATGTCATTTTGCTTGTTTTTCCCTTTATTTGGTGAGCCACCTTGAGCCCCACTCTTGGGGAGAAGGAGGCGTATAAATCAAGTGAGTGATGGATTGGTCCCATGTGTTCAGGTATCACATGCAGGCCAAATAACCAGTCAGCCCCATGGGCCTCGTTAAAATTCTTGCTCTGGAGAATTGGTCCAAGGGGTTTTCTGTTGCCTGCAGCTAAAACATAGAACAGAATGCAACATCTTTTCACTTCAGTACAAACCTAGAGAGAGAAAGAGACCTTCAGTGATGCTTTAATTCAGGGTGGGCAACTATCCTCCCTCCCGTGCCTGTGGCAGGCAGCATCACACCAGAACTCAAAGAGATGCAACATTACTTCCAGTTTCATTTTAAGCTGTGGGTGTGTGTGGTAAAAGAGGCAGAACCATTGCATTTGGAACAGTTTTGACCCATTTCTGCTGATTTTTAGCCCAAAAACTGTCTGAAAAGGATAAAAATGGATGGGATATTTGTATGATATGCAGGGGAGGCACCAAGAGATGCAGAAAGTGGTTCAGGGGCCCCATGCAATCCACGCTGTCTTTACCCCTGCTTTCAATCCTGCTTAAATCCACTTGAGGCTAGTAAGTGGAATGCTAGAAGCATGCCTGTGTTACCTGGCCTTAAGCCCTTTTCAGGGCTCACCTGGCTGAGGATGATGGTTTGACACATAGAGGAAGCGTCCTCCTTGGGGAAGAAGTCATGTTTTAAGGCTTTGCTCTTCCCACATTTTGCTGTTATTGTTGTCATTTAAATGGGTGGCTTTCTTTAATTTTTTTTTAAATGCTGAGGATGTGTGCTTGAGTTCCAAGATCCCTATGGGGAGGGGTCTTTCCTGGTCCCACCGATGTCCCAGGCCTGTCTGGTGAGAATGTGAGAGACGGGGCCTTCTTGGTAGCAGCTTCCAGGCTGTGCAGTTCCCTCTCATGGGCAGATAGGGTGGCCCTCTCTCCGCTCCCTTTCTGCCAGCAAGCAGGGACCTTTTTATTAAGACAGGCTTTGGGCCAATGTGCTTGAACCGAGGTATTGTGGGAGTACAGATAGCTCAGAGACCAGATCACATATATAGTTTGCAAAGTCTTGTACCTTTCCTGTCTTTAATCTACCTCTCTTGCCCTCTAATATTAAAAATCCAAAAAAAAAGAAAATGTCAACAACTTTTAAGTCATTTCACCCTTCCAACAGTTCATTTCTCTTTATCTCATCAACTGATATTTATAAATAGCCTCATGCTCATTCTATCCTTTTTCCCCCCTTCTTTTGTATTTATATTAAAATATTCTTATCAGGAGTTCATCTTCCTCTAACAACAGCATCGTGTTGATATAATATCCTAGACATCAGAATTTTGTATTTTAATTCTTAGTCTTAATTTTGGTAGTATTAGAAATGATGCTGGAAATTCTGTGCTATATTTTACCTTTGTTATTTTCATAACCTCCTTGTTTTTACATGATGATGACCTATAGTCATGAGCAATTAAAACCTGAACTGAGCAGAATTAAAAGCATTTCCATTGAAAATAATGAATATGGGGAATACATTCCAGAACACACACACACACCCCGCCAGCAGTTACCTGAAACCACTGATAATACTGAACCTGCTCTGGCTCTGACATCACCAGAAGTAACCATCGAGCGTAGCAGGGACCACAAAGAGATGCAAAAGACTCATGCTACCAGATGGTATGAGCCTTTTGCATCTCTCTCTAAGGTCTCTGGGAAGCTGGAGGGCTGCTTCTGGTGAAGCTGGAGCAGGCCGTGCAAGTGCCTTCATCCAAATGCTACGGGACAGATCAGGGCAAAGAGTAGGAGGGAGGGAGGTGAGTCTGTGGAGGAAGACGAGGGCATTTCTGCAGTCTTCCCTTTAACATTTTTGGACTGCGGTTGACTGAGGGTAAACAAAACCAAAGAAAGCAAAAGCTCATGGCGCAGGGGGTTGCACTCGATGGCCCTTGTGGTCTCTTCCAACTTCTGTGATTCTGAAATTGCAGGGAGGGCTACTGTATAGCCACCACAGCAGTATTATTAAGGTTTCCCCTGAGTGATCAATCATCAAAGCCCTGCTGAAACAAGAAAAGCCCTTCCCTTCCTGCAGAAAGATAGCAGGAAGGGCACCAATCTAAGCTCTCTCTGTAAAGGGAGCTCCAGAGCCTGGGATCAGCCACCCAAAAGGCCCTGTCTTCCCATGAGAGATGCTGGTGAGGGTGGGAGTATTTTCTTTTGGAGCGAAAACCAAAATAATTATAGTTCTCACGTACTTACCTCCTACCACATTATTTCTGAACATTATATTGTAGCTGGAGATCACCATGAGGCTGTGTATGGTATCTTACATCATAGTAATTCCTGGTCTTGATTTCCTTATCACTGCATGTATTTATGGAGAGTTAGAGAAGAGAAATTCACTTTCCTGTTTTTATTAAGGTTGACAGTTCTTTCTGGTTTTTATTGAGGCTTTTTTATTGCCTGCTTTTTGTAAATTGGCAAAAACAAAGAGCTTCCTTACACTTTAGGACCTTGCAGCTCAATTTGCAACAATAGTATTTTAAAATGTAAACTCAATTTGTAATTATTTTCTGAACAAATGTGTACATTTAATGTATCAAACGTGGCACTCTTGTGCCAGACCTTTTTGTACATTGTGCATTCCAAAGTGACTGTCAAATTGTTTTTCAGTATAAAAAAAATCTTTTTCCCCCAGAAAAAAGCTTTCTGAAATTTCCAGAGATTTTATGGGTCTCATTCCTCATGAATGCCCGTGCACAGTCTTTGTGAGATTACTCATCGCCAGACATTGTCTCTTACTGTGTTGTTTGTCTGCCCTTGCAGCGTGGAACGTTACGATCCAAGCAAGGACTCTTGGGAGACTGTGGCTCCCATGGCTGACAAAAGAATAAACTTTGGCGTTGGGGTGATGCTGGGCTTCATCTTTGTTGTTGGGGGACACAACGGTGTATCTCACTTGTCCAGCATAGAGCGGTACGACCCACACCAGAACCAGTGGACTGTTTGCCGGCCGATGAAGGAACCTAGAACAGGTAGGAAAAAACCTCAGGGTTTGTTGCAGGTTGGCCACCCAATGTTTTGTTTCATCAGCACTGATACACGGATAGCAATCTGTCTGTTGGAAAGGTTTGCGGTCTTTAATTTTTCTAAAGAAAAATAATTCTTTAAAAGAAAAGAATAATTGTTTCGTAAAGTTTGTTAATCACAATGAATCGATGCCAGTGCACTGTTAGGCAAGTGTCGCAGTTTCAGAGTTGTTGCAGTTGTTATATTTATTTATACTCACTTTTTCCCTAAAATTGGGGCCCAGAGTGGCTCACAATTTAAATGACAATACAAGTAAAAGCATACAAGAAGTGGATAGTACAATAGAACTAAACAATTTAAAACAATGTTAAAACAGTAACAGCTCAGTAAATAATAAAAAGTTTAGAAAGATAAAAAGCTCTTAAAAGCAACGGCTAAAACCACACAGCACGCCCTAGCTTATTCTTTGAAAACTTTGGTTTAAAAGCCTGTCTGAACAAACGTGGTTTAGCCTGCTACCAGGAGGATAACAAGAAGAATTATAATTCCTGGGGTTTGAGGGCTGTTTATCCATAGGAGGCCTGGGCCTGAATTCTGCTTTTCTCTCTCTTTCTCAGAGCATTAATGTCATAAGCATTCGACATGTATTCTTTTTTCTCTCCGCTTTCTTCTGCCTGCCTAGGAGTTGGGGCCGCCGTCATTGACACCTACCTGTACGTCGTTGGGGGGCATTCGGGTTCATCCTACCTGAACACTGTGCAGAAATACGACCCCATCTCAGACAGCTGGCTGGATACGGCAGGGATGATGTACTGCCGATGCAATTTTGGCTTGACTGCCCTTTGAAGGGGAGGAGGACGCCCTGGACGACTCAGCCGACACAAAGGCGCCCAGCCCGTGGGAGACCGGAAGCCGTGTTTCGTGGAAGTGGGGAGGAAGGCAGGGAGGGAAGGCTTGGCAGGAACGAGGGCCAGGGGGACCCAGTGGAGAGAGGACTGGCCCTGGTCGCTGCTGCTGCTGATCACAAAGTTCCTGTCTTGGGGGCTGGCGAAGTGAAATCTTTCTAACATGGATCTTTCACAAAAGGATTTCTCTCGCTGCACGAAGCGCTGCGTTTGCCTGAAGCGGGCGTAGGAACTCCCTGACTGAGAGCCTGGGGCCTTTTTCTTCTCCTCCTCTTTCTCCTATGCCTGACCTAGGTAGCCTTGCTGAAGATGCAGGATCCTTGGAACGTGTCACTCAAGCAGACTTCTTCTCTCAGCAGGTGTCTGATGCCCTCTTGGCATTGAGAGACCATTGTGGTTTCACAGTTATTTTGTGAAGAGTTAATCAAAGGGCTGCATTTAATCCCCTCCACCTGCCCTGTCCCCCCTCACCCCTTTCACTCAAGGTTTGTAGATATGAACCATGCCACAGACCCATTTGCCTGCAGCAACATCCACAACACACACACACACACGCACACACTCCCCCACTCTGTTTTGGAGACCTTGCTGGTGGAGATTTGAGGATTATTAGAACTGAGTTACCTGCTCTAAGTTAGCAAGCTTATTGTTATTTTTGTCATTATTTATTGATAGAGCGCCATCCATTGACAAAAAAAATGCCTTTTTTAACCCTGTATTCTTTGTATTCTTTGCCTGTACATCCTTTCACCCTCATCCTTACCCGTACAGAGAGATCCACGTAGCTTTCAAACCTGACAAGAGGAAGAACTCTAGCCAGCAAAACCCCTTCTGTGCAGTCTTGGGTTTTCTGAAATGATGTCTCAAGAGTTTTCCAGCTGGCTTCTCTGCTCCACCCTCCTCTTAGTCCACATCTTTGTTCATCAGCCTGTGTGTAACAGTGAAGAATGTACCCCCCAGGGGGTTTTGGAGCGTCCTGGCTTTTAACATGGTGCTAAATAAATACGTTTCCAAGCAAGGCTGTTAAAATGAGGCCGGCATCCTCAGCATACTCACAAGAGAATAAGTCCTGAAGCCAGAAGGACTTACTCCCGAAGGGACCGTGCCGAGGTTTGGTGAAAGGATGGAGAATTCACCTCATGGTCTATGTAGTGAATGCTCCCGACCTCAAGACGTGGTAGATTTATGTCATTCACTTGTTTTTCTTGTCTGTCCATCTGTGCCTGTCAGAAACATCAAACCTATAACTTTTCTTTTCTTTTTTTTAAGGTTAGCTCTTCTGAAGAAATCTGGCTTAAGCAGATCTTTAATAGTGATTGGAGAGAAAGTATGCTATTTAGTTCTTTTATTTTCTTTAAAATAGTATGGGGTGATGGTCGTTTATCCCATTGTGTGTGCTCTTTAGGAACAGTTCTCTCCCTTGTTGCTGTTTGGTTCTGTTCATTTCAGTCAGACTTTGCCAGAGGTTGGTATGTTGCTTCTTCAGATTCCAGGGCAGGGAAGGGGAGCATGTTGCTACTGCTGAATTGTCGCTCCCATTGTCCCCTCACCATGGGCTGTGCTGGCTGAGCCTGATGGAAGTTGCAGTCCAACAGGGTCTGGAAGGCCACCTGTTTCCCAGCCCAACTCTTTAGCAGATTGAAATCTGAGGAGACCCACTTTAGGGTACCTTGAATCTTATTTTTAAATAGTGAAGGAGAGAAGCGAGACCCTTATTGGGGACTGAAACCTATTTTTCCACTTTCCGTTACTGTGTCTTTGCCAGCGTATGTTTCTGCTTCGTGCAAGAAGCCGTGCTTTTGTTTGCTGTTACGGTCTCTTTCCCCTGCTCCTTTCTTTCCTTTTACAGTTACTACCCCTTTTCTCTCCATTTAGCATGTTCCTCCCCCCTGCCACCACCACACACACCTTTTCTGTATTCACAAACATGCAATAAAACTAATGTGTGGTTTATTTAAGCCTTTTGCATCTGGGAGCGTTAAGGGTGAGGTTTGGAACCAACAGTTCCTTGTTCCTGTGGTGTGAATGGCAGCTGACAAAGCTGCAAGTTCTCTTCTTTCTCCTCCTCCTCCTTTTGCTCTTCTTCTTCCATGAGCTAGTGTTCAGACTAAAACCAGGAGAGCACATTTCCTTCTTAAAACATTGTTTAAGGAGTTCCTTTACATCTCTACCACGGATTCATGAAACTCCACTTCTTCAGTTACCTGGGGAGTCGAGCAGGGTTTCCAAGCAACTCACTGATGAAGCAATCGCGTTCGCTGCCGAGCGGCTTCAGAGAGGCTTGCTGGTCTTTCTTATGCAGCAATAATGACCTAATGCAATCTTTGCAGAGACCTTTTATGTACAGAATTGTGCACTTGGGGAATTCCCCTTGATTTCACGTGGGTCTCCCCTTGGGAGCTCTTCACTACAGACTTAAGCAACTAACAGAGGCTTCGGCATGTGATACCTCTTTTGGCTCTGTGTCCTGCTTCATTTCAGTTGGAAAAAAAAACCCTGCTTTGGTTAAATAATTAACACATGCTGTTCTCTGTCTGTGATGCCTTTGAATGTGTACAATACCAATGGCAGGGAAGCTCTTAACAAGATTCCAGGATAGAGGAAGCAGCGCTGTAGCAGTGAGAGAAGGAAGGAGAGAGACTCCAAAGTTGTAAAGCCCAGGAGGAGAAAGGAAGGTAAAACAGTTGTAGCTAAAAAGCTTTGAAGCCTCGTTTGTTTTTGTTGTCTGCTATGTCTTTATGTGTCCCACTGAGCGTTTAACAGTCCCTGGCAGATCTCAAAATCTCACAGAGCCACCAATGGTTTTTTGTTTTTTTGTTTTTTTTTAAATTCTGAATCCTGGTTGTGGCAAGGTTTACTATTCTTAAACTGTTCTGTGAGGAGGTGGCATCTACTTGGTAGAGGGTTCCAGTTCCTCATAATATAGCATGCTTTTTTAAAAACTTTTAATTGAGAATATTTTGAGGATGATCTTTTGTTTGAGCAACACAGTTAACAAAATGGCTGATTTGCTGGAATTTCGTATTCCTGGTCCTTAATGGTACAGACTGCTTGTATCAAAAGGAAGTAAGTTCAGAATCTGAAATCGCTTATTTTAGTCAAGACCAGATCTGTTCCTTGCAAAGTAGTTCCCTACTGAGGCCAGTGGCTGTCTGTGTCAGGGAACGGTGCATTCCAGCAAATTCACTGTGCTCTTTTTTTGCAATTTGGGAGCCTCCTTTTGCCATCTGCCTAAACGCTCAGACAAAGGCGGGAGGCCTTTGGAGGGATGATCATCCAGTTTGACAAAAAAACATTCAAAACAACCTCTTAATGTTCAGGGGAAAGCACCTTAAAGCATATCAGCTGCTTAGGTGCAGTCTTTTGTTGTGGAGAAGAAAAGGAGTGGGTAGGCAACAAGTTTTCTATGCAAGTTGGGTAGGGTTGTATGTGCGTGAGAGCCCACTGTCTGGGGAAGTGTCTCCAAATCAGGAATAGTTGTTTCTTGTCCCGGGAGAGAAGAATCTATCCAGCCCTTCCTGAGCAGCAAAATGGGAGCCCTTTCACTCCTGCTGGTGAGAGAAGCAGGAGGTTGGCCTGTGCTTGGGAGAGAGACCCCCCCCCCCCAATTCAGGAAATCTTAAAAAAGGGTGAGCGTGGCCGCTCTTGCCCAAGTTGAGGGTATGCACGCCTAATGCCGGCAAAGTGGCCCTGAGCCTTTCTGGCCAGGGGGCTGGCGAGTCTTCTGATGTCCTCTTGGCATGGGCCAAGGTAGCCTCTGTTTTTGTTTTGCTTCGCTTTGAGTCCGTCTCCTCCACTACTCACCAGGGATGGCTGCTCTCTTTGTTCCTTTGGACCCCCTCCTCCTCCTTCCTCCATCTTCTTCTGCTTCCACCTGTGTTATAAAGAACACGAGCTCTCTCCACAGCTTGCCTTAAACCCCTTAGGAATTCATTACAGAACCAGCAAGGATTTCTCTCTTTCTCTGCCTTACTTGTTGCGCTGTTCCCCCACCACCACCCTCAGCCCCTAAGGGAAAACCAGCTTCTGGCTGGATTCTGAACCCTTTTCAGGTGCTGTCTCTTTTTCAGCCGGATTCTCTCCTGCACTGAGTGGTTTCTCTATTGGGCTGCCCCTTCTGGCTTGACCTGGGCATTTCTCCCTTCCCGCCAGCAGGGCCTCATCCTGCCCTCTCGCCCCTCTCCAGCCCCCATCACAACAAAGGTGGCATTTTGAGTTGGGTGGGAAACTGTCTTTGTGTCCGTCGGCTAATTGTGAAGACGCTCTGTTACCATTAGAAGGATATTTCATTTGAATGTGTAATGTTTACTAAAATAAATCTGTGAATGAAAGTGGTTTGGCAAAATCTTTTTAAAATATGATTCTGGTCCTTTTTTTGTCTGTCCCCAAAGGGAGGGAGAAAAAACTTTTGGGTTCAATTTTTTTTAAAAGACACAGGTTTTAATTGGATTTTTAAAGTATGATTGTGTTGTTCTGTGCCCTCAGGTTGCTTCTGACTCATGGTGAACCTGAGCTGAACCTGTCACATGGCTTTTTCCAGCAAGATTTAGTCACAGCGTGTTTTCATTGCCTTTCTCTGAGACTGAGGGAGTGTGACTTGCCCAGTGAGCTCCCACAGCTGACTGGAGATTCAAACTCAGGTCCAACACTCAAGTCACTAACTGCCTTTCTAGGGATTTCGTGGCAAGATTTCTTCAAAGGGGGTTTGCCATTGGTTGAGGCTGAGAAAGTGTGATTTGCCCAAGGTCACTGAGTGGGCTCACATGGCTGAGCAGGGATTTGAACCCTGGTCTCTTGGTGTCCTAGTCGCGACACTCAAACCTCTACACCACACTGTCAGAAAGAAAGGGAGGGAAGGAAGTACATAGTGTATGAGCACAGAGTAGCCATGTTTCCAAAAACACATTTTCTTGAAGCTGATGACTCAAATGCAGGTTCTTCTTTGTGGTCTCTGTGCCTCACACATTGGGATTTTCGCGCATGCGCGGTAGCTTTCGGAAGATTCTAGAGCTAAGCAGCTTGGCGGGAACCGCTCCCCCATGCCCGTACTGAGCATGCTCAGCCCGCCAAGCCAACGGTCTCTCCTCAGTTCTTTTTCGTCCACCTTAGCGAACGGAAGGTTCTTTAGCTAGCGGCTGTTTTTTCGTGGTGTTCTTTGATTGTGGACTTCTTCGAACCCCCCTTTTCTCTTCGGACCTCTTCTTCTGTGAGTTTCCTCTTGGACTTTCGTCTTTCTCCTATGTCTGCTCTTTTCAAAAACTGTATTTCATGTGGTTGTAAGCTCGCTCTCTCGGACGGGCACTCCGAGTGCCTTTTTTGCCTTGGGGAGACCCACAACGTGCGGGCCTGCTCTATCTGTAGGGAATTCACCGCCCAAACGTTGAGGAATAGGTCGTCCAGACTCAAATCCCACTGCTGGGAAGAGTCCTTAAAGATCAAGGAGCAGACGGCTGAGAATACTGCCCCTTACACGGCCATGTCTTCACACCCCTTCTCAACGGCGCGACCATCGACCAGACCCTGGTCGGTATCGGCGGCTGCCATACCGACGACGACAGTACCGGGCTCGGTACTGTCTTTGTTGCCTCCTATCTTGGCACTACCTCGTATCCCGAAGTGGACACCGAGTACTTCTGTGTCGACGGATGCTCCTGCGGGCTCACAGGCGCCAAAGGCAGCGAAGCCGCTCACCGCTGCACAGCGCAAGCGGCCTTCTTCTCTTGATCCTTCCAAGGAGAAAGAGAAGAAGAAGAAGAAGAAGAAGAAGAAGAAGGAGGAGGAGGAGGAGGAGGAAAAGCGGGGTTCGCCCCCTCAGAGGACCTGCCCACCGACACTTCCTCCGACTAAGCCACTGGAGGATGTCATTGAAGAAGTGGGCCTGCCTGATATATCAGCGGTATGTGAGGAGGATCCGGCCAACGGCTCTTCTGCGCCCTCGGGCCCGCCTACCCTTTCAGTACCCGCTATTCTGCTCAGTCACCCGGAATATGGGATGGACCGCCTGGAGCCTTCCTTGGTCGCACCACGGGCCCTGTCCCATCATTGTACGCCTCCCTGCGACCGCGTTCGCAGAAGTGAGACGCGCTCCCCGGGCCGAATGGACAGGCATCGATCCTTGTGGCGGCGAGAGATCTTTCCTGAACGGGGCAGATCTTGGCCTCAGCTCGACTCGCAGTTTTCCTCTGCCTCGTATATAGCGAGATACGGCCATGAACACCTATGGCGGGAGCAGCCGGGGTCTTACCGATCATACTCTCCTGCGTACAGGGATAGATACCACGTGGATGTGCACCGTTGGTCTCCGTACCGTCGACGATCTCGATCACCATCACACGGTTCCAGATACCATCCTCGGTACTGACGTTCGCCTTCACATTCCCGCTCTCGATCCCCCTATTATTGGAAGATCCAGAGAGCACTCTCTGCGCTACCGGCCCGCGTCACCTCCTCCTCAGGTGACTGCCACGGTATCACGCCCGGTTTCAGAGGCCCTTCTGGTGCAGACCTCGGCCTCGGTCCTTACTTCTACCCAGGCCATTCAGCATCGGCTTCCTACTGTGCTGCCAATCTCTGCCACCACGGTGTCAGAGCCAACGCGCGCCCCACCGGTACCGTCTTCGTTACCATCAACGGTAACCACACCCACAGTTGCCGTGTCTTTGCCGACTCAACAACCTCCGGGGCAAAGGTCACCGTCTCGCTCGTCTCAATCCTATGAGTCTGACTCCAACTCTGGTGACTCTACTCTGGGCTCTCACGAGTCTCCGCCCTTGGCTTTCAGGGACCCCGCACCGGATTCGGCACCGGAGGACGTCAAACAGTTCTCCGACATCCTTCTTCGAATGGCAAACGCTCTAGGACTGGATGTTTCCGACCCAACTCCGGCGGTGCAGGATCCTGTGTTCCACTATGTGGACACCCGTTCTCCGTCTGTGGCACCGTTACCATTTCTACCAGCACTACAGGAGGTATTGAAACATCCTTGGGCCCAGCCTGCATCCTCGCAGCCAATACCGCATCGTCTAGAGCACCTTTACAGGACTCAGAAGAAGGAGGTTTTCTGTTTAACCCCCCGGTGCCGAACTCCATTGTAGTTGAGTCCTCCCAGGCCAAAGGTGGCAAGAGGGCACATACCACCCCGCCTGACCACGAGGGCCGTCGCCTGGACACTTTTGGCAGGCGTTTCTATTCCGCCTCCTCCTTTATTGTGAGGGTTGCAAATACTCAGGCCTGCCTTGCTGCATACCAACGAAACCTCCTGGACAGATTCTACCCTCTGCTGGCCCATCTCCCAGAAGACCATTGGACGAGTGCTATCCAGTTTTACAACGAGTCGGTAGCACTCTCCAACCAGCAGATCCTGTCCTCGAGGCACTCAGTCAAAGTGGCGGCCCAAGTGAAGGTGGGCTCCATCGCCCTTCTACGCTTCGCCTGGTTAAGATCTGCAGGCCCCCAAGAGGACAGCAGGAAGCGCATCGAGGACCTGCCTTTTGATAGGCAAGGCCTTTTCCACTCCACAACCGATGATGCGGTTAGCCATGTTTAAATATTTGAAGGGATGCCATGTAGTGGAAGGAGAGGGCTTGTTTTCTGCCGCTCCACAGACCAGGACAAGGAGCAATGGATTCAAGCTGCAGGAAAGGAGATTCCACCTGAACCTCAGGAAGAACTTCCTGACAGTCAGGGCTGTCTGGCAGTGGAATATGCTGCCTCGGAGTGTAGTGGAGCCTCCTTCTCTGGAGGTTTTTAAGCAGAGGCTGGATGGCCATCTGTCAGGAGTGCTTTGAGGGTGTTCCTGCATGGCGGGGGTTGGACTGGATGGCCCATGTGGTCTCTTCCAACTCTACATTTCTATGATTCTATGCGATGGACCACCTGGTGAAAGCGCACCTGACGGCGAAGCGGATGGGGATCCACCAGACACCTCAGTCTTGGTGCAGCTTTGCTTCCCGCTCGTCCTGGCGTCGTTCCTCTTCCTCTACCTACCAGCCCCGCTCTCTGCGCTGGGCTCCGACTCGGCCTTCGACATTGTCCTCTGCCCGGAGACCTCTTCAAAGACGCCAGTCCTCCTCGAAGAAGTCTTCATCCATGATGAAGACCCAGTTTTGACCGCTTCTGCAGTTCGTCACCACAGCCGCTCTTCAGCCTGCCCACCAACTTTGTCAATCACCCGAGCTTGGCCCTACATCTCTCCAAATGGCATCACATCACGACGGACGCTTGGGTTCTCTCCATCATCCGTCTTGGTTACACCATCGAATTTCAAAATGTACCACCTCGAGGTGTCTACTATTCCACCCCAGCCAACTCGGCGCTGTTAGAGGAGATCCAGTCCCTTCTGCACAAAGGGGAACAACTCCCGTCATCGGCCAATACCACCGGCTTCTTTTCCCGGTACTTCACGGTACCGAAATCGGACGGTACCCTTCGACTGATCCTTGACCTCAGGGGGGTGAACTCCTACATCCTCCCCAAGAAGTTCAAGATGGTCACCTTGTCCTCCATCCTGCCCTTCCTGCGACGTCGGGACTGGTTCGCCTCTATCGACTTACGAGACACCTATTTCCATATCGCAATGCGGCCCCACCACAGGACATACTTGCGATTTGCGGTCAATGGTACCTGCTACTAGTACAAATTGCTACCGTTCGGACTCTCCACGCGCCCAGGGTCTTCACCAAATGCATGGCCCCGGTGGTGTCGTATCTCCACACGAAGCGCGTTATGTTATACCCCTACCTCGACAACTGGCTGTTGGTGGCGTCCTGCAAACAGAAGCTATACAAGGACATTCACCTTACACTCTCCCTTCTGTCCCGCCTTGGCCTCAGGATGAACCCAAAGAAGTCGCACCTCGAACCAACCAGGGTCCTGGACTTCATTGGAGCAACCCTGGACTCAATCTCTGCCAAGGCCTATCTTCCTGCAAAGTGGGCACGCACTCTTTGCCGGGCCGCTTCTGCTACCCTCCCTGCCCCGATCGTCTCAGCGAGACGGATCCAGCAGCTTCTGGGCTACATGGCGGCGACTACATCGGTCACTTACTTCTCCCGACTTCGCGCCCGGCCGCTCCAGCACTGGTTCATCAGGGCCATCGATCCCCTCCTGGACGACCAGAGCCGTCTGCTGCAGATCCCACAACAGGTGCGCTGCTCCCTTCTCTGGTGGCTCTCCTACCGGCACCTGCTTTCAGGAATGCCATTCTGAGATCCATGCCCATGGGTCACGGTAACGACGGACGCTTCCCTCTACAGATGGGTAGCGCATTGCGGCGATCTCAGGGTGCAGGGCCACTGGGTTGGTCTGGAGACCCACTTGCACATCAATGCCCTGGAACTCCTCGCTGTCCTGAAAGCTCTCCGAGCAGTCCGCAACCTGGTTGTAGGCCGCACGGAGCAGATTCTGACAGACAACACAACGTCCGTCTGCTATGTGAACAGGCAAGGAGGAACCCGCTCAACCACCCTCCTCACCATAGCTCTTCATCTATGGAACTGGTGCGTACCGCTCCAAGTTCACCCGGTCGCGGTGCACCTGGCAGGCCACGAGAACACCACGGCAGACGCCCTCAGCAGAGACACCTCGTGCTACCACGAGTGATCCCTCTCCGATACTGCGTTTCGGGCGATACTAGCCTGGTGGGGCGAACCATCTATCGACCTCTTCGCCAGCAACCTGAACAAGAAGTTCAGTGGGAAGGAGAAGATACGTGTAGCCAGACACTCATCTTAGATTTTAAAAAAGCGGACTTCTGTAAACTTAGGGAGCTGCTGGCTGGAATTCCGTGGTCAGGAATAGTGAAAGAGAAAGGAGTTCAGGAGGCATGGGAGTTCCTTAAAAGGGAGATACTGAAGGCACAGTCTAAAACTGTGCCAATAAGGAGGAAAAATGGAAGGCACCTGAAGAAACCAGAATGGTTGAGTAAAGAACTCTCAGCTGAGCTAAGCGTTAAGAGAAACGTGTACAGGAAATGGAAGAGGGGGGAAACCACCAAAGAAGAATTTAAGCAAGTAGCCAGGAAATGTAGGGAGAAGGTCAGAAAGGCTAAAGCACAGAACGAACTTAGGCTGGCCAGAGACATTAAACACAATAAAAAGGGCTTTTTTAAATATGTCCGCAGCAAAAGGAAAAAGAAAGAGGCGATAGGGTCGCTGCGCAGAGAAGATGGCGAATTACTAAGAGGGGGAAGAGAAAAGGCAGAACTACTTAACACCTTCTTTGCCTCAGTTTTTTCCCAGAAGGATACAAGCACTCAACCTGACGGTCGGGGAGCAGGGGAGGAAGCAGGGGAAATGAGGCACATAATAGGTAGAGAGGTGGTACAGGAATACCTGGCCACACTGGATGAATTCAAGTCTCCAGGGCCAGATGAATTGCATCCTAGGATATTAAAAGAACTGGCAGAGGTCATTTCGGAACCACTTGCTATGATCTTTGAGAAATCTTGGAGGACAGGAGAAGTTCCAGCAGACTGGAAGAGGGCAAATGTTGTCCCCATCTTCAAGAAGGGAAAAAAAGAGGACCCAAATAATTATCGCCCAGTCAGCCTGACGTCAGTACCCGGAAAGATCCTGGAGCAGATCATTAAGCAGTCAGTTTCTAATCACTTAGAAAGCAATGCGGTAATCACGAGAAGTCAACATGGATTTGTCAAAAATAAGTCATGCCAGACTAATCTGATCTCTTTTTGTGATAGAGTTACTAGCTTGATAGATGAAGGGAATGCTGTGGATGTAGCATATCTCGATTTCAGTAAGGCCTTTGACAATGTTCCCCATGACATTCTTGCAAAGAAGCTAATAAAATGCAGGCTGGACAGGGCTACTGTCAGGTGGATCTGCAACTGGTTGACTGACCGTTCCCAAAGGGTGCTCACCAATGGCTGCTTTTCATCCTGGAGAAAAGTGACTAGCGGGGTGCCACAGGGTTCTGTCCTGGGCCCAGTGCTATTCAATATTTTCATCAACGACTTGGATGAAGGAATAGAGGGCATGCTCATCAAATTTGCAGATTACACCAAATTGGGAGGGGTTGCTAATACGCCAGAGGACAGGATCAAAATTCAAAATGACCTGGATAGATTGGAGAGCTGGGCCAAAGCTAACAAAATGAAATTCAACAGAGAGAAGTGTAAGGTCCTACACTTAGGTAGAAAAAATGGAATGCAGAAATATAGGATGGGGGACACGTGGCTGGATGGCAGTACGTGTGAAAGGGATCTAGGAGTCTTAATAGACCACAAGCTGAGCATGAGTCAGCAATGTGATGCGGCAGCCAAGAAAGCCAATGCAATTCTTGGCTGCATCAATAGGAGTCTGGTGTCTAGATCGAGGGAGGTACTGGTACCACTCTACTCTGCTTTGGTTAGACCTCATCTTGAATCCTGTGTCCAGTTCTGGGCACCCCAATTCAAGAAGGACATGGTCAAGCTGGAGCAGGTCCAGAGGAGGGCGACCAAAATGGTGAAGGGCCTGGAAGCCATGCCCTATGAGGATAGACTTAGAGAGCTGGGTATGTTCAGTCTGCAGAAGAGAAGGTTAAGAGGGGACATGATAGCTATGTTTAAATATTTGAAGGGGTGCCATGTAGAGCAAGGAGAGGGCTTGTTTTCTGCTGCTCCAGAGACCAGAACAAGGAGCAATGGATTCAAGCTGCGGGAAAGGAGATTCCACCTGAACCTCAGGAAGAACTTCCTGACGGTCAGGGCTGTCCGGCAGTGGAATATGCTGCCTCGGAGTGTGGTGGAATCTCCTTCTTTGGAGGTTTTTAAGCAGAGGCTGGATGGCCATCTGTCGGGAGTGCTTTGAGGGTGTTCCTGCATGGCAGGGGGTTGGACTGGATGGCCCGTGTGGTCTCTTCCAACTCTACATTTCTGTGATTCTGTGATTCTGTGAAGTGTCCCCGATACTTCTCGCGAGCCGGCCTGGGCCGGGGCTCTCTCGGTGACACTTTTTCGTTCCAGTGGAGCGACGGTCTCCTCTACGCGTTCCCGCTGTTTCCTCGCCTGGGCCAAGTGGTCGCCAAGATCCTTGCGGATCGTGCTAACGTTATCCTCATAGCCCCATACTGGCCGAGGCAGCACTGGTTCTGGCACCTCTTCGAGGCTGTTTGCAGCTGACTCCTCAGGTTCCTGATGGTGCCGAACCTCCTGTCACACTCAGACGGTCTCGTGCTGCACTCAGACCTGCCACTCGTGTCTCTCCACACATGGAGGATAACAGCTTAGATGCTCCAACCATACGGGATGTTCTCACCGCAGCCAGGAAGGAGTCTACGCGCCGTCCTTACCGCTACAAGTGGCAAAGATTCACTGCCTTTGCAGACACATGCCGTGAACTGGTATCACAGGTCACTCTGTCTACCGTGCTACACTCCCTCCTTCACCTTCATGAGCAAGGACTTGCCTTTCTGTCTTTAAAGGTCTACCTTGCAGCTATCGTTCCTTACCAGCCACGAGGGTCCCTCTCGGCAGCGCTCTTCAGGGACGCTACCCTCAAGCAGTTCATGAAAGGCCTACAACACCTTTATCCACCGATGTCGCCACCGGTGTCGCCTTGGTTGCTTTCCTTGGTGCTATCCTAGCTGATGTGACCGCTTTTGAGCCCATGGCTACTGCTGATGATAGGCTCCTGGCCATGAAGACAGCCTTCCTCGTTGCCATTACCTCTGCCAGACAGGCCAGCGAGCTAACGGCACTGCGGTCTGATGAGCCGTTCCTTGTTTTCCATCAGGACAAGGTGGTCCTTCGGCCGGATGTCTCCTTTTTACAGAAGGTTGTTTCGGACTTCCATCTGAACCAGGACGTCATCCTTCCGACCTTCTACCTGACTACGCCCTTGGAGTGATCACTTCATTCGCTTGATGCCCGTCGGGCTCTGGCCTTCTACGCTCACCGGACTTCGTCTTTTCGTCAGACTCCCCACCTGTTTGTTTGCTATGGTGGTCATCGAAAGGGCCACAAGGTGTCCACCCAGAGGTTCTCCAGATGGGTGGTCCAGACCATTCTACTGGCATATGAACTGGCCAAGCAACCTCCACCAGTTTTGCTCTGTGCCCACTCCACTAGAGCGGTGGCCTCTTCAGCAGCTCTCCTTCGAGGAGTGGACCTGCAGGAGCTGTGCCGTGTGGCTACCTGGTCTCGACCTTTGACTTTTGTGCGCCACTGCAGACTGGACTGCCGTTCCCGGCGAGATGCCCGTTTTGGACATGCAATGTTGTCTTCCGTTCTCTAGGACCTGACTCACCGTCCACTGGTAAGCTACACAATCTCCCAGTGTGTGAGGCACAGAGACCACGAAGAAGAAGAACAGGTTGCTTACTTGTAACTGTGGTTCTTTGAGTGGTCATCTGTGCCCTCACACAAACCCGCCCAGCCGTCCCCTCTTTCAGGTCCTGCCCTGGCAGACTCTAGAACTAGAACTGAGGAGAGACCGTTGGCTTCGCGGGCTGAGCATGCTCAGTACGGGCATGGGGGAGGGGCTCCCGCCAAGCTGCTTAGCTCTAGAATCTTCCGAACGCTACCGCACATGCGCGAAAATCCCAATGTGTGAGGGCACAGATGACCACTTGAAGAACCACAGTTACAGGTAAGCAACCTGTTCTTCTTCACTACATGAAGCCCCACCATTGAACAAGCAGAGAATGGAGGTTTTCATTCCAGCCTGTAGAGTACTGTTACCTCACAACGTAAGTGCCACAAAGGCCACCCTGCAGTGCCAGTACCTCCATGCAAAAGTGGGGAATGGATTAGCTCAAAGAGGAGGCTTGTGAGAGGAGAGTAACTCAACAAGACCTTTTCTACCAGTGTTTACGGGCTCACGCAAGAAAAGAACCAGCCAAAGATTCAAAAGTAAGCTAAAAATGTGTTTTATTCAGGAGAATTCACTCATGCAGGCACACAAGATAGATACAGTCAAACATTCACACAAGAGCTAACTGAAGGAGGAAGGGAGGAAAGAATTGTGGATTGAGAGAGACTGAGGGTTTTTTGGGGGTTTATAATTACCAGTCCAGAAGAGTAGTGAAGAAGCTGAAATGTGGCTTGGCTTAGGTAGGACGTAAGGACAGTTCTTGTTCAGGAGCCAGACGGATAGAGTGGCAGGTAGACCTTCAAGAGACTGCACTGGGAATCCTGAAATCGGGGGTATTTGTACCCCAAAATTAGCCTGTGGTAGTGGAATATATGTGCAGCTCCAGGTGTGGAACAATGGGAGTTGCAGCACAGGCAATGGGGTCTGGAATGCACTGATTGTTCCAATGTCTTGGTTGAGTGAGGGTTTCTGGGCCAGGCTTCAGTAGGAAATGCACACGGCAGGGGACTTGGCCTCTGCACCTGGGCACCTTATTGTTTTCGGAGGTTGGCAGTTGATAGGATTAGCTTGGAACCATTAAGTCAGGCTTTCCTGGCTAATTTCAGTGAACTTTTGACCTGGCCACACTAGGGTTACCTTTTGGCCTGTTTTCCAGCAAGGGTGCCTTCTTCCACGCGGCTTCCAGTCAGTGCATATAATTTATATCTTATGCCAACACATCTGCCAATTAATATATTTTGGCAATTAGACCACATCAAAATGTGGAGGTGTATGACCTGGCAACAGTACAAGTTTGCTAGCAACAGGAAAAGCACACAGGATTCCACCAAGTTGAAGGCAGAGCTGTAATTGTCCCAGACCTACAAGGAAGCAAAGGCAGACCAACCTGCTCTCTCCTGCTAAGCGGAATCATAAGTCATGGATGATGGATCTGCCTTGAGCCTGAGCTGCCACCCCAAGTAGCACTATTAGGATGAGGTGATGGTATTGCTAACGCATAATGGCACTGTTCTTAGATCCAGATTTGTAATTCCAAAGGGGCTGAACATGGTTTACTAAGCTATCTGGCTGTTGTTGTTGTTATTATTATTGCTATTTCTTAGCCACCTCTCCCCAAGGCTCCAGGCACAGTACAACATAGATTAAAATACAGAAGATAACTAAAAACACATAAAACCATTTAAGCACATAAATCTAGATTAAAGCGCAGCCATTACACCTTGACATCCTCTCTACATAAAGTCGAGGATATAGCACTCTAAAAATCATAGTCTGAAATCGACTGGGTAGGCCTACTGGAAGAGACAGGTACCTTTAAGACTTTTCTAAATTCAGACAGCACGTTCAGCTGTCGAATCTCTTCCAACAGGTCGTTCCGCAGTCTCAGGGCGGCTGATGGACAGGCCCTCTGGGTGACCGCTGCCAGTCTAGTCCTGGCTGGTTTAAGTAACTGGCCCCCAGAGGACCTGAGTGTGTGGGGTGGATTGTGTGGCATATTTGCCCAAGGTATCACAAACTTCCAAAGCAGATATTCCTGGTGTTTGTTATTACTGTATCTGCCGGTGTATACGACTCACTTTTCCTCCTGAAAAATAACATTTGAAAATGGGGTGTGTCTTATATGCCAGCAAATACCCCTTTGCCAGGCCTGACCAGCTCCTTCATTAACAGGGATAATTTCACCCATCTGGCCACTTTGGTCAATTGCCGGGTCACTTCCTCCTAGAAAAAAGTCCTCCCCAGCCTTAAAAATGCACTGGGGAAGGGCAGAAAAATATCTCCCCCACTCCCTTGGTAGCATTTGAGGTTAAAAACACTGGAATAAAAACGGGGGACCCTGGGGTCCACAAAAACAGCCCGGGGAGGGGGCTACAGGCTACCCCTTCGGCATCCGTACATTCAGAATTACGTGTCCCCACCATGTTCGCAGAGCCTCCTCCCTCCTTCAGGACCATTTAGGATCATATCCGCAACAGACAGGGCAGATTTACCTCTGTGCGTACAGTGTCAGCATTAAGACTGGCCGTATAGCCCGTGCGCTCCTCCTGAGTACGTTTCAAAAAAACATCCTTTGCCCAGCCCCAGATGGTAGCTGAAACGCAGCAGAAGGGGGAGAAGAGCGGCATCCAGGGCGCAGCAAATTAGCATTAGATGCGGACCGCGACAGGCATCGTCAGATCTGCTTTACTGTTGAAGTTGATTAAAATGAATTCGCCCAGGGAGTTTAACCGCCTTCCGTCTGTTTGATCTCTGTTCAGACTCCTGCACAGCGGACGTGTGTGGTTCACAACTGACACACAGACAAAAGAGGGATTGTTTGGGGGGGGGGGGTTTGAAATATTTTTATTGAGAATTTAGTTCCGAAAATAAAAAATACCCCCTCCCCGCTTCCAAGCTTGCATTTTCCAGTTGAATCTGCTTATTTCCATTACATACACACATAATTTCCGCTTAGTAGAGAAAAGAACAACTGCGTTATAATGACATTATTTCTTTCTTCATTTCTTATACATTTATACCTTTATCCAGTCTAAAACTCCTTTCCGTTCCCTTTCAAAGTTCTGGATAGGTTTGTTCTTCAATGAAAATGCTAATTTTTCTATCTCAATCATATCCAGAAATTTAAACTTCCATTCTTCTATATCATTATATTTCCTTTCTTTCCGATGTTGTACGTATGTCAACCTTGCTGCAGTTATTAAACTAATAATATTTTCTGATGGCTCCTTATCTCCCTTTGTTGCCCTAACAAAAGAGGGATTGTTGTTATCTTTTACAGTGACAGTTAAGGGAAGTTAAAGGACAGTTTAAAGGACAGTTAAGGGACAGTTAGAGCTGCTTCACGCATCCCCATCAGAGCTGGGACTTTACCTCACTGTTGTGACGAGAGAATTGGCATTTGTGTGGCGGAAACGTGAAGGGAGCGGAAAGTCACCCACTATTACAACGATGGCTGAGATCCTTCACCCACCACGTAGCAAAAATTTCTGTATGTGCAGTTAGACGTGATTTGTGATTCACAACCCTGGTACTGAATGGCAGCATTGAGGCTCTCATCCAAGGCACCCAAACGTGCAACTGAATGCACAACCAAACGTGGATGCACGTCTGTGTGCAAAGGACACCCATGCACGGCAGCAAAAATGTCCAACCACTTCCCCGGGGGAACTCAGGCACGCTTGTTTGTTGCCTTTGTGCGCTGCCTTTCTATCGGAGTAGGACCAACGATGGCTTCCAGAAACAGTCAATTTAAAACATACCTAATATATAAAAGTCAAATTTTGTCTGTGAGTTTGTGTCAGGCAGGGGAAGACTTCATATGATTGGCTGTGTCAGGCGAGAAGACCTCCTGTGATTGGCGGCCTGAGAAGATTCTGTGGAATCCCGGGGTTGGCCGTTCGGGGAGAGGCCTTTAGAATTCTCAGCCAGAGAGCTCTTGGGCCTCAGGCTGGTCGCTATGGAGACGAGGCTAGCAGCAAGAAGGAGGAGGACAGTGTATTCTCCCAGAAACCGAACCTCTGTGTGTTAACAACTCTGAATACAGATTGGATCGGGGCCTGTGGGGAAAAGTTACAGGTACTGGACAAGGCAGTTTGGGGAATTAGAGACACAGCATCTCAAATCTGTGTATTTCAACCCCATTTAATTCCTAAGGTAAGGTAAGGTAATTCCTAAGGTGTTACTATGAGAAAGTAAAATCCCAGGCAACGCCGGGTAAATACACTAGTTCACAATAAAATCTAAAAACAATTAAAACCACCACTTTAAAAACAGTATGATATCATTTTAAAAGCACAAAAGTTAAAAAAAAATCCCAATAAGTGCTTCCACTCACGAATTAAAAGCCTGCCTAAACTAAAGGGTTGTTGCCTGCCACCAAAAGGAAAGCAGGGAGGGGGCCGGCTCGCTGGCATAGGGATGGGGGGGCAATAGCGATGGTGCGCCCCCCGGTGGCAATTTCTTGGGGGCACCGCAGCTCCTTGCTTGCCCTCCCCCACGTGCCGTAGCCCCGCCCCGTCCATTGTAGCCCCGCCCCCACACCATAGCTCCTCCCCTGCGCACCTTGGCCACTCCCCCGCCCCTCCGCGCGTTCCAAGCTCCGCCGCTGGGCCGGCTGGACCTCCTGCGGAAGGGAGTTCCAGAGGGTGCGAGCAGCCATGGAGAAGGCTCTCTCTTCTTTTCTTGATAGGACCAAAGTGCGACAGCCTCAGTCAGTCCCCTTGGCTGCGAGGGAGAGTTATAGAATCATAGAATCATAGAAATGTAGAGTTGGAAGAGACCCCAGGGGCCATCCAGTCCAACCCCATTCTGCCATGCAGGAACACCCTCAAAGCACTCCCGACAGATGGCCATCCGGCCTCTGCTTAAAAGCCTCCAAAGAAGGAGACTCCACCACACTCCATGGAAGCAGCAGCAGATTCCACTGCCGGACAGCCCTGACCGTCAGGAAGTTCTTCCTGAGGTTCAGGTGGAATCTCCTTTCCTGCAGCTTGAATCCATTGCTCCTTGTCCTGGTCTCTGGAGCGGCAGAAAACAAGCCCTCTCCCTCCTCTACATGGCATCCCTTCAAATATTTAAACATGGCTATCATGTCCCCTCTTAACCTTCTCTTCTGCAGACTGAACATACCCAGCTCTCTAAGTCTATCCTCATAGACAGAAAGGCAGGGGGAGGAGGGGTGGCCGTGCCAATACCGGCCGCTGACACCCCTCCCCGCAGAAATTCCCGGGAGGCGTAAATGAGGGTTGGGGGGCCGAGGGAAGGGGCTCCCCCTCCAGTTTTGGCTCCACCCGCGTCGTGGGGTGGGCGAAGACAGCGAAGAAGAGGAGGAAGAGGCTGCTTAACCCCCCCAAAAGAAGGACCACCGAAGGAAGGAAAAGGGAGGCGATTGGCGGCCCCCTCCCCAAAATGGTCCCCCGTTTTTTTCCTCCCCCCCATCCTCTGCAGGAGAAGTTGGTAGGGGAAGGCCTGCGGGGGGGGGGGGGTTAATTTTACGTGTTGGGTTCTGTATCTGTCTTTGATCCTGGGTTCGCTGGGCAGCCGCAGTTTGGAATAGCGTTGTGACAATAGATGCCATTTTTTACAAACAGTTAAAAGCTTGTTCCTCAGCCACTTCGCCCTGAGGAATGAGATGCTTTAAAAGCAGTTTAGAACGACATAAAACTAAATAACACGTGTGCAAATTTGAATAAAATCAGACCCTGGACGCTTTAATAAAAACCAAGAAGCTTTTGATTTTTAACACTCTAGTTTATGGAGAGGTTTTTTTTTTTTGCCGTTTTCAGAACTTTCTGCTGTGGGCCCCTGAAGAAGGCCGGTTAGTTCAGTGTACGGTATAGGACAAAATGTGTTGGGCTTTGTACAGAATTTCATATTCACTCAGACTTTGTAAAGAATTAAATATGTATATGCCATCAGTAAGCATCTGGAAACTTCTCCTTTGCTTGTAGGCTTTAATGAAATACAGTACAAACACAAAGAGCTGCACCATCTGTAAGTTTTGCTCTGTGGTTCCACCTGAGCTCCACCAAGTAGAAGAACTGCAGTTGGGGATAAAAACGATTGTTGTTGTCCTTTTGTATCTTTGACTGAATGATGTGCTGTGGATATTGCAGCGCTCGGCTGTCAAAGAAGGATGGAAAGATGGAGAGGAGGGATTCGGATGTCCTTGCCTTGGAATGCCTCTTGACTTTCTTTGCGTGCAGGAAGAAGCTTTCATCCCAAGTTGCCTCTGTCTCATGAGCCTTCTGTTTTTCAGGGGTGTTTGGCAGCCCTCCATCAGCTCCACTGACTTACAGCCAATCCATCATTGCAGACAATTTCATGGTCCAGAAGGTGGAAGAGGCCACAAGGGGATCAAATATTCTAGATCTGATCCTGACCAACAGGGACGACCTTGTTAATGAGGTAGAAGTGGTTGGATCTTTAGGGGGGAGTGACCATGCCCTATTGGAATTTGGCATTCAGTGGGAAGGAGAAGATAAGTGTAGCCAGACACTCATCTCAGATTTTAAAAAAGCGGACTTCTGTAAACTTAGGGAGCTGCTGGCTGGAATTCCGTGGTCAAGAATAGTGAAAGGGAAAGGAGTTCAGGAGGCATGGGAGTTCCTTACTACCTACTTTGCAAGAATGTCATGGGGAACTTTGTCAAAGGCCTTACTGAGGTCAAGATATGCTACGTCTACAGCATTCCCTTCATCTATCAAGCCTGTAACTCTATCATAAAAAGAGATAAGATTAGTCTAGCATGACTTATTTCTGAGAAGTATACTGTTGCCTGGGAATGTGGTGGAGTCTCCTTCTTTGGAGGTTTTCAAACAGAGGCTGGGTGGCCATCTGTCAAAGGGAGGGCTTGGATGGTATCTTCCAGCATGACAGAATGGGGTTGGACTGGATGGCCCTTCGGGTCCCTTCCAGCTCTGTGGTTTTGTGGTCCTTCAGACACCAAATGTCTTGACATTTTTGCTGATCATAAGTTGAACATGGGCCTGATGCTGCAGCAAAAAAAGAAAGAAAAAAGAAAAAAAGGCAGATGCTATCTTAGCCTGCATTAATAGAAGCATAGCTTCCAAGTGGAGAGAAGTAATAGGAGCAAACGGAGGGAAGCATAGAGGCAATTTGGAGCAGGACCTGCGAAGGGCAACAGGATGATGAAGAATATGGAGAAGAAAACCTCTGAGGAGAGGTTAAAGGAGCTGGTTCAGCTTGGTGAAGAAGACTTAGGGGTGACAGGATTGCACTTTTAAATACCACAGGAGGAAAACAGGTTTGGTCTCTACTGCCCCAAAGGGAAGGACCAAGTCCAATGCTTTTCAGTCACAGGAGGGTAGCTTTCAAATGAATGTTCGAAGGAACCTCTTGACAGTGAGAGCAGTTCAGCCATATAACCAAACGCCCAGAGAGGTGGCCAGGATCTCCTTCTCTAGACATCTCCCAAAAGAGGTGGAGAGCTGTCTGTTGGGGGGCTTTAGGGGGAGATACTCCACTGAACAGGGGTTGGACTCAGTGGCCCATGGACCCCTTCCACCTCTGTGATTCTGTGACTCCTCTGTGAAAAGGAGTCATCTTTAGATACAACTCAGAAGAAGTCTTCAAGAGGCCTAGAGAAGTTTCTAAATATTTTTCTGTTGCCTTGGTTGTTTCACTTCACACGTGCACCTTCTTAGTTCTGAGTACAAAGTCTGCTGAAATGTGTTGAACTGCTCTTATTTTTCATGGCCTAGGGACCTGCCTGCACTCTTGCTGTGTGTTTTCTGCCTCTAGGACCCACTTTTCTATGGAAGTAATACCATGGAACACCTCTACTCTGTATGCCAATGCTCCGTTACGGGCAAGAATAGGAGCGCTCAGAGCCGATTCATTCCAAGACCATAAAAGGAACTTCAGTGTGAGCTAGAGCACGCTTCCTCTAAATTTTTGTGCGCGGAGAGAGTCCTAGAGTGGCACAGTGGGCACGCAAGACTCTTCTACCAGCTGCCCACGTCCACCGGAAGATATAGCGTTAACCATAACGACCACATCCTGCCTTTGCTAACAGTATCTTTCTGCTCGCAGAAGAAGAAGGGCTACCAGCTCACGGACTCTCTCCTGTCTGACAGATCAAGCTAAAGCCTGCCCACTAGGCTTCCCTCTCAGAGGCTAGGGACCAGAGCACTGCTAGAAGGAAGAAGTGGTCAAAAAGCAGAACACGTTTACCACGGGGAGGGTGATGGGCTTACGAAGACTCGCTCTGGACTGGCTGTGCACGTGCGCTGCCTGTAAAGTCTCTCAGCTGGTGGGGTTCCTCTGTCAAGGCTGTTGCCGGGCAGGCAAGGTTTCCTCTGAGTGGACGGCAGAGAGAAGAGGCGGCGTGGCCAGACAGCCAGCTGCAAGGCCAGCAGGGTTGTTATGGCTACGTCTCGTGTATTAGAGAAGGCCACACGCCAGAGCACTGACTGGGTCACCCCACTTGTTCCAGGGTGACAAGGTAGCATAAAAAGGCTGGTGTTTGCCTCGACCAGCTGCCAGTTAGACTCCCTAGCCGGACCTGCCACGCCATTGGCAGTATACTGTTTGTAAGGGGCGATGTTGCCTGATTTTTCTCCGTTATCTCCTGTTTTCCCTCTTTGTCTAATTGCTGGAAAGCAAGCATGTTTTTGCTAAGCCTTATCTTAGAGTGCGGCAATATATCAGTACTCTAGGTCTGACTTAATGAGCCTGTGGAATTTTTTCTGCTTCACTGGGACTCTCTGCTGCGGCGAAGCCTTGCTTCACAGATAGCACTCTGCTCGTGCTCAGAAGAGCCAAATCCTGCCAACCCTGACATCCTCTTCCCCCTCCCCGCTGAGCGTGCTTTGCAAGCAGTGCAGGCGTGGTCCCAAGCGACCTTTGTGGCAAGAAGAACTGAGGGAAGCCGGCTCTTTCGATGCCTGTAATAGAGGGACGTTCCATTGATTTGACCAGGCGATGCATTTTTTCCGTGGGCAAGACCTGGGACTGCGTGTGCGTGCGTGGGAGTGGCCCCAGGCAAGCCCCCAAGGGCAAGAAAAATGGACAAAGGAGGGAAGCCCACATTGAATTAATGGAAGCTGTCCTTAATTGCGTTGTGTTGAAAGAATACGGTCCTTTCCGCCCTCCCCTGTTCGAGTGCTATTTCTCCACTGCCAACCTCCTCTGGAATCCTGGGGCTTGCAGTTTAGGGAGGGGCCTGTAGACTTCTCACCCAGAGAGCCCTTGGGCCTCAGGAAACTATAAACCCCAGGATTCCCCAGGACGGCCATTTCCGCGCGCTGCTGTTCCCTTTGCAACGTCCTTCTGCGGAATTCTGGGGTTTGCAGTTTCCTGAGGAGGGCCAAGAGCTCCGTGGCCGAGAAGCCCAAAGGCCCCTCCCCAAACTGCAAGCCCCAGGGGTCCGTAGGGCGCTGAAAGGGGAACAAGGGCACTGTAACGGCGTAGTGTGGAAATGGCCTGGGGCTTCTCTCTGTCGGAGGGCAGAAAAGGAAGAGCTGACCCCTGGACCTGGGCAACAGAGGGAGGCCCTTTCATGCCCCTCCAGGGACACAACTACCCCAAAATACAAGCAAATGCCCCGAGAGGCCAGCAATCCGCTGCCGGGGCCGCTTCCGCCCTGCTTTCGGCATCCTCCTGGGGCATTCTGGGGTTTGTAGTTTTACTGAGGCCCAAGAGCTCTCTGGCTGAGAATCCTAAAGGGCCCTCCCTAAACTGCAAACCCCTCAGGATTCCGTAGGAGGCTGAAAGTGGTATAATAGCGCTATAACAGTCTAGTGCAGAAAGGCCCTTAGTGTTCACGGTTTTAGTGTACTTAGCGTATTGCATTCTACTTGTTTTCAACTCCGGTTTCCTTTGATTGCAGCTGTCACGTTAACTGTGAATTGGACTGTTTTAAAACTAATAAATAATCTACACACCCTTGCCGCCATCGCCGCCCCCGCCCCCCCCCGGTCAGGCTGGGGGTCGAGGAGGGAGGCTTCCCCGCTTCCCCGCTCCCGCGGGACCAGCGTCATGATGGAAGTGTCAGAACCTCGTCTTCTTCAGGGCGTTTGAGAATTTCCAGAAATATTACCATGTGGCTCGGGGTGGGGGGCCCCGGGAGCTGTCGCCCAAAAAAGTAACTTTTCTAAGCGCTGGGGTCTAGGTCCGTTGATCCTAGTCGCAAGCGGGGAAGCACTTTTAGGAACGGAACCGTGCCTTCACGGGCCGGGCCAGCCCCGAAAGGGTTAAGCCAATCAGGGCGCACTCCGCTTCCGCGCGCCGCCAGGCTTCACTCCGAATCCGGAGCCCCGGGCAGAGCGAAGGGGAAGGACGGGCGCGGGAGGGAGCGGCTGTGGCCGGGCGCGATTGGATCCCGACCGAGGAGCCGTCCTCCAATCACCGCTTTCGCTTTGCGGTGGGGGCGGGGCAAAGAGTCCTGCCCCCTCTCCGCCGCCAAATGGAAAAGCGGGGACGGCGCCTGCGCGAAATGGCTCCTCCTCTTTTCCCGGCATTCTCTGATTTCCCCCCCCCCGCTCCGGCGTGCGCGCTCGCGCCCTGTTCAGACGGAAGTGGCCAAGATGGCGGCTTCCGGCAGCCGAGGCGAGTTGCGGCTCCCTTTCCAGTCAGCGGCGATGAGGCGGGGGCCGGGCGGCGTCTCCCCGGGGGCCGCGGCGGTGGCGCTGCTGGCGGGGCTGCTTCTGGCGGGGCCGCTGCTGGCGGGGCCCGGGCCGGTGCTGGCGGGGCGCAGCCAGGTCAAGGAGCTGAGCGACGGGTCATGGCGGGAGCTGCTCCAGGGCGAGTGGATGGTCGAGTTGTGAGTCCTTCCGCCGCGGGCGGGCGAGGGCGAACGGGGAAGGCCCGCCCTTTCTGTCCCGGCCGACGGCTCCCAGAATCCCCCGCCGCGCCGCCCGCGGCCGCGCTGGCCGGGGGGTTCTGGGCGGCGGCGGCGTTCTTCTCCGGCCAGAGGGCTGGTTCCCCGCAAGGTCGGGGGGGCGCTGGGCGCGTCGGTCGGCGGAGGGGGGAGGCGGGGAGCGCTCTGCACATGCCCGGGGCGCCCCCGGGGAGGGCCAAGGGAGCGCAGCCGGCTCGCCCTGTGGGGAAAGGTCGAGGTGCGGGCGGAGAAGAGTCGACGGCGGGTGGGAAAGGCCGGTGGGGGGAGGCTCTCCCAGGAGCTTTCTCCCCCCCTCCGAGCTCTCCCCTTTGCAAAACGGAAGGGAAAAGGGGTGGGGGGTTTCACGCCCAGGCAGGGCGGAAAGGAGTGGGGCGCCGGGGGGGGGGCGGCTCGCGCAGGTTCTCAGCGCCGGGGCAAAGTGCGCGGGAATGGCAGGGGAGCTCTGGAGGGGGAGAGGGAGGCCGCCGTGAGCCTTCCCCCACCCCCGTTCCGTAGGCTCGTAGCGCTGGAAGGGATCCCAAGGGCCGTCCGGTCTTACCTCTTTCTGCCGTACCGAAACCCACCTCAGAGCCCTCCCTTGGACAGAGGGCCGTCCGGCCTCTGCTTAGAAACCTCCAGAGAGGGGAGAGGCCCTCCCGCAGTCCTTGAGGCGGCAGCAGAGTCCACTGCCGGACAACCCTGACCGCCAGGAGGTTCGGGTGGAATCTCCTTCCCTGCAGCTTGAATCCATTGCTCCTCGTCCTGGTCCCTGGAGCAGCAGAAAACAAGCCCACTCCCTCCTCTACATGGCATCCCTTCAGATATTTAAACAGGGCTATCATGTCCCCTCTTAACCTTCTCTTCTGCAGACTAAACATCCCCAGCTCCCTAAGCCGTTCCTCATGGGGCTTCGTGGCTTCCAGACCCTTCCCCATTTTGGTCGCCCTCCTCTGGACACGCTCCAGCTTGTCGATATCCTTCTTGAACTGAGGTGCCCAGAACTGGACACAGGATTCCAAATGAGGCCTAACCAATGCAGAATAGAGTGGTACCATTATCTCCCTCGATGTAGACACCATACTCCTATTGATGCAACCAAGAATCGTGTTGGTTTTCTTGGCTGCCTCATCACACTGCTGACTCATGTTCAGCTTGTGATCCACCAAGACTCCCAGATCCCTTTCACATGTACTGCTATCCAGCCACGTGTATTTGTGCCTTCGATTTTTTCTGCCTAAGTGCGGGACCTTACCTTTGTCTCTGTTGAAATTCATTTTGTTAGCTTTGGCCCAGCTCTCTAATCTGTCCGGGTCATTTTGAATTTTGATCCTGCCCTCTGGCGTATTAGCAACCCCTCTCAATTTGGTGTCGTCTGCATGGGAAGGGGAAGGGGGGAGCCCTGGAGGGGAATGGGAGGGGGAGCAGAGGGAATTATTTGTGGTTCTTCCACTTTCACGAGGGCTCTGTGCCCAAACCCTTGCAAAAATGGAGGAACCACTGTGTAGTTAATCTGTGAAATTCACTGCCACAAGATGTAGTGATGGCTGCCCAATTCATGGTGGATGGAGCTGTTAGTGGCCAGTAATCAGCTGGTGACCATTGACTGTCTTGAGTACTGGAGCCAGTCTGGTTCTGTAAGTCAGATGCCGGTTGACTTACCAATTCCATTCTTTGCATTCTTTACATCAGAGGGGTATTTCTTGTTCTGTAAGTTAGAATAGGGAAATCCTGAATTTGGGCTCTGTTGGGCACCATCTGGTGATGCATTCCCTTGTCAGGCTTGACCTGCAGTTCCAGCCCTGCGTTCCTGCCACTCACCTTGTCCTTCCCCTCTTTAATCTCTTCCTACACTGCATACTTGGCTTTCAAGGTGACCCCCTATTATGTATGACTGACTGTGTTGTTTTGGTCAGTTTGCTGTAGTAAGTGCAACTAGGCCCTCTACCAAACTTGATATGAACAGACAGAAACAGTGGTTAAAACGAAGTTTATAAGACAAAAGAAAATAATACACTAACTCCTGAATTACTAAATCATTTACAGCTCCTCAAAACCATAGTCAGTCCTTCCCTTTGTCTGACTCTTCTGTCTCTATTCCATCTCTTCCTATCTTTCTGTAATCTGTTCCTTTTCAACATTCTCTGAGTTGTGATTGGAGCTCCTTGCTTCACACCCCCAGATGACCAATAGTACATAGGTGCAAACAGCACCCTGCCTCTTGCATGAACCAATACGTCAGATACATGGAGGTATACGGCATCTAGTACTGGAAGTAGTCTATATACCCATCTTGACTAGTGCCGATTAATATATCCATCAAAGTACAGCATTTATGCTCCTTGTGCTTTTTGCACCAAAACTTAAAAGTGTACAGCTGTCTCCTCAGCAACAAGTTTTGGAGGATAACACAGGGCTTCCAGTTGCTTACATAAACTTTCTTTTCCAGCTATGCTCCTTGGTGCCCTGCCTGTCAGAATTTACAGCCAGAATGGGAAAGCTTTGCTGAATGGGGGGAGGATCTTGAAGTTAACATTGCAAAAGTGGACGTGACAGAGCAGCCAGGTAAGGCTTTGGCCATGTCATGCCAAGATTCCTAACTTGATCCAGATAGGTCCCGCTAGATTAGATATTTTATAGGCATAGCTGCATGGATTGCTTTCTGGTGTGAGATTTGTTAAACACACCTGAATGCAGTGATTCCTCAAAAATTTTTCTTCAGAATTCCACAATAAGAAAATGAAGGAATGGCAGAGAAGTCAGCTGGAAAAATGGCTTGGCCACTGGCCGTTGTATTAGCATTGGGCAGATTTTCCCTGGAGCACAGTGAAGCCAATAAGTCATACACCAGCAGAAGATTCAAAATAAAGAAAAAATAGTCTTTATTCAACCCGGGCTGAATTCCAGTGTTATTTGCACAAATCAGACATGCAGAACAAAGAAAGGCATACACATTTGTACTTCTCATAGGAAAAGGAATTAGCATGCTAAGTTACATCACTTCTGTATAAAATCTGGTGGGCTTCAGGTATCAGAGTGTGCGCCTTGGCTCTGTCACACAGTAGCCCCCTTCTGCCACTTAGCACCTATCTTTTTCTTATCCAAGGTGGGGACTGCTTACATTCCGTACTCTGGCAGTCTGGCACCACTCTCTCCTTTGTTATCAGTAGTATGCATTCCATTTCTAATGCTTATGTGCCCTCAAACCAGGCTGCTGCTTCCGAAGGCTGGCGTTTTTTAATTCTCAGGTGCCAGCCGTCACTGCTTATTAATAACAAAGCAGGTTAGTAACTCAAAGAGAATCTGGTTAATTGATTTCGTTATTCTGTTATGTGCTACGCTAAGTCCCGTCATTCTCAGGATTCTCTACCAGCCACGTGTCCTTTTGGTGTGTGCTGAGCACCATCCTGTGCAAGTAGCGTACATACACTGGAGTCATGTGCAGTGTGCAGGAATTCCATCAGCAGAGCCTCCTAAGTTTAGACCACCCTTTCTTTGTGGATTTTCCTGCAAGCAGGCAACGTTCTATTCTAGCTGTAAGTGTCAGATGTCAGTGGTACATTTTTTGTTCAAAAGATTATCTTATGGGCTTAGGCGAATAGGGGTGATGGCCAGGCTTTTGTAATGTGAAGCTTAGTGTAAGCTGTTGTTGTTGTTAAGCATAAAAAGCAGCAAAAAGTATTCAGCATGGATCAGGTAATAAACCAAAGCAGTTCACAGCCTGATAATACACTTTGTAAATGCTAGCTTGAGGACGTGTGCATTAGCATAACTATCCAGCTGAGAACTTATGATTGCTTATCTCTGTGCATGTTAGAGAGAGAATAACTGGAAAAAGTGTTTTTTGTGTGAAGAAGACTGATAATCCTCTTTGGCAGGAAGAGGCTTGACCACACTGTGAGTACTTGTAGATGGCCTTTTATCAGGACGAGATTTAATGACCAAACACACAACTTGTGGAGTGGGGAGACTTAACAGGTCATAAACGGACAGCCTGAAAACAAATCAACCTCTAACACTGACTTTCCTTTTGAATATTTTCGTAGGACTCAGTGGAAGGTTTATCATCACGGCACTCCCCACCATCTACCAGTGAGTACACAAAATGTCTATAAAAATGTGGTAGCTTTTTGTGTTGTCTTCTTAAGCCCAGAATGAGGAAAAATTTACAGCCTCTTCACATGCTTACTGAGATAGTGGCTTCAGATTTCTGTTGATTTTGCTGTAGTGTTCAGAGACAATTATTTGGTGGATGACAAGGAATGGGAAAAGCAGAGTCTTGACAAATAAAACGTTAAAACGTTTTGCTGGATGGGGTACTAAACCACTTTGTTCTCACCATACACTTGGAAGACCATTAGCTAGTCCTGGTTCACAGGGAACTGAGGCTGTATGGAATGATAATTCTAATTGTACCTTTGCATATTCAGTGGCTTCAGTGACTATTAGGACCAGCAATTTCATCAAATCCTTCTCCATAGTTCATCTTACCCTCAGTTATCCTCACAGTTTCTCATAACCATATTTTTTAAAGAAAAAATGAGCCTTAGACAATAAATCAAGTAGTAAATAACAAGTTTAAAACTGTGAGCAACTCAACAAAATGTACAATTCAGCAGTGTTAGATTGGGATCTCTGTATGTCTTCTTATTGCCTTCAAAGACCATCAGCATAAACTAAACAGGATTCCATCCTGCTCAGTCCCATGCATTCTCTGTCTGTCTCTGTCTCTCAAGCACGGACAGTGGACAGTCTTCTCACTCTCTGCAGGGTTACGTGTGTAAGAGCCTTTTGTTAGGATAAGGTTCTTAGGATGTCTGGAGGGAATGCAGGGCAGGGCCTTCTTGAGGGCCGCTCCCTTCTTGGTGACTTGGCTCCCTCCATCATTTTCTTCCATTGCCAAGTGAAAACTTTTTTGTTCTGACAGCCTTTTAGGAATTGATTACCAGGTCTTGTAATAATGTGCTAATTCTCTGATTTACCTTTTGTCTTGCAGTGGCTTTGTTTTGAATGGTTTAAATTTTGTGGATAGTTTAACTGCATTTTAACAATAATCTCTATAAGATTTTACTTATTGTCTTTGAATGTGCTTTTCATTGTACATGTTTCCACTTTTGTAAGCCACCTTGAGTCCTATTATTGGGGAAAAGGTGGAGTATAAATGAATGAGTAACAACAGTAACCATAGCTTTGATTCTGAGCGTCTGACGTGGTCTCTTGATTTGGGCAGCTGTAAAGATGGAGAGTTTAGACGGTACCAGGGTCCACGAACTAAAACCGACTTTATCAACTTCATCAGTGACCAAGAATGGAAGTCCATTGAGCCAGTTTCATCCTGGTTTGGCCCGTCTTCCTTCCTGTAAGTCCCGCTGCTCACTAGCATTCTTGCACAGAGATCACTTTGGAAAAGCTAATGCTTCAGGCTTTGCTGTACATCGGGGCAGGCGCAGTGTAGCTGGTAGGTTGTGTATGAATCCTGCCCCTGCTCCCCGGGGCCAAGTGTAGCCTGCTGCTGAACACTATCCTAGAATCCTAGAGTTGAGGAGACCATGAGGGACATCTAGTCCAACCCCATCCTGCCGTGCAGGGAGATACAATGAAAGCGCTCTTCATATTTCCCGCCGGCCTTTGTTTCAAAACCCCCAGAGAAGGAAACTCCCCAACCCCATTGAGGCAGCAGCATATTTCACTGCAGAACAGCTCTTACCATCATGAAATTCTTCCTGACGTTTAGGTGGAATCTTTATTCCTATAATTTGGATCCATTGCTTGGTGTGCTAGTCTGTGGAGCAGTAGAAAACAAGCTTGCCCCATCTTCTATATGATATCCCTTTAAATATTTAAACCTGGCTATTGTGTTACCTCTTAATCTTCTCTTCCCCAGGCTAAACATACCCAGCTTCCCAAGCCGTTCCTGATAGGGCTTCATTAAAAGTGTTGGAGTTGTGGCCCTTGCATTTTTCAGTGGGGAAGGTGTGCATTCTCCAGATCTGAGGTTATTGACTGTCCCTGTTTTAGATTTAGATTAAGCGAGTTGCTTTGCAAAACAGTAGAGCTAAAGTTCCAAAGTGTCATGCCAGAAAATTTTATACTTTTATGTTGGGGGAGGTAAGCCATCTGGGTCACTGTGAAGGAAGAAGCTGGGGAAGCTTGGCTGAAGGCAGCCGATCACAGTTCAGAGAATGCTGTGAAGGGGGAGGAGATGTTATGAAAATTCAGGCTTGTCTCCCTCAAAGGGCAGAGAGGGAAATGGTGACACAAAGAGAGGGAACAGATGGAATAGAGACAGGAGAGTCAGACAGAGGGAAGGACTGACTGTGTTTTGGGGAGCTGTATATGATTTAGTAATTCAAGGGTTAGCATATTATTTTTGTGTGTCTTACTGAACTTCCACTTGGTTTTTTTACTGCTGCTTCTGTCTATTCATGTTAAGTTTTGTGGAGGGCTTGTTCACGCTTATTGCATCAAATCCACCGAAAGAAGACAGCCACTGGTCCACAATAGGGGCCAAGTACCCAATCCAGAAAGGGATAGAATAGAATCATAGAGTTGGAAGAGACCCCAGGGGCCATCGAGTCCAACCCCCTGCCATGCAGGAACACCCTCAAAGCACTCCCGACAGATGGCCGTCCAGCCTCTGCTTAAAAACCTCCAAAGAAGGAGACTCCACCACACTCCGAGGCAGCCTATTCCACTGCCGGACAGCCCTGACTGTCAGGAAGTTCTTCCTGAGGTTCAGGTGGAATCTCCTTTCCTGCAGCTTGAATCCGTTGCTCCTTGTCCTAGTCTCTGGAGCAGCAGAAAGCAAGCCCGCTTGTTTTATTTAAGGGGGAGAGGGCAAAGGCAAGGTGAGTGTCAGGAACCTAGGGTTGAAACTGTGGGGCCAGCCCGGCAGGGGGATTTGTCATGGTCTCCTCCCTCTTTTGGCAGGGTAGCCTTTGCTTAAAGCGTAAGGGGACAGTGTGTCAGGAGGACTGCTGACTAATTTAAAGCAGTCAGGAAGCAGCTTCCATGAAAGAGGAAGTGGTGTGTTCTGCGGTTCTGGACTTCACCCAGTGTTGCAAATTTGCTTCTTTGTTACCCTGTTGTATTGTTCTAACGTTATCTTTTTAAACTGTGCCATTGTTGAATCTGTTCTTGGAATGTTTAAATTGTTTCTACTATTTTAGATTTTATTTTCTTGTTGTTTCATCCTATAACTTGTTCAGCTGATTTTATTGTAAGAGGAGGCAGGGAGAATTGTTGTAGATAAACTGTATAAAGGTGTCAGGAATTGTGCAGGGTCGGTCTGTTTGCCCTTTGCAATCCATCTAGAGAGGAGGTTAGGTTTGAGAAATACAGTTGGCCCTCCACATTTGCTGGTTTCCTTTTCACAAATTTGATGATACGGGGATTTCATTAATATGTTCTCTCTGGGAATCTCTAGGTCCTCCAGTGTGATTCTGTGGTTACCTTCCACTGGACCTGGAGATTCCTAGTGAAGTCTTCTTTCAAGTTTAAAAAAAAAACATAAATCACATTTTTAATTTATATTTGTGGTTTTTCTATATTAATGGGGATTTTGCTCCCCTAGTTGTAGTAATCTCCCTCTCCATCTCACAGCGCTTGTTGAATCAGGTGAGCTTCATGGCTGAGGCAGTATATGAGTTTGGGCTTTCATGGTCAAAGTCCAAATCTGTCTAGTACTCCAGGGGCTTTGACAAAATGTAGTAATTTAAAATTCGAGAAAATTAACAACCCAACAACAGCTATGCTCTACGAGGAGTGGCTTAGGGAGCTGGATATGTTTAGCTTGGAGACCAGGAAGTTAAGATATGACATGATAGGTATGTTTAAATATTTGACTTGGCTTCAAACTTCAGGAAAAAGGATTCCACCCAAACATTAATAAGAACTTCCTGATGGGAAGAACTGTTTTACAGTGAAATACACTGCTGCCTCCATGGAGTGTGGTGGCATCTCCTCTGGAGGTTTTTAAACAGAGACTGTCTGATGATTGTTGGGAGTGCTTTGACTCTTGACTCCTTGTCTAACAGCCTGACAAGGAGGTCTGTCTGTTTCTGAGAGAAAAATAATCTGTCTCTGAGATTCCCAGACCAGGATGTTTCAGCCTCATCTCCTGAAATTATTGCTGAATGTGTGAACTGATTGTACTGGAGTGCCTAGGAGAGAGAGGAACGTGGCTTGTGCAATCCTAGCTCCGTAGGGTGGCAGGACTCAGCCCTTTGGCAGCACCGAAATCCCCTCTGAAGGTCTCCCTTTTGACTCTGGTAGTTTTGGTTTACCTTTCCTTTTTGACCTGCAGGATTCCTCACCCCTGCTTTTCTTGTCTCTCTTCTGCTTTTCTGCAGGATGAGCAGCATGTCTGCCCTCTTCCAGCTCTCTATGTGGATCAGGGTAGGTGCCACAAATCTTTCCCATAGAGTCAAGAGCAGATTGCATCCTGTGGCTTGGCTCAAGGGCATTTCCTGATCGGTTTCCCTTCCCTTGCAGCACTGCCACAACTACTTCACGGAAGAACTTGGCATACCCCCCTGGGGATCCTACACCATCTTTGCCTGCGTAACTTTGTTCTCAGGACTGCTGTTGGGGCTTGTAAGTCAGTGCTCTCAGATGCCATGGAAGCACAGGGAGGGAGGCCGGGAGGGTTTTTTGAAACGAAAGTCTCAGTGTAGTTGTGTTAAAATAAAGCATCACATTGTTGTGCGCTTTGCTTTTCTTCCCCCAGATAATGGTGTTCCTGGCAGATTGCATTTGCCCCTCCAAAAAGCATAGGCCACCGCAGTACCCCTACCAAAGTAAGTATTACTACTACTGCTGCTATTATTATTGTTATTGTTATTGTTATTATAATATTCATTTAGGTCCTCCTTTCTCCCAGTAATAGGATTCAGGATGGCTGACAATGTTTAAAACAATACAGATTCAAAACAGTGCAAACATTCATACATGCAAACTTTGAAAACAGAATTGCACAGCATTAAAAGCCCAACCCTAGTCAGTTTCTAAAAGTCTGATGGCAGAAAAATATTTTGACCTGTTGACAGAAGGAAAGCAAGGACAGGCCCATCCTGACCCCTCTCGGAAGGGAGCTCCAAAGTCTGGCAGCAGCTACCAAGGAGGCCCTCTCCCTTGTTCCCACCAGATGAGCCTGAGAACACGTGGCTTGGGTTCTCAGTTGTTTGGGGAAAGAAAAGGTGTGAAGCAGCCCGTAGAAACTGCTTCAAAGTAACCACAAAGCTGGAGTCCTGGCTTCTTTGTCAGATGGTGCTCTGTTCCGTTCGGGTTGGAAACAGGCGGTGATAGACAAAGAGGTGGAACTGACTTATTCCCCTTGGTGGCCTGATTGGCACTCACATTGGTTTCATCCCAGTGCCAGGCTAAAACATGCATTTTATTAAAGCCATTGGGGCCTAATTATTTCATCCTAAATTGTGTAGACGTAGGGTTAAACTGTTCTGTTTAAATGTTCAGCCATTACATGATGTTTTCAAAGTGTTCAAATTAATTCTCTTGTTTCAAATGGCTTGAGCTGATTTTGTTGTCAGACGCCCAGAGTTTAGGGCATGGGCCAGAATAATCCCGGCTGCCCTCGGTTCCCAAACAATTATTTTACCTGAAAATGAGGTTGCCCTGCTCTCTTGCAGGAGTCGAACAATCTCTTCTGGGCTGCCTTTCTGTTCATAGCTAGGCCTCTTGTCTTTCTGAGGTTCCTGTGGGTGGAAACCTAAAAGCAAATTTGGGGAGACAGCAGTTGCAGGGGGAATCAACAAAAGCTGTCCCTTCATTTTTGATGGAATATCTTACAAATAGTCCAAGCCAATTTTTGTCAAATGGTACAAAAACTCCCAAAATACTGTTGCTGTTGTAACATTTATGTCCTGCTTTTCTCCTAGAATTGGGACTCAAAGTGGCTCACAATTTAAAACAAGAATACAGTTTAAGACATACAAAAATTGAATATTAAAATAGGATTAAACCATTTGCAATATTAAAATTATTATACATCATTAAAAAAAAGCAGTCAAAACACAGAAAGAATCTCTTAAATGCAACAATTTAAACAATATGGCACCCCTTAGCCCATGTGCTCTATGAAAATGCCAAGGGGGTGTTTTGCAAGAGGCTGACTTTTTATTTGGAGGCTTGGTTCTAGCACATCTGGCAAAGGGACCCAGGTGGGACTGAAAACAAAACTCTCTAGACACGTGATTAGAATTCTTTCTTCCTCTCCTTCCACCCTTGGCCTTGGCCTTCAGGTGAGTTGGTCTACAACTCCCACCTTCCTCAGCCAGGTTGGATAAGTATTAGAATTAGCCAAGATCAGGATCCTCATCCAAAACTAGCGGGCTGGTTGCCATCAGAAGCTGGCATCTTGTTGTGGCATATGCAGGTGTAAGTCAACCTTACAGTTGTATGACTTTATTGGTCAGCGCAGAGGCCTGTATTCCCTCCCTCTGCAGGTATCAAAGACAGCCTGGACCTGCTATAGGGTCACTGAAGCCCCCTCCCACAGCCATTTCTAGTGAAAGCGACAAGGGGTCAGAGAAGCATCTGGCTGTGTCCCCGTAGCCAGGCACAAAACAACTACACCATCAGGTGAGACTTCTGGAGGACCCCAGTGGAGGACATAATCATTTCATATCTGCCTGTGGGACATAGCCAGATGCTCCTCTGATTTCCCTCCCCACTCTCCCCAAGGTGTGGAATGACTTGTTTGGTGGAGCTGTGGCAGCTCTGTGGTAGTTCCCTGGGCTTGTGGATGGCCAACTGCAGTGTAGTTTTCCATGCAGGACAGAGGATGGCAGCCAGAGTGTCCAGAGGTCTTAGCATCAGCAGTAAAACTTTCCTTTCTTTCTAGGAAAGCATCCGGAATCTGGTCGGTCTTTGAAAACAACAAGCGAAGGACCAGACAGAGATCCTTCTGAGACTGAAGTGGAGCACAGAGAGTCCTCTCGTGCCGCCCCCACGCTAAACACGGTGCGGCAACGTGTTGTGACGCCGGGTGCTGAAGCGGAGCAGTCGTAGCTGCCACCAGCTGGCTCACCTGGCCTCTGGCTCCTCCTGTGTTGCCACTTGATGTTCGGACGCAAAGGCCAGCCTAGGGGAGCGGGGCAGCAGGGGGATTCCTCCTCTTTTTTTCCTCCTCTGAGACAACCGAGGCCCACTGTGGTTATTTTCAAGTTTCTTGGTGGCATCAGTTCAGAGCTTGATTTTAACTTGGCATTTGAAGTACTGGAGGAGAGTTCCTGGAGCTGGGAGGGGAGTTGGGCAGGAACGACTCATGTGCAACCCTAACTCTCCAGGTCGTGCTGGTAGCAACTAACCAGTCTGCAGTGCTGGAAAAGGTTGGCTCTCACTGGCAGCAGTGGTGGTCGTGTGGCTTTCCTTTGCCCTGTGGAGGTAGCCCAGGGGGAGAAGGCCTCATCCGGGCCTCCACCTGCCTTCTCTCCTTTTTGTTTCGTCTTAACAAGAGGCTACTGATAAGGCGGCTTGCATTTTGACTGGCAGAAGGAGCTCTAGTTCTGCCTAACAAACTGAGCACCAAGGCTGGAACCGTACCGCTGATTTTGGATGCCCTGGAGTTCTTCTGGGCCCGAGTCTCATGGGGAGAAGCACATTTCTCATTTGAAAGGGATGGAGCTCAGAGCCCTTGTGGCTGCCCACAATAGCCAGATGTTTCCCCTGTGCTATATTAGTAGTTTCCCTTTGCTTCCACCTGAGCATTGGTCTGCCCTTCTCCTTTATCCTTCTCTCTTTATCCTTTTATACTGGCTGCTTTCCTACCCGGGGAAGGAGAGAGATGCCGGACCCTAAACCTGGCCTAATCTGAAGTTTGACATGTGTAGGATGCTCGCTGGCAGAGGGGAACGGGTAGGCAACGTGTAAAGTTAGCAACATGTTCCCCTAGTTTGCTTGCTCTGTCATGATTCTTTCCTTGTTAATAGCTTGAAAACTAAGGTTAGGAACTTTAAGAATGGGAAGTACGAGAGAGGAAATATTGTCACAATTCCTGTTTTCTCTGTCCTAATTCCTTTTTCTACCTAAATCATAGAATAAAAGAGTTGAATGATACCATAGGGGCCATCCAGTCCAGCCTCTGCTTAAAATCTCCAAAGGAGGAGACTGCTCCCCACCCCCCAGGTTGAGTACTTTTTTTCCTTTTGAGAGAAAACTGAGGCAAAGAAGGTGCTGAGTAGTTCTGCTTTTTTCTATGAGTAAATGTGCATTCTGCTTCCTCTCATTATTCCGGAGCACCTCTGGCTCTTGCAGCCATCTCCTTTGGCTGAGGGTGAAGCCAGGCAGTTCCTGTGAAACTCCACAAGCATTCCATTCGTTGATCTTTCTGTGTGGCCGCTGTATGTTCTGTTTTCTGGGACCCAACTTCCTCCTTTGAGAGATTACCACTCCGGAGGCTGCCTTCTTTTCAGTTACTTAGGAACAGCCTTATGTTGCATTTCTGCTGCTCTGGTTGCAGATCGGTTTAATAGCCCTTGTGCTTGAGATGCAGATGTTTGTTCTTGAGAAATGCGGAAGGTTATCTGTTCAGCTTTGATCAGCCAATCTAGAGAAACGCAGGGTAACTCCCCCAAAATGGAGGTTGTCTGGTCGTAGAGAAACAAGTGGGTTGGGAGTGCTTAGAGTCTTGCTTGTTGTGGGTATCCCTGAGCCAGGTCCTGTGTAGCTCAGTAAGCGATTCCCCAGCACCACACAGTGATATTTTTTGCCAGCTTTCATGACATTCCTCTGCAAAAGTGAAGGGCCTCTTAGTTGTCCCACTTTATCACCTGACTTTTTTCCCTCTCCAAGACCTTCAGCTTCTGAGCAGGAAGTCAGAAGCTCCCCGCTACCTCCAGCATTACCTCTTCCCATGGTCCAGACAGTTTGCATTGTAATTTTTTTTTAAATTCAAATCCTGGCCAGTAAGCAGCCCCATCCTCCACCGGGCCAAGCTGGAGGTTTTTCTGCACGGCTCTCGGGTCAAACAGAAGCCAGGTGTTCGGAAGCGGTAGCTCAGTTATATTCCAGTAACATTTCTTCCCTTAGCACCCGATCCCCAAAACTGCTGATCCCCGCTTTGTAGGAAATGGCAGCCCAGAGGGCTTGTTCCTTCTGCAACCCCTCTTGTGCTTGAAGGAGTTTGCCCTTTCTACTCTAAAGGGGCTTTTTTGCCTGGTTGTTTTTGTTTTGTGTTGTCCCAGCATGACTGTGGTAGATTCAGGTTGGCATCTGGGCGTCTCCTAGAGGAGGGGAGGGGCTCATCTTTTGAACTTTTTGGTTCTCAGGAAAGAGCATCCCGTGTGGCTGGATACACACATACGTATGTACGCGCACAGCGCAGAGACAGCAGGCTCTTCCTCCAGCCCTGGGACTTGCGGCCTGCTTGCCACAGCACCCCGAGGCTGGCCGTCCCAGAGAACTGACTGAGTTTAGGGGTCCTGTGAAGCGGAGGGTGATCTCATTAGCACAGGCTGCTCCCCTGAAGTTGCACCTGAAGGCCTGGTGTCTCGGAACAGTAGCTGAAGACAGGTGGGTTTAGTGGATGGTAGCAGTTCAGATTGCAGCTCCTCTGTTTGGAAAAAAATAATAATTGTGGAATAAAACAGCAAATAAGGGTGATGAGTTCTGCCTTGTCCCTGTTGTACTAATTGTCCGCAGACGCCCCTTTAAGAGGAAGCCTTCGGTGTGGAACCTCATTCAGCTGCCCCTGAAGGTTAACAGGTCAAGTAAGGGATGCCTAAAGGCTCTTGGCCCGAACTCATTATCGTTCCGCCGAGGGGGGCGGGCGCATCCGTGCTGTCTCAGCGGTGGCTCTGGGGGTGGGGAGATGGGACTTGTTCCAAGTTCCTGAGGAAGCCTCTCCTGGGAAAAGACCGGCAGCCACTAATTAATGGCCCAAAGCAGCGTTAACAGATGTTCCTTCTCAACCGTTGGGCTGATGTCTTCATTACAACGGACGGAATGCTCCCGTTCTCTCTCTCTCTCTCTCTCTCTCTCTCTCTCTCTCTCTCTTCCTCCCACCCCCGGAAACATTTCTAAGTAATAAACGTTATTTCCACGCCTGGAATTTTCTTTATTTGTAGCTTGAGCATCCTCTGAGTCACGGCCGACATTCTCAGTGGAAGCGCCTTTGATTACCAGCAGGGGTTATAAGCTGGTGCTCTTGTTTTTGCTTTTCCTTTTCCTGTTAACATAATTAACATTGAAATGGGCCTAAAGGCTGGCGGTGTGTCTCAGCTAATGAAGTGGATGCGTTGCTGGGCATGACTTCTGTAACTGAAAATGTGATGCTAGAGGCAGAGAAAACGCTGGAAGAATAAAATGAAAGGGGTGGAGGGAGAGAGAAGCGGGGTGAGGGAACGACGCAGCGCTTTTGGGACTCGGGGTCTGCGCTCTGGGGAAGCGGCCGCGTAGTCACTAGCCCAGGCTAAGATAAATCAGCCTCAGCGAAGGGGGCTGCTTGATTAGTTGGATTTCTCCCCCTTTTCCATTTTAAATTTCCCATGGCATCTATTTCCTTTATTTGTCCTCTGTCTTTCTCCTGCCGGTTGAAGGTTAAAACAAAATAAAGCCAACAAGCGGATGATGCAAAAGTTGAGATGCAAATAAGCGATCGTCTTATGGGCCCTCAGGTCAACAGAGACTTAATGGTGACCCCATTGTAGGGCTTTCTTGGCCAGTTGTCTTATTCAGAGTTTGCCAACCTTGCCCTCCTCTGAGGCAGAGAGAGTGTGCCCTTCAGAGGGCCACCCAGTGGGTTTCGAGGGCTCAGTGGAAATTTGAAGACTTGTCTCTTAGAGTCTGAGCCCCTCTTGAAACCGTGGCACCACAGTGCCTCCCCTAGGGTGTTTTTTTAAAATAATTTTATTTTAAGAGCAGTTACAGCTATTTCCATAATGGCACAGAAATGTCATAATATTACAAGCGATATCGGTTTATCCCCTAATATATCAATATGCTCCATAGTATAGTATAATTTATGTGTTACTCCTCAAATATTTCCCCTTTTTTTTAATAGTTATTATCCTCTCCCTCCTGTCTCCCACCTCCCCGTCGGAATGGTCTAATTCTTCTTCTTTTTTTACCTTTCATGTGGTGTATCATCTTAATTATCTTGTTTATATCCTCATACCCCTCTCTCTGTTTTATGTTCTCAATTGTGCCTCCCCTTGGGTGCGCATTTTTTTGGGGGGGAGAGAGCAGGATTTTTTCAGAAGATGTCCAGAGAAAGAGATCCCTCCACGACCGCCTTTCTAGGCACTTGGTTCCATTGCTCAACTGGTCTTACTGTCAAGAAGTTCCTTTTAATGTTTGGTCGAACTCCCCACTCTGGTTGGCAACTTCAGACCATTAGACCTGTTCCCACCCTCTGGTGAAACACACTAAAAGATTAAGAGTTTGACAAACTAAATTGAACTTGAATCAGACCATTGGTGTTAGCCAAGGCCCACTGCCCTCTGTGTCTGTATCTTGCTTTGTTTTTTGAGCCGGTAGGGTTCCCGAGACCCCAGAATGTTGTGCTTTTGCGAGGGAGGTGGAAGAGGACTACGGAGCCTGACACTTTCTCAGCCACGTGCTTTAAAAGACAATCTCCCGGCAGAGCAGGAGGGCTACTTCTGACTGCAATGCTGAACGGCTAGTGTTGTTTTTTCCTAAAACATGATTTCAGCTGGTCCTGTGATGCTGAGTTAGTCCTAAGGGAGGCTCAAAATGTACATCAAAGTGAATTTAAATCAAGACTGTGCTAAAAATAAATCCTTTAGGGGAAGCAAAATCTCCCGTGCCTAATGATAGCAAAGGCACAACCCGTCTGGCACAGTAGCGTGTGCGTCGTGCGCCACGGGAGCGCAAGGCTTGAGACCTGATTTTGCCGTGTGCTTCCTCTCACCGCGGGGTTGTCTGTTCCAAGAAGCCGTGCTTGGTGGAGGTCTTGGCTGGCGAAGGCGGCTTTCTCACCTGAGGAGAAGGCCCTTTCCACCCAGAGGCACCAAGCACCAGCTGCTCGCCCGAAAAGCATGTGGTGGTTTTTCCCAGTTCCGTGTCCAGAGGGGTGCTGCGCATGCCTCTCAACTGGGTGGTGGACTTCCATTGAAGAGCCGTGGCAATTAGCCACCCTTCTGAGAACTGTCTCAAGTAGCTTTTAAGTTACAGGAAGGTGGGTTTCATGGAATCATAGGGCTGGAATTGACCACAAAGGCAAAATGTGTAGGAATAACAGCGGGAGCCCTGGAGGGAGGAAAGGAAGGCACTCGTGAGCTTTCTCCTACCCCTCATTCCCTTCCGTTTTTCCTTGGTGCAGGTTCTTTGCAAAATGCACGGGAATGGGAGGAGGCATGCACGCTCCAAATAATTTCGCAAACATCAAACCTGCGAATGTGGTGGGAGGTTTGTATTAATATAGGCCATTTCCACACCAGAATGTGATAGTGCTATTATTCCGCTTTCAACATCCTATGGAGTCCTGGAGTTCAAACTGCAAACCCCTAAACTACAAACCCCAGGATTCCATACGATGTTGAAAGTGGAATGATAGCACTATCACAGTCTGGTGCGGAAATGGCCATAGTCATCTGTTGAGGAATTCTTTGTCTCTCAGTGGGTATCTGTGGAGGAAACCATGCTTTTCTCCAGGCATCTCTGTGCATTTTTATATATGAAAATCAGAGGCATCTCTTACCTCTTTTCCGTAAATAGGCACGCAGTACAGTTCCCTGTCCCACAGCCTCGCGTCACCAGCACGACCAGGTACGATCCTGTTTTTAGGAACAGCGTATTCAGGAGCGGAAGCTGCCGTGCGCTCATCTGCGTCTGTCAGGAGCGACTTCACTGGCGTTCTGCTATCAGCCAATTAGAGACGCGTTTTAGTGGTCGTTTGCCCTCAGGCAATGAGACAGGAACTGTAATAAGCCGTACAAGGGCAAAACTTTTCAAACCACGTAACAGTGTAACTGGCTACCGTTATTCTAGCTACCTGCCCTCCGGTGATTACAAAATATAGTGTCCAGGCTGGCACGCATTAATTCTTTTGCCGCACTTCTGTTTATAAGCAGATTTTGCTGCCAGCAAGGTCTGTCCGGCGGCCTTTACCGATGTGGATCTTTTTATTGGGTTTTTGACCTCTTTCCAAACTTGACTGTAGCCTTAAATATCCGTTTGGGTTTGAAGCTCTGTTCCAGGAGGATGTTCATACGGGGAGTGCCGAAAGATGGGGGTGGGATGGTCGACACGGGATGGATTGAGGGAAAGGTCTTCGGAAGGGGAGAGGCAGTGTGGTGTAGCGGTTTGAATTACGGACTGGGACTTCAGGGGACCAAGTTTCGAATTCTTGCTCAGCCGTGGAAACCCCCCACTGGGTGATCTTGGGCAAGTTGCACTCTCTCGGCCTCAGAAAAGGCAAAGGCATCGTACCGAGAAAACCCCGCGATTGATGTCCCTAAGGACTCCGCAAGGCGGAAACTGCTTGAAGTTACACAACAGCAAGAGCTTCTGAGGGGTCTTAGTACTTGGTCAGTTTCGTGGAGGCGTATATAGGTCCCAAGCCGCGAACGGCTTGAAAAGGTAAATCCAGGAGGCCGAGTCGCCACCAGCTGGTGAAGCGGTGTGAGAAGGCGCGCGACGTGTTCTGGCCCCCCGGTTCCGAGCCGCAGGTTCCCTCTCCCGTCCGCCGTGCCCGCTGCGCCCTGCTCTGGACGGTCAGGGCGGCGGTGGAGCCGGGAGCGTGCAGGGGGGCAGGAGGGGGCCGCGGCCGCTGTGTCGTGAGGCACGGCTACGGGCCGGGACGCCCCGAAAGCTCTGCCGCCTCCCCTGCCACCCCATCCCTACATGGCTGAGTCAGGGCGGTCTCTCTGCAAGTTGATAAACGGGCACAAATCGGATATTAGAGAGAGCGACAGCCAAAAATCGGTAGCGGAGCGTTTCAGCTTTCCTGGACGTTCAATCTCACGCAAGTAGTGGTCCTCATGCAAAATGATTTCACAATAAGATTAGAAAGCGAAGTGCCTGGCTGGGTACGCGATCTGCACGTACCAGCAGTAGTATGAGCGGCGAGAATGGTTTCCTGTAACGCTGCAGATACTGATACGCGAGTCCTCGCAACGGCACGTGTGAAGAAGCCCCCTCAGTTCTGAGCCCAAGGGAACTGACTTCTGGTAAGCAGATTTACTGCTTTCACAAGCCAGTACTAAGACACCAACTGCCTGAAAGACCTGCATCATCTTACACAATTCTTTGAAGATTTATGGCCACGCTCACAATTTCCAAGTTTTCTGTATCCTATTCCATCCTACTCTCATAACTGTGCTGCTCTGCTTAAATACCTGTGGCTTTAATATCACTCCATCAGTGGATCTGAGGAAGTGGATTGATACCCATGAAAGCTTATGTCAAGATAAATCACTTTAGTCTCAAAGGTGCTTCTGGATCCCCCCCCCGTCCCCCCCTTTTTCTTTTTATACTGACACAGACTGACATGGCCCTGCCTTTGAAAACTACTTTTCTAGTATCTCCAAAACTGCAAGCTGAAGATCAGGCACATAAAGCCACATCAAATGATGAAAACGAAGAGCCAAACTTAAAAATCAAACAAGGGGTTGGATCTAAGCGTGGCCTATGCAGTCCCTGCTGTTTGGTGCTTAGGAGAAAGATCTGAGTTCCTTTCTTCTCTGAAACTCAAACTGAGCCTCTAAAAATAGCAGAGAATGTGCCTGTCCCCGCTGAAGCTAAAACCCAGCCCTGGATCTTGTCCTTTCATGTGGCAGGATGATCAAATGGAGAGCTCCAGTTAGTTGCTCCTTGCATGCAGCCACGGCGCTGATTGGAACTGTGGTCAGAATCCCACTGGTGACTTACACGGAGGTGTGTCTAGCATAAACAGTGCCTAGAACAAGCGTGGAAGTTGCTCCCTTACTTCCAAGGCCACTTCCTCCTCCTCCCTTAAATCTTTGGCTTTTTTTGCACCCCCTGGCATTGGCACCCAGGGCACGCGTCTTACTTGCCCCACCCTCGATACACCTCTGGACTTGCCGCTTTGTAAGTTCCCTTGCAGAAGGAGCTAGATGTTTCCGTTCAAAGCAGAACGTCTGCATTCATTTGGAGCCTATGGGACTAGAGATGCACACGCCACGCCATCGGGCGTGGAAGTGCATTGTGGATTGATGTGTTTGCTCATTCGGCTGTGCATTACACGTGCATATGCCTTGGTCGTGCACTGGGCTACTCATTTGCTATCTTTGTTCAGTTGTGCAACTTCGGCAATCAACGCAAGGGTTGAAGAGCGCAATTGCCGAGGGACTCAGATTACAAATTAGCGCGAACCAAGGGATTCATATTGCGAGAAAAGAGATTTATATTAGGAAGAACTTTTTTTTTCGGAAGAGTTGTCAGAGGTTGGACGGGCATCTCTTGGAAGAGCTGTAGTTGTGTGTTCCTGCATGGCAGGGGACTGGACTAGATGGCCCTTGTGAGTCCTTTGTACTCTAAGACTCTATGATCCTGTGATTCTCACGCAAGTGGAAATTTACACTACATAAAAATCTTCGGGAGAACCAGCACACTGCAGTGGTTTGAGTGCTGGACAAAAGCCATTTCCGCACTAGGCTGTTATAGCGCTATGATTCCCCTTGCAACATCCTATGGAATCCTGGGGTTTGCAGTTTCGGGAGGGGCCGGCTGGCCCCTCCCGAAACTGCAAACCCCAGGATTCCATAGGATGTTGCAAGGGGAATCATAGCGCTATAACAGCCTAGTGCGGAAATGGCCCATGACTCTGGAGACCAGGCTTCGATTCTCCAGCCATGGTCCGTGGTCAGCCATGGAAACCCACTGGGTAACCTTGGGTGTGTCACACATTCTCAGCCCCAGAAACCTCGTGAGTTAGAAATGGCTGGAAGACACACAGCAACAACAAAATATGTTCAGGCCTCTGGTGTGGCCCAGCATTACTTTTCAGCCTTCTTGCAAAACTTGGCTTGGATTGTGGATTAAATACAGGAAGCAAACAAAGGAATACGAAGTCATGGAGTTTTGGGTCTCTTCCCAGCATTTTTCCACCACTTGCTGTACTGTGTTTCCTGTGGTGGGAATGATGGTCATGCTTGAGTCCGGCCAACGGGTGGCAGCAAAGGTCCACCAACGCGGTAGGCAGCTGGGAATTGGCCCAGTTGTTTGGGTCTTCCGGTATTAATCCCCACCCAGCAAAGCAAAGCAAAGGCTTTTTACCTTATTGCACAGATTCAGGGCTGGAGAGGGATGGAGCTGTGGCCAGGAGACTCGAACAGCAGCAACAGCAACAAAAAGCCCGGTTGTTGGTGCTTAGTGCCAAAGAGGGGGCACCATAGCTTTCAAAATGGACCCCAGAGAAAACTAGCCAGAGCGCGCAAATGTGCCGTTCAGGATAAATCCGTAAGTTGTCCCTAGAGAGGGGCATGCTTGTCGAAATACTTCTTTTTATCTATATTTGTATCCCACCTCTACCTAAAGATCTTCAGGGTGGCACACCGTATATAAAATCAGTGTGATCAGTTAAAAATACGTTAACAAGTTGACATATTCGAAGAAGACAGATTGCAACCAGTTAAAACACTTCAAAACAATTCCAAACAGTGTGTGTGTGTCACTGTAAGACCACCTGTGTTCCAAAGGCTTTTCTACAGAGCCGGGTTTTCCGTTGGCCCTGAAATGATGGCGGCGTAGGCAGTCGTTGGAGGGGTGGGGGGCTCCATAAACCGGGGCACTGCAGCAGGGAAGGGCCTGTCTGCACAGCCTCTGACAGCACGGAGACCCCACCGGCCGGGGCCTGGGAAGCGTCCCCCCCACCGGCAGACCTCGCACCTCGGGCAGGTGTGCCTTTGGGGGGAGGCCCTCCTTCAACACTCCTGACTCTCCAAGCGGGCTAGCCCGAGACCATAATAACAGTGGTAATAATAAGAGCAAAAACAAAAACAATAATAGTGTAAATGCAATAGCGAAAGTGCAAGAGACAAGGAGGAAGAAACTGGAAAGGAAGAGATGGCAGGTAGAAATGGGTGGGAAAAGGGATATGACGGCGATAGCCCATGGGGATGATCTTTGAAGAATATCAAAAAGTCGTTGAAATCGAGGACGCGGAATAAATCCCATCATTATTGTTGGAGGCCGCCTTGGATCCCAATTCCGGGAGAAAGGCGGACAACAAATACAATAAATAAATAACAATAACACCCAGAGATGGGGGCTAAAATTCCATGTTTGCTTAGGCCAGGGCTTAAAATGGAACCAAATATAAAAGAAGGAACACAATACCCCGGAGAGACTGCCTCCCCCTCTGGGTTCTGACCCAACGGTAGAATAAGCGGGTAGGGAACCCGAGCCACGCAGGGCAACCGGTCCAAGTTAGGGGTCCAGGCGAAGGTGCCGTTGGTGAAGCCGCGCCGGCAGATTCGCTTAGGCGCTGAAGCTGCCTCGGCCACATCGGCGCCCTCTCCGGGGTGGGGCGAGGAGCCAGCGGCCGGCTGTGCTCACAGGCAGGCCGGATAGATTAATGCTCATTTCCGGCGGTTCTTTGTCGTCTCGCTTGCTCTCAGAGGCCTCGGAACAAAGAGGGAGCGTCTTATTTATGCCGACCAATTTGTTCCCTGTTACCGTATCTTGGGTTGTGTAAGCTCTTTAGCGGGAAAGAGGGAGGTGGAACGTGATCGCTGCTCCTCCGACTTTTCCCTGCCCGGCCACACACGGGCCTGCCTGCCGAGGTGGGATTTGCAGAGTTGAGAATCAGTTTCAGGCTAAAGATACTAAGCAAGCGGTTCACCGTGTGTATGTTGCCCTGTTTACAAGCAGCAGAGCTCTCAGCTCTTAGGACCTGGACCTGGACCTTCATCTCGGGTTCTCAAGCCAAGGGGAGGAAGCTCAGGGTGAAAGTGCTGTCCTCAAAACTGCGCAGACATAGTTTCCTCACTTTAGTTTGACCTGGTGCTTTTGCTTTGAATGGCATGGTCTGAGCAACTGCGGGGTTGATGCTTCAGGGATCGCGCTTAGTAGCATCACCAGCAGATTTACTACATCCTTGGGTTCCCTTGCATCTGACTTTCAGGTCCTGGATCTTCTTCTCCAGTCCTGTTACCCTGTGTACTGGGGGTCCTGGGAGGGACACCAGAATGTGCTCAACTAAAGGTGGGGAAAATTAGCTCGGAGCACTGCTTGGCGTTACGAAAGGCAGGGTAACGTAGCGAGATCTTGAACTCTATGTCTACGGGGTCGGGTCGAGTCAAGGAGAACACCGAAGTTGAAATGATAAATGATATTTATTAAACACAAGCAAAACAGTGTATGCGACACACTCACACAAGATAACTAAAGGAAATAAAGGTTGGAGTGGTATAGAGGGATTTGTAGAGGGATTGTTGGTTTGGGTGATACTTCACCTGGCCTGAAGCCCTGGAAAAATGGAGAGCGAGGCTGGGGTGCGATGTAGCTCAGCACGTGGAGCTGAGGGGAGGCTCGCCAAGCAAAGCGGCAGCAAGGCGGGATGAAACTCGGGAGCGATCCGAGGAAGGTCTCGGAATCGAGGGTTTTTATAAGGAGAATTGTGACTGCAGGCTATACCGTACTTGGGGAAAACAATAGATTTGGAGTTGGAGACAAAGCCTCCGAAGGGTCAGAATCTGAATGATTTGAGTTATCGTAGAGGTTCTCAATAGAGTAGCCAGTATGCAGACGCAGAGTACTTGGGTATTGCATAGTTTACCCATCAAGCTGCCATCGCGGGGCAGAGGCTCTTTTGTAAGTGGCGTGCGTACTTAATTAGAGTACTTGCCTGGAGGTCTCCTAAAGCAGCGAGTCAGGCCTGCCTGTATGGTAGTTTGAGTATTACGGCTATTAACGGCCGAGCTTGTTTACGTGCTCGTCCGGTGGCCTCTCAAGCACGTGGAGAGGAATAGAGAAGTGAAGCCGAATTATGATATCAAGAGGATATCTTTTCTATTCCCAAAGCTCGGACTAGCCAGGGCCGTAACAGTCCCCAGGGTGGAGGGGAGGAATCTCAGGGCAAGGGCACTGCCTTAAAAAGTCTGTGACTATCTGTTCTCCTCAGTTGGTAGACTTAAGGTTTTTTTATTTGAATGGCATACTCTGTATGACTGTGGGGTTGATGCTGAATATATCATATTTAATATCTTTACCAAGTCCTACCCACATGAAATCAAAAGGGGTCATGCATGGCTCTCAGAATTTGGCCCTGGCATCTTGGGGCTCTCTAGATGAGCGTGCCTAAGGCCATTTCCACACTACACTGTCATAGTACTATCATTCCCCTTTCAACATCCTGTGGAATCCTGGGATTTGCAGTGTAGGGAGGGGCTTTAGAATTCTCAGCCAGAGAGCTCTTTGCCCTCGGTAAACTACAAACTCTAGAATTCCACAGGATGTTGAAAGAGGAATAATAGCACTGTGGCGGGTAGTGCGGAAATGGCCTAAGTTTTCAGACCTTGCCAAGGAGAGTCTTACTTCGTTCTCACTACAACTGCAGGCATATTTGGGGAACAAGACTTTCTTGGTGGCTGCTCCCAGGCTTTGTAATTTCTTCCATGGGATATTGGCTGTCTCCCCTTCCCTGCAAGACTTTGGGCATTTCCACTAGACTGTTATAGTGCGATTATTCCACTTTCAACCTCCTGTGAAATCCTGGGGTTTCCATAACAGATTGAAAGTGGAATAATCGCACTATAACAGTCTAGTGCAGAAATGGCCTTTGGCTCTTAAACACATGCTGCAGGAGTGTCTTTCAATGCAGTGTGATGTGCTTTAACTCTTCATACAAAATATGCTTTTAAAAGTGTTTTTAAAGGTTCCAACCTTGTGTTTTTAATATTATTCTTCATTTAATTTTAAAAGCATCTGTATTAATATGATTTTTAACGGTGCTTTGCTTAAAATTGTTGTGAGCTGCCTTGGGATACAAATTTTACAACTCAATAAAATAAATAAGAGAACCGGCAAAGGAGAAGAAAAGGTACTGGAGGACGGCTTTCTCTTTGGAATGCCACTTCAGCACCGTGCAGCTATCCAGAGCTCAAAAGTCAATATTTCCTCGCAAGCCACCTGATGGTGGAATTAAATTCTGAGCAAATGCGTTTTGAGCAGAACACTGACTCTGATAAAAATGCTTCAGGTTTCCTCTTTTTGCAGCTGCAGACTCACTTCAGGTGGTGCCGAGAGTTTCTCTCTTCCTGTTCCTTACCTCTTTAGTTTAAATTATTTCCTGACTCTCCCTCCCCTCCCCCCGGTTGCCATTATGCTGCTCATTCTTTATGGGAACCTCGTATGAAAAGGTTATCTCTTCTTATTATTACAGTTCTCTCTCCACATTTGCGGGTTTCGCTCTCAGGGTTTTGATTATTCGCGGTCCTCGCCTCCCCCCATTCTCCCGCTCCCGCTCCCTGGTGGGAGGGGTTGCGGGAAGCGAGAGTCCCTGCGAGCACGATCGCCCCGGGGCCGGTGCTGGGAGAGTGAAGGGGGGGGTCAGGTCTTTTCCTCCCAGCGGCCATCTCCCGCTCCCCGCCGTGGGCACGATCGCCCCCGTGGCAGCGGGAGGGAGATGACGGCCAGCAAGGAGGAAAATATCTTTCCCTCCCGCTCGCCGTCTGCCCGCCCGGAGCGATCGCCCCAGTGGTGGCGGGGAGGGAGATGGCGCATGGGGAGGAAAAGATCTTTCCCTCCCCACTCGCCATCTGCCGGCCCCCAGCTCCCGGAGCGATCGCTCCAGCAGCGGAGGGGAGAGATAGCAAGCGGGGAGGAAAAGGCCTTTTTCTCCCTGCTCGTCATCCGCCCGCCAGGAAAAATCACCCCGGCGGCGGCGGCAAAGAGGGGGGAGATGGCAAGAGAGGAGGAAAAGATCTTTTCCTCTCGGTCGCCGTCTGCCCACCATCACCCCAGCAGTTGGGGGCCGGCGGGGAGAGATGGCGAGCTGGGAGGAAAAGATTGCCCCAGCGGCGGGGCTGGAGATGGCGAGTTATTTGCTTTTATTTCACTTTCACAGAGGTTCTCTGCACATATCCTCCGTGAATGTGGAGGGCTCATTACATTATTATTATTAATTATGATTATTGGTATTATTATTGCCACTACTGCTACTGTGGGCACTTGGTACCTGCTGGGGTTTGGTTCCAGGACCCCTGTGGATGCCAAAGCTGGTGGATGCTCAAGTCCCATTATGCACAATGGTGGAGGAAAAAGGGATCCCTTATATAAAAGGGCAAAACCAGAGTTTGCTTTTTGGATTTTTTTTCCTGAATATTTTCAACCCGTGTTTGGTGGAATCTGTGGATACAGAATCCGTGGATATGGAGGGCCGACTGTATTACTGTGTCTGCTGGCGTATAAGACGCACCCTCTTTGGAGACTATAGCCATTTCCACACGAGGCTGTTATAGCGCTATGATTCCACTTTCAACATCCTATGGAATCCTGGGGTTTGCAGTTTCGGGAGGGCCCGGCCGGCCCCTCCCGAAACTGCAAACCCCAGGATTCCATAGGATGTTGCAAGTGGAATCATAGCGCTATAACAGCCTCGTGTGGAAATGGCCTATATTAGGCCGCTTAGAGGAGAAGGGAAGCAATTTTGCCTGTTTTTTCAACAGAAAGTGACCAGGAAACCTCTTCCCGGCCTCTTCTGGGCCTCGAATGGTGCACGACAGTCCCAATGCACATTGGTCCCATCTGCATCGGTCACTTCTTTGGCTCCAGGGACGAGAAGGAGTTCCTGCTGAAACTTCTCTTCCCAGACAGAGAAGCAAAGCCTTCCAAGAGACTGGAGTCCACGGAGTAGGCCCAAACCTCCGCTTTTGCTCGTTTTTAAAAATTGCGGCTGGCTGGGTACCTTCTCGGTGAAGGAAAGAGAGGGAGGCTTCCTTCGGACGTTCAAATGCTGCTGGCCTGTTACGGCTGCACATCACGCCATCTCCCCCCCCCCCGTTCTCCCCTCTGGTGGGAACCGCAAACAAGGCGGCCGAGGGGCCGAGAGTGCGAGGGCTGGCAGCTGTGCGGGGGTGGAGGCAGCCCACCCGTCCTCCTGAATTGCAATTTGTTCTCTCGCTCATCTGTCAGCCTGAAGGAAACAAAGGTGGCGGTTGTTGCAGAGGAAGGGAATTGAGGCTGGCGTGAATGCTTAAAAAGGGGTCTGGTCAAGAATGGCATGGAAGGAAGACGTGCCTCCCTCTCATGGGGGAGAGGGGTGAGGAAGGGGCTGCCTGCAGGGCTGGGAAAGGAAAGAGGTGGATCAAAAGTCCACAGCCGGTATTCCATATCAGCTGGAATAACAGAGTCCTAGAGTTAGAAGAGACTCCAGGGCCATCCAGTCCAACCCTATTTGGCCACGGTCACATTCTCCCAGTCTAAAAGGAAGGCAGTGGCCAGAATCCTGTGAATAACTCTGTCCAAGAAAACCCTGTGAAAGTGTGGCCCTAGGCTGGCGTGTCTCATGGAATACTAGATTTGGAAGAAACCCCAAAGAGCCATCCAGTCCAACCCCGTTCTGCCAGGTGGGACTAAACAACCAAAGCCCTCCCTTGGACAGATGGGCATCTGGCCTCTCTTTAGAAACCTCCAAAGAAGGAGGAGACTCCGCCACACTCCACGGAGGCAGCAGCAGATTCCGCTCTCGAACTGGTCTCACCATCGGGAAGCTCTTCCTAAGCTTTAGGTGGAATCTCTTTTCTTGTGGTTCGAAGCCACTGCTCTGTGTCCTAGTCTCTGGAGCAACAGAAAACAAGCTTGCTCCACCCTCCATATGACATCCCTTCAAATATTTAAACTACTTAGTTACTTAATTACTTAGTTAACGATACTTAACTATGCGACCTCTCCTGCCAAACTGGAAGAAAACGTCATTCACCTGCGCTCCGATGTCCAGCAGATTGGACCTCCTTTTCTCCATGCAGATGGAGAATTGGTTCTTGGTGGTAGGGTGTTATGGCTGTGGCAATAGTGTCACGGTTGTGATTAAAGAGCAATCGCAAATATGAAAATGACCTAGTTTTACTCCTTCATAACGGTTCCTCATTCACAATTTGTTTGGTTCTCTCTCTACCGCTCCCGCCAGGGTTTCACGGTTTCCAGGCCTCTCCCCATTTTGGTTGTCCTCCTCTGGTGGTTGGACACAATGCACGAACTGCACTGTTGCGTTGCGACTCAGCATGGGTATTTGCAGGGCTCTGGGTGTTTTGACGTACACGCCTACCTTGCAATGGGGTGGTCCGACTCGGGCACTGAGGCGCTTCGGCCCCTGAGCCTCTCCTTTGACGCAGGTGCATCTCAAGCTGCGCACCGATGTGGGGGACTGGTAACTTCCCCCCAGTGTGCCGGGGGCTGGCACCATATTTGTGTCCATTGGCTATAGCTGTTTCTTTCTTTTCTGGAAACCCTCCAGAAATTGGTAGCCGATGGCTCGCGAACCAGCCCTCCCCCAAGACCACCACGTTGAGACTTAAAAGGCTGTACCAGAGGGACCGTGTCCTAACTCCCCTGTTTTTACTGTTCTTGTTCTTGTTTGTTTTTCTTTGGAAAGCATGATAGAAATTGGGAAGGTGTTGCTGATACCCAGTACAACAGGGTACCACCAGTTCATCTTTTGCTTTGAAGCCCCTGTCCTGAAGGGAAGAGAACGCTTCATTGTGATCGGGCAGAAAAAGATATATTTCCAAAGCCTCTTGCAGGGGGATGTGTCAGTTCTGTAAAGAAAATCCAGAAATAAACACTTAAGGGCTTTCTTCTTAAAACATGTTGGAGGAAATTGAGCAGTGGAACAGCTTGGCAAAGCAGTGTGAAGTGAGGTACCGATGGAACTAGAATAACTACAGATACAGAATCATAGAGTTTTAGAGCTGGAAGAGACCCCGGGGGCCCTCCGGTCCAACCCCCTTTTGCCACGCAGGAAGACACAACCAAAGCTCTCCCTTTGACAGATGGCCATCTGGCCTGTGTTTAAAACCTCCAGAGAAAGAGAATCCAACTCTTACCGCTCAAAGCAGTTTATTCCACTCTTAAACAGCTCTTCACTTGTAATTTAAATCCATTGGTTTATGCTTTAGTCTCTGGAGCAGCCAAAAAACAAAACAAAAAACAAACAAACAAAACAACCAAAAAACAAGCAAAAAAAAACCCTCAACAAAAAACCAAGCTTGCTCTATTTTCTACATGACATTCTTTCAGATATTTAAAGACGACTCTGTCCTATCACCCTCTCCATCTCCTTCTATTCTCCAAACTTAACCGCTGCCTCAGTTGTCCCTCGTAAGGCTTGGTTTCCAGGCCTTTTAGCATTTTGGCCAACCTTCTCTGGACCTTCTCCAGCTTGTTGATATCCTTCCTGAACTGTGGTGCCCAGAACTGAAGACGGCATTCCAGACGAGGTCTGACAAAAGCAGAAATAAAATGGCACGACTGCTTCTAGACGCCGTACTCCTGTTGATGTAAGCAGGAATTGCTTTGACTTTTTTGGCTGGCGCATTGCACTGCTGACTCCAGTTTGGTCTGCGGTCTGCCAGGACCCCTAGATCCTTTATGGGTGTCCCGCTTTCAAGCCAGACATCACCCATCCCATGTTTGTGGATCGCATTTTTCCTGCCTAGGTGTAGTTGTGTTGTTATGTGCCCTCAAGTTGTTTCTGACCCTACCACAGGGTCTTCTTGGCAAGGTTTGCACATAGGGGATTTGGTTTTGCTTTCCTCTGAGGCTGAACAAGTGTGACTTGCCCAAAATCACCCAGGATATTTCCATTGTTGCCGGGGTCTTTCCAAAGTCCTAGCCCAATGCGCAAATGTATTACCTTGCATGTGTTCCTGCTGAAATGCCTTTTGTTCATTTTGGCCCAGTTCTCCAATCTGTCAGGGTCATTTTGAATTTGGTTCTTGTCCTCTAGGGTATTCCATACCTGACCCCCCCACACACATTTCCAATTTGGTGCCATCTACAAATGTGTTGGGTTCAATGCAGAACTGTCTCAGCGGTGAGGGGTTTGGATTAGGGTTGCGGGGTTGGTAATAAATAGGTTTTTCCCCTTGCCAATTATCCTTTGCTTCTGGCCCTGCCTTCTGTCTCTTTGCGATGTTTTCTTTCCCGGCTTTTAGCAAACAGCATCATTTGTCCTCCTTGCTGGTAAAAAAGGGGACCGAATAATCAACCATGTGTTTTCCCTCGGAGGGGTGTTAGCAAAGGAACTAATTTGTTCCTGTTTGTCAAACACTTTGAAGACAGCACTGCACAGTACCTTGGTTTGTTGCTTTAAGCTGTTACAAACAAGGGCAGAAATTTCTTATCCGGCACGGATTAGAGAAGGGCTTGCTTTGTGTTGGGTGGTGGTAGTGGGGTTTCTCTCCCGCCCAACCCAGAAGAAGCTCTGAACAGTCTCCCAGGCAAACACAGAAAGGCCTTTTCATTTATAGAATTTGTTAAACTCTTTCTGTTACAACTTGTCACAAGATCTCAGGGTAGCATACAGGTAAAAGCAGAAGGTTAAAACAATTTAAGCACAATAAAAATAATTTAAACAGACTGAAAACATATTGAACACATTAACAGGTTAAAATAGGTTTAAAGAAATAAAGCCACGTGCATGAGCATTTTGAGATAAATCAGTGAGGACCAAAGGTTTTAATTAGTAGCCATGTGTTTACCCTGGCACCCAAGTGCAGAGAGTTTTCAGGGGCAGGGCACTCGACGGTCCATTCAGTCACGGAATCCTGGAGCTGGAAGACAGCCCCCCAGGGCCGCCCAGCCCGGCCCCCTTCTGCCACGCAGGAGGGCACCATACAGGGCACGCCCTTGGACCGATGGCCACCCAGCCTGTCCTGAAAACCCGCCCAAGAAGGAGTCTCCACCACGCTTCACTAAGGCAGCAATAGATTCCACGGTTGAATTTCTCTTACCATCAGGAAGATCTCTTTCCCTATAGCTTGAATCCCTTGTTCTGTGTCCTCCTCTCCGGATCTTGCTCCATCCCCCGTATGTCATCCCTTCCAATATTTAAACATAGCTATCGTGTTGCCTCTTCGCCTTCTCTTCTCCAGGCTAAACCTACCCAGCTCCCTAAGCTGCTCCTCAGAGGGCTTCGTGGTTTCCAGGCCTTCTACCGTTTTGGTTGCCCTCCTCTGGATAGGTTCCATCTTGTCAACGTTCTTCTTGAACTGTGGTGCCCGAAACTGGACACTGGATTCCGGGTGAGGTCTGCCGAAAGTGTAGTTCTTGGCCCTGGATTAGCCCGGCTTTTCCCCTGGCTGTTCCCTTGGACTACGGGGGTATTCCCCGGGCACTTGCCACCCTTACGCAGGACAGGAGCCTGCCCCAGTCCCGTGATTTTCAGGGGAAGCCGTTCCCTCAGCGCCACCGCCTTGGCCGGCGTGTTTGGTGAGGGTGCGAGAGGGAGGGCCTTTTCCGCGGCTCCCCCCAGGCTGTGGAAGTCCCTTCTGTAGGAGGCGAGGCCGGCTGGGACCCTCTCTGCGTTCCTTCTGCCAACAGACAGAGACTTTTTTATCCAGGCACGGCTCGAGCTGCTCTCCCTTCTTCTCACTCTCCCTTTCTCATTAAGTTTTAAAATGCTTTTAAAGTATGCTAATGCACTGCCTGGTTTTAATTGTTATTTAATTGGTTTTTAATTGTTCTCTAACGTTATAAATGATGGGGTTTAAGTTATATTTTGTTTCAATATGTTGTATGCTACCTCGGAGTCCTCCACTGGAAGACAAGCAGGGTAGAAATTATATAAATAAACATGACACTTGGACGTGACTCTTGGCCTCTCCCGCACATGTTTCTTTATGACAGAGGCTTATCTCTCTCCTGTAAAAATCACAATGGCAGCAAAAACTTTGCTCATTTATAGCATGTCATATTTTGTATGGGATTTTGTTAATTTACGCTGTCTTCTTGTTCTTTGGAAATGTTCCCTGTGATACAACCGGTCACCTAAGCTTGGGGCAGGAGGGAAGCTGAGCTTTCCAATTGCAATGGAGTCTATCTCTTTGCACAGAAGGCAAATCACATTTACTAGTGTGTTATTAGATAGCTCACTGCACAAGCTGTGGTCTGTTTTTTCCAACTTCTCTTTTGTAATAACAGGATTGAACATATGATCAAAGTGGGGTCCTTGGTCATGCCCCTAAGAGATCACAGAATCATAGCATTAGAAGAGACCACAAGGGCTATCCGGTCCACCCCCTGAATAAATAAATACATGTGCACATACCTGGATAACTCCTGCTGCCTATCGTCAAAGGAACTAAGGACCTAGTCAAAAATGCCATCCTAAAATGTCAAGGCATCCATCGCAAACAAGCTGAGTACTAGTGAAGCTTCCTGATTAGTTTTACAGGGTGTGTCTGGCTGCTTCTGGCTGCCTGGACTTCACCTGTGCTCTTCCTTTTTTAAAAATACCAATCATGGAGCAGGAGGTGGAGCAGCCAGGGTTGCGTAAAAGGTATTGTTGTAGTTCGAATGTGAGAAGGCAAAATGCGGGAACAAATGCCGCCAAAGCACAAACGCAGTGATGTTGTGCAACAGCGCACTGCCTTCCGCCGCCTTTCTGAGCGCAGGAGAAGCACTTTTCAAGCAGAATAAACTGAAACAACTGACTAGAGCTGTCGGCACCAGAGTCACGAAAGGCTACAGGTCTGCACGTTTGGGCCTAAATATCCTAAAGGCACCAGATCCCGCCTGATCTTGGAAGCTAAGCAGGGTCAGCCTTGGTTAATACTCAGATGGGAGACTGCCAATGGAAACCAGGTGCTGTGGGCTCTTTTTCAGAGGAAGGAACTGGCAAAGGCAGCTTTGGGGATTCCTGGCCTAAGAAAACCCTGTGAAAAATTCATGGGGTTGCCATAAGTTGACAGGCAACCTGAAAGCATGTGCAGACACACACACTCACGCACTGCATGTTTGGTTTTGGATGTTACAGCGAGAGGATTTTCATGCAAACTGAGAGCTCAGTCCCCGCCTTGCCCTCCCACCCACCCACCCGGATCAGTTACAGAGCAAAAGCGACAAAAGGAATAAAAGAAGGCCATAAAATTTCATTTCTCCCTTGGAGCCATAAAGTCTCTTAAAGTCACTGCATATGAAGCTGCCACACTTACAGAATTGCTTAGGCAGACACGGACTGAATGCATCTGTTGCACAATGGCCAAAAAATCAACTGTGTATGAGAACTTAGGTATGTCAATAACACCAGGAGAATCTTGTCTCTCAACATGATTTCCTGCTTGTATGTACGTGCACAGCCACAGTGGAGGAATGGTTTGAGCACTGGACTATGACTCTGGGAGACCAGCGTTAAAGTCCTGGCTCATCCATGGAAACCCACCGGGTGACTTTGGCAATGTCGCTCTATCCCTGTCTAAAAGGAAGGCTGTGGTCACAAACCTCTGAGTAACTCTATTCAAAAACGCCCTATGAAAGCATAGCCACCGGCTGGCAGGTCTCAACAAAAACAGCAAACATGTATCTATAGCAGAGGTGGGAATTATGCAGCTCTCATGGAATCCTAGAGTTGGGAGAGACTCCAAGGGCCATGCAGTCCACCCCATTCTGCCATTTAGGAATACATAATCCAAGCACTCTCTTTGACAGACGGCCACCTAGCCTCTCTTTAAAAATTGCCAAAGAAGGAGACTCCACCACACTCCCGGGCAGCAGCGTGTTCCATGGTTGAACTGCTCCTACCCCCAGGAAGTTCTTCCTCAGGTTTAGGTAGCTTAGTACTTTTCCTGTGCTTTGAACCCATTGCTCCATGTTCTAGTGCCTGGAGCAGTAGAAAACAAGCTTTTCCCATCTTCCATACAACATCCTATCAAATATTGAAACGTGACTAACATGTCTCCCCTTAGCCTCCTCTTCTCCAGGCTAAATGTACCCGGCTCCCAAAGCTGCTCCTCAGAGGGCTTCATGGTTTTCTGGCCTTTGACCATGTTGGTTGCCCTCCTCTGGAGACCTTGCAGCTTCTCAATATCCTTCTTGAATTGGGGTGCCCAGAACTGGACACTGGTTTCCTCCAGGTGAGCCCTCCGCTGCAATATCCCATCTGCCCTCTCAGTGGCCCTGTTGATGGAGAGGAATGCTAAGGTCTTTAGTCCGACAACCAGCGTCTGCAGAGCTGCAGGTTTTGCAGCCCTGACTTAGAGTTTCCTTAAGACTGCGGCTTCCTATAACCTGCGAGGACGCAGCAGTGGTGGCTACAAGAAACTGCTTTGTCTCTACTTGGCTGTCTCTGTGTATTTCTTCAGCTGTCTTGGTTAATCTGGGACATAAATGGCAGAAGGGGTTTGAGCCACGTGCCAGCTGGTTCCGGTTCCGAAGGCAGAATTAGGGGCACCGTGCCACACGAAAAGCACAGCTGTGTATGATCAGTGGCTGGACACCATAACACAGGTCTGGAGGCTGGGCAGGTGGGTTTGGGAGGCCGCTTTTTGTGTGCAGGGGAGGTGGACAAGAGACTTGGGGAGAAATGGAGTTTGGCTGCTGAAAACACCGCATTTTAATTCCAGTTTCACTTTAATGTGCAAGTTCCCTCTGATAAACTCTGACCCACTTTCAGCCTATCCATTATTCATCCGGCGGTCTCTGAAACAAACAGCTTTTGACTTGAGCCGCTGCATTCTCTTTTCCTGAAGTCAAAACTCAAATATGCCAGAGAAGCCCAGTAAGAAAGCTGGAGCCATAGCAGACGGCTGCCACGGTGCTTGTGCCTTTGGACTGGGACAGATCCAGCCTGGTGAAGACTGGCTGGTGAGAGGTGAGGATGACCGCTCTCGGCCCAGTCTGACCGGTGTATCTGCAGCCAGGGTGAGGCCAGGGGATGCCTCTGGGCCCATGGTGAACAGGGCTGCATAATGGGCATAAAGCAGCTGACTGCATAGTATGCCCTCCAATGTATTACCCTGATTTCTGGGGTCCCGTGGGGGACACCTCAATGTACTCCACGTGATGGGGAATGGAAACTAACCAAAGCACGAGCAATAGCAATGCGAGAGGCAGGGTAACCTAGCGGGGTCTTTTTGCCTGGTTTTTACGGGGTCAGGCCAAGCCAAAAACCAAACAAAGATGTCCAGTAAAATGATTTTACTGAATGTAAGTCTCATGCACCAAAGCAATCAATCACACACCCACTCAAGACCTATTAAGAAGCAAAAGAGAGGAAACTGGTTAGGCGGAATATTGAAGGGGTTGTAGCTGGGATAATACTGCACCCTTTCCTGAAGTCCTGGGTCCGGGAAAAACAGCAAAGAAGTAGAGCTCAGCACGGAGAGGGCTGAGGGGACTACTCGACTAATGGAGAAATGGTCTGCTGGTATGACCGGGAGTGATCCAAAGAAACTCTCAAAAACTGGGACTGTTTGTAGGAGAAAAGGTACCTGGAGGGCTAATCCTTTCCCGGGGAGAACGATGGGTGTTGCTACGGAAAAGAAACTCCACGATGGCAACTCCTTTTGCATGATGAGATCACAAGGTGTTGCCAAAGTTTCAGGAGCTTGAATTGCGTTGGGTTGTGGTGTGAATTTATGTAGATGGTCCTTGCCTGATGGGATTTTATTGCTATTGGTGCCTGGGGAAAAGACACTAATCTCCTCAAGTTGACTCCTCAGTGGCTGAGGACCTTTTGTCTACTGTGGGTTTGCACAGCTTGAGGTCTCCTGGGGCTACGTGACTGGGGATTTTACTGGCCTGACCTGGTTTTCGATGGTTCGACCATTGCTGCCTACGTGCTCATCCGGGCGACCTCTCAGACACTTTGAATCACATTTTAATATCAAAATTGTAGACCCCGGGACAGGGTTTACCAGTGAGGTAACAAGCGGTCCCAATTTAGCAGGTACAATCCCGGTGAATCCTCTGTTGTCCCACTTTTTAAATGCTTTCAAACTGTCCTGGTTTCTCTCTCCTCCTCCTACTTTTGACCTTTGCCCTCAGCTTGCTTCAGTTGCTGCAAACTGAGTTCCAAGTACAAAAGTATTTTACACTCATGTTGCCATAACTTATACCCCACCCACCCTGGAGGACGTGCAATTTTCATAACTGGACATATTTATGGCTGAAAAACATGATCAGAGGCAGGCTGAGCAGAAAGTGCTTTGCCAGGTCAAGCTGAGCTGAGATATAAGTTCTAAGTTCAGAAAGTATTAAGTGGGAAACCTGGACACGAATGGCTTTACGCTAATTTCTTCAACACCCTCAGGCTCCGTGGACTCCTGAATACAATGGAAGGCCAAACTGCCCGTGAAGCAATCAGAGACCGTTCTGTAATCCTGCTCTGTGGAAATCTTCCCTATACCCACTGCCCATCCAGACATTAAGAGATTGTCATGACTCCCATCAATACTTTGTCAGTCAGAGTTAAGGCCATCAGCCCATTCTGGACTCCCTTGTCAGTCCAATAAGAAAGCCATTACCACTTTGTCCATGTACTCTCCTTCAGGCCAGGAAATAGGGTATAAAAATCCTAGCTCCAACCTCAGTACTTTGCAGTACTCAGTACTCGGACATAACACATGGTGCCAAGACCTCCATCCATTCTTGTTCCCTCAGACACCGCTTTGACCTTCTTCTCCTCCTTGTCCTTCTTCTTCTGGACCAGGAGCTATTACCCTCTTCGCCCCGAATCTCTCTCTATCCAACCTTTCTTGCCTCACTTTCTGATAGCCTCGTATGGTTCTTGAGAGTGTCTGATTTCTTGTGTGTTTGTTGTTTTGTTGTATATCTGTTATTGTTGTGTGTTCGTTATTGTTAAATCCAAATAAAATACTTTAACTTCTAACTGGAATCCTCTCTACAGTTAGTATTGTTATACACAGATGAAAAGATCTGCAGGCCTCCTCTGAGCTATAATTTCCCAAATTCTGGCATTGCAGGTGGACCCAACGTTCCCCTGACCTCTTAGGGGGTGGGAGAGGATGGGGTGGAATCTTATCTTTCCCAATAAACTCAGCAAAAGGAGACTGCTGCGGCCTTTCCCAGCTAGTCTGTTCCTCCTCATTAATAACTTTTTGCCATTTTGATGATCCTCTGATACTGCCTGGCCACACGTGTCCTGATTTTCATTTGCGAAACGTTGCAGGTTCCGATAGCACCTACAGCTTCCGATCATTTCTGGCAGAGACTGAACCTGGAGGCCTCTGTATGCCAGGCAGGTACTCCGCCACAGAGCTGACTGTTGTCAGAGGGTAATCCAGGAAAACAAGGAGGGCTGCGGATCAGAAGCACCTTCTGGAGAGAGGATTAAGAACCCAGAGCATAGAATTTCAGCAGAAAGCTTTGAGGAAATAATACTTTATCCCTGCAGGGAGAGTCAAAGGATTGAAATGCCACAAGTTCTAAAGGAGAAGGGGATAAGGATGGAGAATCTCCCGGGCTGCTTGTCTGGCACGTAGAAACGCCACTGCCTCAGCGTCACAGGCTCTGCAGTGTTGGGGGGAACATCACGTCGCGCCCAGAATCCTTGTGGTGTCTTACAGATATGCAAGTTCCTTTACGGGGGCTGTTGGACATTTTTATCTGGTGTGAGTACTCACCTGGAGGGATACTGTTCTGGGTACCACAGTTCAAGAAGGATATTGACCAGCTGGAACGTGTCCAGAGGAAGGCAATCAAAATGGTTTTGGAAACCATGGAGCCCTATGAGGAGCAGCTTAGGGAGCTGAGTATGTTTAGCCTAGAGAACAGAAGGTCAAGAGGGGATGTAATAGCTATGCTTAAATATTTCAAAGGGCATCATATGGAAGGTGGAACAAACTTGTTTTCAGCTGCTCCAGAGACTCAGACATGGAGCAAGGGGTTCAAGCTATAGGAAAAGAGATTCCACGTAAACATTAGGAGGAACTTTCTGATGGTGAGAGCTGTTCTGCAATGAAATACTCTTGCTGCCTACCAGGGTGATGGAATCTACTTCTTTGGAGGTTTTTAAAGGGAAGCTGGATGGCCAGCTGTCAAAGAGAGTGCTTGAATCATGTCTTCCTGCCCGGCAAAAGGATTTGATGGTCCAACTCTAGGGTTCTAGGATTTCATGTGAGAAGCCTGCATTCAGTTCACAGACACACCAACAAAGCTGCGTCTGCCTTGCTATTGTACACGGATCCACGTTGTGCGTAGATATGCACATGCATTTGTTTCTGCATGCAGTTGCACACTGGAGTGGCTTGGATCAGTGGCGCAATGAGAAGGCTGTGTAGCACGTTGACAGCATAACACTGCACGCAGGATTGATGCTCCGCAGCCTTGATGTATGCTCTTGGCCCGTGTTCCCTCTTAGAAAGCTGGGATGCCAAGCCTGCTTTGTAGCTCTTTAAACCCTTTTAGAAACTGCCAAGAGAAGGAAAATCCCACAAAATGGCAGGACGCCTCCTTCTCTCCCTGCTCCTGTTAGCTTTCTGAAAGGCAGCTTTGCAAAATCCTGCAGGCGGTGGGCCTAGAGCTCCTCTTCCTGAGCCGCGGCCGAGAGGGCGAGAGGGCGAGAGCAGGTTCTCTTCCACAAGCTGCCAGGATTTCTGTGAGCGGGCTGGACGCGCGAGACCGCTCGTTCCGCAGGAGGCTGTGGGGCAAGCGAGGGGTCTGCCTTCGCGGCCGGCCTAACGCAGCTAACGAGGAGGCTTTCCCTCCCTTTGTCTCCTGGGCCCTTCGGAGAGGAACTACCGGAGGGGATTAACAGGCTGAAACAGAGCTGGGTGTTCGCAGGCCTCAAACCGACAGAGTATACCGATCCGTGGGCAGAAGCCCCGCTCCGTGCTAATGAGCTGGCAAGGCACGCCGTCTCCGTAATCCGCAATCCGCTCCGGAGCGGAGTGGCATCGCTGGGGTATTTGACAGGCATCGGCAACGGCTGAGCAAACAGAAAGAGGGAAAACAAGGAGCTTAGACGGTTAAGCCGGCCCGAGCGTACCTTCCACTGTTTGAAAAATCCCCAAAGGGTCTCCCGCCCCGCCCTGGGACACCGATTCCTCTTTCTCCGCCCACCCTTTCTGGCCGGTGCTGAAAAGAAGCAAGGAGGAAAAGAGGACGATGACGGGGAAACGTTTTAACAGCACAGCAATGGCATTACGGTCACGTACCCAAGTGCCTCTGAAAGCAACATCTCTTAAGAGCGGTCTCACAACCACATCACCAGCCTGAAGAATAAACAGTTTTCTAAAAATCAAATATCTTTCATCCTACCCTCCAACTGTTCTGATTTTGCAAGGTCAGTCCTGATGAATCCTCTCTTCTCCCACTTTTTCAGGTGCTCTTAAAATGCCCTGGTTTCTCTTTCTTGCTTCCACTTCCCGCTTTACCCTCAACTTACTTCCATTGCTGCAAAGTGGGTTCAAAGTGCAGAAGGAGTTTGCACTTACCTAACTCAGTGGGAGGGGAGGAGAGGAGAGGGCAGAATCCTGCCCTTCCCAGTAGATTCAGGCAAAAGCAAACTGTTGTGGTCTCTTCTAGCTTGTGTTTTCTTCCTTATTAATAATTTTCCTCTTCTTTATTTATTTTCTCAATTTTTTTTAACATCTTTTCTTTTTCCTAGCATGGGATTCCTGGCAGCCTACAACCATTTAAAAAGAGAATATAGGGGAAAAACAAACAGACAAACAAACAAACAAACTATTACTACAAAGGTTAAAACACAATTAAACATACTTCTGTTTTCTTAAAAAAACCACAGGTTACAAGCACATTTGAAACACAACAAAATAGAAACACAACACTCCTCCATTAAAAGCTCTATCTGCTGCAATATTTTTGTTGTTGTTGTGTTCTTTCAAGTCGTTTCTTAGTGACCCTAAGGCCCTCTCATGCAGTTTTCTAGGCAAAATTTGTTCAGGAGGGGTAGCCTTTGCTCTCCTCTGAGGCTGAGAGAGTGTGACTTGTCCAAGGTCACCCAGTGGGCCTTACATGACTGAGCAGGGATTCGATCGACTTGACTAGGTCTCCCAGAGTCCTAGTCCAATGCTCAAACCACCATGCTACACAACATCTTAAAAAGCAGGTGCCTCCCTAAACAGAAAGGTCTTTACCGGCTGCAGAAAGACAGAAGTGGGGGGGGATTGGATCTAAGGGAAGGAAGTTCCACAACTTGGGAGCAGCCACCAAAAAGGCCCTGTCTCCCAGGTCCTCACCAAACATGCCTGTGATGTTAGTTGGACCAAGAGAAAACTGTCCCCCACAGATCCTAAAGCTCGGACAGACTTCTTGGCCACAGTCTGATGTTCCCTGGCCACATTTATCCCAGTTTTCATCTGTGAAAGGCTGGAGGGTATGTGTCATACAAACCCTTCACTTTCCTGTTAGTCCTTGCCTTTCAGGAGATTGGGACCCCTAAGAGCAGAAGAAGGGAGAGGGGAGAGAAAAACCCATAACATCCTGCTACCAGCTTTTCCAGGGGCCAATGCAATCCAGCTCTGGACTCCTTAGGAGACCACGCCCTTGGAAACTTAAGGTGTTCTGGTAATACACTTGCTTCCCCGTATCCAGGGTTCTGTGTCCATGGATTCAAAAATACGTAAAAAAAAAAAAGAATCCAAAGAGCAAACCTTGTTTTTGCTGCACACTGAGCATCATGCAGAATTGTAGGCATATCTTACTGTAGCCTCCCACCATTTCACAGATCCTCAAGCTCTCTCCATTACTCGTTTGAGTTGTCCACCATTTTCTCTAAGGGATGCCATTTTACTGTGCCATTGTATATAATGGGAGTTGAGCATCTGTGGATTTTGGAACCAAAGCCCAGTGGATACTGAGGGCCCACTGTATCTCGTTGCTTTAGAAACAGACAAGGAATGCATGGGGTAAGGTAAATCTTCAACTATTTGAGCCTCACATACAAAGATGAATAACTGAAGTTTTCTTCCCACTGCAGGAGAACATGAGTATTCCTTTGCATGATTCTCCCTGTCTCCAGCCATCCCAACGTCCTGTACAAGAACTATTCTGTGAAGAAAAAAATTGCGTGAAAATATCTTTCAGTGCAGAAAACAGGTTTTCCACGATGGGGGAAAAACACTCATTTTTCTCCAAACAATGGTTCCTGCATGAACTTTGGGGAGATTTGACTGGCTGGAGAAAACTGTGCAAAATTGGTCTATTGTTCTTCCCAATGGGGTTTCTCTATTGCCAGAAAACCTGTTATGCAACCTGGGAACTAATATTTTCCTTATCACTAGTACAAAGTGGGATGTATGACTCAGACTTTGTGTCCCATCTATTTTTCAGCAAATCAGGGGCTCTTGGTCGCTCTGTTCTCCTTCAATTTTCTTTCTTTTCCCTCTCTTCCTCCCTGCTTTTTATACTTAGCAGACTTTGGGTGGAAAACAACATGCAAAATAATTTGCGCCTTTCCACAGGGTGTGGAAATGTAAAATCACACCTTTGCACATGCAAAAAGTCCTCCTTCTCCCTTCTTTTCGATTTGTGTCTCTTTTGTCATCGTTTATCGCTTTCAAAGGTAATGCAGTGACCGAAATCCTACTGCTAGGCTCATCTACAGCAGGCCTATTGAACATATAGGCTATTACTCTGGACTTAACAGTCAACGTTTGATGGTTGATTCGGTTATTAGGACTAACCAACAGGCTTCTGTTGGTTAGTCATTGCACACAGATAAAAAATAATTTAACATGGGGTGTCGGAGGAGATTTCTGAGGGTACTCTGGACTGTCTAAAAGACAACTAAATGGGTCCAAGAGCAAATTAAGCCTTAACTCTCCCCAGAAGCCAAGATGAATAAATTGAGACTGTTGTACTTTGGACAAATCATCAGATGATGTAAAAAACAATAAAGCTCGGTAAAAATAGAAGGCAGTAGGAAAAAGAAGACCTCATTAAAGGTGGAGAGACTCGGGCCCTTTCCGCACCTTACCTTTTTCCGGCGCTGGGGTGTGGGGATGGCGCGAGCAGCCTCCGGCGAGTCTCCCATCCCTGCCACTTCAGCTCCGCACGCGCTGCCTGCTCGCACGAGAGCCCCGTCTCTTCCTTCCGCAGCGCAGCCTGGGAGTTTCCAAGGCTGCTCTGGGGCAGGAAGCGCGACCGGCATGGCTCCGGAGGCTCCACGTGCCAGGTAAGTGTGGGGGGCCCCCGGGAGCAACGTACAATCGTGCATCATTTTCGGCTTCCAGCTGAAAATGAAAAGGTACGTGATTGGCGCCTGCTGGCCCCTGGAGCGTTGCGCGATTGTGAGTGCGTCGTGCCGATCGCTCCTCACAATTGCGCAACGCTCGAGGGGTCCTTTCGCATGGCAAATGCTGTGCGGAAAGGGCCTTAATCAAGGAAGTCACGGTTGCCCGGACTCTTCAAGACCCGGGCAGGGCTTTTGATAATAGGGTGACTTGGAGATCTTTTATTAATAGGGTTGCCATAAGTTGGAGCCAACTTGATGACGGTGAACAACGGAAAGTGAAATGCTGAAAATCATTTTCATATAGAGGTCTTTTATGTTGCTGTCTCCCTTGGTTACCTAGCCTGCACCCTTTTTTGGATGCTGAATTGTATTTCTGTGTGCTCAATTTAAGTTTTAACTACATGAGAAATTGGGGACCAAATTAAAAATTTCATTTGGGAGGCAGAATTCCTATTTGGAGAGACAATGCTCTCATTCCACACATCTCCCCTCCAACTGATTGGTTCAATTAAGGAAGATAAGTCTGCCCTGAGTTTTGAAAACTTCAGCAGTTGATAACAGAGTGTGTTGGAAGGCTCTTGTCCACTGGGTTGCCATTAGTCCAAGCTGACTTAACAACAAACAAATACCTAAGTACATTAATCCTTTTTTGAGGGTGGGGAATCCATCCCACCTGGCCAGATATCCTGTTGAGAAAAAGCAGTCCAGCTTGGTGACAATGATGCTAAGGCCTTTTCTGCAGACAAGTGTTGTCCCGTGATGGTGATGCAAGAAGATTGTGACTGTGATGACATGTCTGCATGACGTCGTCTTGGTCTTATCCTTCTCCTGTTGCCGACCGGTGCAATAGTGGGGCAAATCATTGACAGGTTTTCCCCATCAATGACCCCCTGATGGGCAACGCTCCTGCACTTACCTGCCCTGCAGAAGGCTTATAAGCACGGTGGAGGTGCTTCCTGCCCCAGTGCACCTAGGAAAGTGCCCGGCTGCACTGCGGAAGGAAGAGGCATGGCCCTCACGCTCTCTTCCACAGGGAGCCCGTCTGTTGCGGAGGGGAGAATTCCCGTTGCACTCCCTTCCCAGCAGAGGCGCTACTGGGATTGCAACTACAGGGGGACACGATAAGGTAAAGTGTGGCAAGGGCCTCACCTTCTGCAAAAGGAGAGCTCTAGTACCAACAGATTCTGCAGTAAATTTCTATATCGTTCCTAGTGCAGATGTCACCTTTGGAAAGTTGATGGCTTTCACATTCCAGGCCTGATCAAGAAACCCAAGCTCTTAAATATCCATCAAGAGAAAACATCTGCCACCCATCCTGGGCCATTAACCTGTGATTTCTCTAGTGAAAGGCACAGCTCCTGGTCACAGACCATTAAGGAACATTCTGGTCCATTAAACACATTGCCGTCCACCCCCCCCCACCCCCCCCAGCCTGGCTCACAGCGATGAGAGAGCAAACAGACTGCCATCTTCTGGGTTGTGCTTATTTTCACATTGATTTATTTTGTAAATTGTGAGCTGTGCATTTCCTCTTGTCGAGGGAGCTGGTTAATCAAGACAGCCTACCAACTGGAGGATAACGCTTCATGGATCTGATGGCACAGAGGTGGACAGATTTTGGAGGAAGCTTTGGCCATAACAAATGGATCTTCTTTATGGTAGCACTGGCCTCATTAAAAATCTTTACTAAGATTAAGCTGTTGGTGATATATTTGTAAGGTGACTGTTTCTGCAAAGCAACTGTGGCTGAGATCCTACATTGGGTTGCGTAGGACATATCTCCACCAGTGGAGGTTGGGTGGACATATCTTAGGGGTGCTTCAGTTGACCGTGTGTGAATTTCTTAGGGTTTTCTCAGGCAAGAAATCCTCAGAGGTGGTTCTGCCAGTTCCTTCCTCTGAAATAGAACCAACAGTACCTGGTATTCATTGGTGGTCTCCCATCCAAGTACTTACCAGGGCTGACCCTGCTGAGCTTCCAAGATCAGACAGGATCTGGTGCCTTAAGGGTATTTAGGCCTTTCACTGTATTGTATTTGCCTTCAAGTTGCCCATCGACTTATGATGACCCCATGAATTTCATGGGGTTTTCTTATGCAAGGAATCCTCAGAGCTGATTTTGCCAGTTCCTTCCCCTGAAATAGAGCCTACAGCACCTGGTATTCATTGGTGGTCTCCCATCCACTCTAGTTCAGAGTAACCAACAGGACTCCAGCCACGCAGTTGCACATTCTTGGACGGTGTATAACTATTCATCAGTATTTGCAAGGTATCACTTGGTTTGCTGAGACAGCAGAAACAGCCATTGTCTTTCCTTTGTTGCGCGAGAGGGCAATAAGGAGACCCGTTGGCCCACACACAATAGGTTCAACAGGCTTGGTGTTCAGTAGGAGGGTGCTTGGTGCAACCACTTTGTACGTACATAAGTGTAGATTCACACTTTGCAAGCTCAATGTAGGATTTGGGGCTTCTCTTCTGGAATGTTTTATGGCCTAGGTTTCCTTTGCAATGGATGCATGGAAAAAGAACATTATCAAGGGAAGAGGAGATGACTTTGGCCATTTCTGCACTATACTGTTATAGTGCTATTATTCCACTTTCAACATCCTATGGAGTCCTGAGGTTTGCAGTTTAAGGAGGGGCCTTTGAGGATGGCCTTTGAGGCCCCTCCCTAAACTGCACACCCCAGGACTCCATGGGATGTTGAAAGTGAAATAATAGCACTATAACAGTCTAGTGCGGAAACCGCCTTTGCGGGGTCACTTCCTTTACTCTCCACCCCACCTTCCGTCTGTCTCTTCCCGGCACTTACGGATGCATGGAAACCCAGCAGGTTAATGCAGATGGAGAGTGTGCTTTGCATTGTAGTCAAAAGCACAGATGAATGGATGGAAAAGCCCTTTGAATTCACGATAAACAACCAGGAGGAAAAAAAATTAAAGCTTGTCTGAAGTGCCATGAATCAGTCCAGCGCCTGTGAGCTTTCATTTTAAAGAAAGGGTTTCCGCTAAGCTCTCTGATTTCAAGTTCACATTTGTTGACCTCAATGTCACATAATTAACTGAGAAGTGTGTGTCACACGGCACAGAATGTTCTTCAGAAGAACGACGGTGCTCGCAGAGACCTCCCTGTGTGGCTCCATTTGATAAGGTGGCCCAGAAGCTGAGCCCTCCATGGTTCTGCCTTCAAAGGAGGCGCCTTCCCCACATGTTATAAGGACATGGCAGATTGCGGTGCCTCCCCTGCTCCACACACAGGCCTTTTCCTCACTACACTCTTATAGCGCGATGATTCCACTTTCACCGTCTTATGGAATCCTGGGGTTTGCAGTTTCGGGAGGGGCCAGCTGGCCCCTCCCAAAACTGCAAACCCCAGGATTCCATAGGATGTTAAAAGTGGAATCATCGTGCTATAAGAGTGTAGTGCGGAAAAGGCCACAGTATGGAGAAGGCGGAGAAGAAGGTTCTCTTCTGCTCACCATGGTAAGAACTTGGGAGTCATTCAACGAAGTCAGTGGGCAGGAGATCCTGGACAGGTGAAAGAGAGTGCATCTTCACACGGGAGAGAACTCACATTGAATTTGCTTCGATAAGGCTTTAAAGGGAGGTGAGAAGAAAATGAGGAGGAAGAGGAAGAAGAGAAGGCTATTGATCTTGGTGGAAGCAACTGGCTATCATCAAAGCGAGCGTGCCTTTGACTTGAATTTGCAGGGGGAAACCTCCCATGCTGTTCTAAGTTGGAACAGGCTCCAGGTCCAGATCTCCACAAGACTTCATCTGGTACCCAAAACTTTTTATTACAGTTATGGGGAGCTTATTGTTAAAACAGCTTCACTGGCTACTGGCTCGTTTCCAGGCAAAATTCAAAGTGCTGGTCATGACCCATAAAGCTCTATACAGCTTAGGTCCAGACTATTAGAAAGACCACGTCTCCCCCCTAGTTTTAAGCTCTGCGAGTAAGGCTTTCTCTCGGGCCCACTACCATTCTAGACTCACCTGGCAAGGACGTGGGAAACAGGGCCTTCTCCGTGGCTGCTCCCACCCTCTGGAGCTCCCTTCCGTGGGAGGCCAGGTTGGCCCCCTCCCTGTTTCCTTTTCACCGACAGGCAAAGGCCTTTTTGTATAAGCAGGCTTTTAATGTGTAAGCAGGAGAGCTTCTTAAGGAGATGCTTTATTTATCTCTTTTTAACTTTTGTATGCCTTTTGAATGGGGATTTTAATAGTTTGCTAAAATTTCGTTGTTCAGTTTTTCAAAAAATTCTTTCTGGAATCTCTCTCGGATCCCACTCTGGGAGAACAACAGCATACAAAACACATACCTGCATGCACGCATACATCGCTGCTACCAGATAAGCTTTCTTGGAGGTAAGTACATGTGGCAGGTAGCTGACAGCCGAAGGAAGCATCTCAGCCCTTCAGCTGATGGGTTTCACGACCCGTCCCAAGAAGTGGTGGAACTGGGTCCCTGAACAAGGAGTTCCACCAACACCCTCTTCCAGAGTTGTGGGGCTGGATAATGGGGCCCCTAAGCCGGGATGCATCCCCCCCACACCAAGTGAGGCAGCTGGAAGGCGGATCCCTGGGGTTAAGTAGCACAGAACCAAATGAAGAAAATTGAGCCACATTGGGAGTTGTGTGAGTGTCGTACCAGCACTGGATCCAGGGGCACGAAAAGCAGATCTATGCATATTTGTGTGAGAAGTTTAAAAAAGATCTTGCAACACTTAGGCTAGCATTCTTTGGAGAAGTTACATCACTGTACAATAAACTGACTTGTGATCATGTTAAGTTGCATTTTGCCATTGCACAAGGTTTGCAATGTATGGACAAGCTGGAGCGTGTCCAGAGGAGGGCAACCAAAACGGTGAACGTTCTGGAAACCATTAAGCCCTACGAGGAGCAGCTTAGGGAGCTGCGGATGTTTAGTCTGCAGAAGAGAAGGTTAAGGGGGGACATGATAGCCAGGTTTAAATATTTGAAGGGATGTCATGTTGAGGAGACTAGGATAAGGAGCAATGGATTCAAACTACAGAAAAAGAGATTCCGCCTGAACCTCAGGAAGAACTTCCTGATGGTCAGAGCTGTCGGGAAGTAGAATCTGCTGCTGCCTCTGTGGAGTGTGGTGGAGTCTCCTTCTTTGGAGGTTTTTCAGCAGAGGCTGGATGGCCATCTGGTGGGAATGCTTTGATGGGTGTTCCTGCATAGCAGGGGTTGGACTGGATGGCCCCTGGGGTCTCTTCCAACTCTATGATTCTATGATTCTTAGGGTGGGCACGAAAGATAGTTATACCCTTGGGACCGTTTCACAAGGGGAGCCAGCAGCATGGCCTTTGCGTGGGTGTGTAACATGTCCTGATATGCAATGTGCACAACAGCCCCTGAGGTCCAGTGCATCCCAGTGCACGTGCAACATGTCATAGAATCACAGAATTCTAGAATCTTGGAGGTGGAAGAGGCCCCAAGGACCATCCATTCCAGCCCTAGTTTGCCATGCAAGAAGACCAGATCAAAACGCTCCTGACAGATGGCCATCCGGCTTCTCTTTGAAAACCTCCAAAGAAGAGGAGACTCCACCACACTCCACTGAGGGAGCAGCAGATTCCACTGTCAGGAAGTTCTTCCTAATATTTAGATGGAATCTCTTTTCCTGAAGCTTGAAGCCATCTTTCCATTGTGTCCTAGTCTCTGCAGTAGAAGAAAACAGGCTTGTGCCATCTTCCATATGACATCCCTTCAAACATTTAAACATGGCCATCGTGTTGCCTCTGAATCCTCTCTTCCCCAAGCTAAACGTACCCAGCTCCTTAAGCTGTTCCTCAAAGGATTACGTGGTCTCCAGGCCTTTGACCGTTTTGGTCACCCTCCTCTGGACACGTCTCATTGTGCAGTGGGAGCCCTCCTTGCCTAATAGGACAGCTTTCCCCCGTGCTCCATTGTGACGCATCACAATTCACTAGCATGGTTGCGTGGTGTGTCGACACTGTATCCCTGAAGTCATAAGTTGTGCACCGTAGCCTCTGATGTAGTATCTCTGCCATACATATTCAGTTGTCAATTTTTTTAAAAGGCTACTATGTTATGATCTGCTTTGCTTGGCTGGTTGCTCTTGAGGCTCCAAAGTAAGAAGAAACAAACAAACGCAGTAGCTCTCCAAAGCCCAAAGTCCGTTTGCTCCTGGATTTAAAGGATTTATTCACTTTAAACCACGACAAGATATTTATTCACTGCAAACTCTGTTAAAAAATAAAAATCAGAGGCAACCTACTTAGTGTTATAGTACAGTAGTGGAGAAGGTCTAAAAATACCTCCTTGGGCAACCTGGTCTCTCTGCCTGTTGAATATTAATTTTCATAAGATTCAGCTTTGCCCACTGTATGGTTCATGTGTGTATATCTATATAGATATATATATGGATATAAAAATATGTCTCCTGACGTTGTTCCTGGCTCTTTCAATTTCCTTCTCTCTCTTTTCTCAGGGCAGAGCCTGCCTGCTGTCTTGAAACCTTGCCCCGTACCTCCAGCAGATTTGAATCAGGATCCAACAGGGCTTCAGCTTAACTGGAAGCGACTGGTGTTTTGGAACACCTCTTTAAAACACACGCAAACCACTGAGTCACACAGGATAATCCCCATTAAAAATCAATCACTTGGGCAGGGTGATGCTAATTCTTGCCCCCTTTGAAGTGCCGTCAGGGTCTTTCTCCAGAGAACGGCCGGGAAGAGGCGGAGGCGGCCATTTTATGTCAAAAGGAAGCCGGGGAGGATGCTGAGAGGGGGAGCTTGGCGGGGGGGGGGGCTGGAGTGGAGTTCCTCCAGTTTCCATGGCAACTCGTCCGAATGAATACCTCCGTTGCAAAACTGATGGCCAGAATCAGAGAGATTCACGTCTTGCATCACAAAATGTCAAAGGAACAGATTAGAAGGAGGCACAACTCCCCCTTTTTCCTCTATCTATCTATCTATCTATCTATCTATCTATCTATCTATCTGAGATCTTGTCAGTGGACAATAAAATCAATTTACGACAATTTAGGATAAATAAGAGCGCAGCAATATTCAAAGGCTAAATATATATTAAATCGTTTATCTCTCATAACTTAAAACAATTTGAAATAACGCCGACTGTTTCGACTTGGTGCCAGAACGACCGCGGTGTTGGTGCCGAGTGGGCCTCCAGGGGGAGGGTATTCCATAACTGGGGGGCCGCGGCGGAGGAGCCCCCTTCCCACGCCCTCCCGCAACATACTCCCTCTACTGGTTGGGCAGCCCTTCCAACAAAAGCTCCCTCTGCAGGCAGGCAGCTACTGAGAGAGGCACCTCCTCAGACTTCAGGGTCCCGAGCCCTTTGAGGGTACGAGAGGGGAGGAGAGGGAGAGACGGTGCGGAAGGAACACAATGCATGCACATTGCCTAGGGAGGCACCTACGCAGTTGATTGTGCACCTGGTTGCACCAGACTGCCATTCAGCTCAAGCACTGCCTAGCACAATCAACGTGCAGTTCCCCGTCTGGAGATTTCTGCTTCGCAGCCCCAGGGCACCGTTTTCTCTTCCACGCTCTCGGTGTCCCTCTCTCTCCCCCTCTCTCTCTTTCTTCCTTCAGGGGATTCACAACTGACTCCCCTCTCCGCGAGCGGAAGCTCAGCTTCAGCTGTGGAGCCAAGAACGACTCCTCTGGAACAGGGCCGGGGCTCTTCAAATGGCTGTTCTCTGACCCAAGCAAATGAGAAAACATCATTAAGCACAGATGCTGGTGTTGGAGGGAAGGACGAACGCGAAAGGCTCTGTGCCTTAGCAAGCACACAAAGAAGGCCGAGAAGCTCTTTTTAAGGCATTGCGGAATTTTGCCCCTTTAGGAATGTCTCTGCATCAAATGGTTTCTATTCCCCCAAAGAACGTTCAATGGAAAAGACGGCCGGATTGTTGCACGTCCCTTTTCAAAAGCATTGCCCTTTGCGAGAACAGAGTTTTGCTTCCATTTTTAAAATCAAGAACAGGCCGTGTTAAAGTGACTTCTGCAAAAGACAAAGGGAAAAGGAAACCTTTCCTCTTTAACTTGTGCCCAGGTCCTGACCCATGCTCAGACGCGGCACAAAGCAGTACAACGGGATGAGCTGAGCTTAGGCTTTCTCCTGCTGCTTCGCTTTTTCCCTGACTTTTGGCCTCTGCAGAGTTTTGCTGCTCCCTCGCAGGGAAATGTCTGCAGCTGCAGCTCCTTGCTTTCCTCCTGCCGTGCTGAAGGGAGCATCCTGAGGAAAGGAGACACGCGCTTGAAGAGAAAAGGCCCTGAAGCCCCTACGAGAAAAGTGTGGCTTCTGGGTTAAGGCCGCTCTGCTTTTATTCTGACGCAAAGAGCTTCTCGGGGTGACAGAGGCCGCGGTCCAAGGAATCGCCTTCTGTAAGGACGGAAAGGATGCTCATTTTTATTTTAAAGTGGAAAGAAGGGGGAAAGGAAGGAATCGGGCAGCACACACCCTTCAGCGTTCCATGGATGCAAACCAGGCCCCGCGCGGCCAAGCGACCTCAGAGGCCGGTCAAGATGGCAAAAGCCGTGAAAGAGGAAGAAGGACCCACAGGACAGGAGAGACTGCGGAAGTTTGCTTTTGCCCGAGCCTCCTGGGAAGAGGAAGATTCTGCCCCCTTCTCTGCTTTTTCTCCCTTTGAGTTGAGTTCAAATGACTTTTGTCCCTTGAACTCAGTTGGCAAAAATGGGATTAAGCAGACCAAAGGGGGAAAGTGACAGTAGGAGAAAGAAATGGGACATTTTAAAAATAGCTGAAAAAATGGGATGGCAGAGGATGAACTGGGATTTCTTTTTCACCATCAAATTGACTTTAAGTTATTATCGCCCTGTAAATGAGAGACCCCTCAAAGCACCCTGCTCAGGTCTTGCCAATTCAAGGGAGCTGTGGCTTCCTTGAATGAATCAATCCACCCGTAGCACAATTTCCCTCTTTTCCTCCTGCCTCCCAGCTTACCCAGCGTTATTGTCCTTTCCGGTGTGCCACATCATTACATGGCACGGCCAAAGTACGACAGCCTCACTTTAGTCACAGAATCCTGGAATCCTAGAGTTGGACGAGATCGCAGGGGCCAGCCGGTTCAACCCCCTTCTACCATACACGGATGCATAATCGAAACTCTCCCAAGAGATGACCATCCAGCCTCTTTAAAAACTTCCAAGGAAGGAGGCTCTGCCACACTCCCAGGCAGCAGGCACCACTGTTGAACAGCTTGCATCATCAGGATGTTCTTCCTAATATTTAAGTGGAATATCTTTTCTGATGGTTTAAGCCATTGCTCCATGTCCTGGTCTCTGGAGCAAAAGAAATTAAGCTTGCTCCATCTTCTACATGACATCCAGTTTGCTTTAGGGTCATCATAAGTTGGAAATTGCTTGAAGGCACACAACAAAAATTATGATGCCTATCAGCAGTCTCTTCTCCAAGCCAAATATAGCCAGCTTCCCAGGTTGTTCCTCACAAGGCTTGCTTTCTGAACCTTTGATAATCGTGGCTTCCCTTCTCTGGACATGTTCCAGCTTATCAACATCCTTTTGAACTGTGGTGCCCAAAACTGGACGCAAGATTACTCCAGTTGAGTTCTGACCAAAGCTGAACAGAGTGGCACCAATACTTCCCTCAGTTGGGATATTGTATTCCTGTTGATGTAGCCTAGAATTGCATTGGCCTTTTTGGCTGCTGCATCACACTGTTGACTCGTGTTAAGTTTGTTGTCTACTAGGACCTCAGATCCTCTCCACATGCACTGATTTCCATCCTATATTTGTGCATTTCATCTTTCCTATAGTAGCTTAAATTTCCCTGCTGAAATTCAGTTTCATAGTTTTGGCCTACATGCGGTAAGGGCAACTGTTCTGTATTGCACACGTCTGATACCAAAGGCCCCAGGCCACTTCCGCTGAGAAGAGTTCATTTTTATGCCTGGCAGATTCTCTCTAACCTTGTCTCCCAAATCCAAGGTTGATATGTCCCATGCCAAATTAAATCGGAGATGTATGCAATAATGGGAAGGTTAGCATTCCATGGAAATTGCTGCTTTTCAGTTAAAGGAGCCATGGTTTGTTAAGTATGCAGAAATTACAGGGTCAGCGTAATTTTCCAAAATGAGGTGTGCTTAAGTATGTGTGTATGTGTGTGTGTGGTCCCCTCCTTTTTTTCCTGAGTGCTTCAATACTGTGTAGGAAAGAAACCCAAATGTAGCTGGGAGGGATTTCATTCACAGTTTGTTAACCCTCATATTTTGCTGAATGAATTTAACCTTATTGAGGTTGGACTGTGTGTAATGGCATGGATGCACGTACATTCTACAAAGCCCTTTTGTGTGTATGTAGGGGATTGATTCATTTGAATAAATTCAATCATTCCCTTAATCATGGTTGGTGTCTTATCCTGTTGGTGTCTTAGGCCATTTCCACACGAGTCTGTTATAGCGCGATGATTCCACTTTCAACCTCCTATGGAATCTTGGGGTTTGCAGTTTCGGGAGGGGCCAGCTGGCCCCTCCCGAAACTGCAAACCCCAGGATTCCATAGGAGGTTGAAAGTGGAATCATCGCACTATAACAGACTCGTGCAGAAATGGCCTTAGACATGGGTAAGTTCCCCTGCAGAAGTGGTTGGACATTTTTTGTGGAAATGGAGTTCTGAGTATGGAGCCCTTATCTATGGATGTGCACATGAATATACAAGAGCATTGCGCACAGTTGTGCAAAGGGGTGTAGCTGTGGGGGGTGGGCAAAATGAGAGCATTGTCCTCCACATAAGAATCCTACCCCTCTGCAACGAAATTTTCCTTCATTCCCCAAATTTCTAGCATTGCAGTAACTTAAAATTTTAGCCAGGCATTTAGAACCGCAGTTCAGGCATTCAAAATTTGATGAGGGAAGCAAAGTGACCAAGGGAACGAGGACACTGAAAATTTAAAAGTCTTCTAGTTATGAAAGATGTTCACGTCCCTCCATAGACTGCAAACCCTAGGATTCCATAGGATGTTGAAAGTGGAATAACAGCGCTATAACAGTCCAGTGCGGAAATGGCCTCAGTGTCTTGCTCTCTGTTAATTGCTGTCAAGTTGGCTTTGACTTCACAGGAGGTTTCAGGCAGATTGCTTTGTTCTCGTCAGGTTGACTTCAATTTATAGCAACTCATAAGTGACGTCCAAGCCACCCTTTGATCAACTGCCTGGCTCAGGTCTTGCAGATTCAGGGATGTGTCTTCGTCGATTGAGTCTGTGCATCTGTAACGTGATTTTCCTCTTTGCCTACTGCCTTCTTCCTTCCCAAGCATTATTGTCTTTTCCAGGGAGTCACTTCTTCTCATGACATGGCCAAAGTAGGACAGTCCTAGTGTAGTCCTCTTGGCTTTTAGAGGGAATAGAGGGAATTGATTTACTCTAAAATCCTTTTATTTGCCTTTTTAGCAGTCCTGGGGATCTGTGGAACTCTTCTCCAGAGCTACATTTCAGATGAGCAGATTATTTTCCTATCATGTTTCTTTGCAGTCCTGCTCTCATAACCATACGTAGAAACTGGAAATACAATGGCACGGACAATCCTAACTCGAGTATTTAATGATATATCTTGACACTTCAGGCTCTTGTCTCACCCTTCTCCCCCTCTTTTCAAATGCCATCAAATCCACTTTGACTCATGGTGACCCTCTGGATGAGAAATCCCCAAGTCACCCTCTCCCCAACGGCCCTGCTCCGCTCTGGCAGATTCAGGGCTGTGGATTTTAGGACTGAGTCTGTCCGCCTGTTGTGTGGTCTTCCTCTTTTCCAACCACCTTCTACCTTACCAAGTTTTACAGGCTTTTCCAGTGAGTCATATTGTCTCATGATATGGCCAAAGTACGACAGCCTCAGTTTAGTCATCTTGGGAAAGTTCAGGCTTGATTTGCTCTTGGACCCATTCATTTGTCTTTTTAGCAATTCACAGTATCAGTAGAACATTCCATTTTACCCGAACTGGTTTTCTTCCTGCCATCTTTCTTCACTGTCCAGCTTCCAAAATCATACATAGACTCTCTGCAATGTAGAAATCTGAGACTTAATTCTTATTTGGAAGGGCAATGTCTTATTTTCCCCCTTCTCTGTTGCTACACTCCTGATTATGCGTAGATGGTTTTTTGTTTGTTTTCTGCAAGAAATTTTCTTCAGTGTTGGCCTCAGTAGAGCTTGGAATGGCTAATTTTTAAACTACAACTCTTCAAATGCTGAGGCAGCATGTAGTATCTGGGGGATTCTGGGAATTGTAGTCCAAGCTCTAAGTCTCACTGGGTACATTCCTGTGAAACCTAAGCCTTACCGTGGTAGTTTGCTCAAACCACGGTTAGCTGAAGCCCATGAGAAAATTAAACACTAATATGCTGGCTTTGCTTGAACAATCTATAGTAATCGGGAGGCCCAATTCCCCAAATACGGATATCACAGAAGGAACTGTGGAGAGGTCTTTGCCCAGGCTGATGCCCTCATAGATGAGCCCATGAGTGCCAGAGCATCCTCTTCCTCCTCTCACACCTCAGTTAAGAAAGGCTTCAACAAGTCATGGGACAGCTTGTCTGCTGGTGTCTTAGGCATGCCTAAATTCCCCTCTGGAAGTGGGTGGACACATCTTTCTTGCAAAGAAGCTAGTAAAATGTGGGCTGGACAGGGCTGCTGTCAGGTGGATCTGTAACTGGTTGACTGACCGTTCCCAGAGGGTGCTCACCCATGGCTGCTTTTCATCCTGGAGAGAAGTGACCAGCGGGGTGCCACAGGGGTCTGTCCTGGGCCCAGTGCTGTTCAGTATTTTCATCAATGACTTGGATGAAGGAATAGAGGGCATGCTCATCAAATTTGCAGATGACACCAAATTGGGAGGGGTTGCTAATACGCCAGAGGACAGGATCAACATTCAAAATGACCTGGACAGATTGGAGAGCTGGGCCAAAGCTAACAAAATGAAATTCAACAGAGAGAAGTGTAAGGTCCTACACTTAGGTAGAAAAAATGGAATGCAGAAATATAGGAAGGGGGACACGTGGCTGGATGGCAGTACATGTGAAAGGGATCTAGGAGTCCTAATAGACCACAAGCTGAACATGAGTCAGCAGTGTGATGCGGCAGCCAAGAAAGCCAATGCAATTCTCGGCTGCATCAATAGGAGTCTGGTGTCTAGATCGAGGGAGGTACCGGTACCACTCTACTCTGCTCTGGTTAGACCTCATCTTGAATCCTGTGTCCAGTTCTGGGCACCCCAATTCAAGAAGGACATGGTCAAGCTGGAGCAGGTCCAGAGGAGGGCGACCAAAATGGTGAGAGGCCTGGAAGCCAAGCCCTATGAGGATAGACTTAGAGAGCTGGGTATGTTCAGTCTGCAGAAGAGAAGGTTAAGAGGGGACATGATAGCCATGTTTAAATATTTGAAGGGATGCCATGTAGAGGAGGGAGAGGGCTTGTTTTCTACCGCTCCAGAGACCAGGACAAGGAGCAATGGATTCAAGCTGCAGGAAAGGAGATTCCACCTGAACCTCAGGAAGAACTTCGTGACGGTCAGGGCTGTCCGGCAGTGGAATCTGCTGCCTGGGAGTGTGGTGGGGTCTCCTTCCTTGGAGGTTTTTAAGCAGAGGCTGGATGGCCATCTGTCGGGAGTGCTTGAGGGTGTTCCTGCATGGCAGGGGGTTGGACTGGATGGCCCGTGTGGTCTCTTCCAACTCTACATTTCTATGATTCTATGATTCTATGCAAAATGGCTGCATCTAGTTCAAGGTCGTGGAAGTGGAGCTGTGCCTGCAGATACGCAAGGCTGTGCATTCAACAGGCACACACATTTAGTTGTTCATTCAGTCTCACTTTTGGGTGGACGATCAGTTTTGCAGCATTACCGCTGTTCACAAGGGTTGTGTGTCACCATCAGTGCACAGCTCCGCATGTGGAGATTTATGCTCCACCACTTTGATGTGAGATCCTGGTCATTTTACATTCACTTGTCTTAAAAGGAACTTTGAACCCTCTGCAAATCTGGAATCCTGCATGCAGTGTCGCCGTGTGTGCAGACGACCATGGTCATTTGGTTGCACATTCAGTTCAGGTATGCGTTCAAGCTGACGACATTGCCCTGTCACACAATCTGGTGCACATTCTCTGGAGAAGTCCTCCTCCGTTGAAGAGGGAGAAGAGGAGGGCCAGAAGGAAGACCCACAGCTGGAGCCCACCGAGGAGGCTGGCAGCCCTGTTGCGACAGAATCAGAGTCTCATCCACCCCAGGCAGGACCAGAAGGTTTGGAGAAGGAGACGGAGGCTCGATAGCTCCTTCTGCATCCAGAGCTAAAGGGCAGGGAACAGAAACGGCAGAGACATTCTTCCCTGCCTTAAATAAACTATGTTGATGAGGCCAACTGGGCTACTTTACTGCAGGCTTAGCCCATCAAAAGCCATTCTGGTGCGGCAGATAACAAATTCAAAGCCTCCTGGTAACCTAGAGTGATGTCCTCATGTTCCCCTAACCATTGGCTTGAATCTGGACTAATCTCTCCGGCAACTCTCTTCTTGGTTTTGGAGTCTCTTTGTTGGCTGTTACTGGAACACTGGCCAAAAGGGTCAGAGCCCCCACCCTCACATGCTATGCAGCGAGAGAGCAGGCTAGAAAAATTTATTGAATGCACACTAATTTTATATACTACGTTAAAAATACCAGGCAAACTTGTAAAGAATTCTACTGCACATGCTTGTCTTCATTACTTGCAAAGCTGAACTAAGGCCATTTCCGCACGAGGCTGTTATAGCGCTATGATTCCACTTTCAACATCCTATGGAATCCTGGGGTTTGCAGTTTGGGGAGGGGCGAAACTGCAAACCCCAGGATTCCATAGGATGTTGAAAGTGGAATCATAGCACTATAACAGCCTTGTGCGGAAATGGCTGAAGTTATCATGTCTGCTATTTCCCAAGCCAGCTGAAACAAGCTCAGCTCTTGCAGTCCCGTAGCTCCTCTATGTCCATTCTACAGACAAAGTCCATGGAAAGGACCAGAGACACAAAAAAGAATTGGGAGGCCTACAGAACGGCCTCACTCTGGCTCAGTGTTTAAAGCTCACAGTCTCTGGACTGTTTGCCGCTTCTCTGACTTTGAACTGCCTGAAACTTTTGTCTGCGCTTATGTGTCTACGGACATGTGTATTAACGTGGGACCGGCCTGGCTTTTCCCAGGTCAGATTTTGTGAGGTGGGAGTACACACTTTTGGGTGCTTGCCTGCTTAAAAGCAGAACACAATCCACATGCAGAGTTCTACACAGCCACATTATAAGATCTCAGCAGTTGTGTTCCCCTTGTGTGTTGTGGTGTGGTGTTTTTCAAGGAAGTACTCTTCCTTCTAATTTATTTTTAGCAGAGATTTTCTCTGTTTGCACAGCCACTGTGTAGACTTTACTGGATGGTTCCAAACTGTTTTTACAAAATACAATGCATTCATCCATACGTTCAATATACTACAATGGCCTGTAGGAAAAAAGAAACCTTGATTACAATTGCAATAATATAATTTAGGGTGAACCCTTCCTTGTAGCCTCTGCACCATAAATTCAATGGAAAAAGGTCTTATGTAGGTTTCCAGTTTCATGACTCGATAGGAGCGTAGTTTATTTAAAAAACAACAGCAAGAGACAAAATGAAATAGGTGGATGAAAAGTTAATGTTTCCACTGAACGGAAGATGTGACATGCATTATTTAGATTCCTGGAAAGCTCCAACATGGTAACAACTTGCATTTGTTAGAGGGCACTTAACAGAGGCAGATGATTTCCCTGAGTGGTCTCTGATAGGCTTTGTTTTATATTTATTTATTAAAATATTTATAACCCACCCTATATCTAAAGATCTCAGATAACGTTTCAATAAAATCAATTCAAATCAATGAATAATTAAAAAAAAGTTTCAAAAAGGTTGAAAATATATTAAATAGTTAATCAGATAAAACCAGAAGATTTAAAAAGGCTAAATCAATTTTAAATAATACAACCATCCCTTAGGAGGGGCGGCTTAGGGAGCTGGGTACGTTTAACCCGGAGAAGAGAAGGTTAAGAGGGGACACGGTAGCCATGTTTAATTATTTTAAGGGATGTCATATGGAAACCAGAGTGTTGCAGTGATTTGCGTGTTGGGCTGAGACCCTGGAGGGCAGGGTTTGATTCCTCGCTCAGCCACGGAAATGCACGGGGTGACCTTAAGAGCTTCACCTACTCTCAGCCCCAGAAAACCCGTGACGGGTTCTCGTTAGGGTTGTCGTAAGTCAGAAACAACTTGAAGGCACACAAAAACAACAGCATGAGGAAGAAGCCAAGATGACTAAACTGAGGCTGTCGTACTTTGGCCATATCACAGGAGGACACGAAAGAAAAGACAAAGATGCTTTGTAAGGCGGAAGGGAATAGGAAAAGAGGGAGACCTCATTACAGACGGATAGATTCGATCAAGGAAGCCACGGCTGCCCTGAGTCTGCAGGGCCCGAGCAGGGCCGTGGTGTAAGGGTCACCTGCAGGTCTCTTATATAGGTTGCTGTAAGTTGGTCAGCTTGATGACACTTAATGAAAACAAAACAATCAGTCTGAAATCTCCTGTGAGGTCTTGCTAGAGACAATAATCAAAAAGCAGGGGTGCTTTTAAGAAATTTGTCCAGTTCTGGGCATGATCGTGCAAGAAGGATGTGAACAAGCTGGAAAGTGGGAGGAGGGAGACCAAAATGGTCAAAGGCCAGGAAATCTTGAAGCCCTCTGAGGAGTGGCTTAGGGTGCGGCTGGGTAAGTTTAGCCTGGAGAAAAGAAGGTTACAAGGGAACGTGAGAGCCGTGTTTAAATATCTGAAAGGATGTCATATGTCAAGTTATGTCATTGAATACTAAAGTTAGGATTGTCCATGCTATTGTATCTCCAATTTCTATGTATGGTTATGAAAGCTGGACAGTAAAGAAAGCTGATAGGAAGAGAACCAACTCATTTGAAATGTGGTGCTAGAAGAGAGATCTGCAGATACCCTGGACTGTCAAAAGGAACCAAGCAGCAACCAGCCATCCAGCCATCCAGCCATCCAGCCATCCAGCCATCCAGCCATCCAGCCATCCAGCCATCCAGCCAACCAACCAACCAACCAACCAACCAACCAACCAACCAACCAAATGAATTGGGTTCTAGAGCAAATCAAGCCTGGACTCTCCCTAGAAGCCAAGATGACTAAGCTGAGACAGTTGTGCTCTGGCCATATCATGAGAAAACATGACTCACTAGAAAAGACAATCATGTTTGGCAAGGTGGAAGGTAGTAAGAAAAGAGGAAGACCACATTACAGGTAGATAGATTCAATCAAGGAAGCCACATCCCTGGATCTGCAAGACCTGAGCAGGACGGTTGAGAATAAGGTGACTCTCCATTTGTAGGGTCACCTTAAGCTGAAGTCAGTGTGATGGCGGTTAACAACAGCAACAACATATGGAAGATGGGGCAAGCTTGTTTTCTGCTGCTCCAGACACTAGACATGGGCCAATGGCTTCAAACTGGAGGAAAAGAGATTCCTCCTCAGCACAAGGAAGAACTTCCTGATAGTAAGAGCTGTTTGATGTCATCCTAAAATGACCCCAATATTGGCTCCAGTTGGGCACCATTGGCTGATATTCTGTGTTACCTGAAGTATATCAAGAAAGCCAAAGGTCAAGAAATGGACTCAGTTGGGACTCATGGGAGGAGGAGGAGGAGGAGAGCACCAAAAATTGTGCTGAATGCAATGTGTTTGTGCATCAGAAATCTGTGCTCCTTTCTTCCCTTCCTGTCTTCTCCTCCCCGCCCCCCCCACTTGCTGCTTCTTTTTTCTTCCAGAAGTCATTTTGAAAAACCCAGCACATCCCGAGAGTCATAACAAATATACTTATGTCCATTAACAATTGCCTGGAGCGTAGCGGAGAAACGGTGTAGATCCATCAGTCGCCCCCAGCGGAAAGGAAACCTGCTCTCTGCGATAACAAGCTTCTCCTTCAGCGTGTCGCGGGGGATGGCTGAACGAGCTCTTCTCCTGAAAGGGGCTTAATCTCCTTTCCCCACCAGCGCCCGGCTGCCTGCCGCCCCCACCCACCCACGGGGAGGCTGCCATTGTGGAGGGGCGCCGGAAGGACACGCTTTCGCAACAGGTTGTCAGGTTCTTTGTGCTGGCTGCGTCTCGGGGTGGCCCTGTTTGTCAACACGGATTTGGGATTTGTGTATATACATCTGGCATACATAGGAAGTCAGAAAAACATACGCTGCCTCCCCTGATAAGAACAGACTCAGCTGTGCTAGTGAGGAATTTTGGACATCTGAAACTTAGGCCATTTCCGCACTAGACTGTTATAGAGCTATTCTTCCACTTGCAACATCCTATGGAATCCTGGGGTTTGCAGTTTCGGGAGGGGCCGGCCGGCCCCTCCCGAAACTGCAAACCCCAGGATTCCGTAGGATGTTGCAAGTGGAAGAATAGCCCTATAACAGTCTAGTGAGGAAATGGCTTTAGGTTAGGTTTGACTGAGTCTCTCTTTACCACAATTTCTCTCGTGGAAGAACGGCTAGCAAGCAATGGCTAACAACAACACCACGATAATAGCAGTGCTGTGCAATGTGTTTTGGAAAGTTCCCTGCCCTGACGACCTTACAAACGGTGTGAAGGTGTCAGAGCAACATGATATTGCTGGTTCAGGATCAGTCTCACTGCATGACATTGTGGCTACTAAGCAGCTATTGCATTGCAATCCGTTTGAAATGTGCCCTTTTTCCGTGCTGAAAACAATCCCTTAATGACCCCCTTCCCTGCAACAATCCAGGTAGCTGTGGGAGTGCGGTTTCCTCATAGCGCTTCCTTCAGTAGCTGATCCAGTTGTGGGCGTGGGGTGGGCATTCCCAGGTGCTCCCTCCCTTAGCCAGTCCCATGGCCATCTCTGCCCAATAACCCCCAGACCACTTCTGGAGCTCCAGGGTGAACACGGAAGGAGAAGCAGAGAGAGGATCACGGTGTGGCAAGTTCAAAATCTATCTCCTCACCTTTTAAATTTTTATTTGATTTTCAATTTTTAACTTTTTAAATACAATTTTTAACGTTTTAGTGCAAAAATGCAATAGCGTTGTAGCATGGGAACATTGCATTGAAGGGACATTGCTTGATGATGCACTTCCATCATCGTACCTTCATGTCGTAGATTCATGATGTCCTTGCGTCCTTGCGTCATGAAGTTACAATGTTACTGCACTAGCACGGCATAAAACAAGGGCCCTTTTCGCACCTTACCTTTTACTGCTCGGCTCACGCACGAAGGCTTGGGAGGAACGCTGCCGCGTCCCTGCTGCTTCGGCTCCGCAGCCCCTTCCTCCTCACGCGAGCGCCCCACCTCTTCCGTTCGGAATGCAGCCTGGGAGTCAGAGGCTGCGCTGGGACAGGAAGCGCGACCAGCGCGGCTCAGGAGGCTTCGCATGGCAGGTAAGTGCATGCGAGGCCCCAGAGCGATGCACGGCCGCGCAGCGTTTTCGGCTTTCAGCCGAAAATGAAAAAATCCGTGCGCGGTCCACGTCAGGCCCTTGAGCGTCGCTTAAATGTGAGTGCGTCATGCAGACCGCTCCTCACATTTACGCGACGCTCAAGGGGCCCGTTCGCTTCAAAAACGCCGTGCAAAAAGGGCCAAAGACATGAAAAAAAAACAACCAAACCTGAGGTTTGAGGTAGGGAAAAGGCAGGGAAAAGGACTCACTGAGGACATTGTAATGTGGAAGGAAGAATGGTGTGAATAATGCTACTCATCTGCTGAAGTCGAAAGGGTGCGGTAGAGAGCATTCATAACCTGATACCATCATGGAAACGGCTACGCTGGGATTCAAATGGAACAGTGTGGTATTAAGGTATGGTGCAACGAGACCCTCAGATTCCTTTGAACAGAGCAGCAACACGTGTAGCGAGCGAACTCAACCGGATAGCTAGCCCAAGTACATTTTCCCTGCTTGCATTTTCTAGATCTGCACACAGATTCATGCTCCTGGGCTTCCTCATTTCCTCCTTGCTTTCTCTTTCTCTCTCTGAGGTCATTTCCTGTTTCTTCTTCTTCTTAGAATCATAGAGTGACAGAACGATAGAGCTGGAAGGGACAACAGGGGCCGTGCGCCTGTTCACCGTGCAGGAACCCCCGTCAGAGCACTCCTTGTGACAGATTCCGACCATCCAGCCTCTGCTTAAAAGCCCCCAAAGAAGGAGGAGACTCCACCGGGCTCTGAAGACTTCTTGGTTTGCGGGAGGCAGATTTGCACAAATGGAATCAGGCCTAAGGGCTTCCGTAACCAAGTTTAGAAACTTCTCCCCTCTCAGACCCCACAAGGGTCGTTCTCCCAACAACCACAGACTCAGCACTATTTTTATCCTGCAAGTAAAAATAGCCAAGCAAATAACTTTAAAGTGGCATCTTGGTGGTGTGAGCTTTCACTTTCTCCCCACCTGAATTCTTCTTAAGGTGTAACGAAGTTAGAAGAACATGGAAACCTGCATCATATTTGTAGTAGTTTAGTGGTTCTAATAAAATCTTACCCACGTTTGATTTCTCTCGCTGCCGCTGCTTCACTTTGTTTGTTTGCCTGCTCGTTTGTTTTATACTGTATAACCCTAGCAATATATTTCCTATCAATATGGAAGTCATGGAAAGGAGGAAGGGGAGAGGGGGGTGTTGAGGTGAGAGCGTACAGGTATTGTTGTTATTGTTTTTCATTATTGTTTCTATCCCAACTTTTTTCCCAGTTCAGGATTCCAAGCAGCTTACAACACATTAAAAAGCACACCATTAAATACTCACAAGGTACGAAAGTTAAGAAAAATTAAACAATCAGAACATACATCATTAAACACACACACACACACACACACACACACACATCCCACACATATATATATACCAGCTCAACAACAAGCAAGATCCGGGACGTCGTCTGGGTGAGGCAGGCCTTATGAAGTCAATCATCAAATGCCTGTTGGAATAGAAAAACCTTGCTCTGCCAAAAGAAATTAGGGAGGGTGCCCGTCTAGCTTCTCTGGGATGGGAGTTCCATAGAATCTGAGAGCGGCCACCCAGAAAGCCCTGTTCCCCGCCTTCCCATCCTGTGGGGGTGTGACGTAACACACGGTGCCCGGACCTCCGCTCGTTCTTGATACCCTCAGACACGCTCCGGTTTGACCTTCTGCTTCAGGACGGTAACTATCACCCTTTCCACCCCAAATCTCTCTCCATCCAACCTTTCTTGCCTCTCTTTCTCATAAGCCTTTTACAGTTCTTGAGAGTGTCTGATTTCTTCTTTTTTTAAAGAAATTGTTATTAGTTTCCAAAATACATAAAAGCATATGTAAACACAAATATATATATATATATATATATATATATATATATATATATATATATATGTATCATTATTATAATCCTTCTGTTCCGCCCCGCCGCTTCTATATATCAAAAATTATCCAGTCGAATCCTTCTTCTCCCTTATACATAGTCTTTCTCAAATACTCTGACAGATTTGATCCACAAACATTTACATGTTTACATGTTTAACCAAAGCATTACTCTAGCCCACGGCCATACCACCCTGAACAAGCCAGATCTCGTCTGATCTCGGAAGCTAAGCAGGGTCGGTTAGTACTCGGATGGGAGACTGTCTGATTTCTTGTGTGCTTGTTAGTTCCCAGTAAAATACTATGTTTAATTTTTAACTGGAGTCCTCTCTTCAGTTAGTACCGGTATACACAGTTAAAAGATCCGTCAATTACCCTCCTCTCATGAGCCTCCTTTGAGCTGTAATTCCCCCAATTTCTAAGAAGATACTGGCATTGTGGGTGGACCTCAAGGTCCCCCATCTCTTAGGGTAACAATAAGCCAGCGTGAAGAATCTCCAAGCAATGCATCTCTGTTCTTAACATAGGCCGTTTCCACACTAGACTGTTATAGTGCCGTTATTCCACTTCCGACTATCTATGGAATCCTGGGGTTTGCAGTTTAGGGAGGGGCCTTTGAGACCCCAGGATTCCATACGATGTTGAAAGTGGAATAATAGCGCTATCACGATCTAGTGCAGAAATGGCCATAGTGCCTGTGGACAAAAACTGTCGGCCGAGACGTAGGATGTCTTGCTCCTCCTGGTCAGAGATTCTTCCATCACATCCGCAGCTCCCTCACTGACTCCTTTTTCTCTCTCCTGCTCAAACACTCATGAATCTGATATTTATCTAGTGCATAGAGAAAAGGCCCTCTCTATTTTAATTTCAGCAAGAAAGGAGGAACCCCCCTCCGCTTCCTTCCCTTTTCCTCCAGCCAGCATTGCTCCCGCGTGAGATAACAAAACAACGAGTCTCCTGCTTCGTGTTCATTTTGTCCGTTTCTCGGGGTTGTCAGGAAATCCAATCATCTCTCATTCACACAGCGTGTTCCCTGGCTGCTCAGGAAGGGGCCAACCGCCTGGAGGGGCGGAACAGCTGGAAGTTTATTGCCAAGAGCCGGCAAAAGAGAGAACAAGAGTCTGATGAGGTCAGGGTCTTGGCTGCTCATGGAGAAGAAAGGAGAAGGCAATGGCAGCAGGCAGGCCCATCTCAGGGGGACGGTGAATCATCATTGAGTTTTAGTCTGAAGTTGCTTTGCTGAATTTGACCCTTCCCACCAAAGAAATCGGGTTTGGCGTTTGGGATTGCTCCCTTAAAGTTTAGACCGAGCCCCAGAGCGAATTTACCCCCCCCCCCGTGGCCCCGACAGCCATCCGCTCTCGCTGGAGAAAGGATGAACGAGGAGGTGGTGTTTCACGCAGGCCGATAAAACCACTCCAAGAGGTCTGTCTCTGGGCCTCTTTGTCTCTCTCTCTCTCATTCTCCACTGCTCTCAGCACGCTGTATTGTGTCTAGTTCTGGGCATCAGAGCTCAGGAAGGATATAGGCCAGCTGGAATGTGTCCAGAGGAGGGCAACCAAAACAGTGAAGGGTCTGGAAACCATGAGTGGCTTAGGGAGCTGGGCATGTTTAGCCTGGAGAAGAGAAGGGGAGGTGATGCACATATTTAAATACCTGAAGCAATGTCATATGAAAGATAGAACAAGTTTTTTTCCTGCTGTCCCAGAGACCAGGATATAGAGCAATGGCTTCAAACTTCAGGAAAAGAGGTGTCACTTGAACTTTAGGAAGACCCTCCTGAGGCTTAGAGAGTTTGCGAGTGGAATACGCTGCTGCTGCGGCAGGGTATGGTGGCTTCTCCTTCTGGCTGGATGTCCAGAATCTGTCAAAGGAGGGCTTTGATGGTGTCTTCCTACGTGGCAGGAAGGAAGGCCCTCGGGGTCTCCTCCAACTCCAGGATTCTATGAAATGAGCCCACAAAATGGGTTGTAGATTGTAGATTCAGGCTACACACAGGCTGGCGTCCCATTGGAGACATGTTACAAGCTTGGGAGCTCCAGTGGCCATAATGGTGAACAGTAAATGAGAACCTTCAGTCCCTTCGTGAAGAGAGACCTGGGGGAACTGTGGCTTTTGCCATAGCAAAGATGTCCCAAGCCTGGTGATTTTGGAGCACCCTTTCTGCCCAGCTTATCAATACCCTTCTCGAGACGCTGCAACCAGGATGGCAGATGGTGCCCCCAGAGAGAAATGTGGCTGGTCTCCACCAGGCTGTCACGTTCTGAAACGTGGCACGTTGGAGGGTCAGATTCTGTGAGTCCTCTCCGACAGTCGGAGAAGATGAAGGTTTTCTTCTGAAAGAAGAGGAGGAGGAGACTGTGGTCACGCCATTCAGGTGGATATCATCAGCGGAGGTTTGGCTGCACATCAGACTGCTGGAGGGAAATAAGTGCTTTTGCTGGAAGAATCGGGAGGGAACCCATTTCTGCTCTGCGGGATGATTTATTGAGATGAGTAACATGCTCATGTGGCATTAAAAACAAAAAATAAAGGCTTCACTTTTCTTCATAAATTAACCAGAGCATGGAAGGTTGCTTTGAAAAACTAATTTCCCCCGATTATTTTTTACAATATTGGAAAAGTAATCTGTTGCTATATTCATGTAGTTAACATGGCAGGGTATCTCCTTCTTCTGAAAGCTGCCACTACTTTGCATCTGCCCCTGTGCCTGCTTTAGGGGTGTAACCCTTCACTGTTTTTCTTCTCAAAGGAAGAAAATGAGTAATTTTAGCCATTTTCTTCTTGCTCTGAGAAAGTCTTTGAAATCTGTGCAGTTTTCAAAGGCTATTCACAGTTCAAGACTGACTTTGCAGCAAAAATCACAAGTGTTTGTTTAACGTAGGAAACAGCATTTTCTGCACAGAAATAGCCTGTATTTTCTGTATGGAATAGAATGCACAGAAAAATGCTGTTTTCTGCGAGACATATTATTTTCTCTGATCCAAACTATTTTCTATGCAGAATAACCATGTTCAAATTTTGCATAAAATAAGTTCTGAAGTCAGAATGTTTTCTTTACTCCAGGGTTTATTGTAGAATCATGGAAACATAGAGTTGGAAGAGACCCCAGGGGCCATTCAGTCCAACCCCCTGCTATGCAGGAATACACAATCAAAGCATTTCCAACAGATGGCCATCCAGCCTCTGCTTACAAACCTCCAAAGAAGGATGAGACTCCACGATACTCCCTTGAGGCAGCGTATTCCACTGCTGGACCATCTGACCATCTGACTGGCTCTGACCATCAGGAAATTCTTCCTGAGGTTCAGGTGGATTCTCCTTTCCTGCAGCTTGAATCCATTGCTCCTTGTCCTGGTCTCTGGAGCAGCAGAAAACAAACCCTCTCCTTCCTCTACATGGCATCCCTTCAAATATTTAAACATGGCTATCATGTCTCCTCTTAACCTTCTCTTCTGCAGACTAAACATACCCAGCTCCCTAAGCTGTTCTTCATAGGGCTTCATGGCTTCCAGACCCTTCACCATTTTAGTCTCCGTCCTCTGGACACGTTCCAGCTTGTCGACATCCTTCTTGAACTGAGGTGCCCAGAACGGGACACAGTATTCCAAATGAGGCCTAACCAATGCAGAATAAAGTGATACCATTACCTTTCTTGATCTAGACATCATACTTCTATTGATGCAGCCAAGAATCGCATTGGCTTTCTGTCGGGAGTGCTTTGAGGGTGTTCCTGCATGGCAGGGGGTTGGACTGGATGGCCCCTGGGGTCTCTTCCAACTCTACATTTCTATGATTCTATGATTCTATGATTCTTGGTTGCTGCATCGCCCTGCTGACTCATGTTCAGCTTGTGATCTACCAAGACTCCTAGATCCCTTTCACACGTACTGCTATCCAGCCATGTGTCCCCCATCCTATATTTGTGCATTCTATTTTTTCTGCCTAAGTGTAGGACATTACATTTCTCTCTGTTGAAATTCATTTTGTTCGCTTTGGCCCAGCTCTCCAATCTGTCAAGGTCATTTTGAATTTTGATCCACACTTGAGAAGCAGATTTTTTTAGCCATTAAAAAAGTATCTGCAACTTATGCTCCCCTTGGAGTCTATTTTCTTGTCCCCTTGGACAGTGTACTCACATCCAAAGAAGTGGATGTGCTCACAGCCGTGGTAAAAACTAAAACCAGTTAGTCTTAAAGGTGCTGCCACATTTCATTTTTTTTCACTCCACTTCGTGCTTTCTGTGCTGCAAGAAACTAACATGCCTACTTCTTTGAAAACTAGTAAAATAGTTTCACTCTTACAATTTACATTTCTTTTGAAATGAAACTTTGTTGCAGCTCTATTATGTCAGATAAGCAGGCTTCCCTTGCTTATCTGACGGGTTAGGGACCACAGCCCTGTCAGAAAGTGGAAATGGTTGAAAAGCAGAACCCATGTAAGGAACGTGACGGACTTATGGAGGCTGGCTTGGGACCAATTGCATGTGAGTGTGCTGCTTGCAAAGTTTCTCCTTCAACTTGGAACTTTTTTCCAGTAATGTAAACTTGGGTCAATTGACTTGGACTCAAGTTGGATTTAGGTCACTTCAATGGCCCTTTTTGCATGGCATTTTCCATGCGAAAGGGTGCCTGGATAATCACGCGATTGTGAGGAGTGATCCGCATGACGCGCTCGCAATCGCGCGAAGCTCCAAGGGCCGGCAGGTGCTGATCGCGCACCTTTTCATTTTCGGCTGGAAGCCGAAAATGGTGCATGATCGTGCATTGCTCCCGGGCCCCGCACACGCTTACCTGGTGTGCGGAGCCTCCGGAGCCACACCGGTCACGCTTCCTGCCCCAGCACAGCCGGGGAAACTCCCAGGGGAACAGTAAATATGTTAGGCAATTGGCTTGAGGAAGAAGGATCCTTCCTTCTAAAGCTCTTGAAGCTTCAGCAAAGGGGAGCGAGAAGGATCCTATTCCCCACTTCCAAAGCTGCAGATGGTAAAATTGCAAATGTGGAGGGTTGACTCTACTTAAATTAGGGATGGGCCAACCGAATCCTCAAATCTTTGGCAGGGATTCGAGATTCGGGAATCCGAAACCCTGTGCCAAAATAGGCAAACCGAATCTTTCGAATCCGCCACTCAAACAGTTTGTTGGAGACGGATGCCTGAAAACCTGGGAGACTGGGAAGCCTGAAAACTTGGGAGACCAGGATGCCTGAAAACTCAGGACCAGGACGGCATCCCGCTCCTCACGTGTTTCCCCACCCGGCGTGGGCACGGGTGATTGGCCGGCAGGGCGGCACAAAGCCTCGCACGCCCTGGAGGCCGCCATTTCTCCCTCCTGCTGCCAGTGCCCCGGTGCTGCCTCTCCCTGCTGCTCCCTCCCTCTGCAAGGGAATTTTGGGAGAGGGACTGGGAGGTGAGGGACAGAGGAGCAAAACTGAGCTTGTGTGGCGGTCTAGGAGCTTGTGGGTAAGTCCCAGGGGGCTCCAAAGACTGCAAAAAGGGCTTCAGGGGTTCCATGCCAGCCATGCCAGCCATACTTTCCCCTTCACCAACTTTCTTTGGTCAGTTCTGGGACTAAGATTGTCATGATGCCATTTCCTCCCTTAGTTTCTGTGTCTTGAACACATGAATACTTCAGTTAACCTGTTTTGAAGCTCCCTTTTAGAAAGTCTTTTTATGCTGCTCAACCCCTTGTTCTCTTTTTCCTCTGTCTAGCTGCATGTTTATAAGCAGCATTGCCATTGGAAAGGTTGCAAAGGAGAGCCGGAGAAAGAGAGACTTTTGGTCTTGTTTTGCAGCAGCATGTCTGTGGTAAACAATGAATGCAAAAAACTTGAGCTAGGAAAGAATGGGATTCTAATCTAGCTGACTCTATAGGAGGAGTGTGTGTTGCCTACAACAAAGGTGAACAATAGCTGCCTCCAGAATCGTTTATTGAACATGCATTAATCTGTATTATTTTTTGATTTGAGACTGAAGGGTAGGGCTTGGGAATTGTTCAGACAGGTCTAGAGATTTGACTTGAGTGTCCCTTGCAGGACTTGAGGGTAGAGAATTGACTGGACTAGAGCCTTGTTTGTGTGTATGCATGTGTGTGTGTGTGTGTGTGTGTGTGTTTAAGTGCTTTCTTTGTTGCAGGACTTGAGACTTGACTCTTGAGACCGCAGGGTGCAGAACTGAGATTGGACTAGAGGCTGTTTGTTTGTTTGTTTGTTTGAAGTGCCTTCCTTGTTGCAGGACTTGAGACTTGACTGGAAAGTACAGGCTTCTTGAGATTTCAAGGGCAGTTGAAAGATTCCTTTGCATAGCTCCCTTGCAAAGCTCTTTCATACACAATTCTGGGCTTTGTAGTTGGACAAGATGTCACAGCCTTCTCTGCCAAAGTTTGCTGGGGCATCATCAAACTACAAATCCCAGGATGCCAGAAGGAGCTAGGCAAAGAAAAGCCAGTTTTGACCTGGATTATCTCTGTACTGTAATATGTGGCCCTGTTTACACAGGCAGGAAAAGGTGGGACTAATCCACATTTTCCTGCCTGTGTAAAAAGGGCCTTCATGTCATTTTCAATCTGAGGAGATCCTGAGACAAAACTATGACAATCGTCCTGGCCAGATTTCTTCAGAGGGAGGTTTGCCTTTGCCTAGGCTTTTGCTAAGGCTGAGAGAGTGTGTCTTGCCCAAGATTATCCTTCTTTCCCTTGCTTTTTAAACCCTTTTTTAAAAAAGGATTCGAAAAATTCGAGATTCATAAGATTCGTGGATTCCCAGAACCTTCCAGGGATTCGGTTCTGGAAAATTCTGGATTTGTCCCATCCCTGATTTAAATTGTTAAAACTGACTTTATTCAACTCTGCATGTTTTGTATGTTTAGCATGCAGAAGAGAAGAGGGGACATGACAGCCATGTTTAAATATTTGAAGGGATGTCATGTAGAGGAGGGAGCAGGCTTGTTTTCCGCTGCTCCAGAGACTAGGACAAGGAGCAATGGATTCAAGCTGCAGGAAAGGAGATTCCACCTGAAACTCAGGAAGAACTTCCAGATGGTCAGAGCTGTCCGGCAGCGGAATCTGCTGCTGCCTCCATGGGGTGTGGTGGAGTCTCCTTCTTTCAAAGGGAGGGCTTTGATGTGGGTTCCTGCATAGCAGGAGGTCGGACTAGATGGCCCCTGGAGTCTCTTCCAACTCTATGATTCTATACCCAGAAATTCTGGAATATAGGTTGGGGTATAAATTTGGGTCCCCGACTTGAGACTTGACTTGACAGTATCTTGCAAGGACTGGAGACTCGACTTGAGACTCAAAGGTAGAGACTTGAGGCTTGACTTGAGATTTGAAGTAAAAGACTTAAGCGCATCACTCCTCCCCCCCCTTCACCTTGATTTGTAAGGAGTGTGTGTGCACATGTGCCAGTGGTCCCAACCTAGCCTCCGCAGGCAAGAAGAACTGCTGAAAATCTGCTGTTTTGATGCTTGCAAACTGCAGACAAGTTCCAGTACTTCACCAAGGGGTCCACTCTTTTTATAGGCAGGACTTGGGACTGTGTGTGTGAGCAGGTGGTCCCAAGTGAGCCGCTGTAGTCAAGAAGAAACTGTTGAAAGAGCGGACCCCTCGTTGAACTTGTCTGTAATTTGCAAGTGTTTGAACAGTGGGACATTAAAAAATGAGTTGTTGAAAAGTGGGTGGCTGCACTTGTAATGTGTTACTTCCAAGGCTGGAAATCAATTCACAGAAATGTCCCAGCGATGCCGAGAGTTTCGCTAACCGCTCTCAGGGGCGATGGTGGAAACATACGGACTTGAACGCCATTCTGGAAGCTGGAGGAAGAGAGGGGGTCCCTCCTCCCACGCAGCCCTGGGCACAGCAGGGCCTCATCCTGGGAGAAGAGCCAGCTGCCGGAAGAATTATGGAGCCGGCTACCCACCGTGACTACTACAGTACGGAACAAGCTCGGGCTTCAGCGCGTGAGTGCTGTTTTTCTCGGTAATATATGTACTGCACGGCGTTGGTGCTAAATAAGCGTGATATGTATTGATCTGGGTGTATAATTTATTTATATTTCTCTATAGGGGTGGGAGTGTTGGAACGGTCCTATATATTACAGCATGATAAAAGAGTATTATTCTGTAGCATATGCTGTTCGAAGCAACTCTCTCAATCTCTCTCCTTCTGGAAGAGACCTCTGTTTGCTATTGTGCTAATGCCCCAGCTAGAGCAAGGGAGCCAGAGCAGCGCAGCGGTTTGAGAGCCGGACAAGGGTTCTGGAGGCCAGGGTTTGAATCCCCGCTCGTCCATGGAAATCCACTGGGTCGCCTTGGCCAAGTCTCACACTTTCTCAGCCTCAGAGGAAGGCCATGGCAAAACTCCTCTGAATAGTGAATCTTGCCAAGAAAGCTCCGATGCCAGGTGCCGTAAGTCAGAAACCAGTTGGATGCACGCAACGACGACAACCAGTTTTAAAAATGTGTGGCTTAGAACGCAAGCTGTTTCTGTATGAGGACTTCAGGAGAGCAAGGTGCCCACTGTGAGCTGAATCCCAACCCATGTGGGACCATTAAACCAATGTGATTTACCTACACGCTGATTCTCCATTCAACAATTGAGGCATGAGAAGCCCTCTGAGGAGAGGCTTAGGGAGCTGGGGATGTTTAGCCTGGAGAAAAGAAGGTTGAGAGGTGATATGATAGCCATATTTAAATATTTGAAAGGATGTCATGTTGAAGATGGAGCAAGCTTGTTTTCTGCTGCTCCAGAGACTAGGTCATGGAGGAATGGATTCAAACTACAGGAAAAGTACAATGGATTCAAACTACAGGAAAAGAGATTCCACCTAGCATCCCTCCCACCCCCCCACCCCAACAAGGTAGCATTTTCTGCACAGGAAATAATCGCCAGCAGAATGCCTCTCCTTCTCCCCCAGGCAACCGATGTTCAGTAAAGTTGATTCGGCGGGGGAATTAGGACCATGGCCATAGTGTCGGAACTGTGACTAAGTAAACATGTACATGAAAGTTACCTAGGTTTACTCATTTCTAACTGTTCCATATTCACAACTGTTATTTAGGCAAAATTGTGAGACCGTTGCTACAACTGCAACTCCCAACCCCCTGTGCCTGCCAACTATCTTGACTGGCCGTCATCTGCACGGGGAGAAGGAGGTCCATTCTGCCCGGGATCAGAGGACAGGTGAATGATATTTCCATCAGGTCTGGGAGGGTTGCATCAGGAATGGTTACTTAGCTAAATAGACTTAACTAAGCAGCCGGTAGAGAATACTGGCCATTATTTCCTATATCCAAAATACCACTGTCTACATGGCTTCCTCTGCAAAACAGACCACCTGCAAACTTTTCACAGATCAAGTCCCAAAGTGTGAAGATTCTCATCAATCCCAGATCCTCCTTGTAAGCGTTTACCAGCATATGAGAAATGCAGTTTTTGACCGTTTTCTTAATATTTTTGAATATTCTTTTCTTTCCTCATGCCAAGAAACCGAGAGCTGGGCTTCTCCTGGGAGACTTATTGGAGGTGGGACTGGATCTAGCCATAGTATTCTCTCTGATGCATTTGGTGGGGAATCTCAAAGCGGCAACTTCCTCAGACATCCTCTGCCTGCTTATGTTTTGATTCAGAAACGAACACCATTTCCGCACGAGTCTGTTATAGTGCGATGATTCCACTTTCTACCTCCTATGGAATCCTGGGGTTTGCAGTTTCGGGAGGGGCCGGATTCCATAGGAGGTTGAAAGTGGAATCATCGCGCTATAACAGACTAGTGCGGAAATGGCCCAAGGCTGCAACTCCTTGCAGAAAGCTAAGGCCCTGACCCTGACAACACGAGCTAGGCAGCAAAGAGGAGTGTCTTTCAGGAGTCCATGACGGAGGCCCTGACCTTTCCCTCCTCTCTTTTTTGCTTCACATCACCCATCAGAGTTTGGTTCAGTCAAGGTGACTCAGAGAACACAAAGAAGAAGTCTTTCCTCCCACCCGTCCAGCTCACAACTGGCAAGTTTCTGCAAAGGAAAACAAGCCGCATTGTTTATGGGTTTAATTAAAATTTTGCATCTGAGAAAAACTTGCTAATCTGATTTGTGCTAGGACGCGGCTAAAGTGTTCACATCAATATATCTGGTTTTAAATATTTTATAGTGCCAGGGCTTAAAATATTCATGATGCAAGCAGAAATCAAAATCGAGGGGGAGGAGTCCCCGTGCTGGAAACTTTGCCGGTGATTAGAAGAAAGGAGGAGAAGTGAGGAAGCAGCCTGACTCCCATCTCATCAATCTGTCTCTCTCTGCCAGCCAGCTGGTGGGACTCCATCTTCACAAACAAACCACACTTGTCCTTCCCCACAAATTAAATGAAATGCTTCGCCGTGAGACACATGCTTCATCGCTGTTCCCTCCTGCGTGGCGTGTTTAAGGAGAGTTTCATTTATTGAACAACAGTTACTCAGAGATGCTAAGTGGCACGGATTCTGGCCCACCTCCTCCCCAGGGAGAAGGCAAGGCTCGCTCTGGGATGTGCAGCTCGCTTGGTGCAGCTCCTGAGTCCTTGACCCGGATCAGGGGCTGGAAGAGGCGGCTTGCCTGGCAAGGACTGACAGACCGATCGACTGGTTTTATTTGTACTCTGCCAATCTCCCAGCACAGCAGCCAGAGTGGATCCCAAGAAAACAAAGCAAAGTGCAACTTAAGAAAAACTATTGATACAAAAGTAAAAAATACAACTAAGCAAATAAATCTATTAAAAACTCAAAGTAAAAAACAGCTAATAATAAAAAAGATGACAGCAGACCACACCCCAGGAAAGGTCCTTCTGCCACGTGATTTTAAGAGCCAAAGGCCTGCTTAAATAGTTTGGTCCTTGTTGGTCGGTGGAAAGAGGGGAGAGAGGGAGTTCCGCCACCTGGGAGCAGCCACGGAGAAGCCCCTGTCTTACCAAATGTGCCTGCTGGGACTGAGAGAAAGCCTTGCTGCAGAGATCTTAAAACCCCAGCAGGTTCATACATGGAACTAGGACACTTCAGACCGTGTGGACCCAGGACCTCTCGGCTTTAAGGATCATGACCAGCACTTTGAATTCCACCCAGGAACAGACTGGTAGCCGGTGAGGCTGTTTCAAGAATGTGTCCCTGTAGCCAGCCCCAGTTAGCACCCTGGCCCAGGATTTTGGACTCACTGAAACAGGCCACTTCCACACTAGGCTGTTATAGCGCTTTGATTCCACTTTCAACCTCCTATGGAATCCTGGGGTTTGCAGTTTTGGGAGGGGCCATCTTGCTCCTCCCGAAACTGCAAACCCCAGGATTCCATAGGAGGTTGCAAGTGGAATCATAGCGCTACAACAGCCTAGCGCGGAAGTGGCCACAGTTTCCAAATTTCATCATAGTAATCCAAACAGGATATAATCAAGGTATGTTTCACCACGGCCAAATCTGCCAACTCTGCAACATCAGGGTTACTGTGTGGCTGGGTCAGGGCGATCCTGTTGAGAGCTGAGTGGTTTAGGTAACAGCAAGAACACAATTAAAGATCCAAATCCTGGCCCAGACCCTACACTGAGGAGCTGGAATGCTTGTGGAGCTGCGTAGCAGTTGCACAATACCACCTTGTTAGTGAATTGTAATGCTGCAAAAAAAATATACCACACAAATGTATATGTGTATCTACATGATCAGTGAGGAATGCCACCTGCAACTACGCACAGCACAAATGCACATCCATGCACAATATGCAACCTTCTACAGTTCCATCACACGCAAGTTCTGCTTTAGGATCCTGAAAATGAATGCAGCAGTTACCTACATTGGACAAAAATGGCTTTTGTAGAGGAACATACACACGCATAATATATCAACAGGATTTCAGCTTTTAATTCTGTGAAGGGAAGGGCAGAAGAATGGGGTGCTTAGACTTCCCTTCCTTCAAAAGTTCTTCTCTCCCCACAATTGCTTCCCCCCTTGATATTTTTGATCTCATACCCCAGTTAGAAGAAAATATTGTGTGCGTATGCGTTCCTCTGTTTGTGTACCTACATTTGTATGTATGTGTGTGAGATAGAGTTCTTGAACCAAAAGTTGTGCTTGGAGAAGACATTAAGCACCCACAGTTTTCATCCTGTTGAACCTGCACTATGACGACCATCCTTTGCTGCTTTACGGCTGTTAATTGACCACTAACTTCTAGACCCCAGGCTTGTGCCTCCCAGGCCTAGCTTGGCCCGTATGTCAATCAGTCAGTCACTCATTGGCGGTCGTGCCCGCGTCCCCGGACCCAGACAGAACCCTTCCCAACAGCCACAAGACAGATGAACAGGACAATTCTTATGGCAGCCAGCGTAGGAGGACAAGGGAGAGCCCAGGAGAATCGGGGCGTTTATATACTAAAGATGTATCAATTGGGCAAACGGTTGGTGAGGCTCTCGGCCTATATAAAGAGGGAAAGGGACGGGAAGAAGCCCTTGCAGACAACTGATCTCAGACGACCGTTGCAACACGCCTCACGATCGGAGCCCTTGCTCATGGTCCTGGAAACCTTGATCCTCCCCTTGAGTATGGACTTTGCAACCAGACTATTGCTCTGAATTTATGACAGACTGGGACTGCAGAAACAATGACTAGTAACTGGCTAACCAACTGATATAAACTTTGCTTGTGGCTGCTGATAAAAGACTCTAATTGGAGCGCTGTCAACCTTGGCTGGCTGCCCGCACAAGACGGGTTCCATAGTTCTCAGCCACCCCAAGTCTCCTAATCTCTTATCCACATATTCTACACTTTCTCTGAGGTACAAATGGACATGATTAGGGATCTTTCTACTTCTTCTTTCCCTGGCCCCTTAAACTCACCCTTCAGCTAAAAGCAAAACTACAGTAGTTAGTTCATTGTTGGCTTACCATCCTTTGAGAGCTTTCCTAGCTTTGGCGGGGTTCTTACAATAAAGTCTTAGTTTGTTTCTTTAGCTCTTGGTGTCTTTACTCCTTAATGAGGGTTGCTCACTGCTGCGTGCATGCCCTCTCCACATGGGACTCTTTGCTAGGATCCCATTTGGGAGAAAAGCAGAGTATAAATCAAATAACTAGCTAAATAAAGAGTCCAATCTGGTCCTCTGGATCTACGAACATGAAAGCTCTTGCACAGAGGATTCCAAGACCTTCCCCAAATGACAGAACTCATGATTCTGTTGGGTGGCATGGGGGCACTTCAAAATGGTATCAGATTGCTTTAATTATGCAGCACGGGTCTCCGGTCTAAGTGGATAGGCTGCTGTTGCTGCTGCTCTGGAGATGTCAGACTTCGTTGCCCGGAACAAACTGGGGCTTTTCTAATTACACTCTGGAGCGCAACACTTTCCTTCATGCTCTGAATTGCAACCCTGCTTTCCCGAGTGAGCGACTGACATAAATAAGATAATGCCTTTGTGATGTTAAAGGCTGTGGTTGTTTCTTCTTTTCCTTGCTATTCTGCCTTCCATCAAAGAGCAAAAGGCTCAGGACGCTCGGTTGTCTGGCTCCTGTACTTTATCTCGTATTGACAGCGTGTGTGCGTTTCACAGCAATAATCAAATCAGCTGAGGAGGAGAATATACACAAAGGCCATCCTCTTCCAGATAGGGGAGACATGTCAAGGCAGAGAGTTATCTTAAGCTGCAAAGGTATCTCGTAAGTCAGCATCACTTTGTTACTGACTCTTGTGAACTGGCTACGGAAGGAAGCAAATGCTTTTCTAGCAAGGAGCTGGCCATTAAAAAATTCCTAATTGTGCACAGAAAGGCAGCTTCTTGTGTCTCCAAGGGATGAGAGGGCCAGGGACTAAAGATGCAAGAGTTGAGGACACACTGGAAGAGGGCTAAGGCCCTACATCAGGGTTGTTAGCGTAAATCTCTGTAGGAAAATTTGGTATTTCTAACAAGCAGAGTGCAGCATAGCCAGTGCAATATGAGGTTGTGGTAGAAAACGGGAAAAAAAATATTCAGGATGCTCTTGTAAGGTTAAAATAAGGGAAAATGTACATTTATTGTTTCAGGAAATCCATCTTGGGAGAGGAAAGGAGATAGACAACAGAAGGTTCCCTAAATTTCAGTAGAAGAGCCCCTAAAAGCTGGCTCCTATGTGTGGATGCAAGCCATCCTGAAACAGGAACCTCATGGATGCTTCTTTCCCAGACAAAAGGGAGACAAAGGGGTAACGAACTTTGGAAGGAGGTGGAGGGGACCTCTGCAGGCAGACGGGAAGGAAAAAGGCACAGATAGACCAAAGAAACAAATAGAGAGGTGAAACAAAAGGGCAGGCGTGGTCTCTTGAGTTCCGTCTTGCTAATCACTTTCTACAAGTGTTGACGCCTCTTTGCTTCCAACAATCTCTGCATGTGGAATTATGCATTAATGTGCTATGCAAGCTTTGTGTTGTGTGGTAACTTTATGAGACTGAACAAAGACCCCATATGTGGAATGGAATGCATAGCCAAATGCACATGAACACCCATGCGCAGTTCCATTTCTGTGTTCCTGAACTGATTGTGGCTGTTCTGCCTCAGACCAAAATGGCCGCACTCTTCCAGCAGATACCCACAGCATTCCAGCTGAGATGAGAAATGTCTCTTTGCAAACCGTGGTTAGAATCCACCACACCTGTGTAAACACAGTTGTGCAAGCAGTTGAGTTTTCTCAGAAGTTGTGTGGAAGTGGAATCTCTTTTCCTGGAGTTTGAATCCACTGCTTCTAGTCTTAGTCTCTGGAGCAGTGGAAAACAAGCCCACTCCCTCCTTGACATGACGTCCTTTCAAATATTTAAACATGGCTATCATGTCCCCTCTTAACCTTCTTTTTCATCAGGTTAAATATACCCAGCTCCCTAAGATGCTCCTCATACAGCATGGCTTCCAGATCCTTCGCCATTTTGGTCACCCTTCTCTGGACACATTCCAGCTTGTTGATATCCTTCATGTTCAACTTGTGATCTACCAAGACTCCTGGATCCCTTTCACACGTACTGCTATCCAGCCACGTGTCCCCCATCCTATATTTGTGCATTCCATTTTTTTCTGCCTAAGTGCAGGACTTCACATTTCTCTCTGTTGAAATTCATTTTGTTAGTTTTGGCCTGGCTTTCCAACCTGTTGAGGTAATTTGGAATTCTGATCCTGTCCTCTGGGGTATTAGCAACCCCTCCCAATTTGGAGGGGTTGCTAATCAAATTTGCAGATGACACCAAATTGGGAGGGGTCGCTAATATGCCAGAGGACAGGATCAGAATTCAAAATGACCTTGACAGATGGAAAGCTGGGCCAAAACTAACAAAATGAATTTCAACAGAGTGAAATGTAAGGTCCTACACTTAGGCAGAAAAAATGGAATGCACAAATATAGGATGGGGAACACATGGTTGGATAGTAGTAAGTGTGAAAGTGATCTAGGAATCTTAATAGACCACAAGCTGAACCTGAGTCAGCAGTGTAATGCGGCAGCCAAGAAAGCCAATGTGATTCTCGGCTGCATCAACAGGAGTCCAGTGCCTAGGTCAAGGGAAGTAACAGTACCACTCTGTTCTGCTTTGGTCTGACACCACCTAGAGGAATCCTGTGTCCAGTTCTGGGTACCTCATTCCGAGAAGGATGCTGACAACCTGGAAGGTGTCCAGAGCAGGGCGACCAAAATGGTGAAGGGTCTGGAAGCCCTCTGAGGAGTGGCTGAGGGTGCTGGGGATGTTTAGCCTGGAGGACACGATAGCCATGCTTAAGTATTTGAAAGAATGTGATATGGAGGACGGGGGGAGGTTGTTTTCTGGTGCTCCAGAGACTTGGACATGGAGCAACATATTCAAACCACAGGAAAAGAGATTCCATCTAAATGTTAGGAAGAACTTTCTGATTGACAGGGGCATCTGCTGCTGCCTGGAGTGTGGGGGAGTCCCCTTCTTCTGACCTTCTGATTCCATGATTCCACCAGCACATGGGTGACCTTCTCCCTCACACGCTTTAGACCTGGTGGATGTGGAAAGCTAATCAAGCTCTGTGGAGCAGCAAATGAGTTCAAGGCCATCATTACGGCATTGCCTGTCATCAGCAGTGGGACATTGTTGGTGCCGGTGTGACCATATGAAGCCTGCCCCCACAGAGACTGTGTTTCTGGGCCATAGAGACTCACGCTACAATTAACCGATACCTGCATCACTGGCACAGGAACTGCCTTTTCCTTTCTCTTTCTTCCCATTTTCCTGACTTTGCTCTGGATTAATTAATATATATTTTTTTAAAAAAAAATCAATTCAGGAACAGTCTATCCAGCCAAATTTTTGTACACCAGGGTGTTGCTGAAACCACAGGAAAAGAGGGTTATCAGAAAACTGGCAGTGGCCAAGGCTTTTCAAATTTCTTACCTTGAAGTGAAAGGGTTGATTCAAATGTGCAATTCAGGAGAACAAATCCCTCCCAGGGGACACTGGAGGATTACCGATTTATATATTTCTGATGTTTCAACTTTTTTTTTCACATGGCTTGCTTTAAATCCTGATTAAAAACTGGAAGTTTGGAGACTCCATTCCATCCCAGAAGCTTCATTAATTAAAAGGGGGGAGAAGATGGAGAGGGATCGGTACGTGAATACGTCTGGCATCCTTGCCTGCTTTCCATCCAGCCTGTCCAAAATCTTGTTGGTGCTTCACACATGTGTACATTCCTCTTGAAAAGTGCCTAAGTGTTTTTATCTGATGCAGAACATCTGCCTTGGGTTTGAGGTTGCACGTGTGCCCGCCCGCAGGTGCATTGTGCATACAGGTGTATTTCACGCAGGCAGATGTGTTTTCTGCATTGTTGCATGCATATCTAATTGCACACTCAGCTGAGCAACACCACAGTTCACTAACTAGGTGCCTTGCCCAAAAGCTGCATCTTGGGTTATCCGTTCAGGGTCATTCTGGCTGTGAATTTTCTGGGCCAAGTCCTGAGACCGAGGGAAAGCCATCTCGTTAAGTATCAGTCACAAAGTGCTGGCTGTAGTTGCTCACCTGTAGGATGTGGAGCAACAGCTTCAAACTACACAAAAAGAGATTCCACCTAAACATTAGGAAGAGTTTCCGGAGGGTAAGGAGCAGTTTAAGAGTGGGATACGTTGCTGTCTCAATGGAGTGTGATGGAGTCTCCCTCTTTGGAGGTTTTTAAATTAGAGTCTGGAGGGCTTTGTTGGTGCCTTCCTGCATGACAGAAGGGGGCTGGACTGGATAGCCCCTGGGGTCTCTTCCAGTTTCATGGTTGTAGGACATGCTTGCGGAGAGGGGATAAGGAACATGTAATTTAGCCTCTTTGCATCTAGCCAGAAGGTGGATGCAGAGCAGAGTGGAGGGGGAGCCCTGGTATCGCAAGGATTGCCAGGGAAGGAGGACGATAACTAGCTAGATACATAGCGACACTTGAGAGTTCTTGCAAGTCACAGCAAAAAATTAACGAAGCGTCGCTAATTGTAGCAAACTGCGGCACAACTAGCTGAGTTGGGGATTTTCCTCTTGCCTGGAGCTCAGCTCATCAGACTGGAGAATTTCCACTCTTGCCTGAAGATGCCTCTTGAAAATCGGAGACTGGGGCCCAGGCCTGGTGATCTAGCAACTGTGTGGCTCCAAGAGCATGAAGTGACTCTCTCTCCCCTTGATGGGGCAGCTTGGCCCGAACTGAGGCCCTTCCTTTTGTCCTCCCTCCCCGCTTTCCCTCCCAGAAAGGGAAAAACAATTGCACTGCCAGAAAATCCTTAACAGCATCGCTCTTCTCCCTAGAAGAGCCTTTTTCCCTAGCCAAAAAGGATGAAAAAGAGAGCAAAATGAAGAGGCCCAAAACACCACTGAAGTCATTACCCCTCCTTTTCCCCATGTATTCTTCTTCATGGCCCTCCAGGCTTGCCATTAGCTGAAACGCCAGTTCTTGTTTTCTCTTGGAGTATTTCTGGTCACTCCGGGGGTGAATGTTTCTGCATGCAGCAGCCCCTCCTCAGCTACTTAGGAAGAACCAAAATCCAAAGTGCAGCGAGAAATAGAGAGAGAGAGAGAGAGGAAAGAAATTCTCCTGGGCAGATCCACTTCATTTTGACAAAGCAGACACATGGAGGGTCCCTCCTGGATTAGACCCAGGGCAAACTTAGGCGATTCAGTTTTCTCTCTCCAAGAAAATGTGCTATTGATCAAGACTATTTCCCCTGAGGTGCAAATCTGGTTTCCCTGACTAATTATAAGGACATTCTTCACCTCGGATTGGAGACTTTGTGTAACCCACGCCATGTTTTTACTCAGCCTCAAAAGGCAATTGATCCGAGTGATGAGAACCGATTTGGAGTGCTCTTCTCTTTCTGAATTCATTCTTGCATTAGTGCAGACCTTTGGATCTAAGCTGCTCCTGCTATTGTGAGTTGGGGGCTGTGTTTTTTGGCTGCCTTCCATGATGTTTCAGAACCCAGAATATTTGAAAGGGACTCCTTTCTCACCTGTAGCTTCCCCAGCTATGGGATTCCTCAACAGCAATCTCTCAAGATTGGTTACGACCTCACCTGGAATGTGTCACCGCTGTTTCTAGCCCGAGCTTGTGGGATATTAAGATATCATTTGATATCAATAATTTGGCCTTCTGTACCCATTCCTCTCCACGTGCTTGCGAGGTCCCCGGACAAGCACGCACACAGGCGCGGCCGACAATAGCCGAACCATTCAAACCCTGATCTAGGCAGGCCGCTCATTGCCGAATGCAGCTTCAGGAGACCTCAAGGCAAGTGCCACGTTATGTATGCGCGCCACTTACAAAAAGATCCCCTGCCCCGCGCAGGCAGCTTGACGAGCGGACTGTACAACTCTCAAGCACTCCGCGTTTGCATACTGGCTACTCTATTGACCATCTGGTCATAACTCAATCATCTACAGTACGGACCTTTCGAGACTTTGTCTCCAGCCCCAAACTCATTGTTATCCCCAATTACAGACTAGCCTGTGGCCACAATTTTCCCTATAAGAACCCCTGACTTTGAGCGTCTCGTTGGATCGCTCGTGGCTTGCCTGCCAACTTGCTGTCGCTCCGTTTGACGAGCCTCCCCTCAGCGCCACGTGCTGAGAATCCACGCTCCCCAGCTTCTTTGTTACTACCGGGCTTCAGGACAGGTACAGTATTTCCCATACCAAACCTCCTCTCAAAATCCCTCTATCCCACTCCTACCTTTTGTTTCTATAGTTCCTTGTGTGAGTGTGTTGCATACACGTGTTTGACTGTGCTTCAATAAAACAATTATTATTAACTTCTGCCTTATCATTGACTCGGCCTGACCCCGTAGACATAGGGCTCAAGATCTCGCTACGTTACCCTGCCTCTCGCGTTGCTAACTAGTGCTCTTTGCTAATTCTCTCCCCACTGTTTGAGCACATTTAGGTGTCCCTCCCGGGACCCCCAGAAATCAGGGTAATAAACGGTGCGTCCAATTCTGGGCACCATAGTTCAAGAAAGAGATCAACGAGCTGGAGGATGTCCAGAGAAGGGCAACCAAGTTGATTAAAATTCTGGAAACCAAGCTTTATGAGGAATGACTGAGGCAGCTGGGTACATTTACTTTGGAGAAGAGAAGGCATAGGTGACATGAGAGCCATCTTTAAAATTCTGAAGGGATGTCATATTGAAGATGGAGCCCATTTGTTTTCTGCTGCTCCACAAAGCAATGGCTTCAATCTACAGGAAGAAAGATTCCACCTCAACTTTAGGAAGAACCTCCTGATTGTAAGGACAGTTTCAAGCAGAATAGACTGCCTCCAAGATGGCGGATTCTCCACCTTGGGATGCTTTCATACAGAGTTTGAATGGGCATCTCTCAGGAGTGCTTTCAGCTGTGTCTTTCTGAATGACAAGAAGATACATGAGTTGGCTCTTGTGGCCTCTTCCAGTTCTAGGATAATGTGATTGTATGATTCTGCATTACAGCATCACGGAGATCCTTGTTCTTTGAGGTGGTTTGCACTTCTGCTCCCAGGATCCCTGATTACTGGAAGACAAAACACCTGGAAGACCCAAGTCTGGGAACCATGGCCCAATATGGAAGTTCAACATGGCTGCCTGACCTGCTGATAGGTGTGGTGAGGAAAATGCGTGTGTGTAGAAAGCGTGTGTGTAGAATGCGTGTGTGTAGATTTTGTGGTTGGCACCCTCTTAATCTTATTTACTTTTACCTTTGGAGACAGCACAGGCCAAATATCTTGGTGAGTCAATGCACAATTAAAAAACATGCAGAAAATGATGAAGGGACAGAAGCACCTTCCCCGGGAAGAAAGAAGCCAATATTTGCAGCAATTTAGCTTGGGGAAAAAATGATGAAAAAGGGGGAGGACAGCAGAGAGGGATTAAATTAAAGTCTGGGGTGGAGAAAAACCTTTCCACTCTCATAAGAGAAGAACCCATGGAGCTGATCGGTTGCAAGATTAAAAGGGAAGAGATAGGAATGGTAGGTTCCAAGAAAATTGGAAGAATTAAACCTTTTTATAAATGCATGATGAGTCTCTCTCTCTCTGTCTTCAGACTTCTGCACTAGACCGTTATAGTGCTATTATTCCACATCCTATGGAATCCTGGGGTTTGCAGTTTAGAGAGGGGCCTCAAAGGCCATTCTCAAAGGCCCTCCCTAAACTGCAAACCGCAGGATTCCATGGGATGTTGAAAATGGAATAATAATGCTATAACAGCTTAGTGCAGAAATGGCCTCTCTCTCTTTTTTGCACCCCATCTTGTTGCTGCGATGCCCCCAGAGAGCTTCTCCGAGGGGCTGCGGACTCATGGACTGACCCAGGCCTGCCCGCGTGCGATGTCTGAAGCCATCTTCCACCCGCTGGTGCTACCCAGGGCTTCTCAGCATCAGTTGTCAGTGGAAAACGGCCGCGGGGGAAAAGGGGAGACTGAGACGGGTGGCGTGGCATTCAGCACAGTCTGGCGCCCATCTGGCTCCTGTTGCTGAAGGGGGAGAGCGGGAGAGAGAGCTGTAATGATGAGCTGTAAAAAGTACAGCACCCACTTGTCACGCTCGCCAGGAAAAGGAAATGGAGGTTTATTGTTTGGGTCATGACAGGAGACAAGCAGGGAGCAGCTCACCTTGGGCGATGACGCGTATGTCGCAGAGGGAACGAGACAGAGAGAATATTGCAATTTTATTTGTTTTAGCTTCCATTTTAGAATGCGTCTTTCCCCTCTCAGATCTGTCTGTTGTTATTTTCACTACTGTCGCCTTATTGCTTTTTTGATTTCAGTTGTCTTTAATTGCCTCAAGCCACCCTGAGTAAAGCGAGTGCCTTGAACCGGTGCGGTGCAGGGTTCTGCTGTGTTAAACTGTTCGTTTCCACAAGGTAGGATGAATAAGGGCTCGTCCAGGAGGGAAAAACGTCTCTGGGAGAATGGGGAGCCCCCCGTTTTTGGGTACATTCTCAGGTTTGCCTCCAATCTCTTTCCTGAAACGTCCCGGGTTTCCCTCCTTCTCCCTCCTTCGTGCCCTCCCTCCCTCCCCTGGGCCACAAGTCATATCTAGACTCATGAAACCTTTCAGAAATTGATTTTCACCAATTCCCACTCCGCCTTCTTTATGATTATTTGGGATTGATGGGCAAAGTGCTTCAGCAATATTATGCTCGTTAAGAATTAGGATCATTTTGGTTTGGTGCAAACTTTCATGGAATCCTAGTTTTACCACTTCTTACAACCCCCTCCCGCGGGATCGCAAAATTGGCATGAAATATCATTTTCTCATAAAAACTGGACACTTACGGCTGAGAAACATGCGGTAAGCAGGACGGTGGCTGTACACCTGGGCTAGGTCAGGATGGCCTCGGCATGGCCAGGTCACAAGGTCAAGAGCGAGAAAGCCTGGAGTAAACAGACTTCCAGGAATCCTGTCAACGACCAGACGTCTGAATACAATAGTCCGTGAAACTGCCCAGGTGTGGAAGGCGAGCACCCCTGCTGTGCGCATTTTCTCCTGAGGCCTTCCGCTTTCACATTAAGAGGACTCCCATCAATGTTTAATCACCCAAAGTAAGACGATCAGTCCATTCCAGACTCCTTTTGTTTATTCTGCCAGAGAGCAATTAACAATCATCCCTTCAGGGTAGGAAAAAGGGCATTTAAACCTTAGCTCTGACCCCAGCGATTTGTAGTATGTTGGATGCGTGTGGGTGTGTTACTCTGCACATTGACCCTCAGATTCTTGTGCTCCATGCTATCTTTGGACTGCAGTCTGAGACACTCCACTTTGACCTTCTTCTGGACCAGTAAGTATCACCTTCTACACGCTAAATCTCTCTGTGTCCATCCTTTCTCATTTCTCCTTTTGGCAGCCTCGTACGGTTCATGAGACTGTTTGATTTCTTGCGTGGGTATCTATCAGTTTCCAACAAAAACACTCTGTTTAAATCTAACTGGACTCCTACAGTTAGTACTGGTATACACAGGTCAAATGATCCTGCTGTTACGCTCCTCCGGCAGGCCTTCTTTGAGCTGTAATTTCCCCAATTTCTAAAGAAATGCTGGCACTGCTGGTGGACCTCAAGGTTCCCCACCTTTTATGGTATCCCAGAGTTGGAAGAGACCCCAACAGGCATCCAGTCCAACCCCCTTCTGCCATGCAGAAATGCACAGTCCAAGTACTTCTAATAGATGGCCACCCAGCCTCTCTTTAAAAACCTCCAGAAAAGGAGACCCCACCACACTCCATTGAGGCAGGAGCAGATTCCACTGTTAAATGCTCTTACCATCAGGAGGTTCCTCCTGATAATCCCTTTTCCTGTTGTTTGAAGCTATTGCCCCGTGTCTTAGTCTCTGAAGCAGCAGAAAACAAGCTTGCTCCATCCTCCATATGACATCCCTTCATACATTTAAACATGATGGTTATCAGGTCACCTCTTAGGTCATCACTACAGGGGTTGCAAAGCCCCAAATAGAGTATTCCACCCTTCTACACACCCTCCAAGGAAGTACAACCATGTATGTAATGGCGTTTGTAATTCTGCTTCCCAAGGAAATTTCCCTGCAGTCTCAAATTCCTAGCATTGCTGAGAGTGAGATATTAAAAGTCCTTTACATTTAGAATTCTTCTTCTGTCTGCCCTGGGTCACTCTACCTGCCTCTTTGCTTTGGACGCCTGAACTCTATTTCTTTATTTCCTCTATTTCTCAACTGAAATTTCAAATTACTGCAATACTAGAGACTGGGACAGGGGGGCTGAAGGGAAATGTCACTTGGGGGAAGGAGTCTTGCAGGAGGGTGCCTCCATGCCTGACCACCCTCACAGATGAATACTGCCTTAGTCTTAATTTTGCATCTTTTTAACAATGTGTTCGCATTGTAATTTTCTGCCTTTTTGTCAGCTGCTTTGAATCCCTGTCTCGAACAAAGGTGGAATGTAAATAAAAGGATGGGTTGGAGGGATGGATGGATAGAGAATGGGCAGAGTCCCATGGTGGCTAAGCCTTGGGGCAAATGCTGTTGTGTACATTCAGCAGTGGGTGTGGGAAGGTTTTGAGATTTCAAAAGACAGAGATATAAAATTCTAAGGCCATTTCTGCACTAGCCTGTTACAGTGCGATTATTCCACTTTCAACATCCTATGGAATCCTGGGGTCCTCAAAGGCCCCTCCCCAAACTTCAAAACCCAGGATTCCATAGGATATTGAAAGTGGAATAATCGCACTATAACAGGCTAGTGAGGAAATGGCCCAAGTCATGTCTTGGCCATCAAGAAGAGGAAATTCACAGGGCATGGCTTGGACTTAGAATTTTATACGTCTGCGTTTTGAAATCTCCAGTGTTGTTTCCTGGGCCATTTCAGCACTAGCCTGTTATAGCGCGATGATTCCACTTTCAACCTCCTATGGAATCCTGGGGTTTGCAGTTTCGGGAGGGGCCAGCCGGCCCCTCCCGAAACTGCAAACCCCAGGATTCCATAGGAGGTAGAAAGTGGAATCATCTGGCCCCTCCCGAAACTGCAAACCCCAGGATTCCATAGGCGGTAGAAAGTGGAATCATCCGGCCCCTCCCGAAACTGCAAACCCCAGGATTCCATAGGAGGTAGAAAGTGGAATCATCCGGCCCCTCCCGAGACTGCAAACCCCAGGATTCCATAGGCGGTAGAAAGTGGAATCATCCGGCTCCTCCCGAAACTGCAAACCCCAGGATTCCAGAGGAGGTAGAAAGTGGAATCATCCGGCCCCTCCCGAAACTGCAAACCCCAGGATTCCAGAGGAGGTAGAAAGTGGAATCATCCGGCCCCTCCCGAAACTGCAAACCCCAGGATTCCAGAGGAGGTAGAAAGTGGAATCATCCGGCCCCTCCCGAAACTGCAAACCCCAGGATTCCAGAGGAGGTAGAAAGTGGAATCATCCGGCCCCTCCCGAAACTGCAAACCCCAGGATTCCAGAGGAGGTAGAAAGTGGAATCATCCGGCCCCTCCCGAAACTGCAAACCCCAGGATTCCAGAGGAGGTAGAAAGTGGAATCATCCGGCCCCTCCCGAAACTGCAAACCCCAGGATTCCAGAGGAGGTAGAAAGTGGAATCATCCGGCCCCTCCCGAAACTGCAAACCCCAGGATTCCAGAGGAGGTAGAAAGTGGAATCATCCGGCCCCTCCCGAAACTGCAAACCCCAGGATTCCAGAGGAGGTAGAAAGTGGAATCATCCGGCCCCTCCCGAAACCGCAAACCCCAGGATTCCAGAGGAGGTAGAAAGTGGAATCATCCGGCCCCTCCCGAAACCGCAAACCCCAGGATTCCAGAGGAGGTAGAAAGTGGAATCATCTGGCCCCTCCCGAAACCGCAAACCCCAGGATTCCAGAGGATGTTGAAAGTAACAGGCTAGTGCGGGAATGGCCTTGGTGTTGAAAGTCTCCAAACAGAGGCCAGACGGTTTGGGGTGGGGAGATGCCGTGCCGAGTACAGACTCGGTAGGTTTCTGAACTCCACCAGGCTCACCATCGTTTATGTCCCTCACCCCCCTGCATGTCTGTCTCTTTCTCCGTTGCTCATTGATATGCCTCTCAGCACTGCATTATGCTTGGCTGGCTATTGAACTAGTAAAACGGACTCGTGTCTCCACTAAGAAATTAGCTTGGCCGACAACGAGTGAAATACATCAATCTCTGCCTGACAGTTCCAGCTTTAGCCGATCGGCAAACGGGCATTCAAACGGGCTTCTGCGGCTGTACAACAAACAACCCAGACCTGTGGCTCAGGGGTTTTCTTGCCTTCTTCCCGGGTGCGTGTATGTGTTTGTTCTGTTTTCGCTTTGTTAAAATCTCCTACGCTCTGACAAGAAAACCAGAAAGGCCTCTGTGCAAGATTTGGTCCAACTCAACTTGAAGGACGGCGGCGTGTGCTTCGCATAAAAGCACAGCCTGATGTTTTGTGTTTGGCTGATGGATTCAAACTACAAAAAAAGAGAGATTCTGCCTAAACTATAGGAAGAATTTTTTTAAAAAAAACTTCAAGAGCTGTAGGAGAGTGGAACAGAAAGTCCCAGATGCTGGTGAACTCCCTTTCTTTGGAGATGTTTAAATAGAAGTCGGATGGGAATCTTTCTGGAGTGCGGTAGCTGTGTCTTTGCAATCTTTTCCTACTTTATGATTCTATGAGCCTTTCTGCACAAAACTGTTATAGTGCTTTTATCCTACTTCCAGCCTCCTGTGGCATTCTGGGGTTTGTAGTTTCCTGGGGCCCAAGAACTCTCTGGCTGAGAATTCTAAAGGCCTCTCCCTGAACTGTAAATCCCAGGATTCCATAGGAGGTTGAAAATGGAATAATAGAACTATTACAGTGTAGGGCAGAAAGACCCTATGATACTGAACACCATCTTCCTCCTTTGTTTCCAAAGCTGCCAGTAAGATTTTTTTTTGCTGGTTTCCTACTTTTTCTGCAAAGTGCTGAAAATGGCTTGTAGAAAAGGCACAAATTCTCCTGTTTGCCAATAGTTGCAGCTTGTTTCATCAATAACTCATTTATCTGATTTAATTTAGCTCCTTCTTGCTCCCGACAGGGGAGGTTAAAACAAAGTACAGTTAAAAAAAATGATACCAAAAAATTAAAAACCCAGTTCAATAAACTTGCCATATTAAACCACCACTAGTCTAAAACAATATAAAATAAACAATAAAGACGAAAAGTACAGCACATCCACCAAAAGGCCTCCTCTGTCACCGGCTGATTGCCACGGTCAGCGGAAGCCAAACAGAGCAGCCCAATCCATTTCCGCACTAGACTGTTATAATGCTATTATTCCACTTTCAGCCTCCTATGGCCTCAGGCCCATCCTTCAACTGCAAACTCCAGGATTCCTTGGGTGTTGAAAGTAGAATAATAGCACTATAACGATCTGGTGAGGAAATGGCTCCAGTCTCCCAAGGGAGGGAGCCTTGCAGCTGGGAGCAACCACCCGGCAGGCCCTGTTTCTCGTCTCCACACCAGAAATTCCTGAGATGGAATTGGGACCAAGAGACCTCTCCCCACCTTAAAACTCAAGCAGGCCCATATAGAGAGCTGGGGTCAGTCAGATAGCCTGGCTCCAAGCCATATAGGGCTTTGTAGGTCATAACTAGCCCTTTGAATTCTGCCTGCAAATAGGCTGGCAGCCAGTTTGTCGTTGCAATGAGTTCCCTGTAAACATTCCCATTCAGAAGTCTGGTTGCCGCATTTTGGAGCCGCTCTAGTCTGCAAGCTTCCAAGGCTGGGCCTCAGGGATTTGGCAAGGTGCCTGGCATGTCTCGTTTTCATCTCCTACTTTCATGGCAATGACAGTGCCCGGGTCCTTGGGTACCAAGAGAGACTGCACCACAAGGCCCAGCTGCAATGGCAAGGAGGGGGGTATTTGGTGAAGGAGCGGGAGGTGAGGAAGAGGAGGGGGAAGAGGAAGAAGGAGAAGAGGAAGACAACGGTGCTGTAGGGCAGTCTCTTCATGGTACACTCTGTTTCTGTTTTGTGTGGTGGTCCCTGTTGCTTTGGCACAGTGGATTTATGCTGGGTTTTAGTTTGGGTTCTAAAACAGCTTTAATTTTTAATAACATAGGCAGAGATTCTGACTCGTGGGTTACGATGTGTAACCTAGAATGATGGAACTACTCCACTGACGCGACATGCAACCGTGTTAGTGAATTGCAGCGCTGCCCAACGGAGCCCTGTGCAAAGACATCCCGTTGGGCAGTGGGGGCTCCCTGTGGGCATTGCGTTTGCACGGGCCATGCCGTTGGCTCCATCTAGGCAGGGGTCCCAAAGGCACAGCTACATCCCCGCTGTGCTCCAGAGAGTCCAAGCATTATCCAGTGACACCGCAGTTCAAGAAGGATATGGACAAACTGAAACACGTCCAGAGGAGGTGACCAAAACAGCAGAAGATCTGGAAACCACGAAGCCCTCTGAGGAGCAGCTGAGGGAGCTGGCTATGCTTAGCCTGGAGATGAGAAGGTAAAGAGGGGACATGAGAGCCAGATTTAAATATTTGAAGGGATGTCACAGGGAAGATTAATCCAGTATAGGCTTTAGTTAGAACTTTAAAGGGGCGATCCAGGTTCATAAACCTATGGCTCTCTCTTATCTCTAGTGCTGAAACCAGTATGCCCCCCAGTGCCACTTCCTGGGGAACTATTGTACTCGTGTCATGACTGGTGGTGACTGGTGGCTTCCATGTCAGTTGGGATCTGCTTTCAGTTTTAGTCAGAACTTTAAGTGAACCATCCAAAGTTCTGAACTTTATCTACAAAATAGGTTCAGCCCCTTCAATAGCTCCTTTAAAGCCCAAAGTGAATTCACGATGCTAGCGGCCACTGGTTCACACTCAGACTAAGCTGCAAGCAATTTTTCCAGACTCTGGGGGGTTCGGAATGACGTGGGGCCCTGCTGCCCCACGCCGAGCCTTCTCCTCTTTTGCTCCCTGGGGAAAGAAGGCTCTATGATCAAACCCCGGAAGATTCCTCCCTCCTCGGCTCTCGTCAGCGTGGAAAGCGCATCGTCCGCTGTCTTGCCATTTTTGACGGACGGGCGGCAGGGGTCCCCTGTAATTAAAGAGAGCAGGGGAAGAGTAACGAGGATGCCTCCTCAAAGCCAGCCAGACAGCCCAAGGTTACTGAGGAGCAGCCAGGCAGAAAACAGCAGACAGGAACAGCGGAGGAAGCAAAATGAGATGACAGCACAAAGGAAAAGGAACGAGGAAGAAGGAGCCGGCCTGGGAGCTCTCTCTCTGAGAAGTCTGGCTAGTTCAGCCGTTCCGGGTCACTGGCACCCGGAATCGAGAGGCCTCTGACTCAGGAGGGCAGGCTCGTCTGACGGGGGCACTTTCCACACGCTGCACGCCATAGTAGGGAGTCTTCTGGGATAGGGAATTCAAGCGTCAGCCTTACCGTGGGGTGATTTTCTCTGAAAACAAGGAGGCTGCGTTTGAATCAGAGGGTCCTTCCTTGGAGACCTTGAGTGGCACTTTCCTAAACCACAACCACAACCAACCTTTTAAAAACATCCCATCTTTTTCTCAAACCCAGGGCTCAAGGTGGCTTACAGCTCAAAACTACTGGAAACTCACTGTGGTTGAAGCACACACAGAGGCAATGTTAAAAAGGAACTGAATACTCAAATAACTTGAGAAAAGATAATTAGGGATATTATAAAACCCTCTTAAAAGCCCTTGCTTTAAAAGGGTTCAGCTTTCAAGGGCCTGCTGGAATAAAAAAGTCTTCATCTGCCCATGGAAGTACAGCAAGGAGGAATCTGTTCTAGCAGTCCTAGGAAGGGGGAATCCAAAGCCTCGGGGCAGCCACTGAGAAGGCCCTGTTTTTCTCTTTCTGTGTGTTCTCCTTCTCCCCACCCAGCCTCTCACTCATCCTCCAAAGGATGAATGTCCTTTGTCCTTTGGTGATAATGAGCTTTTGCAAGGTTAAGAGTCTCTCAGTGCTGTGTTACCTTTGCATTCAAGCAGATGAGATGTGGCAGTTAAAAAAGCCGATGTGAATCTAGGCTACATTAATAGGGGTATAGTGTCTATACTGAGGAAATTAATAGTAACACTCTATTCTGCTTGGTCAGACCCCACCTGGAATAACATTGTGTCCAGTTCTGGGCACCAGAGCTCAGGAAGGGAATTGACAAGGTGGAGTGTGTCCAGAGGAAGGCAACCAAAATAGTAGAAAGCCTGGAAATCATGAAGCTCAATGAGGGGTGGCCATCAATATATGTTTAACCTGGACAAGCGAAGATTAATAGGTGACATGATAGCTGTGTTTAAATATTTGAAGGGATGTTTTGTGAAGGGTGGAGCAAGCCTGTTTTCTGCTGCTCCGGGGGCTAGGACAGGGAGCAATGGCTTGAAACTTCAGGAAAAGAGATTCCACCTAAACATTAGGAAGAACTTTGTGATGGTAAGAGCAGTTTGACAGTGGAATCTGCTGCTGCCTTGGCATGTGGTGGAGTCTCCTCCTCCTTTGGAGGTTTTTAAACAGAGGCTGGATGGTCAGAATCTATCAAAGGGAGAGCTTGGATTGTATCTTCCTGCATGATGGAATAGGGTTGGACTAGATGGCCCTTGAGGTCTCTTCCAACTCTGTCATTCTATGATTCTATGAAATGTGTGTCTCCTTTGGACATCCGCTGTCCCCCTTCACATTCTTTTTTCAACTGTCTCTTCTGTGAGCTGGAACTGGCTGCAATGCTATGCCCCTCTCCAAATCTTCGTTTAATACTGAAAACTGGCACACATCACTGCTTGCATGAAGGTGCCCTGTGACCAGGAACCTGCAGACGTTGTTTCCCAGCGCTTTGATTTCCAGAGCCTTGGAAACACTTTGGTTGGGGCACTGCCAGGCTGCAAAGGTGGATTTCGGAGTTTACGTTTGGTCGTTTGTGACAGTAAACGTGCATCCCTAGCAGTTACGAGATCGTAAGTCCAGCTTATGATCTCGTAACTGCTGAAGAAGATGGCAGCCAGAGGAAATTGAACTGTGTAGCTGTGACCCATCTTTCATCCTAATAACTATGAGAATAGGACAAGCAAGTGGCTAACAAGAAGGTTTAGTCCCCCGGTCAGTTTCCTGCTGTTGCTGTATCCTTAAACTGCCAGGCTGAAGCATCAGCCCCTGAGCAGGGCCTTCTGAACTTCAAACAACCCTCCTGGTGCGGCCGGAGAGCCTTTGATGTTTAGTCATAATGCTGGGAGGGACTCTAGAAACTATCTGCCTGGTGGGAGGGGGCCACAAACACTGCTGCTCCTCACTTCTATATCCTTACCAGTCCTGACTCATCTGATACTTTCCACCTGGGTGTGTGGGAGAAGTGGGTGAGTGTCACAGTTCCTTGGCTTTTCGTATTTACAGAATCATAGAATCGTAGAGTTGGAAGAGACCCCAGGGGCCATCCAGTCCAACCCCCTTCTGCCATGCAGGAACACAGATCAAAGCATTCCCAACAGATGGCCATTCAGGCTCTGTTTAAAAACCTCCAAAGAAGGAGACTCCACCACACTCTGAGGCAGGGTATTGCACCGTTGAACTGATCTGACCATCAGGAAGTTCTTCCTGAGGTTCAGGTGAAATCCCTTTTCCTGTAGTTTGAATCCATTGCTCCTAGTCTCTGGAGCAGCGGAAAACAAGCCCGCTCCCTCCTCGACATGACATCCCTTCAAATATTTAAACATGGCTATCATGTCCCCTCTTAACCTTCTCTTCTGCTGACTAAACATACCCGGCTCCCTAAGCTGCTCTTTGTAGGTCTTCATGGCTTCCAGGCCCTTCCCCATTTTGGTCGCCCTCCTCTGGACACGCTCCAGTTTGTTGCTATCCTTCTTGAACTGAGGTGCCCAGAACTGGACACAGGATTCCAGATGAGGCCTAACCAAAGCGGAATAGAGTGGTACTGTTACCTCCCTCAATCTAGACACCATACTCCTATTGATGCAACCAAGAATCGCGCTGGCTTTCTTGGCTGCCTCATCATACTGCTGACTCATGTTCAACTTGTGATCTACCAATATTCCTAGATCCCTTTCATACATACTGCTGTCCAGCCCGGTGTCTCCCATCCTATATTTGTCCAGCACTAGTCCACAAAGGTCCGCTTTGAGCAGCACTGGAGTATGGAACTTGATAATTTCCTTTGCTGCATTTGCCCGGTCCGTCATCATCTGGAGCACCTTTATTTTTGTTTTCTGTTAGATGCGGAGCCCATTTTAGCATTCACGGCAGCTCCAAACGAGCAGCACCGTCCCAGTCCCATGGCTGCCCCAGAAAGTGGGAGAGAGTGAGCCGTAGACAGAGAGAAAGAGAGAGGGGGGAGAGAGGGAGATGGGCTTCATTTCTTCTGACAGCAGCCTGTCAAGCTGTGACTTTCAGATGGCACTCAGAGTGGGAGATTAATATGAAAACAGCCTTCATTCTTAGCAGCTACATTCTGTGACTGCAGGCACCGGATCAAAGAGCCGTTTGGTTTGGGAGTTGTGTTTTATTTTGTTAAAGGAAAGATAATGAACTGTTTTCTACTCAAATTATCCTTGGATTCGTCAGCTGCCAGAAGTCGGGGGCCAGCAGGAACACCTGGGAGTTTTCAGCCCCTTCCTTTTTTCTGCTGGGTTTGCAAAGTTCTTCTGGGCCATGGCAGAGCAGGAGAGAAATCGGGAGCCTCTGTGACAAATCCACTTTGCGTATTTTTGTTGCATATAATGAACATGATCTGCTTATTATGCTCACAAGCTCGGCAGGTGACATACGACAGCAGGCAGATGAGCGAGGCTTGTTTTAAATAGCTTGCATTCCCCTTGGTTGGGTTTTTCTCAGGACCTTCCAGTAGTTCAGCCAGAGATTTCTAAGGAAACTACTAGCTGAGGTGGCTGCAGGAAACCTGAAGACTTTTGGTTCAAATTTCGGCTGATGCTGCTACAAGGGTAGGTGAGCCACTGCCTCCATGTCTTACACTTGTTGGCCGCTGTGGAAAAAATTGGCCTGCTGCCTATTAATGACTTACACATGCCTATATTCCCCTGCACATAGAAGCTCACTTTTTAGCCATGGCAAATCATCTCTACTCAGTGGAAGACTGTTGAAGCAGAGTTCAACCTGTGAAACCCTGGCCCATGTGGTTCCATTGTTTGTTGCTCCAAGCAGATGTGCCTTCTGCATTGGACATTGCAGTCAAGCCCTTTTTATTTAGAGATCTAGGCCCTTTTCACATGACATTTGCCATGCGAAAGGGCCCCTTGAGCATTGCGCGAATGTGAGACATGGTTCACACAACGCACTCACATTCACGTGATGCTCCAGGGCCTGGCAGGTGCCGCTCGTGTACTTTTTAATTTTTGCTCTAAGCGGAAAATGGTGTGCAATCGCGCATTGCTCCAGGCCCCCGCACACACTTACCCGGTGTGCTGAGCTCTGGAGCTGTGCTGGTTGCGCTTCCTGCCCAAGCGCAGCCTGGGAAACTCCCAGGCTGCATTGGGGAAGGAAGAGGCGGGGCTGTTGTGCGAGCAGGAAGCAGCTGCGGAGCTGAAGCAACAGGGACACGAGAACCTCTCACTGGAGGCTGGTCACGCGATCCCCGCACCCCAGCGCCGAGAAAAGGTGAGTTGTGGAAAGGGCCCTAGTGTGGTGTGATGGTTTGAGCATTGAAGTATGACTCTGGAGACCTGACTCTGAATCCTCACTCAGCCATGGAAGGCCACTGGGTGGGCTTGGGCTGGTCACACTTTTCTCTCAGCTTCATAGGGAGGTGAAGGCTATCTGCCCTCTGAGGCTGAGATACTGTGATAGTTTTGCCTTAGGGTTGCCATAAGTCAGAAGCAACTTGATGGGACACAACAAGAACAAATGTAATAGTAATGGTATCATCTTAAGTGTAACAAGCAATAGTAACCCATTTGTTGTTGCTGTTGTTGTTGCATGCCTTAAAAGCATTTCTGACTTACGGCAGTTCTACATGATGCTATCATGGAGTTTTCTAGGGTATGAGAGGGTGGGACACACCCAAGGTCAACCAGTGGTGTTTCCATGGCCAAGCAGGGAATCACACCCTGGTTTCCGGAATCATCACCCAATGCTCAGACCACTATACCACACTGAATTACATCCAAGGATATTAAAAGAACTGGCAGAAGTCATTTCTGAACCACTTGCAATAATCTTTCAGAACTCTTGGAGAACAGGAGAAGTCCCAGCAGACTGGAGGAGTGCAAATGTCATCCCCATCTTCAAGAAGGGGAAAAAAGAGGACCCTAATAATTATCGCCCGGTAAGCCTGACATCAATTCCAGGAAAGATCCTACAGCAAATCATTAAACAGGCAGTTTGTAATTACTTAGAAAGTAATGCCGTAATCACTAAAAGCCAGCATGGATTTCTCAGAAATAAGTCATGCCAAACTAATCTTATCTCTTTTTATGATAGGGTTACAAGCTTGATAGACGAAGGGAATGCTGTAGATGTAGCATATCTTGACCTCAGTAAGGCCTTTGACAAAGTTCCCCGTGACATTCTTTCAAAGAAGCTAGTAAAATGCGGGCTAGACAGGGCTACTGTTAAATGGATCTGTAATTGGTTGACTGACCGTTCCCAAAGGGTGCTCACCAATGGCTGCTTTTCATCCTGGAGAGAAGTGACTAATGGGGTGCCTCAGGGTTCTGTCCTGGGCCCAGTGCTATTCAACATCGTCACCAATGACTTGGATGAAGGAGTGGAGGGAGTGCTGATCAAATTTTTAAATGGTACCAAACTGGGAGGGGTTGCTAACACACCAGAGGATAGGATCAAATTGCAATATGACCTTGACAGATCGGAGAACTGGGCCAAAGCTAACAAAATGAATTTCAACAGAGAGAAATGTAGGGTCCTGCACTTGGGCAGAAAAAATGAAAGTCACAAGTACAGGATGGGGGACGTGTGGCTGGATAGTAGTACATGTGAAAAGGATCTAGGAGTCTTGGTAGATCACAAGTTGAACATGAGTCAGCAGTGTGACACAGCAGCCAAGAAAGCCAACGCGATTCTTGGTTACATCAATAGAAGTATGGTGTCCAGATCGAGGGAGGTAATGGTACCACTCTATTCTGCATTGGTTAGGCCTCGTTTGGAATACTGCGTCCAGTTCTGGGCACCTCAATTCAAGAAGGATGTTGACAAGCTGGAACGTGTCCAGAGGAGAGCAACCAAAATGGGGAAGGGTCTGGAAGCCATGAAGCCCTGTGAGGAACGCCTTAGAGAGATGGAGATGTTTAGACTGCAGAAGAGAAACCATGTTTAAATATTTGAAGGGATGTCATGTTGAGGAGGGAGCAGGCTTGTTCTCTACTGCTCCAGAGACTAGGACAAGGAGCAATGGATTCAAGCTGCGGGAAAGGAGATTCCACTTCCTGGCGGTCAGAGCTGTTCACCAGTGGAATGTGCTGCCTCGGAGTGTGGTGGAGTCTCCTTCTTTGGAGGTTTTTAAGCAGAAGCTGGATGGCCATCTGTTGGGGATGCTTTGATGGGTGTTCCTGCAGAGCAGGGGTAGGACTGGATGGCCCCTGGGGTCTCTTCCAACTCTATGATTCTATGATTCTATGATTCTCATAGTTAGCTATTACTCTTAAAAAGTTGCCAGGGGTTGTCGTTCTGAGGACTGTTTTTAAAATTTTTAATATGCATTTTGTAAAATAAATAAATAAAAACTAGCAACTACAAAGTAACATGTGACTTTTTGAATAATAATGCTATTGTGATGCTTTAAAAAGAGACAACCAATTAGTAATTAATTTGTTTGAATAAAAGCAATGTCCTAGGGAGCCGGTGTGGTGTAGTGGTTTGAGTCCTGGACAAGGACCCTGGGAGATGTGGATTCCAATCCCCGTTCAGCTGTGGAAACCCACTGAGTGACCCAGGCAAGTCCTGCTCCCTCAGCTTCAGAGGAAGACAACAGCAAACCTTCTCTGAAGAAATATGGCCAACAAAACCCTCAAGCAGAATCCTAGAATTGGAATGAGACCCCAAGGACCATCCTCTCCTATGCTGGCAGCCGGCCAAAGTTGACAGCTCTCCAACAGAGTCTTTATGAGCAGCCACGGACAAAATTTACAACAGTTTGTCAGCCATTTACCATTTGTTCCTTCAGCAGTCCAGGTCAGTGGTAAATTCAGAGTGACAGACCGAAAGAGTGTACAGCAGCGAAGTCAGCACACAAAGCGAGGGTCAAGGCTCCCAGGAATGTGAGTCAGAGATCTGAACATAGGAGGATGTGTTGCTTCCACCAGTGGCATCAGTTGTCTGCAACAGATTTCTCACCAATATAGGCTGTCAGCCTCCCCCAGCTGTTTGCCTAATCAATCTGTCTTCTCTATATAAACGCTCTGAATCTTGTGGGCTCTCCCTGGAATAAGTATTGCCCTGTTCGTGTCTCTGTGTTGTGGCTGTTGCAGGGGGTCCTGTCTGTGTTTTGGATCTTGGGACTGGGCATGACACATCCAGTCCAACCCCATGCAGGAAGACATCATCAAAGCCCCCCCTTTGACAGATGGGCGTCTAGCCTCTGTTTAAAAACTTCCAAAGAAGGAGACTCCATCACTACACATCAAGGTAGCAGCATATTCCACTGTCCAACTGCTCTTACCATCTGGAAATTCTTCCTTATGTTTAGGGGGAATCTCTTTCCCTGTAGCTTGAAGCCATTGCTTCCTCCCCTAGTCTCTGGAGCAGCATAAAACAAGCTTGCTCCATCTTCCGTATGGCATCTCTTCAAATATTTAACCATGGCTATCATGTCACCTTAACCTTTCCTCTCCAGGTTAAACATGCCCAGCTTCCCAAGTCCCTCCTCAGAGGGCTTCATGGTTTCCAGGTCTGTCCTGAGTTTTCATCGAGGTGCCATTTAGGTCTGACCCAACTTTCCTATTCTGTGGTTTGCATGAGCCCTTAAAATAGCCTCTGCCTATTCCACAAGTCTACCAGCACGTGTGTCCTTCTCAATGGCACCCCAGGGTGCTTCAACTGTTGTATGGACAAAGTCTGCTCTTGAATCACGTGCCAGGCCTTTGACACATCAGAACTTTGCCACCTGAACCAGCACTTTCTTTATCTCTTGTCTCCACAGCTTATTCTCAAGTGCAATGATTGGAAAATCGGTTTCAAAGAAGTTGTCTCTCTTTTCTTTTCTTCTTCTTTTTTCCCGCAGCAAACTTTAAATTGACTGTCTCTGACCACTGAAGCCCTTTTCAGCTGAGATAAATGAAGTGGAATAAGAGGCTAATTGTGTCATCTTTTGCTTGCACAGAACGTAAGAGAAGCCGTGAAGCTAGGCGAGATCAAAGGCCTCTCTGGCCAAGCGTTCTGCTTCCACGTTAGCCAGAAGGATGCCTCTGGAAAGACCTCAAGCAGGGCAGGAGAGCAACGGCATCTTCCCATGGCTGGGCTTCAGGCGTAATACCTCTGATACTGAAGGACGTCCATCCCAGTGAGATCACTGTTGTTGTTAATTGCCTTCGAGTTGACTCCGACTTATGGCAGCCTCATGAATGAGAGAACTCCAGGACTCCAGTGTGATGGACGTCCCTGCCAGGCTCGCCCTACAGCTCCAACCCTGTCACTTCCCTTGCCCTTTCCCTCCCTTAAACCCCTCTGGGACTGGGGACTCTGGTCTTACCATAAGTCCTCTGTTCTGGACCAGTGGCTATGCTGTTTTGGTGACTACACTATAGTAAGTGTGACTGGGCCCTCCACCAAACTTAATATGAACAGACAGAAACAGTAGTAAAAAAACAAACAAACAAGTGGAAGTCTCTTAAAGCCCAAGAAGATAATACACTAAACCTTGAGCTACTGAATCACTTACAGCTCCCCAAAACCATAGTCATTCCTTTCATAGAATCATGGAATCATAGGCCCTTTCCACAGCTTACCTTCTTCCGGCGCTGCGGTGCGGGGATCGCTCAAGCAGCGTCTGTCGAGAGCCTCATGCGTCCGGGGTCCTTTGGCTCCGCACGAGCTGCCTGCTTGCACGAGAGCCCTGCCGCTTCCTTTCTCAGTGCAGCCTGGGACCTTCCCAGGCTACGCTGGGGCAGGAAGCACAACCGGCGCAGCTCTGAAGGCTGTGCACACCAGGTAAGTGCGCGCGGGGCCCGGGAGCAATGTGTGATCATGCACCATTTTCGGCTTCTAGCCAAAAATGAAAAGGTGCACAATCGGCACCTGCTGCCCCTGGAGCGTCGCGTGATTGTGAGCGCATCGTGCAGATCACTCCTCATATTCGCATGATGCTCCAGGTGCCCTTTCGCATGGAAAATGCCATGCGGAAAGGGCCATAGAATCATAGAGTTGGAAGAGATCCCAGGGGCCATCTAGTCCAACCACCTGCTATATAGGAACCCACTTCAAAGCCCTCCCTTTGACAGATGGCCATCCAGCCTCTGCTTAAAAACCTCCAGAGAAGGAGGAGACTCCACCACACTCCATGGAGGCAGCAGATTCCATTGTTGGACAGCTCTGGCCATCAGGAAGTTCTTCCTGAGGTTCAGGTGGAATCTCCTTTCCTATAGCTTGAATCCATTGCTCCTTGTTCTAGTCTCTGGAGCAGAAGAAAACAAGCCCGCTCCCTCCTCGATATGACATCCTTTCAAATATTTAAACATGGCTATCGTGCCCCCTCTTAACCTTCTCTTTTGCGAACCAAATATACCCAGCTCCCCCAGCTGCTCCTCAAAGGGCTTCATGGCTTCCAGACCCTTCACCATTTTCGTCGCCCTCCTCTGTCTGACTCTCCTGTCTCTATTCCATCTGTTCTTGTCTCTCTGAAGTGTGTTCCCCCTCTCTTTAGTTTAGTCTGCAGAAGAGAAGGTTAAGAGGGGACATGATAGCCGTGTTTAAATATTTGAAGGGATGTCATATTGAGGAGGGAGCGGACTTGTTCTCTGCTGCTACAGACACTAGGGCCCCTTTCTGCATGGCATTTGCCATGCGAAGGGCACCTGGAGCATCGTGTGATTGTGAGGAGTGATCTGCATGACACACTCAGAATTGTGGCATGCTCCAGGGGCCAGCAGGCGCCAATTGTGCACCTTTTCATTTTCGGCTAGAAGCCGAAAATGGTGCGTGATTGCGCATTGCTCCCAGGCCCTGCGTGCACTTACCTGGCATGTGGAGCCTCCGGAGCCACGCCGGTTGTGCTTCCTGCCCCAGTGCATCCTGGGAAACTCCCAGCTGCGCTGCGGAAGGAAGAGGCAGGGCTCTTACGTGAGCAGGCAGCTCATGTGGAGCTGAAGCAGCAGGGACATGAGAGCCTCTCGCTGGAGGCTGCTCACGCGATCCCTGCACCCCAGCACCGGAAAAAGGTAAGGTGCGGAAAGGACCTAGGACAAGGAGCAATGGATTCAAGAGGCAGGAAAGGAGATTCCACTTGAATCTCAGGAAGAACTTCCTGATGGTCAGAGCTGTCTGCCAATGGAAGATGCTGCCTCAGGGTGTGGTGGAGTCTCCTTTGGAGGTTTTTAAGCAGAGGCTGGATGGCCATCTGTTGGGAATGCTTTGATGGGTGTTCCTGCATAGCAATGGGTTGGACTGGATGGGCCCTGGGGTCTCTTCCAACTGTGTGATTCTATGATTCTGTTTTAGTGTCACAGACTTGGGGCCCCTTCTCGCACTCTGTGCTGACTTCTGTCCTTGAACCAGAGATAGAACTCCCAGATTCCATTAATTAAGCACTGCCACCACCCACTGAATTAAATCCCAATCCCAGCAGCACAGTGGGATGCTGCAAGGGAGTCAACTCTCTTTGAGCTTAGAGATTCCTTTCCTCCCCCCACCCCCAGGGAGAGAGGAATTCTATCTGCCCGTGAAGCCAATAAGCACATGGGAAATGGAGAGAAAGCAGGGAATTCTTTACAGGAAAGTATTTATTCTAAGAACAGGGAATGTAGGTAATAGAGATATCGCTGTGTGTATCCCTCCCAGGTGCATGTAGAAGTTACAAGTACAGATGTTACATCATCTCAGCCAGGCCTTTAAAAAGAACAGAAATCCTAACGCGACTGACTACGACACATCCTAAACCACTCCCATCGTTGGTCAGTTTCTGAGATGTGGGCCAAGGCAGGGCTGGGAGGCGAGGCCTAGCTTGGCCCTGCCTGCAGCTGACGTTGGCGTCTTGGCTGGTCTCCTTCGTTCTTCCTTGCTTCGTGGTCTCTTGAAGGTTTCTGTAACTTCTTTATCGAAACATCTTCAAGATTCTTACTTTTCTTCCCCTGACTGGGCAACTATCTCTCTTGACCTGTGATGCTGACGCTCAATAAAATATAATCTAACCCTAACAGTTCATTAACCCTTTATATGCCTGAAGGGAGAACTAGCTCCCTTAAGCCCTGTTACCTGAATAATGGGAACCACCATTATCACAGTTAGCTTTTCCCCGTCAGCCCTCTTGACAGAGACAAGCATCAATTCTGCAACGCTTCCTTCCCCTACAGGCTGGCCTTCCCAGCATTCCCTGAGCTGTAATTGGCTGACTTCTACCTGGATCACCCAGCTTGTCCCTTTGCAGCTTGGCCATCCACAGTCCTGCCCAGGTCTTGCAAACTCAGGACAGCCATTGTGGCTTCCTCTGTCTGTAACATGGTCTTCTTCTTCTTCTATTGGCTTCTACCTTGGCAAGCATGATTGTCGTATCTTCTCATGTTGTGTCCAAAGTACGACAGCCTCAGCTTAGTTGTCTTGCTCTTCAAGGAGAGTTCAATAGTTAAAAGAGACATAGCGAAAATTCATGCTAAATACAAAAGTTTAAAATATCATTATGTTACCTATAAAGTTAAAACTGGTTTAAAAATGTAACTATTAAAAACAAGAAATAAACAAAACACAGTCAGACAGTACAATACAATTCAGCCAGGTCCACGTCCCTTGAGCAGTCGGTCTTCAAACGCCTGTTGAAGTAAAGTTTTAACCTGCCTGTGGAAAGCGAGAAGGCAGGGTGTCAGCCTAGTCTCTCTGGGAAGGGAGTTCCAGACCCTGGGAGCTGCCACTCAGGAGGTCCCATCTCCTGTGGTCCCACCATGAGGGTGGTGGGATGCAGAGAAGGGTCTCCCTGGCAGATCTCAGAAGACAGGCAGGTTCATAAGGGAGAATATGGGCCTCTAAATAACCTTTATAGGTCAAAACCAGCACTTTGAATTGTGGCTGGAAATGGACCGGTAGCCAGTGGAGTCGTTGCAACAAGGGGGTTGTGTGCTTCCTGGAGCCAACCCAGACAACAGTCTGACTGCAGCTCTTTGGACAAGCTGAAGTTTCTGAACACTCTTCAACATCAAAGTTTCACATAGAGCGTGTTACAGCAATCCAAACGAGAGGTAACTGAGGCGTGTGTGTCACCACAGCCGGATCCAGCATCTCTAGGAGTGGGCACAGATGGTGCACAAGACCTCACTATGCAAAGGCACCCTGGCCACGGCTGAGCCTTGTGCCATGAAATGCCTTGAAGATGTTCAGAAGGGCTGTGTGCATGCTCATACTGCTCGGCTGTGTCTACAGCTGGAAGAGATTATGGCCATAAATGTTTGACGCATCCAACGGGTTTGTCAGCCTGCTGTTCTCTATGGCCCCAAAGAGAGCCCAGCACGGCACGGGGCTGGCAGGCGCTCTTGCCAAAAAGCCTCCATTGTTCCTCTTAGAAGGCATTAAATGCCCCATCAGACACCAGACATTGCACGCAAAACACCATCCCAGTGTCCGGATTATGATGCTTGCTGTTTTACAGAGCAAGAACACTTTTGCTAGCCAAGGAAACCAAATGAAAACATAAAAAATCAAGGCAGGGAGGGGAAGAGAGGGGAAGGTGGGGGAGAGAACATAATCCAATGGCACCTTTCATAGAATCATAGAATCATAGAATTGGAAGAGACCCCAGCGGCCATCGAGTCCAACCCCCTGCTATGCAGGAACACCAATCAAAGCATTCCCAACAGATGGCCATCCAGCCTCTGCTTAAAAACCTCCAAAAAAGGAGACTTCACCACACTCCGAGGCAGCATATTCCACTACCGGACAGCTCTGACCGTCAGGAAGTTCTTCCTGAGGTTCAAGTGGAATCTTGTTACCCTGATTTCTGGGGGTCCCGGGAGGGACACCTAAATGCCCTCTCAAATATATAAGTTGGGGAAATTAGCCAAGAGCACAGGCTAGCAATGCGAGAGGCAGGGTAACGTAGCGAGATCTTGAACCCTATGTTTATGGGGTCAGGCCGAGTCAAGGAGCACGCAGAAGTTGAAATAATAAATGTTGTTTCATTAAAAATACAATCAAACAGTGTATGCAGCACACTCACACAGATAACTAAAGAAATAAAGGTTGGTGTGGGATAGAGGGATTTTTAGAGGAGTTGTTGGTTTGGGTGATACTTCACCTGTCCTGAAGCCCGGTTGGAAGCAGAGAAGCTGGGGAGCGTGGATCTCAGCACGTGGGGCCGAGGGGAAGGCTCGCTGGACAAAGCGACAGCAAGGCGGGATGGAAGCCAAGAGCAATCCAAGGAAGCGCTCAAAGTCAGGGGTTTTTATAAGGAGAATTGTGACCGCAGGCTAGTTCGTACTTGGGGAAAGCAATGAGTTTGGGGCTGGAGACAAAAGCCTCCGAAAGGTCAGAATTTGAATGATTGAATTATAGCCAAATTGTCAGTAGGGTAGCCAGTATGCAAACGCAGAGTGCTTGGCAGATGAGGATTCTTCTAATCAAGCTGCCTGCTCAGGGCAGGGAGTTCTTTGTAAGTTGCGTGCATACATAATAGAGTACTTGCCTTTGAGGTCTCCTGAAGCGGCGGGACGGCTATTTCTGGCCTGCCTGTATTGTGTTGGAATACTATGGAGATTATCGGCCGTGCCTGTCCGTGCGCTTGTCCGGGGGACCTCGCAAGCATGTGGAGAGGAATGGGTAAAGGAGACCGAATTATTGATATCAAAAGATATCTTTATATCCCACAAGCTCGGGCTAGCCAGGGCGGTAACAATCTCCTTTCCTGCAGCTTGAATCCATTGCTCCTTGTCCTGGTCTCTGGAGGGGCAGAGAACAAGCCCACTCCCTCCTCAACATGACATCCCTTCAAATATTTAGAGATGGCTATCATGTCCCCTCTTAACCTTCTCTTCTGCAGACTAAACATACCCAGCTCCTTAAGCCGTTCTTCATAGGGCATGGCTTCCAGACCCTCCACCATTTTGGTCGCCCTCCTCTGGACACGCTCCAGCTTGTCGACATCCTTTCCAGAGAGGGAGTGGAGGAAACAGAGAGAGAGCTGGACTGTGAAATCCATGTGCTGTCAGGATGCAGTCTCATCATTTAGGCCTGAGAAAGGGGGAGGGAGATGAGAGATTCCACCTAAACATTAGGAAGAACTTCTTTACCTATGAGCTGTTCAACAGTGGAATACAGATTGCCTTGGAAGGCTGGCAGACTCTCCTTATTTGGAGGTCTTGGAACAGAGGTTGGAAGGGCATCTGTCAGGAGCGCTGTGGCCGCAGATTGCTGTACAGCAGGGGGTTGGACAAGATGGCCTTTGTAGCTCCTTCTAACTGTGATTCTATGTTTCCATGATTCTGTGTGCAAGGAGTAAGAATGTGGAGTTGTCTGTAGATCTAAAGGCTGGAATCCTGATGATGACATTCATACACGGGTTGGTTACACTTGTTAGGATGTTGCACAGGAGCTATGCCTTGATCATGTTGGCACAAGCAGCATTCGGCCGACGTCACTGTTGTACAAGGAGCTGCACTTTTCAAAGTAACGCACAAATATATTCCCCTTGCACTCTTTGACTTGGAGGCTATTGAGTATTACCAACAAAGTTCTGGAACTACACAGAATCTGTGCTTACAGAATCCTAGGGTTGGAAGAGACCCTCGGGTCATCCAGTCCCATCCCATTCTGCCATGTAGGAATACATAATCCAAGAACTCTCTTTGAAAGATAGCCATCCAATTTCTGCTTAAAAGTCTCCAAAGAAGAGGACTCCTCTACACTTCCAACCAGTAGTGTATTCCACTGACAAACTGCTCTTACCATCAGGAGGTTCTTCCTAATGTTTAGGTGGAACCTCTTTTCCTGCCGTTTGAAGCCATTGCTCCATGTCCTAGTCTTTGCTAGAACAGCAGAAAACAAGCTCACCCAATCTTCCATATGGCATCTTTTCAGATATTTAAACATACTGTATATACTCAGGAAGAAGTCTAAAATTTAGTCAAAAATTAACCCCCCAAACCTGGGTCAACTTATCTATGGGTCAATTTTAAGTACTGTACCTTAAGTCTTACAAAAAAAAAAAAAAAAAAAAAAGGAACCATCCCCTTCTCTGAGTAGAGTGGTAAAAGGTGAGAACTTAGATTCTCCTGGGAGGACCTAAAAGAACCACCGGCCCCCTTTACTCTCTCTGTCTGTCTTCTGTGATGGTGCTTACGGCCCTTTTGAATGCCTGGGCGGGAAAATGGTGGCAGGAGGGGCCAAGGGCAGCTGACCCCCTGAGGTGGTGCTGGCATTCCCCTCTCCATGGAATGACCCTTGACTTATCCATGGGCCATATCAACATCTATAATTTTGGCCCCCAACCTTCCCTCAATATATACATGAGGTTGACTTATACATAAGTATATATGGTAGCTCTCATGTTACCTCTTAACTTCTTCTCCAGACTAAACATACTCATCTTCCTAAACTGGAAGATGAGCCTCATAGGGCTTCCTGGTTTCCAGACCTTCTACCATTTGCTTACCTTCCTCTGGTCATATTTCAGATTGTCAATATCCTTCCTGACTAGCTGTGTCCAGAATTGGACACAGGATTGCAGGCGGGACCTGACCAAAGGAGTTAAAGGCTGGCATTCCTGCTAGTGGCATATGCTGGCCTATGTGCTCTTAGACTGGCGGTTACACTTTTTAGGGAGCTGCACAAGGGTTGCATTTGGGGTTGTGGTTCTGTCTTGATTGCGGTTGCACAAGTAGATTTCCACCAGTTTATCTATTGCATGAACACTCATGATTTTTCAGAAGTCCACACTTTGACTGGAGGTCTATCAATTGCAACTCAATGGGATAATGACTCAGTATGATATAGCTGGCATGATGGGTTGTGCAAGGATGCAAAGTTGTATAAGGAAGCATAGTGCACCTCTGGCCATAACTTTATGCAATCCTCTTTCAGATCTTATCCAAGCTGTGCAAAACAAGGAGATGTTCTCAGAAGGACCAGGTGAGACTAGTGACACTTCCCATAAGCTGTGCTGCATAGAGATGGATAGGTTCTCCTGAGAATGTCTCAGGTTTCCTTGGCAATTATCTCATGTTTAAGAAAAAAACAGGAAGATTTGACATGATTTGACTAATACCCCACTCTTCTTTGTGGGAGTTAAAAGTGACTAATGGTGTACATAAAAGCACACATTTAATATGCAAAGTTCAAGTCTTTAAAATTGTCAGTGATGAATGTCTGAAAAAATATAGTAAAAGCGATCCAAAGAAAGCATTACAGTGGGTACGCCAAGGGTTTTGTGAAGACATCTATGCTTCAGCACCCTGGTGTAGGCTCTTGGTGATTCTATTTTGATGTTGGATAGGCTGGCATCCTGTTGGTGATTTACACATGTGTAAATTTCCTTACACATGTGCTTGTACTTTTTTGGCCATGGCGTAACATCTGGTTTCAGTGGAAGGTTGAGGAAGCAGAGCTGAACATGTGCTGAACATTGCAACTGTGCATTTCACATTTGTTTGTGCATTCAGTTGTACAGTTTTGCGATTCCTGAATGCCCAGTTGTTACATAACTATCTGTGTGTAAAGTGACACTCCCATCTCCCTAATGTGGGATCTCAGTCATAATATGAGACCTGTGAATACTTTATTGGAAAGATGTGATGCAAATTGAATGAGATAAGCTATCTTGAAAAGACTTGTCCTTAAAAAAGGGAAGGGCGGAGAGGCTTTGAAGAGAGATCAATTCATATTTCCAGCAACTCCTGGAAAGATATGCCAGTATGCCTTTTTGCTCTGCTCAGTTTTAAATTCCCAGGAGAGAATCTTGTCACACCTTGGACCCAGGTGCGGATTCTGACACAGAGAGGGACCTTTCCCAAGAGCCACAAAACACAGACATGAACCTGACAACACCTACTGCAGCTCAGCATAGATGGGAAAGGGAGCATCCACGATGCTCAGAGTGGTTATATAGAGAAGGTTCATTAATTAAGCAACAGCTGAGGGAGGCTGTTGGCCCATAAATTTCATAGATTTGGCATTGACAAGCTCATCACTGACAACCAATCCTTCCAGTGGAAGTGAAACATTCCTCCTTTGATTCCTGGCTCGTGTTCCTGAAGGACCCTGAACCATGCTTTGTTTGCAGGCCAGGCTACCAGATACACCCTTGAACTAGCTCCTTGGATTTATTGCTGACCTGGACTGCTGGAAAGAGCGATGGGTAACTGCCTGACTGATAACTTTCTGTAAATCCCACAGTGGCTGCTACTGTGTTTTCTGCCTGATAGACTCTGTTTAAGGACTGTGAAACTTGGCTGGATTCCTAAACAGGACAAGTCTCAAGGGGGCAAGGGAACCCTTTTCCTCCTCTCCAGAGCATGCTATTCACAGGGATCAGAGTTCCTTAAGGCTGCAAGTGTTCTCTTTCTGCAATTTGGAGAGTAGGCTAATGGGGAAGCTGTAATGGAAGAAATGTGAGCAACAAGTGGAATCTTTTTATCACATGTGAGGGACTTGTGAAAAGATCAAACAACAACAATTTACTGAATTTATATCCTGCCTTTCTCCCAAATGGGACCCAAGGAGGTTGGAATCAAATATACTATTTGTTGTTGTTTTTGTTGTTCTGAGATTTCAAGTTGTTGCCAACTTATGATGATCCTAAGGCAAACCTGTCATGGTGTCATGCCCTGCTTCCAGAAGATGGAAATGGACTCTGATTCAGAGACTGAAACAGTGGACATGACAGGATTGGCTGAACAGGAGGAGGTTACAGAACCACAGATCCCAGAAACAGAAGAGGGGGCAGTGCCAGCTCCAGCAGAGAGTCCTGCTCCCTCAGATACAGAAGACAACTTGTCTATACCTACCTTTGCTGAGTGTAGACAGCAAAGGGAGAACTTGCTCCGATCTCAAAGGATTTATAGGAGACAGTAGTTAGTTAGGCAGCAGCTGCATTAAGCTCCTGACCTATATAGGCACTGCCCTTCCCTTCCAGGAGTTATCAGAGCTTATCTGACCTTGTTGGCTGCTGGTTGTATTCCTGTAACTCTGTACCTGACTTTGGATTCTATTGACTGACTTTGGATGTGTTCACCTTGCCTTGGATTCTGTTGGACTCTATTCATGACTATATCTTTTGCTCACTGAATGAAAATAAGTAACAAACTGTGAGCTATTTGGTTTGTTTATTTGAGTATCAGCTGTACAGCCACAAGCCTTGGCTGGCTGCCCTGGCCTAAACAGGACACATGGGGCTTTCTAGGCAAGATTTGATGAGAGGAGGTTTGCCTTTGCCCTCCTCTGAAGCTGAGAGAATGTGACTTGCCCAAGGTCACCCAGTGGATTTCCTTGGCCAAGTGGGGATTCGAACCCTGTTCTCCAGAGTCACAGTTCAGTGCTTAAATCACTGAGCCACACTGGCTCTAAATATACTGTATGGTGGCCAAAATCTTGAAAGTTAAAGCTCAGTTAAAGTCTGAATTATATTTGGGACTGGTAGAGGACTATCTGTAGAAGATGTATGGAAAGATATCATGATATGGGACTGCTGCAGCAAGACTATTATATGCGCAGGAATGGAAAAATACAGAGATATCAATGAGTAAAGACAGACAACTGGAATCAAAGGACTTAGCTGAAATGCGTAAACTATCAACATGGATGTGAGAATAAGTCATCAGTGACTTTTTGAAAGACTGGGAACTTTTGGTGGGCTTTTTGCAAGAAGAAGAGTACAATATATTAGCTGTAAGCTTTCATAATCAGTATATTTGGAAAAACAGGCAGTTGCAGCATCTGAATCATATTTACAAATGAAGAAGTTATTTTATACAGTCATACATAATCAATGTTAGGAAAGCTGGAAGTCAATGCATATTCTTTTTTCTTGTTGTTCTGTATTATTTTTACCTTTTCTTTACTGTCTTCTCTTTCTTTTGCTCTTTTTATTTGTTTCTTTCTCTTTGTATGTAATTTTATTCCTTATTGTATTTGAAAATGCTTAATAAAGAGGGGGGGAGAGAGAGAGACGCCGTAAGGGACTGTTGAACGGTGAGCCAAGTGTTTGTATGAACTTCCCTGTTGCTTTGAGTACGTATCGATCTCTTCACGCTAAAGAGCAAATGCAGAAACACGATTTTGCCTGCTAGCAATAACGGATTTCTGTATCGGCTGTAGACAGAGAATCTGGGGTTGTGAAAAGCCTGGTATTTAATTCTTTAACCCTTGCGTCCTGACATTTCCCCCCCCCCCACTTAATTCTCAGGGAATTCCTCTCTCCGTTGCTTCAAGTGGCATTTAGGAATGATAAAAGAAACCTCACACTACAGATATCTAATCAATGTTTAGTATAATGAAGCCAAATGAAGTGACATTTCAGGCAACAAAAATGTCACATGGAGCAAAAGAGAGATTCATAGACTCACTGGCGGCCCAACCCTTTGCCAGTGCCAGAATCTGTCTCTAAAATGCCCTGAAATGGGGTCACCCAACCTCTTTTTAAAAATCTGGCCATTTCCACACTAGACTGTTACAGTGCTGTGTTACCCTGTGAACTGGGGCTCCCGGGAGGGACACCAAAATGTGCTCCACTAAAGGTGGGGAAAATTAGCTCAGAGCACTGCTTAGTGTTACGAGAGGCAGGGTAACGTAGCGAGATCTTGAACCCTATGTCTACGGGGTCGGGTCGAGTCAAGAACACAGAAGTTGAAATAATAAATGATGTTTATTAAATACAAGCAGAACAGTGTATTTGACACACTCATACAAGATAACTAAAGAAATAAAGGTTGGAGTGGTATAGAGGGATTTTTAGAGGGGTTGCTGATTTGGGTGGTACTTCACCTGTCCTGAAGCCCAGGAAAATAGAGAGCGAGGCTGGGGTGCGACGTAGCTCAGCACGTGGAGCCGAGGGGAGGCTCGCCAAGCAAAGCGGCAGCAAGGCGGGATGAAACTCGGGAGCGTTCCGAGGAAGGTCTCGGAATCGAGGGTTTTTATAAGGAGAATTGTGACTGCGGGCTATGCCGTACTTGGGGAAAACAATAGATCTGGAGTTGGAGACAAAGCCTCCGAAAGGTCAGAATCTGAACAATTGAGTTATCATAGCGGTTCTCAATAGAGTAGCCAGTATGCAGACGCAGAGTACTTGAGTATTGCATAGTTCACCCACCAAGCTGCCATCGCGGGGCAGAGGCTCTTTTGTAAGTGGCGTGCGTACCTGATTAGAGTACTTGCCTGGAGGTCTCCTAAAGCAGTGAGTCAGCTATTTCTGGCCTGCCTGTATGGTAGTTTGAATATTACGGCTATTAACGACCGAGCTTGTTTACGTGTTTGTCCGGTGGCCTCGCAAGCACGTGGAAAGGAATAGAGAAGTGCAGCTGAATTGTGATATCAAGGGATATCTTTAATATCCCCAAAGCTCGGACTAGCCAGGGCAGTAACAGCGGACTGTCCCTGAAGCCCTTCCGCAGGGCTTCTCCTTGGTCCAGGGTGAATCGGAGCAGTGTGAGGTCTGTAGATCCGCGCTGCTCCGGCTTTCAAAACGGTGGTTTCCAGCTTCCAGAATGGCGGCTTCCGCTTTCCAAAATGGCAGCTTCCAGTTGTTTGTGGGTCCCGACCAACTGCTGAAGTTCGCCACACCTAAAGCCCGCCCTCTGCAGATCACAGGTTCGCATTGGTGCGGGCCTGGGAATCTGCACAAGGGAGCAGGAACGCAATGGCGCGTTCCAGGAAAATAAAGACCTGATTTTTATGGTCTTTCGAAAACACGCTGGAGGACCACTTGGGATCGTCTTGGAGCGGACTGAGGTGCGGATCTCCTGTAAGTAGTCCGCTCCTAGTCCGCTCCAAGGTACAGACAACCTCCCTGTGAGGACACACCGCCCTGTTCTAATTGCCTGGTGCAGAAAGGGCCCAAGAGTGCCCAGTGTGCCTCCAAAATGCCCAGTGCACACTGGAACCCTCTTGCAGTGCCAGATGGGCATCTTCACCATCCACTAGCAGAGTTGTGTTTCTGCAACACTGCTACAGATTCATAAAGTTCCAAAACAGACCTCCATTCTGAGACTCAGTATAACTCACCCCAATCAAAGCAGATACAACTAAAAAATCCAAAGTTAAAAATATAATTAAATGGTCAATAAAACTAAAAAGGAGTAAAAGCAGATGGTTTAAAAGAAGAAAAACAAATCTAAAAAACACAGAATGTGAAAGACTCTTCCTCCTTGAGCTGTCAGCCCTGAAATAACAATAATAAATAATAAAATTTATTTTTATCCCGCCTCTCCACCTGGATCGAGGCGGCGAACGACATTAAATACATTAATACATTAAAAACATTAAAAAACATACCCAATCTTCCCCACCCACCAATCCACCTAAGACCAACCCCCTAAAACACACTACAATCAATCAACTATTAAAAGAACAGCAAGACAATTGATGGGAGGCGATGGAAATGCTAGTCTTGGAAGGCCTGTCGGAAGAGATCAGTCTTGACGGCTCTTTGAAAGGCTGGCAGAATGAAATAGTTTGTTTTTTTCTTGCCTGTGCAACAATAGCAAGGAGGGTCCACATCTAACCTCTCCAGGAAAGGAGTTACAGGGTCTGTGGGCAGCAACCAAGAAGGCCCTCTTCCGCCTTCCCACCAGATGGACCAGTGAAGGCGGTGAGATGGAGAGAAGGGCCTGGCCCGAAGATCCTACAGCTTGGGCAAACTCATGTAGGGAAGACACATAGCTACATCTGGCAAAGCATTGGGATGCCACCATGAAATGTAAGAGTACAGCTGTGTTTTGCTTCCACCAGGGTCCAATGCAGACCACATAAAACAGGACTGACAGATATGACACCTTCAAAAACAGCTTTCAGTATGTTTTTCCAAGGGAAGCCAAGCTGAGCTGCTGCTTCTCCCTCCTGCTCCTGCCCCCTTGCGATGCTTCTGGGGCCCGGTGTCGGGGCTGTGGAAGCTTTTGGATACTTCATCAAAGGAAAAAAAGAAACCCCACAGCTGCAAGATGAACCACTTTGACACAGAGAGCAAAATAAGGGACCCCGCCGGGCTTTGTTAGGGGATAAGTGCAGGCTCTTCAGAGTGTCAGAATCCTTGCCTGGTGATGGATGGGGCATCCTGAACGGAAGTCTGTCGAGGAAGTAATGAAAATGGATAGCCAGGGGTCTCTCTCTAATTGGGAAAGTGTGCTTGGAGAGGCTGAATGCTGGGGGGAAAGCAGGCAGCTGGGCGGATTATCAAGAGGAAATGTAGAACACAAAAGCCTCATGTGAATGCCGTGAGTAGCGTGGCTCTGTGCCTTCAAACCGGCTCTGATTTATGGCAACCCTGTGTGTGTGTGTGTGTGTGTGTGTGTGTGCCCTCAAGTCACCTGTGGACTTACGGCAGCCCTGTGAATTTCATAGGGCAGTGGTTCTCAGACTGTGCCCAGGACCCTAAAGGGCGAGTGCAGTAGCTGCTTAAGGAGGGGGGGCACAAGAAAAGTCAGCTTGCAAGTGCAGCAAATGTGAAAAAGAAGTGCAAGCCCATGAGTGTGTGCGTGTGTGTTCTTTGACTGCTTGATGCAAAAGAGAAAAGCAAAGTGTCTTCCCCTGTCCTGCTTTTCTCCAACCTGTCAAGATGTTTCTCCTGCCCTGGGAAACGAGTGTGACCCGCTGGATGTGCATTGCGGCAAATGTATTTAACCATTGCTGAGGTAGTTCTATGCTTTGCCCTGACTGTTATAAAGTATCTATTGTTAATTGATCATTGCAACAGTGCATCCATACTGGGCTTGGTGTTGAATTGTTACAAAGTATCTATTGCTAATCACTCCTTGCAACAATGTGTCCAGTGAAGGGGGGAAGCCAGATAAGGGCAAAAACGAGAAAGTGTAGACTGGAGAGGTTTGCTGTTTTGAGAACCCAGGTCTGTGAGATAAGGGGTGGGAAGTATGAGACTGGGTCAAACTGATCAAGGATGGAGGGGCGTGTGTATCAGGCACAGGAATCATCCAAGAGGTGATGCGTTGGGAAGGAGGGAGAGGAAGGTCTTTCACAAAATTTTGTATTCCCAGTATTTTTTTATTGGTCCTGTTGATAACTGCTTTTAATTTTAAAGGGCTGGTTGGCTATCTTTCAGAAGTGCTTTATGCTATTGCCGCACTAGACTGTTATAGCACTATTATTCCACTTTCAACATCCTCTGGGATCCTGGGGTTTGCAATTTAGGGAGGGGCCTCAAAGGCCATCCTCAAAGGCCCCTCCCTACACTGCAAACCCCAGGATTCAATAGGATGTTGCAAGTGGAATAATAGTACTGTAACAGTCTAGTGCGGAAATGGCCTTAGTTGAGTATTCCTGTATGGCAGAAGGGGGCTGGAATGGATGGCTTTTGCAACCTCTTCTGTGATTCTCTGATTCAGTTGTCAGTTTAATTATGTGTTTAACTTTTGTATGATATGATTTTTTTTTTTTAGCTGTATCTGTTTTAACTTTTGTAAGCCCCCCTAGACGACGATATCGTACGTGGATACATTTAACATGTATGAGCACACGCTGCTGCGGTATGAGCGGCCTCATAAATTAAACAAAAAATTGACATAGAGTGAAGATTTTTTTTTTTTTTAAAAAAAGCCTACCCAATCCTATAAAAGAACATGAGCACAAATTCTGGAGAAACGCGTGCCTTGCTGCTGCACGGAACCTGACTTTTACTGTTGACTTTAGCATGATTTTCCTAAGCCAGCCGGAAATGATTTACATTGAAAGGTGGAGTATATATTCAGTCTGCCAATCAATCAAACAACCAACAGACCTCAGTTTAGAGACTGGATTTTTCACTACTTGGTTCGGAGGCAGTACAGAATACCAAGTGCTGTGGACCAACCATGGAGGAAGCCTAATGCCTTCCTGTCCTCATCTTGGACTTTCCTTCTGAGCATCAATTTGGCCCTTTTGGAGAAGCCGGGGGCTGGACAAACATGGCCTGACCCCTGAGTCTGAGCCCTGTCTGAGGCCCACTGCTCTTCCAGATCCACCCCCTAACTGTTGTCCCTAGCCTGGTGCCTTGGCATGTGCCTGGGCCTTCAAATCACCTGTTGACTTATGGTGACCCGATGGATTTAATGGGGTTTTTCTTAGGCCACTCAGAGATGATTTTACCAGCTCATTCTTCTGAAATACAGCCTATAGCACTTGGCATTCATTGGCAGCCTCTCATCCAATTACTAACCAGAGCTGGGCCTGCTTAGCTTTCAAGATCAGGCCGTTTTCGCTTGGCATTTGCCATGCGAAAGGGCACCTGGAGTGTCACACTATTGTGAGGAGCGATCTGCACGATGCACTCACAATTGCTCAATGCTCCAGGGTCTGGCTTGAGCCGCTCGCGCACTTTTTCATTTTCAGCTTTCAGCAGAAAATGGTGCATGATTGCGCACTGGTCCAGGGCCCCGCGTGCACTAGCCGTGTGTCTAGAGCCTCCGGAACTGCGGGGTTGCGCTTCCTACCCCAGCACAGCCTGGGAAACTCTCAGGCTGCGCTGCGGAAGGAAGAGGCGGGGCTCTCGCGCTACCTGCTCGGGAGCAGGCAGGTTGTGCGGAGCTGAAGCGGTGGGGACGTGAGAGCCTCTCGCTGGAGGCTGCTCGCGTGATCTCTGCACCCCAGTGCCGGAAAAGGGTAAGGTTCGGAAAGGGCCTCAGACAGGTTTTGGTGTCTTTAGGGTATGTGCGTGTGCACACATGTGTCTTCAAGTCACTTGTCAACTTATGGTGGACTCCATGAATTTTTCACAGGGTTTTTTTTGGCAGGGAATACTCAGAAATATTTTCCCCAGTTTCTTCTTCTGAAACAGAGTCTACAGGACCTGGTATGCCTTGGTGGTCCTCCATGCAAGTACTAACTATTGCTGACCTTGCTTAAGTTTCCCTACAGAAGTGGTTGGACGTTTTTTTGTCCCATGCAAAAAGAGTCGTGTTTACTCCAAGGCTGTGTTGTGCCAGTGGCACCACTATGCATACAAATGCGCAAAGGAAGATGCATATGTGCCTGAAGATGGGTTCTGCTTACCTGTATGTTCAGTTTCACCTTCAGGTGTGTCTCCTGTTGTGCTGCTTTTCCATTCAACACAAGGGTTGTGTACCACTGCCAATGCATAACTCCACAGGGGGAGATGTATGTTCCATGACCCCTGTGGAGGACCCCGGCCCAGGTCTTGATGTGGGTCTGGCCACCCAGAGTTTCAATCTCACCCTGGGAGGGCAGAAGAGGACAGGAAGGGGAGCTGGAACCAGAAGTCAGAAGAAAGTTGAATTTTCTTACCAGTTAACAGGGAGATTGTAGCCAAGGAATTAGAAGAAGATTAAGACTTGAAAGGCGGATATGAAGGAACTAGGTAATGTCCTCAGGTGTAAATAACAAAGTCAGTTGTGTTTCAGATTTCTATGTATGATTGTGAAAACTGGAGAGTGAAGACGGCTGAGAAGAAAAGAATCAGCACATTTGAAATGTGGGTCTGGAGGAGAGTTCTACAGATACTACAGACCACCAACCCCCCACCCCCAATAAATGGTTCTGAGATGAAGTTTGTCACAACTCACTCCATGAAGGCATACCTAGAGACTTCAGATGAGGGCTCTCTCCCAGAACCTGGGCATCTGAGGGGCAGTTACAGCTGATGATGGCCCTCAGCAAGCTGGGTTTCCACCTCGGCCAGACATTGAGGAGACACCACCCCTAATTATTTTCAGAACATGGACAGGAAAAACAGCAATACCTAAGGAGTTAATACCTTTTGCAGAAGCTTAAATGAGAAAACACTAAGCAGTGAGCCCACCTGGCATCCCAAGGTCAAGCTGCTATAACTCTCCAGGTGGCTGAGAGGAGTTCTTGCTTTGCACAGCGCTTTGCCTACCTGCTGTATGCCCTTGGTGCTCTTACTGGGATTTCTGACTGGCTCATAGGCTACATCTCATAGTCTTTTCCTTTTGGCTTTGTTTAAGAGGACTGCTAGCCTCTTGTGACTGATTTTGTAATGGCTGAGACTCTCCTACTGCACCTCCTTCATCTTTGGTGAATTCCCTAGACTACACATGTGTGATCTGGGCTGCTTTGCCCCAAGTGTAACTTTTTCTCCCTACTAAAACCAGTCTTCTGTGGCACTTGTTGCTGCCAGCCATGGGACGAAAGCAAGCCTGAGCCCTAGAGAACCAAACTGAGGTTATAATGCTTTATACTTCATGAAAAGAACAGGACTCAATGAAAAAGACAACAAATGCTGGGCAAAGATGAAGACAACTTTGAGTTTTGTGCAAGGTGAAAGGTGAGATATTAAATAAATTAATATGGTGGAAAAAGAGAAAAACTGCAGTTAAGAAGGCAATGTCTGCCTGGAGTTTGCAAGACCTGGGCAGAGATGCTTTTAGGGGTCTCCATAAATTGCAGCTGACTTCATGGCTTGTAGCGACAATGACAGCTGACACCCCAGCAGCAACACTTAAAGTGCTAGTGTGTATTTAGGTTCTGCAGGAGAGGACCAAGGACCATCTGACACAATGACCAAATGTGGCTGAAGAGGAGGCACGAGGGAACTGAACCTCCCCTTTCCTAGAAAACAATCTTGGGTAGCAGTGAAGGCCCATATGTTGCAGGTGGCACTCTAGCTGCCCCGTGGCCCAAGGGAGAACAGCTTCTTCAGCAACATTAGGAACTTTGCCAGTAAAACAAGGTCCCGTAATAAGTCATATCAACGCTCGTGAGGTGCCCAGATCAGTAGTGTGTCCCCTCTGAGTCCTGAGAAGGATCTAGTCACTTTCCATATTCGACAACTCTGAGCTTTGAAAGTGACTTTTGGGACTGGAGCTCTCGTATTTCCATCACTCCCTCCCCGTCAGTGGCCATGCTGGCTGGGAACAGTTATCCAAGAACCTCAAACCAAGGGCAATGTTTCTGAGCTCTGAACCTGAGCTGCTGAAAGATGTAGTGGGTGGGGCTGGGGTGGCAGGAAGCTCAAAGGAAGGCTCCTGGGCAGCTGAAGCTCAGAAGAAGGAAGGCAGGAGCAGCCTTCTGCAACCTCAGTGGCTCTGTACCGGGTGTGGGACACCTCCTCTCCTGCTACTAGAGTTTCAAACATACTTCTTTTGCCTACATAATGCAAAGCCCTCTTCTCTGAGATGGGCCGGGGGGGGAGAGAGAGAGAGAGAGAGAGAGAGAGAGAGACAGACAGACAGACAGACAGACAAGCCAGGTCTCTGCTGGCCTCACCATCAAAGAGCCTCAACATCAAAGTCCTCTTCTGCCTTGAATGAGAGTCCCAGGTGAATCCAGACCCCTGACCCAGCTGGTGACTCATGACTCCACTATAAATGGGAAGTGGGCTGTTGCTGCTATGCTATGGGAACCAGAAGAATGTGTGTGTGTGTGTGTGTGTGTGTGTGTGTGTGTGTGTGTGTGTGTGTCACAGGTGGGTACGTGCAAGAAATGTGTTAACCAGGGTGAAGGCAGCGGCCTGGCAGGAAGGATGCCCCCTCCACATTACCGCTGCTTAATGATGCAAATGTTGGCTTTGATCTCATTAATGCCGATTACAAACAAAACAGAGCTTTTGCTAGGCTTTTAATTTTTCATTCCCAGGGAGATCAAACCCTGCCCTGCAACTGGCAATTAAACACTTTTCTTTGGGAACACCAGAAACTTTTAACACTGCATTTGAAATGCAAGTGTCGGATCCATGTTAATGAGGGCGTGCTGCTGAGCCTCTAATTTAGGGAGTCGTTCCTTGGACACAATTCCCCCCCACACACACAGCTGTTTGAGAGCCTCTTCAAAGGAGTTACATCTCCCCTGGTCCACATTTAGACCCGTCCCACACTCATCATCGGCCATCACTGGATGGCAATGGCTGGGGGAGGCACAGAAGCGCTCTCAACTGCCGCTCGGCTTGCCCGCCATTCCTCTGCCCGGCCTAATTGTACCCCCAGCACTTTGGGAAGGAAGGGCTGCATCAGCACTTTCGGCAGAACAGTGCCTTTCTCTTCTCTTCTGTTCTCATGGAGGAATTAAAATAAATGCGTTATCAGGATCACCGCTCACAGATGCATACAGCTGGGATTCTCTTTAATGATTTCTGTCTGCTCACAATGCTTTGGCACTTGGAGATACACAGAGAACAAGGGTGGGAACTGAAGGGCCCATGGGCTACCTGTGGGTGTCCCACGGGCATTTTTGTGGCCCTGAGTGTCAGAGGGCACCAACTTCTGAGCCATGCTCAGCTTAGCCAGACTGTGGCCATCTTGCTGTGTTTTCTTTGATGCCATATTCCCTTCAATGTTAGGGTGATGGGAGTGGGATCTGGGCCAGAGCATGGGAACCATAGTCATTCTAATGGACTGGTACAGGCTAGTGCGTGAGGATTAGGCAGCAAATCCCGATGCTGATGGGCTTGGGATAATGCTTTCAAAGGCTGTAAGTTGCGAGCACTCCTGGAAACAATAGCAGGCGAAAATGCCCAGATGACGCAATCAGGACCCCAACTGTGTGCATATCCTATGGAGACCTTCCTTATTCACCCTACCTGACTAAAACCTTAAGAGGTTGTCAGGGTTCAATGTTTTGTCACCTACAGTTAAGACAATCAGCCCATTCCAGACTCCTTTGTCAACCCTGTGAGAAAGCCATTAAAGCTTTGCCCATGCACTCTCTTTCAGGACAGAAAATAGGGCATAAAAACCCTCGCTCCAACCCCAGTAATTTGTAGTACTTCGATGTATTATGTGGTGCTCAGACCTCAGTTCATTCTTGCTACCCTCAGACACGCAGTCTGAGCCACTCTGCTTGGATCTTCTACTTCAGGACTGGTAAATATCACCTTTTCCACCCATTTTCTCTCTATCCAACCTTTCATGCCTTACTTTCTGACAGCCTTGTATAGTTCTTAAAGTGCCTGGTTCCCTGTGTGTTTGTTAATTCCAAATAAAATAACCTGTTTAACTTTTAACTGGAGTCCTCTCTACAGTTAGTACTGGTATACACAGATGAAAAGATCCTGCTATTACCCTCCTCTCGCAGGCCTCCTTTGAGTTATGATTCCCCCCAGCTCTAAAGGGATACTGGCATTGTGGGTGGACCCCAAAGTCCCCCACCTTTTAGGGTAACACTACAGGAAAAGAGATTCCACCTAAACCTCAGGAAGAACTCCCCGAGGGTAAAGGCAGTTTGACTGCTGCTTGGGAGTGTGTTGGAGTTTCCTTCTTTGGAAGTTTTTAACCAGAGGCTGGACTGCCATCTGCCAAAGGGAGTGCTTGGATTGTATCTTCCTATTTGGCAGAATGGGGTTGGACTGGGTGGTCTTTGGAGTGTCTTCCAACGCTAGGATTCTGTGTCCGTATTCAGCAGAAAGGTGGTGTGGTACAACCAATGTAACTACTTGTGCAAATTTTCATTGTGCAAGCAAGATGCAGGATCTTGGCCAAGATTTCTACAGAGCTGGCAAGGTTCATGCAGAAGAAAGAGATCCTTTAGATACGCTGATCTGAAGCCAGGCAGGTAATGACTACAGATGTCTAGCACCCTTCCTATTTTGTGATGGTCTCCTTACCATTTTCAGCAGATTACAAAGCCAAGCTAAGAGTTGGAGAAAACAACAAGATGAGGGGTTGTGGCGTGTGGATTTTGCTAAAGATTCTTCTATCTTTTCTCCCATAATTTGAATGTCAGACAGAAAAGGACTCTAATGGCACACACAATTCCACTCTCCCCACAGCCACAGATGATTCAGCTACACAGCTCCTGTTGTGACCTCCAAACCAGCTCATCCTTCTAGGCTAATAATGCAGAAAGGTGGGTTGTGATCTCTCCTTGTTTGGGGTGGGGTGATTCCCATTTATGGGTTTCTAATGGCACTTATCCATCCAGCATTTTATGGCTGAGACTCTGTATCAAGGAGATGGAATGCAACTTTACACTCATAGGTTGCGCACTGTGAATTGTAAGACTGCAGAATTGAAGTGCAAGAGGAATGCAAAGTGTGTGCTTGCAATGCACAATGCATGTGCCATGCATGATGCACAACACACAGTTCCATGTGTAATGGCACCTTGCATGCAGCTCTGATTCTGCAGACAGACTTCTACATCGGGCAAAAATGTCTAACCAATTCCCTTGGGGGACTCAAGCATGAAAGGTCACCAACAGGATGTCAGCCAGTGTGATGTTCCATTACATGTTTCTCATTCACATGATTCTTTTCATTTTGTTGTTGGTTTATAGAATCATCGAATTGTAGAGCTGGAGGGGACCTCAAGGGCCATGTAGTCACAACAAAAGCCACTTCCAAAATATGGCCATCCAACCTCTGTTTGAAAGCCTCCAAACCAGGAGAGACCATGACCCTCTGAGGCTGTCTATCCTGTTACCATGCTGTACACCCCATTCCATGATATCATTGGCAATGATATAATTTAGAATAATAGAACCATAGAATCATAGCGTTGGAAGAGACTCCAGGGGCCATCCAGTCCAACCCACTGTCACGCAGGAACCTACATGAAAGCGCTCCCTTTGACAGACGGCCATCCAGCCTCTGCTTAAAAACCTCCAAAGAAGCAGCTCCGTCAGGGCGGAAGAGACCATCTTGTCTGCATAGGCAAGTTTAGCCTCAGCCTCTGAAGCTGCAACTTCTAAAGTAACTTTCTTTTTGTTGGCTTATTATCTAATGGAACACTATTGTTGAGGAGTAGTTTTCTTCCCACCTGGCACTATGTTTTGTGTCTGGGAAGAATACTAAGTTTTGGAAGAATACTGTAGTTCATATCATTTGTTTTGCTACATTTGTGATATTTTATATTTCATCTGTATGATAGCCTGGATTTACATTCCTTAATTCCCAAAATATTTTTTATTGTGGGCTAGCACTATTCTTGTTAACTTAGTTTCTAATTTATTTATTAAAAGGTCCCCTGAGGTATGTTTTTAGAGATTTATTTATTTTTGAGTTTGCTCTAATAGTTAGTGTGCACTTTTTGCCCTAACTCATAGAGTATAGTCTATGTTATATTTAGCTGTTTATATCCGTTTGTATAAGGGTCCTATTTTATTGCTTTAAGAAATTATGGTTGTAACCAGGAGCCAATCAGCTCTTTTAAAGAAAGTTAGGCCCTTTTCACATGTGTGTGGGGGGGAACGGGTGAAAACACGCTAAAACGGAGCTTACCTGCAGCCGGGTAAGTCCGTCGCCACGCGGAGCAGCGCGAGCTCGCTGCTCCACAGTCCTCCGGCATCCCAGACGGCAGCTTCCGGTTGGTGGAGGCTCTCCACCAACCGGAGAAGCTCGCCAGCCGGAAGCCCGCCCCCGGCAGATCTGCAGGCACGCACTTGCGCGCGCCTGCAGATCCACTTTAGAGCCGGGCGACGGAGCGGCGCGGGGCTGCGCGCTCCGTGCTTTTTAAAAACCTCAAAAAAGGGTTTTTTAAAAAACACGCAGCCCGGCTAGTTCCGGCCGCTCCTGAGTGGATTCTGGTGTGAAGCTACGAAAAGTAGTCCACGCCAGTCCACTCGACGGTGTAGAAGACCTCCGTCAGAGGTCGCTCTACACCGTTTTAGAAGCCCGGTGTGGAAATGGCCTTAGAAAATCCTCCAAATTCAGCAAAAATACCACTCTCAATTCAATCTGGCCTTTTATTAAAATAAAGAGAGGGAATAGAGGCAAAGTGGCTAACAAAGATTACTACATCTAATTTTGAACCCCACTTAATTTCAGAAGCACATAGTCCACCCAAGAGCACAGTTCAGGCCCCCAGTCTGAGTTCGAATTTGCTTCTCAAATCCAAAAATGTGGAATTAGACTCTGACAAGGTCTCTATAGACGTCTCTATATCCTCAGTCCATGGAGGCAGCCTATTCCACTTTCCCGACAGCTCTGACCGTCAGGAAGTTCTTCCTGAGGTTCAGGTGGAATCTCCTTTCCTGCAGCTTGAGTCCACTGTTCCTTGTCCTAGTCTGTGGAGCAGTGGAAAACAAGCCCGCTCCCTCCTCGACATGACATCCCTTCAAATATTTAAACGTGGCTATCATGTCCCCTCTTAACCTTCTCTTCTGCAGGCTAAACATACCCAGCTCGCTAAGCCGCTCTTCAGAAGGCTTCATGGCTTCCAGACCCTCCACCAATTTGGTCGCCCTCCTCTGGACACGCTTCAGCTTGTCAATACCCTTCTTGAATTGAGGTGCCCAGAAATGGACACAGTATTCCAGATGAGGTCCAGAACTCATTTGGAATTTAATTGGCATAAAATATATATGATACACTTTTGTGGCTGAATAGCCATGCTGGTTAAAGAGGACTGGCCAAACACATGCAGAACTAGGTGAGGTAGGACCTCAGGATATGGCCAGGTCATAGTCAAGGAATCAACCAGAAACCTCTGCTGTTAATGAGCTTGCTGACATTCCCTCAATGACTCAACCTTCAAAACAATAGGATCTGAAAATACCCTCACTGACGTCACCAATCTGTTCCCTCTTCCCGCCAAATTTCTCCTTTATTCCTTACCTGCCCAGTCACTAAGGCGCTATCATGAGTCCCATCAGTGCTTTGTCACCTAATGCTAGGACCAATAGTCCGTTCTGGACCTCATGGTTTACTTTGACAGACAACTGTTAGCACCTTCTTCCTCTGGGTGGAAACAGGATATTTAAATCCTGGCTCTGAGCCAGATAAATCCCAGCACTCTGGACAAAGGCCATCACTTTGCTACTGTGATTCCCATTCCTCGACTGTCGCTGGACCCTTAGTCTGAGCCACATCACTCCATCTCTTCTCTGCAGGATTGGTAAATGCTTTGCCCTAAACTGCTCCCTGCCCAACTTTTCCTCCCTTTCCTTCAGCTAGCTCTGTGTGATTGGGAGACTGATGGAGTACTGGACGTGTCTGATAATTGCCCCCAGACAAAACATTTTCTAAACATATGTCTGAATCTCCCACTGGTATTCCAGCGCAAGTACACAGGTGGAAAGATCCTGTAAGTTTACCTCCGTCTCACAGGTGTCCCTTTGAGCTAATATTCCCCAACTCTCTCCAGAGGCACGGGCGTTGCGGGTGGACCTCTCAGCCACCCACTGTTTGGGATAACAATCCCACTGTCTAACATCTGCATGCTCAACTTGTCTCAGTGACCTTGAGTAAAATGCATATTCATGTGCGTCTGCATGCCAAATGGCACCTCATGTGCAATTCTGTTTCTGGAGCTTTGAACTGCATGCAGACGTTCCGCATCAGACAAAGAAGTCCCACCACTTCCCCAGGGGACCTTTGCGTACCTAAGTCATCCACGGGATCCCGGCCTCTGTATTTATCCTCCCCGGCTCGCTTTGACTGCAAACTCTCTCCCTGTGGCTTTTGAATTCCACCCACCACCTGGCACACGACTGGCCTCCAGTTTAAGCAAAGTGGGAGGAGGCACATTTGTATCTTGCCTGGTGGATGTCAGCAGTTCTACTTCATCCTTTTTTAAAAAAATAAACTCATTTTGACAGCCCTGTTTTAGGCAACCGTGCAGTGGAAGAGCTAAATTGCCGCTCCTTGGTTACCATGGCAACAGCCTGTGGGCTGGAGTGACCCCCCTCCCCACTTGCAACCCCCACCTGCTGCAGTTCTTCTCTTGAGCAAGTGTGTGTGTGTGTGTGTGTGTGTGTGTGTGTGTGTCCATGCATCCAGCGGAAAAGCCATCTGGCTGATGGCAGGTTCCCTGCAAGGAGGAAGCCTGGACCCTGGAGGTTAAAATTATAGAATTATAGAATCATAGAGTCAGAAGAGACTGCGAGGACCCTCCAGTCCACCCCCTTCTGCCCTGCAGGAAGACACATGCCATTTCCGCACTACACTCTTATAGCGCGATTATTCCACTCTCAACATCCTATGGAATCCTGGGGTTTGCAGTTTCGGGAGGGGCTGCCTGGCCCCTCCCGAAACTGCAAACCCCAGGATTCCATAGGATGCTGAAAGTGGAATAATCGCACCATAAGAGTGTAGTGCGGAAATGGCAACAGTCCAAGTACTCCATTTGACAGATGGCCACCCAGGTTCTCTTTAAAAACCTCCAAACCTCCACCACGCTCCAAGATCGAGGCTTTTCTCCGGAAAAGCTCCATTCAAGGCCTGTCAGATCTATTTTAGGGAGAGGGATGGTTACAGTACCTTCTTTAAAGCTCAATCTAAAACTCCAAGTAGGTTGACTGAGCCACTAACATGGAATCCCCCAAGTTCCTAGCATTCAAACCCGCTCCCAAAATGAATCGCTTCCAGTTTCTTGCCTCAGGACAGACCCAAATGTGGAGGCAATCTATTCCACTGCCAAACTGCTCTTGCAGTAAAGAAATTCCTCTTTACATATAAGTGGAATCTCTTTTTCTTGTAATTTGAGTGCTTGCTCTAGTCTCTGAAGGAAGAGAAACCAAACTTGCTCCACCTTCCACATGAAACCCCTTCAGATACGTAAAGACAGCTATCTTCTCACCTTTCAGTATTCTCTCCTCCAGGCTAAACTTGCTCATGTTGTTCCTCATAAGGCTTGGTTTCCAGACCCTTGACCATCTTGGTCACCCTCCTCTGGACACATTCCAGCTTGTCCGTATCCCTTTTGAGCTGTAGTGACCAAAGCAGAATAGGGTGGGACTAATACTTTGGCTCAGCATGTGAAAAGGACCTTTGGGATGATGGTTGATCATAAGTTGAACATGAGCCAACACTCTGATGCTGCAGCAAAGAGGGCAAATGCTATCTCAGCCTGCATTAATAGAAGCATCGCTTCCAAGCTGAGGGAAGTAATAGTCCCCCTATATTCTGTGCTATACAGACCTCAGCACGAGTACTATGTTCAGTTCTGGGTGCCTTATTTTAAAAAGGATACAGACAGGTTGGAATCTCTTTCTGTGGAGGTTTTTCAGCAGAGGCTGGACGGCCATCCATCAAAGAGAGTGCTTTGACTGGGTATTCCTGCATGGCAAAATGGGCTTGGACTGGATGACCTCTGGGGTCTCCTCTGATGCTATGACTCGGGACTGCTAAAGCTGAGAGGAAAACAAGGAGAGGAGCAGAATGCCAGGAGCTGGAAAGAAGGTCATCACCTGGATGTTCTGTGAAAAAGAAGGAGTGGAAGCAACAGAAACTCAATAAAGCAACCTCACATGACGGGAACAACAGCACAAACAATTTTCCACCTTTTTCCCAGTCTGGGAGTTGAAGCAGCTCACAAAAGTAAAAAACAGATACAGCTAAAAAAATTTAAAAAACATTATGCAAAAGTTAATTTTAGTGACTAATTGATTTGATTTGATTTCTATCCCACCTTTCTCCAAACAAGCAACTCAAAAAGTTAAAACAAAGAGCAACTAAAGTTCTTATTTTACAAAAGTTAAAAAAAATTAGTAATTTTATGAAAATGAAGCATGGAATTAAAACTGTGTAAAACACATCTAAAAGATAAAAAGCATAGGACGCGGCATCCCAAACACCCTTCTGCCACATGATTTAAGGACCAAAGACTTGTCTGAATAAAAAAGCTATTTTCCTGACTTCCGAAAGAGAACAGAAGGGAAGCCATCTGAGCATCCTGTGGCAGGGAGTTCCACAACCTGGGGGCAGCCATGGAGAAGGCCCTGTCCCTCGTGTGCTTGAGGAAGTTTGCCGGTGACGGTGGCAGGACAGAGAAAAAGCCTTCCTCCAAAGATCTTGAAATGCAGATGGGTTCCTGTAGGGAGACGCAGTCTTTTAGATACTCTGGAGCCAAGTTGTTTGGTTAAACTATCCATAAAATTCAAAGCAATTAAAAGCACAACTGTTTTAAAAGAACAACAGACGCAACCAGCACAGCACGTGAAGGGCCCTTTCCCTCTGAGCAGCCGGTCCTCAAAGGCCGCCAGAATCGGAGCCCTTTCTTGCCTCTTGGTTAAGGAGCAACGGATGACGCGTCGTCTAAGACGGCTCTCGTACAGCCGCGCGTCAAACGTCCGTCAGAACAGAAAAGTCTTTACTTGTCCGCCACAAAGAAGCAGGGAGGGGGCCAGCGTGAATTCTCTGGGAAGGGCCATCCACGGGCTGGTATGATACAGCCCCAAGAGCTGCACAGCGCGGAAGCAACCGAAGGAAATCGAAATGCGCTTGGCCCACTTTTCTCCTCTCCCTGTATCTGCAAGAGCCACACAAGGGGGTTAGTAACAGAGGAATGGCCCCTCTCCGAGCCTGTTCTCAGCCTGCGTCTCTCCTCCCAGCCTCCAAGGGCCAAGCTAACGCGGAGATAGGATGTCACAAAGTCACTGATAATTAATGTCACTGGAGATCGTTTAACATTCGGCCAGGGTACCCACAGGGACCCCAAAACCCCATGAATTGGGCCCGCTTGCAAGGAGGAATTGCTGCGGAGAACGGAAGGGGGTGAAAGAGGGACTGCGTGAAGGCAGAGGGCTCTCCGAACGAGGAGGAGTCATTTTTGTAAAAGTAGAGCTGATCCCTAATATTTTGCAAAGCAAGCAGCAGAGGAGGAGGGGGTGCAGGAAGAAGAAGAGGCAGAGTTTCCAGTTAACAAAGAACTCTGCCTCACTTGGGAGTCTGGGGAGCGAACAGGTTGTTAGATTTCCGTCTGGCTGTTCTTCTCGCAGACGCCGGAGCCGCGAGATAGATAAGAGCCGCAGAAAGTGTACCAGCAAAGAGAAACATCCTGCTGCACAGGGGCTCATTGAAGTGTGGCGCAGGGAAGACGGAGAGGCGGTGCTGTTGCTCGCCCGCTGGAGGCGAGGAAGGGCTGCCTCTTATGTCGGCCTCTCTGCTTTCAGAAAGGCAGAGCAAGCGGAAAAGGACAAGGGCTGCGGCACAGGGCTTGGATCACAGTGAAACAGAGGCATGGTGTCCGCGCGTGCCTTTTCCTCGTCCCTGCTCAGCACTTTTCCCTTTTGTGTGCAATTTCTGTGACATGATGGCTGGAACCCTTTCACTGGTGACCTAAGCTGGAGACCCTACACGAGGCAAGCATTTTTTCTGGATGTTGCTCAGGGAGGTATCCGGAATCTCCCTTGTCATTGAATCCTAGAGCTGGAAGAGGCCCCAAAGGCCATCCAGTCTGCCCCAATTCTGCCATGCAGGAAGACACAATCAAAGCACTCCCTTTGACAGATGGCCACCCAGCCTCTCTTTAAATGCCTCCTAAGAAGGAAGAGACTCCACCACACTCCATTGAGGAAGCACATTCCATGTCCAACTGCTCTTCCACCTTCCTAATGTTTAGGTAGAATCTCTTTCCTGGAGATTGACGCCATTGCTCTGTGTCCTGGTCTCTGGAGTAGCAGAAAACAGGCTTGCTCCATCATCCATATGAAATCCTTCAAATATTTAAACATGACTATCATGTTCCCTCTTCACCTTCTCATCTCCAAGCTAAACCTATACAGCTCCCTAAGCCGTTCCTCACAGGGCTTCGTGGTTTCCAGGCCTTTTACATTTTGGTCTCCCTCCTCTGGACAGGTTCCAACTGATCGATATCCTTCTAAAACTGGGGTGCCCAGAACTGGACACAGTATGTGCAATGCTTCTTCCCTTGCAGCACAGTGGTTGCCAGATGGCCCTGGGTACAGCTGTGACTTATTATCTCTGATGGTCACTGGGCAACAGCAAGGGGCCACGGGGGAGCCCCCGCCGTGTCATCCTCCAGGTCGGAGTCCCGTGGGTGTCTGATGGATGTGTCAGTTCCCCATAGAAGCAGGGCCATCGTTTTTGTCTGATGCTGAATGGCCACATTAAATTCAAGGTCGGTTGCACAGGCAGTGCGATTGCATGGAAATTTGAATACTCTGCGTGCCGATGTGCTTTCAGTGGGGAAATATTGCCGTTCGGCACAAGCCTTGCCTGGCACAACTGTTGTGTGCTCCACATGGTAACTCACTGCATACAAGACGGAGGTAAGCTCTCAGCCCAGTACAAGTACACTGTCGTTACGCTACACCAGCATCAAATGGGATCTCAGTCAATATTTGCAAACAACCATTTTTGACACACAAAGCTTCTTATGTCCTCTGATACATGAGTGAGTAAGTAGTAAGCAGGTAAGCAAACAAGGAAACAGACCAGCAAATATTGAGAGGAGAAGATTTATGCCTTCTGGGAGGAACTATCTTCTCTCCGATGACTGAGACATCCCAGGGCTGAATCCTATCACTAGAGCCTACAGCTTGGGAAAGTCCTGTCTATTGAACTACAACTCCCAGAACGCCCTAGAATCAGAGGCCGTTTCTGCCCTACACTGTTATAGTGCTATTATTCCACATTCAACCTCCTATGGAATCCTGTGGTTTGCAGTTCAGGGAGGGGCATTTAGAATTCCCAGACAGAGAGCTCTTTGGCCTCCGGAAACTACAAACCCCAGAATTCCGCAGGATACGTTGAAAGTGGAATAACAGCCCTGTAACAGTTAAGGGCAGAAATGGCCTTAGAATCATGGAATCAGAAGAGACCCCCGGTGGCCATCCAGTCCAACCCCATTCTGCCAGGCAAGAATACAACATGAAAGCAGTCCTGACCGATGGCCATTCAGCCTCTGCTTAAAACCCTCTAAGGAAGGAGACTCCACCAAACTCTACGGAGGCAGCAGCAGATTCCACTGTCAAATCACTTTTACCCTCAGCAAGTTCTTCCAAACGTTTAGAGGGAATCTCTGCTCCTGAAGTTTGAAGCCATCACTCCATAGTGTTCTAGTCTTTGGGGCAGCAGAAAACAGCCTTGTTCAATTCAGCCATATGACATCTCTTCAAAATTTTAAACACGGCTATCACGTCCCCTCTTAACTTTCTCTTCTCCAGGGTAAACGTACCTATCTCCCTAAGCTGCTCCTCAGAGGACTTCACGGCTTCCAGACCTTCTACCGTTTTGGTCACCCTCCTCTGGACACATTCCAGCTTGTCCGTATCCTTCCTGAATTGCGGTGCCCAGAACCGGAGGCACGATTATTGCGGGTGGAGTCTGACCAAAGCAGAACAGAGCGGTGCTGTCACTTCCCTCGACCTGGATGCCGGACTGCTACCGAAGCAGCCCGGGACGGCGCTGGCTGTCTTAGCTGTCTTGGTTTAGTTGTGCCGCCTTGTGCCCTTCCAGCTGAAAATGAAAAGGTGTGCGATTGGCACCTGCCGGCCCCCGGAGCATCGCGCGATTGTGAGTGCGTTGTGCGGATCGCTCCTCGCAATCGCGCTACGCTCCAGGCGCCCTTTCGCATGGCAAATACCATGCGGAAAGGGCCCCAGACACGTAAGATGAAGGGAAATGGATGGAATGCCTTTTTTTCCCTCCGGCCGCCTAATTGACGAGACGATACTTTGGAAGTTTTTGGCCCGATGCACTGTGGCTTGTCAATCATTCCCGTTCTCTGCCTGATGAAAGCCCGATTTTAATTACAGACTGTCGTGGCAATGCGTATGAGGAAGCCAGCTGGAAATATTTAGGTATTATTAGCCTCAATAGCGAGAGCTGTGATTAAAATAATAAAGACGGCCCCTCCCCCGCAACTCAGTGTCTGATGAGCAGGAAGCCGCCACAAACGCAAAATCAAAATCCCCCTGGAAAGTGGTGGAAGTAATACTTTTTGGTCTCTGATTTTTTGATGGGTTTTGGAAGAAGGTGTGCGCTTTGCTGATATCACAATATCAATCAATCTAATTAGATTTTGTTTGCATAATTGCGTGCAATTTGCATGAACAATATAATTATTTCCACAGAAAGTCAAGACAGAAAAGAACAGGTATATCCAGCCTTTTGTCTTGGAGGTTTATTTTCACACACACACACACACACACACACACTCCAGTGGGGATGTATTCGAACAGGAGTCCTTTCTGGTCAGCTGACCCTTCGTAAGGGGTGGGAGGAAGGTAGCACATTCTGTACTCCAGCTGAAGCTTTTGGGTTGTGGGAGATTAAGTTTGTTTGGCATTAACTCTGCTTAATTGAATCATAAAATTGTAGGATCACGGGGTAGGAAAGGACTGCAAGGCCCATCAGCCTCATCAAAAAGTTCTTATCAAGAAGCCCAACAGATTAGAGAGCTGGGCAAAAACTAACCGAATGAGTTTCAGCAGGGAGAAGTGTAAGGTATACACCTGGGCAGAAAGAATTAAAGGCACAGATATAGGATGGGTGGCAACTGGCTTGACTACAGGACACCTGAAAGGGACCTAGGAGTCCTAGTGGACCACAAGCTGGGCATGACTGAACAGTGTGATGCGGCAGCTAAAAAAGCCAATGCAATTCTAGGATGCGTCAATAGAAATGTAGCGTCAAGGTCAAGGGAAGTCCTAATGCCACTCTATTCTGCTTTGGTCAGACTCACCTGGAATACCGTGTCCAGTTCTGGGCACCACAGTTCAAAAAGGATTTTGACAGGCTGGAACAGGTCCAGAGAAGGGTGACCAGAATTGTTAAAGACCTGTAAACCATGTCCCATGAGGAGTAGCTTAAGGGGACCTGAGGAAGCCTGGAAAAGAGAAGGTTAAGAAGTGACATGATAGCTGTGTTTAAATGGTTGAAGGAATGTCATATGGAGGATGGAGCAAGCTTGTTTTCTGCTGCTCCAGAGAGTAGGACATGGAGCAATGGCTTCAAGATCCAGGAAGACATCTAATGTCTAAACATTAGGAAGAGCTTCCTGAGGGTAGGAGCAGTTCGACAGTGGAATATGCTGTTGCCTAGGAGTGTAGCGGAGCCTCTTTCTTAGGACGTTTTTAAAGAGAGGCTGGATGGCTGTCTGTTGGGAGTGCTTTGACTGTGTCTTCCCGCAGAAGGGGGTTGGACTGGGCACCCTTGTGCTCTTTCCCATCTCTATGATTCTAAGAAGTTCTTGCTAATTTTCCAGTGGAGCCTCCTTGCCATTTGAATCCACTCTTTCATGTCCTACCCTCTGATGCAGCATCTTCTACATGACATCCCTTCAGATATTTAAAGAGGGCTATCCCGTCACCTCTCTATCTTCTCGTCTCTAGCTTCTTCTCATTCCTTGTTTAATCTAACACTAATTTTGGCACACCAGCAAAAACCACGGTGGTTTGTGTGGCCTGGGAGCAGCAGCCCCCTGAATTGAAATCTTTTTCCTTCAGGCTGCAAAGTTTGGCTTGTCTCTAGCAGGATGCTCCCCCATAAGAAAAAGAGAGAGCAGAGGCTGCCTGGTGGACTCCTGATTAGCTGGGCTGGGAAATGGCCAGCATTTAAGCTGTCAAATGCTTTCCCTCTTTTTTTGTCGCATCGGGACTTTAGAGGCAACTTGTGCATTGCAATTGTGCATTTAGCCTCTCTATGCCTGGAAGAGCTTGGCCGCAAAAGCTCGACCCTCACGCCTCCACGGAAGGAGACTCAGCTATCGTCTGAAGGAGTCCACTCCACGGTCCACTGAACAGCTTTTAGTGTTGTCAGGAAGTTGTTCCTAACGTTTAGTTGGCATCTCCTGTCCAACAGTTTAGAATTTACTGCTTTGGGTCCTGTCTGAACCAATAACCTTCAAAATTAACAATGAAAATTCCTGACATGAAGTTGGAGAGGAGGGAAGGAGGAGGAAATAAGTGGGGACGGGGTCTCTCTTCAACGGAAGCGGTCTCTGTGCGACTCCTTCCTTAATCCCGCCTTGGTTTTGTGAGTCTGTGTGGACGGTGTGTGTGTGTCGCTGTCTTTCTGTGTTCAGCTGGGTGCTCTGAGAGAAGGGGTCAGTTCCACCACTGGGGCAGAAAAAGGTGCTTTGTCTAATGGGCCTCCGTGCACCAAGATATTTGGGTTGGCATCCTTTGTTCTGGGGGGATCCTAAGCTGCCCCCCAACAGTCACTTAGCCTAAAAAATTTAAGCAAGATCCTTAAAGAATGTGTACACTTTGAGGGCTGACCTAGATTTTGATTAATGAGCTGAATAATCTATTCTTTGCTAGCTGGGAGCTACAGAATTTGAAGATAGTTCTGCTTGCTTATTTAATCCCGAAAATAGGTTAGTCTTTGTGTGTGGCTGCACAGATCAGGGGAAAAGAAAATATCTTTCATCAGGCTGAGGAAATAAAGGGGTTGTTTGTTGGAGGATGCCAGGCATTTGTGAACATGAATGTATGCAAATAGGTTTTCAGAGGAGGGATTATCCCTGCCAAGAGAATGAGAAGAAAAAAGGAGAAAGTACAAGACTGATCCCATTTTCCAGCTGGGAGGGAAAAGGGCTTGGGATCTCCAGGTACAGGCGGCCCATAACTTAACCAACTTCCACTGTTCTAAACAGACCTGACACCAGATCCTCCTTTTTACACTGGATAGAATCATAGAGTCGGAAGAGGCCCCAAGGGCCATCCAGTGCAACCCCATCCTGTCATGCAGGACTGCAGAATCCAAGCCCTCCCTTTGACGGATGGCCGCCCAGCCTCTCTTTAAAAACCTCCAAAGAAGGAGGAGACTCCACCACACTCCCGGGCAGCAGATTCCACTGCAGAACAGCTCTGACTGTGAGGAAGTTCTTCCTGAGGTCTAGGTGAACTCTTTTTTTATGACGTTTGAATCCATTGCTCCATGTCCTAGGTCGTTTCCGCACTAGACTGTTACGCACCAAACGGCCCCTCCCAAAACTGCAAACCCCAGGATTCCATAGGATTTTGAAAGTGGAATCATAGCGCTATAACAGTCTAGTGCGGAAATGGCCCTAGTCTCTGCTGGAGCAGCAGAAAGCAAGCTTGCTCCATCCTCCATTTGACACCCCTTCCAATATTTAAACATGGCTTTCATGTCCTTTCTTAACCTTCTCTTCTCCAAGCCAAACACACCCAGCTCCCTAAGCTGCTCCTCAGAGGTCTTCATGGTTTGTAGGCCTTTTACCATCTTGCTCACCCTCCCCTGGATGTATTCCAGCTTGTTGCTACCCTTCTTCAGTGATGATGACAAGAAGTGATGACAGGAAGTGGTGGGACACGTCTTCCTATCACATAAGAGGAAAGAAACCAAGGTTTTTGTGCCTGTGGGCAGGTGGCCTAAAGGCATCCGGTAGTTACAGTGGTTCTTGCTATGTTCCCATTAGGGGTTGCAGATCACACGGGCTTGCCTGGTACTTACAGTACCGGCGGGGAGTTTTTCCAGTCCAGGCCTCCTACTTGGCTACTGGGTCTTGGGGAAGGCTCTAGGCCAGCCCTTGTAGATCCGGGCCCCTCTCCTGGCCCTCAACAGCTGCCGGCAGGGCTTGGACGACAGCAACAAAAAACAAACCCACTCATCTTCATGCGGAAGCAACACCTTCAGCTTGCTTGGAAGTGCCACGAGGACCCAAGGGCAGACGCCCCACCATTTATCTCCCTCTCCCCTTTCCCCTCCCTTCGCTCCTGCCCTTTTGCTGCACAAGCACAACACATATGGTAACACACGTGTTTGACCCACAGAGCCCTGGTGCCAGCTGGAAATGGGTCTACAAAGGTGCCCAGATTTTAAAGCCACCTCACACATTAAAAAAAAAAATCTCCTTCTCTTCCTCTGGCACCGCTGCTCTCCCTAAGACTAGTCTCTTGCCTGGAGAAGCACAGTGACTTCAGCCGGTACCCTGAGACCTGGCAATTCAATCTAGTGCATGCTGCACTTTGAGGGAGGAATCTGCTGCTGCCTCCATGGAGTGTGGTGGAGTCTCCTTCTTTGGAGGTTTCTAAGATGGGCTGGATGGCCATCTGTCAAAGAGAGTGCTTGGATTGTGTCTTCCTGCCTGGCAGAGTGGGTTGGACTGGATGGCCCTTGGGGTCTTCCAGCTCTTCTAGGATTCTATGTTTCTATGAATGAAGCGCTGGGACCCTAGCAGATCACTGAGCAACCCTGAGCTTGGTGTCTCTCCAGCCCAGTGCCCCATTGCTTCATCACCGGTCTCACCATCTGGGCCGAGTCCCTCTGAACCAGCAGTAAGTTTGGAAAGCAGGCAGTTAGTTCCCCCTCCTTCTCCTCTGATTTCTCCCTGTTTGTCTTGGATGCTTGGAGCAAGGTGGCAATACTGGTGCTTGCTGAGGAAATGGAGGTGCCAATCGGATTGCAGAATTCCAGGGGACCCCTCACATCCTGTTCCCAGCTCTCGTTGAATTTAGAGGGCTCTGCCGCCTGCTTGCTGGGCCTCACGGTGGTGCCAATGAGTTGCTGTGAGAGAGCATCGCTGTTGTACGCAGTCCCTCTCTCCCCTCAAAGTGTCGCTGAGCCATTTTTTCCCCAAGTGAACAAAGCATGGCAGATTGAGGAGACCCTTTTGACCCCAGAGTGGATGCCACCATTTTGGGTACATCCCATCATCTGTTGAACAAATGTGCTGAAATGCACCTCCCTTTTTCAGCGTAGCTTTCCCCTTGCTTAACATTCCTGTATTCTCTCGCTAGGTGCCACTGTTTGCTGTGTCTTCTGCCCATGAAAGTCCAAGCGTTCATTTCACAGCACGCGCGCGCGCACACACACACACACACACACACACTCAAGATCTGGTGGGGGAGGGGGTGGATGTTGCCTTTTGCATCCAGCGAGGGCTTTTGCTTTAAAGCAGAAACCGCTGGCATCTGCTGCCAAAGGCAGGCAAGCCATTCCTGAAAGCAGCACCCTGATCCGAGCAAGAAAGCCACCTGGTCACAGCCTGTGTGGATCTACTTCCTCCCAGACTACAAACTCCCAGAATCAGTGAAATGAATGCCAAAATGACCAGTCTGGTGTGCATGCCATCTGCCCACACGGTAATGCTTTCGGGTGAGTGGGTACTTAAAACACGCTGCCCCATAAACACACCCTGGAGCAGGTGGGCAATCTCTTTAAAATGCCAGCAGAACTGAATCAAGACATCTGGCCTTGAAATCACTCTATGGGGGGCATCCTGCTAGTGACATATGTGTACATACATGTGGGTCACACATACACATATTAGTCCCTGTTTTGGACGGGACGCAGGGTGCCGCTCTCTAGCACTCTGTTGAAAGCCTTCCCAGGAGGGCTGCTGCCATGGCTGGTTACTGCTTGCATAAATGAAGGAGAGAAGCAGTTCAGGAGGGGAAGATGCAGCTGCTCTGGGCTCCAGAGGGAAGGAAGGAAAAGGAGGGTGCACCCTCCTCGCTGCTGAGACCAGCTGCTTCTTCACCTCCCTGTCCCTCCCCTCCTCTCCCTTTTGGGAAGCAACAGCAGCGCCTCCGGGAATGGGGCAGCTCCCGGGGCAGGAGAGGGAAAAGGGACTATATGGGCGGAGTGCTAAGCCCTGCGTGCTAGGCAAAGGAACTCAGCCAAGCAGGCCCCGTGACTCAGGAGTGACTCAGTCCCTGAAGGACTGGATTTGCATGGACAGCGCCACGGTCTCATGACATCCTCCGCTCAGTGTAGGCTATATGGCACTCCCCTCCCAGGAAAGGACATCATTCTCTCTCTTTGATGGCCTCCCTTTCCAGTTGCTCTTTCTGGCATCTAGTTGACCTGATGATTTTTCTTTTTCTTTAGGGTTTTAGTTTTCCCAGGGTCTTGGTTTATCTATTCTTTCATTTTTGGAATTCTTACAAATTACACGTCATTTTATTGCACATCAGCTGAAGTACACCTAGCATCACTCAGGTTGTTGCATAATTCTCAGGAAATTCCATGGAGCCCCTTGTTTTCCTGTTCCCTTCATTTTAACCCTCAGGAATCTTAGGCCATTTCTGCACTAGGCTGTTATAGTGCTATTATTCCACTTTCAATATCCTAGGGAATCCGGGGGTTTGAAGTTCAGAGAGGGGCCTTTGAGGCCTTTGAGGTCCTTCCATAAACTGCAAACCGCAGGATTCCATAGGATGTTGAAAGTGGAATAATAGCACTGTAACAGCCTAGTGTGGAAATGACCTTACTGACTGTACCTCAGAGAACTGTTTCCTATTTTCGTGCTCAGTCTTTTAAGCTCAGAAATTCTAACAGCAAAATCTTCTTAGTCTTCTATTGTTTTCCCACCTTAGGAATATGAATAACAGTGTCTCAGAGAGGCTTCATTTACAAAATCCTAGAATGCTAGAGTTGGAAGAGACCCGAAAGGCCACCCAGTCCAGCCCCATTCTGCCATGGAGAAAGACACTGTTACTGCAGTTATAGTCCAAAATTGAGGGATATTAGATATCACTTGATATCAAGAATTTGGCCTTCACTACCCATTCCTCCCCATGTGCTTGCGAGGCCCCTGGACAAGCACGCACACAGGCGCGGCCGAAAATAGCTGAACCATTCAAATCACAATCCAGGCAGGCCAGTAATTGCCGATTGCAGCTTTAGGAGACCTCCAGGCAAGTACCTTTTAAGATCACATTATGTATGCACGCTGTTTACAAAAGATCCCCTGCCCCGAGCAGGCAGCTTGACGAGCGGACTATCCAACTCTCAAGCGCTCCGCGTTTGCATACTGTCTACGGTATTGACAATGCTGTCATAATTCAATCATCTAAAGTACTGACCTTTCGGAGGCTTTGTCTCCAGCCCAAAATCCACTGTTTTCCCCGGGAACGGACTAGCCTCCAGGCACATTTTCCCCTATAAGAACCCCAGATTTTGAGCGTCTCATTGGATTGCTCGTGACTTGCCTCCCGACTTGCTGCCGCTCCGTTTGACGAACCTCCCCTCAGCCTCCATGTGCTGAGAATCTACGCTCCCAAGCTTCTTTCCTTCTACCGGGCTACAGGACCAGGTGTAGTATGTCCCCACAAACTCCTTCTGAAAATCCCCTATCTATTTTCCTCTCTTTATTTTGTTAGGACTGTGTGTGTGACTGCGCAATTGTGCAGTATTTCTTAATTTTCTGAGTGAGTGTGTACATTTGCTGTGATTTATAAATAAAGATAAATAATTATTATTTACTCCTGTTTGATTATTGACTCGGCCTGACCCCATAGATACTGGGTAAAAGATCTCGCTATGTTGCCCTGCCTCTTGCATTGCTAACTGGTGCTCTAGCTAATTCCCATTCCCCATTATTTTGAGCACATTGAGGTGTCCCTCCCGGGACCACAGAAATCAGGGTAAAAACACCATCAAAGCATACTCAGCAAATGGCCCTCCAGCCTCTGTTGGAAAACCTCTAAAGGAGGAGAAGACTCCACCACACTCCACCGAGGCAGCAGCAGATTCCACTCAACTGCTCTTCTGTCAGGAAGTTCTTCCTAATGTTTACGTGGAATCTCTTTTTTTTTGATATTTGAAGCAATGGCTCCATAGTGTCCTAAGCCATTTCCGCACTATACTCTTATAGCACGATTATTCCACTTTCAACATCCTATGGAATCCTGAGGTTTGCAGTTTTGGGAGGGGCCAGATGGCCCCTCCCGAAACTGCAAACCCCAGGATTCCATAGGGTGTTGAAAGTGGAATAATCGTGCTATAAGCGTGTAGTGTGGAAATGGCCCTAGTCTCTGGAGCAGCAGAAAACAGGTGTGCACCATTTTTCATATGACATCCAACGAAATGTGTCAATTGAAGAATTTAGCATTTAGTGCAGTTTTAAAAAGCAATGCATAGGAGTGCAACCCAAGTCAAAAGATCTACCAGCCATGGAGGGCTGGATTAGGCGCAGTCCCCCTAGACTCATGGGGTCACAGAATTGGGAGAGAACTCAACGGCCATCGAGCCCATCCCCATTCTGCCATGCAGGAAGGGACAATCAAAGCCGTCCTTTTGACAGGTGGCCATCCAGCCTCTGTTTAAAAACCTCCAAAGAAAGAAACCTCAATCGTACTCCACTGGGGCAGCGTATTCCATTGCCAAACAGCTCTTGCTGTCAGAAAGTTCCTCCTAACATTTAGGTGGGATCTCTTTCCCTGGAGTTTGACGCCATTGCTCCGTAGTGTCCTAGCCTCTGGAGAAGCTGAAAACAAGTTTGCCTTTGTTTTCAAGCCGTTAAAACGCTTTCCAGGTGAGTTATGGAGCTCCCCCTCCATTTTATCTTTGGGAAGCTCCTGTTTGGAATTTTGACTTGAAATGGATCATTCTAGACTGGAGAAAATTAAAAAGTGTTCTGTCAAATCCTGAGGCATCCAGCATGACATTCTGTTTACTTGTGGCTGCCCTACGCACTCAGACATTCTCTTTTATTATTATAAATGTTTGTAAGGTGCCTGAGAATGTTAAATAGGCAGGGTTACAAAAAATAATATTCTAACCAACCAACCAACCAACCAACCAACCAACCAACCAATGTCTGATATTAGGCATGTTCTTATTTACTTGTTTTCTTCCAAAGATGAGTTGTATAAGACCTGAATGAAATCAGAAAAGGGAAAGAAAAGGGTGGTGGTAGTTATATTTTAAAATTATTTTATGATTATTTTCTGCAACAATTTTAATCCTGATACAAATAGTAATTTCTTCTTCTTACACGGATATCATAATTTAACTTTTTCCTTCTTCTTGTACTCCTCCCTCCTTCCCCAGTCATGAACCTTATCCTTAAGAAAAGGGGGGGAGGAGTTGTGTATCTGCGCGTGTGTGTTTTGCGTTTACGATCTCGTGGTTGTGTTTCCACTGGAAGCATAACTCTTTTTAATTTGCGCTTCCGTCTTGCAAGGGCGATGGATCTGGCCTCCCCTCGGCAGCCGCCTATCTCTTTGTAAAGTAATTAATGCAATCTCGTTCTCAAAAGTGTTTTGTTTTCATGTCTACAGCAGCAGACACAGCTGGGCAAACATCAAATCCCCCCCATCCCCATTCCGAGAGAGATTTATTTTAATTTTGTTTCTAAGAACATAAACTTTGTCAGATAACGGCAAAGCTTCACTGTCGGTGTCTTGAGCATGTGGGCTGGCTTTTGCAAGGCGTTGTGTTTCATCGCTTTCAAGCGTGAGTCCGGAGCCATTTCCACACGAGACCGTCATAGTGCTACGACTCCACTTTCAACATCCTATGGAATCCTGGGGTTTGCAGCCGGGCCCTCCCGAAATTGCAAATCCCAGGATCCCATAGGATGTTGAAAGTGGAATCTTAGCCTTATAACAGTCTCGTGCAGAAATGGCCTGTGCCTTCAAGTCACCTTGTTGGGAGTGACTGAAATATCCAGCCACCTTTGTTTCCCAGGTATATAAACACAGAGCTGAGACTGGGCCCTGAATCGGATTGGAAAGGACTCACACAAACCCACACATACACAGATATAGGCTCTTTCTGCAGGACGTTATTGTCCCGCACTGGGGACGAGAGAAGGACGGAACTTGGATGACATTTATCCACAACGTCGTCCGGGTTCCAACATTCTCCCCTCTCCAGGAGGTGCAATTGCACGGCAAATCCTTGAGGGGCTTCACCTGTCCATGACCAGCGATCACGCAGCCCTCCCAGCACCTGCCTGCACTTACCTTCGGTGCGGAGGTCTTCCAAGCGCAGTGGCTCTGCTTCCTGCCCCAGCGCAGCCTGGGACACGCTGGACGTGCTGCGGAAGGAAGAGGCGACACCATCGCGCTTCCTCCATTCATGAAGGCAGCCAGTTGGGAGGGGAGTGGTCCTGTCGCGCTCCCCTCCTGGAAGAGGCTCTACCAAGATCCCCACGGGACTCCGCTGGGATCTGATAAGCTACAGAAAGGGCCGTAGACACAATGGATCAGATGGACAAAGCTTTACTGAAACATCAGGAGTTTTATAGAGCCTCCAAAGGAAGAGAAAATGCACTCAATCATACACATGATCATAACCAAGGGGAACCGAGTACAGATCATTCTAACATTTTTCTGTAAACAAACACAAGTTCTCAGTGAGTTATCTTGTTGACTTTTGACATAGTTTTTGCAGGAAGACAGAATGGCTTGTTTAGAATTGCTTAGGAAATCAGAAACAAAACAGTGAATCCTTGGAAAACTTTTTTACCTGCAATAACCTGTTGACTTACAGTGACCCCATGGATTTTCCACAGGGTTTTCTTAGGCAAGGAATCCTCCTTGGAGGTGGTTTTGTCAGTTTCTTCCTCTGAAACAGAGCCCACAGAACCTCAGATTCATTTGTTGTCTGCCATCCATGCACTAACCAGGGCTGATCCACCTTAGTTTCCAAGGTCAGATAGGATCTGGTGGCTTTAGAGTATTTAGGCTATCATATGCAAGATACTAATAGCTCCAGTAGGATTCGGGTCATGGGACTCATCAAACTTTCTCAGCCTACTCACTGAAACCCAGAATTCCCTTCTGTGACTGGTGCCCTACTCACATGCACTATGAGCCTATGCTCGTGTATTTGTGTGTGCCTATGCTTTCGAGTTCCACAAGTTGCTTTATGGCAACTTTTGGTGACCCCATGGCTTTCTTAGGGGTTTTCTTAGGCAAGGAATCCTCAGAGGTAGTTTTGTCAGTTCCTGCCTCTGAAACAGAGCCTGCAATACCTGAGATTCATTCATTGTCTCCCATCCAAGTACTAACAAGTGCTGAACCTGCTTAGCATTCCTAGCCCTTGAATCATCACCATTGGTGGTCACCCGATATTATTCTGAATACATCTCAGGTCTGTAGATACACGGATTGCCATAAAGACCAATAAATGGGTCCAAGAACAAATGAAGCCTGAACTCTCCTTAGAAGCCAACATGACTAAATGAAGCTGTCTTACTTTGGATGTTATCATGACATGACAAGACTGATTGATAAGATGGAGGATGGTTGGTGAAGAAGAAGAAGAAGAAGAAGAAGAAGAAGAAGAAGAAGAAGAAGAAGAAGAAGACCACACGACAAGTAGAGGGACACAACCAAGGAAGCCATGGGTGCTGCCCTGAGTCTGCAAGACTTGAGCAGGACAATGACAGGGTGAGCTAGAAGTCTCACACTGAAATGTTCACCATAGATTGAAGCCAACTTGTGGCTATTAACAATAACATCTGAGCATGTCTGATTTTGGAAGCTAAGCAGGGTCCAGCATGGTTACTCTTTGGATGGGAGACCCTTTGGATGGGAGACCCTCAGGAGGTAAGTAGTAGCAGAAAGAGGGAAGACTAGAGATTTCTGGTAGGGGTTGCAGAGGTTTCTTTCTGAAACTCAGGAGAGCCACAGCTGCCGGTCATTGTAGTCAAGGCAGGGAGAGGTGAACCAAGTGGTGGACTCCATATAAGACCACCTGTTTGCTTGTTTGCTTAAATATTTATATCCCACCCTATATCCAAGGATTTCAGGGCTGAGTAGAAGCAAATCAGTTCAGGACAGTATGTGTTGATAACAATAATGTTGAAGACTAAAAATATATTAAATCATTGATCACTTAAGCCAGATGCTTTATCACCAGTTTAGAACCAGTTTGCATATGTGCAAATTGGATAAAATCATTTTATTTTTATTTCTTTTAAAAAGGGCTGCTTGGGTCCCATATGAGGAGAAAAGTGGTAGACTAGATAGATAGGTCTGTGGAAGCTTTAACAAGAAGCAATTTTTTGATTTGGTGCTGGAATGACATCAGTGTTGGCACCCATTGGCCCTTCAAAGAGACGGCATTCCACCACCGGGGTGCCGCAGCTGAGAAGGCCCTGATCTCGCTGCCTTTGCCCAACGTGTTGCCCCCATTGGAGGGACACAGAGGAGGACTCCCTTGATGGGCCTCAGTCCCCAGCCAGGCATATGTGGGAAGGGGCACTGTTGTTTTTCTGTCCCTGCATTCACCCGGGGTTGGTCATGGCAGGAAGGAAGGAGAGCGAGTGGAGCAGTGAATCCACACCAGGTTTTAAATAAAGATGTTTCAGGGGTTGCCCAGATGCCAATTGTTGTTGTTGTTGTTATTGTTACTGTTATTATTAAATTTATATCCTGTCTTTCTCCTGATAATGGGACTCAGGGCAGCTAACAACATTAGAATCATAGAATTCCAGAATCCTAGAAGTGTGGAAGAACCCCAGGGGCCCTCCAGTCCAACCCCATTCAGCCATGCAGGAAGACACAGTCAAAGCTCTCCCTTTGGCAGATGGCCCTCCGGCCTCTGTTTAAAAACTTCCATGGAAGGAGACTCCACCACACTCCACTGAGGCAGCAGCAGATTCCACTGTATTTGAAGTACTCTTACCATCAGGAAATTCTTCCTAAGGTTTGGGTGGAATCTCTTTCCCTTGAAGCCACTGCTCCACAGCATCCTAGTCTCTGGAACAGCAGAAAACAAAACTTGCTTCATTCTTCTGTATGTCATCCTTTCAAATATTTAAACATGGCTCTCATGTCACCTCTTCTCTTCCTCTTCTCCAAACATTCCTAGCTCCCTAAGATGCTCCTCACAGGGCAGTGCCATGTGGAAGATGAACTGAGTTTATGTTCTGCTCCTCCAGAGACTAGAACGTGAACCAATGGATTAAAATTTCAGGAAATGAGGTTCCTCCTAAATATTGGGTAGAACTTCTTTATTGTAAGAGCTGTTCAAGAGTGGAATGGACTGCTTTGGCTGGAGGTGAATTCTCCTTCTTTGGAGGTCTTCAAACAGGGGTTGGATGGGCATCTTTCAGGAGCGCTTTAGTTGTGTATTCCAGCAAGGCAGGGGTTGTACTAGATGGCCTTTGGGTTTCCTTCCAGCTCTAAGATTCTGTGATTGTATGGGAAACAACAGAAGGACTAGCTTGTTGCATTTCTACCGGTGACACAAATCTGTGCTATGAGGCTTCAAGTTATTTACAGACCCTTGTATAAATGGACTTATGTGCGTGAGACCTGAAGGAATGAAGATGTGTCTTTTAAACTACTTTGGTGTTTATTGATGATTGATTTTTCATGGTTTTGTTGTTTTGTTTGTTTTTCATGATGATTTGGGTGGCTTTATCATTTCCTTTTTTTTTCCTTTCTCTTTTTGCTGCCATGGAGTCTTTTTTAGCAAAAAGCTGTGATTAGTAGTGCAGGCAATCAATGGTAAACCAATGCTTCTCTAATCCCATTGCTACAGTGGGTTTACTCTAGTCAGGATTAACAAACTGGATTTAGCCTCCCACCCTTTGCAAAATGGGTATGTATGTTTGTTTGTTTGTTTGTTTGTTTATTTAAATTCCATTCCCACCCTATATCAAAAGATCTGAGAGCAGCATACAAGTAAAATCAATACAAACAGGTTAAAATGGTTTAGAAAAGTTTTTAAAAATGATTTTAATAGAAGAAAAGCACGTCACTGGTGGGACAAAGAGGAGCCTTCCAACAGCAGATCGTAGTCCTTAGGTAGTAAAGAAGAAGACCTGTTTCCATCAGGAGACGTTAGAAGCCCATGCCGGTGAATCAAGACTCTGACCTTCTTGAAGGAAATGCATCCCTGTCCCACATTCAGAATCGGAACAGAATGGAGGCCCTGAGCTTGGCGCTTCTACGCTGTTAATGGAGCATCTCCAAAGTTGACAGGTTGCTCATTGTATACTGCACACAGCTTGGGGTAACTTTCCATCCAACCAGCATTTCTAGCAGGTGTTCTGGTGATCTTTGCAGGCCTCCAAACTGGCTTTCCCTGGACTCCTTCCATGCAAACGACCCTCTTTTACACCTTGCTGTCAGAGAGCCCTTAACTCCTATGGGTCAAGGAGGAACAAGAGATGATGGGTGACATCTTCACTGGGTCAGCTTGTTTTTCTGGAGGAAACCAAGGCACACCTTTTTTTAAAGACTTAGGCATTTTTTTTAAAGTTCGCCCAAGGGAAGCCATATTACTGCCTAGCGCATACAAAGCCATATCAGCCTTCCCTTTTATTCCTCTTCAGTAAGATCCTGCATCTTCATAATCAATACGACAATGGACCTCAGTCACTGAAGGGATGACCGATGACACCCCCTCCAACCTACCTTTGCAGCTTCCCACCCTTTGCCCTGGCCCACCCACTGGCATCCAGGCGATGGCATCCATGTGGCCTGTTCCAGTTCCTGCCAAGAAATCCTGGGCCCCTCCCCAAACTGCAAACCCCAGGATTCCATAGGATGTTGAAAGTGGAATAATCGCGCTATAACAGTCTCGTGCGGAAATGGCCAGAGTAACTGGAAACGGCACAGTGGCCCCTCCACTTTTGCGAGGGTCCAGGGAGCAGAAGCCTCACAAAAGTGGAAGAACAATGAATAACTTCCCCCCTACTCATCTTCCCATTCCCTTCTGGGGCTCCCCCCTCCCCAATGAAAGAGAAGGGAGGTTGGGGGAAGTCTCACGTAAACACTCTGCACTGGGCAAAATGCGTAGGAACGGGAGAGGGGGCTCTGGAGGGGGAAAGAAGGCTCGCACAAGCTTCCCCCACCCCCCATATCCTTCTGTTTTACCTCAGTGCAAGTTCTCCAAGCTGGGGCAAAGTTCATGGAAATGGGAGGAGGAGAAATGTTGGAGGGGAGACACACATGCTCGTGAGCAATTAAATTCACAAAGATCAAATCCAAGAATGTGGAGGGAGGACTGTAATGTGAACCCACTGGTTCTCATTTTAATTTCTGGAGCAGCAGATACCAAAATCATTCCATCTTCCACACGGCATCCCTTCAGGCGCTCAGACATGGCCATCTGGTACTATAAGGGTTGTTACTACCCACGCATTCTGACATCGTATCCCCCATGGGTAAGGGAGGACTACATTATTCCTTGATCGGTTCATCTTAGGGTTACCCGAAGTTGGAAATGACTTGAAAGCACACAACAGAAGCAGCAGCAACAACAACTGTGTTGTGAGTCCAGCTTATGATGTTATAATTGCTGAAAGGAGGCCACCCAAGTATTTTTTTAAACTTAAGGGTATGTGATGGAATGGCTGCATGTGACTCATAACTCTGCATGTTCTATCAGCCATTTCTAGGGCCAGACCCTGACATACGTTGTCAATTAAAAGACAGGGAAGGCCTGGGAATGACTCCCCTCTGTGCGAGGCCTCAGAAAGCCGCAGGCCCTCCTGGGAGTGGACCGCCTTGTGGCTCCCAGTGGGTCTACTCACTTGCACGAAGGCGGCAGCGGCATCACCACCACCACCCTGACCGTCTCGTCCCTTCGTGTGAGCCCCTGCCCGAACAAACGAGACAAACCATTTGTCTCTCTCTCTGGAGCCCATTTGAGAAGGCAATTTCCTTGGAATTTTGATGGTGCTCCTCCTCGTAAAACCTTCTCTGGAACCCTTTTTTTATTTCCAGCCGTGAATAACAAATGAGTCAGTTACGACGGTCCTGTAGCAAATGTCAGGGATAAAAAACTTCTCAGTGGCCATTAAAAAGGGAACATTCTGGTGCCTCGGAGCTCTCCTGCCTTGCATCCATCTTCCGCCAGCCTGGCTCTCTCCGCTGGAGAGACGGCTTTCCAAGGGCTGTCGTGTTCCGGGCTCTGAGCCACAAAGATTCCCCTAAAGGGCAAAGGGTAGAAAATGGCCTTTGGTGCACCCAAGGGTCAAAGTCAAAGGCAGCTGGCCCTCTTCCCTCCTCTTCACATTTGTTATCGCACCCCACAAACTGAGGCTTCAGCCATTCACACTGCACGCTGGTCAAAATTTGTTCCCCTTAACAGAGGAGTGTGATCCCCAAGGGTTCCCTCAGGACCCCCTTTTTCCCAATATTTATTTTTTCTGAACTAATAAGGGATATAGAGGCAGTTTTACCACGGTTTGCCACCCTCTAGCCTGTTTTAAGCCCAGAAGATGACTTTTTCTCCGTAAGGAAATCATGCTCCCCACATTTCACAGCTGAAAACTGGAACACACGTGGAACTTCAGAGTGTGGCCAAGATAGCCAAAGTTATTCACGAGGAAGAACAGGCAAGCTAGGAGAGGCTGTGGCAGTTTGTGTTCATCTGAGCCAACAGGGAAGGACAAGAATCTGTCCTCTTCCCTTCCCTTCCACTAAGTTAATTGAATGCAAACTGTGCTTGCACTTTGCACTCAAGTTGCAGCAACTGAGGCCATTTCTGCACAACAGGTGCCTGCATCCGTCTAAAGGGAAGAGAGCCGGATGCGTCTTCTCTCATCCCCCTCTCTCCAGCAACACGGAAAGAGCTGAAGGGAGGCTGCACTACTGAAATGGAAGGCTTGGGGTGGACCTTTCCTCAGCTGTGTAATGAAAACTTGGCACACTACAAATACAGTACCGGATGCCAGCCATTCCACGGCTGATCGTGGTCCTGACCCAGATGTATGCATGCATCAGTCACTCGCAGCAGTGCGTTCACAGAATCCTAGAGCTGGAAGAGGCCCCAAGGGCCATCCAGTCTGATCCCTTCGGCTGTGTAGGAAGACACCATCAAAGCAATCCTGACAGGTGACCACCCTGCCTCTGTTTACAAACTTCGAAAGAAGGAGACTCTACCACACTCTCAGGGAGCAGCTTATCTCGCTGTAGGACACCTCTTACCCACAGGAAATTCATCCTAATGTTAAGGTGGAATCTAAAACAAACTTGCCTATCTTCCATATATCATCCTTCCAAATATTTAAACATGACTATCGTGTCCCCCCTAACCTTCTTTTCATCAGGAGAAGTGGAAAACAAGCCGGCTCCCTCCTTGACATGATATCCCTTCAAATATTTAAACACGGCTATCATGTCCCCTCTCAACCTTCTCTTCTCCAGGCTAAACATCCCCAGCTTCCCAAGCTGCTCCTCCCAGGGCTTCATGGTTTCCAGACCTTTCACCATTTTGGTTGCCCTCCTCTGGACATGCTCCAGCTTGTCGATATCTTTCTTGAATTGTGGTGCCCAGAAATGGACACAGGATTCCTCCAGGTGAGGTCTGACTAAAGCAGCACAGGGTGGTTCTATTATTCCCTCAATCTAGACACTACGCTACTGTTGACGTACTCTAAAACGGTTCCTGAATTTGCATCACAAGATGAGTCCATCTTGTTCTCTGCAGCCTCATCGAACATCAGGAATGATGGCAGCGAGGGTTGTACAATTACACAGTGACGCTACAGGCTGCATTTGATGGATCTCGTCCTTGCTTGGAGTGCACTTGGGGTGAATATCTTTTATATTTTTCTTTGCCTATGAGGAGATTGTGTTGTTCTTTAGATGGGCAGTCCATCCCCCTTATATGAAGCCAGTCTGATAGAATAATTGAAATAGGTCCAGTTCTTTGACTCATCTGTGGGATGCCTGTACCACAGATTACCCTCAAATGCCCAAGTAGTATCCTAAAAATGCATACATTCTGCTTGAAAACCAAAAGTCCTTATTATAATTGGTGATACCGACAAAACCCATTTTATATGATTTGAGCCTGGGTTATCTGCATGGTAAGGATCCAGGTTATTTACATGATAACTTTTTCCTGTATAATCCATCCTATATAGTCAAGATATCGTTTACTTCAGCCAGCCAAAACTTAATGACCGTAACAGATTGGAGAGATGGGCCAGAGCTAACAAAATGAATTTCAACAGAGAGAAATATAAGGTCCTACACTTAGGCAGAAAAAATTTGAATGCACAAATTTAGGATGGGGGACACGTGGCTGGATAGCAGTACGTGTGAAAGGGATCCAGAAGTCTTGGTAGATCACAAGCTGAACATGAGTCAGCAGTGTGATGCGGCAGCCAAGAAAGCCAATATGATTCTTGGTTGCATCAATAGGCGTATGGTGTCTAGATCGAGGGAGGTAATGCTACCACTCTATTCAGCATTGGTTAGGCCTCATTTGGAATCCTGTGTCCAGTTCTGGGCACCTCAATTCAAGCAGGATATCGACAAACTGGAGCGTGTCCAGAGGAGGGCAACCAAAATGGTGGAGGGTCTGGAAGCCATGGAGCCCTATGAAGAACAGCTTAGGGAGCTGGGTATGTTTAGTCTGCAGAAGAGAAGGTTAACAGGGGACATGATAGCCATGTTTAAATATTTGAAGGGATATCATGTCGAGGAGGGAGCGGGCTTGTTCTTGCTGCTCCAGAGACCAGGACAAGGAGCAATGGATTCAAGCTGCAGGAAAGGAGATTCTACCTGAACCTCAGGAAGAACTTCCTGATGGTCAGAGCTGTCTGGCAGTGAAATATGCTTCCTCAGTGGGGTGTGGTGGAGTCTTCTTCTTTGGAAGTTTTTAAGCAGAGGCTGGATGGCCATCTGTTGGGAGTGTTTTGATGTGGATTCTTACATAGCAGGGGGTCAGACTGGATGGCCCCTGGGGTCTCTTCCAACTGTAGGATTCTATGGCCCTTTCCGCACGAGGCTGGTGAATCGGTTCGTGCCATTTCTTACCGGATTTTCTGAGGTCGAAACAAGGAGGACTTTCCCTCATTTCCTTCTGCACAGCTACTGCGTATGTTCCATTCTGATTCAGCAGAGTACAAGTTCATGAATCCACACTGCTTCTGCCATGGATATTCTCGCTACTCCCCTCACCCCGCCCCATTGGCTGTGATTAGCCCCCCCCTTTTTTTGCATGGTTTAGTACATCATTGTATATGTGCGTATGTGCGTAAGTCCATACTACCCCCTGGCCCCTCCCATGAGCCCTCCTCTGACCACCAATTCGCATTGGTGCAAATGTATGTGTCTGCATCACTGTGAAAGTACAAATTGGATTGATCTGGAAAACTGGAAAACCGTTTTCTTCCGGTTTTCAAATAGCACACTTTACCACCACATGGGGGCACATTTAGTCGGAATTACGTGTGGAACGAAGGTAAATAAACCGAACCTAGACCCTTTTCGCACGGCGTTTTCCATGCGAAAGGGCGCCTGGAGCATCGCTCGATTATGAGGAGCAATCTGCACGACGCACTCACAATTGTGTGATGCTCCAAGGGCCGGCAGACGTCGATCGAGCACCTTTTCATTTTTGGCTAGAAGCCAAAGATGGTGCATGATCACGCATTGCTCCCGGGCCGCACGTGCACTTACCTGGCGTGCGGAGCCTCCGAAGTGCACCGGTCGAGCTTCCTGCCCCAGCGCAGCCTGGGAAACTCCCTGGCTGCACTGCAGAAGGAAGAGGCGGGGCTCTCACGTGAGCAGGCAGCTCATGCGGAGCTGAAGCAGCAGGGACGCGAGAGCCTCTCACCTGAGGCTGCTCGCGCAATCCCCACACCCCAGCACCAGAAAAAGGTAAGGTGCAGAAAGGGCCCTAGTCCGCTGCAAGATGCAGAAGACTTCCATGGCAAGACGCATTGGCCCACCTTAATAACTGCATGCGGAAAGGGCCTATGATTCTTTGGCCCCAAACAGTGGAGCTACCTGATGATAGAGATTCATTCACCAACTCTGCTTGAAAACAAGAAGAGAAGACCCTTCTCTTCCAGCAGGCTGAGCCAGATGATTTCCAAATTATGAATTTTGAAGTCTGTATTGATTGTTTCTATCATATATTGGTTTTATGTGCCCTTCCAACTGCTATTATGTATCTAACTTCTTGTTGTTCACTGCTTTGATCCCTAGGAAGAGACGGGTAAAAAATTGCTGCTGCTACAGCTGTTGTTGCTGTTGTTGTTGGTGCTGTTACAAACCTGCCTGGGCTCTAAGATCATCTGGGGAGGCCCTTTTCTCTGTCCCACCACAGTCACAAGCACAGCTGGTGGAGAGACTCTGGAACTCCCTTCCTAGAGAGGCCAGACTGGCCACCTCGCTGCTGTTCTTTCAGCACCAGGCAAAAACTTTTTCATCCGGACAGGCTTTTAAGGGCTTTATCATCACAAGGCAGGTACATTGCAGTCACAACAAGATAATAGTGTCTATGGCTGGGATTTATCTCTGACCTCATTCCTCTTCTGTTGTTCTGGTGGGAGGTCATTTGGAAAGTTTTCCTTTTACAAACACACACGCAAAAAAAAATTCTATCATTTGGAAAAGGAATGCTTTCCAAATGGTCTCCCACTGGGAGAACAACAGAAGAGGAACAAGGTCTTGAGATAAGTCCCAGCCAAAGATGCTGTTATCCTGCTGCAATTGCCATTTACCCTAAAACAGAATGTTATTAAAGAACAGGACAGGGGGTGCTGTACTTTTTCAATTGAACTGTTTCTAAAAGCTTTTTACATTTTAAAATTGCATTTTGTTCTTTTAACTTGAGGTTTGAATTGTTTTAATTCTCTGGGTAGTCTAATTATCTGAATAGTCTAATTCTGCTTTAATGTATGTATATAATTGCATTGATTGTTTAAATTGTGATCCGCTTCCTCCTTCTCCTCCACTGGCCAAGATCCTCCATCAGGGTCACAAAGCATAAATGTCCACATGAAGTTTAAACACTAATTGTGCTATTCAACCCTTGTGTTGTGTTGTGTTGAACTGCAATATTGTGCCAGTGAACCATGAGACCAAACATACAACCAAACGTGCAAATATGCATGCACATCAGTGTGCAAAGCCACCATCAAAGTTTCTTTATGTGCAACTTTGCTCCCACAGCCTTGAACAGAACAGCATTCCTTATCTGGCAAAAACGTCCAATTGCTTCCATAGGGGGCCGTTTGTGCATGTAGGAGACCAATGTAGGGTTGAAGCCAGTGTATGTCATTGGCAGAAAGAAAGGGAAAAAAAATCCTTTTCGTGCAGACTCCAAAGGGAGCCATCAGCAACGTACATATCTGCATCCAAGCAGATTTGACTGCTAATGGAGATGACCAAATGAATTTACGATTTGAGGTTTTTTGCTTCTTTCATTGCAGCTAACGATTCAACAGGGGAAACCCAAAGTGTGACATTAGCCATATGCCAGAAAGGAGTTACTTACTTCTGAGCTGTAGCGAACCCCTAACGTAAAATTCCAAGCACAGATTCCACAATACCCTTGGCAGTATATTTGTCTTCCTCTGGAATAATTCACCCTTCATAGCATCCAGATGTTTTCTCTTACTGACAGCACTGCTTTCCTTAATGGCTAATGTCTCCTTCTAGGACTTCTGGGCTTTCTCAGGCAAAGGGTGGACTTTCCTGGAAAATGAGGTGGTCTTCACAGAAGACAACTGGGCACCCATATCTCTGACTGCTCTGTCTTTGCATGCTAAGATGAATCATTTCTGTAGTTTTTCCCTTGCAGTATCCAATCCAGTGTTCTCTCGATATTTGCAAATCCTGAGAATTATGTTGTGCATGAAAAAATTGGTCCCCCCCCCGAAGAAGTTTAACAGACTGAGATCCCATATCTAATAGAATCATAGAGTCACAGATTGGGAAGGGCCATCTACTTCATCCCCCTTCTGCCATGCAGGAACGCACAATTAAAATACTCTTCAGAGATGGCCGCCCAACCTCTCGTTGAAGACTTCCGAAAAAGGAAAGTCCACCACTTTCTGAAGCAGTTTGTTCCATTCTCAGACAGCTCTTGCAGTAAAAAAAAGTTCCTCCTAATGTTTAAGTGGAATCTCTGTAATTTGAATCCACTGGCTCATGATCTAGTCCCTGAAGCAGCAGAAAACAAGCTTCTCCATCTTGTAGATGGAAGTATTTTAAGATATCTGAACATGGGTCAACAGTGTGACGTGGCAGCCGAAAAAGCCAATGTGATTTTACGCTGCATCAATAGGAGTATAGTGTCCAGGTCTGCTTTGTCCGGTCTCTAGGTCTCCCCTGGAATACTATGTCCAGTTCTGGGCAGCACAAGTCAAGAAGGATATTGACAAGCTTGAATATGTCTGGAAGAGGATGATTAAAACAGCAAAAGGCCTGGAAACCATGCTGTATTAAGAGTGGCTTAAGGAGCTGGGAATATTTAGCCTGGAGAAAAGGTTAAAAGGTGACATGATAGCCATGTTTAAATGTTTGAAGGGATGTCACGTGGAAGATACAGCAAGCATGTTTTCTGCTCCCCGTAATGCACTCCCTTTGGCAGATGGGCACGCAACCTCCAAAGGAGGAGGCTCCACCACACCCCACTGAGGCAGCAGTGGGTTCCACTGTCAAACTGCTCTTACCCTCAAGAAGTTCTTCCTGATGTTTAGGTGGAATCCGCTTTCCGGGAGTTTGGAGCCGTTGCTCCATAGTGTCCCAGTCTCTGGGTGGAAGGTTTAAGGGGGTAGTTCAGTGAGGAGGATTGTCATGGAGTGTGTTCTAACAGACAATGTATGAGGACTTCTGCACTGTTGTGAATGAGCCATTAGAAAAGAGGCAGCAAGGCTACAGCCACCGAATCCTTGCCTGGGTTTTTAACCTCCCAATGTCACAAAGAGGGAGAATGGGTGGTGGGGAAGCCAAGAGAGGACCTTGCAAGGCTATATGGCCTCCCTGATCCTTGCTCAGCCTCCCCTCCCCTTCTGCTGCTGGAGACTCTCTCCTGTTTATGAGACCTCTTCAGAAACTGCGTCTTTTCGAAGATATCTAGGAGCAGGGAGAAAATGGATTGAACTATTCATTCTCCCTTGCAGGAATGAATAATTTAACACGGCACATCCCTACTGTCAAATCACTTTTGGGTTAGTATGGTGACCCCCCTGAAGGAGAGACTTCTGAGAGACCCACTTCCTGACAGCTCATGTTTTGCAAACCCAGGGCAGCTGTGGGTTCTTAACTGAGCTGCTGTTGTTGTTGCTGCTGCTGCTGCCTGCTTTCAAGTTGCTTCCAACCTTACGGTGATCCGAGGGTGACCTTTCATGGGGTTTTCTTGGCAAGACTTGTTCACAAAGAGTTTGCCTTTGCCTTCTTCTGAGGCTGAGAGAATGTGACTTGCCCAAGGTCACTCACTGGGTTTCCATGGCTGAGTGGGATTCAAACCCTGCTCTCCAGAGTTGGAATTCAACGCTACACCATGCCGTCTCTCCTGTATATCTGTCCCTGCCTATCCTCCCCAATCAGTCTTCCTCTTTTCCTCAGGCCTCCATTTTTCTCTAGTACTGTTGTTCCAATAGGTCTTGTTTTGCTCACCGTTGTGTTCCAAGTGTGATAGCCTCAGTTTAGTCCTTAACGGAGTAAGGCAGCTCTGCGTGGGCTCAGGGACAGGCAGACGGACGGAGGAACGACAGAAGACAGTTCAGTCATTTCAGCCGGTAGGAAGAACTCGGTTTGCTCTGGGAGCCACTTGTTTGTCTTTTTGGCAGTTGATGGCAGACAGACAGGCAGCTAGATGTCAAGGCGCTCCGGCAACTCCTGGGCCTTATCCACATATTCAGTTTCAGGCCATTTCCGCACTAGACTGTTATAGCGCTATGATTCCACTTTCAACATCCTATGGAATCCTGGGGTTTGCAGTTTTGGGAGGGGCTTTTAACTATGCCCCTCCCAAAACTTTTGTTTGCTGTGGTTTTTAACTATGCTTTTTTAATTGTTGCAAGATGCTTTGAGTTCCAAACTGGGAAAAAAGTGGAGTATAAAAAAAAAAGATGATGATGATGATGATGATGATGATGATGATGATGATGATATGATTATCATCCTGTCTCCAGTTCTGGGCACCAGAATTCGGGAAGGATATTGACAACCTGCAACATGTCCAGATGAGGGCAACCAAAAATGCAGAAGGCCTGGAAACCATGAAGTCCTATGAAGAGCAGGACAGGGAGCTGGATATGTTTAGCCTCAAGAAAAGACGATTAAGACATGACAGGATAGCTGTGTTTAGATATTTGAAGCAATGCCATTTGGAAGATGGGGGCAAACTTGTTTTCTGCTGCTCCAGAGAATAGGACATGGAGCTGTGGCTTCAAAATAGAAGAAAAGTGATTCCATCTTAACATTAGGAAGAACTTCCTGACAGGAAGAGCAGTTTGATAGTAGAACATGCTGCTGCCTCAGTGGGCTGTGGTGGAGTCTCCTTCTTTGGAGGTTTTTAACCAGAGGCTGGGTGGCCATTTGCCAAAGGGAGGGCTTTGGGGGCGTCTTCCTGCATGGCAGAAGGAGGCTGGACTGGATGCCCTTTGGGGTCTCTTCCGGCTCTGTGATCCTGGGATTCTGTGATGACAGACCGGGGTGCAGCTAAAGATGCCGTGTGTGGGGCGGCTGAGAAGCAGAGGAAAGGGAGGGGGGAGTAGATTTGCTGTTGCTCCAGAGAAAAAGCCCCTTGAATGCCCTTCATGCCCATAGAGTGAATGTGAAATACCTTCCCCTCTGGTACATCCCAGCATCTCATCCCTGGGCCTGGAGACCATGCCAGATGGGAGCTGTTGTTCCGCGTTCCTCTCTCTGCTCAAGTTCAATGAACGGGGCCCGGAGGGGATCATCTCCACTCTTCCTTCTTTCACAGCGGTTCCAATTTGCAAACATTTCCCACAAATTACATTTAAAATGTATGAAATGTCACTGCTTGTTCCGTTAACTAGCGCTGAGTGGGCTGGGTGACAGGCGGCGGGCGGAGAGACGGGGAGCCACACAAGAAGATGTGATTTTTCTGCTAATAAGAAACAAAGGCTTGATGTCAGCTCTCTCTCTCTCTTTCTCTTTCTGTATGTGTCTGTGTGTGACTGCACACACCTTGTATCACCTCTGGAGCAAAAGGGGTGCTCTTCTTAGCATTGCATGAATAGTCTGTCTGCCAAACCCTCCTCTTCTGAGTGTGGAAAATTTATTCTTGGATAACACTTCCCATAATCCCCAAGCAGCATGGGGATTCTGGGGCTTAGAGTCCAAGAAAGGAGGATTCCCAAGTTCTGCTACTTTCCCTTTGATGCCTATGAAACAGGACAGAGTTACACCTTGATTCTGCTGCACAGCCCTGGTGTTGAATGGCAATGTTTCACAACTGAATGCATGCCCAAATGTGAGACCGAATGGGATACACATCCATGCACATCACAATTGCATTGTGGGCACACTGGACATCTGCATGCATTACAGCATCTGCATCCACCATTCTGCTTCTGCTGTCCTGAGCTGAATGAGGGCCATTCTGCATTGGACACCTTCCTCCTTTGTGAAACTTATGCCTGTGCAAGGCACCAAGAAGATCCACTCTGTTCCCCATCTATCCATTTTGCTCCCTGCTCCTTGGATTGGGCTGTGACTCCCCCCTTGCTCCATTCCCTTCATTTCTAAGGCCAGATGAAGGTTATTCCAGGTGCCTCCAACCATTTCATCTGCATTAGTAAAATTAATAATAAGCCTGGTGGGGCCATTATATAATGAAGGATGTCCCCTCTCAGTGAGTCATAGAATCCCAGAATCCAAGAGTTAGAAGAGACCCTCAAGGGCCATCCAGTCCAACCCCATCCTGATATGCAGGAATATGTAATTCATGCACTCCCTTTGACAGGCGGCCATCCAGCCTCTGTCTGAAAACCTCCAAAGAAGGAGAAGACTCCACCACACTCCCAGGCAGCATATTCCAATGCTGAACAGCTCCGACTGCCAGGAAGTTCTTCCTGAGGTTCTGGTGGAATCTCTTTTCCTGTAGTTTGAATCCATTGCTCCATAGTATCCTAGTCGCTGGAGCAACAGCAGAAAACAAATTTGCTCCATCTTCCATACGACATCCTTTCAGATATTTAAACATGGTTACCACATCCCCTGTTAACCGTCTCTTCTCCAGGCTAAACCTATCCATGTAGCTAAGCCACTCCTTGTAGGCCTTCATAGTTTCCAGGCCTTTGACCATTTTGGTCACCCTTCTCTGGACACGTTCCACTTTGCCAGTATCTTTCATGAATTGTGGTGCCCAGAACTGGACACAGTGTTCCAGGTGAGGTTTGACCAAAGCAGAATACAGTGGTACTGTTCTGCTTTGCTCAGACCTCACCTGGAGTCCTCTAAGATCAGAAGGCCAATCTTCCCCTGTAGCTCTGGGGTCATAGAATCATAGGCCATCTAGTCCAACCCCCTGCCATGCAGGAACACCCTCAAAGCACTCCCGACAGACGGCCATCCAGTCTCTGCTTAAAAACCTCCAAAGAAGGAGACTCCACCACACTCCGAGGCAGCCTATTCCACTGCCGGACAGCCCTGACCGTCAGGAAGTTCTTCCTGAGGTTCAGGTGGAATCTCCTTTCCTGCAGCTTGAATCCATTGCTCCTTGTCCTGGTCTCTGGAGCAGCAGAAAACAAGCCCACTCCTTCCTCTACATGGCATCCCTTCAAATATTTAAACATGGCTATCATGTCCCCTCTTAACCTTCTCTTCTGCAGACTAAACATACCCAGCTCTCTAAGTCTATCCTCATAGGGCATGGCTTCCAGGCCTCTCACCATTTTGGTTGCCCTCCTCTGGACCTGCTCCAGCCTGACCATGTCCTTCTTGAATTGGGGTGCCCAGAACTGGACACAGGATTCAAGATGAGGTCTAACCAAAGGAGAGTAGAGTGGTACCAGTACCTCCCTCGATCTAGACACCAGACTCCTACTGATGCAGCTGAGAATTGCGTTGGCTTTCTTGGCTGCCGCATCACACTGCTGACTCATGTTCAGCTTGTGCTCTATTAAGACTCCTAGATCCCTTTCACACGTACTGCCATCCAGCCACGTGTCCCCCATCCTATATTTCTATATTCCATTTTTTCTACCTAAGTGTAGGACCTTACACTTCTCTCTGTTGAATTTCATTTTGTTAGCTTTGGCCCAGCTCTCCAATCTGTCCAGGTCATTTTGAATGTTGATCCTGTCCTCTGGCGTATTAGCAACCCCTCCCAATTTGGTGTCATCTGCAAATTTGATCAGCATGCCCTCTATTCCTTCATGCAAGTCGTTGATGAAGATATTGAACAGCACTGGGCCCAGGACAGAACCCTGTGGCACCCCGCTAGTCACCTCTCTCCAGGATGAAAAGCAGCCATTCGTGAGCACTCTTTGGGAACGGTCAGTCAACCAGTTACAGATCCACCTGACAGTAGCCCTGTCCAGCCCGCATTTTACTAGCTTCTTTGCAAGAATGTCATGGGGAACTTTGTCAAAGGCCTTACTGGAATCGAGAAATGCTACATCCACAGCATTCCCTTCATCTATCAAGCTAGTAACTCTATCATAAAAAGACATAAGATTAGTCTGGCATGGCTTATTTTTGAGAAATCCATGTTGACTTCTCGTGATTACCGCGTTGCTTTCTAAGTGATTAGAAACTGACTGCTTAATGATCTGCTCCAGGATCTTTCCGGGTAGTGACGTCAGGCTGACTGGGCGATAATTATTAGGGTCCTCTTTTTTTCCCTTCTTTGAAGATGGGGACAACATTTGCCCTCTTCCAGTCTGCTGGAACTTCTCCTGTCCTCCAAGATTTCTCAAAGATTATAGCAAGCGGTTCCGAAAGGACCTCTGCCAGTTCTTTTAGTATCCTAGGATGCAATTCATCTGGCCCTGGAGGCTTGAATTCATCCAGTGTGGCCAGGTATTCCTGTACCACCCCTCTACCTATTATGTGCCTCATTTCCCCTGCTTCCTCCCCTGCTCCCCAACCGCCAGGTTGAGTGCTTGTATCCTTCTGGGAAAAAACTCAGGCAAAGAAGGTGTTATGTAGTTCTGCCTTTTCTCTTCCCCCCGTTAGTAATTCGCCGTCTTCTCTGCGCAGCGACCCTATCGTCTCCTTCTTTTTCCTTTTGCTACGGACATATTTAAAAAAGGCCTGGCTACTTGCTTAAATTCTTCTTTGGTGGTTTCCCCCTTCTTCCATTTCCTGTACATGTTTCTCTTAACACTGAGCCCAGCTGAGAGTTCTTTAGTCAACCATTCTGGTTTCTTCAGATGCCTTCCATTTTTCCTCCTTATTGGCACAGTTTTAGACTGTGCCTTCAGTATCTCCCTTTTAAGGAACTCCCATGCCTCCTGAACTCCTTTCCCTTTCTTGACCACGGAATTCCAGCCAGCAGCTCCCTAAGTTTACAGAAGTTCGCTTTTTTAAAATCTAAGACGAGTGTCTGGCTACACTTATCTTCTCCTTCCCACTGAATGCCAAATTCCAATAGGGCATGGTCACTCCCCCCTAAAGATCCAACCACTTCTACCTCATTAACAAGGTCATCCCTGTTGGTCAGGATCAGATCTAGAATATTTGATCCCCTTGTGGCCTCTTCCACCTTCTGGACCATGAAATTGTCTGCAAGACAAGCAAGAAACTTGCTGGACCTTGCTGTCTTGGCAGAGTTTGATTGACAACATATATCCGGGTAATTGAAATCTCCTGTTATTACTGTATCTCTCCTTTTTGAATGTGTAGTCGTTTGGTTGAGGAAGGTGTCATCAAGGTCCTCAGTCTGGGTTGGAGGTCTGTAGTAAACCCCCACCAGAATATCCCTATTGCTTCTTGCTCCCTTAATTCTTACCCAGATGCTCTCGACCTGGCTTCCTGGGTTTAAGTCACGGATTTCTTCACAGGTGAAAACATCCTTGACATACAAGGCTACTCCTCCTCCTTTCTTGTTTGTTCTATTTTTACAAAATAGGCTATACCCCTCTATTCCTACATTCCAATCCTGAGACTCATCCCACCAGGTCTCAGTGATGCCTATCAAATCGTATTTATTTTGTTGTACTAGGAGTTCAAGTTCATCTTGCTTGTCTCTCCATCCTGATCTCACTGAGCTTCTGTCTTACTGGGATCCAGCTTCCTTTGGCCCTCCTCTGTCCAATTACAGCATCCGTGCTCTGGTCCAACCCCTGAGAGGTCCCAACTGTTAGAAAAATGTTGGGCACTCAAGAACCCAGAATGTCTTGGAGTGGGACAGCAGTAATAGAGTTAGTTAGGGTGACCCAAAGTGTCCTTTCTTTTGGCTCTCCCTCTCCTGATGCCCCCGTCATGTAAACTGATACTCTTAGGGATTTCTCTGCTGCTTCTCTTTGACTTCTCCCTTCTTCTTCCCAGAAATCCTTCCTGAGAATGCTAGACTAGATAACTTTCCTATCCTAGTATGGAGTTCTTTTAATAAAGCTTTAGTTTCTTTTTTCTTTTAAGCCATGGTGTCTTGCTCCTTAATCAGCTCTGCTGCAAATAGGCACTCTCTAACATTAACTGATTGTGATGCCGAGGAGAATTAGCAATGGGTGTCACCAGCACACTGATGGCACCCAAACCTGCAGTTTGACACTCATCTCACCCAGGGGCTTCATGCAGATGGAGAAGATCATGGGGAATAGATAATAGGGAGCACCCCACAGCTTAATGGCCATGAGGCTGAATAGGAGTCCCCCAACTGTTTGGAACGAGCCCTGTAGAGAGGAATAGAACCTGTGTAGAACAGTGCCTCCTACTCCCACCCCACAGAGCTGGTCCAGGAAGATCCCAGGATCCCTGAGGGATCCAGGAAGATCAACCTGGGTAGCCTCCCCACACCCCTCTTTTCACACAGAGTTTCAGGTGGAATTTCCTTAACCTCAGGAAGAACTTCCTGACGGTCAGAGTTGTCCGGCAGTGGAATCTGCTGCTGCCTCCATGGAGTGTGGTGGATTCTCCTTCTTTGGAAGTTTTTAAGCAGAGGCTGGATGGCCATCTGACAAAAGGGAGTGCTTTGAGTGTGTCTTCCTGTATGGCAGACGGGGGTTGGAGTGGATGGCCCCTGAGGTCTCTTCCAACTCTATGTTTCTATGATTCAGAGTAGGTTGGCAGCCAAAGCAATTCAGACCAATTCGGTGCCATACCTGTGCCCGAGACCAGTCTGAGGTCCTTTCTGCACCTTACCTTCTTCTGGCACTGGGGTGCGGGGATTGCGCGAGCAGCCTCTAGCGAAAGGCACTCACATCCGGGGTCCTTCGGCTCCACACGAGCTGCCTGCTCACGTGAGAGCCTTGCCTCTTCCTTCTGCAGTGCAGCCTGGGACCTTCCCAGGCTGCACTGGGGCAGGAAGCATGACTGGCGCGGCTCCGGAGGCTCCACACACCAGGTAAGTGCGTGCGGGGCCTGGGAGCGCGATCAGTGCTCGCTGGCCCCTGGAGCATCACGCGATTGTGAGTGCATCATGCAGATCACTCCTCACAATCGCGCGATGCTCGAGGTGCCCTTTCGCATGGAAAATGCTGTTCAGAAAGGGCCTGAAACGGGCCCAGGTAATCTCCCCTTATAGATGTTTTATGGGGGAAAAAAGCTGCAGAATGACCCAGTAACTTTTCGTGATGAGGATTAAGAAGAGAATTTGCTAACATTTTGGAGACAGAAAGGTATGAATAACTACATGCGGATATAACTGCTGAAAAGAAGATTGGAAGTCACTTTTCTTTCCTTTTTCCCTTCCTTCCTTCCTTCCCTCCTTCCTTTCTTTTTTTCCTTCCTTCCTTCCTTCCTTCCTTCCTTCCTTCCTTCCTTCCTTCCTTCCTTCCTTCCTTCCTTCTTCTGTGTTCCTTTGTAATTCTGTAACCCTTTGTATCTTTTGTTCAATTTTTTAGAAATCTTCTTAATAAAAATTAATAAAAAAAATGCAATGGGTCTAGATAGCCTATTTCCTCCACGAACACCTGAGGTTGCCCAGCCACTGCATGTTCAAGCACTGTGTGACCTTCCCCAGCTGATTCATATAGATAAATAAATAAAATTCAAAAATATATATATATTTATTGGTTTATTTATTGGCTTTATACCTCCGCTTTTCTCCAGGTATGTGCGTGTGCATGCATTTTATTTATATCCTGCCTTTCTCCTGACATGGGACTGAACAATTTTTCACTATTTTTTTTTCCCTAAAGAATGCAACAAGCAGTTTTACCAATTTTCTTCTTGGTGTGAAAATCAGTTTCTGAAGACTTTTTGAAGCTCAAAAATTATTCCTCACAAAATTTGCACATTTCGTTTTTTGAACAAAATCCCCCCTCATTTTCTTTTCTGGAAACAGCATGTTCTCAAGGGAAAATAACATTTCTTTGCACAAATACTATTTTCCTGTGTGAAAAATGCTGTTTTCTGTGCATTAAAAAAAAAAAAAAGACTTGTGTGAATTTTGCACAGAATAAGTTTCCAACAGTGAAAATTTTTGTCAGTTCTGGATTCTTCTTGCTCGGGTTTCTCAGTGCTCATGAAACACATATTTAATTTTTTTAAAATCATTTTTTTCAAATGTTTTTGAATATTGTCTTCATTCATCAGTGGCCGAAAGCACAAATTAAAACAAAATATAGATTTAAAAAGTCATTATAGTAAAGTCAAGAACAGCAAAAATGGCAATGATGATTAAAATCTTAACAATTCAATAAACTATCTCATTTAAAACACCACTGATTTAAAACAATATAAAAACATTTTTTTTAAAAAAAGAATAAGGGCAAAGGTACGTTACAGAAACACACACACAGAAACCCCAATATGTCCAAACACATTTTTTTCATTAAAAAATAAAACCCAACACCCCCCTGCCAGCTTCTCCTCCTTGCCTGGATCTTGTTCCGCCCTGTCTTTGGCCTTTTTTCTTTCTTTTGTGATCGAGATGGGAGGCTTCCTCGCTCCTCAGGGAAAGTGAGGAGCTCCTGGAGGCCTGTCTGTAACTCACACACTGCAGCAAAACACGTACAAGTAAATAAGCTGCTTTCAAGTTTCTGCAAGAACCTTTTTATCTTTCAAAGAGTCTTCCACCCAGACTTGTCAACCCAAGTAGGTCAGGACATCCTTTTCAAGACTCACCAAAATCCCAGGAGGGTGTGTATGCAATTGTCCTTGTCAGGATGAAAAGAGGCGTCAAGGGCAGCCCGAGGAGGAAGCCACTGGCTAGCCGTGGAAGGAGGCCACTGTGGCGAGGAAGAACGGTGCAGATGGCGTTTGGAAATCCCGGCAATGGGACCGAAGTATCGTGTCAGAGATTTTGGACATAAAGGCAAGGGCACTTTTTTTTATCTCAAGGACAAGACCCTCGTCTCCCTTCTTCAGGGTGAAGGAGAGGAATCTCAGGGCAAGAGTACCATTTTGAAAAGTGCGTATGTGAATATATTCTCCTTCATTAACTTCATTTCTAAAAAAAAATCGAATGGCATACTCTGAGCAACTTTAGTTCAAGTTTAATGAACCAGCCTTAATTAGGATACCAGGGTCCGACTTCTATGACATCATGGGCCCACCTCGTGGGACGTTTCCTGGGGACCATCTTGAGGTCTCAGGTTTTGGCCCTGAAATCCACAATCCTGGAGCGGTACGGATCTGGCAGCCCCACTTATTACTTCCCCCTTCAGTAGCACCATTCACCTCCCCAAGCCTTAAGGTGGGGTGGGCATGCATCAAGGCTTGGTGAGTTTGGGATCACCTGGATACCACAGAATCCTAGGTGCTGGAAGAGACTCTAAAGGCTGTCCAGCCCAACCTCCTTCTGCAGTGCAGGAAGACACCTTGGAAGCGCCCCCTTTGGCAGATGGGCATCCAGCCTCTCTTTAGAAACCTCCGAAGAAGGAGGAGACTCGGCCACACTCCATTCAGGCACCAGTGTATTCCACTCGCAAACTGCTCTTACTACCCGGAAGCTCTTCCTAATGTTTAGGTGGAATATCTTTTCCCAAAGTTTGAAGCCATTGCTCCGTAGTGTCCTAGTCTCTGGATCAGCAGAAAAAAAGCTTACTCCCTCTTCCCTAAGACTTCCTTTCAAATATTTGATTATGACTATCGCAACCATGGTACACCATTGCAGTTGCCATTTTGAATGCCTGGAAGTGGAATCTTCTCATTTTGGGGCAATTTTGGATGGAAATTGAAGCTGTTTTAATTATTTCCCCAACCAAAACTGCTTTTCCTGGGGAAGCTTGGAGCTCACCTAGTCAGCGGTGGTCCTAAGAGCCATACCGAGCACCATCCAAGGGTCAGAGACATTCCACAGGCTGCAAGATTCTTATCCCTAAGGCCGGCATCTTTCTTTCCTGCCTTCAGAGAACCCAGCTGGAGTAGGGGGAACTGCCTTATGCAGAGTTTGGCAAGGTTCCTTGGTGACTATGCCTCCCAGCATTCTGGTTGTGGGATTTTGAGAGGGCCAGTCCATGTTAATAACTTCTCCAAAAAGAAAAAGAAAAAGAGGGGGGGGAGCAAAAAGAGAAAAGGAGAGAAGAAATATGCACAGTTGCCACATCCATTAATACAAACATTTTAAATGATTCAGGGACCAGATTTTTCTTTCATAAGTCAGGGACCATTTCTGCCTGCTTCAAATTTTAATGAATCTTGGCATCTCTTCCTCTGCGTTTCCTCTTACGGCTTCAGCAGCTGTCCTCTGCCCCACAGCGCCTGATTCACCTACAGCACTGCTGGAGTGCGTGTGTGTGCGTGAGCGCCGTCTTCCCCTCAGATGCCAAGGCTTTGTGTTTTTTCTGCCAGAGAGAGAGAGAGAGAGAGAGAGATGTGTGCAGCTTCTTCCATGGTGAGGACTGAGAAACCATAATCCACTGTTGTGTCCAGTGGCAGCCAATATCAGTGGGATGGTGAACCTACCATGCGTTTCAGTCTCTTCAAATCCAGAAAATATATTCTGCAGGGCTACATTGTGGACCAGGACATATTATGATACCTATTCCCTCCTAGAAAACTCCTTCCACCTCTTTCACATAGGCGAGGCCTTCCTGTTGACTTCCTGTTTTAACAAAGTGCCCCCCTTCCAAGTAGTATCAGTGCTCCCCCATGCATGAAATTATTTCTTGTGTATATGTGTGTGTGTGTTTATAAAAGCTCATTTATGACCTTTGTGGGCTACAGAAATGGCCCTAGGAGGTATCTATGGTGCCAAAGGCCCACAAACTTTGCCCACTCTGGGTTTAGAAGAAGAAATTGCAGAGAGCAGAGAGTTTGCTGATTTCCGCTGGGAGAGTTTGGTGCCATCCCCTCCTTTTTCTCTCTCCCCAGCAGCATTCCCCATCTGCAGTTCTAATAATTCTTCCTCGTGGAACTTACCTTATTATCCCTCCCCAGCTTTGCAGCATCTCCGTTCCAAGTAACTGCCTTGAAATAGACCCTGAATTAGCCTGAAAAAAGCACACATGAATCCAGGTAAAGGGGAGGGGGAATAATGCAGTTTGCCAGTCCCAGAGAGGCAGGTGAATGGGGACTTGGTGGGACCTCCGAGTGGCACAGAGAGGAACCATGCCCAAGCAAGCTGATGGCTTCCACTGATAGGCGGGGAATTATCCGCTTGTTAAAAGCACGCCTGTGTCCTCCCGCCACAATTACAGAAGCTGAAATATATCTGTAATCTACAGTCAGGAGAGGCGATTTCCATCTTTATGTGACATGAAAAATGCACCCAACACAGGTTTTCCCATAGACAAAATTGCCTTTTTTTCCAGTTCCCCCTTTAATGCAAGAGATCAATCACTCAGTGGGTTTTATTACTCAGAATTTAGCTTTTTGTTTTGACAGATGGCCCGTGTGCCAGTTGGAGAACAACTCTATATCACTCCCATTAAGTGCTCACTGGAGTCCCCTAACTCAGGGATCTTAAGGAGACAGAAATATATGGTGGAGTTGGGGGAGATAACTGGTTGGGGCCAAAATCATGTGCTCTGAAGGCCCACCCAAGACATACAGTGGCCATGTCTGTCTCACCAAAAGGGAGGAGAAAAGAAGGAGGCCCACATTTGTGCCATATTTGCATATACAATCAGCCTTCCATATCCACAGATTCTGTATCCATGGATTCAATCACCACATACATGTATATCTCCAAAAAGCAAACTTTGATTTTACCATTTTATATAAAGGACACCATTTTACTACACCACTGTACATAATGGGACTTGAGTTTCTATACATTTTGATATCCGTGGAGGGTTCTGGAACCAATACCGGGGGCCCACTGTAATGGGCAAGTTTGGCTTGGAGACAAAAGGACTGAGAGAGGGGGTACAATGTGTATGACGTATGTCACCTTTAAATGTATAAAAGGACGTCTTATAGAGGACAGAGAGAGCTTCTTTTCTGCTGCTTCAGAGGCCAGAAGATGAACCAGTGGATTCAAGTGGCAAGAAAAGAGGTTCTGCCTGAAGGTCAGGAAGAACTTGTTTATTGCAAGAGCTGTGAAATAGGCTGCCTTGCAGGTTGGGGTGGTAGAATTATCTCTCCTTCTTTGGAAGTCTTTAAACAGAGGTTGGGGGGCAACCCCTCAGATATGCTATACAGTAATCCCGCCCTATGAGCAGTATTGCTTTCCACGGTTTCAGTTACCCATGGTCAACTGCCATCCAAAAATATTCAATAGGAAATAGCAGAAAAGCCCTCTTTCTTCACAGACTCACCTTCCATCCTCCCACCCTTTGCCCCAATCTGTCCCCTGGTATCTGGGTGACAGCACCTATAGGGCCTGTTTCAGCTCTGGCATTGCTGTAAATGGCCCTCTTACTTCACTGCCAGTACTGTCCGTGGCTTCAGAGTCGGGGCAGGTTTGATACTATGCACAGTTTCGGGCATACATGGAGCAGGGGGTCTTAGAATGTGTCCCTCACAGATACGCGGGGGGGGGGGGGCGGGGGACTACTATAACTATGGATTCCAGTATGGCAGGGAGTTGGACAATATGGTCTTTGGGGTCCCTTCCAACCCTGTGATTCCATTTATAGAACCCTCATTTCAGATAATTACTAAAATAGGACTAGTACAACTGGACGTGGCAGGACAGACCGTCACTGGGTGATTGGTGTGGGAACTGTTCAGGATGGAGCCCTCCTGGGGCTTTCTGGTAGTGTAACTATGGGTTATGCCAGCATAATTGTTACCCTGTGTACTGAGGGTCTCGGGAGGGACACCAAAATGTGCTCAACTAGAGGTGGGGAAAATTAGCTCAGAGCACGGCTTAGCGTTACAAGAGGAAGGGTAACTTAGCGAGATCTTGAACCCTATGTCTACGGGGTCAGGCCGAGTCAAGGAGCTCACAGAAGTTGAAGCAATAAATGACGTTTTATTAAAAACACAAGCAAAACAGTGTATGCGGCACACTCACGCAAGATAACTAAAGAAACAAAGGTTGGAGTGGTATAGAGGGATTTTTAGATGGATCGCTGGTTTGGGTGATACTTCGCCTATCCTGAAGCCCAGAAAAATAGAGAGCGAGGCTGGGGTGCGATGTAGCTCAGCACGTGGAGCTGAGGGGAGGCTCGCCAAGCAAAGCGGCAGCAAGGCGGGATGAAACTCGGGAGCGTTCCGAGGAAGGTCTCGGAATCAAGGGTTTTTATAAGGAGAATTGTGACTGCAGGCTATGCCGTACTTGGGGGAAAACAATAGATTTGGAGTTGGAGACAAAGCCTCCGAAAGGTCAGAATCTGAATGATTGAGTTATCGTAGCGGTTCTCAATAGAGTAGCCAGCATGCAAACGCAGAGTACTTGGGTATTGCATAGTTTACCCATCAAGATGCCATCACGGGGCAGAGGACCTTTTGTAAGTTGTGTGCATACCTAATTAGAGTACTTGCCTGGAGGTCTCCTAAAGCAGCGAGTCAGCTATTTTCTGGCCTGCCTGTATTGAATCATAGAATCATAGAATCATGGAAATGTAGAGTTGGAAGAGACCACATGGGCCATCCAGTCCAACCCCCTGCCATGCAGGAACACCCTCAAAGCACTCCCGGCAGATGGCCATCTAGCCTCTGTTTAAAAACCTCCAAAGAAGGAGACTCCACCACACCCCGAGGCAGCATATTCCACTGCTGGACAGCCCTGACTGTCAGGAAATTCTTCCTGAGGTTCAGGTGGAATCTCCTTTCCTGTAGCTTGAATCCATTGCTCCTTGTCCTGGTCTCTGGAGCAGCAGAAAACAAGCCCTCTCCTTCCTCTACATGGCATCCCTTCAAATATTTAAACATGGCTATCATGTCCCCTCTTAACCTTCTCTTCTGCAGACTAAACATACCCAGCTCTCTAAGTCTATCCTCATAGGGCTTGGCTTCCAGGCCCTTCACCATTTTGGTCGCCCTCCTCTGGACCTGCTCCAGCTTGACCATGTCCTTCTTGAATTGGGGTGCCCAGAACTGGACACAGGATTCAAGATGAGGTTTAACCAAAGCAGAGTAGAGTGGTACCAGTACCTCCCTCGATCTAGACACCAGACTCCTATTGATGCAGCCGAGAATTGCATTGGCTTTCTTGGACGCTGCATCACACTGCTGACTCATGTTCAGCTTGTGGTCTATCAAAACTCCTAGATCCCTTTCACACGTACTGCCATCCAGCCACGTGTCCCCCATCCTATATTTCTGTGTTCCATTTTTTCTACCTAAGTGTAGGACCTTACACTTCTCTCTGTTGAAATTCATCTTGTTAGCCTTGGCCCAGCTCTCCAATCCATCCAGGTCATTTTGAATGTTGATCCTGTCCTCTGGTGTATTAGCAACCCCTCCCAATTTGGTGTCATTTGCAAATTTGATCAGCATGCCCTCTATTCCTTCATGCAAGTCGTTGATGAAGATATTGAACAGCACTGGGCCCAGGACAGAACCCTGTGGCACCCCGCTAGTCACCTCTCTCCAGGATGAAAAGCAGCCATTCGTGATCACCCTTTGGGTTTGGTCAGTCAACCAATTACAAGTCCAACTAACAGTAGCCCTGTCCAGCCCGCATTTTACTAGCTTCTTTGCAAGAATGTCATGGGGAACTTTGTCAAAGGCCTTACTGGAATCGAGAAATGCTACATCCACAGCATTCCCTTCATCTATCAAGCTAGTAACTCTATCATAAAAAGAGATAAGATTAGTCTGGCATGACTTATTTTTGAGAAATCCATGTTGACTTCTCGTGATTACCGCGTTGCTTTCTAAGTGATTAGAAACTGACTGCTTAATGATCTGCTCCAGAATCTTTCCGGGTAGTGACGTCAGGCTGACTGGGCGATAATTATTAGGGTCCTCTTTTTTTCCCTTCTTTGAAGATGGGGACAACATTTGCCCTCTTCCAGTCTGCTGGAACTTCTCCTGTCCTCCAAGATTTCTCAAAGATTATAGCAAGCAGTTCCGAAAGGACCTCTGCCAGTTCTTTTAATATCCTAGGATGCAATTCATCTGGCCCTGGAGACTTGAATTCATCCAGTGTGGTCAGGTATTCCTGTACCACCCCTCTACCTATTATGTGCCGCATTTCCCCCACTTCCTCCCCTGCTCCCCAACCACCAGGTTGAGTGCTTGTATCCTTCTGGGAAAAAACTGAGGCAAAGAAGGTGTTAAGTAGTTCTGTCTTTTCTCTTCCCCCTGTTAGTAATTCGTCATCTTCTCTGCGCAGCGACCCTATCGCCTCCTTCTTTTTCCTTTTGCTGTGGACATATTTTAAAAAGCTCTTTTTATTGTTTTTGATGTCTCTGGCCAGCCTAAGTTCGTTCTGTGCTTTAGCCTTTCTGACCTCCTCCCTACATCTCCTGGCTACTTGCTTAAATTCTTCTTTGGTGGTTTCCCCCTTCTTCCATTTCCTGTACATGTTTCTCTTAACGCTTAGCTCAACTGAGAGTTCTTTAGTCAACCACTCTGGTTTCTTCAGATGCCTTCCATTTTTCCTCCTTATTGGCACAGTTTTAGACTGTGCCTTCAGTATCTCCCTTTTAAGGAACTCCCATGCCTCCTGAACTCCTTTCCCTTTCACTATTCTTGACCACGGAATTCCAGCCAGCAGCTCCCTAAGTTTACAGAAGTCCGCTTTTTTAAAATCTAAGACGAGTGTCTGGCTACACTCATCTTCTCCTTCCCACTGAATGCCAAATTCCAGTAGGGCATGGTCACTCTCCCCTAAAGATCCAACCACTTCTACCTCATTAACAAGGTCATCCCTGTTGGTCAGGATCAGATCTAGAATATTTGATCCCCTTGTGGCCTCTTCCACCTTCTGGACCATGAAATTGTCTGTGAGACAAGCAAGAAACTTGCTGGACCCTGCTGTCTTGGCAGAGTTTGACTGCCAACATATATCGGGGTAATTGAAGTCTCCTATTATTAATGTATCTCTCCTTTTTGAATGCATGGTCATTTGGTTGAGGAAGGCAGCATCAAGGTCCTCAGTCTGGGTTGGAGGTCTGTAGTAAACCCCCACCAGAATATCCCTATTGTTTCTTGCTCCCTTAATTCTTACCCAGATGCTCTCGACCTGGCTTTCTGGGTTTAAGTCACAGATCTCTTCACAGGTGAAAACATCCTTGACAAACAAGGCTACTCCTCCTCCTTTCTTGTTTGGTCTATTTTTACAAAATAGGCTATACCCCTCTATTCCTACATTCCAATCACGAGACTCATCCCACCAGGTCTCAGTGATGCCTATCAAATCGTATTTATTTTGTTGTACTAGGAGCTCAAGTTCATCTTGCTTGTTTCCCATACTCCGTGCATTAGTGTAGAGACACTTAAGTCCCCGGGCCCTTCCTGCAAGTCCTGTACTATAGTTTCTACTCCTCCCGCCACTGTCCGCTTGTACTACTTGTCCAATATCATGCGGGCCTTTTCCCCCTGCACTCGCCGAGTCCTGGCCTTGAATAATACTGTCTCCCTCCCCAGCAGAACTTAATTTAAAGACCTCTGAATCCTCCTTGCGAGATTGTTTGCAAAAACATTCCTGCCAGGTTTCGTGAGGTGCAGCCCATCCCTTGCCAGTAGCCCACGTTCATGGAAATTCAGGCCGTGTTCCAGAAACCGAAACAGTTGCCAGCGGCACCATGTGCGGAGCCAGTTGTTGACCTCTGCTATTGCCCTTTCCCTACGTGTGCCATATCCTTGAACAGGGAGGAGAGACGAAATAACCACCTGCGCACCAAGGTCCTTAAGCTTCGTCCCCATAAGCTCATAGTCCTTTGCGATGTGGTAAAAGCTGCTCCTCACAGTGTCATTGGTTCTGACATGAACCAAAATGAGGGGTTTATGGTCTAGGAATATTACGGCGATTAACGGCCGAGCTTGGTTGCTTCCTTGTCCGGTGGCCTCGCAAGCACGTGGAAGGGAATAGATAAGTGAAGCCGAATTATGATATCAAAAGGATATCTTTTAATATCCCCAAAGCTTGGACTAGCCAGGGCAGTAACATAATACTTTCTCTGGCATTGTGTGAGGAGGACTCCAATACCTTCTCATGCGATGGTTTTGCCCTACCTGTGCCGCAGCAGTTGGCAGCCATGGGTGGAGCTCTGTCCCTGACCTAGCATGGCCACTGATTGGCTTTGGGGGCACAGAGGGGTATGCTAGGAAAGCACCTTTGTGCCATCACCTTTCTGGCCTATGTCAGCCTTCCAGGCCTCCATGGGATCTGTCTGCCGTCGGATCCAAGAAGGATCTCAGTCAGAGTCTGCTGCTCAGCTGCCAAGTGGTGGTGGTCAACCAGGGGCTTCCTCTTCATCCTCCTCCTTTTGTCCCTCTCTCTTTAAACCGGATCTGGATAGGGAGAGCTCTTTGAATGGAGAACGTGTTCAAGGAGAAGACTGTCCTCTGTACAGTAGGACAGGGCCAACCTGCAAATAGAACATGGTCTATGTCAGTGCTGCTGAAAGTGGTGGCCCATGGACCAGTACTAGCCTAGGACCTTATAATTGGTCCACAGTGAGCTGGTCCATGTTGAGTTTCCAGAAAAGGAAGAAACAATTGTAGCCAATGGGCACAAATATGGTGCTGGTTCCCGGCACGTTGGGAAAGAACCTCCCTGTCCCTCATGTCAGAGGACTTAAAGAGCATGGATCTAAATGTCCAAACGTCTGTGTTGCTACCCACGGAAGTTCTTTGTTTGTTGTAGTGTGCTTACATACTCAATGTAACAGGTGTAACACTGCTTTGCAATTTATTGTTTTGTTTCGCTTCGGGGCATATGATGCTAGCCAGCATACCAAATACCACTTGGTGCCTGAGGAATGGTAAAGTTTAAAGAAAAGTCAGTAGGAGAGAATGCATTAGTGTGCAGCCTGAAAGCACTCTGAGGCCTGTATACTGCCCTTAGTCTTAACTTGGAAAACCCATTGGCCAATGGGATTTACTCTCATGCAGACTCACCATTTGACAAGCAATTCTATGGATCAACTCTTCTTGGGAATAACCAAGAGAATTCAGGGCTCAGCCAGCAAAAGGCTGAGACTATGCCCCCTTTGAAATATCTAGCTTGGTCTCTGGTACTCAGAGATGCCATATATATGTGTGTGTATTCCATATACATGTGTGTGTATTGATGAAGAAGGGATGGGTGATCTGGAGGGAGCCCGGAGAGGGAGAGAGAGAAAGAAAGAGAGAACACTGACCAGAAGCAGAAAGAAGCTATGAAATCTATGAAGACTAGAACTCCAATCTAGATGTTCATCTGCTTTGAAACAGGGCCACTCAACAGAGGTTGAGGTTCAGCATCTTTTCCTCTCTTGAATGGTGCTGTTTCAAAGCAGATGAAGTCAGTTGAGGTCTCTGAGCTTTATTCCATTGTCAGTGAAAAGAGACCACCCAAGATCAAAGATACGGACCTCCCAGGTGCCGTGGGGAATAAAGGAAGCACCTCGGATGGGCTGAGAGCTGACTGAATGAGGAGACCACACCACCAGAGAGAGCCACACCTATGGGACCATGCACACGGATCTTCTCCTGCCCATGTGTGCTCTTGCTTGGGCTGGCCACGTAGTTTGGATGAGGTCAGTGTGATTTCTCTGCTATTGTCTCTCCCTGTGCGGTTAGGGATTTGCCTTCCTGCCACCTCTCCCTCCCTTTTGCCTTTCTCCTTCCCTCCACGACTCTTTTCAGGCTCTGTTCTTTTCCCACAGTTAACCCTGCTTTGTGCTTGCTTTGTGCTTACTCTTTACCTACTTTTTGGGCCCGGACAAGAAAGTCATCCTCATTAAATTCTCCAGAGTCTCCCCACTCCTGCTTTTTGTTTGAGTTCATTGTAATGTCTTCCGTCCTTCCTTCCTTCCTTCCTTCCTTCCTTCCTTCCTTCCTTCCTTCCTTCCTTCCTTCCTTTCAAAAGCATATCCCTTTTCTAGTCTGCAAAGAGATCTTGTAGCATCCTTGAGAGAAAGAATTTGGCAGCATAAGCCTTCCTGGACTTAGGCCATTTCCGCACTAGACTGTTATAGCGCTATTATTCCACTTGCAACATCCTATGGAAACCTGGGGTTTGCAGTTTTGGGAGGGGCTGGCCGGCCCCTCCCAAAATGGCAAACCCCAGGATTCCATAGGATGTTGCAAGTGGAATAATAGTGCTATAACAGTCTAGTGTGGAAATGGCCTTACATCTACATCTGATGAAGTAGGCTTAAGTCTAGGAAATCTTATGCCGCCAGCTTCTTTCTTTCAGTTAGTCTCAAAGATGCTACAAGATCCCTTGGCATACTGACCCAGACTAACGCAGCTATGTCTTTGCGTTCTACCTTTTCTAGTCTGTTTCGGTGTTATAATGAAGGATGTTTTACTCATTTTGATTACAGTAATTTGCTAAGATGGAGCATAACTGTATGCTCAAGGATTCATCTGGCAGTTTTGTGATACTGCCTTGTTAGTGAATTACAATGTTGTGCATGTATGCACAGTTGCATGTGCAGTACACAAAGTGCCCTTGCACATGCAATGGACAGTGCAGGTGAGATTCCACAACCTTGAAGGGAATGTGTTGGGTAGCCCTCCATATTAAGTTGGGGAAAAGCATTTATTATGGGATATGTAGTTGAAACATACAGGTAGCACAAACATGTAGCTGCTTGCTTGTAACCAGACATTCCAGGCAAAACCGTTATGTCAACAGCACCCGGTTCTCACCAGATAGGAGCAGACTCGAGTCAGCCTCTCACGGTCAGTTTTAATTGCTTCGCGTGGGAACAAAGGGGAAAGCCATAACGTTTTGTCTCTGCAATTTGTCTTCAGTTCAAATCACTAAAGTCCTGTACCAGTATCACGCTCCTAAATAAAACTTGCTTTTGCATGGTTGTTTTGTGCGTGTGAACTCAGTTCCTGACAGAATGTGGAACTCCCGCTTCAAAGAAAAGTATCTAAGTGTTTCTTTAGGGAATCTTAGGTGTCAAAAGGGCACCAGCCGGATTCTAGCTTCAGGTGTTAGTTACACCTCCTGTTACTGGCCACTGTCACGGTCTGTATTCTCTTTCACCTTCTGCCGTGACCAAAGCCTCTGCCACACCAGGACTCATGGCTTTGTAGTGGCAGACCCCCAGCCAGATATTGGTCATTTCCGCACTAGCCTGTTATAGCGCTACGATTCCACTTTCAACATCCTATGGAACCCTGGGGTTTGCAGTTTCCGGATTCCATAGGATGGTGAAAGTGGAATCATAGCACTATAACAGGCTAGTGCGGAAATGGTGATTGTGTGGCCGGCAGAGACCACAGGGGATCAGAGAAGTGTCTATGTCCCTATGACCAGAGGCAATGGGGAGGTAGCTTTTGCCTCCAACTTTCCTCAGCACATAGCAGTGTTGGATTTCTGGCTGAAAATCGGCTGAAAATGCAACCTGATTCTCCACTTGGCTGGGTGACACTCTCTCAGGCCCAGAAAACCCACTGATAGGTTCCCCTTAGGCCATTTCTGCACGAGGCTGTTATAGCGCTATGGCCGGCCCCTCCCAAAACTGCAAACCCCAGGATTCCATAGGATGTTGAAAGTGGAATCATAGCGCTATAACAGCCTCGTGTGGAAATGGCTTAGAGCAGCCATAACTTGGAAACAACAACAACAAGAGCCCTAAAGCCTACTTGTGGTTTTAATCTCCTGAATTTTTGGCCAATTTGGGGTAGTTTGGGAAGCAAGTTCGGGGGAGTGAGGTGTGTGAATGAGGAAACTCCCACATTTTGGCCCAGTTCTGTGGTGTTTTGGGGCCCATTTCAGGCCCTCTCCAGCTGCACGAGGCCTCTGGGCCAGACATCCCCCCCCTTGTAAAACAAAGAAAGCATTCCAGAACTTTTTTTTTATTTAAAAGATCAAAATCAGCTATTATTTTCTGCCTGGAAATGATAATAAGAACAGGCACCTCATATTGGCTTGGTAACAAGAGAAGCTTTCTTAAATCAATTCTGAATGTGCCTGTCAGCTATCAGGAGCCTGTTTATTGGCAAATAATAATAATAAAAGAATGTCAGGAGACATTTCACGTTATTTCCTGAGTGCGCGCATGTGTGCGTGTGTGTGTGCATGTGTCACATCTTATTTCACTCTCTGGCTTCAACGTGGCTGCGTCCTCAGGAGAGGCGCCATCTCCCAGTCTCTGCAAAAGTGTGGACTTAACAACGCACCTCAGGAACTGGAGGGGAGCTCCTTTCTTCCCCTCCCCTGTCATGGCCTACCTGGTGGGGGGCTAATCAGGTGAGGAAGAGGAAGGGAGAGCCCAGACAGAGACCGAGGGGGTGGCATTCCTGTCCTGTCCTGTCTGAAGCTGGGGAGTGCCCACATGAGCACATCTGCAGTCAACAAGAACCGGTGGGGGAAGACAGGGCAGTCCCAAGGGGCACGCGGGGTGACAAAGGGATGCATGGTCCAGGCAGTCCAAAGTCTCAAGCAGAGTCCAAAGGCATGAGAGAGGAATTGCCAGACTGGTTAGTTGAAAAATAAACACTGAAGGTCAGAAAGCAAGGAAACCAGAAGTGTCAGACAGAATTGCAGAGGAGTTTCGCAGCTGTTGTTCTGCAGCAACGGCGTGGCCTGTCCTGAGATAATGTATAGTCCTCTGCTCTTTTGGATCATCTGAACTGGAGGGGTGCCTCCCTTGTTTCTTGAACTAAAGGTGTACTCTCCTGTAAAACCAGAAATGGGACATTCCCAGCCAGATGAGATTGCACATTGCACTTTTCTGCTGCCATTCTGCTGAATACCAACACTGAGCAACCAATTATGCATTTGCCAGTGTGAATGGTTTTTTGGGCCCTTATGCAATGTGGAATGACCAGTGGGTGTCTTTCCAGTCCTAGATGCTGTCTGTACAATCCATGACTTCAGTGCACAGAAGGCACGGATGAGCGGCTATGCACCATCCAAGAATGTGACCATGTACATGCAATGGTTACACTTTCAGAGCTCTCCTTACATAGCTGTGAACTGAGTTATGGACACGTTGCCATGGCCAAAAAAAGGACATGCATAAGGGAACTAAAACACCAACATGATTTCAGTCCTGGGGTGTATCTACATCATACAATTATACCACTTTGATAACACTTTAACTGTCATGAATCTTGGGATTTGCCATCTGGTGAGGGACTTAGAATTCTAGTGAGTTCCAGTGCTGTAATTAAGGTGATGACATGACAGATCTCTGGAAGAAGATCCTAAACTCTTTACCAAACCACAGATCTCAGGATTTCATGGGACAGATCCGTGGCAGTTATAGCACTATCATTTTATAGCGTGGATGGACCCTTGAATGCTCAGTGGCATAGCCACAGTTTTCAGCCATAGTTAGCAAAAAGAGTGACACACCAGTTTGGACAACAAGGGCCCTGCATGCTGGTGTTCTCATCCGTTCTGGTGACCCCACTGTGCATATATGTGAAAATAAGCATGCACTCAGACACAACTGATCAGTGGCAGTTGACGCCACATGGGGCTGAAGGGATGGAGGACAAGGTCACCATGGGGGTCATCAATGAGGATGCCAGCAAAATCTGTGGAGTCTACTGGTACTGGGTTTCCCCCGTTTCCGAGGAGCACCATCTTCATCTTGCCAGACTGCCTTGTCTCTGCAGAATCGGTGGCTGGGTGGGAATGAGCCCTGCCCTTGATATCCGAAGAGATATTTATGTGTTGTTGTTCTGAGCCTTCAAGTTGACTGTGTATGGTGACCCTATCATTCATACAGTTTTCTTGGCAAGATTTATTGATGAGAGATTTGTCACTGCCTTTTGCTGAATGTAGCCCACAGTGCCTGGTATTCCCAGGCAGTCTCCCTTCCAAGTACACCGGTGGAAAATATTGCATTACCTTTTGAAATTGATGGATGGTGGCGAAAGAGATGCAAATCAAAGAGAATACAGAAGCAGAATATACAAATGTTGATCATGTGGCTTCGTAAGAGCATGCCTTGCAGAAAAATGCAAGCTAATTTGCATATTATTATCCACTCCATTCAGGTAATGTGTTAAAAAATAAATCTGGAAAGAGTGCTCTGCAGAGGACGGGGTGGATGAGAGCATCTGATCTGCTGAAATGCATGCATGGGGGTTGGGTCATGGAGATCCGTAAATTCCTACTCATCACAGAGGGAACCACTGCAGTGTAAGCGTCTGAGTGTTGGTCGAGGTCTTTGGGAGGCCAGGGTTTGAATCCCTGCTCTGCCTAAGGAAATCCACTGGTGACCTTGGGGAAGTCCCACTCTCTCAGCCTCAGAGAAGGCAGTGCCAACTTCCTCTGAATACACCTTTAGGAGCCAATGTAGTACAGTGATTTGAGTGCTGGCCTGGGACTCTGTGTCTTGTCTAGAAAGCCAGTCACAGTTCACCGTCCTCCAACAGAGTTTATAGTAGCAGCCGCAGGCAAGGTTTACAAAAGCTTGCACTGACACTCAGTCATTTATGGCTTTTGTTTCAGCAGTCCAAGTCCGTAATAAATCCAGAGTGTCAGTTCAAGGGAGTATCCAGCAGCACAGTCAGCACATGGAGCAAGGGTCAGGGTTGTCTAGGAACACAAGCCAAGGGTCCAAGCAAATAACGTGTTGCTTCCACCAGAACTGGCAGTTGTCTGCAATGGACTGCTCCCTGCCCTACCTCTGGCATTTATTGGCTATCAGCCCCCTCAGCAATCTTGTGGGCTCTCCCTTTCTCATATATGCCTTTGCTGCAGTAAGTATTGCCTTGTTCATGTCTGTGTCTTGTGACTGTTGGGAAGGATCCAGTCTGTGTTTGCATCTGAGTCCTGGGACTGGGTCATGACACTCAGGGAGGCCCAGGGTTCAAATCCCTGCTCAGCTACAGAAATCTCCTGGGTGACCTTGGGAAAGTCACATTCTCTCAGCCCAAGAAAAAGACAGTGACAAACCTCCTTAGAATAAAATCTGGGGAGTGCTGGTTTAAGACTCTAGACTACAGAAACCCACTGGGTGGGCTTGGGCAAGTCACCCTCTCTTGGTCTCAGAGGAAGGCAGTGGCAAAACTCTGAAGACATCTGGTGGAGAAAACTCTCGGAGGCAATTGGAGCAAGGCTGTTTCCTGCTGCTCCAGAGACTAGGACATGGAGCAATGGCTTCAAACTTCAGGAAAAAAGATTCTATCTAAACATTAGGAAGAACTTCCTGATGGTAAGAACAGTTCAAGAGTGGAATACACTGCTGCTTCAGAGTGTGGTGGGGTCTTCTTCTTTGGAGCTTTTTAAAGAAAGGCTGGGTGGCCATCAGTCAAAGGGAGGGCTTTCTTCCTTTGTGGTTGGGCAGGATGGACCTCGTGGTCTCTTCCAGCTCTAGAATTCCATGATTCTAACTTGATGGCACGTAAAACAGCCCACACTAAAGGTGGCATCAATCACATCTAGTTTGCTCTCGTGTGGTCTAAATGTCCGCTTGTGACTCTCTTTCAGAGAGCCAGCATGGTGTCATGGTTTGAGCACCGGACTGCAACTCTGGAGACCAGAGTTTGAATCCCTGCTTGGCCATGGAAACCCACTGGTGGCTGTGGGCAAGCCACACACTTTCAGTCTCAGAGACGGGCAAAAGCAACCCCCCTCTGAACAAATCGTGCTGAGAAAAGTCATGGTAGGATCACCTTAGGGTTGCCAAAAGTTGGAGAATGACCTGAAGACACAAAACAACAGCAATAACAACAACAGTCTCTCTTTTAAGGGGCTTTTAAGAGACTGTTGAGGGCCAGGATCATCTCCGCAATGGCTACTTTCCAAAGAACAAACCAAGCAAAATGATGGAGAGTGTGGTCGTGAAGACGGAAGCAGAACGGCCTTAACATTCTTGAGGCACGGAGCCTTTCCTGTAAGCTACAAGAAGCAACTTCCAACATCACGGCAGATGAAACTTCCAACGCTGTAGCAGGAGGGCAAGCAGAGGAGCGAAGCCTGGAGCGCCAGGGGAGACATTTATCTCTGTCGTTTGGCTTATAAACTTGAGGAGAGGCTAAACAAGAATGTAAATTTGCTGAGTCCAGTCAATAGAGGTATCGATTTTGAGGTCTGGGAAAGGACTGGAGGTGCTTTCTTTTGACGAACTACCGACTCCACCTTCCCACTACAAAGCGGTTCTCGTGCTGTTGGAGGAGGGGAAAAAACAAAGAAATTAAAATCTGATGTTTGGATTAGTGTCTCCTGCAAAAGGCTATTGCCTTCTCATGGCACAAAGAGCGCAAGCCGGAGGAGGAGAGCTGCCCGCTTTTGAAACCGTGGTGTTGGGTGCCAAGGGGAAGGGAGAGTGGCTCCAAGTAGAATTTGCTTAAGAGGAGACGGGAGGCACACGTGGATCCCTGCAGGGAACTGGCAGCTGGCACAGCTGGGGATGATCTTAAGAATTTCACCAATCAAGCACAATGACATTACATGGATTATGGTAACATGCTCTACATGGGGCTGCCTTTGAAGAGCTTTTGGGAACTTCTGTAAGTCTAAAGAGGTGCAGGCAGATTGCTAATTGCAGACAGCTACAGGGCAAAAATACAGAACTTTAAAGTAGACAATGAAAGCGCTGAGGTAGCTCAAAGGTGTCTGAAAGGAGTTCCATTTTGTGTTAGCTGCAGTTCCTGAGTTGTATTCAAGGGCAGCCCCAAGGAAAGTGATTGGTAGTAGTCTAAACAGGGAGATACCTGTGCATGAACTCTGTTGTGGCTATGCTATTCCTGTCCAGGAAAGGCTGTAGCTGGCTCCAAGCATTCCAAGCCCTGGAGTCCAGCAAGGCATCCAGTGAGAAAGACACCCAGACTGCTCACTTGCTCCTTCAGGGAGAGTACAACTCCGTCCAGGACAGGTGGACTCCCCAGTTCCTGGACCTGAGAACTGCCAATCCACACAGCCTCCATCTTATTGAGTTTCAGCTTCAATTTGTTGGCCTACATCCAACCTGCTGCAGAAATTGGTCCAGCACCTGCACAGTCCCAGCTGACTCCAAGGACAAGGAGAAGTAGAATCGGGTGTCACCAGCCTACAGTGTTAACCTTTTACGTAATGATTTAAATCTTTTACAGAATAATTGCTTCGACAACACCGCTGGTAAAAAAGCTGTTTTCTGTGTACGAAAATGTTTTGATGCACAGAAAATGCTGTTTTCTCTGTGCTGGGGGGACTGATGTGTATTTTTGTGCAGGATATGTTCTCAACAGGAAAGATCCTAATCTGTCCAGAATTTTCCACATCAGAGCCTTTCAACTGTCATGAAACCTATTATAAATTATTATTATTGTTGTTATTACTACTACTACAATTTTTGAACATTTTCAAATATTCTTTCCATCCCTATTTGACTGCCACAGTTCCTTCCAAGGCATCTCACAGTTTTTGTAGGGGGAGAACCCCGCTGGTGTCTCACGCATCTCTACACTACTGTATGCAAGCGGCCGGACATTTTTGTCTGTCGTGGAATATCCACATTCAGTTCAAGGTTGTGGAAGTGGGGCTGCTCATGTAGGGCCACTGGGTCTGGATGCCCCCTGTGCTCTGTGTGTGGATGCCCCTTCGGCTGGCACTGTGGTGGCAGCTTTGGTGTCTCGGTTCAGACATAACCACAACGCCATTCAACACGAGGCTTGTGTAGCACAATTAATGCCTAGCTCCACAGATGGAGATTTGTGCTATTTAACCTTGATGTAACATCTCAGTCCTTTTTTAAAATTTATTTTTACTGTATGTTCAGTTATACAATTTGGCGATAAGCTGAACAAGTAAGCAAGTTTGTTCAAAAGGATGAAACACTCAAAATTCATGAGTTAGAAATTAAACAGGCCACACAGCGCAGTTAGTTCGTGTTAAGCTGTACAGTTGACCATTCATCTTCTTTGCTTTGTTTAGGGGACTGAAATCTTGGAGAGTGGTCAGAGGTTTCACCATTGGAGACATCCATGTTGAGGTTCAGAAGATCTGTCCAGAGATCCAGATGAGTATCAAGAGGTTGCAAGAGATGTGTTTTTTTGGCTAATGTATTCCATGAATGGAAGCCCAAGTTCAATGAAGCTTTTCCTCCTTATTTGACTCTTGCAGATGCAAGCATCATCTCATCATAAGTGGCTAGTTCTCAGTGAGAGATTCCTGAGCTTCTCACAGAATTGTAGTGCCTTGGTTGTATCTCCTAGCTCTGAAGCTACAAGAACAACCCCTGTTGTTCCATTATTTGCAATGAAAATTATTTACAATGAAAAAGTGATCTTGAGTGCAGGATTTACCACCCAGAAGCAGATCACCCACTCTTTACTTTAATGGGACACTTAGCAAAGATTCTTTGTCAAAAGGTCATTCAGGCTATGAGTTCCCATGAAAGGCCCCACATACTAAACCAAAAATATCCTCTAATGAAGCAACTGGAGAACCCATGATAGGCTCAGAGGCAACATGTGAACAGAGAAAGGCTAGAGAATAGAGAAAAGCCACAAATGTGTCTGGTACATTTATTCATTACTGATTATTAGCCAAGCACTTCTTTCTTCTAGTTGGGATAAAGTTTTAACCGTCTTGTGAGTGAGATCATCCTCTTATGAGTGTTGCCATTTAATTAATTCTGTTGTAAACATCAACATCTGTGCATTGGTCCTGGAATTCCATCTTCAGTCCTTTCTTCCTGTACTTGCTTTCGACTTACAAATTGGAGAAATCTAAGCTTGTTCATTAAAATGTGCACACCTGCGTATGCTTAATTGCCACATGAAAGAGTCTCTCCCCTCTTTCTTGTGCTCTGGCAGGCTTCTCCCCATATGAGCAATGTTTTCAGATGTATATTCCACTGCCATAACAGACATGCTGACAAATCAACATTTGAAATAGAATAGAATTTCGTTCCCAAATGAGAGAGCAGGGCTGGTACACACCCATACTGCTGGCTGGCCTGGGATTGTTGGTGGCACCTTCAGCAGGGACATGGCAGCAGGTGCGTATGCTGACCCTGTTTTTTCACTTGGGAACAAAAGAGCAGGGCTGGCACGCACACATCTCTACCACGTCTCTGCTGAAGGTGCCATCAACAGGTGCCATCAACACTCTCAGGCTAGCTGGCAATGGGGTTTTTGTGTTGTATGTGAAAATTGTATAATGCACAGGGTGCCAGAATGGATCCCTCACGTTATTCACAGCCCTGCTGTAGTTAAAAGTTCAATAGTTAAAATGGCTCTGCTCAACCCAGATGCATGCCTGGTCTCTTTATTTCCCCCGATGAATCAACAGAAAAGAGCCCACCTAAGCAATTGAGAGAACTTCTTGTTAGGAAGAGCCATTAGAGAATGAAATGGACTCCCCTGTAATGGGTCTGACTGTCCTTCCTTTGAGTGGAGGTTGGATGGCCACCTCTCTGAGATCCTTTAGTATGGATTTATTGCACTGGAAGTAGTCTAGCCCAGATAGTCAACAGCTGTACAGTTCTACAGTACGGTGAAATGGGTATCGTTCTATCTAAGTCCTGGCACAGCTGATAAATAAAAATAACCAAACTGAATATCTCCCAGCTTGTTACTTAATTCTAGGCAGTAAGCAAAGTAAAGTCCAACATAAACAAAGTCCAGCAGGGTTTCACGCCAAGGGAGTGTCCAAGGTCAATCCAAGCATTTGTCAAGGTATCCAGCAAGGTAGCAGGTCAGATAAGCTCTGACAACTCCTGGAGGGGAAGGACACCAGCTGAATAGACCCAAAGCCTAGTGCAGCTGAGACTTGATCGATTTTTGCCAGGGATAAATCCTGAGAAAGCAACGCTGGCTCTTTCTTTGCTGCCTGTGCACCGTGAAGCTGGGTCTAGGTAAGTGTTCCTCTGTATCTGAAGAGACAGGACTCTCTGTTGGAGCGGGAATCATCCTCTGTTCTGTTCCCAGCACTGTAACCTCTCGCTGTACAGGAGCCCCTGGCATGCCTTCTGTTTCAGCCTCTGGCATGCCGTCTGCTTCAGACTCTGAGTCAGCGTCCATGCTCTGGAAGCAGGGAATGACAGGTATGCACACTTTTGTCCAGGAGGGGTTCACACACCAAACCATTGAACAGTTTGCTGGTTCAAGTGGAGTCCCATCCCATCTTCCCCAGTGCCATGGAATCTCCCTTCTATCCTTTGCTCCCAGCTTCACTCTGGACCCCTACAGTTTGGGATCTATTCAACTGAAATTGCCCTCAACAACATTTCCAGTGATTTCCCTACTGCTGAATCTAAGGCCCTTTAGCTCTCCACAATCTCTTTGCAGCTGGTTCTTCTTTAACCATTGCAATGGCTAGTTCGGCTGTCTCCCCAGAGTGAATGTTCTTCTATGACTTTCCCATCTCAATTGGGAATTTTCTCTAGTAATGTAATCCTTTGGGAGGAGAACTATAGCTCCTGTACTAGAAAAATTCTGGAAGTAGAGAGTACTCACTTGAATTTTCAACATTATAGGTGATTTATACTGTCAATATGCTATCCATTATTTTTTTGCTGCTTGATTGGACATGCTCAAGAATTCTATTCTGCGGATGGGCTGCGCAGTTTGGCCCTATGCTAAGAATGGGTTGGAATGGGTCCCACCATTATGGCAAACCACAGGGGGCAGGTAGAGCTAATTCTATGGCATATGGAACTTGGTTCACAAAATAAATGAACAGATTGATATGAAACTTGGCAATGTAGGAGATTTCATTTTGAGGATGGTTTGGGCCAGTTCTGACAGAGAAAAACTTGGAAAATGCTCTTTTATAGGACCTTTGATCTTGATGAGAACCCTCCAGCATGTTTGAAAGTTAATTTCTAGAATAAAATGCCTGAGAATTCCATTCCTTATGTTGATATTTTCTGTATACACATCAGCCAAATGGCTGTGGGAGAACTACAAAGAAACAGAGACATCAGTTCTGGTACGAATGCTAGGAAGCTGTCTTGGCTGTTAAACTTATAGAATCATATGATTCTATAAACTTCAAGTTCTTAGAGGATAGGTAAGTAAGTAAGTAAGTAAGATCTTAGCCCACTTCTGCACTAGACTGTCATAGGGCTATTATTCCACTTTCAACATCCTATGGAAACCTGGAGTTTGCAGTTTAGGGAGGAGCCTTTGAGGATTCCATACGATGTTGAAAGTGGAATAATAGCCCTATAACGATCTAGTGCAGAAAAGGCCCTTAATCTACAAGTCATAAGCCTTTCAGAGTTTAATTGCATGATCAAGTTTCTTTCAGAATTCTGGACATTTTGATAGTAATGTTAACTTTTCTGAAGTAACATTATGTTTTAAGTTTCTTGCAATAATCATCATCAACATTGCCTATTGGAACAAATGCATGACAATACAGGTTCAGCATTCCTTATAAGGGACCACCCAAACATCATGTGTTTGTTAATTGGAAATAAAGTCCCCGTGATGTCCTCTGCCCTCTCTATGAAGAGTTGGACATCAAAGCTCTCCATTTCCAGGGTTTACCAATGAGGAAGAATGGAAGAACACCATTCCACGTGGTTTTATTGATCCCAAAACTCCAAAAGTCCATCCTTTCCACCCCTTTCTTCATGGGGAGTGGGCAGCAAAAGGTGAGGCCTCCCAAGCTTTCCCCCAGCAGGACTAGCTCTCTTTCTGTTTTACTGGGATTAGCTGCCAGAAGGAAGGCAAGTCAGGGCAGGACCAGGTTCTGAGGTCTCCATTTGGTCCAGATTATGGAGAAGGAGGATTATGAACAGAATGAGGCCCCCTACAGCTGGAGTAGCCTGACAGGGGTCTCTGGATTGCAGAGTCTTTATAGATATGGTTGAGGGAAGTAATAATATCACTCCATTCTGCTTGGATCAGAGCTTACCTGATAGGCTGTGTCCAGTTCTGGACATCACAGTTCAAGAAGGATGTTGATAATCTGGAATGGGTTCAGAGAAGGGAGACCAAAATGGTCAAAGGCCTGGAAAACATGAAGGCCTACAAGGAACAGCTTAGGGAGCTGGGTAGGTTTAGCCTGGAGAAAAGAAGATTAAGAAGGGACACCATAGCTTTGTTTAAATATTTGAAAGGAGGTCATATGGAAGATGGAGCAAGCCTATTCTCTGCTGCTCCATAGACTGGGACATTATGGAGCAATGGCTTCAAGTTCCAGGAACAGTGATTCCACCTAAACATTAGGTAGAACTTCATGATAGTAAGAGCAGTTCAATAGAGGAATACACTGCCTTCAAGTGTGTTGGAGTCTCCTTATTTAAAAAGTTTTAAAAAGAGGCTGGATGGCCAGGTGTCAGAAGGGCTTTAATTGTGTCTTCTGGCACGGCTGAAGGGGGTTGGACTGGATGGCCATTGGGGTCTCCTCCAACTCTAGGATTCTAGGAGTCAATAGCAGGCAGGCCTCTTCTAGCACAGAGATGAAAGCCTCCCCCAGCTGTTTAGAACTGCTCTGGAAGGTGAAGGAACAAGGCCAGCTGGGGCTTGTTTTAAAATTTGAGATGAAAATCTTAGCCTTAAAGGAGAAAGTAGACACCAGACCACTCTGACGGTTGGGAACAGCACCAGTGCAACCATGACCATCATCACACTATTCACATCGATTTGACCTTAGAGAGAGAGAGCAAGAGAGAGAGAGAGAGCACTGAATGCCACAGAAGCGATGCTGCTGAAGAAGAGCATTTTCATGAAGTCTCGCTTAAAGATTAGATGGCACCATGCTCCATTAAGCTGAAATCAGGGATCAAACTGAAGCCCAGAACAGATGCGGAGAGGCCGGTGAGTTAAGTGAGATGCTCCGCAGATGCTCTTCCAAAGTGAAGGGCAAAAGAAATTATTAACTGTTTAGTTGGAAGCCCAGATCTGGAGGAGCAACAAGGAGTGTTGAACAAGTTTTCATGTTCAACACATGTTCATGACTTTGTGGTAGTCAGAATGAGAAAGCAGCAAAAATTCAGACCTAATTCACATAAAAGCAAATGGCAATGATTTTCTTGGACTGTAGTGCCTTGAAGGTGTGCGTTTTTTTCCCCCTCATTTCTCCGTTACCAAAAAAGGCTCCTCCTACTTTAGACATCTTCTCTGTCATTGCAAAGGTTTCAACCCATCAGCTTCTCTCATATGTCAACAGATATTTAGGGCCTGGTCCTACTGAGGTCTTCCATTTCTTTGCTTATGGTTATATGCCTTCAAGTAACCCTATCATACAATTTTCTTGGCAAGGCTTATTCAGAAGAGGTTTGCCATGGTCTTCCTCTGAGTCTGAGGCAGTATGACTTGCTCTTAGTCACCCAATGGGTTTGCATGGCAGAGGGAAGACGGAAACCCTGGTCTCCCAGAGACCTAGGCCATTTCCGCACTAAGCTGTTGTAGCGCTATTATTCCACTTTCAACATCCTATGGAATCCTGGGGTTTGCAGTTTAGGGAGGGACCTTTGAGGATGGCCTTTGAGCACCCTCCCTAAACTGCAAACCTCAGGATTCCACAGGATGTTGAAAGTGGAATAATAGCACTGTAACAGCCTAGTACGGAAATGGCTCTAGTCCAACACTCTGTCTTAGGACAATTCTATCCTAGGTTTTTCTTACAAGACTTACTCAGTAGAGGTTCACCACTGACTTCCTCTTAGGCTGCTGAAAGAGCGTGTGACTTACCCAGGGTCACACAATGAGTTTCCAGGACTGAGTGAAGATTTGAACTCAGGTAACCCACAGCCCTACGCTGGTATTCAAACTACTACACCATGCTGGATCTAAAAAACGGGCTTTCTTGGCCCGATGTTTTTCAGAGGAGGCTTGCTACTATTGTCTTCCTCTGAGGCTGAGAGAGTGTTACTTGTCCAAGTTTACCCACTGGGATTCCATAGTTGAGCTGGGGTGTGAGTCCTGGTGTTTCAGAGGCTAAGTCCAACACTTTTAAGAAAGCTTTTTGAATTGGTAAGACCTTGTGGTTAGATGTCTTCAAGTTGACTCTGACTTACAGCAAGCCTCTCCTGTTTATTTTGGACATGATTTCTTCAGAAGACATTGGCTAGGATAGTAAGAGCTGTAATGTTCTGACAGAAAGAGCAGTTGAACAGTGGAATCTGCTGCTGCCTCTGTGGAGTATGGTGGAGTCTCCTCCTTCTTTGGAGGCTTTCAAACAGAGGCTGGGTGGCTGTCTGTCAAAGAGTGGGCTTTGATTATGTATTCCTGACTGGCAGAAGGGGGGTTACACTGGGTGGACCCTGGGATCTCTTCCAACTCCATGATTCTATGGTCTTCCTGTGAGGCTGAGAGAGTGGGACCTGCACTAAGTTTTCATGTCTGAGCAGGGATTTGAATCCCGGTGTCCAAGAATGCTAGTCCAACACTCAAACCACTATACAGGTGCTCATATGTTTTTTGCTATTGCCTTAGGCTGAGAGAGTGTGATTTTCCCAAGGTTGTCCAGTGGGTTTCCAGGGCTGAACAGGTATTTGAACCAGATGTTCTAGTCCAGTGCTCAAACCACTACCTAATGGGGTCAGCGCTACCACCAAGTCCTTGATGTCCAGCCCTGGATGGGTTGGTTAATTTTCTGTCTCTTTCCCAATAACATCCAGTGGGGAACACAGTGGTGGATCTTGAAGTGCGTGGAGGGGGTGCAAGTGGAGGGACGGGGGCATGGCTATAGCACACAGGGGCAGGGCTATAGCACAGGGAGGCAGGGCTATGGTGCATGTGGCAGGGCTACGGCATTTGGGGACGTGGCTACGACAGATGAGGCATGGCTACGGCACATGGGGGAGAGCAAGCAAGGAGCTGCGGCGCCCCCCAAAAATTGCTGCCAGGGGCAGACCACCTCCGTTGCCCTCCCTGTCTCTACGCGACTGGGGGAATGTGCATTGTGCTTACAAACACACACACACAAGCATGCATACGCACACAGAAGCTGGCAGCTGATAAATTGGTGGGCCTCTTCGCTGAACCCGATGGACGTTCGCACAAAATTAGGGCCTAAAATGATTGAAGCGCGGTGTAGTTTGGCATGGCAGCCAAGAAATATTAATGGCAGAAGCTAATGAGCGGACGGGGCAGGAGTCACCATTCCTCATCACGAGGGGGGCTGGGCCACAGGCATTTGAGGCCATCAGAATACATTTTGTTAACAAGACAGGTGATGGTTCTCCCTCTTTTTTAAAGTCAAATTTACTGCTTTGTCCATGGGCCGTGTCTGGTCTGATCGCCCCAGATCCATCCTGCTTGGGGGAGGAAGGAGGGATGGGAGTCGGGTGCCATCTGCAGGGGCTAATGGGATTCATTGCCTCCACATCTCAGGGAGGGAGGGAACCTATTAAGGAGGCAGTCGATAATAAACTGTCAAGCCATGCATAATGGGTCCGCCTTGTTTTCCTTCCATCCAATATAATCTGAAGCCATTTCCTTAAAGATCAGTTTTCTTATTATAGGTGGGATTCTGCACTAAGATGAATTTGTGGCTCTGCGGGATGAACAGGGAAGGACGCCATCACATTGTCATTTTGGGGGCTGTTCATTAACACAGAAGAATGGTCATTTTTCTAGAAGCCCACATGGCCGGGCTGTTATTTAAGGAACAGTGGGGCTGTAAAACCACTCCTCAGCTCTATGCCTGGGCAAGCTGCAGTGTGACAGTTCACCTTCCCCAAGTTAGATTTGGTAATTAAATAGATTACCTCCCTCCCTCCCTCCCGTTTGCCATTAGCAGCCTTCAGTGTGCATTCAATGCACAATGAAGCCCCGCGCAATGCAGAAATCAGAGAAGACGATGTGCTCGTTAGCAGCAGTCTGCTGAGGCATGCTGTCTCCATTTCGGCCTGAGCCACATATGGAAGCATGCAGAGCTTGGAAAAGTTACATTTCTGGAATGGTGGCTGCTGGCTTCTATGTTAATGAGGTGCCATATTTTTTCTGTGTTTTAGTGCAAACTTTAAAAAGGAAGCTTCTCCAGGTGCTGGACCTCTGTTGGAGGACAGGGTTCAGGACCTTGGAAAGCTTCTTTGCAGTGCAGGAAAACTGGGCAACTCCCAGTGTCCCTTAGAATGGCCATGTTGGTTGGGACGAATTGAAGCTGAAGTTCAGCAAGATCTGAAGGGTCAGGTTTCACCAATCCCTGCCTAAGAAACCTAAAAATAGCTCTGTGGCTGGATCAGACCCAAGGCCTCCCAGGCTTGCATTCAGTTCATTTGTTGTTGTTATTCGCTGTGAAGTCAACTTCGAGGGATGGTGATTTCATGAATAAGAGGTTTGAAAGAGCCCTGTGAAAGAGGGGCTTCCATAGCCTCATGAATAAGTGGTATGGGCCAGGACTTGGCTTCTCCGGGTGAACAGCAGCCTTGAAAGAGGACAAGCAGATGCAAGTACACCAGGAGCTAATTAGGCTGAGATCATAGAATCATAGAATCATAGAATCATAGAAATGTAGAGTTGGAAGAGACCACACGGGCCATCCAGTCCAACCCCCTGCCATGCAGGAACACCAGCTGGCTCTAGCCTTTTTGAGGAAGGCAGAGGGTGGTGGCCTGACACCAGAAACAACTCCTGTGTCTGTCGGCCCTTGACTTGGTGTGCTACAGATCTCCTGTTCACTGTCTGCCTGTCTTCTCTGACCTTTGGACTGTCTGAGCTTGCTGCCCGCTGGATTTCTGACCTTTGGATCAAGGCTTGACTGTGCTTCTACTTTACCTTGGAAAGGCAAGCTTTATGGGACTGCTAAGCTGTATCCATTTGCCTGTTGAATATCTTGGAACTCTGTCACTTGACAATGGATAGTCAGTGCCTACAACAACAAGAGAACTTCATGAGATTTAACAACTCCCCTGCTCAGGTTTTATAAAACTAATTTAGTTTATAGAATCACAGAGATGGAAGGGACCACAAGGCCATCTAATCCAGCCCTTGCCATGCATGCACAACTAAAACACATTTGGAGATGTTTAAAGACCTCCAAAGAAGGAGAGTCCATGCCCTCCAAGGCAGTCGGTTCCACTGATGAACCACTCTTCATTAGAAAGAATTCACTCTTAATATTTACTTGGAATCTCTTTTCGTGTAATTTGAATCCTTTGCTCTGTGTCTTAGTCTCTGGAGAAGGAGAAAATAAGCTTTTTCCATCTTCCATATCCCTTCAGATATTTAAAGATGTCTATCATGTCTTTTCTTCTCCAAGCTAAACATACCAAACTCCTTCATCGTTCCTCGTAAGGCTTGGTGTTTCCAGATCTTTTACCATCTCGGACACCCTGTTCTAGACACTTTCCAACCTGTCCATAATCACAAGTTGGAAGGAACTTTGGGGAACATTTACTCCAACCCTCAGCCATGCAGGAGTACAGAACCAAAGCCCTCCTGAAAGGCACTCATCCAACCTCTGCTTATAGAACTCCAAAGGTGGAGAGAATCCACCACCCTCTGAAGTGGTCTGTTCCATTCTCAAACAGCCCTTACAGTCAAGTAGTTCTTCCTAACATTCAAGTAGAATTTCTTTTCTTGTAATTTGAATCCACAGCTTTATGTTTTCATCCCTGGAGTACTGGAAACAAGCTCACATCATCTACTGGATTTCCCTTCAGATAGTTTAAAACAGCTCTATCGTATCACTTCTCCCTTTTTCTCTTTTTCAAGCTAAATATACCCAGTTTACTAAGCTGTTCCTTGTAGCATTCCGTTTCCAGAGCTTTTACCGCCTTGGTTACCCTTCTTTAGACATACACACCTCACATAGAGAAGAACCAGTTTCCCCAGAGAAAATCTGGCCAGCGAGACATGAGATAAACAACAGCATTCTCCACCTTGCTTTCTCTAGAAAGTGACACATAGAGGCATACTGGGACCTGTGGTGGTAGCCTCCTGGCTTAACTATGCTGCCGCCACCGCCACCACCGCTTCTCCTCCTCTTCCTCCCCCCCCTATGAATTTATCCAGTCACCTTTTAAAAGCCACCCAAGTTGGCAGCTATCCCTTCATCTGGTGGCAGTGGGCACCCTAGTTTAAAGTAGTGATGGGCAACTGCAATGAGACCAAGGGCCAATGTTCACCCCGCAAGTCCTCTGGTGTGTTGGGAGAACACCAGAAGGGATGCCATCTCATTTCTGTCCCCCATTTTCAGCTGGTTTTCATTGGAAAACAACAATGGGGCAGGATTGGGATGAGAATGCAAAACCATGCAAGAGGTTCTTTTGCAATTTCAGCCAGTCTGGGGCAGAAAAAAAAATCACCCTCAGATTGGCCGAAAACAATTAATTTTTTGCTGAGCTGTCTGGCGGACTTTAGGGGCCACAAAAGTGGGTTTTGGGATCTGCATACAACCTCCATGCAGTGTGGGTTGTGTGACTAAACTGAGTGGGTGACTAAACTGAGGCGGTCGTGCTTTGGACACAGCGTGAGTTGATGTGATTCATTAGAAAAGATGATAATGTCTGATAAAGAGGAAGACAATAGGAAAAGAGGAAGACCATGTGAAAGGGGGACGGTCTCCATCAAGGAAGTCCTGAGTTTGCAAGACCTGAGCAGGGCTGTGGGTGGCTCTTGGAAATCTCTCATTCATAGGGCTGGCCATAAGCCAAAGTTGACTTAAAGGCAATTAACAGCAACAATGCAGCCTATAGGCCACATTTTCCACAGCTGAAGTCTGTTTGCATGTGGTGGAAGACAAAATAACAGCAAAGAAGAGGAAGATGGGAAGAGGAGATGGACATGATCTGGGATGTTGTGGTTGGAATCCTATTGGTGTTTTGCACACACTTAAATTCCAGCATGCATGCACTTGGACTTTTGTGGCCATTGTGTGATGTCTGTACTCATTCCACCGTTGTATGAATGAAGTTTCACAAGTACAGCAATTTCTCGTGCAGCTGTTCCTTCTTGGAAGGTGCATAGTGCCTCTTGATCTCCTGGCATTACACAAAGAGCAAATCCCCATTGCACAATGAAGTTGTAGAGTGTCAAGTGGGCTGTCAGCTGCACAATGCTGGTTTCCAGCAGAAGGGTAGAACCGCGCAAGTGCAGATTCACACTGCGTGAGTGCAGCGCAAACTCTCAGGCTGTGTTTTTTCCAAAGACCTCCCAACTTTTCTTATGCCACTCTGGGCTGAAGTTTGATGCAGAACATTTTCTCACACAGCCATCCCAAGCGCCCTCGGGGTCTTTGGAGCCAGCCGGCTTGGTAGCAGAAGGAGCAGCCGCACTTTGGAAGGGCTGCCTGAGTGCACGCAGAAGCCATTCCCCGGAAATAAAGAGCGCATCAGGATTTCCAGTGTGAGCCGTCGGATGTTCTCGCACATCTGCCGTAATCATGCGATGGGCCATAAACAGCTCCTTTGGCGGCGTTAGTATCTAACGTGTTGGAAATTCATCAGCTAAAAGCTTCCATAAACAGGCCTCATTATGATTGACTGCAGGGCACGGAGGAAATGTCCCGGCCCGGCTGTGTGTGCTGAGTTCTTTCAGCAAGGCCATCCCCCCAACCGGTGCTGGCAGGGGCGTCCCAAAAAGCAGATTTACACTAAACATTGTGGCAGTTCTACCAGGCCATAAAGCAACCTGTCAGCTGTTTAGTATGCCTGGAATGATATATCTGCCTGACACGCCACAGCCGCTGCAAAGAAGAAGACGGCACGGTCCATCAACCCAATCAATTGCACGCTAAATACCCCGAAAGAGGCCTCTGCCTTCCTCGCCATTTGAATGCAGAGAAGACAGTGCGGACAACTGTAAGGCTGTCTTTACTTGACTTCATGGGTACCGGGTGCTGCCAAAAAGACAAACGAGCAGCGATGTAGACTTGAGTCCATTGACTTGGACTCAAGTTGGATTCAAGTCACTTCAGTGACTCGACTTGGTCTCCACTTGGCAATAAATGATGTGCTGACTCGACCTGGCCTGTTACTTGTATATGTTTAGTGGATGACTTGCTGTCCTTGGTTCAGTAACATAATACTTCCATTAAGAAACCTTAAAAATTTAAAAAATTCTTCCATCTCATGTGACTATCTGTCTCAAGCCCAAAGTGTGGGTATATTTTTCAGAGTGGAGCAGCAAACAGGTTAAGCAATGGGCTTGAGTCAGGGTTGAGGTCTGCTCAGCAGCCTGTCCCTGCTGAATATTGGAGGAGCCTTCTGAAACTTTTCCTAAGAGCAGAAGGCAAGGCACGCCTCCAGAGGACGGGGAAGGATCCTTCCTTCTAAAGCTTTTGAAGCTTCAGCAATAGGGAGTACTGATGGATCCTATTCCCCACTTACAAAAAAGTCTCCAGCTTTGGAAATGGGAAGTAAGAGGGATCCTATTCCCCTCTTCAGAAACTGGCTCCCTGATTTGAGACTTGACTTGAGACCAGAGGTGTATCTAAGGTGGGGCAAGTAGGGCATGTGCCCTGGGGGGGTGCAAAAAAGCCAAAGATTCAGCAGAGGAGGAGGAGGAGGAGGACGAGGAAGCAGCCCTGGAGGTAGGGGCACAACTTCCATGCTTGCCCTAGGTGCTGTTTACACTAGATACGCCTCTGCTTGAGATCTGACTTGACACTATCTTGCAAGGACTTGAGACTTGAGTTGAGACTTGGAGTAAAAGACTTAAATACATGATTGCAAATGAGTGGGTCTGAGAGCAAACCAAGCCTGAACTCTCCCTAGAAGCCAAGAGGACTAAGCTGAAGCTGTCATACTTTGGCCGTATCACAAAACAACAGGATTCACAGGAAAAGATGGTAACAGTGGGAAAGTGGAAGATGAGAGGAAAACAGGGAGACTGCACTACAGGCGGATAAACTCCATCAACGAAACCATGAATGCTACTCCGAGTTTGCAAGACCTGATCAGGGTTGTTGATGACTGGGGATCTTGGAGATCTTGCGATTTTAGGATGCCTACAAGCTGAAGTCGACTTGATGGCAAATCACAACAACAGCACATCTTGATGATCAACAGGTCTCAAATGGAGGGAAAATTTCTCCCCCCCGCCCCCGGCATTTCTGGGAAGTGATGTTTCTGGTTAGAAACAAGCGACCATTGTGCTCACCCTTAGTCCTAAGTGGTACCCCTGCAACCTGCAGGGAGTTGGGTGTTTGGCACCAGAAACAAAAGACCGCCTGACATCCTGTTAGTGACTTAGGCAGGTCTAAGTTCACCTTTTCTGTCTGATGTGGAATGTCTGCGGTAATCACGAGAAGTCAACATGGATTTCTCAAAAATAAGTCATGCCAGACTAATCTTATCTCTTTTTATGATAGAGTTACTAGCTTGATAGATGAAGGGAATGCTGTGATGGTCAGGGCTGTCCGGCAGTGGAATAGGCTGCCTCGGAGTGTAGTGGAGTCTCCTTCTTTGGAGGTTTTTAAGCAGAGGCTGGATGGCCATCTGTCAGGGGTGCTTTGATGGGTGTTCCTGCATAGCAGGTGATTGGACTCGATGGCCCCTGGGGTCTCTTCCAACTCTACATTTCTGTGATTCTGTGATTCTGTGTTCAGCTGATGGTGGAGGAAACAGAGTAGCACATGAGGTGCCAATGCGCAATGCGCATGCAAATGTGCCATTGAGTTTTACTGTTGTTTGCACTTTCAGTTGCGTAGTGTTGCAGTGCGCTAATGCACAATCATCACCTCACTCTGTAAGAATAATGTTCAACTCCACTCCTTGGTGCCAGATCTCAGCCACCATTTTCAATGAAGGAGGAGTTGGGTTAGAGAATGGCATTATCTAGGGGAGAGGAAAGTTAGCATCTGCTGGCTAGGAAGGAGAGAGAAAGAGAGAGAGAGAGAGGAAAAGGTGCATGGGTAGAAATGATGTCTGGCCTATCAGTTTATAGGTGAGGAAACATTAGAGCATGCAAAAGAAAGGTGGAACCCTGTGTCTCCTCCTCCATTCCCCCAGGAGATATCTCATCCTTTAGAATTATAGGATCATAAAACCACAGAGCTGGAAGGGACCCCAAGGACTGGCCACTCCAACCCCATTCAGCCATACAGGGAGACACCATCAAGGCCCTCCCTTTGACAGATGGCCATCCAGCCCTTGCTTAAAAACCTCCAAAGTAGGAGACTCTACCAAATTCTGGCACAGCAGCCCATTCCACTATCAAACTGCTCTTATCATTAGGAAGTGCTCCACAGTGTTTAGCTGGGCCAAAGCTAACAAAATGAAATTCAACAGAGAGAAGTGTAAGGTCCTACACTTAGGCAGAAAAAATGGAATACAGAAATATAGGATGGGGGACACGTGGCTGGATGGCAGTACGTGTGAAAGGGATCTAGGAGTTTTAATAGACCACAAGCTGAACATGAGTCAGCAGTGTGATGCGGCAGCCAAGAAAGCCAAGGCAATTCTCGGCTGCATCAATAGGAGTATGGTGTCTAGATCGAGGGAGGTACTGGTACCACTCTACTCTGCTTTGGTTAGAACTCATCTTGAATCCTGTGTCCAGTTCTGGGCACCCCAATTCAAGAAGGACATGGTCAGGCTGGAGCAGGTCCAGAGGAGGGCGACCAAAATGGTGAGAGGCCTGGAAGCCATGCCCTATGAGGATAGACTTAGAGAGCTGGGTATGTTTAGTCTGCAAGAGAGAAAGTTAAGAGGGGACATGATAGCTATGTTTAAATATTTGAAGGGATGCCATGTAGAGGAAGGAGATGGCTTGTTTTCTGCTGCTCCAGAGACCAGGACAAGGAGCAATGGATTCAAGCTGCAGGAAAGGAGATTCCACCTGAACCTCAGGAAGAACTTCCTGACAGTCAGGGCTGTCCGGCAGAGGAATCTGCTGCCTCGGAGTGTGGTGGAGTCTCCTTCCTTGGAGGTTTTTAAGCAGAGGCTGGATGGCCATCTGTCCAAGGGAGTGCTTTGAGGGTGTTCCCACATGGCAGGGGGCTGGACTGGATGGCCCCTGGGGTCTCTTCCAACTCTACATTTCTATGATTCTATGATTCTATGGAATCTCTTTTCCTGAAGTTTGGAGCCATTGCTCCATATTGTCCTAGTGTCTGGAGAGCAGAAAAGAACCTTTCCCCAGGTTCTGTATGACATGCCCTCAAATAGTTCAGTGTAGCTATCCTGTCCCCTATTAACCTTCTCTTCTCCAAGCTAAACACCCTTGGCTGGCTAAGCCGCTCCTTAGGGGGCTTCACTGTTTGTAAGCCTGTTGCTATTGCAGTGGCCCTCCTCTGGACACGTGTGCAGGTGTGGCTCCATATTTCTTCACCTCCTTGTGTTCCTTGGAAACCTCCACCCTACACTGTTATAGTGCTATGATTCCCTTTCAACCTCCTGTGGGCTTCTAGGGTTGGTAGCTTCCTGATGCCAAAGAGCTCTCTGGCTGAGAATTCTAAAAGCCCCTCCTTAGATTGCAAAGCCCAGGATTCCATAGGAGGTTGAAAGTGGAATAATAGCATTATAACAGTGTAATGCGGAAAGGCCCTATTAGTCATATTTCTGGTGTGGAAAGACAGCTTTGTACAGAAGGACATGCATAGTCTCTTGCATGTGTGCACGTGTGTGCGCACACACACACACACACACACACACACACACAAAGCAAGCAAGGTTACCTTGGTTGGGACCTTCTCTGTGGTGCAGATTCTGAATCTGAAGTCCAGGTGAAGTGGTGAATCTGTGTTGGGTTTTAGTCTGAACTTTGTGGAATAGGGTTCAGGCCCTCCAATCCATTTAAAGTTCAGACAAAAATCCAGAGCAGATTCACTGATGTCAGAGCCACTTCCTCCCTCTCTTGGTTTTCAACCAGGAGAGCACTATGTGGAATCGCAAATAGTCCCATCACTTCTTACAATGTGGACACAGACGGCTTTGAGTGTGCCCTTGTTAGAGTTGTTTTATCTATCTTGTTTTATCCATGGAAGTCACCCTTGTAAAAATGTCTTTGCCTCTGTAGATGTCTTTTAAAGGTTAGAGTCATTAGGCAAAATATTACCTTTTTTTTTTTTTTTTTGCTGGCTAACCTTTTATGTAATTAATCCGGCTACGCAAACCCTCTTTTCACCTCAGGGGTGGGGTCCTGAGCCTGAAACACACCAGGCGGACGAAGAGCTCTTGCAATAATGATGACATTTCTCCAACTATCTCGTACACAAATAGACCCCCGCAGAGACTCAAATGCAAAACGACAAACAAGAATAATCTGTTTTCCACTCTAGCGTTTCATAGGAAAATGGGGCAGCATATAATATAAATCAAACAAAACTGCTGTCATTAGCCAGGGTGCATTTCGTTCCTCAGATTACACTGGGAAAAGACCGCTGGCTTATAACAGCTCCGGCTATTGCTAAATGCAATTATTTGCAAGGAAAGGGAATGGAAATAAAAAGAAGATTCTGTGCAAATTCTCTGGAAAATGGAGCTCAAAGCTTTCTGCTACATTAGAGATTAATTCTTTTCAAGCTGTTCCCTCCAGATGTGTCAATTGCCCTTTTTTGTGTGGGTAACAGGACCCCTTTAACAACAGCCCAAAATGAACTGCCAAGTGGTACAGTATCTTGACATCACAACAAACGCCCAGCTCCGGAGAGCTCCACTGCATTTTTATTCTTGCGAGTTTCCCATTTTCTTCAGCAGTGAGACAATTTGGAGTGTCATCAAGCAAGTCCAGCTTCCTTTTAAAGATGAGCTCGTGAGAGGCATGTGCCAGTGACCTATACCACCTAATTAGTTACTTTTAAGTAACTTTTCCTGGCCTCACCTCACAAACCTGGCTGAAATGTCATTCGCCCGTGCTCTGGTCACTGGCAGAACAGGCTGCTCTCTCCCCACACAGCCGATGCCAAGAAAAGTAAGTTGTGAATGGAGTCATGATTGTGGCAATAATGTCACAATCATGACTGAATAGCAATCTGTATTCACAGTTAGCTAGATTTGCTCATTCATAACTGCTCTGCATTCGCCTGCATTCGCTACTGGTCGCAGACCGTTTCTGTAATATTTGGGTTTATTTTCCGGTACTCAAGTGGACCATCACCGGAGAGAACATCAGCATGCTGGAGTTGCGGCAAAGCTTTAGAGGCAGGTGGCCTAGTTACTGGAACTCATTCCTTTTGCAGGATAAGGAGAGTGTATGGGGAGCTTGGCTGAGATGCCTCATCAAGGGAACAGACTATAACTTTACACTGGTGAAGCTGTACAGGAATTGTGAAATACAGACTTCTGTGCTTGCACAGAATCATATCCGGACATCTCGGTCCTTCGGGGTTACTGATACAGAATCCACACACCGAGGCCACTTCCGCACAAGTCTGTTATAGCGCGATGATTCCACTTTCAACCTCCAATGGAATCCTGGGGTTTGCAGTTTTGGGAGGGGCCAGCTGGCCCCTCCCAAAACTGCAAACCCCGGGATTCCATAGGAGGTTGAAAGTGGAATCATCGCGCTATAACAGACTTGTGCGGAAGTGGCCTAAGTTAATTCATACCCTCCGACGTTTCACAAATGAAAGCTGGGAGACATGTGGCTAAGCAACCTCACAGTACGGACAAAACGGCAACGAGGAAGCTGGAAATGAGGAAGAAGGTACGAGCTGGGGGGGGCCTGAGCCTCCTGGGAAGGGCACGATTCCTCGCCCTCCTCTCTCCTCTCTGCAAATTACTCCTGCAGCGGCGGACATGCGCTGAGGACGGCGGGGAAAAACGGCGGAGGCGAGAGCGTCTGGGACATCTTAAAAGCAGCCGAAAAGGCGGCCCGGCCAAACCGGGGCGGTGGCGGGCGTGCCCTCCTGAAGACGCCTCCTGCGCCCTTCTGCGCGGGCGCTGGAGCGGCGCACTCTGGGTGTTGCCTTCCTATTGCGATGGGGGAGGCGGGGGCGAGTGGGGGAAATCTGGGGGCCCGGCAAGGAGTGGGGTCGCAGTTTGGGGGCCGAAGCCCGGCCGCTCGGCGGAATCGCCTGCGGGTTTCGGCAGGCGCGCACGCTTCTTGGCTCGTATCTCATCGCCATGGCAACAGTCATTCCCGCGTGTCACAGACCTCGAACAGCCGTGCAAACTCCTTTTGTCTTCCCTCCGCGACTGAGCGAGAGACGTTTTCAAATTCGGGGACGTTAAAAACGGAGGGAGGGGAACGGGGACAGGGCGCGGGAGAAGCCGCGGGCTTTCCAGGGCGTGGCTCCTTGCTTCCTTTCCCCGACCCGAACCTCAGCCCCAACCCCAGCCTGCTGGACTTGTTTGGGCAGGGATTCATTTCTCAACAGGGGCCGCTGGAAGCTTCTGTATTGTCTTTTGGGGGGGGGGGGGTAGTATCTACTCCGTGCTTGAAGCTGAGTTTGGAAGGGGCCTCAGCCCTTTGGACAGATCCCTTAAAGTTTAGCCTAAAACCCCGGAGGGGATTCCTTGCTTCACAGTCACCACTGCCGTCCAGGGCTTTCCCTGTGGAATCTGGGGAGGAGTAGCCTAGTCTCAAACTTCCAGCTAGTAATGAGTCAGTAACACCTGGATCGTAACAAAAGTGTTTTTTTTTTTAAATTTCCATTGTGCAAACGGGGAACGGCTACGCCCCTGCAAACAAGGCAAGCCCCTCCAAAGGAAGGGCTGCACGCAGGCAGCTACCTGCCCTGCTGAGCAGGGCTGCAGAAGCAAAAAGGCCGGGGGATTGGCTAATCCAAATCTATACATATCATGAATACATCTTTCTACCAGCATATAGGTGGTCCCAAATTATAATACCAGATCCCACCTCGGTTGGGTGTAAGTTAATATTCTAATGAAGCATCATGAGCTAGAGGCAACTGCAAGGCCATTTCCGCACGAGACTGTTAATAGCGCGATGATTCCACTTTCAACATCCTATGGAATCCTGGGGTTTGCAGTTTCGGGAGGGGCCGGCCGGCCCCTCCCGAAACTGCAAACCCCAGGATTCCATAGGATGTTGAAAGTGGAATCATCGCGCTATTAACAGTCCCGTGCGGAAATGGCCTAAGTCATGGATATCCGCTTCCCCCTCCGACAATCCAGTTTAGGCTGGTTCTTAACTGCGATGTTTCAAGAAGAGCAGACACACAGATGGTCTCTTACGCTGTTTTCGGTCAGGTTCTACAGACTCCCATTGTTTCCGTTCCAAGATGTAACTTTTATCGACGTCAATGCCTGCCTGCGTTCCGAAGAGAATGGCACGCTCCCCAGCACTGGAATAAACAATCATGCCCTCTCAAGCTGGATTTGGCATGAGTGTTAAAAAAAGTATTCGATCACATGACACATCATGTTCTAACTACAATTTAACAGGTTTCCTCTCACAAAACCCATGTTTTTATTTCACGCCATCAGTAGTAGTAGTAATAGTAGTAGTTGTGTGCCTCTGCAAGTCATTTCCAATTCATGATAACCCTAAGGCTAAGAGGGGGGTTGCCATTGCCTTCCTCTGAGGCTGAGAGAGTGTGACTTGCCCAAGGTCAGCCAGTGTGTTTCCATGGTGAGTGGGGATTTGAACCCCGGTCTTCAGAGTCGCAGTCCAATGCTCCAACCACTACACCATGCTGGCTCTCAGTTGTAGTCAGCCTTCCTTAACAAGAGTGCAAATTCTCTGGTTATAAACTCTGAGATCAGGATTGAACCTAGGGAGGGGGCTATGGGGTGGGGTTACAGTTATAGAAATCACGTTATCATAGAGTGGGAACAGACTCCAGGGACCATCCAGTCCAACTTCTTCCCCTTCTGCCATGCGGGAAGACACCGTCCAAGCTCTCCCTTTGACAGATGGCCATTCAGCCTCTGTTGGAAAACCTCCAAAGAAGGAGGAGACTCCACCACACTCCATGGAGGCAGCAGCAGAGTCCACTGTCCAACTGCTCTTTTACTCTCAGGAAGTTCTTCCTAATGTTTAAGTGAAATCTCTTTTCCTGAAGTTTGAAGCCACTGCTCCACAGTGTCCTCATCTCTGAAGCAGCTGAAAAGAAGTTTGGCCCGTCTTCCCAATAACTACCCTTCAGATATTTAAACATGGCTATCATGGTCTTGATTCCATTTTGCACCGTTGCCATTCAGTTCAAATGCAGAATAATCCATACAGGCCCACAGCCTTTTCTGTGACTACCACCTTACCTTCTCTATGAGTTTACTTTGATCAACTTGGTGTATGCCTAGGAACAGAGGAAGCGAGGCTGCACCCAGGAGCAGAAAGGAATCACTTCCCTGTGCTGGTAACTGCCGGTTTGTGATCGTGAGTAAAGATTCAGGAGATTACAAATGTGGCAGATGGAAGAGAGCAACCAGCGCCAGGCAGGGAGTGGAGAGGGAGAGCCAGACGGCTTGGGCTGCTCTCTCCAGGACAGTCCCAGCTTGCTTGCATTTTGAGGTCTTGTCTTCTTTCTCAATATGTTCTCATTAGTTCTTACACAGTCAACAAGGCAGCAACTGTGATCCTGCCCTGGTCCAAACAATATGTGCACAGCCATTGGCATGGGGAATTGTGCAGCGGAGATGGCACGCGCAGGAAGAAAGCGGACAGCTGGTGAGCAAAGGCAGATAATCCTGTGAAGCTCACTGGTATTTTTCTTTCTTAAAAAAACCCAAACCAAACAGCTGTTCTCCCCAGACCCTTCCACCACTCAGTGCTTCTCTGTCTCTCTCTCCTTCTCTGTGCATGAAGATAATAGAATCATAAAATTAGAAGGGACTCCAAGGGGCCATCCAGTCCATCCCCCTTCTGCTATGCAGGAAGACAGAATCAAAGCCTTCCCTTCGACAGATGGCCATCCAGCTTCTCCTTAAAAACCTCCAAAGAAGGAAGAGACTTAATCACACTCCACTGAGGCAGCAGCATGTTCCACTGTCAACCTGCTGTCACCGTGAGGAAGTCCTAACTAACGTTTAGGTGGAATCTCTTGTTACTGCCCTGGCTAGCCCAAGCTTTGGGAATATAAAAAGATATCTCTTGATATCAATAATTCGGCCTCCCATACCCATTCCCTTCCACGTGCTTGCGAGGCCCCCAGACAAGCACGCACACAGGCTCGGCCGATAATCGCCGTAATATTCCGACACAATACAGGCAGGCCAGAAATAGCCGACTCGCAGCTTTAGGAGACCTCAAGGCAAGTACCTTCATTAGGTATGCACACAGCTTTCAAAAGATCCTCTGCCCCGCGCTGGCAGCTTGATGATCTGACTATACTACGCTCAAGTACTCTGCGTTTGCATACCGGCTACCCTATTGACAATTTGGCTATAACTCAATCATTCAAATTCTGACCTTTCGGAGGCTTTGTCTCCAGCCCCAAATCCATTGTTTTCCCCAAGTCTGACCTAGCCTGCGGTCACAATTCTCCTTATAAAAACCCCTGACTTTGAGCGCTTCCTCGGATCGCTCTTGGCTTCCATCCCGCCTTGCTGTCGCTTTGTCCAGCGAGCCTCCCCCTCAGCTCCATGTGCTGAGATCCACGCCCCCCAGCTTCTCCGCTTCCAACCAGGCTTCAGGACAGGTGAAGTATCACCCAAACCAACAACTCCTCTAAAAACCCTTCTATCCCACTCCAACCTTTATTTCTTTAGTTATCTTGTGTGAGTGTGCCACATACACTGTTTTGATTGTGTTTTAATAAAACATAATTTATTATTTCAACTTCTGTGTGCTCCTTGACTCGGCCTGACCCCGTAGACATAGGGCTCAAGATCCTGCTAAGTTACCCTGCCTCAGAGCTAATCTTCCCCACCTATTGTTGAGCATATTTTGGTGTCCCTCACGGGACCCCCAGTAAACAGGGTAACACTCTTTTCCTGAAGTTTGGAGCCATTGTTCCATAGTGTCCTAGTCTCTGGAGCAGCAGAGAACAAACTTGTCCCATCTTCCATATGACATCCTTTCAAATATTTAAACAAGACTATCACGTTCCTTTCTAACCTTCTCTTCTCCAGGCCAAACATATACAGACCCCTAAGCCACTCCTTGTAAGACATTTTGTGTGGGGGAGTCTCCTTCTTTGGAGGTTTTAACAGAGGCTGGGTGGCCACCTGTCACAAGCAGTGCTTTGATTGTGTCTTTCTGCAGGGCAGAAGTGGGTTGGACTGGATTTGGCCCTTGGAGTCCCTTCCAACTCTAGGATTTCATTCTTCTTTTTGAGGAGCGATATGTCCATTTTGCTTCCCCTATAGCCATTCCCACAAGCTTGGTTCTGCCTTGTTTTGGTCTTGTGGTCATCCTCTGATCTTTTCTCTTCGGACTCAAACATGGGCCCTTTTTAGTTTCAGAGCAGGCAGTCTATCATCATTGCTGGACATGCTCAGCTTTGAGAAAAGAAAGCGGACAGGTGAGATCACAGGGGACGACCTTCTAGACCTGAAGGGGTGCCACATAGAAGGGTCTTTCTCAGGCAGTTAGCCTTAATTTCAGTTTTAGTCTGTGCTGCACTGACTCATTCCCTGCATGAAACGGGCACAGTGCTTCTTAAACTATCTCATGGGGGGAAACGGCAATTATTTTTCTCCAACATGTTAGGGACTGGCACCATGTTGTGCCCATTGGCTATAATTCTTTCTTTCTCGGAAACTCACCAGGAGCTTGCAGCCAATAGCTCATGGACCAGCACTGGCCCAGGAACTACTAGAATGAGCAGCACTGGTATAGAAGATGACATATGATTTGGCTAACACACTGGAAGCTAGCAACAGAATTCAAAAAGACCTCGATAAACTAGAAAACTGGGCTGAAACTAAACAGAATAAAGTTCAACAGAGACAAATGCAAAAATCTACATTTAGTCCAACCCCTTCCCCACCAATGCATAGGCATGGGATTGGGGATACTTGGCTCAGCAGTACTGCATCTGAAAATTACCCTTGAGATTATTGTTGATCATAAGTTGAACATGAGCTGACAGTCTGATGCTTCAGCAAAGAAGGCAAATGCTGGCTTAGCCTGCATTGATAGAAGTGTAGTTTCCAAGCTGAGGGAAGTAATAATCCCCCTGTATTCTGTACTTGTCAGGCTTCATCTGGAGTACTGAGTTCGGATGGAACCCAGTGGCACCCCACAGCTTAATTGCCACAGGAATCCCCCAAAGCTACTTTCCGGAACTGGGCTTCCAGTTAAGAGTGGAATCCCTGCAGAACGGTGCCTCTTGAGGGGAATGGGTAGGTGAGGCCGAATTAGTGATATCAAAAGATATCTTTTTATATCCCCCAAGCTCGGGCTAGCCAGGGCAGTAACACTACACCCATCCCACAGAGCTGGCCCAATAAGACAGCTCAGTCAATGGTATCAAAAGCCAATGAGACAGATTCAGGTAGATCAACAGGACACCCCTCCCGCATCTTTCCCCCTGGAGCAGGTTGTCCACCAGAGCACCTAAGGCCGTTTCAGTGCTGTACCCTGGCCTGAAATGGGTCAAGCTCATCTGTTTCCTCCAAGAATGCCTGAAATTGCCAAGCCAGCAACTAAATATTTGGAAGAAGTTGCTAAGGGAAAGACGACTTTGACAGTGGAATGGAAGTGGTGGATTCTCCTTTGTTGGAAGTTGTCCACTAGAGAGTTTGGATGGCCACCTCTCAAGAGTGCTTTAGCTGTGAATCCCTGCTTGGCAAGGGGTGGACTAGGTGGCCGTGCAGAGCCTTCCAGCTATGTGATTCTATGACTACACCAATTGATGCCACAGATGGATGCTCCTTCCTTGGAGGTTCTTAAGCAGAGGTTGGATGGATATCTTTGTAGGAGTTGGACCAGATGACTATTAAGGATTCCATCTAACACGCTGTTGTCATTGTGTGCCTTCAAGTTGTTTCCAACTTATGGTGATCCTAAAGTGAACCTCTCATGTGCTTTCCTGGGGCTGGTGATGTGCTCAAGGTCACCCAGTCGGCTTCCATGGCGGTTCTGTGCCTTCAAGGTGTGTGTCTTGTTGTTGTGTGCCTTCAAGTCATTTCCAATTTATGGTGACCCTAAGGTGAATCTATCATGGGGTTTTCTGGGACGGAGAGAATGTGATGTGGTCATAGTCACCCAGTGGATTTCCATGGCTGAGCAGGGAATCAAACCCTGGTCTCCGGGGTCGTAGTCTGAAGCTCAGACCACACCGCCACGCTGGCTCTCCATCTGACATGACAGTCCTGCAATTTTAGCATTCTTTCTACCCACGTGGTTTCTGGCGGGTGCCTTCAATTGGATAGAGAGGCGCTGAATGAAAGCCTTTGTTCTAACTGTGCTAGTATGGCATGATCTAAAGGCTAATTTAATTTTAAATTCCATTTAGGTAAATCCGTATATAAATGTTCCACTTTATTGCAAAGCTGTAATATTTCTTGCTATTACTATTTTGAGCAGTAATTAATCTTTCATGTTATTAGGCCTAGAATTACAAGCTGAGCCGGTTAGGCGGGCTGTAACAAGGAGCCGGCGTCCTATTAATGTGCCAGGAAGGTATATTTCATTTCCTTTATTGCGGGGGAAAAATGGAGCACCACCTGCTGAAAATATAATTATTATTACTTTATTTAAAAAAGGAAGTGGAAACTTGCCTTTTTGCAAATATTTGGCCATCTTTCACTGCCATGACAACACAGCATTTTCTATGGAATGGTGAAGGCTGTTTTAATCATACATGCGCACACACATGCCACTTCCAGACTTCTGAGAAAATCATGGAGGGCCAAATGCCCTGAAAATTTCCTCCTCCTGGGCTCTTTCACTTAATTATTTATTTATCTAGACTAGTCCACTTAATTATTTATTTATCCAGTCTTTTATTTTAGAGTCAGAGGAGTTAATCACAAACGCTTCCCTTAAGTTCCTTAAAAATCTTGTCAGTGGTTCAGTTTGTGAATCAATCAACATGAAGAGAATCAAAACTGGCATCTCCAGAAGAAAATGGAGAACTTTGCAGGCCCTTAGCTCCTGTAAATTCTGTTTCATTTCCTGCTGCATAGAAGCAAGAGCATTGGTCGGAGGGAAAGTCTGAAGTGCAAAAAGCAACAAGGTGGAAGGTGTTCAGAGCAGGCTGCTGGTTCTTGCTTCTTGGAGATTTCTGGGATTTGTTTCTGAAAAGTGTCATCTACCACCTCCTCTTGATTTGGAGGCTTAGTTTGGTAGGACAACCAACATGGTGTTACTGCCCTGGCTAGTCCGAGCTTCGGAGATATTAAAAGATATCCTCTTGATATCACAATTTGGCTGCACTTCTCTATTCCTTTCCACGTGCTTGCGAGGCCACTGGACAAGCATGTAAACAAGCTCGGCCGTTAATTGCCATAATATTCCTGAACAAAACAGGCAGGCCAGAAATAGCTGACTCACTGCTTTAGGAGACCGCCCCGGCATGGTCACTAGCACTAGGCGGTGAACCATCATCCGATAGCAAGGGGTGTGCACAAGCTGTCCTGGGAATCACATCCCTAACTTGGGGTCTATCGTGGGCTGGGATCCGAAGTGTTAGAGTGTTAGCACGGTAAGAACAGTCCACACTCATCCAACACCCTAGTGGCAAGGCAAAATAGCACTTAGGGAAGAAATTCCCCCCTTAGAGTAATATACAGGTGTGTCCCGTCAGTTGTTGTTGTTGGGTAGCTTTGAGAGTGCAGGTGCGTCCCGCTAGTAGTTGTGAAGTGCGGGTGCGTCCCGCTGTGTAATTTTGGGTGCATCCCGATTGGCTAGCCGACTAGGTGTGGGTGGTGAGTCCCGACCTAGCCTAGGGTTTGGAGGTTTAGCCCGTGGTAGAGGAAGGTACCCCTCACCCAGAAAACCAGTTAGGGACGGTTCGGTTTTGGCTCCTTGCCCTTTTCTCCCGCTGATTGGCCAGGTGGCGCTGTAAGTTCCACTGGGTTCGTTTCCCCCCTTCAGGCAGGCGGAGCACTCCTGAGGGTTCCCTGGGTCTAGGTGACCTCCCTGTCCCTGAACCGTTTCCTCGTCCTTTGGTCCCCAGTGCTGTTGAGGTGGAAAACCGGGCTTGGGAGTACCAAAGTGACTTTGTTTGGGCAGACTGGAGATAGGTTCCCATCCCTCTTTCCTAGAGAAGTTCCGCAGAGTTCGTTTTCCTTCAGTCCCCCAGGGGTCTAGGTGATCCTTCCCGTCACTCCAATTCCTGGTCCCATTTGTAGTTTGTGGTTTGTAGTTTGTAGCTTGTAGGTAGTGTTAGAGATAGCTGTGGTTTGTGTGGAAAATGGCAGAGAGTAGCAAGGTCACCATCAAGGACCTCATGTTGGAGGAAGAGGTTAGAGGTAAACTAGAGAGATGGGTGTTGAGTAAGGGGAAATGCCCCTGGAAGGACACCATCTTCCAGATGGCCGATCCCTTTACCACACTCCGGGAAGCGTATACCCTGGCGCGTAAATCAAAGAACCCATTTGGGCCGTCTAAGGACACTTTGGCCGCTTGGGGACTTTGGCTTACGGCCAGAGATGCTAGTAGTGCCCTCGTAGAAACCAAGTTAGCTAGTGTGGAGAAAGAGAATGCCCGGCTTCAAGCTGAGGTCGAGACGCTGCGTGTGGACAAAGTAACTTTTGCGTCCGTAGTGCAGGCGTCCGCCCAGAAGCTGAATAACATCACAGTAGTGGCACAAACATGGGAGGAGAAAGCCCACGCCTTAGAGGCTGAGCTGGATCATGCCCGGTCTGCGGCCAAGTTTATGGTAGGGCAAGTGAGAGAACAGCAGGAGGCTGTTAGCCGCGTAGCTTGCCAGAAACAGATAGCTGCTCTGGAGAGCCAGCTCCAGACGCGCAAAGCCTTAATTTCGGCTGTGTGCCCGGAGCTGCTCCCAATGTTCGCTGAGGACTTTTCTGGGGAGGCACTGCAGGAGGATGCTCAGGCAACCGTTTCCCACAATCCAGACTGGAGTGACCCTAAGGTCCCAGTCCACCCGGTAGAGACACGGTCCATGACGAGACGGACCACCCCCCTTGGAGAAAGCAGTTCTGATAGGCAAGAGACGCAGGAGACGCAAGTCACAGAGACTAGGGTCCCCTGGCATGCTACTGAGACCAAAGCAATTGAGGACCAATTGGGTCCATTAAATCGGTCCACCGGCATATGTGGCTAAACGCGGTGATACATTCTCACCTGACAGCCAATGGTCAGGACTTGACCCAATTGGCCCGACTTTGCATGTCCCCCTCTGAACTCTCTACTCTTGAGTCAGCCGTGGTGGTGGCTCGAGGCCTGGTTAGGCTTGAGGCACACGACTGGATGAGAGAGGTAGTGAGGATTTTGTGGCTCAGACAGAGTGCAGGTGTGCTCTATGTCATGGAGCAGCAGGGTTCTCGTGAGAACCCTGAGGCTTACGTGGCACGGAAGCAGCTCCTTGCCATTCTGGCCGAGAAGGTCCCCTTGACACCCCGTGGATACGACTTTAACTGCCTCGAATTTAAGATGCTCCTGTACAGAGGTCTTAATCATGAGACCAAGATGGCATTAGGTTTGGTGGATCCAGCCACCACTAACTAGGAGGAGTTCAGGAACAACCTCCGACGGGTCTCTGACCTGCTGTGCGAGGCAGGATCCCTTAAACTTCCCACTAAGACACATAGAAAGGAACCCTGGAATTGGGAACCCATATCCGAGGTCACGTACTGGAATTATGGGCCCCATTCCTAACACCAGAAAACTGCGCCAAATTTGGTTCCCCGAGGGAACTGGAATCCGCGCCCAGCTCCCAGACAGGACAATAGGCAGTGGCAGGGAAGAGATTTCTGCAGCCAGCCCGGCAAGGCGGGAAGTCCCCCACAGCAGTCCACTGCCACCAAACAGCTCTCTGACTCGGGCTCTCCTCGAGAGACGTCCGGTGGGTACGATCTCACGGCCCAGATGTTTACTCCTCGGACAGAGAAAGGGTCTGGGGCATGCTTAGAAGATTCGGGCTGGACATGAGCCAGTTCGATAAGCGGTCAACATCGGAGATTTTGGAAGCTCTAGATAAGCAGCTTCAGGCGGGAAGTAAACAGCTGGTCCAGGCCGTGACCGACGGCCCACCTCCGGCTGGATACTACCCTAACCTGGATCTGCAAGCATAGGGGTACCCTCGGTCCAGGAACCTTTCCCGCAACATTGTGGCTAGGTTGAAGCCAGACAGGTGGGGAAGGTTCTGGGTGAAGGCAGGCATCGATACTGAGAGGGATAAGACTTCTGCCACCCTTCTTGTGGACTCTGGTGCAGCAGTAAACGTGCTGCACCCCAAACTTGTGAGGTACGGTGAACCCACTCCCGAGCACGTCCAGCTTTCTGGATATGGCGGGGGGGGGTCGCCAAGCTAGGGCATGGACAGGCATCCCAATGTCTATAGAGACGTTTTGTTTTCAGTTGTGGGCATGCGAGAACCGGGGAGAAGACGATGGCCTTTTAGGCATCCGTTTTCTCCGGGGAAACAGGCTCACAGTTGATTACGCAAATGGGTTTCTATGGCAGCTAGATCAGGGACCAGTAGAGATATCAGCAGTGCACCGTTGTGCTGCCATTAAAGCTCCTGCCCCTGTGCATTGTGTGACTAGCGACCTGTGGGTAAGAGCATTCCCCGAGGTATGGATAAAAGACAAAATAGAGTGTGGGACTGTAAAGGGAGCCTGCGTCTTGATAGAAGGCCAGGGCCCCCCACCTCAGAAACAGTACAAATACCCGGCCGAAGTGGAGGAAGGCATCGGGAAAACCATTGAAGGACTCGTCAAGTGGGATATAGTCACCCCGATGCAGTCCATATGCAATGCGCCCCTATGGCCCATGCTAAAATCAGACGGCAAGACATAGATGATTATGGTAGACTTTAGAGCATTGAACTCCGTCACCCCGCCTGTTGCGCCGGTCGTAGCTAAATATAATGAAATCCTGTCCGCCATTGCTGCTGGAGTCAAATTTTACAGTGTTCTGGACTTGGGTAATGCGTTTCATTCCATTCCTTTGCACGAGGCGTGTTGGTATAAATTTGCCTTCACGTTCCGGAGGCAACAGTATGTATTTAAACGCACGCCCCAGGGCTTCCATTCCAGCCCAAGCATTTGCCATGCCCACGTGGTAAAGATGTGGAGCAAGTTGCAGCCAGCTTCCAGGTCTCATGTCTTGTCCTACGTGGACGATATTCTTATACACTTCAGTTCGGAGGAAACGACCCGGGAGATCACCCACGAAGTGTTAGGAATCCTCTGCGACACCGGCTTTAAGGCCAACCAGGAGAAGGCACAATTGGTATCCACCGAAGTAAAATATCTAGGGCTTTGTTTAGGAACCAAAGGTCGCACTCCCAATGCACAGCGAGTAGAAGTGATCTCAAAGTTACCAGCCCCCACAGATGTGCACTCCTTGCGTTCTCTTCTGGGGACATTCAACTTTTCCAGGCACTTTATAGAGTCTTTTGCAGCCAAGGCGAAGCCTCTGTATGTCCTGTTGAAGAAGAATGCCCAGTGGGAATGGGGACCGGCACAACAGCAGGCATTTGCCCAACTTAAGGAGGACTTAATGAAAGCACCAGCTGTTGCGCACCCGAATATGGCTAAGCCGTTCCTCATACAACTAGCCACCTTGGACAGCAGTATGGGAGCAGTTCTGTCCCAACTACAAAACGGCACTCAGCGTGTGATAGCCTACGCCTCCCGGAATTTGGACCCACACGACACCAAATTTTACCCCTTGCAAGAAAACATGCCTCGCATTGATCTGGGCTATAATGCACTGGGAGTTTATGACTGGAGGCGCCCGTGTGATTGTCCAGACCCCCCACACGCCGCTTAAATACATCCTGTCAGGAAAAGTCCAGAATGGCCAGGTGTCCAACGCCCGGATTGCCAAATGGACTGTTTCCTTGGTTTCACGTGGGGTGGATTTTCAGAAGCAACTGCAGGAACCACCAGCTCCCTATGGTCTAGTTGTGACTGGAGCCACGCATGAGTGCCCTTTACCACCTATGGCTACAAGTCAATGGCCAGTGGAATGGGGAGTCTCCCTCGAGGAAGCTCAGTTACAGGGCTTTGTTTGCTGGTTCTGTGACGGGTCATCCATGCACGTGGACGGTACCCCATGGACAGGCTATGGAGCGATCCGAGTTGCGGATTCTTTCACCCTATAGGGAAAAGCCCAGCCACACTCCAGCCAGGCGGCGGAAGTAGAAGCTCTAAGGGTTATCCTGGAGCACGAACCTCTTGACTGCCCCGTGGCCATCTATACAGATTCGGATTGGACTGCCAAAGCAGCCAGTGTTTGGTTACCAATCTGGCTCCAAAATGACCTCAAAACATCTGATGGGAAACCCATTGCCCATCTCGATAAATGGGTCAGGATCGCTGCCCAGATTGAGGAACGGACTACCCCTACATGGGTTGCTCACGTCCAAGGACACCAGAAAAAGAACACGGCTACCTGTATCTGGAACACCAGGGCAGACGCCACAGCTCGGGATGCCACTTTACAGGACGATGGGGCCCCCATCGCCAGCATAAATGTCATTCCAAAAGAACCTATGGTACCTCCCATGTTCGACCTAGGAGTGTTGTAAAAGGGAGATTCTGAGATCTTAGAATTGGCCAAGAAGGGCTTGGACGAGTCCGGTCAATTCAAGATCTCCCAATTAGAAGGAGTGTATTGGGCTATTGATGCCAACGGCCAATGCCACTGGATCGTGCCCCAAGACCTTTGTAGTGACATCATCCAGTTTGTGCATGAGCAGGGACATTGAGGGCGAAGTGTGATTCTGGACCGGGTAAGGGAAACCGGATGGTAGCTGCAGGTTAAGCAGGACGTAGACCAATGGGTCGACAACTGCTTGGCGTGCGCCATGGTCAACGCTGACACCTCCGGCCCCAAGGCGCCCATCCAGCACCAGTGCATCGAGGGTCCCTGGTCGCGCATTCAAATAGACTTCATAGGCCCGCTACCTACTACCCCGCGGGGGAACAAATACTGTCTCACTGTCATCGATCCCTTCAGCAAGTGGATTGAGGCTTTCCCATGCAAAGATAACACAGCAAGCACGGCAGCGCGCTTGCTCTTTAACATGTCTAGGCGAGACGGGGAGTGTCACATGACCTTGACTCAGACTTAGGGGTACATTTCACGGGTGAAGTTACCCAGGAGTTGTGCAAGGCACTGGGCATTCGCCAGCGCTTGCATATCGCCCACCATCCTCAGAGCTCAGGTCAAATAGAGAGGACGAACCGCTCTCTGAAGGAAGCGCTTCGGAAGATGGTGCGTTCCTCCAGCAAGGACTGGGATAATAAGTTGCCAATCGTTTTGATGGCCTTCCGAGTCATGGTGGCCTCTCACGGCTTCACGCCACACATGGTAATGACTGGGCGGAAGATGATGCTGCCTGAGGCTTTTTGGATAAACACTAGCCTCCCCTCCGATTTAGAGCCGGTGGTTCTAAATAATGAGTGGGTGAGGAACCTAGTGCAGCATATAGGGCAAGTACACAGGCAGGTAGCTGCCCAGCTGGAGAAAAGCCTCCAGAGAATGGACAAGAGATTGAGATGGGTCCACCACCCTTGCCAGTGGGAGGAGGGACAGCTAGTCCTATATAGAAATTTCTATAAGGATAAGCACTCCCTAGCTGCCAAGTGGGTTGGCCCTGTCCCCATTGTGAAGAGGATCTCCCCTGCTGTATACCAGGTAAGAATCCCCAGGAAAAAGGGAGACTGGCTGAAGTTCTTCCATGTCTCTCAACTGAAAGAGTGGAAGGGTCAGCTAGTGAACCCGAAAGGCATTACTGAGACAGACTTGCTTGAGGAAGCTACTGGGAAGACTCCCATTAATGTCATTGCTCTTCAAGTGTCTTTAAATTACACGGAAATTCCTGAAATTAATTTGTCAGAGACGTTTGCGTCAATTTATGAAGCGTATGACAATGGGTAAACTGACATTGTCTGCATGGGACGGAGAGAGATGGCCAACTCTCTGACCTCCCACTTGTGTACATAGTTCTTGGTTATATTTGGGTGTTTGGGAAGTGGTGTTATTTCTAATGTGTATATATTGTTTACTTAAATGTCCCGTCTGGTTGCAAAAGCCTAATTCAACTTCAGGTCTTCAGGTCTGCCTTCGGAGTTCAGCTATATCTGTGGGCTAGTGATACTGCTTGTTCGGGGCTAGCATCGAACCATCGGTACTAGGTTGTAGCCGCCCCAAGCCCTCGAGAACATCATCAGGCTTGGAGCTTCGGCTTCGGTCTGAGCAAGGAGGGTGTGAGTGTGCAAATCCATGTTATACGGACTGGAGTGCAAATGGGACCTTTATAGCTGTGGGTCCTCTCATGCTACTCGGATGTTAACATGAGCATCTCTAGACTCATGAGCCGATACGGGACCCAAACCAGCAGTCTCACTGTCCCGACCAAGGGCCGTCCTCCGGCCAATACAGCCTTAATCTCAATTGCTATTTATATCCCTGTGGACTCTTAGTCTTTTCAGTCATGATGACCCAGTTTCAATTCGAATTCCCAGTAGGCTTTGAGCCGGCCATTTGCATTTATGGTATACATTGGATAATGATCCTGTCAGTTTTTCTGTTAAAGCTATAATAGGTCAATTGATCCAGAAGACTGGGAAGATCCCGAGGTCGTACCATCGCCCCCGAATACCATGGGGGGTGGGTGACGAAGAAAGTTGCCGCTCCATCTGATGGCCGAGGCTTGGAGATTCCTGGTTCTTCGACGACACCCGTGACTGTGAGGGAAGGTGACCATGCAGCCTTCCGTGTGCCACGAACTTTTTGCCATTCCTGCTACCATTTGCTGAAACCTATGGACTATTCCAGGCTCCAAACTCTGCAAAGACTCTTTGCTCCTGAACTTGCAGCAAGCCAGGTTGCACCGACTTGGACATTTTGTGTTGTTCCTACTCCGTTGCCTGGATGGACTTATGCTTTGCTCGCACACTCCAGCTAAAAGACTTTTCCTGTTGGGAGGGGTGTGTGTGCCAAGACTTTTGCTTGCACCTCACCTCCCCCGGACTACAAACTTTCACTCCCCATTGAACTATTTGTTCCTTAGATTGCCTTCATTGCCAGACCATGCATTGGACTTACTGTATTCCATTGATTGCTTCATTTTGCATTTGCTATTTTATTGCCATTGCTCATGTTTCGACAGTTCCCTATTGACGGGACATTGGACATTGTTTATTGTTTAATTGCTTATTATTGCATTATTGACATTGGTGTGTGTGTGTTTAGGTTTAGGTTTTTAGTTAGGAATGTCTTTATAAGATAGTAATCTTTTGCTTTCCCGGAACTTTTCCTGAGGAGTGATACGGCTACCAACCTGCAAGGCCCTATTCGGCTCTAAATTGATTTTTGCTTTTAACTGGAAAATGTCCGATATTGTCCCCAACATCGCCCATTTTCGGGAGGGGGGATTGTTACTGCCCTGGCCAGTCCGAGCTTTGGGGATATTAAAAGATATCCTCTTGATCTCACAATTCGGCTGCACTTCTCTATTTCTTTCCACGTGCTTGAGAGGCCACCGGACAAGCACATAAACAAGCTCAGCTGTTAATTGCCATAATATTCCTGAAAAAAACAGGCAGGCCAGAAATAGTTGACTCACTGCTTTAGGAGACCTCCAGGCAAGTACTCTAATTAAGTATGCACGCAACCTACAAAAGAGCCTCTGCCCCGCGATGGCAGCTTGATGAGTAAACTATGCAATACCCAAGTACTCTGCGTCTGCATACTGGCTACTCTATTGAGAACCTCTACGATAACTCAATCATTCAGATTCTGACCTTTCGGAAGCTTTGTCTCCAACTCCAAATCTATTGTTTTCCCCCAAGTACGGCATAGTCTGCAGTCACAATTCTCCTTATAAAAACACTTGATTCCGAGACCTGCCTCGGAACGCTCCCGAGTTTCATCCCGCCTTGCTGCCGCTTTGCTTGGCGAGCCTCCCCTCAGCTCCACGCGCTGAGCTACATCGCACCCCAGCCTCGCTCTCTATTTTTCTGGGCTTCAGGACAGGTGAAGTATCACCCAAACAAACAATCCCTCTAAAAATCCCTCTATACTACTCCAACCTTTATTTTCTTTAGTTATCTTGTATGAGTGTGTGGCATACACTGTTTTGCTTGTATTTAATAAACATTATTTATTATTTCAACTTCTGTGTTCTCCTTGACTCGATCCGACCCCGTAGACATAGGGTTCAAGATCTCACTACGTTACCCTGCCTCTCGTAACGCTAAGCAGCGTTCTGAGCTAGTTTTCCCCACCTATAGTCGAGCACATTTTGGTGTCCCTCTCAGGACCCTCAGTTCACAGGATAACAATAGTCAAAAGTCTGGAAATTACTAACCCCTATGAGGAACAGGTTAGAGAGCTGGGGATGTTTAGCTTGCAGAAGAGAAGACCTTGAGAGGTGATAAGATACCCAACTACCTGGAGGGATGTTATGTAGAAGATGGAGTGAGCTTGTTTCCTGCTGCTCCAGAGACAAGGACATGGACCAAAGGATTCAAAATGACAAGAAAAGAGATTAGACTTAAATATTAGAAAGAATTTCTTGGTTGTAAAAGCTGCTTGACTGTGGAACAAATTCCCTTGATATGTGCTGGGCTCTCCTTCTTTGTGAGTCTTCAAACAGAGTTTGGATGACCATCTTTTGGGAAGGCTTTGGTTGTGCTTTGAAGGGAGCTGGAATGGATGGCCCTTCTAGTCTCATCCAACTCTACGGTTCTAAATCTCAAATGAACTTTGGTACTCTTTTTTTGGCCTTGTTAAATGCTGGCATATTTAACCTGGAGAAGAGAAGTCTGAGAGAGAGGAGACGATAGCTACCATCATTTAATATCTGAAGGGATTTAATCACATGGAAGATGGAACAAGCATGTGTTCTGCTGTTTCAAAGGGTGGGGTCTGAGCCAGTGGGTTCAATTTTCAATCAAGGGAGATTCAGACTACAATACTGACAAAGAGATTGTCAGGAAGCACATAGTTAATTTAAATGAGTTCAAATATGCAAGACCAGGTGAACTGCATCCCAGGGTACTGAAGAAACTTGCTGATGTGCTCTCTGAGCCAATTGCTATCATTTTCATCTCTGAGCTAATTGCCATCAAATCCAGGAGATTGGGTGAGATGCTTGTGGACTGCAGAAGGGCAAACATTGTCCTTCTCTTGAAAAAAGAGGGGTGAAAAAGATCCAGGGAACTGCAGGGCAGGCAGCCTGACTCAATATATTGTGCTTTACCAGTTTCCATAGAGAGCCCTGGTGGTGCACTGGTTAAATGCTGGTACTGCAGCCACAACATTGTGAGTTTGATCCTGCAGGCCTCTAGGCTAACTCAGCCTTCCACCTTTCCGCAGTTCGGTAAAATGAGCACCCAGCTCATTGGGGGCAATTAGCTAACACATTATAAACTGCTTAGAGAGCACTTAGCTGATAAGCAGTATAGAAATACACATGCTATTGCTGTTGCTATTGACTTTTATATATTAGATAACGGTTTTGAGAGCCATGTTTGGTAACCAAACATCAAGAAGGCAAATGGCAGACACTGGGAAAGTTCATAATTGCAGGGGGGAGTAAGAAAGACCCCAGGAGGGCGCATAAGTCTTCAGCAAAGAGAGATCAAGAAGGAGTGTGATGTGCTTCTGGCCAAACCAAGCAGGAGCACGTTGTGTCTAGAAGAAAGGAAAACATTCCCAGCTCCCTGAGCCGCTTCTCATAGGGCTTCATGGCTTTCAGATCCTTCATCATTTTGGTCACTCTCCTCTGGACAGGCTCCAGCTTGTCTATATCCTTCTTGAACTGTGACGCCCAGAACTGAACACAGTTTTCCAGGGGAGGTCTAACCAAAGCAGAATAGAGTGGTACCCTACCTCCCTCGATCTAGGCACCATACTCCTATTGATGCAACCAAGAATCATGTTTCTTGGCTGTCACATCACACTAGAGGCCTTTCCACCCTACACTGTTCTAGTGCTATTATTCCACTTTCATCCTCTTGTGGAATTCTGGGGTTTCTGGTTTCCTGAGGCCCACGAGCTCTCTGGCAGAGAATTCTAAATGCCCCTCCCTAAACTACAAACCCTAGGATTCCATGGGAGGTTGAAAGTGGAATGATAGCACTGTAACCGTGCAGAGCCCTGTGTGGCGCAGCGGTTAAATGCTGGTACTGCAGCCACAAGGTTATGAGTTCCATCCTGCTGAGGTCCAGGTTGACTCAGCCTTCCATTCTTCCACAGGTAAGTAAAATGAGTACCCAGCTTGTTGGGGGAAATTAGCTAAAAACATTGTAAACTGCTTAGGGAGGGCTTTGCAGTGAAAAGAGGGATAGAAATGTAACCGCTAACTGCTATTGCTATCAATACCAGGAAAAAGATTAAAATGGATTATAAAGGAATCTGTTTGCAAATACCTTGATGACACTGCAGTGATTAGTAGAAGCCTGCGTGAGTTTGTCAGAAACATATTCTGCCAGATTAATCTTATATCTTACCCAGGTCACTAATTTAGTAGATGGTGGGATGGTGCGATTGCTGAATTTCAGTAAATCACTTGATTAAAGTCCTCCATGATACTTTGATTAGCAAACTGAATAAATGTGGACTAGATGGGAACATTGTCGGATGGATCCATAATTGGTTGGAGAACCACGTGAAAAAAAGACGTGATTGTACTTTTTAAATATTTAAAGGGCCGTCTCAGGGAAGAGGGGACAGGCTTGCTCTCTGCTGCCCCAGAGATAAGAGCAGGTCTAATGGGCTTAAGCAGAGGTGTATCTAGTGTAAACAGCACCCAGGGCAAGTGTGGAAGGTACGCTCCTATCTTTGGGGCCTCTTCCTTCCCCTTCTCCTCCTCCTCCTCTGCTAAATCCTCCATCACAGCTTTTTTGTGCCCTTCTGGCATTGGCACCCAGGGCACATGCCCTACTTGCCCCACCCTAGATATCCCTCTGGGTTTAAGCTACCGGAGGGTAGATGAAATCTGTTAGGAGTGGTTCAGCAATGGAATCGATTACCTGGAAAGGTGGCGGTGGTCTCTTTCCAAAAAAGAGGCTGGACAGCCGCCTGCTAGTGGAGAAGCTCTGGCTGGAGTTGCTCAGTTGAGCCGGAGGTTGGACTCTGTGGTGTGGGGCTCCCTGCTAACTCCGTGATTCCTTGATTCCCTTCTTGCTCTTCTCTTTTCCATGCTAGACGTCCCCCAGCTCCCCTGGTTGCTCCTTACGAGGCTCGGTGGTTTCCAAACCTTTGATCAACTTGGGTCTCTGGACACATCTCACCTTCTCATTTTTGCACCGTTGACTTTTTGATCTGACCAATCCCCTTGCTTCCATGTAACAGGGAATAAATAAAATGTAAACGAGTCATGGGCTTGCTTAGTTCTCCATTTTATTTTACCAGTGCCAGTTTTGATTGCCTCCATTTTGCTTCATTCACTAAGTGATTGCAAAATAAAAGACTAGGTAAGCCTGTCAGGCATTTAATTGGTTCTTCCCCCAGAAGTCTATTAACTCCCTGCCTGGGGCTGTTGGTTGTTCTGCCAACATTTTGGCCATTAGAGAGCAGGAGGCTCAACTTTTGCCAACCTGTATAGGCCCTTCTACAGGTGACCTCCTGTTTCGAGGAAAGAGTCTGGTCATTTCCTGCTTCTTGTCCACCCTCCTCCATTTTTTCTTTTTGCATGAATTGAGAGAGAGTTCTCTTTCCACTGGCAGGTTAAGCCCTTTTTATTTAGGCAAGCCTTTGACTGATTTTAACCATATGGCAGGATAGCATTCAAAATGGTGTGCCTTGTTTTTCATTTTGCATATTTTTAAATAAGAAAGCCAGTGCAATGTAGGGGTTTGAATGTGAGACTGTGACCCCGGAGACCAGGTTTTGAGTCCCCGGGGGCTCCGCCGTGGAATGCCCCTGAGTGACCTGGGCCGTGTCACACACGCTCAGTCCCAGAAAACCCTCTGATAGGCTTGCCTGAGGTTTTCCATAAATCAAAAGTGGCCTGAAGGCACAACGAGAACAACAGTGTCTTTAATTAGGTTTTGAAGGTATGTTAGAGTCTTTTAAAACAGTTTTTAAATACGTGCTTTTAATAGACTGATTTTTTAAAAATAAAAATGTAACTGTAATAGCACATTTTTAGCTAGATGTTTTGAATTTTGTAAGCTGCCTGGGGTCCCTTGGGAGGAGAAAGATGAGCTACTAATGAAAGAAACAAACAAAGCCACAGCTTCTGGGAGCCTCTGCAGAGAAAGGGAGGTGTCTTCCACGGCAGCCCTACGAGCAGCCGGATGCCAGATTTCCCGGCCAGCCACCATCAAGGTCTGTGAATCCTGAGGGACCAGCAGCAACAGAAAGCCCTCTCCTCTCTCTTTCCAGAAGGAACCTTTATTTATTCATTTATATCTTGTTTTATTTGATTTCAGTTGCACACTTCTTTCTCCTACAGTGGGACCCGAGGTGGCTGCAGCGAAAATACACTCACAATAAAATTAAAAAACAATTAAATTCACTGGGTAAAACAGTATGAAATCATTTGTAAAACATACACAAGTTAATACATGTTAAAAAAAAATCCCAAAAAGAAGCTGTCCTGCTTACACATTAAAAACCTGCTTAAATGAAAAGGTCTTTGCCTGCCGGTGAAAGGAGAGCGGGGAGGGGGCCAGCTGAGCCTCCTGTGGCAGGGAGTTCCAGAGGGTGGAGCAGCCACCAAAAAGGGTCTGTGTCCCCTGTCCTGACCAAGTGAGCCTGGGATGGTGGTGGGACTGAGAGAAAGATTTCCCTGGTGGATCTTAAGACTCTGGCAGGTTCGTATGGGGACGTACAGGCCATTTCTGCACCAGACTGTTATAGCGCTATTATTCCACGTTCAACATCCTACGGAATCCTGGGGTTTGCAGTTTAGGGAGGGGCCTCAAAGGCCTCAGAGACCCCTCCCTAAATTGCAAACCCCAGGATTCCGTAGGATGTTGAACGTGGAATAATAGCGCTAAAACAGTCTGGTGTGGAAATGGCCACAGTCTCTGGACCTAAGCTGTTATAGGGCTCTAGAGGTCACGTCCCTCACTTTGAACTGAGAATGAAGAATTTCAGGCTTCCTCCCCTGAGAAATGTATCACCTACCCTGAAATGGCATTGCTGCAGCTCTCTCGAGGTTTTGCTTACCTGTAGGGGGAGGGCGTGAGCTAATTAGTGCAAGGCTTTGCGGTAGACCTTGACATGGTGATGTTCGTTATCCGTCCTCCGCCAGGGTGGCAGGGCTTCCCAGGAGTTCTGAAAGTGAACTTGGCATGAAACTGGCAAGTTGCATAAATCGTGTTGAGGTGGGCAAGCGGGAGGAAGCGTCTCGCCTGCAACAGGGAGGCGGAAGCATCTGCAGGTGCTTTGATGAAAAAGCTTGTTAATCTACCGGGGAAATGCTGACAATTGTTGGTTGTGGCAGGGAGGCTCTGCCTTCTTCCAATTCCGAGTGACAGCTTGACAGCCCCTTCTCTTCGCCGGCAAATTGACAGTTTAGGAAACAGCCATAGTGTTTTGCTTTCTGCAGAACGACCCACAATATTAGCAAATGACGTGAATCTCAGGCACTAGAAAACACTTATTTGACTCACATTTCATCGGATTCATTTACCTAACCCTTTCTTAAGAAGATAAAACTGCCATAACTTGTAAAAGTAGATTGTCCACAGTGGGGTGGCCAGGAAGTGGGGTTGGAAAGGAGCAGATGTTATTGATCCTCTCTCACTAGAAGCCAGAATGAGGAGGTTCTATCAAGCCACGAGATGGAGACATGGCTTGTTGGAAAAGAGGACGCTGCTCGGTAAAATGGCAGAAGAAAAAAGAGGCAGACATTTGCAAGGCCCCAGCAGGGCAGATAACAGCAGCCTCAAGCAGGAGGCAATAGGAGAAGAGGAAGACCACATTGCAGATGGACTGACTTCACCAAAAAAGCCCTGGCTGCTGCCCTGAGTGTGGAAAACCTGAGCAGGGCAGTCACGATGTCTCAGAAGTCTCCTGGTCAAAGGGTCACCATATGCCTAAGGTGACTTGAAAGCACATAACTGACAACCCATGACAGCAAGTTTAGGGGCGGTGGTGATGATGGTGGGGAGGGATGAGCAATTGATCACACTGGGCTGGAGCCAGCCAAAGCGGAATTCATATCATGTGAAAGGCAGGGTGAAAAGAACCAAAAATTGTGGAGAGCAGGGATGGATTGATCGGTCAATGCAGGTTAGCCTCCCTTATCCAATATGCTCGAGACGAGAAGTGTTCCATGTTTTGGATTTTGGAACACAGTACCTTTGGGGAATAACCTTGCATCTTGTTTGTTCACCCTTGTCTTGTGACCGAGACCCAGCTCAGCGTGAATCTACTCTTCCTGCCATTTCACAGATTCCCCCGTCTCTCTCTTTTCTGCCTCCAGCTGCCCATTTCTGCTGTCAAAGTAGTGGCGGCAGCAGCATTCCTCAGATCCGAGAGACAAACGAGCAGGAATACTCCAGCCACCATGTCAAAGGTGGGAGCAGGTGGCTGGAAGCATTTTTTTTTTCTTTCAGGTTTTGGAGATCTTTGGATTTGGGTTTCCTGGCAAGGGAGGCCTAACCTGTATCAGCTATCACCAATGGCATTAAGGCCAATCCATGCACTTTCTGCATCCATTCCTTGCCTGAAATTCAGTATGATACTTACGGATTTGTAACGTAGAGTTACAACTGAAATGTGTTCACAACCACGGCACTACGGCCGTGATCTCAAAAGTTCCCCAGTCCTGTATTACCAAGCATCAGCTGGCGTGAGCGGCAGAGGTCTGCTCTCTGTCGGCTGGGGCACAGTGGACTGGCCTTTCCAGCCTCTTCCTGCCAGCAACCTCCAGAGCGAGGAGGAATGGGAAGCCAGGTCCTGCTTCTGATTGTCAGACTGGAGACTGCTGGAGGGAGGGGGGTTGGAAGTTGATCTAACAGAGTCTGATTGACAGGAGAATGGGGCTGTGATGCTTGCAGTGGCTGATGCCCAATAAAGCAGGATGCAGGGATGGGTGGGTGTGGGATTCAGACCAAGAGTGTACTTAGTAAGTCAAGAATACTTAACCGAGGACATTTCTGCACTGTACCTCCTGGTGTGAGCCTGGCAGTTCCTTTGCAGGGAAGGGAGCAGGACGGCAACGTTCCCCTCCGCACCCAGCAGGCTCCGCGCAGAAGGGAACGGGAGCAACACGTGAGCAGTGCGGCCGAGAGAAGGAAGCGCCTCCGTCGTGCTTCCGCCCCTTCTGCATGGCCGGGAGCGACGGGAGTGTCATGCTATTGTGGGCGCTTAATGGGTCTACTCTGTTAAGTGAATATCCTCCGATCATGATGGATTTTGGATTTTGGAACACAGTACCTTTTAGGAATAGCCCTGCGTCTTGTTTGTTCACTCTTGTCGCGTGACCGAGACCCAGCGGGATGGCAGTGGGACTTTGATGACATCATGCGAAAGCATGACTTGCGGACTGCTGCCTTCCCGTCCCCATCGCAGGAGTGCGACACTGTGTGGAAATGGCCTAAGTTACCGTTCTGGGTTCTCAGCTATTGTTCTATTTTTGCAAAGGAAAAAACTTTCACAGAAATTCATGTTTTTCTCTCTGAATACTTCCCCTCACACAGGGGTGGGATTCTTTCAGTCCTACATTAGGAAGAACTTCTTCGTTTTTTTAATTGCAGGAGCTGAGGTGGAATCTCCGTTTTTGGAGGTCTTTAAACAGAGGTCGGATGGGCGTCTTGCAAGAGTGCTTTAGTTGTGTCCTCCTGCGTGGCAGAGGGACAGACTAGATGGCCCCTGCAACCTCTTCCAGCTCTAAGATTCCATGATTCTGTGATCCTCTGGGCATGAGCAGAGTGTGTTCCCCCCTGCTGAGTAGTCCCAGGTCACCTGCACACATCCAGTCTTAAGAGGGAATGGGGCTTGTCCTGGAGATCCGCTTAGGTCTGCCCGTGGGCCCTCCTCTTTTCTGCTTTTGTTGTTGTGTGTCTTCAGTGTTGCTTCCTCTCTTTAGGATGTGTATCTTTAGTATTGCTGTATATTATATTGACATGATTTCTAAACGTACAGCCCCACTGCAGCATCAGATGATCGCAGAGGGACTACAGCAGTGCATCATCTTCTTTCCTCTGCCAAACAGCAGTCAGTTAACAGAATTTCAGAATAAACATTTTCAGCCGTCCTGGTTCTGAAATCAATCAGTCCCTCATGCTCTCCCCTCCCAAAACGGAAAGAAAATGCTGAGGTCTGACTTTGTGTGCTTCCCATTGTTTTATTTTAGATTCCTCATCCCTCTTGGTATTTCGCGTTGCCTTGATCGTGCAGATCAAGGCTGCCTCCAGCAATTATTCCATCTGGACGTTTTCCAAGGAAAGACAAGCTGGAGCGTTTATGTAACAGCCCCGAATGCAGCAGAGCCCCTTGCGTGGCAGTCAGGCAGCCGGCAGGAGAAACGGCTCGTTAGTGGGGAGGACCGGCCACGCTCCCCACCGCAGCTCCGCTGGACAGGGGGTTGGTTCAGTGGACAAAAGACTCCTGGCTTCACCAAGTGAATATCTCCAGCACCTTGACAGAGGTGACCCAGAAGCTGTGCTCCTTCCTCCTAGAATCCCAGAATCACGGAATCCCAGAGCTGGGGGAGACCCCAGGGGCCCTCCAGGCCAGCCCCCTTCTGCTATGCGGGAAGACACCATCAGAGCACTCCCTTTGACCGGTGGCCATTCAGCCTCCGTATACACTTGCACACTGTTGCCATCCAGTACCAGCATTCCCTAGCATGTGAACGTTCTCTCTAGACCACCTAGATGTGGGATCGCGGGCTTGCAGCACTACTTTTTGAGATGACATCTTCCAGGATTTGCGTACTAAGGGAAATCTGGGAGATATAACCCAAAAAAATTAACTTTTCTGAACTCTGTCTTTCCTTGAAGTTTCAGCTGCAGTCTCTCTCCCTCTCCGCGCCCTACTTTGCCCGCCCTGCGTGGCTACCTACGGCAAACCCAACTGGGTTGCTTCTCCCTTTCCGTGGTATCAGCTCCCTGCTTTCTCCATTGCTACCCTCCAAGCGTAGGGTCCACTTCCAGGAAAACTATAGCTAACTGGAGATCCTATGCAATTGGAGATCCTTCATCCTTCGTAGGCAGGCAAAGACACTTCTTTTTAAGCAGATATTTAATGGGTGAGCCTGAGACCTTTTACTTATTTATTAGTTGTTCTTTAAATTTAATTTTTAAAATTGTTTTATGATTTTAATATTTTTTAAGTTTTTGGAAGCTGCCTTGGATTCCATCTTGAGAGAAAAGGCGACATAGAAATTCAATAAATAAATAAGTAAATACTGTACAGGGGATTGGACTTGATGGCCTCTGGAGACCTCTTCCGGCTCTCAGATTCTATGATTCTATGTTTTATTTTATTTATTTACAAAAAATATCTCCATCCCACCTGTCATCACAAGTTCTTAGGGCAGAGTTAAAGTTCATTTTATGATCCACAATAAACCCAAGGTCCTTCCTGCACGTACTACTGCCGAGCCATGTGTCTCAAATGCATGTGCATTTGGTTTTTCTGGTTTAGATGTATAATTTTGCATTTGTCTCTACTGAATTTCATTTTATTAATTTCTGCCCAGTTTTCTAATCTATATAGGTCTTTTTGAATTCTGCACCGATCTTCCACTGTGTTAACCGCCCCTCCCAGCTTGGTGTCATCTGAAAACCTGATAAGGATTTCCTCCTCCCCATCATCTAAGCCACGGATAAAAGTGTTGAAGCGCGATGGCCCTGAAGCCTCCTTCAGATGTGAAGCATAGCCACTGATGACATCTCTTTGAGCGCCTCTTCCCATGCTCAAAGGGTCATGTTTGAAAACTGATGTGTTAACAAACTAAACGGGTCAAACTAGCTCTGGACAAGATCTCACATCATGAAGACTGAGAGTAACTTTACATTTAAGGAGTTACAAGACAATTGCGCGTTGGTGAATTGCTACACTGTGCATCTGAAGCTGTAAACACGTGAAATTCACAATTGCAGAGGCAATGAACATCTGCAAGGAAAATGCTAACACGCTAATACGCCAGAGGACAGGATCAAAATTCAAAATGACCTGGATAGACTGGAGAGCTGGGCCAAGGCTAACAAAATGAAATTCAACAGAGAGAAGTGTAAGGTCCTACGCTTAGGTAGAAAAAATGGAATGCAGAAATATAGGATGGGGGACACGTGGCTGGATGGCAGTACGTGTGGAAGGGATCTAGGAGTCTTAATAGACCACAAGCTGAACATGAGTCAGCAGTGTGATGCGGCAGCCAAGAAAGCCAACGCAATTCTCGGCTGCATCAATAGGAGTATGATGTCTAGATCGAGGGAGGTACTGGTACCACTCTACTCTGCTTTGGTTAGACCTCATCTTGAATCCTGTGTCCAGTTCTGGGCACCTCAATTCAAGAAGGACATGGTCAGGCTGGAGCAGGTCCAGAGGAGGGCAGCCAAAATGGTGAAGGGCCTGGAAGCCAAGCCCTCTGAGGATAGACTTAGAGAGCTGGGTATGTTCAGTCTGCAGAAGAGAAGGTTAAGAGGGGACATGATAGCCATGTTTAAATATTTGAAGGGATGCCATGTAGAGGAAGGAGAGGGCTTGTTTTCTGCTGCTCCAGAGACCAGGACCAGGAGCAATGGATTCAAGCTGCAGGAAAGGAGATTCCACCTGAACCTCAGGAAGAACTTCCTGACAGTCAGGGCTGTGCGGCAGTGGAATATGTTGCTGCCTCCATGGAGTGTGGTGGAGTCTCCTCCTTTGGAGGTTTTTAAGCAGAGGCTGGATGGCCGTCTGTCGGGAGTGCTTTGAGGGTGTTCCTGCATGGCAGTGGGTTGGTCTGGATGGCCCGTGTGGTCTCTTCCAACTCTACATTTCTATGGTTCTATGATTCTATGAAAGGAGATTCCACCTGAACCTCAGGAAGAACTTCCTGACAGTCAGGGCTGTCCGGCAGTGGAATCTGCTGCCTCGGAGTGTGGTGGAGTCTCCTTCTTTGGAGGTTTTTAAGCAGAGGCCGGATGGCCATCTGTCGGGAGTGTTTTGAGGGTGTTCCTGCATGGCAGGGGGTTGGACTGGATGGCCCCTGGGGTCTCTTCCAACTCTACATTTCTATGATTCTATGATTCTATGCAGAATTGCTAAAAAAATAAATAAAAAGACACGGCATGGCAGGTGCCCCGTTGTCTAATATTTTACAGACCACTGGATTCTTTTATAGAATTTGGATTGTTGATGGTCCAAAACTCCAGTTAGTGACACACTATGGAACCGAGATTAACGAGAGGGAGAATAATTTTTAAAAATCAGAAAGTGGCTCAAAGTGACTTTCAATTTTTTGAAACGTGACTTCTGATTGCTGCCCCCCGGGGGATGTCTAGACTTCTGACCATTCTTTTGCACTTGCCGCTATTCAAGACCCCCTGCCCATGCCCCCCCCCCCGTCTCAGCCCCAGAAACTGCTGACTTGGCAACCCTACAAATTGGCAGGAGGTCTGCCACTCAGATTGCTGGAGATTTACACCCTTCCGCGGCCTTTCTTCTTTCCCCTTGCCTTTTCCGGTATTTACGGATTTGACCTTATTTTCTGCACTCCAGGCCTGGGCTTGATAAATGAGCTTCTGCATGCGCCCGCCCGCACAATAGATCCCACTGTTGAAAGATGTGGGGGGGGCAGCCTCACTGGAGAGGGGAGCTGCACCTGCCAGCGTGGCTTAAAATATCCCTTCTTCCTCTGATTCCTCACCTGCTGAGCAAGTCCCTCCGGGACCAATAAGGCAAAGCAAGCTGGAGAGAGCCGATGCCTCTGTCAGAAGAGCGGGGGCTCCTCGCTCCGGCACGCCTCCACCCTCCCCCGGCCTTGCTTGCGTCCTTTGCTCCCAGCCCCACGCACAGAAATGTGCATGCGAACGTGTGACGTCTGAAGAAGCAGAGGAGCTCTTTGGCTCTTGTGGCAAGCCTGCCTTCCCGTATGGAACCGTAGAATCATAGAGTTGGAAGAGACCCCAGGGGCCATCCGGTCCAACCTCCTTCGGCCATGCAGGAAAGCACATCAAAGCATTCCCAACAGATGGCTGTCCGGCCTCTGCTTGAAAAACCTCCAAAGAAGGAGACTCCACCACACTCCACGGAGGCAGGAGCAGATTCCGCTGCCGGTCAGCTCTGAACGTCAGGAAGTTCTTCCTGAGGTTCAGGTGGAATCTCTTTTCCTGCAGCTTGAATCTATTGCTCCTTGTCCTGGTCCCTGGAGCAGCAGAAAACAAGCCTGTCCCCTTTGATATGACATCCCTTCAAATATTTAAACATGGCTATCATGTCCCCTTTTAACTTTCTCTTCTCCAGGCCAAACATCCCCAGCTCCCCAAGCCGCTCCTCATAGGGCTTCATGGCTTCCAGACCCTTCATCATTTTGGTTGCCCTCCTCTAGGCACACTCCGTCTTGTCAATATCCTTCTCGAAATGAGGTGCCCAGAAATGGACACAGTATTCCAAATGAGGCCTCACCAAAGCAGAGTAGAGTGGCATTATTACTGTCCTCAATCTAGACACCATACTCCTATTGATGCAACCAAGAATCGCGTTGGCTTTCTTGGCTGCCGCATCACACTGCTGACTCATGTTCAGCTTGTGGTCTACTAGGACTCCTAGATCCCTTTCGCATGTACTGTTGTGAAACACAGCATGGTTTTTCACCATGGTTTTCATGCTTCCTTCAACACTATGCACTTATTTTCTAACACATGGATGTAAAAATAATCCCATCCCATTACACTCAGACACACACACAAACCTGTCATAGTTTTGCTTAAACTACATGCTAGCTAGCATCCTGTTAGTAACTTACAGTGCATAAGTTCCCTTGTGCATGTGGTTGTACTTTTTTGGCCATAGTGCAATGTCCATATCCAGTTGAAAGATGTCAAAGCACACTTGAACATGCCCTGCCATGGCTCGTGTGGTGCCACTGCACATTGCACATGAAGACGCACACTGGGCATTGCAACTGTGCCTGTCTCCTTTGCATATTCAGCAGCACAGTGTTGGCATTCACTAACGCACAGTTATCCCATCACTCCCAGTGTCTCTGTTCCTTGTTTGTGAATATAAACCTGTTTTTTTGGGGTGGGGAGGGAAAGGCATTGTGGCTGAACACAAATTTGGATAAGTAACCTCTCTGCTCTCTGTTGCCAGCCTCCCTGGGAGCTTATCATCCATAAAAAGAAAATCATTGGCTTGAGGATGGGACCCATATTTTGGCTGTCAAAGTGTGTTTGTGTGTCTAACTCCCACCGAGGACGTGGCTCTCTTGAAAACTCACAAAGAGACAAAACTGAATCCCTTTCCCCAGAGCAGTTGGTGGCTTTAGTGGCAGTGGGGGAGGTGAATCCGTTCCTTGTTTTAGTCTGAAATTCAAAGGAGTCATCCCAGGTGCTGAACTCTGTCTCCCTCAAACTAAGCTCAGCACCTTGGATCCTCTCACAGCCTGGAGCGGAATCACGGTCCCTCTGACATGGAAGCCAGCACTGCCACTTCCGCTCTCCCCGCTCCTGGCCCCTGAAAGCGCTCTCAGGGGTGAGGATCCTGCATGGCTCGGGGGGGGGGGGACAACGGAGGGAGCTCTTGCTTCTCATTTTCACGGCCCCCGGCCCAGTCTTGTAGACCAGGATGTGCAGCTCAAGCCCCTGGGACTCTGGTATGCAATGGAAAGCTATCTGTAGTTATTTCTGATTTGTAGTCAAAAGACAGTTTTAAATCAATTTGGCACCACTTTACTACCTCTGCAAACAAACTGAATTCCCCACATGGACCTCCTGGGTGTATGAAAAATTTCTGGAACAACCCATTTTAATGAGTAATGGAAGTGAACTGTGCACAGATTTTGGTCCGGCATTTTGGTGAATGGCAGCCTGTTGCTAAGTGATGATGTTACTGTTAAATACTACAACCATTTAAAAAGTCAGCATCGATGATACATGCCCTAGCAAGGAACTGTCTTCTGCCCTGTTTCTGGCTCCTGCCAACAAGAGATCCCCACTAACGTCCCCCTTCTCTCAGGCGGGGCTGTCCAATTTCCCCTCAAAGGCCTTCCTTCAGGAGCTCTTGCGTCGTGTAAAAAGCTTACCTCTCCATGACATTTAGTGGGTTTTTTTCTCTTTTACTGGACCCCACACTGAGACTCAGATTGCCTGGCTGGTTGAGAAACAACGTTAATGCCTCATATTATTCCCCGTAATGCTAGGCAGCTTACACCAGATTTAGCTAAACAGCCATAATCATAAAACACCACAAAACACACCTAGAAAACCAATATGTTGAAAAAAGAACATGTTTTTGCAGAGGGAAAAATAATTTTCCAGCCACTTTTAATGGCCTGGGGACCCTTAGCTGCTGAAGGACATGGCCATTACTTTGGAAAGGGCAAACCCATTGGTGTGGCATTCGGGGGCCTCTCCCCTGCTCTTCCGCCCTCTGCCGTTCATCATACCCATCACCGCAGAACCCACTAACGGGAAGAGAGAAGAGAGAAACAAGGAGATGGAGCAAAAGTAACGTCTTAGTTTGCTTTTAGTCTGACGGTGCAGAAACGGAGGCGGTCCTTCTCTGGGCTCCCATTTGTGCTGGAAAGGACAGGAGCTGAATCCAATTGTTGATAAAAGTTGGGATAGACCAGTTGTAGGGTCCCTGGCCAAGACCCTACACTGGGAGTGCAGTGGGTGTTGAGTATTCTAAAAGATTAGTGTGTGTGTGTTTGCAAGTGGCATAGTTGTTTTTTTGCAGCCAAGCGAGATGCAAGGTCACAGCGTCCTCTGAAACACAGCTGGTTCCCTGAATGTGAAGTGAAAGCCTTTCTTGTGTTCTGGGAAGCCGAGGGCCTTTGGGAATAAAACTGGGTCACAAGGCCATCTTTTCCAGGTGCAAATTCACAAACAACCTGCAGAAAGAAGCCCCCGGCTGCTTCCAGGCAGAGGTACTCCTCGGAAGGCCTTCTGCACCAACAGATTTTTTTTTGATGGCAGAGAAAGGAAGAAAGGAAAGATCACAAATGGAAGACAAAATCCTGTTCTTGAAGCACATTGTGAGCCTCATCTGGAAGGATCTTGTGGGACAACTAGCTCCTTTTCTAAGCAGCTGTGTAGCCCCTGTGATTTATTGGTTTGGGTAGAGAAACTCCAAAGATAGTTTCCAAAACAGGGGAAATAATAGAGACAAGTGGGAGGTGTGGCTGGGGGCAAAACTGGCATTGGGTTTCACGCAGTTGCCCATCCCTGTATCTCCTTCAGCCTTAGGTTTGTGAATTCAGGATCATTGCAGGCCCTAATGTTTCTGGGACAAAACCTGAGACCAGAGGAAGGCCTCTGGTGATGTCATTAAATGTCAGGCACAAGAGAAGAACTACGGTTCCCCATCTGCCTGCGGGAGCAGAGTAAGAAACATCTCCTTCTGGCCGGAAGGTGGAGGCAGACCAGAGTGGAGGGTGAGCCCTGGCACCAGAAGGACAGGAAAGGAGGAAGGAAGCTGAGTAAATACATAGATGTCCTGGAGAGCCTTTACAGTTGCAGCAACTAATCAACTAAACCTAGACAACTGTAGCAAGCTGGTCCTCTCCCAGCTGAACTGGAGATCTGCAAGCAGTTCATTCCTCTTGCTTGGAGCTGAGCCTCCAAAACTGGAGAACTTCATAGAATCGTAAAAACACGGAGTTGAAAGAGGCCCCAGGGCCATCCAGTGGAGGCCCCTTCTGCCATGCAGGAAGGCACATCAATGCACTCCCTTTGACAAATGGCCACCCAGCCTCTGGTTAAAAACCTCCAAAGAAGGAGGAGACCCCACCACACTCCACTGAGGCAGCAATGGATTCCACTGTCAAACCGCTCTTAGTGTCAGGAAGTTCTTCCTGAGGTTCAAGTGGAATCTCTTCCCCTGTAGTTTGAAGCCATTGCTCCATGTCCGAGCCTCTGGAGCAGCAGAAAATTGCTTGCCCATCTTCTCTATGGCATCCTTTCAGTTATTTTAACTTTGCTATCATGTCCCCTCTTAACCTTCTCTTTTCCAGACTAAACATCCCAAACTCCCTAAGCCGCTCCTCAAAGGGCTTCATGGTTTCCTGACCTTTTACCATTTTGGTTGCTCTCCTCTGGACATGTTCGGGCTTGTCAACATCTTTCTTGAACTGTAGTGGCCAGAACTGGACACGGTGTTATGCCAGGGGGGGTCTGACCAAAGCAGAATAGAGTGGTATTATTAATTCCCTTGACCTAGACACCGTACGCCTACTGATTCAGCCCAGAATCACATTGGCTTTTTTAGCTGCTGCATCATAATGCTGACTGATGTTCAGCTTGTGGCCTTCTACTGATTTGCACCTTAGCCGCTGCCACCCCCACCCCAGAGATCGCGTATGAAAACAGGAACTCCAGGCCAGACCCAGCGATCCGGCAACCCTGCTCTGCCCAGTGCCATTGCAGCATTCGTTCTTTCCTACTCTCCCTCTCCCTCCCCGGTTTTAAAACACCTCTGTCCATCTAGTAGTCAAGAATTCCCCACCTTCCCTTTAACGGTAACCGGAAAACTCCCCTGCGGGGAGCTGTACGATCTCTCCTTTTATAACTTTTAAAAATTTGTATTAAACTTAACAACAAAGGCACATGTCCCCAATCATCCTCCCACCACCAGTTCATTTTGACAAGCTGAACAAATCATCACTGTAGCTAAAAATTGTTTCATGTCTTAAAAAGTCAAATTACATTAAAGAGTGATATCACTTTTTAAAGTAATTTGGCTTTTTAAGGCATGAAACATATCTATCTGAAAATACCAAAAAAGCATCAAAGGATCAAACCAAGTTCATTCAAAAGGTATTGACTGAGATTCTAGATTGAGGCTGTGTAATACAAACCCACACGGGGTTCTATGATTTAACTGGGCCGCGCAACCTGTGTGCTGAACGGGAGCTTCGCACAACTGGGTCCAGACAGACGGCAACCAAACGCAGAAGAGTGTAGCTCTTTCTAGGTTCTATGGGGCCAACTATGGGAACAATTTATGTCCCAATATATATTTTGTGCCTTCAAGTTGTTTCTGAATTATGGTGACCCTAAGGTTAGGCTATCATGGGATTTTATGGGGCTGAGAGTGTGTGACTTGCCCAAGATCACCGAGTGGCTTTCCGTGGCCAAGCAGGGAATCAAACCATTGGGGGGGGGGTCATAATCCAATGCTCAAATCACCCTGTTGGCTCTCGGATATGTTTTTAAGAACAATACAACAAATAATATATTGCAAGTGACATTAACGCAGTGTCCCGTAAATTCCAAGCGTCCGACAGAGAGCTAGTGCCGGACTTGGCTGCGGGCCTTTTCAGCCTGTGCTGCTCGGTAGTCTTGCAACATTTGGGCCAGTTCTGCCCTAGACGGTTGTAGTGCTGTTATTCTACTTTTTTTTTTATTTTGTTGTAAACATTTATAAAGAAATGTTATTTACAAAAATTAAAGATTATTTACAAAAATTTACAAACATTCTGTACAAAGTACAGACTAAATATTCTCCTTAAATAATACAGCCCAAATGAAGGAAAATTAAGGAGGTCAAAGTCAAATATAAATATATATCATGCTATTTAAATATCATGCTATCATGCTACCTAAATTATTCTCTAAAAGCCATAACAAAAGTTTCCCCCCATTTCTCACCAAAATATGCAGTCAGATCTTCCCATTGATTCTTAAAATTGTTTAGTGATTTATCCTTCACCAAGCTTGTCAATTTATCCATTTCTAATACTTCATAAATATCTATAATCCATGCTTCTATGGTGAGAGGGTCTTCCTTTTTCCATGTTTTCGCTTAAAGAATTCTAGCCTTAGTTATCAGATTAAGTATTAATTTCTTGTACCGTTTCTCAACATAATTCTCAATTACATTAAACATATTTAACAAATACAATTCAGGTTTCATTGGAAAGTTCTTCCTTATGATTTTTGTTCTTTCTATATATATAGTCTTCCAATATCTTTTTGCTTTCTTGCAGTTCCACCAACAATGATAAAACAAGCCTCTTTCAGACTTGCATTTCCAACAATTTTCACTCCCCCCTCTATAAATTTGAGCAATTTTAACTGGAGTTAGATGCCATCTATATAACATCTTATAGTAGTTTTCTTTAAATGCTTAACAGGCTGTAAAATTTAAATCTCTCCAAGCCTGTAACCAATCATCAAATTGACGTGGATATCCAACATCTTGAGCCCATTTTATCATAATGCTTTTAACAGTCTCGTATTCTAATTCCCATTTTAAGATAAGCTCATAAAATTTGGCCGTGATATGTTTTTTGCTGGTTTCCAAGATGGCATCTAACTCCGAGGGAGAATCACTTAATTGTTCTTCATTCTTATCTTGTTTAAATCTGGTATATAGCTGTAGGTATAAGAACCAAGGACAGTTTATCCCATCAAGTGACAATTCTTCTTTAGTTTTGAAAATTGGTCCGTTACCTGGAAATCTTAATAGGTCTTTATATGTCCACCACTTATTTTGAGGTTTGATTACCAAATCGTAAAAAGCTTCTTGTGGGGACACCCAAAAGGGCATTTGTGCTGTTATTCTACTTTCAACATCCAGTGGAACCCCGGGGTTTGCAGTTTAGGGAGGAGCATTGGGAATTCTCAGCCAGAGAGCTCTTGGGCCCCAGGATTCCACAGAATGTTGAAAATGGAATAACAGGGCTGTCGCCGTGCAGGGTGGAAAGGCCTGTAGTCTAGGGCTCAGACCAGTACACCACACTGGCTCTCTTCCCTGTCATCACAGGTACCTTTTAAAAGTGGCTGAAAAGGTCCCTCCCCGACCAGGACAGTGGGAGGGCATGCTCCTGGGGGCCATCTATGGACATGGTGCCTGACAAACCAAACAACCAAAGACAGTGGATCCCTCCAAAGGCATACAATCTAAAATACAATCACAAAACATGCAAACACAGATGTTCTATCATATTAGAGACAGGGGAAGAGGTCTATTTTACCCTAGTGTTCAGCTGTGTGTCTATTTATGGGCAATTTCATGTACGGGGACATTAACACATCTCAAGTGCCTGTGCAAGGCCAACAATAATATTGTCTCCAAAGGGATGTGAAGTGGGCCCGTCTCCATGAGTTCACAGGAGAAATGAGACTAGAAGAAAGGATGTCTTGACCCACAGGTCCTCCACTTCTTGAGAAACAGGTGAGAAGGAAGGTGGGGGCAATTATATATTTGCAGCCTTGCTGGGGTACAGCATCAAAAGTCTCAACCTGGTTTCTCCATGCCTTGCCTGGCTCCAAAATGGCACAGCGGGGCCCATGTTTATACAGCCACGGTCTCTCTTTCGTTTGCTCTCTCTGCATCCTGGCAACACACACACAAAAACACGTGCACTGAGCTCTGGGGCATTGGCAGCCTCTCCCTCCCTTAGGCCTTTGGCAGCAGGCAAGTGACCCCACTCCCTCCTCAGCCACAGCCACCCCCTCTTTCCGCTTGCAAAAACGCCCAGGTCTCCTCTGGGTCCTCCCTTGCTTCCCGTTAGTGAGGGTGCCTCGCCATTAGTATGCACAACTGATTTCCACGGCTAATTTTATTGCTGTTTGTCCCTGATAAGCAGATGTGGTATACAAGCATGTGCCGGCTTTCTTGGCAACTAGTAATTTGGAGTTTTACTAGACATTATATTGTGCTCCGCAAAGTCATTGACTCCCTTGGGCTGATGGAAAATGGTTCTTAAATCATGGTCAAATAGCATACAGGCACCCCATTCTTTCACAGGAAAAAGCGGGGAAAAGGTTAAGAATCACACGCTGTTGTTGTTGCTTTTTAATAGCCGGTGACATCAGAATCGCTTATCCCTAGCAGGGGGCCTGGCTTCCCCCAAGGCAGGAGACTGGGGTGATCATTCATTTGACTTCGGTTGCCTTCTCGCCTCCTTCAGGTGGATCTAGGCTAACAGTGATTATGGGTCTCATTTCTGGGTGCCCTTTAGCGCTGTGCTCCAGCTGTGACTTCTTCCCTCCCCAAACAGAGAATGTGTCAGGAATGCAAGAGGCAATAAGATGGATCGCTTTGCTCCGTAGGGGAATTAAGCTGCCACTGAGGCTCAGGGGAACTCTTCCTCTTCACCTCCTGGGGACAAGTGTGCTGAGGAGGACTCCTTGCTCCTTCCAACTGCTTTGCATGCAAACTGGTGGTTTGAAAAGCAGTGCCATCCCTGTGACTTTCTCGGGTTGGTGTGGACAACCCTGGTGAATTCTCGGGCACCCCACTTTTTCAGCTACTTTCAAAATATCCCAGCAGGAGGAAGAGAAAGAGGAGGAGAAGGAGAAACATTCCTTTCCCGGTTGGTTTGGGCAAAAGCAAACTACTGCAGCCTCTCTGAGCTTGTCTGCTCTTTTTCATTTATCTTGAACACACTTCGATGCTTCTTGGCCACAGGTGTCCTGGTTTTTAACTGTGAAATGTTGAGGGATGTGCCTTCTTAGCAGATTGGAAGCTTTTGTGCTGATGTTCTTTGAGTGAATAAGGTACTGTTAACTTCTCTGTGCGTTCTTCGGAGTTTGGGTTGTCTGGTGCATGATGCTGTGTCAGTACGGAGGGTTTCAGTCCAGACTTTAAAGGAGGTATCCAAGCTGCTGGACCTATTTGGGGGATAGGATTCCACCAGCAAGACATGAGCCAACAATGTGATTCAGTGGGCAAAAAAGACAATGAGATTCTGGGGCACATCAACAGGAGTCTGGCATCCAGATCAAGGGAAGCAACAGGTCCCACTCTGTTCTACTCTGGTCAGCCCCCAGGGCTGTGTCCGGTTCTGGGCACCTCAGGTCAAGAAGGATACTGGCAAGCTGGAATGCGCCCAGAGACAGGCAACCAAGATGATCAAAGGTCTGGAAGAATGACTGAGGGATCTGGGTAGGTTTACCTTGGAGAAGAGAACACTGACAGGTAACATGACAGCTATATCGGAAGGGGTATCACATAGAAGGTGGACTCATCTTGTTTTATGACTAAAACCCAAACCAGAACCACTGCCCAATGAGATGGAAGACACTAGCCACCACTGCCCTTGGCCTGAGGGGGACACAGAAAGTGACTGAGTCAGACCCTAAGCTGAGTCAGACCATTGGTCCATCCAGTTTCAAGCTGAGTATCAACACCACCACTCATCAACACCACCCAGAGAGGGAGAGAGAAGAAGAAGTGGAGGCCCTGCTTGAAATAACCGACCAAACTCTGTCCCTCCATCCGGCTCCTGGCTGATACTCTGAAGGGACTCCCTTTGTTTAGCTATTTCTCATCTAGAATGGCAGTTAATAGAGCCAGTGTGGTCATGTTTTGAGAGCTGGACTTAGGTTCAGTTCAAATTCCCACCTAATCATGGAAACCCATGGGGAGACCTTAGCCAACTCACACTCTCTCAACCTCAGAAGAAGGCCATGGTGGCAAAGCTCCTCTGAAGAAACCCGGCCAAGAAAGCCCAAGCATAGGATTGGCTTTAGCTGGGATCAACTTCAAGGAACAACAAGGGAGCCAGCATGCTTGGGTGTTTTGCATGCTGGATTAGGACTCTGGGAGACCAGGGTTTGCCCCGCTGGGGAGACTTACAGGGTGATGTTGGGCAAATCACCCTCTCAGTCTTAGAGGAGGGCAACAGCAAACCCCCTCTGAACAGATCTTGGAAAGAAAAGCCTTGGACAGAAAGCCGGCATGGTGGAGTGGCTGGAGGGTTGGGGGAAGATTCTGGAGGAAGGAAACGGTGGCAATGGATGTTTCCTCGAACACCTTAAGATATGGTTGCCATGAGCTGGAGCTGACTTGAAGGCACATAAAAGCAGACAGCAGTGTGGTGTAGTGGTCTGAGTGTGGAACCAACAACAATAACAGGTGTGAAGTGATGCATTGGTGGGCAGTTTGTTTTCAGACTTCACATAGACACTGGTGGGAATCTGAGTTGGCAGTGACTGACCGAGAAAGGGAACTTGGGGTTGGGACAGAAAGGTCAATGAACATGTCACCCTTTTGTGCAGCCTAGATGCCCTGAAGGTACCAAATCCTGTCTGACCTCAGAAACTAAGCAGGGTCAGTTCTGGTTAGTGCTTGGATGGGAGACCACCAATAAATCCCAGGTGCTGTGGGCTACGTTTCAGAGGAAGGCATGACCAAATCATCTCTAAGTACAGTCATCCCTCCACATTTGCTAGGGTTAGGGGCACAGGAACCCCATGAAAGTGGAAAAAACGTGAATAACTCTAGGTCCTCCCAACCCATACTTAACACACCAAAAAGTATGATCACCATATTCATCCCACTGTGGATTCCCTTGAAGCGTGAGGGTTCCTTCACAGGGCAGAATTGGGTGGCTGGTGGGGCCACCTCCCCTGCTGCCCCACACCATTTTTAAGAAGGACTTACGAGCCTCTTTCACAGTTTCTCAGTCTCACGAGGCTTGCCGTCCCTCTTAAAAATTGCACAGGGAGACAGCAGAGCTGACAGCAAATAATCTGTGAATAATCAAATCTGCAAAAGTGAAACCCACAACTGAGGAGGGCTGACTGTATTCCTTGCCTAAGATAAACCTATTTAGGGCAGGCCTAAGTACCCCAAGGGCACCATTTCCTGTCTGATCTTGGAAGCTAAGCTGCATCAGTACTGGTTAGTACTTGGATGGTAGACCACCAAGGAATAACAGGTGCTGTAGGCTACATTTCAGAGGAAGGAACTGGTAAAACCACCTCTGAGTATTCCTTTCCCAAGAAAACCCTACGAAATTCATGGAGTCACCAAAAGTCAACAGATGATTTGAAAATGCATACACATACAATGTGAAGCTAGTGTGAAAAAGACAAATTCATGTGATAAAAGATAGTGAACATGAAACGAGTATCCTACAGGCCTTGTGCAAATCCATGGGGTGACCACAACTGGAGCACTGTGTGTGGCTCTGGTCACCAGTCCCCAAAAACGCCATTCCTGCCCCCACCATGGTTTAAATGTGTGTTCTCTGCAGAGGCCTGGATGCCAACCTGGACTGCATCTGGAGAAGAGGGTTTGTATCCATGAAGCTCACGCAAAATTAAAAATCCATTAGTCTTAAAGGTGCTGCCGCATTCCTTTCCCCACTTCCCCCTCTCTCCTTTCTTTGTTTTCTTAAAAGAGATGTTCTATATCATCATCATCCTCGTTTATCGCAGTTCACAAATCATAAGGTACATCACTATCATTAAAATACATTTACATTTAAAATACATTAGCATCCTTAAAACATGTTTATTTATTTAAAATACATTAAGAAGCAAATTGCAATACTTAATAACAACAGGGAATTCCATTAATACATATTTCTTAGAGATCTAAAAATATATATATCATCTGAGAGTAAGTTAAATTCAGACCATTAAAATTGTGTGAATTGTGTTTATCATATTCATCATAGTCATTCATCTGTAATTAAGTCACCATCACTTCATATGAAAGGGGCCCTGGGTTACTGCAACATTTGTAGAATTGTTTTACTGGAGTTAGCAGCCGATACAAAGAATTTTGCTGCTTCTTCAGTTACCCTTTTATCAGAGTATACTATATCTGTAAAAGGTGTGGAGGAGATCAACCAAAGTGGTCGAGAGACTGGAGCAACTGCCCTGAGAGAAAAGTTACAGTGTTTGGGGCCACTTAGCCCAGAAAAAAGCTAGTCACCCCCAATACCCCCAGTGCCCCCAGAACTCCCCAGTACCCCCTGTACCAGCGCTGCGAGTTCCAAGAGCTCCCACAAAGTGACTCAGTGCATTCTGGGCAAATTGTTAGCAGTTGTACACCCCCACACATTGCTTTGGTCTAATTGGCAGATATGTTTGATTGACATAAAACATAAATTATACACACTTATGGCTGAAAGGCCATGTGGAGAAAGGAGGAGGAGTAGCCTTATATGTCAAGGATGTTTTCACCTGTGAAGAGATCCGTGACTTAAACCCAGAAAGCCAGGTCGAGAGCATCTGGGTAAGAATTAAGGGAGCGAGAAGCAATAGGGATGTTCTGGTGGGGGTTTACTACAGACCTCCAACCCAGACTGAGGACCTTGATGATGCCTTCCTCAACCAAGTGACCGCACATTCAAAAAGGAGAGATACAGTAATAATAGGAGATTTCGATTACCCGGATATCTGTTGGCAGTCAAACTCTGCCAAGACAGCAAGGTCCACAAAGTTTCTTGCTTGTCTTGCAGACAATTTCATGGTCCAGAAGGTGGAAGAGGCCACAAGGGGATCAAATATTCTAGATCTGATCCTGACCAACAGGGATGACCTTGTTAATGAGGTAGAAGTGGTTGGATCTTTAGGGGGGAGTGACCATGCCCTACTGGAATTTGGCATTCAGTGGGAAGGAGAAGATACGTGTAGCCAGACACTCATCTTAGATTTTAAAAAAGCAGACTTCTGTAAACTTAGGGAGCTGCTGGCTGAAATTCCGTGGTCAAGAATAGTGAAAGAGAAAGGAGTTCAGGAGGCATGGGAGTTCCTTAAAAGGGAGATACTGAAGGCACAGTCTAAAACTGTGCCAATAAGGGAGAAAAATGGAAGGCATCTGAAGAAACCAGAATGGTTGACTAAAGGACTCTCAGCTGAGCTAAGCGTTAAGAGAAACGTGGACAGGAAATGGAAGAAGGGGAAAACCACCAAAGAAGAATTTAAGCAAGTAGCCAGGAGATGTAGGGAGGAGGTCAGAAAGGCTAAAGCACAGAACGAACTTAGGCTGGCCAGAGACATCAAAAACAATAAAAAGGGCTTCTTTAAATATGTCCGTAGCAAAAGGAAAAAGAAGGAGGCGATAGGGTCGCTGCGCAGAGAAGATGGCGAATTACTAACAGGAGGAAGAGAAAAGGCAGAACTACTTAACACCTTCTTTGCCTCAGTTTTTTCCCAGAAGGATACAAGCACTCAACCTGGCGGTTGGGGAGCAGGTGAGGAAGCAGGGGAAATGCGGCACATAATAGGTAGAGAGGTGGTACAGGAACACCTGGCCACACTGGATGAATTCACGTCTCCAGGGCCAGATGAATTGCATCCTAGGATATTAAAAGAACTGGCAGAGGTCATTTCGGAACCGCTTGCTATAATCTTTGAGAAATCTTGGAGGACAGGAGAAGTTCCAGCAGACGGGAAGAGGGCAAATGTTGTCCCCATCTTCAAAGAAGGGAAAAAAAGAGGACCCAAATAATTATCGCCCGGTCAGCCTGACATCACTACCCGGAAAGATCCTGGAACAGATCATTAAGCAGTCAGTTTCTAATCACTTAGAAAGCAACGCGGTAATCGCGAGAAGTCAACATGGATTTCTCAAAAATAAGTCATGCCAGACTAATCTTATCTCTTTTTATGATAGAGTTACTAGCTTGATAGATGAAGGGAATGCTGTGGATGTAGCATATCTTGATTTCAGTAAGGCCTTTGACAAAGTTCCCCGTGACATTCTTGCAAAGAAGCTAGTAAAATGCGGGCTGGACAGGGCTACTGTCAGGTGGATCTGTAACTGGTTGACCGACCGTCCCCAAAGGGTGCTCACCAATGGCTGCTTTTCATCCTGGAGAGAAGTGACCAGCGGGGTGCCACAGGATTCTGTCCTGGGCCCAGTGCTGTTCAATATTTTCATCAATGACTTGGATGAAGGAATAGAGGGCATGCTCATCAAATTTGCAGATGACACCAAATTGGGAGGGGCTGCTAATACGCCAGAGGACAGGATCAACATTCAAAATGACCTGGACAGATTGGAGGGCTGGGCCAAAGCTAACAAAATGAAATTCAACAGAGAGAAGTGTAAGGTCCTACACTTAGGTAGAAAAAATGGAACAAAGAAATATAGGATGGGAGACACGTGGCTGGATAGCAGTATGTGTGAAAGGGATCTAGGAGTCTTAATAGACCACAAGTTGAACATGAGTCAGCAGTGTGATGCGGCAGCCAAGAAAGCCAATGCAATTCTCAGCTGCATCAATAGGACTATGGTGTCTAGATCAAGGGAGGTACTGGTACCACTCTATTCTGCTTTGGTTAGACCTCATCTTGAATCCTGTGTCCAGTTCTGGGCATCCCAATTCAAGAAGGACACGGTCAAACTGGAGCAGGTCCAGAGGAGGGCAACCAAAATGGTGAGGGACGTGGAAGCCAAGCCCTATGAGGATAGACTTAGAGAGCTGGGTATGGTCAGTCTGCAGAAGAGAAGGTTAAGAGGGGACATGATAGCCATGTTTAAATATTTGAAGGGATGCCATGTAGAGGAAGGAGAGGGCTTGTTTTCTGCTGCTCCAGAGACCAGGACAAGGAGCAATGGATTCAAGCTGCAGGAAAGGAGATTCCACCTGAACCTCAGGAAGAACTTCCTGACAGTCAGGGCTGTCTGGCAGAGGAATATGCTGCCTCGGAGTGTGGTGAGGTCTCCTTCCTTGGAGGTTTTTAAGCAGAGGCTGGATGGCCATCTGTCCAAGGGAGTGCTTTGAGGGTATTCCTGCATGGCAGGGGTTGCACTGGATGACCCCTGTGGTCTCTTCCAACTCTACATTTCTATGATTCTATGATTCTATGGAGAAGGAACAGTGGCTGGAAAGCAGGTTAAAGGTTACCTCAGCATAGCCAGGTCATAAGTTCATTATGGATTAGTTGGAATGCCTGACTTAGACCCTTTTCTCACAGCATTTTCCACGTGAACGGGCCCCTGGAGCATCGTGTGATTGTGAGAAGTGATCTGCACGATGCACTCACAATTGCACGACACTCCAGGGGCCAGCAGGTGCCGATTGTGCACCTTTTCATTTTCGGCTAGAAGCTGAAAATGGTGCTTGATCACGCATTGCTTCTGGGCCCTGCAAGCACTTACCTGGCATGCGGAGCCTCCGGAGCCACGCCAGTCACGTTTCCTGCCCCAGCGCAGCCTGGGAAGGTCCCAGGCTGCACTGCAGAAGGAAGAGGCAGGGCTCTTTTGTGAGCAGGCAGCTTGTGTGGAGCCAAAGGACCCCAGATGCGAGAGCCTCTTACCAGAGGCTGCTCGCGCAATCTCCCCATCCCAGCGCTGGAAGAAGGTAAGGTGCGGAAAGGGCCTGAATGGCTGTAAGCTAATCTTCTTAACTGCCCAACCTCAGAAAACAATAGTGAAGCCAGATGCAGCAGGCAAGCACCCCTACTGTGTGCATTTCCTACCAAAACCTTCCCCAGTCACCTTACACGACTGAGACAGTGAGACAATCAGTCCATTCCAGACCTCTTTTGTTTACTATGTCAGGGAGGGAAATAGAGTATAAAAATTCCCAGTTTTGAGCAACTACTTTGCAGTTCACCAGTTGCTGAGTGTCTCTCTGCCAGTTTGCTTCCCAGCTATGTACTGCCCTTAGACACACAACTCTGAGCCACTCCACTGCTTCTTCACTACTCTTTCGGGTTGGTAACTATTACTAAAAAATCTCAGCCTTGCTACCCATAATTTCTTCTCCCTTAGGTCTTGTGGGAACGTGTGACTGTTTGTATCTTGTGTGCATATGTGAGTGAATTCCCCTCAATTAAACACATTTCAGTTTACCTTTGAATCTTTGGCTAGTTCTTTCCTGTGAGGACCCCGTAAATATAGGTGGAAAGATCTTGTTAAGTTATCCCCCTCTCGCAGGCCTCCTAATTTTGATGTAATTAATTCCCCTCTGTCACGTGGAGGTACTGGCATCACGGGTGGACCCCTGAGTCACCCATGTTTTGGGGTAACAAAATGCAGAGTTGTTTCTGCTCATCACAGTCCATCTCAATAGCATCCTCCGAGACCCTCCTTTCAGAGTCAGACCCAAAGTATGTCCCATTTCCAGTGGTGTACAAACAGGCGGTCCCTGAACAACTCAGAAGCAAACCATTCCTGACATTGATCTGCCTCTCAGCCCCCAGAATTCTGATCAAGGAGCTTCTGTTTACCTTTGACAGCTAATGCTCTTGGTTAGCGTGCCAATTTGGAGCTCAGAATTCATTACGCAAATTAACTCTGTCTAATAATTTACTTTGGCAGAAATTTGAAGGCTTTTTTTCCAGTTTACTTAAAATGGTTGCCTTTGGGGAAGGCTTTCTGCTCCATTTAGGCTGATGAGCCGACCAGCCAGCCAGCCTGCCTGCCTGCCTGCCTGCCACAGAGTCCTGGTCCAGTGGGGAGAATGCTGGTGTTACCCACTCTATTCCTACAGGCCACCAAATTGGTTTTGAGCTTGAGAACCCTGCAGCCGTCAGGCCCAGGTTCTCTGAAGGACCAGATTCTCCCTTGTGAGCCTGCTGGTATGTTGAGATCTTCAGCAGAGACCCATCTCTCTGTCCAGCCACCCTCACAGATACATGTGGTGGGAGCATGGAAGACAGGGCCTGGTCAGTGGCTGCTCCCTAGGTCTGGACCTCCCTTTCTAGAAGGATCCCTCCATGGTGTCCTTTCAGTGGCAAGTGAAGACCTTTTGTGTTTTGATTGTTGTTGTTTTGTATCTTCGAGTTGTTTCAGACTTATGGTGACCCTAAGGTGAGCCTATCATGGGGTTTTCTGGGCTGAGACTGTGCGACGTTCCCAAGGCCACCTACTGGGTTTCCATGGCTGAATGGCAAACCAAACCCTGGTCTCCAGAGTCATAGTCCGATGGTCAGACGACTACACTACTCTGGCTCCCGTAGGCATTGAGAAATGGCTATTTCTGGGAAATGCACTGTCTATATCCCTAGGTTTTTAATGGACTGGTTTGTTTTTAAAATTGCTCTTTATCCTGTTGAAAATTTAATTATATTTATATTAATTATATTGTGCATGCACTCCACCGCACATAGATTGAATGCACATTATGCATGGTTGCACATGCGTGCACATTTTGATTGCACAGTGATTGCTGAACATCACAATTCATTGACAACACAGCATTGCATAGTTGCTATGTAACTCTGTGTGTGAAAAGTTATGTTCTGTCTCCTTGACCAAGAGGGTTTCAGCCAAGGAGTCTAGCCCAACTCTCCCCCTCTGTTTCCATGCAGTCCATGCCCTGTACAGGCCCTGCCCTCCAGTCTCACCCTCCAGCTCCTGCAAAGACTGTGTGTGCATGCTTTTGTAGAAGCAGGTGAAATCCCAGTTTACCAGGAGCAACATGTTGAAGGAGGTTCTTTGAGCCAAGAGGTGCTTGTGGAGTTCTTGAGTACATTGGAGAGCCTGGGAACATCAATGTTAATAACATTTTTTAATTGCAATCACTTCTGGAAAAGGATTTGTAGGAAAGAGCAGCCGTGGCAGCTCTGAGTGGAGGGAGAGGTAGAGCACTGAAATGAAACTTACCCTCTGCAGCGACTGCAGAATACAAAGTGCTCTTGCGCAGCACTTTGAACTGCAGCTCTCAGTGATCAAAAGGAAGAGGGGAGGAGGAGGAAGAGGTGGAAGAAAGGAGGAAGAAGAGGAAGAAGAAGAAGAGGAGGAGGAGGAGGAGGAGGAGGAGGAGGAGGAGGAGGAGGAGGAGGAGGAGAACTGTTATTGAAGGCCAGGTGGAAGAAGAAGCCATCTACGTGCTGCCCAGATGAACACCTGCAGCAAAGTCCCTGTTCAAGGGTGGGGGAGATGGCTTTAAGCCACATAGAGGAAACTGGCAGCCAAATATTTTAAGCCACAGATGCCTCATAGATGTGGGATGTTCTCCTATTCACAAGTTGGGAAGTCCCTTTTAAAACTGGTAAATATCACGGCAGGGCCTAAACACCCCAAAGGCAGTTTGATCTTGGAAACTAAGGAGGTCAGCCCTGGTGGGTACATGGATGGCAGACCACCAATGAATGGCCAGTGCTGTCAACTATATTTCAAAGGAACGGACTGGCAAAACCACTTCTGAGTATTTCTTGCATGAGAAAACTCTGTGAAATCCATGGGGTCACCATAAGTTGATAGGTGACTTAAAAAATTGTTGCCCCATTGGTAAACCCTGTCCCGGGGTCTACAACTTTGATATAAAATATAATCTAATACACCAGAGAGGTCACCCGGATGAGCACGTAGGCAGCAACAGTCGTACGATCGGAAAACCAGGTCAGGCCAGTAAACTCCCCCATCACGTAGCCACAGGAGACCTCAATCTGTGCCAACCCATAGTGGACAAAAGGTCCTCAGCCTTTGAGGAGCCGACTTGAAGGGATTAAGGTGCTTTCCCACAAGTTGGGCACTGGTAGCAATAAAATCTTATCAGGCAAGGACAATCTACATAAACTCACACTGTAACCCAAAGTGGTGGAAGATTCTGAAACTTTGGTAACACCTTGTTATCTTCTAAATCAAAGAAGGTGGCGGTGTGGAGTTGTTTTTCCATTGCCGCTCTCTTTTGTTCTCCCCGGGAGAGGATTTACCCTCAAGGTACATTTTCCCTACAAATAGTCCCTGTTTTTGACTGGTTCTTTGCATAACTCCCGGTCATACCGACAGACCTTTCCTCCCGGCAGCCGAGTAATCTCCTTAGCGTCCTCTTGCTGAGCTTTACTTCTTTTGCTGCTTTCTTGGACCAAGGACTTCAGGAAAAGGTGCAATATCACCCAAACTACGAATCCTCTGAGAGTCCCTCCATCTAATTTCCACTCTTTGCCTTTCTATAGGGCTTGAATGCATGTGTGAGTGAATGCGTTGATGCGTGAGACTTCTGTTCAATAAGGTCAATTATTGGATCTTGTTGTATGGTTTTTGGCTTGGCCTGACCCCATAAAAATTGGGTAAAAGATTTCGCTAGGTTACCCTGCCTGTCGTATTGCTATCATTTGTGCTCTGTTGAGTTTACCTTCCCCATGAAGAGGAGCACACTAAGGTGTCCCTCTGGGACCCCCAAAATTTCAGGGTAACAAGTGCACACATGCACATGCATGCACAGACTGTCAGGTTGCTAAGCGAAGCTTCCTCCATGAAAATACTAACTACTGAATGTATACTCTTTGCTCACTGCAACTTTGTATTTAACATTAAAAAAGGGGTTATTTTGCTGAAATGCCATGTGCTGGATAACCTCGACTCAAAAAAAGTCACTCTGAGGTTGACAGAAGCTTATTGTTTATGGATAGCACGAGCAACACAGCACACTTCCACAGAAGTTGCCAAAACAGGAGGTTACACACAGCATACAACTTATACAGGTAATCAATGCATGTTTAAGCATGCAAATCATTCATTGATCAAAGCCATAAATCCCTTCGTGTGTCTTTCCCCGCCTTTTCTTTCCCAGACTTGTACTTGCCACAGCCCTATATGCCCTTGGCGAAGGGGACCCCTCACGTTTCTCCCTCGTTATCTCCAAACGGCTCTGTTCTCAAAACATCTTCACTTTTGGTTTCTCCCAGTCTTCCCTAACCTGAAATACACCATAGTGACAGGAGGCCTTCGAATTACAATGAAGCAGCAATTAGCAGTCCTTGAGCCTGGACACAAAATAATCCCCTTTTCAGTGGTATACACAAAGTGGCAGTTAGGAAAGAATACACATTCAACAGGTTAGTATTTCCATGGTGGGAAGCTTAGTTCAGTGACCACACACACACACACACACACACACACACACACACAAATATACAATGCCAGGAGTCCTGTTCTTGTCCCACATTAACATTAGTGCTCTTATGGAGGTGGGTGGACATTTTTGTCTGTGGTGGGACACCCTCAGAAACTTGGAGGTTGCAGAAACAGAGTTGCCCATGCAGGGCCACTGGATCCCCACTGTATATTTGGCTGTGTATTAAGTGTCACATTTCACACATTGATGGTGCACTACTACTGCTACTGCTAAACTAACATAATGGTGTTTTGGCTCAGTTGTGCAACGTTCTATTCAACCCAAGGGCTGTGTAGCACAATTCATGTGTAATTCCACATGCAGAGACTTACGCTAGACAAACTTCTTGTAGGATCCCGGGCACTGACGCTACTTATATAGCAAGCTGCTTTGCACCTCATAATGGGGACCAACCAACCAACCAACCAACCAACCAACCTTCGCCCTGTGAGCCACCTTCCCCTGCCTCACAGAATTGATCGTTGCTGTTGAAAGCTAGAGCTTTGGGAACGTGGCTCTTTTGGGACTCCAACTCCCATTGGCCTACTTGGATGGGGGATTCTGGGAATCATAGTCCAACAAGTGCAGCCAGGGTCCCACATCATGCTTGTGTCATATAATAACATGGTGGTTGTGCCACACCACCATTGTCCTGCTGAAATATCTGACCACAGTCCTACAGAATCAAGAGGCACACTGGAGGCAATGACAAATAGATATGCATCATCCAAGAATGCACAACTCCCAGTGCAATAGCTCCACTTCTGCAACAGTGAACTGAATAATGCCTTGGCCTTCAAACTACAACTGCATGCATGAGGGAACTTGGTTGTTGTTGTTGTATGACTTCAAGTTGTTTCTGACTTCTGGGAACCCTAAGGCAAACTTACTGACGGGTTTTCTGGGACCATTTCTGCATTAGGCTGTTATAGAATATTATTCCGCTTTCAACATCCTATGGAATCCTGGGGTTTGCAGTTTAGGGAGGGGCCTTTGAGGATGGCCTTTGAGGCCCCTCTCTAAAACCCAAATCCCCAGGATTCCACAGGCGGTTGACAGTGGAATAATAGCACTGGAACAACGTAGGGTGGAAATGGCCTATGCGATGTGCCCAAAGTCACCCAGTGGGTTTCCAGGGCCGAGCAGGGAACTGAATCCTGGTGTCCAGCATCATAGTTCAACACTCAAACCGCTATCCCACACTGACTCTCACGAGGGAGCTTATGTGTGCATAAAACACCAGCAGGATACCAGCCTAATGATTTGCCCAACGGTCATGTTACTCAGAGAACTACCCGCAAAGTCAACGACATCTCAGACTGTTATTAAACATTTATTTGGTCCAAGCTGTGCTTGCGTGCTATGCAGATCTCAGAAGAAGCCGGACGCTTTTATGACATTGTTTTTCCTTTGCTTTGTTATTAAAAGCAAACACGGTCCAGTAATAGTTACTGTTTGCTTAAATATGTATTGTTTTGTTAAGTGTATTATTCCACGGAAAGCATTTTGGCAGAAATGCCTTCTGCTGAAAAGCCCTTGAAATATAATGGCAGCATTGCAGGCATACCCTCTTGGGTTGTGTTGGAAAGTTATAAAGTGTGCACATGTGTATCATAAGTGGTGGGAGGAGGAAGAGAGAAAGCCTCTGCAGTGCTCTAGAAATGTGGAGTTTATTAGATTCAGTGCCTTTCAAGAGGCGGCTCTCCATCCACCCAGGAGCCAGGAAAGGAAAACATCTCTCTTCTGTATTCCTGGTCTCTGATGTTCTCTGTGGTGAAATAATGCACTGGAAAAGAGTTGGGCATCCTCAGCAGCACACTTCCTGGGCACCCAGAGCAGGCATAGATGATTCTGCCAAGTCTGTGTTTCCACAGACTTTCCCCCTTCCTCATTTTAAGGACAATTCCATGCTGCTGTGCTGTGGAAAGGGATCTAGGAGTCTTGGTGGACCACAAGCTGAACATGAGTCAGCAGTGTGATGTGGCAGCCAAAGAAAGCCAATGCAATTCTCAGTTGCATCAAAAGGAGCATGATGTCTAGATTGAGGGAGGTAACGGTACTGCTCTATTCTACATTGGTTAGGCCTCATTTGGAATACTGTGTCCAGTTCTGGACACTTCAATTCAAGAAAGAGATCAACAAGCTGGAGCGTGTCCAGAGAAGGGTGACCAAAATGGTAAAGGGTCTGGAAACCATGAAGCCCTATGAGGAGGGGCTTTGGGAGCTGGGTATATTTAGTCTGCAGAAGAGAAGGTGAAGAGGGGACATGATAGCTATGTTCAAATATTTGAAGGGATGCCATGCTGAAGGTGGAGCAAGCTTGTTTTCTGCTACTCCAGAGACTAGGACAAGGAGCAATGCATTCAAACTACAGGAAAAGAGAATCCACCGAACCTCAGAAATAACTTTCTGATGGTCAGAACTGTTAGGCAGTGGAATGTGCTGCCTCCATGGAGTGTGGTGGAGTCTCCTTCTTTGGAAATTTGTAAACAGAAGCTGGATGGCCATCTGTTGAGAGTGCTTTGACGTGGGTTCCTGCACGGCAGGGGGTTGGACTGGATGGCCCCTGTGGTCTCTTCCAACTCTACGATTCTATGATTTTCCTTGTAAAAGGAAAAAAGTCAATTTTCTAGACAACTCAGTAAGATCCTGTCTCTGAGGCTATGCTGTGTAACTTTGTGGTGGTGGAGTTACATCGCTGACATGGTACGCAAGTACTCTAGTGAGCTGTGATGATGTGCAATGGGGCGCCATGCAAGATGTTCCATTGTGCTTTACTGGCTTCCATTGTGCAATGTGTCCTAAAGCACAACATGTTCTGATGGACAATGTGCCCCATGGTGCTTTCTTTGTGCAATGATCTCAAAGGCACAGCTACATCTCCAAAGAATTTTGGAGAAAATACATGGCATAATACAGAAGATTTTGAAGGTTAGTATGCAGTTGACACCTGAACTGTATTTATTGGGATTTTGGAATGACCAAATGGAGCTGAAATATGGAAGATCATTACCATATATGACCAACACAGCATGATCAATGTATGCACAGAAATGGAAAAATACCACAATGCCAATGAACAAAGCCTGGAAGTTGAAATTGACTGACTTAGCTGAAATGGACAGACTACCAACATTGATTAGAGAAAAATCATTTATGGTCATTTTTTTGAATGATCAGGAACTTTTCATTGTCTTTTGGCAGAAAAGTGAGAATAACATGTTAACTGAAGGTTTCGATAATTAATAGCTTTGGTTAAATTGAAGAAATGCATGAATAGCATATAGCTGGAGAAGTTATCTTATATAGTAAAATGTGTAACCATTGTTAGGAAAGTTGCAAATCAATATTAATTGTTCCTTTTTTCCCTCTGTTCTTTGCTCCTTTTCTGTTTTCTTTTCATTGTTTTCCTATTTGTTTTTATTGGAAAGCTTCCAATAAAAACTTTTTTTTAAAAAAGGTGTAGCTACATCTTTGCTCCCCACTTGAGAACAAGAGAACATATTTAAATATTTGGAGGGATGTCACATGGAGGATGGAGCAAGTCTGTTTTCTGCTCTTCCAGCAGAGACGAGGACACTATTGACTAACAGGTTCAAACTACAGGAAAACATATTCCAACTAAACATTAGGAGGAACCTCCTGATGGTAAGGGCATTTTGAAAGTGGAATCCACTGCTGCCTCCGTGGAGCGTGATGGAGTCTTCTCCTTCTCTGGAGGTTTTCCAACAGAGGCTGGATGTGCTGTTGGGAGTGCTTTGGTTGTATCTTCTCGAATGGCGGAATGAACTTGGACTGGAGGGCCCCGGGGGGGGGTCTCTTCCAATTCTAGGATTCTAGGATTGTTTCTCTTCCTCCCGCTTTCTCTTTCTGTCCGTGGTTTACTTCTGAGGATTTTGCTGCAAATTGAGCCCAAGGTGCAAAAGTAGTTTGCATTGAATTAACTTGGAGCCTTCCCTTCCCTGTAGACTCACGCAAAACAAACTGCTGCAGCTTCTCCTAGCTGGTGTGTTTTTCCTCGTTCATTGTCATCGTGATCACAGGCTGATGTTGCTTGGCCACGTGGCTCCTGGTTTTTACCTGCCGGATGTTAGAGGGCACGCAATGTAAGATGCCATCACGAAGACCAGGAACGGCCAGGATGAGGCCCCTCTTCGGTCTCTACACCCAGCACGATTTACACTCTCCTGTCCTCTGGGGGGCACACACACATTGCTGGCGCAGCTCAACCTAAAAACAGGGAAGCTGCTTCTGCGCTGTTTAATTTCTGCAAGGAAGGGAGGCCATCATGGGTTTTCCAAGGTATTCTTGGAGAAATAATAATCAGGCTGTGGTGGAGGACATCACCCAGGGGAGAGAAGAACCAAAGCCTTGTGCTGTCCACCCCTGGATGCCCCCTCTGGGCCTCCAAAACCTGGTGCATGAGCAGATTTTCATGTATTGATTTGAACTAATCAGCCGAAATCTTGGGCTGTGATTCTCTTTCAGGAAAAAAAAAAATCCCTGACAAAACGCCTGCTGCTGAAGTGACCTCCTTGTGTGACATTGAGCAGGGAGACGTGGCGTTCCTGCACAGTGGCTGTGAATAATGCATTTCCCTTATGAAATCAGAAGGAAGGAGTTCTGGGAAAGTCTGACACATGTCGTCATATTCTCGTTTTGCTTTTCCTCTGCTTTCTGCTGCTCACTCAGAAGATGCACACCATGTAGCTTCCCTCTCTCTTGGAGGAAATCCTTCCGGAATTTGCTAGGCAGAGGTTGAGACTGAGCTCCAGAATGCACCGGGGCCAACCAATCCTTCTGCAAGATGCTTGTGATCCAGACTGGCCCCTGAGATGGCCAATCCAACCCAATATTCACCAAGAACAAATGCAATACCACCAAGCCTGCAATCCTCTGCAACTTTGGGTTGGGTTCCCTTGGAGTGTCAAGGCTGGATGACAAAAGGTTCGTAGAATTGTAGAATCACTGAGCTTGGAGAAACCACAAGGGCCATCCTGTCCTACCCCCTGCCATGCACCATTCAGCTGGTGTAATTGCTCCAGCCCCCCCCAAGGACCAGGGACCCCCAGGGCTGGAGGGGAAAAGGGGTCCCTTGCTCCATCTCCTTGCCTAGTGGCTTCCCCAGGCTCCTGTTCCATCATGTGCTAGAGATTTATGTCATTCCTACAGAAGTGGAAATAATGCTAAATTGTGTCACCAGGCATACAATTTATCTTAGGAAGGTGATTGGTTAAAGAGGTTTAGGGGAAGATTCAGAAACAGTGGGAGCAAAAAAACCCCTTGGGTCCAAATTGATTTCAAATGGTTTTCAACTGCTTTAACTGACTCTAAACTACCTTGTTGTATTTTCTCCTGTTGTTTAATATGCTTTCTATTTTCTTTTTTTTTACTGTTTTAAATTGATTTAAGTCAGTTAAATTACAGTGCTACCCTGAGTTCTCATGAAATGTGTGTGTGTGGAAGTTGGTGGGGGGGGGGATATGAACATTTTAATTAATTGAATAAACATCCTGCCAGTATTCATCACCATTGAGCCATCATGGGTATGATTGTTGGAAGTTGTATCTCAGCCGTGTTGTGGGGAGGAGGTATTTGATTTTCTGCTGAAAAAGGGGAGGAAACCTCTGGTGTAGCAATGCGATTTTTCAGTAGTTTTTTTTTCTTGGAGAAAGCAACAGGTAGTTTTAGCAATGTTCTTCCTGCTGTGGGAAAGCAGTTTTCGAAACCTATTCAAGATTTAGGTCTTATTCTGTGCAAAATTCACATGCAGTTGTTTTGCACAGAAAACAGGATTTTCTGCTCAGGAAGCAGCATTCTTTTGTACAGAAAATAATTGCTGGAATCCTGCCTTACATCTTCATAAGTGGACTTACATCTGCAGAAATTGGAACGGCGGAGTTGCATAAGGTCCACATCCACGAGAGGGCTGTTACATAACCAACTGGCAGAGCTGTCAAGGTGCCTGAGGAGGGGCCGGGCCGGCTTTTCCTTCTCCCAGCCCGGAGACGGCAGCTTCCCTCTCCTGCCTGCTACAGCACCCTGTAAGGTCCTGCTTTGGGGGTCCCCGATATCGGTGTGGTTTGGATGGGCACCAGACCTAATTGGCATCATATGTAACTGGCAACACATTTTATTCGCTCTGATATCAAATCCAAGCCTGAGAGGTGACGGAGAGGTCAAACTGAGCGAGGGAAAGAATTTGACTGTAAATGTGAGAAGGACAGGTCAACTCGAAACTTCCTCCAGGTAAGACTGAGTCGTTTGTCAGGCAAACACACACCATTCCTGGGGATAATAGGCTTAAACAGAAGCTGGAATTTTCCAGGGACTCCAACTGTGAGGAGCCCACCAGGACACCGATTGACAGATATCTAGTCCCTTGTACACCCGGATTCTTTCCTCACAGCACCCACAACAGACAGCTATTACAACACCCATCATGTCTTTGTCAATCCAAGCACTAAGCCCATCAACAGGCGAAAGACCCATTGTCCACAACAGGTTCCCTTTGTCTTGCACCTGGAAACTTTACTGCCACAGGCTGTTTTCAGGGTACAAATACCCCTGATTTGAGGATGCCCAGGGCAGTCTCTTGAAGGTCTACCCGTCACTCTGTCCGTCTGGCTCCTGAATGAGAACTGCCCTTAGGTCCCGCCTAAGCCAAAACACATTTCTGCTTTTCACTACTCTTTGGGACTGGTAACTATAAATCCCCCAAACCCCTCAGCCTCTCTATAATTTTTCCTCCCTTTCTCTTTCAGCTAGCTCTTGTGTGAATGTGTGACTGTGTGTATCTTGTGCGCACGCACGAGTGAATTCCCCTCAATAAAACACATTTGTAGCTTACTTCTGAATCTCTGGCTGGTTCTTTTCCTGCGTGTGCCCGTAAACACTGGCAGAAAAGATCTCGCTAAGTTGCCCCCCTCTCGCAGCCTCCTGATTTTGAGCTAATTAATTCCTCCCTTTTGCAAGGAGGTATTTGGCATTGCAGGGTGGCCCTTGTGGCACCGACATCTTGGGGTAACTCCCGGCTCCCCCTTATACAGCCCTGATTTCCTCTTTAAAACCACCACCTCAGTGTATAGAGGGTAAAGCCTCTCAGTTGTTATTCAGAATGATCTACTGATCTCTGGTAGCGTGTTACTAATGAAAAGTTCTCTACTGAGTCAGAATTTATAAAAAGTATAGCATAATCTTTATTAAAATAACAACCTGGGAAAAGTTATTGGGTGTCATAAGTAATTCCAAGCAATACAGAACTTCAAAAAGTGTTTAAACAGTTTCCTGCAACTCCACTCAATGTACAGGCACAAAACTTTCGTACACACATAGGCCTTTGGGTCCCCTTTTGGCTCAAAGGCTAAATTCCCAAGTCTAGGTCTGACTCAACTCAAAAATGGTTTGGTTTCTCCTCTGTCTCTCTCTAGACCTCTGAGAAGACAACCACGCTTATTCAGACAACCACCCTGGCTGACCGAAGAGCAAAACCTAGGCCCTTTTTGTATACCATTTCTCATGTGAAAGGGCCTCCGGAGCATCGCGCGGTTGCGAGGACCTGTTCCACATGATGTCCTCGCAGTCGCGCAACGCTGCCGGGGCCAGTGGGTGGCAATCACAGAATATACCATGTTCGGCTTCTTGCTGAAAATGATGCGCGATTGTGCGCTGCTCCCGGGCGCCGCACACACTTACCTTGCGTGTGGAGCCTCTGGAGACGTGGCCCTTGCGCTTCCTTCCCCGGCGCAGCCTGGGAAAGTACCTGGCTGCGCTGCGAAAGGAAGGAGCAGAGCCCTCACGCTTCCTGCCGGCCAGCGGGGAGCTGCTGCGGACAAGAAGCAGAGGGGGCACGAGTGGCTCTCGCAAGAGGCTGCTCGCGTGATCCCCGCGAGCCCACGCAGAGACGAGGTAAGGTGCAGAAAGGGCCGTAAAAAAGTCTCTCTCTGGAAATCTCACTGAAGAAAACTCTAAAATCCACGTCACTGTGCCTTTAATATAGAGACCTTCTCCTCCCAAACCTTGGTCCCTCACTGCTGCAACATCTTGCTAGAGCTGTCCTGGCTTTCAGGCTAGCCACACCCTCAGGCTCTGTCACAATGCACAGTACGCTTTGGTGCACAATGCGCATAAGTGCGCAATGCAAACCTGTGCAAGTCACACATCAATGCACAGTAAGAGTGATGTGCTTTGCACATTGACACACATTATCCTGATGCACAGTGTGCGCTCTTGCTAATGTCCTCTTACTCATCTTCACAATTCAGTAAAGGGCCCCTGTTATGTAAGAAGGTAGATTTAAAGTTATAACAGGTCATATAGGCCACCAGCAATCATTTTTCTGTGACTTTTGCATAGGAGAAATCCCCAAGTCCAGCATCTTCTGCAAGGGAAATGATATTTCTGCATAGAAATATTTTTTTTTCCTGTAGCAAATGCTGTTTTGTGTGTGAAACGACTGCATGTGAATTTTGCACTGAATAAATCTTGAATTCCAAGCATTCTTGTCAGTTCAGGATTATTTTTGTCAGGGTTTCTCAAAACTGGAGAAAAAACTGATTTTTGGCAAAGCTTGTTCTCATCCTTAGCCTGAAGTCCAAATTCAGTTTCTTCAGGGCCACATTCCAGGGGTGAGTGGGGCCAAAAGCAAAGGGGCTGAAGGCAAAGGATCAGCTATATTTCAGCATACTGCTTTTAAGTGCCAGAAATGAGGTGTTAGGAGAAGCACTTTGAACTTCTAAAATGCCTGGGTGCGAGGGTGTCCAAAATTTGGGCATGTAATTATGTAACGTATGTGTGTAGGGACAAGGGAGAAGAATTTTCATTCGAGAAGTAGGAATTGTGAACACATGTTGCCAGGTGTCAAAAGGTCTAAATACCAGCCAAAATAAAGGCACAAGTTTTGCACATCACTAACAAGATTTGGCAGAGAAAAAAAAATTGGGACAGGTTTTCCAAAACAGACACTGCCTGAAGTGACAGAGACAGCTGCAGAAGATTATAATTCTTTTCTGCTTCAGAAAAAAGTAATAATAATAACATGTGTTCTTTTTAAAAAATCAACACAAGCCATCCCGTATATATTATTTATCCAAAGGTATAATTTATTTGCAGACAAATAGCATATCTTTCTTCAAAGCTGTCTAAATGCACGTTGGAAATTGGCATCATTTTGAGATGTCTGGGTGGAATCGCCGTTAACACGTGCCATGCTTTAAAGAAATTTGCATGGAGTTTTTTTTAAAATGCATAATAATTAGGAAAGGAGGAGGGAACCTCACTCTGAAATGACACATTAGAGGCATCGGCAAGGCAGCCGTTCAGAGAAGCCGACTGACAGGCCGGCGCTGGTGCTGCTGCTGTCTGGTTGCCAGAGAAGACATCCCTCAAAATCTGCAACAGGCGGCTCCTCCTTTTTCCATTTACATGGTTCGGGTAATAAATCTGTATTGATTTCCCAGGCATCCTCTGGGCAGAGATTATTCATCGGTGCTCTTCCTATAGTCCCAGCCTGGGACAGTTAAAGACAGGTTCCTGACCTCTTGATCTGTTGCTGCTTGCCAGACAGTGTGATATCTGTTAGAGGAGGTCTACAGAGACCTCCGACTTGGTCACCTGAGCTTCCAATTTCATGGACAACGGTACTATTCTAAAAGGCAGACGTAGATGTTCTAAAAGCATTGGTTGTAGATGTTTGCCTTCCAGACATTTCTGATTTATGATAAGCTTAAGGCACACTCTCATGGTCAGGGTTGGAGTTGACTTGAAAGCACTTAACAGCAAGAACAACTCCTAAGATGCTGGGGGGGAAGACACAGTTCCTGGACTGCAGTGGCAATCTTTCCCTCCTCAATGGATTTTCTTTAGTAGGGAAGAAAAAAAATGGAAGAAGCAGTGCGAAAACATGGGAAGACCGGCCTATGGCCCTTTTCACATGGCTTTTTCCATGAGAAAGGGCTCCTGGAGCGTCGCATGATTATGAGGAGCGATCTGCACGACGCACTCACAATCGCGCGATGCTCCAGGGGCCTTCAGGTGCCGATCGCGCACCTTTTCATTTTTGGCTTTCAGCCAAAAATGGTGCGTGATCGTGCATTGCTTCTGGGCCCCACATGCACTTACCTGGCGTGCGGAGCCTCCGGAGCCACGCCGGTCGCGCTTCCCAGGCTGGTCCCAGGCTGCGCTGCAGAAAGAAGAGGCAGGGTTCTCGCATGAGCAGGCAGCTCGTGCGGAGCCGAAGGACCCCAGATGTGACAGCCTCTCGCCAGAGGCTGCTCGCGCGATCCCCGCACCCCAGCGCTGGAAGATGATAAGGTGCGCAAAGGGCCAATGACATGAGAGGCCCCGCGTCTTCAGGTTTAGGTGGTCTAGAAGGGAGGCTCTTAGATCCTACTTGGGAGAAAGGTGGGGTATAAACTTAATAAAGAAATAGATAATAAAATAAACCTCTGAAGCTAGTCTGTCTCTATGGTGAGTAAGATGCCAGGGCTGGGGGTGTAGCTACTTGGGGTAAAGAAAGAGAAATAAGGGTCTTTTCCCCCCACAAATGAGAATTTTGCCTTCCAGTGTAATTTTCCTTGAGTCCCAATGTTTCCAACATTGCGGAGAAAGAAGTAATGAAAATTATCGGCACTGAAACTCTTCTGCTTGCTGTGCTCACATTCCCTTGGTATCACATTCCTTTTCTGTATTTCTAAATGATCCAATGAAGTTTTAAAGTACTGCCACACTAGAAACTTGGGGGCTGAAGGGAAATTTCATTGGGGGGCCAGAATTCTTATGGGGGGGCAATGTATTCGTCTCCCCTTACCCCAGTAGCTGCAACCCGGCTGGGATTCTCTAGGCTTCTGGATTTTCTGGGCCAAAATCTAAAATAATAGAATCCTAGAGTTGGAAGAGACCCCAAGGGCCACCTGGTCCAACCCCATTCTGCTGTGCAGGAAGACACACTCAAAGCCCCTCTGACAGATGGCCATCCAGCCTCCATTTAAAAAACTTCCAAAGGAGGAGGCTCCATACGAGTCCAAAGCAGCGTATTGTACTGTTGAACTGCTCTTACCATCGGGAGAGTCTTCCTAATATTTAAGTGGAATTTCTTTTCCCGAAGTTTGAAGTCATTGCTAAGACAATAGTGTCTTAGTTTCTGGAGCAGCAGAAAACAAGCTTACCCCATCTTCTGTATGACATCCCTTCAAACATTTAAACCTGGCTATCATGACACCTCTTTCCCTTCTCTTCTCCAGGCAAAACATCCCCAGTTCCCTCAGTCACTCCTCATAGGGCTTCATGGTTTCCAGGCTTTCTACTATTTTGGGAAAACGTCCTGTGATGTGATAGGGCCCTGGTGATGCTGTTAAGCACGATACATTCAGCATCAACCCTGCAGCTGCATGGAGTACACCTTTGACATAAAAACGAACCAAGTCCAACAACTGAGGAAAATACACAATGTACTTTTCAAGTCACTGTTCTTGCCCTGAGATTCCTCCCACCCACACGGGTCAGGGTCTGGGATCTGGGAACCCTGATGGCATGAGTGTGGCATATTTTCCTCGTCCAGAAGTCCCCCGGGCGTGACCTGGCAGCTGTCACCCTCCAAGAAAGATCTGGCCTGGCTGTGCCGCGTCACTGCTTTAATCCTGGACGTGACGCTGACAGCCCGGCCTTCCTTGCCTTTCAGTCATCCTCGAAATTATTCCCCAGGCTGCAACTCAAAAACTGCTCAGAATTCACAGCTGCTATTATCAAACAGGTTCTTGAGCATAATTACTGTTTCCGCCGTATCTGTGTGGCTGGCTGAGTGGCATGATTGGAAAACAACGTCGCCAAACACTCATCAGGTATGAAAATGACTCTAGGGGAGAGATCAAAAAGGTTTTAGCTGTGCTGAGTTGCAGACGTCTCTTTCCCCTTCCCTGAGCTTTTTGCTGTTTTTTCCCTCCGGCTGGGATCACAGAGAAATTTGGGCTCCACACTTCAGGGGAAACCCTCAAAGTATCCCCAACATTCTCCTGTGTTTTGAGTTTTGACAGTGGAGGTTCTCCGAGGAATCTTTCTGCTCTTCAGATGTTCTCCAGATGTTCTCAAAAAGCCTTATGAATATTATTTTGATGTTTAATGTCACAATTTGACACCCAGTGGGTTTTCAGCTTCCAATCCTGAGAGCCGTCAGCTATGTGGCCCTTTCCGCACCTTAACTTCTTCCGGTGCTGGGGTGCGGGGATCGCGCGAGCAGCCTCTGGCGAGAGGCTCTCGTGTCCAGGGTGCTTTGGCTCTGCACGAGCTGCCTGCTCACACGAGAGCCCTGCCTCTCGCTTCTGCAGTGCAGCCTGCGACCTTCCCAGGCTGCGCTGAGGCAGGAAGCGCGACCGGTGCATCTCCGGAGGCTCCACACGCCAGGTAAATGTGCATGGGGCCCAGGAGCAATGCGCGATCGTGCACCATTTTTGGCTTCCAGCCGAAAATGAAAAGGTGTGCGATCGGCGCCTGCTGACCCCTGGAGCATTGCATGATTGTGAGTGCGTCGTGCAGATCGCTCCTCACAATCGCGCAATGCTCCAGGCGCTCTTTCGCATGGAAAATGCCAGGCAGAAAGGGCCTGTGATTGTCCCATCCTTGACAATATTCTTGCAGAGAAAGAAAGTAAATTTGGGACTAACTTCCCTTATCTATTCCATCAGTCAGTACCCTATGGCCAAGAATCAGCAATCAAGAGAAAGAACACAAAGTTTACATTCATGACATTCTATGACAATTGGACAGTGCCAGCTCATTAGTGAATTCTGATGTCGTGCAATTGAATGCGTAACCAAATGTGCATGCCGAATACATGTCTGCAGGGGAATACACAATGTGCATCTGCAAACTCATTGTGGAGACAGTGTGGGGCAGTGACGGTTGGGCTAGGACTCTAGGAGACCTGGGTTTGATCCCTGCTCAGCCATGGAGACCCTCTGGGTGACCATGGCCAAGTCATGTTGTCTCAGCCTTGGAAGAAGGCAGTAGCAAACCTCCTCTGAAGAATGCTTGAGAGCCAGCTTGGCATAGTGGTTTGAATGTGGACTAGGATCCCAGGAGATCAGGATTCAAATCCCTCTTCCATCATGAAAACCCAGCGGGTGACTTGGCAAGTCCCACTCTCTCATCTTAAGAGGAGGGCAACAGAAACCTCTTTTGACTCATAAATCTTTCCTAGAAAACCCTAGGAGAAAGGAGTTGTAAGTCAGAGCCAGTGTGAAGGCACATAGCCACAGAGTTTGTAGAGCGAGGCCTGGTTTAGAGTCAGAGGCCTAGACGCATGAGTAGTATGGCATCTGAGGCCTGGTTTGCAGTTTGAGGCCTAGCAGCTCATAGTGTGCAAGGAGCCAGTGCAGTGTAGGGGTCTGAGTGCTGGACTAGGAAGACTCAAGGAGACCAGGATTCAGATCGCTGCTCAGCCATGGGCACCCTCGGGATGGCCTTGGGCAAATCCCACTCTTTCAACCTCAGAGGAAGGTGACAGTCTGTCATGTCTTGGATAGCTTCACCTACAAACAGCACTCAGTTACAACAGAAGTGATTATTTGGAGCAAACAAGCAACCTAAAAGTTGCTGAGACCAGAGGCTGATCTAGGGTGGGGCAACTGGGACTCCTGCCCCGGGCGCCAATGTGAAGGGGCGCAAAAAAAGGAATCCCCCCACCTGCCCCCCACTGTTTGCCCCACCCCACCCCCGCTACCATTTGCCCCACCCACTTCTGCCTCTTGCCCCGCCCACTTCCACCCACCAGTCACCCCACCCACCTCCACTTACCTCTCCCCCTGCCCGCCCCAACTCACCCCAACCACTTCCGCCCACTGGTCAGTCTGCCCCCGCTGTTTGCCTCTCCCTCTTGCCCTGGGTGCCATTAACCTTCTGCCCACCACTGGCTGAGACTATTGTATGTTGGATGGTTACAGGCTTTATACCTTGTCATACAAAGTTAGGTGTGCATCGCAACGATTGGTGAAAGTCATAGATGACATAACCCCACCAGTATCAGATTTTCCCAGATTCTTCTGTTGTTTACATATCCTTCATCCTAGGAGCCAGGATAAGTTTCTGTCTCCTTATCTTTGCCATGCCTGTTCCCATAACAACTTCCCACTAGTTTCGCATTTCCCTTTCTGATCTTTCCCCACCTTGCTGTATGGCAAGTGACATCCAACACTGCAGCGATTAAGCATTTGGTGCTCTGGGATACTTCTGAACCCTCAACTGGATACCTATTTGCAAACATCTATTGGCCCTGCATCCTGACTCAAAACTCTTCTGAAGAAATCTTGCCCTGAAAACCTTCATAGAGGGTCTCCAGAAGTCAGCCCTGACTTGAAGGCACATGTGAAGACAATGGCTCTTTCCGCACGGCATTTGCCATGCGAAAAGGCGCCTGGAGCATCACGCGATTGTGAGGAGCGATCTGCATGATGCACTCACAAATATGCGACAGTCCAGGGGCCAGCAGGCGTCAATCGTACACCTTTTCATTTTTGGCTGCAAACCGAAAATGGTGTGCGATCGTGCATTGCTCCCGGGCTCCACGCACACTTACCTGGCATGCGGAGCCTCCAGAGCCGCACCGGTTGCGCTTCTTGCCCCAGCACAGCCTGGGAAACTCCCAGGCTGCACTGCGGAAGGAAGGAAGAGGCAGGGCTCTCACGCAAGCAGGCAGCTCATGCGGAGCTGAAGCAGCAGGGATGCGAGAGCCTCTTGCCGAGGCTGCTTGCGCAATCCCTGCACCCCAGCACTGGAAAAAGGTAAGGCGCGGAAAGGGCCAATGTATAAGGCACAATGGCACCACAAATACAACTCTGCTTCTGCAACCTTCAGCTGAACAGAGTGCAACAGAGAAAGATGTCCAACTGCTTTTGTAGAAGGACAAATGTGAAAGACACCCACAGGACTCCAGCAATACATTCCAACATTGTTGGGATGGGACCTCTAGCTGTGTGTGAAATCCAGGGACCTAGGAAAATATGGTGAAAAACAGGATGAGGATCTTTACCTTGTTGTGCAGAAGAAGATAGCCATGATTAAATATTTGAAGGGATGTCACATGGAAGGTGAAACAAGCTTGTTTGCAGCTACTTCAGAGACTAGGACATTATGGAACAATGGATTCAAACTTCAGGAAAAGAAATTCCATCTAAATATTAGGAAGAACTTCCTGACTGTCAGAGCCGTCCGGCAGTGGCATCCGCTGCTGCCTGAACGGAGTGTGGTGGCGTCTCCCTTTTTGGAAGCTTTCAAGCAGAGGCTGGGTGGTTATCTTCCAAAGGGAGTGCTTTGACTGTGTCTTCCAGCATGGCAGAATGGGGTTGGACTGGAGGGCCCTTGAGGTCTCTTCCAGCTTTAGAATTCTAGGATTCTAGGAAGAAGAAGAAGAGGAGGATAAGAAGGAGTGGAAGGATTCTGGAAAGCCAATTTCCCCAGATCCAAAATAGTTATAATCAAAATGGGCCAGCTGCATGGAAGGCAGAAATCCTGATGGCTAATCCCTACTGGAGTAGACCTATTAGTGGAAATGTTGAATGGTGAGTCAACAAACAGGTAAATCTAATTGATTCCATGGCTCCACTCTAGTTAAGAACACATTAGGATTCAGGCTACGCACCCACAAACATTTATGTTTACTCAGACGAGTTACATCTTCACTGTCAGCTTGCACCATTTTTTTCCCAGGCAACAGCTGCTTCTCAGGCTCTTCTCTCTCCCTCTCTCTCTCTCTTTTATCTTTTGCACATGTTGTCCTCCTTCTCAGCACATGAGTTAATGAGCAGCCTTTTGTGCCACAGGTTGTCCAAATGAAAAATCACAGGGATTGTTTCAGCTGGTAATTTATGCCCCTGAACAAAACACCAAATAACTCCAATTGGGATTAGAACTCCCTAGCTAAGGAGGTTATTAACAAATAACTGCTGGAATGAATACAGCTTTCCGAGAGAAAGATGCGGCTGGATTTACAGTGTCCTTGGCAGAGGGAAAAGAGAAAGAAAGAAAGAGAGAGAGAGAGAGAGAGAAGGGCCATCATGGTGTTATTTCTGACAATGAGGCAGGGAAAATAGTCTGCAAAATGCCTGTGGGCATTTTGAAGACTCTGCTTTCAGGACTGGCACAGCTGGGTGGAGAGGACAAGCCCAGTGTTGGTTTTGACACTGCTTCTGACTGGGATGAGATGAGGAGATAAACAACCATCTGTTCCTTTCCAAGCAAGAGTCAAGTCAGGACCCATGACTGGCCCTGGTAGGGTCCTCAAGTGAAAAATTGGACAGGAATCCTGTCCATTGTGAAAGGATGGGCAGAAGAGGGCATTTTGGCAAGGGCTGTTTGCCACACAACTTCCAGTTGCTTATAGAGTCAAAGAAGTCATAGTATCATGGAGCTGGAGGAGACCTCAAGGGCTGCCCAGTCCATCCCCATTCTGCCATGCAGGAAGAGACAATTCAAGCCCTCCGTTGGACAGATGGCCATCCAGCCTCTCTTTAAAAACCTCCAAAGAAGGAGGAGACTCTACCACACTTCACGGAGGCAGCAGTGGATTCCACTGTTAAACAGTTCGTACTGTAAGGAAGTTCTCACTACTATTTAGGTGAACTCTTTCCCTGTAGTTTGAAGCCATTATTCTGTGTCCTAGTCTCTGGAACAGCAGAAAACAAGTGGGACCCCTGGTGGTGCAGTGGTTAAATGCCAGTACTGCAGCCGCAACATTGTGAGTTCGATCCTGCTAGGCTCCAGGTTGACTCAGCCTTCCATCCTTCCGCAGGTTGGTAAAATGGGTACTTGTTGGGGGCAATTAGCTTGTTGGGGGCAATTAGCTAACACATTGTAAACTGCTTAGAGAGCACTTAGCTGATAAGCGGTATAGAAATAAACTTGCTACTGCTATTGCTGCATCTCCTATACGACATCCTTTCCATTATTTAAGCATGGCTATCATGTCCCCTCTTGACCTTCACTTCTCCAGGCTAAACATCTTCAGCTCCCTAAGCTGGTCCTCATGAGATAGCATAGTTTCCAGGCCTTCTACCATTTTGGTTGCTCTTCTCTGTACACCCACCAGCTTGTCAATACCCTTCCTGCACAGTGGTACCCAGCACAATATTCCAGGTGAGGTCTGACCAAAGCAGAATAGAGTGGTACTATCACTTGCCTTGACATAGACACCACACTTCTGTTGAAATATAGGGCCTTTCTGCACTACACTGTTATAGTGCTATTAATCCACTTTCAATCTCCTGTGGAATCCTGGAGTTTGCAGTTTCCTGAGGCCAAAGAGCTCTCTGGCCAAGAATTCTAAAGGTCTTTCCCTAAACTCTAAACCCCAGGATTCCACAGGATGTTGAAAGTGGAATAATAGCACTATAACAGTGCAGTGTGGAAAGGCCCATAATGTCCTCATCCACCTCCTTGCAAGAAAATATAAATGAGTTAAATCAATATTAGCTGTCCACTGTTTTGCATCTGTGATCGACTCTTTCTCCTCTGACCAGCACTGATTTAAAAGGATTTGAAACATGAAAATGAGAATAAATGCACAGTACCTCCTCATTTTTGTGGTAACCAATGAATAGCCCAAAGCCTCTGTTACTAAAAAAAAAGGTATTTTTCCTGCTGGTGGATATAGAGCAGAAAATGGAATGGGACAGTCTAGTTTCCTGTGTCAGAGAGTTCCACAGCCTCCTTCGGAGCAGTTGCTGAAAAGGTCCCCTCTCTTATGTCCTCCCCAAGCACACTTGTGAGGGTGGTAGAAACAACAGAAAGCCCTCCCTTGAAGATCTCAAAACTTGGGGCAAACTAGCCCCTTGTGGGCTATCTAAAATCCGACTTGCCCTGGAAAGACTTGGCAATACCAGCCCCAGAAAAGTGAAATGCAGAAGCAATGGACTTGGCTGAGGTGGACAAACTGACTGTTTTAAATCAAGACGGTCCCTTGGGAAGATTTCTTGAAGAGTGGAAACCCCTTAGGGACCTTTTCAGGAAAGATAAAGATGATCTGATCGTTGTTAGATTTGACTATTAGTAATTTAGCGATAATAGAAAGAAGTGTGTAGCTGCTTAGGAAAACCAGAGAGGCTGAGAAAAGATTGTTACATAAAACTGTTGATATGCAGATTGTGAAAGTTTCCCTTCTTCCTTCCTTTCCTTACTTTCTAATTTTAGTTATAGCTAATGATTTTTCTTTTTCTGTTTTTTTTTTGTTCTATTGTATTTTCTTAAACTACACACACACGCACACACACATACAGAGTGGGCCCTTGGTAACTGCTAAGGTTTGGTTCCAGGTCCCCCTGTGGATACCAGAATTTGCGGATGTGTGCGTCTCGGTATGGACAATGGTGTAGTAAAATGGTGTCCCTTAGATAAGACGGCAAAATCGAAGTTTGCTTTTGGACTTTTTTTTTCTTGAGGGAGGTAATATTTTCAAGTTGTGGCTGGCTGAATTGATGGACACAGAATCTGTGAATATGGAGGGCCTACTGTATGTGTGTGTGTGCATATATATATGTATGTGTGTGTTGCGTCAGAGGCATATCTAGGATGGGGAAGCAGGGCATGTGCCCCAGGCACCAATGCCTTGGGGGAGCAAAAAAGCCATGCATGTAGGGGTGGGAGTGGGGTAGGAATAAGAAGACGGGGCACACCTTCCAGACCTGTCCTAGGCGCTGTCTACGCTAGATACATCACCAGGGTGTGCGCGTGTGCATGGGCGTGTGTGTGTGAAAAACGAGATCCGCCCGGCCCAACGGCTTTCAAGCCCTGAGAAGGGGTGCAGCTGCCACTTCCTATAATGAGCAGGAATGGCCTCTAAATGATGGCCTCTAAATCCCCTCCTAATGTCATGCCTGTCTGTGGAGACGGGGGAAAGGGGGGCCCTCCTCCCACTCAGTGCTGACTTCTGCCGTGAACTTCCCCCAATTCTCTTGATTCAAGCTGCCACCGCCCACCGGGCTGAGCCGATCTACAGCAACGCAGTGGGACGTCGCCCGGGCATTGACAATCCCTCTGCTGAAAGATCCCGTCCCTTCCCTTCCCTTCCCTCACTGCCCCTTCCGGGTGAGAGAATTCTATCTACGCGTGTTGCCGAGGAACACATGGGAATGGAGAAGAAACAGAGAGGTTTCTACATGAAAGTATTCATTCTGTGGCCATTTCCGCGCTAGCCTGTTATAGCGCGATGATTCCACTTTCAACATCCTCTGGAATCCTGGGGTTTGCAGTTTCGGGAGGGGCCGGCCGGAAATGGCCTAAGACAGGCAAAGTAGATAAAAGAAATAATCCCATCACGAGAGGCTCTTCCTCTGAGGTACGATTAGTAGTTACAGCATAGATAGATTTCACAGACCAGCCAAACCTCCCAAATAACAGAAAGAAACCTAACACAACTAGCTGAGTGCACTCCAGCTACTCACGTCGCTGTCCCTGTTGGAGATCGCCCGCTGGGGGCCGGGCAGGAGACAGCCTGTGCCCGCCTCCGCTTGCCCCCTTGGCCCCTTGTCGATTTCTTGGTGTTTCCTTTGTTCTCTCTCTCTGCCTCGTGGTCTCTTGAGGATTTTTATAATTTCTCCATTGAAGCATCTAGAAGATTCTCACCTTTCTCCCCCTGATTGGGCAACCGTCTCTCGTGACCTGTGATGCTAACCCTAATACAGGTAGCCTAACCCTCGCTGTTCATTAACCCTGAAGGGAGAACTATCCCCCTTAAGCGCTGATACCTGGAAAACGGGAAGCCCCATTATCACGTTGGCCCTGCTCTGATTTTAAATGGAATTCCTGTACGTACAGAGCTTGGCTGGTCAGAGCCAGGGGTGAGCGAGCGGCTGCCGTCTACGAAGCCGAGTGGGTCACCGGGCGGTCAGGGACGCTGTGAGGGCCGAGGGAAGGCGAAGAGGAGTGTGGGCGGACAGCAGTCCGAGATCAAGAGCCGGGTCATCGGTCAACGCTGGAAGTTCCAAGGGGCTCAACAACAAACAGGGTCGTAAAACGGTCTAGGTCATGAACGGGAGACAGAGATTATTAACAGAGATGCACCAAGAGCCAAGAAGGTTTGTGTTGGTCACGAAAGAGGCAGACGTCAGACGGAACCCACAGGGAAAATTGGGAGATGCATCTCTCAGTGTTCAGCAGATGGTTCCTATTTTGTTTTTTAGAACATACCCAATATGTTTTGGCCTATGTGTCCATTTCAAGGGCCTTCTTCAGGGGCTACATAAACACAAATGCAAATGGAAGTGTCAAATTAAGCATTAGAAGGACAACCCATAATTATACCGTAACATCTACATAAAACATTAAAATACATAAGACATCAGAGAGACCGCCGTGCTTAGAATGTGGAAGTCTCCTGACGCCAGCCCTCCTCCCAGTAGTTACCCGTCAAGGTGTTCTTAGAGGCACCCTTCTGGCACATGGCATGGATTGCAGCTGAAGCAGAAGATCTTGGCTAGCTGCTTTTGCCTCTCTCTTTCTGAGAGGCCAGGAGGCTACTCCTCGTCCTATTTTGATTTTGAACTGTCCCAACAGAAGAGGGATTTAGCCCATGTTTGGATATCCAGCTGGGTGGCTGCTGATGAGGCAAGATTTGTTCTTAATTCAGTCAGACGTCCTCCTTTTCATGCTGGTAGAGCACAGCTTGTTCTTTATTCCATGAGAAGTCCTCAGTGAGGTGCAAAATGCTACGACTCATGCCTGTGTTAGCCAGGCTGTGGCTTGCCATGACTTTGGTAACCTGTAGAGCCTTATAGGCAAAAATCACAAAGTCAGAAGACGCTTCTGCGGGCTAAAGTGCCCTTCAGCGGGCCCTCAGAAAGGTTCTGTAGTCCTCAGGCATTACATTCACAAGAAATTCCTCAGCGCTTTTGCTGCAACAGATTTAACACAACTGCTGTTGCCCCTTCACATCTGGTCCAAGGTGCTGTTTTAATATTTATTTGGCTGTATCACAAATTACCTTTTTCACAAAGCCCCATATATATTTTTGCATCCATGTATCCTCTCTTCTTTTTGCAGTTGAATCTGGATTTCTGTGCTGGAACTTACTGCCTCTGTCACCTTGGTATGCTCACTTTTTTTAGCTTTTTGGTTCTGCTGTTATAAAGGATTTGTTAAATTTGGTTTGCCTCTTAAGGGAAAAAAGTCCCCTGGGGGAAACTGATCATCCTGGAAATTCAGCAGAAGAATTTTTGGATTTGTGTCTCTGTGTCATCCGTAGACCCCACAGAGGGTTCCATATTTACCAGGAAGCAGCTAACACATTTTGATGGTCACCCCGAGCTTGTTGATGAGAGAGCTCAGATACCTGGTCCTGGCCAATTATCTGGAGCTGGTAAAGGGATTCACTGCAAATGCCAAGCCCTCAGCTAAGAGGCCACTGTCTGCGATCCTTTGGAGACCCCCCAGGGGTTCTCTGGTGAGGTTCTGGGACTTCTCTTGGTTTGGTGGCTTCCGCATTACAGGCTGTCTTAGATAGTATTCGTTACTGTTAAAGAGCCGGGCGCCCTGCTAGTAAAATGCCCCTTGGGGAGTGTGTAGCGTCCAGGCCTTGGCAGAAGCAAAGCTAGTGTTAGAACAACCACATCTGCACTCTGATTTAAAGGCTTTGCTTGTCTGTTTGTTTAGCTCTTGTTGTTGTTGTTGTACCTTCAGGCTAACTCTGACTGATGGAAACCCTCTGAGATGTTTAAAGAGTGTGGTCATGTTGCCTCTCAGTCTTACCCTCACTAGCCTGAACATGCCCAACTCCCCCAACCTTCCCTCAAATGTTTTGCTGTCCATACTCATATCATCCTTGTTATCCTTCTATGAACCCACTCCAACTTGTCTAGATCCTTCCTAAAACGAGGCACCCAGAACTGAAAGCAGTACTCCAGATGAGCCCCAACTAAGGCAGGTTAGAGGGGGCATTAGTTCCTTCAGGTTGCAAACTGTGCTTACACTGACGCAAGCTAAGATAGTGCTTGCCTTCTTTGCTACAGCATCATTCTTTTGGCTCATGTTCAACGTATGATCCACCATAATCGTCAGGCCCTTTTCACACATACCATTGCTAAGCCGAGCATCCCCTTAAGTTTGCATTTGGCTTTGGAGGCCTAAGTGCAGAATTTTGTCTCGTCTCTGTTGAATCTGGTAACCTTCAGGTCTTAGTCTTTGGCTGTGAGACTGAGAAGGATTCTGGAACCCTCCTGCTTGGTGACAGGAAGCCACATCCACCATACTGGGGCAGCTTCAAATTTTGGCGGGGGGGGAGGGAAGTGGATTGTCAAAGAGCAAAGGAAAGCAGTGACTTCGGCCCAGGTTTCACTGCCCAATCAAGCTCTTCAGTTAGAAGGAGGAAGGAGGCAGCTTAATCTTAGCGGAGTCACACTCCTGCCGGAGGGAAATCAGTTGCCTCTCATCGCTCGGCAGAGAGCTGTGTCCAATTGGCTGGATTAGTTCATATTCACTACGGAATGAGAGGAGCAACTGGGAGCTGGCGATAGGCACTTCAAAGGCCGGGAGACGTTTCCAAATGTTTTGCAGAACACTGGAGTTGCAGAGATTGCCAAAGCTCACTCTCTGTAGCCAGGACACCTTGCCGTGGGGGCAGGGGGAGGTTCCAAAGGGAATCTTAATCTGGAAAAACAGCTGGATTGGGTATGGGAGCTTAGGCTGACATGCCCCACCCTAAGCCCGTCATGGCAATGGAAGGGGCCCAGCTCTGCTTCAAGCAAGTGGAGCTTCTACCTCCGCTGAGAAAGTGGAGAAAAGGTCATTGTCTTGCCTGGTCCTGCCTTGCCGTGCTTCGTTTGTACTTTGTCCTTTGCCCTTGAAAGGATCCCAGATTCCTTGCAAGATAAAGTGAAATACAAGCAAAACACTCCTGTAGTGTGTGTGTGTGGGGTGAAGTCCTTGTGGTCTGGCGTCCTGTTGATGACTGACAGGCACATAAGTGAAGCTTGCAAATGCATAGGTCCCTTCTTGGGTGGTGGTGGTAGAGGGCTCGTCTCCTGCCCTTCTGCTTGGTCCACCACTTGGGGGATTCAAAGCCCTGGGAAGGGTCTCTGCTGTTCTTACTTTCCAGTGGAAAAAGAATGAAGGAGGCCATTTAGAGCATGAAGATCTGGCTACTCTGAGTCTCTGGAGGAAGGACAACCCAGGTGCACTCCATCTGAGGGTGCATCCTCATTTTTTCCTCCATAACCAGCTACTTCTGCATGGTTTGAATGATCTGCCGTTCCCTCTCTTCTCCACCAGTGAGTGACAGCAGAAGTGTTTCCACCAGTTTTACCAGGTGGGATGGACCTAAATACCTTGCAGGCACCAGATCCAATCCGAACTTGGAAGATAAGCAGGACTGGTTCTAGTTAGTACTTGGATGGGAGACTACCACTGAATACCAGGTGTTGTAGGCTCTATTTCTGAGGAAGGAATAGGCAAAACTACCTCTGAGGATTCCATGTCTAAGAAAACACTGTGAAATTCACTGGGTTGCTGTAGGTTGACAAGTGACTCAAAGGCATATACACACACATACCTTAAAGGTACCAGATCCCATCCAATCTTGGAAGCTAAGCAGGGTCAGTCCTGGTTGATACTTGGATTGGAGGCTGCTAAAGATTATCAGACACTGTAGGCTCTATTTCAGATGAAGGAACTGGCAAAACTACCTCTGAGGATTCCTTGCCTGAGAAAACTCTATGGGATTCATGGACTTTTCATTCAATCAACAGGCAACTTGAAGACACATACACTTGTTGGCCAAGAATCTACATCCACATGTGCAACAGCACTGCATATGCCTTCCCACTTGCATGACCTTGAATTGAATTGTGGACATTGCTTTTTGTGGGCAAAAAAATGTCAAATCTGCTTCTGTCCGGAAGCATGCAATGCACACAGAAGACACCCCGAGGATTGTAGCCATTGCACCATTTTCAGGATTCCCACAGCAGAGCTCAGAAGCCATTCTTGCTTCCATCTGTCCCCCCAACCCCCCTCCCTTCTGGATGGCAGGGCAGGGCTGTCCGCATGCCCCGCGCAGAAATGACGCAGAGCATGGGCTTGCTTCCATTCCTGAAGCATTCTGCATTCCGTTGCTCGATGTCAACAGGGGAGAGAGAAGGAAGGGGAAAACGAGGAACGCACTCTTTGTCAAGACAACAGGCCTATTTTCTCCCTGGAGCCGCTGCTCCCGCTGATCTTCTTAGGTGTGATGAGATTATCAATGGCTTTAATCCAGGGCTCATTGTTCAAGAAGCCTCTCTGCGTTCCAGGGGAGCAGCTGCTGCCGTCTTCCCCTTGTCTGCAGCAAGACAATACCTGCAATTGTGCCTTGTGTTAATCCATCTTGGAGGAAATTAGAATCCCATCAACTATTCAGGCAGGGAGAGTAATCAAGAGGCAAAAACCCAGACAAACACACACACACACACACATATATATACAATCTGGCCAGCTGATCCTTCTTTTGAGAAACCAAAGAGTCAATCTGCCTCCTTTTGAAATCGGGAACATCATTTAATTAAAATCTGTTTTTGTAATTTTCTTTTCCCCCATCCTTTTTTCCCTTATTTTTTTTAAAAATCCGCCTGTGCATTTTGGAAATACATTGCTAAACTCTCTCTGGAGGCTGCTTGAGTTGAAAAGGACTCTAAAAGGTGCCCCCCATGGGGCAGATGGATCCCCTGCTTTGCATTCGTGCTCACCTTGTCTGTTTGCAAGACTCGGAGCCTGGGATAATGGACCTGGTCTGAGTGTGCCGGAGTTTCTGGAGCAGGACTTTGATGTCAGCGTGTTGTCTGTGTTACTGCCCTGGCTAGTCCGAGCTTTGGGGATATTAAAAGATATCCCTTGATATCACAATTCGGCTGCACATTTCTATTCCTCTACACGTGCTTGCGAGGACAAGCACGTAAACAAGCTCGGCCTTTAATAGCCGTGATATTCAAACTACCATACAGGCAGGCCAGAAATAGCTGACTCACTGCTTCAGGAGACCTCCAGGCAAGTACTCTAATTAAGTATGCACGCAACCTACAAAAGAGCCCCTGCCCCGCGATGGCAGCTTGGTGGGTTAACTATGCAATACCCAAGTACTCTGCGTTTGCATACTGGCTACTCTATTGAGAACCTCGACGATAACTCAATCATTCAGATTCTGACCTTTCGGAGGCTTTGTCTCCAACTCCAAATCTATTATTTTTCCCCAAGTATGGTATAGCCTGTAGTCACAATTCTCCTTATAAAAACCCTTGATTCCGAGACCTTCCTCGGATCGCTCCCGAGTTTCATCCCGCCTTGCTGCCGCTTTGCTTGGCGAACCTCCCCTCAGCTCCACGTGCTGAGCTACATCGCACCCCAGCCTCGCTCTCTATTTTCCAGGGCTTCAGGACAGGTGAAGTATCACCCAAACCAGCAATCCCTCTACAAATCCCTCTATTCCACTCCAACCTTTATTTTCTTTAGTTATCTTGTATGAGTGTGTCACATATACTGTTTTGCTTGTATTTAATAAACATCATTTATTATTTCCACTTCTGTGTTCTCCCTGACTTGACCCGACCCCGTAGACAGGGTTCAAGATCTTGCTACGTTACCCTGCCTCTTGTAACGCTAAGCAGTGCTCTGAGCTAATTTTCCCCACCTTTAGTTGAGCACATTTTGGTGTCCCTCCCGGGACCCCCAGTTCACAGGGTAACACAGGAATCCACCACTAAAGCATCCCCGATCAAAGACAGTCTGTCGCATTTCAGGTCTGCCTTGCAAAATCACCCATGTCTCTCCTCATCTTCACAGTCCTGAGGTATCGTCTGAGCCCTGAGACGCCCTCAGTCAGAGTCCCATTACAAGTCTATGTACCTGGGATTTCTGTTCCCATCGTGTCCCCCACACCTGGGCTGTGAGAGTACCTGGGATTCTCCAGAGGACCAAGCAACACACTTGTTGCTGTGAAACTCCTTTCTGCCAGTGTCAACTGAAGAGCAGCACTTGCAGTTTCTCTCCTGGAGATCCTAGGATCACAAAATGGGGAAGGACCCCTGCCAGTGGAGGAAATCTGTTGGACGAATCCAGCGCTCTCTCTTAACACCCCCTCTTGCTGTTAATGCAATTGGGGTTTAGATAGAACAGAATTTCCTGCATGCCAAACCCTTCTGCTTTCGCATCTCTTCCTGTCCATTGAAATGCATGGTCATAAATGCCTTTGTGTATCCAAGTAATTAAATCACGAAAGTTCCTAAGGTCATTGGTCATATCAAGGCTTCTCCATCTCCTCTCTTCTTCTTCTACTGTGCTTCTTCTCTCTCTTTTGTTTCTCCATCCACGAGATGATGTAGGCTCTCTCCAGGCACATGCAAATATAAAAGCCATTAGTAAACCTTGGAACTACCTGCCTTATTTATTTTGAGTCAGTTTCAGTTCAGTGAAGTAACCTGAGATTTGATGCATGACTTATTTGCTACTCTGCTAAAAGAAGGCTGCTTTGTAACAGTTTCAGCTTTCATATTTTTCTCCAAAAGGGCTAACACCTTGGGAAACTCTAATTCCCAAGAAAATCCGCAGCTAAAGCACTTCTGAGAGATAGGCTGTCCTATCTTTGTGTGAATTTCTCCAATGAAAATCTCCACCACTTTCTCTTCTGTGGAACATCTCTTCCCATCAGGGAGTTCTTCTTAATGCTTCATGTGAATCTTGTCATTTGAATCCATTGGTTTGGGTCCTATCTTCCCGAGCAGTGGGACATGAGCTCCCTACGTCTTCTACATGATGACAGCCCTCCAGATATTTGAACACATGGTGCAACTAGTCTATCTTGCTCTCCTTAGCAGAACTCTTTTGTGATTTAAAAGAAAAAGATGGAAAGAATGGTGAGAACACAAAGGACAGTCACAAATGAAAGAGAATGTCACAAAATTCCATACAAGAGGCAAGACAATCACATAACAATGCTAACAACATGTGTTTCAACAGGGACAAATGAAAAGTCCTACTCTGAGAGGGATAAACAAAATGCACAAATAAGGACGGTTGAAACTGATTAAAAGTTGAGCATGTGCAAAGGATAGAAGGGTGTCAGTAGACCACAAGCCAAACATGAGTCAAAAATGTGATGCAGCAGCCAAAAAAAGCTAATGCAATTCTGGCCTTTATGGACAGGAGCATAGTGTCCAGATCAAGTGAAATAGTGCCAATCTGTTCTGCTTTGGTCAGATCTCACCCAGAACAATTGTGTGTCCAGTTATAGGCAACAGTTAAAGAAGTTTGGACTGTATCAAGCAGAGGATGACCAAGATGGTAACAGTTCTGGAAACCAAACTGTATGAAGAACAGTTGAGGAAGCTGAAGGTGTTTCACCTGAAGAAGACAAGAGTGAAAGGCTTATCTGGAACCATGCCAGCTCAGAATGACAGTGGCTGACTCAGGTCAGAACAAGCGATGAAACACAGGGAATGGGGTTTCTCAGGTAGCGACTACTCAGATCAGAAGGCATGGGGGTTATGTTTCCACATATCCTGCTGCACCCTGCTGTTCTATGAACGTATGGGTAACTGTGATGAGCAAAAAAGCCAGGGACTCCTGGAAAGTAGCTAAAGGCTGCTGAGTCACCTCTCTTTCATCATGGTCTGGGGGCCATCTAAATGGCCAATGTGGCTCTGTCTGGCTGATCCACATCTATAACAGCACAGCCATGAAGGGCACTGGAGGAAAAGGAATGGGCATCAGAAGGTCAGGTTGTTATTGGGGGAGCTGAGGAAACACCTCCTTCACTGATCCCCTTCTCAGATGGGAAAAACACTGGGAGGTGTGTGAGAGAGCAGAGATCTGGAAGGGCTGGGAGTGTTTGAGTGCTGGGAAGGGGCGAGCCAGACAAATGAATCTTTTTTAGTGTGCACCAAATGCAAAATTTTTGCCAGAGGTCCAGATGACCTTGTCTTCCACTTGTGATCCTTTCATATTTTCCCAGTCTCTTCCTCCACCTTTTTCTTGTCAACCAACCAATCAATCTATCAATCTGTTGGTGCACAGGGCCTTTCCAGTGGTAGCTACAGTAGCACCCTCGTACCAGAAGCAGCCAGGAACTGGCTTTGGCATTTGCACCTGAAAAATGACTGCTGCCCCATATATACACCCCAAAGGCCCTTTGCTTCAAAACATAGAAAGAGCTGCTTTCTTTCTTATTGAAGGGGAACCGTGGCCACTCTGGGCTTCAAGAAAGGATGCACAGTGAAGAGAGGACAGCCATTTATTTAATGACAGAGTGCCGGTCCAGACATTAGCCTCCCATCTGCAGTATCTGGCACTGCAGCAAACATTGTTTTCTGCCTTCAAGTCACTTCCGACTTATGGCAACCCTAAGGCTTACCTATCACTGGGTTTTCTGGGCAAGATTTGTTCAGAGGGAGTTTGCCATGGCCTTCCTTTGAGCCTGAGAGAGTGTGACTTGCCCAAGGTCAACCAGTGGGTGTTCATGGCTGAGTAGGGATCTGAACCCTTGACTTCCGGAATCACAGTCTAACAGCCAAACCACTACACCACACTGGCTTGAAGCAAATGTGCAAGCGATCATTTACGGCAGTTTTAGAAAATCTACTCAGCAATAGCATATGACAAGATAGAGCAAACCGTAGGGGAAAACTGGGGATATATTAGCCAATCGTGAAACAGCAGTCATTAAGCCATAATGGGAAATTAGCCAGCAAGTGCCAAGTAAAAACTATCCATGTGGATCCTTTCCCTTACATTTCAGATGGTTACTGTTCCTACTAGAAAGAGGGTAGGGTCAGGATGTTCTGGTAATGCTGAATCGGCTTTCCCTTGGGATTCTTGAGAGCTCAAGAATTCTGCAGCTTCTAATTTTTTTTTCCTGGATTCAGAATACTTTTCCTGTAGCCCAGCTCTACTTTATTGTGGCTCAGCTGGTCAATCTCTGACCTTCCCTTTCACCAGCCATAGAAAAATCGTGCCTTTCTCTGATCACAGATGCACCAGCTTTTTGTACTCAGCACCACGGAGGTGCCACAGTGAGCTCCCTTGATTGCTGTATCCCCGTCCGGAGCAAGGCCAGAGGGTGGCCGGATGAGGACCTGTGCCAGAGCCACCTTGAACAAAGAGCGTGGGAGGGCGGAAGAAGGGAATGCACCACCAGGCCTGCCAGCCTCATCTTCATGCTGCTCTTGTTCTCGCATGTGTTTTCTTAAAAGGCTAACCTGCTCAGAGCCTCTGGGAATGTGTGGGCTGAAAATATATTTCCATCCATCCGTCCTTCTATCCATCTGTCAATAGAACCAGGTATGATAATGCAAACCAACAAGAAAAAATACAAGGCTTGGGGCTTGAGTCCTCCCATTGTGTCTTTGCTTCCTTGATCTTCTCTTTTCTGGCCAGGTATGCGTTTAGAGCAATGCACAAAATCATCATCATCATCATCATTTCCATTTTCCAAATTTGGGACTCAGGTGGGTTTACAGCAGTTGAAACAGACATAGTTAAAAATTCACATCATGCAGAAGTTAAAAAGCAATTAAGCTATCAGAAAATTAAAACCAGTTAAAAACACAGAATATTTAAACAACAATAGAAACAACAAATAAAGGTCCAGCCTATTATGCTGGCCATTTTTTTTTATTCCTGCTGGAATAAAAAGGTTTCTACCTTCCTGTGGAAAAAGAGTAGGGAGGGTACCAATCTAACCTCTTTGGGAATGCAATTCCCCAGCATTGGACCAGCCACTGAGAGGGCCCTGTCTCCCATGTTCCCACCTGTGATGGTGCTGGGACAGAAAGAAGGGCCTTCTCAGAAGATCTCAAGACATAGGCAGGCTCGCAGAGTTCTCCAACAACCTGGACTTGAGCCATACAGGGCTTAGTAGGTCATAACTAGCACTGTGAATTGTGCTCAGAAATGGGCCAGCAGCTGTTGGAGCTGTTGCAACGAGTGAATGCTGTGCTCTCTGTAACCAGCCCCAGTTAACATCAGTAGTGGGTGGTGGCTCCCATGCCAGTGGGGCAGTGACTCCATTCCGGGTTTTAATCCTAGGCTTTAAAGCAACTCTTCCAGGTGCTGAAGAGGTTTAAGGGAAAGTGTTCAGCACTTTGGACAGCTCTTTTAAAGTGGCACCCACAAGACATGTTCTGGCAGTCCAGAGCAATGGAGGAGCTGCAAATGGGTTGATGACAGAGGATCATGCCTGCCTCTCCCACGTGCCATCTACAGCCACCTGTGGCATCTCTAGTTTTCCTCCATTGCAATAGGAACCAGCCCTGCTCTCCGTTACCACTGTGATCTTTGTCCTTATGCACCTTGGGCCTTAAGCTTTGACCCACTTGGAACAGTTAAAGTATTCCTTCTCAGCATGTCCAAACCTCCAGAGCAGGAGGGAGTCCCCAAAGCAGTCCAGTAACACCACCCCCCAAACACACACTTCAGAAAATCACAGACAATCTCCTGCTTTATGCTTCTTTCTGACTTCTGTGCCACTTTACTCAAATCCTCACAAATTTGAGGCTGATGGATGGAACGATTCACAACTAGTTAGATTTCAATGAAGATAAGGTAGACTGCATTCTAATTGCATATCGATTCCATTATATTTCATTGATTTATCCATTTTATCTTCTGATTCATTGCCGTACTGAAGTACAGTTATTTTGGTTCACTGAAATAGGAGTCCCTGTCTCTCTGGCTGGGCAGTTGGCATCAACGTTCTGGTAGGTTTATTAGATGGCGGAAAAGGGAAGGAAGCAGAGTCAGATATGCATTGAAAACTTTAAGAAAGCTGACTTCAGTAAACTTAGGGAAATACAGGGAGTGATCCCATGGTCAGGAATATTAAAAGAGAAGGGAATTCATGATGGATGGGAGTTTCCGAAAAGTGAGATATTGAAGGCACAATTTCTAGCAGTTCCAATGAGAAGATAAAATGAGAGGTGTCTAAAGAGTCTGGGCTGGATGTCTAAAGGAATTTCAACTGAGCTAAAATTTAAAAGGGCCATGTACAAGAAATGGAAAAAGTGGGAAATCACCAAAGGGGATTTCAAGCAAACAGCAAGCTAGTGTAGGGGGAAAAGCTAAAGCTCAGAAAGAGCTCAGGCTTGCTAGAGAGGGAAAAACAATAAAAAGGGCTTTTTTGGTTATGTTCATAGAAAAAGGAGGAACAGGGAAATGGTAGGGCCTTTGTGTGGAGAAGATGGTGAAATGCTAACATGGGACAGACAAAAGGCAGAATTATTCAAGCCTCAGTCCTCTCCCAAAAGGAAACAATGTTCTTTCTGGGGAAAATGGTGCAGATGATGTGGTAGGGGAAATGTAGCACAAGTATAGGTAAAGAGGTAGTAAAGGAATGCCTGACTACTCTAAATTATTTCTAGTCTCCAGGGCCAGATGAATTGCATCCAAGGTTGTTAAAAGAACTGGCAGAAGTAATCTCAGAACCCCTAGCAATAACCTTTTGAGAATTCCTGGAGAATGGAAGAAGTCCCAGGAGACTGGAGGAGGGCAAATATTGTCCCTATTTTCAAAAAGGGGATAAAAGAGGACTCAAACAATACTGCCCCATCAGCCTGACATCAATACTGGGAAATGTTACCCTGATTTCTTGGGTCCCTTGGGGGACACCTCAATGTGCTCCATGTGATAGGGAATGGAAACTAGCCAGAGCACGATCAATAGCAATGCGAGAGGCAGGGTAACCAAGCAGGGTCTTCTGACCCAGTTTTTACGGGGTCAGGCCAAGCCAAAAACCAAACAAGAATGTCCAATAAATGATTTTATTGAAGGAAAGTCTCATGCAGCAACGCAATCACTCACACACTCACTCAAGGCCTATTAAGAAGCAAAAGAGAGGAAATTGCATAGGGGAATATTGAAGGGGTGTAGTTGGGGTAATACTGCACCTTTTCCTGAAGTCCTGGGTCCAGGAAAAGCAGCGTAGAAGTGGAGTTCAGCACAGAGGGGATCACTCAACGGATGGAGCAACGGTCTGCTGGGATGACCGGGGGTGATCCGAAGAAACGCTAAAAAGCCGGGACTATTTATAGGGAAAAAAGTACCTGGAAGACTCATCCTTTCCAGGGGAGAACAATGGGTGTTGCAGTGAGCAAGAAGCTCCACACTGGTAATTTCCTTTGTGTGATGGGATTGTAAGGTGTTGCCAAAGTCTCAGGATCTTCGGCTGTGTTTTGTGGTGTGACTTCTGGTCCTTGCCTGATGGAATATTTGCTCAACTTGGGCAGACACGCTAATCCCCTCAAGTCGGCTTCTCAGGGGCTGAGGACCCTTTGTTTATTGTGGGTTTGCACAGCTTGAGGTCTCCTGGGGCTATGTGACTGCGGACTTTACTGGGCTGACCTGGTTTTCGATCTTTGACTGTTGCTGCCTATGTGCCCATCTGGGTGACCTCTCAGGTACATTGAATCATATTTTAATATCAAAATTGTAGACCCTGGGATAGGGTTTTTCCAGTGGAGTAACAGAAAGATCATTAAACAGATCATTGAACAGACAGTTTGTAAGGACTTAGAAAGGAATGCCATGATCACTAAGTTAACATGGGTTTCTCAAAAGCAAGTCATGCCAGAGTAAATTTAATTTTTTTTTTTATGGAGTTACTAGCTTGGTAGATGAAGAGAATGCTGTAGACATAGCATATCTTGATTTCAGTAAGGCCTTTGACAAGGTCCTCCATGATATTCTTGCAGACAAGATACTAAAGTGTGGGCTAAAGAAGGTTACTGTTAGGTAGATTTATAACTGGTTGAGTGACCGAACCTAAGGGCGTCCACCAGTGAATCCTCTTCATCCTGGAGAGAAGTGACTAGTGGGGTGCCGCAGGGTTCTGTCCTGGTCTTGGTGCTATTCAACATCTTCATCAATGACTTTGGTGAAGGAGCAAAGGGTATGCTGATCAAAATTGCAGATGACACCAAATTAGGAGGGGTAGCTAACACCCCAGATGAGAGAAGCAGAATTCAAAATGATCTCAACAGATTAGAGAGCTGGGCCAAAACTAACAAAAAGTGTAAGGTACTACGCTTGGGCAGAAAAAAACATTAAATGCACAGATATAAGATGGGTGACACCTGGCTTGACCACAGCACAAGTGAGAAGGATCTAGAAATCTTAGAAGACCGGAGGCTGAACATGAGTCAGCAGTGCGATGCAGCAGCTAAAAAAGCCAATCTGATTCTGGGCTGCATCAATAGGAGTATAGTGTCGAGATTAATGTTAATAATAGTACCACTCTATTCTGCTTTGGTCAGACTCCACCTGGAATCCTGTGTCCATTTCTGGCACCACCGTTCAGGAAGGAACATGTCCAGAGAAGGGCCACCAAAATGGTAAAGTCCTGGTAACCATGCCTGTGAGGAGGTGCTTAGGGACCTGGGTATGTTTAGGCTGGAGAGAAGAAGGTTAAGAGATGACATGATAGCTGTGTTTAAATATTTGAAGGGGTATCACATGGCAGATGGGGCAAGCTCTGCTGCTCCCGAGACTAGGGCCCTTTCCGCATCTTACCTTTTCGCGGAGGTGGGGGGCGGCGTTCGCGCAAGCAGCCTCTTGCATGAGGCGCTCACTTCGCTTCTCCTTCCTTATCGCAGCTGACTTGCCGGTCGTGCGAGCGCCGCGCGAACGCCCCGCCCCTTCCTACCGCAGCGCAACCTGGGAATCGCAGGCTAGCGCTGAGGCAGGAAGTGCGACCGGCCCGGCTCCCGACGCACCGCACAGCAGGTAAGTGTGCGTGGGCCCTGGGAGCATTGTGCGACTGTGCAGCATTTTCGGCTTTAAGCCAAAAATAAAAAAATGCGTGCGTGGTCCGCGTTAGGCTCTTGAGCGTCGTGTAAATGTGAGTGCATCGTGTGGACTGCTCCTCACATTTACGCAACACTCAAGAGGCCCTTCCGCTTAAAAAACGCCATGCGAAAAGGGCCTAGGACTCTATGGAGCAATGGCTTCGAACTACAAGAAAAGGGATTCCATCTAAATATTAGGAAGAACTTCCTAATGGTAATAGAAGTTCCACAGTGGAATATACTGCCTTGGAGTGTGGTAGATTCTGCTTTGGAGGTTTTTTAAACAGAGGTTGGATGTTCATCTGTTGGGAATGCTTTGATTGTGTATTCTGGCACAGCAGGGGTTGGACTGGATGGCCCTAGTGGTCTCTTCCAGTTCTATGATTTTAGCGGTGTGTGTGTGTGTGTGTGTGTGTGTGTGTGTGTGTTTGTGCCTCTCCAGGTTCTCCTGGAGAGGTAATTTGACTCATTAGCTTCTGATAGTTGCCCATCTCTGGTCTATAGCTTCTTAGTGCATTGGCAAGTTTTGTGTTTTCTGCAACACATCCAGACGAGGGTGGTCAATATTCTAAAAGTTCTGGGAACACTTGATGGTGCTTGACATATTTAGCCAGGAGAAGGGAAAGCTGAGAAATGAAATAATATATTTATTTTCAAGCACCCAAAGGGCTGTCACATAGAAGCTGGAGCAAGCTGTTTTTCTGCTGCTCCAGAGGGTAGGATCCAAACCAGTAGGTTGAAATTACAAGAAGGAAGACTCTTTTTAATCATTAGGGGAAAAACTTCCTGATGGCAAGAGTTGTTTTGGCAGCAGAATGGCTTCACTTGGAAGGTGGTGAACTCTCCTTTCTTGGAGGCTTTTAAAGAGAGAGTATATGGACACATCCCAGGGATGCTTTTCTCCTGTTCTTAACCTCAAACCAGGTTCTGGGTTCCTGAGTCAGTAAACTGTGCAAGCAAGAGGCATCTGGTATCAAACAGTCGAGGCTCAAGAAAGCTGCAAATCAGAGTTAGGTTTCCAAGGAGTCATGGTAGCAACTTAAAAAGCCAAGAGGTTGTAATTCCACTAACCACATTTTTGCAAGCCAAGCTGTTGAGAGGAAGCCTGAAGTGGTATTCGGCAAGGTGGTTGGTGGCAGTAACTTCTTTATATTGGCAGCATGTTCCGCTAAAGCCCAGATCCCGGGCACTATTTAGAGAAAGCATTCCTCAGCTGTGTTCCTCCTGACTCCTTGACTGCAGTCTGTCACTTTGCCTGCAGGGGGTGGTCTGGGCCTTAGACCTGAACCTCCACCTTTCTCCGAGACTGGGGGCCCCTCCTCCAACTCCTCTTCCTGCTCTGAACCCACACTGACCCACCCTGAACAGTCCTCCTGAACAGAAGGAGGATTTGGCTGGCTGTGAGGAATCTGCTGTGACACATCCGGTGGTAACTCTGGTTCATCAAATGTTCAAATGGGGAGCATGACAGGGCTTGGACTAAAAGGGCCCGGGCTCCTCTTCTAGTTCTGTGATTCTCAGAAGAGCAGGCTTTCATAAAAGACCTTCTGGAGCTTCCACCCCAGATCTGTTCAGAGGTTCCTGGTTCATTTCCAGCAGCATCTCCAGTTAATACAGCTAGAGAAGACAGACCTCTCTCCACTTGAGACTGCAGACAGCTGTACCAGCCAGACACGGACCATGGATCTGAGGGAGCTTTGATAACTCCAGGGGCAGGTGGCACAAGAGGCCCACTTGTCCCCCCACTCATCCTGTGCAGCCAAAGGGGAGCAAGACAGAGAACTCAGAGGGTTACTTCCTTTTTTGGACTATAAACTCGCACCAGCTGGACTCTGGCCTATGTGATAACAGAAGCTGTGACTTAGTACTTTCCAGCATTCAGAATTTTCCCACCCTGTTCCTTCTCCATTCTGTTGCCTGCAACTCTCAGGGTGAGGAACAGCCTGGAGCACTGGAAAGTTACACCCTGCTTCAGTTGGAGCAGATTTTGCCAAGGAGGAGAGAGTGAGGGGCTGCCATTTTCCATGTCATCTTGCCCAACTCCTTTTGTGTCTACCTGAAGCCTGAGCCTCTGTAAAATGGGATTAATATACTGATCTCATTCCCAAGGCTCTGTTGCGCATATGCTGCAAATGGAGGGGCATATGCCTTCTAGGGTAAAATGTTCACCCTCATCATTGTTATCCATTTTACCAAGGCAGATAAATGCAGTTTTGCAAATGACGAAACAGCCCAGACTGCTGTGGGTGTCTCCGGTAAAGCCAGACTCTTTTTATATAAGTGAACCTGAGCCATTGTAAAAGTTTATGGAGTAAAAATTATTAGGTAGATGGGCTTGCATTTTAAGCTGCATAAACTTTAACGATCTCCTCTGCTCAAGTTAATTTAGTACCTTTATAGGTGGGGAGTCAACTTTGTTTCCATCATCGTGGGATCCAAACGACAACTTTCTGGAGTTGGTCACCAAGAGGCTACAAGACGGGAGGGATATTATGAACAGTCTGAGAAATGCGAGGGGTTGCCTTTTGGAACAGGACAGGAAACCAGGGTCCCAAGCATCACCGACCAAAGCCATACCTTGCGAGTGAGGGTCCCATTTTGCTTCCCGTGCTCTTGGAATTCAAGTCACAGCTCTCTTGAGCTGACTAAAGGTTTGAATCTGGGTGCCCTGAGGACCAAACTGGATGTGACTTACATTGCCTTTACCCCCCTCCTTTTTTTTTTTTCAAATGAATGCAGCCCTTTTATCACTCAGTGACTGAGATTCAGCATCAGAGTTGGGAAGCAGAAGTATTTATATGCGGAGCTACTTATTCACTGTTCTACGGACCCTGCATGTTGAGAGCCAATGTTGTGCAACTGAACCAAGGCAGAAAATCAGCAATGGAATGCACAACCAAGTGTGCAAATGCAAGCACATCCATGCCCAATGTAGAATGCCCCTCTGTGCATCAGATGCAAATGTACAATTACTCTGCTGTGGAAACTTAGGACTGCATAAGACAGTGACAGGATTTGGGACAGCATTATCCACCTGCCTTTTTTCCCTTTAAAGCAGAAAACTTAGTCTAGTTGGATCATCAGCCAAAGTCCAGTCCTCTGTCTGTAGTTTTTCTTGGTTCCATTCTCTGGAGTTCTGATTTTCAGTGTCTTTCTTTCTTTCTTTCTTTCTTTCTTTCTTTCTTTCTTTCTTTCTTTCTTTCTTTCTTTCTTTCTCTCTCTCTCTCTCTCTCTCTCTCTCTCTCTCTCTCTCTTTCTCTTCCCTCCCTCCCTCCCTCCCTCCCTCTTTTGGTGGACATCCTTGCCCATCTGCCAACACTGGGAAAAATTAATCCTTTGGACTACAGTTCTCAGAATCTACTGACCAGTAGCCATGTTGGATGAGGAAGGGAACTGGAATCCTTCTGAGTCCTTGATGTGTGACCCAATACCCTTGGAGGCTAGGTTGGTGAGTCCCTGAGGCAGGGTCTTCTCTGTAGTGGTACCTCATTGTAGAACATCCTCCTTCTTGAGCTTCTGGTAAGAAGCCATGTCTGCCTTGTTTCATGGAACAGAATCATAGGATCACAGAGTCTTAAGGGCCATCTAGTCCAACTCCCTACCATGAAGACCAGTGGTCTCCCGAGAGGTGGCCAACCAACTTCCGTTTAAAAACTTCCAGAGACGGGCAGTCTACCATCTTTTGAGGCAATCTATTCTACTCCCAAGCAACTCTTAGAGTCAGGAAGCTCTTCGTAATGTTCAGGTGGATTCTCTTTTCTTGTACTTTGAGTCCATTGGTTCTCATTCTAGTCTCTGGAGCAGCAGAAGACAAACTCGGTCCTTCAGGTACTTAAACAGCAGTTTTGTAAATTCTTTCATCCTGAAAACCATGGGGGATGGGGGGGCGGGATTCTCTGAATGTTTTAAGTCCGGTGGATTTTTTTTTGTTTTTGTTTTTAAAGCTGATTTTAAAATGTCTCCACTACATTCTACCAAAGCTCAGTATCACAGTATAATAGTCAGAAGAGACCTCAGGGACCATCCAGGCCAATCAGATTCTTTATGCAGGAAGGAACAGTCAAAGCACTCCCAACAGGTGGCCACCCAGCCTCTGTTTGAAAACCTCCGAAGAAAGAGACTTCACCACGCTCCACTGAGGCAGCAGCAGATTCCACTGTCAAACTGTTCTTACTGTCAAGAGGTTCTTCCTAATGTTTAGGTGAAATCTCTTCTCCTACAGTTGGAAGTCATTGCTCCATAGTGTCCTGGTCTCTGTAGTGGCAGGAAACAAACTTGCCCCATCTTCCACATGAAATCCCATATTTAAACATGGCTATCATATCCCCTCTCAACCTTCTCTTCTCCAGGTAAGCATACTCAGCACCCTAAGCTGCTCCTCATAAAGCTTCATCGTTTCCAGACCATCTACCATTTTGGTTGCCCTCCTCCTGACATGTACCAGCTTGTCAATATCCTTCATGAACAGGATTCTAGGATTCTATGTGCAGTTTGCATTCGTGCATAATGCAGAACAATTCTATCAAGCACAATGTGTATAATGCAATGTGCACTGATGTGCAAAGGTATCACGTGTGTAACTTTTCTTTTGTAAAGTTCAACTGAAAACAGACATTATGTGTTGGACAAAAAAAGTACAGCTACGTGTGTATGGGAACATACGTACATGCAAGACAGCAACAGGATGTTAGCCAGAATTGCAAACACAATGTCACTCAGCGTGTGGTGCCATTGCATATTGTGCATGCAAGTGTGCATTTCACATTGGTTGTCACACTGAGCTGCACAGTTTTCTATGTGCTAATGTACAATTGTCATGTCGCTCTGTGAACGTAAAGTTAATCTGTTGCTTCAATTTAGGATTGTGGCCCAAAAGTGCAACCAAATACATGCTCACAGCCATGTGCCATGAACATGATATGCAACGGCATTACATGCACAACTAAACTACCACAACCTTGAACTGAATGCAGACATTTCTCATCAAACAATATAATGTCCAGTCATTTTTGTTGAAGTATTTACGCATGAGTAGGGCATCAAAAACTTTCCAGCCACTGAAGGAAAAACATCATCTGATAAAAATAGCATCAGACATTAAATTTGAACTATTAAATAATATTGGCCATAAAATGCTAGGTATTAATTCTGTGACAGATCATTGCCATTGGAAGACTCCACGACAGATTATGGGATGGATGGATTGAGAAAGGAGACAAGTTCATTTCAGCAGGTACAGTTCTGTCTCCACACTGACTGATTGCGGAATTAACATCTTCGGAGAGAGTGTATCCCAGTCACATCACTTGGTATCTGTCTTTTCATTTTGATTAAAGTCTGTAATTCCCTCCTTGGTGGTGATTTTGTTCCAAGGCAAGCGTTCAGGGGAGGGGAGGAAATTCCTCATCCAATTTTCCGTATATTGAGCTCAGAATGTAATTATTTAGAGACTTTCAGAGGCTGCCGCTCAGCCCTGTCTCACTAAATCTGCATTTTAAATAGTGAAACAGTTATTTCCTCCTGTAATGCCATAAGGCAGGACTTCCGTAATTACATACCAAGGTTTCAATTCTATTACCCGACTCAACATCTGAAAAGAAAACTTGGCAGCAGGGAGGCAATGGTGACTCAAAGAGCCATGTCATACCTTACCTGGCAGTTTGGTCTGCCCCTCCAGATTTATACCAGTATTCCCTTTATAGAATTGTTACCCCCAAAATTGGATGAGCAGGGGTCCACCCACCCACAATGGCAGTACCTCCGTGCAAAAGTGGGGAATTATTAGCTCAAATTAGGAGGTCTGCGGGGGGGGGGGGTAACCTAATAAGATCTTTCGACACCAGTATTTACAGTGTTGCCTGCAGGGAAGAAGCAGCCACAGATTCAAAAGTAAACTAAAATGTGTTTTATTGGGGGAATTAATAATCACAAGCAAGATGCAAGCACTCACACAGTCACACAAGGCTAATCGAAGAAAAAAGGAGGAAAGATTGATAGGAAATTTTCAGGGAGAGGGTGATATTTATGGTTCCAGAAGAGCAGCGAAGAAGCAGCACTGTGGCTTAGACTTGCCTCTAAGGGTGGTACACAACCGGGAATCAAAGTGGCAGAGTGATGTTCAGCAACTGGTGATCTGAGAAGCAACTGCTCAAAACAGAGGGTTTTTTATACTCTATTTCCCTCCCTGAAGGCGTGTGGTTTAATTGCTTTCTGGCAAGGTAAAGAAAAGGGGCCTGGAATGGACTGATTGTTGACAAAAGATTGATGGAAGTCTTGGCAGCTTCTCAATGTCTTGGTTGCGTGCTGTGACTGGAAAAAGATTCAGTAGGAAATACACAGAGCAGGGGTGTTTTCCTGCCGCACCTGGACAGTTTCTTTGACTATTGTTCTCTGAGGTCGGGCAGTTGAGAGGATTAGCATAGAGCCATTAAGTCAGGTTTTCCCAGCTAACCCATAGTGAACTTATGACCTGGCCATGATGAGGTCACTTCTGACCTACTCTTGCACATCTTCTCAGCCAGTGCTCCTTCTCCACATGGCCTTTCAGTCATAAATGTGTATAACTTAATTTCATGCCCATTAATATTTGCAAGTTAGACCATATCAAAGTGTGGGGATGTATAGCTGCTAACAGAATCATAGATTCAAAGAGTGGGAAGGCAAAAGCCAGTGGAAGCATCAACTACTAAAGCAGACTGGATAGACAGGGAACCAACATCTGACATGGTGTTAGTGACTTATCTGTGCATCAGTTTCTTTTTGGATAGGATGAAAAGGGCTATTCGATTGTGTTCCATCCAAAGACCTCCCACTGCCCAGTAGCTGCCAAGCCTCAGAAGAGATCTCTGGTGCTGTTGCTTTCCAGTAGAGAAAGGATGGAGGGGGAGACAATTCAGGCCATGAAAAAATGACTGCTCTAGGCTCTCAGGGGAAAGAAAAGTCATATGTGTGCCATGACACCAGTTAAGAGTCAAAAGAATGTTTTATTGGGGATAAAATCACAAATATAGGCAAGAAAGCAAGTAGTCTTACAAACTATACAAGGCTAACAAAGGAAACAGAGAGAGAGGTTGGATAGAGGGAGATTTTGGGATGAAGTGGGTGATAAGTACAGTTCCTCAAGTGGAGAATGGAGGAGAGATGGCTCAAACACCAGAATTTGAGGGCAGCATGGAACAATGAGAGTCTGGGGTATTGTGTGATGCCCACAGTGCTGGCAAAATGCTGGGATCAGAGCTAGGGATTAAATATCCTTTTTTCTACCCTGAAAGGTTGATTGTTAATTGCTCTCTGGCACAGTAAACAATGGAGTCTGGAATGGGCTAATGGTCTAAACTTCAGATGACAAAGAACTGATGGGAGTTGTGATAGCCTCTTAATCATAGAATCATAGAATCATAGAATCATAGAATCATAGAAATGTAGAGTTGGAAGAGACTACACGGGCCATCCAGTCCAACCCCCTGCCATGCAGGAACACCCTCAAAGCACTCCCGACAGATGTCCATCCAGTCTCTGCTTAAAAACCTCCAAAGAAGGAGACTCCACCACACTCCGAGGCAGCATATTCCACTGCCGGACAGCCCTGACTGTCAGGAAGTTCTTCCTGAGGTTCAGGTGGAATCTCCTTTCCTGCAGCTTGAATCCATTGCTCCTTGTCCTGGTCTCTGGAGCAGCAGAAAACAAGCCCTTTCCCTCCTCTACATGGCATCCCTTCAAATATTTAAACATAGCTATCATGTCCCCTCTTAACCTTCTCTTCTGCAGACTGAACATACCCAGCTCTCTAAGTCTATCCTCATAGGGCTTGGCTTCCAGGCCCTTCACCATTTTGGTCACCCTCCTCTGGACCTGCTCCAGCTTGACCATGTCCTTCTTGAATTGGGGTGCCCAGAACTGGACACAGTATTCAAGATGAGGTCTAACCAAAGCAGAGTAGAGTGGTACCAGTACCTCCCTCGATCTAGACACCAGACTCCTATTGATGCAGCCGAGAATTGCATTGGCTTTCTTGGCTGCCGCATCACATTGCTGACTCATGTTCAGCTTGTGGTCTATTAAGACTCCTAGATCCCTTTCACACGTACTGCCATCCAGCCACGTGTCCCCCATCCTATATTTCTTTGTTCCATTTTTTCTACCTAAGTGTAGGACCTTACACTTCTCTCTGTTGAATTTCATTTTGTTAGCCTTGGCCCAGCTCTCCAATCTATCCAGGTCATTTTGAATTTTGATCCTGTCCTCTGGCATATTAGCAACCCCTCCCAATTTGGTGTAATCTGCAAATTTGATGAGCATGCCCTCTATTCCTTCATCCAAGTCGTTGATGAAAATATTGAACAGCACTGGGCCCAGGACAGAACCCTGTGGCACCCCGCTAGTCACTTCTCTCCAGGATGAAAAGCAGCCATTGGTGAGCACCCTTTGGGAACGGTCAGTCAACCAGTTACAGATCCACATGACAGTAACCCTGTCCAGCCCATATTTTACTAGCTTCTTTGCAAGAATGTCATGGGGAACTTTGTCAAAGGCCTTACTGAAATCGAGATATGCTACATCCACAGCTTTCCCTTCATCTATCAAGCTAGTAACTCTATCATAAAAAGAGATAAGATTAGTCTGGCATGACTTATTTTTGAGAAATCCATGTTGACTTCTCGTGATTACCGCGTTGCTTTCTAAGTGATTAGAAACTGACTGCTTAATGATCTGCTCCAGAATCTTTCCGGGTACTGACGTCAGGCTGACTGGGCGATAATTATTTGGGTCCTCTTTTTTTCCCTTCTTGAAGATGGGGACAACATTTGCCCTCTTCCAGTCTGCTGGAACTTCTCCTGTCCTCCAAGATTTCTCAAAGATTATAGCAAGCGTTTCCGAAATGACCTCTGCCAGTTCTTTTAATATCCTAGGATGCAATTCATCTGGCCCCGGAGACTTGAATTCATCCAGTGTGGCCAGGTATTCCTGTACCACCTCTCTACCGATTATGTGCCGCATTTCCCCTGCTTCCTCACCTGCTCCCCAACTGCCAGGTTGAGTGCTTGTATCCTTCTGGGGAAAAACTGAGGCAAAGAAGGTGTTAAGTAGTTCTGCCTTTTCTCTTCCTCCTGTTAGTAATTCGCCATCTTCTCTGCGCAGCGACCCTATCGCCTCTTTCTTTTTCCTTTTGTTGCGGACATATTTATAAAAGCCCTTTTTATTGTGTTTAATGTCTCTGGCCAGCCTATGTTCATTCTGTGCTTTAGCCTTTCTGACCTTCTCCCTACATTTCCTGGCTACTTGCTTAAATTCTTCTTTGGTGGTTTTCCCCCTCTTCCATTTCCTGTACACGTTTCTCTTAACGCTTAGCTCAGCTGAGAGTTCTTTAGTCAACCATTCTGGTTTCTTCAGATGCCTTCCATTTTTCCTCCTTATTGGCACAGTTTTAGACTGTGCCTTCAGTATCTCCCTTTTAAGGAACTCCCATGCCTCCTGAACTCCTTTCTCTTTCACTATTCCTGACCATGGAATTTCAGCCAGCAGCTCCTTAAGTTTACAGAAGTCTGCTTTTTTAAAATCTGAGATGAGTGTCTGGCTACACTTATCCTCTCCCTCCCACTGAATGCCAAATTCCAATAGGGCATGCTCACTCCCCCCTAAAGATCCAACCACTTCTACCTCATTAACAAGGTCATCCCTATTGGTCAGGATCAGATCTAGAATATTTGATCCCCTTGTGGCCTCTTCCACCTTCTGGACCATGAAATTGTCTGCAAGACAAGCAAGAAACTTGCTGGACCTTGTTGTCTTGGCAGAGTTTGACTGCCAACATATATCCGGGTAATTGAAATCTCCTATTATTACTGTATCTCTCCTTTTTGAATGCGTGGTCATTTGGTTGAGGAAGGCGTCATCAAGGTCCTCAGTCTGGGCTGGAGGTCTGTAGTAGACCCCCACCAAAATATCCCTATTGTTTCTCGCTCCCTTAATTTTTACCCAGATGCTCTCGACCTGGCTTTCTGGGTTTAAGTCACGGATCTCTTCACAGGTGAAAACATCCTTGACATACAAGGCTACTCCTCCTCCTTTCTTGTTTGGTCTATTTCTGCAAAATAGGCTATACCCCTCTATTCCTACATTCCAATCCTGAGACTCATCCCACCAGGTCTCAGTGATGCCTATCAAATCGTGTTTATTTTGTTGTACTAGGAGTTCAAGTTCATCTTGCTTGTTTCCCATACTCTGCGCGTTAGGGTAGAGACACTTAAATCCCCGTGCCCTTCCTGCAAGTCCTGTACTATAGTTTCTACTCCTCCCACCATTGGACGCTTGTACTACTTGGTCAATATAATTTGGGCCTTTCCGCCCTGCACTCGCCGAGTCTTTGCCCTGAATAATATTGTCTCCCTCCCCAGCAGAACTTTTTAAAGACCTCTTAATCCTCCGTGCAAGACTGTTTGCAAAAACATTCTTGCCAAGTTTCGTGAGGTGCAGCCCATCCCTTGCCAGAAGCCCACGTTCATGGAAATTCAGGCCGTGTTCCAAAAACCCAAACCGTTGCTGGTGGCACCATGTGCGGAGCCAGTTGTTGACCTCTGCTATTGCCCTTTCCCTTTGTGCACCATATCCTTGAACATATCCTTGAACCTGTCTGGGCAGGTGAGAAAGTAAAGGGGAAATTCCATGGGAAGAGTTTACAGAACATTGATTGCTAGTTGCTTCACCTTGAAATTTCATTAGCTATTGCTCTCCAGATTTGGGTGGTTGAGAGGATCATCTTAAACTCATTAAGTCAAACTCTCTGGCTAATCCTCATGAACTTATGACCTGGCCATGCTGAAGTCATCTGTGTTAAACACAAAACTCTCAGAGTCCTTTTTCCACATGGTGTTTTATGCCAATTAAACAAAATGTATCACCAAATATACTGTATCATGGATTGGGAGTGTATGGCATGGTAACACCAGTGCACACTGCATGTGCAGATACACTTTGCGCATTTGTGCATTGCAAATGGTGATGTGTATTGGCCATTACAATTGTGCATTTCATATTTGTGCATTTGGTTGTTCCATGTCATGCTTTGCTAATGCACCAATGGTCACATAACTCTGTGAGTGTAAAGGCGCACTCCAACTCCTTGATGTAGGATCTGGTCCACCTTGTCAGCCCTCCAGTCCATAACCGACTAATCTGTTTGAGTTAGAGGGGCATGTGCAATGCTCACCACTCCACTCAACCCAAACAAAAATGCGAATGAGGTCAATGTGGCTGAAAGCCATGAATAAACTCCGAGGGCTTTGCTGAATCGAGACATGTTTATGATGGCTTGGGGTACCTGGAGATGGCACTCGTGACTGCAAACCAGTTAGGCATGTCGCTTCTGTAGCCATAATTCATCTTCCTATTTACTTAGAGGAGCACGGAGGCCCGTTCCATTGGGCAAATACTCCCATTCATCTTCCTTGCTGGGACATGTGCAGTAATGAGGCGAGTTCTCCACTCCAAGTTGCCAAATCGACCCTTTGGACCAGCTCATAAAGACCTGGCAACTCTGTCCATTTTTATTAAGATTTAGGATCTGCCACACAGCCTTTCCATTAGTGCTGGAAATGGGCCACTCACTGTGGGCCTCTCTGAACCTCTTTCATTCAACTGAATGACTTTCTCTTGCTCGCTCCCTGCTGTTCCCCTTTGCAAATCTGTGTGAGGCAGGAGGGAGACATCTCAAAGCACAGTGCAGGATGAAACCTCCATGTTGAGTCTCTGGTGCACTCAGTGGAAACGGAAATAATGGAGCAGAAAGGAAGCTGGGAAGACCCAGGATGGCCTAGAATAATTCTGACAGATGTCGCATTTCAGGGATCATGCATCTTCATTCTTCCCTGCCCCGCTGGAATGTTAACAAAACAAATGCTTGGATTTTAGAAAGTCCCCAGTATTCTTGACAAAGTATTTACAGAATACACCTTCAGGAAGGAAATGCGACAAAAGCATTGATTTTCCTCAAACTGGAAAAGGGGTGAGTGGGATCATTTATTAATTAAAATATTTAAATCCTGCCTGACATCATGGGATCTCACAAGGCAATGTCTCAGTAACATATGCTTTTAGAGTACTTAAGAGACGAAAAACATATTAATCTAACAAGTTATAACATTTTAAAATCATGTAGATGTAGAATCAAAGAAACTTAGAATGTAAAGTTGGATGGGATTGCAAGGGCCATCTAGTCCAACTCTGTTATACATGATTAAAACACTCCCGAGATATGGCCACCTAAGCTCTGTTTAGAGACCTCCAGAGATTTGAGAGTCTGCACCCCACAACAGTCTAGCTTTTGCAGTAATAAAGTCCATCCTAATGTTTAGATGGTATCTCTTTTCTTGCCATTTGAATCCATTGCTCCATGTCTTTAGACTCTAGAGCAACAGAAAACATGTTTGGTCCTTCTGCTACATGACACCCCTTCAGATCTTTAAAGATCTTTAAATGAAGCCAGCTCCATCTTCTACATGACATTCCTTTTGATGTTTAAAGATGGCTCCATCATGTCGACTCGCAGTCTTCTCCAGGCTGAACATATCCAGCTCACTCAGCATTCTTCATGGGGCTTCATGGTTTCCAGACATCTGATCATTTTGGTTGCCCTTCTCTGGACATGTTCCAGCTTCTCAATGTCCTTTTTTAACTATGATGCCCAGGACTGGACATTGTATTCCAGGTGAGGTCTAACCAAAGAAGAATAGAAGGTCATGGCTCCTTCCTTTGATTTGGACATGTACTCCTGATGATGCATCCCAGAATTGTGATGGCTTTTTTACTTGTGATATCACTGGCTCCATCTTCTACATGAAATCCCTTCAAATATTTACAGATAGCTATCATGTTACTTCTAAGGTCTTCTCTTCTCCCCCAGTCATTCCTTATAAGACTTGATTTTCAGACCTTTGATCATCTTGATCACCTTCTCAGGACGCTTTCCAGCTTGTCTATATCCTTCTTGAACTATTTTGCCCAGAAATGGATGCAGTATTCCAGGTGGGGTCATATATTTTTTGGAAGAGACTGATTAGGCCTCAAAGGCTTTGAAAAGGTCCTCTTTTGAGTTGTTCCTGAAATGAGGCCAGAGTTGGCGCAAATCAGGCCTCCAAGGGGAGGTCACTCCACAGCTGGGAGGCCACAGCAGAGAAGGCTCCACCCTCACATCTTCACACAGTGGCACCACAGGGAAAACAGGCTTTGGGTGGAGCAGGCTAGGGAGGCCTCAGGCCTAAATTATCCACCCAGAGCTGTAGAGGAGCCGTGAAACTGATACACTATATTTTGGAAGAGGCTGAGGTGGCTGGATCTGGAAGCAGGAAGGACCTGGGATGCAATTTGCAGGGGAGAGATCAAGCGTCAGAGATTGTGATGGCCCTTTGTTGCAAAGGGGAGCACAGGGTGAGAGACAGTGGAGATGGAAGATGGGGTAGGACAGGGGCCTCCTGGAAGCAGCTCTGGGGGGTAACTGGAGTGGACTGAAATGTGGGGGTGGAGGAGGGACAGCTCAAGCTGTAACTGGCAGCTGGCAACACTTGCCAGCCATCCCAAATTAATCCTTTGTTGTCACACTTTTCCAGCTGCTCTTAAAATATTTTAGTTGTTGCTCCCCCCTCCTCCTCCTCCTCCTTCCTCTTCTTCCTCTTCCTCCTCCTCCTCCTCCTCTTGTATTTGTATCCTGGCAACACCCCAATTGTTGCATGAACAAGGTACTGCAGATTGGGATGCTGGGGAATGATGTCTATAGTGCTCCCCTAGTTGTGGGCCATGCTGAATCAAGTAGTTGCAAGAGGACCGTGAGGGATCTCCCCGTCTGCTTCTTTGGAAGATTGATAAGCTGGAACATGTCCTGAGGAGGGCCACCAAAATGGTAAAAGGCCTGGAAACCATGAAACACCATGAGGAGTGGCTTAGGGAACTTAAGGTTATGTTTATCCTGGAGAAGAGGTTAAGAGGCGACATGAGAACCATGTTTAAATATTTGAAAGAATGTCATGTTGAAGATGGAGCAAGCCTGTTTTCTGCTGCTCCAGAGATGAAGACACTATGGATCAGTGGAAAGAAAGATTCCACCTAAACATTAGGAAGAAGTTCCTGATGGTCAGAGCAGTTCAACAGTGGAATGAGCTGCTGCCTTAATGGAGTGTGGTGGAGTTTCCTCCTTCTTTGGAGATTTTTAAACAGAGGTTGGATGGCCACCTGACAAAGGGAGGGCTTTGATTGCGTATCCCTGGATGGCAGAATGGGGTTCGACCGGGTGGCCCTTCCAGCTCTAGGATTCTATGATTTGATGAAAAGTGGCCCCAAGAAGGAAGAAGGGGAGAGAGGGGTGTCTTTGCTTCTTTCCAATGGAAGGGGTACCGTGTCCCCCATTCAGACCTCTGCCTTCAGGAGAAAGGAGAGGTAAAATGCGGCTAAGAAGGGTTGCCTCATAGGATTGTTACTCGTTCTTCCCCAGAGACACAGGGGCTTTTTTTTTCAGAGCAAACCCTTCACCAGGTTTCTGTGCAGGCTTAAATGAAAGGAAATTTCTCCTTGTCCACTGGAAGAAGTGGAATAGTTATTCAGGTTTACAGGAACTCAGCAGGCGCTCTGTCAAAACGCAGCAGCTCTGCCTGAGATGGAGCATGAATGCTATGTGGGTAATAAGTTAAATTAATTTTCACAAAATGAGCTGGTGACAGGATTTCCATAACACATTAGACATTGATGCCACACTTGCTGCTTTAGCTCACGTGGCCAGCCCCTTGGCCACGCAGCTGCGAACGAGGGTTTTCTTCCAAGCACCCAGGGAACGGGTTTTCTGCCCAGAGTCAGTCTGAATGCTGGTGGTGACAAAGGAGTTGAAAATCACCCAAGAGGACCTCCACATGGGACCAAGACGGATGCCTCAGGAAGGGAAAGGGAAGGCGCAAGATGGCAGCTTGTCCCCAGAACTTCCAGGGTGCCTTAACCTGCTCCTGGATCCGCTCTGCTGAAGAGAATCACCGAGTGTGGAGGGGCCAGGCCGGCTTTTCCTTCTCTGAGACTACAGTGGCAGCTTCCCTCTCCTGCCTGCTATAGCACCCCTGCCCCCTATGCCCCCTTGCTTTTCCCTTTACAAAAGGTAAAGGCCCTCAGTTGTTATTCAGAAGGATTTACTGATCTGTGGTAGCATGTTGCTAATGAAAAGTACTACACAGAGTCAGTATTTATAAAAATATAACGTAATCTTTATTAAAAGGTATTGTCATGGACCGAGATTTTTGGTCCGTTTTATATCCAGAGAGAAATTCAGCCACCCCAGACTATAGGATTCCCAACAAAAGACACACAGGAAACCAGATCTGGATTTCAAACACTATTCATGTAACATTTATTAAGACATGAACTACAAAATCACATTTGTATCAAGAGCTCTTGCACACACACATTCACATGACATACTTACAAACAGTCCTTTCGCCGAACGTTGATCAGGCGTCCTCGAAAGGGTGGATGACTCCTTGCCGGTATCAGAGCCATGAAAGTAGCTGAAAATCTTCGCTCTTTATATCCATGTTTCTCACTTCTTGGGGGAAAAAACATGTTCTGATGGTTGCCAGGGTTCCAGGACTTTTCTTTGCGTAAAGGCAATCAAGCAATTAAAAGAATAGTTCATATCATTTTGTACCTTACTAATAAAAGGTTGCTTGCAGAAGAAGTGGTCATATATCATGTTGTCAGAAAATGTACTATCCATCAAATGCCTCAGTGATTTTCGGCCATGCAGGGTAGGGTCAGAAAAACATCAGCGCGTGCCCGTCTGAAGGCTTCAAGCTACACTCCTGCGTCCGGGTAGCTCAGAAGTACGCTCTGTTTGTGCCAAGTCCTCATTGTTTTGCAAACTTACTTCTCCGGCCAAATCAGCATTCCTGGTATTCTCCCGTCACAGCTCAAGGAACCCTCGCTCCACAGCTCCAAGTCCATCCTACAGTAATGCAATGCGCGCAGCCATTTTCTTTGGCTCAGGACTGTACTTTCAACCGGAACCCATTCGTTCATCACAGTATTGGGTGTCATAAGAAATTCCAAGCAATACAGAATTTCAAAAGGTATTTAACCAGTTTCTTATAGCTCCACTCAATGTACAGGCACAAAACTTTCACATGCACACAGGCCTTTGGTTTCCCTTTTGCTCAGAAGTTTAATTCCCAAGTCTAGGTCACATCTTCTGACTCAACTCAAAAAATGGTTTGGTTTCTCTTTTGTCTCTCTCTCTCTCTCTAGACCTCTAAGAAGACAACCACGCTTATTCAGACAACCCCGCTGCCTGATTGAAGGCTCTAGCTTAAAACTCTCTCTCTCTGGAAATCTCACTGAAGGAATCTGAAAATTCCAAGTCACTGTGTCTCATATAGAGGCCTCTTCCTCTCCAGCCTCAGACCCCTCCCCCTCAGCAGTGGGCTGGGTTTCTTTTTCTCACACAGCCACTTTGGTTACATGGCTACCTGTTGCCAGAGCTGCCCTGCCACTCAGACTAGTCACACCCTCAGGCTCCATCTTGCTGAGCTCAGTACAAATTGAGCATGAAAATTGCTTCCACTGGAGGATGCACATTTTGGGAAGGAGAATCTGATGGTCTATTCATGTAGCAGTAGAATGCAAGGCCAGTTTTGCATATTCATAGAATCACAGAATCATAGATTTGGCAGGGTCTCCCATAGGCCATGGCATCCAACCCCCACTCCGTTCAGGAACTCCAAGTAGAACATCCCCAGCAGGCACCTGTCCAGCCTCCTTTTGAAGGTGTCCAGAGAAGGAGACCCCTCAATCTCTCTAGGCAATTGGTTCTACCACTGAACAGCTCTTACTGGCAACAAATTTTCTTCTAATGTTCAATCAAAATCTACCCTCCTGTCACTTAAAACCATTAGACCTGATCCTACCCTCTGGGGCAACAGAGAACACATTGTTTCAGAGTATTTGGCCATTTTGAGAAGTCATAGAATCCTGGAGTTGGAAGAGACCCCAAAGGCCATCGAGACCAACTCCATTCTGGCATGCAGGAAGACACCATCCAAACACTCCTGGCGGATGGAGAATCTTTATACTTTAAAGTCGGAGATGAAGACACCAAAAGAGTTAAGGATCATCTATTCTTTGGCTCAGTCATTAACCAAAATGGCAACTGCAGTCAAGAAATCAGAAGAAGATTAGGACGTGGAAAGGCGTCTAGGAAGGAGCTGGATAAGATTCTTAAGTGTAAAGATGTATAATTGCATACCGCAGTCATCCACCTATTTCCCCATGCTCATCTTGAGCTGTTTTAACTGGTGCAAATAGTCAGGATGCGAACCTGGAATCTTAAGGTGGCAAAGGACAGTGCTTGGCAGAAAAGGTTTCCTTTTTTAAAAAATATGCATTTTACACACGGCCACTGGCTTTGAATGGGAAGGATGAATGGCTCCCTGCCCATCTCAAAGCCAAAGAACCTAAGAGCCTTTTTCCCTTTCAGCTTCTCAGGAGGAAGAAGGCAATCCTGTTGTGGAATCCTGTTGCTTTGGCCAATTCATTAGAGAAAGTTTAGATTCCAGCTGCAGCTCCTTTCCAAAGACTCGTTAAAGAGGGAAATAGCATTGAATGGAAACCCTGTTCATTTTGAGGAGAGAACAAAAGCTTCCTCTGGGGATCGGGGCTCCCTGCGCACCCTCCTTCTGCATTAAATTAGAGGAATCGACGCCGAGCACAAGGGAACAGAACAAAAGGGCTGACTTCAGATTGGGTTTTGCCGTCTTTAATTGAAGACAAAAGGGACAAGCAAAGAAACTGCCGAGTTGTGGGTTTCTATTCTGGTTGGGGAAATTTAAAGCCATCGTATCAGAAGTCTGCAGGCAGTATAATTAAAGCACACTCTACGCAAAGGGGGTCACCGGGAAGAGTAAGGAGGAGAGTCCTGCAAGACACATCAAGCGGCAGCCTTAGAAAAGTAAGAAAGGAAAGGGAAAGGAAAAAGAGAATTCAACAGAGAGCAGGATGGTGAGAAGTGAGGGAAGAACGGTCCTCACTCAAGTGAACCCCCTGAGTCTTACAAGGGAAGCGTGGTATGGAAAGAGTTGTTGTGATGGCTGCTATTGTTCTCCATAGAATAATAGAATGATAGAGTTGGAAGAGACAGCAGGGGCCATCCAGTCCAAGCCCCTGTTACCGCCCTGGCTAGCCTGAGCTTGGGGGGATATAAAATATATCTTTTGATATCACTAATTCAGCTTCACATATCCCTTCCACGTGCTTGCGAGGCCCCCGGACAAGCACGCACACAGGCTCGGCCGATAATCGCTGTAATATTCCGACACAATACAGGCAGGCCAGAAACAACCGACTCGCCACTTTAGGAGACCTCAAGGCAAGTACCTCCATTAGGTATGCACGCAACTTTCAAAAAATCCTCTGCCTAGTGCTGGCAGCTTGATGATCTGACTATACAACGCTCAAATACTCCACGTTTGCATACCGGCTACCCTATTGACAATTTGGCCCTAACTCAATCATTCAAATTCTGACCTTTCAGAGCCTTTGTCTCCAACTCCAAATCTATTGTTTTCCCCTAAGTCCGACCTAGCCTGCGGTCACAATTCTCCTTATAAAACCCCCTGACTTTGAGCGCTTCCTTGGATCGCTCCCGAGTTCCAGACCGCCTTGCTGTCACATCGCTTGGCGAGCTTCCCCTCAGCAACACATGCTGAGATACATCGAACCCCAGCCTCACTCTCCATCTTCTTCTGGGCTTCAGGACAGGTTTCGTATCACCCGAACCAACTATCCCTCTGAAAATCCCGCTATCTTACTCACACCTCTATTTTCCTTAGTTATCTGTGTGCTTGTGTTGCTTACATTGTGTGCCTGTATTTAATAAAGATCATTCATTATTTTCCAACCGGTCTGCTTCTTGACTCGGCCTGACCCCGTAAACACTGGGTTACAAGATTCCGCTAAGTTACCCTGCCTCTCGTTTTGCCAACTTGTGCTCTGAACTAATTTTCCCAACTTGTATACTTTTGATAGCAATTTGGTGTCCCTCCCGGGACCCCCAGAAAACAGGGTAACACCCCTTCTGCCATGCAGGAAGACACCATCAAAACCCTCCCTTTGACAGGCGGCCATCCAGCCACTGTTTAAAAATCCCCAAAGGAGAAGACTCCATCACACTCTGTTGAGACAGCAGTGCATTCCACTCTCCAATGGCTCTTACAGAAGGCCTTTGACCGTTGCTGTTGCCCTCCTCTGGACACGTTCCACCTTGTCAATATTCTTCTTGAATTGTAGTGCCCAGAACTGGAGAAGGTTAAGAGGGGACATAATAGCCATGTTTAAATATTTGAAGGGATGTCATATGGAAGATGAAGCAAGCCTGTTTTCTGCTGCTTCAGAGACTAGGACACTGTGGAGCAAAGGATTCAAATGTCATATATACATGGAACAGAAATGGCTCCATATACACAATGACAGAGTGAAACCCAGACTTCTGCACTGAACAAAAATGTCCAGTTGCTTCTGGAGGGGACCTTGCATACTTGTAAGTCACAAATAGGCTGCCAAGCGTGATTTGGGACAATAAACATGTGTTTTGTGCAAATATACCCCTCTATCAGGTTGGGGGGAACTACATGCCCTCCTACGGCCACCCCAAACTCTTCTCTGCCTACTAGGGCCGGTGGGAAGGGGTGGAGACACTCTTGCTCCAGTTCGTGAGAACTCTGGCTTGGTTAGGCCAAGAAGAGGCCCTTTTCTGTGAGATGTTTCTCTAGGAAAAGGCATCTGTCTCAGTCCAAAACAATTTTTTCTTCAGGAGGGGGATACATGGTGAAAATAGACCCAGAGCCTCTAGAAGTTGTGAGGGGGGCTCCTCTTCCTCCTCTTCCTCCTCCTCCTTCTTCTTCTTCCTCTTTTTTAAAAAAATTGAGGCCATTTTCGCATGGTATTGCCATCCTGCGATGGGGATGCAATGGCAGCAGTCTACATGTTGTGCTTTGGCACAATGTTGTTGCAGTCCTGCCGCCAACCTGCCCCCAGCCGTTGCAATTGTGGGATATTCACTTAACGGAACAAAATCCATTGAGTGCCCGTGATCGCGCAATGCTTCTGCCGCTGCTGGCAGTGGGGAAGGGGCAGAAGCACGATCATGCGCCTCCGTCCCCAGTGCAGCATGGGAAAGAGGCCAGCTGTGCTGCAGAAGGAAAGCGCATGGTGCTCACGCTCCGTTCCACAGGGAGCCAGCTGGGTGCAGAAGGGAGCATTCGCATCACGCTCCCATCCTGGCAAAGGCTCTGCCAGTATTGCAATGGCATGTTGATGGGAACCGGTAAGGTGCAGAAATGGCCTAAGCCCTTTTCCCCCAGAAATTGGGGCGCATGGGAACATGGGAATACACCGGGCCCAAACATTCTGTCTCTTCTGGCAATATCCTTGCCAGAATGGCGCCTGGCTTTCATGCACTGCCTCGCTTCCCGTTCTTGCTTTGGCCAAGATATGGCTCAGGATGGAAGTTTCTTTGGGGAGGTGAACAGAGGTTCTCAGGGCTTTTGTGGTGCATGCCTGGGTGGTGGCGGTGGTGGTTGTGCTGCTCTCAGGCCAAATTTACAATAACTTGGGGGGGGGGGAGAGGAGTTTAGGATGTTTTTGGGAAGGGGTATGGGATTTCAGGACCCGAAAAGCAGGATCTAGGCGCAGGAACAGGGATTTTCTACCCCTGTTCTAGAAGCTTCTGGAGGAAATTGAGTTTTGCTGCATGACCTTAAAAAACATGCAGAACTGATTTTTGAACATTCCCAGTAGGATATCAGGCAGAGGTCCTCAATGCTGAGTAGCCGGTCTCCGTAAAGGAATGTGCTTTTCCAAGTAGTGCTTCTGAACTGCATAGCAGACATTTTGCTTTCGTGCACTTTCTACACCTGTACGATCTCTGTTGATTTGAGAGAGAGAGAGATTATTTTTTGAAAAGCTCTTCTGCTTGCAAAGCAGGTAATTTTCTCCAGGCTGCCTGGAAATTTTGAAGAGTGAAGAAGCTCAGAGGCAAGAAGGAAAGAGCTTTTATAATAAACGGGGGGTGAGGAGGCCCTCAGGCTCGCTCCCCATGACACAAAGACGATAAAGGAGAGACCAAAGGGAGGTGGCAGCGACAGAGGGCGACGTGCTCCTTGGTTCTGGCCTTTTATCTTCACTTAGGAAATAAAGGAAGCAACTTAAAAGAGAAGAAGCATTTAATAAATGTTTAATTTCCCAAACAGGGAGAAATGCAGAAGATGTGGAGGTGCCTCAGCAAAGTCATAGGATGATAGAATCCAAAATCACAGCACTGTTGCCAGGCCGTACACGCTCATTCCACGATATGGTTTAATTGGCAAATATTAATTTGCATGAAATATAGATTATATTGTGCTGCGGCTGGGAAGCCTGCTGCCAAAGAGGAACTGACTGCACATGTGTGCTGCAAAAATAGGTCAGATTGGGACCTCAGGCAGGCAGGGAAACTCCAGAGGTAATGGACTTGCAGATGTCCCCCCAGTGACTTGACCTTTAGAAACAATAGCACCCGAAACTGCCTCCACAGAGCGACTGTATTCCTCTTTCCACTCACACTCTCCTTTTATCCCCTCACCTGTCCTGCTGTTAAGGAGCTATCACATCAGTACTTTGTCACCTAATGCTAAGGCCATTAGCTCGTTCCGGGGTCCATCGTCCACTCTGCCAGAGAGCCACTAACCCTTTCCCCCTCAGGATGGAAAAAGTGTATTTAAGCTTTGGCTCTGAGCCAGATAGCTTGCAGTACTTTGGCATACTGGCCATCATTCTGCTGTTCTGATTCCCAATTGGTACCACTCTTGGACCCTTCATCTAAGCCACATCATCTCATCTCTTCACTTTTGGATAGGTAAATATCATACAAGTTGCCCTAAACTCATGCTATCCATTTTTTTCCTCGCTTTTCCTTCAGCTAGCCTGGTGTGATTGTGAGACTGCTTGGATCTTGTGTGCGTGTGATTGTTAATTCCCCCAATAAAACAAATATTCTTTGGATCTCTGGCTGGTTCTTCCCTGCAAAAGTGCTGGTATGTAAAAGATCTCATAAGGCTACTCTTCTCTTGCAGACCTCCCCTCCGAGCTAATATTCCCCCTGTTTCACAGAGGCACTGGCATCACAGGTGGACCACTGAGTCACCCACATTTTGGGGTAACAGCATCCTACAACTGAAAGAGACCACAAGGGCCATCCAGTGCCAGGCAGGAATATACAACCAAACCAGTCCTGACAGGTGGCCATCCAGGCTCTGCTGAAAAACTTCCAAAGAAGGAGACTCCAGCACACTCCACTGAGGCAGCAGTGGATTCCACTGCTGAATTGCTTTTACCATGGGGAAGTTCTTCCTAATGCTTAGATGGAATCTACTTTCCTGTAACATAAAGCCATTGTTCTGTGTCCTAGGCCATTTACACACTACACTTTTATAGTGCTGTTATTCCCATTTCAACCTTCTGAGGAATTCTGGAGTCTGTAGTTTATTCAGGCCAAAAAGCTCTCCGGCTGAGAATTCTAAAGGCCCCTCCCTCAGCTGCAAACCTCGGGATTCCAGAGCAGGTTGAAAGTGGACTAATAATACCACTATCACAATGTAGTGCAGAAATGGCCCTAGTTCCTGGAGCAGCAGAAAATAGCCTTGCTCCATAAAAGAGAGTCAGGCAAACTGAACCAGGGAATGTGAACACAGCAAATGTTTAGAGTTCTAGGCACAAATAGTTTTTGGATTTTCACTCTCTGTAGTGCTAGAAATTGGGGGAATGCAGGAAAATTTCATTTGGGGAGGGGAGGAATTTTTATTTGGGATGGGGGATACCTCCATTTTGCCCCACTGTAGCTTCACCCCCGCCCATACACACACCTTACGTACTCCCTTTGTTTTCTTCATATACTCCGGGAGTTATTTTGTTCTAAGGTTGGGGGTGGGGATGGAGGAGGAAGGAAGCTGCCACAAAAATGGCTGGCCCCATCCTCCTCCAATCCCACAATGCCCCACACAAGGTCTGCCACCTTTTTAGCAAAGCAGGTACTGCTGTGGATTCGGTGCTTCTGCCACCTCTGCTGACAGAAGAGAGAAGGAGACATGGATGGGCGAAAGAGACAATGAGAAGCAGAGCCATTTCTGCCCATTAATTAATCCAGGCACCTGCTTTGGGACTCTTGAGAACTGAGCCCAAAGAGCCAGTTCCTCCTCCACTCTGCTGGGAAGGCTCACCTCTCCTTTCAAGCCATCTGGTGTTGCACGTGGGCGGCACACGCCGGCTCAGCTGGGAGCTCCAGGGCATCTCAAATTCTGCTCGGCAGATGGCAGCCTCCTAAAAGGAGTTTGTGCGGTCTTTCGGAAGCACACGAAAGGCAGATGTGAGCTTCCTGAAGGTGGATTCTGGCAGCAAGACTCAACGTTTTGAGAATCCAAAATGACCTTAACAGATCAGAGAGCTGGGCCAAAACTATGAATTTCAACAGGGAGAAATGCGCACTTAGTCAGGGGAAAAAAACAAAACAAAACAAAAAAACCAAAACCAAATGCACAGATATAGGATGGGTGATCCTTGATTTGACCACAGTACATGTGAAACAGATCTAGGAGTCTTAGCAGACCACAAGCTGAAGATGAGTCAGCAGTGTGACACGGGAGATAAAAAAGCCAATGTAATCAATAGGAATATAGTGTCTAAGTCGAGGGGAGTGATGGTACCACTCCATTCTGCGTTGGTTAGACCTCATTTGAAATACTGTGTCCAGTTCGAGGCACCTCAGTTCAAGAAGGGTATTGACAAGCTGGAGCGTGTCCAGAGCAGGGCGACCAAAATGGTGAAGGATCTGGAAGCCCTGTGAGGAGCGGCTGAGAGAGCTGGGTATATTTAGTCTGCAGAGGAGAAGGTTAAGAGGGGACATGATAGGCATGTTTAAATGTTTGAAGGAATGTCCTGTTGAAGATGGAGCAAGCTTGTTTTCTGCTGCTCCAGAGGCTAGGACACGGAGCAATGGATTCAGGAAAAGAGATTCCACCTAAACGTCAGGAAGAAATTCCTGACAGTAAGAACTGTTTGACAGTGGAATACACCACCTGGGAGTGTGGTGAAGTCTCCTCCTTTGGAAGCTTTTATTTTTTTTTTATTTTTTTTAAAGAAAATTTTATTATTAATTACAAATAATCCAATTAATAAACACATAATCACATAAACATAACCTAACACATAACCTAACCATTCATCACAAACACACCCCTTAACTCCAAACCTTACAAAAATCATACAATATAATAAAGACAAGTAGACAATGCCTAATACTATCCCCCCACCCTCTAATACCCCCCCCTTCTTGCCGAATCTCAATTAACACATGCTTCCTTATCTGTTCTTTGGAAGCTTTTAAACAGAGGCTGGACGGTCATCCTTTGGGAGTGCTCTGATTTTGTCTTCTTGCATGGCAGAATGTGGTTGGACTGGATGGTCATAGGGTTTTCTCCAACTCAAGGGTTCTTTGATTCTATGCGTAAGACACACTCACAAGGGGATGTATGCTACACAACCCTAATGTAGGATCCCGCTTGGTATGTTTACTTGGTATGTTTGACCTAATATTCTTGGGATCTGGAGGGACAGACTTAAAATGGCCTTTAAAAGTAAATATCTCCAACCATAATGCCACAATTGCAAAAATATAGACATTTATTTTCCTATTTTAGCTTTTGTGCACAAACAAAGAAAACCCCAGAGACTCTTGGATTTATCTTTTAGTGGGATTTAATCTATTAGCTGCTGGAAGCTAATGCTTGAACAACACATCAATCTAAAATTTGCACATTAATCTCTAAGTCTTTCTCAAAGCTGAACATTGAAATCAATACGTGACTTTTTTGGCATTTAAAAATTTCATACAGAAGCTGTGGAGACATGCATGTAACTCCAACTCCCAGATGGGACAGAGTCAGTGTCTCTAATCTGCCCAGGGTGCCTAACCTGGAATTGGAATCCTCATGGGGGTGTGACACCAGTGTAACTTCCACTGACTCTTTAAACTGGGCTGGGAACTCCTGGTAAGCCTCACCGTCCCATTTTCACTTCCTCTGGAGCCCCCGAGGGCTAGAGTATCTTGTTGGGGCTGCCATTTTCACTTCTACCATACCAGTTCTATTAACCTGTCAAGATGTGTTGGCGAGTCTTTTCTCTCTCTCTCTCAATCTCTCTCTCTCTCTTTCTCTCTCTCTCTCTCTCTTTTTTTTTTTTGAGGAGGAGGACAGCCAAACAAATCAGTGGCTGATATCCTACATCAAAGAGATGGAGTATTCAATATAGCTTTATATTCCCAAGGTTACACAATAATTGTATATTAGTGAATTGCAACCCTGCACAATTGAATGTGAAATGCACAATTGCAATGCACAATGCATGTCTGCATGTACAATGCACAATTTTCACCTGCATGTACAATGCAAAAGGGCACGTCAGCACAACGTCACTGCAAAAACAACTCTGCTTTCAGATCTCACCTAGAATATTCTGTCTGGTTCTGGGCACTGCAGTTCAAGAAGGATATGGAGCAGGTAGAAGGTGTCCAGAGGAAGGCAACTAAAATGATCAAAGGCCTGGAAACCATGAAGCCCTCTGAGGGGTGGCTTAGGGAGCTGGGGATGCTTAGCCTGGAGAAGAGAAGGTTAAGGGGTGGCAGGATAGTCAAATGTTTAACTATTTGAAGAGATGTCACATGGAAGATGGGGCAGGCAAGCTTGTTTTTTGCTGCTCTGGAGACTAGGACACGGAGCAACGGCTTCAAACTTTAGGAAAAAGAGATTCCTCCTAAACATAAGTGAGAACCTCCTGATGGTAAGAGCAGTTTGACAGTGGAGTAGTCTGCTGCCTAGGAGTTTGGTGGTGTCACCTTCTTTGGAGGACTTTACACAGCATTTGGATGGGAATCTTCTTTTGGGAGAGCTCTGGTTGTGTAATCCTGGATAAGAGGAGGTTGGACTAGTTGGCCATAGTACCTTCCACCTCTGTGATTCCAGGTCTGGAAAACACCAAGCCTCCTTCGGAATAGCTGAGGGAGTTAGGCATGTGCAGTTTATCTCACTGGAGGAACTATATTGCATCTGAGGATATATCTGCCAATGGGCATCTGCTTCTTGTCCCCTTGGCCAGAGATGCTCAGTGGCTGTCTCTGCAGTCCCAGGGAAGAAAATTATACATTGCGGGCAAGGCTCCTGCTCCCCTTGCTCTGTGACTAGCTGTGGGAACATAGCCAGCCCCTTCTCTGAGTTCCTTCATTCTCCTTGCTCTGTGTTGTCTAGTGGTGGGAACACAGCAGGACACTTCTCTGATCTCCCCACCATCTTTGCTCTGTTTCCAGCTATGGACTTCTCTGTGGTCCCCCACTCTCCACTGGCCATGGAAATGCCTTTATGGGGAGGGGCTATTGCCATGTGATGGAGAGTCTTGGGAGGGGTGATGGGGAGAAGGGGCGGACTTCCTCCTGCATAACTCTTGTGCTTCACTTGTTCACCGCAGCCTAATTGTGGTTCATAAGCCTTCTTCTAAATGACAATGTTGTGCAACTGTGACAAGAGATCAAATGCGGAACTGGCTCCACTACCCAATGTTTGTAAGTGCAGGCACCCATCTACAATCCACACCCATGTGCAATGCACATCCACCCCTAATGGCACAGCACACAATAGTCAACTCCTCTGACCTTGAACTAAACGTTGACCTTGCTAATCTTACAAACTAGGAGAACTGAGACCTGTGCAGCACATTCACAGGATTCTTGTGCAAAAAAAAAAAAAAGTTTCTGTGCAGGGTGAATTTGGGCTATCTGAATTGGCTATCTGCCTTTTCCCTAAATTCCCACCCGTTCTAGGTATGCATATGGAACCTGCTCAATGTTCCATGTTCTTCCATATAAACTAGTCTTGCCTCCTCTTTTCACTCAGCTGTGTAGCCTCACAGGAGCACGCAGTTCCACCAATGTGGAAAGATAGTGGAAAGGTAGTAACTGGAACATTAACTGTAAACAAGATTACAGTTAACAAAACTATAGCCTAAGGAAACTAGTGAAAGAAGTTACCGTGCCTTGGACTAAATCTCCTGGAAGAATTATGCCAATAAGCTGTTATGAACACTTTTAATATTTACCGAGATGAGTCTATTAAACAGGATGATTATGAAAGGGCTCACTTTCAGCCTCGGAGACAAAGGCATGCACACCGCTAAAAAGTGAACTCTAATTTCCAGTGTAATATTGTCATTAAATTACTGTAAAATTAAAATGGGGCTCCCACAGGAACCACAAGTGATTATACGTCAGAATGAAGAGATTGCGATGAATAAAGACCACATCTGTTTAGCTAATATCAGCACGTTGTGAAAACTGAAACGCAGGTCCGTAATTCACCCAGCCTTTTCTTTTTTAAAAATATCCCTGTAATGTTTTCTGCCACGGTTTTGAAAGTGTGCAAGAGCCTCCTGAAGGAAACTTCATCTGCCCAGCCTGATCAAGGAAAGAAGGAAACAACAACTTTCAGAACCAGAGACAAAAGGCAGAGATGGCATCCACCTCACTGCATTTCCCTTGAAGTTGCAGCACACCTTTTCCAAATAGGCCCAGATAGATCTGCTCAGCATGCAACTTATTCAACTTAAACCCTAACCTGAAAAGTGTCATCAGCTTTAAAAATTTTGCTGGAATCCTGCTGGTGTCTTACACACGTTTAAGCTCCCCTAGAGAAGCACTTGGACGTTTTTGGCCAACGCAGAAACCTACCTTTCTGTTCAAGGTTGTGCAGGGCACATGGCTGTGAGTTTTGGATGGATATTCATTCCACTGTGCACTTTTTGATTTGTTTTGTTCCTTGTCATTCAACACAATGTGGCATAGTATACTTAATGAGCAAGCCTGCGTGCAGAGATTTTGGCAATGCAACCCCCATGTAAGATCCTGGTTCAAACGTCCAGCACACCCATTGAGACCCAGTCAGTCACTAAAGTTCTGTATGAATATGAAGGTCTTTGCCTTCTAGCAGAAGTAAAATAGCGAGGCGCACTGCTTGGGAAAGGCGCTGCAGTAGATTGGGGCAGCCATCATAAAAGGACCCCCTTGGTTCCCCATCAACTGTGACTGTGAAGATGGTGGGAGTGAGAGAAGGGCCTCTCTTGCAGATCTTGTTGGGCAAGAACTAAAATGTCAGTTCTCCTGTACCCCCGAGCAGGCACAGAGCTGCAGGTAAGTCCTAAATCATTTCAGGAAGGAATCTACCACACAAACACACACAAACGTCGGTCAAAGGGACCGTCCCCCTTTTAGAGCTGTTTGCACAGCCAGAAGGGAAGACGGACAGACTTTACTGGCTGCTTGCTGACTTTATAGATTAAAAAAAAGAAAAGAAAAGCAGGCATTCTTTAAGCACACATGTGCTAAACCTAAACAATTGTTTCTTAGTGAAGAAAGTTCCCCAGAGAAAAATTCCCAGAGGCCAGCAGGCTGGCATAAATCTTCCCAGCCGAAGTACAATGGCTCGAGGTTCTCGGCAGCCTTGGCTTCTCTTATTTCCTTCTGGTACCTTACATCTTACTGTAGTGTTTTCCGAAGCTAAACAGAAAGAGAAGGAGGGTGAACACGGCTTTTCTTATACCCCAAATACTCAAGGTACAGCTTTTCTAAGGTCCGTAATTCCTTCCAACCTGGGTGGGCTCTTATGGGGAGACAGCACCCTCCAGAGACAACCTCTCCCGAAGAACAAAGGCCGTGCACACTTCTGCACTGCTGAGGAATGGGGGCTATAAGACTTCGGTCCATCTCCAGAATGCCAGCGCTGTCCTCCCTAACCGGTAGAAGCTCTTTATGCTGTTTTCCCTTCCCACAGCCTGGAAATGGAGGGGAAAAAAGCAGGATCATTCTCTTCCTTAGTCAGAGGTGGGCAAAGTGTGGCCTGGGCAGTGCATGGGGCTCCAAAGGATGTTTTTGTGGCACCAGGATCCCCTTGGGGGGGGGGTCCAATTGTTCTTTCAAAAAAAGGGTGTTTGGTTCCAAAATGCCCCCTGGGGACTATGAGGACATTTTCACCATGTTTTCCCCTGGCCATTTTTGGCCTCAGAGGAACCTTTCTCTAAAAGAAGAAGAGAACAGGAAGTGGCTGGAAGTCTAAATTGGCCCAGGGGAGGAAATGGGGTGAGGTCATTTCCTGTTGCTAATGAAGGCCTCTTCTGGGCTTAAAATGGTCCTTGGGGGCCCAGAAACATGGCAAAAAATGGCCTCCGTCCCCGCAGACATCATTGTTGCTTTTGTTTCCCAGGCAAGCACAACCTAACAAGGTCTCTTGGGGGGATAATGCCGCTCCCTGGCCTTCACAGTTGGCCATTCCACCCGTGGTTGGAGGAGAGGGGGCACCATTGTCAGTTGTGTAGGCAAATCCCTCTCCCCTCTCCTGAGTCCTCCTGGGGCTGGAAGCCAGCTGGAATGGGCTGGTGAATATGAGTTGGTGGGACAGAAAAGAATGGAGTCTCTCCCGCTTCTCCTGTTCTTAAGGGGCGATCTGGCCAGTCAGGGTGAGGCCGCCCACCACTGCTTTTCCTGATCAGCTTCGTGCTTTGACCCGGGGGTCCGTCATCATCTCTGTTGCTTTGGAAATGAGATGCTGGTGCTTCTGGTAGGCCATTTGTCACCCCTGCAGTAGCACACTCCCTGGGCTTTGCTTCCTGTAAAAGGAGATTGCCGGGGGACTCCTGAGGAAAAGCTGACACTTCTTCTGCCACTGCCGGCACTGCTTTTACATGGGAACCAGGATGCTTCATCCAGAAATCAATTCCCTGACAGCAGCAGACAAAGATCAAATCCATCAGTTTCTGTCATTTAGGTCTAGCTGTGAAGTGTGCACAGCCGGTCTCTGAAGCTCAATTTCTTCTTGGAAAGAAGGACATTAAGGAGGGCTCTTCATAACACCGAGCACACTGTAGGGGAGAAATGAACAGGCAACACATGTGGGAGTTTGCTTGGCCCTCTTCAGGCTAGCAGAAGCTCAGCTGGGCTGAAGGTCACTAGATGAAAACAGCACGGGCTGTCACCAGGCTGTACCAAAGTGCTTCCTGTAACAGAGTCTCAGCTCATGGAAACAAAACGTGTGGCAGAATCCTTCCCTCTTGATTCTTTTCGCCAGTGTCCTCCCCTTCCTCTGTTGGTTGTTGAGTTCCAGACTGTAAGCCTGACAGGGAACAGGGGTGTCCAACCAAAACTGCAGTCACAATGTGCCACATTATCTGACTAGAGGTTGCTGGTTCCTAGGTTCCTGGACAGAGTCCAAGATTCATGGGTGGTCCAAAACTCCAGTCTGTGACGCTTGATAGACTGTGAAACCAATGATCCTGATGGTGGGGAGGATGATGATGATGATGATGATGATATGATGTATAGGATCAGTATAATGATACATGACAACCAGAATCCTCTGGTTGTCTTACACATGCTTCGGTTTCCCTATAGAAGTGATTAGACATTTTTATCAGACACGGACTGACTGTATTAAGTTAAAGGTTTTGGAAATAGAGTTCCACATATGGTGCTCTTGTGCATGGTTGCACATGTGTGCATGGTTGCTTATTAATTCCCATTCACACTTGGAGATCTGCATGCATACACGGTAGTGAATTTAGTTGTGAAACAAGACCACTCACTAATAAAGCAGTGTTGCACAATGGAGACATAACTCTGTATGCTCCACCTCCATGTTGTAGGATCTTTGCTATTTTGTGACCTTGAATGGATGGGTTCACGGTATAATTGTTGTTTGCTATTGCCTTCCTCTGAGGCTGAGAGAGTGGAACTTGCTCAAGGTCACTCAAGGGGTTTCCACAGCTGAGCCATGTAAAAAGAACAGCTTTGTTGGACTTCCAGCAGGCAGGCGGTTGTATTGGAAACTCACACTCCGCAGCTTCTGGAGGCTTTGGCTCAGCCCAGCCACCTCTGCAAATAGAGTTTCCTTCTGGCTGTCATCATGGCTGAAAGCTGCTAATAGAGCCTTTTCTCTCTCCAACGGCTTTGCCTGGCCACCCTTTTAGCTGCTGTCCAAGGTCCCAATTTCCTTGTGTTAACTGTGCATTGCTCGCAGTACCTCCTGAGTGGGCAGCTGCTTACAAGACCAAGCAAAACCTCAAATATTTCATTTCAGAAATAAAAGCTTAACAATGAAGGCAGTATCACAAAAGTCCCTATTGGGAAAACAATGACAGCAACAACAACGTGGGCTTGGAAGGTTCACAAAGAAGAATTTGCGGCTGCAATGTTGAACTGTGGGAGGGGTGAATTTTCACCTCCGTGCACTGCCACACCTTCAGTCAAATAGTAGACAAAAACATGTGGAAGTTCTGAACTTTGGTCTTCTGTTCCCAAGTATTTTTAGCCCATTTTTGGTGGTGTGGCAAGGTAGGTTGGAGGGTCAGGGAAAAAGTCAAATGATTTGGAGCATCTGGGGACATCTGAGGGTCTTTCATTCCATTTTTCATTTGTTTAAAGGGGGGAGGTGGCTGGAGTTCTTTGAATGAAGATGAGTCAACAACATGTAGGTAAGTCTAAGGGACTGAGCAGCTGCACTCTACTGGGACTAACAATAGGATCTGGGGCAGGATCAGCAACGTGGAGGGGAAGGGGGACATTTTTCACCCCCATGGGGGCCACACCAACACTTCTGGTGTGGCCAGATGTGATGTCACACTACTTCTTTTGTTTTGTTTTCAGCCAATTTTCAGATGATTTGAGGAGGAAGGCTGAGAGGTGCTGGACCATTGGGGGTTGGAGATTTAGGCCAAAATCACCCTGATGTTGTTTCTGAATAGGAGGGGGGTTTGGGAGCTCTGGGGGTCTTCAAGGGGCTTCCCTGGCTGCTTCTTCCTGCTTCAGACTCAGCATGTTGGCAGCTGGGGATCTTCTACAGCATGGCAGAGACTGGGGTGCCTCCTTCCTAGACAGTGGACAGGGGTGACAATTTGGAACATGTCCAGAGGAGGGTGACCAAAATGGTGAAGGGTCTGGAAGCCATGAAGCCCTATGAGGAGCGGCTCAGGGAGCTGGGTATGTTTAGTCTGCAGAAGAGAAAGTTAAGAGGGGACGTGATAGCTGTGTTTAAATATTTGAAGGGATGTCATGTCAAGGAGCGAGTGGACTTGTTTTCTGCTGCTCCAGAGACTGGGACAAGGAGCAATGGATTCAAGCTACAGGAAAGGAGATTCCACCTGAACCTCAGGAAGAACTTCCTGACGGTCAGGGCTGTCTGGCAGGGGAATATGCTGCCTCAATAGAGTGTGGCGGAGTCTCCTTCTTCTTTGGAGGTTTTTAAACAGAGGCTGGATGGCCATTTGCTGGAGGTGCTTTGAGTGTTTGTTCCTGCATGGCAGAATGGGGTTGGACTGGATGGCCCCTTTGGTCACTTTCAGTTCTATGATTCTCTGATTCTCTGATTCTCTGATTATGTGATTGTGGTTTCCTTGGTCTCCTTGGTCTGTGTGGGATTCCCAAGCTGAGATCCTACAAGTGGGAGGATCTGGACAACTGGTCAGACCTCATTTGGAGTACTGTGTTCTGGTCTGGGTACCTTGTTTTAAGGAGGATACAGAAGAATTGGAGCAAGTTCAGAGAAGGACAACAAGAATGATAAGATCTATGGAGAACAAAGCTTATGAGGAAAGCTTGAAGGAGCTGGACATGCTCAACCTGGCGTAGAGAAGGCTGAGGGGTGACATGTTGTCCTCTTTAAATACCTCAAGGGCTGCCACACAGAAAAGGGAGCAGGTTTGTTCTTTGCTGCCTCAGGGGGTAGGGCCAGGTCTAATGGCTTGCAGTTACAGGAGGATCGATTTTGGGTGGACATTAGAAGGAACTTCTTGATGGTAAGAGCAGTTTGACAATGGAACCAATTTTCTGGAGAGGTGAGGGGGTCTCTTTTTCTTCTGCATACTTGCAATGAAGGCAGATGTTCCACAGCAGACAAAAAGGCTCAACCACTTCCATAGAAGAACTCACACATCCAAGAGACGTCCAGCCCCAAATTTCAAAGCAGGCCTGGTGCTTGGGCCTGAGGGAAGCAGTAGAGGCAGTAGTTTCTTCTGAGCAGCCCTGACCCAGTTGGCTTCTGTATATAAAATTTATGCAAGTGGGGTGGGTCATATTTTGTGCCTCTTCTCAGGCAGCAAAATAGCTTGGGGAAGAAACCTCATTAATCTAGGACACGTTTTTAAAAAACTGACTTTATTGTTATTATTTGCTGTGAAAGTGGCTTCAGCTTTAGGTAACCTTATGAAAGAGAGAATTTCAAGAGACCTTGTCACTATTAATTGCCCTGTTCAGGTCTTGCAAACTTGGTTGAATCCATTCACTCGTAGTGTGGTCTTCCTCTTTTACTATTGCTTCCACTTTCCCAATGCACGATTGTCTTTTCCAGTAAGTTGTATAATCTCATGATATGAGATTATATATGTATGATATCATGATATGACAGCCTCAGCTTAGTCATCTTGGCAAGTAGGGAGAATTCAGGCTTTGTTTGCTCTTGGACCCAAGAAGGAGAGCCTATCACTATCTGAGGAAACTATTTCAGTGTCAAACAGTAAAGTAGTACAGGAAAATAATGGTTCTCATTCTTGTCTTAAAGCAGCAGAAAACAAGCTTGCTCCATCTTCTACATGACATCCCATCATAGCTAAAGATGGCTACCACGATACCTCTCTGTCTTCTTTTCTCCAAGCTAAAAATTCCCAGCTACCTCAACCATAGGGGTTCGTGGTTTCCAGGTCTTCTACCATTTTTGTTGTTGTTGTTGTTGTTGTCTTCCTCTGGACACCTTCCATCTCATCCAGGCGGGCTTGTTTTCCTCTGCTCCAGAGACTAGGACAGGGAGCAATGGATTCAAGCTACAGGAAAGGAGATTCCACCTGAACCTCAGGAAGAACTTCCTGACGGTCAGAGCTGACTGGTAGTGGAATCTGCTCCTGTGTCCATGGAGTGTGGTGGAGTCTCCTCCTTCTTTGGAGGTTTTTAAGCAGAGGCTGGATGGCCATCTGTCAAAGGGAGTGCTTTGATGTGGGTTCTTCCATAGCAGGGGGTTGGACTGGATGGCCTCTGGGGTTTCTTTCAATTCTATGATTCTAAATCCTTCTTGAATTGTGGTGCCTAGAACTGGACACAGGATTCTATCTGAGGTCTGAGCAAAGCAAAATAGAGTGGTACCATCACTTCCTTCACTCTCAATACTATGCCTTCATTGATGACATCCAGAATTTCGTTGGCATTTTTTGGCTGCCAAATTGGACCATTGAAACATATTTAGCCTGTGGGCTACTAAGATCCCTAGATCCTTTTCGCACTAACTCTGTTCATGTGACGAGCATGCTTGATGTGACCTAGGGTCTAAACAGCATTCAAGTTTTGGAAGTGAAATTTCTTGGTCTGGCCCAGTTTCCAAATGCATTTACAACACAGGCAGCATCAGAGTTTTTCTTCTTTCTAACAACATTTCCATGATTAATGGATGTGGAGATGAGTCTTGCAATGAATAACATATTTAATGTACCGAAAATGAACTTTTATACTTCCGTAATGTGTGGTTAAAAGAGAGCCACTGTGACACTTTTACATCAATAACAATGAGTGGATGTCTGGTAGATACGTTGTTTTATTCATTTTTATAAACAGTTGGACAGAACAGGAAATTGTAGTAAAAATACTTGTTCAGTTTTTTCTCTTTTTCAGCAGTGAAGCTGTGCCAGAATCTTATCTCAAATAATCTAATTCTACTGTTTCTCTTCTTCTTCTTCTTCTCCTTTTTTAAAAAAAGCCCAAAAGCAAATAAAACTTGGAAACAAATGGAGACAATCCAGCAAAGCTTAAACATTCATCACCTTAGGGTACAATTTGCAGGAAAACATAACGGAGGGATAGAAAATACAATGTACAATCTGTCCACTTTCATGTCACAACCAGGATTTTGCTTCAAGTGTGTGCATCTGCATAGCATCTGCATGCTTCTGCATCTGTCAGATATTTCCCCCAGAGATGGGACGATATCAGCTCCAAAAATGGGGCTGGGGAGAGAGAAGGAAAAATTAGCATCCAGACATCCAGTTCCAGTTTCATTTGGGGGAAGACAAAGACAAATTACAAAACCTTCAAGTAAACAATGAAGACAGTGAAATCGTAAAAGATATTCCTTATCTTGGCTCAGTCATTACTCAGAACAGAGGCTTCAGTCAAGAAATCATAAGAAGATGAGGACCTGAAAGGCCAGCTGTGAAGGAATTAGATAAGACCCTCAGGAGTAAAAACATACCATTCAATACTAAAGTATTGATTGTCTAGGCCATTGTATTTCCAGTTTCTATGCATGCTTGTGAAAGCTGGACAGTGAAGAAAACTGACAGGAAGAGAAACAATGCAACTGAAATGTGGAGCTGGAGAAGAGTTCTGCAGATAGCCTGGATTGCTGAAAAGACAAAATGAATGGGTTCTGGAGCAAGTCAAGCCTGAGCCCTCCCTAGAAGCAAGGCGACTAGGCTGAAGCTGTCATACTTTGGCCTTATCAGGAGAAGACAAGACTTGCTGGAAAAGGCAGTAATGCTTGGGAAGGTAGAAGGCAGTAGGAAAAGAGGAAGACCACTTTACAGACAGACAGACTCCATCAAGGAAGCCACAATGGTTGAGTTTGCAAGACCTGAGCAGGGCTGTTGACAATAGGGTGACCTGGAGGTTTGTCATTCATAGGGTCGGCATAAGTCAAAGTTGCCTTGATGGCAATTGACAATAGCAATTGTATACAGACCTCCACCAAGGCATCCCTTTCCATGGGGATAGAATTGTGTGCTCCTGTGATGCAAGAGGCTATGCTGTGGTTCTGGCTTCTGGTCCTGATAATGGAGGACATGATGTAGTGAGCTCTACTAGGTTGGAAACCCCAAAGCATTGTGTCTGATGGGGAGAGGGGCTTCCCAGTCAAGCTAGTGGACTTTCAGATATATAGAGAGTCTGAAGACTCCCATCAAGCTGAGGTTGGGACCAGCTAGATGTCCGCTTGGGAATGGAGCGGCCACAGTGGTCCAGAGGCTGAGGAGAATTGCCTGCCTCAGTGGAGCCAGGGGTGGGTGGGTGAGAGTTTTCCACTCTCATAAGGACATTATACTAATTGCATCCAGACCTCTTGTAGGCCAGAGGCTATGCTGACAGTAACAGGGCAGCTGAGAGGGTCTTCCAGGTCAGGCAGGCTTTTGCTGAGGAGCCAGACAAAATGTGCCAAACAGCTACAGTGCAGCAGCTTTAGTGGAGATGACATGGGTGGAGGAACTCTCAGAAACAATGGCAGTGGTACCACAGCTAACACTTCTTAGGCTGTGCAGAAGGAGACACCAGCAAACCACTTCTGAATGTCTTTTACCACGAAAACCCTAAGGTGAGACTCCACAAAGACATGTCATTAAATATCAAAGTAACTACTGTATTTCCCATTTCTTAGTATGGCTGTGAAAGCTGGAAGATTAAGACAGCTGATAGGAAGAAAATGAACTCCTTTGAAATGTAGTGCTGGAGAGGAGTTCTGCATATTTCCTGGACTGCTAAAAAGACAAATAAAAGGGTTCTGGAGCAAATCGAGACTGAACTCTCCCTAGAAGCCAAGATGACTAAGCTGAGGATGTGGTACTTTAAATATATCAGAGATGACATGATTAATTAGAAAAGACAGTAATGCTTATTAAGATAGAAGGCAGTCAGAAAAGAGGAATGAATGCGGATAAATAGGCTTACTGAAGGAAGCCACGGGGGCACCTTGAGTTTGCAAGACCTGAGAAGAAGAGTGGATAGAGGTGGCTCTTGGGGATCTCTCATTCACAGGGCCACCGTATCTGAACGTCACCTTGATGCCAAATAACAATGCAACAACAAAGTGAAATGAAGGCACAGGTGCAGGAGAATGAAAATTTCTTGATTATATGGAAATGTGAAAAGAGATGTTGGCAACCAAATCTAACAACAAAGGTAGTTCCTGTCCCTTCAGCTTATTAAAGCTGCTCTTTTCCACTCACCCGGTTCCCATGATGAATCAGACATCACACCACAGACTGAAGTCTTGGGTTGGGCTATGGCTGAGGCAGCCTCTCAGGACCAGACCACTGGCCTGACTTTTTTTCTGATTTTTATATACATTTTATATACATCTCCAAGCTTGTTCTGGTCTGTGAAAATCACTCCACTCTACCACAGCATTCCAAAAGCGAATGGCCATATTGCCTTCTACATATTGTAACTTTGTGAATCTGTAGGTACATTACATGAGCGCAATGAAACCCTCCTAGTCAATTGCAAAAGAGGCACATTTGGGCGGCATCAAGGGCACCACAATGGGCATCAGGCACTTCTGATGCCCATCCGTCACTCCCCTTGTGCTCTCACACTTCCTCGCCGGTGCCCGGATGTGCGACAGGGAGCATCCCAGTGCGGACTGCTGCCCATGGCACACTGGGCCACGGCCTGTTGGTTCCTCCGCTGGCTGCCATCGTGCAACATGAAGGTACTCAGTTCGATTTTGCACTCACGTAAAGCCATTTAGAAAGATGTAAGTCCCAAGCAGAAGATAGCTGAGGAGTTTCTGTCTCCGGATGAAATTGCCCTTGCATGGGGTAATTGCAGCGGCGGAAAAGCTTTGTGGCCAACGTTGCCGTTGGATGCCTTTTTGATTGACTGTCCAAGGCCCATTTCCTGGATTCTACACATCCCGAGGTTACAAAGTGTGCTATTTGTGAGTGAATTCTGTTCCTGACACAAAGCCTGCCTGCGGAGGGGGTGTGAGGCCTTACTAGTACTCCGTGCCACTCTTCCAGCAGTTTGGAAGCAACCTCCCAACCCGTCCAACACTTTCGCTTCTGTAAGATGGAAAAGAAGGCAGACGTGGCCTCGGCGCAGACATCTTCTTCAAGTCACCTCAGTTGTCCCTGGTTGACATGAATGCTTTTGTCATCTCCGCCGCACGGTCGGATTCAATTTTGCCTCTCACTGAGCAAAAAAGAGCCTGGCTTTCATATCGGCTGCCCTTTGGGCGCCATCATTGCGCAGCCAATCCGATGGGTTTCCTCTGAGGGCACCCTTTCAACAGGACCAGATGAGTTCAAGCTGGCCTCTGTTATTTGTTTATCAGGGAAGATTCCACTGAAAAGCTCTCTCCTTCGGTCTGGCTGAAGGAATTTCCTCTCAGAAATGAGATTTTTTTTTCTTGCCACCCGATAAGGTCATTCCCCTCTAAGCTGTTCTTTGCAATAGTTTCAGAAAAGATGTAATGTCAAGGCGGTAATGATTTTATCCAGCTTCTTCGAGATGACTCTCAGATATTCCCACCTCAGTCTTATTCCTCTGGAGTCTGTGCCCTCAGCTGAAAGAGGGATTTTAGAAACTAATTAGGTTCAGAAGTAAGAGCACGTTCTCAGGGGAATGTGTGGAAATTGGACTTAGTGATATAGTGTTTGTGTGAAAAAAATGTTTTCAGAGAGGCCTTGGATCGGATCGCACCAAAACTCCAGAGAGGATCATCTTTAGCATCTAAATTCTGGGACAGCACCAGCAATGACTGGGAGGACAGGGAGGATTTGAGGAAAGGGAGAAAAGCAACACTGAAAGATTTGCTGACCAAAGAGCACATTGGTATGCATCTGATACAGTGGCTCGCATGTGTGGAGAAACAGTTGGACCTTTTTTTGTCCAGTACAGATTTCTGTATTCTAGTGAAAGACGAGGAAAAATAATTGGCCATGTAGTGCCATTTCACATGTGCCATTGTGCATTGCCCATGGAAATTTGCTTTGCACATTGTAATCGTGCATTTCACATTTGTTTGTACTTTCACTAATGCACAACCATCCCACATGTCAGAGGGCCACCACATTTGCCATGCTAGCCATGCTTACCTTAGCTGTACTTCACCTTATTTTGCTGTGTCTCCCTCAATGCCATGTTCCCTCCAGTGCTTGGGTGATGTGAATGGGAGCTGGCCTGGAACACGGGAAGCAAGGTCATTCTTACAGACTAGTATGGGCTAGTGTGTGAGAATGGAATGTGGGTGGGGAAGAGCTGTTGGGAGGGGAGAGAGGTGTTCTAAAAAGCACAACCGGCATTGTATTGTTACCCTAAGTGGTGGAGAATGTTGAGGACCACTCTCAATGCCATTGTCTCCTTAGAATTTGGGGAAATCATAGCTCAAAGGAGGCCTGTGCGAGGAGGGTAATGGCAGGATCTTTTCACCTGTGCATACCAGTACTAACTGCAGACGGGATTCCAGTTAAAGTTAAACAAATTATTTTGTCTGAATTGACAAACATATGAGAAATCAGACACTCTTAAGAACCATATGAGACTATTGGAAAGGGAGGCAAAAAAGTTTGGACAGAGAGAAATTGGGTGGAAAGGGTGACAGTTACCAGTCCTGAGGAAGGGGTCACAGCAGAGAGTAGCACAGAGAAAAGGGCCATCTGGGGCACCAGGTACTACAGTCAACGTTCTACAAAAGGCTGGGGTCAAAGCTGGGGTTTTTTATATTCTATATCACACTCTGAAAGGGTGCAATGACAAAGCTATAATGGCTTTCCCATGGGATTGACAAAGGGATCTCGAATGAGCTAATTGCTTAACTCCAGAGTGACAAAACATTGAATGGGAGTCATGACAAACTTTGGTCAGGCAGGGTGTATAAGGAGGATCTTTGTAGGATGAGATCAAGGGATGGTTTCTGATTGTTCACCAAACTGGGCATTTTGTCTTTCATTGTTTTTGGAAATGCAAAGAGCCTGGAATGGTATAAGGGTTAGCAAAAACTCATGAGCATCAGGTTTTCCTACTAATTCTCTCTGAACTTATGACCCTCATGTCAGTTCAGTGTGACTTTGATTGTGTCCTCTGGTAACAGTATCCTCATTTCTGGCAAGAACATTGTCTGTGTGCTGAACTAATGTTAATAAAAGCTTTCTGGATCTATCCGTGAAGGCTGCTTATTGAGTTAAAATAAGACCAGACATTACACAGCAACTCAAGGGTGGTTAAGTTACACTCCCTCTCCTTCATGCAGGTTCTTAGCCAGACTATTTTTACTAAGTTTACTACACTTGTACACACATCTCAAGAGTATCAAATGCCAGTGATAATGAGAGAATATTTATACGCATGCAAGTATAGAAAGAAACAAAAGCCTGCTCTGTTCACAATCCACCTTGCTTCTCCCACCCATCAGCTCTGTGCAGATAATTCATGTTTCCCTCCTGCAAACCAATTAGGATTTGTTTTACGAACCAGTTAACACATCAACATAATTCATCACATATATGAACTACAAAAGGAGGAGGCTGATTTAATTGAACAAGTGAGGGAAGGAGATCGATGGTTTTTCTCCAGTCCCACCCAAATGCCCTCCAAAAATGCAGTGTTTGCAACAACAACAATGTGAAATTCTACTCCTAGAAGCCTTTGGAAGAAGCGATTGTGAATTTGTAAAAAGGCTGCAGCACTCCTACCTGGCTTTGTGATTGTTCTTGTTAACTGCTGAGAGGTTAACTTTGACTTATGGTGACCCTCCAAGCTGCTCTATCATCCATCGCTCTGCTCAGGTCTTGCAGATTTAAGGCGGTAGCTGTGGCTTCTTTGATTGAGTCCATCCATCAGTCCTTATTTCCCCCAGATATCTTTATTAGTTGTACAAATATTTCCATTTTTATACAAGAACTTATATACATTTTGGAATAATTAAAAAAAACACAATACAGTATTCAATATCCTAGGTATCTGATTTGTACATTTTCCAACTAATCTTATTGCTATTAAATTTACCTTTTCAGGAACATCCTAAATTCCATTATTTATTATAAGAAAATGGTTATTTAATAAATAAGTAAATAAGTAGAATCTTCCTTTCTTCTTTTCTGGAACTCTTATTCTATCTTTATGTATTTTCAAGGGAAGTAATAACACCACTCTATTCTGCTTTGGTTAGTAGACCTCACCTGGAATACTGTGTCCAGTTCTGGCCACCTCAATTCAAGAAGGGTGTCAACAAGCTGGATCATATCCAGAGGAGGACGACTAAAATGGTGAAGGGTATTGGTTAGAGTTGGGAGCCATAGAAATTGAGAAGAGATTAGAGAACATTTTTTTTTTTTTTTGGAATCCTGTCAAGAGAGAAATGGAAAAAATAGAAAACCTCTTTCTGAAAAATGTATTAGAAAATTTGGAAGAAAAATAAGGAAAAATTAATGCCAGCTACTTCACCATTAACTCCTGTAGTGATGATGGCAAGATTTCCAATGAATTTGAGAGGTGAAGTAGAGAAGGAATTAAAAAAGGAGAGAATAAATAAGTTAAAAGATTGGATGAATATAATGATGAATAAAGATAAAATAAAGGAGTGATTACAAGGTACTAAGATACCGTGGTTTAACTATATACAGTTAGAGCAGTGGACAAGGAATTGGAAAAGGAATAATAAAGGTTTCAGAGAATATTCTAAATTTGAGCAAATGATTATACAAAGAGAAAGTATGGAGGAAAATGAAATATTGAAGGGTACCACAAGTGAAATATACAAAGTGTTGGCAAAATATGAAGATGAATATCTTAGAAAAATATGGGAGGAAGAATTAGCACAAAAAATAGATTTTCAGGATTGGGGAAAAATTTGGAATCAGTGTCATTTAAAAAACTTGTAAGGATAAAAGAGAACTGTTATAAATTGGTTTGGAGATGGTACCTCACACCAGTAAGGTTAAATTATATAGATAAGAAATATTCAAGGTTGTGTTGGAGGGGTTGTCAAGAGATTGGTACATATATTCATATGTGGTGGAATCGTGAAGGTGTACAGAAATTTTGGCAAAGAGTGTTTAAAGAGATAAAAGAGATAACAGAGATTAATTTACAAATATGTCCAGGTATAGCATTATTATCTATATTTGATAAGGTTAATTGTACCTAGGCAATGAAGGATTTAATTACAAACTTATTAACTGCAGTAAGGTTAATTATATCAAGAAAATGGAAAATTCATGGAGATTTTCAAATAGAGGATTGGTATAAAGAAGTGTGGAAAATTGCGATTAAAAAGTTAACATGTCGAATTAAGGCCAAAAATGGATTAATGAAGCGGAATGATTTTGAAGCAATATGGAAGATATTTGTGGAAAAGGATTTAATAAAAGAGGGAAATGTCATACCTCCCTATGAAGAATTACAATTCTGGAAGGTGGAGTAAGTTGAAACATAATTGGCTCTAGGGGGTGGGTTTATTTTTAGGAATAGTTTAATATGTTTAGTAATAAGATCATATTTAGTAATAGTAATAGATTAAATGTAACTGAAAAATATAGAGTTAAGAATGAAATTATTATAATAATAATGAGTATAATGAGATTGAGATCTAGATATAGGTAACCGAAGTATATAAGCAGTGTGATATAGAATATGCTGAATAAGTATATAATGGTAATGGAATTGGAGAGAAATAACAATGTAAGCTTGTTTTTGTTGAAATTCTTTTTTTTTACTGTTACATGTATCACGTGATGTTTTTCTTTTTTGTTCGGTTGTCTTTTCTTGATAATCAATAAAATAAATAAATAAAATGATGAAGGGTCTGGACACCCTGAAGCCCAATGAGTAATGGCTTAGGGAGCTAGGTATGTTTAGTCTGAGGAAAAGAAGGTTAAGAGGGGACATGAGAGCCATGCTTAAATATTTGAAGGGATGTCATGTTGAGGAGGGAGCGGGCTTGTTCTCTACCCCTCCAGAGACCAGGACAAGGAGCAGTGGATTCAAGCTGCAGGAAAGGAGATTCCACTTGAACCTGAGGAAGAACTTCGTGACGGTCAGAGCTGTCCGGCAGTGGATTATGCTGCCTCTGTGGAGTGTGGTTGAGTCTCCTTCTTTGGAGGTTTTTAAGCAGATGTTAGATCGCCATCTGAGCAAGCTTGTTTTCTGCTGCTCCAGAAACTAGGACATGGAGCAATGGATTCAAACTACAGGAAAAGAGATTTCACATGAACATCCGGAACAACTTCCCAGTGGTGGAGCTTGGCGTGTGCGGAGGGGGAACTGGAGGGGGCGGGGCTACGGCACGAGGAGTGTGGCCACTGTGCATGAGGGTGTGGCCAGGGCACGCAGGGGCGTGGCCAGGGTGCGTGGGGGCATGGTTACAGCGAAGATGCCCAAAAGTCATTGCCGCCTGGGGTGAACCGCTCCCCTGCCCCCTCATTCCTACGCGACTGGAACTTCCTAGCGGTCAGAGCTGTTCGACAGTGGAGTACGCTTCCTCAGTGGAGAGTGGTGGAATCTCCTTCTGTGGAGGTTTTTAAGCAGAGGCTGGATGGATATTTGCCGGGGGTACTTTGAGTGTTTGTCCCTGCATGGCAGAAGGGGGTTGGACTCGATGGCCATCGTGGTCTCTTCCAACTCTATGATTCTATGAACTTCCCCACCGCATTTGAGCCAGTTATACACTACATATGCATTGGTCCTTTTGACAGTTCTGCAGTTACCATGGACTGGGAGCTGTGATCTGAAAAAGTAACTTTTCCAAACCTTTGTCCTCTCTATCCCCACAAAGAATTCTACCGAGGGCAAATTCTCTTTTTCTTGCACAATCTTACATGACTCCTTTTTTATCCATCTTGATTATGATGATTTCAAATAAAAGAAGAGGTTTTTTCCCCCCCGGAAAAATGTACAAATCGTGAGGTGCCGGTGTTGACGAGCCCATCATCTGATCTGTCAAGGATGTGAAAAAGACTCATATTAAAGGAATCTGAAAGGCCAGCAGACAGACTCTGACACGTACATTAAAAGGAAGAAAGGGAAGGGGAAGAGAGAAGCGGAGCGAACATCTGCTGCGTCAATCATTTCCCGGCAGCGAAGGCTGACAAAAGGACGGGGCTTTGGAGAAATTCACCCCACAGTGAAAGTGGAGTTTGGTGTTCCCGTCTCTGTCTCCACAAAGACTCTGACAGAAACACAATTTCAAACAGAAGTACTGCTTTTGCCCTTTTCAGAGCGGTCCAGGAGCTGCAAGGCATGGGTCTCCCTAGAGTAGGAGGTTTGCAGGTGCAGAAGAGATGGGGAAAGCTGACTGCAGAGTGTTTCTTTTGATGATCTTCACAGCACCTTTGGAGAACTCTGCTTCCAACCCACAAAAGGTCTCCCTTGCAAAACAGCACCATTCTTGATTTGTTTTTTTCTGCAAGTATTACTTGCTTTTCCGACTAAAGTCAGGCAAAGACGCAGAATGGTCCAAACTGGAGTTTGCAGATCTCAGGGCCTGGATCTTACCCTCTGGTCCTCATGTTAAGGAGGAGGAACCTGAGAGTAAGAGGACCACCTTGAGGTATGTGTGTGTGTATATATGTGTGTGTGTGTGTGTGTGTGTCTGTATTCTTTATTTCTCAGATTTAGGATGAAATCCCATTGCTTAGTCCCGACCGGCATTGTTATTATGTGCCTTCTACTCATTTCCAAATTACAGCAACCCTAAGGTGAACCTATCATAGGGTTTTCTTGGCAAGATTTGTTCATAGGGTGTTTGCCTTTTCTTTCCTCTGAGGCTGAAAGAGTGTGACATGCCCAAAGTCACCCAGTGGGTTTCCATGGCCAAGCAGGGATATGAACTCTGTCTTGGTGGAAAGAGCCAATACACTGAAAAGCACAGGCTACATGGGCCTGCTTCCTCTAGTTCATAGAATCCTAGAATCATGGAGCTGGAAGAGACCCCAGGAGCCATACAGTTCCACCCCATTCTGCTATGCAGGAAGACACAACCGAAGCTCTCCTGAGAGATGGCCATCCAGCCTTTGTTTAAAAACCTCCGAAGAAGGAGACTCCATCATGCTCCTGGGCAGCAGTGGATTCCACTGTCAAATTGCTCTTACCATCAGGAAGCTCTTCCCAATGTTTAGGTGAAATCTTTTTTTCCTGAAGTTCGAAGCCATTGCTCCATGTCCTAGTCTCTGGGGCAGCAGAAGACAAGTTTTCTTCACTTTCCATGTAATACCCTTTCAAATATTTAAACATGGCTATTATGTCCCCTCTTAACCTTCTCTTCTCCAGACCAACCTTACTCAGCTCCCTTAGCTGCTCCTCATAGGACTACATGGTTTCCAGCCCTTTGTTATCATACTCTACCACCATGTTAGCTGGAGAATGTGTTCAGGGTTACGTTGGCCTGAGACACGTTCAGGATCAGGAAAGTTCAGATAAGATTATGCGGAAAACCCCAACCCTGATGGGTTTGTGCTAGTCCCTTCACCCCTTCAGGCTCTTGGACTTTTCGAATACAATGAAAGGTGAATTGCCCAAATTGGTGAGCAATCAGAGACCTTCTCTCAAGCTTACTTTATGGAAATCTTCCCTCTACCCTACCTGACTGAACATTAAGAGATTGTCATGAGTCCCATCAATGTTCTGTCACTCAGGAGTTAAGCAATCAGCCCATTCCTGGCTCCTGGCTCAATCCCATTGGAAAGCCATTATGGCTTTGTCAACACCCCCCTTCAGGATGTGAAATAGGGTATAAAAACCCTAGCATTGACCTCAGCCAATTGCAGTACAGTGTCCCAGACTGCCATTCCTCCGAGCTACCCTCAGATGCTGTCTGAGCCCCTCTGCTATGACCTCTTTCTTCAAGACTGGTAACTGTCACCCTTTCCACCCCAATCTCTCTCTATCCAACCTTTTTTGCCTCAGCCTCTGAAAGCTTTGTATGGTTCTTAAGAGTGTCTGATTTCTTGTGGGATTGTTAATTGAAATAAAATCCTTTGTTTAATTTTAACTAGAGTCCCCTCTACAGTTAGTACTGATATACATAGGTGAAAATATCGTGCTGTTACCCTCCTCTCACAGGCCTCTTTTGAACTATAATCCCCGCAAATTCCAGGGAGATGCTGGCATTGTGGGTGGACCCCAATGTCCCCCACCTCTCAGGGTAACACTTTGACCAGTTTAGTTGAGCTCCTCTGGACCCATTCCAGCTATCCTCCTTTTTGAGGATAGTCTGGTTGTTAGTTTCAAGTAGAGTAAACCCAATGAATCAACTGGATTTTTGTATTTGTTGACTCGCATAGGGCAAGAATTTATCCATAGCAATCCTTCTGGGCCTCAGCACACACCCATCTCCACACTTGTGAGATCTCATTTCTGGAGGGATACCTTGGTATGGGTAGTGCCTAGCCTATGTCTCTGCTTGGGTAGATAGGGATCAATTGCACTGCGCAACACTTGTGTTGAACGACAGTGTTGCACAGCTGAACGTGGCCCCAAACAAGCTGTGGGAAAAAGGAGCACATCCCAGGCTGCCAGCCCTTTTGAGAAAAATATGAAGACTGGTTCTATTGGGAAATAGCTTCCCCCCGAAAATCCTAGCCGAAGTAACGGGCCTTGCTCTTCGCCATCGTCTTCGTGGCTGATGCAACTTGAGTCAGTACAAGCAGGCAGCATCAAGTTACAAATTGAAAGAATTTTGCCACGTGATTTTAGAATGTGCATCACCTGAAGTCCTGCACCCTAACAAACCAATGAAAGGGTTCGGTAAAAAGAAGAGCTCTGCTAGCTTAAAACTTTAATTCACCATCTTGAAGCTGAGAACAAAGGAGAGAAAAAAGAAGTTGACGGAGGGAGGGGAGCTCTTTTTAATATGAGCATCAACCCTAGAAGTTTCTGGGGTCACATGGTCTGGTTGCCTGGATACACAAAGTATTTGTGACCGCGCATTGCAACAGAGAAGTCATCAAATGAGGAAGCCAGAGATACAGAACTCAGAATGGGTCTAGGCATGGGGAGGGGGGCCATGCTATCTAAACCCCCCAATTTGCCTAACACCATGGGCCAGGGGAGCGAGAACGCTTGGCTTTTGAACACAGGTAACCAAACCACACGCGCATGGTCACACACCATCCACACGCACATGCAAATCAGCTTGCGTGTGTGACTCCACTTCCACAACCCTGACGTGAAGGCGCCCATTCCACATCAGAGAAAAGGATCCAACTACTTCTGTAGGTTGGGAACTGAAGCTTCTGTTCAGTCACTGAAATGCTCCCATCTGTTGATTTATGGCTGTATTATTTTTGCATTATTCTATTGTAGATTTTTAATACATGCACACTGCTCAGATAGCTCTTTAAAACTGCAACAAATAAATGATTTTTTAAAAAATTATTTAAAATCCTGTGTCTTTGAAAGAAGAGCTAAAGAGAGACTGGTCATCAAATCAGGCTGCATTATCCCAGTTGGAAGTAATTCCACTCGGCAGTGCCAGACTGATTGATTATATCGTGGGTGACATGCTAATAAATAAGTGGATTTTAGAACAAAAGGAAAGACGACCAGAACAAGGCCTCTGCCAAGCTGCCAAAATGTTGAATGTAGGCATGAAGAGAAAAGAGGGGGTGCTACCTGCCCACATGCTGAGTGATGACCCCTCGCCCCAATTCTTCCAGCATTTGCTTCCAGTGAATGGACCATTTTGGGGTATCAGTACCCCCGGAAGAGGAGAAGAATGAAGAGCAAGCGGCAGGGACGCAAACAACTTTGTTGCTGCAGGGAAAGCAACTTCCTCCTGCCAGCATACAGCCCAGTTTCCCCAGTGGGTAAAATTCCTTCCCTTCCCCATTAAGCAACCGGCAGCTAACGTCAGTCCAATAGAGTCAAGCTGAAGGAGGGAAGGTAGGAAGGTGGGGCAGCACCAGGACTGACCAGTGCTGCACAGATGGAGGCCTTCTCTGTATAGACTCAGTGGGGACCAAAGCAAGGACTCTCCCTCCCAGCTCCATCCCTTACCAGTCCAACTCTGCTTCCAGAGAGTGGAGGCCCTTCTGCACAAGAGAGAATCTCCAGGTCTTTCCACAGGGGAACATTATGATGAACCGTGTGTGTGTGTGTGTGTGTGTGTGTGTGTAGGGGGTGCATAGCAACAGAGCCGCCCTGGCAAAAAAGAGAATTTAAATTGATTGGTTGTTGAATAAGGAACTCAGGCTAGCCAGAGGAAGGGGCTAGCTGGGGGAGAGTGAGCCTAACTGAAAATTAACTGGAACAGAGTTGCTGGGTTAGAGATACAAGGTTTTGCTGTTTGCTAGTCTTTAATTTGCCAACTATCTTTTCTCTTGTCAGTTTATTCAATAAAGCTTTTGTTATCTTTTTGTAAAGAGCAGTCTCCATAAAGTGCCTCTTAGATATGGAGTGGTTATGCATGTTACCACCAGTGACACAGTCACTGGGAAACACTCAAACACACTTTACCCTATATTTAAAAGGGTATGGGTTTAGAGAAAGCCATAGAGAGATATAAATGTGGAGAGGGAGCCAGCCAAAGCAGACTTGATTGTCATAGCCCTGGCTTGGCCCAGATCTCCACATTTTAACAAATGTAAGCATGTGAAGACAGTGGTGGGATACTGGCTGTCCTCTCTGCCCTTCTCTGAATGGTTTTCACAACAAGGTCCAAGGTGAGCTCTGTGTCCCTAAACAAGAGAGAGGAAGACAGCACGCCTTTCTGTAGTCTGGAATTCAGAGTGGATCCACTGTTCTTCTGACTTGGTACCCCTCAGCTGCATTCCTAGGTGACTACTTAGAATCATAGATTCTAGATATGCACCTAGAGCAGGAGTGGGCAAAATGTGGCCTGTGGCCCTCATGTGGCCCTTGGGGCCCCCAAAGACCCCGTGATACTGCCAAATCCCCCTTCAATGTTATGTGGATTTTCAGGCAATTTTCACCAGAAAACTGGCCAAATCTGCCCCAAAACAAACACAAAGGTTTACTTCCCCGATCACCTAAAGCTAGGGATGGGACAAATCCAGAATTTTCTGAATCTGGATCCAAATCCCTGGAAGGTTCTGGGAATCCACGAATCTCACGAATCTCGAATCTTTCGAATCCTTTTTTAAAAAAAGAGTTTAAAAAGCAAGGGGAAGAAGAATAATTTTGGGCAAGACATACTCTCTCAGCCTTAGCAAAAGCCTAGGCAAAGGCAAACCTCTCTCTGAAGAAATCTGGCCAGGACAACTGTCATAGTTTTGCCTCAGGATCTCCCCAGATTGAAAATGACATGAAGGCCCTTTCTACACAGGCAGGAAAATGTGGATTAATGCCACATTTTCCTGCCTGTGTAAACAGGGTCACATACTACAGTAGAGATCCTATCCAGGTCTTTTCTTTGAATAGCTCCTTCTGGCATCCTGGGGTGTGTAGTTTGATGGTGCACCGTGCACTTTGTCAGAGAAGGCTGTGACCCCTTGTGAAACTCCAAGCCCCAGAATTGCGTCTGAAAGAGGTTTGCAAGGGAGCTATGGAAAGGAATGTTTCAGCTGTCCTTGAAATCTCAAGTCTGTAGCTTCCAGTAAAGTGCTGAACTGAAATATAAACTGTTGAACTTGAATATCTTCGAATACAACCTCAGATGTAATTTGTGAAATTGTTAGCAAAGGCCATTATTACTCCAAGGGAAAACCTCACCTACTTACTATCTTCCCTTGTATGTATGGTCTCCCAGGTTTTCAGGCGTCCCGGTCTCCAACAATCTATTTAGTTGGCGGATTCGAAAGATTCGGTTTGCCTAGGATTCAAGGATTCAGTTGGCCCATCCCTACCTAAAGTTCCCCAGAACTTGCGTAGAACCAGGAATTCTACCCAACAAAAAAAACTGGCTGAAAATCAATGTGATGGTACTTCCAGTGTGCCAAAACAGGATGGCATGGAGCCTTTAGGGAGGTGTGCAGTTGCTGATTTCCTTTCTAGAATTACTAAATGTTCATGCTGCTCAAGCCTTGTGTTGAAACGCAACATGAAACAACAAGATCAAGAATCTCATGCACAACTAAATAGACAGCCACCTGAACTCTACCTCCATGTGCAAAGGCACCACATGAGGAACTCTCCTTCTGAAACCTTGAACTGATTAAAGACATCTAAGATCAAACAAAAGCTCCAACCACATTAAAACCACAGGAACGAATTGAAGACGCACAACAACAACAAGAACTTAGGAGTTTAAAAGCTTTATTTTAAAAAGGACAAAGGCTGCCGAATGTTTGGAACCTTTTTTTTTCCTGCAGAACCTCTCCAAAGTCCTCACCAGAGAGCACTCAGATGCCTTTTCAATCACTCACAGCCACCAGATCTTGAGAGTTCTTTGGCCTTCACATGCTGTGCATAGACTTCAAGGCAGCTATTTTCTGTTTACTATCTCCAGCTTGTCCTCAGCTGGTCCACTAGCCTGCTGTAACTCTCCCTCTTCTTCTTCATTTTTCCTGTATTTCTATTTCTCTTTCCAGGAGGCTACAAGACTTCAGGGGTAGGTTTTGGGGAACACTTTCAGTCCTTGCAATGGTGCAGAAACTGTAGTCAGCTGGATTTAACAACATTGCAATTACTGAACAGGTGGCCAAACCTTGTTATTGTCAGCCCTGCTCAGATCTTCCAAAACTCAGGACACCTGTGGCTTCATTGACCAAGTCAGTCTCCATGAAGTCCACCTCCCTTCCACTTTAGTGAGCATTATCCTCTTTGTCCATGAGTCATGTCTTTTTATGATGTGACCAAAATATCATAGCCTCAGTTTGGTCACTTGGGCTTCTGAGGAGAGTACAGGCTTGATTTGCTCTTGGAGAAAATTTGTGTGTCTTTGGCAGCCCATGAAATGTGGTGAGCTCTCCCCTCAGTGCTGCATTTCAACCCAGCTTTCACAACCATACATACAAATTGGTACTAACATGAAATGGGTGATTCTGACTTTGGTATTTAATAATATATCTTAATACTTGAGGAGCTTATCCAGTCCCTTTATAGCTGCCCTTCCAAGACTGGGTTTTCTCCTGCTTTCATAGGGAAGAGCATCCTTCTTATGGTCTGAGCTGGAGGTCTTCCAGGAAAGGCTGAGTAATCAGCCCCAGGGGTGCTGTAGCTGCCCCCTGCTTTGGGCTCAATGGCCTGCCGGACCCCTCCTGATCCTCTGATTCCAAGATGAGTCTTCTTAAATTCTGCCCGGCTTACAGAACTGCCCAGATCTTTCCCATTTGGCATTTGATGAAGCTGTTTAAAAAGCCAATGGGGGTCTAGGTTGCATCAATTAGAGCATAGTATCCAGATTAAAGGAAGTATTAGACCCACTCTATTCTGCTTTGGCCAGATCACACTTGGAATATTGTGACCAGCTCTGGACACCACAATGCAAGAAGGATGTTGACAAGCTGGAACGTGTCCAGAGGAGGGTGATCAAAATGGTGAAAGGACAGAAAACCATGAAGCCCATGAAGGAGTGGCTTAGGGACCTGGTGATGTTTGACCTGGAGAAGGGAAGGTTAAGAGGTGACAAGATAGTCATGTTTAAATATTTGGAGGGATGTCATATGGTGGAGGAAATAAGCGTGTTTTCTGCTGCTCCAAAGACTAGGACATGGAGCAATGGCTTCAAACTCCAGGAAAATAGATTCCATCTAAACATTAGGAAGAACTTTGACAGTGGACTGTGCTGCTGTCTTAATGGGATGTGGTGGAGTCTCCATCTCTGGAGATTTTTAAAGAGAGGTTGGATGGCCATCTGTTGGGAAAGCTTTGACAGTCTCCTTCCATGGCAGAAGGGGGTTGGACTGGATGGCCCCTGAGGTCTCCTCCAGTTCTAGGATTCTACCACTGATTGTAAGGCCATTTCCGCCGGCCGGCCCCTCCCAAAACTGCAAACCCCAGGATTCCATAGGATGTTGAAAGTGGAATAATTGCGCTATAAGAATCATAGAATCATAGAAATGTAGAGTTGGAAGAGACCACATGGGCCATCCAGTCCAACCCCCTGCCATGCAGGAACACCCTCAAAGCACTCCCGACAGATGGCCATCCAGCCTCTGCTTAAAAACCTCCAAAGAAGGAGACTCCACCACACTCCGAGGCAGCAGATTCCTCTGCCGGACAGCCCTGACCGTCAGGAAGTTCTTCCTGAGGTTCAGGTGGAATCTCCTTTCCTGCAGCTTGAATCCATTGCTCCTTGTCCTGGTCTCTGGAGCGGCAGAAAACAAGCCCTCTCCCTCCTCTACATGGCATCCCTTCAAATATTTAAACATAGCTATCATGTCCCCTCTTAACCTTCTCTTCTGCAGACTGAACATACCCAGCTCTCTAAGTCTATCCTCATAGGGCATGGCTTCCAGGCCTCTCACCATTTTGATCGCCCTCCTCTGGACCTGCTCCAGCTTGACCATGTCCTTCTTGAATTGGGGTGCCCAGAACTGGACACAGGATTCAAGATGAGATCTAACCAAAGCAGAGTAGAGTGGTACCAGTACCTCCCTTGATCTAGACGCCATACTCCTATTGATGCAGCCGAGAATTGCATTGGCTTTCTTGGCTGCCGCATCACACTGCTGACTCATGTTCAGCTTGTGGTCTATTAGGACTCCTAGATCCCTTTCACACGTACTGCCATCCAGCCACGTGTCCCCCATCCTATATTTCTGTATTCCATTTTTTCTACCTAAGTGTAGGACCTTACACTTCTCTCTGTTGAATTTCATTTTGTTAGCCTTGGCCCAGCTCTCCAATCTATCCAGGTCATTTTGAATTTTGATCCTGTCCTCTGGCGTATTAGCAACCCCTCCCAATTTGGGAGTCAACCAGTTACAGATCCACCTGACAGTAGCCCTGTCCAGCCCGCATTTTACTAGCTTCTTTGCAAGAATGTCATGGGGAACTTTGTCAAAGGCCTTACTGAAATCGAGATATGCTACATCCGCAGCAGTCCCTTCATCTATCAAGCTAGTAACTCTATCATAAAAAGAGATAAGATTAGTCTGGCATGACTTATTTTTGAGAAATTCATGTTGACTTCTCGTGATTACCGCGTTGCTTTCTAAGTGATCAGAAACTGACTGCTTAATGATCTGCTCCAGAATCTTTCCGGGTACCGATGTCAGGCTGACTGGGCGATAATTATTTGGGTCCTCTTTTTTTCCCTTCTTGAAGATGGGGACAACATTTGCCCTCTTCCCGTCTGCTGGAACTTCTCCTGTCCTCCAAGATTTCTCAAAGATTATAGCAAGCGGTTCCGAAATGACCTCTGACAGTTCTTTTAATATCCGAGGATGCAATTCATCTGGCCCTGGAGACGTGAATTCATCCAGTGTGGCCAGGTATTCCTGTACCACCTCTCTACCTATTGTGTGCCGCATTTCCCCTGCTTCCTCACCTGCTCCCCAACTGCCAGGTTGAGTGCTTGTATCCTTCTGGGAAAAAACTGAGGCAAAGAAGGTGTTAAGTAGTTCTGCCTTTTCTCTTCCCCCTCTTAGTAATTCGCCATCTTCTCTGCGCAGCGACCCTATCGCCTCCTTCTTTTTCCTTTTGCTGCGGACATATTTAAAAAAGCCCTTTTTATTGTTTTTAATGTCTCTGGCCAGCCTAAGTTCGTTCTGTGCTTTAGCCTTTCTGACCTTCTCCCTACATCTCCTGGATACTTGCTTAAATTCTTCTTTGGTGGTTCCCCCCTTCTTCCATTTCCTGTACACGTTTCTCTTAACACTTAGCTCAGCTGAGAGTTCTTTAGTCAACCATTCTGGTTTCTTCAGATGCCTTCCATTTTTCCTCCTTATTGGCACAGTTTTAGACTGTGCCTTCAGTATCTCCCTTTTAAGGAACTCCCATGCCTCCTGAACTCCTTTCTCTTTCACTATTCTTGACCATGGAATTTCAGCCAGCAGCTCCTTAAGTTTACAGAAGTCCGCTTTTTTAAAATCTAAGATGAGTGTCTGGCTACACTTATCTTCTCCTGCCCACTGAATGCCAAATTCCAATAGGGCATGGTCACTCCCCCCTAAAGATCCAACCACTTCTACCTCATTAACAAGGTCATCCCTATTGGTCAGGATCAGATCTAGAATATTTGATCCCCTTGTGGCCTCTTCCACCTTCTGGACCATGAAATTGTCTGCAAGACAAGCAAGAAACTTGCTGGACCTTGCTGTCTTGGCAGAGTTTGACTGCCAGCATATATCTGGGTAATTGAAATCTCCTATTATTGCTGTATCTCTCCTTTTTGAATGCACGGTCATTTGGTTGAGGAAGGCGTCATCAAGGTCCTCAGTCTGGGCTGGAGGTCTGTAGTAAACCCCCACCAGAATATCCCTATTGTTTCTCGCTCCCTTAATTTTTACCCGGATGCTCTCGACCTGGCTTTCTGGGTTTAAGTCACGGATCTCTTCACAGGTGAAAACATCCTTGACATACAAGGCTACTCCTCCTCCTTTCTTGTTTGGTCTATTCCTACAAAATAGGCTATACCCCTCTATTCCTACATTCCAATCCTGAGACTCATCCCACCAGGTCTCAGTGATGCCTATCAAATCGTGTTTATTTTGTTGTACTAGGAGTTCAAGTTCATCTTGCTTGTTTCCCATACTCTGCGCGTTAGGGTAGAGACACTTAAATCCCCGGGCCCTTCCTGCAAGTCCTGTACTATAGTTTCTGTTCCTCCCACCATTGTACGCTTGTACTACTTGGTCAATATCTTTTGGGCCTTTACCCCCTGCACTCGCCGAGTCTTTGCCCTGAATAATATTGTCTCCCTCCCCAGCAGAACTTAGTTTAAAGACCTCTTAATCCTCCGTGCAAGACTGTTTGCAAAAACATTCCTGCCAAGTTTCGTGAGGTGCAACCCATCCCTTGCAAGAGTGTAGTGCGGAAATGGCCTAAGTCAGCTGTACAGGTCTGGCAGAGGAATTTCTTTGCAGCTAGCTCAGTGCAAAACTGTCAAATTAATAAGATTAAGAAAATGTGTAGATCAGTCACAGCAGAGGCTAGGGGTGTAATTTGTTCACCCTTGCATTGAAATATTTTTATCTCAACTTATGACTCAGGATCCTGAGGGAGCCGGGGACATGAAACAACATGGGGCAATTTAACAATTTTAAGCAATTTAAGACAACTCAGAACAGTGTACATTCTTGTTAGGCCAATTGTATGCAGATGTTCTGGCACTGCACAAAAATCATGTCTTATTTGCATTTGATTTTAATTTATACTGAGAAAACAAAGGGATACAAATATTTAATTAATTTTTTATTCGTTAAAATATTTCCTGTCTTTATTCCTGCATGGCGGGGAGTAGATCTGGATGGCCTTTGTGGTCTCTTCCAGCTCCATGATTCTACGACTCTCTTGCTTTTCCCGCTGTGCCCCACCCTTGTCTCCTGAACTGCTGAACCTTCCTCCCCTTGCCCCTCAGTATCTCCCCTCACTGCTGGAATCTTTGGTCCAGTTTTCCCTAAAGCCCACAGAAACATCTGTTTAGGTGGTCAGTCAACACTTACAAAAATCCCATTGATTCAATGAGTCTACCGTGGTTGGGACTGCCATTAAGGGCTGGGATCCTGTTGGGTAAGCCCAATGAGAATAGACCCATTGAATCAATTGTTGTATGGTGAGTCCACATGCAGGTAAATCCAGTTGAGTCAGTGGCTCCGCTCACTCTACTCTGGACTAATAGAAGAGTTTAAGCCAGAATTCTGGCTAATGGCAAGAAGCAAACAGAAAAGATCACCTGAAGGCACAGAGCACCAAGAAACAGCCAGTAGAGCACCAGGAGGGTCTCACGTGGAGGAGTCCACAACCTCTGTGGAGGCCAAACTCTACAGCCCACCTGGGAGAATGCCGTTTTCTCTGTCCTTGCTGCCACGTGAGCCCCTCCGGTGGTTTTCTGGCCAAGGCTTATTCAAAGATTGCCATTGCCTCCCTGAGTCCTTGTCCAATACTCAAACTACTGCTCCATGGTATCTCCTATCTTGTGACCCCTTTATACGGATTTCTTGGTCAGATTCATTCAGAGGTGGTTTGCCATCGCCTCCTCTGGGGCTGGGAGAGTGGGACTTGCCCAAGGTCGCCCTGTGGGTTTCCATGGCTGAGTGGGGATTCAAACCTTAGGGCTTTTCTGCACTGCACTGTTCTAGTGCTATTATTCCACTTTCAATCTCCTGTGGGGTTTTGGGGTTCGTAGTTTCCTGAGGCCAAAGAGCTCTCTGGTTGAGAATTCTCAAGGCCTCTCCCTAAACTGCAAATCCCAGAATTCCATAGGATGTTGAAAGAGGAATAATTAGGATGAAAGGCCCTTAGTCTTTTGCAGTGGCAGTCCAATGCTGAAACCACAACAGTATGCTGCCTTTTAAAAATAAAGCTTCCCTGGCAAATTTTTTCAGAGGAAGCTTGATCTTCTCACCCTCTGAGGCTGAGAGAGTGGGACTTGCCCAAGGTGACCCAGTGGGGATTTGAACCCTGGGCTCCCTGAGTCTCGGTCCAACCCTTGAATCCCTTTGCTGTGCTCGCTTTCATGCGTTTCCTGAGTGTCACACAATAATGCCCATGGGCAGAAGCGTTGATTCTGTGTACATCCTGACTTTTGACAGTTTGGATTGAGCCTCAGAGGCAAAATGGAACTGGAAAAGACTTGGAAAGGGAGGCACAGGATTTGAATTATGCTGCTGCTGCTGCTGCTGCTGCTGCTGCTGAGATTTTCTGGCAGAATGCAGAAGCCCCGAGACCTCGGTGGGATTTCTTTCCAAACAGAGGAATTGGCTCAGAATGCAAACATGCTCAGGGTTGTTTGTTTTCTGTAAGCCTCGGGGCTTTATCTAAGCACAGGGTTAACTCCAGAACCTCTTTTTTTTCTCTTTTATGCTCAGGCATAGCCCGAGGGGGGACGTGAAAGAAATTTTTTAGACATGAGAATCCTGCCAAGTGTGCTGGAAGCGGCTTTCACCGTGGCAGCAGCCTCTCCTGCCGATTAGCTAGCCCAGGGTAGCCTTTCCAGGAGCAACTGAGCCACTCGAATCTCATCCATCCAAGGCAGCGGGGCAGAGAGGGACACAAGTCAACTGGGACCCTTGACCACTGGCTCCCAGGCTCAGTGCCCCAAGCAGAGCCCCTGTTGGGAGGATGTGATAATGGGGTCTCCTGTTTTCTGGTCTCCCCTCCAGTAAGGATGTGTTGGTCTTCAGTTATGTTTATTGGGAGCCAAAATCACAGAGGACCAAGAGAGATCATGAGAGACAATTGCCCAGAGAATTCCCCTTGGGAAGCTTGGCTGCAGGCTGGAAAAAGGCATCCAGACTCCCAGCTTCCTGTGACCATCCAAGACTCAGAACACCATCTGTACTGTGAGCAGAATAGGAATGTTTAGCTAGTCATGTCAGGACTTGGAGCCTTTCCGCACCACCCTCCCAACTCACCATAGGGATGGGAGAAGGATGGGGCTATGATGACGGTTCTGCACGAAGTTGTCGCGGTTCTATCCTTCTCCTGCCCCAGGCAGCACGAGCACACAGTAAATCATTGACGGGTTTTCCCCGTCAATGACCCATGATCTTGCCACCATCAGGGACTTATCTGGGGTGCGGAAGCCTGGGAAACACCATGGCTGCGCCTCCTACCCCAGCGTTGCTTGGGAAGGTACCTGGCTGGGCTGTGGAAGAGAGAGGTGCAGCCATTGTGCTTCTTTCCTGATGGAGGAAGCTGGTGCAGAGGGGAGCGTTCCTGTCACACTCCCCTCCCAGTACAGATGACGCCGGGATCCCCGCAGGACATCTCCACGAGAAGGTGAGGTGCAGAAAAGGCCTTATATTGCTTTTTAGCCTTGGCTGAATATGGCTTAAGCTTTGTAATGACCAGTACTCCTGCCTGAAGGAAGGTGCCTTCGTATATACGGTACTCTTTTGCTAATGTGAGATTGCTTGTTTGGAATCAAAGCTTTGCTCAAACGACCTCCTCTTCTCCATCCACACTCTCTTCACATCTCCTTGTTCACTGTGTGTGCATGTATGCACTCTGCACACAGGGTTCGCATCCTGCACGGGAGGCAGAAGGAAAGTCTCTGCAGAGGCAGAGGTGGAGAAAGGGCAAGCTAAGCTAACCCACAGTAACTCCTACGAGATTACACAGCCTGTCATGGAGGAAAAGGTGTTTTTTCAGTAACTGGCCAACATTCAAGAGAGGGGTTTGTGTAGCACTGGGTTACACCTGTGTCAATAAAGGTGTCAGAATCCTGCTGATGTCTCATGCTTGCATAACTTCCCCTGCAGGAGTGGCTGCACATTTCTATGTGATGTGGAGCATCCACACTTGATTCAAGACTATGGAAGCAAAGCTACCCCTGTGGTGCGGCTGTGCATGCAGAAACACTCCGTGCATGGAGGTGCATTGCATTTTGCACATGGATGAGCATGCCCACTTGGCTGTGCATTACCTTCACATTTGGTGTCACGGTTCAGTGGTGCTATGCTGCTATTTCAACACCAGGGCTCCATGGCACAGGGAATGTGGAGCTCCACAGGTGGAGTTTTATCCTGTGCCTGTCCTATGCCTAGAGGCAGCAAATGCCAAGGCAAACTTTAGTTGGGTGTAGCAGCCGCAGAGAGGCCAATTCCCTGCTTGTCCATGGAAAACTATAGGGTGATCTTGGGTGCATCGCACAGTCTCAGCCCCAGAAAATCCGATGACAGGTTTGCCCTAGGCTCGCCATAAGTTGGAAATGACTGGAAGGCACACAACCACAACAACAGCCCACAGGTAAGTCAAGTCAGTCCAGGTCATCCATGTATAGTCCAGAGAGTTCTTTGAAGATGAAAGGAGGCCCAGTAGAAAAGCCTTAACCATTCTGAGAAGCCAACAGTGACAACAAAGCCAAGAAGGCAAGGCAATGAGATGTGCAACTTCACAGGAGCCAGGATGCCAAAGAGTCCAAGATCCGAAGGCAGCTTGGTTTTGGCAACGGGGCTAACTGCTCAGTTGTCTCCATTTAAGCCTTTGCATGAACCATCCTGTCCCTCCACATGGCTGTTTGGCTTGCTGTAGCCCTGCAGGTGGAGGTGGTCTTTCCTTGGAATCCATCTGCTTTGGCTTGTTGTGCAGAGAGTTTGCCTCTGTGCTTGACTACTTGGGTTCTGGGTGGAGCCATCTTAAGGTAATATATTTGGGCAGAAAAAAATGAAATGTACAGATATAAGATGGGTGTCACTCAGGTTGACATGGTACATGTGAAAGGGATCTAAGGGTCTTAGTGGACCACAAGCTGGACATGAGTCAACAGTGTGACGTAGCAGCTAAAAAAAGCCAATGTGATTCTGGGGTGCATCAACAGGACTCTAATGTCTAGGCGGAGGGAAGTAATAGTATCTGTCTGTTCTGCTTTGGTCAGATCCCACCTGGAATACTGTATCCAGTTCTGGGCACCTCAGTTCAGGAAGGATATTGACAAGCTGGAACATGTCCAGAGGAGGGTAACCAAAATGGTAGAAGGCCTGGAAACTGCGAAACCTTATGAGGAGTGGCTGAGAGAGGTAGGTATACAGGTGACATGAGTAGCTATGTGTAAATACTTGAGGGGATGTTATATGGAGGATGGAACAAGCCTGTTTTCTGCTGCTGCAGAGACTAGGACATGGAGCAATGGCTTCCAAATACAGGCAAAGAGATTTCACGTAAACATTAGGAAGAACATCGTGATGGTAAGAGCAGTTTAGCAATGGCATATGCTGGCTCAAAGTGTGGTAGAGTCTCTTCTTTCTTTGGAGGTTTTTAAGCAGAGGCTGTGTTACTGCCCTGGCTAGTCCGAGCTTTGGGGATATTAAAGATATCCCTTGATATCACAATTTGGCTGCACATTTCTATTCCTCTACACGTCCTTGCGAGGTCACCGGACAAGCACGTAAAGAAGCTCGGCCGTTAATAGCCGTAATACTCAAACTACAATACAGGCAGGACAGAATTAGCTGACTCACTGCTTTAGGAGACCTCCAGGCAAGTACTCTAATTAAGTATGCATGCCACTTACAAAAGAGCCTCTGCCCCACGATGGCAGCTTGATGGGTAAACTATGCAATAGCCAAGTACTCTGCGTTTGCATACTGGATACTCTATGGAAAACTGCTACGATAACTCAATCATTCAGATTCTGACCTTTCGGAGGCTTTGTCTCCAACTCCAAATCTATTGTTTTCCCCCAAGTACGGCATAGCCTGCAGTCACAATTCTCCTTATAAAAACCCTCGATTCCGAGACCTTCCTCGGAATGCTCCCGAGTTTCATCCCGCCTTGCTGCCGCTTTGCTTGGCGAGCCTCCCCTCAGCTCCACGTGCTGAGCTACATCGCACCCCAGCTTCGCTCTCTATTTTCCAGGGCTTCAGGACAGGTGAAGTATCACCCAAACCAGCAATTCCTCTAAAAATCCCTCTATACCACTCCAACCTTTATTTTCTTTAGTTATCTTGTATGAGTGTGTCGCATACACTTTTCTGCTTGTATTAAATAAACATCATTTATTGTTTCAACTTCTGTGTTCTCCTTGACTCGACCCGACCCCGTAGACATAGGGTTCAAGATCTCACTACGTTACCCTGCCTCTCGTAACGCTAAGCAGTGCTCTGAGCTAATTTTCCCCACCTTTAGTTGGGCACATTTTGGTGTCCCTCCCGGGACTCCCAGTTCACAGGGTAACAGAGTGGTGGAGCAACGCGGGCAACCCTGGTACCCCTAGTTTGAGAAGGAGTCGTGAACCTCCTCAAATCAGGCTGGTACTGACTTAGGTGACTGTCGGTCCAGTCGTTAGAGCGCTGTTAGGCAGGAACACGTGTGTGTGAGAATTCTGTGTGTTTGAGCTCTAGAGCTATTCTATCTGGATGGAAATCTGTTCCCCTTTCTTGCTTGGTTTGTGTATGTCTGCCGCACCAGCGTGGTCACTAGCACTAGGCGGTGAACCATCGTCCGATAGCAAGGGGTGTGCACAAGCTGTCCTGGGAATCACATCCCTAACTTGGGGTCTATCATGGGCTGGGATCTGAAGTGTTAGAGTGTTAGCACGGTAGGAACAGTCTACACTCATCCAACACCCTAGTGGCAAGGCAAAATAGCACTTAGGGAAGAAATTCCCCCCTTAGAGTAATATACAGGTGTGTCCCGTCAGTTGTTGTTGGGTAGCTTTGAGAGTGCAGGTGTGGCCCGCTAGTAGTTGTGAAGCGCGGGTGCACCCCCTGTGTAATTTCGGGTGCGTCCCGAGTGGCTAGCCGACCAGGTGCGGGTGGTGAGTCCCGACCTAGCCTAGGGTTTTAAGAAGTTTGTCCCGAGGTAGAGGTAGGCGCCCCTCACCCGAAAAACTGTTAGGAACAGTTTTGGCTTAGGTTCCCATCTCTCTTCCCCCGCTGCTTGGCCAGGTGGCACTGTAAGTTCCACTGGGTTCGTTTCCACCCTTCAGGTAGGCGGAGTACTCTTGAGGGTTCCCTGGGTCTAGGTGACCTCCCTGTCCCCAAACCGTTACCTTGTCCTTTGGTCCCCAGTGCTGTCGAGGTGGAAAACCGGGCTTGGAAGTACCAAAGTGACTTTGTTTGGGCAGGCTGGAGACAGGTTCCGATCCCTCTTTCCTAGAGAAGTTCTGCAGAGTTCGTTTCCCTTCAGTCCCCCAGGGGTCTAGGTGATCCTTCCCGTCACTCCAGTTCCTGGTCCCGTTTGTAGTTTGCAGTTTGTAGGTTGTGAGTTGTTGGTAGTGTTAGAGAGTTGTGGTTTGTGCGGAAAATGGCAGAGAGTAGCAAGGTCACCATCAAGAACCTCATGTTGGAGGAAGAGGTCTGAGGTAAACTAGAAAGGTGGGTGTTGAGTAAGGGGAAATGCCCCTGGAAGGACATCATCTTCCAGATGGCCGATCCCTTTACCACACTCCGGGAAGCGTATACCCTGGCGAGTAAATCAAAGAACCCTTTCGGACTGTCTAAGGACGCTTTGGCCGCTTGGGGACTTTGGCTTACGGCCAGAGATGCTAGTAGTGCCCTGGTAGAGACCAGAGAAAAATTGGCTAGTCTAGAGAAGGAGAATGCCCGGCTTCAGGCCAAGGTCGAGACGCTGAGTGTGGACAAGGTTACTTTTGTGTCCATAGCGCAGGCGTCCGCCCAGAAACTGAATAACATCACAGTAGTGGCATAAACATGGGAGGAGAAAACCCACGCCTTAGAGGCTGAGCTGGATCATGCCCGGTCTTTGGCCAAGTTTATGGTGGGGCAAGTGAGAAAACAGCAGGAGGCTGTTAGCCATGTAGCTTGCCAGAAACAGATAGCTGCGCTGAAGAGCCAGCTCCAAATGCGCAAGGCCCTAATTTCGGCTGTGTGCCTGGAGCTGCTCCCAACGTTCGCAGAGGACTTTTCTGGGGAGGCACTGCCCGAGGATGCTCAGGCAACCCTGCCCCACAATCCAGACTGGAGAGATCCTAAGGTCCCAGTCCACCCGGTCGACACACGGTCCATGACAAGACGGACCACCCCCCTTAGAGAAGGCAGTTCTGATAGGCAAGAGATGCAGGAGACGCAGGTCACAGAGACTAGGGTCACCTGGCATGCTACTGAGGCCAAAGCAATTGCGGACCAATTGGGTCCATTAAACCGGTCCACCGGCATCATGTGGCTAAACGCGGTGATTCACTCTCAGCCGACAGCCAATGGTCAGGACCTGACCCAACTGGCCCGACTTTGTATGTCCCCCTTCGAGCTCCCTACTCTTGAGTCAGCCGTGGCGGCTCGAGGCCTGGTTAGGCTCGAGGCCCACACCTGGATGAGAGAGGTAGTGAGGATTTTGTGGCCCGGACAGAGTGCAGGTGTGCTCTATGTCATGGAGCAACAGGGTCCTCGTGAGAACCCTGAGGCTTACGTGGCACGGAAGCAGCTCCTCGCCATTCTGGCTGAGAAGGTCCCCCTGACGGCCCACGGGTACAGCTTTGACCACGTGGAATTCAAGACTCTGTTGTATGGAGGCTTGAACCATGAGACAAAGATGGCCCTAGGTTTGGTGGACTGAGCCACCACTAGCTGGGAGGAATTTGGGAACAACCTCCGACGGGTCTCCGACCTGCTGCGCGAGGCAGGATCCCTAAAACCTCCCCCCAAGACGCATAGGAAGGACACCGGGAATTGGGAACCTATATCCGAGGTTACCTACTCAAACTATGGGCCTCATTCCCAGCATAGGAAGATGGCTCCGAATTCCATTCTGCGAGGCAATTGGAACTTGCAACCGCCACCCAGACAGGACAATAGGCAGTGGCAAGGAAGAGCTTTCCGCAGCCAGCCCAGCAAGGCTGGAAGTCCCCCACAGCAGCCCACTGCCCCCAAACAGCTCTCTGACTCGGGCTCTCCCCGGGAGACGTCTGGCGGGTACGATCCCAAGGCCCAGACGTACTCCTCGGATAGAGTAAGAGTCTGGGGCATGCTCAGAAGGTTCGGGCTGAACATGAGCCAGTTCGATAAGCGGCCAACATCGGAGCTTTTGGAAGCTCTAGACAAGCAGCTTCAGGTGGGAAGTAAACAGCCGGTCCAGGCCGTGACCGACGGCCCACTTCTGGCTGGATACTACCCTAACCTGGACCTGCAAGCATAGGGGTGCCCTCGGTCCAGGAAGCTTTCCCGCAACGTTGTGGCTAGGTTGAAGCCAGACAGGTGGGGAAGGTTCTGGGTGAAGGCAGGCATAGGGATCGAGAGGGATAAGACTCCTGCCACCCTTCTTGTGGACTCTGTGTGGCAGTAAACGTGCTGCACCCCAAACTTGCGAGGCACGGTGAACCCACGCCCGAGCATGTCCAACTTTCTGGATATGGCGGTGGGGGGGTCACGAAGCTAGGGCAGGGACAGGCATCCCAATGTCCATAGAGACGTTTCGTTTTGAGCTGTGGGCATGAGAGAACTGAGGAGAAGATTACGGCCTTTTAGGCATCGGCTTTCTCCAGGGAAACAGGTTCACAGTTGACTACACAAACGGGTTTCTATGGCAGTTAGAGCAGGGACCGGTAGAAATTTCGGCAGTGAACCGTTGGGCCGCCATTAAAGCTCCTGCCCCCGTGCATTGTGTGACTAGTGACCCGTGGGTGAAAGCATTCCCCGAGGTGTGGATAAAGGATAAGATAGAGTGTGGGACCGTAAAGGGAGCCTGAGTCTTGATAGAAGGCCAGGACCCCCCACCTCAGAAAAGTACAAATACCTGGTTGAAGTGGAGGAAGGCATTGGGAAAACCACTGAGGGACTCATCAAGTGGGATGTAGTCACCCCGATGCAGTCCATATGCAATGCGCCCTTATGGCCAGTACTAAAATCTGACGGCAAGACATGGAGGATGCCGGTAGACTTTAGAGCATTGAACTCTGTCACCCTGCCTGCTGCGCCAGTCATGGCTAAATATAATGAAATCCTGTCCGCCATTGCGGCAGGAGCCAAATTTTACAGTGTTCTGGACTTGGCGAATGCGTTCCATTCCATTCCTTTGCACTAGGTGTGTTGGTATAATTTTGCCTTCACATTCCGGGGGCAACAATATGTGTTTAAACGCATGCCCCAGGGCTTCCATTCCAGCCCAAGCATTTGCCATGCCCAAGTGGTAAAGATGTGGAAAAAGCTGCAGCCAGCTTCAAGGTCCCACGTCTTGTCCTACGTGGACGATATTCTGATTCATTCCAGTTCGGAGGAAACAACCCGGGAGATCAGCCACGAGGTGTTAGGAATCCTCCGCGACACCGGCTTTAAGGCCAACCGGGAGAAGGCACAATTGATATCTACTGAAGTGAAATGTCTAGGGCTGTGTTTAGGCACCGAAGGTCGCACTCCCGATGCACAGCGGGTAGAAGTGATCTCGAAGTTACCAGCCCCCACTGACGTGCACTCCTTGCGTTATCTTCTGGAGACGTTCAACTTTTCCAGGGACTTTATAGAGTCTTTTGCAGCCAAGGTGAAGCCTCTGTATGTCCTGTTGAAGAAGAATGCCCAGTGGGAATGGGGAGTGGCACAACAACAGGCATTTGCCCAACTTAAGGAGGACTTAATGAAGGCACCAGGTCTGGCACACCCGAATATGGCTAAGCCGTTCCTCATACAACTAGCCACCTCGGACAGCAGTATGGGAGCAATTCTGTCACAACTGCAAAACGGCACTCAGCGTGTGATATCATACGCCTCCAGCAATTTGGACCCACACGAGACTAAATTTACTCCATGCGAGAAGACATGCCTCACACTGATCTGGGCTATAACGCACTGGGAGTTTATGACTGGAGGCGCCCGTGTGATTGTGCAGACCCCCCACACGCCGCTTAAATATATCCTGTCAGGAAAAGTCCAGAATGGCCAGGTCTCCAAAGCCCGGATTGCCAAATGGACTGTTTCCTTGGTTTCACGTGGGGTGGATTTTCAGAAGCAACCGCAGGAACCAAGACCTCCGCAGCGACATCATCCAGTTTGTGCATGAGCAGGGACACTGAGGGCGAAGTGTGACTCTGGACAGGGTGGTGGCTGCAGGTCAAGCAGGACGTAGACCAATGGGTCGACAACTGCTTGGCGTGCGCCATGGTCAATGCTGACACCTCCGGACCCGAAGCACCCATCCAGCACCAGCGCATCGAGGGTCCCTGGTCGCGCATTCAAATAGATTTCATAGGCCCGCTACCTGCCACCCTACGGGGGAACAAATACTGTCTCACTGTCATCGATCCCTTCAGCAAGTGGATCGAGGCTTTCCCATGCAGAGATAACACAGCAAGCATGGCAGCACACTTGCTCTTTAACAATGTCTGGGTGAGACAGGGAGTGTCACGTGACCTTGACTCAGACTTAGGGGTACACTTCACAGGTGAAGTTACCCAGGAGTTGTGCAAGGCACTGGGCATTCGCCAGCCCTTCCATATCGCCCACCATCCTCAGAGCTCAGGCCAAATCAAGAGGACGAACCGCTCTCTGAAGGAACCGCTTCGGAAGATGGTACATTCCTCCGGCAAGGACTGGGACAATAAGTTGCCCATTATTTTGATGGCTTTCCAAGGCACGGTAACCTCTCACGGCTTCACGCCACACATGGTGATGACTGGGCAGAAGATGATGCTGCCCGAGGCCTTTTGGATAAACACTAGCCTCCCCTCCGATTTAGAGCCGGTGGTTCTGAACAACGAGTGGGGAGGAACCTAGTGCAGCACATAGGACAAGTACACAGGCACGTAGCTGCCCAGCTGGGCAAAAACCTCCAGAGGATGGACAAGAGATTGGGATGTGTCCACCACCCTTGCCAGTGGGAGGAGGGACAGCTAGTCCTATATAGAAACTTCTATAAGGATAAGCACTCCCTCGCTGCCAAGTGGGTTGGCCCTGTCCCCATTGTGAAGAGGATCTCCCCTGCTGTATACCAGGCAAGAATCCCCAGGAAAAAGGGAGACTGGCTGAAGTTCTTCCACGTCTCTCAACTGAAAGAGTGGAAGGGTCAGCTAGTTGACCCAAAAGGCATTACCGAGACGGACTCACTTGAGGAAGCTACTGGGAAGACTCCCATTAATGTAACTGCTCCTCAATTATCACTAAATTACAAGGACATTCCAGAAATTAACTTATCAGAGACTTTTGCGTCAATTTCGAAGCATATGACAATGGGTAAATTGACATTGTCTGCACGGGACGGAGAGAGATGGCCAACTCTCCGACATCCTGCTTACATATATAGTTCTTGGTTATATTTGGGTGTTTGGGAAGTGGTGTTATTTGTAGTATGTGTGTGTATATACATATATATACATATATATACATATACATACATATACATACACACACACACACACACACACACACACACACATTGTTCGCTGAACTTTAATGTCCCATCTGGTTGCAAAAGCCTAATCCAAAGGTGACCAGTCTTCAGGTCTGCCTTCGGAGTTCAGCTATATCTGTGGATGGTGATACTACTCGTTCGGAGCCAGCATCGAACCATCGGTACTAGGTTGTAGCCACCCCAAGCCCTTGTTAATATCATCAGGCTTGGAGTTTCAGCTTCGGTCCGAGCAGGGAGGGTGTGAGCATGCAAGTCCATGTTATATGGACCGGGGTGCAAGTGGGACCTTCATAGCTGGAGGTTCTGCTTGTGCGGCTGGGAGGTTAACATGGGCGTCTCTAGACCCATGAGCCGATGTGGGACCTGAACCAGCAGCCTCACTGTCCTGACCAATGGCCATCCTCTAGCCAATACAGCCTTAATCTCAGTTGCTATTTATATCCCCGTAGACTTTTAGTCTTTTCAGTAATAATGATCCAGTTTCATTTCGCATTCCCAGTAGGCTTTGAGCCGGCTATTTGCATTAATGATATACATTGGATAGTAAACATGTCAGTTCTTCTGTTAAAATTCTAATAGGTCTATTGCTCCAGAAGACTGGGAAGATCCCGAGGATGTACCACCACCCCTGAGTGCCGTGGGGGGGGGGGCGTGACAAAGAAAGTTGCTGCTCCATCTGATGGCCGAGGCTTGGAGATTCCTGGTTCTTCAACTACACCCGTGACTGTGAGGGAAGGTGACCACGCAGCCTTCCGTGTGCCACGAACTTTTTGCCATTCCTGCTACCGTTTGCTGACCTGAGAACCTATGGACTATTCCAGGCTCCAATCCCTGCAAAGACTCTTTGCTCTTCATTTGCAGCCAGCCGAGCTGCACCGACTTGGACATTTTTGTTGTTGTTCCTGCTCCGTTGCCTGGATGGACTTATGCTTTGCTCGCCCACTCCAGCCAAAAGACTTTTCCTGTTATGGGGGGGGGGGGTGCCAAGACTTTTGCTTGCACTTCACCTCCCCCAGACTACGAACTTTCATCCTCACTGAACTGTTTGCTCCTTGGATTGCCTTCAGTGCCAGACCATGCATTGGATTTACAGTATTCCATTGAATATTTCATTGATTGCTTCATTTTGCATTTGCTATTTTACTGCCATTTGCTCATTTTTCGACAGTTCCCTATTGACAGGACATTGGACATTGTTTATTGTTTAACTGTTTATTATTGCGCTATTGTTTACATTGGTGTGTGTGTGTGTTTAGGTTTAGGTTTTAGTTAGGAATGTCTTTATAAGATAGTAATCCTTTGCTCTTCCGGAATTCCCTTTCCTGATGAGTGATATGGCTACCAACCTGCAAGCCCTATTTGTCTCCAAATTTATTTTTGTTTTTAACTGGAAAATGTCCAATATTGTCCCCAACATCTCCCATTTTCGGGGGGGGGGGATTGTTACTGCCCTGGCTAGTCCGAGCTTTGGGGATATTAAAGATATCCCTTGATATCACAATTCGGCTGCACATTTCTATTCCTCTACACGTGCTTGCGAGGCCACCGGACAAGCACGTAAACAAGCTCGGCCATTAATAGCTGTAATATTCAAACTACAATACAGGCAGGACAGAAATAGCTGACTCGCTGCTTTAGGAGATCTCCAGGCAAGTACTCTAATTAAGTATGCACGCCACTTACAAAAGAGCCTCTGCCCCACGATGGCAGCTTGATGGGTAACCTATACAATACCCAAGTACTCTGCGTTTGCATATTTGCTACTCTATTGAGAATCACTATGATAACTCAATCATTCAGATTGGAGGCTTTTGGAGGCTTTGTCTCCAACTCCAAATCTGTTGTTTTTCCCCAAGTACGGCATAGCCTGCAGTCACAATTCTCCTTATAAAAACCCTTGATTCCGAGACCTTCCTTGGAACGCTCCCGAGTTTCATCCCGCCTTGCTGCCGCTTTGCTTGGCGAGCCTCCCCTCAGCTCCACGTGCTGAGCTACACCGCACCCCAGCCTCGCTCTCTATTTTTCCTGGGCTTCAGGACAGGTGAAGTATCACCCAAACCAGCAATCCCTCTACAAATCCCTCTATACCACTCCAACCTTTATTTTCTTTAGTTATCTTGTATGAGTGTGTCGCATACACTGTTTTGCTTTATTATTTCAACTTCTGTGTTCTCCTTGACTCGACCCGACCCCGTAGACATAGGGTTCAAGATCTCACTATGTTACCCTGCCTCTCATAATGCTAAGCAGTGCTCTGAGCTAATTTTCCCCAACTTTAATTGAGAACATTTTGGGGTCCCTCCTGGGACCCCCAGTTCACAGGGTAACAGCTGGATGGCCATCTGTCAGGAGTGCTTTGATGGTATCTTCCTGCATGGCAGAATGGGGTTGGACTGGATGGCCCTTGGGATGTTTTCCAGCTCTAGCATTCTATGATTCTGAAGCTTGAGTCCCCTCCAGATCTGAATCCATTTCCTCAAGGTGAGTTATGGTACCACAACCATTAAGAAGGTTCAACAATAGCAGCAGCAGCAGCAGCAGCAGCAGCAGCAGTGGCATAACTGTGCCATAGGATGTGCTATGCCACACCTACACTGCAAGCAATCAGATAACTGGCTTCAGGCTGAAGTACCTTCTTTCAATGCAAGAGTTGGCAGGCCTGCAGTCAAAGTGTGTGTGAGAATACACTTATGCAACACTTTGTAAAGCATTACTTCTTGTGCGACATTGTTCATTGCACATTTATGAACATACAAGTTCTGTTGTGCATTAGTTTCACATCTGGCATCATGGTTCAGTAGTGCAATGTTGCTATTCAGCACATAAGGCTCCACAGCACAGTCAGCACAGGCAGGATAGACATACAACAGCATGGTGTAGTGGTTGGAGCACTGAACTAGGACTCTGGAGACCAGGGTTTAAATCACCACTCAACTGTGGAAACCCACTGGGTCACCGTGGGCAAGTTACACTCTCTCAGCCCCAGAGGAAGTGAATGATGGCAAACTCCCTCTGAACAAATCTTGCCAAGAAAAACCGGTGACAGATTCTCCTTAGAGCCAACATAGGTCACAAATGGCTTAAAGACACACAACAACATGAACCTTTACACCCACAGAACTCCACTTGTGCAGCCACAATCAGGACACAACCCTTGTGAAACACAGAATCACAGAATCGTAGAGTTGGAAGGGTGCCCACGGACCATCCAGTTCAACCTGCTGCTCAGCACGGGAGCTCCAGCTGGTGCCTCCCCAGCAGGTGGCAGCTGTCCAGCCTCTTTCTGGAGACATCCAGAGAAGGAGACCCCTCCAGCTCCCTGGGCAGTGGGTTCCATTGCTGAACTGCTCCCACGGTCAAGAAGCTCCTTCTCATGTTCAGTCAAAATCTATCTTCTGGTAACTAAAAAGAGCACCCACAAATGAGCGTGTCATTCCAACCGTCAACATGAGGAGCAACAGTAGGCATCTCTCTCTCTGTGGACTGGTGTTGGGGGAATTCATCATGTTCTTTCTTCTTGCCTCTGGCTCTCCCCTGTGGCCTCACCAGCTACATTTTGTGAGCAGAGGCTGTGAGTCTGAGAGACCAGAGCTTGACAGAGAACCCAGTGGTCCCTAGAAGAAGCGTGACGTGCCTGCCATTCAAGCTGGGCTGCCCCTGCACCCGCGTTATTTATGAGCCCCCTCTGGTTTGCAGATATATTTATGGGATGCAACATCTGTGCACCATACACAATGCACAGCTTTCAAATGAAGGCAAACGGAGTCTCGTCGGCTCCAGCAAGCTCAGCACTCCAAAAGGCAATTTATAAAATTGCTTGCAATTGCTTGGGCAGGGAGTGCCACTTCTCCACACTTCCTTTTTGCTTAATGGATTCTCCCCCCCACCTCCTTTTTGGCAATGCCCTGAAGGAAGAACAGCTTCAGGCCAGAGGTGTTTGAACTGTGAGGGGGGAATAATTCCCTGAATCCTGCTTGATTGCAGCTTCCTTCAATCTCTGATCTGACAGGGGTAGCTCCACTAATATACAAATTCACCTTACAAAGATTTAGGGGAAAAAAATAATCAGACACAGTGTCTGTAGCACCAAAGATGGGCTTGTAACTCTGCAGAGAGGCAGCTAGAAGTGGGGTGGGGACTTTTACCCATGGCAGCAAACACTGCTGGGAAAGATTGACTGCGAACATGACATTAAAAACTTGGAAATTCTAGTATATATACCCAGAAAGTCTTAACAAGCAATACTTTAAAATATAACAATACAGCCAGTAGAGAAGCAGTTTTCAGAACAAGAGCAATAAAACAGCAGCGTGTCTACTAAGGACATGGGTTAAAAGCCACTCAAAACAGAGAGGTTTTTAAAGGCTTTTTGAATACCAAGACCAGCCACAGATCGTGTGGAGGGGAGGCGTTCCACAGCATGGAGCCGAGCAGGGTAGACATGTCCTAAAAGGAGGGCCAACCACCTGGATTTCTGGTTGTGGTTCTTAAATCTTGACTAGCTGCTTTGAGCTAGTAATAATCTGGCTCCATACCATCTGGGGCTTAGACAATCAAAAGCAGAGACCTGAGTCAGTCCCAGGAATACACCAGTAAAGGATGCAGCTGGTACCAAATTTGACCGGCTCTAAAGTGGGCAAGCACCCAGGAGTGTAACTCCAGTCCACAGAAGCTGGCAGAGAAAGGTATAACTGCAATGGATATGCCTGAACCTGGGGTCTACAATTTAATATAAATTAACTATTAAAAACATACCCCTCCACGTGCTTGAGAGGCCCCTGGATGAGCACGCACACGGGCATGGCCGAACAGCTGAAAAATACAAGAAAAATCCTGGTCAGGCCAGTAACTTTCCATCATGCAGCTTCAGGAGACCTCCAGGCAAGTACACATCAAAACTCAATCAAGTATGCACCAGGCACACAAAAGATTCTCAGCCCCGAACAGTCAGCTTGACAGGATTAGCGCTTCTGACTACACAACTGTCAAGCGCTCCCTATTTGCATACTGTCTGCGCTATTGACAACCCAGACTAAAACCCATCGAGTCAAGCACTGATCTTTCGGAGGCTTTGTCTCCGCTTGAGAATCTATTGTTTTCCCCAGGAAAGGGTTAGCCTCCAGGTACATTTTCCCTATAAAAAACCCTGATTTTGAGCGCTTTCTTGGATCGCTCTCGGCTTCCTCCCCGTCCTGCTGCAGCTCTGCTGGCCGAAGCCTTCCCCTCAGCCTCCATGTGCTGAGATTCACTGCTCCCAACTCTCTGGCTTTATTTCGGCTTCCCGGACTACAGGATCAGGTGTAGTATCCCCCCAATGTCCTTCTTTAAATCCCCTATCAATTTTCTTCCCTTTATTTTTCTTAGGTCTGTGTGAGTGGGTGCGTAAGTGCGCAGTGACTGAGGTTTTAAATAAAGAAAATACTTATAAATTTATTTTGTCTGGGTCTTGACTCGGCCTGACCCCATAAAAGCTGGGTGCAAGGTCTCGCTAGGTTACCCTACCTCTCTGGCGTGCTGGGCGCGTGCTCGGTATAACTTGGAAATCCCCTTAAAATCGGGGTCAGACTAGGTGTCCTTTGAGAGATCCCATGGAACTCAGGCACTGACCGGGATCCCTGGAAACTCCGGCAACCTATCTGGTGACCGGGACCCTCAGAAACTCTGGTAGTGACCGGGACCTCCAGAGACTTGGGCAACACATCTGGTGACCGGGACCTCTGGAAACTCTAATTTGATGACAGAGATCTCCCTGAACTCCATAACTAATTCGGTGACAGGGACCTCCCTGGTCTCATAACTAATTCTGTGACAGGGACCTCCCTGAACTTAAAATAACTAATTCGGTGACTGGGATCCCCAGGACCCCCAGAAAATTAGGGTAACAAAGGCCCACTCATCCCAAGGTGGTCCATAGAAGCAGAGACATAATCCAGACAGTGCGAAGTCAAACAAAGCAAACCATCTTGAGCCAAAGGCAAAACCAGAAGGAAGCTGCCAGACAGGTTAGTCCTGGGTCAAGTCAAAGGTTAGAGATACATGAAGTCAGGAATATAAAGAGGGCTACCAGGAAGTGTTGGGTTTATTCTTGGAAGCATGAGAATGGCCTTGGGTGAGCTAATTTCTTGTTGTTAACTGCTGTCAAGTTGATTTACTGTGACCCTGTGAAGGAGGGATCTACAAGTACCCCCTCTTCCACCTCCCGCCTCAGGTCCTGTCCACTCAGGGCAGCCATTCTGGCTTCCTCGGTTGAGTCTGGCCCAAGGTCTCCATGGCTGAGCAGGGATCTGACCCCTGGTCTCCCAGAGTCTGAGTCCAACGTTCAAACTGCTGCACCTTGCTTCCCCCAGAGGGTTTCTTGGCAAGACTTGTTTCAAGGAGGTTGGCCTCCTTTGCCTTCCTCTGAGGCTGAGAGAGCGTGACTTGCTCAAGGTCACCCAGGTGGGTTTCCAGGGCTGAGGGAGGATCTGAACCCTTCTATCCCACAGACCTTGTCCAACACTCAAACCACAATATCACACTGGCTCCTCTCTGAGGGTTTTCTTAGCAATATTTCTTCATCACGACCTTCCTCTGAGGCTGAGAGCGTGTGACTTGTCCAAGGTCATCAAGTGGCTTTCCAGGGCTCAGCACAGGGGCTTGAATCCTGGTCCTCTGGAATCCTAGTCCAGCACTGAGAACACCACATCACACTAGCTCACTTGAGAGGAAGTAGGGATGCTAATACGCACTTATTTCATTTTTACAGAGAGCATGAAGTATTTAAAATGTTTTATTCCTATCGTGATAATAGTTTGGAAACACCTTTTTGATTATTTTTTTTCACATTTCGGGGATTATTTTAATTTTAATTTTTTGACCAAAGAATCGTTTGTGCAAGAAGCAATGAGGGTTTTTTTTTTACACATCCAGCCTCCTGAAGGAGATGGCTATTTTTGTCAGATGTGGAATGTTTGCATTCAGTTCAATCCGGCAGAAATAGATCTGTACTTGTGGTGTCAACACACACACAGCTATCCATTGGACATGCAGGTGCCGACGGTGCATTGCACATGCCCACATGCACTGTGCTGCACACTGAAATGTGCATTGTTGCAATTCAGGGTGACACATTCATTGGCCATTTCTACCCTACACTGTTCTAGTGCTCTTATTCCACTTCCAACATCCCTTGGAATCCGGGGCCTTACAGCTGAGGGAGGGGCCTTTTGAATTCTCGGCCAGGGAGCTCTCGGGCCTCAGGAAGCTACAAACCCCAGAACTCCAGAGGATGTTGAAAGTGGAATAATAGCACTAGAACAGGGTAGGGCAGTGTAGCTAACACATTGCAAACCGCTTAGGGAGTGCTTGGCACTGATAAGCCGTATAGAAATGTAACTGCTAACTGCTATTGCTATAAATGTCCAAAGTCACAATTCCCCAATGCCCCATCCTCACGTAACTCTGAGGCTGGCGTTCTTTTATTGGCTTATAGAATCCTAGAGCCGGAAGAGACCCCAGGGGCCATCCAGTCCAACCCCATTCTGCCATGCAGGAACACCCATCAAAGCACTCCCCACAGATGGCCATCTAGCCTCTGCTTAAAAACCTCCAAAGAAGGAGACTCTACCACACTCCATTGAGTCAGTGTATTCCACTGCCAGACAGCTCGGACTGTCAGGAAGTTCTTCCTGAGGTTCAGGTGGAACCTCCTTTCCTGTAGCTTGAATCTGTTGCTCCTTGTCCTAGGCTCTGGAGTAGCAGAAAACAAGCCCACTCCCTCCTTGACATGACATCCCTTCAAATATTTAAACATGGCTATCACGTCCCCTCTTAACCTTCTCTTCTACAGACTAAACATACCCAGCTCCCTAAGCTGCTCCTCATAGGGCTTCATGGCTTCCAGACCCTTCACCATTTTGGTCGCCCTCCTCTGGACAGCTCCAGCTTGTCGATATCCTTCTTGAATTGAGGTGCCCAGAACCTGACACAGTATTCCAAATGAGGTCTAATCAATTCAGAATAGAGTGGTACCATTACCTCCCTTGATCTAAGACAGGCTTACCTGTCTGCAAATGTAGCTGAAGTCTCAGTGTGTCACAGAGGGCTATTCCCTTCCCTTGCATGCCATGCAAGCCTCCCCTGTGCCCAGCAGCTGCTTTCAAGTCCTGGGAGGAAGGGAGAAGGTGGTTCAGACCTTGATGACCCAGCGGCTCTTGGCTTCTGGGGGAAGGAAGAGGCAGACGTGCTCCATGTGGGGCCGCACCCTCACTCCTTCCACCAAACTATACTGAGATCTTCCTTTCCCTACAGCATCAAGGGTCTCTCCTGGGGATTATTGGATGCTGGATGGTAGAAGGACATGGGGCTGCATGCATCTGTAGGATCCTGGCACGTGATTGCAAAGTTCCACTCCCTCTCCTTGACCTTGTCCAGGGAGTCTTGGTGGCTGAGAAGCCCTTTCTTGTCAAGGAGGAGGGAAAGGTGTGAGAGTTCTCTATGCCCCAAAGAGGGAGTGATTGTTCTCAGCAACCTTCATAGCTGGGCTGGGTCTTGAAACCAGACCTTCCCTGGTGCTCAGAGTCATTCTTCCACAATGGTTTTCCTGCCAGCCAGACTCTGGGAGAGGGAATCCCCAAGAACTGCTGAGCTGAAGAGTCAAGCAAGATGAATGTTGTTTGGTAGAGACAAGAAGAAGGCCAAGGCCTCAGGCCCTCTTCTTCTCTTTGGCTGCTGAGGATTCTGAACTGAAGTTTTCTTCCAATTAAACTCTTTTCACACCCCGCAGCACGGTCTGTGAGAGATTTACAAAATTGTTTCTCAGACAGAACTGGAAATCTTTTGCCAAAAGCAAAATCCCCAAGAGGACGGCAGGGTTGTAGCTGAGGCTGTGAATCTGGTAGAGTTTGTAAAAGTTAGTTTGGGGCACTACAGCTCCTAGATTCCTCCAGTCAGTACAGCTACCAACTGATGGGCGTGTGTGTGTCAGATCTGGAGAATTAGCAGAGTCAGAGCATGGGCTTTCTACCTGGGAACTTCTGAGCTCTCAAGAGTTTTGGACTATGAGATTACCTCCTTACAAAAGGGAAGAATGAGGCCACTGAAGTGAATGAGATCCGCTTCTCATTATAAGCATGTATAGGGCAGGATGCACAACTGTGAGGCAGCAAAGCCCACTGTATACCTTGGAGCAGGTGGGAACTCAGTGGTGAGGCTTAAGCCCAAGCAATGGCCACGATCCTGCTGGTGTCTTTGTTGTTGCGTTGTTAATTGCTGTCAAGTCTCCTTCAACTTATGGTGACCCTGTGAATGAGAGGCCTCTGAATTTTACCCTGTTATCAACAGCCCTGCTCAGGTCTTGCTAACTCAGGATCATAACACTGGGTTGCAAATCCAAGTATGCATTCAGTTGTCATTCAATGCAAGGGTTGTGTAGCACACTGTCAATGTGGAATGTCAACTGTAGAGATCTATGCTACACAACCTGGTGTTGGATCTTGCACAGTTTCACTTGTTCCCACATCCATGGCAAGGGAAGGAGATCACGGACTCACTCGACAGGCCAGTTAGGACACAGCAGGTGCAAAGATCTGAAGGCTCAAAGCGTAAGACATAAAAGTCTTGCAGCACAACGGCACGATATTGGCCTGAATCATACCTTTTGCATTGTATCGTGTGTCTCTATTTATTCCAGCAGGCTTTGGGGAAGCTGTTTGTTTTCCAACAAAAGGGCTTTTCTTAGTGTGCTACACTACTGTTATTCTTCGCTTTTAAATCAACTTTATAAATGGCTTTTACATTCCACAGACAGCTTAATATTATTTTAACCATAAGTTTTTGTACGTATTCACCTACATATCCTTTCTTTTGCCATTCTTTTTAATCTTTTACTCTCAGGTGAGCCCCTGCTTTTCAGGGTAAAATATTGTATCAATAAAGTCTTCTCCTGCTGATAGAAGAATAACAAGGAGGGAGGAAACCTTTTTTTCCCTAGAAGCAGGTTGCAGCGTCCAAGAAAAGTAGGGATAAATAAAGCAATGCAATACAATCCTAAATGAGAATATATGCTTGAGCACTTTACTGTCTATGTAGATATTCAGCTTTGGTTATATCCCACCAGGAATAATCCTGTGTCCAGTTCTGGGCAGCTTAATTCAAGAAGGATAATGACAAGCTGGAATGTGTCCGGAGGAAGATGACCAAAATGGTCACAGGGATTGTGAAGGAAAGGGGGCTTTATTCTCGCACTTGATGCTGACTCCTGCCCTCGAGTAGAGATGGAAACTCCCCCTTGCCTCTGGAAATCTTGCTGCCACCTCCCACTGATTTTAACCCCCTTTCTTGTGACTCAGTGGAAGCCAGTGGGGAAAAGAATCTCTACGCATAGAGCCCTTTCCTTCCTCACCATCTGTGGAAGAGATGAATTCTATCTGTGCACGTAGCCGGCAAGCATGCAGAGAAAGAGAGTGTGGACAGAAAGTTCTTAATGGGAAGATTTTTATTCTAAGCAGACAATATAACGGCAACAAGTATCTTATACATGAAGGCTCCTTCCTTCAGGAATTACTTAGCAGTTACAAACTTATAGATAAGCCTAGATCATTCCAGTCAGAGTTTTACAAGAACAAAACCCGCTAACGCAACTAGCTAAGAACATTCCTAATCTGCTCACATTACCCAGGTGCTGGGATGGCGTGTGGGTGGAGAGAGGGAGCCAGGAGTCTGGGCCTAGCGTTGCCCAGCCTACCACCGGCTCTCTGTCTCCAGTGGATGGTCCTTTGTGTGTGTGTGTCTCTCTCTCTGCCTTGTGGTCTCTGAGGCCTTTTAAAAACTTCCTGACCAAAGCATCTTGAAGGTTCTCACCCTTTCTCCTATCTGGTCTTGCTGATTGGGCAATTGACTCTCGTGGTCTCTGATGTCCTTCTGTGATGCTGACCCCCGATAAATGGAACCTAAACCCAACACCTCATTAATCCCTTGTTTACCTGGAGCGAGAACTGTCCTTCTTCAACTGTGATGCCTAGATAGTGGGAAGAGCCCATTATCACAGGCTGGAAACCATGAAGCCCTCTGAGAAGCAGCTTAGGGAGCTGGGTGTGTTTAGCCTGGAGAAGAGAAGGTTAAGAAGAGAAAATTAAGAGGCAACGTGAGAGCCATGATTAAATATGTGAAGGGATGCCATGTGGAATTTGGCATCCCTTCAAGCTTGTTTTCTGTTGCCTGAGAATGTTTTTGGCTGTTTGGTACACATAGGTTCCTTTTTTTCCTGGGGAAGGAGGGGAATGGTGGTTTTTATTTTGGGTTACTCACATTTCTGCCTTCCACTGGGAAAGTTGGAGAAGGCGGCACTGGGGAGGGTGTGGGTAGGAACAGGGAGGTCCTCTTGGCCAGCTCTGCCCACCCAGGAAATTGAGGAGAACAGACAGAGGAGGGGGAAGGGGAGATCCCCCTGGATGCCAGCTCAGGAGTTCTCTCAAGGGTGATCAGCATCTTCAGAGGACAACATTCAATTTGATGTCAGAAGCAGATATTCCAGCTCCACCAGTTGCACCCCCTACGCTTCAAAAAGCCAAACAAATAGGAAGCCTGTTTTGCTTCCTGCTTCCTCATTGCATCAGAGGCCGTTTCTCTACCGGAACCAGTGTCTCAGATCTGCTAGACAACAAGGATCCATTTGTGGAAGTGCCTTCATTCACTAACAGGAGATGCAGGTGCCCCTTATAGCCATGCAAGAGGCTGTCCTGCTGGCTCATCTATCATAATGCTAAAACTGGTGCCTCTCCAGATTCTCCTGTTTTCACCAAAATTCCCTGAGAAACACTTAATAAGCACAGTGCCCAAGAGACTGCATTCAAGAGAGGCCATAACTCTATAATCACTGAGTGATGTGGAGACTGCACAGCATTGAAAACTAAACACAACACCACCATATACAGAACTCCATTTCTTCAGCCTTGAGCTCAGTGAGGACCAGCTGCTTCCCCAGGGGAACTTTATGCATGTGTAAAAAATAGATGGATGGATGGACGGACGGACGGACAGATGGACAGACAAGGCCCTAAGAAGACTCTGGTCATAATGCATCTTAGTTCTCTCCTAGTTTTCCAATGACATATTTTGTATCCTAAGTTGAAAAGAAACTCTTTTAAGCCATCATATATCCACACACACACACACACACGTGTGTGTGTGTATGTGTGTGTATGTATGTGTGTATATATATATCTATCTCGCAACTGCAGTGGGTGTTTCCAAGGTGGAATAGCCCAGGAGCGGAAAAGACTGCATTGGTGAGATGGGGGGGGGGGGCTGGACCATCTTTCCTCTCCTGCTGTTTCCAGCTGTGCTTTCTCTCTCTCTCTCTCTCTCTCTCTCTATCGATTGCCAACTCTGGAGGAAATTCTGCTGAGTCAAACGACATTCTCAGAAATGGCTGGGGCCCAGCTGTCAGTGGGACAGCAGGAGTGTGTACTTTATTAGCACAGTAATTAAGCTCCTCTTAATACAGATAATGGGGTAAGCAAGAATAATTAATGAAAGCAAACGCTGAGCCTCCTCCCACTTGGCACCAAGGCCTGGAATGGTGTTGCTTCCCTTCTCAGGCAGCGTCCCAGAAAGACTGGAGAGGAGGAAGAGGAGGTCTTGGATAGCAACCACACCAGGGGAACTCTGAGCCAGGATGAGACTTCGGAGTGGCATTACACCCCCACCCCAGCTCTCCAAAGGCCACTATCTCCACAGGCCTGTTATTGTTGTTGTTCTCATGTGCCATCAAGTTATCCCCAGTCTATGGCTACCCTGTGGATGGGAGGCCTTCAGGAGACCCTGGAGGGCATTCTATATTGCAGTTGGGGATTTGTAACTTCTTGTTACAATGGCAGAGATCTGTAAGTTCTCCATATTTAGTAAAACTGTGTAGTCTACTTGTAAGACTACATGAATGCCACCCTGTTCATGTTAATAGCCAGCAGCTGGATTGGATTCAGCTGCCAATGGGGCTGTAAGAAGGATGCTTCCGGACCACCCCCCAAGCAAGGTTGCAACAATCAGAAGCAGGAACCCTCACAATTTCCTGTTGCATCCTCACTCGCTGGCATGAGGGGCTGGAAACATCCTCCTTCCTGTGCCCCGATTGGCCACTGAATGGACTTTCTTTGCCAGCTCCAGCTGTTGTCTGTTAAGGTAGGCTGGAGGAGGGTTAGGACAGGAGATTTTAGAATCATAGAGTCATAGGATTCTAGAGTTGGAAGAGACCCCAAGGGTGATCCAGTCTAACCCCATTCTGCCATGCAAGTGCACACACTTAAAGCACCCCCAGCAAATGGCCAGACAGCCTCTCTTTAATAACCTTCAAAGAAGGAGACTCCACTACACTCCAAGGCAGCATGTTCTCAGTTCTGCATTCATGACTAAATCACTAATGTAGGAGACCAGCCCCTGTTCTTATACCTGCTCAGGTCTTGGAGACTCAGGGCTTCCTTTATGGAGTCAGCCCACTTGTAATTCAGTCTTCCTCTTTTCCTACTGCTTTCCACCTTCCTGAGCAATTTTCCTTTTACTAGTGAGTCGTGTTGTCTCATGATATGCCCAAATGTATTGTTAAAATTAAAGGGTTGGAATTCACTGCTGCAATTACCAATGCGTAACCATGTGTAACTGATTCATATTCACATTCCCTACATACTCAGAGTCATGGGATTCTTGCCAGGATCGTAAAAGTCCCCCTGTCCTGCTTTACTGTGCATCAGACACATGAGCAAAGGAGCTGTGTTCTCCTCTCAGTAGGGACACAGCAGTCTGACATTTCCACTCCCTCCTTCCAGCAATCTCTGGTGCAAGGGATCCTGCTTCTGACTGCCACATGCTGTAGATTGCTGGTGGATGATGGTGTCAATGTCAGGCGGCGGCTAAGCAGACACAGAGGCAGGAGCTGAGTTTATGGCTTTAGTAATAAATAAATCAAAAGGTTAGGTCACCAAAACAAACATCCAAGTCCCAGGGGCAGCAAACTCAAACAGCAAGGTTTAGCCTGGAACAGAAAGCCCATGACACAGGACGCAGATTCCCGGTTGGTAGAGGGTTGTTGCCCCGTGCCCAACTCAAACAGCGTCTGTCTTAAACACACAGTCTTTAGCCCAGCTGGGGCTGATCAAATGTCCATTGGCCCAGCTCACAGCTGGAGCTCCTCAAGACTTCAGGGCCGATTCATCAGACGCTTCTCCCGCAGCTGCTGAGACCTCCGAACCGCCCCCTTCTCCAGCCACCTCTGGAGGAACGTGGGGGGAGGGTCTGCTGCAAACTCCGGGCTGGAGTCAGAAACACCAGCCTCTGTCGAGTCAGAAGCACTAGCCTCTGCCTCTGGAGCACAAACATCTGCTGCAGGTACTGGCTCAGGATCCGTGCCCGGGACAGCTGTGGGGTCGCTGGCAGACTCCTCCCTAGACTCTGAAGGAGCCCCCTCTCCCGAAGGCCCCTCCAAGGGATCCTCCCCCGGCTGGGAGTCCAAGTCTAAATCAGAGTCCAAGTCTGAATTGGCAGCACACTCAGCCTGGCTCATGACATCTGGATGGAAACATCGTCTGTTGCATTCTGACTGACAGGAGAACAGATCCCAGTCATTTGCAGCAGCTGCTGCCCAGTTAAACAAGATTGTGGGGAGGGGTTTCAGGTCCAGAAATGTTATATACTTAAGTATACCTAACCAAGCAGCTGATCTAGCATCTCAGCCATGATTGGTAAAATATTTCAACCTACATATCAATAGATCTCAGTATAGTGTATGAGTGAAGCTAATATCACCAAGTTAAAACAGTTTATAACAATAAAAATAGTTTAAATACATGAAAATGTCTTAAACACAATTAATAAGTCAGAAGAGATTAAAACAGTCTAAAAATATGTGCCTTTGGAACTGAGATAACTCAAGGCAACCAAAAGGCTTTGGTGAACAGCCATGTTATCACCTGCTACCTAAATGAGATGAGGGAAATTACCAAACAGGCTTCTGAGGGGAGGGCGTTCCACAGCTGGGATGCTACGGCTGAGAATGCCCTTTCCCATGCCCTGAGACAGCCTATTGATCCCAATGGTAGGATCTCCCAAACCTAGAGAGAGAGACATGGACATAGCAATCAAAATGGAGTTGATTACCCACCTTAGAATCACAGAATCATAGAATCTTATAGTTTGAAGGCACAACAAGGGCCATCGAGTTCAACCTCTATTTAAAGATGTATGCTCTGGGGCAATCTATTCTACAGTTGAAATGCTCTCATAGTAAACACATTCTTCATAATGTTTAGGTGGAATCCCTTTTCTTGCAATTTGAATCCATTGGCTCATGTTTCAGTTTCTGAAGCAGTAGAAAACAAGCCAGATCCAACTTGTACATGACATCCTGTTGCCCCCTTGGTAAACCCTGTCCCGGGGTCTATAACTTTGATATAAAATTAATCTAACCCACCAGAGAGGTCACCTGGATGAGCACGTAGGCAATAACGGTCGTATGATGGAACAAACCAGGTCAGGCCAGTAAACTCCCCAGTCACGTAGCCACAGGAGACCTCCTGTTGTGATAGCCCACGGTGGACAAAAGGTCATCAACCTTTAAGGAGCCAACTTGAAGGGAGTAAGAGTGTTCCCATAAAGTTGGGCACTGGAAGCAATAAAATCTTATCTAATCTATCTCCAGAAACTCACACCATAGCCTCAAAGTGGCGGAAGATCCTGTTACTTGGATGACGCCTTGTTATCTTCCGATATCAAAGAAAGTGCCAGGTGTGAAGTTGTTTTTCTTTGCTGTCCCCTTTTGTCCTCCCTGGGAGAGGATTTGCCTTCAAAGTAAATTTTTCCTACAAATAGTCCCTGTTTTTGGACTCAAAAAAGAGTAGAAGGGAGGATGCCTCCCGGTCATACCAACTGACTGGGCCTCCCTCCCGATAGCCATGCGATCTCCTCAGCGTCTCTTCGCTGAGTTCTGTTTATTTCACTGCTTCCTGGACCAAGGTACAGTATCGCCCAAACTACGAACCCTTCAACAATCCCTCTATCTTATTGCCACTCTTTATTTCTTTTTAGCCCTTGGATGTGTGTGTGAGTGTTTGTGTTGATGAGTGCTACTACTGTTTAATAAAGTTATTCATTGGACCTTTTTGTGTGATTTCTGGCTGAGCCTGACCCCGTAAAAAGTGGGTAAAAGATCTCACTAGGTTACCCTGCCTCTCGCATTGCTGTTGCTTTGTGCTCCGTTGAGCTTACTGTCCCCATCATTTGGAGCATATTGAGGTGTCCCTCTGGGACCCCCAGATTTTCAGGGTAACAATTCCTTCAGATATTTAAAGAAAGAGCTCATGTCCCCTCACTGTCTTCTCTTCTCCAAGCTAAACATACCCAGTGCCTTAAATCATTCCTCTTGGTTTCCAGGCATTTGGTCATCTTGATTGCTCTTCTTTGGACATGTTCCAGCTTGTCAATATTCTTCCTGAACTATGATGCCCAGAACTGGACACAGGACTCCAGGTGAAGTCTGACCAAAGCAGAATAGAGTGGGACTATGACTTCCCACGACTTGAAACACTATATCCCTGTTGATGCAGCTCAGAACTGCATTGGCTTTTTTTGGCTCAGAATGCTATCCAGAGGCATGCGTGGAGACCCTACAAAGAAATGGAGCATACCTTTATGCTTGTGTAGTTGTGCAACATTGATGGAGTGCCATCGCATTAGTGAAATGAGATGCTATGGAAACACAGGATCATGGCATTCTAGAGTTGGAATAGGCCCCAAGGACCACTCAGTCCAACCCCCTTCTGCCACACAGGAAGACAAAATCAGAGCACTCCCAACAGATGGCCATCCAGCCTTTCCTTAAAAACCTCCAAAGAAGGAGACTCCACCACATTTCATGGAGGTAGCAGCATATTCCACTCTCAGTATGCTCTCACTGTCAAGAAGCTCTTCCTAATGTTTAGCAGGAATCTCTTTTTCCTGGAGTTTGAACAATCCATTGCTCCATAGTGTCCTAGTCTCTGGAGCAGCAGAAAACAGGTTTACTCTATCCTCCATAACACATCTTTTCAAATACTTCAACATATCTGTCATGTCCCATCTTAATCTCTTCTTCTCAGGGAGAAACATTGCCAGCTCCCTAAGCCACCCCTCACAGGGCTTCATGGCTTCGAGGCTATATATTTTTCTGACTCCCCCCTGCCCCAAATTCACCACCAGCAATGGAAAGACCATGGGTGTGGAATCGTAGCACAGTGCAGAGTCTCGGAAGTGGACACCAGAGAGCCATAGTGGTGTTCTGCTTCTTCCACTAAGCTCTGTCATGTAAGATCTCGGCCAGTGTGCTCTGTGCAGCTGCATATGCAATGGAGCTGCATGTGCAGCCCACTTCCACAACCTTGGACTGAATGCAGGCGTTTCACCTCAAGCAAAAATATCCAGCGGCTCTCCTAGGGCATCTTACTCCTGCAGAAGTCACTAAGAGACGTGACTCCAGGCATAATAAAGTAAAAAGTGTTATTTGGGGTGAGACTGAGGTATGGGGTGGGGTTAGGGGAGGAGGTTGGCAGGGGGCAGGGTGTGTGTGTTCTGCAGTCTAGTGATGAACCTCCACAAGATGCAGCTGGTGGAGCTGGGATATAAATCTCAGCTAATTGGCAAATACAATCGTACTGTAACTTTATTCTAACAAGAGTTCTCAGTAGGGATGCTTTAATGAAACAATTATTCTTTCCAATAAAATAACAATTAGTGGTTGGGACTGAACTAATTGTTGCTAACCTGGAGCAGTGAAATGTGCAAAGGAGGCCGGAGACAAGTTGTTTATTGCCAAAAGTGGAGTTGCATACCGCCAAAAGAAGAAGTCCAGCACACGGGCGAAGGGCTGTATCTCATTTGCTGATTGGTTTCACAGATGAAGAAAGAGACTTCAGGGCTAGGATTCTCAAGGGATTTCCTAAGGTAAAGTCCAAATAGCACAAGGGGTAGGGGTGAGAGAGGATCTTCATGTCTCAGCTTTCAAGCTGTCTCCACCTTGAAGGCTCTGAGGTCTAAACTAGTCCAAACCAGAGGAGGTTCACTGAACCAATGAGATTTACCTATGTGTTGGCTCCTCATTCAACAATTGATTCAATGCGTGTACCCTGCTTGGGATTAACCAACAAACCCATTGATGTCAAGGGCTCCTGTCCAGCTGGAAATAACTAACAGATCCCTTGATTTAAGGGGTCCACTGTAGTTGGGAGTTGTCTCCTTTCACAACATCATCTCCATCTGCTTCTGTACTGACACACTTTGGCTGGCTGGGACTTTTATGTAGAAAATGCCCTGGTCCAAACAGTCTTTTCATCCCACCTCCACCTTATCCATACAAACTTATCTGTTACCCTGATTTATGAGGGTCCCTTGAGGGATACCATGATTTGCTCCAAGTTATAAAGGTTGGGGAAATTAACAGAGCACAGGCAATAGCAAAATGAGAGGCAGGGTAACCTAACAGGTTCTCTTACCCAACTTTTCTGGGGTCAGGCCAAGCCAAGAACCAGACAAATGTATCAAATAAATGGATTTTATTGAATGAAAATGTTCTCATGCACCAACGCACTCCCTCACTCCCTCACACAAGACCTAATTGAGAAGCAAAAGAGTTGAAAAACGGATAGCGGATATAGCAAAAGGATTGTAGACGGGGTGATACTGCACCTATTCTGAAGTCCTTGGTCCGGGAAGCAGCAAGTAAAAAGGAACTCAGCTGCTAGATGGCTGAGGGGATCACTCAACTAACAGAATGCAAGGTCTGCTAGCGTGGCAGGGAGTGCTTCAGAGAAATTCTCAAAAACTAGGACTACTTGTAGGGCAGAACATACCCTGCATGATGGTTTTATGATGTGTTGCCAATGTTTCGGGACCTTCGGTTGCAATGGGTTGTAGTGTAAATTTATGTAGATGGGCCTCGCCTTGCAGGATTTTTCCGGAGTCACAGGTACTCAACCTGGGGAAAACACACTAACCCCCTCAAGTTGGCTCCTCTTTGGCTGAGGACCCTTTGTTTTTCATGGGTTTGCACAGCTTGAGGTCTCCTTGGGCTACATGACTGGGGATTTTCCTGGCCTGACCTAGTTCTCAGTCGTTCAGCCGTTTTGCCTACGTGCCCATCTGGGCAACCTCCCTGGCATGGTGAGCGTATTTGATATCAAAATTGTAGTCCCAGGATAGGGTGTGCCAGTGGGGTAACATCTCCTTGTGAAAAGTACAATGTTGTCCTTTCAATGCAGCAGGGAATTCCTTTGGCCCTGTGCCATTCCTCCCAAGGTTTGCCAGATCTCTGCTAAAAGTGAAAACTAGAGTTCTACAAAAGTGGAAGTCTAGAAATTGGAGAATAGAAAAAAAGGTGCCAACTGGCTCTCAGAAGGCTAGAAAGTGTCTTGTTGCAGAAGCTTTCACAGGCTAGAATCCACTTACATCAGAGGCAAAGTATGTTATCCTAAGTTGCAAGTATACCATCACAAGGTTGGATGGGAAGAGAGTAGACTGTGAGGTCAGGAGGAAATGAAAGGCAGAAAATATATAAAATGATAGTTGTGGTTGTAAACTGTTGTGAGGTCAGCTTCAACTGATGGTGACCCTATGACTTAGAGTCCTCAAAGACACCTGTTAGCAACAGCCCTGCTCAGTTCTTGCAGACTGAGGGTAGCTGTGGCTTCCTTGACTGAGTCCATCCATCTGCAATGCAGTCTTCTTCTTTTTCTGCTACCTTCTACCATACCAAGCATTATCGCCTTGTCTAATGAGCCAGTTCTTCTCCTGATATGCCCAAAGTCTGACAGTCTCAGTTTAGTCGTCTTGGCTGGTAGAGAGAGTTCAGGCTTGAACTGGTGCAGGGCCCATTCATTCGCCCCAAAGACAAACACCTGAGTCCCAGAGCAAGGCACGACTGAACTCTCCCTAGAAGCCAGAATGACTAAACAGTAACCATCGTATTATCCCAAATGCCCACAGTCAAAACAGTTGTTGCTGACAGCAGAGACAGCTTGCCCTTGGATAAGATAGTTAACACATGCGGCATGATTTTAAAATTAAAAAAAAATGCTTATTCTAATTTGAGCCACATAATTTTAATTTGGAAATTAAAAGGGGACTAAGATTTGAAAGGGGAATGAGGATAAGATCCTCAAATATGAAGATTTATCACTGAATACCAAAGTCAGGAACTCCATCTGTTGTACCTCTGATTTCTTTGTATGGCCTTGAAAGGTGGATGGTGACAAAAGCTGACAGGAAAGGAAAAAATCAACTCGTTTCCACTCTGGTGCTAGAGGAGAATTTTACAGATACCACAAAGTAACAAAAAGACAAATGAAAGGGTTTTTGAGCAAATCAAACCTCAACTCTCCCTAGAAGACAAAATGACTAAACTGAGGCTATTGTACTTTGGATATTTCATGAAAAAACACAACTCCTTAGAAAAGGCAATATTGCTCGGAAAGGCAGAAAGCAGTAGGAAAGGAAGAAGATTGTTTTACAGGAGGATAGACTCCACCAAAGAAGCCCCTATGGCCGCCCTGAGTTTGCCAGGCCTGAGCAGGGCTGATGTCAACCAGGGATCTTGGAGGTCTCTGATTCATGGGGGCCCCATAAGCCGAAGTTGAAGTCACGGGAAATAACAGCAGCAACATCAAAGAGCAAATCAAGCTAGACGTAAAGATGGCTAAACTGAGGCTGCTGTACTTTGGGCATAGCATGAGACAGCGTGAGCCATTGAGACAGATCATAATGCTAAGTAAAGGGGAAGGCGCGGTAGGAAAAGGGGAGGACCGCATTGCTGGTGGACAGACTCCACCAAGGAAGCCACCATGGGTGCCCTGAGTCTTCAAGGCCTCAGCAGGGTGGCTGACAACAAGGTGTCTTGGAGATCTCTCATTCACAGGGTCACCACGAGTCAAAGTTGACTTGATAATAGCTAACAACAACAGCGACAATGGTACTCTAAGACCTTTAGATATAAGGCAGGACACAAAAATTTTGAGAGAGTCAGCATGGCATAGTGATCTGAGTACTGGACTAGGATTCCAGGGGACCAGGGTTCAAATCCTACTCAACCAAAGAAACCCACTGGGTGACCTTTGGAAAGTCATGCTTTCTTGGCCTCAGAGGGAAGCAATGGTGGCAAACCTCCCCTGAAGATTTCCGTAAAGTGTACATTAATTTCAAACTGATGTTCTTATTTCCTTATGGGAGAGTTTTTGTTTGTTTGTTGTTGTTCGTTCTCTTTCAGGTAACCAGCAAAGCAATTGTTGGAGATGAGATCAGGAACACTAACTGGCAAAGTCAGTTGCAATGCTTATGGCTCAGAATTCATTTTATTATGCAAAGTTCTCTGGAGAGGCATCCAAAGTGGAAGAAAAACAGATTGCGAGGCATATAAAGGCCGCGAAGAGCACACCTATTACACCTGCTCGTTGCACCAATATTTCTAGCTGTCTGAAAGCACAGTGGGAATCTCTGCGGGAATGCTCCAGCATCTGCAGAACTTCAGAAGAACAGCCTGCCCTGGACAGGATCTGATGGGATGTCAAACACAACTCTTTGCCAGTGGCAGGAGAGGAACTGACCTTGGTGCCCCTGAGGGGAAGGCATCCCTGGGGTTCAGAGTCATAGGATAATAGAGCTGGAAGGTCCCCACGGGGCACTGAGTCCAACTCCTTGCCCAGGCCAGGAAATCCAGCTACCCAGGGGAGCGCTCTTCAGAGATCACCTACAGCTTTTCCCTGCCTCATGGATAAGTTTGCATTATGGCCTGAATATTACTGGCAAGGAGACCCAATCAGTTGATTGTTAATTAATGAGTCAACTCTTACAAAAACTTCATTGTTTCCATCAGACTACACTTGTTGGGACTACTAATGAGATGACGTCCACAGTGTCAGTGCCATCTTTGCACAACCTGCCCTTGAGGACTTCTTGTAACCCTGCAGCGTCAGAATCAGAATTAGAATCAGTGAATCAGAACTGGAGGTGTTGGTTTACCAAAATGGCTTTCTCCTCTGTTAACTCAGAAATGCATCTGTCATGTCATAGCTGGAGGAAGCCTCCTTGGAGAGGAAAAAGGAAGAGTTGTGCCAAGATGAGAGGGTCCAGTCAGAGCCAGGGGAGGCTGGTGGTGGTCCTGCCATGGCCCAGTCACAGAAAGAGCCCAGTCCATCCCAGGCAGCACCTACAGATCAGAAGGATACACAAAGAGGGTGCAGAGGCACTTCACCCTGCAGAGCATCATAAATGAAAATGCTGGGAGCAAAGGGTCAGGAAACACCCTGTTCCACTTTAAATGGAAGACACTGAGCAAGTGAGGCAGCTGGGCTGATGTTCTCCTTAGTTTAAATTAGCTCAGCCCAGGCCATTCCATTGCTGAAAACAGAGCTCCAATGTTCCTTTGTGTGACAAGTCTGGATTTGTGGATTTCTACCTTTGGCATGTACTTTTTGACCAATCTCTGTGGTGATTCTCTTCTTGGCTTGAGACTCTGGCCATTTCCACACTAGACTGTTCTAGTGTGGTTATTCCACTTTCAACATCCTATGGAATCCTGGGCTTTGCAGTTTAGGGAGGGGCCTTTGAGGATGGCCTTTGAGGCCCCTCCTTAAACTGCAAACCCCAGGATTTCATAGGATGTTGAAAGTGGAATAATAGCAGTATAACAGTCTACTGCAGAAATGGCCTCTGTTCAAGACTGCTTTTGCCATTTGCCCACCTGGGTGTTGCTTCTGCTTCCAATGAAACACCAGTGAAGCCCAGGGACTGCCCTGGTTTCCCCCATCTGTTCCTGTGGAGTGTAGGTGAATTTACTTGGGTACTTGCTAGCCTTAGAGAAGAAAAAGATCATAGATTAGTCCCATCTTCTAAAATCCCAAACCCAAAAATATATTTGTGGGGAACTCACTCACAATAGCTATTATTTGTTTTGTTGTTATCTAGTATCTAGTATTTGCGCATTTATCAAAATCTGAAGAGACCCAGTATGCTGCTGCTGTTGTTATTTATATAGTGCCATTTCTGTACATGGTGCTTTACAAGTAAAACAACAAAAAACAGTCTTTGGGTCTTGCCAAAGGTGTACAATCTAATATGCACACACAAACACAAAGGAACGGAAGTTAAAATAAAACTATACCATTCATTTGCAAAACGAATTATCCAGGTAAAATACCAAAACCCCAATACAATATAAAACAAACTGACAAGTATGTGCAATCAAACTACACAAAATTATAAAACAGCATTAAACTGAGCTCCAAAAGCTCTTGAAAACAAGACTCTGGAAGACTGGGATTGGAATCCCTGCTCAGCCATAAAAACTCACTGGGTGATCCTGGGCAAGTCACACCCTCTCAGTCTCAGAGGAAAGCAATGGCAAACCCCCTCTGACTAAATCCTGCCAACAAAACCCTAGGAAAGACTCTCCTTGGGGTAGCTCTGAGTTGGAACTGACTTAAAGACATGCAACAATAACAATAACGATAATTTCTTTTTTTACCTTGCACATCAGCTATTTTCTGAATGGCATACAGATGTTATGCCATGGCCATTAAAGCACAACTTCTCGCATGATGCTTATCTGTTTGCAGCTTTTGTACTATAAACTCTTTGAGCTGTACTATGTTTTATCCTATATCGCAATCACAGTTCAGAAGTACTGAGCAGTTGACTTCCATCCAAGTGAGACAGATGCTGAAAAGTTTTCAAAATCAGAAAAAAAAATTGCGGAGACTCACTTTTTGATGACAATGGGAATGAGTTGAGCAGAAGCAACATGGACTAGATTTTGGTTCTCCAGGATGAGAGAGGAGTAAGTGAAGGAGAAGGCTAATATAGTTTTTGCTTGGCTTAGAGAGCCAGCATGATGTAGTGGTTTGAGCGTTGGACTGCAACCCTTGAGACCAGGGTTTGACTCCCACTCAGCCATGGAAACCCAATGGATGACCTTAAGTGCATCACACACTCTGTTGAAGGCAGACAACAGCAACAGCAACAACAACTTAGAAAATGGTTTGGGTCTGTACAGAACTGTATGCATTGGGACATTTCCTCCAGAAAAAAATAAGCTGATACTGCCAGAGTTATACCCAGGAGCTCTCTTCTCCCCTGGCACATAAGGGTTAATGTTTTCTAATAGCAAGGAGTTTGGAATTGTAGAATCATGGCCACCCAGTCCAACCCCATTCTGTCATGCACTCCCAAGAGAGAGCCATCCAGCCTTTGTTTAAAAACCTCCATAGAAGGAGAGTCCACCATACTCCATTCAGGCAGTGGTGTATTCCACTGTCAAACTGCTCTTACCATCAGAAATTTCTTCCTAATGTTCAGATGGAACCTCTTTTCCTGAAGTTTGAAGCCATTGCTTCAAGTGTGTCCTACTCTCTGGAGCACTGGAAAACAAGCTTGCTCCATCTTCAACATGACATCCCTTCAAGTATTTAAACATGGCTCTCCTGTCACCTCTTAAGCTTCTCTTCTCCAGGCTAAGCATCTCCAGCTCCCTAAGGCGCTCCTCAGAGGGCTGGATGGTTTCTAGGTCCTTCACCATTTTGGTGGCCCTCCTCTGGACATGTTCCACCTTCCCCTTAACCTTCCGTTGCCTGTGGAAGGTCAGTTTTGATGCCCAGCCTGAGGAAATAACGTAAACATCTGGTCAAGAATGTTAGTTGGATGGAAGGTCACCTTGGCACATGCCCAAGGGAAGATGACATGGTACTTTCTGTACAGGTATTACTCTCGGGGGGCCCATTTTGTTTAGCCTCTGATCAGTCTGACTGTGGGGCAGAAATGAATTTTTTTCAATAAAGTTGGATCCTTAATTCACCAGGTCTGGTCTTCAGATTTCTCCTGGGGTGACTGGGGAAGGAAATTCCACTTTACTTGTGATCCAAGGTGGACTCAAAATTTAATTAATAAAATGATAACCAATATGGGTTGCGGAAGGCCTTCTATGTGCTAGTACCTAGCCTGTCCTTGAACACATATGGGCAAGGTCCAGCCCACTTCTTTGACCTCAGACTGTCACACCAGTGAGGGTCAGGTTCAGAGGCACTGCCAGAAGGGTGTCCTGGAGGTTTGCAGGCTCAAGCGGAGCAGATGTGCCTCATGCATGAAACATCAGCGACGACGAAGGGGGCAAAGCGGCAGTTGTGCTGCCGTAATTCAATCAGGAGACGTTATAATGTAATAAAGGCAGAGACTGATGGCCCGCTGGGTGTTATAATTCATCCTTTCTGTCTGCTTTCAGTGATGCACAGATCTGCTTAGTGGGTTTATGGAGATTTAATTTACGCTATCAGATGACACAACTGAACAGCCCAGTGAAATACCTCCCAACATAATACTCAGGGTTTTAAAGTGCATCCCTCTTTATGCTGTGATGTGTCACCCAGGAAAAGAAAAGGTGAGCATCACTCACGTCAGGTGCAAATCATGGGGAAAAGTTCCTTCCTGCCCTTCCCTCCTCCTCCATGCAGTTTTTTAAATTTTCTGGTGACATTTTGCCCCAATCTGCGTCTCTTTCTGCTTAGCTTCTAAGCTCTCCTCTGAGGCCGTCCTCCATGCCAGGGACAGAATCTACAGGCAGGATGGGCTAATGACTCCCATGCTAGTGGGAAATTGCCAACAGGTTTAATGTGGACTTTAAAAGGGTTGTCCAAGGTGCTGAACCTATTTTGAGCCCGGAGTTCAGCATCTTGCTCTTTTGAAGTTCAAAATAAAATCCATTGACACCATTGATGCTGAAACCATCAGCTAGCAAGGACAATCTCCTGCAGGGCACTTCTATGGCTGACAACTCAGGAAACTGGCTTATATCAAATCAGGGCACTGTGTGAACGGTGTTGCTCACACTGAACACGGCCTCTCTTCCCCAGGGCTCTGGTCAGTGCTTTTTCTGGAGAAAACATGACTCAGCCTGGAACTGGGAGGCCTGAATCCAACTGATTATTTCCAACTAGATTAGACCCACTGAATCAACTGTTGAATGGTGGGACAACACATAAATATATCCTATTGATTCAAGAGGTCTCCTGCAGTTGCAACTAAAAATATGATTCAGACCCTGGTGCTAAAAACAAGTTAACAAGTTAAAAGAAGTCAGATTAAAACAAGCTAAAAAAACTTTGACACAACATAATAATGTGCACATGTGTAGATCTGTGTAAAACCAATTGGGCTCCAAAGGCTTTTGCAAACAACCGTGGCCAGGATCTTGCTGGGCAGCTATGCCTGTGTAACCACGAAGCCCTTTGAGAAGCAGCTCAGGGAGTTGGAGATATTTAGCCCAGAGAAGAGAAGATTAAGAGGTGACATGGTAGCCATGTTTAAATACTTGAAAGGATGTCATAGGGAAGATGGAGCAAGCTTGTTTTCCACTGCTCCAGAGCCTAAGACTTGCAGCAATGGCTTCAAGCTATGGGAAAAGAGATTCCACCTAAACCTTAGGAAGAATTTCCTGATCATAAGAACAGTTCAATAGTGGAAGTGGCTGTTGCCTCAATGGAGTCACCTCTTTCTTTGGAGGCTTTTAAAGAGAGGCTGGATGGCCATCTGATTGTGTCTTCTTGCATGGCAGAATGGAGTTGGACTGGATGGCCCTTGGGAGTCTCTTCCAGCTCTATCATTCTATGAAATAACATAATATAATATCTCCTGAAGACACTAGACCCAACTGAGTCCTCCATGATGAGGTCCCTTTTCAGGAGGAAATCTGACACCACTTGTAGCTACACAGAGGAGAGATAACAGTGGATTGGAGTTCATCTGGGAGCAACTGGGCCAAATCTCAGGTCATCTGAAAGCTTACAGAGTGACCATGAACTAATCAATGTTCCTTAGCACAGGATGCTTTAATTCTTGGAACAAAGTCAGGATTGGGGCTCAAGTATGAGAGAGAGAAAAAAAAGGACTTACACCTTACTTTGGCCCAAAGAAATGCTTCACACGCAGACACACCTGCTTGGCTTTGGGTGCTGCACTGACCTGGGCCCAGAAACAATACCTGAAGGGATGTCATGTGGAGGCTGGAGCCTGCTTGCTGCTTTAGAGGGAAGGAGATTTCCATCTAAAACATCAGGAAGAACTTCCAGATGGTCAGAGCTGTTTGGCTGTGGACTATGCTGCTTCCTGGGAGTGTGGTGGCATCTCCTTCTTTGGAGGTTTTTAAACAGAACATGGATGGCCATCTGTCAAAGAGAAGGCTTTGGTTGGGTTGGATGGTCCTTGAGGTTCCTTCCAACTCTAGGATTCTATGAATCTATGAAAAGAGTTTTAGAGCCTGGAGGCAGCCACGGAGAAGGCTGTCACCCACATTCCCACCAGATGTATCTGTGTGGGTGGTGGGACAGAGAGAAGAGCTGCCCCAGAAAATCTGGGCAGGGTTGTAAAAGGGAATGTGATCCTCCAAATAACCTGGGCCTGAGCTACCTACGGCTTTATAGGTCATCAGGTGACACTTTCAGCCTCTGGGACCCTGCCTAGGCAGTGAGGGTCTTGGAGTCACCGAACAAGCGAGCAATTGAGATTCCATCTGCAGCTGCACCACCGAAACCTCTCCTCATTCAGGAATCGGGGCATGGATGACAGGAGGTGTGGAGAGGGGAGGCCTGAGGATTAATGAGCCCCTTGTATCCCCAAGATCTCCAAACGGTAAATCGCCCACTTTCCAAAACAGAACCAAACAAAAAAAGAGAGGATAATGGCATCGCATTCTAAAGGAAAAAGCCATTTATAAACATTGGTATAGTCAGGAGAGCTTCTTCAAAACCTGGGACTGTGCAGTGATGGCATTAATTTAGAGGGGAGAAAGTCCATGAGAGGAGCAAAATGGATACAAATGCAGAGCCAGACTCTGCTACAGAAATGAGCTTCAGAGGTGGGCTGCGGGATGCACGCGAGGTGAGTGCCAAGCAGGAGAGAAGCTGGGTTCTTCTGGAAGAGGGAGAAGCACATCGCTTCTCAGCAGGCCTGTTCCTCAGCAAGGCACCACCTAAAAATAGCAGAAATCATAATGAAAGGAGGGAGATATTAATGCTTATGGTCATACACAAATGGGTGATCAGGAAGGAAGCTGCTCAGGTTGAGTCTCTAAATTTAATTTACCTATATACAAATCTCTGCCTAATGAGAGCCAAGCTAGTAGAGTATGCAGTGGGAAAAGGCACCCAGCCCTTGCAAAGAAATCTCTGCCAATTTCACCCATTACCTGGCCTTCCAAATAACGAAGAAAGGCCACCCAAGGGAAGGAAAAGTGCCTGTTCTCTGGCAACCAGCTAATAGAGCAGCCTCAAAAGGCAGTGCTTGCAGGGTAGAGTGCAACTGAAAGTGGGAGGGCTGAGATTTCTTTGACCAACGAAAGTAACATCTTGCAATGAGCTCAAATGCTTGTTTGCACTGACATGGGACAGGCTTGCTTGCACTCAGGTGACTATGTGTGACGATAAGAACAGAATTGCCTAATGGGCAGTTCTGGGGGTATCCTGAGATTCTGCAACACCCAGACTCCCAAAATATTGATTTAAGAGGGAGCCTGTTGTTCTTTACAATGGCTGAGATCCTGCCTCACAGTCTATGATTCATAACTTTAGATCTCTAGCCACATTGCAGAAATGCAGTGAAATACCATTAGTGGATTCCAAAGATGCACATCTGAGTGCTCACAAAAGTGCTACCATGCACATCAGGGACTTCTGATGGACATCTGCCATTCCTCATGCTCACTGGGCACTTCTAATGTGTATCAGGCATTTCTGATGCACCAGGCCCTTCCTAGCTGGTTATTGTTGATCATAAGTTGAACAGTTTGATGCAGCAGCAAAGAAGGCAAATGCTATCTTAGCCTGCATTAATAGAAGCATAGTTTTCAAGTTGAGAGAATAGTCCCCCTATATTCTGTGCTGGTCAGACCTCATCTGGAGTACTGTGTTCAGGTATGAGTACCTCATTTTAAGAAGGATATAGATGAGTTGGAGCAAGTTCAGACAAGGGGCACAAGGACGATAAGAAGTATAGTCAGCAAAATCTATGAGGAAAGGCTGGAGGGATTGGGCTTGTTCAGCCTGGTGAAGACAAGAGTGAGGGGGTGACACAACTGCACCGCTTCCCAGTATTTATTCCTGCTCTGGGGGACCCTTCCAACTCTACAATTCTATGCTTTTCTCATCCACACCCCACCCCATATCAAGCCTCACCCTTCAGCTACATCTCTGCTTTCTTGGGTAACTTCTTCTTGTCTCCTTGTCTCTCTGTTCTGCCTTCACTTCAACTGCCCTTCCACCTCTCTTTCTGGGGCTCCATCTCAGCTTCTGGTTGCAGCCTCCTTTTGCATTTGCCACAGACTCCCTTTCTTCTGGGCCTGGCTTGCTCCTATCCTAGTCTTTCTTTCATTTTCTGCCCTCTGCAAACCTCTTGCATTTTATGAGAAATTAAATTGAGCTACTGAACATTAACCCAGATATACTAGTGCAAAAAACCCCACAATATCACTATTAAACTCATGTATCTCAATAATACAAGATAGATCAATAATAGAAGATAAAGCCCCATTCCTTTAAAGAGTACCACCCTGTTGAGCCCAAAAACATGCTTACTGCCTTTTCTTCTTGACCACCTCTAAGATATTTAAGACAGCCAGTGTGGATCCATCTTGGCTTGTGGAACCGTTACCCCCTAAGGTAACCCAAAGGTGGGGGACCTTGAAGTCCACCAGCAGTGCCAGCATCTCCTTAGAATTTGGGGCACTATATCTCAAAGGAGGCCACAAGAGGAGGGTAACGGCAGGATCTTTTCACCTGTGTATACTAGTGTATACAATACTATACTGTATAGTATAGTATACTAGTATAGTACAGTGTATGCTATACTAGTGTATACTATACTACTTAAACAGGATATTTTATTAGAAATTAGCAGGCAGACACACAAGGAAATCAAGCAGTCTCACAAACTTTGGGTGACAAAGCCTTGATGGGGATCCTGACAGCCTCTTAAAGTCTTGATTGGTTAGAGTGAATGAGGAAGGTCTCTGTAGGAAATGCACACTATGGGGGTGCTTGCCTGCTTCACTTGGGCAGTTTTGTTGACTATTTTCTTGGTTGCCTGCATTATGAAAGGTTTCTTGGAAGCCCGCTAATGCCGGACTTTGCCGCCTAATCTTCTTATGACCTGACCATGCTGAAGCCATCCTGACCTAGCCCAGGCAAACAGCCAATGTCCTGCTTCCGCATGCTTCTACAGTCATAAGAGTCTAGTTTTTATATGAAAATGATATTTCTTGCCAATTTTACTATCCTGAAGGATGAGGTGTTCAAGGGGTACTAACAGAACACAGGGCTGCGATTAGACAGAATCTTCATTGTGAGGGACATCTAGTCCAGCCCACTGCTGGTGCAGGAATCCTCTGGCAAAGCATGCTGAGAAATGGCCATCCAACTTCCCTTTTACAACCTCCAGTGAAGGAGAATCCATCTTTTTCTGAAGGGGTTGGTTCTCCTAGAGACCTGCTGCTATTTCTGTCCCACCTTCTCCCTAGAACTAGGACACGAGGCCACTTACAAAAGAATGAAACAAATAGATAAAAATAGCTTTCTATTAAACGTACTTTTGGCTTTTAATCATGTGACAGCAGGGTGTGTGAAAGGGGTGTGCTGTGGTTTTATTTTGCATCCTTTCTGGGGCCTAAAAACCCTAAAGGCACCTGATCCCATTTGATCTTGGAAACTCAGCAGGGTGATATCTGGTTAGGACTTGGATGGGAGATCACCAATGAATCCCAGGTGCTTTGGGCTCTATTTTACAGGAGAGAACTGGCAAAACCACGTCTGAGGATTCTGTGCCTAAGAAAACCCTATAAAACTCATGAGGTTATCAATTGTCAACAGGCGACTTGAAGACACATATGCACACATGAAGAAAGAGACATAAATACCCTAAACGGACCAGAACCTGTCTGATCCTGGAAGCTAACCAGGGTCAACCCTGGTTAGTCCTTCAGTGGGAGACCACCATGACTGCCAGGTGCTGTGGGCTCTGTTTCAGAGAGAGGAACTGGCCAGGCCACCTCTGAGGATTCCTTCCCAAAGGGTGCTCACCAATGGCTGCTTTTCATCCTGGAGAGAAGTGACTAGCGGGGTGCCACAGGGTTCTGTCCTGGGCCCAGGGCTGTTCAATATCTTCATCGATGACTTGGATGAAGGAATAGACGGTATGCTGATCAAATTTGCAGATGACACCAAATTGGGAGGGGTTGCTAATACGCCAGAGGACAGGATCAAAATTCAAAATGACCTGGTCAGATTGGAGAGCTGGGCCAAGGCTAACAAAATGAAATTCAACAGAGAGAAGTGTAGGGTCCCATATTTAGGTAGAAAAAATGGAATGCAGAAATATAGGATGGGGGACACGTGGCTGGATGGCAGTACGTGTGAAAGGGATCTAGGAGTCTTAATAGACCACAAGCTGAACATGAGTCAGCAGTGTGATGCGGCAGCCAAGAAAGCCGATGCAATTCTCGGCTGCATCAATAGGAATACGGTGTCTAGATCGAGGGAGGTACTGGTACCACTCTACTCTGCTTTGGTTAGACCTCATCTTGAATCCTGTGTCCAGTTCTGGGCACCCCAATTCAAGAAGGACATGGTCAGGCTGGAGCAGGTCCAGAGGAGGGCGACCAAAATGGTGAGAGGCCTGGAAGCCATGCCCTATGAGGATAGACTTGGAGAGCTGGGTATGTTCAGTCTGCAGAAGAGAAGGTTAAGAGGGGACATGATAGCCATGTTTAAATATTTGAAGGGATGCCATGTAGAGGAGGAAGTGGGCTTGTTTTCTGCCTCTCCAGAGACCAGGACAAGGAGCAATGGATTCAAGCTGCAGGAAAGGAGATTCCACCTGAACCTCAGGAAGAACTTCCTGACGGTCAGGGCTGTCCGGCAGTGGAATCTGCTGCCTCGGAGTGTGGTGGAGTCTCCTTCCTTGGAGGTTTTTAAGCAGAGGCGGGATGGCCATCTGTCGGGAGTGCTTTGAGGGTGTTCCTGCATGGCAGGAGGTTGGACTGGATGCCCCGTGTGGTCTCTTCCAACTCTACATTTCTATGATTCTATGATTCTTCCCTAAGAAAACCCTATGAAATCCATGGGTTTGCCATAAGGCAACTTGAAGGCACACGCACACAAATGTTTCCTTTCAATTATGTGTTAAATCTCTTTTAAATATGTGCTTTGTCAATAGAATTGGGACTTAATTGATTTTTTAAACTATTGCCAAATAAGTTTTAAAATAAACTTTTAATTCACATTTTTAAGCCCCTTAGTAGTCCGTGCTTGGAGAAAGGCAGAGCAGAAATTAAACAAAAAATCGATACACAACAAGCTGCTGGGCCGTGGCCTGCGGCAGTGGCCAGACCCAGCCTCCTCTGCCACACGACTTCCGTCTCCTTCCCAGTGCTCTACAGCTCACTGACCCCCTCCAGTAGAAAATGATAAAGATGTTGTTGACCTGAGTTCTAAGCCAGAGACCCTTCTGGGCCCTGTGGAATGGAGCCGTGCCCCAGATCCACTCACCTTTTGCAAAAAGGCATGTCCGGGGCATGTTTAAGGAGGGCCGTAGACTCACGGTCACGTCCCCCTCTGCCTTGTTCTGCAGACTGTGGCAGGAAGCCAGCATCAATATTTCATGCCCTTGCACACTCTGAAATATTTACAGCAGGACTTCAAAGCAATGAAAGCCAGGGAACAGGTTGGAGAGCGGCACAAAGACCCTCTCCCAGCCTGGATGTGATGCAGCTTCCCTCTTGACCTTTCCCTTTGAAGAGCATCGCCAAATATTTCCCGAGATGGCAATAGCTGAAAATTGATCTAATGCTATCATGACCTCCCTACCACCTGGACACAAGAAAGAAAAGAGAGGGATGGAGTTACAAAGACTGATATGGTAGACATACAGGCACAGAACCCTTGTGAACGTGGAAAAAATGCAAATCTCCCCCACCCACCCAATCCCCCTCCCCTCCCCTTTCCTTTTGCCCTGGCATGCGGACCTTCCTTCTCTGCACCAGGTCCAGAGGCAAGGGAATGGGAGGGGGAGCTCTGGAGAAGAGAAGGAAGGAGTGCACCGCCTTCCTTCCACCCCTCCCCATTCCCTTGCCTTTTGCTTCCGCACACTTGCCTTCTGTTTCCACACCAGCAAAACACAAGGGAATGGGAGGAGTGAAATTGAGGGGGAGGCACAGACGTCTTGCAAATAATCAAATCTGAAAAGATCAAACCTGCAAATGGAGGCGAGGGAGAGAACTTTATAGAGCGGAGCTTTCCAAACTGTGGCCATTTCCGCACGAGGCTGTTATAGCGCTACGATTCCACTTGCAACATCCTATGGAATCCTGGGGTTTGCAGTTTCGGGAGGGGCCGCAAACCCCAGGATTCCATAGGATGTTGAAAGTGGAATCGTAGCACTATAACAGCCTCGTGCGGAAATGGCTCAGAGGTCACAGCGTGTTAGTGTGTCGCCTGCAGTGTGTAGGTGTGTCGTGTGAACGTAACGGATGGAGAGGCTACCTCTGCCACCAGCATGGTGGGCCAGGCCCAGGTGAAGGGGCTGCCTCTGCTGCTGCCGCCCTGAGCTGAGAAAGACCCCAGTGAAGGTCATGGCGGCAGGCCAGGTCCGGGTGGAGGGGCTGCCTCTCCTACCACTGTCCTGGGCTGACGAAGGCCCCAGTGAGGGTAGCGGCCTCCACTTACCGAATTACTTGCCATATTACTGCGTTGCGAAATGATGCGTGTCTAAAAAGTGTGTCACCAACATGAAAAGTTTAGAAAACCCTGGTATAGAGTGTAGCCCTGAGGAGAAATCGAGGGAGTCGGGGATGTGTAGCGTGGAGCAGAGAAGACCGTTGAGGGACACGTTGACGTCGATACGGCTGCACACCTTTGAGTCATTTCCAACATACGGTCACCCTAAGGCAAAGCTACCACGGGGTCTTCTAGGGCTGAGACACATCCGAGGTCGTCCAGTGGGTTTCCACGGCCGAGCAGGGAATTGAACTCTGACCTCCAGGGTCGTCGCTGAACGCTCAAACAGCCGAACCGCTCCAGCTGTCGTGGCACCTGAAGGGATGTCATGCAGGAGACAGAGCACGCTTCTTTTGTGCAGGTCGAGAGACTGGAACATGAACCAATGGCTTCAAATTTCATTAAAAAAGTGAGAGAAAGTAATATATCCCACGGTGTTAACTCTTTTGGAAAAAAAATCAGCATAGATACTTCTGATTTTCAGGACTGAAATCTGACTGGAATTGCACCAAATATATCTATATCTATATCTATATCTATCTATCTATATCTATATCTCAGCTTCTGTGTGTGTGTGTGTGTACATATGTACACACACGCACATATATATGAGGTCATTAACTGGGTCTTTTTGGGTATGTGTGTGTTTGTAAAAGAAATGTTTTCCAAATGGTCTCTCACAGGGGGACAACAGAAGAGGGACCACAAGAAGAAGGAGGAGAGTGATCTGCCTGCCCCACGTGATGAGCGCCACAGTCTTCGGAGGGGCAAAGCAGCCCGGCATGAGTGACGCAACCCCTTTGGAATGGAGCAGGCCTGCTTCCCAGTGGATTCCACGGCAGATTTCACCGGCATTGTTCACCAGCGGTACTACACAAACATGAAGGCAGGAGTCACTCTTTGGCCCTTTTCGCAGTGCACTCTTATAGTGCTATTATTTCACTTTTAACATCCTGTGGAACCCTGGGGTTTGCAGCGTAGGGAGAGGCATTTAGAATTCTCATCCGGAGAGCTCTTTGGCCTCAGGAAACTATACAAACCACTGTAAACTACAGAATTCCAGAGCAGCTTGAAAGCGGAATAATAGCACTGTAACAGGGAGGGCAGAAAGGCCCTTTGTCACGCCCGGTCTCCAGAACATGGAAATGGACTCTGATTCAGAGACTGAAGCAGTGGACATGCCAGGTCCTGCCGAACAGGAGGAGGCTACAGAACCACAGATCCTGTAAGGCCCTGCTTTGGGGGTCCCCAGTATCATTATGGTTTGGATGGGCACCATACCTAATTGGCATCACGTGTAATTGGCAACACACTAATTGGCACTAATATCAAATTCAAGCCTGAGAGGTGACGGAGAGGTCAAACAGAGCAAGGGAAAAAAATTGACTGTAAATGCGAGAAGGATAGGTGTCGGGTTGCCCTCCATATTTAGTTGGGGAAAAGCATTTATTATGGGATATGTGGTAGAAACATATAGGTAAACACACAGCTGCTTGCTAGCGACCACACATTCCAGGGAACACCATTAAGTAAACACCACTTCATTCACACCAGATAGAACCAGACTCTGTTCTGCCTCCCAAGGTCAGTTTTAATTGCTTCGCATGGGAACCAAGGGGAAAGCTATAACGTTTTGCTTCTGCACATTTCCTTCAGTTCGAATCACTGAAGTTTTGTACCAGCATCTCACTCCTGAATAAAACTTGTTTTGCATGTTTATTCTGCGTGTGTGAAATCAGTTCCTGACAATAGGTCAACTCAAAACTTCCTCCAGGTAAAACTGAGTCATTTGTCAGGCAAATACACACAATTCCTGTGGATAATAGGCTTAAATAGAAACCGGAATTTTCCAGGGACTCCAACTGTGAGGAGCCGACCAGGACACTGATCGATAGATATCCATCCCTTGTACACCTGGATTCCTTCCTCTTTCCTCACAGCACCCACAATAGACAGCTATTACAACACCCATCATGTCTTTGTCAATCCAAGCACTAAGCCCATCAACAGGCGAAAGACCCATTGTCCACAACAGGTTCCCTTTGTCTTGCACCTGGAAACTTTACTGCCACAGGCTGTTTTCAGGGTACAAACACCCCTGATTTCAGGATCCCCAGGGCAGTCTCTCGAAGGTCTACCCGTCACTCTGTCCGTCTGGCTCCTGAATGAGAACTGTCCTTAGGTCCTGCCTAAGCCAAAACACATTCCTGCTCTTCACTACTCTTCTGGACTGGTAATTATAAATCCCCCCAAACCCCTTAGCCTCTCTTTTGTTCCCTTTCTCTTTCAGTTAGCTCTTGTGTGAATGTGTGATTGTGTGTATTTTGTGTGCATATGTGAGTGAATTTCCCTCAGTAAAACACGTTTTTTGCTTACTTTTGAATCTTTGGCTGGTTCTTTTCCTGTGTGTGTCTGTAAACACTGGTAGGAAAGATCTCACTAAGTTGCCCCCGTCTCGCAAGCCTCCTCTTTGAGCTAATTCATTCCCCACTTTCGCAAGGAGGCACTGGCATCACAGAGTGGCCCTAGTAGCACCTACATTTTGGGATAACAATCCCAGAGACAGAACAGGGGACAGTGCCAGCACCAGCAGAAAGCTCTGCCCCTTCAGATACAGAAGACAACTTACTTATACCTATCTTTACCAAGCGTGGACAGCAAAGGGAGAACTTGCTCCAGTCTCAAAGGAGTTATAGGAGACAGCAATTAGTTAGGCAACAGCCATGTTAAGCTGCTGACCTACATAAACACAGCCCTTCCCTAGCAAGAGTTGTCAGAGCTTATCTGACCTTCCTGCTGGTTGTATTTCTTGGACTGTGTAGATGCTGGATTATTTTGCTCTACCTTTGGATTCTGTTGGACCCTGTTTATGCCTTTGACCTTTTGCTTAATGATTTTGAGTTTGTTTGTTTGCTATTTGGCTATCAGCAGCGCAGCAGCAAGCTCTGGTTTGTTGCCTGCGTTGAGATAGGAGTCTCTTCACCACCCTCTGGGTTCCAATGTTATGTTTTCTATGCCTCATAAAGCCATGGAAGAGTCTTGTGCCTGGAATCGGAATCCGTAGGCCCATGGAATGCACTGCTGAATGGTGAGTTATGTTTAGGTAAATCCAGTTGATTCTATGGGTCTACTCTGGTTAGGACAGTCAGTAGGATTCAGTCCCTGTGTTTTCAGGCTCTAAACTCTGGCAATCTGAGGGCAAAGACCAGAGTGGCATCGACAGGCAGCCTCTGCCAGCTGAAGATGCTGTTGTCAAGAGACAAAGTGATTCACTCCCAGGTAATTACAGGCAAGCATTTTACAGCTGGAGGCAATTGTCGTAATTCTGCTTGGAAATTAACTCCCCTTTCAGGCTGCAACAGAAGTCAGAGAGGAGAGACAATAGAGGCAGCTTGTTTGTTCCAGGTAAGGGTGGCAGCATCCATTCCTCCCCTGTGATTTAGAGCCCATGATGCCAAGGGAAGCCATGTGCTTTACTTTGGGAAACGCAAAAGATGAGGAGCTGGGGGGGGGGGCAACATTGCTTGGAAAAACCACCTTATTTATGTTTGGTTGCAAGCAACCCGCTAAAGACAGCAGTGACATTTTTAGGCAGCTGAAGTTAGAATCATGGCTGTGACGTCCAGGCACACAATGACTTTAGCCAAAGAGGTTGTTGAAAAGCTACCCGTATCCTGCAGAAGCTCATCTTTACTAGAAGCACAAATTTACTGTCTAAAATCTGGATTCTGTTGGTGAAAGACTCTGGGGCAGATCTTACATTAACTTGGAAGCTAAGCAGGCTCAGCCCTCGTTAGTACTTGGATGGGAGAAAATCAGTGAATACCAGGCTATATTTCAGAGGAAGGAACTAGAAGACCCACCTTGGAGTATTCGTTGCCTAAGAAAACCCTGAGAAATCCATGGGGTTGCCATAAGTCAACAGGCAACTTGAAGGCACATATATGCATAGCCCTAAGTACTTTAAGGCACCAGATTCCATCTAATCTTGGAAGCTAAGCAGGATTATTGTTGGTTAGCATTTGGATGGGAGACCACCAGTGAATACCAGGTGCTGTAGGATATATTTTAGAGGAAGGAACTGGCAAAACCACCTCTCGGTATTCCTTGCCTAAGAAATCCCTATGAAATCCATGGGGTCAGCATAAGTCGACAGGCAGCTTGAAGGCACATGCATGCACACAGAGAGCTATTGGATTTTCATATGTGTAAACGCTGTATTCAGCAAGTGAGTCAGTGCATCAACTCTAGCTGGAAATGACCAAGAGAACTTGAACTTTATGTTTAACTGGGTAACGATGAGTCATTGACCTTTTCGCACCTTACCTCTTCGCGGTGCTGGGGTGTGGGGCTCATACGAGCAGCCTCTGGAGAGAGGTTCTCGCTCCCCTGCTTCTTCGGCTCTGCAAGAGCTTCCTGCTCATGTGAGAGCCCCGCCTCTTCCTTTCGCAGTGCAGCGTGGGACCTCCCAGGCTGCACTGAGACAGGAAGTGCGACCGGCCGGGCTCCCCGGGCTCTGCATGCAGGGTAGGTGCGTGCGGGGCCCTGGAGCGATGCGCGACTGTGCAGCATTTTTGGCTTCAAGTGGAAAATAAAAAATGCATACGCGGTCCACGTCAGGCCCTTGAGCATCGCACAAATGTAAGTGCATTGTGTGGACCGCTCCTCACATGTGTATGACGCTCAAGGGGCCCTTTGGCATGGGAAATGCCGTGCAAAAAGGGCCATTGTTATGCATTTGTACAGGAAAACTGTGCTTCTTTTCTCTTCTCTTTCCTGGGCATCTCTTTCCTCATCATCCGTCACTTTCCAAGGGAATGTGGTCTTTTCTACCGGCATCTACATTCACATCTCTGTGAAAATTTCCAGGGCAGCCATTCCTTCCCAATGGGCCACGGATTCTGTTGAGTTGAGGCAGTCTGTCAGAGGGAGGATACTGTCCCTTTGGAACAGAGCAGATGAGATTTTGCCAACATCTCTGTATAAGAGAGATTTAAAAGGGCAATGTGCTGATTCCTGTTTCCAACGCACTTCTAGGCTGGCTTACTCCAAAGTAATTCGCACTGAACAGACAGCTGGGCCTCCTTCTTTGGCTGCAATCCAAACCTTATTCACCACAAGGAGGTCCCCTTGACTTCAAGGGAATTCATTACCAGGTCGAACACCCCCACACTCTGACATGGTTTAATTGCAAAATATGATTTAATTGTCATTGATACAAAATGGGCCCTGAGATGTCTGTAAGGCCAGGCAGGGCAGAAGAAAATTACTGGCTGAACAAGTACACTGCAAAGTAGGTCAGAAATCCCCTCTAGGCATAGCCAAGGTCATTGTCAGGATAATCACCAGGTACCTCCAGAGATCATAGACTTGATCTAGGTGTAAGGACCCTGGTTTTAGACGACAGTGGTACGGAAGTTCGCACCAAATTGCTGATTGTTTCAAACCTTTTTCCCACCAACCTGCAAATTTCTGTATTGTCCCCCCACCTGCCCAGACATTACAGAGCTATCGCAATGTCCATTGTTTCTTTGTCAGTTAATGCTAATATTGTTAGCTCAGTCTGGACCTCATTGTCCACTCTCCAAACTCCATTGTTTACTCAGCTGGAGAACCATTCACACCCTTACCTTCCAAGCAGAAATTGTGTATGAAACCCTCCAACTGTCCTTAGGCATGAGTCTAAGCCACATTGTTGCTTCTTCTCTGCTCCCCAGATTGATAAATATCACCCAATACACCCTCAAATGTCTCTCTATTAAACTTTCCTTTCTTTCTGTCAGCCTTGTGTGAGTGTGTGATTGTTTGGATCTTGTGTGTGAGTGATTGAATCTCCTTCAATAAAAATACATTTTAGTTGACTTTTGAGTCTTTGCTGGTTTCTCCCTGTGGTCACCCTGTAAACATTGGTGGAAAGACCTCACTAGGTTTCCCCCCTCTTGCTAATTTGAGATAGTAATTCTCCACCTTTGCACAGAGGTAGTGGCATTGCCGGTGGACCCTGAGTCATGCATGTTTTTGGGTCATGAGTTTACTACGGACGGCACTGTCAGCCCCCTCCCAGCTGGCACTAAGCCATCTATCAGGCAGGTAGAGGGAAGTTTTCCACCTGGAATCACTGATCTCATCAGCCAGAGCACAATTAGTGGAGAGGTTGGCTATCATCTTCAGCGTTCCCACTGATTTGATTACAGTTTAACTCCTTTCTGTCTTCTGACTCACGTTTCCTCCTCACAGGTGCAGCCACTCCTGGGTCTGTCTCTTCTTGCCAAGGGCTTAATTGCTTGAGAGTTTCCTTGGAATGAGAGCAGCAGCAGCAGCAGCAGCAGCAGCAGCAGCAGCAGCAGCAGCAGCAGCAGCAGCAGCAGCAGCAGCAGCAGCAGCTGCAGCAGCAGCAGCTGCAGCTGCTGCTGCTGCTGCTCTAGGCGTTTAAAAAGCAAAAGTAACTGCTGGAAGGAGGCCGAATGCAAAGGCACCAGCTTAGCCTTCTGAATCAGGCTGGCTCAGAAGGAAACTGGTGTACTGGGTTGTGCCAGGATAATGGGATGGGCAACAGATGCTGCCCTGGGCAGAACTACCTGTATCTCCCCCCCCCACCGCAGCCTCTTTTGTTCTCTTTTGATCTTTGGTGTGACCCTCAAGTGTCCAGATTCTTTGGACTGTTCTTTATCCAGTGGAAGGGAGGAAGGAAGGAAGGAAGGAAGGAAGAGGAGGGGAGGGGAGGGGAGGGGAGGGATAGAGACAAACATACTCAATCCAGTGCAACTGTAAAACAAGTGATCCAGGCCCAAATATAGAAACTGAAGTAACACAGTTACAAAGAAAACACATACACTGAATAAGCAAATCAAAGAATCTTAAGAGTTGGAAGGGACCACAAGGACCCGTCTAAGTCCATCCCCCAGACATGCAGGAATATACCATATTAGAGTAAGAATGCCACTTTGAAGATCTGTGCATATCTCATTAATTAGACTTGGATTTTTTTTATCATTTCAGAGGCATGCTCTAATCCACTCTTAATCTCTAATCCACTTAACTGCCATCAAGTTGACTTTGACTTATGGTGACCCTCTGGATAAGGGATCTCCAGATCACCCTCTCCTCAACCGCCCTGCTCAGGTCTGGCCGATCCAAGGCCCCTGTGGCTTCCTTGAGGGAGTCTGTCCACCTGCAGTGTGGGTTTCCTCCTTTTCTCCTGCTTCTACCTCACCAAGGCTTATTGGCTTTTCTAGTGAATCATGTTTTCCCATGTGATGGTCCATGCATGGCTGCCTCAGTTTAGTCATTTTGGCTTCTAGGGAGGGTTCAAGCTTTCTAGTCTTGGACCCATTCATTTATCTTCTTAGTAATCCAAGGTATCTGTGGAAGTCTTCTTCAGCACCCAATTCTAAATGAGTCTTTTTTTCCTTTCAGCTTTCTTCACTCTCCAGCTTTCACAGCCACACATAGAAATTGGAAATATAATAGTGTAAACCATCCTAACTTTAGTATTCAATGATATATCTTGACACTTGAGGATCTTATCTCGTTCCTTCATAGCTGGCCTTCCAAGTACTCGTCTTCTCCTGATTTCTTGACTGGAGTCTCCATTCTGAGTAATTACTGACCCAAGGTAAGGAAAATCTCAAACTATTTCAGTGTCTTCATTGTCTATTTACAAGCTATGTAAATCAGCTGTGCTCATAATTATTGTTTCCTTAATGTTCAACTGTAAACCTGCTTTTGCACTTTCTCCTCCCGTTGTTCACTAATTGTTGCACATCTTTGCTGTTTTCTTCTGGTAGTATGACATCATCTGTGTATTTTAAATTGTTGATATTCCTATAACAATCTAGTGTGGAAATGGCCCATGTATCTCCAGTACCTCATTGAGTGCCATCTAACTTGGGAGTTTCATCTTCTGGCACTCTCTCTTGTTTCATTGTGGATTGTCTCATTGGAGGGTTTGCTGTGCCTTCTTCTGTGAAGCATTAACTCTGGTGCCACTGCTGTTGTCTCTAAGAAATCCTCCGCAGCTTTTCTCCCCCAGCTAAAGCTGCTTTTGCCCAGGAGCTGTTGGGCCCATTGAGTCTGGCTCCTCAGCAAAAGCCTGCCTGAGCTGGGAGAGCCTCCCAGCAGCACTGTTGCTGCTGTCAGCGTAGCCTCTTGCTTCACAGTAGCGTGCAATCCCACCACCACAGAAAGGGAGTGCCATTTTGGTGGGTACGCAATTACCAATCCTGAAGAAAAAAGAGTTGGGGCAAAGTGGCTCAAACACGAGAGTTGGAGGGTAGCCCAGAGCATGAGAATTGGAGAGCTAACAGGCAGAATGACAGGCCTATGTGTGTTCAAGGTGCTATGAATGGTTGGGCTTGGAGCCCAGGTCTAACTACACGTTTTCTGCCCTGAAGGGGAAGGTGTTAGAGGCTCTCTGGCAGAGCCAACAAAGGGGTCCAGAGCTGGCTAATGGCCTTAGCATTAGGTGACAAAGCACTAATGGGAATCGTGATAGCTCCTTAATTGCTGGGCAGGTGAGGGAACAAGAGGGAAGTTCATCAGGAAGGAGATTGCAGGGCCTTGATCATTGTTGTTTTGTCTGGAAGTTTTGGTGGCTCTTATTTCCTAGGTTCGGGCTATTGAGAGGACCATCTTCTCTGGCTAATCCTCAGTAAACTTATGACCTGGCTATGCACTGAGGTCTCCCCTGACCTACTTTTGCACATGTTCTTTGCCAGCATAGCTTTTCATCCATGCTGGCAAAGAACATGTACGAAGAACATGAACAAATGTATGCTTTGTATTTCATGCCAATTAAATAATGCTCACTGCCAGTCCTTTCACGGAGGTGTAAGGCATGTTAACAGTTAGAGGGTGTGATCCAGACCTGGCAACCCTAGTTGAGGGAGCCAGAGTGGTGCTGGTGTGTGTGTTATCTTTAGAGATTTTCTGCAACGTCTGGGCAGGAGTTGGGAGAGGGCTAGGAATGGGATAGCCTTCTAGTTCAGGGCTGCCTGAGGAAATAGCTATGGATATTCCCACCCTAGACTGAAGTTTAGACCCAAGGTCACCCTTTCTACTTGCCTGGTCTCTTCTGAAGAGTTGTCTGCTTTCCACATTCAGTCGCAAAACAGTCCCCTTTGCCACCTACCTCCAGCCCCCCCCCCCCACTGCTTTTTGCTGCTCCTCTTTAAAATAAATCACTCTGGCAGGAGCCATAGAAATCAATGGCTCTATTGTGACACAAGCATCTCCCAATATCTCCAATTAAGCACTGACTCCGTGACAGACAGAAGCCAGACTTTTCTTCTAATTAACTCTTAAGAGCAGAAGCAGCGCACTGGGGTTGAAAGAACCTGTTAGCAAACAATGCATTAAAGGTGGCCTCCATTTTCCTCCCAAGAGTGCCAGAAACCCTTGAGATGTCTGATTGGTTCATACAATTGCTGCTAAAGTTAAGGCCCCGTGAAGTCTCGACGATGGCGGGCACCTTTTATTATCCGACGTCCAGAGTGCTGCTTGGCTTTTGTTCTTCCTTCTGAAAGCAAAGTTTCTGCTTCGTGCAGCCAAAGAGGACGTTTTAAAGACAGAGAGTCCCCAAAACAATGGGGAAGCTAAGTTTTTGTAGATGGGGGCAGGGGGAGATGGGCAAGTTGCATGTGGCTCTAGTTTTGGTCAGGATTCTCTTTTTCTGGGGAAAAAAGAATTGATCAATTTGATTTCTATCTCATCTTTCTCCCAAAATGGGTCTCCTTTTGGGCCTGACGTAATGAACTGAGAGAGACAGGCTCATGTAGTGGTTTGAGGGCTGGGGTCGGACTCCAGGAGGACAGGGCTTGAATGTCTGCCCAGTCATGGAAACTTCCTGGGTGGCCTTGGGTGAGTCACACTCTCTCAGCCTTAGAGGAAGGCAATAGTGGCAAACAGATCTTACTAAGAAAACCCTGTGGCGTGTTTGCCTTGGGGTTGCCTTAAATCAGAATGGCTCAGAGACACACAACAAGAAGTAGCAATCTGGCTTTTCTGAAAGCCTCCAGAAGTGTCCACTCACCTTTTCAATAGGTCACACGTCCCCTTGAAGTGCTTAATGTTAAAAAACAACAATTTTTTTTTAATTTTTCAAAGCTAAAAGTATACTAATGGCCAATGTCTCTCTCTTTCTGGATTTTGGGGGCATTTGGAGTTGTCCCATTGTTGCTGTTGCATACTTTCAAACTGTTTCTGACTCGTGGTGACCCTAAGATAAACCTGCCATGGAGTTTTCTGGGTCTGTGGCCATTTCTGTCCTACACTGTGATAGTGCTATTATTCCACTTTCAGCCTCCTCTGGGCTTTGCAGTTTAGAAGTCTCAGCCTGGGAGCTTTTTGGCCTCAGGAAACCACCAACCCAGAATTCCACAGGATATGTTGAAGGTGGAATCATAGCACTATAACAGGGTAGGGTGGAAACGGCCTCAGTCTCCTTTAGCAGCGTTCACAAGTGAAGATGCGGAACCTTTTGGTCTCTCTGGGTCTTTTCACACTACAAGAAGAATTACCGTTCTGCTTCCGGCACTCCAGATCAACAATAAATTCAGGCTGTCAGTTAAAGGCAGCTGTAGTCAGTACACAAAGTGGGGTTCAAGGTCCTTCAGAAACACGAGCGAAGGATCAAAGGACAAACATGTTGCTTCCAATGGAAAGGACAGTTGTCTGCAATCGACTTTTCCCTACCCATTCTCTGCCATTTATGGGCCAGCAGCCTCCCTCAGCTGTTGCCTGACTAATGGATCTTTCCTACATAAGTGTACTGAGTGTCTTGGGGGGCCTTCTCTTTCTTGTCTATGCTGGGTTACAGTAAGGCAGAAAAAATGGAATGCACAAATATAGGATGGGGGGCACATGGCTGGATAGCAGTACTTGCGAAAGGGATCTACGAGTCTTGGTAGATCACAAGCTGAACATGAGTCAGCAGCATGATGAGGCAGCCAAGAAAGCCAATGCGATTCTTGGTTGCATCAATAGGAATATGGTGTCTAGATTGAGAGAGGTAATGGTACCGCTCTATTCTGCATTGGTTAGGCCTCATTTGGAATCCTGTGTCCAGTTCTGGGCACCTCAATTCAAGAAGGATATCAACAAGCTGGAGCGTGTCCAGAGGAAGGCGACCAAAGTGGTAAAAGGTCTGGAAGCCATGAAGACCTACAAGGAGCAGCTTAGGGAGCCAGGTATGTTTAGTCTGCAGAAGAGAAGGTTAAGAGGGGACACGATAGCCACGTTTAAATATTTGAAGGGATGTTATGTCGAGGAGGGAGTGGGCTTGTTTTCTGCTGCTCCAGAGCCTAGGACAAGGAGCAATGGATTCAAGCTGCAGGAAAGCAGATTCCACCTGAACCTCAAGAAGAACTTCCTGATGGTCAGAGCTGTCTGGCAGTGGGATATGCTGCCTCAGTGGAGTGTGGTGGAGTCTCCTCCTTCTTTGGAGGTTTTTAAGCGGAGGCTGGATGGCCGTCTGTCAGGGATGCTCTCATGTGTGTCCCTGCATAACAGGGGGTTGGACTGGGTGGCCCCTGGGGTCTCGTCCAACGCTATGATTATATAAGTATTGTCCCATCCATGACTTCTGTGCGCTGTGGCTGTGAGGAAGGGTGCTGTTGGTCTCTGCACCTGAGTCCTGGGACTGAGGCATGATTGTCCCATCATATGAAGTAGTTGCTTGGACAGATGGCTGCACTGATCGCCATGTATTACCGAAGGGGGATGGAGCAAATGGGGAAAATTCTAGGACAGTATGCAGAGAGTGAAGGCATGCTGGGAACACTTACCACCCAAAGCCCCACTGGTATAGTCGCAAATGGGAGAGGGGTGTGTAGAGAGAATGCTTCTTTCAGCAGGAATTTCAACAGTTCTCTCTGAACAAGTCTTCCCTTCTGAGTTTCAGCATTTGGCTCTTCCATTTTTTTTTCTTTTGTGGAAAGTCTTTGTCAAACCACTCTGCACCTCTGGTTGTGTCATCTGGGATAATTTTTGAAATGGCTTTGGAGCATCCCGAGCAGCTGGGAGGACCTTGGGGCCCAAGGGCACGCTGGAAATGCAATCAAGGGGGTGAAATGAAACGAGGCCTCTTTTCCTTGGGCTTGGCGAGCGGAGTCCCGGTCAATAAACATAATTCCATTGTGACCATTTACAGCAAATGCACGGCAATTATCCTGCAATGAGACGCTAATTGCCTATTGTATCGCTCTGCCCGGGTGGAGGCTCCTTTGATGAAATCCACTGAAAAACATGATCGTGTTGGGGGCAACTTTCCTTCTTCCTCCCTGTCATAATCACCAGCCGCCACTTCCGAATTAAAAAGCCATTCCTGGAGCGGTCAATTATAGGGTCGTCCTTTTTTGACAGGTCGTTCTGGCCCTTGTAGAATGTGACAGCGGATGTCAGCCCTTGTGCAAGTTAGAAAAATATTATATTGTTAGAAATAAAAACCTCCAAGCACCTGGTGGCACCTTACGGGTGAATCCTTTCCGTTTGGCCATAACCTTTAGGAGCCTCTTTGCCAGATGCAGGAGGGACGGTGTTCAAGAAAGTTGATTTCAGACTAAAAGTCTCAGGTCTCTTTCACAAGGCAGAGTTGTAATACCCAGATCCTGTTTGAGCTGCCCGCATCCATCATCGGATGGAATTTCAGAGTCTGTAGTTTGGTGAGAGCCTTGGAATTCTTGCTGGAGAGTGTGGATGCTTCAGCCAAACTACAGATCCCAGGATCCCTAGGAGGGAGCTACGGTGGTTAAAGGGATAGCCAACCGCTATCCTTGTGCAGTGTGAAACAGGAATGGAAAGAATACTTAAAAAAAATAATTCAATAATTTTGTAGAAAAATATGTTCCTCAAGTGCTGGGAAGGAGGATTCCAAACAGATGAGAAACCTCATAGTTCAGGATTTATTCTGTGCAAAATTCACACAGTAAAAAGCTGTTTCATGAGAAATTTTGTGCAGAATAAATTCCTCCCAGTAGGACAAATATTGCTAAAATTTCTTCTTGTTTTTTTCAAGGATGAAATTAGTGAAGAATAATATACTTAGCATGAAAAGTGCCTTTGTATTTAAGGTCACACAGGACTCTTGGTTGGCTTTGCACTTATAGCCCACCAGGACTATCACTATTCCAACTTGGAAGAAAGAAAAGGAGTGGAGACAATAGGGAAGAAAAGCCACAAAGTTGAATTCAGACTTGACTCAAGCTGGAATGTGTCCAGAAGAGGGGTGACCCAAATGGTCAAGGGCCTGAAAGGAGCAGCTGATGAAGCTGGGAATGTTTAGTTTAGAGAAGAGGTTAGGAGGTGGCATGAGAGCCATGTTTAAATATTTGAAGGGATGTCATGTTGGAGATGGAGCAAGCTTCTTTTTTTCTGCTCCAGAGACTTGGACACAGTGGAGCAATGGATTCAAACTATAGGAAAAGAGATTTCACCTAAACATCAGGAAGAACTTCCTGAGTCAGGGCCTGGGAGTGTGGCAGAGTCACCTCTTAATCTTCTGTTCTCTGGGCTAAAGATACCCAGTTCCCTCAGCCACTCCTCGTCGGGCTTCCTGACTTCCAGGCCTTTTACCATTTTGGTCGCCCTCCTCTGGACACATGCCAGCTTGTCAATATCCTTCTTGAACTGAGGTGCCCAGAACTGGACACAGGATTCCAGATGAGGTCTAACGAAAGCAGAATAGAGTGGTACCGTCACTTCCCTTGATCTAGACACCATACTCCTATTGATGCAACCAAGAATTGCATTGGCTTTCTTAGCTGCCTCATCACACTGCTGACTCATGTTCAGCCTGTGATCTACCAAGACTCCTAGATCTCTTTCACATGTACTGTTTACAAGCCAGGTGTCTCCCATCCTATATCGGCACATTTCATTCTTTTTTCCTAAGTGTAGTATCTTACATTTTTCCCTATTGAGGCACATTTTGTCAGTTTTGACCCAGCTCTTTAATCAATCAAGGTCCTTTTGAATTCTGATCCCATGCTCTGGGGTGTCAGCTACCCCTCCTAATGTGGTGTTGTGTGCAGATTTGATTGCCATGCCCTCTATTTCCTCATCCAAGGTATTGATAAAGATGTTGAATAGCACTGGGCCCAGGACAGGACCCTGTAGCATCTCAGTAGTCACCTCACCATCCTCTAGGACCTGTGAAGGATCCAGAAGGATGTCTCACTGCTCTAGGGACACAGCTGGATGCTGTTCCGCTGCCCCCCCCAGCCAATCCATTGATTTGGGGGAACGGGCTGGGGTTGGAGCTGGAGCTGGTCGGTTGGAGGATGATGGAAGAGGCACGGCATGGTTTGCCTTGGTGGAATTTTCTGCTGTGTCTCCTTATTCTGTGATCTCTGCCAAGGGTTGCATAGTGCAACCAGTACGCAACAAGCAGAGATTTATGCTATACAGAACGGTATTTTGAATGTATGTTGGAAATGTGAATAACGAGAAGGGGCTTTTCACCATATGTGCTGGAAAAGTGAAACAGCTAGAAAGCTCTGGGTTCAAATACATACTTGGATGCAGAAGATCTTAAAGGTCAACATTCAATTAAAATCAGAACTGTTTCTTTAATAAATGACCACGACAGCAAGGAGGTTGGATGCATGAGGACGGAAGAACCCCGTGTTACCCACCAGGGAGGAATGGTTGTTGAAACTGGCTGAGCTAGTAGGAATGCAGAAACTATCTGGTTTGATCAGAGAAAAATTGTTGTAGACATTTCTAACAGATTGGAAACCGCTTATGGATTTTTTTTTTGCAGAAAAAAAAAGAGAATGATTTGGTAGCTTCTGGTTTTGACAATTAATAAGATTTGGTTACTGGAACAAGTAAACCTTGTAGTTCTAGAGAGAGAGGTATGAATGTATCAGAGGTATGTATAACCACCAAAAAGAAAGTCAGAAGCTACACTTTCTTTTTGATAATCTTTCATTTTATATCCTACTTTTCCTTCTTCTTCTTCTTTTGCTTTCTATTTTCTTTTCTTTTTCCTCTTTCAAAATATCTGTAATTTCTATTGTATTTTGAAAAACTCTTAGTAAAAAGAAAACAGTATTAAAAGAAGCAGGGGTTTATGCAATGCAAACCCCGTGTAGGATTTCAGCCATAACTTGACTTCTTTCTGTTTCTCCCCACCCGCCACCCTGTTGCAATGAAGCCCTCTTCCCATGGGGCAGGACCAGGGTCACCAAGGGCTTCTCTGTACATCGGAGGTAGCTTCCCACCTTGCCAGCTGGTAGAGCTGATGGTCTCAGCAGACTTCTTCTGAAAGAGCCTGGGACTGGCGTTGCTCCTCCATCCTTTGTTTTTCCCTCCACGCTGACTTTCTTTTGCTTCATTAGGCCTGCAGTGGAAAGACAGGTTAATAAAAGGTAAGATTTAGATCACTCGCTACCCAACAGTGCAGAAAAACAAAAATCAATCACAGGGCGTTCAAACAATTTCTGCCCACACATTTTATACTCCACTGAGCTGGAGAAAAGAGCACGTGCCCTCTTGCTAATTGTGGTGCACACCTGTGTTTGCTAACCGGTAAAGAGAAGCTGACATTCTCCTGCCTGTCTGGGGATTTGCTTCCTGGGGGAAGAGCTCTCCCACCCTGAATCTATCTACTCTGAGATAACTTTTTTTTCCTCTGCAGATTGCAAAGGCCCCCGGGAAGTTGCAAATCCTCCAGACTGTCCTCCAGCCCTACTGAAGAAGTCGATGGGATTTCCTGCATGAGATTCCTGCTGTGCTCTTCCCTGAATGGTAAATCACTTCCTAGGCTGTTCTCTTTCCAATCCCAGCTGCCAGGTGACTCTGAAAGGGAGCATTAACCTTGAATGTCCAGGTTTATCACCATATAAAATTTTAGAGTCCAATTTTCTGGCCCACCATCTAGTCCAGCTGCTTGCCAGTCAGGATTCCACAGCTAAAGCATGTCCAAGAGATACTCTTCCAACCCCTTTTCAAAAACCTCTGCAGAGGGAGGTCCCATGGCCTTCTGAGACAGGCTGTTCTACCAGTCATGTGGGGACAGGAGGGGGATGGGGGCAGATTGCCCTGGGTGGCAATGTTTTTGGGGTGTCCTGGTCTGTAGCCACATGTCTGTGAGCCCTGGCCATGCCCCCATATCCCCTGGCCATGCCCCCACACATCATGGCCATACCCCTGTGTACAGTGGCCACGCCCCCTGTGCCATGGCCCTGCCCCCTCCTGCCCCCCCTACACACACTCCAAGCTCCACCACTTTATTCCACTGTCCAACAATGCTCATTATCAGGGAACTGGCGTTTGTTGTCCTATCTCAGTCCTGGCATAGCTGATAAATCAAACAAAACAAACTGTATATCTCCCAGCTTGTTATTTACTTCCAGGCAGTAAGCAAGGAGTCGTAAATAAAGTTCAACATAAACAAAGTCCGGCAGGGTTCCATGGCAAGGGAGTGTCTAAGGTCAATCTGAGCATTTGTCAAGGCATCCAGCAAGGTAGCAGGTCAGATCAGCTCTGACAACTCCTGGAGGGGAGGTGTTACCCTGTATACTGGGGGTCCCAGGAGGGACACCAAAATGTGCTCAACTCAAGGTGGGGAAAATTAGCTCAGAGCACTGCTTAGCATTACAAGAGGAAGGGTAACGTAGCGAGATCTTGAACCCTATGTCTACGGGGTCGGGTCGAGTCAAGGAGCACACAAAAGTTGAAACAATAAATGATGTTTAATTACAAACACAAGCAAAACAGTGTATGCAACACACTCATACAATATAACTAAAGAAAATAAAGGTTGGAGTGGTATAGAGGGCTTTTTAGAGGGATTGCTGGTTTGGGTGATACTTCACCTGTCCTGAAGCCCGGAAAAACAGAGAGCGAGGCTGGGGTGTGATGTAGCTCAGCATGTGGAGCTGAGGGGAGGCTTGCCAAGCAAAGGGGCAGCAAGGCGGGATGAAACTCGGGAGCAGTCCGAGGAAGGTCTCGGAATCAAGGGTTTTTATAAGGAGAATGTGACTGCAGGCTATGCCGTACTTGGGGGAAAACAATAGATTTGGAGTTGGAGACAAAGCCTCCAAAAAGTCAGAACCTGAATGATTGAGTTATCATAGTGGTTCTCAATAGAGTAGCCAGTATGCAAACGCAGAGTACTTGGGTATTGCATAGTTCACCCATCAAGCTGCCATCACGGGGCAGAGGCTCTTTTGTAAGTGGCGTGCATACCTAATTAGAGTACTTGCCTGGAGGTCTCCTAAAGCAGCGAGTCAGCTATTTTCTGGCCTACCTGTATTGTATAGGAATATTACGGCGATTAACGGCTGAGCTTGGTGGTGTGCTTGTCCAGCGGCCTCACAAGCACGTGGAAGGGAATAGATAAATGAAGCCGAATTATGATATTAAAAGGATATCTTTTAATATCCCCAAAGCTCGAACTAGCCAGGGCAGTAACAGAGGGACCCCAGCTAAATAGGACCCAAGACCAGTGCAGCTGAGACTTGATTGATTGTTGCCAGTTATAAATCCTGAGAGAGCAATGCTGGCTCTCTCTTTGCTGCCTGTGCACTGCGAAGCTGGGTCTAGGTAAGTGTTCCTCTGTATCTGAAGAGGCAGGATGCTCTGCTGGTGCTGGCACTGCCCCCGATCTCTTTCCGGCACTTTAACGTCTCTCTGTACAGCCGGCCCTGGCATGCCTTCTGTTTCAGCCTCTGGTGTGCCCTCTGCTTCAGATTCTGAGTCAGCCTCCATGCTCTGGAAGCAGGTCATGACACCCATCTTCGGAGCAGCAGAGCTTGTGCCATCTTTTGCACCAGTAATTCTTGACCTTGTCTTTACCAAGGACCCCCTAAAAATATCTTTTGTTGCTGCAGACCACCAAGGCTTGACTCAAGATAAATTCTCAAATGCATCAAATATCTAATTAAAGTTGATCATCAATTCTGGGGTCTTCAGATTTGGAGAAAAGGGAGAAATAAGTAAATGCACACACTTATTATAATTTTATTAAAATGATTCCATACATCATCATCATCCCTGAACCATGAACCATGGTCTAATATTACTTGTTAATTTTAATTAATTATTGAGAAGGCTAGTGCTGCATTTTACGGATTTTGCATTTTGTTATATCAAGCTTAACGGCTGAAATTTTCTGAGTTCTCATTCTCTGTTTTTCACATGATTTCTAGACTTATTTCTAAGATAAATGAGAGCAGGGAATGATTTTTCACACAAGTGTGTCATTACAAAAGGCATCAATACTTTCATAGCCCTCTTTTGATAGTTCCAAAAAATCTGCCTGTAAGTGAGCCCAGAAATTAGGAAGAGATTGTTCTTTGAACTGCAATTTCAGAGCACTATTCACAGGTATTTCTATAAGCTTGCCTTCCTTTGCAGCTGCGAGTCCTCCTCTGTGAGGACACTGAGGCCCCCCTAGAGCTCCACTGACCACAGGTTAAGGACTGCTGTTCTATATGGCATCCCTTCAAATACTTAAAGAGGACTATCATATCACACCTCAGTCTTCTCTTTTCCAGGCTCAACATACTCAGCTGTTCCTCTTGGTCATCTTCCTCTTGATGTGGTCTAGATTTTATTGATACTCTTCTTAAACTGTGGTACCAGAAATGGACACAGGATTCCACGTGGGTCTGACCAAAGCAGAATAGAGTGGGACTACTACTTCCTTGATCTGGACGCCATAATCCTGTTGATGAAACAGAAGGGCATTGGCTTTTTTGCTGATTGGTAACACAGTTGACTCATCTGTAGCCTGTGATCTTCTAAGATCTTGAGATCCTCTTCTCATGTACTGCTTTCAAGTCTGGTGACACTCATCCTATAGTTTAGGATTTCCTTTTCCATTCCTAAATGTAGTACGTTTCCTTTGTCCAAGTTGAAATCCATTTCAGTAGCTTTATTGTGTGATTGCCCTGCCTTTTTCACAGAATTTTGTGACATTGTCCTCTGTTTCTGACCGTCCTGTGTTTTCCAGCTGTTCTTTTGTCTTCTTTCTTAAACCCCTAAGAATTCTCCTCAGGAAGTAAAGACAGTAACTTCAAATATCTGAAGGGCTTTGAGCTGGAAGAAGGAGCAGGCTTGTTTTCTGCTGTTCCAATGAATTCAAATTATCAGAAAAGAAACTGAGACTAATTTTAGGAGAAACTACCTGATGGGAATTGCTGTTTGACACCAGAACAGATGTCCTTTGAAGATGGCCCTCTACAACCTTTTCACAATGTTTTGTAAGTAGGTAAGAAGCATTCTGAGAAGAATAAATTGGTCAGGCATTGACAACTTCTTAGCTAGACTGCTGCAATGCAGTGTGCGTGGGGCTGCCCTTGAAGATGACTCAGAAGCTATAGCTGTTACAAATGCAGCTGCTAGACTGCTAACCAGAACAATATATAGAAACTATATGAGGCAGTTTTGAAGAAATGGCTTTGCCTGCTAATCAGCTTCTGGCCTGAATTCAGTGTGCATTGAAAGCCCTAAATGTCTTGGGACCTTGTTAGAGGCAGGAGCTCATCTCCTTGCAAACTCCTGCTCAAGGACTAAGATCAGCCGGAGGGGGTCTTCTCTGCGTCCTGCCGCCAGCGGGGTCTGCATAATTTGCAAAGACATGGGAGTAGGTTTTTCTGTTGTGGCCCCTTGCTTAAGGAGCTCCCTCTGCTTAGAGGCCCCATTGGCACCAATGTTGCTTTCATTCTGAAGCCACGTTAATTTGCTAAAGCTTTCAGCGCATAATGCGAACCTGCATACATGCATGGCTTTAGATTGTTTTAAATCATTTAGATTGTTTAAAATCATTCAATTAAAAGTATTTTTAAAGTATTTTAAGAATATTTAAAGTATTTTTACTGTTTTAAAATTTAAATCAATCAAATTTATTTTATTGTAAACCACCAAGCAATTTTATGGTATAAAGACAGAATGTATTTTGATGAATAAAAATAAGTTACTTAAACATTTGTAACCCTTGGTTTTCTCAATATACATTAAAATCAAGTGCAAATAAGACATGATTTTCACGTAGTGCTGCCAGAACATCTGGATACAATTGGCCTAATGAGAACTTAAACTGTTATGAGTTGTTTTAAATTTCTTAAAATTGTTAAATTGCCCTGTGTTGTTTCATGTCTCTGGCTCCCTTGGGATCCTTAGATGAAAATATTTCAATGCATGGGTGAACAAATACACCTCCAAACTTCTGCTATATCTGATCTCCATACTTTCTTAATCTTATAAATTTGACAGTTTTGCACTGGGCTAGCTGCAACAAAATTCCCCTTTTCAGTGATTTTGGCAGTATTTTGCCAGACTCGTACAGCTGACTTTGTTTGCAAATCTTGCTCTCGTTGGCATTGCTGGATGATGGGGGCTGTAGTCCATCTGGAGGTCTCCGCTCAGGGCGGACTGGCTTTGATCATGGAGAGAGGATGGGTCAGCTCCTCACAGTGTGGGCCTGTGTGTGCACATCCCTCCAAATGTGCTAATTACACGAGGCGCCAGTCAAAAAGACGCAGCGGCATGTTCAAAGCGGCCGGCCTCCTGTATTTCTGGCGCACCCCTTGGCGTTCATAGTTAATTAATTCCATAAAGGGTTTCCCTGCAGTTCCTGAAGCCTAATTAAACCAATCTAAGGCCAAAAGCTTTGTCAACTAAGCCGTATGGATTAGGGCCTAATTATCTGTCTGTCCGTCTATCCAGCCATCCATCTCGTTGACTTTTTGATTGCACACTAATTACAGGCTGTGACCCCTGCTCCGTTTCAGATAACATCGAAATAATTTGCATGTCTGTCCCTTTGACCAATGAGTTCGACAGGCAGCTAGCTGAATGTCCTCCTCCTTGCATTAATTTGGGAGTCTGGCTCTTTGGCAGCAGATTAATTGCAAATGGTAATGAATTTAAACATGCAAGACCCCGATGAGAGCCTTCTTGAGTCCAGAGTTTTTAGACAGGTTATTTCCGGACTACGTCTGCCAGAATCCCTCAGCCAGAAGGGCAACAGGCTCTCTGATTACATTCCACCCAGATTTCTCCAAGAACAACAACTCTCATGAATGTCTCTACTGGAGGAAAGGTCAGAAGAAGCAGCCATTTGTAGGTCTAGGTAAGAGGTGGGCCACCTGAAGTCCTTCAGATGTTCTTGGACTGAAGCTGCCACCAGCTTTCTCTTACTGGCTGAGCATGTTAGAGTGGATGGGATTTGCAGTCACATCTGGACTGGCATCCTGTTGGTTAGTTACACACCCATAACTTCCCCAGAAGTGGCTGGACTTTTTCTTGTCTCTGATGCAGACGTCCATGTTCATCTGAAAGCTGAAGAGCCACAGTTGCCCATGTGGTGCCACTGGACATTACACATGCAAAATTCACATGATGCATTATGAGTTTCACAGGTGGATGTGCATTGTGCATTGAAATTATGCATTTCACATTTGTTTGCATATTCAGTTGCAGTGCTGCAAGTCCTTAATACGCAATTGTCAGGTAGCATAAAGTTGCACTCTGTCTCCTGGATGTTGGAGAGCCACAAATTGCTCAGGCCTGAACTGAGGTACTGCCATCTCCACCCCAACTCTGTCTGGTCTTTGTTCCATTTCCCAAACCTCTGGCTAGGCTGGGCTCACATCCCCGTGCCTGCCTGCTTCATCCTCAGCTGTAGAGTTTATCCCCCATGCAGAAGGACAGTGCAATCCATAATGAGCCTCCTCAGACTTTAGTCACTCGCTTCTCCTATTCCAGGGTCTCTTGTGAGATTTTCGGTCTTCTGCCTCCATCAGTTTGGCTCTTGTTATATGATTAAGGCACATCTAAGGCTTAACAAGACTTCACGGTCTTCCTGCCTAATATAAATCACTACTTGTAGCTCACTCTCTGTGGAGCAAAAGTCTTTAACTGTTTCATGCCTTCCTTGTCTTTCATCCAGGGAAATTAATTCTGCACTGTTCCAAATGGTGCCTTATGGCACACAGGCATACTTCTAGTGCTCCTGGTCTGAATCCTATTTGCTAATTCCATGAGAGTAAATGCAATTCATTCATAGGGTATACTCTAGCTGGGACGATCAAACACGGTCTGGACCCAAATCTGGAAAGGACGCTCAAAAAACGTCAGGCAGGTTCCATCCCTTCCAAATTTCTACAGGAAAACTAGAATAGTGCCATTTCAATTAGAATCATAGAGCTGAAAGTTCAGTGAGAATCACAGAGTTGGAAGGGAGCACAAAGGCCATCCAGACTGACCCCCTGCTAAGCAGGAATACACCACAAAAGGACTCCCAAAAATGGCCACCCAAAATCAGCTTAAAGACCTCCAAAGAGGGAGAATCAGCCATGTTGCAAGGCTGTCCATTCTGCTCTCAAACAGATCATGCCATCCGGAAGTTCTTCCTAATGTTTAGGTGGCATCTCTCTTCTTGTAATTTGAATCCATTGCTTTGTGTTCTGTCCTCTGGAGTAGCAGGAAACACCCTGGCTCCAGCTTGTCCATGGTATCTTTTGTCATGTCACTCGGTCTTCTCTTTTCCAAGCTGAACATATCCTGCTTTGTCAGCTGTTCCTCATAGGGCTTGATGCTTTCCAGGCCTCTCACCATCTTGGTCTCCCCTTCTGGACGTGCTCCAGCTTGTCAATTTCCTTCTTCAACTATGTGACTGGAACTGGACACAGGACCCCAGGTGAGGTTTGACCAAAGCAGGATAGCATAACCCTGCTCCTGCCTTCAGTACTGCTACTTTCCTTCAGCTAGCCTTGTGTGATTGCAAGACTGCTTGGATCTTCTGTGCCTATGATTGTCAATTCCCCCAATAAAACAAATATTCTTGGATCTCCAACTGATGTCTCTGCACTAGTACCAGTATATACACGTGTAAAAAATCCTGCTAGGTTACCCCGCTCTCGCAGGCCTCCCCTTTCAGCTAATATTTCCCACTGTTTCAAGGAGACACTGGCATTGCTGGTGGACCTCTGAGCCATCCATCTTTTGGGGTGACACCTAAGACTCCTAGATCCTTTTCAGATGTATAGTTTTCAAGCCACACGTCACTCATCCTATATTTGTACAGTTCACTTTTTCCTGCCTAGATGTAGCACCTTACGTTTCTCCCTGTTGAAAACTGATTTTTTTAAGGTTCTGGTCCAGCTCTCCAATCTGTCAAGGTCATTTTATATCCTGCTCCTGTCCACTGGGAATTTCGACACCTCTCCTATTTGAGTCAAAGGATACTTGGGCATGGAAATGAATAGACAGCCTGGGCTGAAGATGTTTTTAAACAACAACAGCAACAACAATTTGTCTTGAGAGGTCTTGTGGACTAGGAGGCGATACAGAAATATCTTAAATATACAATAAATAAACAATAAATATATATAAAATAAAATATAAAATAAAATAAAATGTGTAAATATATATAATGTATAAAATAAATATATAAATAAATAAACAACATAAGGTAACTTACACCTGAATCTTTCTGTTGTCTGTCCTTACGTGACAGGGTAAACAATCCCCATAGTTTTCTCCTCACTGGAGATGAAAACTATAACCTGTGTTTGTGTAATTCTAAAGAGGTATTTGCACTTTGTGAGTCTCTTAAGGAATTGTGCTATACAAAAACACAGACACTGTCTTCTCCACTCTTGAACAGCTGTTACAATCGGGAAGTTCTTCCTAATGTTTAGGTGGAATCTCTTTTCCTGCAGTTTGAACCCATTGGTTCATATTCTAGTCTCTGGAGCAGCAGAAGACAACCTCTCTCCATCTTCTCCATGGCATCCTCTCAAGATATTTAAAGATGTCTATTATGTCCCCTCCTGGTCTTCTCTTCTCCAAGCTAAATGTACCCAGCTCCCTCAGTGGTTCTTCATAAGGCTTGGTTTTCGCGGATGAGGCTGGCCTCCAATCTTAGGGGAAAAAAACACACACACACAATTTTTTGGGGTGGTGGTTTCCACATCAGTTTTTCGGGTTTTAGTTAAACTATCCCTCCACAGTGCTGGATTGTATCCTTCCTCTCCAAACAGGCTTAGCACTTTGGGAAGCTCCTTTAAAGTTCAGACTAAAATCAGGAACGGTTTCCTCCACTGGCATGGGATCCTCCAGCTGCCACTGGAAGATGTCAAAAGAGAAACGCTGGAAAGAAGGGTTGTTGCCACGCAGAAAGGAACAGGATGGGGTCTGTTTGTTTTCAACATGACTGTCATTACCGTAAGATAATAAACACCATTGCTTAACGGCATAATTATGGCCAGGAGCACCAGAAGTAGAACAGCGCAGTGTGAAACTCTTTTGCAACAGAAGGCGAGCGCACGGGGAGGAGGAACGCCAATTTACCTGCTCCCCACCTCACGGCAGCACTCTGACGATCTCGCCCTCACCTGGCGCCGGCCGCGTGACGCCTCCCTGGGAGCCGCCTGGAGGAAGACCTCGCCCCTCCGCCGTGGCGGCCCCTGCACCACGTGTGAGTTTGGGGAGATGGCAGGAACGTGGTGTCGTACTGAGTTTACTTCCAGCCCCCCAAGACTGACTTCGAAATTCCCCGGCGTTCACGAGTTCTCATGCTGCCACCACCCGCTGAATTCTGAATTAACCGAACAGGACAGTGGGCCCCTGCCCGGTGGATTGCCAGTCTCCATGCTTGAGGACCTTCCCCCTTCCCTCACCTCCCCCTTCTGAGTGAGAGAAGTCCTACCTAAGCGTGTGCCGAAGGATGGCGTGGGAATGGAGAGGAAACGGAGGTTTTACAGAAAAGCATTTATTCTGAGGCATGCAAGTAAAGAAGACAATAATACACACGAGAGGCTCCCCCCTCCCAGGCACGCTTAAGTTACAAGTAGTTATAACAACAGATACATTCTTAAGATCTGCCAACTATAAAAATAATAAAAAGCCCTAACGCGACTAACTACCTAATGTTCTAGTTACTCACATTCGGGTTCACAGGCTTAGACGGTCCAGGAGAGGAATGAGACCGGGAGGCGAGGCCCAGGCCTGCAGCCTACGACTGGCACAGATCCCATCTCCGGGAGGCTCCTTTGTTGTCTCTCCACTGGCCTCTCAAGGATTTTTTATACCTTCTCTTTCGAAGCGTCTCGAAGCATCTCGAAGATGCTCACCTCTCTTCCCCCTGATTGGGCCATTCTCCCCCCCCCCCGTGACCTGTGAGGCTGACACACAATAAAGAGTGTAACCTCATCCCAACACCTCATTAACCCTTGGTTTACCTGAAGAGGGAAGCATCCCCCTTCAGCCAAGTCTAGATAATGGGAAGCCCCATTATCACGCACGGGCAGAGAGATGTGGGGATCGGGGAGGGGAGAAGGCGGCCCAGTGAGAGAGGCATCATTTTCCACGATGGACACGTGCTTTCATTTTATTGACCTGTCCGATAGGCAAAAAAAAAACAGTGCCTTTCTTTGAAATGTGGTGCTGGAAGATGGTTTTAGTATCATCGAACACCTAAGCTAGAGACGCGCTTGCCATAAGTATTTCTGATTCCTATGCATGGTTGTGAAAATGGGACAATGAAGAAAGCTGATAGGAGGACAATCAGCTCGTTGGAAATGTGGTGCTGGAGGAGAGTTCTGTGCCTACTATGGGTCCCAGAGCAAACCACGCCCAAACTGTCTTTAGAATCCAAGATCACAGAGCTGAGACTATCATAATTTGGTCATATCGAGAGAAGACCTGACTCGCTAGAAAAGACAATCCTGCTTGGTAAGGCAGAAGGCAGCAGGAAAAGAGGAAGACCGCATGACGTACAGGCGGAAAGACTCAACCAAGGAAGGCGGGATCGCCCCGAGTTTGCAGGATCTGAATAGAGATCATCATAACCCAAAGACTCTTTTACACATTTCTAATTCATAGGGTTGGCACGACAATATTAAAATAATTTCTCACTTGCCTCTCCCCATGGATCGAGGCATGGAACAAAGATAGATTGACATATAATACTTAAAAACAGAACATTAGTTACAACAATAGTTAAAATGCATATCACCTTAAAGGAAAAAAATAATGCAAAGATCTAATAACAGATAGTACATATTTAAAATTCAGTGTTAAAATACACAATTAAAAGTCTTTGAGATAAGCCCACCAGAAGAGACTGGTATTAATGCTGTTTTAAATTTGGACAGCATATTTAGCAGTTGAATCTTTTCTGGCAGATCAAATTGTGGAAACATTTTTTTTTAATTCCCAGCACAACATAAATTGTACTTTTTTTAGAACTGCAGAAGAGTTTGAGAAATGGTGCAACTTAGCAGTAAAAATCCATGCTCCCAGTTTTTTTTTCATTATGCACCAAAATCTGTGCAGCTTTCTGAAAATAAACCCCTCACCTGCTTCCTTTGCTTTTCCCTATGCAAAACTAAATTGTATTGTATACTCCTACACAAACAACTTGGCAGCCACACAATTTTGTTCCGCAAGATTATTGTTTTCTGTGTAAGAAACGGCAACTCTGCACAAGAAAAACATTACACAGAAACGTCTTGTCCAGGAAACAGTAATCTTGTGCAACAAAACGGTGTGCCTATTTTTTGTACAGGATAGCATGCCAGCAATCTTGCATGAAACACACACCTAGAAACAACGGCTAGTTCCACACCTTACCGAAACCTGTGGTCATCCCATCGTGATCCCAGCGGAGTCTTTGCCGGGAAGGAAGTGTGACAGGAATGTTCCCCTCCGCACCTGGCCGGCCTCCTTCCTATGCTGCAATGGAGAAGGAGGTGCCTCCATCGCACTTCTGATCATTCTGCGGAAGCATGACTCTTAGGCCTTTTCCGCGCGACATTCATATAGCGCGGTTATTCCACTTTCAACCTCCTAGGGAATCCTGGGGCTTGCAGCTTCGAGAGGGGCCGATTGGCCCCTCTCGAAGCTGCAAGCCCGAGGATTCCCTAGGAGGTTGAAAGTGGAATAACCGCGCTATAAGAGTGTCGTGCGGAAAAGGCCATGGGCTGCTGCCATCCCGTCTCCATCGCAGGACAGCGACTCCGTGCAGAAATGGCCAATGGTTTTTTTTTGCACAGTCCTCACAATTTGAATTCTATGTATTTTTTCCTCCGTGCTGAAAGCTGCACAGTCTTCAAGGAAGTCTGCGCAGTGCTCAAGAGAAGCCGCACGGCTTCCAGACGGCTGTGCAGTTTTCTGAGCAAGCTGCGCATCGCATGGAAAAGCTGCACGCTTTTCAGGAAAAAATATTCTTGAGCGTCTCAGAGGTATGAGATTAAAAAAAAAGGTTTCACTGTTCTTGCCACTCATTGGAACTTGGAAAAATTGAGATTGACCATCCCTAGTTCATAGAATCATAGAAACATAGAGCTGGAAGAGACCGCAGTGGCCACTGAGTCCAAGCCCCCTCTGCCACGCAAGAACAAAGATTTACCATCCCTAGTTGGCCATATCCGTCTACAGATTCCTTTGCATGTTGTTGCTGTTGTGTGCCTTCAAATTGTTTCTGACTCATGGAGCCCCGAAGGTGAACCTGTCATGGGGGTTTTCTTGGCAAAATTTGTTCAGGAAGGGGCCTGTCTTTGCTGAGGCTGAGAGAGTGTGAGTTTCCCAGGTCACCTAGTTGGTTTTCGTGGCCGAGTGTGGACTCAAACCCATAGTCTCTAGAGATGTAGTCCGGTGCTCGGACTACTACACCATGCTGGCTCGCATTTCTTTGCATATTATTATTTTTATCATTTTTATTCATTCATTTATATCCTGCCTTTTCCCCAGTAATGGGATTTATGACCGGTAAGAACATATTTAAAACAATACAAATTAAAAACCATTCAAAGCAGTTATAAAAGTAGAAATATAATATATATTTTTTTAAAAAAACACCATTAACTACTGGTATTTTCTGAAGTTGAAACATTAAATATTAAAAATACTAAATATTGTTATAAGACTACATACAAACTTTAAAAATAGGACTGCATAGCATTAAAAACCCTAGTCAGTTTGTAAAAGCCTGACAACACAAAAATGTTCTGACCTGCTGTCAGAAGGAAAGCAAGGACGGGGTCATCCCGGCCTCTCTCGGGAGGGAGTTCCAAAGTCTGGGAGCAGCCACCGAGAAGGCCCCGTCTCTCCCTTGTTCCCACCAAACATGCCTGAGATGTAGGTGGGACAGAGAGAAGGCCCTGTCCAGATGATCTTAGAACTCTATCGGGCCCATAAAGGGAGATACAGTCCCTTGAATAACCTGGACCTAAGCCATAGACAGCTTTATAGGTCGAAATTCACCCCTTGGCTTATACAGCCGTACCTTTATGGCTGTAGAACAAGGTCTACGTTCAGTTCACAACTGTATTAGCAGAGCTCCACAAGGGTAACTGTAGCACATGGCAGTTATGCATTCCTGGACGGTGTACAATTATTTCTCAGCACCAACATTGTATTACTTTGGCCATTTCTGGACTAGACTGTTATAGCGCTGTTATTCCACTTTCAACATCCATGTCGAAATATTTGAAAGGATGTCATCTGGAGGATGGAGCAAGCCTATTTTCTGCTGCTCCAGAAGCGAGGACACGGAGCAATGGATTCAAACTACAGGAAAAGCGGTTTCATCTAAACATCAAGGGGAACCTCCTGACACTAAGAGCTGCTGCCTGGAAGTGTGGTGGAGTCTGCCTCTTCGGAGGTTTTTAAACAGAGGCTGGACGGCCATTTGCTGGGGGTGCTTTGAGTGTGTCTTCCTACCTAGCAGGGGGCTGGAGTGGATGGCCATGTGGTCTCTTCTGATTCTGTGATTCTATGATTCTGTTCCTGCAGCACTCCAAATTATAACAGAGTTTTCTGGTGGGGAATCATACACTCTTCAGTAGATCTACCTACTGTTCTAATTCCTTTTCCTCTTTTTGAACTTAAAAATGCTTTGAGCAGACAGAATGTTTTGATTTCCCAGAATGACATGGGCTCAGGAAAAAAAAAAGATGATTTTAATATTTAGAATACTTGAAGGTGAAACTATTGAAAGCGAGGCTGATTGCTCTGCTGCCAACAAACGGTAGTTACAAGTTTGTTTATTTCACTCGCATTTATGGAGCTGCTTGGTGGTGCACAGAGAATACTGCTAATGGCCAGCCATGGAGTTGCAAATGCAATTTTGCGTGGGAGCAACACTCGTTTGGTTTGTGTGTGTGTTTTCGAAATTGCCTGCTTTTCACCTTGAACGAAATATTAAGAATAGCACTTGCATGCTTGGCATATTTTATTTTGTAGTTTTTTGATCACTTAAAAAGGCGTTCCTGGTCAGAATCCCTGAAAAATATGTCTTCAAATTAACAGTGTAATGAAGCCAGGAGATGGTAAGATGCTGCCCTGGTACTAAGCTGTACAGCATGTGAGAAGACCCACAAGATTTCACAATATGGCTTCAAAAGAAAGATTGCACTTAAACGCTCTCTTTCTCTCTCACACACATTCCCAGTACTTGACTGAGCGGAATTGCACAGTACGCTGTTGGTCAGCTAGGCAGGCTTGAGACTATAAAAAAAATAACCAAGTCAATTCAATTAACAAATCAGTATAGTATAGCAAGGCAAAGCCACTGAGGTTCACCCCCTCAAAAACCAAACAAACAAAAACCAGAGGAGGTTTTAGCACATTTTCTGCTTTTTGTGCTTGTACACATTCTGAGAGCCTATTGCTTTTTCAAGTTAAATAGACAGGTCGGAAGGTAGGTAGATCGGCAAGCCAGGATCCTGTTGGCATCCCAGAATCATAGAATCATGGAGTTGGAAGAGACCCCGAGGGCCATCCAGTCCACTCCCCTCACCCACCCCATTCTGAATGAGATATAGGTTTCCAACAAGATGATTGAGTTGATCTGTTACCTTTTGCTGAAGGAGCTCACAACAATTCTTTCCACGTAAGCACGGAGCGCTCTCCATTCCAAGTGGTGTATGGAGAAGATCTCAGACCTTTGCCAGCCCTGTTGAATGGGTTGTATTAGTCAAAGACACAGGAATTATAAGTCCATTAGAACATGCTAAGCACACCTACAAAAACAGGCTGACAAACAGAAGTCACTAGCGTGGGACTTGCTATCAAACAGTTCTTGTGGTGCCAGCAGCTATCAAAAAAGTTGGGTCTGAAGTACGTGGGTCCTTTCCTTATTAAACAGTCTACTCTGTGCCAGTTGAACTGGTGCTTCCTGAGACCTACGGACAAGCGCACCCTTGCTAAAGCCTGCAGCGACGCCAGATGCCCAGTGCCCTAAAGAACCCGCTCCCGGCCCCCTCTCCTGATGGTTGATGACCAGCTGCATTTCGAAGTCAAGCAGATTCTGGACTCTAGGTGGCACAAGGACGGCCTTCAGCACGTTCTTCAGTGGAAAGACTTTGCCACAGGGGAGTCTGAGTGGGTTGCTCACCATCGTGTCCAGGACCCCAAAACCGATGTGGGACTTCCTTAGGAAAAATACCCTGAGGGAACCAAGTCCAGTATGGAGTTGTTGGGCTGGTCAAGAGGGGGTGCCATTCTCTGCCTTTTATGCATCGTGTTGCTTTATTGTTTTCCACTGCCATGCATTTCTTGACGCCTAGACGTGCTGGGAGGGGTAGGTTTGGCCTGGGGGGTGGAATGGCAGAGGCACTGCCGTCTCTGCCAAAGCTAGCTTAGCCTGACCATGGCCATTCTGCAGTGATTCCTCCACATCTGCCTTTCCTTTGATGTTTGGGGGTGGAAGGGGGAATCGGTTGGCATATGGGAGCCAAGTTCATTCATGAGACTGGTACGAGATAGAGTGCGAGAATGGTATCTGCACGGGAAAGATCTGGGAGGGGTGAGAGGCGTCCTAAAGAGTGAAACTGTTGGGTCATCTTCAGTTCTGTCACGGATGTTGTCTGTGTTCTGAACTTAATCTTTAATAAATGCTTTCTGGACATATCCATGAAGACTGCTTATTGAGTTAGGATAAGATAAGACATTATAATAATAATATTTTTCATGGCTGACAGAGAATTCCACCAGAAACTGCTAACTAGAAAGTGAGGGCTACATCCAGTATATCTTGTTCTTCATTGGAACAGAGGAGCACAGAGGCCTCCTGACTGAGTTAGTTGCTCACGCCGAAGAAAAAGGTAGACAGCCGGGCTCATGCCTGGCCTGGTAGATAACCACAGCATGAGTCTGCAGTGTGCAGCTCAGTGGAAAATTACCTACAGACATGCACAATGTATGAGGGATTTGCAAGCTTGCTGGAAACAGTATTAGAGGTTAAGAACCATAGAAATGTATGTCTTGAAATAAAGTTGGATCCTTGATTCTCCAACGTGGTCTTTCTCTTCAAGTCCTCTCCTGTTCTTATTTTTATCCTCTCCTCTCTTCTTTCTTTCAGGAGTGCTTTAGATGTGTCTTCCCGCATGACAGTGGGCCGGATGAGATGGCCCTTGCAGTTCCTTCCAGCTCTAAGGTCCCATGATTCTAAGGCCATTTTTCTGGGCTTTGTAGTTTCCTGAGGCCAGGGAGCTCTCTGGCTGAGAATTCTAAGTGCCACTCCCTAAACTGCAAACTCCAGGATTACACAGGAGGTTGAAAATGGGATAATAATGGCACAGTAACAGTGTTGTGCAGAAATGGCCTATGATTCTGTTGCTGGAGGAGAGCTGCCGAGCCAATTGGATTGAGCTGTGCCTCGACTTACCATTCAACAACTGACTGAATGGGGCTACTCCAGTGGAGACTAACCAACAATTGCCTTGAGTTCCATTTTGGGGAATGTTTTCAATCAGTCAGTCAGTCAGTCAGTCAGTCAGTCAGTCAATCAATCAAATACAAATAGGATCCCATCCATAATAGGTTGTACCATGTTGGTATTCAGTGGAAGGGAGGTGTAACATAACTATCGGCAGAATGCAGATGTATTTCACACTAATGACAATGCAGGATCTTGGCCAATATAATAGAATCAAAATTACTGAAACTACTGCTTCATTACAACACACTATTCAGTCTTTTAGGACTACTCTGCATTCTTGGAAATAGACTCAGAGGAGAGCTTGATTCCCTTCTGTTCCCCACCGGAGCAAATCCCACCCCATCAATGGCTCTTTACCGTGCTGGGCATCCTAGGTAATGGGCCATGGCAGTTTGTTTGCTGCAGAATGAGAAGCCCAGAGTTGTAAATATATATATATATTTTAAAAATCTACCAGGGTAGGAGGAAGGGGTTGAAGTAACTTGAAAGATTTACTAGGAGCAATTCGTTTCAAGGAGTTTTAAAATTCTTTCATGTGAGCTACTGTATGATTTATTTTTGAGACTGAATTTAGCATCAAAGGGTTTCTTGAAAACTTTAATTTATGGATTGTTGAGAGGGAAAAACCCCATGTCTCAACCCCCCTCCTGAACTTATCAGACTCTAATTTCAACCGCTTTGCTGTTCTGGTAATATCTTACATCACAGACTTCAAACATAATCAGGTTCACTTCCACCCCCGCCCCGTTTCTAGTTTTCTTTTTCTTTTTCAAAGAAGCATTTAATTGCTAAGCCAGGAAGAGGTGGTCCGAGGGGCCTCAGCCGTGCACCGCAGCCCAGAAATGGCACGAAACTCTCGGCTGGAATAAATGCCCATGGCTAACTCAGAAATGAGGCTGGAAAACTGTGTGCATGGAACAGTTCAAGATGCTCGCATGCCTACATGCTGCCCCAGTGTTAAACATATTCTTTTATAAAGAAAGGACCACAGAGTTGGAAGGGATCATCTAACCCAACTCGCTACCAGTGCAGGAAATCTTCCACTAAATCACCCCTGAGAGATGACCAGCCAGCCTCCGTTTAGAACTCCCTAACAAAAGTGGGTCCACCATGCTGTCCCCTCCTTTGGAGTCCCCTATTCAAAGTGGTAAGGCAGGAGAAGGGAGAGGGTCACTGAGAAGATGAATTAGTATGCCCGGGGGCGGGGGGGGGCTTTGAATCATAGAGCTGGAAGGGACCCCAAGGGCCATCCAGTCCAACCCCCTTCTGTCCCGCAGGAATGCGCAACTAGAGCACCCCTGAAAGATGCCCCTCCAACCTCTATTTAAAGATCTTCAAAGAGCAAGAGCCTGCTGAAAACACTGTCAAACAGCTCTTATGGTCAAAAAGTTCTTCCTGATGTCCAGGTGGAACCTGTCATGGCCCAGTCCCAGGACTCAGAGGCAACCATGGACAGAACCCTCCCCAACAGCCACAACACAGAGGCATGAACAGGATTATGCTTACTGGAGCTGAGCATATATGAGAAAGGGAGAGCCCATGAGACTCAGAGCATTCGTATAGAGAAGATGCATTCATTAGGCAAACAGCTGGGGGAGGGGATGGGGAGAAATCTGTTGCAGACAACCAGTATCACTGGTGGAAGCAACGTGTCTTACCTTCTGATCTCTGACACATGTTCCTGGAAACCTTGACCTTCCCCTGGTGTGCTGATTTTGCTGCTGGATGCTCTTTAGGACTGACACTCAGAATTTACTACTGACTTGGACTGCTGAAACAATAATACCTGGCTGACAAACTGTTGCAAACTTTGTCCATTGCTGCTGCTAAAGACTCTATATGGAGAGCTTTGAAGCTCGGCTGGCTGCCGGCGTAGGACAGAATCTCTTGTCTTGTAATTTGAACCCTCTGGTTTGTCTTCTGCTCTCCAGAGCAGCAGAAGACAAGTTTGCTCCATCTTCTCTCTGGCATCCTTTCAGATATTTATAGGGAGCTATTATGTCACCTGTTTTCCACTGTTCCAGAGACCAGGACAAGGAGCAATGGATTCAACTATAGGAAGAGAGATTCCACCTGAACCTCAGGAAGAACTTCCTGATGGTCATAGCTGCCCGGCAGTGGAATCTGCTGCTGCCTCAATGGAGTGTGGTGGAGTCTCCTTCCTTGGTGGTTTTTAAGCAGAGGCTGGATGGCCATCTGTCCAAGGGAGGGCTTTGATGGATGCTTCTCAGTTGCAGAATGGGGTTCGACTGGATGGCCCCTGTGGTCCCTTCCGGCTCTCGGATTCCATGATTCTATGATTCTTCTAAATGCACCTGGCTCCCTCAGTCATTCCTCTTAAGGTTTGGCTTCCAGACCTTTGATCTTGGTCATCCATCTCTGGTCACCTTCCATTTTGTGAATACCGCCTTCTTGAACTGTAGTGCCCTGAACTGATTCACAACAACTCTGTCCTAAGGTTTCTTTCAGAAGATTTGCCGAAAGGAGGTTTGCCATGGCCTTCCACTGAGGCTGAGAGAGAATGACTTGGCGAAGGTCTCCCAGCTGCTACATCACACTGGCTGTCTCCAAAAATTTGTATCCTGTCCTATATCCGAGGACCTCAGATGGCATAAAATGAAATCAGTTTAAGATAATAAATAGCAATAACAATGATTTTAGAAGTCTAAAATATGTTGAATCACTTAAAACCAGAACATCTAAGCCCAGTTAAGCCAATTTAAAATATTGCCAACTGTAAAACACATGCAAATTGGATGGATTGAACAAGGCCTCAAAGGCTTTAATAATAACTAAAAAATAAATCAATCAGGCCTCTGAGGGGAGGGTGTTCCAAAATGGGAGTGCAACAGCAGAGAGAGCCCCCTGACTAATAATTCTTGGGCAACATGAACAGGAGGGCCAACAATGCCCACCTTTGGATTTCCAGTGGTATCTGGTGGTCCGTAATGGGAAGAACATGTTGGACTAGACAGGAGAGGGGTAGAACATCAGAAGAAGTGCACTGTGGTGCTTGCTTTATCACAAATAAACACTACTGTCTACCTCAGTTTGTGGATTGTGAGTCATCCAGGGTATGACACCAGGTACTAACTACAGCTGATCCTGCTCAACTTCCAAGACCAAGATCTGGTGCCTTAGGGTATTCAGACCTGCTCTCATCTCTAATCAGTGACAGGAGATAAGAGGACACTTGACGTATTTCCTGGGTCTGCTGATAAGCAGAGTTTCTTTGGGACAGTTCACTCAGACAGGACCCTGTCTGTCAGTGTCTTAGACAAGCACAAGTTCCCCTGCAGAAGAGACTCTACATTTAGTCTAGTGCAGGATGTCTGTTTTCGGTTCACAGTTGCAGAGGTGGAGTATGCATGTGCTGAGAATTGTGTATGCACATTTTGTATGCCAGTGTGCATTGCGCATTGCATATGTAGACGTGCATTGGAGGCACATTCAGTTGTGCAATGCCACCATCCATTAGTGAGATGGCATCATGAAATCACTATTTCTGCTTAAAGTTACCATCCATCTCCTCAGTCTAGGATCTCAGCTGTTTTCACCTGGATCTTCCTGGACAGCTAATAACCCATAAGCCCGAGCAGTTTGGAGAGAGTGTAAGTTGAAATTTTAATTGAAGGACTGGAGATCTGAATATCAGTTAGCCAACCCCAAAGAGTCCAACGATATATTCTAAACATTTACCAGGCAACCAAACAATGTTACATTGTCTGATAAATTGCCTCATTGAATTTCCCTTCTTGTCCAGAATAGTTTCTTAAAAGACTGTTTTATTTCCTCCATCTTCTCTCTCCTTACTCCAATTTAATTATTGCTCACAAGTTCAGGGAATGTAGCATTCTTACAGTTAAGAAAACAGAGCATAAAAACAGATGAATCCCTCCCTGGGAGAAAATGCAGATCGCTTTTCCTTTCCCCTGGGCTCGGGGGCTCTCTGCCAGCTGGGATTGGACTGTGGCAGTCTATCCTCCGTCCAGATCAATGGACTGGTCCCTTAGCCCCTGATGTTTAATTTTAAGTGGTGCTTAATAAAGTGCTTTGAGAGAACCTTCTCAAGCTCCGGTGTTTTGTTTTTATTGGGTCTCTAAAAGACTCAATACATGATCGCTTTGCTTGCACCGTCTCTCCTTGGCAGGGAAGGGAATTTGCCTTTGCATTTTTATATGAAGTGCAGTTAAAGACAAATGAAAATAAGGAGAGCCAAGAGTTATCTCTCCGTATTTTTTTTTAAATCTGCACTGTTTTCCCTGCTTAGTGACTTCATTATTTTCTTGCATGGCACCTTGGAGGATGGTGGGCAGGGTCACACTGACTTGGAGCTCAGAACGTTATTGTTTAGAAAGTAATTTGTAATTTTTAGAAAGTAATAAGCACTTTGAAATGTAACTCTGTTTCTTAAAATGTAAACACATGACTGCTACTCATTGCCTGTTCTTGGAAGACTGGCACTTCAAGACCCAGCAATTAACTACATTTACTTGGGTTGAGAGAGGGGTCTGAATACCCTAAAGGCACCAGGTCCTGGTCTTGGAAGCTGAGCGGGATCAGCTCTAGTTAGTACCTGGTGTCGTGCCCTGGATGACTCGCAATCCCCAAACTCCACTCTGAGCTGGACAGTATTGTTTATTTGTGACAAAGCAAGCACCACAGCGCACTTCTTCTGATGTTGCTGAGACTGGAGCATACCTGGCATCCACAGGTCTTGTACCTTCACATGGAAATTTAGGTGCACAAAGCTGTGATTGGAGAGGATCATAAACTTAACATCACCCCACATCTTTAGACATTTCCCAGACTCACAGTTGTTTACCCGTCTTTCATGGATAGGAGCATCTTTCCTGTCCTTTATCTCTGGACATTTCAAGTTCACACAACACCTTTTAATGCTTTTGTTTTCCCCCATTCTGATCTTCTCTCACTTTACTGTATACATTGTAGCAATTAGCAATTAAACAATTACCCATTTGATATTTTCAAATGCTGGCAAAAGCTTCAAAAAGATACATTGCTGCAATCACAATTAGCATTCAATACTTTGCAGTGCTCTACCTAACTCTCGACTTTCCCTACATTGACTACCTGGCATATTCTAATACATAGCCGGCAGATACCTTATGACAGGAGCCACACATCCTGACACTTGGAACGGAGGCTGCCAATGAATAGATGGTGCCGTAGGCTCCATTTCCAAGGAAGGAACCTGCAAACCCTCTTCCATGTCTTCCTTGCCTAAGATCGCTGTATGAAATTCAGTCACCATAAGTTGACAGGTGACCTGAAGGCACACACACTTAGAATCATGGAATCCTAAGAGTTGGAAGAGACCCAGGTCCCTCAACCTTTCCTCCTATATTTTGTTCTTCATACATTTTATAATCCTTGCTGCCGTTCTCTGGACTTGCTCCAACTTGTCTATATCTTTCCTAAAACAAGGAACCCAGAACTGAACCCAGGACCCCAGATGTGGCCTGAACAGTAGAGAATAGGGTGGGACTATTAGTGCATTATTTAATGCGTTACTGGATGGAGCCGTGCATTCTTGCATGGAGTTCAACTATCTCTCAGAAACTTCCGTGTCCCTCCTGATTTCCTGGGGTTGCAGAAACAACCCCCACGCATTACTCCCTTTTGTTCAGAGGAAGAAGAAGACGGCGCCTGGACAGGTACACCATCAGTTTCAAAACAACAACATTTAGCGGGAAGGTGATGCAGCGCAACTGCAGCGTAAGTATGTGAGCGCAGACTTACACTACAGAAACCCCATGTCTGATCTTGGCCAGAATGCTTTCATCCCCCTGCAGATGCACTTCTGTCAATGCTAACTACATTAAAGTCCTGCCAAAACAAATCAAATCAAATTTTATTTGCGTCAAGCCAATGGCCTCTGCAATTCTCACAAGTCCCACTAACATAACCAGTGTAAAAACATATCAATATTAATACTAAAGCAACCATATATCAAAAATATATCCCAGGAGGTGAAACTGAAATAAACAATCATAATCAAAGGGGCTTAGCATGCGTATATAACCATGGCATTCATTTAAAATAAAAGAGGACAATTTAAAACTCAGGATTTTATTGCAGCCTCCATTTTAAATTTGTAATTTACAGCCTAACCGCAGATGGTGTTATTTTCCTTGTTGCCCTTGTCTGAACCTGTTCCAACTTGTCTATATGCTTCTTGGAACGAGGTTATCAGGACTCAGTACTCCAGATGAGGCCTGGCCAGAGCAGAACTCAGGGAACCCTTCCTTCCACAGACACCTCCATGTCTGAACGCTGACCTTGCATCACACTACACAAAAAGCATCATACATCCATTGTCGTTGTCAACTGTCATCACGTCGACTTTGACTTATGGCAACCCTATGATGAGAGACTTTCAGGTTATCCCATCATCAACCACCTTGCTCAGGTCTTGCAGATTCAGAGACATGTCCTACTTGATTGAGTCTATCCACCTGTTATCATGCCATACACCCCCACTCCATGATATGATTGGCAATGAACATTGGCATAAAAATATAAATCATACACTATTATGGCTGAAAAGCCCTGCTGGCAAAGAGAACTGGCTGCACATGTGCAAAAGTAGGTCAGGAGGGATCTCAAGACATGGCCAGGTCACAGTTCAAGGATTAGTTGGGAAGCTTCGGTGATGGTGAGTTTGTGATTATCCCCTCAATGACTCAACCTTCCAACACAATAGCACACAAAATTGTCTCAATAGAGCATCCGATGGTCATCAACCTGTTCCCTCTTCCCATAGGCGTGTCATTCCATCCCTTTGCTTCCTGATTCTCCTGCTCTAGGCTACCCTCAAACTTTGGTTTTTGAGCCATTTTGCCACAGCTATCTTTTCTTCATGATTATCCTAACTCCTTGTTATCCAGTTTTTTCTTCCTTTCCTTCAGTCAGCCTTGTATGGTTGTGAGACTGCTTGACTCTTGTGTGTACTTGTGGTTTGCACCCCATAAAACACTCTTTTAACCTCCAAGTGGTGTCCCTACATCAGTACCAGTATCCACAGGTGGAAATGTCCTGTAAGGCTACCTCCCTCTCGCAGGCCTCCTCTTTGAGCTATAATTTCCTTATAATTTCCCTATAAGTTCCATGGAGGCACTGGCACCGCAGGTGGACCCCTGAGTCACCCACCTTCTGGGGTAACACACCTGTAATGTGCTCCTCCTGTTTTCCTGCTGCCTTTTACCTTACCTGGCATTATTGTCTTTTCTAGAGAGTTACGTCTTCTCATGATTTGTCCAAAGTACATCAGCCTCAGTTTAGTTATCTTGGCTTCTGGGGAGAGTCCAGGTTTGATTTGCTCTGGGAGCCACTTATTGGTCTTTTTAGCTTTCCAGGGTATCCGTAGAACTCTTCTCCAGCACCACATTTTAAAGAAGTTGATTTATGTTCCTATCAGTTTTCTTCACTCTCTCGCTTTCCCAACTATATATAGAAGTTGGAAATATGATGCCATGGGAAATCCTAACAATAGTATTCAAATACATATCTTTACACTTTAGGGTCTTGTCTAGCTCTTTCATAGCTGCCCTTCCAAGTCCTTGTTTTCTTTTGATTTCTTGACCGCAGTCTCTATTCTGATTGAATGACTGAGCCGAAGTGTGGAAAATCCTGAACTATTTCAATGTCTTCATCATCTGCTTTAACATTATGTAAATCATCTGTGGTCATCATTTTTGTTTTCTTCATGATCAGCTTCAAACCTGCCTTTGTGTTTTCTTCCTTGCTTTCTTCATTCATTACATGGCATCACATGGCCATTCATAGAACCATAGAATCATAGAGTTGGAAGAGACCCCAGGGGCCATCCAGTCCAACCCCATTCTGCCAGGCAGGAACCCACATCAAAGCATTCCCAACAGATGGCCACCCAGTCTCTGCTTAAAAACCTCCAAAGGAGGAGAAGACTCCACCACACTCCATGGAGGCAGCAGCGGATTCCACTGCCGGACAGCTCTGACTGCCAGGAAGTTCTTCCTGAGGTTCAGGTGGAATCTCCTTTCTTGCAGCTTGAATCCATTGCTCCTTGTCCTAGTCTCTGGAGCAGCGGAAAACAAGCCTGTTCCCTCCTCAACAGGACATCCCTTCAAATATTTAAACATGACTATCATGTCCCCTCTTAACCTTCTCTTCTGCAAACTAAACATCCCCAGTTCCCTAAGCCACTCTTCATAGAACTTCATGGCTTCCAGACCCTTCATTATTTTGGTCACCCTGCTCTGGACACACTCCAGCTTGTTGATATCCTTCTTGAACTGAGGTGCCCAAAACTGGACACAGGATTCCAAATGAGGTCTAACCAAAGCAGAATAGAGTGGTACCGTTACCTCCCTTGAAGCTTTTGTCTTCTTGAATAGGCCTTTTGGTAGTTAACACACATAGGAGCATTGATGCTTTAAACAGTCTAATTCAGCCATGTACAAATCATCATCATCATCACCACCACCACCACCACCGAAGTGAGGTTCTTTCAGAAATCTCACAGAGTCTTGTAAGGCACTATACAGACATTTCATAAAGGCTTCTGCATGTACAGAATTCTGTCCCTTGTATCATATCATTTGTTTGTTCATTTAATTTCTGTCCTTCCTTTCTTCCAGCATGGGATTCAAGGTGGCTTACCTCCATTTACAGAAACAAAGGCTGGGGTGAGCTGAAAACATTTTGTCTCCTTGCAAAGAATGAAGCTCTTTTCCTCTCTCTTCTCCTTAAACCCTCTGCAAGTCCCTTTGTCTTCCCATTCTCACTGACAGGAAAATAATTTGCTATAGCTTGAGGTGGTATGCAAATGCCATTAATGAAAATGACCATGGATCCTTTGGTATAGCCTCTTTCAGAGGAAAGGAGCATCAAACTCTTCTCTGCTTTACTTCTTAGATTTTAAACTACAAAGAAATGAGTGTTTGTGACTTAAAAAAACGTTGAAAAATGAAAGTACCCAGGATTTAGCCACTGGGAAAACTCACACAAATGTTTGCAAAATGAATCAAATATGTCTGCATTAGGAAAAGAGCGCACCAGTATATGCATGCATTTCCATGTGGGAAAGGGAAAAAGAGCTCTCAGCAGCAGGACAGAAGGAAAAATGCTGGAGGCTTCTGAAAACACAGAGAAAATGATTCTGGCAGATTTTCCTGTTTCTTCTGCCTTGGAGGATTGCTGTTTGTCTGACAAAGAAGAATGTGGGGCAGGTTTTGCTGGAACGCACCCGTTGTGTTGAAGACGGTGCACTCTGAAGTTCTGATCCCCTGTTCATACTTTTGCCATCTTTGACCTCTGGCTGCCATGGCTCCAGCGGCAAGATTTATAAAGAAAAGAAATGGATCAGAACGAGACAAGGACAGGAGGGGCTTTGATGGCTGTCTGGAGAGCCTTCCGTTTCTACTTAATCAGTTTCATAATGATGAGTCAGAACTCACACTGTGCGGCCCACAAGGTAGTGGATGATCTTGGTGATGTTACTGCCCTGGCTAGTCTGAGCTTTGGGGATATTAAAAGATATCCTTTTGATATCACAATTCGGCTTCACTTCTCTATTGCCCTCCACGTGCTTGTGAGGCCCCCGGACAAGCACGCATACAAGCTCGGCCGTTAATCGCCGTCATATTCCTGGACAATACAGGCAGGCCAGAAAATAGCTGACTCGCTGCTTTAGGAGACCTCCAGGCGAGTACTCTAATTAGGTATGCACGCAACCTACAAAAGAGCCTCTGCCCCGTGATGGCAGCTTGATGGGTGAACTATGCAATGCCCAAGTACTCTGCGTTTCCATACTGGCTACTCTATTGAGAACTGCTACGATAACTCAATCATTCAGATTCTGACCTTTCGGAGGCTTTGTCTCCAACTCCAAATCTATTGTTTTCCCCCAAGTACGGCATAACCTGCAGTCACATTCTCCTTATAAAAACCCTTGATTCCGAGACCTTCCTCGAATCGCTCCCGAGTTTCATCCCGCCTTGCTGCCGCTTTGCTTGGCGAGCCTCCCCTCAGCTCCACGTGCTGAGCTACGTCGCACCCCAGCCTTGCTCTCCATTTTTCCGGGCTTCAGGACAGGTGAAGTATCACCCAAACCAACAATCCCTCTAAAAATCCCTCCATACCACTCCAACCTTTATTTTCTTTAGTTTTCTTGTATGAGTGTGTCGCATACACTATTTTGCCTGTATTTAATAAAACACCATTTGTCATTTCAACTTCTGTGTTCTCCTTGACTCGACCCGACCCCGTAGACATAGGGTTCAAGATCTCGCTACGTTACCCTTCCTCTTGTAATGCTAAGCAGTGCTCTGAGCTAATTTTCCCCACCTTGAGTTGAGCACATTTTGGTGTCCCTCCCGGGACCCCCGGTACACAGGGTAACAGTGATGATGACAAAAACAATGATTCTGTCATGTCCTTTTCCCAATTCAGGACTCAAATTTAAAAATCCATAGTTACGCATTCGCCCAGGGGGGTTCAGGGTCCTTCAAATAACCTAGACATGAGCCACAAAGGGCTTGATAAGACAAAATCAGAATTTTACAGATTTCTTCCAATTTTAGCAATTCTCATGACCCCCAACTGTCCCAATTTGGCAGGGAGACTTCCAATTAATCCTTTGTCATCCCACTCTTTTCATCTGCTTTAAAAATGTCACAGTTTCTCTCTTCACCTCCCATCTTCCCCCTTCGTACTTAGCTAATTTCAGTTCCTGCAATCTAAGTCCAGAAAGCCAAAAATAGTTTGCACTCATTGGAGCAGGGAAAGAAGAGAGGAGAGGAAAAAAATCCTGCCCTTCCCATTATACTCAGGCAAAAGCAAACTGCTCCTAGTTTGTCTGATCATCTTCGTTAATACCTTTTGCCATCTTCAGCACTTTCTGATGTCTCTTGGCCACTGGTGCTCTGATTTTCCTCTGCAAATGTTGGAAGGTACAGATTCTAGGGAATGAATGTTTCTGTTCATTTAATTTTTGCATCCATTCAGGGACAAATCCATATCTCTAAGCACTGGTCAGAATCCTTTTGCTATAATAGGCATATATTGGTTCCCTAACACTTAAGATTGTAGGGTTTTTGGGGGGTACAGGGGGCTATTATTTAATGAGCATATCCAGTACACAGTAGCAAAACGCAATTCTATAGCCATTCTTCATTGTAGTTATGTGTTCTTGGGTGGTTTACAGCTGCTGCCAAGTGCCTGCAACATGCCACTTCGTTCCCTGGGACTGCCAGAACAATATCTTTGCTTTATTTCCCATTGCACAAACAAGACAGTCATCAGGCACACTGGCAGGTATTCCATCAGTTGCACAATGGTAGGATTCATCTGAAGGGGCATAGATACAGAGCAACCAATAAGGAACTATGTGAGGATAAATTCATACTACGCAGGTACAATGTAGGTCCCTGGCTACATCCTTTGCTCTGGTGGTTTTGGCTTTCTCCATAATTTTCTAAGCAACTGTGTTAAGCCCACCAGCCTGTTCCAGACTGCATTGGCTGTTTACAAAACTCTATCATCTCAGCAGCTAGAGAAGCATTAGTACTCCATCCCTGAGAACAGATTTTGGATATAAATAACCCTGATTTTGGGCTGATCACCACAGTACTTCACCTGTAGGGACCCATTCTGTCACCCAGATTCCCAATCAGTACTGTCCTTGGACGCAAGCCCAAGCCATCTCGCTTCCCTCCCATTTTCTCTGGGTGGTAAATGTAACTCAATCTCTGCAATCTCCACTCTCTGTTTTCCTCCCTCTCTTTTTGGCTAGCCTTGTGTGGTTGTGTGCATGAGTGATGTTCTTTGTGTGTGTATTATCCCCCAATAAACAAACATATGTTTTTGGTTAATTTTGAGTCTTCTGGTTGGTCTCCCTCCATCAGCGGCCCCGTAGACATTGGTGGAAGGCCTCGCTAGGTTGCCTTCCTCTTGTAAGCTCATAAATAAAGATCAGCAAATTTCCCTAATTTGCATGAAGGTGTGGGCTCAAATAGAGGACCTCCAGAGGTCCTACATGTTTTGGGGTAACAACTGTTTTCTAAGTCTGGTAGTCTCTTGGTGCAATTCTGGGCTATAGCGATTGCACTTTTTCTAGGGCCAGCAGTGGTGGGGGGAGGCAAGCCAAATGTGCTTGTCCTGAGCAGTCTTTTCAGTCCCCCCTCCCTCCCTCCCTTCCTTCTTTTGTGGCTGCTGCACCTCCAGCCTTTCTCTTCTGGCCATCAATGGCATCGTTACTCTACTGTAGTGTACCAAAAAGATAAAGGTCATTTCATCCATGTCTAAGCAAAGGACTTGCTTAGTGTGGTCACAGGAGAGGGCTTTCTTGGTAACTGCTCCCAGGTTGTTTGTTTATTGTTTTTATTGTCTGCATTGTGTGCCCAGCCAGACTTGTTCAGCTGTGCCAAGGCTGTCCAAATGGTCTTGTTATCCTATTGTTTACCCTTCTGCTGGTTGGCAGTACATCTGCCTGTAGGTTTTATCCTATCACTGTCCCTTCCCTCAACACATATCTTATTAAACGGCTCTATTTTTTACTCAATGTACAATACATTTACAGCAACACTTACTACCTCCTCCTCGGGCCCTGGAATTGGTAAAACACAGATACGAGGAAAAACATCCAAGCTGTAACAAGGGCCTTGCAGAAGGAGACTGCTCAGTGCCAGCAGGCCTGGTCTGCTTTCCCTCAAGTGCTACCCTGGGGAAAATGCAAATAATTGATTGATTGATTTAGTTATTTCATTGTATTTATACATCACCTTTCTTCCAGAGTGGGAGCCAAAGTGGCTTCCAAAAAAAGATAAAATCATTAATAAAACCTTTAAGACAATTGAAAACATTTTCAAAAGCATATGAAATTATAAAATCCTACAAAAATGTAAATAACATTTTGATAAATTAAAAAGCCCACTTATGTGCGTATTACAAGCCTGTTAAGGGAGAGCAGGGAGGGGGCCAGGTGAGCCTTCCATGGAAGAGCGTTCCACAGGGTGGAAGCAGCCACTGAGAAGGCCCTGTCTCCCATGTCCACACCAGGTGAGCCTGGGACTGTGGCAGGATCGAGAAAGGCCTTCCTCTGCAGATCTTAGGGCCCTGGCAGATTTGTATAGGGAGATACAGCTTTTCAAACAGTCTGGACCTAAGCACGCTCTGTGCCAGCAGGATCATAGACTCATACATTCATCGGGTTGGAAGGGAACGCGAGGGCCATCCGGTTCCTCTGCCCTGGAGGAACACACAGCTCACACACTCCTGAGAGATGCCCATCCAATCTCTGTTTAAAGAACCCCAGAAAGAGAGAGAGAGAGAGAGAGTCTACCCTGATCTGAGCCAACCTCTTCCACTCTTTAACACCTCTTTACAGTCAATAAGTTTTTTATAATGTTTAGGTGGAATCTCAATTCTTGTAATTTGGTTTTTTATTGTTTCTTTTTTAAATTATTAAAAAACCAATAAATTGGAACAATGTCAAATTCACAACTTCCAAATCAATGACCCTTGGGGTCTTCCAACTCTAGCATTCTATGAAAACCATTTAAAATTGATTAAAAGATTACACATACATACACACAAATCAACAAACCGCACAGGCTGCCATTCTAGATTCCCTAGGGAGAGAGTGCAGCCATGGGGAAGTCCCTCTCCTGTGTCCCCCCCAAACGTGTCTGGGGAGATGGTGGGTCTGATGGAGAGACTTCCTCTCTCTACAGTCAGAAGGACGAATTTCACTCAGTTACTGCACCAACCAGTTTGGGCTGATGCAAACTTCCCCAAAGCCAACAGAGAGCAATATGTGAGCCTTCTCTCTGGTTCATTTCCATGGGATGTGTGCTTAAAAACCTCCTGGTGGATCCATCCTGCTGGAAGTCCCTCAACCCCTGGCAGTACCGCATGAGTCACTGAACATTTGCATACATGCCTCTTGAACATGTGGGATTCAGAGCCTGCCTGCCTGAGAAGTTTTTCCTCCATGACTGAAGATGAGCCAGTTGACTTTTTTGACAGGTGCATGAAATATGCAAGGCGAGCATCAGGAAGATCAAAGGAGGTGCTGCGATGCATCCTGCAGTTTGACACCTCAGTTAACAGCAAATTAGCTCATCATTTATCTGTTCCAAGGAGAAGGCTTTCTGTTTGCTTAGATTTCCCCCCTTCTCCAGCAAGCGCTCTCTGTGGATGGAATCACAGAGTCTGTCACTTCTCATCTTGGGAGAGGGATGTTTGACTTTTCCACCTCCCATTCCCCCCCATCCAGAGAGATGGGGGGCAGCTCCCGACAATGCTGTTAGGCAATGAGATTGAGGAGGAAGGATCCTTCCTTCTAAAGCTTTTGAAGCTTCAGTAATGGGGAGTGAGAAGGGTCCTATTCTCCACTTCTGAAAAATCCTCCAGCTTCCAAAATGCGAAGTAAGAAGAATCCTATTTCCCACATCTGAAGCTTCAGATGGCAAAATCACAAATCCGGAGGGCTGACTCTGCTTATATTGTTAAAACTGACTTTATTCAACTCTGTCCAAAAATTCAGAAATATAGATTGGGTATAAAGTTGGCTCCCAGACTTGAGACTCGACTTGAAAGTATCTTCAAGGACTTGAGATTCAACTTGAGACTTGAAGGTAGAGACTTGAGACTTGACTTGAGGCTTGGATTAAAAGACTTAAATACATCACCGCTAGAAACAGCAAACAAAGGCCAGAGGGTCTTGGTTTCCGGAGACACCGAGCAGGACACTGCTGGAAACCGGGATGAGGCTTGGCTGACTGCTTATGCTGCCCAGCCTGCCATTTCAACAGATAATGTGACTTTGGAGGCATGAAACAAACAAGCACGATTCTTAGAGGCAGAAATTGAACAGGTGCAGTTTTGCCAAGTGGGGAAGAACTGAGTGGTAAAGCTTGGCACTCTCAGAAGGTGGCACATAAGGTGAAAGACCTCCTTCTGCCAGAAAATAGCTGCCGATGCTAGAAAGGCAGGTGTGTCCGCTCTTGAGCCTGGGGCAAAGAGGGAAGCGATCCTTCACTGCTGAACTCAGAACAGTCACTGAACAAGGAACGTGGAAGGGGAGCTCTTTCTAAAAACCCTTAGAGGTTCAAAAGAGACCGTGCGGTGTAGTGGTTTGAGTGGTGGGGACTCAGACCCCAGGAGATCAGGGTTTGAATCCTTGCTTGGCTGTGGAAACACACCGGGTGACCTTGTGCAAGTCACACACTCTCCCAGCCTCAAAAAAAGGCAAAGACAAACCCTGTCTGAAGGAATCTTGCCAGGAGAACTGAAGCAGCGTGGGGGAATGGTTTGAAGGTAGAATTAGGGCTTCAGGAGAGAAGGGTTCAAATCCCCACCGAGCCATGGAAACTCACTGGGTGACCCCAGGCAAGTCCCAGGACAAATGCCTTCTGGAGAACCTTTAAGAGCCACTGAGATGTAGTGGTCTAAGTGTTGGACTAGTGTTACCGCTGTTTCTAGCCCGAGCTTGTGGGATATTAAGATATCATTTGATATCAATAATTTGGCCTTCTGTACCCATTCCTCTCCACGTGCTTGCGAGGTCCCCGGACAAGTACGCACACAGGCGTGGCCGACAAGCCGAACCGTTCACATCCCGATCCAGGCAGGCCAGTCATTGCCGAATGCAGCTTCAGGAGACCTCAAGGCAAGTACCACATTATGTATGCGCGCCACTTACAAAAGATCCCCTGCCCCGCGCAGGCAGCTTGACGAGCGGACTATACAACTCTCAAGCACTCTGCGTTTGCATACTGGCTACTCTATTGACAATCTGGCTATAACTCAATCATCTAAAGTACTGACCTTTCGGAGGCTTTGTCTCCAGCCCGAAACTCATTGTTTCCCCCAAGTACGGACTAGTCTGCAGCCACAATTTTCCCTATAAGAACCCCTGATTTTGAGTGCTTCCTTGGAACACTCGGATCGCTCGTGACTTGCCTCTCGACTTGCTGCCGCTCCATTTGAAGAGCCTCCCCTCAGCTCCACGTGCTGAGAATCCACGCTCCCCGGCTTCTTTGCTTCTAACCGGACTTCAGGACAGGTATAGTATTTCCCATATCAAACCTCCTCTCAAAATCCCTCTATCCCACTCCTACCTTTTATTTCTGTAGTTCCTTGTGTGAGTGTGTTGCATACATGTGTTTGATTGTATTTCAATAAAACAATTATTATTAACTTCTGCCTTATCATTGACTCGGCCTGACCCCGTAGACATAGGGCTCAAGATCTCGCTACGTTACCCTGCCTCTCGTGTTGCAAAGTAGTGCTCTTTGCTAATTCCCTCCCCACTGTTTGAGCACATTTAGGTGTCCCTCCTGGGACCCCCAGAAATCAGGGTAACAGAAGGACTCCAGGAGTCCAGGGTTCAAATCCTTGCTCAGCCATAGAAACCCTTTGGGGGACCTTGGGCAAATCACACTTTCTCAGACTAAGGCCATTTCCACACGGGCTTAAAGAAATGGTGCACAGTGTCCTCCAGGGAGGACGTCTGCACCTGGGAGCGGACTGGGTCAGACCTACTTACTGTAGTTCCTCACCTCAGCCTGCTCCCAAACGACCCGAAGCGGTCGTCCAGCGTGCTTTTGAAAGACTGCTTAAAACAGGTATTTCAAAAGCACGGAGCGCGCCACTCCGTTCCCGTGCGAGCCTGCGATCTGCCGGGGGCGGGCTTTAGGCTGGCGAGCTTCAGCAGTTGGTCGAGACCCTCGACCAACTGGAAGCTGCCATTTTCATCCCCAGAGCAGTGTGGAGCGACGAGCACGCACAGCTCGGGGGAAAAGCGGGCCGGACCGGGGAGCCAAGAAGTCCGGCAAGTACCGGCACGGGGCGATTCCCTCACCCCGTGCGGAAATGGCCTAAGAGGACAGTAATGCAGCAAACTCCCTCTGAACAAATCTTGCCAGAAAAATTCTGCTTTGGTCAGGCTCTACCTGGAATCCTGTGTCCAGTTCTGAGCACCAGAGTCCTGGAAGGATCTGGACAAGCTGGAAGGTGTCCAGAGGAGGGCGACCAAAATTGTGAAAGGCCTGGAAACCATTAGGCCCTCTGAGAAGTGGTTGAGGAAGCTGAGTGTGTTTAGCCTGGAGAAGAGAGGGTTAAGAGAGGACATGACGGCCATGTTCAAATATTTGAAGGGGTGTCATATGAAGGAGTTGGACAAGTCTGTTTTCTGCTGCTCCAGAGATGAGGACTTTATGGAGCAATGGCTTCAAACTACAGGAAGAAAAGAGATTCCACCTAAACCTTAGGAACAATTTCCTGATAGTAAGAGCAGTTTGACAGTGGAATACCTTGCTGCCTCAGTGAAGTGTGGTAGAGTCTCCTCCTTCTTTGTAAGTTTTTAAACAGAGGCTGGATGGCCATCTGTCGAAGGGAGGGCTTGGATGGGGTTTTCCTGCCTGGCAGAAGGGGGTTGGACTGGATGGCTCTTGGGAGTCTCTTCCAACTCTAGGATTCCGTGATTCTATGAGTGGAGCTTGTCTTATTGCTTATTGTGTCAGTTGTGGTGTTGAACAAACTCTTTCAGGGGGGACTGGAATTGTACCCAGTGCCAGGTAAGAGCAGCTTCGCTGAGGCTGCTGCCAGGACTAGAACCTGGGCATTTCTGCCTGCCAGGCTCTGAGAGCCTTTGGGTCTTCTCCTGGACCCAGCTGGCCAGGAGGGTGCCTGACCTCTGTTAAGGCTGCATGCTCCGATGTCCTGGGTGTGCCATTAAGAAAAGTGGTGTCCTTCTCCTGGATGCATCGTCCATCCTCCCGTCAGCCGGAGGAGATGACTTCAGCACAGAGCTACGCCGGGGAAGCTGGAGTCAGCACTGAGAGGAGCTGAAGCCTGGCCAGGAGCCGCAGGTCAGCTCAGGGGGGACCTTTAGCTCACGCGTCCCCTTCACCTTTGCTGTAAAGGAAACACTTTCCTCAGTATTTATGACAAGAAGGATAATAGAAAAGGTAATTTCATGGGTCTTTGCCCCTTCACCTCTCATTACTTTGCCTAGGAAAACTTAATTAGGAAGAAAGAAAGGCCACCTTGGGGGGAGACAAACCTGACACAGCTAATTTCCCGTGACCCGCATTCTGTTCAGGAGGAAGAGCTAGAGGGAGGGCAGCCACCCACTCGCACCCAAGGCCATTTCCGCACTAGACTGTTAGAGTGGTATTATTCCACTTTCAACATCCTATGGAATCCTGAGGTTTGCAGTTTAGGGAGGGGCCTCAAAAAGGCCCCAGGATTCCATGGGATGTTGAAAGTGGAATGATAGCAGTATAACAGTCTAGTGCAGAAATGGCCCAAGAGAGGATTCCCAGGTTCTGAAGGCACTTTGGAAAACTCCCTCTTCTGTCCCAGAAGAAGAGTGGGGAAGGTCTGCAGAATCACCAGACCTCCTCACGGGGGTGGTGGGGGTGGAGGGAAGAGATAAGTTGCTCCGCTTCTGGCTCTCATCACTTTTCTGTGCATCCCTAGAAAGGAAATTTGCATGAAAATCTGACACTGCGATAGCTATTCAAACCTGTGGGCTGAAATCCTACACAAAAGGAGACAGAAGACAGCTTTGTAGCCATGGAATTACATGGCAGTAGCACAATTTGTAGTAAATGGTTTGAGGGCAGGACTAGAATTCCCGGGGTCCAGGGTTTGGATGCTTGGTCAGCTATAGAAACCCACTGAGTGACTTCAGGGAATTCACCCTCTCTGCTTCATAGGAAAGCAATGGTAGGCCTCCCAAATAAATTCTGCCAGGAAGACCTGAGCAGAGGGTTGCTCTAAGTCTGAAAGCCAGTGTGGAATAGTGGCTTGAGTGCTGGACTGAGGACATTTCCACACGACTGTTATAGCGCTTTGATTCCACTTTCATCATCCTATGGAATCCTGGGGTTTGCAATTTCGGGACGGGCCCGCCGGCCCCTCCCGAAACTGCAAACCCCAGGATTCCATAGGATGTTGAAAGTGGAATCAAAGCGCTATAACAGTCTCATGCGGAAATGGCCTGAGTCTCTGAAAGACCTGGGTTCAAAACTCTGCCCAGCCAATGAAACTACTGGGTGATCTTGGGCAAGTCACACTTTTCTCTCAGCCACAGGGGAAGGCCTCGGCAATCCCCCTCTGAATAATAAATATGCCAAGAAAATTAAGAGATGTTCACCTTACGGTTGCTGTAAGCTGGAAATGATTTGAAGGCACACAACAAAGTAAATGGTAACATAGTGCAACCGAATGTAGAGCCAAATGGGCAGGTGCATGGTGCGAAACCACGTACAGTCATGCACAATGTGTGTGATTTGATGCATGTGCAATGACTTTGCAGAGGCAATTCTGCTTCAGCAACCTGGAACTGAATGAAATAGCCAGCCATTTCTGTAGGCAAATTTTTACAGCTGTAAGTCACCAGCAGGAATTCCAGGCACTGTTTCCTCTTAAAAAGAGTTATCCCTCATTAAGTTTCCATCATAATGTAATGTAGAAATACCCAATGGTAACTGGTGACTGTATGCCTAAATACCTTAAAGACACCGGATCTCATCTGATCTCAGAAGCTAAGTATCACGTGCAGGATAACTTCAGCTCCAGTTATTCAGATTAGAGATTTTCAATAGCTTTATTCAGGAACAGCAAAGTAACAACAACACATCTTGTTCATTGCCAAAAATAAAGAAGCATTGAATTCACAGTACTATATAAGCCAATACATTTCAAATTAGCATGTGCTATGATCCCACTTGTTACCAAAGCAAAATAAGTCCTTTCCCGGGCTTTCCTGCCCCTCTCTGTTTTTCATCCAACCCGCCAATTGACTGACCCTGCAGTCGTGCTTGGCCATTCTTATTACCACCGGCCCCATAGAATTCCTGAGGTTCTCAGTTCATCTATCATCCCTACCCCCCATCTACCAGCAAAGCATTTTAGAAACAAAACTATTGCCTGAATCACGGCAGGGAAAGAATAACTGACCTGTCACTAACCAGGGTCTGTTACTGGCCCACCTCCCCTCTGTAGTTGATATAGTTTAATTGGAGAAATATGATTTAATTGGCAAAATACATTAATTGGCATTGATATGAAATGGACCCAGAGATGACTGTAAGGCTAGGCTGGGGAGAGGAAAAACACCGTCTGCATACGTGTGCTGCACAGCAGGTCAGAGATCCCCTCTAGGTGCAGCCAAGGTCACTGTTGGGCTAATCACAAGGTAATTCCAAAGATAACAGGCTTACGTGGAAGCTGTAATGTCTCTCCCACTACACAATAGCCAAGGGAAGTTCCCACCAAAAGACTGATTGTTTCAGTCCTGCTTCCTTGCACCTGGACATTTCCCTTCATTGTTTCTTTACCTGTCCACTATTACAGAGCTGTCATGACAGCCATTAACTCTTTGTCACTTAGCACTAAGACCGTTAACTCAGTCCAGACCCCATTGTCCATCTTAAAACTTCCATTGTTTGCTCAGCCAGAGAGTCATTCAGACCCATGCCCTCCAGACAGTACCTTGCTTGCTGAATGGCACACTGTTGCTCTGATTTCCAAACGAGTGCTGTCCTTAGGTGCAAGTCTAAGCCACAGTGCTGCTCTCTTCACTGCTCTCTGGACTGGTAATTATTGCCCATTCCTTAAAACTCTGCTATCAACAACTTTCCTCCCTTTATCCTTCAGCTAGCTCTTGTGCAAGTGTGTGGTGCTTGGACCCTTTGCATGCATGACTGAACTTTTAATAAAACACATTTTAGTTTATTTGGGGTCCCTGGCTGGGTTCCTTCCTGTGAGGACTCTGTAAACATTGGTGGAAGATCTTGTTAGGTTACCCCGCTTCTCATAGGCCTCCTAATTTTAAGCTAATTAATTCCCCATTGTCAGGTGGAGCTACTAGCATTGTGGGTGGACCTCTGAAACACCCACATTTTGGCACATTTGGATGGGAAACTGCCAATGAATGCCAGGTGCTGTATGATGTATTTCGAAAAAAACCCAAAACTGTGGGGTCACCATATGTTGACAAGTGACTTGAAGGCACAGACATGCATGTACAAACACACAGACACACACACACAGACACATACACACAGGTTTACATATCCTAAAGGCACCAGTTCCTCTCTGATCTTGGAAGCTAAGCAGGGTCAGTCCTGGTTAGTCCTTGGGTGGGAAACAGCCAATGAATACCAGGTGCCATAGGCTTTATTTCAGAGGAAGGAGCTGGCAAAATTACCTCTCAGTACCCCTTCCCTAAGAAAACCCTGTGAAATCAATGGGGTCACCATAAGCCGATAGGTGACTTGAAGGCACATAGATGATGACTTCCGTGTCAGTGGGTTTCTGAACATATTCCAGGTTTCAGCCTGAATCTTTTGAGTGAAAAGGATGCAACCTTTTGGAGAGCCCTACTGGAGAGTCCATATCAAAGCTCAGAGTGGATTCAATGTGTGGAAATTATCATCTCAAATTGGTTATACTTTGGAGATGGAAAAGAGGATCCACTACAAGCAACTAGTTATTTGCAACAAGCTACTCTCAATCGTTTTTTCTTAGCGTGCTCCTCGGTCTTTTTAACATTCATCTTAACCCCCCCTTTTTTTGTTTTTGTTTTTTTGCCTTTCCTCTCTTTTCCCTAAACTCCTTCAATCTCCTTCAATTTCCACCACCATGTGGAAAAACAAATCTTACACAGTTACGACAGGTCTCTTGGCACGGCAGAACAGCCCGCTGAGAATCTGCCAACCCTCTCCTTCCACAAATGCAGGAAATCCAACATGAGACAAAGAAAGCAAGTGGAGTTTTGGGTGGCATCGGGTTTCTGGCATTTTGGGTACAAAACGTTTGCTTGCGAAGCTAGTTTGTTATTGTCGTGAGATGTCTTCCAGTAGATTGAGACTTACGGCAAATCTATCCGAGAATTTTCTTGGCAGGACCTTGCTGCCACACTTTCCTTTTTGGCTGAGAAAGTATGGCGTGTCCAAGGTTTCAGCGGGTTTCAATGTCTGGTCAGAATCTGAACCCTGGCCTCCCAGAGTCCTAGTCCAGCATGCAAAACTACTGCATCACAATGACTCAAAATGATTATTGTTGTTGTTATTATTAACAACAATATTGTCATTGTTGTTATATTTATAGCATATTTCTTCTCCCCAAATTAGGATTCAAAATGGCTCACAATTTAAAATAAGAAAGCAATTAAAAACACTTGAAAAGTAAGTGTTAAAACAGAATTGAACTATTTATAGTAGTAAAACAATTACACTCAGTAAAAAAATAAAATACAATTTAAAAGATTTTAAAAATTGCCTAAAAACAACGGTTAGAACAATACAGCACCTGCAGCTCATTCTTTAAATGTATTTCAAAATGAAAAAAAAAAAAGAGCACACAGCAAAAATGTCACTGGCGGGGTTCTGGTTAGAAAGACATCTCCGTGCTCTTGGCAACAGCCGGGCGGACTGAGACGGGGAGGAGAACGCGCAAGGCCAAGCGGCCAGAAAGCCGTCGCCTTCGTTGTGATTCGAACTCGGGGCCGCCTGCCCTTGCACGCTTTTGCTCTCTGCCGCCACGAAGGGTTCGTCCGTCGCGGGTGGAGGGAGTTTCCCTTAAATTTTCCTGAGAGCCAGAGCGGGGGCAATGAATTCCTGGTTTCACGGGGGGTCTCCCGGGCTGTTTGAAAACTCAGCCCCGTCCCCCCCGGGCACGCCCTCCGAGGGAGGCTGCTGTCGCCCCCGCTCCCCGAAGGGGGCGCCGCCGAAGCGAGCCAGCGGGGCCCGTCAGGAAGCCCGGGGGCAAAAGTCCTGGAAACCCCCCACTGAACAGCTGCGTAGACACACACAAGGCCTTGACGTTTCGCAGGATGTAATTTCATACCTTTCTACAAAGAAGCAGTTACGCTTGCAACGTGGGGGATAAGAGCGGAGGCCAGAGAAACACTCCAACCGGCCCCCAAAGGGATATTATTCAGGAGGGGGAAAATGTTTGCCTATTGTGGCGTTCCTTCAGACTTTGAGCGGCCCTGGACGGCTGTCCTCGACTCCCAGGCAGCAGCCAATTTTTTTGTGGGGGGGGCGGCGGCGGTTCGAATAACACTGTCAGGGGCTCTTGAGGGACTTTATCGTCTGCTCCGCCGAATCCCAAACACAGAAGAGCGGCTTTCTGCCTCTTTCTTCCAAAAACTCTCCGCGTGGAGAGGTCACTCTAATCGACAGCAGAGGCAGCCAGAAGCGGGGCTGAGCATAAAGGAAATCAACCCCGGATTGTTCAAGAAAAGGAAGCCTTAAGAGTTTGGCTAGACAGGCCGCTTGCACCGAAGGACCGCGTCTCTTTTGTAAGACCCTCAGACCAGCCAAAGAAGGGCAGAAGTGGGCGACTGGCAGGTCATAGGTCATTTCTGCACTAGACTGTTATAGTGTTATTATTCCACTTTCATCATCCTATGGAATCCTGGGGTTTGCAGCTTAGGGAGGGGCCCTTGAGGACGGCCTTTAAGGATGGCCTTTGAGACCCCTCCTTAAACTACAAATCCCAGGATTCCATAGGATGCTGAAAGTGAAATAATACCACAATAACAGTCTAGTGCAGAAATGGCCCTACATAATCCGGCTCACCTCTGTTTCAGCAGAACAGGTGCTCTCATTCAATCCATCATCTGCAGAGAGCTCTTTCTGGACCTTTGACTTCATGATAATAGCATTTTTTGGGGGGGGGGGGAAATAATATGCAAAGTAACATGCCTTTTCCTACAAGGCTAATAGAACAGCACATTGTATGCATTTGTATAGAATCATAGAATCATAGAAATGTAGAGTTGGAAGAGACCCCAGGGGCCATCCAGTCCAACCCCCTGCCATGCAGGAACACCCTCAAAGCACTCGCGACAGATGCCCATCCAGCCTCTGCTTAAAAACCTCCAAGGAAGGAGACTCCACCACACTCCGAGGCAGCAGATTCCTCTGCCGGACAGCCCTGACTGTCAGGAAGTTCTTCCTGAGGTTCAGGTGGAATCTCCTTTCCTGCAGCTTGAATCCATTGCTCCTGGTCCTGGTCTCTGGAGTGGCAGAAAACAAGCCCTCTCCTTCCTCTACATGGCATCCCTTCAAATATTTAAACGTGGCTATCATGTCCCCTCTTAACCTTCTCTTCTGCAGACTAAACATCCCCAGCTCTCCAAGTCTATCCTCATAGGGCTTGGCTTCCAGGCCCCTCACCATTTTGGTTGCCCTCCTCTGGACCTGCTCCAGCCTGACCATGTCCTTCTTGATAACTGAGTTGTTCTTCTTTCTCCTTTCTGTTTGATTTGCATTTCTTTCCATCTCATGCCTCACCTTCAAAAGGTACACCGTGGTGAGAATCCTGAGGCTTAGTCCTAGCCAGAGCCAACCCTTTGAATCAGGGGATAAATGGTGAGTCAACATGTAAGTAAATCCCACTGAGTCAATAGCAATCCTCTACTAGTTTTTCTTTCTTTCTGTCCTTCTGATGTCAGGTCAAAACATTTTTGTGCCTACAGGCTTTTGTAAATTGGCTACCCTACACTGTTATAGTGCTATTATTCCAATTTCTACCTCCAGTGGAATTCTGGGGTTTGTAGTTTTCTGAGGCCAAGAAGCTCTCTGGCTGAGGATTCTCAACGCCCCTCCCTGAACTGCAAACCCCAGGATTCCATAATATGTTTTGGAAACTGGAATAATAGCACTACAACAGTGCAGTGGAAAGGCCCTACATTTGGGCTTTGAATGCTACGTGATTCCGCTATTAAGATTTGTATATAGTATTTTAATGATTTTTAGTATTTTTAATGTTTAATGTTTCAGCAGTATAAATTGTTTAATCACCTTTTAAATAACTCTTATATTTATACATTTATTAATGCCTTTGTATTGTTTTTAAATTTCTGTTGCTTTTAAGTACGAAGTTAGCTGCCCTGGGTCCCATTGTTAGAAGAAAGGCAGGATATAAAAGACTCGAACAAATAATCAATAAATGAGAAAAGAGCAATAACATTCATTTCTCCACCTTTTGAAACAGAAATAAACAAATATCTCGGAGAAGTCAGCGCAGTATCTAGTGCAGCTCGAGAGAGGGAAGGTGGCCTGCTGGAGGCCCCCTGTAGATAAGACTAGGCAGCTTATTTAAATGTGAAACCTGAAATCCTGTTTTGCAACAGCCATAAAATCGCCTTTGGACTGGCATTTACATGGAGCTTACAAATAAGGCACCCAAAGGGAGGTCTCTGCCTCCAGATATAAAAGCAAAGCAGTGCCAGAACGGAACAGGTTCAGAGCCCGATCCCACCCAACACTCAGGAGAGATCCGAGAGGCTTATGGCTGCCATCTTGCTCACGACTTACACCGGAGCGAGTTCCCTTGTGTGTGTGTTTGACAGCTCTTTGTCAGGGGGATCTGCTGCTGCCTCAAAAGGTAGAGTCTCCTTCTTTGAGTTCGAGGTTGCACGTCTGCCCCCCCCACAGGTGCATTGTGCGTACAGGTGTGTACGACACAGGCAGATGTGTCTTTTGCGTTGTTGCATGCATATCTGATCGCACGCTCAGCTGAACAATGTCACGGTTCACTAACTAGGTGCCTTGCTCAACAGCTGCATCTTGGGTTACCTGTTTGGGGTCATTCCAGGCTCTGAATTTTCTGGGCCAGATCCTGAGACCGACGGAAAGTGATCTCATTAAGTGTCAGGCAAAAAGTGCCAACTACAGTTGTTCACCTGTAGGGCATGGAGCAACAGCTTCAAACTACACAAAAAGAGATTCCACCTAAACATTAAGAAGGACTTATGACGGTAACAGCAGTTCTGGGATATCTGGCTGTCTGAATGGAGTACGATGGAGCCTCCATCTTTGGAGGTTTTTAAATAGAGTCTGGAGGGCTTTGGTTAAGTCTTCCGGTATGGTAGAAGGGGGTTGGACTGGATGGCCCCTGCGGTCTCTTCCAGGTTGAGTTTTCTTTGATCCTATGATTCTATGTGGTTGTACTTGTTTGGCCATGGCATAATGTCTGTATTCTCCTAAAGGCTGTAGAAGTGGAACTGAACATGTGGTGCCATTGTGCCTGTCATACCTCTTTGTATATTCAGCTGCGTAGTGTTGCAATTCCAAAACATGCAATTGTGACAGAACTCTGTTTGTTTCTCAGGCCCTTTTCACATGGCATTTTCCACGCGAAAGGGCGCTTAGAGTGTCGCACGATTGTGAGGAGTGACCTGCACAACACACTCACAATCGCGTTACGCTCCAGGGGCAGCAGGCGCCGATCGCACACCTTTTCATTTTTGGCTTGAAGCCGAAAAGGGTGCGCGATCGCGCATTGCTCCCGGGCCCTGCGTGCACTTACCTGGCATGCGGAGCCTCTGGAGCCGCGCCGGTCATGCTTCCTGCCCCAGCACAGCCTGGGAAACTCCCAGGCTGCGCTGCAGAAGGAAGAGGCGGGGCTCTCGCGCGAGCAGGCAGCTCGTGCAGAGCTGAAAGACCCCGGACACAAGAGCCTCTTGCCGGAGGCTGCTTGTGCGATCCCCGCACCCCAGCGCAGGAAGAAGGTAAGGTGCGGAAAGGGCCTCAGTCTTGGTGTGGGAAACCTCACTATTTCTCAGTCTTGGTGTGGGAAACCCAACTATTTCCCCGAATGCACCAGATGTATGGGGGAGCTGGTTGGGTAAGGGAAGTGCATTCAGACGCAGTCTTTCACTGGAATATGCATGATTTAACTGGAATGGACTTGAAAACAAATAATATTCTGTTTGCTGTGGGTTAATCTGCAGAGTGCTTGGGGACATTTTCATTAGAGAAGGAGGGGACAGGACTGTTTTGCTATGTGAAAATATTGTTCCCTTTTGTGAAAGAGAGAGAGAGAGAGAGAGAAAAATTAGAGTCAGAATAGCCATTGGACTCAATAAATCAACAACATGCCCGTTGAGAAAGAAACCTTTTGCATCCTTGTAATTTTGACTTCATTCAGCAGGTTGCTTCTGAGCTTGGGAACCAACACAGAGAAGGTCCCGCTTCAAAGAGCTGCCTTTCTGTCCTGACATGACTGTGACAATGGTTCTTTGGGTGTCTGTACAGGGAGAAGGTCCCTTAGGTGTCAGGCCTCAGGCCACTTGGTGTGGTCAAGGTAAAGAGCAACACTTTGAGTTAGATTCAGAAGCACGAGATGATGGTGAGAGTCTACTGCACTATTTACAATTTTGGCTGCCCTCCTCTGGACACGTTCCAGCTTGTCAATGTCCTTCTTGAACTACAGTGTCCAGAAGTGAACACAATAGGCGAGGTCTGACCAAAGCAGAGCTCTCCTCTTGATGCAGCCCAGAATCACATTGGCTTTTTCAGCTTCCACATAGCAATGCCGACTAATGTTCATCTTGTGGTCTAGTAAGGCTCCTAAATTCCTTTCATATGCACTGTAGTCAGGCCAGGGTCATCCATCCTATAACTGCACATTTCCTTTTCTCTAATTAGATCAAGAATATATGTGAACTTTGCACCTGGACTCTGAACCTGTGACTCATTAGTGGAAGGTGTGAGGAATACTCTGCCAATTCCTCAGTCTAGTCATTTCAGGTTGACTAGAATTGAGATTATGGGCTCCTAGTATGAAATTTTCAAGACATGCAAGATTAATTCTCCCCCAAGAGAGAGCAAAAGAGAGAGAGACTGAGAGAGAGCCAGCCCAGAAGTACCTGCTTTTCTCAGAATGTCTGCAGGTTACTGGTTCCTTTTCTTTCAGAAAGCAAGCTAAGCGTGCACAAACACAGAGAGAGATTGAGGCAAGCATAGAATGAGGTTGTATCAAGAGAACTGCAGTGTCCAGACCATGGGAAAATAATACTTGTATCCTATTCAGCTTTGGCCAGAGCTCACCTGGAATCCTGCATCCTGTTCTGGGAGTGGCTAAGATGGTAAAAGTTCTGGAAACTATCAAGCTCAGTGAGGAACAGCTTAGGGAGCTGTGTATAAACATACACAGCTGAGAAGAGAAGACTCAGAAGGGTGACATCATGCAGCCATCTTAAAATATGAAGAAGGTCACTGCCATGTGGAAAATGGAGTGAACTGCCTTTCTGCTGCTCCAGACAACTGAAGACAAAACAATGGATCCAGTGACAAGGAAGGAGATTATACCTAAACATTAGAAGTGAATTTTTGATGGTAAGAACTATTCTGCCTGTGGAATATGCTGCTTCCAAATGTGGCTGGCTCTCCTTCTTTGGAGGTTATTAAAGAGAGGTTGGATGGCTGTCTTTCGGGGATGTTTTAGCAGTTAATTCCTGTACTGGAATCACAGAACTGCACTTTGTAGAATTTGAGATCCCTTTCACCTGTATGATTCCATGATTTTATGAATCCTGTTGCAAAATGTTCATAAAAACAAAGCAACAGCTATTGCAGTTTTGCCAAAAAAAAAAAAAAAAATCATCCCAGACCTCTTACTGGGAAGGAAATATTTCATTTTCTTGCAGAGCAAGAAGAAAATTTCTACAGAGACCATCAAAGGTTGTGTGCCCTTACATATCCAGTTGACTCTGTCCACAGTTGGCTGCTCTGGGCAAGTGGTCCCACGGAAACCTACCGTTTTTGGTTTTTTTCTGGAAAGCTGGTCCAGGATTTAGTCACCAGACCTTTCCTTTTCGTTCTTTCTTTCTTTATCCCAGCATCATCTGAGCCTTCTGATTCAGCCACTGCCTCTTTGATTCCACAGTACTTTGTCATTTTAACTGAATTCTGCAAGTTTTAAAGGTCTGTTCTGTCACTTAATGAGAACAGAAGGTTGGCATTCAGAGCATGGAGTGGCCTTGTGCTTCATAATGAGCAGATCAACCATATTCTTGCTGGATACATCAAGACTGTCACATTGTATTAGCAAATTAACATGCTGTATACCCAGAAGAGAGCAAAATCAACTTTGAAAAATAGCAACTTTGTAAAAATGACTTCCTTAAAGGCAGAGAAAAGCTTTCTGGGTCAAAAATCACCAGCTGGTATGGCTGAGCAATTCTGATCGATGACACAACTCTTTATGATAAATTAAAGCGCCAGTATTATTATACAATTATGAAGTTTGAAGGAACCTCAAGGGCCATCTAGTCCAACCCCCTACCGGTACAAAAATAGAAATTAAAGCTCTCCTAAAAGATGGCCATCCACGCTCTGCTTGAAGACTTCCAATCAAGGAGACTCCACCATCTTTTGAGGTCATCCACTCCACCACAGGATAACTCTTTTCACCAAGAAGTTCTTGCTAATGTTTAGTCAGAATATTCCATCTTTTAATAAGAATTCATTGGTTCAGGTCCTAGCCCTGGGCTTCCCATTTGTTTTCTGGTTGAAGAAGGGATCTGGTGGACCAAAAACAGCCCAGTAGAGCCCCCGAACACTTCAACACTCTTGGAGTATTGTGGGAGTTGGTGATTAAAAACTGTTAAAATGGGAGAGGGACTGACAGTTGTTAATGTGCCTGTTGAAGGTCCCATGGGAGGCCGACCTCTTCTTGCAAAGAAGCTAGTAAAATGCGGGCTGGACAGGGCTACTGTTAGTTGGATTTGTAATTGGCTGACCGATCAAACCCAAAGGGTGATCACGAATGGCTGCTTTTCATCCTGGAGAGAAGTGACTAGCGGGGTGCCACGGGGTTCTGTCCTGGGCCCAGTGCTGTTCAATATCTTCATCAACGACTTGCATGAAGGAAGAGAGGGCATACTCATCAAATTTGCAGATGACACCAAATTGGGAGGGGTTGCTAATACGCCAGAGGACAGGATCAAAATTCAAAATGACCTGGACAGATTGGAGAGCTGGGCCAAGCTAACAAAATGAAATTCAACAGAGAGAAGTGTAAGGTCCTACACTTAGGTAGAAAAAATGGAATGCAGAAATATAGGATGGGGGACACGTGGCTGGATGGCAGTACATGTGAAAGGGATCTAGGAGTCTTAATAGACCACAAGCTGAACATGAATCAGCAGTGTGATGCAGCAGCCAAGAAAGCCAACGCAATTCTCGGCTGCATCAATAGGAGTATGGTGTCTAGATCGAGGGAGGTACTGGTACCACTCTACTCTGCTTTGGTTAGACCTCATCTTGAATCCTGTGTCCAGTTCTGGGCACCCCAATTCAAGAAGGACATGGTCAGGCTGGAGCAGGTCCAGAGGAGGGCAACCAAAATGGTGAGAGGCCTGGAAGCCATGCCCTATGAGGATAGACTTAGAGAGCTGGGTATGTTTAGTCTGCAGAAGAGAAGATGAAGAGGGGACCTGATAGCCATGTTTAAATATTTGAAGGGATGCCATGTAGAGGAAGGAGAGGGCTTGTTTTCTGCCGCTCCAGAGACCAGGACAAGGAGCAATTGATTCAAGCTGCAGGAAAGGAGATTCCACCTGAACCTCAGGAAGAACTTCCTGACAGTCAGGGCTGTCTGGTAGTGGAATCTGCTGCCTCGGAGTGTGGTGGAGTCTCCTTCTTTGGAGGTTTTTAAGCAGAGGCTGGATGGCCATCTGTCGGGAGGGCTTTGAGGGTGTTCCTGCATGGCAGAAGGTTGGACTGGATGGCCCGTGTGGTCTCTTCCAACTCTACATTTCTATGATTCTATGATTCTATGACCTGATCTCCCAGCTGCCCACCCCATTCTAGGGTATTCTGTCCAGAACCACAACTACCTAGGCTTAAGGATGTGAGAGGAATATGTCTGCCCTTACTCTCCCGTATGTTCTTTGATGCCACCTGGACCTCTGTGTCCAGTTCTGGGCATCTGAGTTCAAGGAGGATATTGGCAAGCTGGAACATTTCCAGAAGAGGGCCACCAAACTGATAGAAGGCCTGGAAACCATGAAGGCCTCTGAGGAGAGCAAGCTGGGGATGTTTAGCCTGGAGAAGAGAAGGTTAAGAGGGGACATGATAGCCATGTTTAAATATTTGAAGGGATGTCAGAAGGAAGATGGGGCAAGGTTGGTTACTGCTAGTCCAGAGACTAGGACACAATGGAAAATGGCTTCAGACTACAGGAAAAGAGATTCCACCAAAAAATTAGGCAGAATTTCCTCATGGTAAGAGCTGTTTGACAGAGGAATACACTGTTGCATGAATGGAGCGTGGTGGAGTCTCCTTCTTTGGGGGTCCTTAAAGAGTGGTTGGAGGCTATCTGCTGAGAATGTTTGGACCGTGTCATGGCAGACATGATTGTCCTGGATTGCCCTTGGAGGTCTCTTCTAACTCTTGAATTCAAGGATTTTATGATTCCTTTAATCCACTGTTCTGTCTGTAGAGATGGCAAATCCTGGTATAGGCAGACTGTCAGAGGGGAAGCACATAGAGGAGAATCAGGCCCATCCAGGTCATTGGTGGATAATCTAGAGAGTTCACCATGGATGAAGGGAGGAGGCACAATAGAAAGATATCTGTCCTGTTTTAAAGGGGAAAGTATCCAAGAGTGGACAACCATAGAAGCTGACCAGGAGAAAGCATAACCTGCCCCAAGATGACACTAGTGGGCATGGAAGCAGAAGTGTAGTTCAACCAGTCCATGGTGAAATGAAGAAATGGTCCAGAGCTGAGTCCAAAACTGAGAAAGGAGTTGCCAGAGAGATTAGTTCAAAGTCAAGTCAAAGGTCAAACTTACAGGAAACTGAGGAAATTGCACATGGTCAGCAGGAGGTTTGGATCCAGAATGGCCTTGGCTGAGCTATAGTCAACTAGCCCAGCTGGCCTCATTGTCGGAGTTTACTTATGGTGGAAGAATTCATCTTTGGCGTTTCTGTTCCCTGCGTTTAAGTTGTTAACACACAACAGGGTGTGAAGCCTCCATTTGCTCCTCCAAATCTGCAGGTGGTGCCTGGAATGGACCCGGCTCAGTTTCTGCCCCAACAGGGCTGTCAGCCTCCTCTGGCTCTGGCTGGGGATGGTCATCCTGGCCCTCCTCTGAGATACCTGGTGCTTGATTGCTCAGTGTTCCTCATTTAAGCTTCGGCAAGATGTGTTGATTCTTTCTACACAGCGACTTTGCCTGTACTGATGCACTGCAAATGATGGAGGTGTCTCACAGGGTCCCTCTGTCCTGACTGAGGTGGGACCCCATGTTGCTGAAGACCTTTTTCAGTTGTTTCTGCCACTCACTGGCCAGATCCTGGGAGGAAGCCTTCAGCTGGAGCCAGAAGCCTTCCTAAATCTGGCTCTCCTCCATGTCAGATTCCTTGGACTTCATGAAGTGAGTTTTGGAGCTGTGACCACAGCTTTCAGCCTCTAGAACTTCTTCCCATTGCTTCCATTCCACAACTGGGCCTGAGGCCAGACTGAAATGGATCCAGACAATCTGTCTCACCTAGAAGCCACTGGATCAGGGAGGCTACCAGATACTCCAGTACCCTGCCCAAAAATAGAATATTGGGGACTAGCTAATAATTAGCCGGTATGCTGGGATCCCTGTTAAGTAGCAGGCAGTTGAAAAGAGAGCCCTGTGGGACTCTACAAGCCAACAGCCAAGGAGGCAAACAGGAGTCCTTGGCTTTCTCTCCTCCTGCTGAACAATTCTGCCATGAGTTCATTAGCATTCCCGGTGTGAGCCAACCTCATCCCTCTCTTAAAGATCTCAGAGCATTAACAAATTATTGTAATATTGTTTCTCACATAATGTATTTTAAATCACAGGGAGTTAAAAGCAGATCTCTTTAAGTGAGGAGAGCATCCTTTGGTGTAAATACAGGCACGGAATCCCTTCAGGAATTTGCCCATTAGTGTCCTTCTTCGCTTTTATTACTTTCCTCTTCACAGAACCCTTCTGGGAGGTTTCCACTTAATCACGTCCTCTCATTAAAAAAAAAAAAAAAAAAAGCTAGGAAGAATTGCGAAGCTGAATTCTTTACTGTGCTGTGTTGACAACTCATGCCGTAAAATGTACGGGTCAGAACCTGTAAAATGTATGGGCCAGAACCCGGTTGGTACTTCACACACACGTAAGTTCCCCTACCGAAGCGGTTGGATATTTTGGTCTAAGGTGGAATGGTTGCATTATGTTCAAAGTTGCCAAAGTGGAATTGTGTTGTGGACTGAGGCACATTTCACATTGTGTTTGGATGTGCCTTGTACATTATACCTAACATGCGCATTGCATATAGGTGTGCAATGCACATCGATGTCCAATGGTTATGCGTGTGCATTTGGCTGTGATTTGTTTACATATTTGCACGGGTATTCTGTTGTGCAAAGTCACCATTCAACACAAGGGTTACATAGCACAAATAATGTGTTACTCCACATATGGAGATTAACGCTATGCAATACCAGTGCAAGATCTTGACAGTCACACAGCACTCAAAATTGTATGGATGTCATACAAGAATGAGAAGAAGCTTTTACAGGAAGTGGAGATCACAGACAGGAAGTCACCTGTGAAAATGGTCTGGCCATCGCTTTGCGGTGCCAGCTCTAGGATTTGGGGTGGTGGCTTGGCTTGGGGGCAGTCAAGATCAGTGGGCACAGAGACACAACTCAGGGGCCGATCCTGGCTGCATCTCCCTTACTTCTTTTTGAGGGAGAGTCCCACTGCTCTGCTTCTTTGGTAATGAGGTAGAGTTCAAAATTCTTCTCATTGTGCTTTCCATTTTAAAATAGCAAAACAATGCTATTAAAAAAACACCTTATTTGAGTATTTTTAAAAGGAAAGAAAGAAGATGAATGGAAATCAGTAATTACAGACACCCACACTGCCTGCCAAGGAAACAAAATGGTCTTGGGAGAAGTTTCCTCACTCCTGCTGTCTCCCAACTTTGAGAGAGGAAGGCTGCTTGACTGATGCCGGAACAGGAAGTGCATCAAGATGGAGATTTCTGGGAAGAGGCAGGCCGAGCTGGATGGAAGTCTCTGCACAGCAACATTTTCTTGCAAGTGCCACACGTTTCATTGCAAATAGTTACTATAAAATCAAATCTGGAGTGAGATTAGGGGGAAATCTTCCCTGGGAGAGTGGTGCATTTCCCAGTGGCTACTGCTGTCCACCTCATCTCCTTCCCTCTAGGACCTCGAGGCTTCGCTTTATCTCCTTGAGCAAACAGTGTCTCTCCCAGGGTGGCTTTGGATTGTATGAGGTCAATCCCAATGTGAATCTCTGCCAGGAATACTCCCACTCCATCCTCAATGACTCTCCTCCATCCAGAGAAGCTGTGGGAAGAGTGGCCACAAAGCAGATAATGGATTTGCTGCTCTTGGGATAATGGATCTACCGGTTATCTCTGCTCCCTTCTTTTCAAATTTATTCTACTAGCAGGACCTTCAGATGGGTCCAGTTCTTGATATCAAGGACATACAAGATCAGCCATGATCCTATCAACAGGAAGGCTCTGCTGTGGCACATTCCTTATGGCACTGACCAAAACAATGTGCATGATTTATCCAAAGTGAAAAAAAATATAGCTGGTATGCTGTTAGTGACCTATGCACACAAAGTTCCTAGAAAAAAGTAGAACTGCAGAAAGAAGGACATTTGGAAGGTATGTTTTTGAGCATCTTGAGATGTTTCTCCAGTTTCTTCTGTGGATTTCATCAAGTGCTCTCCAGTTTTTGCTTCTTTAGTAACTCAGAGTGAGATGGCACAAAGAAATAGGCACGTGAGCCCACAGATCTTGGCATCTGGGCAGCTGCATGGAGTAAGTAGCATGCAGAATTGGGCTGGAAATGATTAGCGCTGCTCAAAGCCACTTGGCCCGAGCAGCTGATGGAGGCATCTCTAGAGTTCATGGGCCATCAGGCACTCAAGTGGCAAAGAAAATGAGCGTGAAGAAGCAGACAGCGGAAACGCGAGAGTGTTCATTTGGTTTTGGCATCTGCTGGAATATGCCAGCAGCAGCAGTGACAGCGGAAGCAGCAGCAGTGGGTCTAAGCAGCTGCTCAGAAATGTGACAGAGGAGAACCTCTCTGCGGGCAAAGAAGGGCTCAAGAACAGAAAGCTGCTAGTGAAGCAAGTGGAGGGAAGACACCAGCCAAGATCCGGGCTCTGCTCGCCTAGTGCAGTAGCTTCATGGGGGTTGCTCTACACCATCCTCTTGCTGAATACTGACGTGGTGCAACCAATGGTCCGTCAGCCAATGTGTCTGTTTTTTCTTGGTCTGTGCAACAGGAAATGACACCCAGTGGCTGTTCCCATAATGCTAGTCAATAAAGGGGTACATTGAAAGCACTGGAGAATAGTTATTTATCCCCTGAAAGCATGGAGATATGGGGGTGGAGTCGTGGTAGTTGCTAGGGATTCTTCATTAGGAAGCAACAAGTATTTATTTATTTATTTATTTATTATATTTGCGGGCTGCCTTTCTCCCAGAATGGGACCTAAGGAAGCTTTCAGCAATAAATAAACACATTAAAAACATTTAAAACAGTTAAAAACATATAAAATCATAAAAATCTAAAACAGTATTCTGTTAAAAACAAGTTACTTAATGAAGCTCCCCGAGTTACATGAAAGCCTGTTTGAAAAGAAACGTTTTTGCCTGCTGCTGAAAGGTGAGCAGGGAGGGGGCCGCCCAGCCTCCTGTTACTGCCCTGGCCAGTCCGAGCTTTGGAGATATTAAAAGATATCCCCTGATATCATAATTCGGCTTCCCTTTTCTATTCCTCTCCACGTGCTTGCGAGGCCGCCGGACAAGCACATAAACAAGCTCGGCCGTTAATAGCCGTAATACTCAAACTACAATACAGGCAGGACAGAAATAGCTGACTCACTGCTTCAGGAGACCTCCAGGCAAGTACTCTCATCAGGTACGCACGCCACTTACAGAAGAGCCCCTGCCCCGCGATGGCAGCTTGATGGGTGAACTATGCAATACCCAAGTACTCTGCGTCTGCATACTGGCTACTCTATTGAGAACCGCTACGATAACTCAATCGTTCAGATTCTGACCTTTCGGAGGCTTTGTCTGCAACTCCAAATCTATTGTTTTCCCCAAGTACGGCATAGCCTGCAGTCACAATTCTCCTTATAAAAACCCTCGATTCCGAGACCTTCCTCGGACCGCTCCCGAGTTTCATCCCGCCTTGCTGCCGCTTTGCTTGGCGAGCCTCCCCTCAGCTCCACGTGCTGAGCTACGTCGCACCCCAGCCTTGCTCTCCATTTTTCCAGGGCTTCAGGCCAGGTGAAGTATCACCCAAACCAGCAATCCCTCTACAAATCCCTCTATACCACTCCAACCTTTATTTCCTTTAGTTATCTTGTGTGAGTGTGTCGCATACACTGTTTTGCTTGTATTTAATAAACATCAGTTATTATTTCAACTTCTGTGTTCTCCTTGACTCGACTCGACCCCGTAGACATAGGGTTCAAGATCTCGATACGTTACCCTGCCTCTCGTAACGCTAAGCAGTGCTCTGGGCTAATTTTCCCCACCTTGAGTTGAGCACAATTTGGTGTCCCTCCCGGGACCCCCAGTTCACAGGGTAACAGAGTGGTGGAGTAACGCAGGCAACCCCGGTCCCCCTAATTTGAGAAGGACTCACGAACCTCCTCAAATCAGGCTGGTACTGACTTAGGTGACGGTCGGTCAAGTCGTTAGAGTGCTGTTAGGCAGGAACACGTGTATTCCTACACGTCTGTGCGTTTGAGCTCTAGAGCTATTCTATCTGGGTGGAAATCTGTTCCCCTTTCTTGCTTGGTTTGTCAGCCATCCCGGCGTGGTCACTAGCACTAGGCAGTGAACCATCGTCCGATAGCAAGGGGTGTGCACAAGCTGTCCTGGGAGTCACATCCCTAATTTGGGGTCTATCGTGGGCTGGGATCCGAAGTGTTAGAGTGTTAGCACGGTAAGAACAGTCTACACTCATCCAACACCGTAGTGGCAAGGCAAAGTAGCACTTAGGGAAGAAATCCCCACCCCTTAGAGTAGTATACGGGTGCGTCCAGTCCTTGGTAGGAGTTAGAACGCCGGTGCGTCCCATCAGTTGTTGTTGTTGTGTAGCTTTGAGAGTGCAGATGTGTCCCGCTAGTAGTTGTGAAGCGCGGGTGCGTAGACATTGGGTTCAAGATCTCGCTACGTTACCCTGCCTCTTGCAACACTAAGCAGTGCTCTGAGCTAATTTTCTCCACCTTGAGTTGAGCACAATTTGGTGTCCCTCCCGGGACCCCCAGTACACAGGGTAACATTCCCATGGAAGGGAGTTCCACAGGATGGAAGCAGCCACGGAGAAGGCCTTGTCTCCCATGTCCTCCCCGGGCACACCTGGGATGGCGGTGGGACCGAGAGGATATTTCTCCATTAAGCACAGAAATGTCCTTCCTTCAGGGAGTTTTCCAAGGTTTCAAAGCCTATTTGCAATTTGGGACTGGATGGCCCTCGTGGTCTCTTCTGACTCTATTATTCTACGATTTCAGCTAGTGAAGAGGTAGAGGAAGAGGAAAATGGGCTTGACTCTATCAGGGTTTTGTTGTTGTTGTTTCTTTGTTTATTAAAATCTTTAGAAGAAATGCTCTTCAAATCAAAGTGAGAATTACTTTGATTATTTATTGTCGTCTCTGACAGTCAGCAAGGTTTGAATGTTGGACTGGGAGTTTGTGACACTTCAGATTGCCACTCCACCATGGGAACACATTGGGTGGCCTCTGGCAAGTCATAGGTCCTTTCCGCACCTTACCTTTTCTCGGTGCTGGGGTACGGGGATCGCGCGAGCAGCCTCCAGGGAGAAGCTCTCACATCCCCGCTGCTTCAGCTCCGCAAGAGCTGCCTGCTCGCGCGAGAGCCCTGCCTCTTCCTTCCACAGCGCAGCCTGGGACCTTCCCAGGCTGCGCTGGGGCAGGAAGCGCGATTGCCACAGCTCCGGAGGCTCCGCACACACGGCAAGTGCGTGTCGGGTCCTGGAGCAATGTGTGATCATGCACCATTTTCAGCTGAAATCTGAAAATGAAAAAGTGCGTGAGCGGTGCCTGCCCTACCCTGGAGCATCACGCAATTGTGAGTGTGTCATGCAGATCGCTCCTCACAATCGCGTGATGCTTCAGGCGCCCTTTCGCATGGCAAATGCTGTGCAAAAAGGGCCATAATCTCTGGGTTCCAGAGGAAGACAATGGCAAACTTGCTCTGAAGACATCTTGCTGAGAAAACCCTACTGGGGCTCTGGGAGACCAGGATTCAAATCTCTCCTCAGCAATGGAAGCCCGCTGGAGCACCTTGTATGAGTCACACTCTCTCAGCTTCAGAGGAAGGCAAGGGCAAACCTCCTCTGAACAAATCTTGCCAGCAATAAAGTTTCCATAAGCCTGAGTTGAAGTGAGGGAACGTAACAACAGCTCTGTGCAACTGCCAAAGGATCTAAAATGAAAGAGGAAATGTAATGACACACACACACACACACACAGCATCCCTCTCAAAGTTTGCCACCATGGACAGCCAAGGTGAGAAATCCGAGATCATTTTCCGGTTGTTATCTCCTAAATTGCCACCAGTTGTCACGGGAGGGAGCCGTTCTTTCCCCCCTCCACCCATACTTGCAAATGACACCACCGGTTCTGTCTCATCATCACTTAAGGAATTAGAAGCTCAAGGTCAGGAGGAACAAAGGAGCTGCCGGTGACCCTCCATGGAATTGGCTTATTAAGTCATCTAAGCGCACTTGTAATTTCTCTCTCTCTCTCTCTTTTTCAATTAGGTTCCTACTAGATTAAGGTCATAAAACGTAGATTAGCAGCTAAGGTCATAAAACATAGATTAGAAATGCAAAGGCCTGAAATCTTTCACAGAAAGCAGACGAAGGAGGCGTTTTTATGACTGCAGGTCATAGTTGTTGTTTTCTAGTGCCAACCGTTTCTTTTTCTCCGGATGACCTTGCTCTCTGAGAGAGGAACCCCAAAAGGGTTTCTTTCTCCTTGATACTTTGACACAGTCTTCCCAGGCATAGCAGAAAACCTACCACAAAATAGAAAATCCATGCATTTTGTTACAGGGCCAACACGGCTACTCCTGAACATGCTTCTAGGAAAAACCAGCGGGCCTTCACCTCTGAAGTGAAGGGTGGGTTTTTCCTCTTTTCTTTGCCAGAAACATCCATGAAGCAGAGTGACATTCCAGTTCCTCCTTTTCTTCTGAACTTTGATCATCTTCAGGGCAGAAATCAGATGTTACCTGGAGGACACACCACCCTGGGAATGCTGGGGGAGGGGGCTGAAGTATGGTGCAAGAATTTTAAGTAAATGAAATTGCGCTGGGCATGCTGCAATCCGACTTTTGCTGCCACGCTTACACCCTACAGGATCCTAGCATTTTGCAGAATTCTATCAGAATTCTCTAAAAGAGAGCTCTAGAGCCTCATGAAAGTCCAGTCTCATGGGAGTTCTAGTGGAACCATGGTGGTTCATAGAGGATTCAAATGATAACAACAGTGATTCCACCTGAAAACTAGGAAGAACTTCATGGTTATCAAGAAACATTTGACTGCCTTGGAAGACCCCATCTCTGGAGATCTTCAGAAAAAGATTAGATGGGGTTCTATCAGGAGCTTTGTAGGCCTATGTGGCAGAATGGGGTTGGACTGGATAGCCCTTGGGGTCCTTTCCAACTCTTGTTTGTATGTGATAGTCTGTCCAGAAAGGTCCTTAGTGTGTTCAACATTTCCCAGTTTGGTGCTCAAAGTACCAAAGCACCTGGTCAGAGGAGGTGTCCAGTGATTCCTTGGGCTGGGACCAACTTGGATGGAAAATCCCCATCCACTCTCACACAGAGAGAGACAGATCTTGGGAGGTGTTTTTTCCCCACAATCCCACTCTGTTCCCACCAGCACTTTCAACTCATGTTTTAGATTCTCCGCATGGCACAGTTTGGGCCTTTTTTTTTTATTTTAAAAGTAACTTGCCTACACTACTAGTTCTAGAATGTTTGGCTAATGCCCAACTATGACAAGTTGTAATCAAATGCTGCATTGTTTGTTTATTGGATTTGTAGTCACCTTTCTCCTGGAAGGGGCCCAAATGCCCTGAAGGTACCAGATCCCATCTGATCTTGGAAGCTAAGAAGGGTCAGCTCTGGTTAGTACTTGGATGGGAGGCTGCCAATGAATCGCAGGTGCTGTGGGCTCTGTTTCAGAGGGAGAAACTGGCCAAACCACTGCTGAGGATTCTTTGCCTTAGAAAAACCTATGAAATTCATGGGGTCACATAAGTCAACAGGCCTCTTGGTGGCGCATACACACATAAAGCTTACTTTTGCCTGGCCTAAAGGCCAGCATGGCTTAGTGCTTTAAGCATTCAACTATGTCACCGGAGACCAGAGTTTGAGTCCCTCCTTGGCCATGGTCACACACTCTCAACCCCATAATAGGTTCACTTTAGGGTCACCATAAATCAGAAACAACTTGAAGATGCAACAACGGTGACAGCAACAACAATAACAACATAACTTAAAGGCATCAGATCCCATCTGATCTTGGAGGCTAAGCAGGGTCAGCCCTTGTCAGTGCTTGGATGGGAGACAGCCAACATATACCAGGTGCTGTAGGTCCTAAAACCCTATGAAATAATGGTGTCACCAGAAGTCAACAGGAAACTTTCTGGCACACGCCCATGAGGGAAGGACAGCCTCTCTCTGCTGTCTGTCTCTTCGCCTGCCCCGGGATCCGTCTGGCTAGAGTCGGTTCCTTCAAGCCTTTCTCCTCTGTACCCATTTCTGAGAAATGCCAGTAGCCGGGTGACCACTAGGGAATGGGGTCACTGCTCACTGCTTGTGCAACGGCCCTGAAAGCAGGACTGGGTCTTCCCTGCTCAGTGGTGCAATTCAACTTTACCTGATCCTGCTTTGCAAAACTACTTAATAGGATGCCAGCCAATATTTCTAGAAACTGCTGCTTCCTTCACAGAAGTCCCCCTCTTTTTTGGCACAGAAATACAGCATTCAAATTTTGCCCTGAATAAGTCCTGAACTGCTAATAGTCTTTAAAAACTCTGCCATTTTTCAAAGACTTTTCCACAGTGGGAAGAAAATTGGTAAAATTTGGTTCCTTTGGGAAGAGAATGAGAAAAGTTATTGCATCCTTGGGGTCCACAGGTAAGTAAGTCACACTGAGGCCATTTCCGCACTGGGCTAGTAAAACGGTGCAGAGCGACCTCCTACGGAGGTCTTCTGCACCGTGGAGTGGACTGGGGTGGACTACTTTTTGTAGTTCCACACCGCAGCCCAGTTCTGTGCGACCGGAACTGGTCGCGCAGCGTGCTTTTTAAAAACCTCTTTTTTGAGGTTTTTAAAAAGCACGGAGCGGGCAACCCCGTCTACCTCCGTCACCGCGCTCCGGAGCAGATTTGCAGGCGCGCGCAAGCGTGTGCCTGCAGATCTTCTGGGGGCGGGCTTTCAGCTGGTGAGCTTCTCCGGTTGGTGGAGAGCCTCCACCAACCGGAAGCCGCCATTTTGGACGCCGGAGAACTGCGGAGCGGGGAACTCGCGCTGCTGCTCTTCGCGACGGACTCGCCCGGTCACAGGAAAAATCCAGGGAGTCCCATTTCTGCCCGATTCACACCCCACGTGCGGAAAGGGCCCGATTCAATGAGTCTCCTCTAGCTGGGGCGGACAATAGGACCCAGGCCACAGGGTGTCTTTGCTGAGATTTATGGAAGGAAGGGGTCAGGCCATTGACTTCTATTCACTGGCACAGTGAGATTGTTATTTCATATCCCAGCCACGGGTGATAGGTTTCACAGCAAATCATCTCGGCTGAGGCGCTCTGGGATTCTTCTTCTTGTCTTTGTCAAATAGGGCTGTAAAGAAAAGAAAAAAACAAAAACAAACCCTTGTTCTCATTTCTTTGTGTGAGCAATTAGATTTATGTCTTCTGGGCTTGGTTCTCCGGTTTTGTTTTCTCTCGAACTGGCTCCTTCGTCTCCAAGCTCACAGTAATACTTCTGCTCCTCCATGCAGGGCTTAAAAAGGATTAAAATGTCTGAAACCCCCTCCCCCCGCAACCCACTGTGCAAAGATGAAAAGGTAAGACTGTCCTTGCCCTGTAGACTTGTGCAAATGGGCCTCATGATGCCTCAGCGGTTTTGTTTCATCAGTTTTAATTTCAACTTTCAGTTAGGCCATTTCCGCACTAGACTGTTATAGTGTTATTATTCCACTTCCAACGTCCTATGAAAGGCCCTTCCCTAAGCTGCAAACCCCAGGATTCCAAAGGAGGTTGAAAGTGGAATAATAGCACTATAACAAGCTGATGTGGAAATGGCCTTAGAAGTTACTTATTATGGTGTTGTATTTAATTTGTTGAAAGCCAGGTGGCCTAGCAGTTTGACCACTGGACTATGACCCAGAGACCCACGTTCAGTTCCCTGCTCAGGCATGTAAACCCACTGGGCGACCTTGGGTGTATCACACGCTCTCGGCCCCAGAAAACACCATGATAGGTTCACCTTAGGGATGCCGTAAGTTGGAAACAATTTGAAAGCACACAATTAGCCCAATTTAATTTGTTACTGGTCTAATTTGTTTTAATCTGTTTATCTTGAATTTATGTATACGCTGCCCTGAAATCTTATGAGCTAGGGTAGAATAGAAATATTTACATATTTAACTAAATAAATAATATAGGTTCACAGGCAAAGAGATTGAGAAGACTTGGAAAAGTTGTCTTTTTGGACTATAGTTGCCATACTTTCTGGGGAAGATCTCGTGAGTTGCAGTTTTTTTAAAAAGCACCCAAGTTCTGAAATAAAAAAAGATGTCAGGAAAGGAAGAAGGAATGGGGAGGGAACATACAGCCTCTCCTCCTCTGCTCCTCACTGCCTGTTTTCCTTCCAAGTCTTTTGCCTCTGTCCCATTGCTGTTCTCATCATCCCTTTATCACTACTGGGCATCACAGAGTCCTAGAATCCTAGAGTCGGAAGAGACCCCCAGGGCCATCCAGTCCAGCCCCTTTCTGCCACACAGGAAGACACCATCAGAGCCCCCTCTGACAGGCGGCCATCCGGGATCTCCTTAAAAACCTCCAAAGAAGGAGGAGATTCCACCACACTCCACTGAGGCAGCAGCAGCAGAGTCCACCGCTGAACTGCTCTTACCATCAAGAAGTTCTTCCTAAGGTTTAGGTGGAACCTCTTTTCCTGTTGTTTGAATCCATTGCTCCACAGTGTCCTAGTCTCTGGAGCAGCAGAACACTGGCTTTCCCCATCCCCTATGAACCCCCCTTCAAATATTTCTGTCTATTTTATGAAGGCGGCTGCTCTGTCCCAGGTCCTCCTCCTCCCTCGCCTGGCTCCCAGGGTCAGGGACCCTTTCACAGAGTTCTCCCCACACTAACAGCCTGCACTCTTCTTTCCTGTCCTGTGACTTCCTGTGGAGTTATCTTCTTCTCTGCTGGTGTTCTGCACATACCTTGTTGCTGCTGCTTGTTGTGTGCTTTGAAGTTGTTTCCAACTTATGGTGACTCTAAGGTAGACCTTTCCTGGGTTGTTCTTGAGAAGACTTGTTCTGAGGGTGTTTGCCTTTGCCTTCCTCTGAGGATGGGAGAGTGCAACGTTACTCTTGTGAAACCAGTACTTAACACTTTTGTATTAACTTATAAAATACATGCAAATCTTATGCCAGGAATGTCTTCTTTGCAATTCATCTCAAAGGTGCTACATGTTTCCTTATAGGCTGACACAGACTGACCTGGCTGCCTCCTTGACTGCACCCTCATTCGGTTCAACACAAGGATTGCAGAAGCAGAGTTGGGCATGGGGTACCACGGCACATACAGATCCACACGGACGTGTGCTTTGGGTTGTGCATTCAGTTGCACATGGGGTGTCTTCATTCCGTTGTGCAACAGTGCCCTTGAACAGGAGGGCTGAACACCACAGTCAGCGGGTAACTCCACAAGTAGAGATTTACGCTACTCAACCCCAATGCTAGATCTCACCCGTCGTGTTGAGTTTCCCCTGGGCATCAAGGGAAACAAATATTTGCAGTAATAGAACTCATAACACCCCAGCTATTTCATTTTTTCTTTTAACTTCCAGGTAACCTGGAAGTTCTAGATGTTTCCCCTCTACGCCTGCATGGCTGCGTTTTCAGATTAATTACAGCTGATCTGTATTGATCCAGTGACGGGAAATGTATTTACGGTGTGCTCTTGAAGAGTGCAGAATGAAAGTGGTGGAGTTATGAGACCAAAGCCGACTTCTCTTTCTCTTTCCTCCCCCTGAGATTTTTTTCCCTCTCTCTCTCTCTCTCATACATACCCTAAACCTGCAACTTTAATACCTGTCATTCCCATTCCATTGACCACTTGAATTTTTTCCGCAGGACTGGAAATCAATGCTAAATCCAAAGCAATGCATATTTCTGCAGCAGGCCTGTGGCAATTTCACCTCATTTGGCAAAAGCCTCCGTGAAGCCGTCTGTCTCTGCGAGGGTCACCTGCTCTTTATTCGGCAAATATCGATCTGTTTTTAATAAGGCTGAAAACGACTTACAGAAAAGATCCAAAGTGCCATGGTATTTATTTCAAGAGGAGGCAACGTTGACAGAAATTGGTCAGGCTCCAGCACTTGTGCTGGATTTTTATTTCCAGCTCCTACCGCTGATCGAAGTTGGGTGTCTTCCAGACTTGAGATTTTGTGTGGATGCTTAACGATGATTGCTGAAAGACCAACCGCTCTGGCGAATCTATTACTGAAACAACATGGCACGCTTGTTCCGTTTTGGATGATTTAATGCACTTGTTTATGTTAAGGATTTCTCTCTCATTTTTAAATTTTAAACAAAATTCCCAACGTGGCTTGCAATAAGCACGCAAAAGCCAAAGCACATTTGCAATACAACCACAAATATAAACATGTAATATTTAATTACAGCTGCATAAGATGATAGCAGCACTCGGCAGTATAGATAGTAAAACTGGAGCTTGGAAGCATTCCTTTTTTGGAGGACACTACAAGCCCCACAATCCCCAAGACTGCAGGTGCAGTGGTTATACTGTCCTGGGGATTCTGGGAGTTTAAAGAACAACAAAAAAGTTACTGCTGCAAAGTCTGGTGGAGACCTAATGTATTAATGGATTTATAGCCTGCATAAAAATTGTTGATCAATACAACTGAATGTCTGCTTCAAGGAAGGCTCTGACCAATCGGAAGCTCAGTGTAAGGTGGAAAGATATTCAGTAAAATTTATAAGATGGTCAAAAATATGCTTTTCAACTGTTAAGAAACCCTAATGAGAAGAATTCTGGATGATGAGAATTTTCGCAGTTCAGGACTTACGCTGAGCAAAATTCACATGTGGTTGTTTCATTTGGAAACTAATATTTTCTGAATGGGAAATAATATTTCGAAACAAAAATATTAATTTTTGTGCAGACAATCCTGTAATTGGGCTCAGCTGCTCCTCAAAGGCCTTCGTGGCTTCCAGACCTTTTACCACTGTGGCTGCCCTCCTCCGGACATGCTTCAGCTTGTCCATACCCTTCTGGAAGTGAGGTGCCCAGAACTGGACACAGGATTCCAGGTGAGGTCTGACCAAAGCAGAACAGAGTGGGACTATTACTTTCCTCAGCCTTGAGACTATATTCCTATTCATGCTGCCTAGAATCACATTGGCTTTTTCAGCTGCCACATCACAGCTACATAGAACCCTGTTGACCCTGGGAGGGTCTCCCAAGCAGCAATTTACCTTTTAAAAAAGTTTCAAATAGATCCTGGATTGAGATTACAGTAGGGTAAGCCCCTCTCTGCCTTTGTCGGGGTCCCAATCCAGATAGAGAGGCTGCATCTATCTGTTTCTTTCTTTCCTTTTTTAAACATCCATGCAGTTGCTAATGGTTCTCCTGGGCTCCACCACTGACTTTTCATTCCGAAGTTTCTCCATTTGTTCTGTGTCATGTAGAATCATTTTCTCTACTACTGATTCTGGCTTGGATTACCAAAAGCCTCTCAATCTGATTTATTTATTTTTTTTAAAAAAATGACCTACATGGAAAAGGTTAGCTGAAATCTTTAACGACGCAGAGTTAAAGAGCCAAATCATTCTTCAGGGGGCCGTAATGGAAAGAAACTAAGGCCATTTCCGCACTAGCCTGTTATAGCGCGATGGTTCCACTTTCAACTTCCTCTGGAATCCTGGGGTTTGCAGCTTAGGGAGGGCTTGCAGCTCAGGGAGGGAAGAACTTCCTGACGGTCAGGGCTGTCCGGCAGTGGAATCGACTGCCTCGGAGTGTGGTGGAGTCTCCTTCCTTGGAGGTTTTTAAGCAGAGGCTGGATGGCCATCGGCCGGGAGTGCTTTGAGGGTGTTCCTGCAGGGCAGGGGGTTGGACTGGATGGCCCCTGGGGTCTCTACCAACTCTACATTTCTATGATTCTATGAGGGGCCTCAAAGGCCAACCTCAAAGGCCCCTCCGAAAACTGCAAACCCCAGGATTCCACAGGACGTTGAAAGTGGAATAATAACACTATAATAGTCTAGTGCTGAAATGGCCACAGAATTTTAGAGACTGCGTATGTACTGGGAGAGCCAGCACGCTAGAGTGGTTTGAGCACTGGACAATGAATCTGGGGACCAGGTTGTAATTGTCGAGGTTATATGCCGGGCAGGCACGGTTTCCTCTGAGTGGATGGCAGAGGGAGAGGTGATGTGGCCAGACGAAGAGGTGCAAGGCCGGCAGGATTGGTTTGGATATGACTTGTATACTGGAGAAGGCCACACGCCAGAACGCTGATCGGGTCACCCGACTTGTTCAGGGTGACAGGGAAACATAAAAAGGCCGGTGTTTGCCTTTACCAGCTGCCAGTCAGGATTGCCTAGCTGGACCTGTCATAGGCCCTTTTCGCACAGCGTTTGCCATGTGAAAGGGTGCCTGGAGCGTCGTGCGATTGTGAGGAGCGATCTGCATGACACACTCACAATTGTGCGATGCTCCAGGGGCGGCAGGCGCCGATCGCGCACCTTTTCATTTTCGGCTGGAAGCCGAAAATGGTGCGCAATCGCGCATTGCTCCCGGGCCCCGCGTGCGCTTACCTGGTGTGTGGAGCCTCCGGAGCGGCACCGGTCACGCTTCCTGCCCCAACGCACCCTGGGAAACTCCCAGGCTGAGCTGCGGAAGGAAGAGGCGGGGCTCTCGCGCGAGCGGGCGGCAGGGACGGGAGGGCCTCTCACCGGAGGCTGCTCGCGCGATCCCCGCACCCCAGAGCCGGAGGAAGGTAAGGCGCGGAAAAGGCTGTACTGTTGATAGTTTGTGTTTTGTAAGGGGGAGATGTTGCCTGTTTATCTTCCGTTATTCTTACTTGTTTAATTGCTGCTGGAGTGTTTTGCCAGAAGCCTTTATCTTAAAGCGTGGCAATAAATTCTGCCTCTGAGCCTACTTAATGAGCCTCTGGAATTTTATCTGCTTCACTGGGACCCTCTGCTGTGGCAAAGCCTTGCTTCACAGTTCAAACTCTGCCCATGCTCAGAGTAGCCGGATCCTGCTAACCCTGACACAAATTCCCTCTGCTCACCCACAGAAACCTGCTGTGTGACCTTGGGTAAGTCACACTCTCTCAGCCTCAGAGGAAGACTATGGCAAGCCTCCTCGGAATAAATCTGCCAAGAAAACCCAGTGATAGCATCACCATAGAAAGCCATTACGGTGTAGTTGCTTGAGTGTTGAACTTGGACTCTGGAAGACATGGATTCAAATCTCCACTCGGCCATGGAAACTCAGTGGGTGGCCTTGGGCAAGTCCCACTCTCTCAGCCTCAGAGGGAGTCAAAGGAAATCCCCTCTGAACAAATTTGCCGAGAAAATCCTGTGATAAAATTCAGATATGACTGGAGGACACACAACAACCATGACTTTATAGATAATACCATTTTATGTGAATATTGACTACATGCAAATTTTGAGCAGAAAACAGGAATTTTGCCTGCATGAAAGCGAGGAAAACAAACCGAAGTGGAGGAGAAGACATTTCAAGATCTGGCTCATTGTTTTGCTATTTTAAGGACTGCATTCTCCTGTGTGAATCTGCCCATGTTTCGGTATCTGCTGGGGAGGCCTTGCTCTCCGTCCCACCGCCCTCGTGTTTGGCTGCTGGGAAGACAGAGGAGGCAGGGCCTTCTCCGTGGCTCCTCCTAGGCTCTCCAAAACTTCCTTTTTGGACACGTTAGCCGGACGCGCATCCCGCCCTCGTTCTGCAAGCAGCCGGAGACCTTTCTCTTCCAACCGGCCTTTGGGGGCTTAGGCAAGACGGGCCTTGTACAATCTGCTGGATTTTCTGTTCGTTATTTTTGCTGTACTCTTGTTTTTATTTTTATGGTTCCTGCTTTTAATTGGTTTTAGGGCTTTTCTTTTTATAATTTAATCGCTTTTTGACTTTTCCATTTTGTGAATTTTTAACTTTTTTTTAAATCTGTTTAAGCTGCCTTGAGTCCCAAATCAGAAAAAAGGTGGCAGATAAACAATCAAACAAACAAACAAATAAAGAGGAGAAGGCATAGTTAGAGAAGGATAATGATGACGATGTTTCCTTTTTCCTTTTTTAATTTTTATTTATTATAAGGAAAAATAAACAAAAAAATTACATTGCATGATTAACATAACAGGAAAAAATTACAAAAAAAAAAAAGCTTACATTTCTATTTCCCTCCAAAACCCTTTACATGATATTACTTATTCAATGTATTATAAATCATACTGATTATAAATTTTGGTTATATCTCATTCTCACTATACCCATTGTTTTTAATTATTCCCATAATTAACATTTAAAAAATATAATATTCGTAATTTCATTCTTATTTCTATCCTTTTCAAACTCAATTTAACCTATTACTAAGTGTACCCCATCCCCAGAGCCAATTATACCTTGAATTACTCCACCTTCCAAAATTGTAACTCTTCTTGTGAAGGTGTGACACCTTCCTCTTTTGCAGACACCTTTTTCACAAATATCTTCCATATTGCGTCAAAATTGCTCCCTTTCATTATTCCTTTTTTGACCTTAATTCCGATTAATTTAATTTACCATCAATCATGATTTTCCGCACTTCTTCATACCAATCCTCAATTTGAAGTTTACATTCCACTTTTAGGGGGACTCTAGCAGTGGAAGTGGTGCAATATCATGTCCAGAAGGCCAAAATGTGGGCAGCTGAACTAGAGTTAAAAAATAGTCCCCTCAGCCTCTGCCGTTGCCAAGCCCTGAGTTATGCAGAAGAAAAGGAAGAAAAAAGTTTAACTGGTTGGTTTCGGACCTGTGGAAATTAGAGAAGGAAGGAAATCAGCTTCTTCATTTGGCACCCGGAAGGCCCACCTTTTTGGGTTTAAACATCCATGCTGATGCTTTCCTTGGCAAGAATGGCCATTTCCGCACTAGACTATTACAGCGCTATTATTCCACTTTCAACATCCTATGGAATCCTGGGGTTTGCAGTTTAGGGAGGGGTCTCAAAGGCCATCCTCAAAAACCATCCTCAAAGGCCTCTCCCTAAACTGCAAACCCCAGGATTCCATAGGATGTTGAAAGTGGAATAATAGCACTAGAACAGTCTAGTGTGGAAATGGCCAATGTGCCACTCCTTTTATCTCTTGCATCAGTTCCTCTGGATTTCATGTCACATGCTGTACATCCTCTCCCTATGAAGGGTTGTACCAGAAGAGCTCCAGCTTTCCTGTTTCTGATATCTTAGAGATGTTTCCCAGTTCCCCACCAAACAGGTCTAGATGCTTTCCTGATAAAAAATTTCTTTCAAGGGCATTGAATATCAGATGCTTCCCAAATGGTATTACATGGGCTTGGATGTCCTCTGAGAATTCGCTTTCTCTCTCTCTCTCTCTCTCTCTCTCACACACACACACACACAAAACCACCTACACACAGAGGACCCTCTAGTCCATGTTATACTGTACCATTTAGGAAGTGTCTGATATCCAATGCCCTTGAAAGAAATCTTATATTGGGAAAACGTATTTGTCTTGCCTAGTAGAAACCCATCTGCCACAGGGATCGTACAGCAAGGAATGCAGGGTTACGTGGTGGTTGCACAACACTGCTTCGTTAGTTAGTTGTGATGATGCTGTGCAACCAGATCTGCATATGCAAATGGGCAATGGGCAAAAGAAGCAGGGCCGCCTTATTGATCAGCCACTTTAGGTGCCGTGCCTAGTGCCTGTGAAAATTTTAGACCTGCAAAAACAGGATTTTAGGGCCTATAAAAACCTCCCGAGTGGTATGAGGTGAGGTAGGAAGCCAAATGCATGAGTGCCTGGGGCCTATGGAAACCTTAAATGCAGCCCTGGAAGAAAGAGTCTTTGAGTCTTTGAGTCACCGTGGTGGGACAAAGTCACTTAGAGAGAGCAGGGTAACTCAATATGACAAAGACAACAGAATGAAGTTAATCCCCAGGATCTTGTCTGAGGGCAGGAGTGAAAGAAAACCTCTTTCTTCCTCTTTTTTCTCCCTTGTGGGCAAAGTCTTCTGCCAGAAAGATAGAGAACTAGGGTCTCCTCTGGAGATGCATTGATGAAGATCTGTTGTTGGCAGATCTGTTCCTGCCTTTTTTTTTTTTTTTGAGATAGCACCTCCCTCTTGCATTTTCTCTCCAGTTTAAAAAAAAAGTTTGGAGGAGGAGGAGGAAAAGGAGGAGGAGGTTGTGCTTGCCGAACCTCTGGATCACTCTGTTATCTGCAGAAGACTCCTTGTTAGTACGAGATCGTATAGAGACAGGACCTTTGTGGTGGCTCCTCCCAGGTTCTGGGAAGCTTAGACTAGTTCTCTCCTTGGCACCTTTCCACAAGCTGGTGAAGCGCTTTCTGTTTCAACAGGCCTTGAAGACGGAATGCTTCAGGGGATGGGCATAATAGACTATATTTGCTATCTGCTGCTTATTTTTTTAAATCATTTATGTTTTAGTAGGTTCTAGTTTTTTGACAGTTGAATTACACAGGGATAATTGATTCTACAGACTCATCTGGAGGAAACTGCCAGTGAAAACAAAGAGGGCTGTAACACTGGGGAAGCACCCAGGAGAACAGTTGCCACCAGGATCAGACCACGCACAGGGGATTTGGAACTGGCCTAACTCAGCAATCACTTCCTGCATCTTCCTAAGGATAACTATGGTGAAGATGCCCAAAGTGGAGGCCAGCTGCAGCAAGGAGGAAAGAAAGGTGCTGGTGGACGGGGATTCATTGCTCAGGGGCAGAAAGGGAACTACGTGCCAGCCGGGCGAGATGAATCAGGCAGTGGGCTGTCTTCTTTGCAGGGGTATCCAGGATGTTACTGACAAGTTGCTGAAGCTCATCAAGAACCTCTTTCTTCTGATTCAAGTGGACAACACAGCAAAGAACACCACCTTGGACTATGAAGCCCTGGGCGGGAAAGTAAAGAGTTGAGGGGCACAGCTGGCATTCTCACCAATTCTACCAGTGAAATATAGGCCATTTCTGTACTATACTGTTATAGTGTAGTGTATAGTATACAGTGATGATTCCACTTTCAACCTCCTATGGAATCCTGGAGTTTGCAGTTTAGGGAGGGGGCATTTAGGATTCTCAGCCAGAGAGTTCTTGGGCCTCAGTAAACTACACCCCCCGCTCCCCAGAATTCCCTAGAATGTTGAAAGTGGAATAATAGCGCTATAACAGTGTAGTGCGGAAATGGCCAAAGGGGTACAGGAAGTTACTGCAGGTGAATATCTGGCTATGCAGATGGTGTCAAAAGTGCTGGTTTGGCTTCTGGGACCACCACCTTCACTTCCTAGATGAAGGACTGCTGGCTACAGATGGGCTCCACCTCATGAAGACCAGGAAGAATGTCTTTGGCAAAAGAATGTCTAATCTGACCGAGAGAGCTTTCAATGAAGTCCTTGAAAGGTTGAAGATGACAGCTTAAACATTTGTGCAAGATCAAGCTCTAAACACAGGGATAGGAATTCTAGAGGAGAAGCAGAGGGAGAGAATGGTACTGACAGTAAAACTCAAGGTAGAATAAAGGATGAGAATAAACAAAGCTTTAGGAGTCTGTACACCAATGCACAGAGTTTGGGAAACAAACAGGATGAGCTTGTAGTCCTAGTGCAGAAAGGTAAATATCATTTCACAGATATAACAGAGACCTGGTGGAATGATCCCCATGACTGGAACATAACAATTGAGGGACATAATCTCTTCAGAAAGAATAGGTAGGAAGAGAAGGAGGGGGAGTAATATTGTTTGACAAACACAAATCCACTTGTACAGAAATCTATGCCTGTGATCAAACTGCACCGGTGGTGAGCGTTTGGGTAGGATCAAATGGAGGAAGAAATAAAAAGAACATTGGGCTGGGAGTTTATTACAGACCACCAAACCAAGATGAGGGGGTGGCTGATGCTTTGCTGAAAAGATCCAAAAATCTCCAAGAAGCATGAACTGGTAGTTACAGGGAACTTAAATTATCTTGATAACTTCTGGGAGACTATCCCTGCTAAGCATAGGCTCTCCAATACATTTCTGATGTGCCTTGCAGATAATTTCCTCTTTCAAAAGATGGAGGAAGGAACAAGGGGATCAGCAATCCTGCACTTGATCTAAACTAACAGGGAGTACAGGAAACCAACAGGAATAAAAGCGGTCGGTATTTCAGTAGGGAGTGACTGTGTAATGCTCAGGACTGCGGGAGAGAACAACAAAGAGTATAGTTAAACACGGACCCTGAGTTTTAGGAAAGCAGATTTTATCAAGCGTAGGGACATACTGGGCAGAATCCCATGGCTAGAGGTGCTTAAGGAAAAAGTCACCCAGCAGGGATGGGATTTCATGAAGAAGGAACTGCTAAAGCACAATCACAGACAACTGCATGGAAGAAGAAAAATAGGAAATATCTGAAAAAGTCAGTGTGGCTGCATAATAAACTCAAAAGCCATTTCCTCACTAGCCTGTTAAAGTGCTATGGTTTCACTTTCAACATCCTATGGAATCCTGGGGTTTGCAGTTTTGGGAGGGGCCAGCCGGATTCCAAACCCCAGGATTCCATAAGATGTTGAAAATGGAATCATAGCGCTATCACAGGCTAGTGCGGAAATAGCCAAAGATGAAGTGAAAAGTGAAAAGAGTATGCATAAAGAATGGAAGCAAGGATGAATCAATAAGAAAGAGTACAGATTCGTAGCCCAAGCTTACAGGTGTACTGTAAAGCTCAAAGGATGCTGAGACTGGCTAGTAAAGGAAGGAGCAACACAAAAGGGTTTTTTTCAAATACTATATGTTTGAAGAAAGAGAGTGCTGAAGAAAATGGTGGGACTGCTGCTCAGCAAGAATGGTAAAATGCTAATAGATCACAATGAAAAGACCAAAACGCTCAATACCTATTTGGATTCAGTTTTTCCCCAAAAGGGTGATATTTACCTTTCCTCTGCAGGATAGGTAAATATCACACACTTTGCCCTCACCTCTTGCTATCCAACTCCTCCCCCTTTTCCTTCAGTTATCCTTGTGTGGTTGTGAGACTGCTTGGATCTTGTGTGCGTTTGTGATAACATTCTTTTAATCTCCAACTGGTGTGTCCCTGTATTAGTACTGTTACATATAGGTGGAAAGATGCTTAAAGATTACCCTCCCCTCGCAGGCTTCACTTTAAGCTAAGAATTCCCCACTGTTTCCTGGAGGCACTGCCATCATGGGTGGACTTCTGAGTCACTCATCTTTTGGAGTAACATTAGAGCAAATCAATCCTGGACTCTCCCTAGAAGCTAGGATGACTAAACTGAGGCTGTTGTACTTTGTACATGTCATGAGCAGATGTGACTCAGTAGAAAAGACAATAGTGCTTGGCAAGGTAGGAGGCAGCAGGAAAAGAGGAAGATGGCATTACTGGTGGATTGACTCAAGGAGGCTACAGCTGCCCTGAGTCTGCAGGACCTGAGAAGGGCTGTTCATATCAGGGTGATTGGAATCTACCCATTCGAAGGGTTGCCATGAGCTGAAGTCAACCTGAGAGCGGTTAACAATAACAATGGAGTGGGAACGGCACTGCTTCTGGGGAAGGCACCTTTGATTGCCAGGAAATGAACCCCTTTTTGCTCTCTGCGATACCAAAATATGCCTCTTTAGCACTGGAAATTAAGAAGCCCATCAGAGTTGGATAGAATATATTAATTGGAGTGGTCAGCAGTGGGGCAACTAGATGAGAATCTATCGGGAGATTAAAAGAAAAGGTACATCTGTCTGATGTAGCTTCAAAAGGGAATTATGGCATGGAAATACAACGGAAGAGGATCAAAGTAGACAACGGTACTATCCAATCCTTTCTGTATGTAGCAGGAATTCCCTCCCCCCACGCACAAGCACACACACACACACACACAACAAAACAAATTGGTTCTTCTAAAGGGGCTTCTCTCTTTTGGAGATTTGGGTCCCATTGTGATATCCTGAGAAGGAGGCCTTTGGTTTCTGGTCAGGAAAGCTTGAATGTCAGGATAACATTCTCAGCGGGTGGCTTCAGACTGTAAGTAGCGGTTGTTGTCATTGGTCCTGACACATTGCCACAACGTTAAAAGGGTCTTGATTAATTAAAAACAAACTGACAGACACTGAGCTGTCAGGTGCCTGTCTTGTGAAAACTCATCCTGGTGAAAACAGGGAAAGCAAATAACAAGAGAGAAGAGGAAGCAATTGGGAAGAGGATCACAGTATGCATTTGACATAAAATTAGGCCCTGAGCCATCAAGTCCCAACTAGAGTGGGGTCACTGAACCATGGCTCAGCAGATTGTGGTGATTTGTCCTTTGTTGTGTGCCTTCAAGTTATCTCCCACTTATAGAAAATGAACCCACTGGAGGTTTTCTTGGCAAGATTTCTTCCCAGGAGGTTTTGTACTGCCTCTCTTTCAGGCTGAGTGAGTGGGACTTGCCCAAGGTCACCTGATGGGTTTCCAGGATGCAGTGGGGATTAGAATCCCAGACTCCCAGAATCCTAGCCCAACATTCAAACTCCTATTCTGTGCTGGCTCTCATTGGTAAGATTTATTCCAAGGTGGTTTGTCACTGCCTCCCTCTGAGGCTGAGAGAGTGAGACCTGCCCAAGGTCAGCCAGTGGGTTTCCAGGACTGAGCAGGGATCTGAACCCTGGTCTCCCAGAGTCCTAGTCCAACATCCAAACCACGCTTTCTCTTATAGGACTTTCTGACCAAGATTTACGCCCAGGAGGCCCGCCACCATGACCTTCTTCTGAGGATGAGTGAAGAAGGTGACTCGACCAGGGTCACCCAGGGGGATTTGAACCCTGCTCTCCTAGAGTCTTAGTCCAGCACTCAAACCACAGCAACATAACAGCTCTCCAGGTCAACAAAGGGGTGAATTCAATTGATTTGATGGCTCTACTCTTCAGGGGGTTTGCTCAGCCGCGGAAACCCACAGGGTAACTTTGGGTGTGTCACATACCCTCAGCCCCAGAAAACCCCATGATATATTCACCTCAGGGTCGCTCTAAGTTGGAAACTACTTGAAAACACACAAGAACAAGAACAAGAACAGGAACAACACTTTTGTCAGGGCTAATCAAAGGGATTTAGGCCAAACCTTGCAGCTGTAAAAGTTATTATAAATTGTATGCACACCCAACATCTGTCAGATGATGGATCTCACCAGGGGATGCATGTTGAGATCTTGATGTTTTTGTGTCCTGAAGTTAAACACAATAATAAGAACAATAATGCTGCACCGGCAGCAAAATGGAAGATTTCCACGGCATCTGAATTTCCCCAGTGAAGAGACGGCATCCGGTTATGCCTTGCCTTGCCTTGCTCTGTTATTGGCAAGGAAGAAACTCTCTCTCACACACAACACACAAACACCGAGGATGGCTTAACTCCACCAGAAGCATTTGTCCTCCTCGTTTTTCCTCTGTTGCCAGGAGGGAAAAATCACATGTCTGAAATGCGGCGATGATCCTTCCTTCCACTTGGAGATGCTGGAACAACCCTTTTCTTTCTCTCCCAACCTCTTCCTCCCCCACTCCGCCCCCCACCCACCTCTGGGCTGTGGGGAGATGCCGGTGCTATCATCCCAATCCCCATTTAATCACTGGCTCGGCGTTCTTTCTAAAAGCGAGGCTTAAAGCTATGCAAAAGCGTTTTCGCGGCATGCATTCATTACCTTTCATTTCAGAAAATTACAATGGGCCCCTTTCTCCCGCTGCCAGCATTGTGCAGGCCTGTTGGTGTTATCCGTACAAAGTCCCTCGTCTCCTCGGGCTTTGGAGCTGAGCTGAGCAGATCCATTCTGCGCTGAAACCTGATAATATGCCTGGGTACCCCTGGGGTTTTGCTCAGCTGTGATGTCTCCTTTCACTACAAGGAAGAAAGTTCTGGCTTGCCTCTTTCCTATTCCTCGCAGAAAACCAAAGACAAGATGAAACAAAACCAAACTCTTTGCATTTGGGTTTTTAACGTTCCTCCCCCCAAAATACTCTGTTTGTACATTTCAGATTCCACTGAGAGCTTCCTCATATGAAACTCTTATCTCTTTTTGCTTTTGCAACAATGCATTCTTGGAAGAGGGGAAAAAGATCCTTGTGAGAATGAGGTGTGTTCTGTGATAACTTTGATCAAGTAGGAGTTCATCTTCTGAGCACTAGCTTCTTTCTAATGGCCACATTTTGGTAGGCAGAGGGATGAGGAGGCTAGTACTGGCAATACACAGCTGAAGGTACACTTGAATGTGTGGCCAAATAGGCGTCTCATGTGCATCCACATGCACAATGGCACCACATCAGCACCTCTGTTTCCACGAACCTTGAACAGAATGTGGAAGTTCTGCGTTGGACAAAAATACTGAACCACTCCCATAAGGGGAACCTAAACTGTGTTAGGGGATGGGGTGCCATATGGAAGATGAAGCAAGCTTGTTTTCTGCTGCCCCAAAGGCTAGAACTCGGAGCAAGGGCTTCAAAGTCCAAGGAAAGAGATTCCACCTAAACATCAGGAAGACCTTCCTGAGGGCAAGAGGTGTTTGACAATGGGATATGCTGCCTCGGTAGAGTGTGGTGGATTCACCTTCTTTGGAGGTTTTCAAAGAGAGGCCGGATGGCCATCTGACGGGAATGCTTGGATAGTTTCTTCCTGCATGGCTGAATGGGGTTGGACTGGGTGGCCCTGGGGGTCTCTTCCAGCTCTAGGATTCTATGATTCTAGTATTCCAAGCATTGACTCAGAGTAACCCCATCCCTCCAGATGGAAAGGTAGAAGATGGGGCAGTAGATGTAGCTAGGGCTTGGGAAAGATACACAAGGAGCCTTTCAGAAGGAGGTGGAGGAACAGCTGAGAAGCCATTCTTGTTGGGGTCTCCCATGATGGTGGGGGAAATGAATATACTCTTTAAACATTTCAGTTGCTCTCCAAGGGGCTGAAACTATTTTTTTGAGGGGGGAGGAAGGTTTCAGTACATTGAACAGCTCCTTTCAAGAGGGTAGAGGTCATCTTCTGTGGGTGTGTGAGTGACATGATTAGGTCCAAAAGAACTGCACTACCCATTTCTTCTAGTGATGTAGATCAGACTGTAGTGGTGTCCAGTTACCGTTTTGCCTCTTAGCAGGTGTGGGAAACAAGGAAGTTCTCCCACTGTTTTAACCCCTTCGTACTGCCAGTGACCAGAGGCAAAGGCCGTCCTTGGGGAACTGGAAGGGACAGCTCCTCCTGCTGCACTGCTGTGCCAATGCTTGCTTCCCCGTCTTCTCTAGCTCCTCACACCCTGCCTTTTCACCTCTGTAACTTTCCCTGTTCGGCTGCAGGCAGGAGACACAATGGCTCACCTTCCCGAGCTGCTTCCCAACTGCAGACGTGTCATTTCCACCTTTAATCTCTTTATCTTTTTTATTCCCCTGGCGAAATGAGTCATTTCCAATTTCTCCGGGCTGGCTGCCTCTCTGTTAAGCTTTGGTCTGTTTTGAAGCTGGAAGAATAAAAGCAGAGATTTCTGCTTCCTCTTAACTTTGTGGGCTTTGAGGTGGCAGACTGACTCATGATGACTCATGTTGCTCCTCCTTCTTCCACAAAAAGGCTCTTGGCTTTAAAGCAAGAGGTGGGCAACTCTTTGAGGCCTGGGGCTACGCTTAGGAGACCTCAGAGGGCCTCACTGCCTCCTGTCCTACCTTCTGAATATGTTCAGCTTGGAAACCAAGGCCAAGATCGTGCTTGGATGGTGTAGATCTACACTGACATAGTTACACAATGGTTGTGCTGCACCACCCTTTTGCTTGTGCAACCAGTGGCACATCTGCCCGTGTGTATCTCCTTGTCCCTTTATGAAATGGGAAATAATGTTCAGTGAGAGTTTTTGTGGTTCCAGGGAATCAAGGGGGGACTTTGAAGGCACTGACAAATAGTCACACACTATCCAAGAATTTGCAGCTGTGTGAGAAAAGGTTACAATTGAGGAGCAGTGTGTATGCAACTCTAAATGCATCCACTGGGCAACATTCAAAGCAGAAAGCCTAGCTGCACGAGGCCAGCGGCATTCCAACCATACCGAGTCAAAATGCCTCCGTACACCGCCATCTTTTTGCACATGTACACACACAGACGGATGGGTTGCTTCAGGTCCAGAAGAGTATTTTTAAAAGCAGGGACTAAAGTAAAAGTCAATTTCCAATTTACTTTGTGCTTTAAAAATGGCCTTTTCTGAACCTAAAAGAGTCCAGAGAGGGTCCAAAATGTAAAGAGACTGAAGCATTCCAAGCAAAAGCAAATTTATATACATATTTTTAAAAGAACATTGGGGAGTCTTGAAGGGTTTAAAAACAGCCTGGAGGCACAAATATTCTGTTACATTCAATTATTTCTGTTTTTTTGGTTTTACTGTTTTCACAGCTCTTAAGGGGTCTAAGTTGGTGATTACCCGCCCCCCCCCATTCTCTCTCTTTCTGCAAATAGAACAGAATGTCTCTTTCTTCACAAGTGACACATGAACTCCATTTCACAGAACCACAGTGTTAGGGTGGATGAACAACCCACACCTCACTGTACCCCAGATGGACACGGAACTGGCTTGGACCCCAAACACAAGATAGGAAGGTAGGAAAGAAGGACAAACACACACACATACATATAACTTTGGCCAAAGGATCCCAGCTAGGATGATGCATTCTTTCAGGCTACCCTTCTTATACTATTTTTATGTTTATATTAAAGAATGCTTGCAGGAACAAACAGATTGGAGCATCAGCATTAGCAGAGTCACAGCTTGTACAAGTGTTGCATTCCATCTGACCCTAAACATCACTTCCAGGGTCTAAATGTCCCAGTCAGCACTCTGGCTCATTCCCAAAGACGTCTTCCACAGTAGCACTGTCCTTTGCTTGTACATACTGATTATAAACAGGAGCAGAACAGAATGAACAACTATAAAGCAAGGTTGCTTGCTGAGCTACAATTGTCCAAACTATCAATCAATATTAAATGACTAACAATTATGAATTCTCCGGTAAATTTCCAAGCACCAAATTTCCCGCCCAATAATAGAATCCTAGAGTTGGAAGAGACTCCAAGGGCCACCCAGTCCAACCCCCTTCGGCCGTGCAGGAAGAAACAATCCAAGCCCTCCCTTTGGCAGATGGCCATCCCCCCTCTGCTTAAAGACCTCCAAAGAAGGAGGAGACTCCACCACACTCCATGGGCGCGGGAGCAGATTCCACTGCCAAATAGCTCCTGCCATCAGGAAGTTCTTCCTGATGTTTAGGTGGAATTTCTTTTCCTATAGTCTGAAGCCATTGTTCCATAGTGTCCTAGTCTCCAGATCAGCAGCAGAAAACAAGTCTGCTCCATCCTCCATATGAAATCCCTTCAAATATTTAAACATGAGTTATCTCACTGCTAAAACCTGTTCCAGGGTCTACAATTTTGATATTAAAATATGATTCAATGTGCCTGAGAGGTCACCCGGATGGGCACGTAGGCAGCAACGGTTGAACGATTGAAAACCAGGTCAGGCCAGTAAAATCCCCCATCACTTAGCCCCAGGAGACCTCAAGCTGTGAAAGTCCACAGTAAACAAAGGGTCCTCAGCCACTGACGAGCCAACTTGAGGGGATTAGCGTGTTTGCCCCAAGTGGAGCAGAATGAAATCACACCACAACCCAATGCAGACGAAGGTCCTGAGACTTTGGCAACATCTTGTAATCTCATCATGCAAAGGAAGTTGCCATCGTGGAGCTTCTCTTCCATTGCAACACCCATTGTTTTCCTCAGAAAAGGATTAGCCCTCCAGGTACTTTTGCCCCTACAAATAGTCCCAGTTTTTGAGAGTTTCTTTGGGTCACTCCCGGTCATCCCAGCTGTCCGTTTCTCCATCCATTGAGTAATCCCCTCAGCCCTCTCCGTGCTGAGCCCCACTTCTCCGCTGTTTTCCCGGACTAAGGACTTCAGGAAAATGTGCAGTATCACCCCAGCTACAACCCCTTCAATATTCGCCCTATCCAGTTTCCTCTCTTTTGCTTCTTAATAGGTCTTGCGTGAGTGTGTGAGTGATTGCGTTGGTGCGTGAGACTTTCCTTCAATAAAATCATTTATTGGACATTCTTGTTTGGTTTTTGGCTTGGCCTGATCCCGTAAAAACTGGGTAAAAAGACCCCGCTAGGTTACCCCACCTCTCGCATTGCTATTGCTCGTGCTCTGGGTAGTTTCCATTCCCCATCATGTGGAGCACATTGAGGTGTCCCCCAAGGGACCCCAGAAATCAGGGTAACACATGTCTGTCATACTTTCCCTCATTTTCTTTCCCTTCCAGTCTTTTCAGATAACCCTGGTGGGTGGCATGGCTAAGACGGGACGTCAAAGCAAAAGGATGCCCTAAGATGGACCTCTTGGCAACAGTGACAGTTCTGCTGTACTGGTGAAAGTCAGCAATAACCTGAAGATATGGTGTGAGATACTGCAGAAGGGAAATCTCCACCCTTAAGCCAAGATCCTACGTCGCTTCAGTGTTATGTTGTGCAGCCTCTATACCGAATGCCATCACAGCACAACGTATATGAATCAAGGGTGCACGCACATGGATGGCAACCCATTGTGCAATTGTGTGTTCCAATTCACTGCAATAGGCATTTGGGACTCTAAAGCCCTAAGGCACGCACAATGGTTCCACATGTGCAACTCTGCTTTTGGCACCACCAGCAGGATACAACCTATTGCATGTTTTTTTAAAAAAATCACACCACACGCATGGCCCAACTTGCTGTCTTTGTGCTGAAGGACAACACTGCACATCCAAACATGCAGCTGTGTCACTGAGTGAAACCGAATGCACAACAGAATATTTATCCACATGTGTAACAGTTGCTTTGAATCCCAGCCTGGGAGGAAGGCGGGATAAAAATAAAGTAAGGATGGATGGATGGATGGATGGATGGATGGATGGATGGATGGATGGAGCACAGGACAGGCAATTCTTCTTCCAAGGCCTCAAACTGAACGTGAGCGTTGCCCATCAGACAAAAATATATCCGCTCACTTCTGCAGCCAGCCTTCTGCACATGTAAGAAACCAACAGGATCCCAGACATGTGGAATCAAAGGAATAATGTTTTAAGATCTGTATAGGCTTTTATTGTATTTTAATACTTTTAATGCTTAATGTTTTAACCTCATATTGTTTTTTAAAAATCTTGTATTTATACTTTTGTGAATGTTTTGTATTTTTTTTAATTTGTACTGTTTTAAATATGTTGTTAGCTGCCTTGATCCGATTAAAAGGAAGGGGGGGCTTTTAAATGAAGTAAGTAAGTAAATAAATAAAGTCATAACCACAGAAAGGCAACAGACTCACCTTAAAGGCACCTGTACTAAATTTTACAACCTCCAAAATTAAAAGCAAACCATTTAAGGTGTCTCTAAGGTAAATAAACATAAAAATGCTCATATATAATGAACACCAAATGTACTTCAGTCACAAATAAACTTATTTTCCATGGTTTAATAGGGTTTTTTTGAAAAAAGTTTTTCTTTTGGTGTTCATGTGAAAGTCCTTTTTAAAAAAATCTAGTAAATCTGCTGTTATTGGTTTTGCCTTATTGGGCACTCTTGGATTCTGAGAGACAATCTTCTGTTTTCCCGGTATGCATGTGCAAGAACTGTGTGATTGTGTGATGGAGACATTATTAGACTCCTGAAAAAGACCAATTTATGGCTGGAACATGTTTGGTGGCTGTTATATCTAATTATTTTTAGGTTTATTTGGTCTGGAGATGCCTTTAGAGAATGCATTCTGAACATCTATGCAGGCCGTTGCAATCCATTTGCAAAGAGTCTGAATTTATAAATTTACTCATCTACCTGTTTGACGGAGGGCAACTTCATTGGTGATTTTTGTTGCCTTTGGAATCTTGGCAATTGGGATCAAACTCTCTTTGTGTTCTTCAGGGCAACTGCAAAGGCCACTAGCCAAAGAAAAAACAAGGTTGTAGCCTGTGGGTGTTTCTTCTGAATGGCTTTCCAGAAAGGTTTGGAGGTCAAGGGGGTAGCCAGCAGGATGCTCACTACTGCAGATAGCCAACTGTGTAGAACCACAGAATCACAGAGCTGGAAGAGACCCCAGGGGCCATCCAGTCCAACCCCCTTCGGCCATGCAGGAACACACATCAAAGCATTCCCTACAGATGGCCGTCCAGCCTCTGCTTAAAAACCTCCAAAGAAGGAGGAGACTCCACCACATTCCACGGAGGCAGCAGCAGATTCCACTGCTGGACAGCTCTGACCGTCAGGAAGTTCTTCCTGAGGTTCAGGTGGAATCTCCTTTCCTGCAGCTTGAATTCATTGCTCCTTATCCTAGTCTCTGAAACAGCCGAAAACAAGCCCGCTCCCTCCTCAACATGACATCCCTTCAAATATTTAAACATGGCTATCATGTCCCCTCTTAACCTTCTCTTCTGCAGACTAGACATCCCCAGCTCCCTAAGCTGCTTCCAGACCCTTCCCCATTTTGGTCGCTGTCCTCTGGACGCGCTCCAGCTTGTTGATATCCTTCTTGAATTGAGGTGCCCAGAACTGGACACAGTATTCCAAATGAGGTCTAACGAATGCAGAATAGAGTGGTACCATTACCTGCCTTGATCTAGACATGATACTCCTATTGATATAACCAAGAATCTCATTGGCTTTCTTGGCTGCTGCATCACACTGCTGGCTCATGTTCAGCTTGTGATCTACCAAGACTCATAGATCCCTTTCACACGTACTGCTATCCAGCCATTCCAAGGAAAACAGAGATTTGGCCAATGATAGTGCTTCCCTTTTTCTCTTCACACCAATCCTGTGAGGTGGGCTAAGCTGAAAGGAAAAGTGATTTGCAAATCATTGGCAGTCAAGTGAGTTTCATGGCTGACTGTGGACCCAACTCCACCTGCCAGAATTTCTAGGCCAAGAGTGGAAGGACTACAATTGTTGGGGGATACAGGATAAAGTCCTGTCAGGTACAGTACCTGGGTTGGTCTCCTTGCATATGTGCTTGTAGACTTTCAGCTATTCTATTATTATTATTATTATTATTATTATTATTATTATTATTATTATTATTCCCCCTTTCTCCTAATAATGAGACTCAAGGTGGCTAACAACATTTAAAGGAAGACAAATTAAAAACAGTATAAATCATTCATAAGATTTCAAAAACAATTAAACACTTTGTGAAGATAAAAAGTTCCACATTAAAAATGTTAAAATACATTAAAAGACTGTAACAACTCTTAAAAACGGAACTGCACAGCATTTAAAAGCCCAACCCTAGTCAATTTGTAAAGTCTGCTGGTTCAAAAATGTCCCTACCTCCCCATGGAAGGAGAGCAAGGACTTCACTTACTTTTAAGCATTCACTCATCTTTGAACTCTTGAAGCTTTTCTAACCTAGTCTGAATTGCTTAGTGTGTTTTTATGATGTCTATATTATTAATTGATCTTAATTTGGAATTGTTTAAAGGGTTTATTTTTTTAAAATCGGTTTGCTGCTCTGAGATCTCATGATAAAAAGGTAGGAAAAACTAGGAAGGAAGAAAGGAGGGAAGGAAGGAAGGGTAGGAAGGAAGGAAGGAATATGGCAGTATTCAGCAGCAGGTCTGGTGCAGGGCAAATCTTGCGTAATTGTGCAAGCACAGTGCTGTATCTCAGGCCATTTCCGTACTAGACCGTTATAGTGCTAGTATTCCACTTTCAACATCCTATGGAATCCTGGGGTTTGCAGTTTCGGGAGGGGCCTTTGAGGCCTTTGAGGCCCCTCCCTAAACTGCAAACGCATGGAAGTGGCCTCAGCCTGGAGCATCTAATTACCCCTGAACTGGAGCTGAATGTAAGCTTCAATTTGAAGTTGATGCACTACATTATGGTGCCCTGTTGGCTGTCATCTTGGACGCATGGGAAGTTTCCAGAAGAAGACTAAAGAGCCGCATGCAGCAAATTGGCACCATGGAGACCCAGTCAATATTTTCAATTTGGGCAATTCAAGCATGGAGACTTAGCTAAGAGATGCCTGTGGATGCCGGTTTCTTTTTGAGGGCTGAGGCACAAATCCGCAATAGCCAACAGCATTGTTTTTGATGCTGTTCGAGGAGGGAAAAAGAACAGAAGGGATGTTATGTGGAAGATGGAGCAAGCTTGTTTTCTGCTGCTCCAGAGACAAGGACACAGAGCAATGGCTTCAAGCTAGAGGGGAAGAGATTCAAACTAAATATTAGGGAGAACTTCCTGACAGTAAAAGCAATCTGACAACAGAATACACTGCCCGGGAGTGTGGTGGAGTCTTCTCCTTCTTTGGAGGTTTGTAAGCAGAGGCTTGGTGGCCATCTGTCAAAGGGAGGGCTTGGATGGTGCCTTCCTGCGTGGCAGAAGGGGGCTGGACTGGATGGCCCTTGAGGTCTCTTGCAACTCTGGGATTCTGTGACTTTATTTACTTAAGTTGATTTGTCTAAAAAGATTTATCATCTCACACGTATGGAGTGTGTAACTCTATTCAGTACAAAGCTGAGGCCATTTCCGCACTAAATTGTTATAGTGCTATTATTCCACTTGCAACATCCTATGGAATCCTGGGGTTTTCAGTTTCGGGAGGGGCCACTGGCCCCTCCCGAAACTGCAAACCGCAGGATTCCATAGGATGTTGCAAGTGGAATAATAGCACTATAACAGTCTAGTGCGGAAATGCCCTAAGTAAGGAAGAAGCAATGGGGAAATAGAATTGACTGATTGATTCTTATCTGTAGAGCTGCTTTTCTCCCGGAATTGGGACCCAAGGTGGCTTCCAACAATAAAAACACATGAGAACACATTAAAAACATGAAACACATTAGATACATCAAAAACAGTTAAAAATAACGATATAAAGGATATAAAATCACAAACACAATTAAAAGGATATTCCAATTACAACCGTTAATAAATAAAGCTACCCGGCTTATGTAAAAGCCTGTCCGAAAAGAAAAGTGTTTGCCTGCCGGCGCAAGGCGAGCATGGAGGGGGCACGCCTAGCCTCTTGTGGGGGGGGGTCCGGTGGGGGGGAGCATCCACGGAGAAGGCCCTGTCTCCCGTGTCCTCACCAACAGAGCCTGGGATGGTGGTGGGACTGAGAGAAAGCCTTCCCCTGCAGATCTTAAGGTCCCAGCCGGTTTGAACATAAGGAGGGATTTTCATCCAGAGGGCCCAGGTCAGCTAAAGATGCCTCAGACTAGTGCTGTCCTGTATGCGGGTTCAGGACACTTAAGCTTCAAAAATTCCCACTTAGAAAAGTAACCAGGAATTAGTCAAAAGATTTCTTTAACATTCTGAAATTCTGGAGCAGAAAGAATCCCCCCCAACACACACTTCCAGAGTGCCTTTTCAGATGATCTCTGTCTGCAAATGTGGAGAAGCGACTCGCTGCCGCCCTTCCCGCACGGCTAAATTCACCTGTGGGCAGCTTCATACCCGAGTCTTGGAGTTATTTCCTCTGAACCCCATTCTCAGGCTATGGGCGTTCATGTCTGGCTGACGTGTGTGTGCATGGGGGGGGGTGTTTTTCTTAGACGATTTGTCCTACCTTCCGGACGAGGCAGGTTTCCCCGACTGAGACAAGATTGAGCATGATGTTTGCTCTCCCTGCAGCACCGGAGGCACAGAGGAAATATTCAGGAGAGCTTGGGTTCTCGTGAAACAACATTATGGGAGGCAAGGGCATCTTTGATGGGCTCCGCTTGGATTCGTAATTCTCTTTTCATGAATCTGAACCAGCATCTTGCAGTTCCTATTCAAAATAAACACAAGGCTAAAACTAAGCCCCCCCTCGGTCCTTCTCCTCCTCCTCCTCCTCCTCCTCCTCCTCCTCCACTGGAATCCCGCTGGCAACTTGCCTCTTCATCAGTGGACTTGCAATGTGGGAATCTGAACCGGGGAGTTCCATAAAGCCTGCCTCCGTTAAGGGGCTGCCGTTATATTACCAGTCAGGGGATCTGGCAAAATGGCTGAGGCGCATGGGGACCAATGCTCAATGGGACTGATGCACATTGCTGCTGTTGCTCGTTGGTCCCTTTGTTCCTCACGAAATTGGCTGGGGAGTCCCAATGTGCATCAGGAGGCTCTTGACAGCGTCCCATTACGCAGCTTTGCAATTCGCCAACAGGCTTGTTAGTTTACTTAACATGCACTGTGACAGAGGATTCTGGCCATCATCATCATCATCATCATCATCACCACCACCACCACCCTGCCCTTCTCCCAAGATAAATTTTAAACTGTCATTTAGAAGATCAGGCAAGCTTGTTTTCTGTTACCCCAAGCCCTATAGGAAAAAGGAGAAGCAGAGGATTGTCATTTCAAGAGAAAGAAGTGAAAATGACTGTTGGGTTACTGCACTGTCTGGACTTTCAGGTGCACCGATGGTGTCTGTGCACAGAACTGTGCAACTGACTCTATGCTGTTGTTCTGTGTTGGTACATGCACACCTGCAGAGATCAAATGCTCCCAAATGGACCAGATAGATACATGCTATTTGATTTTTTTTTGCAGAGGGTTCAGCTAATATATAGGAAGAAGGGTGCTCCAGGTATTCCTCTTAGCATGTGTCCAGAGGAGAATGTAATTCGAGTCACTATCTATGCGGGCTGGACAGGGCTACTGTCAGGTGGATCTGTAACTGATTGACTGACCGTTCCCAAAGGGTGCTCACCCATGGCTGCTTTTCATCCTGGAGAGAAGTGACTAGTGGGGTGCCACAGGGTTCTGTCCTGGGCCCAGGGCTGTTCAATATTTTCATCAACGACTTGGATGAAGGAATAGAGGGCATGCTCATCAAATTTGCAGATGACACCAAATTGGGAGGGGTTGCTAATACGCCAGAGGACAGGATCAAAATTCAAAATGACCTGGACAGATTGGAGAGCTGGGCCAAGGCTAACAAAATGAAATTCAACAGAGAGAAGTGTAAGGTCCTACACTTAGGTAGAAAAAATGGAATGCTGAAATATAGGATGGGGGACACGTGGCTGGATGGCAGTACGTGTGAAAGGGATCTAGGAGTCTTAATAGACCACAAGCTGAACATGAGTCAGCAATGTGATGCGGCAGCCAAGAAACCCAATGAAATTCTCGGCTGCATCAATAGGAGTATGGTGTCTAGATCAAGGGAGGTACTGGTACCACTCTACTCTGCTTTGGTTAGACCTCATCTTGAATCCTGTGTCCAGTTCTGGGCACCCCAATTCAAAAAGGACATGGTCAGGCTGGAGCAAGTCCAGAGGAGGGCGACGAAAATGGTGAGAGGCCTGGAAGCCATGCCCTATGAGGACAGACTTACAGAGTTGGGGATGTTTAGTCTGCAGAAGAGAAGGTTAAGAGGGGACATGATAGCCATGTTTAAATATTTGAAGGGATGCCACGTAGAGGAAGGAGAGGGCTTGTTTTCTGCCGCTCCAGAGACCAGAACAAGGAGCAATGGATTCAAGCTGCAGGAAAGGGGATTCCACTTCAATCTCAGGAAGAACTTCCTGATGGTCAGGGCTGTCCGGCAGTGGAATCTGCTGCCTCGGAGTGTGGTGGAGTCTCCTTCCTTGGAGGTTTTTAAGCAGAGGCTGGATGGCCATCTGTCGGGAGTGCTTTGAGGGTGTTCCTGCATGGCAGGGGGTTGGACTGGATGGCCCCTGGGGTCTCTTCCAACTCTACATTTCTATGATTCTATGATTCTATGATTCTATGATGTGAATCCTTTTGGGAATCCCAGTTAGACTAGACCAAATAATGAGAGTTGTGGACACACTGCCTGACCAATTAGAAGTTGGATCTGTCCCAGCCAGAAACTGGATGAAGTCCTGTGTGTTTCTCCACCACACTTGGCCCCATGTCCAGTGAATTTATCTCCTGCTCCTTTTTTGTGCACCTGGGGTGGGGAAGGGTGTGAAAAGTACCAAGGAGGCCTCACCTCTCTGTAGGTAGGGAAGAAAAGAAATTCACTGTAAACAACTTTCCCCACTAAATTATTCCCATTTGTCATCTGCAAGGTAGTTAACAGAAGCAGGCACAGACCATTCTTTCTTCCATAATCAGAAGAAATTGCCAGTGCCAATTTCTCCCCCACTTCCTTTGCTTTTCAGATTCTGCATACATAAACGTGCACACTCAAAATGTTTGGCTGGCATCCTGTTCAATAATTACACTGTCATGTGCCAGACTTACAACATTGTAATTATACTAATTTGCTTTTATGGTTGTTGAACCATTGCAATGACGGAAAATGCCTCCCCAGACCTACCAGTAGAATCATAGAATCGTGGAACCATAGAATCATGGAATCCTAGAGTTGGAAGAGACCTCAAAGGCCATCCAGTCCAACCCCATTCTTCAGGAAAACATAATCAAAGCATTCCCTTTGATAGATGGCCATCCAGCCTCTGTTAAGAACCTCCAAAGGAGAGGACTCCATCACACTCCATTGAGGCATCAGCAGATTACGCTGTTGTACTACTCTTACCTCCAGGATGTCCTTCCTAACATTTAGGTTGAATCTCTTCCCCTCTTGTTTGAAGCCGTTGGTCTATGTCCTAGTCTCTGGAGCAGCAAAAAACAGGCTTGCTTAATCTTCAACATGACATCCCTTCAAGTATTTAAACATGGCTATCATATCCCCTCTTAACCTTCTCCAGGCTAAACATACCCAGCTCCTTCAGCCATTCCTCCCAAGGTTTCATGGTTTCCAGGCTTTTTACTATTTTGGTCACCCTCCTCTGGACACATTCCAGCTTGTTAATATCCTTCTTGAATTGTGGTGCCCAGAAGTGGACATAGAAGACTGGATACATCATTGCTCATTGCCATGCTCTCCAGCCCCTTAGAAATTCCTCTGCATGACTTAATAGGGCAGCATTGGGATATGTAGCTATGGGTACATGGCTACATCATTATAGCTACACGTCTCAAGACAGGATCTCAGCTTTTTAGGTCAGGAAAGGTATGCAAACATGCTTTAGTTGTATGGGAAATGCATGCAAAAGTAATGAAAAAGGGATAGGAATGCACACACTTTGAGCAAGTTGAATGCCCTATTTAGTTGGCACCAACTAGAGCAGATGTATTGAATTGATTGTTAAATGGTGAGTAATACATAGGTATATCGCATTGATCCAGTGGGTCTGCTCTAGCTGGGACTGTCCATTGTAAGGCTAGGCTGGTGGATAGATGTGACAGGGCTTTCTCTGTAGCTGCATCCCAGCTGTGGGCCTCCCTCCCAGAGGAGACCCAACAGGCTTCATTCCTGCTGAGTTTCTGGTGGGCAGCTAAGATGTTGCTTCATGTGGCCATCAGTCTGGAAAACCCGGGGAGTCAGCTTTGGCTCATTTAACTCTCTGTGGGTCTTACATGATTTCCTTCCTGTATTAGTCTCTTTTCAAAATGTTTTTATCTGTGTATTTAATGTTTTCATAGAATCATAGAAATGTAGAGTTGGAAGAGACCACACGGCCATCCAGTCCAACCCCCTACTATGCAGGAATACCCTCAAAGCACTCCCGACAGATGGCCATCCAGCCTCTGCTTAAAATTATGTTTTAAATGCTTTGATCTGTTGCAAATTGTCTCAGGAGCCCTGGGTGGGCTGTGAGTAGACAATAAATCAATCCAGGCTGCTTTCTTGCAAACTGACACAAAGCAAAGAAAGAAAGAAAAAGGCAGGCAGGAATAGAAGAAATGCAAGACAGGGAGGGAGAGAGATTTCTACATCTCTGTCTCCCTGCCTCAGTTCACGCTTTTCCCTTCCGTGGAAGCAACTTCAATGATAGCTAGTCATCGTAAATCATGGCAGGAAGATCAGCAATGAAGACTGAAGGGCTCCCACAGAAGGCTTCTGGATGTCATTATTTGCCATCAAATCAACTTCAACTTATGGATGAGAGATCTCCAAGTTGCCCTGTTGCCAGCAGCCCGGCTTAGGTCTTGCAGACTCAAAGCAGTGGCCGTGGCTCCCTTGATGAGTCCCTCTGCCTGCAGGGAAGCTTTGCTCTTTTCCTACTGCCTTCCACTTTGCTGGGCATTTTCTTGGTATCTAGAGCGAGAGAAAGAGAATGAGATACTGGCAGAAGGTGTATCCACACTGCACAAATGTAGCAGTTTGGTACCACTTTTACCGCCATGGCTCAGTCCTCTGGAATATTAGGATCTGTGTTTTGGTGAAGGATTTGGAATTCCTTGCCAGAAGGTGCTGGTCTACCCTCCCAGCTAAGATTCCCAAGACACTCTGAATTCCTGTCTACACCACAGAATTAAGGTGACTGAATCCTCAGTCCTTCTCTTTTCAGTCTGCCTTCCAACCAGCTCTCCAGACGACGAATCCCAGGATTCTGTAAGAGAGAGCCATAGCAATTAAAGTGGTATCACACTGTGACAATCGTACAGTGTTGACACACCTTCTGTAGACAGACTCAGAAATGTCCAACCATTTGGGGTTCTGGGGGACATGCTCATGCTTGCCTGGCTAATGACTACGTTTAGCCACCACCAAACGCAAAAGAAAGCATTGCTGGGCATTTCGTCTGAGGTCCAAGTATTGAACTGATGAATGACTTGCAATGTTCTCTATGCATTTTTAATTTCTTATTGGGTGTTTTAAACAAAGTACAGTGAATGAAAACCTGAGCGTGCTTGCCAAATTGAGCAATCCACATTGAAGGGAAGGAGGGCAAATTTTCCTTAGTTCCTAGAGGAGAGAGAAAGGAAAAGAAAAAAACAAAAACCCAGCGTGTTTCACTGTCCGATTAATTGAAATGCCACTTCCATAAATTGCTGGTTTTTAAAAAAAAGTAAGCTTGCCGTAAGGAATTTGCAGCCAGCAATTATAAAACAAGAGAGCGTGCCAGGAACCATCAAGGAAACGAAGAGATGGACTGAGCCCCAGTCGGAATGCCTTTTAATCAGGAGAATGCCCACTCAGCATCTGGCAGCAGCTGGACAGGAGGAGAATTTCAGAAGACGAGGCGATTAAGTTTCCTGGGGCAGCTTGAAAGCAAGAGGGACAACGGCTTGAGTCCTATGGGGTTTTAGCACACACAGAAGTTCCCATACATCTGCAGTAGTACCACTTGGAGTACTGTGTCCAGTTCTGGGCACTATGGTTTGGGAAGGATATTGACAAGCTGGAACGTGTCCAGAGAAAAGTAGGTGAAATGATTAAAGGCCTGGAAATCACGAAGCCCTAGCAGGAATGGCTTAGGGAGCTGGGGATGTTTAGCCTGGAGAAGAGAGGGTTAAGAAGGGACATGACAGCTATTCTTAAATATTTGAAGGGATGCCACATGGAAGATGAGGCAAACTTATTTTTGCCTGTTCCAGAAACTAGAAAATAGAGCAATGGCTTAAAGCTTCAGTAAAAGAGATTCCACCGAAACATCATGAAGACTTCCTGAGGGTAAGAGCAGTTGAACAGTTGAATCAGCTGCTGCCTCAGTAGAGTGTGGTGGAGTCTCTTCTTTGGAGGTTTTTAAACAGAGAGGCTGGATGGTCATCTCTCAAAGGCAGTGTTTTGACGGTGTCTTCCTGCACGGCAGAAGGGGGCTGGACTGGATGGGCCTTGCAGGATCTTCTAACTCTAGGATTCCATGATTCTGTGACCTCCAGTTATACCTTCTGGAGCATGGCAGAATGTCCATGTTCAATTCCTAATTGCGTAAGTGGAATTTTGCTAGTATAACTGTTTCCTATGCCATTGTACATTCTTGGATCCTGTGTAGCTAACTATTCACAAATAACCAGAGCTGATTATAGGGAGCATGGAACTCTCTTTTTCTGAAAGAGCTTCACTGGCACAATTCAAAGTGCTGGTTCTGACCTATAAAGCCATTTATAGTTCAGGTCCGGAGTATCTGAAAGCCTGTATCTCCGCAGATGAGCCTGCCTGAGTCTTATGATCTACAGAGGGGTTCCTCTGCTTCCTACTTGGCACGGACACGGGAAAGAGTCTTTGCGGTCGCTGAGCGTACGCCATAGAAATCCTTCCCTAGGGAGGTTCAATTTGTCCTTTCTCTCTGCTGTCTTTCCCCCGATCTTAAAAGAGTGGTTTAACAGAATGGTTTAATACTTCTAACATTTTTGTACTCCGGATTGTTTCAGCTGTTCTCTTTTGAATTATATCGCAAGCTGCTTTGAGGGGAAGGAGGGATGGAGATCAAATCGAATTGATCACTCAATAAGTGCCTGCAGCGCACCACTTGATGCTTTGGGATTGCAGGAAGAGCAGGCACGTTCCTGGGCAGGCAGGAGGCTGCCCACGGTCAATATTCAGCAGAAGAGTGGTGTAACTCAACCACCACTTAACTGCTTGAGTGCAGGGCTGACACTGCACGGGCATGATATTGTTCTCCACACAGCCAAAAGGTCTTCCGGGGACTTGCATGGGTTGTCCTGTCCCCATCTGGTCACCCCATCTGAAATATATATATTTAGAAAAATCATGTTCTCAATAGAAGTAAGGACTCTTAAGATCCATTAAAGACTTGCCAATTTATTTCAGCGGGAGGTTTTATGGATTCTATAATCCAGAAAAAAAGAAAGGGCCAGTGTTCCAAGAGCATTGGAACATAAATCCAAATTCTTTCAAGACAGCTTCTTCTCTTCTCTTCTCTTCTCTTCTCTTCTCTTCTCTTCTCTTCTCTTCTCTTCTCTTCTCTTCTCTTCCCTTCCCTTCCCTTCCCTTCCCTCACTCCTCCACTCACAAGTTCCTGCATCTGCTAATCCAGGTTCACCTCCACCCATCCCGGACCATAAGGAAGAACAGAACTCTTGGGGATGTTGCTGGAGAGGCCACGATGGAACAAAAGCCTTCATTCCACACACCCCCCATCATTATGTGCATGCGGAAAGATTCTTGATTTAGACCCACCTATGGCTTCATTTCAAGTTCCTTCATTTACTTCTAAGGCTTCCAAAACTAGCACGTCTCTCCTCCCTCCACTGGGCTGACCTCTGGGTCATTTTCCAGTTCCAACTGATGAGCAAACAGTGCTTTTGGTGAAGGTGAAAAAACAACAGCGGACACCACATGACTGCAAAAACATATTAAAAGGAGAGAGTTAGGGGTAGATTTTATTTAATCCTGTTGCTTAGAAACCATCTTTGAGATTCTCCTCTTTTGCAAGCATCACTGCTGAAGACGTCTTGCTTGGGCAGGGCTTGCTCTGAAGTTGAACGGAAGTTTCTTCTCTCCACTGGAAGAAGTCCCAAGTGCTCAGTCAAGTCTTCCCTGCTTGCTTAGAGTTAGTTACACCAACATTGCTTCCCAAGGAATGAATGCCACATTCACAAAACCTACAGGTTTACTTAGAGTAAGTGGAGGTCTGAGCAGTGATCGTATCAGGCATTTGTCCTGCATATGTCCAGCAGACATTCATCACAGAGCCTGGGAATCTGCCAGTGACATACAAATGTGTACTCCTAAGTTCAGGCATGCACACATATAATTTATGGAACTGTTTTCCATGGGGGGCGTGGTTGGCCCCTTCTCTGTTGTCTTTCCACCAGCTGGCAAAGACCTTTTTATTTCATCAGGACTTGGGCTTTTAAGTTGCTGGGGGGAAAGGATCTCTTTAATGGGGATATACTATGTTTTTGTCTTTCTGTATGTTTTAATATGTTTTTCACTGTTGTGATTTAGTGTTTTTTAAATGAATCTCTTTATTTAAGACTTTTCAGACTTTTGAATAGAATAGGCTTCTAGTGTATTTTGTTCTTAACTTGATCTAAGCCGCTTTGGGTCCCATCCTGGGAGGAAGGTGGGAAATGAAATAAAATATAAATGCAAAACATTTTCTTTTGGATAGAGTGGAAGGGGCTGTTCTCTCACCCCTTGTGCCCCATCTAACATCTTCCCCTGCTGTTACCATTAAATGGGAGAGGGAGGGGAGGGTGGAAGGAAGGAAGGGAGCAAGCAGTGGAGACTGCTCTCCATTCCCCCTGCAATTCTTCAGAATGAAAGGAAGGGGAAATAGGGCCTCACTTCCTCTTCTTCTCTTTAGAGACCAGTAACAGTAACAAGAGACAGTCATAGTGTTAACTCAAAATGTGGGTGCTGTGAGGGCTCACCAGCGATGCCAGTCCCTCCGTTCGATAATGGGGAATAATTTGGTCAAAATTAGGAGGCCCAGGGAGTGGGAGGTAACTTGACGAGATCTGCCACCTATGATTACAAGATCCTTGCAGGAAAGAACCAGCCAGAGATTCAACAGTAAACTAAAAATGAGTTTTAATGAGGGGAATTCACTCACACATGCACACAAGGTACAAACAGTGACACATTTGCACAGGAGCTAACTGGAGGATAAAAGGAGGAAAAATTATGGATAGAGAGGCTGAGGGTTTGGGGTTATAATTACTAGTCCAGAAGAGTAGTGAAGAAGCAGCAATGTGGCTTAGATGTGTGTGTCTAAGGACAGTACACAGCCAGGAAGCAAACTGACAGAAATACATTCAGCAATGGGTGAACTGCAAAAATAGTTGCTGAGAACTGGGGATTTTTATACTCTATTTCCCTTCTTGAAGGGTTGTGAGTTAATTGCTCTCCCAGCCAAGCGGACAATGGCAGTTGCAACACAGACAATGGGGTCTGGATGGTGCTAATGATCTTACTGTTTGAGTGACAAGGACATAATAGTTGTCCCAATAGCTGAGTATTGTGGAGAGGTGGGGAAACAATAGGGAAAGGTCCAGGTGTACAGGGTTAAGACAATCACAGCCTGGTGAGAACTTTCTTATTTCAGCTCTGAGAGTCCAGCTCAGTGTTTCATGCCCATTGTATTCAGAGGAGCCACGTTATTGTCCTGAACTGGTTGGATCTCTTGCCTAGAGATAGGTGGGGCTGACCTTCCTTGCTGTGTCATGTTTGCAGTCAGAAATTTGCCTCTTCCAGCGTGGACCTTGCCGGAACCTCAGGTATCATTTATATTAATGCCAGTTAATATCGTGCCAATTGAATATTATTTCCCAATTAAACCATGTCAGTCATGGGAAGTGTGCAGTGCTGTAATAATAGAACCCTAGAGTTGTAAGAGGGCCATACAGTCCAACCCTCTTCTGCCATACAAGAATCCAAGCACTCCCTTTGACAGATGGCTATCCAGCCTCTGCTAAAAAACCTCCAAAGAAGGAGGAGACTCCACCACACTCCATTGAGGCGGCAGCATATTATTCCACTATTGAACAGTTCTTACTGTTCGGAAGTTCTTCCTAATGTTTAGGTGGAATCTCTTTTCCTGAAGTATGATGCCAGTGCTCCATACTGTAGTCTCTGGAGCAGCAGAAAACAAGCTTGTCCCATTTTTCATATGACATCCTTTCAAATATTTAAACACGGCCATCATGTCACTTCCTAACCTTCTTTTCTCCAGGCTAAATATAGCAAGCTCCCTCAGCCACTCCTCAGAGGACTTCATGGTCTCCAGACCCTTCACCATTTTGGTCACCCTCCTCTGGATACGTTCCAGTTTGTCAACATCCTTCTTGAATTGAGGTGCCCAGAACTGGACACTGGATCCCAGGTGAGGTCTGACCAAAGCAGAATAGAGAGGTACCATTACTTCCCACGACCTAGGCACTATGCAGTTGCTGGAAAAGGAGAGGGTCTGGGATTATTTGGAACCTACCTGACCTAGAACCTTGAGAGCAGTCTTTCAGGCATCAGCTGCAGGAAGGCATTGAAATTTAGGACCTTTCCATTCTCCATACTCGGGTTCATTAGTGTTTCCCCCTCACGTGGCTCAATCTCTTCCACATTCAAGTGTAGTCAGTCACACGAATTATATTTTGACTCAGATTAATTATGTTTGCGGAGCTGTCACTCTTCGCTGATTTCTTTCCCATGAACATTCTGTTTGTGCCAAACCGTTGGCCGGAATCCTGTGGGTGTCTTGTGGGTGCCAACACTTCCCTATGGAAAAAGGTGGGCATTCTGGCATTGTGCGGAATGGTCTCGCTTATTTCAAGCTTGCGGAAGTGGAGTTCTGGGGGTGAACTATGCCTACAGCGCATACACGGATGAACGCACCTGTGTGTATGCGTTCACACCGTTGCACATTCAAGGACGGATTCAGCTGTGCAACCTTCCCATTCGGCCCAAGATTTGTCTAGCAAAATCGACCCATAACACCTCCCGTACAAAGCTTCATGCTATGTGGCTCTGATGTAGAGTCATGGGCGATGTTTTTTGTGCCAAAAACATTCGCAATAGGCTTTCTAATTTTACAAAAAAATGTACCAAAAGAACTGCAAGGTTTGAAAATGTTTTGAAACACATTTTACTCTTGATTCTTTTCTTTTTTTCTTACCTATTGCCCATTTTCTGGTAGATGCATTGAGATGGGCTATCTTGCTAAGGACGAAAGTCTTTGTGAACATTCTTGACCTCCTACTTTCCTTCCAGTGGTTTTGGGAACATGATGGCAGCTCAAGTCAGAGACACCTTCCTTCCATAAATTTGAAAGCAAACCAGGCCCCATTTTTCACCCAGGCCGAGTCTATTGCTTGAAGCCAAGACTATCGGTAGCTTATCTTTGTCTAACTTTTTCTGTTCCTCTGCACCAAGGGAGTTTGCCTGTTTCCGAGTAAAATGTCATTATAGCTATCAGCTTTCAACAGAATACCGTGAGCCATAAATTTTTAATACACCTTCGTCTGACAGCGAGACAGAGAAAAGAAGTGCTAAGGGAATCTTGAGGAAGAAAAAATTGGTGGGGGTCGGATGAGGGGCAATAGAGGGTTACATTTTTGCAAAAGAGAACACTGACTTGCTGCTCACATCTGTTTGGATAAAGAACACCAGTATATAATGCTTTTGGAAGCAGCCACGGGTAAGCTAGAAGCCATCTTGAAACAGGTACAGTTTCTCCACTCCTTATCTTTTTATTTGAGGGATTTGCAAGTCTGTTCCTCTTCACCGTTAGACATTCCCTACCGTCCACCAGCTTTGTCACCTCAGCTTCCAAACCCATGAGCAGTGGCATTGTCCTAACAGGCAGGCAAAACCACAACATTTCATGGCTCAGGCTCAAGACCAGGCCATCTGCAGGACCATCCCTTTCCACAGAAGCCTGCCTGAGTTTTGGCATCTTCAGGGGAAGCATTTCTTCCTATCCCACTGCCTGCACAAGCATGATTGGTGGGAACATGGGAGATGGGGCCATCTTGGTGGTTGCTGTTTTGTTCTTTTCTGTGTTTGGATTGTGCCGTGTTTCTTACTTAATGCAATTTTAAAAAATGTGGAGTATGAAAGTTAACAAAGCACTAAACTAGGCGTTCAGTTAAAATACTACATTTAAAATGTTAAAAATTAGAAACAAATGAAATTATATACTAAAAACAGGACACTCAGTTTCACCTGATTGCTCCACCCTGGCCAACCAAGGCCGAAGGCTCTGCAGATCTCACCTCCCTTGCACGGAGTTCCAAAGCCTAGGAGGAGCAACCAAGAAAGAGTGCATCACCATTGTCCAATCCAGGATTTACCAGAGCATGGACTAAGTTGCAGCTAAGGTATCCCTGTCCAGCTAGGCTTTAGTTGGTTGTTAGTTGAAGCTGGTTCCCAGCACTCTGAACCACGGAGTCTCTCTGGGCCTCTAGTGAGAAGGGTGAGTCCAGGTGTTCTCCCAAGCTATGGATCTCCTCCTGCAGCAGGAGTGCAACCCCATGCAGGACAAGCTGTTTAACCAGTTCCTGGACCTGGGAACCATCAGTCCACTGAACCTCCATCTTATCAGGATTCAGCTTCAATTTATTGGCCCTCGCCCAGCGTGTTCCTGCACCCAGACTCTCATCCAGCACTTGCACAGCTCCAGCTGACTCTGAAGACAAGGAAAAATAGAGATGCTTCTCATCATGCTGATGACACTCAGCTCCAGTTCTCCTTGTCATCAGAGTGATGGCACCCTACACCAAATCTCCTTAAGACTTCATCCAGCAGCTTCCTATAAATATTGACATCATGGGGACAGAGCGGAATTCAATGGCGACCCACAGCTGAATTTATTTGACTTACATTCCACCTTTCACCCTAGACACAGTGTCCCTCACCAGATTAAAACAGGTACAAATTAAGATAGATAAGATCAGGTACAGACAGATACAAGCCAAGAGCTGTAATGCTGGAACACAAATTACGGGATTAGCTGCATTAAGTATTACATGAAACTCCATGCAGCACTCAAACACTATCAAAAGAACAATTCTAACATCACAGATGGGTACAGATTTTTAAGGTCCTGCATACATAATAAATACCAAGAGTCGGCATCAAAGAGATATAAGTGTTGCTTTACGTTTACTGAGTGATATGGTGATTGCAGATTAGTGAGTTGCAATGCTGTGCTGCTGAATGTGCAAACATGTGAAATGCACAATTGTAGAGGGCAATGCGCATTTGCATGCACGGTGCCCAAAGGTGCCACATGCAGAGCTCCTTTTCTCCAAACTTTGTCTGAATATGGGTGTTCTGGATGAAACAAAAATGCCTGAGCCGCTTATTGGCCATTTCCACACTAGACTGTTATAGTGCCATTATTCTGTCACCGGGAGTCCTAGAGATGCTGGGAGCTACGCAAAACCATGATAGCACTTCCCTCCCGACCACTGAGCTCTGGCAAAAGGCTGTACAGGAGTCAAGTGTACAAAATGCCCAAAATATAGCAGAGATTGGCCGCACAGCTATGCAAGCATGCCCAGCAGAGATTATCTTAGCAGCAATGCACTATAGCCAGGAAAAACGCACCCACGTGGCTTCTTATCTTCCATCAAGAAGGCAGTTTATTCTTGAGTTACAATATATACATATTTACAAGAATGTCCAGAAGGCGTTCCCGCATTCCTCAGCTTGCTCTTTCTGGCAGAGCCTCCGGCATACACATTCAGGCAACGTGTGCAAAGTTGACTAGTACTTACCTACATTTATACAGGCACCTAGCTGATGCAATCCTGGTCTACCTTTGCATTCTCCCCATATCTGATGCAACTTTCTCCCCCGATTGCCCATCAGCCTGACTCAGCATGACTCAGCTAGAGTCACATGACTTTTCACAGGTGCACTTAACAATTTGCATCACAAAGTATTTTCTTTGGACTACAGGTTTGTCCAATCTTCCATGACATATTCCACTTTCAACATCCCATGGAATCCTAGAGTTTGCAGTTTAGGGAGGGGCCCTTGAGGCTATAGGATGTTGAAAGTGGAGTAATAGCACTATAACACTCTAGTGCAGAAATGGCCGTTGAATCAGCAGGTCATAAAATCACAGTCTTGAAGAATACCGAAAGGCCAAGCTAGTCCATTCCCTGGCTGTGCAGGAATACACAACCAAAGCACTTCTGAGAGATAGTTATCCTATTCCTGTTTAAAGACTTCAAAAGCAGAGCCCACCCACCCTTAGCTTTTACCCTCAGGGACTTCTTCCAATGTTAATCCAATGATTCACGTTCCAGTCTCTAGATCAGCAGAAAACAAGCTGGCTCCACCTTCTACATGGCATCCTTTCTGCTATTTAAAGATGCTTATCGAGTCACCTCTTGGTCTCCTCTTCTTCAAGTTAAACATCCCTAGCTCTCCATACTGTTCCCAGTAGGGCTTGGTTTCTGGCCTTCTACCTTTTTGGTTGCCCTTCTTAGGACATGGTTCATCTTGCCGATATCCTTCTTGAATGGCGGTGCCTAGAACCGGACACGGGATTCCTCCAGTTGAGGTCTGACCAAAGCCAAAGTTTTCAGGAGTATGGTTCTGCTCACTCCTTTTGTGATTTGTTTTCAGTTGAAATTGTGTCACGGTGTGTGTGGGATGAAATTTAGCTGCATGACACAAAATGGGGGGGGGGAGGAGGAGAGACAGCAGGGCCCCTGAAAAAACAGGTAGGTGCATGCTACTTCTTTTGTTTCCCGCTCTTCTTCTGCCCTTCTGTTGCTTCTTCCGGGAGGAAAGTAAAGTTTGCCCAAGTTTCTGGTTCCCATAGTAACCAAGTTTTCTCCCTGCACCTCCCTTTCTCCTTCCTGGGCTGACCACTTGTATCTTCGGTGACCTTTTGAACCGCCTGCTGGCAAGAATAGATTGTAAAACACTGAAGAGCCCACTGTCCAAACAGAAGGAAAACATTCTGTAACTCAGGACAAACGCATAATGCCTGAACGGTTGCAGTCCCTCCAGTCTTGCCAAAAAATCCTCCTCCTTGAAGTCAACGAGTGGTTCCCTGGATAGTCCAAGGGAGAAGCCATTTCCTTGGGCACCCAGCCAAGGGCAGCGATTACTCTGGGCTGGAAGGGAGGGTCGGCTGGTGGTGGGGACACTTGGATGAAGCTGAGGGGGAGCTTCCCACTTTGCCCCTTCCCCTGCATTATTCATGGCCAGAATCCTGCTGGAGTCAGAGGCATGTGAAAGTTCACATACGGAAAGTCCAGAAGCCTGAGAATGATGGGACTTAGAGTCGCATAGAATAGAATAGTATAAGGGAATCAGGACCAGGCCTCCACAGAGTTTCCCCCAGTGCCCTTCGAGTTACTAGCCTGCTTTGTTGTTAACAGAGGTGCCTTGAAATCAGTATATCAGCCTTGAAGAGGCAACAGCTTGACCTGGGAGACATAGGCCATTTCAGCAGTAGACTGTTATAGCGCAACTATTCCACTTTCAACATCCTATGGAATCCTGGGGTTTGCAGTTTATGGAAGGGCCTCAAAGGCCATCCTCAAAGGCCCCTCCCTAAACTGCAAACCCCAGGATTCCATAGGACGTTGAAAGTGGAATAATCACACTATAAGAGTATAGTGCGGAAATGGCCTCCCACAGGGCTGCTGCTGCTCCTCTTCTCCCTGCTCCTTGCTGCTCTGCCTGGAACGGCAGCGGGCAAGGGGCTCTGAGCAGTGCTGCTGCTTGTACTGCCTCGGCAGCAGGAGAGCTGAGGCCCTGAGGACTCAAAAACGCTTACTCTGCACTGCCAGGCTTTGTAGTCCTTAAGATCCTCCAGGCCTCTTTCCTGTTTCGGCTGCCGTGAATTAGCACAAATCTCTCCAGGGAAAGTTGGAAAGGTGCTCCTTTGTGTAAGGGAAAATATATCTTTCAAAGCAAGTATGAGTTCAGTGCAGCAGACCTGTTTCCCTCAGCTTAACATCACCCTCCCATATTTTACTTCCCCTTCTCCGTGATATAAATCTATCTACACCTCTACACAGCATGCAGCTGCTGTTTTGTCTCCCTGATAAGGGTTATGTTGCAGTAAGATCCTCACCACTCATCTGTCTTACTTCAGTCGGCTTCTGTCTGTCCTACAGTCTCACCTCTGCTCCTGGAACGTTCATAGAATCCTAGAATCCTAGACCTGGAAGAGACCCCAAGGGCCATCTAGTCCAACCCCATTCTGCCAGGCAGGAAAACACCATCACCAATCCTGACAGAGGACCATCCAGCCTCTCTTTAAAAAGCTCCAAAGAAGGGAGAGACTCCCCCACACTCTATTAAGGCAGCAGCTGATTCCACTGTCAAACTGCTCTTAACATCATGAAGTTCTTCCCAAGGTTTAGACAGAACCTCTTTTCCTGGAGGTTGAAGCCAGTGCTTCATAGTGTCCTAGACTCTGGAACAGCAGAAAACAAGCTTGCTCCATCCTCCATATGATATCCCTTCTAATAGTTAAACTTGGCTATCTTGTTACCTCTTAACCTTAACCTTCCAGGGAGTATGGTGGAGTCTTCTCCTCCTTTGGAGGTTCTTAAGCAGATGCCGGATGGTCATCTATTAGAAGTGCTTGGATTGTGTCTTCTTCTATAGAAGAATGGGGTTGGACTGGGTGGTCCTTGGGGTCTCTTCCAACTCTAGGATTCTATGAATTTTTGCCTTGTTAAGATGGTGGTGGGTCTCATGAGTATTTCCCACAGCTTCTTCCTATCTCTGTATAAGTTGCTCAGAGAACCTTTTATTGGAGTGCAACCCACTCTGGAAATAGAGTTTACTAGCATATCTACCCAGCACTGCCTGAGATTTTATTTTCTCGTAAGTAATACTTGTTAGAAAGATTTGAGATCCTGTGTCTCTAATTCCCCAATCTGTCTTGGCCAGTATCTGTAACTTTTCCCCATATTCCTCAATCCAATCTGTATTCCGAGTTACTAGCATACAGACGTTGGGTTCCTGAGGGAATACGCTGCCCCCTCCTTCTTGCTGCTAGGCCTTGTCTCCATAGCAACTGGCCTGAGGCCCCAGAGCTCTCTGGCTGAGAATTCTAAAGGCCCCTCTCTAAACTACAAACCCCAGGACTCCACAGAATCTTCTCAGGCAGCCAGTCATATGAGGCTTTTGCCTCACACAGCCAATCATATGAGGTCTTCACCTGACACAGACAAACTTTGACTTTTATATATTAGATGTGCACAAAGTCGTAGATGTCTTTTCTTTTAATCCTTGTAAAGTCTGTTAGCGATGTAAAGCCTTGGTGTTTTGCCTCGTCCATCACTGCACACCAGGAGTTGGTTCAGCAATACATTATCCCTGCAACCGAAACTGGAATCCTGCTTCTTGTGGCCAAGACTAACCTCTGTTGCACAATTTGTGAATGCCTTGGAGAGGAAGAAACCACAAAACAAAATCCTTGCCATCTCCTGAATTCTGCTCTGGACAATTTTCTCTAATGATGAAGATGCAGCCTTTGATTTTTATATAGAGAAAAGGGAAGCCCTTAAAGAGATCCTTTGGATGAAAAGTTCTGCTTCAGTGGAGTGGCTGTGCTTTCATCTGAGCACATCACAGGTAGAGGGAATTGGCTGCTGCGGGTCACCCCTGGTCACACGGTGTCACAGAGAGTGCAGGGGACACTTTGGAGCAGGTCCCTTTTTCAGAAGGTAATGAGGGAACCTGAGGCTGAATGGAGCTCAGCCTTTAATGTTTCTTTGCCTTGAATCAGAAAGCGGCGCTTCAGAACAGGCGATCAATCCATTTCTGTCAAGTCTGGACGGGGACGGCTTTGTTCTTCCAGTAATGGAATAAACATTGGACTAAGCAGGAAGCTACAACATCCTGCTTGTTCTTCCAAGGAGACAAATTAACCTTCAAGCCATTTGTTACAACAAATGTAAAAAAGATTTCAGGTGGGTCTGTTTTAGTGGCTTGAGGTCCCTTTAGAATCTTGATTTATTTTTGGCTCTCTGTGAGGCTGGAAGTATTTAGTGGAAGGGGTCCTTTTCAGCCAAGTGGAGCTGCAAAGGAAACTGGGGGACAAGATCCTACGCTAGCGTTGTATAGGTTTGACCTCTGCATGGGGAATTATGCATCAATTGTGCCACATAACCCTTGCACTGAATGGCAACATCACACAACTGAACCAAATGCACACACGCATCCATGCACAATGGGCACCCATGTGTGATGGACTGACACACACAATGCTGCTTCTGCAACCTTGAACTCAATGCAGTTCCGCATCAGAGAAAATGTTCAGTCTGACCATAGTGCTTGACCATAGTGAACACATGGATGTGTAAAATAGATTCTGACCAAAGAATACGATAAAAGAAGAGTGCACATTTAAGAGTATATACGTGTGTGTGTGCGTGTTTGTCTGAGTGACAGAGAGAAAAGTAATGGAAGGGTCGTCTGTTTTTGCACCCTTGAAAATATGAGTATCCACTTGATCAACTGTGATCAGTTGCAGCAGAATGTTGTTGCTGTTGCTGTTGTGTGCCTCCAAGTTGTTTCTGACTTATGGTGACTCTAAGGTGAACCTATCGTGGGGTTTTCTTGGCCTTCCTCTGAAGTGAGAGAGTGTGACCTTTCTTATGTCCCCCAGATGGTTTCCATGGCTGAGTGGGGATCTGAACCCTGGTCTGCAAAGTCACAGTCCAGCCTCCAAACCATTATACCACACTGCCTCTAGGACTAGACACAGAACAATGGCTTCAAACTTCAGGAGAAGCAATCCCACCTAAACGTTAGGAAGAACTTCCTGAGGATAAGAGCAATTGGACATGGGAATCTGCTGCTGCCTGAGAATGTGGTGCTGGAGTTTCCTTCTTTGCAGGCTTTTAAGCAGAGGTTGGGTGGCCATCTGTCAGGAGGGTTTTGATTGTGTCTTCCTGCATAGACAATGGGGTGGGACTGGCTGGCCCTTGCGGTGTCTTCCAACTCTCGAATTCTAGAGTTTCTAGTTTCTAGATCTGTCAAAGGGAGTGCTTGGATTGTGCATTCCAGAATGGCAGAACAGGGTTGGTTGGATTCAGTGGCCCTTGGGGTCTCTTCTAACCATATGAAGTTATGATTCGATGAATAGGACATAGGCAGAAGTTACATTTGTGGAGCTCTGCTTACACAACTGTGAACTGAATATGTCTTTTGCACAGTGGCTGAAAAAGTATAACCATACATGAAAGGGAAATTTCACAGATGGAGATCACCAATGGGATCCAGCTCTTATCTTTCCACCATGCAAGGGATGTCTCTCCTAATCATACTGGGCCTTTCTTCATTTCCTGATAGTTCTTTTTTCCTAACAGATTTGTTCATGTTTGGTTTTCAAGACAAAGACGGTGAAACAACATCTGAGCAGGGAGGAATTGAAATTGGAGCAATAGCAGTTGTGAAAGAAAAAAGAAAAGGCACATCAGCAGCCCAGTGTGATTGGTCAGTTGGATGTGTGAAAACGTCAGGTTCCCCGCAACTGTCCAAAGGGTCCCCGTGGCTGCAGACACATCCTTCCTGAGGTTCCTTTGACAGAACGTGGGGCTCACACATTGCGCATATAAATATGCACCAAAGCAGGTGGCACACTCCAAACATACCACCCGCATTATCTGAGAGAGAGAGAGAGAAAGAGACACATCTTTGAGCTTTGAATCGCACTCACAAAATACTGTAGCCTGGGGCTGGCTATATTTTAAATATGAGTAATTGCTCTCGCTGGAGTTTCAAGAGGACGCCAATTCCCTCTCCCCGGGACTCTTCTCACTCTTGGTGATCGGTAATTGTTTCTGCGAGAAACAAGGAGACAGGAGGGGGACAGGGAGATGAAGAAAGCAAACAAGAAAGGAGTGGAACAAATAGTGCTGGATAATGAACCGTGCCTGAACGCTTAGTTAGCTGTTGCTCGGATCAAAGGAACAGGAGTAGCAAAAAGGAAGGTTTCTATCTCCAGGGTGTAGAAGATGCAAACTGCAGCCATGAATGCCATTCCTTGGCAAACAAACCTACTTCCTCCCCATCTGGAGGGTCCCAAAGCCAATCAAACAAGGCAGCCATTCCAGAGACATGTGCCATGGGAAGTACATGGATGGGACAACTGTACCTCTGGGAAGACCACAGCAGCGACAGGAGGAGAAGGCTCTTGTTGGTCTGTGATTTCATTGACCCAGATTTTCCCTGGCCAACCAGCAGGTAAATTTCTCCTATTGCTGCACCTGGAGTGATTCCATCTTCCACTCCTTCCCAGTCTGAAGGAGGCATGGGCCCCTCACCCTTCAGTGGCTGCTTTACAGAGCTGTGTGTGCAGTGGTGGAAGTCTCTGCAAACTCCTTAACTTCTCTCTCTTTGGGACTTCACTTTCTTCTCCCTCTCAAACTCTTCCCATCTGTCATCTTCACCTATCTCAAGTAGCCTTGGCTGATCTTCTGTTATAATCAGTTAGAGACTAGTTTTACTGATCTTCTGTACCTGGTCACCTGATAGCCAATCACATGAGACTAAAAAGTTTCATCAGGCCCCCTAACCAAATAAGAGTTCAACTGGTCTTTTTCGTCTCAGCCAATCAGGTGTGTGTTAACTGCCCAGGCATCCTTTGTTTGTCTTATACCTGCTGATCCTTGTCTTCTACCAATGAGGGACAAACTCCACTGGTTTTGCAGGACTGGATACCTGCCGTCAAGCATGACTAAGGTATCTTTCACTCATTAGGCCCACCTAATCAGCTTCCAAATTTTTTCTCTCTCAGCTAGACTCTCCGATATTTACCTTACTTCATCTTGTGTTTATATTCAGGTGGCTGAATGCCCAGCACTGGCTTCATTATCCACTTATTAATCCCACGAAGATATTGGCTACACTTATTTCCATTCTTTTCTTTCTTCCAATATATAGGCTCCAGGGCCTTAAATTTTGCAAAACATTTCCAAAATATAGTGATGAGTCCATAACAAGAAGAAGAAGATTCAGCAGCAACCGGTAATCTCATCAAAGCCTGCTTGTTACAACCCTTTGTGAGCTGCTGACCGGGGGCCATTGCTTTACCATCAGGAACCATACTGAGCAAAACAGGCTCCTGGGAAATGTGTGTAAGGCAGGCTGTGAAGGTCAAGTCAGACACAGCAAGGGAAACACAGGCTGCTTGCTTCAAGATATGGTAGGAAATTTCCCCAGAGTTGCCCAGTTTGATGTTGATGGCTTCACTTAAGATTTGAATGATAGAATATAGTCATATAAAATTTGTTTCATATCAAGTCTCATGCAAAATGGACAGAATACTGCAATTTTTCATGCACATTTACCATGTGCTAATTCATCCTGAACTTGCAGGGAAATATTGGGATACCAGTGTATGTCTCAGCATCAAGCTTGGACAAAATCAATTCTTAAATGTTCATTTTTAAGGGAAGAAAAACCTTTAGTATTTGTTTGGAAGGATCCTGAAGATGGATCATATCCAAAACCTTACCACAGTCTTTCCTTTGTCTTGGTCCTGTTAGGTAGCCCACCGGGTTGGGGATGTGATCAAGCCTGTGGATCATGGCACAGTTAGCAGACAGGGAAGAAGGGTGGGAAGCAGACTGCGTGTGTGCAAGGTGGGCCAAGGGCAAGAATGACAAAGCTAGTCTTTGATTTCCATGCACATATGTTTGACAGGCAAAGGCCATTTCTGCACTAGTCTGTTATAGCGCTATTATTACACTTGCAACATCCTATGGAATCCTGGTATTTGTAGTTTCGGGAGGGGCTGACTGGTCCCTCCCGAAACTGCAAACCCCAGGATTCCATAGGATGTTGCAAGTGGAATAATAGCGCTATAACAGACTAGCGTGGAAATGGCCAAAGGCTAGCATCCTGTTAGTGACTTACCCACATGTAAGTTTTCTCAAAGAAATGACTGGACATTCCTGTTTAATGTGGAAGTTTCTAAATAGCTGAGGTCATCAGAAAGAAAGACAAGTGAACATGTGGTGCTGTTCCATGTGGCACCTTTGATTACTGCACATACAGATGTATATTGTGTGCAGCCATTGTGTATTTCACATTTCTTGAAGCTTTCATTTCTTCAGTGCTACAATCCACTAATGCACAATCATTGTGTAACTTTGTGGGTGCAATGCCTCCATGCTTCTGTCTCCTTGATGTGGAATTCCAGCCATTGCCACAGCATGAAGGCAGGAGGAAGCAGGCTCGCTGTGAGGAAGAAGTAATTACCTTTTCAATCCCCACCCTTTCCTTCTCTCTCTGTATCCTAATTCTCTCATAGGCTGGCAGCCATTTTCATGAGACTGATCTAAGGCAGGGCTGGGAATCCTCCAGATCTTCTTGGCTGAGAACTCCTATCAGGTCTAGCCAGCATTGCCATGGGAGAGCGATTATGGGAGATGCAGTCCAGAAACCTCTGGAGGGCCACAGTTGCCCACCCCTGTGCTGGAGCAACTTATGGCCTCCCACCCTACCTGGTTCTACTTAAAGCATTAACAAGTGATCAGCATGCCTTGAATCCCAGAGCGGCTGCAGGGGAAAATGGATGTAAACAGTCCTGGGGTCCTAGTGAGGGTGGGATAGGGTTTCGTTTGTTTTCACACTGTGGGCATATGTGTGGGCTTTCTGTTTCGGGGTAAAATTAAACCAAAATCACTCTTTAAAAGAAATGGGGAAGGTGGGATGTGTGTGTTGGACTAGTGGGGTCACAAAAGTGGGGTCCAGGGGCCACATGGGGCCACAATTGGCCCACCCCTGGTGTACAGCTTGGAAAAATTACCTTTGAAGACTATAGCTTCCAGAATCCAGAAGAAATGCTGGATAGGGGATTGTGGGAACTGCAGTCCCAAAAAAGTAATTTTTCCAAGCTCTTTGGTTTGACCCAGCATGACTCTTCAGTGCCCATACATTCTTCTTTCTTGCAACAAGACCATCTTTTCTTTCATTTCCCCTTTTCCGCAGGGAAGAGCCTGGCTTGACCGTCCCCTCAGCACAACGAGAGCTGACCCGAGAGTTTGGTCTGTGTGCCGGAGCATCATACATGGGCCAACCTGGAAATGTTGGCCTACTTTGGACGCCCCAGCACCATCTGCCCTCTAACCCATGCCCACCTGGTTGCCCCACCAGGAGAGTGAGAAGAGGCTGCTGGGAATCCAGGCCAGGAGTTTCCCTCAACCGTTTATTTTTCTTATCAGCAAACCATCCAATAAATCACCAGAGCCTCTGGAGAACCTGAAAGGCTGTTCTTTGGTGGGGAGGGGGGGAAGCGTGCTCTGCACATCCATTTGTTATGAGGGAGCTTTGAGGATTATGTTTTGCTGTCGTGAGGTGGAACTTGCTTCAAAGGGAAGGCATGGAAATGCAATCCTCCCCACGGCACCAGGGGCAGAAGAACAGCAACCGTTGTTTAATTTGTTTGCTTTTCAAAGGTCACATTCGCAGACCCTGCCGGCCTGATTCATGCATTTCATTTGAGTCTGAATCAAAATCCAAGTTTTACCCCTAAACTCTTCCATCCATGATTTAAAACAGGGGAAAAATTACACTGTGAGGTTTAGGGGGATGCAACTACAGCTGTGCCATCCCCCTCGCTCCCCACCTCTGCTCCTTCTGGGACAAACAGAGACAACAGAATCCATAACACTCTCATAAGCTAAGCTTCAGGACCTTTCCACACCCTACCTTGTCCTGTCATGCTCTGGTGGTGGTCCCAGCAGCAGCTTTGCTCCCCTCTGCACCAGACTGGCTTCCTGCTGAAGAAAGCGCGATGGACATGCAGAAGCATCACTACAGTCCTGCTCTTCTCCCACCCCCATGCTGGGAAAACAGCATCCTGTGATAAGGGCCTCAGAGAGCCTCCAACCCTGATCTCCTGACAGGCTGAAGGGCAAATGGAGCTGGCTGTGGACTCTGAAGGGAGAGGACAATTTGTACCTGATCAGGGTATGATCTCCAAACCCCCCCCCAAAAAAAGATTACCTGTAAGGATGGATGGCCCCACACAGTGGCCCAACCTGCTCTAGGTGGACTCTGCTTGAAGAACCTATTTGTGTTTTGAGAACTTTTGAGGAGACCCTTTCTTCTGTCCCACCACCACCCTCACAGCTACACCTGGTGGGAACATGGGAGAGACAGGGCCTTCCCAACAGCTGCCCCAAGCTCTGGAACTCCCTTCTCAGGGAGGTTAGATGCAGACACCCCTGACTATTTTGCTGTAAACAGATGAAGACTTTTCTGTTCCAACAGGACCTTGAAAATAATTATTTTAGAGGAAACAGGCCTTGCATAATAATAATGTCATTGCTGTGTGTCTTCAAATAATTTCTGATTTATGGTAACTCTAAAGCAAACCTATCATGGTTTTTTTTTTTTTTGGAAAGCTTTTATCAGAGGGAGAGTTCTCACCATTGTCTTCCTCTGAGGCTGAGAGAGTGGCCAAGTAGGATTCTAATCCTGGCCACCTAGTGCCCTGGTTAACACTCCAACCACTACACCACACTGGTTTTTTTGTGTAATATGCAAGATTTTCATTTGTCTGTTTTTATAATATGTGAGATTTTCATTTGTTGTAGTTCCTTTAACAAATTGCTTATGTTTTCACTTGTTTCAAAATTTTATGATGCTTTGCTTTTTATTTTTTTTAAAAAAATTTTGTATGTTGTGAATGTTTAACAATATCTGTTGTAAGTCTTAAAAGCCATCTTCAGTCCCAAACTGGGAAAAGGGTGGGATGGTGGTGGTGGTGGTGGTGATAACAATGATGGAGGACAGAATCCTCCATCATAATCGACCTGATGTAACTTTACATATACTTTGCTGCGTAGCAAAGGCACCAAGAAACTCTGTTAGTGAATTGAGAAAAATGCATAACAGGGAACCAACAAGAATGCCCCAATGTGCGCTGGGCTCTGCCAATGCGCATTGGTACTCCCTAGCTCACTTCCTGATGCCCTGTGGGACTGACGCATGTGGGTCCCTTTGCGCATCGGTCACTTTGCTGTCTCCCCCTGTGTAGTAAATGCAACAGCAGCCCCTTGCTGAATATGGATGTTATAGAACCGCCCAGTTCTGATTCTCACAGACATAAGTCCACTTGCAAAGATGTTAAATCCCCAAAAGGATTGTGGCAGGGGCGTCTAATCCAGTTCACACAGGGGGACATTGTTCCTGGGAGACAGGGCACGGAAGTCAGAGATGACTGCAGAATGTTCCCCAGCAATAGCACAGGTTTCGAGCTACAGGTACCATGAGGTTAAATGCTTCTGGTACCAAAGGTGATACGTAGCAATCTTGACCACAAATGCACAACAATATCCTATGAAACTGAAATTACTCAACTGTAAGGGAGTGGTATCTAGACCAAATCCTGGCCTCAAAAGCAAGGCTCCCATGCCATAAAGAACTGAACTTCTTGCAAAAAGAGGTCAATGAAGCTGTGACTACAGACAGTCAGATTTTGATCTTTATCCATCTGAAAAGACATTTGGAAGAGAATGCTGCACAATGCCTTGGTGTCCACCAAGGATCTGGGGCATGGCGAGGGGTCCAAGTGTCTCTTTCCTCCTTGTAGATCTTGGCTGAGATGCTACACTGCAATCTTGTTTTCCTATTTATTTCTTTAATTTATATCCCACCTTTGTCCCAAAATGGCTTACAATGCAAGTTAAAAAATTAGCTAAAACAATATCTGGTACACAAACTTTTAGTTTTCATTTTAAATTAAACAACCAATCCAATTAAAACGTTAATTTAAAACAACTAAAATACATTCAACACATAGTATGAGATACGGCACACCCTGTTAAAAGATTCTTTTGTCACAAGCAGTTAAAGCCAAAGTTCTGTCCAAATAAAAAGGTCTTTGCCTGCCAACAGAAAGAGACCAAGGAGGGGGCCACCCAAACCTCTTGTGGGGGGTAATTCTGAGTGTGGGAGCAGCCACAGAGAAGGCCCTGTCTCTTGTCTACTAACGAAACACGTCTGGGAGGTGGCAAGACTGAAAGGAAGCTCCGCTACAAAGACTGTAAGACTTGGGCTCTTTCTGCACCTTACTTGGTCCCGATGTGGGCGCACGGGGATCACGCAAGCAGCCTCTTGGGAGAGGCACTCGCATCCCCTCTGCTTCTCCTAAGCACCAGCTCCCTGCTGGCCAGAAGGAAGCGTGAGGGCTCCGCCTTTTCCTTCCGCAGCACAGCCAGGTACTTTCTCAGGCTGCGCTGGGGGAGGAAGTGTGAGGGCGACACCTTCGGAGGCTCTGCACACAAGGTAAGTGCATGTGGGGCCCGGGAACGATGCACGATCATGCATCATTTTCAGCAAGGAGACAAAAATGATATATTTCATGATCGCCGCTTACTGGCCCCGGCAGCGTCGCGTGATTCTGAAACGGTCCTCGCAGTCACGCGATGCTCCGGAGGCCCTTTTGCATGTGAAATGGTGTGCAAAAAGGGCCTTGGGCAGAGTCATAGAGTGTGGAACTCTCCACAGCTGACCTCTATGCTTTCAGACTTTTGCACTGATTGTGCTGTGTGAGCCTTGTGTAGAGTGACAACACTGCCCAATGTGTTACCACACCTTAGACCCCCACTTATGGAATAGCGAAATTGGCATGAAATGTCATTTTCATATTAAAAATTGGACACTTATGGCTGGGAAATATGTGGTAAGCAGGACACTGGCTGTAAGCATGAGCTAGGTCAGGATGGCCCCAAAATGGCCAGGTCATAAGGTCAAGGAGAGTTAGGTGGGAAAGCCTGGCACTAATGGGCTTCCAATAATCCCTTCAATAGCCCCAGCAACTAAGTCAATAGTCAATGAAACTGCCCAGGTACAGTAGGCAAGCACCCCCACTGTGCGCATTTCCTACTGAGACCTTTCTCATTCACATAACCCAACCAAGACATTAAGAGGCTGTCAGGACCCCCATCAATGTTTTGTTACCCAAAGTAAGGCAATCAGTCCATTTCAGACCCCTTTTGTTTACTCTCCCAGGGAGCCATTAACACTCGCTCCTTCAGGGTGGGAAATAGAGTCTAAAAACTCTAGCCCAAGTGATTTGCTAGCATCTTGGGTGTCACTCTGTAACCCAGACTCTTGTTCCTCTGTGATGCCCTTAAACTTCTATTTAAGTCACTCCTCTTCAATCCTCTGCTCCAGGACCAGTAAATATCACCCTCTGCACCAGAAATCTCTCTCTGCCCAACCTTTCTCACTTCTCCTTTCACTAGCCTTGTATGGTTTGTAAGACTGCTTGATTTCTTGTGTGTGTGTGTGTCTGCCACTTTCCAATAAAATACCAATTTTTAACCTTTAACCGGACTCCTACAGTTTGTACTGGTATACACAAGTGAAAGGATCCTGCAGTTACCCTCCTCTTGCAGGCATCCTTTGAGCTACAATTTCCCCAGTTTCTAAGGAGATGGTGGCACTGTTGGTGGATTCCCCCACCTTTAGGGGTAACAAATAGTATATGCAATCCAATACCCAGTCCTATGTGCAACCAATACAAAAAGGCACACCCAAGTGTACACCGGAAAGCACAACCGAAAGTGCTCGGGCACGCGTAATGACACCATGTTTCCAAATTACAGGATCATAGAATAGTATAAGAGTTGGAAGGGGCTCTGTGGAGCGTCAGGTCCAACCCCCTGCTCAGTGATGGATAAATCCTCTTCTGAAACCTTGAAGGCAGACATTCTGCATCAAACAAAAATGCCCAGCCCCTTCTATGGAGGACTTAACTCAAGCACAGGAAACCAACAGGATTCCAGCCATAAGGTGTGCCTTGCTGTACACGTGGTAGATGTGGCAGCTAAGGAACCTGGAGAAAAGGAGGGATGGTGGGGGTCTGGTGGTGGCACAAGAACAATCTATCCACACTAGTAAGAGCAAAAGTAATGGAGGAAGGATGAAGCAGACAGCCTCTTTCCAAGGCCAGGAAGATGGAAAATTTTCCAACTCACCTCTGGGTTTCTTTTTGGACATTTCTTGCAACACAAACATCCTGTATCCCTGAGCTGTGCATATTTACAAAACTGATACCTAAACAAAGGAATATATGAAACAACAGTTGTGCATTGATTTCAGTGCAATTAAAAGCCAGGGGCCAAAATCAATGGGTTGTCAGTGTGGAATGAGACAGAAATATCTGTGTTGTCTCTGTGTGTTGTATTTTGCAGACAAGAGAGAATCAAAAGTAAATTGGATTTTTTTTAAAAAAAGGAGAGAGAAAAGGGAGTTGATTCCTTTAAGAAGGGAGGGAGGAGAAGGAGAGAAGACAGAGAAAGAACTGAAGATGATGTCCTAATGAAAGAAATTTCAGCCACACCATAGTTCATTTGCTTCCCCAAACAAGACGTTCATGAAAACATGTTTGGAATTAATTGGTCCAGATCTTAATAGAGTAAATCGAAAAGGACAGACTTAATAGGTCAAGCTGTCAGTTATATTAGTTCAGAATCCAGTGAGATGAGGATACATTTGTTGTCCTATGGTCTCTTGGTGGAAAAAGACAAACTGACAGAAGAGTTACAGAAAGCGTCCATCTGGAAGGCCAGATGTAAGGGGTGGTGGCCCCCTAGGGTCTGGAAGCACGTGCCTGCTGCTGAGCCTGAAATGAAGTGGCTTGAAATCCCATTAAAATTAGCCAGTGACATGTTTGCCCTCCAGTTACTGGGTCTCCAGTTCTCTACCTTGAAAAGAGGTGTCTGAGAGGGGGATGGGGCCCCCTTTTTAGGCATGCTGAAGGAGAAAAGGAGGTCTCCTTCTCCAGTGTGCAGGAGAGGCAGAGCTTTCCTCAAAAGCACCAGCAGCAGCAGGGACGGTCAAGTTGCATCCATAGACCCGGATCAGGCCACAATTACGTGTCAAAAACTGAGGCCATTTCTGCACTAGCCTATTATAGTGCTATTATTCCACTTTCAACATCCTATGGAATCCTGGGGTTTGCAGTTTAGGGAGGGGTCTCTGAGGCTGTAGGATGTTGAAAGTGGAATAATAGCACTAATACAGGCTAGTGTGGAAATGGCTGAGATACAAACCTTCACCTCCTTTGCTCTCCCATGTGACAATTAAAAAAAACAAAAGTTTTCTCTCTGCTGGATGCAACTATGGGATGGGTGGTGTGGGTTTTAATTTTTAATTTTTTAATTTTTTGCTTTTTGGGGAGTTTTTGGAAACATTTCACTTGTGCAGAAAACTGTGGCTGGTACCCTGTGAAGGGACTTATGCACTCATATAAAGGAGAAGCTGAATGTTTTTGTCCAGTGCAGAATGCTTGTTTTGAGTTTAAGGTTATGGAAGCAAAGCTCTGCATGTCATGTCATTGTGCATTTCATTGTGCATTTCATTGCACAGATGTGTCTTGTACACTGCATTTATGATTTTCACATTTGTCTGCAGATTCAGTTGCACCATGTTGCAGTTCCTTAAGGTACAATCTTATCTCTCTGAAACTGTGAAGTAACACTCATCCCTTTGAGATAGGTTCTTGATCATAACTTTTTGCCCTAATGCAACATACTGTATTTTCATGCAAAACATGGCATTTTTCAAATTGCTTTTCTGGATCAGACAGGTGAATGTGTGTGGGAGTGGTTGTGTGGAGTGTCTAAATGGATATTAATTCCAGCCATGTCCTTCCTAAAAGACTCCTCCATTCAGGATGACTGTAGAACTTAGAATCATAGAATCATAGAGTTGGAAGAGACCCCAGGGGCCATCAAGTCCAACCCCCTGCTAGGCAGGAACACCCATCAAAGCATCCCTAACAGATGGCCATCCAGCCTCTGCTTAAAAACCTCCAAAGAAGGAGACTCCACCACACTCCGAGGCAGCCGATTCCACTGCCGGACAACTCTGACTGTCAGGAAGTTCTTCCTGAGGTTCAGGTGGAATCTCCTTTCCTGCAGCTTGAATCCATTGCTCCTTGTCCTAGTCTCTGGAGTGGTAGAGAACAAGCCTGCTCCCTCCTCAATATGACATCCCTTCAAATATTTAAACATGGCTATCATGTCCTCTCTTAACCTTCTCTTCTGCAGACTAAACATACCCCGCTCCCTAAGCCATTCCTCATAGGGCTTTGTGACTTCCAGACCCTTCACCATTTTGGTCGCCCTCCTCTGGACACGTTCCAGCTTGTCAACATCCTTCTTGAATTGAAGTGCCCAGAACTGGACACAGTATTTCAAATGATGCCTAACCAATGGGGAATACAGTGGTACCAGTACCTCCCTCGATCTAGACACCATACTCCTATTGATGCAACCAAGAATCATGTTGGCTTTCTTGGCTGCCATGTCACACTGCTGACTCATGTTCAGCCTGTGATCTACCAAGACTCCTAGATCCTTTTCAGAGGTACTGCTATCCAGCCACACGTCCCCCATCCTATATTTATGACTTCCATTTTTTCTGCCCAAGTGCAGGATCCTACATTTCTCTCTGTTGAAATTCATTTTGTTAGCTTTGGCCCAGCTCTCCAATTTGTCAAGGTCGTATTGAAATTTGATCCTATCCTCTGGTGTGTTAGCAACCCCTCCCAGTTTGGTATCATTTGCAAATCTGATCAGCACTCCCTCCACTCCTTCATCCAAGTCATTGATGATGATGTTGAATAGAACCGGGCCCAGGACAGAACCCTGAGGCACCCCACTAGTCACTTCTCTCCAGGATGAAAAGCAGCCATTGGTGATGATCCTTCGGGTGTGGTCGGTCAACCAGTTACAGATCCACCTAACAGTAGCCCTGTCAAGCCCGCATTTTACTAGCTTCTTTGCAAGAAACTTTCTGAATCTGAGGATGCTGGGGGTCTGGCTGCTCCTGGAGACTTAGAATCTTCCCGGGTATAGAGGCTGGGACAGAGGTAGCATTGTTGGGGATGATAGGAGTTTCAGCCCCACAGAAACCCAGCGGAAAAACCAGAGTTCAGCGAGCCAAGAGCCTTGTTCCCCAGTAAGGATACTCACACACAGAGGAGTTTCTTCCAAAACAGGAGGCACTTTATCTTGCAGCAAAGTTCGGTTATATACAAAACATAGGACAGACAGACAAAGGCTTGCGCCAGACACCGGTTTTAGTCAACAGACGAATACATACTGGCGTTACTTTGTTATATACATATCTACAACCAATCAGGTAGAGGTTTGCACACCTCCCTCTACCATCTGCACACGACCCCAGTTTCTTATGCAACCTTGCAATTACCCACAGCTGGGGCATGATGCAACATCTTTGCAGTGGGCTGATAATTTTCCCAGGGTTCCCTGCCTGGAATCCCTGACAAGCATGGCCCCTGAGTTGAGCAAGGAGGATAGATACTCTTCCGGTCCTTAGGGGCAACATCAAAGGACAACCTGGGTTCAGACTGAGGAGCTCAGAAGAACCATTGGCTACATAGGTCTCTTTCAAGAACAAGGGTCACCTAAGGAATAAAAGGTCTTCTCAGGCGTAGAGTCCTCCTCCTGATAGAGGAGCCTGGAAACCTGAGAATGATGGGACTTAGAGTAGCATAAGATAGTATAAAAGAATGTGTTGTACTCCAGGGAAATCTGCCCATTGTTGCTAACACTCCCAAGAGCGTCTCCAACTGAGCTGGGGCCTTTATGGCTGGGTTTATGAGAGGATTGACTGAACAGGGCTATAAACCCAATCATAAAATCCTCAGAGTTGACAGTTCTGAGCATCAGATGCTGTTTAAATTGCATCCTGTGCTCCTTGTTGTGAATGGTCTTCCAGCATCTGAGCACCCCAAGGTCTTCTGGAAGATTTTTCTGCTCAGAAAACATGTCTTTATGTATGTGTGTGTGTGTGTCTCCTCTGAAACACTTCAGCAAGTCAAACACAGGGAGAATAGGGATATTTATTTTCTCTAAACTACACTTTTAAAAAAAACTGCAGTAATTGCTCATCCTTGCATGGGAGGAAGGAAATTTCCCTCCTTATTCCCTGCTCCCTGTACCCACCTGGCCATACAGAAGGTGCCTCTCATCTCTCCAAGGATGCTGTTGCATCCTCAGACTATACAAATTGGGGAGAAAAACCCATTATCACTACACCAGCCGGGGCCAAAGTTCTGGAACTGTATCAACAGTGCTGTTCAATTCAAAATGCATGAGAATGATTTCACCTACCAAGTGTCATGCAGATTGCTCACCACAGGGAAGAAATGGAGACATACAAAAACAGAGGGGAAAATCCAAATAGAAAAATTTCAGAAGAACCCCGCCTTTCTCTTTGGATTCACCCTCAGGGCATCTGCTCCCCTTTTCCTGCCTTCATAGTCCCTGATGGATAACTTGGGAGAACTGCTGTTCTGGTGGGTAGTCTGTCACAGCAAGAAGGGTCCTTGTGTTGGGCAGAGCAACACTCTGTCACTCTCTTTTGGTCGGTGGAGAAAAGGTCAGGAAAACCTTCCAGCTGCAAGTCACCCCAGGCAAAAGCAGGATTGGTGGGGACAAATGGGTACATTCCAGTAGCTGCTCAGTGGAAAGAAAGAATGGGCAGGATAGCTTCCTGTTCCCCAATTATGCCATGGGTAGAGTTGCCAGCAGGAAAACTGGAGAGGGCCCCTGTCCCTTTCATGATTGCACAGAAAAAGGACTTTCAGCAGGTGTTGCTTTTACCTAATTGCACACCAAGCAACACCTTCTGAAATCCCCTCTTCTTTGCATTGCAGGGGGTTGAACTTGATGGCCCCTGGGGTGTCCTCCAACTCTATGATTCTATGATTCTATGCAACCTTTGGAAGGACAGGAGACCTCTCCAGTTTTCAGGATGGCAGATCTACCCATGGGAGACCTTCTGTGGCCTGCTTCCCTGGCTTCTGGAAGGAGCAATGTCCTGAATGATGGAAGGACAGCAGGAGGCTCTCTGGATCAGCCCTGCTTCCCTTTCATGCCTCTGTTTTCTCGAGCTCTGAGACATTCATGGCAGTGTCACCTTCTACGCCCTTAAGAAGGACAGCTTCTTCTGAGAAACAGGCAAATGACCAGACATTTCTTGGTTCAAAGGCTAGAGGCCAGATTTATTGAGTACAAAAGTATAAAAGTATAAAAATATATAAATCTGCTGCAGCAGGGTGCCGGAGGTTCGGGACAAAGGCCAGAGGCGGGGTAAGGCCTTTTTACCCAGGTAAACAGCATACACACCCACTGCGGCATGTTTCCACCAACCACAGACCACCCGCCTCATATTAGGTAATGTCCAGAAACTTCCATCCATATAAGGAAATGTCCAGAGGGAGGCGCTTCAGGTGAGGTAGGGTCATGAGTCAGCAGACGGGAGGGGCTAGGACTCCTGTGTACATGACTACCTCCTGGCTTGTAATGGAGATTGTCTTCCTTCACTCACAGCAGCATGAGCCTGGGCCTAAACCTTTCTCAGAAAGGAGGAGGAAATACTGGTTTCTGAGACTGCTGAACATGATGCACTGGTCTCCACCTTTTTTTCCTTTTTTTTTTGTGCAAGATTGCTGTGTTTTGTATTGAAAACTAGTCTTGCACAAAAAACCACCACGTGTGGGTTTGTTTGTTTGCTTGGCAAAATTGCTAATTTTGGTGAAATGTATATTTGAATCAAGGTTGCAGTTATTTTCGTGCAGCAATCTTGCACACCAAAAAGTATGGCTGTCTGGAAACTGTGTGGCCTTTTTGTGCAAAAACTATAGTTGTCACACACACATACACACACACACACGTAGCATCTGAACCTGAGGAGATCTTCTGGTTTCTGCCAGGGAACAAAAAAAAGATACTCCTTTTTGCCCTGAATTGCCTTCTGGGGAGTGTGTGGGGCATTTCCGCCACATTTTGGGACTCTTGAGATCAGTTTAGGCCCAAGGGAGGACTTCTTGAAAAGGAAGTGAACAGGAATGACTTCTATTCACTTCCTATTGTTTAAAAAATAATGGTTTGCATTTTTTTACCTTACTGAGGTGTAACTGTTTTATTACTGTAAATAGTTTAATTCTATTTTAATATTCACTTTTTGTACACTTTTGATTATATCGCTTTTTAAATTGTGAGCAACTTTGAGTTCCAGTTTTGGGAAAAAAAGTGGGATGGTGATGATGATGGTGATGACAACAATGATTCTCTGTGTCTTAAACATCCCAGGAATGTCCCAAAACACACTGACAATTCACTGTTTTTTCCAGGTGCATATGGAATGGGGGTTTGCAAGGAAGCAATGCAAATGTTTGGCAAAAGCATGCTCTCTGCCCCCACTCCTTGCTTTAATTTTTCTTGGATGAATTTTAAAAAAGGTTCTCCTTTTGAAGTAATTCCAGGCATGCAAGAACACAGCCCACCATCTATGCTGCACTAAGTTCCTGTTGTTGTTCCAAGAACTTCACACACAGTCAAGAAACGAGGAGCCTTTAATCAAACCTGTACATCTTGGGACCTGCTGAGCGGAACGCAGCCCAGAAGCCTGACGGCTGCTCGACAGACAGCCCAAGCGGGAGGTTTTCTGCTTCTTCGGCCCCCCATGGCTCCGACTGGGAGCTGAAATGGGTCTCATGTTGGGTGGGTCACCTGTAAGGTAGACCTGCCTAAAATGAACTTACTTGAGGTGATCAGGATGCTACTGTATGAATATGACCTATAATGAATGGGGAGGCACAGGGAGGAGGGAGAGGGGAAAACAATAAAAAAACCCCTCACAGTGAATTCCTAGAATCATAGAATCCTAGAGCTGGAAGAGACCCCAAAGACCTTCCTGTCCAACCCCCTTCTGCCATGCAGAAAGACACCTACAAAACACTCCAGAGGGCCATCCAGCTTCTGCTTAAAAGCCTCCAAAGAAGGAAGAGACTCCACCACACTTCATTCAGGCAGCAGTATATTCCACTGTTGAACTTCTCTTACCCTGAGAGCCTCGTCCTTGCCTCTGTTGTGCCGTGTGATTCACTGGGGTTGCAAAAACAGTCCCTGGGCCTGGATTCCAGGCGCTGGTGAAAGCCTCTCTCCATTTCAGCTGCCATTGCTGTGATCTCCAAGAGAAAAGGAGAACAGACAGGCACACCTCCATCATGGCCTTGGGCTTCTGTACTTCACTAACAGGATGCTGACTTTGGTGTTTCACTTGGGCCATTTCCTCAGAGGCCCCTCCCGAAACTGCAGACCCTGGGATTCCATAGGATGTTGCAAGTGGAATAATGGCACTATAACAGTCTAGTGCGGAAATGGCCTTGGTGCCATCACCTTCCATGTGCCTCAAAGTTTAGTGAAACTGAAGAAGCAGCCATTGTCCCTTCTCTGTTGCACCATGGGAGAAGAAGGATGCACTTTGGCAAATACACCATTGGTTGGACATCATCTGTATTCAGTGCAAACTTAGGGCATCACGACCACTAGGTAACTCTGACTGTCAGTGTACACTGTGCAGACATGATGTAGTGTATCACCCACAGTGCTTTAGAGATGATTGAACTCCATTACAGTGGACTGAAGGGCACTGTACCCCCTTTATTCTGTCTAAATGCCAATGGCTGCCACTGTTGTCTGTAATGAATGATTCTATTAATGCAGGTCTGTTAATGCACTCCTGTTAATGTAGGTGTGAAGTTTTCCCTCCCCATGGCTTTTCTCTCAGCCTCGCAGCCCCAGCTAAAATCCTACTTTGCATTTGTTTAGAGTCTATATGTCATGCACAACACCAGTGTGGAACCCCATCCAAAGTTGGACAAATCTAGAGGCTTGCTTGGGAGTCTCCTGGGGAATGACAACCACAAGGAGTGGCTGCTGTTTGTCTTCGTACTGGAGACATTTGAATTTGCAGGCCCACTAAAAGTTCTCCTAGTGGTGTGGGTCCTCCCTTCTCTCCCAGGACTCCTCTCAGCTCCCTCTGGCCTTCTATCACAGCCACTTATGCACCAGTTCCTCTGCGTACATTTATTTATTCTGCAGAGAAGCGCAGCGCCTCCGCTTAGGGCTTTCAGGGGACAATTTATGTATCTTGGCTTCTCTTCGGCCAGCTGAGCAGCCGACCGTGAATTACACGAGGACAAGAGGCGAAGGACAAGAATTTGCTCGGTAAATTACTTGCGGTCGGTTCTGCATCCCACAAGGGAGCCGTTGCTGCAGAAATGGACAACGTTTTTCCTGTCCCTGTTCGGTCCCTGCTGGCTCGGCCCTGAGTTAAGAAGGGAAGAGATCCCGGCCTTTTCAAATGAGCTACTTGTCACAAGCAGCTGTCAAGGACTGAGGAGCCTTGTTCTCTGTGTGGAGAGCCCTTAGCTTCGCGCCATAAATCCAGGTAGCCAAGGCACTGGGAGACTGTAAAGCTACTGGCGGACAGACGGGTCGCGTTTGCTAGCCGGAAAATGAAGGTAACTAATGTCAAAAACAGCAGCAGCAGCAGCAACAGTAGGGCTTTCTTACCGGTGAAACCAAGCCCTGTGGGTTAGAACCAGTGTGGTGTAGTGATTTCAGCACTGGACTACGGACCCTGGCGGCCATGGATGGGTTTCCCACTCAACCACGTGGACTCACTGGGTGGCCTTGGGCAGGTCACACACTGTCGGCCCCCAGAAGACCCCTTGATGGTTTTACCTTGGGTGTCATCATGACTCAGAAACGACTTGAAGGCCCACAACAAACAACAAGCCAAATCCTGGCTACCAAGATCCGGGCATTCAAAGGGAGGAGCAAATACAGTGGGAAAAAATTATGTGGGAACTGGGGATCTCTCCTCTTTTAGCACTTAGGGATTTGGCTGGCCAAAATGAAGCCTATGGACCACGTATGGCCCCCAGACCCCAATTTTGTGGCCCCGAAACATCCCCCACCAATGACCCCAATTTTAAAAAAAGCATGGTTTTCAGACAAATTTTGCCTCCAACCCACACAGAAATGCTGCAAGTGCATGAAAACATGCAAAAGCAGCCCACCCCACAACCCACAAGCACCCCAAAAACCTATACCACTCCATTGCCTCTGATGTCACTTTCTGTTGCCGTTTGGAAAACCAAATGGCTGGAGAGGAAAAGCAAGGTCTGTGATCTCGCTGGGGGTTGCTGGCCATGGGGGAGGGAATCTGGGATTAAAAGGGGCCCCAGCCCGCACCCAGTTGCCCATCAACGCTTTAAGGGGGAGGTGGGCACGATGCTGACGTGGCCTCTGGTCACTTCCTGGTCGAGAAAGAAAGGCCTCTCCTAGGCTTAAGACAACTCAGAGTACAGTAAAACTCCCTCTGCTTGTTCTTTTCTCACACCTCTCATTGTCTTTCTATTATTTCCCTGCTCCCATGCTGCAATTACTTTGCTGCACATGAACACCAGAAGACAACAGTCCATGGACTTCCTCTTCTTGCTCCTCCCTCCTTCCTTCCTGTTCTTGGTTGCCTTGCAAGCCTCTTGGTGCCACTGATGCTTCTGGTGAGAACAGCAAGGGGACGGGGAATCAGTGATGCTACACATATTGTTCCTGGGAACATGCCCTCAAATTTCACTAACTCCATTTGAGGGGGTGAATACCTCGGCCTAGGTGTTATAAAATGTTATTTTATACTACCGCAGTTATCTGATGATAACACCACCTCGTAAGTGAATTACAACATTGTGCAACTGAATGAAACCCATTGCGCAGACTGCATGCGCTTCTGCATTCGTAGTGTGCAATGCACACCACATGTTTGATGCACAATGTTCAGTGTCAATGCATGAGCAATTCCAGTAGTTTGAGCATTGGATTATGGCTCTGGAGACCAGGGTTTGACTCCCCACTTGGCCATGGAAACCTGTTGGGTGACCTTTGGTGTGTCACACACTCTCAGCCCAGAAAACTCTATGATAGGTTCACCTTTGGGTTGCCATAAGTTGGAAGCAACTTGAAGGCACACAGTAACAACAACAACAACAACCTAGAATGTCAGTGTATATTGATGTCCCACAGTGGACAAAAATGGCCAGTCATTTCGGTAGAGGAACTTATGTGTATATAAGTTATGATGAGGATTCAGGTCTTCATGCTCTGGCATCAGTTCTTTTAAATGTAATTAACATAATTAATATCATGCTGCAATACCTGGATAGGTTTAAAGAACCATGTGTCTGGACAAGACTCAGGCCATTTCCGCACTAGACTGTTATAGTGCTATTATTCCACTTTCAACATCCTCTGCAATCCTGGGGTTTGCAGTTTAGGGAGGGGCCTCAAAGGCCATCCTCAAAGGCCATCCTCAAAGGCCCCTCCCTAAACTGCAAACTCCAGGATTTCAGAGGATATTGAAAGCGGAATAATAGCAGTATAACAGCCGAGTGTGGAAATGGCCTAAGACTTAGGAGGACGAGAACTACACAAGAAGAACTGAGGAGGGCTGCAAAGAAAGGGCACAAGCGTGTCACAAGAACTGCAGGCGATGGCTGCAGATGTGAGCTGCTTTTCAACGTCCCCCAAACGGAGCACAAAATGAGGCTGTTTTGACACCATGGCATTTTGAGGCAGGGCTGGAAGTAAACTAGGAGTACGATAAGTTATCCCCTGTGGATGCCGATCCCAAACACCAGTTTGCTGGTAATGGTCAATAATATTGATGTGACTTTGTTGTTATTTTAAACTATACTGTGAAGGTTTTCATGGAGATGGATAACGTTCCTATAACTAGCACCAATGGCTTTGTCTCCATAGGCGACAGTCTGAGCTGCTCAGCACCAGCGGTTCCCCTTAAAGTTTCACGGTGGATGGATTTTCCCCCTTTCTTTCAAAGTTTCCTTGGCACTCCTTTTTAATTTCAGCTAGAATGTCAGTCTCACGCTGATCCCTTAGATGGAAGGTAACATTTCAAAGCTAAAATGAATGACTTCAGATGCAAATTACTAGGGCAGGAATTCATTTTCTTAAATCAAATTATGTGGGCAGTCAAAGCCTGCAAAGTAATTCCCCTGAAATTTAGAAATTAAGATTAAAAAACACACAAAAAACCCTTCCAAGAACATTTTGCTCTATTGGAGAAACAGAACAGAGAATGGAACGCCTCCACAAAAGCTAATATAACCATAAGCGTGTGGTATTAAAACAAAATTCTGTGATTATGGTGAGTTACAGTGCCATTATTTGTACTTGGACTCCATTAGGAAGATTTCTAAGGAGATTAAAGGGAAAAGAAAAGATCTTGGATGCTATAAATTTCTATAACACTTTCAAGCATTACCGCATTAAGAGCACTGTTGGATTAAACTGGGCTGACTCATAATACTTAGGAAACGTAGAGAATGCGCCAAGGACTGGTTTAGTTTTCACTGAGCAGGAATGATCGGATTCCTCAAACATCCCTAAAAGTGTTGTTGAAAGCTGAATTCCTGCCTCCCTCTAAATTAGGAGGAGGTGAGACTCTGGCAGGCCTGGGAGCCAATTTTTTGTACCATGTCATTCTCCAGGGTCCACGTGTACTGCCAGCGTTGCCAAAAATAAGAAATTCTGGAAGTGTCCAGAGGCTATAGAAGCCTAGACTCATAGAGTTGAAAGGGGTACCCAGAGGCCATTGAGTCCAACCCTCTGCTCAGTGCAGGATCTGTAACTTGAAGCTCTTCGACTTGTTCCTACCTTCTGGGGCAGCAGAGAACAAACCTGTGTTACCAGGCCGTATACACCCACACTTTGATATGACTTAATTGGTAAATATTAATTGACATAAATATAGATTACATCCTGCTATGGCCGCATGGTGATGCTGACCAAGAAGAAGGATTGGCCAAACACGTGCGAAAACTAGGTTATGCAGGACCTCATGGCATGGCCAGGTCATAATTAGGAAATCATCAGAGAAACTCTAGCGACAATGGACATGCAAACGTCCATCAATAATTCAACCTCCAAAGACAATGGAACCTGAAACTAAACTAACAATCTTCAACCCTCTCCCACTCCCTGGCAAAGTCTTCCTTTATTCTCTTCCTGCCCAGCAGTCAAAGAGTTATCATGATTCCCATCAGTCCTTTGTTACCTAATGCTAAGACCATTAGCTCATTCCAGACCCCATTGTCCATTCTCTGGACTCCATTGTTCTCTCTGCCAGACAGCCATCAACACCTTCACCCTCCAGGCAGAAATAGAGTGTTTAAACCCCAACTCTGGGCTAGCCAACTTACAGTACACTGGTTGCTGGTCGTCACTCTGCCACTCTGATTCCCACGTGTGTACTGTCCTTGGATTTCTAATCTAAGCCACATCGTTCTTTGCTTCTCTACTGGATTGGTAAATATCACCCACTTTGTCCTGAACTCTTGCTATCCAAAAGTTTTCCTCCCTTTTTTTCTTTCAGTTAGCCTTGTGTGATTGTGAGATGGCTTGAATTTTGTGTGTGTGTGTGATTGTTAATTCCCCCAATAAAACAAACAAGCTAATTTTGGATCTCTGGCTGGTTCTTCCCTGTACTAGTACCGATAGACATGGGTGTAAAAGATCTCTTAAGGTTACCACCCTCTGTCAGACCTCCTTTTTGAACTAATATTCCCCACCATTTCAAAGAGGCGTTGGCATCATGGGTGCACCTCTGAGTCACCATGTTTTGGGGTAGCACCTGAATCCCTCTCTATATCTCCTAGCATCCTTGCTGCTGCCCTCTGAACCCACTCCATCATATTCTTCTTAAACTGGGGCACCCAGAATTAAATGCAGGACTCCAAGTATGAACTGAGTAGTGCAGAATAATATAGTGTGACTATTAATTTCCTTGTCTTGGAAACTGTTGTTGTTGTGTGCCTTCAAGTTTTTTTTGTTTTTTGTTTTTGACTTACTGCAACCCAATCACAGGGTTTCTGGGGTTGAGAGTGTGTGATGAGCCCAAGGTCACCCAGTAGGTTTCCGTGGCTGAGTAGAGTAAGTGAACCCTGGTCTCCAGAGTTCTAGTCCAATGCCCAAACCACTGTCCTGGAAATTGCAGCTCTACTAATGCAGGTGAAAATTTTATTTGTCATCTTTGCTGCAGCATCACACTGCTGCACCCATATCTATGTATAATACGTTTGTCAGTCTCTCTGTCTGTCTTTCCTTCCCCCTCTTATTTTTCCCCAGAACTAAAACTCAATAAAGCTTATAAGATAAACAGATGTACATGTCACTTTCTCTCTCAGATACTCACATGCAGTCATTTTTTTGAAAATAAAAACCTCTTTTTAAGAAGAAGTGATAAATAGTGTGGAGGGGAGAAACATACTACTTATTTAAAAGGTGGATTGCCACTCATAGAAGGCCTCCAAGAAAGGCAAGCTCAGCCTGTTTTGCCAGAAAAGAACAACTCTGAGGGAATCTGGGGTGCTGGTCCCCACAGAAACAGCCTTGGGTCTGCATATCACCCACTAAGTACCCCAGTGCCACACTGCAGTTTATTCTGAATGGACCCACATGAGCTCCAAGCCTGGGCCCTCTAGCTCAGACAGCAACCAGACAGCAACCATGAAGCCCTATGAGGAGTGACTTGGACAACTGGGGAAGTTTACCCCGGAGAAGAGAAGTTGAAGAGGGGGCACGATAGCCATGTTTAAATACTAGAAGCGATGTCATATGGGAGGCGGAGCAAGCTTGTTTGCTGCTGTAAGCTTGTTTGCTGCTGCTCCAGAGACTAGAACACATGGACTACAGTAGAAGAGATTAGGAAGAACTACAGTAGAAGAGATTAGCAAGAACATCCCGATGGTAAGAGCAGTTCAATAGTGGGCTATGCCGCTGCCTGGGAGTATGGTGGAGTCTCCTTCTCTGGAGGCTTGAAAAGAGAGGCTGGGTGGCCATCTGTCAAAGGGAGGGCTTGGATGGTGTCTTCCTGCCAGGCAGAAAGGGGCTGGGCTCGATGACCCCTGGGGTCTCTTCCAGCTCTACAATTCTGTGTTTCAGGCTTATTTGGCTCAAACGAGTTGGCAAGCCAGAAGCAGAAACACAAGTGAGCAGTCCCTGACTCCTTGCTCTGGCTGAACTAGAAGGGAAGATGGTTGAGGAGGGGCAGTGAGTGTGAGCCTCTGGCAGCCTGACCTTTTTCACCTCATGCTGAAATTTCGCCTAGCATCCAAACAGAGTCCTCGCCTGGGGGCAAATATGACCACTTTGCACAGTGGAAGACTCCACACACAGAATTTCATGGTGGTTGTGCTACACAACCCTTGCGTTTGGTGGAAATACTGCACAATTGAGTGCCTAGCTGAATGTTCAACCAGCATGCGTATATCTATTAAGGACAGAATTGGGGGCTGAATTTGGAGTTCCCACAAGGAATTTATGCATGAAAAAAAAGAGGAGGTCAGAAGCTCCTACAAATCATAGGATTTTGTTGTTGTTATTTTCTGGCACAACATAAACTGTGCACTTTTTGAGAACTATGTAAGAGTTTGAGACACCAAACCCCCCATTGGTTATATTGTTTTTTGCTATGTGCTTGGGGAAACTGCCCAAGGGCAAAACTAAATTGCATGCTATAACCCTAGACAAGCAATGTGGTGAATATGATTTTTGGAAGTATAAAAATGTATTTTCCACAAAAATTCCATTAAAAAACCACAAGGAGAAAAAAGAGTTTTAAAAGCACACTGGACTTCTCAAGGTAGTAGATGATTTTTCTGGCAAAGTGTCTCAGCATATTAAGATATGCCTTCTCGCAGAGAAGATAAGAAAATCTGCAAATATTCTTAAACTTCCCTGTCAGCAGGCAGGGGATGAATCTGTTGTGACCACTGTTTCTAATGTCACAGCGGTCTTTGCTCTTAAATCCATTTAGCCACAAAGAGCTGTCGGAGGCACATTGACTGCAAACGGCCCTGAACTGGGAGGCATGTTTGGCTGAACCGCAGAGCCGGGCGGGAAGCAAATGCTGTCCCTCTCGGCTGTGCAAAATGCCACACGTTGTGTGCGCATTTCCTCAAGGGTCAGCGCGGACCAGAGAGCCGTGTGACACATCATGGAAAATAGCAAATGACTATTTTTCCCCCTGACAAGAAGATGCGTTTAGGACTAACATGGACTGTCATGAACCCAACTGTTACGGCATTGATATAATAGACTCACTGCTTTGTTGTGATGTGATCTGACACAGGAACATCTCAGCATGTTCCAAGGGGGTAAACAGGGAACTCCTGCTCCGAAACAAGCAAGCAGCCTCAAAAAAATGCGTGTGCTTTCTGGGCAATTCTCTGTGTTTCTTGGATTTACTGATCGATCGTGCAAGGGGTGTTTCTGACCTTCCACAAGGCCGACTTCTAGTCTTATTGGCTCGGCCATGGGAGGAGGCAGGGATTAGAATCACAGAATCATGGAGCTGGAAGGGACCACAAAGTCCATCTAGTCCAACCCCTGCCATTCAAAAATCCAGGACCAGAGCAGTCCCAAGAAATGCCCATCCAACCTCTGTTACAATGGTAGAAGGAGAGCCTACCGTCCTCTCAGGCAGGCTATTCCTCTCTTGACCAGTTCTTGGCATCAGGGATTTCTCTGGAATCTCTTTTCCTGCAGTTTGAATCCACTGGTTTGTGTCCTGGTCTCTTGAGAATCAGAAAACAATCTACCTCCCTCTTCAGTATGTGAGCCCTCCAGATATTTTAAGATGGCTGCATCGGGATGTCACCCTTCAGTCTTCTCTTTCCCAGACTAAATATGCACGGCTCCCCAAAACGTTCTTTGAAGGGCTTGGGTTCCAGCCCCAAATGTGAGCTGAGAAATCCTCTCGGTCAAACCAAATTTTACCCCATTCCCTCGAGAAACATCACTTCTCTCTGTGGCCTTGGGAAATCTTCTTTAGGTCAGTGGCCTTGGGAAACTGTGGCCATTTCCGCACTACACTGTTATAGTGTTGTTATTCCACTTCTATTCCAGTTGGAGGAGGGGCCTTTAGAATCCTCAGCCAGAGAGCTCTTTGGCCTCAGTAAACTACGAACCTCAGAATTCCATAGGAGGTTGAAAGTGGAATAATAGCACTATAACAGTGTAGTGTGTAAATGGCCTGTATTTCCACTGGAGAGGAGGAGGCTTGGGAAAACTTATTTCATTGCATGGTTTTAGGGATGGAAAGAATATTCAAAACTATCCAAGAAACGGATTAAAAAGCTTTTTGTTTTTCACAAATCATGATGGGAGGAATCTTGGACTAACAAGAATCTTTCACACACAAGAAATGCTGTTTACTGCACAAAGCCACGGCATGCGAGTTTGGCTCAGAACATGCGCCCTTAAAAAAAACTTTCATGCAGTGGTTAAAAAGTTGTTATTCTTACTCATCGCTTCATTTTAAAAAAAAGTGAATAATTACATCTCTGTGTGGTTTTGGGGAACCTTCTTTCATTCAGTGACTTTAGGGGAACTTTGTTGTCCAGGTGGCCATGGGAAATTTTATTTTGTTAGGTGGCCATGGGAAACCAAGTTTCTCTAGGTCGGCATGGGAAAGGCTAGACAGCTTAATTTCTCTACCCGCAGTCTGAGATGAGAATACTGAATCAGATACAGGTTTTTTGTAAAGATCACTGTGATAATGTATATAAAATTTTATAAGGTCCTAGATAGAAAAGATAGATAAGGATTTTGCTTGAGCCTGCTTTCTTTCTTTCTTTCTTTCTTTCTTTCTTTCTTTCTTTCTTTCTTTCTTTCTTTCTTTCTTTCTTTTAAAGAAGAACTTGTTAACTTTTGCAAATTCCTTCACAAATGAGATGGAAAGAACTTGAGGGTTTTTTTTCCCTTTAAATGAACATGGCAAAAAGTGAAGCGTACACATCCATTTATCAACAGGCAAGACGAAGGGGTTTATTTGATCTAGCATTCTGCTTGCAATACCGGACAGTCCTGGCTTCTTGGCAGGTAGGGATGTTAGAGGAATTTGATTTTTCTGAAAATGGATACAACGGATTCACCTACTGAACTGTTGTGTGGAGCAGAACGCAAATACCTATTACATTTCACTTTTCGCTGAATGTTGTGACTCAAGAGTTGCATCAAATGCATTTTAAAATACATGGCTTCAGATGAAATATAGCGATACGAAGAGAAAACAGTTTCTGAAATGTGTATTTAAATGTATCCATGTGAGTTTGCCTTAAAAATACACTCACTGCACAGATCAATGTGGGAATGTGGCGTGACAGATTTAAGAGCAAACATGCCTGCCAACTGACGCTGTCAATCCACCCATCTTGTAGAAACAATAATAAGGTATTTTTAGAAAGCTTTTCCAAGAGTGCCAAGGGTGAAAGCAAAGACAGGGCTGGCAATACCAAAGTAAGCAATAACAAAGCGGCAGTGTTTAAATTACATTTAAGGCCCTTAAGACAAGTGCTAGTTTGCTCAGAACAGACCTGATTTTTTTCTGAGGGAATCCCAGGGAACTTCAGGGAAGAGCAGGAGAAGAAGCTTTGCCTGGAACCCCAGGGAGATGCCAGCTGCCTGTCAGAGTCGGCAGAACTGGGCTAAGTGGCCCCAGGGTCTCACTCTCACTTAAATCCAGCTCCCCCTGTTCTCAGTGAATAGTTGGTGCTACTCTGTGCCTTGGCTCTGCACCTTGACACTTCAGGGTCTTGTCTAGTTGCTTCATAGCTGCCCTTCCCTTTCTTGACTGCAGTCTCCATTCACATAAGATCCTGAAATGTCAAGATATATCACTGAATACTAAAGCTAGGACTGTCCACGCCATCGTATTTCCAGTTTCTATGTAGGGTTGTGGAAGCTGAACAATGAAGAAAGCTGATAGGAAGAAGATCAACTCCTTTGAAATGTAGTGCTGGGGAAGATTTCAGCAGATACCATGGATTGCTAAAAAGACAAACAAATGCGTTCCAGAGCAAATCAAGCCTGAACTCTCCCTGGAAGCCAAGATGACTAAGCTGAAACTGTCACACTTTGGTCATACCACAAGAAGAGATAATTCACTAGAAAAGACAATAATGCTTGGAAAGGTGGAAGGCAGCAGGAAAAGAGGAAGATGGCATTGCAGAGGGATGTTCTCAGCCAAGGCAGCCACAATGGCTGCTCTGAGTCTGCAAGGATGGTTCATAGGGTTGAAGTCAACAAAGAACAACAAATTAGAATGAAATTCCTGACCATGTGACAGTGGAATATTGACTCTCTCAGAGGAGCTGGGGGGAGGGGGCTCCTTGTTGTAAGGTTTTTAAACAGTCTGGATACCCACCCCGGGGGAAGCTCCCTTAGCTGTGGATTGTGTGAACTGACAGAAGGGAGTCGGACTAGCTGGGCCTGGGTCTTCGTCCCTGGTCTCTGCTTCTGCCACCGCCTGCCAGCTAATTCCTCATCTCCCGTGCAGTTCGGACGGGTGCAGAAAGATGTCACTGGGCCAACAGGGAATTCCCATCTGAGCGCAAAAGTTTGCTCTCGATGCAAAGCCAAGGTTGACAGCCAAACTGAAATGGAGCTAAGAGAAACGGCAACCATCTAATCTTCAAGCGAAGACACTGAGCGCCCACCTCGTTCCTAACCTATTTTTAGCATCGTCCTGGTTTTCTGCCTTAAAACGAACCTGACATGATGACTGCTCGCAGCGGGAAGATTCCGGGGCTTGAATTTCAGGCTTGCATTATCCTCACCTTGCCCCGGGACCCCGTGGCTGCTGCAGCTGATTTCCTTGTGTGCGAAGATCTCAGGCTAATGAAAGGCGGCAGCGTGTCACAAGCAATGACTGCAGCGTGGGCGGGAGAGGCCCTTCCCTCCCACCAACACCGAGGTCTCCCTGCCAACACGGTCTCTCCTGCCATTTTGAAGAAGAGACTGGCAGAAGCAGAAAGCAGGGAGGGGAGGGTCTCCTGCTTTTGTTGAGGAGGGCAGAGGCAGAGGTGGAGGAGGAAGAGAAGAAGGGGCCGGGGGCTGAAGCAGGCTTAGAATCGTAGACTCATCAAATTGGAGAAGACCCCAAGGGCCACCTAGTCCAACCTCCTTCTGCCATGCGGGAAGATCCAACCAAAGCCCTCCTGAAAGATGGCCGTCCAGCCTGTGTCTAAAAGCCTCCAAAGAGGGAGATTCCACCAAGCTCCCAGGCAGCAGTAGATTCCACGGTTGAACTACTGTTGTTCTCAGGAAGTTCTTCCTAAGGTTTAGGTGGAATCTCTTTTCCTGACATTTGAAGCCATTGCTCCATAGTGTCCTAGTCTCTGGAGCAACAGAAAAGATGCTTGCCCCATCTTCCATATAACATCCTTTCAAATATTTAAACATGGCTATCATGTCACCTCTTAACCTTCTCTTCTGCAGGCTAAACATACCCCTAAGCTCCCTGAGCCACTCCGCAAAGGGCTTTGCGGTTTCCAGGCCTTTCAGCATTTTGTTCTACCTTGTCTGGACATGTTCCAGCTTGTCCATATCCTTCCTGAACTGTGGTGTGCAGAAGTGGACACAGGAGTCCAGGTGAAATATGAACAAAGCAGAATAGAGTAGTACCCATCATTTTCCTTGACCTAGACATTATACTGCTATTGATGCAGCCCAGAATCACATTGCCTTTTTTAGCTGCTGCATCACACTGCTGACTTGTGTTCAACTTCTGGTCAACTAGGCGATTTCCAGATGGGGTAAATAAAACGGTGCAGTGCCTCCTCCACGGAGGACGTCTGCACCTTGGAGCTGACTGGGTCCGGACTACTTGCCGTAGATCCGCACCTCAGTCCGCTCCAGAATGACCCCAAGTGGTCCTCCATCGTGTTTTTGAAAGACCTGATTTTTCAGGTCTTTCAAAATGCCGGCGAGCGCCATTGCGTCCCTGCTCTCCGATGCAGATTTGCAGGCTCACACCAATGCGAGCCTGTGATCTGCGGAGGGCGGGCTTTAGGTTGGCGAGCTTCAGTGGTAGGTCGATACCCACAATCAACCGGAAGCCACCATTTTGGACACCGGACCAGTGCGGATCTATGATCATGCACTGCTCCTCCTCACCCTGGACCAGACTGGACCCACAGAAGATCTGGTGAGTAGCAGCAGGGAGCAATTCCCTCGCAACGTGCGGAAATGTCCTAAGACTCCTAGATCCTTTTCACATGTGCATCCTTAGTTAATCCATAGTGAACATGAACAGAAATCGGTTACAGATATTTAACTCTAGGTTATGCATCTGTAATTGCACAATATTGTAATAGTGAATTACAGCCTGAATCTTATTTAAGGATGATGAGGGTGAACATTATAATTTGCCTTTTTGCGCAAAACTGAGACTTAAGAACAGCTGAAAAAATGAGAAATAATACAATATAGGTAAAACATATAAGCAATCAACATCTAAATAGAATCAAGCTTTCAGCATGTTTAAAATAACTTCCGACATAGAGGCTGGTACCCCACTTGTGAGTTAGGCATAAGTTCCCTTACAGAACCAGTCAGAAATTGTTGTCCAGTGCAGAAGTCTGTATTCAGTTGAGGACTGACAAAGCAGAGCTGAAGGTTCATAGAATCATAGAATCATAGAAATATAGAGTTGGAAGAGACCACACGGGCCATCCAGTCCAACCCCCTGCCATGCAGGAACACCCTCAGAGCACTCCCGACAGATGGCCATCCAGCCTCTGCTTAAAAACCTCCAAGGAAGGAGACTCTACTACACTCCGAGGCAGCAGATTCCACTGCCGGACAGCCCTGACCGTCAGGAAGTTCTTCCTGAGGTTCAGGTGGAATCTCCTTTCCTGCAGCTTGAATCCATTGCTCCTTGTCCTGGTCTCTGGAGTGGCAGAAAACAAGCCCTCTCTTTCCTCTACATGGCATCCCTTCAAATATTTAAACATGGCTATCATGTCCCCTCTTAACCTTCTCTTCTGCAGACTGAACATACCCAGCTCTCTAAGTCTTTCCTCATAGGGCTTGGCTTCCAGGCCCTTCACCATTTTGGTCGCCCTCCTCTGGACTTGCTCCAGCCTGACCATGTCCTTCTTGAATTGAGGTGCCCAGAACTGGACACAGTATTCAAGATGAGGTCTAACCAAAGCAGAGTAGAGTGGTACCAGTACCTCCCTTGATCTAGACACCATACTCCTATGATGCAGCTGAGAATTGCGTTGGCTTTCTTGGCTGCCGCATCACACTGCTGACGCATGTTCAGCTTGTGGTCTATTAAGACTCCTAGACCCCTTTCACACGTACTGCCATCCAGCCAAGTGTCCCGCATACTATATTTCTGCATTCCATTTTTTCTACCTAAGTGTAGGACCTTACACTTCTGTCTGTTGAATTTCATTTTGTTAGCCTTGGCCCAGCACTCCAATCTGTCCAGGTCATTTTGAATTTTGCTCCTGTCCTCTGGCGTATTAGCAACCCCTCCCAATTTGGTGTCATCTGCAAATTTGATCAGCATGCCCTCTATTCCTTCCTTCATTCATTTCATTTCCATTACAGGTTGCACATGCAGACACACATGGTATACAGTGGCTTTCATGTGCATATGTGCATTGTGCATTGCAGCTGTGCGTTTCATGTTTGTTGACAGATTCAGGTGTTCCATGTTGCAGTTCACTGATGCACCATTGTCACACAGCAACCTGAATGTGAAGGTACACTCTGTCTCTGCGATGTGGGATCTCACCCACAGTTAAAATGATAAAGGCAGTTTAAACACAAATACAAACACAATGAAGGCCATTTCCGCAATAGGCTGTTATAGTGCTATCATTCCACTTTCAACATCCTATGGAATCCTGGGGTTTGCAGTTCAGGGAGGGGCCAGCTGGCCCCTCCCTGAACTGCAAACCCCAGGATTCCGTAGGATGTTGAAAGTGGAATGATACTGCTAGAACAGTCTAGTATGGAAATGGCCACAGTTAAAATTGGAACAGGACCCCTTTAAAAGCACCGGCCAAGACCCTGCACAGCAGACGTAGCTACAATGTCGTCACTCGTCTCCATCTCCCCATCCGATCCACGCCAACCCACCTTAGAAACCAGGGAGCTGCATCAACCAACGGAGTTCTGCAGCATGGACAGGCCAGGGGCTGGTGGCCCAGGCTGACTTAGGTTGCCATGGCGCCATCTTACGGCATACTTGCACCTGCCATTTTGTGGGTTGCTTGGAATTCTCTTCCACTGTTGTTGTTCCATGCCTTAAAGCCATTTCTGACTTAAGGCAATGCTAAGGTGACCCTATCCCAGGGCGCTTGCCGTTGCCTTTCTCTGAGGCTGGTGGAGTGTGGCTTGTCCAGGGTCATCCTGAGAGGGGACTTGAACCCTGGCCTCCAGCATCCTACTCCAACGCTTGAACCACCACAGCATGCTCACCCTGAAGGATGAGCTTATCATAAAAACTGCACCGGGTGGAAGCTCCTTTCTTTAAAGTCATTCCGTCCCCAAAAGCCTGGTGGAGTGAAAAATCTTTGCCTGCCAACCAAAGGTCAGCAAGAAGGATGGGCATTCCAAAGAATTGTAATCCTGAGGGCAGAGAACTGTTTTGTTGTCCTTTTACTTGCAAACACCATGTACAAGCATGGCAGTATATAAATGAAGAAGAGGAGGAGGAGGTTGTTCTATGTCGGAGATAACAATAATGCAATCGTTAGAATGTGTTCATTCCATGCTCAATACCTTTTTATGTCTTCTGCATAAGGGTAGTGAGAATGTTGTTTGTAAGATGCTTTGGACCCTGCATAAGGAGAAATCTGGGATATAGAACAGATAGCTAGATAGATAGCTAGATGATAGATATTTCTTTTTTATTATTATTTACCCAAATGCACAAAATCTGTACATTGGAGAAAGTAAAACTGGCAATTTTGCCCACCCTGACGTTTTTGGCACCAGCAAAAGACAATCAATTCCCCTACACTGTTAAGATTTCTAGCAGGAACTCTGTCAATGTAAAATGTTTTTTCAGCCTGTTTTTAATACTTACTTTTGTTAGACGGTTTTTATTTTGATTGTGATATTCTTATCACTCTGTAAATGTTTTACACAGTAAAGCAGAGTGCAAATGAACAAATAAATTGCAATGCAATGCAATGCAATGCAATGCGAAGGAAGGAAGGAAAGAAGGAAGTCCAACTGCTTCTACACGGGAGCATCCATTTGTGTAAGCTGCCAACAGAATTTTGTCTTGAGACACATGGCAAGAGCAGGGGGAATGTCATATTGAACAGCATTTGTGTTGATGAGGGCTGTTTAAAAATAACACTGAGAGCCAGAACAAGGGGATCCATTTAATTACTGGCTATTTATTTCCATCATTAGCTTTCTATAAAAAGTCTTCAAGGCAGCAAAACCATATAATAAGAAATTAAAACAATAGATCAAACTTCAGTGAATGCACAGACTGAAATAAAGTGGCAGAGAACATCAGAGACAGGTTTATTTTTCAAAACAGAGCAAAACACTAAACTAAACTTTTTTAAAAAAGCTGCACTAAATGGGCTTTTCACTCTTTTTAAAAGGAAAATGGTAACAGTGGCCCAGATCCTCTATCATGGTATATGGTATGGAATTCAGTGTGTACTTAGCTCCATAGCAGAGGTGCTAAGAAATCCTCTTGTGATTTGTGAAGGTGTGTAATGGGAGACCAGCAAGCGTGTCCTGAGGCACAACAGGGCTAAATCTGTGTTTATATTTGGCAGGGGTTTCATCCCAATGCACCCTGGTCGCTTTGCTGACTCTCTTACTGGGTACGGACTTCATCGAAATGCCCAAATCTAATTCCAGCGGATGTAAGCCCACTTCTGAATTTGTAAGTTCTAAACAGGATTCTGGCCAGTAATAATAGTAGCCTGGTGAAGAGAAAGTTAAGAGGGGACACGACAGCTATGTTTGAATATTTGAAGGGATGCCACAAGGAAGGTGGAGGAAGCCTGTTTTCTGCTGCTCCAGAGACTAGGACATGAAGCAATGGCTTCAAACTGCAGGAAAAGAAATCCTACCTAAGCATTAGGAAGAACTTCCTGATGGTAAGAACAGTTTGACAGTGGAAGATGCTGCTTCCTGGGAGAATGGAGGAGTCTTCTCTTTCTTTGGAGGTTTTTCAATGGAGATTAGATGGATTGCTTTGTCTGTGCCTTCCTGTCTGGAAGAAGGGGGTTGGACTGGGTGGCCCTTAGGGTCTCTTCCAACTCTAGGTTTCTATGAATCTGTAAACAACAACAGCAACAAAAACACCTGATCCACCTCTGTAACTGGAAGGGATCAGAGGACAGGATCAGAATCCAAAATGACCTTAACAAATTAGAGATGGGACAAAACTAACAAAATGATTTTCAACAGGGAGAAGTGTAAGGTGCTTCACTTGGGCAGAAAAAAAAATGGAAATGCATAGATATAAGGTGGGTGACACCTGGCTTGACCACAGTACATGTGAAAAGGATTTAGGAGTCTTAGTAGACCACAAACTGAACATGAGTCAGCAGTGTGATTGGCAGCTAGAAAAGCCAATGTGATTCTTGGTTGCATCAATAGGAGTATGGTGTCTAGATTGAGGAAAGTAACAGTACCACCCTATTCTGCTTTGGTCAGATCCTTACCTGGAATCCTGTGTCCACTTCTGGGCACCACAGTTCAAGAAGGATATGGGAAAACTGGAACGTTTCCAGAGAAGGGCAACCGTAGAAGGCCTGGAAACCAGGAAGCCCTATGAGAAGTGGCTTAGGGAGCTGGGTAGCTTTAGTCAGGAGAAGAGGAGTTTAAGAGATTCCAACTGAAAATTAGGAAGAACTTCTGGCAGTAAGAGCAGTTCGACAATGGACTACACTGCCTAGGAGTGTGGCAGAGTCTCCATCTTTGGAGGTTTTTAAACAGAGGTTGATGGCCATCTGTCAGGAATGCTTTGGTGGTTTATTCCTTCATGGGGTTGGACTGGATGGCCCTTGGGGTCTCTTCCAGCTCTAGCATTCTATGAATCTATTATTCCCATTGCTGAAATTTCCAGGGGAGGGAATTTGAAGCAAATTCAACCAAGAGGGTTATGAGAAGTTTTAAAATCTGTTATTTGACATAAAGGCCATGATCCTCAACCTGAAGGAAAGGAGATTCCACCTGAACCTCAGCAAAAATTTCCTGACGGTCAGAGCTGTCTGGCAGTGAAATACGCTGCTGCCTGGGGGTGTGGTGGAGTCTCCTCCTTCTATGGAGGTTTTTAAGGAGAGGCTGGATGGCCATCTGTTGGGAATGCTTTGATGGGTGTTCCTGCATAGCAGGGGGTTGGACTCAGTGGCCCCTGGGGTCTCTTCCAACTCTATGATTCTATGAGTCTATGATTTTCCACCTGGACCTGCAGAGGATGTTGCAACCTCAATGCTTGCGACTGCTTCCACTGCTGTTTACTGGCTGCAGGGAGAGAGGATGGAGTGAGTGAGCCGACAGACCCCAGGGAGGTCACTCCACTGGACCTCTAGAGAGCAGAGGTCACCCTCTTATCTTCTGCTACAGTTGGTGCACATTTTGCAAAATGTAAGGCCCTGCAGCCTGTATGTTGAATGAAGGAATGGAAAGAAGTATGACCAGTGTCTTCATAGAGTGCAAAGATGAAGGTCTGTGTGTCAGGAAGAAAAGTATACACATGTGAGCTTACAGTCTGGCTCCCGGCATTTAGCTGAGCGAAAAGATAACAGCACCATTCAGCTGTGAAAAATAATAAATAGTTGATGTTACTTGATCCAGAGAATAGGGACCTTGTTAGGAGCTCAGGAAAAAAAGAAAAGAAAACAAGACTCCAAACAGGTGCAGTTTTAGTCTTGCTCTCACCTTATGGCAGGTAGCCAGAATAACAGAGATCAGTGGTCAGGCTATGTTGGACAAGTAATGGTTTTCTTAAAAAAAAAAAGAAAAAAAGTAACATTTCATGTCCAATTGGGTGATGGCTGACCTTGAACAAGCGGACTATTGCAAGTCTTATCTAGTTGGCTGAGGAAAAAAACCCAGGAAAACCTGTCCGTACTTTGCTGATAACAGAAGCCCAGTGAACAGTCATTCCTGATAGGAACAGATGAACAGACAGAAGGCGTCTGAGGAGGTACAAAAGCAGGTCCAAATGACAGAAAAAATATGCAGTTCTGCTTCTAACAGCCACCTGCCACGCTATTCCCAAGGCATGCACCCCTCCTGACCAAACCGGAGGAAAAGAGGCACTAGGAAGAACTTCCTGCCAGTAAGAACAGTTTGACAGTGGCACACGCTGCTGCCTGGGAATCTAGTGGTGTCTCCTGTTACCCTGTACTGGGGGTCCTGGGAGGGACACCAAAATGTGCTCAACTAAAGGTGGGTAGCTCAGAGCACTGCTTAGCGTTACGAGAGGCAGGGTAACGGAGCGAGATCTTGAACCCTATGTCTACGGGGTCGGGCTGAGTCAAGTGGCACACAAAGGTTTAAACAATGAATGATGTTTATTAAACACAAGCAAAACAGTGTATGCGACACACTCATACAAGATAACTAAAGAAAATAAAGTTTGGAGTTGTATAGAGGGATTTTTAGAGGTTTGGGTGATACTTCACCTGTCCTGAAGCCCGGAAAAATAGAGAGCGAGGCTGGAGTGCGATGTAGCTCAGCACGTGGAGCTGAGGGGAGGCTCGCCAAGCAAAGCGGCAGCAAGGCGGGATGAAACTCGGGAGTGATCCCAGGAAGGTCTCGGAATCGAGGGTTTTTATAAGGAGAATTGTGACTGCAGGCTATGCCGTACTTCGGGGAAAACAATAGATTTGGAGTTGGAGACAAAGCCTCCAAAAAGTCAGAATCTGAATGACTGAGTTATCGCAGAGGTTCTCAATAGAGTAGCCGGTATGGAAACGCAGAGTATTTGGGTACCCACCAAGCTGCCAGCGCGGGGCAGAGGCTCTTTTGTAGATTGCGTGCATACCTAATTAGAGTACTTGCCTGAAGGTCTCCTAAAGCAGTGAGTCAGCTATTTCTGGCCTGCCTGTATTGTCCAGGAATATTACGGCGATTAACGGCCGAGCTTGTTTGCGTGCTTGTCCGGGGGCCTCGCAAGCACATTTAGGGGAATAGAGAAGTGAAGCCGAATTGTGATATCAAAAGGATATCTTTTAATATCCCCAAAGCTTGGACTAGCCAGGACAGTAACACTCCTTCTTTGGAGGTTTTCAAAAAGGGGGTGGATGGCCATCTGGTTTTTGTGCTTTGATTGTGTATTCTCACATGGCAGGATGTGGTCGCACTGGATGACCCTTGGGGTCTCTTCCAAAGCTATAATTCTGTGCTGAATAGATACTCTATTAGATACTGTGCTGTAGTGCCATGGCAACTTATGGAAAAAGAGGTAACAGATGAGACCACTTTTAATATATTCTTATTCAGTGATATGCCAGTAGAAAAGTATGGTTTTCTCTGTGGATGCTTGTATAACAGATGAGGCCTAGAATTCTTCCACAGATGACTGTGTTACAGTGCTGTGTAAGATGCTTAATTCCTTGCCAATAAAAGTCGAGATGGATGTTTCTTAGAGATGTTTCCTAAGATGAATATGAGGCTCCAACATGATATAAGATGATTTCTTACATGCACAGAAGAGATGTGGGCGTTTCTAGACTGAAGTGTTCAGTCATGATCAGTTCATGATCCTCTTCAGGAGGAGTGGACATACCTGCTAATGTTTTGATAATGCTAATGGACTGCCTAAAAGATTACCAAGCTGCATGTGTATCTCCCCATGTCAAAAATTCTGCAATTTCAGGGCTGAAGATTACTTAACAGGAATGCTAATATTTTGTCTCTCTATTTAGATAATATTCTCGTGCATGAATTTGGAAGCTCAGATAACCAAGATGGTCACCTCCATGAAACACCTGACAGATGCAGGCTGGCAAATGCCAACAGCCCTGAGAATCCCTCAGATAAAGGGGTAGGGTGGGGAAACCTCAGCTGTTTTTCCTGGGTCTCCAACAAGTGGTGGTCATTCTCCTGGACCTCACTTCTCTTTTTCTGGCAACTGAATTGTAGCCAAGACAGATGAGTCCTGGCTTCCTCCTCCTCTCTCTGCCCCATGCTGGTAAATGGTTCTGTCAGGGCAACCTTACGTTCAACACAAGAACTGAATCAATGCTTAAATTCACGTGCAGAGATTTCTGCTATGCAATCCTCGTGTAGGATCTCAGGCAAAGTGTTGCTTCAGTGGGTCTCCCTTAGCTAATTCTGAATTTCCAAAGGCTTTTGCTTGCTGGCCTGAATGTATTTCAGATCAATTCCCTCCAAGCACACTTGGAGAGGTCTGCTCCTGCGATAAGAGGCCTTCTCTCTTTTTCTGAGAACTCTGCTAGAGCTGCTCTCTGTTCCCGCTCTGCAACTGTTTGCTTTTCTCTCCAAATGCCGTTTACTCCCTTTTCTCTCCAGCCTTTGTGCGGTGGCTTCTTTCTTGAGGTATCGATCGGCTCCTCCGATGCCTTTTCTCGCTCTGTTGCCCTCCCTCTGCTCCTGCTCATTGGCTTTCATTACGCTGCTTTTAGCTTGCTGGTCTTCAAAGTGGCCTTCCCTGCTCCAGTGCTTGGTTTGATCACTTCCGCCTCTGGGGACTTGGCCTTTATAATGGGAGGCACTTAGAGCCCAAAACTCTGCTCTTCCTGTGGAGAGGTTAAGAGGCAGAATGGAAAACGTCACCATAGCAAGCTTTTCCTAGCAAGAAAGGCTCCCGAAGGAGTAACAAAGATGTTTGTTTGGAGGAACAGGAACATTCCTGGTAGAGTTGGTGCAACCTAACCAGTCACCTGGTTTTGCTGCTTTTTCAGGATCAGAGAAACAGCTCTGTGTGTCATATTCAGGGAAAGTCATGTCAGCCATGCAACAAAATGCAACAAAACACAATGTCCACAAAAGGGTGATGCCTTTATTGGCCAACCAAAAATGCAGAAAATGCATCATGCAAGCCCATCAGGAAAAGATGTTAGAAATCATACAGGAGAAGACAAGTGATGGTGTTAGAGTCACAAGCCCACCTTTTGTCTCAGAAGTTACTTCTGTTGTCAGCTAAGGTGGTCTGGGGGGATCTCGATGGAGGCGGAGCCACTCCTCTCCTTGGCCATGTAGGAACTGGGGCCAAAAGGAAGTAAAAGAAAGGTAAAGTAAAAACCAACTCCCTCAGCAACATAAAAGCACTGTGTGTGTAGCACTGGACAGGTAGTGCAACTAGGTGTGTATCCACACTGGACAGATACAGCAGTTCAATCCCGCTTTAACTGTCATGGCTCCAACTTGAGGAATTGTGGGATTTGTAGTGTGGAGGAGATTCAAGAATTCCCTAGACCGCTTCCCTGAACTACACCACTAGAGGAGCTGTGTGGCAGAGAATTCTGGGTGCAGTGTGATAAACTCCAGGTGGCTGGACAAACCCATGTTGGAAGGCCACGTTCAGTGAGCTACAAGTCATACCAACCCTACTGGAATTGTTCCTGTGCTTGGGGATTGGAGATTGGGAAGGCAATACTGGCATCTTGGTGCAACCTACTAGAAGCCAAACCCAAAGGGGAAAAAAAATTGAGATGTCAGTGGCCAGTGAAACAGAGAGTTGGGGAGCTCCCAAAGGCCATCCAGTCCATCCCAATCCTGCCATGCAGGAAGTCACAATCAAAGCACTCCCTTTGACCGATGGCCATCCAACCTCTGTCTAAAAACGTCCAAGGAAGGAGACTGCATCACACTCCACTGGGGAGCAGTGGATTCCACTGTCCAGCTGCTCTTACCCTTAGGAAGTTCTTCCTAATGTTTAGGTGAAATTACTTTTTCTGTATTTTGAAGCAATTGCTCTTGTCCTAGGCCATTTCTGCACTACACTATCATAGTGCTATTATTCCACTTTTAACATCCTGTGGAACCCTGGGTTTGCAGTTTAGGGAGGGGTATTTAGGATTCTCAGCCAGAGAGGTCTTTGGTCTCAGTAAACTACAAACCTCAGAATTTCACAGGAGGTTGAAAGTGCAATAATAGTACTATGACAGTGTAGGGTGGAAATGGCCCTAGTCTCTGGAGCAGCAGAAAGCAAGCCTACCTCAGCATCCACATGACCTCCCTTCAGATATTTAAACATAGCTATCAAGTTCGCTCTTCACCATCTCTTTTCCAGGCTAAATCTACCCAGGTCCCTCAGCCACTCCTTCTAGGGCTTCATGGTTTCCAGGCCTTTGACCATTTTGGTCACCCTTTTGAACATGTTCCAGTTTGTCAATATCCTGCTTGAGTTGTGATGGCCAGAACTAGATATAGTCTTCCAGGTGAGGCCTGATCAAAGCAGAAGAGAGTGGTCCTATCACTTCCCTAGACCATATTCAACAAGTTATAACCCATTTGGGACTGTCAGACTATCTTCCCACAAGCTTTACACAGCAGACCCATAATATCTTGGAGCCAGCTCCTCTCACCTGAAACAACTACTCACCTACACAGGAGAGAAGAAGGGGGTCTCCTCCATTGGAGGTTCTCTCAACAAATATTGGGTGGTCCCCTTTCGGGGCTGCTTTAGCTATGGATCTCCTGCATGCAGAAAGTTGCGACAGACGATATTTAGGTATCAGTTCTACAGTACCATAGATTGAACTACAAAACCTTACTACAAACCCAACTGTGTCCTCACATTCGCTCTGGTAACATAATTAGAGATCTTCATAATGCCACCCAAAAACTCAGGGGTGTGCTAACTTATTCATTGTCCAAAGTCATCTATGCCATTTTCTTGCAGATATGCTTCTACGCATTTTACAAATGGGCTGATCTCCACACACTGTCAGAATATGCCAGTATCCGGGAACAATCTGTTATTGATCTTAAGGGGGAGCAAAATAATTTTGTAAGGAAACCAGAAAGAGAGGCAGCTGCATTGGGACACATTTACAAATTCCACTTTATCAACATAGAACTGGACAAAGTACTCCACATGAGGATTGATTAGGACAGAATATAACGGGACAATCGCTTCCTTTGGCCTATTATGTTCTGAAATTGTCAGCCCATGGTGTAGTTCAGGGACCCGAAGGGCCAATGGAAGTCTAGGTTGAATCAACAGACATACAATATTCAGCTCAGAGTAATAGTGTCAGGCTATTCTACTTTGGTGATACCATGCTTGGAATCCTGTGTCCATTTCTGGACAGCACAGTTCAAAAAGGCAATGGATAAGGTGAAATATATTCCAGAGAGGGGCAACTAAGTGGATCAAAAGTCTGGACACCAAGCCTTGTGGGGAATGACTGAGGAAGGGAATGTTGAGAAGACTGAGCTATGGCATGATAGAGCCATCTCCACTGCTCTGGAGACTGGAACATGAACTAAAGGACTCAAATTCTATGAAAAGAGATTCCACCTGAACTTCTTTACTGTAAGAGTTGTCTAGTTGCTGTGGAGAGTGGTGGATCTTCAGAGGTCATTAAACAGAAGTTGGATGGGCATATTTCAGGAGTGCTTCAGTTGTGTCTTCTTCCTTCATGGCAGAAATGGGTTGGACCAGATGGCTTTTGTGGCCCTTTCCAGATCTAAGTTTTTGTGATTCTGTGAACTTTCCTTTAAGCAGTAAATATTGATTTCCCACAACAGAGGCCAGAGTGTTATGCTAAACCAGCATTTTTCCAATTGTATGACATTGCAGCCATTGTTTTTCCCCTTTTATCTCATTACCTCCAGTCCTGCATATTTTATGACTCAGTTTGGACCATTTTGTGCAACCTGCAATATTTGCATCCACCTCTGACTGAATGTATCTATTCATTTGTTGGTGTGTGCCTTTGCATTGTTTGCAACTTATGGAGACCCTAAAAGGTAGGAGACCTTGAAATCTACCAGCAGTGCCAGCATCTCCTTAGGGTTAGGAGGACTTATACCTCAAAGAGGCCTGCAAGAGGAGAGTAACTGCAGGGTCTTTACACCTGTGTATACCAGTACTAATTGCAGAGAGGACACCAGTTAAAAGATAGAGGATTTTATTGGAAATTAATAGACACACACAAGAAACCAAGCAATCTCACAAACCATAGACTCCCTACCAATGTGCAGCCCATTTCCAAAGTATTTTCTCACTCTCCTTTCTCCTTTGATCCCTTTGCAGTTTGGCTGTTGAAAACAAAGGAGCCTAAAGCCAAATTCTTGGCTCTTCAGGATTTCAATCAAGAGCCGTTTTAATTCTTGATATCAGGGTGAAGAGACCTGAAGACCTCAGTGGGACAAATATTGCTCTGACAGCAGGAGGTTCAGCTGGACATGCTGAGGAGTGGTGTCTGTGTTTGATGCGGATCCAAGTCTAGCAAGAGCACTTGCATTAACTCTTTAGAAACTACTCTGCCAGAGCCAGTACTGTGTAGCATGCATTTGAAGGTTGTGGATTTGTATATAAGAATGAAATATTCAGCTGTCCTCCTTCACTGATCCCTGATTTTTTTCCAGAGCCCTAAAATGGATGAACATTGCATGAAGAGCCAGAATACTTAAAATTCTGCTTTGTTGAAGAGAGAGAGAGATTGTCTAAGGATGTTGGAACTCTATGCCTTATTCTCACTCACACCAGTGTAAATTTCAATGAGGAGAGTGGAATTACTTTCTGGTGTGGGGGGACCTGCATAGGATCTTCCTGCATTTTGAACTGAAAACAGGTATCTGTAGTGGAGTATGAGATGAAGGAGGAGGAGGAGGAGGAGGAGGAGGAGGGGAAGAAGAAATAGTGGTAGTTGTTGTTGTTCATGGAGAGAGAAACACAACACCATTCTGGGTTCTGAACCAACATTTCTAATGCAGTAAGCAAACTTCTGAGTCACACGGTGGTCTTATTTTCACTGGATGGTGGGAAAGGATGGTGCAAAAGATGTTTCTGAGCTTCTCAGTAAGGCGTAAGAGGATGACAGAATTCCTGAAGACCACTTTTTCTTATTTTCCTTTCTTTCTGAAATTCATACCATGCTCTTCAGGGGTTCCTAGGATGGGTTTTGAAAACAAACAAACAAGTAAATCAACGATACAATTTGATACAAAGCAAAGTAAGCCTTGGGCAAAAAGGCTGCAGTAATAAGGATGTGCACTGAGCCAGAGAAAGGCAGAAAGTCTCTCCTGAAAAGACAGAAAGAAACCACCTAGGTCTCTACTGTGTTGCCTCTATGTGTGTGTATAGGATTACTGCATGGCAGGGTATTGAACTTGATGGCCCTTGTGGTCTTTTCCCGCTCTATGGTTCCATGATTTCCAAGGATACCCACCTTCAGCTTCTCTACCTGGCATGCTGGTGGAGAAACCAAGATGTATTCCTTCCTCTCTTGTTACCTCAGTGGCAGATCCTGTCCTGGGGGGATATAAAATTGATATTAAAGATGCCCGCCATGCCAGAGAGGTTGCCTGGGTGGGTGTGTAGACAAATAGGTCGAACGGCTGAACCTAGGTCAAGGCCAGGAAAATCCTCAGTTGTGTTTCCCAAGAAGACTTCAGGCTATGTCATGCCCTGCCTTGGAGACTGTGGTAGCGAGGAGGAGGATTCTGACTCCGAGGTAGAGGCTTCCCTAGAGGCTGAAGTGTCTCTAGAAGCTGTTCCAGAGGGAGATAATAAACAACAACAACAGGGGCCTGAGCCAAGGGAACAAATAGAGGAAAACATAGCTGACACACCGACCTTGCAGCAGAGACGTCATGAAAGGGAGGACTTGCGTCGCTCAGCCCGTTTAAGTAGTAAGCGAGCCCTAATGAGGGAACACCTGTGGCAACAGCAGCCATAGATAAAAGAGGGGTCCAGCTGGCCTTTCCTCCTAGGGTCAGCAACTGGTCTCTTTGGCCCTGAAACCCTGTGCTCTTGGATCTGGTTGTCTTGGAACTCTGCCTGTTTGGACTACGGTTTGGATTTGCCCCTTCAGATTTGTTTGCTCTAGGCTTCCTTTCTGTTTGGACATTCTTTGACTCTCACCTTGTAAGTAGGAGCTGTGCTGCTTGAGATTTACTACCTGCTTGCCACAGACATGACAGGCAAAACATGTCTGCACAAACAAGGATCCTCAGCCACAAATGGCCAACTTGAAGGGATTACTGGGTTTTCCCCAGGTTGAACAACTCCAACTTTGGAGAATCCTGCAAGGGTGAGGTCCATTTACATGAACCAATCATGCAAACCATCAAGCTACCATTGTGTGGCATTTTTCCTTCTATCTTGGCCATTGTTCTTCCCAGGAGAGGGCCTGCCCTTGAGGTAAGTTCTGCCCTATAAGTAGTCCCCATTTTTGAGAGTCTCTTCAGAGAACTCCCCATCACGCTAGTAGACTGGCACTCTGTTAGTCAAGTGCTTCCCTCAGCCACCTGTCTTTGCTGAGCTTCTTCCTTCTCGCCACTTCCCAGACTGAAAACTTCTGGACAGGTGCAGTATCACCGCCTCTACACCTTCTCTGCTATATCCCCTATATTTTTTCACCTCTTTCCCTTCTCAGTAGGCCTTGTGTGTGAGAGAGATTGCATTGGTGCGTGAGAGCATATTTGTTAATAAAAGCCATTTATTAGTTATTGGTACGATTGTCTGACTTTTTGCCTAGTCTGACTCCATAAAAATTGGGTAGAAGATCCTGCTGGGATACCCTGCCCCTCATTCTGCCAAGCTAGTGCTCCGCTAATTTCCCCAGTCCTTGCATTTTTGGAGTGAATCAAGGTGTCCCCCAGGGGACCCCCAGAAGTCAGGGTAACACTCTTCTTCCCTGTGTGCTATGGGAGCATCCCTGGACCCTGAGATTCACAGGAGAGAGCCTTCCCTCAGTCCCATCACCTTCACAGGTACAATTGGTGGGAATGCAGGAGAGGGCCTTCTTGGTGGATGCCCCTCAGCGGTAGAACTCCATTCCCCACCAGGCAAAAAGGACTCCCTCCTTGTGGTCCTTCTGTCAGCAGGCAAAGACTTTCTTGCTCAGACAGGCTTTAAGAATAGAAAGCTTTTCAGGAGAGAACTGTGAAAGCTGTACCGTCTTGAAATGTATTGCTTTAACTTTCAAAGTATTTTTCTAAAGTGTATGGTTTAAATATGGTTAATACTTCAGTTTGGTTATGTGAATACTTTTGGTATGTTTTAACTGTTATCTTTTCAATGGCAATCTGCTTTGAATCCCAGTCTTCAGGAAAAGGGTATATACAAAGTTATTTCTATTTCTATTTCTTAGTATTGTTGTCATTGATCTTATTCCTTCCTCCCTTCCTTGTCTGTCTAGTATTTTTTGTTTAGTAGAATAGTTTAGTAGTTTAGGTTGTAGGTTTTTATTGTGTGTTTTTCCTTGTCCTTGTTACGTTGTTTGTAGTATGTAGTTTTATTGTATTAAAAATTGTGTGTGTTAATGAAAATATTGGGAAATTGTCTCAGAAAAATGTCTTCTGAAAAAAATTCAGCTCAGCTAATGCTCTCTTAATTTCTTTAGATCTCCATATCCCTGTAGTGTAGCAAGAGCAGATTTTCATATTCCTACGGTTTATGTCGGTCATATTTCTAGATTTTCATACTCCTGTGGTGTATCAGCCTGTCTACATTCCTATCCCTTCCTTCCTTCCTTCCTTCCTTCCTTCCTTCCTTCCTTCCTTCCTTCCTTCCTTCCTTCCTTCTCCTTCCTGTCTTTGGCTTCTGCGGTGATGGGGTGGTGTGGGTGAGAAAGAGTCTCCTGACTGATGGCCCCGGCTGTTCTTTGGCCAATAATACTGCCGTGTCCTGCACCCCAACCTTTTGGATGTAACCCTCCGTCGCTTGCCCAAAGGCCAACAAGAGTGCTTTACTGCCCTGCTGAACTTTCCAGTGTAAGCCCGGAGAGCTGACATTTCTAAAACCACTGTTGAGCTGAGCTGGTGAGGCTTGCCTTCTTACGGTAGAGGTACCACGTGAGGAGGCTTTTCTGAGCAATGACAGGAGCAATGACAAAGGGGTGACCTTTCAGAGGGGCATGGGGAAAGGTGATCCGAGCCTAGCCTCTCCCTTGGAAAGCTCTCTGGGCTTTGAGCTGCAGAGATATAGCAGTTTGAGACTTGTTCTTCTATTGTGCCTCCACCCCATAGGATCCTGGGATTTATAGTTTACAGAAGTCCTTAGAAATCTCAGTTACGGAGTTGTAGGAAGTCTGAAATTTCTTACCACCAAAGTATAAATCCCAAGATCTCCCAGGGTGGCACCACAACGACTGTAGTGGTCTTTAACTATGCAGGACAGACACACTCCTGGGCCTGAGTCCTGTCGACTAAATCCAGCCAGAGTAGACCTATCGAATCAGTCGTTGAATGGTAAATAGGTAAACAGAGCCAGAATGGAGTAGTGGTTTGGGCACTGAATTATGACCCTGGAGACCAGGGTTCGATTCCCTGCTCCGCCATGGAAGCCTACTGGGTGGCCTTGGGCACATCACACTCTCTCAGCCCCAGAAAACCCCATGAAAGGCCTGCCTTAGGGTTGCCATGAGTCAGGAATGACTTGAAAGTATGTAACAACAACAGCAAAAACAACAACAAATAGGTAAATCCCATCTGAGAGTATGATTCTATGAAATTTTGACTACTTATTTGTTTACGTATGTATGAAGGTGAGTCAAAGGAAATGTCCATCCATCCCTTGTCTTGGCGACTGGAGTCAGATGGGTCGAGGGCAGATAATTCAGTTCAGATTCGCAATCTGCTGTGCACGGAATCCATTTCTCCGGTACAATCTTTCTCCTCCACTGCTGAGCAAGAGATTAAAAAGCAAAACAGAGCCGTTTGTTTACGCACTTGGAGGCTCTGAGGCATCTGATTAGAAAACTGCGTTCTCCGATCGGTCCGGCCCTCCCGGGCCCAGGCGCTTTGTGCTGTTATCAGATGAAGACATTTCACCTATTTATTAAGTCCTCGATGGAGCCCACGCTAAATGGCAGCCGAATAGAACTGGCACCTTTTAAAGCAGCTGGGTGTGAGCCTCGTCAGCCACGCAGACTTCCCTGATTAATTAAATAAGACATTGGGATTCATAAGGCAATTGATGGAAAATGAAATTTTGTTTACATCTAAATGCATTTTAAAAGATAAGCAAAACTGAGAAACTTAATTTCATGTTATACGATCTCTCCTCTGCTACTGGCCTCATGTGATCTGAAAATTAATTTTCCTCTGTTTGGATATGTTTCCAAGCCTGAAATATTTTTTTTCATGAATAAATAAGTTTCTGCTTCCCCCTTTCCCCACCCTCAGCAGGCCAATATTCCACTGAAGCAAAACAAAAAAGGCTGGAAATCAAAAAGATCGGCTGATACGGCCAGGCTACTCCTCACGTGAAGGACAAGAGGAAGGCAGCGTGGGATGGCAGAGCTGGAAGGAGACCCTCTAAGGAGACCCTTCTAAGACCCTCTGTTCAAATCCCTGGTCAATGGAGGAAATTCAGATGTAGGATATTTGTAAAATACACCAAGTCCAGACTCTGCTTTGTTTGGACTGAGACTCAGTTTGTTTATTCAGCTATTGACCATGATCCTCATAGAATCATAGAACTGGAAGAGAGCCAAGGGACATCCAGTCCAACCCCCTTCTGCTATGCAGGAAGACACCATCCAAGCCCCCCCTTTGACAGATGGCCATCTAGCCTCTGCTTAAAAACCTCCAAAGAAGGAGACTCCACCACACTCCATTGAGGCAGCAGCATATTCCATTCCCAGAGAGCTCTGACCACCAGGAAGTTCTTCCTGATGGTCAAGTGGAATCTCCTTTCCTGCAGCTTGAATCTATTGCTCCTTGTCCTAGTCTCTGGAGCAACAGAAAAAAAGCTTGCTCCCTCCTCAACATGACGTCCCTTCAAATATTTAAAAAATGGCTATCATGTCTCCTCTTAACTTTCTCTTCTGCAGACTAAACATCCCCAGCTCCCAAAGATGGTCCTCAGAGGGCTTCATGGTTTCTAGGCCCTTCAGCATTTTGTTTTCCCTCCTCCGGACATGCTCCAGCTTGCCAATATCTTTCTTGAAATGAGGTGCCCAGAACTGGACACAGACTCACCCACACTTATTCTGTGCATCCAGAGGCCACTTCTGGACTTCCATGGCCTCCTGGACATCAGCTGAGAGATAGAGTGAGTGAAAGGGGGGGGGGATAGAGAGATGCGTATAAACAGTGTGGCGATAAGTCCTACTTCCAAAACTCCAAGTCATCTCCTCCAGCAGTTTCATGTACAAGTCAAAGAACACAATGAATGAAACAGACTAGAGGACCAGATTAGGGATATAAATATTAGTTGCTTTACTTTCTGACAATGCCTGAAGTCAGCAGTCCATATATTTATCTCTGTGGAACTGTAAGTAGCAAGGGGTTTTATTTATTCACCTAAACAAACAACTGTGCAGCGTATCAGTGAAAAACAGTGCATACAATAAATCTTCCACCTCTTTGCCAAATGCATCTCTTCTTTTGCATTGCAAAAGCACCACAGATAGCACACCACCAGGCAGGCAAAATATCTCAAACAATAAACGGAAAGATGAACAGTTAACACAAAAATTGCTTCCTGATTAACTTTAATTGCTGGTTCTATTTATCAGGTATCACCTCCTTTTTAACTTATATATTCCCATGTATTCTCCTTACCAACTTAGATTTATCTGCTTTTACATATCAAATCCAATAGTTACCAAATCTCCCCCAACACTCTTTACATAATCTGTGAAGGGTTTCCATGTTTTTAAATATAATTCAAATGAATTTCCTCTTCATAAGACAGTGAGTTTGTCCATTTTTGCCAGTTTTAAGAGTTTATTTAACCATTCATATAATGTTGGAATTTTCTTACTTTTCCAATATTTTGCATAAATTATTCTGGCTGCTGTTACCATATATCTTAATTGTTTCCTATATTGTTTTTTTCTCCCACAAGATCATCTATCATATTTAACAGGAGTAGTTCTGGTTTAAATAACATTTTTACTTTTAGTATTTTCTGCCTATAATTACAAATCATTTTCCAATATTTTTTCATTTTTTTTACATTGCCACCACATGTAGAAGAAAGAACCTTCACGGGTTTTGCATTTCCAACATCTCTTACTTGCCCCTTTCTATATCTTGGCTAATTTAATGGGGGTTAAATACCATTTATACATCGTCTTGAAAAAAATTTCCTTGAGGTCATGACATTGAGTAAACTGTAAATCTTTTCCCCAAATGTCCTCCCACTGTTCTAATTCTATACTATGTCCTAATCATTGGGCCCAATATACCATACATTCCTTTATTTGTTCTTCCTCCGTATTCATTCTTAATAATAATTTATACATTTTGGAAATTAAATGAGATTCTTCTGAGCATATTAATGTTTCAAATTCACTTTAAGTATTTTCAAAATCAAATTTCTTGATATCTTCTTTGTTAGCTAGCCACTGGATCTTAGATCTCTCCTGCTGTAAATTTTGCCTTTCCTTATTATATCCTCCTATCTTATCCAATGATCTAGACTCTCCATTTCTCTTCTATAAAATGCCTCCTGTGGAGACAACCATCCTGGTATTTTATTCCCAAATCTTTTCTTATATCTTTCCCAAATTTTAAATATTGTCCTTCTTATAATATGATTTTTAAATCCTGCACTTGCTTCAATTTTCCCATACCATATGTAGGCATGCCATCCGAATTTCAACTCACGGCCCTCTAAGTCTAATAATTTCTTATTCTCTAATATAGTCCAATCTCTAAACCACACTAAACACGAAGCCTCAAAATAAATCCTAAGTTCCTGGATACCCCGTCCTCCTCTTTCCTTTGCACCCGTCATCACTTTCCATTTTATTCTAGGTTTTCTTCCAGCCAATAAAAATTTGGCCTTTGACCATTTTGGCCACCCTCCTCTGGACACCCTCCAGCTTGTCAAGATCCTTCCTAAGCTGTGGTGTCCAGAACTGGACACAAGATTAATTCCAGGTGGAGACTGGCCAAAGCAGGATAGAGTGGTCCTGATACTTCCCTCGACCTATAGACACTAGACTCCTATTGAAGGGTGTTGAAACTGAATTGGGTGGGGTTCCAATGGATGCAGCTTCATCATAAGTCTGAACATATTGGCTTGTATTATACCCTGCTTCCCCAGTTACATATACATAACTAGGTAGCATCTTTTGGCTGATCCACCCCACCCCCAGCCCCTGAAAGTACATAATCCTCTCATTGAGAACAGTAGCCTGCTTTGAGCAAGGGCAAGAGCCCCCTGCGGTGTGCATTTCCTACCAAACATCTTCCCTGCAGTGTGCATCTCCTAGCAGAAACATCTCCTAAAATCCTGTCTTCAGACACAAAAAACCAGAAGAGTAGCTATTGACTCTGGCACCTATTTGCTGCAAACTCCAAAAACACAAGGAGTCTTGTTTGTTTTGACAGTGTCAGCTCATGAAAATGGGAAGATTTCTAACAAATCAATAGTTCCTTCTTCTTGGTCCCTGATCACACCGCCATCAAAGTCTTTGTCACCTACATGCTAAACTCATCAACTTGCTTCCTTAGACATTAACATCTATCAATCCATCTTCTCACCTTTTGTCCACCCTGCAAAACTTTTGTTTACACAGGTAGAGAGTCATCAACACCTCACACATCCAGGGCAGATTTTTGGGTATAAAGAGTCTCTAATTTTGGGTCCCCCCACAGAGCACTTTGATTTCAAGGGTCCTCTTTGTCACTCTGGTTTTTGCCCTGGAAGCAAATCCAAGCCACACTGCCGCTTCTTCATTTCTCTCTGGATCGTAAATATAACCCCATCCCTTTTCTGTTCCTCTATCCAATTTTCCTCCCTTTCCTTTTCAGTCAGCCTTGTGTGATTGCTTGTGAGTGTGTGTGTGTGATTATTTTGTGTGTGTGCATGTATATTTTGTGCCGATAAAACACATTTAAATGGAATTATAAGTCTTCCGACTGGTCTCTTTTGCAGTGACCTGGCAGACATAGGTGAAAATGTCCTGAAGTTACTCCTTCTCTTGTAATACTCATGAGTTATTTCCTTATTTTTACATTTAATTCTGGGCTCTGATATAGGACCTCACAGGGCCCCATGCTTTTGGGATAAGAGCCCCATTGGGCAAAGGAGGTCCATGCAGCTGCTGTTTGAGGCAACAAAGATGATGGTGCTTCCAGCCGCCTCCTGCAAGAGACTGAGGCTGCAACAATCAGAAGCAGAGTCCTCCTCACTTCATCACCTGCTGGCAGGAGGGAGCTGGAAATGAAATACAATCTTCCCCGATCAAAACTTCTTCCTTTTCATAAGCATAAACTAAAATTAAAAGACACTACTAAAACGATACACTAAAAAAACTAAACACTAATGCACTAAAATACTAACTTTTTAACTCACCAAGCCCTAACTCACTAGAACACAAAAGGGCTCTAATTCCCCACCCGCCAAACTGTAATGAGAGAGAAACAATAAGAAAAGACAGAAAAGAATATTATTCTACCATTGAAGATTCACCGAAGCAGACCTACTAGGGTTAATTGTAACCATAACCAGAAATTATATTTGTTCGATAGTTGTCTCTTCCTTCTATGTTAATATTTTAACTTGATATTTATTTTTTTTTAAAGCACATTAGTTTGACCACTTGGGAGAGCTCAGACATAGGTTGCTGTGGGTTTTCCAGGCTTTGAGGCTATGTTCTATTAGTATTTTCTCCTGATGTTTCCCCTGCATCCGTGGCCAGCCACAGATGCAGGCGAAACATCAAGAGAAAATACTAATAGAACATGGCCTGAACACCTGGAAAACCCACAATAACCTGTGGATTCTGGCTGTGAAAGCCTTCAACTCTGCATAAAGCTCAGACACTTTAGCAATCCAGACTCCAGGTTTGAGCAAACAATATTCTTCCGGCTGTTATCGTATAACAAAGAAGTACCTCTTACTTGCTAATCAAGACTTCTGTGGGGGCAAAGAAATGCCATGGATAGTGGCACTAAAGGTTGTGACTGTGAAACTGAATTCTTAAGAGTTGTCTGTGGACAGTGAGAATTTCCTGATTCAAAACTATTTACATACTTGATTCTGACTTAAAGAGAAGTGGAATGGAGACCCTAGAATGACACATTTGCATTCTGACTGGAGTCTATTCTGGATCAAATGCTGTTGCCTCTAATCTTCCTCCAAGCACCTGTTGCACATTTAAAAAACACACAACAAAACCTGGTAGGCAGCCCAAAGTCTAGGATCAGGCCCCCACTGTGCACAGTGGTGGAATTGTTGCAAGCTTGAGTGTTTCATTGAACTGTGTGTCAAGCGAAATGAGACCCTGGAGCATGGGAAGGCGAAGCCACGGAGCCCTGCTGGCCCATTTGGGATTTCTCAACCTGGCCTCCCTTGGCACAGAAATGGAGGTGCACAGCTGCTGATTAGAATTTTTCTTCCTCGGCTTCTCTTGGCTGGAGGTGAGAGATCTTTGCCAGTTACAGAAGACGGAGGAAAAGCTGAAATGAGGAGCATGAAGGAAGGGGACAGATGCATCTCAATGGAGCCTCTTTCTCCCCACGATCTGGCCAGGCTTTGTTGCAGGTTGGAGCACAAGAGCCTTACCATACAGGCAGCTACATAAAGCTTGTGGGATGTATTAGGCTTTTTCTTTCTTTCTTAAATGCATCAGTCAGTATGAATCATAGAATCGTAGAAGGCATCCCTGCCAGGGCAGAAATTCACTGCTAAATCCTTTCTGAGAGGGAGCTGTGCAACCTCTGCTTAAAACGTTCCAGTGAAACATAGTCCACCACCTTCTGTGGGGGGTTGGAGGGCAACTGTTCCACTGCCCAGCAGCTCTTCCTGCCATCAAGATGTTCTTGTTATTCCAATTGGCTACAGTACAGACAGATTAAAGAAAGATATAAAATTGAGTTTAAATCAGAAGGTATAGAAGTGAATTTGATACTATTTTGCAAGCCAAAGATCATATAATATCAAAAATCAATGATCATATAAAATCAAAAATCTATAAATTATTAATCAATATATAGGCCTGGAACAAGAAACCATTAAGCATAATATGATCAAATGGGATCAAAATCTTAGGGAAAATATCTTATTAGAAGATTGGGAAAAGGCATGATCAAAAATTACAAAATTCACAAGGTGCTCAGAACTGAAAGAAAATTATTATAAGATGCTATTTTGTTGGTATTTAACACCAGTACAATTAGCTAAGATCTATAAACAACATTGGATCAATGGTGGAAGTGCCAAGATAAAAAAAAGGCACATTCTACCATATGTGGTGGCTCTCCCAAAAAGCAAAAGACTACTGGAAAGAAATTCATAATCTTATTACTAAAATATTAGGATTTAAATTTCCTATGTCTTCAGAACTATCTTTGTTAAATATAATGAAAGGAATCAAAGCCTCTTACCAGGGAAAATAAGGTAGAATCTTGATGTATTTTGTAACAGCTGCAAGAATATTATATGCCAGGAATTGGAAAGAGAAAGTTAATCCAACTATCGAAGACTGGATCTTAAAATATTTAACATGTTTCAAATAGATAAGTTAATCGGTATGTTAAATAACCAAAATATGACAATAGTAAATCAGGAATGGGAATGTATTAAAAAATATGGAGAGAAAAATGGTAGAGGTTGATAATAACAGATATACAAACACAGCTTTTTTTTCTTTTCCCCCCCTTTTCTTTCACCTTTTCTGTCCTTTCTCTCTTTATATAGATTTTTATGGATTTAGGGTGAACAATATAATAGAATCGGGAGGTGTTTATAACTTCAATACATTGTGTGAGTTTTTGTTAGATAAGAAATTAATTACCTAAGGAAATTAAAGAGATATATTACTTTTATTCTCTTATCATCTTTAATGGAAAATTTAATATTTTATTTTCATAGCTTTATATGTATGTTTTATTTTTCTTCTTTTTCTCTGTTTAATACGTTCATACATAGAATTGTAGAGACAGTGGAAACTATGTTTTTTGGAATATAAATGTATCTTTCAAATAAAATTTTAAAATGTTTAAAAGAAAGGAAAAAAAAGATGTTCTTGTTATTCTTTGGTTAGAATCTCCTTTCATGTCATTCGCATCTATTGGGGTTTTGCCCTCTGGAGTGGCAGGAACAAAGCTCACTCTGTCTTCTAAATGGCTGTAGGCCTTCAGATGTTTGAGGATAACTGTATCATGTCACCTCTCCATCTTCTCTTTGCTGAGCTAAACATTTCCAGACCTTTGACCAGCTGGGTTGTCCTCCGCTGGACACATTCCAGACGTCCTTCTTGCACTGTGGTGCCCCTAAATGGACACGGGACTATGCTAGGTGAGGTTTAACCACAGCAGAAATATGCAGTGGTTCTGAGGCTGCTGTTAAACTGGACACTAATGGTTCAGTTGAGGCAGCCGATGGATACATTATCTTCTTTGCCTCTGACAAAATCCCTCTGTTAGCATAATGTGACATCTGCTTTTCTGAGCTGGAACCTTGTGGATGTCTTATTATTTATTATTTACTAATTAAAATATTTATATCCCACCCTTCATCCAAAGAGCTCAGGGCAGCATACAATAAAATCAACTTAAAACAATAAATAATTGCAAAAGTTTAGAAGATTAAAAATATATTAGATGATTTTTCAGTTTAAAAACAGTCAGTTTAAAACAGTTAAATCCATCTTGAATAATGTAACTATAAAATATGTGCATCCTGGATAGCATCAGTTTGTCCCACGGCTTTAATAAAAAGCCAGTTTTTAACCTGATGCAGAAATGAGTTTAATATTGGCGCCAGCTGGGCCTCCAGAGGGAGGGAATTCCACAACCAGGGTGCCACCACAGAAGATATCCTCCATCCGTCAGTTCCCCTATGGAAGCAGAGGAACATTTTTCATCTCCTACAGAATGGCCACATCCTATTGGAGGCTACAAGGGTGGTATTGCGCACATAGCACCATTGTGAATTGAAGCACACTGTGTGTGGATGCACACTGCTTATTGCGCATGGATGTACATTGTGTGTGGATGCATATTACAGATTCTCTATTCTTTGTTGGCATATTTGGCATTCTTGTCTCAGTTGTTCAGTGTTGCTATTCATCTCAAAGCTGCATACCACATTAATTTGTAACTCCAGAAGTGGAAATTTGCACTGTGTTTCCTCAGTGTGGGTTGGATCATAGAATGATTGAATCCCAGAGTTGGAAGAGAGTCCAATGTCTAACCCCATTGTAACCCCAGTCTAACTTCATTCTGCCATGCAGGAAGACACCATCAGAGCACTCCTGACAGATGGCCATCCAGGCTCTGTCTCCAAAGAAGGAGACTCCACCACATTCTTAGAGAGCAGTGGATTCCACTGTCAAACTGCTCCCACCATCAGTTAGTTCTTCCTAGTGTCTAGGTGGAATTTCTTCTCCTGGAGTTGGAAGCCATTGTTCTTGGATCTTTGAAGCCATTGCTCTGGACTGCTGCTCACTACATTGGATGTGTTGGATGGAATTCATGAACATCTATGCCAAGTAAAACTCATTAGTCTTGAACATGCCACAAAAATCTTTGTTTCTTTTTCCATAATAGACTAGCATGCAACTTGGAAGTTCTTAGCTTTTCTTAGCTTCAGTGGATTGATGAGATGGAGAATTTTCTAATCTGTTTTGTTTGGAACCATGAGAAGTAATTGGGGAGTATGAGGGACCCAGATCCCCTCAGAGCAGCCAAGAGAAAAGATCACACACTCTTTCCTAAAGTTACAGGTTCAAATGAGAGAGTGAGTTCTCCTCTGGCTGGAAGAAGTATAATGAGACTAGGAATTTGGATGGCATCCACACTGACTAGCCTAAATCCTTTGGTTAGTCCTGGCTAGGGTAAACTCTTTGAATGTGAATACGGTTTATGTAATCATGCATTTATATGCAGCCCTTTTACAATTTCATATAGACTCCTGAAGAAAGCCTGAAGAGCAAGGAACGTGTTGGACTTTTCTACAAATAGGTCCACTATCTTCTGGGCATCCTAAGACAGGTCTCTAGTTTCATCCGTAGATTCTATTGGATGTGCTGCCATTTCCGCTTCTTTTGTTTTTCGGAGACAGTGGGCTGGAGAACCTACGCAAAATATCAGATTGAAATTTAAAGAAACTATCCACGGCTCTGAATGTGTTTTGGGAACCACATTCAGCACCTTGGAGAGCTCTGTTAAAGTTTATAATAAAAACCCAATGTGAATTCACTGCCGCAATGACATGGAAGGCATCAGCCTTTATTGAAAAGCCTTCTTTCGTCTTAGTTTTCACAAGGAAAAGGAGATAAGAGGCATCACAAGCAGGTGCGCACATCTGTGTTGAGGTCCACTGTTCTGAACCAGGTGAGAAAATCTTCATTTAAATACATACATTTACGTTTACATTTAAATTCAGGCACTGTTTAAATACTTCAAGGGCTGACACAGAGACAGTAGATTTTGATTGAACATAAGAAGTAACTTCTTAACGCTAAGAGAAGTTGGGCAATGAAACCAACTGCCTAGAGAGCTGGTGGGTCTCCTTCTTGGGCATCCTCAAAAAGAGGCTGGACAGCTACCTGCTGGAGATGCACTAGCTGGACATCCTGCATTGACCAAGGGGTTGGACTCCATAGCTCATGAGACCCCTTCCCACTCCCAGATTCTATGATTCTGCTTTTCTATTTAGCTCGCAGACCATTGGCAACCAATCTCTAATACAGTGATGCCAGGTAAGCCAGATCCAGAGACTCCTGCATTCATTCAGCTCCCCAGAAAAAGCCTTCCCACTTGCTGTGAGTGAACTGCCTGCCACAGGGTGTCAGTGTGGGGCTGACTAGAGAACGGGGAGAAAATGGCTTCCCCAAATCCTCCACCCTATTTGCAGATGGCAAGATTGTGTGCTCTCTCTCTCTCTCTCTATGGGACAGCAGTGGAATTTTCCAACATGGTGTGTCTGTGTATGAGTGTGTGTGAGTGCAACAAAATGTCTCAGGAAGTTTTCAGAAAATTCTTTTTGGAGAAATTTCAGTTCAGTTGATGCTGAATGGAATGACACTGACAATTTCACAGCTGATCCATGTAGAAGATGGAGCGAGCTTGTTTTCTGCAACTCCAGAGGTTAGATCAAGAACCAGTGGATTCAAATGATGAGAAAAGAGATTCCACCTGAATGTTAGGAAGAACTTCCCGATGGAAAGAGCAGTTTGAGATTGGAATAGGCTGCTGCATGGGAGTGTGGTAGGCTTCCTTTGGAGATCTTTGTACAGAGATTAAAGGGGCATATTTCAGGAGTGCTTTAATCACATCTTCCTGCATGGCAGAAGGGGCTTGGACTAGATGTCCCTTATGGTCCCTTCCAACTCTGAGATTCTGTGATTTGAGGAGTCTATGAAATTAATAAAGAGATGGAAATTCACCAAATAGTCTCTGTAAGAAGGGGGTTGGAATTTTCCAATAGCTGCTGCAAAATGTGAAAAAAAAAAATCTGAGGTTCATTTTTTAAAATCTGATAAATGTTGGCTTGTCAGATGTTTTCTAGAGGGTTCAGTCCACCTGAAGAAATGGATTTGACTCAGCTGCTTATCTTAAAGGTGCCACATGACTCCTTCCACTCCTTTGCATTCTTTATTCTTTATTCTTTATTCCAAAGAGGAGAGATACAGATGGGAACTCCATGGAGGAACTGCTCAGCTTCCACCCTCTTTGTCTCCTTGGATTTGAAGGAAACAGCACCTAGTTGGTCGTTAAGACACAGCACATTAAGCAGTGTTGGACTTCAGGGTTGACCAGAAGAAAGATATTGATTTCTTAGAAAGACATTGCCAAGGAGTGGACCCTCAAGCCATCCATGCTGTGCTAGCATCAGCCTGCCAGTCGATGAATTCCAACAGTACCATCACACAAGGTGACACCACAGAAGGGCTTCAAATTATGCACTCCTTGTTCTTATGTCTCTACCTGTCTATCAGATATCGTGTGAAACGGATCAATGGCTTCAAGCTACAGGAAAAGAGATTCTATCTAAACCTTAGGAAGACCTTACTGAGGGTAAGAGCAGTGTGATGGTGGAATACCTTGCCTTGGAGTGTGATAAACGAGAGTCTAGATGGCCATCTGTCAAAGGGAGGGCTTTGGATGTGTCTTCCTGCCTGGCAGAAGGGAGTTGGATTTGATGGTCCTTTGGGTCTCTTCCAGCTCTTTGGTTCTATACTTCCATGCATGTGGAAAGCTCAGTCATGCACTGTTTTGCTTCCACAACTTTGAACTAAATCATCATCACCACCACCACCACCATCATCATTACCATCCTCCTCATCATCTACATTGGCTGTTTAGTTATGTCTGTGCAAGTAAGTAATGTCCGCTGATGTGACCCTCTTAAGCCTATCCCAAGATCAAGCAGTTGAAACAGGTGAAGGAGGTCCCTTCAGCTTCTGATCAGGGTGCAAGGAAGAAGACGTTCCCCCACCACCACCAGCAAGCGAGGCTGTGACAGGAACACAGCCTCATTCACTGGTGGGCCAGAGCTAGAAATGTCATCCAGCTGCACCCCAACTGGCAGTTGAATGAACCTCCTTCATCCAACATCGCTGATGGCTACAGATTGTAATGTACGGTGCACCCTCCTGAGGGTTCTGGTCCAAGAGCCCTCCCATAAAACAAAAAAGGAGAATGCTCTGTCCCATTATCGTCAATGAATGCAACATGTGTTCACTCATCCTGGCATGGGCATGCACCTGGCACATCCATTCACAATAGTTGGACATGAAGCATCAGCAGAGGGTGCACTGTCTCTGTTACTGCAACACTGCAGGCCAGTCAACAACAACAATGACAACAACACAACTGTTCTTCATTGGAGAAATGTGTCCAGCTATTCTGTAAGGAAAATGACACATTTGGTTTTGGGTGAGAAGGTGGGATTGGCATCAGAAAGCAGACAAACCCATATGACTGTGTGAGGGGCAGGCAGCCCAAGGGGGGAGGGGTCCACCCCAAAGGTGGACTCTCTTAGAACAGTGCTGAACCAGAGCAAAGATCATTCTTCCCGGAGGGTCAGCAATTTGCATTTTGTTTTCAATATTCCTCCACGAACCACACTGCTAACTCTGTTGGCTCTAATTAGCAGTAGGCAGGGGGCCTGGGGACAGAAAGGCTTTGAACTTCCTTGCTGATTGGAAGAGGCTGCCTCCTCTGGGTTAGGAGGGGCTTTAGACAGAGGCCCCTCTGCTGGGCAGCCAAGAGTCAGTGTGAGGCGGTGCTTCTGCACAGGCCCGGGCAGAAAACGCCTGCTGCATGGTTCAGCAGGCGATGATGCAGTTGGGAGCGACTGAGCTCTTGATGGCCTTGTATATGAGTGTGGTGGGTGGGAGAGAGCTAAAGTTCCTCCTCCTGGAATCTTCTCATCTCCACCTGGGAAGGAAAGGAGAAACATGATTACTACACCTAATGCTTCAGAACGGGTGGATTGAATGCTGTATCTTGGAAACTCTGATCTTCTTTTTCCTTGCATGTTCAGCTTGCCATGAAAAAAGAAAGCAAGACCTCCGAAACCTGCTGCTGATACACCACAGGAACATGAAAATCTAGAAATATGAATACTACAGACAGAAATATGAAAATCTGCTCTTGATACACAGCAGGGATATGGAAATCTAAGGAAGTTATGAGTGTATTAGCTGAGCTGGAATTTTTCAGAAGTCATTCTTCTTGAGATAATTTCCCAATTTTTTTTATTAACACCAACAATTTTTAATACAGCAAAACTATATACTACAAATAACGTAACAAGGAGAAAAAGAAAAAAAACCACACACAATAAAAATCTGCAAGCTAAGCTACTGCCTAAACTACTAAACATCAAAAATAGTAGATAACACACATAATATTGAGAAGATGTCAGATTTTTTCCACTGTTACCTCACTCCAAAAAAAGGAAAAGAAAAAGAAAAAGTCTGGCGTGGCCAAGATGAAAACCAAATCTAGTGAGGAGCAATTGCTGCTACATAGCAAACTCTGCGAGGTGTACCCACTAACCTCTGTGCAGAAAACACATTCACTGGGTGCCTCTTTCTATTTCTACATCCATCTCTTCTACATCCACCTGTCTGCTGAGGTGCAAAGAATCTCATAGCAGCCTCATGGCTGCCAAGAGGTTCCCAAGCACCAGAAAGCCCCTCTCTTGACCAGGAAAGGAATAGCAAGTAAATACCTTTCCACTCCAAATCCTGTTCAATTGCCATGGATTCATACTGCACCAGGGCTTCTGTGCTTGGCATAATAGCTATGCCAATTTTCTCCACGCTCAGGCCAAGCTGGCTTGTCAAATGGAGTTGAAAGCAGTCCTTCTCAGTCTATCTGATGTGGGGAATTTCAAATTCCTTGGAATCATAGAATCCTAGAGTTGGAAAAGATGCCAAAGGCCATCTAGTCCAACACCATTTTGCCACGCAGGAAGACACAATCAAAGCCCTCTCCTGAGCAGATGGCCAGCCAGCCTCTGTTTAAAATACTCCAAAGAAGGAGACTCCATCACACTCCTTTGAGGTAGTAGCATATTCTACTGTCAAACTGCTCTTACCATCAGGAAGTTCTTGCTAATATTTAGCTGGAATCTCTTCTCTTGTCATTTTAAGCCACTGTTCTGAGTCCTTGTCTCTGGAGCAGCAGAAAACAAGCTTGCCCCATATTCCATATGGCATCCCTTAAATAATTTATACATGGCTATCATGTCATCTCTTGACTTTCCCTTCTCCAGACTAAACATACTTAGGTCCTTAAGCCACTCCTCATGGGGCTCCATGGTTTCCAGGCCTTTGACTCTTTTACGTTGCTTTCTTCTGGACACTTTCCAGCTTGCCAAATCCTTCCTGAACTATAGTGTCCAGAACTGGTCAGAGGATTATCTCAGGTGAAGTCTGACCCAAGCAGAAGAGAGTGGTATCCTCACTTCCCTTGACCTAGGCAATAGACTCCTGCTGATGCAGCCTACAATTGCTTTGGCTTTTTTAACTGCTGCATTGCTAACTCATTCTCTGCTTGTGGTCTACTAAGTCTCCTAGATGCCTTTCAGATATACTGTGGTCAAGCATTTCATTTTTTTTCTGATCAAGTGTAATACCTTGCACTTCCCTTCTCCCCATGTGCCAGGGACCAGCACCAGATTTGGAACCCTTGGTCTCTTTTTTCTGGAAAACGCTTTGTGGACTGGCACCAGTCCAGGAACTGCCACTTGGACAGAAACAGCTTTAGAAGACCTGAAGGGGACTAGACTGGTTTAGAGACTGGTGAGACGATGGGGATTCTTTTTGTGTCTGGAGCAGGGGGAAATCAGGATTTCTCTGGAAAAAAAAAACCATGTGAGGGTTTGGAAGAATTTGTCTCACTCTGACAACCATTCCCCAAACACTTCCCTGCTTTCCCTTCACCATAGTGGGTTCGCATGCAGCGAATGCCCTGAAGGCCCCAGATCCCATCTGGCAGAATCATAGAGCTGGAAGAGACCACAGAGGCCCTTGAGTCCAACCCCATTCTGCCATGCATGATCTTAGAATCTGGGGAGGATCAGCCCTGGTAAGTACTTAGATGGGGGACTGCGAGGGATTCTCAGGTGCTGTAGGCTCTATTTCAGAGGAAGGAACTGGAAAAACCACCTCTGAGGATTTCTTGCCTAAGAAAACCCTGTGAAATCCTGGAGGTCACCATAAGGCGACAGGCTACTTGAAGGGACACACACAGACGATGCAAAATTGCCTTAATTTTATGCCAGCCTTTTGAACATCCTAGGGCTGTCTACTTTGATAAAATTCCTTTAAAAATGGAATCCTTGCTGAGAATTATTTCAAATCTCAGTTGTTTTTGTGACTGTTCTCGTTGTTTCTGGGGCTTCCTTTGGAGAGTTGTCTACGTTAGATCAAGATCCTCTGTCATTTGGTCAGGGGATAATGGATATGGCCAGAGGGCACTGCTATCATCATTTCCTGTCCTGACAGGAGAGAAGCAGTGATTCAGAGGACAAAGATGTGGCTGGTCCCAGCTGTGAGGGAAAGAGAAAGAAGGGTGCTTTCCCAGGAGGAGCACACCCTTGTTTCTCTTCCCCCCATAGCCCAGGTGAGCTGCTTCTTCCTCATCGAAGTCACCGCTCCCCTCCTTTGTGCCTAACTGTAAAACAGGAGCAACAGCAGGGACCCCCTCCCACCTTCTTGGTGACTGCCCAGAGATGGGAGATTTTGGACAGTGCAGAAGGGGCTGAAGATTTGCCATTGGCACCTCATCAAAAAGAAAATGTATGTATGCCTAACTCAGCATCAGCTGCACTTTTATCCCTAACGGGCACACAGCCCTAGATTCTTGTCACTAGAGAACTCTGAATTGTTAGAGCAAGAGACCTAGAAGCCAAAGCAAAGAGTTATTTCAAAGTTGGGAAGCTTTGGCATGCCGACAACCTTCCCTAAATAAATACACACCTTCTAGACAAAGGTGTGTTTATGGATGAGATTATGCAAGCTGTATGAAAGTCAGGTGTGATGGAAAAGTAATTACAAACCCATTGAACTGAATGACTAGCATAATTTTGTCTCGTAAAAATGAAGGATGTTAATAATAAACAATCAACAGAGTAGCAAATGGTGTCAAATACACAACGCAGTTCATGCTGGAACTGGAAAGTGAGAAAAACAAAGGCACCGTTGCCCATTTTCTTTCCTACATAGATCTTCAAAGTATCAGCTACCCTACTGGCATCTCTTACTGCCTTTTGTTCCCCTTTCCAAGGCTAGGGCCAACCCCAGACACTTTGCCAGCTAAGGTAAGGGATACAACGGCAACCCGCATCATTCCTGGTACAGAAGCTGAAGTACTGCAGAAAGGAACGGTATCTTCCACTGCGTTTAAGGAGAGAGGGCTACCTCAAGGGGAAAGCCATGGGCGTCAGGTGACAGAGAGAGGCCTCTCTCCCAACCCACCTCAGGCACAGCTGGAGTTGCCAGATCTCCAGGTCCCAGGTGAATTGCCAAGGAGTTGCTGTGCTTCTCTGGGTCTCCAGGAGGAGAGACAAATTTGACAGTGGGTAGCACTGGTGGAGGAGAATGTTTGATTTGTATTTGTGTGGGGCGTTGAAGGCCTCTGCCGATTCCCACCTAGAAGCAGAGCTCTTGGGCTCAGGGCAAAATGTCTTTGTGTGTGTGCCGCACTTGGTCAACATCAGGGTGCCAAAACTCCCAGAGGGAAGGAAGAAGAAGACAGGAGAGAGAGAGAGGCCATGGGTACACCCACTCAGGACCAATGTGCTTTTCGGAGAGAGGCAGGGAGTGGACAGCCAGCACTGTGACTCGTGAACCTCCTCGGTGCACAAGCTCTGGGAGCGGGAGGGCAGGGCCTAAAGAGGAAAGAAGACCCCTCTCAACAACTGGCAATGAGCCCTCCTCAAGCCCAAGCAGTAGTGTTAGGTCTAAAATGACTTCCCAGTTCATTTGCCCTATGTGCTCTAGGCAAAGACAAGCAGAAGCCAAGCCCTAGTGTAGGGGTGGGCAAATACGGAAGGTGAGGGGGGCCAGTTAACCCCCCAGAAGATTTTAGAGGATGACAAACTCCACCACATCTACTAGTTCAAAAACAAAATGCCCCCAAATGTCCTCTAGGAGACACGAGGGACATTTTCGCCATGTTTTGGGATCTTCCTGAATAACTGGAAGAGAGTGAAAGACACTTTCTGTTCATTTCCTCTTCCAAAAAAGGCCTCTCCTGGGCCTAAATTGGTCTAACATCCCCCCAAAAAGCATAGTGGAAATACCTCCCATACCTCCCAAAGGGCATTTGTGAGGAAAAAAATGGCCTTTGGGGCTGCACGAGGTCTCCAGTCTGCATATAGCCCACTCATTCCCCCTTATTGGGAATGGCAGCTGCTGGTCCAACTACCGGGTTCATTTTTTCTGCTTGACCATTCACCCCCAAATAATCTCTCTCTCATTCTCTCTCTCTGTTCCTTGGGTCTAGCTGATCTATTATGCAAAGAACTAGATTTTTCCCAAATTCCTAAGGCAGAGATAGCAATCCACCTGCTTCCAGGAAAGACCTAGAGGGCTTCCTCTCTCTCTTCTTACCCCACATGTTGGCCCACACCCTCTGCTGGACTCATGCCTGTGGCTGATGCCTCAGCACCCAAGGAGTCCTCAGCAGCTCAACCACTTGTTGGCAGGGACCTGTCCAGCAGGCGTCCTTTCCCTCCTAATTAGCCGCCATGCAAATTGGGTGGACAGAATTACATAAGCAGAGCGGCTTTGCCTGGTGAACGGCATCGAAAGCTTGGATTAGCTGCTTTGCTTCATCCCCCAAACTCTTTCTTAAGAGGCTTATGGGCAGCTTTGGGGAAGAAGGTGCTTCTCTTCACTGAGATGTCGATGAAGCCCAGAGGGAAGGCTGGCTGATTGATTTGACATGTGCAGAAACCTAAAGCAGCTCAGGCTGAGCTTCCCAAGAGATGCTTTCTTTGCTGAGATCCAGGGTGGGAAAAGTGCAGCCCTGGGCTTCTCTGCAGGCCCCCAGGACGGCTTTAATGACCCCTCTCAAGTCCCTTCTCCCAAAGGGCAAACAGCCTACCTTGGAAACCATGCCTGGAATGACCTTTTAAATAGGCTGCAAGGCCTCTGGCATGGTTTCACGCCACAAATACTAGCTTTTCAAAGCCCATGGGGAATGTATAGCCATTTGGAAAGTGTGGCTAGAATAATGGAATCTTAGAGTTGAGAGAGACCCCCAAAGGGCAGTCCAGTCCAACCCCCTTCTGCCATGCAGGAAGACTCTTTGACAGACAGCTGCCCAGCCTCTCTTTAAAAACGACCAACAAAGGAGACTCCACGCCACACTCTGTTGAGGCAGCAGTGGATTCCACTGTTGAGCTGCTCTTACTTTCAGGATGTTCTTCCTAATGTTTAGGTGGAATCCCTTGTCCTGAGGTTTGAAGCCATTGCCCTGTCTCAAACTAGTCTCTGGATCAGCAGAAAAGAAGCTTGCCCTGTCTTCCATATGACATCCCTTCAAATATTTAAATATGGCTATCAAGTCACTTTAGCTTTTTGGCATTTTGGCAGTCTGTGTGGTCACAGAAGTCACGTGGTCACGTGCACACTGTTGGACCTTGGACTTGCCCCATTCAGGCTTAGGTGGTGGAACTGAAGAGGCAGAAGGAAGGATCCCAGGAAGACTCCAGCTATCAGTCCCTCCAAGTCTGGAACCTTGAACAGAGATCCTACTTCATGGTTGAGTAGATTAAATTTCTGCACACAAAGTTAGGCATTAACTGTGCCACAGCATGGACCTCTGTACTGAACAGCAATGTTGTGCAACTGAACCAAGACACCAAACCAAAGAGGGCCATTTCTCCATAGTTTCCAAGCAGGCTGTGCCTGGACATCCTTTTCTGAGTGAACATCCTTTACCTGTGCTCTAAATAGAATTTTTCCCTTCTCCGCCCCCCCCCGCCTTTTTTTGACAGTGTGGTGTAGTGGTTTTAGCCTTGGAAGCTGGGGTTTGCTTCCCTGCTCAGCCATGGAAACCCACTGGATGACCTTGGGTGCATCACACAGGCCCTTTCCGCACCTTACCTTTTCTGGTGCTGGGGTGCGGGGATCGCGTGAGCAGCCTCCGGCGAGAGGCTCTTGCATCCCTGCTGCCTCAGCTCTGCACAAGCTGCCTGCTCACACGAGAGCCCCGCCTCTTCCTTACACAGTGCAGCCTAGGACTTTTCCAGGCTGCGCTGGGGCAGGAAGCGCGACCGGCGTGGCTCCAGAGGCTCTGCACACCAGGTGAGTGCACGCGGGGCCCGGGAGCAATGTGCGATTGCGCACCATTGTCGGCTTCTAGCCGAAAATGAAAAGGTACGCTTGCCGGCCCCTGCAGCATCACATGATTGTGAGTGCGTCATGCAGATCACTCCTCACAATTGCGCGATGCTTCAGGTACCCTTTCGCATGGCAAATGCCGTGCGGAAAGGGCCCCAGTCTCAGCTCCAGAAAACCCTGTGAAAGACTCACCTTAGCATCACTGTAAGTCGGAAACAACTTGAGGGAACACAATAACAACAACAAAAATACTCTTACTTGACTACTTCTTGATTCATCAGTCAATAATTTATTCATAGGTCTAATTAGGGCTAACCCACAGGATTTCGGACCATTGTGCTTTTCCATTTTATGTTGGGCGTCTGCCTTTTATATGTATCCCTCTCATGGGACAGACCTCGGGCAAAAGTGTGGGGCTCAGACAGCATGCTGTGTGTCCTTTTTTAAATCTCAAAGCTGAGCGATGGGATTGTAAACAGAGAAGTGTTGATGTGCGATTGCCCAATCAGAGAGACTGAGAGGCTCCAATTATAGTGAATTAAAATAACCACACTTTTATTATAACAATGAAATAGAGCATGAAATGGATGGGCAATAAAATCAATGGAATATATGTAAATAAATCAAAACAAGGAAATCAACACGCACTCATAATACAGCTTGCTCGTGTCCTTATTTGAAATCTGACTAGCTGAGCATCATTGATCCTCGTCTCCCACCCACTGGGTGATATAGAGATGGTGTCTGAAGCTCTGGAGAACAGAAAGGAAGTCAGAAAACATCCTCCAGACAGAAACTATGACAGTGGGAATGCACAGACTGGCATCTTGTTGGTCACATAGACACAGATGTAAAATTTAATTGCACCTCCATGTGTCCTAGAATCATAGAATCCTAGATTCGGAAGAGACCCCAAGGACCATCCAATTTAACCCCATTCCAGGCAGGAAGACACCATCAAAGCACTCCAGACAGATGGCCATCCAGCCTCTCTCTTAAAAGTTCCAAAGAAGGAGGTTCCTCCACTGTCTTCAAATATTTAAACATGAGTATCATGGCACCTTCCCTTGTCCAAACTAAAAATACCCACCTCCCTATGCGGCTCTTCATAGGGCTTCATGGTTTCCATTTTGGATACATTCCAGCTTGTCAATATTGTTCCTCAGTTGTAGTTCCCAGAAGTGGACATAGTGTTCTGGGTGAGGTCTAACCAAAGTAGAATCGAGTATCCCATTGATGTGGCCTAGAATTAGCACTGGCCTTTCTAGCTGCAGCATCATAGTCATTGCAGAAGGAAGTATTCACTGCCTCTTTAGTGCAGTCAACACCCGATAAATGGAGAACTCACCTTCCTCTTCCACCTGCCCCCAGCATCATCCTTTAGTGTCTTGGGGAGGGCAGGGAGCGACCAAGGACTGACTGTTTTCCCACAGCTGGGTACACCATCACAACACCATCTTCCAGGACCTCTGGAGGACCTCCAGGACTTCATTATCATGTGTGCAGCTGCTGGAACCATAGCCAGATTCTTATTGGCAGATCTCCACCCTTCACTATCCCAAAAATGCCTGTGCTTTGGGGCAGGGGCGAGAGGAAGTTGCATTGTCTGTGCCAGGATGGGGGTAGAGTGTGGCATTCTGTATGGTGGAACTTCATGCTCAATCACAAGATGCAGGATTTCAGCCGTATGCATCCATTGGGGGAGATCCTGTTCGATTGCAGCAGAGCATAAATTTTAAGTGGTGTTCTTAATGTGAAAGAGTCTGTTTAGGAGAGGCTGCTGAAGCTAGACTGAGGGTTGAAGCCATTCTAGAGGTCATTCTCAATGATTTGTTTGGGGAACAAGCTGTGTCTGGAAGCTGAGCTGACCTTTAAGGCAACATGCTGTGCTTCACGTCATGGGGGACTTGCTTGTATAAGGAAGTATTAGAGACCTCCTTGTGCAAGAGTCTAAAGAGTACAACTGTCAGACCAACTCAGGGTCACGTTCCCAGGGGATTCTGGTCTCAGTCCTCAGCTCTCGCCATTTCTTTTACTGACTCCCGCCGCCAAAAAACCCCCCTGCCATTTTGAGAAACTTGGACCTCAGTCAGCGCTTACTAACCTCCACAGGGTTGAATGGCTGGAATCCTGTTGCTGTCTTAGATACGCCCAAGTTCCCCAACAGGCAGACAACTGAACATGTCTGTCCCATGTGGAATACCCCACATTCATTTCAAGGTGGCAGAAACAGAGTGGGACAGGTGTTGCTCTGCAAACACAAATGCACGTTTGGTTAAATGTTCAATTGTGCCTTTGGTTGCCATTCAACACAGGGGTCAACATCTACCCCAAGTGTAGAAATTTATGTTATGCAGCCCAAAGGGAGGGTCTCAGCCAAGGCCCCCCTCTTTGGGGCCTATTTCCTCTCCTTGGAGACCACCCCTTCCCTTCTCTTTCCCCGGGTCTTATTTCCTACAGGTGTGGTGTGTGTGTCTGAGGGGAAAGATCCCTTTCATTAGACCCTGAAACCTTTTAAAGCAAGAGTTTCCCACCATATTGCGCATTCAGCCACTACGTGAGTATGTGAGTGTTCACCTACCCCACAAACTACTGCTGTGTATGGGCTCCACCACAGCGGCTGAGATGGGGGAGGGGAAGGATCTGGCCCCAGCACCTCTCCCCTAAGCCACAACCCGCAGCCCAGAGGGCCAGCATTCGTGAGGGGTCATCTTCTTGTCTTTCTTCGTGATAGGAATCCTTTTCGCCAAAATCTAGATAAGGGACAGAAGCCATAAGATCTTCTGCTGTTGTTGCTGTTTTCTCCCCCTCCGCTTGTATTTCGTCTGCCTGAATTTTAATTGCCATGGGGAATATTTTGAAAAGCATCTTCTTTCCCCCTTTGCCAGCAATTTTCCTCCTCCTCCTCCATCAGGGAAGCTGCACCTGCGTGTCAGCGGCTGCCAGCTTCCATCAGTGCAAAGGAAGCCTGGGCTATAAACATTCAATAAAGAGCAAAAGCAGGGGAAGCAAGCCAAGCAGGCCGGGGCCGGCCAGGGAGCGGTGGGAGAGGAGCCGGGCACTGCGGAATCGGCCTCGTGGAGCCAAGGCCTCTGCAGGGCGCAGCTGGCATGGGAGACCCTTGGCTCCAGGGCCGTCTCTCCGGAGGATCTTCCTGAATCAGAGAGGTGGAAGGGACCCCAAGTGCCATCTAGTCCAGCCCTTGGCAGGTGATGTAGGAAAGCCACAGCTAAAGCATCCCCAGAGGGGGCTATCTGTTGGAAAAGCCTCCAGAGAGGGAGAAGGAGTCCACTGCACTCTCAAACAGCTCTTGCTAACCTCTGGGCGCAGGGATTAGTCCATTTGAATAAAGGATTGAATATTAATATGATCCATATTATGAATATATATGTATTTTTTTTATTTTGTGTTTTGTGTGTGTGTGTGTGTGTGTATACAAAACACAAAATAAAAAATAAGTTTAACATAAAACAAAGAAAGCCAATAAGCAAATTTATACTTAACAGTATCACACAGGGTCTTTCCACACTACACTGTTATAGACCTATTACTCTACGGTCAACATCCTCTGGAATAATCCTGGGCTTTGCAGATTAAGGAGGCGCATTGAGAATTCTTAGCCAAAGAGCTCTTGGGCCTCAGTAAGCTACAAACCCCCAGAATTCCACAGGATGTTGAAAGTGGAATAATAGCACTATAACAGGGTAGAGCAGAAATGGCCATAGTGGATAACAATTACATCGTGAAACTGAATTAAATATATTGTTTTTGTGTGCCTTCAGATCATTTCTGACTTATGACAACCCTAAGGTGACCCTATCAGGGGTTTTTCTGTGGCTGAGAGTATGTGATGTGCCGGGTCCCACTATCTGGAATAGCAGAAAACAAGCTCTCTCCATGTTCCTGATGAAGACATCTCTTCTGATTTTAGAAGATGGTTGGGTCACACCCCTCTCAACCTCCTCTCCTCTGTGCCAAACATACCCAGCTCCCTCAGCTGTTCCTCTTAGGGCTTGGTTTCCAAAGGGCCTTCTTGGGGAGCTTAGGAGAAGAGGGAGGAGGAGCCCTCCTGCCTCATCATCCCAGTGCAGGGGCCAATCACTGAATGTGTGTGTCAGGGGAGTACTGAAAGCCTCTGAGCAACCACTGATTGCTCGTTTTTCAAACATATAACTGAATCAAGCCCTCTGCACCCTCTGATGCTTTCCTTCTCTTTCCTACAGAGCTCTGCCCAATCTCTCTCCCTGTATTCCAAAGTGTGGAGGAAGCTGTGGGCGGACCTGGCGTGACAGCAGCCAATCATGGCTCAGGGAGGCTGTGAAGGAGGACTGCAGGTAAACAGGATCCAAGGAAAGCAGAAGTGTCCCTCTGTGGGCATCAGGCAGGGTTTTGGAGTGGAAGAGGAGGGTGGCTTTGATAGAGGGGGTTGGATTGAGTAGAAACCAGGTAGCCTTCCAGAAGGGAGAACTAACTTTGGTTTTGGGGAGCCCAAAAGAGTAGAATACGAGAGGTTAATATATTGTTCTACTGTCTCTAATAAACCTGTTCTTCTTGTTGGTCTGAAACTGCCTCTGGCTATCACTATCAAGCCAGCACCAGAGTCAGGCCACGCATATCAATACAGAAACCATACAATGATACAACCACAGGACCACACTTAAAAGGTCACAGAAGCCCAGGAACCCAATCTGGACAGGGATTTGAAGGTGCGGGGACAAGGGAAGGGTGAGTGGCAGAGTTGGAACCGTGGGACCAGCCTGGGTAAAGGGATCTTTCACACAAAGGTGAATGCCAAAGGCCGTTTTCCAAGAGCTTTTGAGACAAGTAATCCAACTAAGTTGAATTCTGACCCAGCAAGGCTGGGACCTGGTGGCTGCTGCTGTGTCGGCGTCGTGAGCCACAGTGGGCTTTTAGCTCTTGCGAAGGCGCTTCCCATGAGGCACTCAGGTCTGCCTTTAAGAGGGGCTGCTCCATCTTTTGACTCATCCATCCATCTGCAAATCAAAGCTCCCCTCCTCGGGTGGCTTAGGAGGAAATCAGTGGAGTCCTCGTAGCTCTTGCCCAGGTCTTCTGGTGCAGGCGGAGGCAGAAGATGCAGTTGGAAGAACTCCACAGGGCAGGAATGGTTGGTGCTGAAAGGGACCAAAGATGGAGGTTCGTAGCAGCTTCTCCCTGCCCACTTCTCCTGGGTGCAGGCATGGACTTTCCTGGTCCTTTAGCTTAAAGGGGGAAGGTGGGACAATGGAAGTAGGCTGGTAGAACCCAATGCAGCATGAAGGCTGAATCTGATCCAGCAGAGGCAGTGGCTGTGCAAAGCCACCTCTGGCCTAAAAATCCCCGAAGAAATTCATGGGGTCAACAGGTGACTTCAAGGCCCCTACAGACACAACAGCCAGAGGGATGCAGCTGGTGCCTTCTTCAGCAGTTGTCTCATCAGAATCCCTCTGCCATTGCTGGACAAAGGCAGAAGGGAACAGTTGTTGCAAAGCCTCTTGCAGAAGTTGCCAATAACGCCTCTTTCAAAGGGCTCAATAACTTAACTGCAAATTAGGCACGTCAGTGGAAAAGAGGAAAGTGAGGAGGAAAGAAAGGAAGGTCCCCCGAAGCTACAAAGACGCTTGCATTTGCCACCTTTATTTACGAGCGCGCCTTCCATCAATAATGCTAATAGCTTGATTTACAGCCGCCTTCCTGGCTCCCAGAGCTGATAAATCAGGCAGCTTAAAGAGCTTTTTGCTAGTCAGCTCTTAAGGGCAGAAGCAAGGAGTGCAACTTTCCGAGGTTTGATTTCCATCCAGTTTCATTTCGGTTCCTTCATTTTAATCCAGGTGAGGAACTGGGAGCCAGGAGGAGAGAGAGGGAGGGAGAGAGGGAAGGGGGGGGCAGAATGCAATTAGATGGCAGCAAAAACAGGAAAACAAGAGGTTTGTGTGTGGAGGAGGGGTTAAATTTGGGCTTAAATTTACAGCTCCATTTATTGCTTTTCCCCCCAGTCAGTTTCCCTTTGCTGAAAAAGACAAGTCAAGCCAGAAAGTGAAAGATTCAGCACTCACTATTTCTGCCTGCATCTGGCAGAACCGTTCAAGGATCTGTTTTTTTTTAATTTATATATTTATTTATTGTACAGTGACAGCAAAGCAAAGACAAGCTGAGATCCTTCATCCAGGGGTCTCATGGCAAATCTTTACTCATAGAGTTACACACACCTTGCATAACTCTGCTGCTTCATTAGTGAATTTTAACAACACACAAGCAAGCAGGAAGCCAAATGTGCTTGCTTGTACATTTGCATAGGCCGTGCATGATGTGCATGCGCAATCCTGTATATATGCAATTGCACACAACTATGAGCACTGGGGCCACATGCCCAACTCTGTTGCTGCAACTTGGGCCCTTTCCACTGCACACCTTTTCACGGAGCTGGGATGCCGGGATCGTGTGAGCAGCCTCCAGCGAGAGGCTCTCGCATCCCGGTTCTTTCAGCTCTGCAGTTGCTGCCCACTTGCATGACAGCCCCGCCTCTTCCTTCCGCAGTGCACCCTGGGCGTTTCCCAGGTTGCACTGGGGCAGGAAGCACGAGCACCGTGGCTCTGGAGCTCTGCACGCACTGCAAGTGTGCGCGGGGCCCCAGAGCTATGTGCGATCGCTCACCATTTTTGGCTGAAGCCGAAAATGAAAAAGTGCACGAGTGGCGCCCACCAGGCCCTGGAGCATTGCACAATTGTGAGTGCGTCGTGTGGACCACTCCTCACATTCGTGTGATGCTCGAGGGGCCCTTTCGCATGGCAAATGCCATGCAAAAAGGGCCTTGGAGATAGCCAAAACATCCAACTGCTTCTGCATAGGGGGGTTACACCTGTGGAAGACAGCAACATAATTTCTGCTAGGTTTCTTTCCCCCTGTGCAAAGGAAGGGAATTGGACTGCTCTGAACTGGCATGGCAAGGGCCCAGTCCGGAGACCTTCTACCTCCAACACCGTTTACAGCAGGATGCAGGAGAGAATCAACTTGAACCTGGAAAGCCCCCAGGGGGACCAGATCCTCATTGCCTCTTTGCAGCCCTCTGTGCCTCTGCTGCCTCAGGCCCTGAAGCTCTGTGAACAGGATGTTGGCTAATGGCCAAGGCCAGCAGTCATTTTGCATGGATGTTAAGCCAAGTGGGGTTTAGGAAGAGGCCCAGCATTCTGTTTCAGTGCCTACTGAATATGGCTGGTGTGGAAGCTGCCGCCGTCTCCTGCAAAATCTGTTGGATGTTTGTGTTCTGGCGAGATGATGTGTGGGTATCTATACCTGCAGCAAGTGCAAGTTGGTTGCCATGTTGGAAGAGAAGGTCCAGCAACTTGAGGCCTGGGTATCCACTTTTTCACCACAGTAGGAAGCAAGAGAGAATGAGCTGTTTATGGGGAAAGGGGTTTTAAAAATACACTTTGCTGGTTCCTGCCTGCCCCCCCCCCCATTTTTAATTGATAGGCTTTAAATTGCTTTTACTGGCTTGAATCCTACTGGTGCTTCACACACGCTTAAGTTCCCCTGTAGAAACAGATTTTAGAAGCAGTGTCAAACATGTGGTGCAACAGGACTGTGCGTGTAGTTGTCCATTGGGTTCATAGAATCATAGAAATGTAGAGTTGGAAGAGACCCCGGGGCCATCCAGTCCAACCCCCTGCCATGCAGGAACACCCTCAAAGCACTCCCGACAGATGGCCATCCAGCCTCTGCTTAAAAACCTCCAAAGAAGGAGACTCCACCACACTCCGAGGCAGCATATTCCACTGCCGGACAGCCCTGACCATCAGGAAGTTCTTCCTGAGGTTCAGGTGTAATCTCCTTTCCTGCAGCTTGATTCCGTTGCTCCTTGTCCTGGTCTCTGAAGCGGCAGAAAACAAGCCCTCTCCCTCCTCTACATGGCATCCTTTCATATATTTAAACATGGCTCTCATGTCCCCTCTTAACCTTCTCTTCTGCAGACTAAACATACCCAGCTCTCTAAGTCTATCCTCACAGGGCATGGCTTCCAGGCCTCTCACCATTTTGGTTGCCCTCCTCTGGACCTGCTTTTGTGTTGTGCAACATTGCCACTCAGCACAAAGATGGTATCATATGTAGCGCATTGTTTAACTCTGCTTGCGGAGATTTCTGCTACACAGCCTGGATGCAGGCATTTGACTTATATTTTAAGCTTTTATTGAGGTCAGCTTTTATCTGTATGTCTTTAAATTTTTGTAAGGGCTTAAGTCCCAGTTATGAGAAGAAGGCACAACATCAGTCAATTCACCAACCAATCAATCCATCCCTATAAGCATAGGAGGCAGAAAATTAATCAATTGATCAATCAATCAATCAATCAATCAGTCTCTGTGGCCATAGGAATATGTCAGATATCACATCAAACTCCTCCTTGTGTGTTATCTCCGCCATAGTATAGAGTGACTTACAAATACATGAATTCCCCTCCAGAAGCAGATGGACATCTTGGTTCAGCATGAAAGTCTGTATTCTGCTGAAGGCTGTGGAAGAAGAGTTGAGTGTGTTGTGTCAGTGCACGTGTGGTGCCATTGCACACCATACCTGCAGAGCTACATTATATATCACCGTTATTCCTTACTTATTCAGTTGTGCAGTGTTGCAAGTCAACACACAGTTGTCATGCAGCTCCTTGAATGCACAGTTGCACTCCATCTCTTTCACGTACCATTTTAGCCAACATGTAGTAAAGATTCTGTGTTTGAAGGTGTTTGAAGAGTGACAACACAGAGCTCAAATTGCTGGACTTTCTCTTCCAAGAGGGCAACCAGTTGGAAAAAGGCAACTAAGCTCTGAACATTTGACCAAGTCAGATTTCTGTATCAAACCAAAGTCATCACTGTGGTGTTACATCTAAACGCGGATTTTGTAAGGCTAGAAAGTTCTGTGGAATCCACAAAAGTCGACCAAGAAAACCTTGTTGTCCTATGTCTGGTTTCGCACTCCAGATCATTTCCCAGAATCCTTGACTGTTGGATGAGCTGATAGGGGCTTCTGGGAAATGAAGCCTGAAACAGCAAGAGAACCAAAGGTTGAGAACCCTGGTCTAGAATGTCAGGTGGGGGACCATCATCATCATCATCATCATTATCATCATTTATTTATTTATATAGCACTATCAGTCTACTTGGTGCTTTACAAGTAAAACAGCCAAAAACAGTGAGTCCTGCCAAAGGCATACAATCTAAAATATGTGTATTTCCACTTAAACCTTAAGGGAGGGAAGGAACAATAAAACTATAATTGTAGAACAAATTAGACAAATAAAATACAAAAAAAATTACAGTATATTATTTAGCAAATTGACAAGTATGTGTAATCAAATTACGACATACAAAATTATAAAGCAATATTACATTGAAACTCCACAAGCTTTTACAAACAAGAAGATTTTAAACTGAGATATAAAAATAACAAGGAGAGGAACAGTCTGCAAGTGTTCAGGGAGGCAATTCTTTATTCCCTTTAAGTGTCTTGAGGGGGATTAAAAGGAAAGGCAGCAGTTTTCATAGCTACGTCTTTGGCAGCTTGGAGCATCAGCTGGGCAATGCTCAGACAACCTAAATGCTCACTGAGCCAAGAGCATTTCTTAATGGTTGACCAGATGGCCCAATGGGAAGCCCACCAGCAGGACATGAAAGCAACTCTGCCTAGAATCATAGAAACCTTATTGCTGGAAGAGGTCACAAGAACCCTCCAGTCCAACCCCTTCTGCCATGCAAGAAGGTACAACCAAAGCACTCCTGACAGACGGCCATCCAGCCTCTGCTTAAAAACCTCCAAAGAAGGGGACCCCACTGCACTCCACTGAGGCAGCAGCCTATTCCAATGTCAAACTGCTCTAACCATCAGGAAATTCTTCCTAATGTTCAGGTGGAACCTCTTTTCCTGGAGTTTGAAACTGTGTCCTAGTCTTTGAAGAAGCGGAAAATATGGTTGCTCCATCTTCCACATGACATCCCTTCAAATATTTAAACATGGCAATCATGTTGCCTCTTCACCTTCTCTTCTCCAGGCTAAGCGGGCCCAGCTTAGTAAGGTGCTCTTCATAGGGCTTCATGGTTTCCAAGCCTTTCACCATTGCAATTGCCCTCCTCTGGACATGTCGCAGTTTCCAGATCTTCTCTATTGCCCCTGGCCAGACCTCATCCCCAGGGATTCCATAGGATGTGGCTACGGCAGTGAAAGTGGGATCAAAGTGCTATAATTTGGCTCTGTGAAGAAGACCCCGGGCATTTGTCACCACCAGCAGCAGAAAGCAGACTCAGAGCACCCCCTTCTTTCAACAGTGGTGGGTGGAAAAAGTGCAAGTTGAAGCCTGGATGCGGCCCCAAAACCTTTGTTATAGCCCCGAAACTCTCCAGATATTCCTAAAGGCCGCAGACACCCCCTACTTTTAAAACATTTTTCCGTGTGGAAAATAATCTTTAAAGACCCACAAAACTCAACTGAAATGTGAAATGTGGTAGCTGGGCTTTATTTACCCCCACGGCTCCATCAACCCCCATCACTGAAATAAAGGGCTAAAAATTGCCCAAATTGAAAGGTAAAGCAAAACTGGTTTCACTTTGGTTTTATTTTTGGCCTTGGTCTGTTTTGATTGTCCTCATGACCCCACCCAAACCCAAATGAACTTAGGTGCATGGACATTTGGTTGTGCATTCAGTTATGCATTCACTTACAAGCATGGTGGATGAAGGGAATGCTTTGGATACAGCATATCTTACTTCAGTAAGGCCTTTGACAAGGTCCCCCATGATATTCTGGCAAACGAGCTGGTAAAATGTGGGCTAGACAATGCTACTGTTAGGTGGATTCATAATTGGCTGACCAGCTGGACACAAAGGGTACTTACAAATGGCTCCCCTTCATCCTGGAAAAAAGTGACTTGTGGGTGCCACAGGGTTCTGTCCTGGGCCCAGAACTATTCAGTATCTTTATCAATGACTTGGAAGACGAACTAGAGGGCATGCTTATCAGATTTACTGATGACACCAACTTAGGAGGGATAGCTAATACCCCAGAGGACAAGATCAGAATTCAGAATGACCTTGACAGATTGGATAGCTGGGCCAAAACTAACAAAACGAATTTTAACAGGGAGAAATGTACGGTACTACACTTAGGAAGAAAGAATGAAATACACGGATATATGATAGGTGATGCCTGGCTTGACCACAGTACATGTGAAAGGGATCTAGGAGTCTTAGAGGACCACAAGCTGAACATGAGTCAGCAGTGTGATGTGGCAGCCAAGAAAGCCAACATGAGTCTTGGTTGCATCAATAGTAGTATGGTGTCTAGATTGAGGAAAGTAATAGTACCACGCTATTCTGCTTTGGTCAGACCTCATCCAGAATCCTGTGTCCAGTTCTGGGCACCTCATTTCAAGAAGGATATTGACAAGCTGGAGCATGTCCAGAGGAAGGCGACCTAAATGATGAACAGTCTAGAAGCCATGCCCTATGAGGAGCAGCTTAGGGAACTGGCTATCTTTAGCCTGGAGAAGAGAAGGTTAAGAGGGGAGATGATAGCCATGTTTAATATTTGAAGGGATGTCATGTTGAAGATGGAGCAAGCTTGTTTTCTGCTCCTTCAGAAGCTAGGACACTACAGAGTAAAGAATTCAAACTACAAAAAAAAAGATTTCCCCTAAACATCAGGAAGAACTACCTGATGGTAAAAGCCATTCAACAATGGAACATGCTGCATAGGAGTGTGGTGGAGTTTCCTTCTCTGGAGTTTTCAAAACAGAGGCTGGGTGGCCATTTGCTGGAAGCGCTTTGAGTGTGTCTTCCTGCATGGCAGAAGGGGGTTGGACTGGATGGCCCTTGGGGTCTCTTCCAACATTATGACTCTACGATTCTACATTTGGCACCTTCGTTCAGCTGCACAATGCTGCTGCTCGGCGCAGGGGTGGCATGGCACAATTCATGTGTAGCTCCGCAGTCAGAGATTTAGATTATGCAGCATCAATGTATGATCCCTTTGGTCTCCTTTCACCTCTAGCTTCCCTGTTGAGCCCTGGATCTGAGTGTGAAAGATCACAGCCTGAGGTGTGATGACGTCCTTCTTGCAGGGCTGGTGTGCTACATTGCTGCAGAGCTCTTTCATTTCTTAGAGGAGAAGAAAGCTTGATCTGTAGTCTGCTTTCCACCTCCCGAGTTGCCTTGTGCTGCTTCTGCTCCTTGCTAGCCCAGCCTCCTTCCTTCTCTTCTCCTTCTTTACCTCCTGCAGCTTCTGGACTTATCCTTCAAAGAGGGCTGAAGGTCATTTTGTCCCCAGTGCTCAGTAGTGCATAAGCCCCCTATTAACCCTTGGAGAAGGAAAGCGTAATTGCAGGGGGCAGCTGAGCTCAGGCAGTGCGCTGTTCCAGTCCAGAAGAAGTAGGTCATCTTCAAGTGGTATCAATTACTCCTTATCTTAGAGTGTCTGTCTGTGTGTGGGGAAAGTGTGTGTGTGTGGGGGGGAGGGAGAAGACACCCACAACAGCTCCCCTGAGAAGTCTTCCAGAATTGGGACAGAGGGTGGAGAGAGAGCATGACATGCCAGGCAGTGCCTAGACCTATCTACTGCAGAGTTGCCCCACTCAGTCTGACAGAAATGACTCCCAGGTCAGTATGTGTTGGATTGCAATCTGTAGGTGGAATCCTCTTATTGTCATACACTGGTGTAAGTTGTGATGCATGCAGTGATACTTTTTTTAGCCACAGTGCAAGTGATACTTTCAGTCTGTGGTTGTGTAAGCAGCCGCAGAAACCCGCATGATAGGTGGGTGTAAGTCAGAAATGACTTGAAGACACACAACAAGAACAACAACAAGAACAACAACAACAACAGATTTCCACTACCATTTCACACAGACGTTCTTGGATGATACACACCCAATTTGTCAGAACTCTCAGTTTACCATTTGATTCACTGGGATTGTGGAGGCAGCTGGTGTACATTCACCAGTGCACAAGAGGACAAGATGCGGGCAGCCTGGCAAACATATCATCAGTTGCCCAGCTTCAGTATTCAGAAGTACAGTGGAGTGGTGCGACTTCTGTGCAACTGCACGTGTGCAACTCTTCACTCTGCAAACTCAATGTAGGACTCAGCCTTCATTCCCTTTCTATGCCAGGATGGCAAGGGATAGAGGAACGGATCTCTTTGGTGTTGAAGAGGCATCCTGGCATTTCCCAAGGCATTTCACTCTCCTTTGACTTCTTTCCTGCCAAATGTGTTTCATTTTTGCAATGTTGGTGATCTGTCTGTTTTTTCTTTGTATACAAGTGCTTCACCCCGCCTCCCAAAGTCTTGTTGCTAGCCTGAAAGGCAAATGAGGACAGTCCACTGGAACTGGCAAGGGAAAGGCCAGGGCAGTTCCAAGGTTTACATGGGGTTACAAACAGAAGCATGGCTTGGCGGTCCAAAGTTCAAAGGGAAATAAGTGGCTCTGTGCAGAGGCAACAGCAGAGTTGCTGGAAAGATTAGTCCAAAAGAACATCTTGAAGGTCAGAAAGCATGGAAGTTTGGGAGCCGTTGTTCTGCAGCAAGGGAATGGCCTGGGCTGAGCTCATTTATGGCCACCAGTCAATTGGCTCATCTGGCCTCGTTAGATCAGCACCCATGTTCGATGGCCAGTGCACCTCCATGAATAATAACGTGAAGCACAACTCTGCTTCCACAAGCTGGAGCTGAAGATGGATGTAAGGGAACATGCAGATGTAAGGAACACCAACAGCATTCCAGACACTGGGTCCCACTAAGAGTTGAACATAAGAAAGGTTCACGTTTCACAAAACGGCAGTTCATGAGCGGCATCAAAACGGCAGGGTGTGGAGATGGAGGCCAGAATCCTCTGGGGTGGGCATGACTCTGAATTTCTTGGGAAGAGCTCATCCAATCCTTCTTCGTTTTTTAAGCCATCCAAATCATCACCAGGCCTTGGATGCTGAGAACGAAGGGAGACTCCCTCCAATCTATTTAAAAGGTAGAGATCCTTGGGGGGCACTTCCAGAAAGGTAATCCCTCCCCCTGCTTCTTTTTGGTCAAAAAAATCTGCGCCTTGGAGTCTGGAGGGGAGGGGGCTGCCGAGCCAGCACAGGGGGCCACACAGTCCTACCTTTAATGGCTGTGGCCTGGGGGTGTGCTCACAGAAGGCCCCCCAGACGCCTCACGGCAAAGAGATTCTGTTTACGAGAAGCAAAAGGAACCGGGGGGGGGGGGGCGGTGGCTGCCTCTTCCCCTCCCGGCTTTCCATCTATTAATTCAGAACTGATTTTTTTTTAATTAGGTGGGGAAGGAGGCTGGGGGATTTGGTGGAGAGGGAGTAAGATCCTCACCAAAGGAGCTGCATCTCAGGAGGTACATCTCCTCTTTCCTTGTTCTGTTTTATTTTTATTTTTGCCAATTTGGCCTTTTCTGAAGCCTTGGGGTTTTAAGCGTATCTTTTTGTCCTCATTTTGAGAGAAGACTCAGTTATACATTCAGGTGCATTTTTATTTGTCTCCAATAGTTTTCTAGTAGGTTAGGATTGTTTTCTTTTTTCTTTTTCCAGTTTGAGTTTTACACAGACTGCTTTGGACAACCCTGACTAATTTTTGTTACTTCTTTTGGGAGTTGTTTTGCCTCTTGTCAGAACTTTTCTTTGTGTTTTTCTAAACAGAACGCTAGTTTTTACCTGGGCTAACTTTGGCCTGGGGGAACCTTTGAATAAATCCTGATTCTGTAAGTTTCCTTTCTTTTCTCCTTTTTCATTTCATCGTCTTTATTGCCTTTCTTGGTAAGGCTCAGACTTCACTGCCTTATTATTTTCCCATCCTGGACTAATTTTCTCATTTAAATTTTCTTGGAGCAATCTTCCCCAGTCTTATGGAATCTTCCCCCTGGAATAGAGCAGGTCTTTCTTCCTTGGTTTTTTGCCCAAACTGCTAAGCAGCTGCAAATGTCCTGAGTTTACAACAGGGGGCCCTGTGAAAGACTGCAGCCCAACACAGAGCTAATTTTGCAGGTTCTAAGTGTTGGAAAATTCAGCACTCTCTCGCCTCCTCTTGTTCTAGGGCAAGTGGGGTTTAGCTAGCATAGAGTTTTTTCTTCTTTTGCATGTCAAAGCTTTCTCACCCAAAGCCTCAGTCTTGTTCTTTGTATTTAAATACAAGGCTGTGGTAACCATGTGATAGACCATGTGACCCAGGATGGACCCTGGGGTCATTGGCCTTACATAAAAGACCACACTTCTGAGACCTCTCTCTCTTTGCCCTTTTTGCCCTTTTTTGCTTCTATTTCCTTCCTTCTGACCATGCTTTGCGTCTCCACCAAGATGAGGGTGAGCTAAGAATGAAGCTGCTATCTTACCAAATCTTTTTGTTATCTAGTTAGGATCTAGTCTCTGCAATGCGTATGTAACTGTAAGATTCATTAGTAAACTTTTCATAGGTTTGTAAACTGAAACTGCCTGCCTTGTATTGCTTTCTAGGTCGGTCTCAGTTCAGGGAATCCACATAGAGACTGGGGCCATTTCCGCACCGGGCTAGTAAAACGGTGCAGAGCTACCTCCAGCGGAGGTCTTCTGCACCGTAGAGTGGACTGGAGTGGACTACTTTCTGTAGTTCCATACCTCAGTCCACTCCGGAGCGACCGGAACTGATCATGTGGCGTGTTTTTTAAAAACCTCTTTTTAGAGGTTTTTGAAAATCACGGAGCGCGCAACCCCGTGCCGCTGCGTCGCCCGGCTCCAGAGCAGGTTTGCAGGCGTGCGCAAGTGCGTGCCTGCAGATCTGCCGGGGGCGGGCTTCCGGCTGGCGAGCTTCTCCGGTTGGTGGAGAGCCTCCACCAACCGGAAGCCGCCATTTGGGACTCCAGAGGACTGCGGAGCAGCGAACTCGCGCTGCTCCTCATGGTGACGGACTCGGCCGGCCGGAAAACAAAGCCGCTGAAGCTCTGTTTTCAGGCGTTTCCCCCCCTACATGCGGAAAGGGCCTGGGACATGCTTTTTCTGCTACTTTGCTAAAAGAATGCTGATTCCTAGCAGTTTTAGCTTTCATAGAGTTTTCCCCAAACTATTAACACCTTCGGAAATTCTAACTCTCAGCAGTAAGCTAGGTGTGCAAAAGTCAACTTTATCTGATGCATTGATCAGACCTCATCTGGAGTCACCCTGTGTCTAGTTCTGGGCACCACAATGGTCATGAAAAGGTGGAATAGTTCCAGAGAAGGGTGACCAAGATGCCCAAATGTCTGGAAATCAAGGCTTGGGAGGAAGAATTTAGGGAGAAAGGAAGACTGAGAGGGTGAAATGGCAGAGCCATCTTTAAATATTTGAAGGGATGTCATGCGGAAGATGGAAGGAGCTTATTTTCTGCTTTTCCGCGGACTAGAACAACAATCAGTGAATTCGAATTGCAAGAAAGGAGATTCCACTTGGATGTTAGGAAGAACTTTTTTTTACTGCAACTGCCATTTGTTAGTGGAATCTTTTCCGTCTTTGGAGATCTTTAAGGTGAGATTGCATGGGCATCTCCCAGGAGTGCTTTAGTTGGGTAAACCTGCAGGGCAGAATGGGGTTGGACTCAATGGCCCTTGCAATCTCTTCTAGCTCTATGAGTCTATGATTCTATAATTCTATGACTGTGTGGTTTTGCTGCAGAATAAATAATGAAACACAAATAGTCCTCAAAAACCACCCAGTGGAAAAACCACTCAGAGGAAGGCCACAGTAAAGGCCCTCAGAATAAACCTTTGCAATCACATGGAGTCAGAGGTGTCCAATGATTTGGTTGTTGGACTAGGTCTCTGTGAGACCAGTGTTTGAATCCCTTCTTTGCCATGGAAACCCACTGGGTAACTTTGGGCCAATCACACTATCTCAGCCTCAGAGAGAGGCGCAATGGCAAGCCTTCTCTGAGCAAATCTAATGGTCTGAATGCCAGCCAAAGACTACGCTTGGCCCTCAACATTTGCTAAGGTTAGGGACACAGGACCCTCACAAAAGTGAAAAATTCACGAATAACAATATTTGTGTGTCTGTGGGAAGGGGGCTGAGGCACGGGTGGGGAAAGTGGGCATCCAGAGTCTAAACCAGGTCAGGGAAAGGAGATGGTTGGCATGGTGGGCCTATACTTCCTCTCTCTTGCCCATCTCCTTCCTTGAGTGTGTGTGGAGCGGGGGTACAGGGCTTGTGGTGCTGACAATTTGGGCAGAGAGCCATCCTTAGCCGGCCAGGCAGAGACTGGTAGAGGAAGAGGAGGACCAGAGGTGGGTTTTTAAAGGCCTACGCGGCCTGATTGGAGCAACCAAGAGGGAAGGTTCCCTCAAAAAAGAAGCACCTGAGGTGGGAAGGCAGGGGTTGGAGAAACTCGCAAATAATCAAATCCGTGAATGTCAAACACGCAAATGTGGAGGGCTCACAGTATAGGATTACAGGATTGGAATCTCTAAAGACATAGTGGAGAAGTTACCCTCTCTCAGCCTTAGAGGAAGGCAAAGACAAACCTCCTCTAACAAATCCTGCCAAAAAAATCCTAGCAGAGGGTTGCCAAAAGTGGGATTGGATCTGAAGGCGTTTGAGAGCAATGACGATGAATCCCTTTTTCATTTAGGATGAACTGAAGCTAAGAGAGTCACTGTGGGTTAGTGGTTTGAGCACTGGACGGTGACTCTGGAGTTCTGCTCAGCCGTGGAAACCCACTGGATGACCTTGGGCTAGTCCCACTCTCTCAGCCTCAGAGGAAGGTAAAGGCAAACCCTCTCTGAGGAAACCTTGCCAAGAAAACCTTGTTATAGGTTCACCTTAGCATTGTTGTTAAGTTGGAAATGGCTTGAAGCACACAACAACAACACAGAATCATGGAATCATAGAGATGGAAACTGAATCTGAGAGGCAACCAGGCTGCCGCGCCAGATGAGGGATCTGACTACAGTTCCCTTATTTTCAGTCTCAACTTTCTGTCCATCACATCACCTTAAGGCTCACCTGGGATTACGTTGGCAAGTCCAGTTACTGATCTTTCTCCAAAGGAAGGATTTTGGACAGGTCTGGTTCGGACTGGCCTGGTGGCTTTATGCTTTACATAAACACCGTGGCCTCTCTTTTGAACTGCAAAGGGGGCTCTCTCTTCTCTGTTTGCTGAACTGTTTCCTTCCACCTGTTCTGGGGGATCGGTCGCCAAGGAACGCGCCAGAGCCAAAAGGCGTTCACCTTTGGCTCCTCCCTTCCATCATTTTTGCAGGTTCTGCATCTGGGTGGAGGGTTGTTGTGCTGATCCCCAGGCTGCTCCAGCCAGCTTTGAAATAACTCAGTTTGAAGTTTTCATCAGTGTGAACAGAAACGTTTCAAATATCCTTGTATCTTTTTGCAGTCGATGCCGAGGGGCAAAAGACTAAGCAGGGAAAACAATCTGCAGCAATGAAAAAGGAGACGGAAATGGAACCAGGAGTATCAGTGGACTGAGTCGGCCAAATACGCCCTGAGGAGGAGATTGGGAACAGTTTTGCGGGGTCAGGCACAGCCGGGGGGCAGATGGGGAGAAGGAAAGAGAGAGAGAGAAGGCATTGTTATGTCTCTCTCTCTCACACACACACACACACATATACACAGCAGTTGGGATTTCATTGCTTCCTCTTCTCTCTCTTTTTGCATTTTTCTGGTGACATTTAATTATTTTGGACACAAATAAATAGTGAGGACCTAAAGGGGGGCAGACAGCTATTGGGGCTTAAGGGGCTTGCATTGGCCCTGTGAGGCACCATGGAAGGTTGCAACCCCCCCATTCCTCCCCACCCCCTGCTAAATTTTGATTTTCTTGCAAAGTCCCTTACGTGGCATGAGGAGAATTTTGGCCCTCTACGGGGAACGCTTTAGGCCCAGAAAAGAACAAAAGATTCCTAGAGATGGAAGGGGCCCCACGGCCCACCAGGACTACTTGCCCCTCCCCCAGTGCAGGGTCTCCAGCTGGAGCACCCCCTGAAGCAGGTTGCTGTCCAGCCTGCTTTCGAAGGCCTCCAGCGAAGGAGCCCCACCACCTCTCCGGGCAACAGGTTCCGCTGCCCAACCGCTCTCACTGTTGAGAGATTCCTTCTGACTAATAGGTCTGGAAATACGAGGCCTTATTTCTACCAAGAAGTGACTGGAAATTAACTTCTGGATCATTTCCTTTTACAAAAGGGCCCGGCCGGAATCTAAAAGGAGATGCGGCAAATTCCCCTCCACACCCCATGAGGAGCATTTGGGGGCGTTTTGTTTTTTAAAGAGGGACCTGTGGGCCACAGAATGGTCCTGAAAGCCACCCTTTCCCCACCCCTGGTACTGAAAGACCCATTGGTTTCCTCTTCCTCACCCCACTCTCTCTTACTTCACACCTGGCACATTTTCCCCCCAACACCATTTCCTGCGGCCCCCCCCCCCATAAGACCCCGTTCTTCCATGATATCACATCTGATTTTCCTCTGGGGCCCCTCCATGGACCACCCACCTTGGGAGGCAAAGAAAGAAAAAAATGAATTGCCTCTGGGAGTGACAATTCACCTCCCCGGTTGATGGCAGCCATTCCTCCTCTACTCCTCTGCACCAAATAATACCCATTTCTTTGCAGCCACTTCCTGATCGTTTTTGTGTGTGTATGTGTGTGTGCTGCATTATCGGCAGCCTGTGTGACCTGTGGAGGGTCCCAGGAGAACCCAATTAGCCCGCGACCCACTGTAGCCCCACACCCCTCCTTCACAGCCTTGGCTTCTCCACTCTATCCAACGTCTTTTTAAAAAGAGGCGGGATGGCCATACGTGTTGGGAGTGCTTTGCTGTGTCTTCCTGTGTGGCAGAAGGGGGTTGGACTGGATGGCCCCTGGGGTCTCTTGCAACTCTATGATCCTGTGGTTCTATCCCTCCCTTTCTTTTTGTGTCTCTTTGCTGAGTCTGACTTCTTTCCCTTCTGTGGACCTCTGGGACCTTCAAAGAGGGACAGATACTTGATGTTCTGAACAGCAGATGACTGGACTGCCGTACGAGGTGGAAACAGTTTTCATTTGAGCGCTGGTACAAAGCTGACTCACGCTGTGCCCGGCCCTCCTGACTGATCCCTGCTTCCTTTCAACTCTCTGGCAGCACTCGTTCTCACAGTCACAGGCTGGATCCTTTCTCCTTGTTTAACACCTGGGGTGCTATTCATGTCTTGTGTATCCGTTAAGTCTCCCCACAAAAGTGGTCAGGCAGTTTTGTTCCGATGGAGAATGTCCTCATTCAGTCAAGGTTGCAAAGGTGGAGTTGTGCATGCAGTACCACATGAAGATTCACCTTCGGTTGCGCATTCAGTGGCACATCCGGTTGTACCTTTAAGTTGTGGAGAGCTGTCTCTTGAATTGTACGTGCAGGTGTGCAGCGTTGCCATTCAATGCAAGAGTTAAGCAGCATGGTCAAAGAGTATGTTCTGGTTTTAAGCAAATGCCATAAATAATCAGCTACAAAATGCATTTCTTATTTCCACAAATATGGGACACGTTTCCATTCTGCCTCTGTCCACAGTGCTGAACTGCACACTCTTTTATGGTTGTAATATTAGCAACACACATGCACTCTCTTTGTAGTTAACTTAGGAGTGGTGTGATTTTGGATTTCATTTCATGACCAACATTCTTCCACTGCTCGTGTGTGTGTGTGTGTGTGTGTGTGTGTGAATATTCATCTTATTTCTACTCTTCAGATTTCCTGATCACATTGCCCATCATGCTGCAACAGAGTTCTGACACCAAGGAACCAACCCTGGTCTCTCTCTTGTTGAACTTTACTCACAGAGCCGCTGCAGTAATATTGAGATCTGGATCTTGTTGGAAAATCCCAGCTAGAGTCAGGTCACAAAATTAGCTGCTGGATGGTGAATCAACCACTGATTTAAGGGGCTTACTCTACTTGGAGCTAACTACAGGATCCATATGTGGCCATTTGGAGAATGGTGGGATGTAAATTTAAATAAATAAATAATAAATAAATAAATATTAAGCTGTAGACTGTGATGAAGGAGCTCAGCTATGTATACCTGCATACTATCGGTTCATGTTTGTGTGAAGAACAGAAAAAAAAGTTATAATTTCTAATAGAATGAAACCTTTAACAATTACAAGGAAGGTTTCCCGGATGGAAACTGGAGTCAGTCTTGACAAGCCAGCCTAAGACCCCCTAAGACTTTACACTTAAGGGGAGCTTTGAATTCATGAACTGAGGGTCCTCTTTCTTCACATTTGATGGTGCAATAGTTCACTCCCGGGACTTGGCTTGTCTATTGTAGCTGCCATTTATGAATCCAGATTCTGTACTTGTGCCTTCAGTAATGATCATCACTCCTCCTCCTCCCTCTCCCTTCGCCTCTCTTTTTATATTTAGTGCCACCTTCGTCCAGCCAAACATCATATTGTCTATAGGTTGTTGTGGGTTTTCTGGGCTTTGAGGCCGTGTTCTATTAGTATTTCCTCCTGACGTTTCATCTGCATCTGTGGCTGAATCTGATCCTCTGAAGATGCCAGCCACAGATGCAAGTGAAACGTCAGGAGAAAATACTGATAGAACACAGCCTCAAAGCCTGGAAAACCTACAACAACCTATGGATTCTGGCTGTGAAAGCCTTTGACTTTACATCATGTTGTCTGTCTGGTTGCATGGTGCCAAGAGAAATCCATTGCCTATGATCCTGCATTGTGGTTACGTAGGGTAAATCTACACTAACAAAGTGATGTGGTAGACATGCCAGCCTTCTGCTGAATACCAGCATTCTGCAACTGATTGTGCATCCCTCAGTGTGTTTGCTTCTTGTCTGCTTATTCCATGGGGAATAACACACAGTGACAATCCCAAGAAGAACCCCGAAAGCACTGACAAATAGTCACACACCACCCAAGAATCCACAACTGCATATGAAACGGTTAAAACTGGGGAACTCTGCTTCCACAGCTGTGAACTAAATGTGTCCATTGTGTGACACCCAAAAAAGTACCCTGAGACCTTTCCACTTATGTTTATTGTTACATCTGCAGAGAAGAACAACCAGAGATCCCAAAGTACCCCAACTGGTGTAAGGGAACTTCCCATGCACAATAGGATGCCGGCCACTACGAGTATACGCACTCAGATTTGGTTGAGTATCTGAAAAGAGAGAGAGAGAGAGTGTGTGTGTGTGTGTGTGTGTGTGTAAATGGCAATAAATTTGAAGCTCAGAAAGGGAAAGATTTTCTGCTCATAAAAATTGAGCATCGCAGCCTTGCCCCCTCCAAGAAAACACCTCGCACTGCCATATGACATTTTATGTGCAGTAAAAGAGAACTGAATTAATTAGGTTATTGTTGTGTTCTTTAGAAATGGTGTTGGTGTGTCTTGCATCGTCTTAGCCTGTATATTTATCCTGCTGGAAACAGAATTTTGTGGGTTTTTTTGAAAAGAAGAGGAAAACTACAGCCGTTTGTTGGACTGAAAAACAGAAGAACAAAAGGCATTTCCTTCTTTTCTCTTACATTATTCTCTGAGAAAAATGAGTGAGACCTAGAAGAGCAAATTAAATTGTGAAAAGTTGGAATTTATAACACTTTTGAGTTCTCCCAGCGTTATTGATAAGTGGTGTGAGTTGGGTTTGCTCATGATTGTCTCTCCCTCTCCGTGATCTCCCTATAAAACACTTCACGTCTCTATACGAATTGCATGGCAACGGCAGCCATAATGTGCTAACCTGGCTGCACACAATGGCAGCGCTGCATGGATGCGGGATCCATCAATAGGATTTACTTACCTTGTCGCTGTAGAGCATTGCAGAAGGTGGTTGTTGTTGTTCAAATCATTTCTGAGTTATGAGAAACCTATCACAGAATTCTCTGTTTCAGTAACAAAATATTATAAATAAATGAATAAATATTTACTAATAAATAAATAATAACAAATATCAATGGAAACAGGCCATCCTGTTAAGAGCAGGGTACGGAATCCTATTGGGGGCTTATGCCGTTGTACATGGACATACATCTGTGGGAACTAGAACTGGACAGTTCCATGAAGCCCACATCCAGTCAAGGGCTGCCGTTAGGTCACTACATCAGGGATCCAGCAAAGTGACTGACGTGCACTGGGACCAATGCACACTGAGACTGATGTGCACTGTTCCCGTTATGCACTGGGACGCTGAATAGGGGGTGCTGAGGCTCATTGGGACACCCTTGCTGGCGTCTCATTGCACATCTTTGTAATTCACTAACAGGGTTTCTTTGTGCCTCTGCTACATAGCTAAGTAGAATCATAGAGGTGGAAGAGACTGGACGGGCCATCTCATCCAGTCTTCCACCATGCAGGAATATGCAACCAACACATTCCCAAAATATGCCCATCCAAGCGCTACTTAAAAACCTCCAAACATGGGGAGTCCACAAGGCAGTCCATTCCTCCACGTCGGACAATGGTTCCTTGTACAACTTGCTCCCGTACCGTTGAATATTTTGGTCAATCCCTTCTTGACGTATTCCAGCTGGTCAATATCTCTCTGGAACAGTGGTCATCTGAACTGGGCCTAGCACTACTCCAAGTACGGTCTGGCCGAAGCAGAACAAAGCGGGATAGGACTACAACTTTCTTCAACCTGGATATTATGTTCCTGTCCATGCACCGTAAGAATTGCACTGACCATTTTTTAAACCCCGCTGTGTCACACTGCTGGCGCCTTGTACTGTTGCTCCAGTTGGCCTCTCTTTGCACCCAGGTGGAAAGGCACAACAGTGCTGCTTAACTGAGCATTTGATTGTCAGCCACAGGAAACATTTCAGCTTTTCCTACACACTTACAGAACTGCTGCTCTCCATGATGGATGCTTAATTCTTTTGTTTTATTCTGGTTGTTATATTTTAAATCACGGTTGTCAGCTGCTTGGAGGACTGCAGCCTGTGAGGAAAAGGCGGCTGCTCCTATGCTCTGGAGTTTCCCTTTCTAGGGAGACCGGAATGTGCCCTCCTTGCTGTCCTTCCACCATCAGGTGAAGACCCTTTTTGTTTCAATTATTATTGCAACAAGCTTTCAAGAACTGAGTGTTTTAAAGAACAGGCTTTTAATAACATGCCGCTGAAACACGGCTTTGTATTAAATCTTTTGTATAAATCCTTTGTATGACATTCAAGGGGTTGCCATAAGTTGACTGGTGACTGGAAGGCACATAACACACTTGAAGGTTGCTTGAAGCAGAGTAGTGCCTACAATGCAATTGCATGTGGATTCTCTTTGTGCATTTCACTTATTCAGGTAAGGATGGGACTGTACAATTAATGTGGAAGTCCACCTATGGAGATTTATGCCATGCAACCCTGACATAGCACCTCAGGTACAGTGTTAAAGCTGTAAATTATGTTTTACTGCTTCATATTTTACATCATATTAAATTTTTAAAATAATTATATTGTACCTTGAGATCCTTGGATAACGGGAAGGATATAAATATTTAAAAAAAAATTTGAAAAGGGAATTAATGAATGATGAGCAGAAAGGAATATGTTTTTCTGTTGGCCATTCTGGTGTGAGTTAGAGCCACAAATAAGTGAGGATTGTAAATTATTGGATTTTTTTTACCTACAGGGTTGCAGATGAAGGGCCCTCAACTCCATTCCCCCAGTGCATTAGTAATGAAACTTGGGATCAGAGGTCTTAGCTACAGAATCATGGAATCCTAGGCCCTTTTCGCACAGCATTTGCCATGCGCGATGGAGCGTCGTGCGATTATGAGGAGCGATCTGCATGACGCATTCACAATTGCGCGACGTTCCAGGGCCTGGCAGGCACTGCTCACATACTTTTTCATTTTCGGCTTTCAGCCGAAAATGGTGCGTGATAGCGCATTGCTCCAGGGCCCCATGCTCACTTGCCGTGCATGCGGAGCCTCCGGAGCCGCGGTAGTCGCACTTCCTGCCCCAGTGCAGCCCAGTGCACTCCCAGGCTGCACTGTGGAAGGAAGAGGCAGGGCTCTTGCGCTACCTGCTCGGGAGTAGGCAGCTTGTGCGGAGCTGAAGCAGCGGGGACTTGAGAGCCTCTTGCTGGAGGCTGCTCGTGTGATCCCCGCACCCCAGCCCCGAAAAAAGGTAAGGTGCGGAAAGGGCCCCAGAATTGGAAGGGGTCTCAGGGGCCATCTAGTCTAACCCTGTACGATGCAGAACTTACAGTCAGGAAGCCATCTAGTGGCCAGTGGAGAATGGGAGATGGCTGAGAAGGTCTGGCTGTGTGACTGTAGCTAGATGCCCAATAATGATTCTTCAGGGATCTCTGGGGGATCCACGGCAGGCCCTGGAAGGTGCCTTCATTGTTGTGCATCTGGGTGCAGTCACATAGTCAGCTCCTTCTGACCATCCCCTGCTCTCCACCAGTCCCTCCCTGCCAACAAAGGAGGGCGGTTTTGGGAGTAAGGTCAACAGCCAGGGGATGGTTGTTGCCCAGGGAAGAAGAGATGACCAAAAGAAGGATGTACCAGGCCAAGTCGGACTTATGCCTGTGTAGGCTACTGAAAGGATGCTAGCCCTTCTATCTATATTGACGAATGCAGCAAGGAGAGCGATAGCAAGGGCCTGGGAGAATATGAAAGGTTTATCCACCCACCCAGTGGTTGGACAGAGTTTGGACGCTGATGCTGCTGGAGAAACTGGCATGTAAACTTCACTTTACTAGAGGCGAAATGGCCAAAGACGCTTTTGAGGTTGCACCATATATACTAGAGACTAGGTGTGCCCTTTCCCTGCTCTCCTTTCACCAGTGGGCAAAAACTTTTCAGACAGGTTTTTACATACGTCAGGCAGCTTTATTTATTAGCTTCTTGTAAATTGAATATTATTTTAAGTGTTTTATAATTTTATATCCTTTAAATGTTTTTGAACTGTTTTTAATGTGTTTGTTTATTGTTGGAAGCCACCTTGGGTCCCACTCCAGGAGAAAGGCAGCCTACAAATATAATAAATGAACAAACTGCTGGCATTCTATTCAGTGGTTATGATGTTGTAAATTAGACTTACAACTTTGTAAAGTTTGCTGTTCACATTTACAACAATTGTACCACTGTCACAATCACAAATGCCCCCCAAACCCACCTTAGAAGCCGGGCAACCAAACCAACCGGAGGAGATTTGTGGCGCTGGTGAGTGGGGTGGTAAAGGATGACCAATGAAGTGCAGTGTGATGAACAGTTGTGATGGGCCCTTGGAAGGGTCATCTTTCGGCATCCAACTTGCTGGTGCTGCACATCACCTTTGGTTGGCGCTGCCGCCTGGCTCCTGGTGGGTTCTTAGGGTATCTCTGTCACCATCATTGTGCGTCCCATTCAGGTTCTCAGACATGCACCTCATATGCATTCTGCCCTTGCTCCAAGATCAAAACATGATGATCTGGAAGCAATCATGGTGAGTATTTTTGGATATAGACTGGGGCCTGTTTTCATTATTTGCTTTTGCTTGCAATCTTATTATGAATTCATGAAATGTTGTGCACTGGAGAGAGAGGAGTGGACAATTTACCATAGTCTTGTGTAAACCTTTAATAAAAGTAAATGACAGGAAAAAAAATCCACATCAGAGGCAATGTTTCTTGACTACCAAAAGCTGCATGGAAAGATCTGACATCTTTCTTTTTTTTTTCAAAATAAAATATTCTTCTTAAAAAGTAAGAGAGAGAGAGAGGGAGAGGGAGTCAGCAATAAAACAGGGTCACGGGGGTCATCTATTCCACCCCCTGCCTTCACACACCCACAGCAGATGGCTGCCTAACCTTTGCTGGATAGTTCAAGCTAAGTATGTTCTAGGCACATAAATCCAAATATAGCTGAAAATGTGTGCGTGTACACACACACACACACACACACACACACACACACACTTTTAATTATGATCCAACTGAGAAAGTCTTGCTTTAAGTGAATGCTCTTTTTCGAGCAATCTTGCCCTTCGATACTTGATGCTCCTTTTTAGCTCAACGAGGAAATGGCAAGTAAGAGGAGATGTGACAATGAGAAAAAAAAACTGGAAAGGAAAAAGTTCCTTTTCCTCTTTTCCTCATGACACTAGTGTCACGTAGCGATCTGGGCCTGGCGGGGCTGTGACAGGCCAGGCCTGCATTTTGTCCTCCCTTCTGGGGAAGGCGCGTCCTTTCATCCGATTGCCACCCCCGGCTCCCTCTCCTCGTCTGTATCCTGCTTCTCCTTCCCTAAGCCCATGACCCTTGTGGATATCAGGCAAAGTGTCTTCAGATTTGTCCCCAGTGAATGCATCACTTGTGGTAGTGTGTGTAAATGAGCTCAAATTGGAGAAACGCTATACAGAGGCCGGTCTTATAAAAAAATGGAATAAAATCTTTATCGAAGGAACTCACGAGGGAAAGGCAATGGGCAATTCAATGTTATCAAACAGAAAAGAACTTCTGGCTCTTAACAGGCAAACACTTCCCTAGGTTAACAAGCCCTTAGATTTTCTCCCGCTCTCTTCCACCTCTCACTGAAAGAACTTCACCCCGATACCCCTTTGGCTTTCCCAGCTCAAAGGGTTACTCTCCTCCTCAGAGTTCCACTTCCTGATTTCTTTCAGAGGTGGACAGGTTACTTCTTTGCCCCGCACTTAGGCCTCCAAGAATATAACCCACTCCCAGAAGCACTCTCTTTTTTTACTGAGTGCTCTGACTCTTTTTAAACTCACCGAAGGAAGTCCTTCTCTAGACCCTGTTGCTGGTATTTTTCTGTTCTGTTGAGTCAAACACCTATCCCCTCCCTCTGGCTGAACTGGGTTCTTCCGTCAGAGAACCAGTCAGATGAACTCCTCTCTGTTGTTAAGGCTGCTTTGCTGGCTACTATCCCTTAGGGTTCATCACAACTAGAACCCAGGGTTGTCTGCTGGTGGGAGACTCCACATGGATAAAAAGACAGGCTCCTTCTCACAGCACACTGTTAAACTGTGGAACTCACCTCCACAGGATGGCTGGTGTCAGTTTGGCTGCTGTGAAGAAGGGGATGGATACACGCACTTCCCCTTGATAACAGAGAGAGTGTGCCGGCAGAGGGTGCTAGCACTCCCCTCCTACCGGAGATGGGGGAAATCAGCTGGTTGGGTCCAGGGTTAGAATGTAGTGCTAGACAGGCCCTTGGTCTGATACACCTTTAGGGTTTTGTCTTTCCAACCTTGAGACACAGATAGAATCGCGACAAAAATGTTCTTGGTTGCTTTTTCTTGTGATCAGACTTGGATATTCCACTTCTAACATGGACAGGATTTGTTTCACTTGTTTTAACTTACTCTATTGTTTAATATATTTTTGAGTGTTTGGGTTTTTACATTTTGTTTTCACAGAATCATAGTATCCTAGAGTCAGAAGGGGCCACAAGGGCCATCTAGCCCAACTCCATCCTCCAAACAGGAAGATACAACTGAAGCTCTCCTGAGAGATGCCAACCCAACCTCTGTTTGTTGTTGCTCACTGTTGCCCAGTTGCCTCTGGCTTATGGTGACCCTTTGGATCAGAGTCCTCCAGGTCACCCTGACCTCAACCGTCCTGCTCAGGCTTTGTAGATTCAGGGACGTGTCTTCCTTGATTGACGCTATCCATCTGGATGCAGTCTTCCTCTTTTCCTACTACCTTCTACCTTGCCAAGCATTATTGTCTCCTCTTATCTTCTCATGATGCGGCGAAAGCTCAGTTTAGCCATGTTGGTTTCCAAGAGGGTTCAGGGTTGGTTTGCTCCTGGACCCAGTCTTTTGTCTTTTTAGTGTATCCACAGAACTCTTCTCCAGCACCACATTTTTAATTCGTTGATTTTCTTCTTCAGTTTTCTCCACTGTTTAACATTCACAGCTGAATTTAGATATTGGCAATATGATGGCATGGACAATCCTAACTTCATTATTCACTGATATATGATAATATACATAACAAAACCAGCCCATTGAATTCATTATCACTATGTGTGGCAATTACTGCAGATGGTTTATTTATTTTTTAATGTGTCTCTGTGTGCTTATTTATGACGAATAAGGTAAAAGAAGAAGAAAAGAGAAGGAAAAATTGCCCAGCCTCTCTGGCCCGTAGTCTGGCCAAGATCCTACATCAAGGAGACAGAATGGGAGTGACCATACACCAATGGCACCATGTTCTCAATTTCACCTCCATGATTTTGGACTGGATACAGCACTTGCACCTCAAATGAAAATGTTGAACCACTTCCTTAGGGGAACATACTTATGCATAAGATGTCAACAAGATTCCAGTCCATGTCTTAACAGCAGCGTGAAAGAAGGAGGAGCCGTTTCTGAATGGAAAAGAAAAAAGAAAAACCTGAGAAGAGTCTTAATTGTCTGCGTCTTCAAGGAAGCAACTCAGTTAACTTCCCCATCTGTGCAAGTTGAAATACCTTCAACAGCTGCTCCATCACGACTGAGGTTGAACGAGTCTTCAGATAGCGTGCCAGCACAATTATACCTACAATGAGGAATTTTATTAAGGGGCAGGACATATAAATCCCTTAGAATGAATGGGCGGATGATTTAATAAAGGCAAGGTGGTGCATATTCTTCATTTTCTCTGGCTTTCTTCTTGCATTTCGCCCAGATCCAGCTAAGGACACTGGGACAGTTTCCATCCAAAGAAGGAATCTCAGCCTTAGGCCAGCAAAATCCTCCCTCCCTGCAGCCAAGGGAGGCATCTAGGCTGTTCCCGGTTTCTAGGGAAGGAAAGGAAAGGAGAGTATTTTGAAATATGAGTAGATGATGAAATCCATGCAGGGAAGGGAGATGTATGGCTCCGACAGCCACAAGAGGGCAATAATGTGAAGATAAAGCTCCAGAAGGAAATTGAACAATATCCTTTTATAGGACAGGAGGAAGATATGCTACTATTTATGACTAGAGAGCTGAAGATGTTATTTAACCCCTGAAGGGCAAACATGTGGGAGACAAACAGAATAGAGCTGCTGATATCTCTGCTGCTGGAGAGAGCGGCGGATGTGGCGGTCCCACAGTTGTGTTCCCAAAAGCTTTGCGGCCCTCTTGTCAGACGTAGAACGGAGAGGAGAGGACAGGGAGGGGGAGAGGAATCAGTTGCCAACAAAGCAGTGGTACATTAAGGTCCAAATTTCCACCTTGTGGCTGAGTTTGAGCTTGTTATCTTCTGCCCAAAGCAGCTTAGGCCCTGCCGACCCCTCTTTCCTCTTCCCGTCCTCAAATTTTAAAGCCCATCTCATGGGTCTCTTTCACTCCATTCGTGCTGTTTGGAGAACAAGGATCACATGGCTTGCAATTCAGGGAATTTGAACACATCTTGCATCTACCCCAAACAACACTAGAAGAGTCCCTCACAGCACAACAGCCACAGCCGCCAAGCAACCCAGATTATATATGTGTGTCCATAAAATCAGAGGTAAAATCTGAAAGCAGAACTAAAAAATTAAACATGAAAAAACCAGGGAAGGGAAACAGTCTCAGCCCCATATCTGAAACACATCTGTTGATGTTTTTGTTATTATTACTATTATTATTCCCATAAATCCTTTGTCAGTCCTCACTAGAGGGAAACCGTTGAATCCGTTGGATTTACCTACATATTGACTCACCCTTCAACCATTGATTGAATGGGTCTACTCTGACTGAGGCTAGTTGATAGAATTCCAGCTGTCATTGTCATAATAATCATCGCCATCGCCATCACTACTCTTATTTTCCCACTTTTTCCCCACCTTGGGACTCAAGGTAGGTTACAGCAGTCGAAAGAAGCATAAAATACGAAAGTTAAATAGCAATTAATCCATAAGAAAATTAAAACGAATTAAAATCACAAACCATTAGCAAGAACAACAACAAATAAAACTCTGCAACCATTATACGAGACCTGTTTCCCCTTTAAAAATAAATTCTCAAGGGCCTGCCAGAATAAAAAGAGTCTGATCTGCTTGTGGAAAGATAGGAAGAAGTGGGATATTCTTGAGCTGGTGCCTCCACTGAAAATCCCCTGCTTCCAGCCTCTAGCTAGAGAGGGAAACCCTCAGCGACGTCCTCACGTGTGAGGATAAGTAGTTACAGCAGTTTTCTCCCCACTGTGGACAGAAATCAATCTTCCTCTACAGCATTCTCCCTCCCTGTATTTGGACATCCTGAAGTCTGGCGGAGGAATGATTCTGCAGAGAAAAATACATTTTTTTCCTGCAAACAAACTGTTTCCGGCTCAGAAAAAAGTCCCCTGCACAGATAAAAGTGCATTTCTGTCGAGAAAATAAGTTTTTTTGTGAGGAAATCTGTTTTCTGTGCAGGAAAAAGAAAAGGGTTTTGTACGTGCAACCCAGGTATTTCCCTATCCAGAATAATTCTTCTGCAACATTTAAAGAGAGGAAACTGTGCAAGATGTTTGTTTTCCCATTAGTCTTCCTCTCAGGGCTTCCTGACTGTTGGGAGTCTCATTTTTTTCAGCTTCATAATGGATAGTGATGGATATTCTTCTCCTCTCTGTCACCAGCTGCCTAAACCTGTGACTGTGATAATGGTCCATGAGGGGAGAAAGAAAGAGAATGATAGATAGACAGACAGACAGACAGGCAGACAGGCAGACTCACCATCACATAGGACGTGATGAAGTCTTAATCTTAATAGGCCTTCAAAGGTTTGGGAATTGTTTTCACAAATGTGGAGGAAACCACCAGAACAGGTCCCCTTGGTTTCATTCTCCAGCAAGGAAGAAGTCTTGATGCCACCCTCCATGCCCCAAACTTGGGCTCTGGCCTGCATTTGGAAGCCTAGGATGGGGGCACCATCATGGGCAGGAGCTGATGGGTGGGCAGTGGGATGGACCAAGGGGGCAAGAAGGTTAAACAAACCCCCGCTTCACCTGATTTAACAGTAGCATCCTCAGTTGTGTGGTGAGCTTGTAAAACGGCAAAAAGCTATTGGCCTTTTCTCAACGGGAAGTGACTCATAGGTTGACCTCTACCTCATTTCCTCTTGGCAAAAAAGCCTCTCCTGGGCCTAAAATAGTTGAGAGAGTAAAAAAAAAAAACCATGTAAGATCACCACAGTTCCTCCTTGTAAGAGTTTGGTGGCATTTGGAGGCTACAAAAAAGTCAGGAGATCGGGGGTAGAGCCCTCTGAGGGGGACCTTAACCACCAGCAGTTGCCCACCCCTCTTGGGGATTCTGATTTATCTCAGGGTCTTCTGGTCGTTCCCAGTTAAGGAGGCAAATAAAGCCAAGTTTCTAGATTGGCCAGGGGAGAGAACTGGTTCTTCAAATTGGAGTTCCTTCTAGGCAAAACTTTTCCCCTGCCAAGCGTACGTCAGGGTCCCCAAGGAGAACCGCCACCCACCCAACAATCTTCTTTGCTCACCAAACAGCCCATCTGTCAAGTGTTTCTATGAAAGGTCAGAGAACACAGAGCAAAGCTATGAACAAATGCTTTCATGGAAGGTCTGTCTTGGGGAATCTCACAGCAGGTGGCAAAGAGCAACGCTGCAACCAAAGGAAATGCTTATTGCTTCAATTATGCATTTGCGTCTATCTCAAGGTAGATTTCTCTTCTTCCTTCATGTGAAGAGCCCAGCCGTCAGAATAAATCTCCCGCCACCTCTTTCTTCCTGAATGGAGTTGCAGGCAAGAGAATAAATTAAGAGTCTGTTTAAAAATTGTGAACAACACTTCTGGCTGCAATTGCTTCAAAAATGAATTTTCTTGTTCAATTAGGAAGCTTGTATCTGAACAGAATAAAAGCTCAGCCTAGAAAGCCGAGTCTCCTGCCTGTGGCTGAGGCCCCCAGACAGGATTCCAGAGAAAGGAAAAGAGAGAGAAGAAAAGGAGGAGGAATAGAAGGAATGAGAGCCAGAATCCTGTTCGTCACAGACATGTGCGTAATTCAGAATTATGCACAATGTGTGCCAAGGAGATGAACGGTAACTGTGCATTAATGGAGTTACATGTCAGTTGTATATTAGTGAATTATGGCACCGCCCAATTAAACATGCAAACCAGTGTGAAATGCACGGTTGCAATTCACAAGGCACATCTGTGAGTGCAATGTGTAATGCATCTCTGCATGTGCAGTGTGTGGTGTTACCACTTGTGCGATGGTTTTTCATGTGCAACACCATACCTTCAAGCAAATATTTCTGTAGGGGAATGTTTACACACCAGTGGGATGACAACCCTATGTTTCTTTTGGACAGTGCCTAAGGAGATATTTATTTCCTCCTTCTTCAGCATCCAAACACAGAAACATGTGCTTATATATTCAAGTGAGCTTTCAAGCCCCAGAGGTGGAGTCATGGACTGGCAGAGTTTAAGAAGGATGTTGACAAGACGGAACACGTCTAGAGAATCAAGATGGGCAAGGTCTGGAAACGAAGCCTTATGAGGTAGGACTAAGGGAGTTGGGTGTGTTTAATTTGGAGAAGAGAAGACTGAGAGGGGACATGGTAGCCATCTTCAGATATCTGAAGGGATTTCAGGTAGAAGATGAAGCAAGCTTGTTTTCTGCCAGGACACAGACCAATGGATTCACCTTGTTTTGTGGCAGACAGTCATGTGGAGTCTTATCTGCGGATACCTGAGCATGGAAAGAAAATGCAGAAGGAGCTACGCTGAAACAAAATTCAGACACACAGACTCAGATTAAAAAAATACATTGTTGTAGGTTTCAAAGCTCACTGGCTTCTTCATGAGTAAGAGATGGTCTGGCCTTCATGAAGAGGAAAGAAATCAGGTTACTTTAGGGAGGTGGGGAGAATGCAAACTTTTTATCTGCTTCATCCTTGCTGTCTGCAACATCAAAGCAAACAACACGCAGGCTTGCAACCTGTCACTACAACATGCATGCCTGAACCATCATCACTGAGGAAGAAGCCAGTGACCTCTGAAAGCTGCAAGTAAGTTTTTTTCACCTTCTGGTTGGCTTAGTCAGGTTATATTCTATGAGTATTTGGAGAATGGATGTGGAAAAAATATTCCTGGAGAGGGAAAAAACAGCTTCAAAATTGTTTCCATTGCTAAGGAAGGAAGGAAGGAAGGAAGGAAGGAAGGAAGGAAGGAAGGTGTTCCTGCTTGTTGAAGACTTAGGCTCCCACATGTTCAGCTCTCTTGGTGTCTCCATCAACATCTTTATAAGAAAAGGTGACTCATGCCTCTGAACAATGGAGGCAGTGCTGGAATGGATTGCAAATCTAGCTCCCATTAACACTGGGGAAGTGAGTCTCTATTGTCCCCTGTCCTGATGAGGCTAGGGAGCTGCCTCGGGGGAGTTAAGAAGGGGGCTCTAATGGGGAAAGCTGTAAGTTCAGGGTGGCACTGAGGATAGGGGCCTAGAGCCAAGGCCCTACCCCAAAAGGGCTGTCCTGTTAGCAACACCCAGGGGTCAAGAAGGGAGTTTTGGGGCCCCCACTGCTCCAGCCTTCCTTAGGGCATCAGGAGGGCTTTGTCTTCATGGTTCCCCAGTTCTCAAAGCAGGGTACAATTAATAAATTCATCTCAAAAGGTACATGAAACAATTCAAGCACAACAAAACCAGCAAATTCACTGGCCCCAATCCTGCTGGTCTTTTATACAAAATTCAGAATGACCTCAACAGATTAGATTGCTGGGCTAAAACTAACCAAATGAATTTCAACAGGTGGAAATGTAAGGTCCTATACTTGGGCAGAAAAAGTAGATGCACAGATATGGGGTGAGAGGAGATACCTGCTTGACCAAGGTACATGTGAAAAGGATATAGGAGTCTTAGTAGACCACGAGCTGAACATGAGTCAGCAGTGTGATGCAGTAGCTAAAAAAGCCGATGCAATTCTAGGCTGCATGAATAAGAGCATAGTGTCTAGGTTTCTTAACCTTTTTTTTTACTGGGGACCCCCTACAAATGTAATTTGCTGCCAGAAACCCCAAGACTCCCAAGACTATTCAGACTTAACTCTAAATAGATTTAGATTTAAATTCTCTAATATTTATTTATTTCTTTATTTAATTGACCGACTGAACCCAAAGGGTGATCACTAATGGCTGCTTTTCATCCTGGAGAGAAGTGACCAGCGGGGTGCCACAGGGTTCTGTCCTGGGCCCAGCACTGTTCAATATCTTCATCAACGACTTGGATGAAGGAATAGAGGGCATGCTGATCAAATTTGCAGATGACACCAAATTGGGAGGAGTTGCTAATACGCCAGAGGACAGGAGCAAAATTCAAAATGACCTGGACAGATTGGAGAGCTGGGCCAAGGCTAACAAAATGAAATTCAACAGGGAGAAGTGTAAGGTCCTACACTTAGGTAGAAAAAATGGAATACAGAAATATAGGATGGGGGATACGTGGCTGGATAGCAGTACATGTGAAAAGGATCTAGGAGTTTTAATAGACCACAAGCTGAACATGAGTCAGCAGTGTGATGCAGCAGCCAAGAAAGCCAACGCAATTCTCGGCTGCATCAATAGGAGTATGGTGTCCAGATTGAGGGAGGTACTGGTACCACCCTACTCTGCTTTGGTTAGACCTCATCTTGAATACTGTGTCCAGTTCTGGGCACCCCAATTCAAGAAGGACATGGTCAGGCTGGAGCAGGTCCAGAGGAGGGCAACCAAAATGGTGAGGGGCCTGGAAGCCAAGCCCTATGAGGATAGACTTAGACAGCCGGGTATGTTCAGTCTGCAGAAGAGAAGGTTAAGAGGGGACATGATAGCCATGTTTAAATATATGAAGGGATGCCATGTAGAGGAGAGAGAGGGCTTGTTTTCTACCGCTCCAGAGACCAGGACAAGGAGCAATGGATTCAAGCTGCAGGAAAGGAGATTCCACCTGAACCTCAGGAAGAACTTCCTGACAGTCAGGGCTGTCTGGTAGTGGAATCTGCTGCCTCGGAGTGTGGTGGGGTCTCCTTCTTTGGAGGTTTTTAAGCAGAGGCTGGATGACCGTCTGTCGGGAGTGCTTTGAGGGTGTTCCTGCATGGCAGGGGGTTGGACTGGATGGCCCGTGTGGTCTCTTCCAACTCTACATTTCTATGATTCTATGATTCTATGATTCTATGATTCTATCTATCTATCTATCTATCTATCTATCTATCTATCTATCCATCTATCTATTTATTTACGGCTTCTGGAGACTAAGATTCAAATCCCTATTCAGACACTGGGTGACCTTGGGCAAGTCACATTCTCTCAGCCTAAGAGAAGAGCAAAGGCAAAGCCTCTCCGAACAAATCTTGAAAAAAGATCTCTGTGATAGGTTTGCTACAGGGTTGCCATTAGTCAGAAGTTACTTGAAGACACACAGCAACAAAGTGTTGCTGACAGGGTTGAGGTTCTTTCTAGTCATCATGTCTCTCCCCTTTGAAAACTGACTTATGGCAACCCACAGTGAACATATAATGAGGGCATTATTTGCAAGATCTGTTGCCTTTCCTTTTATCTGAGGCCCTTCTCCCTGTAAGGGCTCCACAGACCCCCAGGGTTACCTGGACATCAGGTTAAGAACCATTGGTCTAGGTCAAGGGAAGTAATAGTACCACTGTATTCTGCTTTGGTCAGATCTCACCAGGAATATTGTATTCAGGTCTGGATACCACAATCCTAGAAGGATATTAGCAAGCGAGGATGACCAAAATGGTAGAAGGCCTAGAAACCAGGAAGCCCTCTGAGGAGCAGCTTAGGGAGCTGGAGATGTTTAGCCTGGAGAAGAGAAAGTTAAGAGGGGACATGATAGCCATGCTTAAATATTTGAAGGGATATCATTTTGAAGATGGAGTAAGCTTGTTTTCTGCTACTCCAGAGACTAGGACACTATGGAGCAATGGCTTCAAACTTCAGGAAAAGATTTCACCTGAACCTTAGGAAGAACTTCCTGAGGGTAAGAGCAATGTGAGAGTGGAATATGCTGCTGCCTGAATGGAGTATGGGGGACTCTCCTTCTTTGGAGGCTTTTAAAGACAGGCTGAATGGCCATCTGTCAAAGGGGGTGCTTGGATTGTATCTTCCTGGATGGCAGAAGAGGGTTGGACTGGATTGCCCTTGGGGTCTCTTCCAGCTGTGTGATTCTATGATTCTATGCCTGTGTAACTGGAGGGGCACTTTTCTCTGATGTAAAACATCCATATTGAGCTCAAGTCTGAAGAAACAGATTTCCGTATGTGGTGCCACACTGGGTCTGGGTCTGGGCCTTCTCAAAGGAAGGAGAAGCTCTTCTCTGACGATTTTGAAAAAGTAATCTTGCACTACTGGTCCTGGTCCTGGTACTGGTACTGGTCCGTGGTCCTGAAAAAGGAGATGGTGGGTAGCCATAATCTATTCTTTTTTAAAAGACCAGAGGTGGTGGTAGTCACGCAACACTACAAATACTGTTGGACTGTGGTGCCCAGCTGTCCCCCAAGCCAACATATCCAATTCTGAGAGGAACGCTAGGAGATACAGTTCAATAAGTCTCCTTTTTGCGGGAAGCCTTGAAACAGAGATTGGATAACATCTGTGGGGAATGCTCTGGTTGGGTGTTCTTGCATGGAGGAATGGGATGATGCTTGGAGTCTTTCCATCTCTAAGATTATATCAGTCTTTGATATTATGAATGTATATGTGTGTGAGTGTGTGTGTCTGCATGATTTCCTACCTCTGCTTTAACGCAATGATGGCTCAAAGCCTTGAATGATGTCCTGGGCTCTAATAAAGCCAGTCCTCTCTCACCACAGCTCTAAGTCCTAGCTAGAGTTACTGCAGCTTTCCTGGTGAATTCTGAGTGGCTGAGTAAAATAAATGATCAGATAGTGGAGAAACTGGAGAGCCTGTCCATTAAAATGCCTTGGGGTTGCTGATATTCCAAGGATTAAAGCTGACAGTTCAGATCTCTGAATGAAAGGCTGCCTCAAAAGCCACAGGAGCTCACTCATGCTAGATTTGGGGAAAATGCCCTCAATCATTCTCTTATAGGCTGAATTTGCTTGTAAGAGAGAGAGAGGGAGAGAGAGAGAGTGCTGCAAATTTATAGTCCCCTCATTTGCATTTTTACTGCAACTTCACCTTTGAAAGCAGACAGGCAAAGGAAAGGGCCATGGTTCTGCTCCAGATTGCAGGGATCAAAACTCTGACTAAGTCCCATGGCTGGAATGTTGGGAGAAAGGAATGCTTTTCTGTAGGCATGAAGGATAAACCCACCTTGAGCCACAAGAAGGGAAAGGACAGTGGGGGATGAGGTCGAAGAAATCCAGGTTGAATGTGCGTGATTCATGCCTCACTTACTAAAGCTGGAAGGCTTCTCAAATGCCACTGGTTGGCCACTGTTACCTGAATCCAGCTGGACACAGTATCATTGAATCCTAGAGTCACAGCATTCTAGAATCAGAAGAAATCCCAAGGGCCATCCAGTCCAACCTCATTCTGCCATGCAGGAAGACACAATCCAAGCCCTCCTTTGACAGATGGCCATCCAGCCTCTGTTTAGAAAACCTACAAAGAAGGAAGGAGACTCCACCGTACTCCCAGTCAGCAGTGTATTCCAGTGCTGAACTATTCTTAACATCAGGACGTTCTTCCTAAGATTTAGGTAGAACCCTTTAGGTGGAACTCTTTCCCCAGAGTTGGAAGCCATTGTGTCCTAGCCTCTGGAGCAGCAGAAAATAAGCTTGCTCCATCTTCTGTTAACCCAACAGGTGGGTGACTCAGTGGTCCACCTGTGGTGCCAGTGCCTCTGGGAAACAGTGGGTAATTATCATCTCAGAGGGAGGCCTGCAAGGGGGGGTAACCTTACAGGATCTTTCCACCTATGTATACCAGTACTAATGCAGGGACCCCAGCTGGAGATTAAAGGAATATTTTATTGGGGAAAATCAGAAGCACACAGAAGATCCAAGCAGTCTTACAACCACACAAGCTAACTGAAGGAAAGCAAGGAAAAGATGGATAATACATTAGGGAGAAGTAGGTGATATTTACCTATCTGGAGAGAAGAGATGAAGCAATGTGGCTGAGACTAAGAGTCCAAGGGTAGTATAAGACTGGGAACCAGAGCATCAGAGTGATGGCCTATCTCCAGAGTACTACAAGTTGTCTGGCTCAGAGCCAGGGTTTAAATGCTCAGTTTCCACTTTAAGGTGGAAGGAGCTAATGGCTCCCTGGCAGAGCAAACAATGGGGTCTGAAACAGGCTAATGGCCTTAGCATTAGGTGACAAAGCACTGATGGGAATTGTGATAGCTTTTTAATGGCTGGGCAGGTGTGGAAACAAAGGAGAAATTCAGTGGAAAGGGAGCAGGTTGAAGACAACCAGTTGCTCTGTAGGGGCAGTTTTGGGTGCTATTGTTTCAAAAGGTTGAATCATTGAAGAGACATTTGCAAGCTCGTTATCACTGGAGCTTCCCTAACTGTAACCTGGCCATGCCCTGATGTCCCAACTGATCTACTTTTGCACGTGTACAACGAGTCCTCTTTGTCAGCATGGCTTTTCAGCCATAACACTGTATAATTTATATTTTCTATGCTAAATGGGAGAAGGTCCATGAAATCCCTACAGTTTGCAAGGATTATTCACAGATCAGTACTTATTCTGAACAATAACAACAAAACTTTGCCATTTTCCCCCCCTCAAGAAATAGCATTTTTCTGTACAGGAATGTTCTTTCCTGCATTGACAATGTGATTTTTCTGCACAGAAAATAACACCTCTGATTTTGATTTTCTGTGCAAAAAAAGCGTGTGGTTGAATTTTGTGCAGAAGGTGTCCCAAAAATGAGCATTCTCACTGGCTACCCAATTCTCCTTGTTACACTTTCCTGATGCTCAGGAAGCCCTCTTGTCTATATGTGATTTGAATATATGCAAATTTCCTTTCCCTTCTCAGTAGCTAGGAGTATGCAATTGTTCAGCTAGATGCAATTGGGTTTTTCCCTCCAGTGTCATGGAAAATAGGCACATTCCCCTGTTATCGGCTAAGCCGTGCCCAAGGGCTGTTATTGCTTGTAACATCCAGCTACAGCCAGCCAAAATATCTTCTTTTTTCTTTTTAAATAAAACATCTGTTTAGCTGAGAAGGTCTTTTGTGCTCAGGTGACTTAGACTTCAGCCTCTCCAAGCTTTAATGAGAAAAAAAAAACACTAAGGAACGAAATGTATTAACAGCACCAACTCCAAAGGAGACCCACGATCTGGGAAAGGCTGCAGCGGTGCCCACATGCTGGGGGATTCAGTCTCTTTCGAGGGTAATGGGGAGAGGTTGGGGTGGAATGGGAATAAATGGGGCTCTCCCCTACAACATGGAGGGCCCCATCTCCCCTCTAGATTTACATGGGGAGTAAAGGAGGCCAGTGGCAGCCAAGCCAAGCCAAAGCTGGCAGTTACAATCACTGGAAGCCATAAAGCCCTCTGAGGAACAGCTTAGTGTGGTGAATATGTTTAGCCTGGATAAGAGAAGGTGAAGAGGGCACATGATGGCCACGTTTAAATATTTGGAAGGATGTCGTATGGAGGATGGAGCAAGCCTGTTTTCTACTGCTCCAAAGACTAGGACAATGGAGCAATGGCTTCAAATTACAGGGAAAGAGATTCCACCTAAACCTTAGGAAGAACATGTCTAGAGGAAGGTGATCAAAATAGTCGATGGCCTGGAAATGATGAAGCCCTGTGAGCTTGGGGAGGCAGACAGGTTTCACCCATAGATGAGAAGGTGGAAAGGGGACATGGTGCCCACGTTGAAATATTTGAAGGGTTGTCATAGGGAGGATGGGGCAAGCCTGTTTGCTGCTGCTCCAGAGACTAGGACATGGAGCAATGGATTCAAGCTACAGGAAAAGAGGTTTCACCTAAACATTAGGAAGAACTTCCTGATGGGAAGAGTAGTTTGACAGTGCTCTGCTGCCTCCATGGACTGTGATGGGTGTGACGAACCCTGGGCGGGGGGCGGGGGGAGTAGCCAGCAAAGACTCCCTAGCAACAGGGAGGGATTTAACTTAATTAGTTCTTTGAATACAGAACCCAGGTTAGCCAGCTGGAGGGCCTAGGTGGGTAAGAGAGCAGAATAACAGAAGCGGGGCCTAGAGGAGGAGTTCCTTTAAGGGAGAGAGAGAGAGAGAGAGGATAGCAAAAGGTTTGTTAACCTAAGGAAGTGTTTGCTTGTTAAGAGCTGGAAGCTATTTTCCGTTTGACATATTGAGTTACCCCATACCTTGCCTTTGTTAGTTCTTTTAATGAAGATTTTATTCTATTTTTCTAAAGAGCAGACTTCATACCGTGTCTCTTTAATTTGAGCTCATTTACACTTGATACCACCAGCGACACATCCATTGGGATAAGCCTGAAGACACTTTGCCCGATATCCCCAAGGGTTGTGAGTTTAGGGAAAGCAGAAGGGCGATTAAGAGTGGAGAGGGAGCCGGGGGGTAGGAATCAGGTAAAAGGGTGCGGCTTCTTTAAGGAGAGGGAGGCTGAAAACCGGCTTGGTCTGTCATGGCCCTGGCTAGCGGAATCTCCACATCTTGACAATGGGGGTCTCTTCCTTTGGGGGTTTTTAAAGAGAGGCTGGGTGGCCATCTGTCAAAGAGAGTGCTTTGATGGTGTCTTCCCGCATGGTAGAAGGGGGCTGGATGGGATTGGGGCCTTGGGGCTTCTCCCAACTCTAGGATTCTAGGATTCAGTGATTATTATTTTTTTCTGCCTATCCCCACATTTGCACTCTCACAGCTCCTCAAATGCTGAGCACCCTCAACAACAGCTGGGGGTTAAACAACTTGAATTTTGCTTGCATCCCTAGAGGCAGGTTCGGGGGTCATTGCTCTGAGTCTTGCCCCCGTCCCCTGAGCTGGGGAGCTATTTCTGAGGTGCTGAAATGCATCCTCCACCCGTCTCTTCCAGTCTTCTCTCTGCACTAATGGAATGCCTCCCGCGGGGAGAAGAGCTGCTAAATTTGATTTTGTCAATATCTTTGCCAGTATCTCTCTTGCAGGAAACACATTGCAATGCAATTATGCTCACACTGAACCTTTTACTGGGTCACAAATAAATCAGACTCTGAAAGGTCAGTGCTGGAAACTATCAGAGGTTCAGCCTCAGGCTATTCTGATGCTGAATTAAAGCCTGGAAGAAACCTGTGTGTGTGTGTGTGTGTGCGCGTGCACGTATGCACACACACATGCGTGTGTGCGTGTGTGTGTGTGTGTGCGCATGCAGGCACGTATTTGAGCATGTGCACTTTACTCTCTGATGAGCCCTCCACTAGAAGCATGTACAATACAGCAGTAATTTTCACAGACAATGGAAATATTTTATGTTAAGGATCCATTTAGTGGCTCTTGAGGGGAATGCATTACCTTATCAGGCAAATTAATCCTGCCAGTGAACTAAATTCATTAAGATCAGTACGTGCAGGACTTTTATTCAAATGCAAAACCTTCTCTCTCTCTCTGTCTCTTTCTCTCAGCGTCTCTCCGGATGTGATAGAGAGAAAGGCACCTTTGTCCCAGCCACTTTTGTCCTTTGTGGAATGGCCTCATTTGATTAGAAATCGTGGTCTTCTTGACAAGATTTCTTTGTGGTGGGGGGAATTGTCCTTGCCATCTTCTGAGGCTGAGAAGGTGTGGTTTGCCCAAGGTCACTCAGCACATTTCCATTGCTGAGTGGGGATTTGAACCCTGATCTTGAGAGTCTCAAGTGTAATTCCACATGTGGTGCATGACCCCAAGGATTATGGGGTGGGAATGCGTGGATTCGCATTGTGCCTACAGATGCCTATCAACAGTTGGTCGCACATTTGATTGTGCAGTGTTGCATTTTACTAAGGAGGCTGGGCTGTGAAAGTTTTGCAACACTCTGTTCCCTCCCTCTAGGATCTCAGCCGCAGAGTTGATGAGTTCACCTGAACATCCTTTGTCCTTGGTAATGCATGACTTTTCTCTCAGTGTCTGCATCTAAAGAGCAGGTGTAGCAGAAGAGCTAAGACATGCTCCTAACAAATCTGAACACCACAGTTCAGCATTCACTGGGCAGCCAAACGAATGGCGTGGTTCCAATGAAAATGCAGGTGTCTCCTCCCAAATAAAAATAGCAGCCAGAAGGAAGGGTCAGGGGAAGCAGCTGCATTCCCCCAACACACAATTTTGCTGGTGGCCCTCCTCCTGAAAGATGCCAGTTGCAATGTAACAGAAACCCTCAATGTTTTGGCACCACCAGCATTTTGCCTGAGGTCTTACGTTGGGCATACAGTGTATAACGTTATCCTCAAGCACTTAAAGCAACAACTGCACTGTAACTTCTTATTACTGAATTGTAGTACTGTACAACTGAATGTGCAACCAAATGTCCTTGCAGGTGTGCCATTTACATCTCCATGTATATCTGCATACACAACCTATGATGTGAAATGGCACCAGAGGGACAAGTCTGTTTGCGTAGTGTTCGACTGAATGTGGCCCTTCCACATCAGACTGAAATGTCATAGAATCATAGAATCGTAGAGTTGGAAGAGACCCCAGGGGCCATCCAGTCCAACCCCCTGCCATGCAGGAACACCCTCAAAGCACTCCCGACAGATGGCCATCCAGCCTCTGCTTAAAAACCTCCAAAGAAGGAGACTCCACCACACTCCAAGGCAGCATATTCCACTGCCAGACAGCCCTGACCGTCAGGAAGTTCTTCCTGAGGTTCAGGTGGAATCTCCTTTCCTGCAGCTTGAATCCATTGCTCCTTGTCCTGGTCTCTGGAGTGGCAGAGAACAAGCCCTCTCTCTCCTCTACATGGCATCCCTTCAAATATTTAAACATGGCTATCATGTCTCCTCTTAACCTTCTCTTCTGCAGACTAAACATACCCAGCTCTCTAAGTCTATCCTCATAGGGCATGTCTTCCAGGCCCCTCACCATTTTGGTTGCCCTCCTCTGGACCTGCTCCAACCTGACCATGTCCTTCTTGAATTGGGGTGCCCAGAACTGGACACAGTATTCAAGATGAGGTCTAACCAAAGCAGAGTAGAGTGGTAGCAGTACCTCCCTTGATCTAGACACCATACTCCTTTTGATGCAACCGAGAATTGCATTGGCTTTCTTCGCTGCTGCATCACACTGCTGACTCATGTTCAGCTTGTGGTTTATTATGTCCAAACTTCTTTCATCAGGGAACTCACGTATGCACAGGATACAAAGAGGATTTACCCATTGTTTCATCTGTTTAAGCTCGTTTGTAAAGAAGCTAAAAAAGGTGGGGAGGTTTACCATTGCTTCGCAACGTACCCAGAGGAGGGTGACCAGAATGGTCAAGGTGTAGAAACCAAGCAGTTCTATGAGGAGCAGCTTAGGGAGCTGGGTAGCCTGGAGAAGAGGAGGTTAAGAGGGGACATGATAGCCATGCTTAAATATTTGAAGGGATGACGTGTGGAGGATGGAGCAAGCTTGCTTGCTGCTGCTCCAGAGACCAGGATATGGAGCAATGGCTTCAAACTACAGAAAAAGAGATTTTACCTAAACATTAGGAAGAACTTCCTGATGGAGAGAGCGTTTCTACAGTGGAATAAGCTATTGCGTCAGGAGAGTGTGATGGAGTCTCCTTCTTTGGGAGTTTCTTTTAAAAAGAAGCTGGACAGCCATCCGTAAAAGGGAGTACTTTGATTGTGTGTCTTCTTGCATGTCAAAAGGGGTTGGACTGAATGGTCCTTGAGATCTCTTCTGACTCCAGGATTCTATCATTCCAATTAGGTATAAAATTATAAAATCCCACTATGAAACCTCTGGGTTTAAGAAAGGATAGAAACATTTTGATGAAAATAAAAGATATATAAATATGTCATATTTTCCAGGGATTTGTCCAAAGAAAGATCCTAGAATGCACAGTTCGACCCATGCCAGCTAGGAGGAGTACTAACGCCACCCTGGAACTGGCTCCCAGTGTCCTGCCTCCTTCCGGTGATTTCCATACTCAGGCCCTGAACCATGTGGGTACGTGCACATGTGCACCTTTGGCACTGCCGCCAGGAGCTTTTGTAGCCGCAGAAGGACCTCCCCATTTCACCTTCAGGAGAAGAATGATCCATGCAAGGGTGGTTGGAAGCTTCAGAGCAGTGACATGCAAATCTGACAAAGTCTGCCTACCTCTCTTCCAGCAGGTCAGGAGCCCTTTGTTATCTTCAGGGTTCTCCTTTGGGATTTCCCCTTGGAAAGAAAATAATATGCAAAATAATACACTTTTCCCTCCCAGCGACTCAAGGCCAGTTACATGGCTTTGCACACACAAGGATGTGCTCCTTTCATTTGCATCTCTTTCCTCATGATTGATCATCTTTAAGTATCTGAAGGGATGTTAGTGAAGGATTGAGCTTTTTTGCTGCAACTCCAGAGATTAGAACATGAACCAGTGGATTCAAATTATGAGAAAAGAGATTCCCCCTAAACAGTAGGAAGAAATTTTTGACTGTAGGAGGTGTACAGCAGTGGAATCAGCCACCTCACTGGATGGCGTCATCTTCTTCTTGTGAGGTCTTTAAACAGAGATTGGATAGAGATCTTTTAGCAATCCTGTACTGTGATTCTTGCATGGCAGGGAGTTGGACCAGATAGTGCTTGTGGTCACTTCCAAGCCTACAATTCTGTGATCAAGAAGCAGGCACAATCCTCTCCGAGTTCTTCAGAGGAATGCCAGCATATCAATGTGAGAATGAATGGGCAGCACTTCCTCCAAGGGGTAGGAGCACTAGCCATTTGATTCAAATTAGAAGACAAGAGATTGCATTATTTTCAAAAGTAATGTATTGTGTCAAGATCAAGAGAAGTAATAATGCCACTTTATTCTAACTTTGGTTAGACCCCACCTGGAATACTGTGTCCAGTTCTGGGCACCGGAATTCAAGAAGAATATTGACAAGATAGAAGGTGTCCAGAGGAAGGCAACCAAAACAGTGATGGGTCTGGAAACCATGAAACCTCTCAGGAGCGGCTTAGTGAGCTGGGGATGTTTAGTCTAGAGAAGAGAAGGTTAAGAGGGGACATGATAGCCATGTTTAAGCATTGGAAGCGATGTCGTGTGGAAGATGGAACAAGCTTGTTTTCTGCTGCTCCAGAGACTTGGACATTATGGAGCAAAAGACTACAGGAAAAGAGATTTCAGCTAAACATCAGGAAGAATCTCTGAATGGTAAGAACTGTTCAACAGTGGAAGTTGCTGCCTTGGAGTGTGGTGGAGTCTCCTCCTTCTTTGGAGGTTTTTGAACAGAGGCCGGATGGCCATCTGCTGGGAGTGCTTTGATGTGGGTTCCTGCATGGCAGGATGTAGTTGGAGTCAGTGGCCCCTGGGGTCTCTTCCAACTCTATGATTCTATGAGTCTATGATTCTAATGTGATATTTTCCACAAGTGTATAGGTAAACAGCCTCATCCATTTCAAGGACAGGAGATCTTTCCCACTCAGCTGCGGATTCCTTTCAGGGCAGGTTGTTGGGCATTACATGGAAGATGCCTCCCCTTGGAAACAGAAGGAAATCCAATACCAGCAGATTCTTTGGTTGAATTCAACAGCATCTCTATGTCAAATGGTCTCCATTGCGATTTGTTTGGTCCCAGTTTGCCAAAGGCTTCTATTATTTCACCTTAAGATCTGATTGGGATAAAAAAAGATTATTTTAAAGACGCACATGCGCACGCGCGCACACACACACACACACATTGTAGTGAGTTGATTTTCGGGGGAGGACGGAGTATCTAGTGAAAGACCTGCAATTTATGATTTCCTGAGGCTATTCAAAGTTAACCCAGAGCGAAAGGCTTGGGTAAAAGCCTGCTAGGAAAATATCAAACTCAGCTTGTCATTCAACAGAGTAAATTGCGGCCGCCCTCCCTCACAGCTTTCCTGTTCCTAGCCACCAGCAATTGAAAGTGAACACAGAAATGAGCAGGTTGCATTTGCTCCACCTTCTTGCCGTTCCTTTGACCAGGAGCACCAGCTTCTCCAAGGCAAAAGGTTGTGACTTTGGGTGGCTGTGGTTTAATTTGCTTCCTCCTGTAAGCATCCAGAGGCGAGTGCCTCAGTTTCTACTGGTGGAGCATCTGCACTCATAAACAAATAAACACATAAATAAACAAATGTACATTTGGGGTGTCTTGTGGCTTGATGAGGAATAGCATTTACTTCTTAAGAGTATTTACAAATGAAATATCCCTCAAAAGCCTCATAAAATCATAGAGTTAGAAGGTTCCACAAGGCCGTCTAGACCACTCTGGACATCCAGGAAATCCACCAATAAAGAACCCATGAGAGGGGACCATCCAACCTCTGTTTAAATACCTCCAATGGAGGAGAGTCCTCCAGTCTCTGACACAATGCATTCCACTCTCAAACAGCTCTCACCACCAGAAACCTCTTCCAAATGTTCAGTTGGAGTCTCCTTACTCATCATTCAAATCTGTTACCTTGTGTCTCAAAATAGTCCAGGGCCAAACACCAGTAAAGCAAAGCATGACAGGAGCCCATGTACAGTAGGAATTCAAAATGGCTGCTAAGGCCCGGGAGTGGTATGAACTCATGCAACCTTAGACTGATTGTTCTGAGCAGAAGCTGTCAGAGCCCCTGTAGACTGGAAGCTTCTGGAAGGAGACCTCCACAGAAGAAGTGCTTTACTCCAGGAGTGTCCTCTCTTGCCAAGGCCATATGTATGGTGCTTCCAACTCTGAGATCAGGGCCCCTTTCACATTGCAAAATCCGAGCACTATGATTTCACTTGGACTGACATGGAAACATCCCATGGAAATCTTGGGTTGACTTTTTGGGGAGGAGCATTTAGAATTCTCAGCCGGAAATCTCAAGGGCCTCACCAAACTAAATCCCAGGACCCTACAGGATGAAACCAGATGTAGTGGGAAAGGGCTAACCATGAGAATAACCATGTCAGATGTCAGAGCATGGCAGGAAGTGCACATCACAAGACCACAGACAAGAAGATCTGCCCATTGCTGCTCTCCTTTTCCATAGTGGAACATCCTAGATCAACGTCTGTTACCAAGCAAGAAGGATGTAGCTTCTGGACAGACTTCAGGCAGGAAAGGGAGACAGTTGGCTGGGCCAAGACATTACCCAACAGTCAGAGAAAATCAGAGCTGGAGATAGGAAGCCAGAGGCCATGTTTAGGATTCACAGATACCAAAATTATTTAAAATTTCTCTTGCTTTCTCATGACTGTCGAATTGCAGTCATTCTGACCAGGTGAATCTGACCCCTGTCTTGGTGCTAAAGTGCTAATTCTGCTAATGTTCCTCCCAGAAAGGCCACCCTCTGACTTTCTGAACCAAATGGCTCTTTTGGATGGGAACATGAAGGACAGCAAGTGTGTGGATAATGAAAGAGAGCAGAGTCAAGCGATGGAAAAAGAGGAGTGCTAGACGGCAAGAGACATTTGTACAGAAAGTGTCACACTGTGGGAAGGGAGAATAGTGAGAAAGAGAGAAGCTAAAACAGGTGCCTTTTCGTCTGCAAGGTTTTGTCTGCTCAGCCCACCAGTCTGGGTTTTTCCCACAGTAACAAAAGTCTCTTGACAATGTCGCTTCAGGAGGTTGGAAGCGACGGGAAAGGAGCTGAAGAGGGAGGCTGCGGAGACAGAAAAGGGATTTGCAGATGGGTGAGGGAGAGGCAGATGGGAGACTAGGTGAAGGGAGCAGAACAGGGCAGAAGGAGGGACAGGGGGCAGGGAGGGAGAACAGAAAGGGGTGGCAGGGTCAAAGAGAAGTTGGTAGGGCGGTCGAGGAAGCAGGAAAGCTGGGGCAAGGAGAAGGCGCTAAGGGAAGCACTGGTGGAGGACACTGCAGGTGAGAACAACGTGAATGGGAAGGGATGGGAAAGTAGCTAAGCAGGCAGAGCGGTCAGGCAAGATGTCTGGGGTGGTCAGACAAGAAGACTTTTGAGGGAACCGAAGGCCTGCCTCTGAGCCAACAATTTTGCTTGTTTGCAGCAAGGAGCTTAAAAGGGCCAGTTGGCTCCCAGTACCCCTAAGTGCAAGACATTTTTCTTTGTCATTTGGGCAAGGAGTTTGACTTTATCTTCTTTCTCTCTCCCTCTCAGAGCCCAAAATAATGAGAGTAAAAGTGTGATACCATTACATTCTGGTAGCAATTCTCCCTGGTTTCCATTTGGAGCTTAAGGACTGGACTGGGAACACAGAATGGCAGCATTCGCAGGCCACTCCCCTAGGGTCAGAAGGGGGCCAAGTGGTGTCCAAAAGAAAGGTAGAAAATATGATAAGCAGCAAAATAAAAACTGAGTGCAAAAGAATGAAAATTAAACGAGAGCAAAACCAGAGTCTGGAAAAGTTGTCAACACCTCAGATTTCCTAGAAGTGGCTGGGGCGGCTAGATGATTCTCTAGTGCAAAATGTAACTTTTCTGAGTTCCAATCAAATTTGGCTCCTCACAGCGGCTTTTACAACTTTTTACAAATGCTGGGTAGAGCAGGACTGTCTTTGCTGACTTCTGAAAACTGACCGATAAAGGTTAATCTAACAATTCGAGGGAAGGAATTCCATAACGGAGCTGCCTCAGAAAAGGTCCTGCCCGTTGTTCCTTCCGCCCTGGTGAGAGTGGGACGTACAGAGCCTGGGCGAATCATATCATGAACTGCAGGCAGAGTCCTTCCATGGCACGTTGATGTGGTGCTTCTGAGCTCTGTCCTCCTCTTTGCGTTAGGCGTTTCAGTAAAACTACCTGTTTGGTGTCAAAAATGACACCCATCATGCCATGAGCTAAAGAAGGTGACTCCCAGCAGGAGGGGGTTTGTATCTGTCTTCTGTGAAACAGAAAACAATCCCCGGCGCTTATTAGAATGGCTGTCACGCCACCGCCTCTCTTCCTCCTCCTGCTGTACTCCAAGCGGAGCTGTCCAAGGTAGACTCAGCACGGCCCGAACAGAGCTCAGCATTTGCAATACACTGATCTAATCTCCGCATATAAATGGGCTGTCAAGTGAAGGACGTGATCGGCTATTTAAATATTGACAGGACTTTTCCTCCTCAACTCCTGTTCACAGCTGGGTGAGTGCTGAGTTTAAGCAAATCACTTTGTCATGCCATCTCGCCAATTGCATATTATCCTCTCCTTCATAATTCCTCCGACATCTCCTCTCACTCCTCTGACTGGAACTCCTGCCTGGGTCGTCCATCAAACTGCCTTCAGTTATCCAAAGGTTGCTTTCCCATGATAGGCACTCGTGTCTTGCTGGCCGGGCAGCTGGAGAACCAAGAAGGAGGAGGAGGAGGAGGAGCCACCCTTCCCATCATGGGTCTTTTGGGAGTTCTCCCTTAACTTTCTCCTGCTCATCAAGTGGTGCTCTAAGGAAGGAGAGGAGACAGACCATGCCCACCAATACAATGCATTTTTTAAAATGATAAATATTCTTAATCTTTGACAGGAACAAAGAGGAGTGAAGTAAGCAGATCTATCTTTAGAGGTCATCAGCACTGTAGCGCAAACATGTGCATTCCACAAAATCTACCACTAAACTGCTCTTTCTCTCAGTAAGTTCTTCCTAATGTTTAGATGGAATCTATTCCTGAAGTTTGAAGCCATTATTTCATATTCCAGGTTCCATCCTCCAAATGACATCCCTTCAAATATTTAAACATAGCATATCATGTCCCCTCTTAATCCTGTCTTCTCCAGGCTAAAAATCTTCAACTCCCTCAGCCACTTCCTAGAGCTGCATGGCTTCCAGGCCTTTGGCCATTTTGGTCACCCTCTTTTAGACATATTCCAGCTTTTCAAGATCCTTCTTGAATTGCAGTGCCCAGAACTGGACACAAGATGGCTCCAGGTGGGGTCTGGCCGAAGCAGAACAGTGTGGTACTATCACTTCCCTCAACCTAGACATGGTAATCCTACTGATGCAGTCCAGAATAACATTGGCTTTTTAAGCCTCTGCATCAGCTCTCCAATCTGTCAAGGTCATTTTGAATTCTGATCCTGTCCTCTGAGGTGTTAGCTATCTCTCCTAATTTGGTGCCATTGGTAAATTTTGTAAGAATGCCCTCTATTACAAATGATGTCTATCACCACCCAAAGAGTCCTGCAAAAGAGATCATTGTATGACCATTTGTCTGTCTGTCTGTCTGTCTGTCATCCAGATCAATGATAAAGATGTTGAACAGCACTGGGCCCAGGACAGAACCCTGTGGCCCCTCAGCAATAACTTCTTATCATCTTCTCATCCCACACAGAAGTAGAAAGTGCCGAGTACAATTTTGTTGTCCAATAGTTATTTTCATAACGTTTGAATGGTTTGCAATATTGTCATGGAGCTTTCTACAAATGATGTCTATCACCAGCAAAAGACTCTTGCAAAAGAGATCAATGTATGACCATTTGTTCCTTCCTTCCTTCCTTCCTTCCTTCCTTCCTTCCTTCCTTCCTTCCTTCCTTCCTTCCTTCCTTCCTTCCTTCCTTCCTTCTTTTCTTTGTATTTTAACTGTAATTGCTCATAATATTTCTTTGAGCATTTTTGGATCCTTTGTGAGGACTCCAGGTTAAGAACCACTGTCACAGACTGAACATAAGAAATAATATAAGTGGATGAATGTTATCTTGGAATCTACATCCCCCTCCCAAGAAAATTGCCATCCACAAAGAACTGCTGGGAAAATGAGCCTGAAGGTGTTGTCAAAAATGATGGTATAAAAATCCCATGGAATTTTCTAAATTTCAAATGACTGTAAATGACTATAAATGAAAAAAGGGAATCTTGCATGATAGATGTGATAATTGTAGGGAAAAATACACTCAAAGAAAAAGAGAGATTAAAAAAACCCTGAAATGCAGAGGAGGTGGCCGGGGATCCATGCTGCTTTACTGGTACTCTTTCCCTTGGCCACCTCTGCCCCTCTACTTTTGAAATCTGGACGGTGGGTCCTCAAGGAACCACAAAGAATTTGCACGGCCTTGGCTTCCTCCCTTCCTTCTCTCCTACCTGTATCCGTGAGGACATTCTCAGGAAGGAGCACAATTTCTGGCTGGAACGCTTCAGCAGGCAGCTGGGTGTTGCAAAACATCTCACACTTTCCTTTCCTTTATAATTCTTGCCCTCCATCTCTTACCCACAAAGAGAGGGTTTATTTGAGTGGCTGTAGTCTTTGTTTTCCTCGGTTCTACACTCTCTCTCTGTTGTCTTTTCCTAATTCAATCGCATCCCACCAAGAAAACCAGGCACCCCCAAAGGTTGCTTTGTTTCTGTTTACTAACAAGGCTCCAAGTGGCTGGGTAAATATTGGCGGGATGGTGAGTTTTCTATTCAGATAAAGAGGATGGGAAAGTACTGTCAGACAGAGAACCGAAAGGCTTTTCAGAAATCTCTTGTGTGGACGAATCCTATGGAATGTAGCAGAAATTGTATTGCGGCGGCTGCATTTCATAGCTCCCTTTAAAGAAAAAGGATATCTGAATTTTTCTGCTCATAGAGTGTGAAAAACAAAGAGAGAGAGAAGAGAGAAGAAGAGAGAGAGAGCTGTTATAAAGAGCAAATTCAAATCCTGAGTATGGTTTTTGCAACATATCTTGAAAAGTCTGTTCTGTGAATGGACTTGTTGTGTCCTTCTAAGGCAGAGATGGGCAACAGCAGTGGGTCAAGGGGTCATATTTTGTGCCAGAAAACCTCTCGGGGGGGGGGGGTCACATGGACTTTCAAAAAATGCCTCTCCAAGATGTGTCTGCAAGTCTTTATTTATTTATTTAAATTTAAATGTTTATAGGATCTACAGCCTATAAGGTGAATTGTCATTTCTGGGGTCTTCTATGAGAGGGTGTTCATCCCTTTTTTCACCACAGAAAGGGCAGTCCAGGAGTCTAGAGATGGTCGAGAGACACAAAACCAGGCACGGGGGGCACCTAAGGACACAGTTTACCCACTCTGTTCTAAGGGGAGATCCCTGGAGCATGTAGGAAGGTTGCAAAGAATACACAGAATTTGTCTCATCTTGATGAAGAAACAGTGTATTGACAAACAGGGTAGCCCACCAAGGAAATGGGAAAAGTCCATGAAGTTCTTTGTGCTCCTGGGCTTCTGTTTATAAAGATTCTGTTTGAGAATTTCTTTGACCTAAAATGTGCCTTTTCTCTGTAGAAAATGTGGGGCAGTGGTGAGGGTGAAAAGAAAATTTGTTTTCTGCACAAAGAACAACATTTTGATCAGGAAATATGGCTTTTCCCCAGAATACATCCTGTTTCCTGGGTACAAACGTTGCGTCCTGTGCAGAAAACCCTTTTCTGTAGTGGGGAAATAACAAAAAAGAACAAAAAAACATGATTTGTAGTGTGAGTAGGCAGAGAAAACAGCACAGAAAACCTCACATTCTTCTGAAAGGTGGAGAAATTGTTGAAAAAAATGATGCAAGAGCAAAATAAGTGATATTTGTTTGTTTGTTTGTTTATACATTTATATCCTTCCTTTCTGCCAAATAGCAGCTGTTTGCGTCCTTGACATTTTTGTCTCAAGTGAAAGTTGCTATTCAGTTAAGTTTACACAAGCTGAGCTGGGCATGTGGTGCCGTTGTGCTGCTGCACATGCAGGCTGGCATTTTGCATGGTGCGTACAGATATTCACAGTGCATTGAAATTGTGCATTCACATTTGCTCGCACAGTGAGTTGCATATTGTTGCAATTCACTAATGTACAATGTCACATAATTGTGTGAATATAAAGTTAAACTCCAAGTCCCTGAAGTTGGATCTCAGCTTTAGTATTGACAGAATCATTGGAGAGTTGTAAGTCCTTCCAGTGCTGTTTAATGACAGGTCTGTTGTCTCTTCATGGTCTACATGCCTTCTCCCAACCAGGCCTGAAATTGGGAAAGAGCTTATTCCTCTGACGCACTGGCCCCTCTCATCATAACTGGAAACTCCCACCGTGGGAGATTCCCACCACCGTACTATTGGGGGCAGACTCAGTGCTGCTGCTGGTTTACCTGTCATGCCAAGACCTCAACCAGAGGACGCCCACCTCAGACCTTGGCCTCAGCTGTGCCTAGCAGAGGTGAAAAGAACCACTGCCCAGGAAAAGAATGAACGGATGCTAATGGCCAAGCGGATGGGTCCCAGAGGCCTTCCTAACATCTTGGTCAAATATCAACAGCAGCTGAGTGGGATTAGAAGAACTGTTTTGCATTCAGGAGCCCCTGAGAGAAGGTATTCGGAGGAGGGTGAACACAATGGTAAAAGGCCTGGTAGCCATATCAGCCAAGTATGTTTAGAGTAGGGGGACATATAACAGAGGTGCTGTTTTTGATATGTAAAACGAAAGGAGATTCTACCTGTTATCTCACTGGTGAACCGTGTCCCGGGGTCTACAATTTTGATATTAAAATACGATTCAATGTGCCTAAGAGGTCACCTGGATGGGCACGTAGGCAGCAATGGTTGAACGATTGAAAACCAGGTCAGGCCAGTAAAATCCCCAGTCACGTAGCCCCAGGAGACCTCAAGCTGTGCAAACCCACAGTAGACAAAGGGTCCTCAGCTCCTGAGAAGCCGACTTGGGGAGATTAGCATGTTTGCCCCAAGTTGAGCAAAATCCTATCAGGCGAGGACCATTTACATGAAGTCACACCACAACCCAATGCAGCCGAAGATCCTGAGACTTTGGCAACACCTTGTAATCTCATCACGCAAAGGAAGTTACCATTGTGGAGCTCCTTTCTCATTGCAACACCCATTGTTCTCCCCGGGAAAGGATTAGCCCTCCAGGTACTTTTTCCCCTACAAATAGTCCCTATTTTTGAGTGGTTCTTTGGATCACTCCTGGCCATCCCAGCAGACCGTTGTTCTGTCCGTTGAGTAATCCCCTCAGCCCTCTCTGTGCTGAGCCCCACTTCTCCGCTGTTTTTCCCAGACGAAGGACTTCAGGAAAAGGTGCAGTATTACCCCAGCTACAACCCCTTCAATATTCCCCTATCCAGTTTCCTCTCTTTTACTTCTTAATAGGTCTTGAGTGAGTGTGTGAGTGTTTGTGTTGCTGCCTGAGACTTTTATTCAATAAAATCATTTATTGGACATTTTCGTTTGGTTTTTGGCTTGGCCTGACCCCGTAAAAACTATGTAAATGACCCCGCTAGTTTACCCTGCCTCTCGCATTGCTATTGCTCGTGCTCTGGCTGGTTTCCATTCCCCATCATGTGAAGCACATTGAGGTGTCCCCCAAGGGACCCCAGAAATCAGGGTAACACACCTGAACCTCACAAAGAACTTCCTGACAATCAGAGCTGTCTGGCAATGGAATCTGCTGCTGCCTCTGCGGAGTGTGGTGGAGTCTTCATCTTTGGAGGTTTTTAAGCAGAGGCTGGATGGCCATCTGTGGGGAGTGCTTTGATGGGTGTTCCTGCATGGCAGAATGGGGTTGGACTAGATGGCTCCTGGGGTCTCTTCCAATTCTAGGATTCTATAAGCCAGTAAAAGAACGCTAGCCTCAGAGTTACATGAAGATGGGGTATTGGGGAATTGCAATGTTGGACATTTATAGAAATGTTAGCAGTTAGCAGTTACATTTCTATATGGCTTATCTTATACGGCTACCCTGTTCTAGTGCTATTACTCCACTTTCAACATCCTCTGGAGTTCTGGGGTTTGTAGTTTCCTGAGGCCCAAGAGCTCCCTGGCTGAGAATTCAACTGTAAGGCCCTGGATTCCAAGGGATGTTGGAAGTGGAATAAGAGCACTAGAACGGTGTAGGGTGGAAATGGCCAATGAATGTGTCACACTGAATTGCAACTGAATTGCAACAATGCACATTTCAGTGTGCAGCGCAGTGCATGTGGGCATGTGCAATGCACCATCGGCACCTGCATGCCCAATGGATAGCTGTGTGTGTAGCGACACCACAAATACAGATCTATTTCTGCCAGATTGAACTGAATGCAAACATTCCACATCTGACAAAAATAGCCACCTCTTTCAGGAGGCTGGATGTGTTAAAAAAAAAAACCCTCATTGATTCTTGCACAAATGATTCTTTGGCCAAAAAATTAAAATTAAAACAATCCCCGAAATGTGAAAAAAAATAATAATCAAAAAGGTGATTCCAAACTGTTATCATGATAGGAATAAAACATTTTAAATACTTCATGCTCTCTGTAAAAATGAAATAAGTGCGTATTAGCATCCCTACTTCCTCTCAAGTGAGCTAGTGTGATGTGGTGTTCTCAGTGCTGGACTAGGATTCCAGAGGACCAGGATTCAAGTCCCTGTGCTGAGCCCTGGAAAGCCACTTGATGACCTTGGACAAGTCACACGCTCTCAACCTCAGAGGAAGGCCGTGATGAAGAAATATTGCTAAGAAAACCCTCAGAGAGGACGGTGACCATATTGGAGCCAATGTGATATTGTGGTTTGAGTGTTGGACGAAGTCTATGGGAGAGGAGGGTTCAGATCCTCCCTCAGCCCTGGAAATCCACCTAGGTGACCTTGAGCAAGTCACACTCTCTCAGCCTCAGAGGAAGGCAAAGGAGGCCAACCTCCTTGAAACAAGTCTTGCCAAGAAACCCTCTGGGGGAAGCAAGGTGCAGCAGTTTGAACGTTGGACTCAGACTCTGGGAGACCAGGGGTCAGATCCCTGCTCAGCCATGGAGACCTTGGGCCAGACTCAACCGAGGAAGCCAGAATGGCTGCCCTGAGTGGACAGGACCTGAGGCGGGAGGTGGAAGAGGGGGCACTTGTAGATCCTCACAGGGTCACTGTAAGTCAACTTGACAGCAGTTAACAACAAGAAATTAGCTCACCCAAGGCCATTCTCCAAACTGGGGCCATTGGAAGATGGATCTCGGGAGGAGGTGTTACATGGGGAGGAAGCTAAACAAGGAAACTGAACTGTATGGCCATGACTTGTCTCTCACCCTAATAGACAGAAGAGCAGTGCAAACGGGTTGCTAACATGAAGATTTGCTACCCTGGTCTGTTCCTGGGTGCTTCCACTTCCTTGAGCTTTCAGGCTAAAGTATTACAATCACAGTATCATGGAGCTAGAAGAAGGCCCAAGGGCCATCCAGTCTAACTCCATTCTTCTATGAGGGAATAAACAATCAAAGCATTCCCTTTGACAGACGGCCATCCAGCCTCTGTTGAAAAACCTCCAAAGAAGGAGACTCTGCCACACTCCTAGGGAGCAGTATATTCTATTGTCCAACTGCTCTTTTCTACAGAAAGTCCTTCCTAATGTTTAGGAGGAAGCTTTTTGCCTGTAGTTTGAAGCCATTGCTCCATGTGTCCTAGTTTCTGGAGCAGCAGAAAGCAAGCTTGATCCATCCTCCATATGACATCCCTTCAAATATTTAAACATGGCTATCATGTCCTCTCTTAACATTCTCTTCTCCAGGCTAAACATCCCCAGCTCCCTGAGCTGCTCCTCATAGGGCTTCATGGCTTCCAGACCGTTCACCATTTTGGTTGCCCTCCTCTGGACATGTTCCTGCTTGTCAATATCCTTCCTGAGCTGTGATGCCCAGAACTGGACAGACAAGTCCAAGTGAGGTCTGACCAAAGCAGAATAGACTATCATCTCCCTTGACCTAGACGCTATGCTCCCATTGATGCAGCCTAGAATTGCATTCACTTTTTTGGCTGCTGCATAACACTGCTGACTCATTTCAGCTTGTGGTCTACTAAGACTCCTAGATTTCATTCATGTGTATCACTCCAGGTGTCACCCATCCTATATTGGTGCATTTCATTTTTTTCTGTCTGAGTATGATACTATTTTGGCCATCTTGGGTGCACTCCAAAGGAACGGTATGTACACATAGCCAGCACATCTTACCAGGCTAGTTGCCTCAGCCATTGGATTGGCTTCAGGCCACGTGGCCTTTTCATCTGTCTCCTGGGCTCCATTCCTTCCGAGTCCCTCTGGCATGTTTGCTTTCTGAGAAAAAAACTGCTGCATCAGCTCTGCCCACCCCTCCATCACTTTCCTCCCTCCGTCCTTCCCTGTTTCTGCCTCAGCCAGACGTTGCTGCTCTTGGCCTGCAGAAATGGGCTTGTCACATGGGACGGGGCTCCATCAGAAGAGAGGCCATCCATTAAGCCCTCTGCTGTGTCTTATCAGCGTGGCACTGACGGCCTGACGGGATGGAGTGCCGGGCGCTGGATTTATGACCTGGTGGGTGGAGATGGTGAGCAGTGCTGCTAACTTTCTGTGCTCCTTTGTAGCCTGTTTTGCTGCTGTTTGGCACTTTTCTGAGATCCTTGTTTCTCTGAGGAGTCCCCAAGCAATTAAAGAGCCCCTTCCTTGTTTCTCTCACTCCATAAGCAGCGTGACACAAGTCAATACACTGAGTGAGGAATGATAGGACAGGGGGCAGCCAGTGCCTGTCCTTTCCCCCTTATACTCTGCTGCAGAGACAGAGGTAGAGAGACAGAGAGCCTGCAATACGGTTGGCATGTCAGCCTTGCCTCCAAGCAAAGAGCTGTGATTGACAGCGCTCCTCCCCCTCCCCTTGCCAAGTCCTTCTGCATTACACAGAGGGCAGAAGGTGGGGTAGAAGATGGATGCAGAACTCCTCGGGTTGCAAGAATCCAAGCAGCAATGATATTTAGAGGAGATGAGAAATTCTGCAGGACTGTGTTATTATGAGACACTGGCCTTCCCAAGATCAAAGGCCTTGCATGTTCTCAGCTCCGGCTGGGCTGTTTCTAGGAGAGATGCTCATTGGTAGGAAACAAGGGGGGAAAGGAGGGTTCCATGGTGTCACCATGATGATGATGATGATGACAATTTTGCAAATCTGGGTCTATTTCATTGGGGTGTGGATGTTATGTGGACGTCAGCCTTATTGACCACTTTGTGTTGCAACACAGCAGAAGAAGAACAGAGGAAAGGGCATTAGAAGAAAGCATTGGGGGCTTTGGGATCAAAAGATGATGTGGATAAACGTGTTTCTGAATGAGGCCTCTTTTTAGGGGCAACCTCGTTTGTTTACAAGGCTTGGAGTCAGCAAAATACAGCCCCAAGAATGAATGAACTGAGCTGCACTTGACGAAGGGCCTTGGCCCAGAGCCCGACAGTATTTTTTTTGCAATAAACTCTCATCTTCTCTGGAGCACCTTGCCTGCATCCATCTCCTCTCTGATTTCATCCCAGGACTGGTGCTTTTTTCTCCACTGATCTTCTCTACTGAAAATAAATACAAAGGCACGGAGAGAAATCAAGGCTCGAGGTTGGAGGGCTCTTCTTTTGGAGGATGGGAGGGGGATTCAATGTGACTCATAAAGGAGAATAAACGAATCATCAACTATCAGCTGCCATCCTCTTAGAGACTACACCAGTGTCTGGAATATTGTTCAGATGCAAATGTCCACGTGCTGTTGCAGGTTGCAGAAGAGGAGGTGCACATGGAGTGCCCTGGCGCATGTGATGCAATTGTTCATTGTCTATACAGAAGTGCTTTCCACATTGCAACCACGCATTCCATATTTGTTTGCACACTCAGTTGTGCAGTGCTGCAGTTCACTGCAATTTACTTCCCAAGAATGAGGGCTTATAGGATTGTACTCTTTACCTCAAGGGATGCACAGAGAGGAAGGGCCTGGCCTGTTTGATGGTCTAATGGTTTGAAGTTAGAAGACAGTAGATTTCAATTGACAATGAGGAGGAACTTTCTGACAGTGAGAGTGGTTGGGCAATGGAACCAACCGCCTAGAGAGGTGGTGAGAATCTCTTTCTCTGAAGGCCTTCAAAGAGAGGCTGGACAGCGACTTGCTGGGGAAGCTTTAGCTGGAGATCCTGCATTGAGAACGAGGTTGGACATGAAGGCCCACAAGGCCCCCTCCAACTCTATAATTCTAGGATTCCATGATTCTTTAACGCACAGCCATCAAGTAAATCTGAGTATTGTTACAGTCCCGTGCATCCCCTAAGATTGATATGGTTTAATTGGCAAATATTATTTAATTAGCAACTACATTAATGGCTGTTGATGTAAAATGGAACCTGAGGTGACTGGAAGATTTAAGCTGAAGCTGGAACATCTCTGAGTGTGCAACAGTCAAAGGGGAAGTTCTCTCCAAACAGTGATTGTTTCAACCTTGTTCCCTCACACTTGGACATTTCCTTGTATTGTTCCCTTACCCGTCCATAATTACAGAGCTATTATGACAGCCATCAGCTCTTTGTCACCTAACACTAAGACCATTAACTCTATCCTGATCCCATTCTTTTGAGCAGTTCAATGCAGTATCTTGTTTGCTGAATGCCACACTGTCACTCTGATTCCTGACTGAGTACTGTCCTTAGGCACTTGTCTAAGCCACATCACTGCTTTCTTTGCTGTTGTCTGGATCAGTAATTATTGTCCATTCCCTGAAAACTTTATCCACAACTTTATCCTTTGGTTAGTTCTTGTGTGAGTGTATGAGTGTTTGGACCTTTTGTGTGCATCACTTCATTCTTCAGTAAAACCCATTTTCGTTTACATTTGGAATCTCTGGCTGTTTCTTTCCTGCTAAGATCCCGTAAACATTGGTGGAAAGAGCTTGTTAAGTTACCCCCTGCTCTCGCAGGCTTCCTAATTTGAGCTACTTAATTCCCCATCATCGCACGGAGGTACCGACATCACAGGTGGACTCTTGAGTCACCCACATTTTGGGATAATAGTATCAAGTTGTACTCTACCTCCTTGATGTAAGTGTTCATCCACTGCATTACATGCTTACCTTAACATTTGAACTTTAAGGCTAAGTTCCTGTACAGCACAGTGTAGCTTAAGAGTTCTGCATGTGCTACATCTGTCTTTTTAGGGCTCTCTTACGACCCTCTTGGACTAGGTGCACAGAAGAGTTTGGCTGTCTCACCATAGCCAGGCACAAATGATTGTGCCATCTGCTGTGATCTTCTGGGGTCCTCTGGAGGTCTCGGTGGGTAATGCCACAGGCTGTGTCTAGTTGCAGAGCCATGGGCAGATGCTTCTCTGGCCCCTTTATGTTCTGCCTGCAATGGAATGACAGGGGGGAGCCTGCTGTAGTGAGACAGGGAGACATTGGGTTCTTGTAGAGGGCGGAAGAGAATGCCAACCTCTGCAATGACCCAAAAGACTGAGATTGTGTGCACGTGGGAGAGACCAAGCTTTCCACTTGCACTCTTGCTGATGTCCCATTATGCACCATCACAGTTCAGGAAAGGGGTTTCATGGTGCCTTTGCTACAAAGCTTGGTATACGCAAAGTTACTTAATATAACAGGGCATAGGGGACTTTGGCAAGAATCTTTAAGGCAGTGCTGTATTGTTTTAATTGTACTTTTTCTTCCATTTTGTTTTAAACTGTTCTGTAAAGTCATTTTAATGGCAAGTTTTCAATTGTTTTAATGTTGCCAATAGCTTAACTCCATTTCAGTGTTGATCCTAACGGTGTTGTATGCATTTTAAGTTGTAAATCACCTTGAGCCCTTGATGTTGTTCTATGCCTCAAAATCATTTCCAACTTAACAATAGCATCTCATAGTTTTTTCTTGGCAAGATCTATTCGCAGGGGTTTTTCCCTTGCCTTCTTCTGAGGCTTAGAGAATGTGAGTTGCCCAAGGTCACACAGAGGGATTCCATAGGTGAGCAAGGATTCAAACCCTGTTCTCCCGTTCTCCTAGTGAAGCACTCAAACCACTGCAGCATCTGGCTCTCAGGAACTTCTTAAGAGGGGGTTTGGCTTTGCCTTCTGCCAAGGCTGAGAGAGTGTGACTTGCCCAAGATCACCCAACAGGTTTCCATGGCCAAGTGAAGATTCAAACCCTGGTATGCCAGCGTCCTCAGCCAATGCTCAAACCACTATACTATCCTGGGTTTCCTAGACTAGAGTCACAAATTAACAATGACAACAGTACCTGCAGCAACAGGTCAAGTGGTCTCAAAGTGCTTTATTTGTGCAGTACGGATTCGGTGTGGCAATTCGCCTTTTAAATAAATCATTGCATTGTGCCATTTAACATCTGCTAGTGGGAGGGGTGTGCCGTACGCTGGACCATCCAACCCTTCACCAGACTGGTGGGGCAAAATGAATTTAGCATCTTGACATTTCCTGTGATGCTATCACGAATCTAAAGCCATGTTATTTTAATTTTTGCTCCCCATTCAATCAGGAACTCATTAATGACTAGTAGGAATTTCTATTTTTGTATTATCCTATGCACTGGTTTTCTGAATGAGATGGGAAACAAAATCTACAGTCGATGTTATTTTCTGTGCATTCCTACTGGACAATTTATTCATTTTTTTTAAAAAAAATCTTTAAAAATACCCTCCTCCTTTCTGCTACTAGAAAAATCAACCTCAGTTACACTTGAAACTGACTGCAAGACTGATTGGATCTAATACATGCATGACATTCTAATAATGCTTGTTGTGCTTTTTATTTTTCTACATGGAGTTCCCAATGTCTGAGCAGAGTCTGCAGAAATGATGAAAAGAGGGGTGGCTGGGAGTTCTAAATCACAGGAAAAACGGGGAAGACAAGTCTCCAAGTTCTCCGGAGATGGTCTTTATCTATTGTTTGAAACAAGCCCAATGTATTTCGGACTATGTAATTGTTTCAATGGCCTTCTTCCGAGGCTGTATAAAAACAAATATAAAAACAAATGAGAAACCAAAAATCAAAAGGGCAACACATAATTATGGGAATATCTATAAAAAAACCCATCACAATAAATGTGTTCTGCATATTGCTTAAAAGCCCATCCATACCACTATATCCAACTAGTAGCAGAAATTTCTGGATCTGAAAAAAACTTTTTCCACTGATAAACTGATGGACTGATAAACAGCTAAAGAACCAGGCCTGAAACAGTTTTTAAGAATTGTTTTATTGCTATTGATATGTATAGGCTTTTTAAGCAATATGCAGAACACAGAGTCCTTGGAGTCTTGTCTCCCCTTTTTCCCTGTGGATTCCATTGTGTGCTTTTCCATATTTCTTGGGGGAGTCCTAAGCACCTGCTCCTTTTGTTGTTGGGTGCCTTTAAGTCATTTCTGACTTATGGTGACTCCAAGGTGAACCTATCACAGGGTTTTCTGAGGCAGAAAGTGTGTGACACACCAAAAGTCACTTGCACATTCATCAGTTCCTCTATGGAAGTGGTTTTGTTAACCCCAAAATGTGGGTGGCTCAGGAGTCCACCCACGATGCCAATACCTCCACGTAACAATGGGGAATTAATTAGCTCAAAATTAGGAGGCCTGTCAGAGTGGGGTGACTTAATGAGATCTTTCCACCAATGGCACACTTCCATAGGGGAACTGATGAATGTGCAAATGACCTTGGGTGCATCACACATCACACAACCTCATAAAACCCTGTGATACGTTCACCTTGGGGTCACCGTAAGTCAGAAATGACTTGAAGGCACCCAACTACAAAAGGGGAAAGTGCTTAGGACTCCTCAAACAAATACGGGAGAGTACATAATGGAATCCACAGGGGAAAAGGGGAGACAAGTCTCCAAGGGTTCCGTGTGCTGCATATTGCTTAAAAGCCTATACATATCAATAGCAATGAAATAATTCTTAAAAACTGTTTCAGGCCTGTTTCTTTAGCTGTTTATCAGTCCTGCAAATGGTAAAAGATTTTCCACACTCACACACAGCTCCTCTCCCCTCCATCTCTCTCTCTCTCTCTCTTTCTCCAGACTGAACAGATAAGTACAGTCCCTTCCTTAGGATTTCCTCACTCACTGCAGAAAGAGACAGATAATGCATAGAAGTTACAGCACCATCTTCATGGATGAACATGTGTATTGTACTTCATTATGCATCATGCATGAAGATGCCCCTGTGCATTTGGTTGTAAATTCACTTGCAAAAAGCTGGGACTCACTAATGAGGCCGCGTTGGGTGACTGCCATCCAACTCCATGAGCATAAATTTGCACTCTGTCTCCTCCAAGTGAGATCTCAGCCAGTGTTACTTGCTAAGAGAGCTCTTTAGTTAATTGCTCAGAGAAAGTCAAATTCATCTGTCTCAACATTTCTGACAATACCCCCTGCAAAGTAGGCATATAGTGGCCATGATCCTGCATCACCAGCGCATAGCATAAATCTCCACAACCCTTGTGCTGAATAGCAACAATCCAAGGCATGGCATCCCTATGCAACATGTAATGTGTGTCCATGTTCAGTGTGCATCCATGCCAAGTGCACAATTCTGTTCCCACAACCATGAACTAACACAGACATCTGTCATCTGGCAAAAATGTCCAACTGCTTCTGCAGGGAAATTTACACATGTGTAAGAGACCCAGAGGTTTCTGGCCATTCTCTGCATCTTACAAAGGAAGGGGCATAGAGAATGAGCTGAAGAAAAGAGGTCAAACCGGTTAAGTGGTGGAAATCTTCCTCCTTTGTTATGGCTTCTCAGTTTGTAGGTGGTTCCTGGTGTCTTTTTTTAAATTTTGTTAAAGCTTTCCCACTTGTGGTTGCTTTGGTTGAATCTTTGTTGTCTGTTAACATGTTCATAAGTGCACCTCTGCATAATAGCCGAAGGCTGTCTAAATAAAAAGCTCTTTATCTGCTAGCCCAAAGTGAGCAGAGCAAAACTAGCCTGGCTTCTGGTAGAAAAGAGTGCCTCAGCATGGGAGCAGCCACCAAGGAGAACTTGTCTCTTGTTTCTTCACCAGATGGTCCTGTGACGGTGGTGAAGGCCCTCCCCCAAGAATCTCTAAACTTGGGCAGGCTCATAGGGGAGGTCCTTCAGGAAATGTGATAGGCCTTTATAGTCACAACCAGCACTTTCAGTTCTACCTGGAAGCAGACTTCGATCGTATTGAAAACCTTGTATCCTTAATCCCTGGGTATGAAGAAGGACAAAGGAGACTCAGTTTCCTAGACAAGTGGTAGATTCCACAAACTTTTTCAAAAAAAGGGGCTGACAGCTGCCTGCTGGAGATGCTTTGTCTGGAGACCCTCCATTGAAAAAGGGGTTGGACTTGATGGACCATCCAGACTCTATGGTTCCATGAATCTATGACTCCATGAATGCTTGAAGATACCAGTTTTCATAATCGACATACAGATTGCAGTTCTAAGCCATGGGACCATAACCCTTTGTCAGTGGCATGGTACTTGAAGAATAGGCAGAAGAAACTTTGAGAACTAAGTTGTCCTGGCTTCATTTTGCTCCATGGAAAAATGTTCTCATCCCTCTCCTTCCCCTTAAATATGGAAGAGGAAATGATACCTCTAGCACCAAAGCCTAGCTCTTGAAGACTGTGAGGATGAAACCATTGTTGTGGGAAGACCTCGTTACTGGCCAAGCAGTCACAATTCCTAGCTGAGAGAAGTGTGATTTCAGGTATGAAATGATGACTGGAATGGGAGTGTCGCGGCCCTTCCCCATGTTGTTGCTGCCGGATTCCTCTCCAGGGGTCTTTGTCTAACAAAGCAGCCATCTGTATTTCCTGGAACAGATTGCTTTTGTTGCTGCAATTAGGCAGGTTGGAGTATCTACTGGGAAGCCATGTGTGAAGGAAGGCCGGCAGATGTCTGAGCAATGGGTGAATGTACCCTCCGGCCCCTCATTTACAATCCCAGGTTCTGTAACTTACTAATTATGATGGCTTCATAACACAACAGAGGCCAGAATCCTCTTGGTGTCCTGAACACAAATATGTTCCCCAGCAGAAGTGGCTGAATATTTTTGGTTGGTGTAGAATGTACACATTTGGTTCATGGTTGAAAAATTGGAGTTCTGCATGTATGTCATTGTGCATGTAGATTTTCACTGATGAGAAGTACATGCTTTGTGCATTTAGTTGTGCTTTCATTTGGGCAACATTGCCATGCAACACGAGATAGTGCTAAATGCCAGATTTTCTATATTTTGGGAAACAGTTTGCAAAATTTTCATTTGAACCAAAAAAAAAAAAAAATTGGCCTGAATCCTATTTTTATTCCCAGTTGGTACAGAAACACTGAATCAAGGAGATTTATCTACATGTTGCACATTTCTGTACAAAATGTTACATTATGTGCAAGTAATTTTATTTTTTACACAAGCAACATTTTTACAAAGAAGTCCTGAAATATCAAAAATCATCAAAAAAATGAACAAAAACTCTTGTAACACACCAACAAAACACCCTTTCTTGTTGACAATGAGAAAATTTGCAAAAATATTTTTTACAAGCTGATGGAAGGACACGCTCTCCCTTTTAATCCCGTGGGTGCTCTGTTGTTATTCCATAGTGATGGGAAAACAGTGCGCATGCTTAGGGGCACCCTTTCTTTTGAGAACATTTAAGGCATAGAATCCTTGGCAAAGATACTCAAAAGGATGAGAAAAGCACACCACTGAACTAAAGAAAAATCCAGTTAACACAAATTGGTTCAGGCAGTATGATCCATAACAAAGGTTTGGCTCAGTGCTATAGATCATCAGGGGTCGTGTCAGGCGGGCTGAGAAAAAGTCCCGGTCACACGGTGCAGGAACAGCTCAGCACAGGAACAATTCAGAGTCCTGCTGCTGTCCTACGTCTGTGTAAGTTCCCTTATGGACGGAGCTATCCATTTTTGACCATTATGGGATGGAGGTATTCTGGTCAGGGTTGTGTAAGCTGACTTCTGTAATTGTAACCATTTCACAGAAAGTTGTGCGTTCTTCCCTGGTGTGTAATTATTAGTTGCTATGTTCACTGCACGACATAATTTCTCGGGATTTTAGGAACATGCTCTGGGCACGATTCCTCATGGCACATGGGGACAAGAAGCAGAGAGACATGGTGAGACCTGGTCTATTTCTGCACTAGACTGTTATAGTGCTATTATTCCACTTTCAATGTCCTATGGAGTCCTAGGGTTTGTGGGTTAGGGAGGGGCCTCAAAGGCCATCCTCAAAGGCCCCTCCCTAAACTGTAAGCCCCCAGGATTCCATAGAATGTTGAAAGTAGAATAATTGCGCTATTAACAGTCTAGTGCGGAAATGGTCATGCACAACATTCAATATGCAACAGAAGGCTGTGTAGTAGGCCGGAGCGTAGATGTACGCAACCACGATGAAGGATCCCGGCCAGAGTGTTATTTGTGTCCTATCTTTGTTCTCCTTGACATTTTCCAGAAAGCAATATTTTGTTCAGATCATCCTCTCCTCCATCATGTGTTATTGAAATAAACAGTTTCAAGGACTCCTCTTTAATTAGATAAAATTGCCCCTCCAAACTAATCTTGTTTTTAATCTCTTTAAACAGGAAGGCGGGAAGCTGTCAGTTGGGGAGGGAGGAGGTTTTCTTTTTTTAAAGGTGGATTAAAAATGTTATGAAACATTTTCCCGGTCGTGAATCTTTTCCTCTCCTGGCAATGACTGTTGCCTCTTGCCTTTTGCAGGGCTTCACCTTCACGAGTCATTACAGGAAGAAAACTCTTCTGCGGATTACGAATGTTTTAAGGAAGCAGCTGTGGTGGGTTGCGGAGGGCAGCTGTCTAGCCTCTTTGCTGTTGCTACCTGCTGTGACGTTGGCTTGGACTTACAATGATTGTTTGAATGAAAGACATCTAATATTTTTGAACTTTCTTTCCATCCCTGTAGAATGCGCATGAGTGACTTCATATTAAAGCTCCTTGTAGAAGCATGTGTATTATGTTTATTGTTACCATTTCCCACCTCAAATCTCCTAGAATAAGGGGTGGGTGGGAATCTATTAAGAGCTCTGCAGACAATGTTGAAAGACATGGAAGGTGGTGGTGATGGGGAGAAGAGGTTGGATTTGGACACCCTTCATGTCAGCCCTCTTCAGCACCACAGGCAAGACGTCATGCACATGGTTCCTAAGCCAGACTGGGAAGAACCCTCCCATTGGAAGGGACGGCTCTCTTGGTTTCAGTTTCTCTTATATTCAACTTTCGTAGATGTTTAAGCTCTTTTTAATGCATGTATGAAGAAACTTGTAGGTATTGGCAGATGTACCCCTCAAGTACGTGTTAAGCTAACCAACTTGGTCTTTTTGGTTGTGGTTCCCCAAGTACTGAAAGCCTCTGGCCAGCACCAACTGAAAAGGTTTCCATACTTGCTCAAAACCTTCTTGACTATGCGAAATGTTCAGCTGGTTGATCTCACCTCCTGTGTCACCTTTTCTGCCTTTTTTATTTTATCTTTTTCAGTCTTCAATATTTTTAACTGCCTTGTGCATTATTTCAGTCATATTCACACACTGGCCTGGTATCCTGCAAGGAGGGAGCGCAGCTTAAACAGGTGTCACAACATAAGCAGAATCAGTGAACACAAAACGGGATGCGCAAAGCAGTCCTGGGAATGGAAGAAGACTCAAAGCAGGCATAAGAGAAAAGGGCAAAGAGAAAAGAGAAATCTGGTCACATATTTTCATTTTCTTGTCTGTCCTCCGGCAGTGGAGGACTGTTTACTAGGGATGTAATTATTTGCTAATTTTTCTTCTTGGAAGAAATTGTAGCAATTTTCTTCTTAGGAAAGTGTTTGAAAACCATGAAGTTTTCAAGACTATTTGCAGCTCACAACTTATTCTGTACAAAATTCAGCAGAAAGCATTTTCTGCACATAAATTAATACTTATGTTTGGAGATGTTATTTCATGAACAGATAATGCTGTTTCCTGTGCAAAACAACCCTATGTTGTTGTTGTTGTTTTAATAGAATAAGTTCCGAACTTCAAAGATTGTCATCAGTCCAAGATTCTTCTTGTTAGGGGAAATTCATACTTGAGAGACACATTTGTCATTCTTTTTTTTTTCCCAAATAAATTTGAATATTGTTCCCATTCTTAGTGTTTAACCTTTCACTTTGTTCATGTGGACTCCCAAAAGAGCTTCAAGAACAGAAAAGTTTCAAGGGATGCTCTCTCTGCTTTTTATTTAACATTCTAATCTACCTTGCCTCCATAAAAAATCAAGCACATGGAAACAATACATACATTTGTGGTATAAGTTGATCCCTTGGGGTTCCTCACAAGGAGATCTCTTCCATTGAAGTGCTGGTTCTTCTAACAAGGAGAGTAATCAAACTGACAAGGCAGAAGCTGAAAAACAACCGGTGCCATGCCAACCCATACATGCTCATAGTGTCCAGCAGAGAACGAAACGAGCATAGTATTAATGTAAAGTCGAAGGCTTTCACGGCCGGAATCCATAGGTTGTTGTGGGTTTTCCAGGCTTTGAGGCTGTGTTCTATAAGTATTTTCTCTTAACATTTTGCCTGCATCTGTGGCTGGCATCTTCAGATCTTCTGAAGATGCCAGCCACAGATGCAGGCGAAACATCAGGAGAAAATACTAATAGAACATGGCCTCAAAGCCCAGAAAACCCACAACAACTTAGAAGCATAGTATTGTTTGTGATACATATAAAACAAGCTTTCCTAAACGTGTGCATGACCAAATACATGGTCTAATGGAAGAGACAGAAAGAAGAAGAAAGGATGGCTGCAGGTTAGAGGGACTCGGAAAGGAGTGCAAAAGAAGCAGACAAACATGAAGTCTGCAGACATGCAAAGAAGCACTTGACAAATACTGGTATAGAAACCCTACGCAGAGAACACCCAGCAGTGTGTGGTCTGCCTCCCCCCCAGTCCAGAATATCTTTTTCTGTGAAAAATTAAAATCACAAATTGTGGAGACTAAGAGCTGAACCTAGGCTTCTCCTCCAACCAAGGCCTTCCTCTTTCTTGGCTTAGCTTTGCCCTTTTTCACTTGCTGCTCCAAACTCCATGCCCTCCATACCCTTATTTTCAAATCTTAATTAAAAGCCTTCTCTTGAGATTACTTTAGGGTTGTTTTATAATTTTTTATGGTGTGATTACATGTACTTGTCAGTTTGTTTTATACTATACTGGATTTTTGGTATTTTACCTGGATAATTCATTTGGCAATTGAAGGTTATAGTTTTATTATTCCTTCCTTCACTATGTATGTATTTGTTTGTGTGTGCGCGTGTATGTGTTTTCAATTCTAGGCCTTTGGCAGAACCCACTGTTTTTTGGCTGATTTACTTGTAAAGCTCCAGGAACATGGATGGTGTTATATAAATAAACAGTAACAATAATATGTTTAAAAACAGTGTAGACTATTTCAACTGTTGTTTTGTTTTAGCTTGTCAGATTATTTAATATACTTTTTTGGTCTATTTAAATCACTTCCTATTGTTTTATGGCGTTGGTAAAACTGATCTGATTGCATGCCACCCTAAGAATGTATGATATATGACAAGATACGTAAGTATTTTTAGCCTAAATACCCTGAAGTAGGAATGGAAAGATCATTTGATTATATTGAAAATTATTGAAAATTCATTTTGTGAGTAGAGGGACACCTTTTGAGGAGAATCCTGAAATGGCAACAACCTCCTCAGTTTGGAACTCGTTCTGAACAAAATTTGCATTTTTTTTCTGACATAAAAAATATTTTCTCCATAGGACAGAGCACTGTGTGCACAGAAAAAAAAATCTACAGAGACTTCTCTTTCTTGCTGTTTCCTAAGATGCTGTTTGCTGCAAGTAAAATTTTGTGCACAGAATAAATCCCAAACTACAAATATTCTTTGGGAACAAGAGGAGTTGTGAAAACTTTCCCACAGGAGGAAGGAAATTACTTTTTGCTCCTTTCAAGAATGATGTTAGTGAATGTTGCATCCACTCCTGAAAGGACTAGATCTAATCCTGTCTGATCTTGGCAGTGAAGCAGAGTCAGAACTGGTCAGCATATAGAAAAGGTACCAGGTGCCATGAGATGTATTCAGAGGAAGGCAACAGCAATTTTTTTTTTTTTTTTTTGCAAATGGATAATACTTGCCCATGGTCACACAGTGACTCCTTGGCACATGCGGTTGTCAAGTCCCGCCCCTCCACATTTTTCAAGCCATTTGTTCTTCAAACCAAAAAGGAAGAAGACAGAGGTGATTTTCCACTCTTTCATTGCTGGATTCATACACTGATGTCAGAAGAGTCTATGCCAGGAAGAAAGGAAATATAGCTTATAGGTCCTCAATTTTCTCGTTTTTAAAACTCCTCCCTGTCCACATATGCTTCCACACTTCCCCAAACTTGCCCTTGCCAGCTCAGAGAGATGGAAGTCAGTGACAAACTGTCTGTCCTGTGTTTCTTCATGGATGACCGCTCACCATCTTAAGCTGGACACTGACAAAATGGCGATCTTGGTGTTTCAGCCTGACCATCCAAGAGCCCCTCTCTCATGTCCCCCACTGGATTTACAGGGTTGCACAGTGGCTCCTGTCTCGGCTGCAGGAACCTTGGAGTCCTGCTGGATGGCTGCCCATCTCTACATCCCTTTGTTGGGGCTACAGCAAAAGCATGCGACTTCCGTCTTTTGAACATCCACAGGAACCAGAGGTTCCTGACTGTAAAGACTGCCCATCTGCTTGTCCGGCCTTGGTTATCTCACGCCTGGATTATTGCAACAGTTTACTGGCAGGTTTGCCTTCCTGCTCCCTTCTTCCTCTGGTTCTAATTCAGAACAATGCTGTCTGGGTTGTTTTAAATCTGCCAAAATATTCACCTGCTTCTTCTCCCTGTAGGTCCTTTCACTAGCTACCAGTTTGGGCCAGGGCCTGTTTCAAATTTTCGGTCCTGGTATTGGTCCTGCTTTGCATTCTAACCTCTCTCAGTACCTCACAGCTCAGTTTGTATGGTATATTCCATCCAGGAATTTGAGATCTGCAGGCAAAGGATTATTGTCTGTTCCACCAGCGCATACAGCTCTGTCAAGGCTGTGAGTCTTTCAGGATCTGGCTCTGCATTTGTGGAACAGTCTTCCTTTGGATCGCTGTCTGGAGGAGGCTCTCACCCACTTTCATAAAGGGCTGCAGACCTTTGTCTTTGATTCACCGTCCTAAGCCACTGAGCTGTGCTTAGGGTGCTGAGATGGGGCAGTGACTGGTGGAGCACTGGGGATTCCATTCCATGTGTTGCTACAACGGTAGGTTTATTGAGCTTGTCCCTGACTGTTGAAGTTGATGTTCCACCTTTTGGTGAGACAAGCATTATAAATAATTAGATCTCAGCTGCCATGTGAAAGGGATGGGTGCTTATACATTGAATTGTGTATGCATTGTGCAGGCACGTAGATGAGGGTGTGAGAGTGTGCATGTGCATGCATGGTGAAACAGTTGCTCACTTTTGATGCTTAAAAAAAAAAAGCACTGGTTGAAGGTGCTGAAGGAAGCAATTCATCTTTTGGAGCATCTCCTCCAGCTCATGTTTAATTCAGCACCGGCTTTGTGGCAGAATAACACCGAGTCAAGTTTTTATTAAAATTTCCTCACTTGAAGTCTCAAAGCAACCAGTGTCATTAGAGTTTAAGCATTAAAGGTGAGTAGAAAAATGCTCAAAGTCTTCCAAATTTCAAGGTGAATTCAGGCAAATGTGGAATTCAATTAACTTCCTTTTAACCTTTCCGTTAAAGAAGGCAACCTGGTCCACCACGATCATATCCATGCCAACAAGCTCCTACACGTCTTCGTCCCTCTTTTCCTTAATACCCCCAAGCTCACACACACAACTGGCTTCCTGAAGGGCTGAAGCAGGAGCTTTGGTTTCCTTGGGGAGACCAACAGGAGAGCTGGCAGAAGAGACTGTTCTTTGAATAGAAGGGAAATACAAGTCACTATAAACCAGGCTCTCAAATTTCATCCAGCTCATATCAAACCAAGATGTTTTTGGATGGGGAAAAAAAAAGTTCCTTGCCGTGACCACCAGATGCTTTTCTGGCCTTTTGGAGGATTAATACTGGATTTACATCCGTGCCCTCATGTTGGGTGGTGGACATCACAGTGGTTCAGAGAATAGGCTTAGAGGTTTCAAAAGCTTTATTCAAAACATCAGAGAAACAACATCATGCTTGGCAATTGCCAGAACTAACAGAATATTGGATTTTCATTACTGTATAAGCCATTCCATTTCAAAATTATTGCATGCTGCTATCCCATTTGTTAACAAATCAAAACAACCATTGTCCTGGGCTTTGCCTTCCTGCTCCCATTTTCTCCCTCAGCCTGCCAACAGAGAGAGCTTGCAGCATGTCTGTTTGATCTCATCACAGATGGTTACCCAAACATTCCTGGGGTCCCATCCACCACCTCATCCCATCCTTCCCCTCTACACAGCAAAGCACTTAAGCACTAAAGTACGATTATAACCACAACAAGGAGAGTGCAGCCAACACAACAGCTTTCAAGTAATTTCTAACTTATGGAGACACCACGATGAACCTATCACAGGGGTTTCTTGGCAAGCTTTGTTTACAGCCGGTTTACCCTTGCCTTCCTCTGAGGCTGACAGAGTGGGACTTGACCAAGATCATCCAGGAGGCTTCTGTGGCTGAGCAGGGTTTCAAATTTTAGTCTCCTGGAGAGCTTGTTGAACACTCAAACCACTACACCATTGGTAGCAGCTGTACACCCCCACACATGATATGGTTTAATTGGCATACATCAACATTGATACAAAATATAAAACATTCTGTGCTATGGCTGTACAGCTAGGCTGGCCAAGAGGAAAGCTGGCCGAACACATGTGTTATGAAATTAGGCCAGGAAAACACCTCCTAGGCATGGTGAGGTCATAGTCAGGAAATCGCCAGAAAACTGCAGAGATAATAGGCTGCTCCTAGCCTTAACAATTCTGCTTTCTTAAACAGTAGTGACCAGGAGATTCCCACCAGACTACTGACTGTCTCAAGCCCTCTTCCATTCACCATACAATCTATCCCATTATCCCTAGACCCATTCACTAACACTGAGCTATCAGACAACCATCAGCCCCTTTGTCATCTAATGCTAAAGCCATCAGCTCATTCCAGACCTCATTGTCCACTCTGCAAATGCCATTGTTTACTTGGTCAGAGAGCCATTCACACCCATGTCCTCTAGGCAGAAATCGTGTATAACACCCCCAGTTTTGAGTAACTAGCTCACAGTACATTGATTTTTAAACATCACTCTGCCACTCTGATTTCTGACTGTGTACTGTCCTTAGACATGTGTTGCCCACTCCCTGAAGCCTCTCTATCAAACTTTCATCCTTTTTCCTTCAGTTAGCCCTGTGTGAGTGCATGACTGTTCGGATCTTGTGTGTGTATTATCAGTCCCCCCAATAAAGCACATTTGAACTTACTTTTGAATCTCTGTTTGGTTCTTCTCTGCAAAGACCCCATGAACATTGGTGGAAAGATCTTGCCACCCCCCTCCAGCCCTCTTGATTTCAGCTAATAATTCTCCACTTTTGAATGGAAGTACTGGCCTAGTCTAACACCCCTGCCTCCCTGCCATGCTGGCTCTCAGTACAATTCTGACAAGTCCACTGGACACCAATGAGAAGTCAGGCGGAATGTTTGAATCAGGAGCTCCCTCAGCCTCAGTGGCCCCAGGAGATGACTTGCACTGTGAGATAGCATCATAGTGTTGGAAGAGACCATAGGGGCCATCCAGTCCAACCCCCTGCCATGTAGATGGACAGAGGACGTCAGACTCTGTAGTTTCTCCTGAACCTTTGTTGACATTAAAAAAAAGTCTTTTCTTTCTGTGATTTTATGGCCAGAAACCTGTTGGTGCTTCTCACTCATGTATACATTCCCCTACAGATGACTTTGGACATTTTGGTCTGATACAGAACATTCACGCTCAGTTTTGAGACTGTGGAGGCGGAGTTGCAGGTGCAAACACACATTGGGGTGTCCATTGACTTGTCCATTCAGTTGCACATTTGTTTGTGCATTCAGTTGTATATTGGGTTGCCATTCAACAGAAGGGTTGTGGACCACAATCTGTGCATAATTCCACATGCCAAGATTTCTGCCACACAACCCAGATATGGGATCTTGGCTTACATTTCATGTTTTCTAACCCATTTTGAGTATTTCCCAGCGGAAAAGCAAAGTAACCTCCCTCACCCCCCCCCCTTTCTTTCCCTCCATTTCTCTCTGTACATTAGCAGGCCAGGAAGGGCAGTTTTGTACTTAACAGGCATGTGTTTGGCAGTCTCCCCAGAAACCATTCAGCTGTGTGAATGCTTGGAATTTAAAGTAGGTGCACATCTGAAATGTTGATCTTTACAAAGGCAGACCTCCTCTGACTTCTGCTTCCCCCCTCGTCCAAAGGCCCTGAGTTGGGAAATGGATCCTGGTAAACTGGAGTTTTTCAGGGTCTGTCTTTGCAATGTGTTATGAATGTGAATCTGGCTTGGTTCTGTTGCTGGGGCAGAAGAAAATGGGTGCAGGCAGAAGGTGCCGAATGATTATCTCTGATAGGAATTCAGAATGAGGCTTAGGTCTACTTAAGTCTACATAAGCGGACTTACAGCTATGGGAAATAGAACTCAGCAGTTTTGCAACCACTGTGTTGTGATATTGCTGCATAGGAGACCCAGCAAAGTGATCGTTGTGCATTGGGACTCATGGGCACCTATGCACATCGGGGCTTATATGCAACAAGCATTGATGCTTGTGGGCACTCTTGATGCCCATCTGGATGATGGTGAGGGACTGCTGAGGCACACTGGAAGAGCAGTAGGGCCTAATGAACATCAGGGGACTCTTGCTGGTTCCCTGATTCACATCATTGTAATTTACAAGGAGGGTTCCTCAGAGCCTCTCCTACATAGCGAAGAGTGCAGAAAGTTAAACAGTTATAGGTGAGTAAGGGCCTTTCTGTCCTACACTGTTCTAGTGCTATTATTATTTCCCTTCCCACCTCCTGTGGAATTCTGGTGTTTGCAGTTTGTTGAGGGCAAAGAGCTCTCTCACGGAGAAGTCCAAGACCCTTTCTGCACCTTACCGTCTTCAGGCGCTGGCGTGAGGGGATTGCGAGAGCAGCCTCTGGTGAGAGGCTGTCGCATCCAGGGTCCTTCAGTTCCACATGAGCTGCCTGCTCATGTGAGAGCCCCGCCTCTTCCTTTTGCAGTGCAGCCTGGGACCTTCCCAGGCTGCGCTGGGGCAGGAAGCACGACCGGCACACCTCCGGGGGCTCCACATGCCAAGTAAGTGCGTTCAGGGCCCGGGAGCAATGTGTTTGCACACCATTTTCAGCTTCTAGCTGAAAATAAAAAGATGCGTGATTGGTGCCTGCCGGCCCCTGGAGCGTCACGTAATTGTGAGTGTGTGCAAATTGCTCCTCACAATTGTGTGATGCTCCAGGCCCTCTTTCTCATGGAAAATGCAATGCTAAAAGGGCCCAAGGTAGGAATATGGGATCCTCTAGGTGTTATTGGACAACAAGTCCTGTCATTTCTCTCCATTGACTGTGCTGGTAAAGTTTGATGGGAATTGTAGTCCTACAACATGTGAAGGGCAAAGCAATTCCAACGAGCCTTGCTGTATCGATTCAGAAGTGATTGATTCAGCTATGTATTGACTCAGCTACATTCTTGTCAAAATGCAAAGTGTGTGAATCTCCCTCAGCTACACTGTCTCTCAACCAATGAGTGTCACCAGTCTATCAGCACGTCTATGGTGGCAGATTTTCTGGTTTATCCTTCTCTCTCATTCTTCACTGGGGAAAATATCCTCCACTCCACCTTGGTTTCCCCAGAAGCATCACAGGATCACAGAGTGGGGAGAGGTGGCAAAGGCCCTCCAGTCCTCCTACTTGTTATGAAAAAGTACCCAACTAAAGCACTCCTGAAAGATGGAGAGTTCACTCCCTGGCCCCAACTAGGCAGTCTATTCCTCTGTCAAACAGCTCTTACAGGGGAAAAAAAAAATCTGACTAACATTTTGATGGAATATCTTTTCTTGTAATTTGAGTCCACAGGCTCATTTTCTAGTCTCTGGGACAGCAGAAAACAGCTTGTTCCATGTTTCATGGATAACCCTTCAGGTACTGAAAGATGTATTTAACCTTGTGGGAACCTCTGCATGCAAATGAGGTGCTCTGACACTTATCTCTGGATCTTTCCTAAGATGCAGGGATAGCCGTCTATGAGGATTTTAGCTAATCGGAACTCAAGTTCACCCCATCTTCCACACGGTGGGTCACTGTAAATTGAAGCTGACCTGATGGGCTGTTAGCAACAACACCAAAGTGTCATCCACTCTTACCAAGGCTGAACATATCCAGCTCCCCAAACTGTTCCTCAAAGAGTTGTTGATTTCCAGACCTTTCATTCATTAAAGTATTTCTACCACACCCTATATTGAAAAGATCTCAGGGAGCCTTACAAGTAAGATTTAACATGCAAGTTAAAGCAGTTTTAAACCTTCCAGCTTATTCTTATCCTTTGGTGAACTGTGGGGCTCAGAAATGGACATGTTAACCTTCCAGGCACCCCTTCCCTTTGCTCCACTGAGACACGTGGAGCTGAATCAGGAGCTGTGGAAAATGGTCGAGGAAGATATATTGCCTCACCATCTTTCATGTGCACCCCAATGCCAGAGAAGCACCACATTTGTTTTCTCCAGGGCAGCGAAATGCCTTCGGCTGAGCCTTGGAGACTGCAGGACTCCACACTGAGGCCGGGTTCAGACAGGCAGCACAATTAACTGAAGAAATCAATTGGGGCGCTCTGGAGTCAAAGGCCTGTGGGAAGGAATAAATGTTAGTTACTTGCTAGCATTCTCCCAGCATCGCCATTTGCAACATCCACGGGCTGATTAATTTAACTCTAATGAAGGAATAACAGAACCAAGAATTAGCTTATTAGTTTTCCATGTAAGGCAACTGATTCCTATTGAATCATAGAATCACAGAGTTGGAAGAGATCCCCAGGGCCACATCCAGTCCAACCCCCTTCTGCCATGCAGGAAGACGCCATCCAAGCCCTCCCTTCGACAGATGGCCACCCAGTCTCTCTTTAAAAACCTCCAAAGAAGGAAGGAGACCCTGCCACACTCCCAAGCAGCAGAGTATTCCACTGTCCAACTGCTCTCAGTGGTGGAGCTTGGAGTGCGGGGAGTTGGTGGTGGGAGGGGCGGGGCTATGGCATGAGGGGCGTGGCTGCGATGCGTGGGGGTGTGGGCAGGGGGCGTGGCCAGGGCACGCAGGGGCATGGCTACGGGTCAGGACACCCCAGAAACATTGCCACCTGGGCACCCCCATCCCTACATGATTGACCGCTCTCACTCTCAGGAGGTTGTTCCTTATGTTTGGGTGGAATCTCTTTTCCTGTAATTTGAAGCCATTGCTCCACAGTGTCCTAGTCTCTGGAGCAGCAGAAAACAGGCTTGCTCCATCCTCCATACGGCCATCATGTCACCTCTTCACCTTTTCTTCTCCGGGCTAAACTTCCGCAGCTCTCTAAGCCATTCTTCATGGGGCTTCATGGTTTCCAGGCTTCTACAATTTTGGTCACCCTCCCCCTTTTAATGGGTTGTTCATGCTGTGTTTTGACATTTGCCATGTTCTGCAACGATTTTTCACTTTTTCAAATTCAATAGCATTTTAACAGGATATGTTGTTTCAAGGTGTTTAAACTTTTTTATTATCAGGTTTACTCAATATATCTTTTGGTAGTTCTTTACGGTGCTGTGGGTTCCATGCCAGCAGAAAGTTTGGGTTAGAAATGAAATAAAATGAATATATGTCCCTCCAGCGACACCTCCTTGAGGAGTCCAAAGATGGACATATATGTATCTATTGATTTAACTGGAAAATTTCTAGCAGCTTTCATCTCCACAGGAGTAGGTATACTGTAAAGCTAATGGGTCCTGCTCACTCAAAAAGAAGCCATTCCCCAATACTTTGCAGATTGCAACAGAAATGGCTCAGAACAACCCATTGCTACCAAGAAAACCCTTCTCCCCCCAGCTGCTGTGAAAATTGCAGCTCAAATGAGGAGGGAACAGAGCAGTCTGAGGGTGTGAGGAGAGTAGCTAATGCAGTCATCCCTGATCATCAAAAAAATCCTTCAGGTCCTGGCTCCACTAGAACACAGCATCCTGGACTCAATGGTCTCACTGGACTACCCTTTAGATCAGTGGTTCTCCAACTGTGGTCTCCAGAGGTTTGGAACTCTAGGTCCCAGAATTCCTAACCATTGGCCAAGTTGTCAGAGGCTGCTAGGAGCTGAAGTCCAAAACTTCTGGAGGACCAAAAGTGAGGAACCATTGCTTTAGACAACCACAGGTGTTCCATCAATTATGAAACTCACAATTCATCTCTCCCTTTCTATGGCCTCCCAGTCCCACCATCCTCCACTTCCCATCTGCTTCTACATGCCTGGGTGGGTTGAGGAGAGAAAGAAAGGCATTTACGTACCCTGTTTGAGGAAAAGAAATACTCTGAGCAGGTGCAGTTTTGCATTTTAAACCCTTTCAAATCCTAGCAGCAGCAAGACTACAGAAAAAGAATCAAATTTGCTTCTGCTGCGCTGGTGTTAAATGCCTTTATAGTTTGTTGCAGAAAAGGGTGATATATTTTGAAGGTAAACATAATGAAATGAACATCTGTAACCACGTTGTGCCCAGACAACTGCCTTACGACTCGGAAATGCTTTCAAAAACAAAAAGACAGAGAAGAGCCAGCACCGCCTTCAGGGCCAGAGGGCTGGCAAAGGGCCCCCCACCTCCACCCGGATGCTGCCCTCCCAGACTCTGTTGCCATGGCAACACACACTACTCTCTAGACTGGGATGATGGGGTGGGCAGCGAGATTGGACGGTGGGACCCTGGACTTCACCCCTAGGGTCCGACCCAGCCCGTAGCACTAACATCATTCCTGGAAACCTTTGTTGGGGACGGGGGACAGAATTCAGGAGGCAGAAACGATTGATCTATAGTCAAGCGCGTGCTTTGCATGCCAAAGGGCAGACGTTACATCCCTCCTACCTCCAGACTCTTGGAATTTCCTCCCTGAACATTAGCAGCCAGCTTCTTCCCTTGTTATTTCTAAATCTCAATTGAAAACTTCTTTGTCTTCCAAAAAGCTTTTGGAATTTAGTTCCATATTGTTTTAGAATCTTATATATTTTGATGACATGTATCTGTCAGTTTGCTTTATATTCTATTGCATTTTCTGTATTTTATCTGGATAACGTGTTTTACAATTACTGGTATATGGCGTAGTTTCATTATTCCTTCCTTCTTTCCTTCTCTTTGTACTTGGGTATATATGCAAAGACTTTAGAATGTACGCCTCTGGCAGGACCCACTTTTGTATTGTTTTACTTGTTAAGCACCACCACCACCACCACCACCACCACCATCATCATCTCCACTTTCTAAGGTCCAACATCAAGGCAGCCAGCATGGCCAATGGTGAGGGGAGATGGAAATTGTAGTCAAACAACCTCTGGGTTGCCAGACTGATTCCTGCCCCTTTCACAGTTGGGCAGAAGAGAGAATTTCAGCAGGCGTTGCTTGTTACCTGGTTGCATTACAAGCAATGCCTGCCGAAGTTTCTTCTTCTTGCTTGTTATTGTGAGCCTTGAAGCCATTTCCAACTTACGGTGACCCTAAAGCGAACCTGCCATGAGGTCTTCTTGGCAAGGTTTCCTCTGAGGACGTTCCTCTCGTCTTCCTCCGAGGCTCTGGCTGCTTGTTGGGCTTCACTTTCCTCCTCCTCTCCTAGAATGATAGGGCCTCATGATGGCATCTAATTGAAGGGCAGCTCTGTGGGGCAGTCAGTGGTGATCCATCACTGGCACTTGAGACAGAGAGCAGACCAAGCCCACTGGCTAGTGAGAGTTGCACAAATTTATATCTCAAATACTTCTTAGGATGCCTTTTACAGTGCAAAGCCCTCTACAGAAATAACAAGATTTTTAGGGAAAAAAACCCTGTATGAATAAAAGAATAAAAGCAAAACAGAAACAGTAATGCCAGGGCACATGAAGTGTTTCAGCTTTTTAAATCTTTATTAACTTGTTAATCTGTTTCACATGCATGCATTCTATTTAATTTATTTTTTATTGCATTAAGTTGTTCCAACCTGATCATACTGATTTCACCCATCTGCTACCCTGAGTCCTTGTGCTTTGATAGTGACCATTTCTGCACTACCTGTTACAGTGCTATTCTTCTTCTTCCAACCTCCCGTGGAATCCTGGGGTTTGCAGTTTACTGGGGAGGCCAGAGAGCTATCTGGCTGAGAATTCTAAAGGCCCTCCCTAAACTATAAATCTGAGGATTCCATAGGATGTTGAAAGTGGAATAATAGCACTAGAACGGTGTAGGGCGGAAATGGCTAGCATCTTCCCACATGGTGGAATGGAGTTGGACACGATGCCTCTTAGGATCTCTTCCAGCTCTATGCTTCTGTGATCCTATGAACTAATCCATTCTTAAAATCCTTTGTTCAATTAAAAAGGTCTTTGCCTATTGGCAAAAGAAGGCAGAGAGGGGCGCAGCCTAACCAGTCTTGGCCAGGAGTTCCACAGCCTGGGAGCCACCATTGAAAAGGCCCCGTCTCGTGGGTCTTCTCCAAACAGACCCATAAGAGCCGTGGAACCCTGTGCTATCATGATGCGGGTCTTTGGCTCAAAACTGCCTGCCGCCCCCCCCCCCCCCGCCCAGGTCAAAAACTGCCAGCCTGCACCACCATCATTCTCAGGGCAGGGAGGCTGACATAAGGAGGGCTACCTGCCGAGTTCACAATTCAGTCACTCTTCAGGCAGGCAAGCTCATATTTTTTTAAAAATGACTTCTCTTCATCAAATACTCCCAGACAAAGCTGGATAATTGTTTAAAAAACTATTTTATTTTATTTTATTTTATTTTATTTATACGCTGCCTTTCTGCCACTGCAGGACCCAAGGCAGCTCATCATTTCAGTTAAGATACAGTTAAAACAGTGGAACTTTTGAAAACTGATTTTTTTTTTAGAGATAGAGATAGATAGAGATAGAGATAGCCAGTGTGGGATAGTGGTTTTAGTATTAGACCAAGACCCTGGAGGCTAGGGTTCGGTTCCTTAGTCATGGAAACACACTGGGTGATCTTGGTTGTGTCACACTCTCTCATCCCCCAGAAAACCCCTTTGGTTTGTCCAAAGTTGGAAACTGCTTGAAGGCACACAACAGCAATAGGTATAGATTGATACAATTCTCATGTGTGAATTTTTGTATTCTCACATCCACCCCTTCTGTTTGTGCTGCCAAGCAGGCTACCAAGAAGAAGGTCTTATTGCCTCCCCGTCTGTCAGGTGGCCCTTGGTGCTTGGCTGTGGGTTCCCAGGGGTGTGGGCCATGGCTGAGATGCCTTCTTGAGGATCTCCTGCCTTTGGAGTCTTTCCTTCTCCCGCACTCAGGAGAGGGTCTTGTTCTCCCATTACTGCAAAACTTTTTCGCTGTCTGCTCCGTTGCCTTTGCCGCTGGCGGTCGGTCCTCTGCTCACGGAATTTGCCTCGACATACTCCGTGCAAAACAAACCAATTTGTCCATTGTTCCACACAAAGGGCCTCTTCCGAGTCGCACCGCCTGCCCCTGTTTTATATTCGCAACATGGGGCTTTTACATCACGAAACATTTTGATGTATCTGTTCTTTCATTTTTAATGAAAACATTTCAACTGCTCAAAAGAAAGGTCACTGCGGTGCATTTAGAGCACAAATCACTGCACACAAAATGGAAAACAGCCAGTGATGGAGGATACCTGGGAGGGTGGAAGGTGGGTGGGGGTGGGCAGAGATTGCCATGGGGTGGAATGGAAGCAGAGAAGGATTTAACTGCCCTTTCAGGCTTCCGGAGCAAATGTGGCGTTCTGAACATGTGTGGCGTCATTCCCTTGGGGTGCTTCTGCTGCCTCCAGCAAGGATTGGCAGACCCATCCGGCACAGAGTCCAAGGACTGACTGGGCTGTGAGGAACACCAAGAGACACATGATGTCCTGAACCTGCATGATCCCCTTGTTTGTAGTGGGAGTGGTTGCTTTTCTACCTCAAACTCATGGATGCCACATTGAGAAGCTGGCCTGAAAACCTGTTCTTAGTCCCAACTAGAGAAGATCTATAGCGATCAATTGGAATTTACCTGTGTATTGAGTCACTATTCAACAATGTATATAATGGGTTGAATTTTGGACTAGGACTCAGAGGTACCAGGGTTCAAGTCCCTGGCCATTTCCACACTGGACTGTTATAGTGCTATTTTTCCACTTTCAACATCCTATGGGATCCTGGGGTTTGCAGTTTAGGGAGGGGCCTTTGAGGGTTAGGCCTTTGAGGCCCCTCTCTAAATGGCAAACCCCAGGATTCCATAGGAGGTTGAAAGTGGAACAATAGCACTATAGTAATCCAGTGAGGAAATGGCCCCTGTTCAGTCATGGAAAGCCAATGGGTGATCTTGGGAAATCACACTCTCTCAGCCTGAGAGGAAGGCCATGGCAATTCCTCTCTGAATAATTGGTTTTTTTCTCAGCCAGAATGGTGTAATGGTTTGAGTGTTGGACCAGGGCTCTGGAAGACCAGGGTTCAAATCCCCACTCAACCACAGCAAACCACTGGATGACCTTGGGCAAGTCATACTTTCTCAGCCTCAGAGGAAGTTGTCAGGATTTGGCCGGGACTGGCTCCTCTGAGTGCAGACACTGTCTGCAGAGTGCAGACAGTGAGGCAAGACTTTGCCGCGGCCGGAGTTTTCAGTCAAGCAGACAAAAAGGGCTGGAGACACGTTCTTTAAGCTTAGGGCAGATTTATGACTGCACATTAAGATGAGGCTTTCCAGCAAGCATTCCAAAAGGCAATTAGGAAAGCAAAAACATCAGGAGCAAAGAATAACACTGGAGATAAAACAGACAGACTCTCCCCCTTCATACTATACACAGACAGCAGTGTAACATGACCAGCCAGGAAAATAATGAACTGATGGACTGGTGGATTGTGCTGGCAAGATCCTAGCCTTTCTAAGGGTTAACCATCACCCTGAACATATGGGTGACCCAATCATCTTTCTGGCTTGTGGCCTTCCCCAGTACACAAGTTGTAGCCATAACAGACAGTCGTATTAACCTTGCACCTGCACCTCTGACCACATCACCTCATTTTCTGCCGTCCACTTAGAGGAAACCAGGTCTGACTCTGCAGAAAACCTTGACAGAAGTCAATAGCAAAGAGAGGCGGGTGGATATTTGTTGGGAATTCTTTGGTTATGTCTTCCTGCGTAGGAGAAAGGGGTTCGACTGGACAGCCCTTGGGATCTCTTCCAATTCTGTCATTCTATGATCTTATGTTCTATTATTGGGGGAGGGAGAGGTTTCTTTGGTGGATCCTCCCAACTCTGGAATTCCCTTCAGACAGAGGCTGGGCTGTCAGTCTCCATGGGGTCCTTCAGCAGGCCTTTGAGAACCGAATCCTTCAAGGAGGAAGGGCCTTCAACAGTGTGCTTCGTTGTATGTGCATGTTTCTTTTTAGTGGGCTTGCTTTTAACTGCTTTTAATTCTACTGACACTTTAACTACATTTTTAAATTTCTGTATGATGTGTTTGTTTTTAAGCTGCCTCTGTTTTAACTTTTGTCAGATCCCTGGAGTCCCAGACTGGGAAAAAGACAGGATATAGATGAATATAAAATTGTGTAGTGGTCTGAGTGTTGGTTTAGGACTTCAGGAGATCAGAGTTCAAATCTTTTTTCAGTCAGGGAAACCCATGAGATAGCCTTGAGGTACTCCCATCCTCTCAGCCTTGGAGGAAAAAGAAAAAGCAAACCTCTGCTGAAGAACTCTGGCCAAGAAAACCCTCGGATGAGGTCTCCTGAAATAGCTGACTTGAAGGCACAACACAACAGGCAGTGTGTTACCCTGTTTTCTGGGGGTCCCGGGAGGGACACCTAAATAACCTTGCAATTACACAAATTGGGGAAATTAGTCAAGAGCACTTGTTGGCAGAACGAGAGGCAGGGCAATGTAGCGGAATCTTGTAACCCAGTGTTTATGGGGTCAGGCCAAGTCAAGAAGCAGACCGGTGTGAAAATAATGAATGATCTTTATTAAAAACGGACACACAATGTAAGCAACACACGCACAGAGATAACTAAGGAAAATAAAGGTGTGAGTAAGACAGTGGGATTTTCAGTGGGATAGTTGATTTGGGTGATATGAAACCTGTTCCTGAAGCCCAGAAGAAGATGGAGAGCGAGGCTGGGGTTCGATGTATCTCAGCACGTGGAGCTGAGGGGAAGCTCGCCAAGCGAAGCGGTAGCAAGGCGGTCTGGAACTCGGGAGCAATTCGAGGAAGCGCTCAAAATCAGGGGTTTTTATAAGGAGAATTGTGACCGCAGGCTAGTTCGGACTTGGGGAAAACAATGGATTTGGGGCTGGAGACAAAGCCTCCGAAAGGTCAGAATTTGAATGATTGAGTTACAGCCAAATTGTCAATAAGGCAGCCGGTATGCAAACGCGGAGTACTTGAGCGTTGTATAGTCCAATCATCAAGCTGCCAGCGCGGGGCAGAGGATCTTTCGAGAGTTGCTTGCATACCTAATGGAGGTACTTGCCTTGAGGTCTCCTAAAGCGGTGAGTCGGCTGTTTCTGGCCTGCCTGTATTGTTTTCGGAATATTACGGCGATTATCGGCCAAGCCTATATGCGTGCTTGTCCAGGGGCCTTGCAAGCACGTGGAAGGGATATGTGAAGCCAAATTATTGATATCAAAAGATATCTTTTTATATTCCCAAAGCTCGGGCTAGCCAGGGCAGTAACAGGTGGCAGCATCTCTGGTTGTTGACAGTGCTGCTCAGGTCTTGCAAAGTCAGGACAACCATGGCTTCCTTGATATAACCCCTGTCTTCCTTTTTCTCTTCCTGCCTTCGACTTGGCTGAACATTCTCACCTTTACGGTGAGTCCGTGTCATCAGGACTCCTTTATCTGCGTGCTCAACTGTGCCGTGTTGCTGTTCAGCACGAGGGCTACGTAGCACAACGTATGCAGCAGAACTCCACTTGCATATACAGTCAGCCCTCAACATTTATGGGTTTGACTTCCATGCATTTGATTATTTGGGGGTTTCCTCAACCTCTGCCCCCCCAACTCAGGCGCTTCCTTTCTGGGGGAACTTTCCCTCCCAGTCAGGCCATGCAACCCCTCAAAAACCCACCTCTGGTCCTCCTCCTCTTCCACCAGCTGTTCCTGGACGGCTAAGGTTGGATCACAGCTCAGTTTCTCAGCCCCACAAATCCTATCCTGATTCCCCCCAAGTACACCCAAAGAAGGAGATGGGCAAGAGAGAGGATGTGTTGGGCTACCGTGCCAGCCCACCGTCTTGCCCTCTCCTTTCCTTGACTTGGTTTGGACCTTAGGTACCCATTCTCCCCGCCGTTCCTGAACCCCCTTCCCACAGACACACAGACGCATTTTGATACTTAGGATTTTTCCATTTTTGTGAGGGTCCTGCACTCCTAACCCCAGCAAATGTGGAGTGCTATATTTATGGCTGAATTTACCACGTGTGCCATCATTGTGCGTGAGGGTGGGCGGCAGGGAGGAGGAGTCCTTCTCAACGTGCAGCCCGAAAGAGGGCATGCTCTGCCTCTTCTCTCTGCAATACGATTGGGATGGTGGTACCCGGCCCCTGGGGAGTGAGCGGAATTCTTCTTTTCCTCAGATGTTCCGGAAGCCCTCGTAGCAAGATCTAATGGGCTTTGCCTGGCTCCCCTTCCTAACAAAGATTCTGCATGAAAGTTGAACTGAGTGTTGTTCTTTTGACATCCCCTTCTCCCACTGCTCCCAGAATTGCTTTCCTGGAATGTGGCCCCTCATCCCTCCCAGAAGGGAGAAGCCCCTGAGAAAGTGACAGGCCTGTTGGCAAAAGGTGGGAGACTTCCTCTCTCTTTTGGCCTCCCAGAATAGTCCAGCCAGAAAGCCTCCTGGGGGATTTTGGGTTCTGTAGTCCAAAAAAGCATGGGGGGAATCCAAGCTCTGCCTTCTGATTGACAGGTGGACAGCTTGGCTGGAACATTCTCAGGATGTTTTCCTCCTGGGAAGCTTAGCTTTCCCTTCACAGCTCCAGGTGCAAAGAGAAGGGCAGCTACAGGCAATGAAATATTTCACGGCCAGTGAATAATTCACACCCCTCTTCGGAAGAGGTGATGTGGCCCTGGCATTTCTCATTCCAACTGATGAGCTCTTCAGAGAGAAAAACATCCCTTTTGCACACACTCGGCATTCTCAACAACCACTCCGCAGTTGGCATCGTGGGCAGAATGACCCAGGGAGGCTGTCAGAGCAAGTGAGCAGGGCTCATCAATGCTGGGCGTGAGACTGCAGGTGGGCTTCTCACAGCCCCTGATTTGGCTCATTCCCCCTCCCCCACAAGGGAAACTGAGGCAGAAGGAACCACAAGCAACAACTCTGGAATTAGCTGTAGACTCAGGCCTCCCCAGACTCAGTCTGGTTCTGAAAACGGATGCACGACTGTCGTGGGATAAGCTTTCTTGGTGGTAGATTGATCTCTGGATTGTGCTTTGCTCGAACGCGTCCCTAGTGGGTCAGAGAGGCAGCATGGTGTAGTTGTTTGGGCAATGGACTAGGGCGCTGGAGACCAGGGTTCAGTTTCTCACTCAGCCATGGAAACCCACCGGGTGACCGGGCACCTCACATACTCTCAGCCCCAGAAACCCCTGTGATGGGTTGGCTATAAGTCAGAAATGACTTGAAGGCACACAACAATACAAAGTGGGTCAGAAAAGTGACAAGTAAATGCAATAAATAAATAAATAAATAAATAAATAAATAAATAAATGCATCAGGTGGCCAACAGCCCAGGAAAGCATCATAGTGTTTTAGCTGATGGTTTCCAAAATCCCTTTCAGCAAGTGGCAGAATCAGGGCTCTAAAGAACAGATTCTACCCAGGTTATAGCACCACAGATCCCTGCAGTGGAATCCTGGGTCTCCTAGGCTAGGGCACAGTTCCTCCCTCCAAGTAAGACCAGAAACAAAGAATGGAAACTAAACTGTGCTGGTGTGATCCATCTCCTGTCCTACTAGCTTTGAGAAGTATTTGGACAAGTTGATAACAGAATGTTTTAATTCCTCAGTCTGTTCCCGGTCCCATCCGTATCCTTGAAGTGTGAGGTTAAAGCATCAACCATCTTGCAGGGCCTACTAAATACCAAACACCAAACATTCCTTTGTCACAGGAGAGCTGTTAACATTTGGCCATCATGTGGAAAAACCCCATGAACTCATCTGCTTTGTGGCAGAGACCATACTCATGGCCATAACATCCATAAAAGAGCAAAAGGTACCCTGACTCTACATCGTACCCTGAACAGTTTCATAGAGAAATATAAATAAAGGTTTTTATTCCAGTGTGAACATTTGTGGCTATAAACCCACTTCTTCAGATGCAATACGGAGTTATATTAAATCCTCAGGTCATAAAAGCACCAGTTCTCTTCCACTGAAAGTTTTAAAGCAGAGTTCTGGCAGCCGTCTGTCTGGGGCCATTTACGCACTAGACTATTACAATGCTATTATTCTGCTTTCACCATCCTATGGCATCCTGGGCTGTGCAGTTTAGGCAGTTTAGGAACGGACCTTTGGCCTTTGGCCCCTTCAGGATTCTGTAGGATTTTATAGTGCTATTATTCTGCTTTTGATGGAATTCCATAGGATTCATTGAATGTTGAAAGAAGAATAATAGCACTGTAACAGTCTAGTGTGGAAATGGCCTGGGATGAATTGGTTGTGTGGCTTCCTGCCCTGGCATCTGGGCTTGAGCTAGACGGCCATCAAAATCCCATCCAACTCTTGCAGTTCTGTTATGCGGCGATGCCAGGGCATTGATCTGGTTGGGCTGGAACCATCAAAGTGCCATTTCAGAGAAGAACTCTAGGCATCAGCAAGTCTGTTTGGGAGAAAGGCATTTTACAGCATACTGTGAAATGTAATTTGAGTAGATTTTTTGAGGAGGAGGAAAAGTGGAAGAGGAATGAACAATACAATAAAAGGGAGGACTTTACAATTGGTCTTCCCAGGTAGCAGGAAAAAAAATATCAGAGATACAGACTTGTTCTGAGGATATCTGGAGGACTTTTTCTTTAGAAGAAATTACCAGGCTGGTTTGGGAACATAAGAAGGGGAAAAGCTGGATCAGACCAAGCTTGGACACAACTATTGGACATGCTGAATGGAGGATGCCAGAGGGTTTAGCTCAAAAGAGCAACTTTCCCATGCTCTGATCGGAAGAACCCACAGCATCTCTTCTTATGTCCCTAATTAGGCTTGGAAATTTTCTTGGAAGTCCTCCAGATTTTCCTAGCAGAAGGGAAGCATATTACAAATTTCCCTTCTTCTGGTTGAACATAATCTCACAAAATCGCTGGAATGGCCTCAGTGCTCCTCTTGAATGTTCATGCCTCTCCAGAAATGCCTGCAATACTTCTTCTTTAAGCTTTTTCTGAAAGGTAGCAATGAATAATTTCAGCAATTTTCTTCCCAATGCAAAGAAGTATTTGAAAACCACACAGTTTTCAAAGAGTATTCAGAATATACTGTGAAAATTTTGCATGTGGTTGTTTTGTACAGAAATGAGCATATTTCTGCACAGGAAAATAATATTACAATGAGGTAATATTAATTCTTGTGCAGAAAATACTGTTTTCTGCACAGCAAATGATGTTTTCTATGCAAATCAAGCACGTATGATTTTTTTTTTCAGAACAAACCCCCAATTATGGCATTTTATGCACAGAAAACTTTATTTTCTGTATGGGACTTGATACTGCTGAGTTGAAATTCTGTTTCCTGTGCAGCAAATGCAGTTTTCTGATGAAAAAAACCACCTGTGAATTTTGCACATAATAAGTCTTGAATTACAGAGAGTCTGATCTGTCCAGGAATCCTCTTGCAGGGTTTCCCAGTGCTTGAAAAGCACGTTCTTCAACCATTTTTCAAATATTCCATCCCTATTTTGGTTGAATTCTGCTTCTTGAAAATGGCTCACTATCTGGAGTGTCTTATACCTCTGCAATTTCCCCTATGGAAGTGCACTGTTATCTAGCTCAAGGTTGCAAAAGTGGCATTCTGTGTGTGGTGCAGTTGCACACAGGCCATTTCCACAGTAGGCTGTTATAGTGCTATTATTCCACTTTCAACATCCTATGGAATCCTGGGATTTGCAGTTTAGGGAGGGGCCTCAAAGGCCTCCACTTCCTCCTCTTCTCCCTAAACTGCAAACCCCAGGATTCCATAGGATGTTGAAAGTGGAATAATAGCACTATAACAGCCTACTGAGGAAATGGCCACAGTCAGACATTGTGCAGCATTACACATGCACAATGCACATGATTGCATGCTGGTGTGTGCCTCACATTGCACATTGTGGTTTCAGGTGCAGTTGTACCTTTGTTTGCACCTTTGTTTGTGCGGTCTCACAATTCACCAAGGAAGCAGTCTGGCACAATAGTCACTTAACTCCATAAACATAAAATTACCTTAGACCTCCTTGGTGTTGGAATCTGACTGATGCCCTTGTTCTCTGCCCTGATGGCATTGCTTGATCCCATTTAAAGTTTGGAATGAGGGACAGAGATGCTGATGCAGGGGCTGTTTCTTGCACTGAGAAGAAGCCAAGAGCACAAAGTCCCTGTTTGGTCCAAGGATATGCAGACGCCCAGCTATCTGAATCAGAGCGTCAAAATCTTCCGAACAGCAGGCCTTGATTTGAGCAAGGAGCATTCCTAACTTTGTTTCACTCAGATAAGAAGCTTAAGCTAAACCAGCACATCCCAGTTCCCAGTTCATCTCTAGTTTCCACATCCTTCTCCTCTGTGCTTGATTTATACTTCTCAGCTCCTCTCCCTCCAGCCTCGGTTGCAGAACTCCCCTCCTTCTTCGAGACTGACTTTAGCTTAGATAGGAACTCTCCTTCTGTCCGGGCACGGCTTCTCATCTGCTCCACCTGGTACTGTGTTATTTCAACTGACAGATTAATCTTCCAACACGCCACAAGAGCCATGCAGTGTGTAAATACCTGTGATTTCTCCCATCCCACACTCATCCCCTTCAGCACAAGGTAATTCCCAAAGCTGTTAATTCCACCGAGAGCTGAAGGCAACAGGAAGCCAATTTGCCGCGGTTAGATCTAGGCTGACATAAATCCCATGTGCCATGTGCTGCCACTGAATGGCATTAATTTTTGCCAAAGATGTTTTCACCTGGCCTCTATCCCACCGCATTCTCCAAGACTTCTTTTAGAGCAAACTCTTCAAAACATCTGATCAGAACCAAAATTTGGTGAGCAAAGGCATCTAAAGATCCAGCGCTGCACGTCTGCTCCTCTTTGGGACACTTGACTCAGCTCTCCTCAGAGGTCTGCCACATTTTTCACACACCCTCCAACATTTCAAATGAGAACTGTGCCACATACAGCCAAACAACTCCAAAATGTGGTCAAGATGGCAAAAGTTCTTAATGAAGAAGAGCAAGCAAATGAAAAAGCTGCAGCAATTCTCTTTTGCCTGAGCCTCTTGGGAAGCGAGAAATTTTGCCTCCTCTTCTGTTTTTCCCCCTGCTAAATTAATTGATGGCAAACAACTCTTGAGCTTTGGACTTGGTTTGCAGCAACTGAAGGAAACTGAGGGCCAAGGGAGAAAGAGGGAGGAGGAGAGAGAAACTGGGCCATTTCCAAAATAGCTGAAAAAGTGAGAGGGCAGAGACTCAATTAATTAATTGGGACTGCCCCTGCCAAATCAGGACAGTTGGAGGGTATGCTTTCATAACCATTACAAGAGTCTTCTGCACAGAGTGGCCTAGAATGGGCAAGCAAAAGAGTGTTGTTGTTGTTGTTTTCTCCAAGGGCAGGCCGGAAGTTCACATCTACCCAGGTTTTAGTTACTGAGTTGGATCAAGGTAGCACTGTGATAGGAGCCAGCATGGTGTAGTGTAGGACTGTAGGGTTTGGGGCAGGGGTTTGAATCCCTGTTTAGCCATGGAAATCTACTGGGTGGCCATGGGAAAGTCCCACTCTCTCAGCCTCAGAGGAAGACAATGGGAAAAAAAACCCTCTGGAAACATCTTGCCAAGAAAACTCCCTGTTAAGCTCACCTTAAGTTCGCCATAAGATGACAATGACTTGAAGGAGGACAACAACAAGCATTGTGATACAATCTTTTACTATGCACCTGAGTATCTGGAACTGGGAATGGTAGTAAGTCCATCTATATCGTTCTGACAAAGTATACAGGTCCATTTTCCTTGCTACAAAAACAGCCAGAGTGCAAAGATCAAACTCTTGAGATGGGGTAGAAGAAGTATTGTGATTTGGGGTGATGCCACTGCAGCTCCATGCAGAGAGAAGAGAAAGCAGGTGTGTGAAAGCCTTCATTCACATGTACAGTTACACATCACACATGGAAAATTAGACCTCAGAACTTGGGAGATGTTTAGAAGAAACCTCCGGAGTCTTAGACCTAAATCCTGTGGCTAGCCTCAACTAGAAGACGTCTAATCAATCCTTACTTGTGTGTCGATTCACCATTCAGTAATTGGTTCAATGAGTTTACTCAACTTGGGGCTAATCACTAGGATTTAGAAATTAGTCAGACAACTGCATTACCAGCAAGGATTGTCTCAAAAGTCAGAGACCCTGGCCTCATTTAGAGATAATTGATTCTACTTAGGGATTAAAATCAAATCAGGCTAATTTAGGCAGGTTCAGAAAGTGTCCAAATTGAAATTAGGCTCCTCTGAGGAGGATCTAACTAGAATTCAGCAAAAACCAGGGAGCAAGCTTGTTTTCTTGCAGCTCCATGCACCAGGACATCAGCGAATGAATTCAAATAGCAAAAAATCATATTTCTGATTTCTATGTACGGCTGTGAAAGCTGGGTGGAGAACAAAGCTGCAAGGAAGAAAATCAACTTCTTTGAAGTGTGGTGCTGGAGGAGAGTTCTATGGATGCTGCCTGAAATTAAGCCCAAATTCTTTCTAGAAGCCAAAATCACCAAACTGGAGCTGTCATACTTTGGACATATCATGAGATGATGTGACTCATTGGAAAAGACAATTCTACCACACTATTCTGCTTTGGTCAGACTCCACTTGGAATACTATGTCCAGTTCTGGGTACTACAGTTCAAGGGGGATACTGACAAGCTAGAATGTGTCCAGAGGAGGGTGACCAAAAAGGTAGAAGGCCTGGAAGCTATGAAACCCCATGAGGAGAGGCTTCGAGAGCTGGGTATGTTTAGCCTGGAGACAAGAAGATTAAGAAGGGACATGATAGCCAATATTTAAATATTTGAAAGGATGTCACATGGAAGATGGGACAAACTTGGTTTCTTCCGCTCCAGAGATTGGGACACTATAGACCAGTAGCTTCAAATTTCAGAAAAAAGAGATTCCACCTAAACATGAGGAAGAACTTCATGAGGAGAAGAACAGTTTGGCAATAGAATCTGCTTCTGCCTGGGAGTGTGGTAGAGTCAACTTCGTGGAGGTTTTTCAGCAGAACCCAGATGGCCATTGCCAAAGGGAGTGTTTTGACTGTATCTTCTTCCTCCATGTCAGAATTGGGTTGGACTGGATGGCCCCTTGTGGTCTCTTCCAATTCTACAATTCTATAATTTTGTGATTCTACAACTTGGAAAAGTAGGAGGCAGTAGGAAAAGAGGCGATTGTATTACAGGTGGATCGATTCAATCGAGGAAGCCGTGGGTGCCTTGAGTTTGCAAGATCTGAGCAGAGTTGTGGTTGACTGAGGAAGTCATTGAAGTCTCCCTGATGGCAAATAACAAAAGCAAGACAAGAGTGAGGCTCCACTTGGGGATTCCTGTGCTGGCATCAGGAGGTCAGATTAGTTGCCCTTTGGGAGAATCTATGAATCTATAATTCTATGATTCTAAAGGTCAGTTAGTAGTTTGTACTTAGGGAGTTGGGGTCACATTACTACAGACAGTGAGAATCTGCAAAAACTGATGCATTTCTCTATAAGCTGGCCACACAGTATAAGGAGAAGATCAGAGAGAGGAGATGGGGGAGAGAGAGGAGGTGGTATTGCCAGGTGGCATTGTCTGGCATTTCTTGCTCCTAATCACAGTCAAAGGTTCCAAAAAGAACACAAAAAGTGGGGAAACTGAGACAGACTGATTCTCTCCATACAGACTCAAGGCTCAGAGTGCTTAGTCTGAGTGCTCTTCAAAGGCTTGGTGTAAATCCCTATGCATCCAGACCTGTCTGCAGAGCTGCACTGGGCTTGCCAGCTCTATTTTTTTCTTTCTGACAGACTCATCATCTTTATTGGCTGCATAATGGGCAGGTGCAGCAAGGTCTTCTCCACACTGGGAATTGCTCTACTCATGGAACTGGGCCAGCGCAGATAGGAGGGAAGTTCAGTTGAGTTTGTTTCTGAAAATATTGCCAAAATTTGCATATTACATATTTGGGATTGAAAGAAGATGTTTGTTTTTAACTATGCGTAAAAGAAAATGAAGATGACTGATTTTCCCATTCCCAGTTCTGTGCTCTCTCCTAGTTCTACGTTTCAAAGGAGAGATGTCAGAAATGTTTTAGTTGAGTTTGTTGAAAGGATCCTACAAACTCTGTGACAGATGAACAAAAACCCCACAAATGTTTATAGTGTTTTATAATAATCAGTTCCCTTTCCTTCCCTTCCCTTCCTCTTTCTTTCTTTCTCTCTTTCTTTCTCTCTCTCTCTCTCTCTCTCTCTTTCTTTCTTTCTTGTGGCATAATTTCGCCTTCTTATATTTTGTAGATGTCTTGCTTGTGGAAATTTCTGTGATGCAGCCCATTTTCATACAAATTCTGCCCTCCCGGCAGAAAGTTTAAGGGTAAAATTGAATACTCCCATTCCACACACATAAACACATACACACTCACACTGAAAACACCCATTCCACCTAAATTTAGCATAACATGAGTCACATCTACAGCTTCTGTAAGTTTCACAACCATTCAAAAACTTTACTTTGCACCCTAGCATGAACCACTGACCTAACCAGTTCCTACAGAAGCATTCAGAGAAGCATGATCCAAAAATGCCTACTCATGAGGAGGTCTAAGTGGGTTCACTGGGGCTTGCTCCCAGGTAAGCATGTCTAGCAAAGGTAGGAATCAAACAGACCTCCAAATGTTGTTGGACTGCAGCTCCCAGCATTCTTCACCCTTTGCTATATTGACAAAAGCTTCAGGGAGCTACCGAGTCCACAGCATCTAGAGGATTATATGATTCCCAACTATAGAGCAGAGGATCACAGCCTCAATGACATTTACTTCAGAGTAGGCCAGAATGGAATTGTTCTGTAGGGGTCTCAATACATGAACAACATTTTGTCCTCTCTGGTGTTCAGACATTTGTGTAGCTCATTTCCTAGATGACACCTCAAGAAGATAATGTGTTAGATGTACCTTGTCCGGCAGAGGGATCAAGGCTGGCTTCTGGTGGAAGAAGGTGATGGAGAGACTCTGAAAAGGTACCCATGCCATTACTGCTATTCCCAGCGGTGGACTGCAGGCCCTGCATCAACTTAACTCATTAGTCACTTCCATAAACCTTCAGACTGGCAGAAGATTCGACCTAAAATTGCTCTTTCCTGGTTAAGGGGGTTTATTTTGTTTGGCCACCCCTTTCAGAAGGCTCAAATAACTCTAGTGCATCATTTTCTACAGAGAGGGGACTTGATTTTATAACAGGTAGAGATGTTTGATTTAAAGTGAAAAACAAAACCAAACAAAAACACTCCAGACTGCCAACTTGCACAACTTTTACTTCTCTTATATATCTCTCCAGCTTTTGATCAACTGGAGTCCATTGTTAGAGTTAATACAGCTTCTCTTTGCCTGAATATGAATCTAGATTACTTCAATCACACCAAACAGTAATTATCTCACGTATGTGGTCACACCAATGGAATTTCAGAGGCCCTTGTGGTCCAACTGTGATTCCAAATCTACCAACATCTGTGGGCTTGTGGAATTTTTATTAGCATCTCTTGTCTGAATGTTTTCCTGTGGAATTCATGCTTCAGGGGTCATTTCTGCCCTTCACTGTCCATTTCCAGCATCCTGTGGAATCCTGGGGTTTGAAGTTTAGGGAGGAACCTTTAGGATTCTCAGCCTGAGAGCTCTTGGGCCTCAGTAAACTACAAAGCCCGGAACTCCGCAGGAGGTTGAAAGTGGGATAATAGCACTCTAACAGGGTAGGGTGGCAATGGCTAATGATTCTGTGATTCTACACTATTTGCTGCCAGGTTGACTTCAACTTATGGTGCTCCTCTCACTGAGAGACCCCCCAAAGCCCTGGTTTTTGACTGCCTTGCTCAGGTCTTGCAATCTCAGGGCAGCCACTGGGACTTTCTTGACTGAGTCCATCCTCCTATAATGTAGTCTTCCTCTTTCCCTACTGACTTCCACTTTACCAAGCGTTATCGTCTTTTCCACTGAGTCCTTTTGTCCCATGATATGTCCAAAATATAATAGCCTCAGTTTAATCCATTTGTAGGTCTCAGTATTTCACAATCCTATGCCTCTTTTTATTCAGTTCTGCCATCCCTCAGCAGAATTTAATTCTATGTATGGGTGTACAACCTGGATAGTGAAGACAACTGATAGGAAGAGAATGAACTCATTCAAAATAGAGTGCTGGTGTACAGATCTGCACTTACCATGGACTGCCAAAAAGGCAAAGGAATGGGTTCAGTGCATCACTATAAGTCAAAGTCAACTTCATAGCAGTTAACAACAATGACAACAAATGGAGATTGAGAACTTATGGGAAAAGAAAATGATCTTGGATCCAGAGGTGAGAGTGGTCATAGAATCACAGAATCATAGAGTTGGAAGAGACCACAGGGGCTATCCAGTCCAACCCCTGCTATGCATAAACACACATCAAAGCACTCCTTTTGACAGAGGGCCATCCAGCTTCTCCTTGAAAACCTCCAAAGAAGGAGATTCCACCACAGTCCACTGAGGCAGCGTATTCCACTGCCGGACAGTTCAGGTGGAATCTCCTTTCCTGCAGCTTGGATCCACTGTTCCCTGTCTTCATCTCTGGAGCAGCAGAAAACAAGCCTTCTCCCTCCTCAACATGACATCTCTTCAAATATTTAAATATGGCTATCATGTTCCCTCTTAACCTTCTCTTCTGCAGACTAAACATACCCAGCTCCCTAAGCTGTTCTTCATAGGGCTCCATGGCTTCCAGACCCTTTACCATTTTGGTCGCCCTCTTCTGGACACGCTCCGGCTTGTCAATACCCTTCTTAAACTGAGGTGCCCAGAACTGGACATAGTATTCCAAATGAGGCCTAACCAATGCAGAATAGAGTGGTACCATTACCTCCCTTGATCTAGACACCATACTCCTATTGATGCATCCAAGAATCATGTTGGCTTTCTTGGCTGCCACATCACACTGCTGACTCATGTTTAGCTTGTGATCTACCAAGACTTCTAGATCCCTTTCACATGTACTGCTATCCAGCCATGCGTCCCCCATCCTATATTTGTGCATTCCATTTTTTCTACCTAAGTGTAGGACTTTACATTTCTCTCTGTTGAAATTCATTTTGTTAGCTCTGGCCCAGCTTTCCAATCTGTCAAGGTCATTTTGAAATTTGATCCTGTCCTCTGGGGTATTAGCTACCCCTCCCAATTTGGTGTCATCTGCAAATTTGATCAGCATGTCCTCCACTCCTTCATCCAAGTCATTGATGAAGATGTTGAATAGCACTGGGCCCAGGACAGAACTTTGTGGCATCCCACTAGTCACTTCTCTCCAGGATGAAAAGCAGCCATTGGTGAGGAACCCCCTTTGGGTTTGTTCAGTCCTCTGGGAGCAATCCGAAATGGATTGACCAGGCATCTGAATGAAATCACCAAAGATAGGATCACAACAGCAGACGTAGAAGAAAGTAAACTACATGAGTGTGTCACATTATCCAATGGTATCTCATTGATTGGATAGAATCCTACTCATGAAATGGTCCAAAAATTCAGTAAGTTAACATCTGGTAAACTCTGAAACCAAGGTAATAGCAGTAGTTGGCAGCGTCATCATCATCGTTGTCGTCGTCATCATTACAAGTACACTTCCTGAGCAGTGCTAAGGAAGGGTGTTTTATTACAAGAGGAACAGGGGCTCTAAATTATTTTAAGTCCATTAGGGCAGATCATGAATTCAGCTTCTGCATGAGATGCTAAGGAGAGCCAGTTTTCTGGGGATCCTGCTGTTTTCTGGTGGTCCTGATTCCTTCCCTCTTCCACAGCTGGAAGCAGGCAGGCAGGCTGATCCTGGACATTCTGCCTGGATCGCAACAGTTAAATGAAAAGGCAGAGGGATCTCCTGATGTGCAACCACTTCTGAGCTGCTTGCGTGGAGCACAGACCTTGACCTGCCAATGAAATATCTCTTGAGACAGTTGGGATTTAATCCTCACAGCTAGAGATGATTTGCTATAATCTCCCTCCTACAAAATGGTTAATGTGTTGCAACTGGGGCAATTTCCTTGAAGATATTCAGAGAGGAAAGGTGCACCTTTACACTCTATGCCTATAAGTGTGTGTGTACTCACAAATCTGAGGGAGGGAGACTTAAAGCAGGGCTTCTCAGTATTTTATCCTCCAAATATTTTTGACTTCAGCTTCCAGAAGCCCCAGCCAGCATGGCCAGTAATCAGAGATTTTGAGACCCTGAGTCCAAGCCATAGGGAATGCCAAAGGCTGAGAACCACAACCTTAAAGAATTTATCAAACTTTGATGTCCTCTCTGTCATGGACAGGGTGTTGGGTGTGTGATTGTAGGGAGTGGGGACAAAAAAAGAAGGCTTGCTTGGCAAAGCTTGAGCTAGCCCAGGGCACAGACAAATCAGGCCTGCTTTCTTTGCCCCCTCACTGGAGAAGCAGCACCCCTTTTAATATTATTAATACACCCTGGCTCGCTCCTCACACTCAATCACACACCTGCTTTCCCTAAAACCCACAACCTTTGTGGATGAAAGGGGAAAGCTTCTTAAAGGTTACTCCAACCGGGAATGGATAACCTGTGGTAGTGTATGGTTGAATTTAAATTGAAGAAAATACTATATTGAGGGTATTCTTATACAAAAATAGAATAAAATCTTTATTGAAAGAACTAACAAGGGAAAAGGTATTGTGGGTTCAAAGATATTCAAACAAAATAACACTATTTCTCAAAGATATTTAACTATTTGCTTCAAAACACCTCAGTGTTCACTTACAGAGCATTCACACACACCACTTTTGCTCTCCCAGCACAGAGGTCTGTTTCCTCCACTTGGGGTTCTACTCTCGGACTCTTTTCAGAGGTGGCTTGGTTACTTTTCTGTCCTACACTTGGGCCTCTGAGAAGCTAACCCTCGCCCAGAAAATCCTCTTTACTGGATCCTCTGACTCTATGAAACTCACTGAAGACAACCCACACTCCCAGAACATATGTGCTATCTGATGTCTCTTCCACATAGCTCTCCTTCTGGATAGGGCTGGGTTCTTCAGTCAGAGAGTCAATTGGAGTAGATCACCCTCTATTACTAGACTGCTGTGCTAGCTGTACCCCCAGGCTTCATCACACTCTCCTCCAAATCAAGACCCAGTGTAATGTAATGTTTCGAGTGCTGAATGCAGACTCCAGGAGACCAGGGCTCAGATCTCTACTGAGTGATGGAGCCCTCCCCCACCAGAGGGCTCTGGACAGGTCCCATTCTCTCAGACTCAGAGGAAGCCCATGGCAAAACTCCTCTGAATAATGAATCTTACCAAGAAAACCCTTGGAGAGGGTTGTCTGAGTCAGACATGAGGGTAAATAGCAACCATGCCTACAGAACTTGTAGCACCTTTGAGACTAACCAAGGAAAAGAGGTCAGTAGCATAAGCTTTTGTAGACTTAAGTCTACTTCATCAGATGCATGGGCTGAGACAAGTCTACAAAAGCTTTTGCTACCAACTTCTTTCCTTCAATTATCTACCAAGATGCTGCTAGTTCTCTTTACATGCTGATCCAAATTAACATGACTGTGTCTCTTGCTACTCTTGTTTTCAAATCTTTTTATTAACCGATATAACAACATAACCACATCTTTATCTTTACATGTTCAAACATTATACACAAATTAAAAACACAAACCATGTATGTAGCTTAACTTTAAAGAAACCATTAATCAAAATCTAATTTCCTATATTCATCATCCATATCTAACTACTTTTCCATCTATAAATATTTACCACTGATATTTTTTCCTAATTTATTCATACAACCACATTCCATTACCCGGTTACACAGTTACACAGTTATTTCTTCCTATAATGTTCTTCCCTTATTCTCTTTTCCTGTTCATATTGGTTACTCCTAGTTAGTATTGTCCAACAATAAATTATACAAAATATTTCTTTCCATAAATTTCTACTTTCTTTTTATTTCATTGGTATTATATTGATTCTATTTTACCTCACATTACTTTCTCTCAGAATCTCCTACTTCCTTTTTTGTATTACCCCTTTGTATTTTCGTTCATCCGTGGTTGTTCTTATCTAGATTATCTGTCTTTTATTTTTTCCTTTCCACACTTTGCTTCTTTTTTAGGAGAAAAGCTCCTTATTATGTACAAGATTACCTTTTGCCTCTCTCTTTTAATTTATTTTGTTTATTCACCTTTCTTCTTCTGTTCCTTTTATAGCTAATTTTCCCCAGTTATCTTCAAATATAGATAAGATTGGCTCCCAGTCTTCTTTGAATTGTTTCATAGTGTTTTTGGACAATATTGTTGTTAATTTGTCCATTTCAATTAAGTCATATATTTTAATTAGCCAGTCTTGTATCTCTGGTGTTTCCTCCTGCTTCCATTTGCTCATGTAGGTCATCCTAGCCTCTATAATCATATATGTTAATAACTTTCTTTGGGATCTTTTTTTTAACAATCTTATTTCATCATACATGTTCAGCAGGTATATTTCAGCTTGCATCGTAAACTCAATTTTTAATGTTTTTATTATCTTATTATGTACTTGTGTCCAAAATATTTTTGCCTTCTCGCAGGTCCACCACAAATGATATAAAGTTCCCTTTTGGTTACATTTCCAACATTTATTATTCTTAGTTTTGGTCATTTTTGCTAATTAGGTTGGAGTGTAATACCACCTGTAAAATATTTTATAATAATTTTCTTTTAGAGATACACTTTTAAATAATCTAAATACTATTTTCCAGGAGCTTTCCCAACTTTCTAAATGTATTGGGCGTCTAACATTCTGTGCCTATTTTATCATGTTTTCTTTTATAGTTTCTTTTTCCAGTTCCAATCTCAGTAAAAGCTTGTATAGTTTTGCAATCTGATGTTCTACTCCTGGTTTTAACAGTTTATCCAGGTCATTCTCCTTGGTTTCAATTTCTGTTATTCTTTGATCTATTTTAAACTTCTCTGCTAACTGCCTCTGTAGTAACCAGTGAGTTGTTATATCACTTTCAATCAGTTCTTCTCTGCTTTTTAAATAGATCTTATCTCCTTGGCATTTTAATATTTCTTTGTAGGTGATCCATTTATGTAATCTCGGTTTTTCTCTCCTATAAAATGCCTTGTGAGGGGAGACCCACATTGGTAGTTTTGGATAAAATTCTCTCTTATATTTTAACCAGATTCTTAGTAATGATTTTCTGATAAAATGATTATTAAAATCTCTGTTTATTTTGGTTTTTTCATACCAGAGGTATGAATGCCACCCAAAGAGCAGATCTGCTCCTTCTAACGCTAGAAGTCTTTCATCATTCAATTCAGTCCAGGTAGTTAACCATTCTATACAACAAGCGTAATAATATATTTTTAAATCTGGAACTCCTAACCCTTCTCTTTCCTTAGTATCTTTCAGATAATTCCACTTTATTCGGGGTTTTTTAGTGTTCCAGATACATTTCGAAAGGTCTTTCTGCCATTGATTGAATGGTGCATCGTTAACTATTATAGGTAGGTTTTGGAACAAAAAAAATCATGCTTGATAGAATATTCATTTTTATTGCTGCAACCCTTCCCATAAATGTTAAGTCCAATTTTGTCCATCTTTTCAGATTGTCTTTAACCGTCAGCCATACTTTTTTATAGTTATCATACAAATCTACATTGTTCTTGGTTAGATTAATTCCTAAATATTTTTTTCTTTTAGATATTTGAAATTGAGATTCAATTTTCAATTGTTTTTCATCTTGAATAGTCATGTTCTTCGTTATTATAGTTGTTTTCTCTGAATTTACCTTAAAGCCAGACATTTTTCCATATTCATACAATATGGTTTTTAGACATTTTATACTTTGGGTGGGGTTATCTAGTAGAATGACTATATCATCTGCAAATGCCCTGATTTTAAATACTTGATTTTGGATACGCACTCCTATTTCTGACTCTTTTCTTATCTGTATGTTTAATACTTTGATGATAATCAAAAAGATTAAAGGCGACAATTGGCGTCCCTGCCTAGTCCCTTTCTTGATGTTAATTTTAGATGTTTTCTCCCCATTTATTAGTACATTTGCGGATTGGTCTTTATAGATTTTATTTGTCCAGTTGATAAATTTTCCCCCTATATTTATTTTTTGTAAAGTCTCTTCTATGAACCTCCAATCGACATTATCAAAGGCTTTCTCCACGTCTAGGAGGAGGTTTTTTCTCACTATGTTTTTGATAGTGCTCTATTATATTTAATATTACTCTCATATTGTCTTTTAATGCCCTCTCCGGTAGAAAGCTGTTCTGATCTTCGTGAACCCAGTCCTTTAAAACTTTTTTTAACCTTTCTGCTAATACTATAGCGAATATTTTATAACCAATGTTCAATAGTGCTATCAGTCTGTAGTTTTTAGTATCCAGATGGTCTCTTTCTTCTTTGGGGATTAGACTTATCAAAGCTTCCCCCCAGGAAGCTGGACAATTTCCATAGTCGATTTCATTCAAAACTTTCTGTAGAGGTCCTACCAATTGATCTTGAAAGATTTTATAATATTGTGATATGAAACCATCTGGTTCCGGAGCTTTACCTATCTTAAGTTTCTGGATTGCGTTTAAGATTTCTATTTTTGTGATTGGCTTATTTAGTTCTAACTTCTGCTGTTCATTAATTGGTGGTATTTTTATTTCCTCTAGATACTTTCTTATATTTTCTTGTTCCACAGTATTATCCTTATCATCAAATAATTTCTGAAAATATTTTTGAAATGCTAATTTTATTTTATCTTGTTGATGATGAATTTCCCTACCTTCTCTAATTTCCAATATCAACCTTTTCTCTCGTTCTTTTTTGAGCCTATAGGTTAACCACTTTCCGGTCTTATTGGTATGTTCATAATATTTGTGTTTAATGTATTTTAGTTTTCTTTCTATTTCAGTTGTATTCTGAATTGTAATTCGCTTTTGTAGTGCTCTTATTTCATACTTAATCTTTGTATTTTGGGGGTCTTTTTTATGCTCATCTTCTTTTTTCTTAAGTTCTTCCATGATTTTTTGGTGCATTGCCTTCCTTTTCATCTTTTTATATATTTCTTGTTCTATAAATATTCCCCATACCACTGCTTTTCCTGCCTCCCATACTATGCTTTCTTTTCGTCCTTTCCCAGAGTTTTCTCTAAAATACTGATTTAATTCAGATCTTACTTTTTCTACCACTTTTTCGTCTCTCAATAACTCCTCCCTAAGTATCCAGCGGTAATTTATTCTTCTTTCCTTAATTGTCATCAGTAGTAGGTTATGATCTGAGTATATTATTGGTAAGATCTCCATTTCTTTAATGTTTTTAACCAATGTTTTAGATACTAAGACCATATTAATCCTGGACCACGATTTGTGAACATCTGCATAATACGTAAACTCTTACATCTCCATACAAATATCGCCATATGTCTAATAACGTATAATTCTCCATCAGATTAAAAAATGACTTCGGTAATTTGCGTTGTATTATTTTTTGTTTGCCTGATTTTCTATCCACAATGGGATTTATCATCCTGTTGAAATCCCCCATTATTACAATTTCCTGATAATCATATTTGTCTAATACTTTTTGCACTTCGTCATAATAACCAGTTTTATTCTGTTGGAATCCATAAATTCTGACAAATAAGATTACATTTTGTGATAACTGTACCTCAACTCCTGTATACATTTCTTTATCATCCTTAAACACCTCTTTCGCTCTGTATTTTTTATCAACATAGATTGTTACCCCTCTCTTCTTTTTACTGCATACCGAGGAAAATTGTGATCCTAGTTTGGGGCTATTAAGATATTTAATGTCTTTGTCTCTTATGTGTGTTTCATGTTATATCGGGTTTTATTTTTCCTAAATGATGGAATATTCTTTTCCTCTTAATCGGTGCATTCAGTCCTCGGACATTCCATGAAAGAATCCTCTTTTTTTCCCCAATTTTTCTTTTAGATTAGATTAAATCCAAGTGTTCTTTAGTCCTGATTCCTTTCTTTGATTAGTCTTAACCTTCCACTTACTCTGTTTCTTTTTCTATACCTATATCCTCCTCTTCTTCTTCTTCCTCCTCTTCTATTTCTTCTTTTTCCTCCTCTTCTTCTTCCTGCCTATCTTTCCCTTCTTGAGTAGTTAAATCTTTCTCTGATGTTTTCTTTTCCAAAACACTATCTTTGTCCAGGACGCCCTCCTGTTCTTTTCTCTCCCGTTTTTTATTTGCCCCTGAATTTTGTTCTGTAATATTTTTTATTGTTTCCTTTGCTATATCTCTTTCTTGGACAACTTCTCTTTCCGGTTCGGTTTTACTCAATTCTTCTCTGTATTTTTTCATGAAATCTTGTCCTTTGGAGATGGTATTTAATACATATCTTCTTTGATGGAATGTAAAGATAACCACTTCTCCTCTGCACCACCTGTACTTTATTCCATATTTTTTTAATAGTTGTATCAAGAAAGAATATTCCTTTCTCTTTTTTAGTATCTGCGACAGCACATCTTTAAAGACCTGTAGTTCTTTGTTATTGATGACCAATTTGTGCATATAAGTCTCTTGTAATATCAGATCCTTAACTCTTTCTCTGAGGAAGTAGATAACAATGTCTCTAGGTACCTTCCTCTTTCTAGCTATGAAGGAGTTAATTTGAAAGATTTTATCTATCTCAAGATCTAATTGCTCTGTATTCCATCCAATAAATTGGGCCAGACTAGGAGTTATTCGGCTGCATAAGTCCCATCTCTTCTAATCCCTGATTTTCAAGCATTTATCTCTGATTTTAGCCTCTGTTTTTACAACTTGTATTGCCATTTGCTCCATCTGTTTTTTCAGTTCAGGTGTTTCTTTTTCCAATTTGATTGTTCTATCTTGTAAACTATCTATTTTTTTGTTCATTATCTGCATATCTTTGGTCATATCTTCCATCTTTCGTCCTATATTTTGCATTTCCTGTTTTATTTCTCTCATGTGAGTTGATACTCTTTGCATTTCTTTCATAAAGTCTTCTCTTAATTTCTGCATCTCTTCCAATATCATGTTGCCAAATTCTAAAAATTTTGTCTGCTCTTCTATGGATGCTCTTCTTTGGGCCTGTTGCTGTGACAATACAGCTTTCCTTGTTCCGGAGGCCATTTTGTTTCAATAAATTAACTAGTATTAGATAGCAAATAAATTACTCAATTGTTACAATTAATTTATAATTTGCAGTAAGTACAATCAATCAGTTACAATCAACTATATATTATTAATGTAGTTGCCCAATACTTCCGATATTATCCAATGTTACCAAGTAATCAAGATTAAATAATCAAAGCTAACAATTGATTGACCAATAATCAATATTAATTAATCGATATTAATAGGTAGTTTATTTTACACGTCCCCTACTATTTACTATTTACTATCCAAAGAAGAAATGAGAAGAAAAAAAGAAAATTTATTCAATTCCTTTTTAAATCGATCAATCCCTATTAATTCCTTAATTAGTTAATTAATTATTTAGTCAATGTTAATTCTATAACAATATTAAATTAATCTATATGAGTTCTTCTCACTCTTCCAATTATTTCAAACCCTCGTTTTCTTTCTCTGATCAGCAAAACAAATTTATCTATAATTAATTTGCATTTACACAATTTACAATTCACACTATACCAGCACACAAAATTAATTTCAATTCTTCTTATCTTCTCCTTTTTTTGCTTGTCTTCTTGTTTTCTTCGCTTCGCCTCACTGTTTCCAAAGAAATGGCTTGTTTTCACTGCAGAAGTATCTATATTTTAGTTCTTATATTTTCCCCTCTCTCCCACGCTTATTTTCTGAAGTATAATTGCAATAGTTTTGGTTTAGTAGAGGTAGGGAATTTAACTAAGAAAGGAGTTTGAATGCTTATACTTTTGTATTTCCATTCTATTTGTTAACTAATTCACGTTTAGTGTCCGGACCTTGTTTAGCGTCCAAGCCCCTCAAAGATTCTCGCTCAGCTCTTCAGTGAATTCCAGTTCCTAGCGGCAAAAGGTGGGTGGGAAGAAAACTTCGTAGGTTCGTGCATTTATATTTCTATACTGTTATTTACAGGCTCATGTTTAGCGTCCCAACTACTCGCTCTGCAAAACAGTGGATTTTAGATCTAAGCGGCAGACAGGGAGTAGAGTCTAGGCTGTAGAAATATAAACGTGAGGATGTATAAGTTCCTTTACCTGCTCTGCCGCAGTCCATTGCTTAGAAGACAAAGACCTGAGTCAATCGGCTGTTCCTCCTTCCCTTCTGGGAGACTTCCCCCCCGCTTAAAGGGACACGTCCTTTCTTTGTTTGTAGAGTAAACTTTGCGTTGGTTATTCTTACCAATATGTTCAGATTATTCAGTTTGTTAGATTTGCAAAAGGAAAAGGTTTCTTCTACCTTCTTCCTTCCTTTCTACATTCTTAAATAAAAATTAAAAGTGGTGGCGAGGATTTTCTCCATTGGAGTCCTGCCAGGGTAATGGCAGCTCCACGGACCAGCGCCGAGTTTCGCAATCTCAGTTTGAGTTGGAATTTCTGAGTCCAAACACAGCTTTTTCGGCCGTTGGCGAGCGCCTCCGAACCCGCTTTTCCAAGGGTTTTTTATTTTCAAAAACAGTGGGTTCCCGACCCTGTTGGGTGATCGTCTCTGCTCCAGCTGTGTCGGGAGACGACCGAACTCCTCACCGCAGCCACCGGAAGTCTGTCTCTTGCTACTCTTAAAAGCAAGAAGGTCGGAAAGCTTGTGCTGGCAGGACACAGGCTATAAGTGTGTGCTAGGTCAGGATGACCTCAGCATGGCCAGGTCATGAGTTCAAGAGGATTAGATGGAAACCCCTGAAATTAATGGGTTTGGCATAATGCTCTTCAACAACCTAACCTCCAAACACAATATAAGAAGAAACTGCCCAAGTACAGCAGGCAAGCACCTCTGCTGTGAGCCTATCCTACAGAGACCTTTCTTATTTAATTTATCCACCCATGTTTTGTCACCTGGAGTTAAGACAATCAGCCCATTCCAGACCCCTTTGTATGCTGTGCCAGAAAGCAATTAACACACACTCCTTCTGAGTTGGAAATAAGGTGTAAAACCCCCAGCTCCAGCCTAGGTAATTTGCTAACATGTTGGGCATCGTCCTGCATCCTAGACTCCCATTCCTGTGTGTAGCCCTCAGACTCCTGCTTGAGCCACTCCACTTCGGTCTTCTGCTTCAGGGCCACTAAATATCACCCCTTCCACCCAAAATCTCTCTCTCTCTGCAACCTTTCTCACCTTCTCCTTCAATAGCTTTGTATGGTTCGCAAGATCGCTTGAATTGTTTTATGTGTCTCTTGATTCCCAATAAAATACTCTAACTTTTTAAGCGGAGTCCTCTTTACTTTTAGCACTTCTATACACAGGTGAAAAGATCCCACTTTTGCCTTCCTAAGGAGACCCTGACAGTGCTGGTGGACCTCAAGGTACCTCCCATTTTAGGGTAACGGAGCAACATGGCTCAGCAGCAAAATCAGGAAAAAAAAGAAGAAGAAGAAGGAGGAGGAGGGGGAGGAGGAGGAGGGGAAGAAGTGCCACCAAGAGGCTTATAGCTGTTAAAGGGGAAAAGATAAGGTAACTGTGTCTCTCTCCATCTCCTTTATGTACCTTTGGGTCTTATTTCAATGTGATATTTTAGCAGCTTTAGTCATTTTGTGCAATTATGAAGTACTGTAAAAGCAATAAATCAGTGGGTGTCTTTTGTCACTTGGCAACAGTCAAGCAGCAAGGAAGTTCGGGTTGTGGCAAACCTCAGCCCTGCTCTATGTTATTTCACTGGTAAACCCTGTCCCAGGGTCTACAATTTTGATATTAAAATATGATTCAATGTACCTGAGAGGTGACCTGGATGGGCAAGTAGGCAGCAATGGTCAAACAATTGAAAACCAGGTCAGGCCAGTAAAATCCCCAGTCACGTAGCCCCAGGAGACCTCAAGTTGGGCGAACCCCCAATAAACAAAGGGTCCTCAGCCCCTGAGAAATTGACTTGAGGGGGTTAGCGTGTTTGCCCCAAGTTGAGCAAATATCCCATCAGGCGAGGACCATTTACATGAAGTCACACCTCAACCAAATGCAGCCAAAGATCCTGAGAATTTGGCAACACCTTGTAATCTCATCACGCAAGGAAGTTACCTTTGTGGAGCTTCTTTCTCACTGCAACACTCATTGTTCTCCCCGGGAAAGGATTAGCCCTCCAGGTACCTTTTCCCCTACAAATAGTCCCAGGTTTTGAGTGGTTCTTTGGATCACTCCCGGTCATCTCAGCTGACTGTTTCTCCATCCGTTGAGTAATCCCCTCAGCCCTCTCCGTGCTGAGCCCCACTTCTCCCCTGTTTTTCCTGGACCAAGGACTTCAGGAAAAGGTGCAGTATTACCCCAGCTACACCCCCTTCAATATTCCCCTATCCAGTTTCCTCTCTTTTGCTTCTTAATAGGTCTTGAGTGAGTGTGTGAGTGATTGCGTTGCTGTGTGAGATTTTCATTCAATAAAATCATTTATTGGACATCTTCGTTTGGTTTTTGGCTTCGCCTGACCCTGTAAAAACTGGTTCAAAAGACCCGACTAGGTTACCCTGCCTCTCGCATTGCTGTAGCTCATGCTCTGGCTAGTTTCCATTCCCCATCACGTGGAACACATTGAGGTGTCCCCCAAGGGACCCCAGAAATCAGGGTAACATCAAGATGCCCGTGTAATGTGGCAAAGTCCTCAAAGAATGGGGTGGGGATCTGAAGAATGTGATTTAATCATCTTTACACACTCAAGAAGTCCCCCCTTTCCCTACCCCACCCCCCATCCCCAGTCTTTGGCACCTCATCCACAGAAATGCAATGACTGAAAATCAATAATGAGAATTGTAAGGTCAGGAAGGAGTCTTCTCCCAAGCTTGAGTCTTAATTTCAAGACCAATTTGCCTTGTGTCGGTGGAGGTTCAGCAGTACTGACAGCTAATTAATTCTCAAGTAAGAGTCGAGGCTGGGGGGGGAGCAGGGGTGCTCCTTGCCCATCTGTGTCATCGTGGGCATCCAGCTTCCCAGCTTTCCTCTTTTCCTTGGCTCCAGAAAGAATTCTGTGGGCAAAAATTCTTTTGTTTGCCTTCCTGATGTAAGAAGGAAATCAAACATGACATGGACAATTACCAGGAGGCTTGGGGAGGGGGGCAAGGCACTCTTAAAATGCAAACATAAAAATAAATTAACATTCAACAGTGTGATTTCTTTTCCAGCACACAGCTACATGCTAGGTACAATTTTACTGTTATGGGAAGGCCACGGGGCAAAGAAACACTGTGGCCGTTCTTGCTCCCACGTGAGGCTAAAACGTGACTCACCGTCCTTGGGCTCTGACAGTCACTTCGTGTTAAGTTTCCAATTATAATTAGCTTCTTCATCTTTTTCCTAAAAAAAATCAGAATATAAGTTATCTGGAGGCTATGTTTTATGAAATAGTAGCAAGCTGCTGTTGTTAAACAGTTTCAATCTGTTGGAAGCTGCCAACTGTTCCAGATGCTTGTGGAGTTTGGCAGGTTGTTTGTCAACTCCTACAGACCTGAAATGAATGGAAGATAACAAGAAGGATCTGGACTCAAGCCACAAGTCCAGGAAACTTTGAATGTTCAGGCAAAACAATCCCTCCCCCCTAAAAAAAAACCCATACTTTTTCCATTCTGTAAAGTCTTCTTGTCATTAATTGCTGTCTAGTTGGCTTCAACTTATGGCAACTCAATATGTGAGACGCCTCCAAGAGAATCGGCCACCAACAGCCCAGCTCAAGTCTTACAGACTGAAGGCAGCAGCAGCAGCCTCTTTGACCGAGTCAGTCCACCTGGGAGCCAGTCTTTCTCTTTCTTGATGGCATTCTACTTCTTCCAGCATTATCTTTTCCAGTGAGTCATATTGCCTTATGATACGTCCAGCATACAATAGCCTCGGTTTAGTCATTTCAGCTTCTAGAAGGAGTTCAAGTTTGATTTGCTTTACAGTCCATTGGCTTATCTCCTTCCTTGTTATAAAGAGGCCAACTGACCAAGAGAGAAGAAAGCAAACTGGAAAGTCCAGGTAAAGGGATCAAAGTAGACACCTTGGTGGATCTCTCAAGACAAAACATTGGGTGAAGAGTTAGCCTATGAAGCCAAATTGTGAACAAATCAAAGCAGAAACAAAGCAAGTTTTCCATTTAGAGAAAATAGGCCACCAGCTTCTAGAGAAATTTCTTCTGCTCTGTTTTTCTTTATTTGTTTTATGCTCAGTCTTTAGAGGTCTTTCAAACGAAGTTGGATGGCCATCTCCTTTTGGTGTGCTTTAGTCCTGTATTGCTGCTTGGTGGGGGTGGACTAGATGGCTTTTGGGATCCTGTCCAATTCTAAGATTCTATGATTCTAAAATGTATTACAATATTTCTATTTCACACCCTGTCAGGGCCCTACTGTTACCATGTCGTATGCCCCCAACCTGTGATACTGTATAATTGGCTATAAATACTGTTTATGTGGCATGAAATAAGGATAAATCTTGCACTTATGACTGAAAGCTGTGTGGAAAGTAATAAGGACTCTGACTGGGAGCTTCATGAAACTAGGACAAAGGTTCTCAGCATGGCCAGGTCATAAGTCTTTCCACACAGCTTTCAGTCATCAGTCCAAGACCTGATGGGTTTTAGATGGTCCTCTGAAGTACCCAAGCTTAGGAAATGACAGTGAATGAAGTTGCTAGAAGGAGCATCCAAAAGGCTGACATCCTGTTAACGTTTTCTCATGGAAACTGTCCTTTGTTCCCTCACCTTTCCAGTCATTAGGAGGCTATTGTGATCTCCCCACTGCTTTATCACCAGCCACAAAGACAATCAGAACCTTCCAGACCCCTTTGTTGGCTCTGCCACAGAGCAATTAACATACTACCCTTAGGGGAGAAAACAGTTATTTAAACCCTGGCTCAGCTAGCTAGCACTCTAGACACATGTTGGCGTGATATGCTGCATGAAGGCCTCCAGATTCTGGTTCTTTGTACTACCCTCAGACTTCCCCACTATGAGACATCCTGCATCGATCCTTTCTCTCCTTTACCTTTCCTCACCTTGTGTAGTTCATGAGACCTTTTGATTGTTTGCATATGGTTGTGAATTCCACCAATAAAGACATTCTTTTTGATTTCCAACTGGCATCCTACAGTTAGTAGTGGTATACAAAGGTGAAAAGATCCCATAACGTTACCCCTCCTCTCACAGGCCTCCCTTTTGAGCAATGGTTAACCCACCTTTTCATGGAGGCATGTATCCTGCTGGAGGACCTCAAGCTCTCCCACCTTTTGGGGTAACACTACATCAAATAACTTCAGACTAATTCAAACAGATTAAAAATGTATTGAAAAATTAGTGAGTTAAAAACAGTTTAAAACAATTTAAGAACTGAATCGGATACATTCAATTTGACCCTAAAAGGCTTTAAATAATAATAAAAAAAGCCATGTTTTCACTTGGTGTTGGGATGGCTTTTAGGTATCTATAGTCTTCTTGAGGAAGGAGATGATAGTGCAGAATTCAAAACAGGAGCTGAAGCTGATGTTCTCAAGTTGTCACCTCTGACAGGTCATGACTTTACCACTGCTGTCAGGAAGTGATGTTTTCAACGAGGGACAACACACAGCTTATAGGGGCTGAGGACTGAGGCCATATGGTCTGCAGGGGTGTGATATCAATGTCCTTGGGGTCCTTGAGGGCCTTCAACTTAAAGTTCTGGAGGATGGTGGTGAAGAACAAGAAAAGCTCCATGCGGGCCAGACCTTCTCCTGCACAGATCCATTTGCATTCCAATGAAACCCACAAAAGGGAGGGAAGATATGGGAAGGGGTGTCACAGAGGGACGTAAAATGCTTGCATGCTTCTCCTTGTGAGAAAGGATTTTGAACATGATGAGAGAGCTTCTGTGAGCATCCTGCTGGGCTAAACCAGGTTTCCAGTTTTCTTCCAAAAGAGCAAAATGAAGCCAAAAGATGCTTCACACCCAAGTACTAATAGATTCACATTTGGCAAATCTGGTGTGTTTGTTAAAAATGCAGTTAATATGAACATCTGTTCCAACCCTACTTCATACTCTCTGCATTTCAGAATTTCTTTAGTTGCCATATCATTGACCAGTGGTCAAGAGTTTTGTGGGTTTTCTTTTCTTTTCTATGTAGGCCCCAAAACTGCTGGTATCTTCTGCATGCGTAAGTTCCCTTACAGCTGGACATTTTCATCTGATGCTCTTCCATGTGAGGCTAGGCTGGACCCCTCCCTGCTTTACTTTCGTAGGCAGGAAAAGGCATTTCTTTTTAAGCAGGCCTTCAGTTGGTGAGCTGGAGACCTTTTACTTATTTATTAGCTGGTTTTAAAAATCTATTGTAAGTTTTATAATTTTCTATGTCTTCTAATGTTTTAATTGTTTGTATGCTTTTAATTGTTTTTTAATCTTTTGGAAGCTGTCTCGGGTCCCATCTTGGGAGAAAAGGCGAAGTATAAATTCAATAAATAAATAAATACAGAATGCATGGGTCAAGTTCATGGTTGCAGTAGTGGAATTGTGCATACATGGGTGTGGATGGCCTGATTGTGCTTTTCTCATTGGTGTACATTGCACATGGCTGCACAGGTATGCTTGGTTGTACATTCAGTTACACTTCTGCTTTCTTAGTTCAGGTGCATAACATTGCTATCGAGCACAACAACTGTGTACCACAGTGAATGCATAACTCTACATGCAGAGATTTATGGTAGGCAATGAGGATGCAGAATCTCGGCCCATTTCCTTCTGTTCCTGCTCAGAAAGAGGGATTATAATATGAAACCTCCAGGGCTTTATCAAAAACACAGTCCACTGAGTAGATGATTGCTCTTCAAAAGAGAAGACATTCAAGGAGTCTTGGCTACCTTGTAGCTAAGGTCAGTGCAGGAATGAAGCAGACCCAGTCGTTCCCTCCTCTGAATGAGTGGTATGTGTGTGTGTGTTTGCCAGAGGCACATCTAGGGTGGAACAAGTGGGGCACGTGTGCTGGGTGCAATGTGAGGGAGGTGCAAAAAAGCTGTGCTTGTAGGGATGGGGGTGGAGGTAAGAAGGTACTTCTACTCTTGCCCTAGGCACTGTTTATGCTAGATGTTTCACTGGTGTTTGTGTGCATTTGGAGCACTTTCTCCCCAGACTGAGATAGAAAAGAATACATCCTGTTAAGAAAGAAAGAGGGCAATATAAATAAAGTAAATAAATACCTACATGGAGACATATAGTGGGCACTCAGTGTGTGACCTTGAAGGGTGGTGAAAGGTGATACACATCTATTTCAGAGGTTTACAATGCCATCCAAACTGCCTTGTACTCTAGTCAGCCCGGATGTGGGGCCAATTGTTGTGGCTCTTGTAGAGACCTGTTTTGGAGCATCTTTCATTTTGAAGCCTCTTGTGTCTCTCTCACAGTCAGGAGGAGGGTCTAATGTGGACTGTGGCTGACCCTTCACTCCCCCAGCAATGGAGGATTAGGGAGACCCAAAACAGCCACCTGGTGAAACAGTCCCCACGGATGCTGCCCAGTGAGGAAGTTAACGTTTTACCTGCTGAAAAGGGCATGAAGTAGTCACTCTTCCTGAAGGTCCCATCTTCATGCAGAAAGTGTCTTGGGTCAAATTCCTTGGGATTTGGGAATTCCTTGTCATCATGCGGCACTGATGTTAAATGAGCATGTACTGTGGTGCCCTGAAGAGGGTCAAAAATACAGCAAGACACTTCTTTCATCTTCAAAAGTTTGAGACTAGATGCCCTGAGAAGGAGCAAACCTGTTGATGATCCCTCCAAGCCTAGCAAAGTTAAGGGAAATACATTGACTCTAAACCTTATTGGTGGAGGAACCATGTTACTGCCCTGGCTAGTCCTAGCTTTGGGGATATTAAAAGATATCCCTTGATATCACAGTTTGGCTGCACTTCTCTATTCCTTTCCACGTGCTTGTGAGGCCACCAGACAAACACGTAAACAAGCTCGGCTGTTAATAGCCCTAATATTCAAACTACAATACAGGCAGGCCAGAAATAGCTGACTCACTGCTTTAGGAGACCTCCAGGCAAGTACTCTAATTAGGTACGCATGCCACTTACAGAAGAGCCTCTGCCCCGCGATGGCAGCTTGATGGGTAAACTATGCAATACCCAAGTACTCTGTGTTTGCATACTGGCTACTCTATTGAGAACCACTACGATAACTCAATCATTCAGATTCTGACCTTTCGGAGGCTTGTCTCCAACTCCAAATGTATTGTTTTTCCCCAAGTACGGCATAGCCTGCAGTCACAATTCTCTTATAAAAACTCTTGATTCCGAGACCTTCCTCGGAACACTCCTGAGTTTCATCCCGCCTTGCTGCTGCTTTGCTTGGCGAGCCTCCCCTCAGCTCCACGTGCTGAGCTACATCGCACCCCAGCTTCGCTCTCTATTTTTCTGGGCTTCAGGCCAGGTGAAGTATCAAACCAAACCAACAATCCCTCTGAAAATCCCTCTATACCACTCCAACCTTTATTTTCTTTAGTTATCTTGTATGAGTGTGTCGCATACACTGTTTTGCTTGTGTTTAATAAACATCATTTATTGTTTCAACTTCTGTGTGCTCCTTGACTTGACCCGACCCCGTAGACATAGGGTTCAAGATCTCGCTACGTTACCCTGCCTCTCGTAACGCTAAGCAGTGCTCTGAGCTAATTTTCCCCACCTTTAGTTGAGCACATTTTGGTGTCCCTCCCAGGACCCCCAGTTCACAGGGTAACAACCACTTCAGGTTCCACAAGTGGAAGCAGACAACCTACCTTGGGGATGACATATTGCCTAAATGGTGTGTCTTTGACCACTGCATGGGGGACACCTATTTGAGCAAGAAAGACAAATCGCTGGATCTCATGGATGACAGCATCTGTGTACAGCATCTGTCTGCGGTCAGCCATGCAAGGCCTCCGTGAGTGACCAACCACTTGGTCAATTTCTTCCTGCACTCTCTCTGTGAGATAGGTGAGATTCAATGCCAGGGTACAAACATCCAGGAAACATCAGAGAAGTCATTCAAACTACATAAGAGGTTCTTCCGCTGTGATGTATTACAAGGAAACAGGAGATGGCTTGGAAGTGTTTTCATGGGGAAATCATGTTCTAGGAATGGTGGCTTAGGGAGCTGGATATGTTTAGCCTGGAGAAAAGAAGGTGAAGACTTGACATGAGAGCCATGTTTAAATATTTGAAGGGATGTCATATGGGGGATGGAGAAAGCTTGTTTTCTGCTGCTCCAGAGGCTAGGGCACAGAACAATGGCTTCAAACTACAGGAAAAGAGATTCCACATAAACCTTAGGAAGAACTTTCTGAAGGTCAAAGCAGTTTGACAGTTGAAAATGCTGCTGCTTTGAAGTGTGGTGGAGTCTTTCAAGCAGAGGCTGGCAGGCCATCTGTCAAAAGGAGGGCTTGGATTGTACCTTCCTGCATGGCAGAACGGGGTTGGAGTGGACTTCTTAAGGGAAACTCATGGTCTGCAACAGAGTTACTGCTCTTACCTTCTACCTCTGGGTATTTCTGGAGGATCAGGAATCCGTATCTGAGTGTGTTGCTGGTTGACTCTGTTCCTGCCACAAACAAATCAGATGAGGAGACAACCAGGTTCTCGATTGTGAACTCGGATGTATCGTTGTGCTTTTCCTGGTGAAACACACAGCACACTGAGTGCACTTAATTGCATTCAGTAAAATAAAATAAGAGAACCAGAGTGCAGTAGTGGTTTGAGTGATTCCCACTTGGCCATGGAAACCCACTGGGTGACTTTGGATGCGTCACACATTCTCAGCCCCAGAAAACCCTGTGATAGGTTTGCTATAATTCAGAAATGACTTGAAGGCACACAACAACAAAGTATAATAAAAGAAGTAAGTATCAAAGAGTAAGAATGAGAAGTAGACAAAAATCTGTACAGCCAGTCAGCTGTGCACTAAAAGTTCTGGAAAAATAAGGCATATATTTAAAGTCCACTTTTATAACAGCCTTTAGTTGCCATGGCCCCATCCTGAAGAACCCTGAGATTTATAGTTCTGCAAAGTGTTCTAGAATGCGCTACTACTGAGTTCTGATGCCTGTGTGGAAAGAATTCCAAGTACCTCTCTGAACTGTGGGATTCCCTGGGTAGAAACCTGGCAGCTAAAGTGGCATCAGAATATTACTACCATGTAACATGGATACAATCAAGGTCTTATAAGGACTTTGCCTTTCATGTACCAAAACTTTGAAACATGGTTCCCAGCCCTGTCTCTTTAGACTGAGCGGCTGAGGGTCCTTTGCCATTTGTAGCTAACCTGTACTCTGTGTGAGGTCACCTTTATCATCTTCTGGCCTTCTAGTCATCTAACTTGTGATAGTGGAAAAAAAAAACCCAGATAGGCAGAGTTAATACCAATTCTCCGTGTATGTATTCTTAAGCCTTGGAATTTTAGGATATTCATGTGTGAGAATCAGCAGGCTGTTTGGAAATATTATAGATTATTTATCATATACATTCATAGATGTATGTATGCATGTATGTATGTATGTATGTATTTATTTATTTATATCCTGTCTTTCTCCCAACAGTAGGATTCAAGGTGACTAACAACATTAAAACCAAACATATTAAATTAAACATATACACTTCCTTTAAGGAAAACAAAAAACAAAAAAGAAAAAAAACCCACAGGCATGACAATGCCTGGGCATTTGGATGACATTGCATTACATTACCTGTAAGGTGTATCTTGCATTCATCCCATTGCATTATCTATTTATATCATGTCATCTGTTTGAGGAATGGTACATCTCTTAAACAGGCATCTGTGAACACACAGCCTCCTAAGGTGTTAATCTCCTTGGCCACTGTTATATTCATAAGTCTCTGTAATATAGCTGTAAACATCCTTACATGCAGTTTGGGATAACTTAGTTGTTTTTCTTACCAGTTGTTTCTTTTACCAACAGCAGCGTATATGGGTTACTTTTAGTGACAGAACATGAAGATTCACTGCCTTCCATGGTGTCTGTTGGCTGAGAAAGCTTTAGCATAGGGATCTCTTCCTACTTTGAGGATTGTATGATTTTTGTCTTACCTGATCCATTTTAATGTAGAAGCAGTCAATGAAATCTCAAGGTGAGCTGGGATCCAGGGTAGCTCTGTGCTGTTTGGCTTCCTCTAAAATAAACTCTCTGCCTTTCATGGTGTTTCGTTTGATTCTGTGATGAGGCCCGGGGATGAATTCCATAAGGGAAGGGAACATGTTGACAAGCTAGAAATAAAGGTAGACAAGAGGCAATCTATTAGGAAAGGTGGAAGAGAGCCGCATGTCACCCAAGTACAACATGCTTGGCTTTCTATTAATCAACTGGGCATCCACTGAGCATTTTGAAATATGTCTTCTGTTTTCTGCTGTCCCAAGCACAACCTATTCTCATTTCTGTGGGTACCTGAAGATGATTTAAGCTTCCCCAGGAGAAAATTACTCTGAATCCCAGTAGCAACTGCATGCTCTAAAAGAGCAAAGAAGCCATTCTAAAATTTGAGAACAGAAGCAGTGGGGAAGAAGGTCTCTAGATATTAGAACTCATCTCTTCAGTACGATGATATGCAGATCCAGCTGGCAAGTTTAAACATAATCTAGAAGAGTAATTAGAAGTCATGTGGAAAGCAAGAAATGATGGGCAAAGTAGAATTGATCCACAATCCCTTTTTGGGATGAAGAGCCATTGTGTGGACTGTAGGATGAGTGCTAGTGAATCCTAATAACATCAGGAACCCCTGTTCTTCAAGGATTTTTCACGTCTCCAATCATATCTCTAATTGACTAAATCTCTTACCTATCCCAAAAGCATGTATGCATGAGAAGGCACTGCACGCTAAATACATACATACATATTACACACAGGAGTATTTAAAATCATAGAATTATAGAGTTGGTAGAGACTACAAGGGACATATTTTAGGACCTACCTGTCCCCAAGGGGAGCAACCAATCCGAATGTTTTCATTTATGAAGCCAATGAAGGCTTGAAACTTCTTGTCATTGTAATCATAGTGCTTTTCAAAGATGATGGAACAGATGACATTGGCAATAGCAGAGCTGAGCAGGAATCTGGGATCAAAAGGCTGCTCTGGAAGTACAAAAATGACTCATCTTGCTTTGGTCCACTTTTTAGGCGACCACAATCTACTCCAGCCTAGGTTGAAAACCTGAGTCTACTTTTGCTGACCATGTTTGCCTTGTGTAATATCACATGTGGTAAACAATACATAGCAGACTGACAAATTGATAAGGATCTAAGAGCAGAACAGGTTAGACTGATTCCTTCACAAACACCACCATGAGCATCATGAGTGAGGTCTGCCAAAAAAAGGGGGCCTTAGCTCACTACATGGCCTAAATGGAGATTGCCTTTAATGAAACAATGCATCACATCTCCCTTTCATAAAGCAAAAAGAAACAAATCCATATATGTAGCACCCAACATATCACAATTATATTTCTCATACATGACTATAAAAATGAGCAAAAGTTTAAAAGCATCACAAAAAATTGTCGGGGATGATAGGAGTTTCAGCCCCACGGAAACGCAGCGGAAAAACCAGAGTTCAGTGAGCCAACAGCAGCAGCCTTATTCCCCAGTAAGGATAGTTCCTTTATATACAAAACATAGGACAGACAGACAAAAGCTTGCGTCAGGCACCAGGTTTGGTCAACGGACAAATACATACTGGCGTTGCTTTGTTATATACATATCTACAACCAATCAGGTAGAGGTTTGCACACCTCCCTCTACCATCTGCACACGACCCCAGTTTCTTATGCAACCTTGCAATTACCCACAGCTAGGGCATGAGGCAACATCTTTGCAGTGGGCTGATCATTTTCCCAGGGTTCCCTGCTCTGAATCCCTGACAAAAATTACAACCATGGTTACTATGAGGCCAGAGGTCACCATTACATGACCCACCTTCAAGGAGGGCCTTTACAACAATCCTTAATCAAGGAATATACTTTTCTGGGGAAAAGAAAAAAGAAAAAAGAAAAAAATCGGCCTCAAGATGTCTCTCTTCAATTGGAGGATCATGTGTCCCATAAGAGCTATCATGTCCTTATGGGCCTCTCCTGTATCGCTTAAGGGAGCACCAAAAGACTCATCATTTGAGCATTCTGCTCATCTTGCCTTCAATCTGTGCAACCAGGACTTTCTGGTGATTGCCTTCATGGTCTTAACTGACACCTGTTATGATGATACACTCAGCCTTCTGAAGTCCTCACTTGATATGAACATACTTGCTAACATTTTGTTGTAACAGCAGAGAACCGTTCTCTCTTACAAAGTGTATAACAAACTCCGGGAGAATATGGTGACTCCCACCTAAGTATCCTGCCACTTCCACCCCATTAACCAGGTCATCAATGTTGGTTAGGATCAAGTCCAAATAGCTGATCCCTTTGTTGTCTCTTTGACTTTCTGGACAATGAAATTGTCTACAAGGCAAGTGAGGAATTTGATGGACCTTGGCAGAATCTAACTTCCAACAAATATCACGATAATTGAAATCTTCCATTACTACTATCCCTTTTTTTTTCTGAATCTGTGTTCATCTGTTTTAGGAAGGCCTCATCAAAGTCCTCAGTCTGGTATGGGGGTCTATAGTGGACCCCCAAAATTACATCCGTATTTTTTCCTCTTCCCTTTCATTTTTATGCAGATACTCTCAACTTGGCTTCCAGCATTTAAGTCATGGATCTCTTCACAGCTGTAAACATCCTTGACATATAATGGTGCACCTCCTCCCTTCCTGTTGGGTCTATTTCTTTGAAATTGGTTGTACCCTCCAATTACTACATTCCAACCACTACTCTCATCTCATCAGGTTTCAGTGATGTGTATTATATCTGCTTTGCTGTGTTAAGAGTTCAGGTTCATCTTGTTTATTTCCTATGCTTTGTGCATTAGTGTAGAGACATCTAAGACCAAGGGTACACAATCCTGATGAGAATTTATCCAATCTTACCTCCCAATAACCATCTTTCTAATCTATCATTGTAAACAGTTTCTTTCCACCTAAATGAATCAATATTTCCTGTACTGTAGGAGTGGTACAATGTTTTCTTCAGATTGCTTTGGCCCTTTCTGCACCTTACCTTTTCCGGCGCTGGGGTGTGGGGATCGCGCAAGCAGCCTCCAGCGAGAGGCTCTTGCGTCCCCGCTGCTTCAGCTCCACATGAGCTGCCTGCTCCTGAGCAGGTAGCACAAGAGCCCAGCCTCTTCCTTCCGCAGCACAGCCTGGGAGTTTCCCAGGCTGTGCTGGGGCAGGAAGCATGACTGCTGCAGCTCCGGAGGCTCCGCATGCATGGCAAGTGCATGTGGAGCCCTGGAGCAATGCGCAATCACGCACCATTTTCAGCTGAAAGCCGAAAATGAAAAAGTGTGTGGGCAGCACCTGCCAGGCCCTGGAGTGTCATGCAGTTGTGAGCGCGTCATGCAGATTGCTCCTCACAATTGTGCAATGCTCCAGGCACCCTTTCACATGGCAAATGACATGCAAAAAGGGCCTTTGTTAAGATCTCATGGCTGAAGACATACACACAAAGTCTCATTCTTATTTTCTGTGGTGGCAAGGCTAGCCAGACTGTAGGTCCAAAACTTTCGATATTACTCTTGCACTTTCCATCTGGTTCAAAATATCTCTTCATCTATCAAATATTGCAAAAGTCACACTTAAACACCTCTGAAGAACAGGACCAATTGACAGATCAATATGTACGTGATAAACAACCCTGAAATTAACCTAACTTTCAAATATCTCAAGATACAGGTGAATAACTTTTCCTTTAAATATTCTACGGCTGTAGTGAAAGGAGATTGGCTTGAAAGAACTGATACACCTGGCTGAGTGGGAAACCAACACTTCTATCCAGGCTTTGCAGACAATTGGGAAAACAACAACTTCATGTTGTTTGGGAGGCTTCAGCCACTTCCATGTGGACTCTTGCAATGGCAGGTGGTTGGACTAGGTGACCCTTGGGACCCTTTTCCACTCTGGTGAGATTTCAGTTCTATGTAGACAGAGGTAGCCCTAAGGCTACAGGACATTGCTGGCTCTATCAGGTAACTGCCTACAACTTCTCATCACAGCCTCTGAGTTCAGCCTATTTCAAGAGTGCCTCTTTGGATCCACCCAAGCCTGGGGTAGAAGCAGAGCCTACTCAGGGTACCTACCCAGTCCAGGTTGTGTGATTGATTGGGCAGGATCATCTCAGCCACAGGCTTTGATATCTATCGATTTACACCAGAAACATATGCCTCCTAATATTGTCTAAAAATGCATGTGCCTAAGTGATAGAACCATATTTTCTTTAGCATTGGCTCTCAGCTGAGTCTTTTCAGATAAGCTTTGGAAAGGAAAGTCAGACTTTCTTAGGCCTTTTCCAGCCCTTTCTGATGGGTGCTTGGCATGGAATGTCTTAAGGCCCAAACCTGTCAGATAAGCTCATTCAACTAATCTTTCCACCTATTGGTGAAAAATTCAAGGACTCTAGAGCATTTAGCTGAAGAAGAGGCAGAATGGGGATCCTCATGAAATCAGAAAGATCCCAAAATTAACATGCATTCAAAAATTTTAGTCTGGAGCCTTATGCCAGAAGGAGCAGAAGGCCAGGAGAAAGTGAAGAATCTCTTGGAAAGTAACCAGTAAAAGCCTGCAGGGATGATGATGTTCAGCAGAAACTATGTACCTTTTGTATCCTGTAACTTTTCCAGAAGATACTGGGCTTCTTCTTGGATCCCCACCTCAATGCTTTTCTTCCCCATCACAAAGTTGTGGAGGGTGGCCAAAGCAAAATGTCGGAGCTGCTTCCATGTCTCTCCATTACTGTAACCAATTCCTGGAAAGGGGAGAAAAAGAGATATAAATGAAGGACTAGGCTTGGTTGGACAATTGAAGAGGTGGAGAAGAGGAGAGAGAAGTTCAAAGAACATACTTTCCTTACTTTCAAGAACAAAGCAACCATGTGTTGGACCCTCGGTCCATATTGACTCAGTAAGTGTGTGAGGCATGTCACCATTTATAAGAAGCTACAACGTAGAGAATCATAGAATCATAGAGTTGGAAGAGAGCACAGGAGCCATCCAGTCCAACCCCCTGCTATGCAGGAACACATATCGAAGCATTCCCAACAGATGGCCATCCAGCCTCTGCTTAAAAACCTCCAAAGAAGGAGACTCCACCACACTCCAAGGCAGCAGATTCCACTGCTGAACAGCTCTGACCATCAGGAAGTTCTTCCTGAGGTTCAGGTGGAATCTCCTCTCCTGCTGTTTGAATCCATTGCTTCTTGTCCTAGTCTCTGGAGCAGCGGAAAACAAGCCCGCTCCCTCCTTGACATGACATCCCTTCAAATATTTAAACATGGCTATCATGTCCCTTCTTAACCTTCTCTTCTGCAGACTAAACATACCCAGCTCCCTAAGCCATTTCTCATAGGGCTTCATGGCTTCCAGACCCTTCACCATTTTGGTCTCCCTCTTCTGGACACGCTCCAGCTTGTAAATATCCTTCTTGAATTGAGGTGCCCAGAACTGGACACAGTATTTCAAGTGAGGTCTAACCAATACAGAATAGAGTGGTACTATTACCTCCCTTGATCTAGACTCTCTCTCTCTGTCTCTTTTTCCCTCATGTTTATTTGAATGCCATGCTCTGAGTGGGAGAGCCAATGGTACTTCTGTTATGCTTAATGGCATCGCCAAGCCCTCCCCCCTTGAGATCACAAAGAGTCATCCCCAAGTCTCATGGTTTGGTCAGGAGATCTTAGGGCCCAGGGTTCTGGGGTGCTCCTTGCCTGGTCACCCTTAAAAATGTTGGTTTATTTGGCAGGAGTGGGGAGGACCCCACAGTGTGATTGGCCAAGGACCAAATGGCAGTGTACAGTATGCGTAAGCTCAAATGCAAGAGGAAAAAACACACAAAATCTTGAAAGCTGACACAAGAGATGGAAGGATGGAAGGAAGGAAGGAAGGAAGGAAGGAAGGAAGGAAGGAAGGAAGGAAGGAAGGAAGGAAGGAAGGAAGGAGGGAGGGAGGGAGGGAGGGAGGAGGGAGGGAGGGAGGGAGGGAGAGAGGGAAGGAAGGAAGGAAGGAAGGAAGGAAGGAAGGAAGGAAGGAAGGAAGGAAGGAAGGAAGGAAGGAAGGAAGGAGGGAGGGAAGGAGGGAAGGAAGGAAGGAAGGAAGGACGGAAGACGGAGGGAAGGAGGGAAAGAGAGAAAATGAGGAAGGAAAGACTGGGCAAAGTAAGGACGGAAGGGAGAGAGGGAGGAAATAACAGGTGGAGTCTGAAGAAATTGTTGCAATTAAACCAAGATTGTGCTATTTTCACATCCATTATGTGGGCACTGGCACATTCCCCTGAGTGCTATTCTGTTCTAGCCAATTTATGCTCCAGACCTTTAGTCTCAGTCAGAGCTGTCCAGCAGTGGAATATGCTGCCTTGGAGGGTCGTGGAATCTCCTTCTTTGGAGGTTTCCAAGCAGAGGCTGGATGGCCATTTGCTGGGGTTGCTTTGTGTGTTTGTTTCTGCATGGCAGCAGGATGAACTCGATGGCCATTGTGGTCTCTTCCAACTTTATGTTTCTATGATTCTATGATTCTATGATCCCCTACTTTTCCCCTGGGACATTTTGTCATTAAATGGCTGTTTCCCCCTGGCTGCAAATTCATCAGCCCAGTCAATCAATGCTTCTTTGATTGCCTGATAGCCATGCAGCACCACAGCATGCTCTGCTCCAAAATATAGTGTGGACACGGGGCCATACTTCTCACTGAGCTGGAGAAAGACAAGGAAAGAGACAGATCCTGGGGTGCCCATAGGGAGAGGTTTGCCCCAAAGGAAGAAATGCATTACTCACAGAGGAAAAATGACAACAGAGGACTTAGATCTACCAAAGCAAATGTGTATATACACACACACACACAACACATGTAGTAGAAATTGCTGTAAATACACCCAAACGTAAGCAATTGTCAGAGTTCTTTTGGTGTTTTAGGGATGTGTAAAATTGCGTGCCAAAGTGTTGGGACATATTGGTCTGATGCTGAATACTGGGTTCAAGGTGGCAGGAGTGGGTTTGCACATGTGGTCCCATTGCAAATGAGAGTGCAGGTGCAGGTGAGGCACAATGGATTGTTCTTTGGGTTGGACCCCTGATTGCCCCCTTCCTTACATAACTCTGCCATTCAGGGCAAGGGCTGGGTGGCATAATCAGTGCATAACTCCAGACATACAGGTTTAAACTATGCAACCCAAATGCAGGAACTCAGGCCATGTATCTCACCCTTATGAGGTAATTCTATGACCGAGCAGTCACACGTCCAGCAGTGGTTTACTTGCAACTTCAACACTGGCATCTGCTTGCTCTTCTCGTAGCCTTCAAGCACACAAGATGCTGTTGACCCATCTCCTCTAAAATAGGAACCTCCCCCCCCACCCCCCATGCATCACTGTGGGTCTGAGGGTTGGCCAAGGAAACCCTCTGAGTTGGCCAGATGATTCTCCAGGTGCCCTTTGATTGCAATTTTTCAAACCTCTCCTTAACATCATCTTTTCCATGTTGCTCTTGGGACAACCGTCAATGTTCTTGTGACCACATACAATACAACATGGAAATCATTGCACATTCTCACTCTGTTCCCCACTGACTATCTATCCCTTCCCTTCTGCTATATGCCTGGTGTTGAACAATACACTGGAAGGTCTTTGGGGCAGGGAGATGTCTCCCCATCCTACATCTTGTTTTCACTCTATATAAATAAATACACTGGAAGTGAATTCCCACTGGGCAGGAGAGTTAAGCACCAGAAAACTAGCAGTTCTGCCATGGTTCATCCATTACCCTTGGCTTAAGAGGAATACAACCTTTATTCTGTTACAGGTCAGGCTTATCTGATGTACAGCTTGGTCATAAACCTAGGAAGCACAGAGTATAACCTAGTGTAACCTATAGAGTACAGAATGCTGGATGTAAGATAAAAAGGTAGATATATTACAATGTGTGTATATGTTCTGTTGTGCTTTATTGGGTCCCATTCTGGGAGAAAAGGCAGTATACAAATATAATAAATAAATAAATAAATCTGTCTATCTCATGGTACTTTGTTGATATGTGCCTTCAAGTCATTTCCAACTTATGGTGACCCTAAGGTGAACCTATCACAAGGTTTTCTGTGGCTGAGAGTGTGAGATACACCAGGATCACCCAGTGGGCTTCCATGGCTAAGCGGGGAATCAATTCTGGTCTCTTGGGTTGTAGCCCAATGCGCAAACTGCTACAGCATACTGACACTCAACAGCTGGGGCAAAATGCTTATTAGAATGTAAATTAAATAAGAGATGAGAACACCATTACTTCTAACACCATTGGGAGATTTGAGCAAGAATAACCTCCTAGCAGATGGAATAGCTGATGGAACTGAGATGGCAGGCTGTGAAAGACTCCTGGTATAACACGATCTTTATAGTGCGAGAATACTAGTACAAATGTCCTGAGATTCCAGTACTTATGAATGCTTCAGAGGAGTATTGATGTTAACATTGCCTGTCTGGTTTCAACCACTATCACAAATTGGACACTCAACTGGCCAGAAGTTGATAAAGGTGACCCCAGAAAAGATCCAGATAGACGACAAGTGGAAAGGGGATTCAATGCCTCACTCTGAAGAGATAGAGGTGGGGAACCATGCCTATTTCAGTTTTTCCACTTACCTTTTGGAGAGTTTGGGGCAAGTGATGGGCCTTCAACTGTAGAGCATTCCCAATGATGGGCAAAGCAGGAGGGCCAGGGGGCAACCTCCCTTTCCTCGAGCCCCAGTTTTCCATATAGCAGAGAGAATAAAGCAGGAGATAAAAACAATCAGAAAAATGGTGGCTGTCCACAGAGACTCCATCCCAGTGGCCAGAGCTGAGCAGCAAAAATGGCTCAAGAACAGGTAAGATGAGGTATTTTGCTCCACTAGCTAGACTTTATGAACTGCAAAGCCCAGGAGCAGGCAAAATTTAAACAACCAGAATTTTTAATTAGATTAACCATTCAGTAACCCAGTGTGTATTCATTATCCTCTGGAAATGAAATTTTTAAACTCGGTGTTATCTTGATTTATTATTCATTTCTTGAGCAATTATTAATGTATTCTGGTGCTTGCTTCCAAAGGGGGCTGGGGATGAGCAGCCATGCTTGCCTGCTACAGCACAACCAACAGAGCCCTCTGACACTTTCAAGACTAATGTTTTGATGGCGGCCTGAACATTTACAGAGTCATCTTGACTCTGTCTCTGAGAACAGTTGCTACTGCAGATGAAAGATCTTGATCCATTTATTCTTTTGGGCCACCTGATGTGGAATGCGGATGGGCATTGCCAACGGAAGATGGCATGTATGCCACTGGAGAAGGTGAGCTAGTCAATGAACCCCGGCATTGTGGGATAGGTTATGCAGTCCTTAATGGTGCCAGCACCATAAAATGGGCACAAAACTGGCCTCTGAGTTTGCTGCCGGGTCTGATCCCTGTGTTCTCGGTCTCATCATTCTGCAGGCATGAAGAAACAGTGCTCAGGTCAATTTATATTTATATATGTGGGTTTATTAGTGCTCTCTGTTTTTCACATTGATCTGTATGGGGCTTATATTCACTGGCTAAGTTCAATTACTTGGTAAAGTACAAGAGGTTTGCAGAGGACAGAACGCAGAAGTGAGCCAGACCTGGGACTATGGGAGGTTGGTGACTATAAGAACTGGAAGAAAGCTGAAAATGGAAGCTGAGTGGAAGCTGTGGAAAGAAAGCTGGAAAGACCCTCGAAATGAAGACTAGAGGAGGCAGAGCACAGAGACAAGGAGGCCAACAAGAAGCAACCCAAAGAAGGAGCCGGAAGCATAGAAGGAGTGAGAAGGTGAGGTCTGGTCTGTGGTGGAACAATTTTGGGAGAAAAGCTAGCCAGTTGGCCTCTGCAGAGAAGTGCTTTCCTGGAACCTGAGGAGGAGAAAAGAGGAAAACTCTTCAACCGACATTTCTTAGAGGCTGTGTATTCTATAACGAATCCATTTACTCTTTACTTGTTTTCCTGTTGTCCAGTTCAGACTTACTATAAACAATAACAAAGTTTTTTTGTTTCTTTAAAAATATTTTAGGATCTAATTGTGTGCTCTAAGAAAACAAAAGTTGTTCTTGTTTCTGTTTTCATATTAGATTAGTAAACCTTTTCAGAGAAATTGTTATTTCTGTGGCTTGCAGTTGTTGGATATCCACCCCATGGTTAAAGCCTCATCACTCCACCAAAAGGGGATTCATTTGTGGAATAAAAACTCTGGGAAACAGCCTTGCAAACAAAGGCACCCATCTGGAGGCAGCAGAAGAAGCCCCAGGGGAGAGAGGGAGGGAGGTCCCCCTTGCAAAGGACTGCAGGCACTTTTTCTTGGCCAACTCCTTCCCCCACCATAAGATGAGCTTAGGCCAGGCTGTGACAACAGGCCAACCATGTTCACCAAGCTTTAGGTCCAGCACGTTTCCAGATTAGCTGTGAGTCTGGGCAAGCACAGAGGACTGCAAAGCTGGGCAAAGGCCGAAGTCCTGTTGCTGACCTAGCCATGAGTTTGCCCTTTGCTCCCTCTCCAAACTCTCCTCCGGCCAGGCAGCTTTTCCGCTCCATGGCTTTGCTGGTATGGCTGCTACTGGCTGGGGGTGTTGGTCTGGAAATGAAACCTCAGTCTTGACATCCCCTGGATGAAATCCTGAATCTGTTAAAAATAAAAGAGCTCTGATCACAGAGCAATTCCGCCGTGCCTACATCTTTGCTGCTGCTGCTGCTCTTGCTGTTGCAAAACCGTCCCCTTTCACAGTAGCAGGCTCCAGAGGTGCCTGTCAAATCAAGCTGGTGGTCCCACAGAATATTTTGTCCTTAAGAAAAGCGTTGGGCTATGGAAAATCTATAACTGTATCCAGCTGTTGGAATGTGGTTTGCATTTCTCTCTCTCTCACTCTCTGGAGCATTATGACTGTCCTGCATTTAGGCAGAAAAAATGGAATGCACAAATATAGGATGGGGGACATGTTGCTGGATAACAGTATGTGTGAAAGGGATCTAGGAGTCTTGGTATATCACATGCTGAACATGAGTCAGCAGTGTGATGCGGCAGCCAAGAAAGCCAATGCGATTCTTGGTTGCATCAATAGGAGTATGGTGTCTAGATCAAGGGAGGTAATGGTACCACTCTATTCCGCATTGGTTAGGCCTCATTTGGAATACTGTGTCCAGTTCTGGGCACCTCAATTCAAGAAGGATATCGACAAGCTGGAACATGTCCAGAGGAGGGCGACCAAAATGGTGAAGGGTCTGGAAGCCATGCCCTATGAAGAACGGCTTAGGGAGCTGGGTATGTTTAGTCTGCAGAAAAGAAGGTTAAGAGGGGACATGATAGGCATGTTTAAATATTTGAAGGGATGTCATGTTGAGGAGGAAGCAGGTTTGTTTTCTGCTGCTCCAGAGACTAGGACAAGGAGCAATGGATTCAAGCTGCAGGAAAGGAGATTCCACCTGAACCTCAGGAAGAACTTCCTGACAGTCAGAGCTGTCCGGCAGTGGAATATGTTGCCTGAAGGGAGTGTGGTGGCGTCTCCTTCTTTGGAGGTTTTTAAACAGAGGCTGGATGGCCATCTGTTGGGAATGCTTTGATGGGTGTTCCTGCATAGCAGGGGGTTGGACTGGATGGCCCCTGGGGTCTCTTCCAACTCTATGATTCTTTGATTCTATGACACCTCTGTGTGTCTTTACTCATTCATAGCAATAACAGTGTGGTGCAAATGAATAACACCAATATTAATTTATTAAACAGAAGTTCAACATACAGTAAAACTATTACTTCTTTAATACCTCTAAACCTTGACAGATCCTACCTAACTCCAGCTCACACCCCATGGTTCTAATCCCAACTAACTGACCTGAGGCTGATTTATCTCTGTGTCTGACACCAACTCTTACAACATCTTTCTTTCATGTTGCTAACTTTGATGATCTAATTCCTGACTTTTATAGACTCATATTCATGTGCACAAATTGAGGGACAACGCTCCATGCATCTGATGAAAGTTCATCCAGTTGTAAACCTCCCTTCACATTTGCTCAAGCCATTATAAATCTGTAAGCTTTTAAGGTGCCACAGGGCTCTTTTTCGCTTTTGATACAACAGATTTGCATGGATGCTCCCCACACCCAACTCACTTTGGAAATGAGTGCTAAATGCATTTGGAATCTACTTTAAAAGTCAATGTGAATATGTATTCCTGAATGGCAGGGAATTGTACCGGATGGGCCTTGTGGTCTCTTCCAATTCCACAATTCTGTGACAGAATACAGAGTGAGTTTGGAAAGTTCATTACTAGAGTATAGCAAATGCAATGATTAATCCAATTAGACTTAGTTAATTTAAAATCTGTGGTGAACTTTCACCCATCCCTTGGCTTTGCAATGTACAAAGTTCAGGCAGGGAGGCACAGTAACTCACTTTCCCCATCCTTGAACCTGCCGTCATTCTTGCCTCTCATTTCTAGCTTCTGGGATGGAGCTTCTTGGGATGGCCACCGTTCTCCTGATCATCTGCATCTGCTGCCTCGTTCTCTCTGCCGCGTGGAGGAGCAGGACTCAGAGGAAAGGGAAGCTGCCCCCGGGCCCTCCTCCTCTGCCCATCATCGGGAATGCTCTGCAGCTGAAGACCAACCACTTGGATCAGACTCTCTGCAAGGTCAGTGCAAGAATAAAGACCACCACCCTCTAAAGATGATGGTGCATTGCATAATCCTAAAAACCTTAAAGGTAATAGATCCTCTCTGGCCTTTTCTGCACAACAACACTTTCCTGTGTCATCCTGTCATAATCTCAGCAGTGCCTCTGCTTGGATGAGAGCGTGTCCCCAATGTTCCTCTCTGCATGTGACTGGCTGTCTGCGGAACAGAGTGCGAGGGACACACTTCTTCCTTCCAGGCTTCAGCTAGCCTTCTTTCCATGCTGCAGAAGGGGAGGAAGCGCATAGATCGTGCTTCTGGCTCTTCTGCGTGGCCGGCTGCAATGAAAGGCTCATGCTATTGGTGGTCATTGATAGCATTTCTCCGTCCATGAGATAGCCTGCAATTGTGCCAGCTGGTGAAGTGAGAAGGGCGAGACCTCAATGACATCATGAGGAACAATCTTCATGGTCCTGCTCCTCTTATATCCCCATGCGAGGACACTGTTGTCATGCAGAAAGGACCACTGATCTTTGAAGCTAAGCAGGGTCAGACCTGATTAGTATTTGAATGGGAGACCACCAAGGAATACCAGGTGCTGTAGGCTATATTCCAGAGGAATATCAAAACGAGTTCTGAGTATTCCTTAAAAAAAAAAATGAAATCCATGGGGTCACTATTAACTCAACAGGCAGCTTGAAGGCATGTACACATGAAATGTGTATTTCATAATTTTGCTTACATTTCAATCTCTTATTCAGAAGGAAACCAACTTTTAGTTTGCTTTAGTTTGCTTATTTACAGAGAGTGCAGAATTAACTGCCAATAATCATAGAATCATAGAAATGTAGAGTTGGAAGAGACCACACGGGCCATCCAGTCCAACCCCCTGCCATGCAGGAACACTTTCAAAGCACTCCCGACAGATGGCCATCCAGCCTCTGCTTAAAAACCTCCAAAGAAGGAGACTCCACCACACTCCGAGGCAGCATATTCCACTGCCGGACAGCCCTGACTGTCAGGAAGTTCTTCCTGAGGTTCAGGTGGAATCTCCTTTCCTGCAGCTTGAATCCATTGCTCCTTGTCCTGGTCTCTGGAGCGACAGAAAACAAGCCCTCTCCCTCCTCTACATGGCATCCCTTCAAATATTTAAACAGAGCTATCATGTCCCCTCTTAACCTTCTCTTCTGCAGACTAAACATACCCAGCTCTCTAAGTCTATCCTCATAGGGCTTGGCTTCCAGGCCCTTCACCATTTTGGTCGCCCTCCTCTGGACCTGCTCCAGCTTGACCATGTCCTTCTTGAATTGGAGTGCCCAGAACTGGACACAGGATTCAAGATGAGGTCTAACCAAAGCAGAGTAGAGTGGTACCAGTACCTCCCTCGATCTAGACACCATACTCCTATTGATGCAGCCGAGAATTGCATTGGCTTTCTTGGCTGCCGCATCACATTGCTGACTCATGTTCAGCTTGTGGTCTATTAAGACTCCTAGATCCCTTTCACACGTACTGCCATCCAGCCACGTGTCCCCCATCCTATATTTCTTTGTTCCATTTTTTCTACCTAAGTGTAGGACCTTACACTTCTCTCTGTTGAATTTCATTTTGTTAGCCTTGGCCCAGCTCTCCAATCTGTCCAGGTCATTTTGAATTTTGATCCTGTCCTCTGGCGTATTAGCAACCCCTCCCAATGTGGTGTCATCTGCAAATTTGATGAGCATGCCCTCTATTCCTTCATCCAAGTCATTGATGAAAATATTGAACAGCACTGGGCCCAGGACAGAACCCTGCGGCACCCCGCTAGTCACTTCTCTCCAGGATGAAAAGCAGCCATTGGTGAGCACCCTCTGGGAACGGTCAGTCAACCAGTTACAGATCCACCTGACAGTAGCCCTGTCCAGCCCACATTGTACTAGCTTCTTTGCAAGAATGCCATGTGGAACTTTGTCAAAGGCCTTACTGAAATCGAGAAATGCTACATCCACAGCATTCCCTTCATCTATCAAGCTAGTAACTCTAATAAGGTGCAGAACAGTTTGTAGCACAAACAGATCCCTCTCCTACGGAGATTGCAGAATATTGCTCAGCACAAGAGATGTAGCAGAGAATGAGGAAGGAAAGACAAGGAGAGGAGAGCATAACCTAGGTTGGGTACGGGATTGGGTCACGGTATCTAGAGGGTTAGTAAACATCAAGGAAGAAGAGGGAAAGCAGGCTCCGAATGCACCACTGAAATTAAGAATACAGGCATTTATTACCCTGATTTCTGGGGTCCTTTGGGGGACACCTCAATGTGCTCCACGTGATGGGGAATGGAAACTAGCCAGAGCACGAGCAATAGCCATGTGAGGGGCAGGGTAACCCAGTTTTTATGGAGTCAGGCCAAGCCAAAAACCAAACAAAAATGTCCAATAAATGATTTTATTGAATGAAAGTCTCACGCACCAACGCAATCGCTCCCACACTCCCTCAAGACCTATTAAGAAGCAAAAGAGAGGAAACTGGATAGGGGAATATTGAAGGGGTTGTAGCTGGGATAATACTGCACCTTTTCCTGAAGTCCTGGGTCCGAGAAGGCAGCGGAGAAGTGGGGCTCAGCACGGAGAGGGCTGAGGGGATCACTCAACGGATGGAGGAATGGTCTACTGGGATGACCGGGAGTGATCCAAAGAACCACTCAAAACCTGGGACTATTTGTAGGGGAAAAGGTACCTAGAGGACTAATCCTTTCCCTGGGGAGAACAATGGGTGTTGCAACGAGAAAGAAGCTCCACAATGGTAACTTCCTTTGTGTGATGAGATAGAATCATAGAATAGAATCATAGAAATGTAGAGTTGGAAGAGACCACACGGGCCATCCAGTCCAACCCCCTGCCATGCAGGAACACTCTCAAAGCACTCCCGACAGATGGCCATCCAGCCTCTGCTTAAAAACCTCCAAGGAAGGAGACTCCACCACACTCCCAGGCAGCAGATTCCTCTGCCGGACAGCCCTGACCGTCAGGAAGTTCTTCCTGAGGTTCAGGTGGAATCTCCTTTCCTGCAGCTTGAATCCGTTGCTCCTTGTCCTGGTCTCTGGAGCGGCAGAAAACAAGCCCTCTCCCTCCTCTACATGGCATCCCTTCAAATATTTAAACAGAGCTATCATGTCCCCTCTTAACCTTCTCTTCTGCAGACTGAACATACCCAGCTCTCTAAGTCTATCCTCATAGGGCTTGGCTTCCAGGCCCTTCACCATTTCGGTCGCCCTCCTCTGGACCTGCTCCAGCTTGACCATGTCCTTCTTGAATTGGGGTGCCCAGAACTGGACACAGTATTCAAGATGAGGTCTAACAAGGTGTTGCCAAAGTCTCAGGATCTTTGGCTGCATTTGGTTGAGGTGTGACTTCATGTAAATGGTCCTCGCCTGATAGGATTTTGCTCAACTTGGGGCAAATATGCTAACCCCCTCAAGTCAGCTTCTCAGGGGCTGAGGACACTTTGTTTACTGTGGATTTGCACAGCTTGAGGTCTCCTGGGGCTACATGATGGGGGATTTTACTGGCCTGACCTGGTTTTTGATCGTTCGACTGTTGCTGTCTATGTGCTCATCCGTGCGATTTCTCAGTCACATGGAATCATATTGCAATATCAAAATTATAGACCCCAGGACAGGGTTTTCCAGCGGGGTAACGCATTTTCTCACTGGGTCATTGTATAAATGATCGCCATGCAATGTGCCTCTTTCTTTGTTTTCCTCCAGCTCAGTGAGAAGTATGGCCCTGTGTTCACACTGTATTTCGGAGCGGAGTGCGTTGTGGTGCTGCATGGCTACGAGGCAGTCAAAGAAGCCCTGATTGACCAGGCCGATGTATTTGCAGGCAGAGGGAAAGTGCCCTTATTTGACAAAATTAGGAAAGGCCAAGGTAAATTTTGATGCTGCTTTGCAGATGGGGGTGGACTGGGGTCAAATTGCACCATTTCAAGCAGGGGTGGGAGAGAGGAGAACCAATCAGACTAAAAGGTGAAGGAGGAAAGAGAGATAAGTAAGCTGCCAGAAAATTGTTTATGCACTTAGTTAATCATCACTGAGCCAAACATAATAGCTTTAAAAAAAAAAAAAAAAAAGCTCATTCGGTTGATCTTGTTACTTTCTGTGAAGTCAGATTTGGTTTATGGGGAAGTTATGAATGATATAATTCCAAGAACCTCCTTGGTCATCTACAGTCCTGCTCAGCTCCTGCAAACTCAGAGCAGCTGAGGCCTCCTTGGCAGAGACAAACCACCTGCCACGGAGTCTTCCTCTTTTCCTGCTGCCTTCAGCTCAACGCAAGACATTGTTACTGCAGTTTCTAGTCCAAACTCGAGGGATATTAGATATCATTTGATATCAAGAATTTGGCCTTCACTGCCCGTTTCTCTCCACGTGCTTGCGAGGCCCGCAGACAACCACACACACAGGCGCGGCCGAAAATAGCTGAACCATTCAAATCACAATCCAGGCAGGCCAGTAATTGCCGATTGCAGCTTTAGGAGACCTCAAAGCAAGTACCTTTTAAGATCACATTATGTATGCACGCTGTTTACAAAAGATCCCCTGCCCCGAGCAGGCAGCTTGATGAGCGGACTACCCAACTCTCAAGCACTCCGCGTTTGCATACTGTCTACGCTATTGACAACGCTGTCATAATTCAATCATCTAAAGTACTGACCTTTCGGAGGCTTTGTCTCCAGCCCAAAATCCATTGTTTATCCCGGGAACGGACTAGCCTGCGGGCACATTTTCCCCTATAAGAACCCCTGACTTTGAGCGTCTTGTTGGATCGCTCGTGACTTGCCTCCCGACTTGCTGCCGCTCCCTTTGACGAGCCTCCCCTCAGCCTCCACGTGCTGAGAACCTACGCTCCCCAGCTTCTTTCCTTCTACCGGGCTACAGGACCAGGTGTAGTATTTCCCCAAAAATCCTCCTGAAAATCCCGTATCTATTTTCCTCTCTTTATTTCTTTAGGACTGTGTGAGTGGCTGCGCAATCGTGCAGTATTTCTTAATTTTCTAAGTAAATGAGTGCGTACGTTTGCTGTGATTTTGTAAATAAAGAAAAACAATTATTATTAACTTCTGTTTGATTATTGACTCAGCCTGACCCCGTAGACACTGGGTAAAAGATCTCGCTACGTTGCCCTGCCTCTTGCATTGCTAACTGGTGCTCTAGCTAATTCCCATTCCCCATTATTTTGAGCACAGTGAGGTGTCCCTCCCGGGACCCCCAGAAATCAGGGTAACAACATACTCTTATCACCAGCCCTGCTCGGGTCTTGCAAATTCAGGGCCGCCACGATGACCCTCATGGAGTCTCTCCCCCAGTCATGTGGCCTTCCTCTCGTGCTTCCTCCCCTCTCACTAAGCGTCACCCTCTTTTCTAACCTGTCATGCTGACTCAGGATATTTCCAAAGTAAGATAACATCAGTAATCCAGCGGTGCTTACATATTAACTTGCCATGTAAATTTAAGTGAAAAGTCATAGAATCATAGAGTTGGAAGTGACCACACAGGCCATCGAGTGAAGCTCCGTCCCGTCATGCAGGAAGACACCACCAAAGCCCTCCCTTTGGCAGATGGCCATCCAGCCTCTGCTTTAAAATCTCCAAAGATCTTTCTACCACACTCCAAAGAGATATAATAATTTAGCATTTATTTCCTGAACTGAAAACAATGAAAACTGTCATTGAAGTAACTTAATCTTTTATCGGGTCGTTTTATCTAACCTTTTCTTCAGCTTCTTCTCTAAAGATTGTGCCTCTTCCAACAATTTTTAATTTTTGTTTCTCTTTTTCATTCTGGAACCATCTTTCATAACTGGTTCTGTCACATAGGGTGTACTTGCATCCTACACTATTGTTTGATCTGTATCCTTATCTAAATTCAATTCAAAAAATTCCTCCAAATCTTTTTTTTTACATTTCTTTATAATTTCTATCTTCTTCTTTTTTTTCAGTTATAGTTTTTATGATATATTAAACACAATAAGCTTATATTACAGGTGAAATGCTTGATATCATTACAGAGAGGAATGAAAGGAAAAACAATACAATTGAAATTCCTTACAAACGCTTACATTTACATTATTTTCTTTCATATCTCACATTTCTATTATACTAATTTTCTCATTATTTCCTTACTTTCCTATATTTAAATCTTTAATGTATCATTTAAACAAGATAATAATAATAATAGTAATAATAATAGTAATAATAATAGTAATAAATAATATATATTTAGGGTTCACTTCCTTCCTAACCTTTGTTGAAAGAGTACTTAGCAAATCTTTTCTGTCAACTTCCTTTCCTTTAGCAACTCTCTTTTGACCGCTGTGCATGTTTCTCTCCTGTTCTTCATCTAATCTCTTTCTTTTAGAGATCCTGATATGTATTGTATTGTTTCTAATGTTATCAAGTATTCTCTTAATACTACCTAACTAAGTAACAGATATTGAACCCAAATAGGCAGAAGAGTACTAACAGCTAGATTTTGGAAAAATAACGAAGTTCCAACACACGAACAGTGGTTCACAAAAACCACTGAAATGAAAGAGAAAGATCTCTCACTTAAGATAAAAGGGAAATCTGATAAAGCAATGAAGGAATGGCAACCAGTTACACAGTCCATCAAACAAATATGGGGAAATTTAGTTACCGATAATTTCTGTCTTCAAAAGTAAATATTCATTAAGCCTCCAACTGAACTTTGCTTGTTCCATTTTCAGAGACGTTGTGACAGGGCTATGATCTGAAACATTTTAGGCACAATGTCTGTCCACTTTATTAGATTAATCACAGCCTTGGAAACCCAAGGCGTATCTGTTCTCGAGAAAGCTACATGATTCAGAAACAATGTAGTCTCTAGCTTTTGGGTACAAATATCTCTAGCTATCTATTAACCGAAAGTGCTCTGTATATTTCAAGAAAGTTTAGACAATCTTCCTTGATTTTCCTTATTTCCTTTGCTGGAACATTTGTTCAAATTAGGATTCACCACTGTATTCTAATCATCCATGCAAATCAAATATTTTAAATTTAGATCTGATATTTTTTAAATAAACTTTTATAAAACATTGTTTTCTTATTACTTAGGCATTGATAGCCATTGGATGCATTATCATGCCATTAAAATTAATTTACATAATTAAATATCTACCTTGTTCATCTTGGTGTATGATCTTAGATTGGTATTTTGGGTTTATCAAGAAGACTGTTCCATTTCTTTCATTCTCGTTTGCAGACACAAATTCTACGCCAAAGTTTTGTTTTGTAAGAACTTGAAATCTTTTTTCTTTATATGTGTTTCTTGAAGGTAAATTACATTGTATTTGCAATGTTATAAAAAGTGCTGTTTTCCCCCCTTTTCTGGGGCAAATTTAGACCATTGCATTTCCATAAAATTGCTTTCATTTTGTTTTTTCTATTATAATGCTTATTATATAGTGTTTATTCTTTCTTAAAATTACTTAAGCTTTTAACTTTCTCCTCCAGAAATCTCCTCTTCCAACTTTTAAAACAAATCTCTCACTCTCTTCATGGAATTTATTGTTCATTTAGTATCTGTGTAGAGAGCAATAAAGCCCTCTGGTGATATCTTTTTTTGTAGAAGCCACCATCAGTTCCTTGTATTGGCTACTATTTTTGACCAACCTTTCTGGAATTTCTTTAAATACAATAATCTATTGGTCTTCTATTTTAAGCTTGTCTTGGAATGTGCTCCAAAAATTTCATCTTGTAAAATGTATTATCAGATATCTCAGAAAATCTTTTTTCTGTGCATAAGCAAATAAGCATGGAGAGCTATTTATTAACTTCACCAAACCTCCTAACACTATCTGCTTTACATCATCCACCTATTCCGGTACTACCCTCAATCTGATCTGCTTTCCTCTACTTTTAAACTCAATCATCATGATACTGTTTTGTGTGCTTTTTAGATCTTGCTGTAAAGTAACTATTCCTTCAAATCATGAGGAATCTCTTTTACTTCCTTATGTGCAATAATTGTTAGATTTTGAACAGATGCTGTGACCTTTTTGCACTGCTTTTCAAAACATTCCTTAACAAGATTTACTTCTTCCATGATCTGTGATTTAACTTGTTGTGTAATCTCTGTCTTTAAGGAGTTCAATTTCTCATCAAGGATCTTCTTTACATGCTGCACATTTATTCTGGTCTGCAATCTGCTCAGACATCCCAGCATTCAAAGCCTGCATTTTAATAAGTTCAGAGTCAAAACCATTTTGTCTGGATCTAGAGCCTCTATTTGTATCCATATTTACAAAAATGAACAAATCACTCTAATTAAATTCCAACTGGAACAGCAGAGTTTATTCTCCTTTTCCAGCGATGATGGTGATGATGATGATGATGATAATCTGCTCTTTGATGCAAGTCAAAAGTGCCATTTGATTTATTTTTCAGTTTCTGAACTCTATTCTGTCTGTCTCTTTCAACAGCAACAGCTTCAGTTTTGTAGTACTTAAAACAGCAGGTGAAGGCAGACTGCCAATGTTTACAATGTAAAATTCTTATTCATACAACCATAGATAAACCATTTGGGGGGTGTTTCTCCTTTAGTACTTTAAGCCTTTGAAGGTCCTTTAAATTATTATAATCCTTATTTGGATAATCTTTTGTCTGGCCAATATCATCAGTCTTTTAATGAGTCCAAGATTCTGGTGAGGAACAACATAATTTCCAGAGTGTGCATCACAACCAGGGAGCTCCCTAAATCATTAATAGTTGTCCAGGGGCTGTCTAGGAGTCTTCATAAACTTCTGTATCTTTATATAATATTAGATCGTCAAAGCTGGAGCACCACAGAATTATGCTGCTAATGGTTGACCATCTTAGCCAGAGCTCTTATTAGACTATTTATAACTTACCTGATAAATTGATTTTTATTAGTTAGTGATCAGTGGCAACTGCTAGGAGAGGTGAAAAGCTCCCAGTCTTGGTTTTGCTGCTTTTGTCCAGCTATCTCCAGCACTGCACATGGTCCTGCCATTCTCTCTCTCCCTCTCTCCCTCTCTCCCTCTCTCCCTCTTTCTTTCTTTCTTTCTTTCTTTCTTTCTTTCTTTCTTTCTTTCTTTCTTTCTTTCTGTCTGTCTGTCTGTCTGTCTTTCTGTCTTTCTTCTTTTAAATAGGGTTCTGAGATGCATTTTGAAGCATGCATTTGTGTCATGATTTTCATTTTCCATTAAAATATGTGTGAACTAATAACCCAGCTATGATTCTATGATTCTTTGATCTGTCTCAGTCTGTTTCTCTCTCATACACATACACACATTCCTTTCTTTCCTTCCTTTCCAGGGATTATATTCAGCAATGGGGAGAGATGGAAACAGCTCCGACGTTTTGCCTTGACCACCCTCCGCAACTTTGGGATGGGGAAGAAGAGCATTGAGGAGAGGATCCAAGAGGAAGCCCAGTATCTCTTGCAGCAGTTGCAGGACACAAAGGGTACAAAGCTTTTGTCCAACATCACCATCACCCTGAGGTTGTTCTAGTGACCTTCCAGGAGATTCTGGCATAAGGCTCCAGACTCTATCTCTTGAATGCATGCTAGTCTTGGGACCTTTCTGGCCTCATGAGGACCACCATTCTGCCTCCTTCTCCACGGACTGGTCTAGAGTCCAGGAATTTCTCACCAAGAGGTAGAAGCGTATATTATGTCACCTCAACTAGTAGGCTTGGGGATAAAGATTTTCCATGCTGAGGGCCCATCAGAAAGGTCTGGAGAAAGCCCAGGAAAGTCAGGCTTTCCTTTGAAAAACAACTGAAGCAGAAGTAGGACTTCCAACCTTGACCAGACCATGTTGCAATTGGAAAAGTGCTGGTCTGAGAGAAGACCATTCTTTATTTTTTTCTTCCAGAGCAGCCCTTTGACCCCACCTTCCTGCTCAACTGTGCTACTGCAAATGTCATCTGTTCCATCGTCTTTGGAAAGCACTTTGAGTATAATGACAAGAGGTTTCTACACATCACAGGCTTGTTGAATGACAACTTCAAGATTGGTAGCTCTGCCTGGGGACAGGTAGGCCCATTTTGTCTCGTGGTTTTTGTGTGAAAATTTGATTCATTCTGTGTACATCGTGTCTCTGCTTGGGATGGAGGAGGGCAGATCTGGGGTATTCTTAGCAAACATGGCTCTTGTGCAACACAACCCTTTTGTTGCACCATTTCTACTGGCTTCCAGTCTGTTTCTTGGCACAATCCAATGATCTGCAAATTTCTATAGAGCTCATATCCAGTTTGACCGAAGATCTTCCAAGGAGGCCATTTTCTCCATGTCATCACTGTCACAGGAACATGTGATGGTAAAAAAGAATACAGGGCCTTCTCAGTGGCTGCTCCCATGTGATGGGACATCCTTCCTGGAGAAGCTATATTGCCACCCTCTCTGTTACCCTTTTGCAGGCAGAGAAAGACTCTTTCTGCTTCTGCAGGCCTTTGAAGGCTGATTGTTCAGGACTAAAGGAGTTTTCAGGATGTGTTCCTTCGTCTATATCTGTTGTTTTTCTTTTCCATGGTTATCTTCTTAACTACCTGTAATTCTACTGACAGTTTAACTCTATTTTTAACCAAGCTATGATTTGAACTTTTATCCATATTTGTTTTCACTTTTAAACTGCCTTGAGTCTTGGACTTGGAGGAAGGAGGGATACTGATGACGAGGATGAAGCTGACAGTGATGACAGTGATGATCATGGTGATGATGGTGATGATGATCCTGATCGTGGTGATGATAGAATGAGAAGTAGCTAGGTTACAATGGACAAAAAGTGGCCCTTCATCCCAACAAGCATTTATATACTTGGAAAAGAACTGATGCAGCCCACTTGAACCGATATTCTTGCTTTTTACATTTCTTTTTATTTTGTGCATGTGCTTTTATATCAAAACATGGCAAATGCATCTGATTGTCATCTATGCATATAAAGAATATTCATAATTACTCATTTCCTTGTGGAGAAAGGATTTGTTTTGCATTTAAACTGTATTATTATTATTATTATTATTATTATTATTATTATTATTATTATTAATACCACACTTTTTCCCCAGGTTGGGACTTGCAATAATTAAATAGTTAAAACCCACAGAACAACTGTTATTGATAAATTTTTGTTTCTTTGAGCAATGAAACGCCACCAAGGAGAACAGAGGAAGTCACAAGGCCACAGTGAGAGTCTAACACTTCCTGTTAAGGATTTCTCTGCTCAGGAATGCACCCAGCTTTTCTCTGCAGAAAATGATGTTTTTAGCAAGAAAGAAAGTGCTCTGTCCTCTGGGCCCGGTGTATTTTGCATGGCAATTTCACCACATAAAATATCACCTGCATTTTTGCACAGAGAAATAAAAGTGTAACGATCCAGAACTTCACAGAAAGCCTCATGCTCCTTTATAGAAAGGAGAATATTTTAGGAGTTCCTTATTCTGTTTTATCAGGATGAAGAAGACAAAGACCAGCTACTCTCTGGAGACAAGCCCCAATCTCTGAAGCACTTCTTCCCCGCCCCCCTTGTTCTCAAGTTCAGCAATGTCTTCTTTGCTTCTTCTGAGCACACAAATTCTGCTGAAGAATTTCCATTCACCTCTGAGTGCCCATTAAAGAGAGAGAGAGAGAGAGGGAGAGAGAGAGAGCATGGTTGAACTTGAGTGATGTTTGTGCTTCTCTTCTTCCTTGCCTTTCAGCTTGCCCATATCTTCCCTTCCTTCATGGACTTTATCCCTGGACCTCATCATCGAGTAGCTACAAACACTGCAATATCCACAGGTTTCATTTTGGAAGAAACCCAGGAGCACAGGGCTACCTTGGATCCCAGCTCGCCTCGGGATTTCATTGACTGCTTCTACATTAAAATGGATCAGGTAAGGCAGACTCATGGATTCCTCAAGGTAGGAGGACATCCCTGGGCTTGAATCATCCTCAGGCAACAGACACCAGTAAAAGACAGTGGCTTCCAAGTCTATGGATTGGTGAATCTGCTCTTGGTTCTTATTTGGAGCTTCAAAAGAGCTATTCGGTAATCTGAGCCAGACTCATCTCATTCATCTCATGAGACTCATCTTATCTGACATCCCTCTGTCATGGGACCCACCAGAAACCAGTGGGTGTTGCAGAAACCCAACCAGTAGACACTGGTCCCTAAAAAATGTGAGGGGAGGAGACTCTAGTGGAGAATCCTGAAGTCCTTTACCACACAACAGACCCCAGGATTGCATGTGAGTGAGCCATTGTGGCTAACATGAGCTCCAGTTGCAATAATGGTCCACTTTAGAAAATTTCCAGATCCCCCAGGCCTTTTAACCCTCAGTTGACTGACTGCATGTAGCTTTTTCTTGCACTTCCTTGTTGTTCTTTTTGTTGTTGTTGCTTATTGTGTGCCTTCAAGTTGTTTCAAACATATGGTGAATCTTAGGCAAATCTACCATGGGGTTTTCTGGGCCTGAGAGTGTGTGACATGCCCAAGGTCACCTAGTAGGTTTCCAGGGACAAGTGGTATATTTTACTGAGTGTAATGAAGTTGACTCCACTGGTTGTTCTCTCTGTGTCTCCAGGAAAAACTTAACAGTGCCTCTGAGTTCACCATGGAGAACTTGCTCATCTCCACATATGACTTGTTTCTGGCAGGAACAGAAACAACCAGCACCACTCTCAGATTTGGGCTCCGCATTCTCCAGAAATACCCAGAGGTAGAAGGTAAAACAAGTACACTTACCACTGATTACCAGCTTCTCTTCAGCTGCTGAACTTGTAACTCTATCAAAGAAAGAAAGAGAGAGAGAGAGAGAGAGAGAAAGAAAGAAAGAAAGAAAGAAAGAAAGAAAGAAAGAAAGAAAGAAAGAAAGAAAGAAAGCAAGCAAGCAAGCAAGCAAGCAAGCAAGCAAGCAAGCAAGCAAGCAAGCAAGCAGATTAGACTGGCATTACTTGTTTTTGAAAAACCTGTGTTGACTTTTAGTGATTATGGTATTCCTTTTTAAGTCCTTACGGACTGTTTGCTTAATGATCTTCTCTAGAATCTTAGAAATAACTTCCTGATGGTAAGAGCAGTGGAGTATGATGGAGTCACCTTTTCTGAAGGTTTTTAAACAGAACCTGGATGGCCATCTGTTGAGAGTGCTTTCCTTGTGTCTTCCTGCCTGGCAGAATCAGTTGGATTCTGTGATTCCATGACACCACGATTCTACACTCTATGTGGGGGCAATTTTTATCCTGCATTGGGACACACCACCATATCTAGGACTGAAAATGAGTCCCATAAGCAACTGAAATTCTACCTCCAGATTATATTGCTGATTTTCAACTGGTGGCAGGAGTTGAGGAGGACATTTACAAACTAACTTCTCCTTCAGGCTATGGTTCTTGCATATTTGGGGATTTTTTGCACCATCACTCCTCATTGAAATGTTTTGGGATAGTCCACAGGATTGTATGAGAGAGATTTTGGGGTGCAGAAAGGTCATCCCTAGGCTTTCTTTAAGAGCTTTTCTATCTCTTCGTTGCCCATCACATCATAATAGAACATGGCCTCCACATGTATGGAGCAAAATTGAAGATTCTTAGAAGCATGGAGGTGGATAGAACCCCAAGAATAGTTTAGTCCAAGCACTTGGTTCTAGGGCAGGAGTCCGTAGCAAAAAGCATTCTTGTTACTGGAGGCCATCCTTCCTCTTTTTGAAAACGGACCATGCAGTAGAATCTATCACTCTCCAAGGCAGTCAGTTCTATTGATGTACTTACAGTCAGGAGGTTCTTCCTAAAGTATACTTGGATTCTCCTCTCCTTGCCCTTTAATCCACTCCTTTGTATCCTAATTTTTGAAGCATTAGAAAACATGCTTGCTTGATTTTCCACAAAATGGCAGCCCTTTAGATATTCAAAGATAGCTATCATAACCATTCTCAGTCTTCTCTTCTCTAGGTTAAAAGCATTCTGCTCCTTCAAGAATTCTTTATGGGCCTTGCCTTCTAGACCTTTTATTGTTTTGGTTCACATTTCCCAGGCACATTCCAGTTTCTCAACACACACCTCAAAACTTAATTCTGATTTCCAAAAACAAAACAAAAAAATATCAAACACAGAGAAATCTAGAAAAGGTGTACCACAATGGCCATCAGAAACAGAGAAGGTACTCCAGAGAAGCCTGTCAAATCAAGCTGGTGGTCCCACAGAATATTTTGTCCTTAAGAAAAGCATCGGGCTATGAAAAACTAATAACTGTATCCAGCTGTTGGAATGTGGTTTGCATTTCTTTCTCTCTCACTCTCTGGAGCATTATGACCATCCTGCACTCAGGCAGAAAAAATGGAATGCACCAATATAGGATGGGGGACACGTGGCTGGATAACAGTATGTGTGAAAGGGATCTAGGAGTCTTGGTGGATCAAAAGCTGAACATTAGCTAGCAGTGTGATGCGACAGCCAAGAAAACCAATGCAATTCTTGGTTGCATCAATAGGAGTATGGTGTCTAGATTGAGGGAGGGAATGGTTCCACTTTATTCTGCTTTGGTTAGACCTCATCTGGAATACTGTGTCCAGTTCTGTCCAGCACCTCATTTCAAGAAGGATATCGACAAGCTGGAGCATGTCCAGAAGAAGGTGACCAAAATGGTGAAGGGTCTGGAAGCCATGAAGCCTCATGAGGATAGGCTTAGGGAGCTGGGTATGTTTAGTGTGCAGGAGAGAAGGTTAAGAGGGGACATTATAGCCATGTTTAAATATTTGAAGGGATGTTATGTTGAGGAGGGAGCAGGCTGGTTTTCTGCTGCTCCAGAGACTAGGACAAGGAGCAATTGATTCAAGTCAGAGCTGTCCAGCAGTGGAATATGCTGCAGTGGAGTCTCCTTCTTTGGAGGTTTTTAAGCAAAGGCTGGATTGCCATCTGTTGGGAATGCTTTGATGGGTGTTCCTGTATAGCAGGGGGTTGGACTTGATGGCTCCTGTGGTCTCTTTCAACTCTATGATTCTATGACCAAGAGATGGAAACTAGTGTCTTACCAGGAACACTATAGTCACTGAACTGGGATCAAAATGCTCTCAGTCCACTTAAATTTTACCAATGCAATGAACTCCAAAGTTCAAATCTCTGCTGCAGTTTGTAGAACCTTTTTGAGATTTCCTGGATTTTTGTGGCTTGGTATTGAACTTCATCTGTCTCACGACAGGGAGAGTGCAGGAAGAGATTGACAGGGTGGTTGGTCGCTCAAGAAGGCCTTGCATGGCCGACCGTGGACAGATGCCCTACACAGAGGCTGTCATCCATGAGATCCAGAGGTTCATCTCTCTCATCCCATTAAGTCTCCCCCATGCGGTGGTCAAAGATGTGCCATTCAGGCAATACGTCATCCCCAAAGTAAGTTCTCTGCTTCCTCCTCGAGAACCTGAAAGGGAACTCTTATATAGAAGGTTCTCTTATCTTTGCTTGGTTTGGAGGGATTAATGAGAGTTTTGCTTCTTCTCAGGAAATCTGGTCCCAGTATTTGGGGATGAAGTAAGAATGATCTCAGGGGATTCTTTGTTCTTTTCAGGGAACCACAATATATCCTATTTTGACTTCAGTGCTGTATGACAGCAAGGAATTTCCTAACCCCACAGAGTTTGACCCCCAGCATTTCCTGAATGAAGATGGGACCTTCAGGAAGAGCGACTACTTCATACCCTTTTCAGCAGGTAAAATGATCCTTCCTCCTGGGAAGGATAAAAAGAAAGTTCATGGTTGGAAGGCTCTTTTGGTTCTCCCTGATGTTGGGACGGCAAGTGCTTCCAGGTGAAACAGTTTCTCACGGCCTCTTCTCAAGAGCCCCCACTCTTGGCCATAACACCTGTGTCTGTGCTGACCGGAGTTCAGGGCAGGTGGGTTGTCTTTATTAGCCTGAACAATATCGTTAGTCCTACTAGAGCTTTCTTGCATGCCACCCCAGTGCAAAGGCAGGATATCAATTCATAAAATGGATAAAAATAAATAATTCTTTAATTCAGTTGGATTTACCTACTTGTTGACCCTTCAACAGTCGTTTAGGTATGACCAAGCAACCCGACTCTGTCCATTGTCTTTTCAGGAGTCCATCACATGTACAAAATCAACAGTTAAATGTTTGTTCTTACCTTACGCTGCCAGTAAAGTTTACACAGAAGGAATTTGCTGTATAATCAAGTTTAAAAAAGTACAGTCCTTCATAGTTTGGACAATAACTCCCATCACCCAGTGCTGAGGAGTGAAGAGAGTTATAGTTCAATGACATCCTGATGGCTGCATGATTCCCACTCCTTCATCAGAATCACAACCAGGAGGTTGCTCCTGCTACAGACACATTCATGCTCCTGTTTCAGGCATGACTTCGTCTATGGTCTTCAACTGCAACAGTCTAATTTCTAAAGGACTGATCCATAGCAGCTCAAGAGCTTGAAATACATGCTGTGCCAAAACATGTTCTTACATATTCTCAGTGTGATGGAGAAGGAGGTGATCCAGGTGCATATGCCTTTGGAGGAGGAGAATATTTTGTCCAAATCCTCCTTGGGTAGCATTGTGTTCTTGCACTTAGTGATGAAGCAGCCAAAGACTACATGAATGTCCTCTGTTTCAATGAACAATCGTCTCCTCAGTGGCCTGGCTTCCTCTATTTTGGATGAAGCACAGGAGAAGACCTCAGGAGGAAACTGTCTCCTGTAGTTAGAACAAGATCAGACAGTATGGGGCTGCAGACAAAAGATATAAACCAAGGTCCTTGATCATGGGCTCAGAAGCAGAAGCTCTGCTTAAATAGATATGCTTAAAATGAATGTCATAAGTTTGGAAAAGTCTAGCATTCTCTCTCCCCCACTCTTGTTCTAGGACAAATGGGGTTTAGATAAGATAGGGTTAATTTTTTCTTTGAATGTAAAAGCCCTTCCTGGCCTGATAGCTAAAATCTCAACTGTTGTTCTGTGTTATTTTAAAATGATTGCCTATGGTATCCAGACCATGTGACCCAGGATACATTCCGGTGTCAGCTACTGGTCGTACTTAGAAGGCCACGCCTCTCTCCCTCTTTCTCCCTTTAGCAATCTTGTTTCTAGCAACCTTTCTCTCTATGCTAGCCTTTTCACCAAGAAATTGGTGAGTTTAAAATGAAGACACTATCTCCCAAATCCTTTTGTTAGTTAGTTAGGATCTAGTTTCTCTAATGGATATGTAGTTATAAAGTTTATTAGTGAATCTTTTAAATTTGGAACCTGAAACACCCTGCCTTGTTTTTGCTTTCAAGACAGCCTCCAGTTCAGGGAAGCCACACATAGACATGCTTTGTCTGCAACTCAGCTAAAAGAAGGCAAATTCCTTACAGCTTTAGCTTTCATAGTGTTCCGCAAAAGGCTAACACCCTGGAAAATTCTAACCCCCAACACATAACCCTTGTGTTTGAATGGCAGTGTTGCTCAACTCTGTGAGGAAAGGTTGAACATGACCTTTGGTCCAATAAAATACATATGATGTACATTGTGGATTGCACCTGGGGATGACAGTGCGTGAGGTAATCCCATGTGACTCTAGCTGAGTCATTTGTGATGTGTAACCAGGGCAGAGGGTTGCATCAGACATGGGAAATGCAAAGTTGGCTGTATGTTGCATCAATAAGGGTTGTTTATAAGAAGCTGAGTTCTAGCCAACTGTCCTCTCGATTGCCTGATCGTGTTGGCTGGAGGCTATGCCCAGAAGAGACTATGCCAGCTGTGTGCAGAAGGAATGCTGAGCTTCTGTTTGGAGGATCTGTGAATCCTGTAAATATGTACTTATTGTAACAGAAGATTAAATGCTTCCAAGTTGGAAGATAACATTGCATGGGTGAGTTTTTGTGGCTTCAGAGCATTGCTGCTAGTTTAAACTCTGCTGTGCATGCTTTTGAAGCTGTGTCAACATACTCTGCTATATGTTGGTTTTTGATGCACTTGACTCTTGTACAGCTTTTTGGCCAGAGCTCAGTGGCAGGAGGGAAGTGCTACTGTGGTTTTGCATAGCTCCCATTATCCACCAGCCCTCCACAAACTCAACCAAAATGTCAAATCTGCAACTTAATGCAAATGTGCATCCATGCTCTACGCTCAATATGCACACTCATGTTATATGAATGAAATGCATCCATGCACAAAGCTCATTTGAATGCAAATAGCACTGTATTTGAAACTCCATTTCTGCAACCTTGACTTGAATGCATGCATTCCATGTTGGACAAAAGCGTTCAGGCCCTTCACTAGAAAAACCTATGCATGCATGACCTTCTTTCTGTGGGTTTCATTTGCAGGAAGACGGATCTGTGCAGGAGAAGGACTGGCCCGCATGGAGCTCTTCTTGTTCTTCACCACAATCCTCCAGAATTTCAAGCTGAAGCCCCTCATGGACCCCAAGGACATCGATATCACACCCCTAGTGAGTGGTTTGTCAAAGATTCCCAAGCCGTATCAGCTCTGTGTTGTTCCTCGCTGAAAATGTCATCTACGGATGGCACGTGACCTGGTAGAGGTGCTGATGGTCTAAAACCTCAACTTTGATGTCTGCATGGGTTGTGAAAGTCCAGATGCCTAAGAGCCACTCTGGTGCAAAGGGAAAACACAGGGTCTGTTTATTCTGTCCATTTTTCACCTTTTCAATTATTCAACATAGATTTTATTTGTGTGGCACCCCAAAATATCAAAATGTAGTCTGGGTTGTAGATATTTCAATAAATACAATGAAATAAATAAAATTACTTTGGAAGTGAGAAAGCTGTTTTCACTGAAAGGGGAACCTCCCTTTTTATATCATGAGTTGTTTACAATTCAGCTTAATTAGATGACTTTTCACCCAATCTTTCATTTTCAGAACTGTATTTGACATTGCTATGCACAGGATAACTCCAGCTCCAGAAATTAGGCTTCGAAGCTTATAGAAGCTTTGTTCAGGAACAGCAGCATAACTTCAGCACATTCTGGCAATTGCCAAGACTAAAGAACTACTGGGTTTGCAGTACCTTATAAGGCATAACATTACAAATTTGTGCACACTAGCATCCTATTTGACAGCTAAATAAAACAACTCTCTTTGCAGAACTCTCATCCTGCCAGCCGGCTGTATGTCCTTGCAGCTGCATTTGTTCCCTTCTTATGAAAGTTTGTTAACATACCATTCTCTTGTTCCCAGCACATTGTTTCTCACCCAGTTCAGTCATCTTCTTCCAGCTTTTGTTTCAAATATCAAAGCACTACATAGCCCTGTGCAGCATTGCAATGCATTATATTACAGGGCATCATCATCATCATCATCATCATCATCCATGGCATTACATGATATCTCCTTGTATGGCAGGGCGACCAAAGCCAACCTGTCACAGAGCATCTCTCAAGATCTCCTCACCCATCCCATTCCTAGACTTTTCAGCTTGTTTTCTTCTTTCTTTCTCATTTGGCCTCTTTACTGAGTCCCTGAGATGTTGGTCTTCAAAGTCTATTGCAGGAGAAAGAATTATTTTTAGATTATCTCAAGCCTGAAAATGAAAGAAACCCATGAAAAATAGTTAGAACCTATGCTGAAAGTGGAGGAGTCATCATATCCATCTTTACTACCACCATCAGTACCTAGAATTTCAACATCATCTCTACATTGATGTGATCTGAGAAAACTATGAGTGCTCCATGTGGTAATTTGGGGATCATGGTCAACATAGACCCAGCTGGTACAACATGCTGGAGTTTGCTGAGAAAAGAGTAAGCAATAGAACAGTTCTTATAAACATGAGTTGATGGAGATTGATGGTTTGATTCTTTGTCCTACAGTTGTAATGCTACCTACGCCATCAGCACCACTGTCATCCTATTATTTCAAAGCACTTTTGGGGCCTGAGCTGCCCATGACTGTCGCACAAGGTGATCTAGGGTCATGGTCAAGATAGACCAAATACGTAGTATATTGAAGTTCATTCAGGAAAGGGTCGATACATGATGTCACCACAAGACTTGGACTATTATATACAGTTCTGGCCAGCAGAGTTCAAAAATGGAAACCACAGAGTTAGGGAAGGGATAGAAGAGGGAAACTAAGGGCCTTTCCACACTACCCTGTTATAGTGCTATTATTCCACTTTCAACAGCCTATGGAATCCTGGGGTTTGGAGTTTAGGGAGAGGCCTTTAGAATTTTCAGCAGGGAGCTCTTTGGCATCAGTAACAAACTACAAATCCCAGAACTCCACAGGAGGTTGAAAATGGAATAATAGTACTAGAACAGTGTAAGGCGGAAAGGCTCTAAGATGATCTCTCGCTCAGGGGATGGAACTGCACTTTCTAAGGAAGGGAGACCATGTCTGGGCTTAGAAGAAAGGCAAATCAGGGAAGACATGAGATGAGATATGGAACTGTGACTCTCGTGGACAAAGTGGAGAGAGAACTCTCCTTCTCCCTAAAACACTAGAATATGATGGAGCTGAATGGTGAGCAATTCACCACCTGCTGGAGCTGAATGGTGAGCAATTGTAGACAGGTAAAAGGAAAGACATCTCTACTAGGCACATTAAAAAAAAATCTTCAAATTCTCCCAAAATGATTGAAATACATGTTTCTTATGTTTAAGGAAACCCTGAGGAGGAGACTCCTAGACCTATGAGAATCTTCACAGCTCTGGACTTATTCTGAGCAAAATCAGCACAAAATAGCATTTTCACATCAGGAAAAACATTTCCTGCACAGAAGATAATACTTATGTGCATAAATATGTCTATGTAGAAAATGCTGTTTCCTGCACAGAAAATGTAGCTTTCTGTGCAACGAATAGCCCTGCTGATTTTGCACGGAATGACCCTCCAAATACTGTTACCTCTCTATTTGTGGTGGATGATTCCTGGATTCTCTTCCCATGTTTGTCTTCCTCACCCAGCTTCCTTCATTTAATTTTGTTCTTTAACCCCTTTCATTCCATGCTCTGCGTATTCACCCCAACCTTCTGTGGTATTTGGTACAGAACAAGTCAGGAAAGAGTCCCCTTTTGTGTCCTTAAAGATTCCTTGGCTGCTCCAAAGCACCAGGACTCACCACAGAACACATCACACATGCACATCAGTACTAAAAATAAAAAGCTACCTACACTGGCAATCTGTCTCCCAGCACACAACACACACACACACACACACTACAGCACCACAATGTACCTGAAAATCTGTTGAATATTCTGGGAAAAACTAAAAATAGACTTCACTTGACTATTTTTGGATAAAGATGTACCACTCCAACCTGACATGGTGAAATAATTGGGCTTTACCACATTGACAGTGGCATACCCCTTGTAGAGAACCACCTGGGACAGCTAATGAGGGCTTCAGCATCTAGAATCCTGTCAATCTCTTATGCGTGTGTGAGATCCCCATGGACACAGTGGGGTATTTTGGTCTGATGTGGAATGTACACATTCAGTTCAAGGTTCTAGAAGCAGAGCTTGCTCAAGCGGAGTTGTTGAACATGTGGGAATGGATTATGTTCTATCCTGTCTGCTGCATTTTGTTGCACTTCAGATGTGCATTCAGATGTGCATGTGTACCATTAAACACAAGAGTTCTGTAGCACAGTCTACTTGTAATTCCATGGCAAAGAAGTTGTGCTACACAGGACTGATGTATGGTTTCAACTGGCAGAAAACTTCCAAATGGTCTGTTCTGGAGAAGCTGAGAGGGTGGTGAGAGTGTTCAAGGAAAACTGTTGCCCGCTGGTAAGTTTTGTGTATGTGTGTGTGTGTAACTTCCTGTCTCTGGATATTTTTGGAGGATCAGGAGCCACTGCCTCAGAATGGTGCTGGTTGTTTCTGTTCCTGCTCCAAAGAAGCCAAGTGCACAGATTCCTTGATTCCTGGGGGAACATACTGCACAAGCCAACTTACTTGTGTTGAGACAGTAAAACATAAGAAGAAGTATCAAATATGTACCAACTTCTGGTGGTGAGCCTCCATAACAATACAAAGACCTTCTCCAAGAGGCCTTCTCCATTGTATCTCCACCTCCCATATTTTGACTTGTTCCTGCATGGCACGGCGTTGGACTGAATGGCCACTGTGCTGTCTTCCAACTCTATGATTCTACGGTTGTATGACTTTTGATGCAAGGAAATGTACTGAGGCTATGGAATGTCTATGAGACAGATAAAGCCCCATGCTTATTCTTCTGGAATATGAATTTCCTGAAAATCCAAAGCTTAAGGGATTATTAAGGGGAATGTTTATGTTAATCACAATAGTTCCCCTACTCCCACTCAATCCAAGCAACTCATCATGGATATAAGAAAAATGATGATCTCTTCCTTCCTTGGATCATGACCTTCCCCAGGCCCTGATTCCATAGGTGTTGGTGTCCCAAACCTTGGGACCCAGACAGGAATGCCATTCTTCGGTAAGTTTCTTCTCGAATGCAGCAATTTTATGTGTATAAAACAGCATTTTCCATTCAGGAATTGGTATTTCTGTGTTCAAATATTATCTTCCACACAGAAAATGCTGTTTTCTGCACAAAACAATCATGTGAGAATTTTGCATCAAATAAGTCCCAAAGTTGAGAAGGTTCTCCTCAGGCCATTTCCGCACTAGACTGCTATAGCACTATAATTCCACTTTCAACATCCTATGGAATCCTGGGGTTTGCAGTTTTGGGAGGGGCCAGCTGGCTGCAAACCACAGGATTCCATAGGAAGTTGCAAGTGGAATCATAGCACTCTAACAGTCTAGTGCGGACATGGCCTCAGTCTAATATTCTTCTTGCCAGAGTTCCTGAACACTTGAAAAAACACATTTTTCAACCATTGTCTGAATATTTTCAAATATTTTTATATCCCTAGTCCCAGAACTCACATCACTGAAGTCTCTGTCTTAAATGAACCTCAGCGACCCGCTTTGAAATATGACGAAGACAAGACCAATGGTAGGAAAAACTCCCTTGACATCTTCCCAAAAATGCTGAATCTTTTTTCTTCAAAGGAGTATCAAGTTCAGCCCCTTCAAAGTTTCAGATTAAAACCCAGAACCAATTTACCACTCCAAGGACATTGAAGCCACCAGTCCCCTCTGGTGCATCTTGGCTGGGGATGCTTCAGGCACAAGGATCTCGTCCTTCGTTGAGGATTTTGTGATTTTGCCTTATATGATTGTTTTAATATAGAAGCAGTGAAAGGAGTCCTAAAGTGAGCTGGGATCCTGCCTTCTTCCATGAAGAATGAGAAAGTATTGTTGAGCTGGAAGAAAAGGCAGGAAAGAGAGACATGGGTCATTCAGGTTCAACCATGTTCTGTAGAAAAGCTAGAAAAGGACTTAATGTCCCCTTCTGAAAGCTTTGAGGGAGGGAGGAAGCCAGTTTGGAACTTGAGAACAGGAGTGGTGGGAGGAGAAGGTCTCCAAATTCTGTGGCTTGTCTCTGATATTGTCACTCATTGATCTCTTTTATAGCAAACATGCTACCAGTCTGCAGGGGCTGACCAGGAGAAGTATAATCCAGACTTAAATAGAAAAAATCAGCAACCACAATATGACCTGGTTTGGCACACAACTAGTTCAGAGTTTCTGAGCTGACCTGGATCAGTCCTTTCTCTCTGCCATGGAAAATGGCGTGTCAATGTTCCAACCGGGATGCAGTCCTCAGCCTGATCAACACGGTAAAACATATCACACCTAGAAAAGACATACAGGGAATGTCCAAACTGTACTGCGGTTTTACTTTGATACCACTTTAACTGCCATGGCTCTCTCTCCTATGGGATATCCTGGGATTATAAAAACTACTGAAGGGCTTGGAATTCCCTCACTCCTGCAGTGCTGCTGTTCAGAGGAACATGTGTTAGAACAGTTGGGCATGGAATTCTTAGTACCACTTCAAATTACAAATCCCAGGATAATGAGGTGTGGAACCACAGAGACTAAAATGGAAGTCATGTGCTGTTAGCTAAACAGTATGAGTAGATAAACCTATGACTTTGCGCCTGACTGTGATTTAACCCCATGTGTATTTCTGTGATTGCCCACTCAAGGAAGGGATCACTTTACCTGCTAAAAAGGGCATGAAGTAGTCCTCTTCCTGAACGTCCCATCTTCATGCAGGAAATGCTGTGGGTCAGACCCTACCCTAACCCTTGCTCATACAAGAACTATACTGTGTGTGTGTGTGTTGAGAAACCCTGACAAAAGGAGTCATGAACTAATGAGAATTTTCACAGTTCAAGACTTATGCTGTGCAAAATCTCCATGTGGCTATTTTGCTTGGAACACAGCATTTTCTGTGGAGGAAACAGCACTTCCTGCTCAGAAAATAATAGTTCTGTGCAAATATATTTCCTAAGGAGAAATGCTGGTTTCTGTGCAGAAAACGCTGTTTTCTGCACAAAACACCCACTGGCATATTTCATGCAGAAAAAGCCCAAGCTGCCAATAGCTTTCGAACAGTGCCTGGTTTACAAAGACTTTCTCACAGCTAAATTTGCTAAAATTACAAATTGCTTCCTTTAAAAAGAAGATTAGTGAAAAATTGCGTCCTTACTCAGGTTCTCCAAGCGGAAATAGAGAAGTTACCCTTGGGATGATATATTCTCTGAATAGCGTATCTTTGATCACTGCATGGGGCAGACTCAGGCCATTTCTGCATGGCATCACCATCCCGCTGTGGGGATGCGCTGGCAGCAGTCTGTGAGTCACGCTTTTGCATGATGTCATTGTGGTCCTGCAGCCAGCACTTGTCAGAATAACGGGTTATGCCATTAACAGAAAAAATCCATTAAGGGACCATGATCACACAATGCTTCCATCGCTTCTGGCCATGTGGAAGGGGCAGAAGCACGGTCACATACTTCCTTCCCCAGTGCAGCATGGGAAAGAGGCTGGCTCTACTGTGGAAGGAAGGCAATTGTCGCTCGCGCTCCCACCCACAGGCAGCTGGCCCGGTGTGGAGGGGAGCACTGGGGACACACTTCCATCCTGGCAGAGTCACTGCTGGGATCACGACAGGGTGACGTGGGGCAGGGTTGTCATGTGGAAATGGAGTCAGCGGGATGAGAGAGATGAGCCTCTGGATCTCATGGATGATGATAGCTTTTTAGTTTTAGTTAGAAGATCAGCAAGAAACATTAAAGTAAGCCACCCAGACCCAAAATTGTCCTTGTCCCCGGAGAGCCTTCATTCTGGATGATGGAGCTGTGTGCATCTTCCTCCAGGACCAATCAGAGGAGCATGCACCTGCTGATTTGGTGGGGAATGTCTGCTGAGCAAATGTCTCCTGCTCAAACCCCATTTCTTCTTCCATAGCCTACGGAGACTCTCTGTGAAGGTGTCTTAGCTGCCTACAACAAAAATACATCTGTTTCTGCCTACCTTTTTTACCACCATCCACACCACTGCCATCCCGCCCTCTGCCACATCCTCTGCCTCTACCCCGGCTGCACTCTGTACTCTGGCATCTGTGTCGCCCATTCCATCACAAAATACCCCTGTCCCTTTCACCAAAACCACCATCAATTTCAGATGCTTTTTTTCCTTTTTGTCCTTTCTTTTCTTGCCCTTTTGCCCACACAGAGTCAGCAATTCCCATTTCTAAAGCTACCAAAATGAATTTTAACAGGGAGGAATGTCAGCTGGTACATTTTGGGCAGGAAAAAATGAACCACACAAATGTTGGATGGGTGGTACCTGGCTTGAGCACAGAACATGTGAAAAGGTGACATAGACTCAAGTTGATTGACTTGGACTTAAGTCACTTCAGTGACTTGACTCAGAACAGCAAATGTGTTAGGGCTTGAGGAGGAAGGATCCTTCCTTCTAAAGTTTTTGAAGCTTCGGTAATGAGGAGTAAGAAGGGTCCTATTTCCCACTTCTGAAAAAGCTTCCTGCTTCGGATGGGAAGTAAGAAAGATCCTATTCCCCACTTCCAAAGCTGCAGATGGAAAACTCATAAATGTGAAGGGCTGACTTTGCTTAAATTGTTAAAACTGTTTTTATTTGACTCTGTCCATAAATTTTGGAATATGAGTTGAGACTTGAAGGTAGAGACTTGAGACTTGGCTTGAGACTTAGAGTAAAAGACTTAAATACTTGATTGGATCTAGGAGTCTTAGTGGACCACAAGCTGAACATGAGCCAGCAGTGTGATGCAGCAGCTAAAAACATCAATGCAATTCTGGGGTACCTCAATAGAGTCTAATGTCTAGATTAAGGGAGTGATGGTACCACTCTTTTCTGCCTTGGTCAGACCCCCCCTGCAATCCTGTTTCCAGTTCTGGATACTGCTACCCTGATTCTGGGGGTGCCAGGAGGGACACCTAAATGTGCTCAAACAATGGGGAGGGAATCAGCACAGAACACAAGTTGGCAATGCGAGAGGCAGGGTAACGTAGTGAGATCTTGAACCGTATGTCTACAGGGTAAGGCCAAGTCAAGAATGAGGCAGATGTTGAAATTAATAATTGTTTTATTTAAGCACAATCAAAGAAGTGTATGCAACACACTCACACAAGAAGCTATAGAAATAAAGGTAGGAGTGGGATAGAGGGATTTTTGAGGAGGTTCGGTATGGGAAATACTATACCTGTCCTGAAGCCCAGTTATAAACGGAGAAGCTGGGGAAAGTGGATCTCAGCACGTGGAGCTGAGGGAAAGGCTCGCTGGGCAAAGTGACAGCAAGGCGGGATGGAAGCCAAGAGCGATCCGAGGAAGCGCTCAAGGTCAGGGGTTTTTATAGGGAAAATCGTGGCCGCAGGCTAGTCCGTACTTGGGGAAAACAATGAGTTTGTGGCTGGAGACAAAGCCTCCGAAAGGTCAGTACTTTAGATGATTGAGTTATAGCCAGATTGTCAATAGAGTAGCCAGTGTGCAAACGCGGAGTGCTTGAGCGTTGTATGATCCGCTCATCGAGCTGCCTGCACGGGGCAGGGGATCTTTTTGTAAGTAGTGTGCATACATAATGTGGTACTTGCCTTGAGGTCTCCTTGTTACTGCCCTGGCTAGCCCGAGCTTTGGGATATAAAAGATATCCACTGATATCACTAATTCGGCTTCACATATCCCTTCCACGTGCTTGCGAGGCCCCGGACAAGCACGCACACAGGCTTGGCCGATAATCACCGTAATATTCCTAGACAATACAGGCAGGCCAGAAACAGTCGACTCGCCGCTTTAGGAGACCTCAAGGCAAGTACCTCCATTAGGTACGCGAGCAACTCTAAAAAGATCCTCTGCCTGGCGCTGGCAGCTTGGTGATCGGACTATACAACGCTCAAGTGCTCTGCATTTGCATACCGGCTACTCTATTGATAAATTCGGCTCTAATTCAATCATTCAAATTCTGACCTTTCGGAGGCTTTGTCTCCAACTCCAAATCTATTGTTTTTCCCTGAGTCCGACCTAGCCTGCGGTCACAATTCTCCTTATAAAAACCCCTGACTTTGAGCGCTTCCTCGGATCGCTCCCGAGTTCCAGACCACCTTGCTGCCCCATCGCTCGGCGAGCTTCCCCTCAGCTCCACGTGCTGAGATACGTCAAACCCCAGCTTCGCTCTCCATCTTCTTCTGGGCTTCAGGACAGGTTTCGTATCACCCGAACCAACTATCCCTCTGAAAATCCCGCTATCTTACTCACACCTTTATTTTCCTTAGTTATCTGTGTGCTTGTGTTGCTTACATTGTATGCCTGTATTTAAGAAAGACTATTCATTATTTTCCAACCAGTTTGCTTCTTGACTTGGCCTGACCCTGTAAACACTGGGTTGCAAGATCCTGCTAAGTTACCCTGCCTCTCGTTTTGCCAATTTGTGCTCTGAACTAATTTCTCCAACTTGTATAACTTTGATAGCGATTTGGTGTCCCTCCCGGGACCCCCAGAAAACAGGGTAACGTCCTGAAGCTGCATTCGGCAATGACTGGCCTGCCTAGATCGGGATGTGAATGGTTCGGCTATTGTCGGCTGTGCCTGTGTGCGTGCTTGTCCGGGGGCCTCACAAGCACGTGGAGAGGAATGGGTAGAGAAGGCCGATATTGATATCAAAACGATATCTTAATATCCCACAAGCTCGGGCTAGAAACAGCGGTAACAATACCACAATTCAAGAAGGATACTGACAACCTGGAACATGTCTACAGGAAGGTTACCAAAATGGTCGAAGATCTTCTTCTTTCTAAAGTAATCTTGTTTATTTCATTATGTTTGTTAAAATATTTACTTCCTATATTACATCTTGATATTTTGGGGTGCCACACAAATAAAATATACATTAAACAATTGAAAAGGTAAAACAGTTGGGAACAGTTTAATCAGACTACAAGCATATTGGTCTGTTAAAACAAATCAAAGCAGTTTAAAGGCCGTGCTTATGCCCGTGGAGGGAATAATCAGATCCCGTGTTTCCCCTTTGTGCTGGAGTGGGTCTCAGGCGTCTAGACTATTGCAATCCATGGAGATGTCAAAGCTGACAGTCTCAGACCATCAGCACCTCTACCGGGCCACGTGCCATCTGGAGATGGCTTTTTCAGTGAGGGACAACACAGAGCTGATAGGATGGGGGAACCTTGGTGACACCACTCATTGGGAGTGTGATATCCATGTCCTTGGGGTCCGTGAGGGGCTTCAGCTTGAAGTTCTGGAGGATAGTGGTGAAAAATAAGAAGAGCTCCATGCGAGCCAGACCTTCTCCTGCACAGATCCGCTTGCCTCCAAATGAAACCCAGAAAAGGAGAGGAAGATAAAGGAAATCACACAGAGAGGTGAAGCCTGTTTGCCAATGTTTTTCTCCATGTCGGAAAGCCAGGAATATCTCACTTCGTATGGACAAAGTTCTTGGAAACAACAACGACAACACACACTCTCAATTGTTGTGTTCTTGCTGAACGTACTACTGTCCTCAAACATCTCCTCCACTTTCCCCAGAATTTTTCTGCTCCCCAGAAAGGAGCTTCATTCTGAATTGAAGCCAAAACATGAATTAAGCAGAGGATTCTCAGTTTGCAAATCTGACGCATTTGTTTTAAAATGCAGTTAATCCAATCATATTTTTCATCAATTTCTTTGTTCTCTGGGTCTGGGATGCATTTAACATCTCTTTTGATAGCATGTTACTAAGACGGGACCAAGTGCACTGTTTCTTTCTGTTCCTAGGCCAAAATCCATTGGTGTCTCATGCATGTGTAAATTTTCCCAGCAAACAGCCTGGGTGTATTTGTCCAAGGTTGCAGAAGTGGAGTTTCAAATACAGTGTTATTTGCTTGTAATTGATCTTGGTGCATGGATTCATTTTATTGATTAGACATGACTGTGCATTTCTCACAGGTGTATATTGAGCATTGAGCATGGATGCACATTTGCATTCAGTTGTACATTTCACATTTTGGTTGAAAAGAGCAACATTGTCATACAAGTGCAAAGGTTATGACTTACATTTTAAGCAGAGCACTTTATGCAGAGGCTTCTGCTCTTCAGCTACGATAGAGACTTTTGGCCCATATCTTTCTCTGAAGCCTCACACTGCTTGCTCTTACTCTGACTATAGGGACAGAAGCAGCTTCCTCCTGAAGTCTTCTGCTGGGTTTCAACCAACATAGAGGAAGCCAGGAAAAGGCAGTCAACTGAGGAGATGACTGTTCATTGAAAGAGAGGGCACTGATGCCATCATTACATACCTCATAACTAAGTGCAATAATACAAAGCTATCCTACGAGAATTCGACCAAAGTATTCTCCTTCCCTGAAAGTGTGAGCGCCCAGGCCACATTCTTCTCCATCACACTGAGAAAGTCCTAGGGACCAACAAAAGCCCCTAAAATCCATCTCTTTCACACAATCACATGGACTGTCCAAAAAAATTTCAATGAGGAGTGATGGTGGGAAAACAACTCCCCAAATATTCAAGAACCATAGCCTTGAGGAGAAATTTGCCTGTAAACACAACCCCCAACAACTGGCACCAGCTGAAAATTAGCAATGCAAGCTGGGGGTAGAAATTCATTTGCTTATTAGGCTCATTTTCAGTCGTAGATATGGTGGCATGTCCCACCACAGGATAAAACCTCCCCTGCCCCCGCCCCACACAGAGAGCATAGAGTCATGGAATCATACAGGAAGATACAATCAAAGTGCTCCCTTTGAGAGATGGCCATCCAGCATCTATCTAAAAACCTTCAAAGTAGGAGGACACCCCACCACAGTCCATGGAGGCAGCAGCAGATTCTACTGCCTAACTGCTCTTACTATCAGGACATTCTTCCTGAGATTCTAGAGAAGATCATTAAGCAAACACTCTGTACACACTTGGAAAGGAATGCCATGATCATGAAAAGTCAACACAGGTTTTTCAAAAACAAGTCATGCCAGGGTGATCTCTCTCTTTTTCTCTCTCTCTTTCTCTCTCTCCCCCCCTCTCCCTCTCTCTTTTTATGATACAGTTATAATCTTAGTAGATGAAGATGTTACCATGCACTATCACTCCTCCTGTAAGATATTTGATTTTCAAAAATTGGACTTATTAATGACTGGATAATGTGATCGGACTCATGCTGACCAGAGACGTGTTCAGGATCATGATGGTGGGAAAGTCGAGATAGGGGCTATGAGGAAAACCCTGATGCTGATCGGTTCCTGCTAATCCCTTCACTTCTTCAGGCTCTTGGCATTTGCGAACACAATGGAAGACAAACTGCCCATACAAAGCAATCTGAGACCATCCCTCAATCTTACCCTAAGGAGATCTTCCCTCTACACCCTACCCGACTGAACATTGATGGAAGTCATGACAATCTCTTAATGTTTTATCAATCTGGGCATAAAGCAATCAGCCCATTCCGGACCTCTTTGCCAGTCCCCGGGGGAAAGCCATTACAGCTTCAGGGTATGAAATAAGTTATACAAATCCTAGCGTTGACCGCAGACAAACTACCCCAGTGCGTAGTATGTAGTACATAATGTGCCTCAGATTGCCCCACATTGGCATTTCTCTGTGCTACCCTCAGATGCTGTCTGAGCCCCTCCACTGTGACCTCCTTCTTCAAGACTGGTAACTGTCACCCTTTCCACCCCTAATCTCTCTCTATCCAATCTTTTTCACCTCACTTTCCAATAGTCTCGTATGGTTCTGAAAAGTATCTTATTTCTTGTGTGTTTGTTAACTCAAACAAAATACTTTGTTTAAATTTAACTAGAGTCCTCCCTACAGTTAATACTGGTACAGACAGGTGAAAAGATCCTGCCATTACCCTCCTAACATGGACCTTCTTTGACCTATAATTCCCCCGAACTCTAAGGAAATGCTGGCATTGTGGGTGGAGCCCAACATCTCCCTATCTCTTTGGGTAACAAAAAGAATGATGTAGATATATCATATCTTGACTTTAGAAAGGTCTTGATAAGTTCCTCCATGATATTCTTTGCAAACGAGCTGATATTTAAATTAATAAATAAATAAAGTAAAATCTGTGCTAGATAAAGCTGCTGTTAGGTGGATTTCTAATTGCTATACATCTGGGCTAGACCATGCTACTGTCAGGTCAATTTGTAATTGGCTCACTGAACTCAGTGGGTGTTCCTCACCTGCTTCTCTTCATCCTGGAAAGAAGTGACTAGTGGGGTGCCATAGGATTCTCTCTTGGACCCAGTGCTGTTCAACGTCTTTATCAATTATTTGGAGGAGAGAATAGAGCTCATTCTGATCAAACATGCAGACAACACCAGCTTAGAGGGGTAGGTAATACCCCAGGGGACAGGATCAGAATTCAAAATGACCTGATTAGAGAGTTGAGCCAAAACTAAGAAAATGAATTTCAACAGGGAGAAGTATAAGCTACCACACCTAGGTAGAAAAAAAGCAAATGCATAGATATCAGATGGATGACACCTGGATTGACTACAGTATCTGTGAAAGGGATCTAGTAGTCTTAGTAGACCACAAGCTGAATTCAAGTCAGCAGTTTCACACAGATGTTAAAAAAAATGCCAATGTGATTCTGGGCTACATCAATAGGAGTGACGGTACCACTCTATTCTGCTTTGCTCAGACCCCACCTGGAATACTGTATCCAGTTCTGGGCATCACTGTTTAGGAAGGATATTGAAAAGCTGTGTGATAGATGAGGGGTCAGAGGTCAAAGAGCAATTTATTTTGCTGGAAACAGAGACCTTACAGCCAGGGTCTGTTACAGAGCAATCTATCTTGCCAGCACTTCCACCATCTGAAATGTAAGCTGAAACAGAGACTTACAGTCAGTTAGAGGGTTCAGGGGTCAGTGATAGCAATAGCAATAGCGTGTGTATTTCTATACCACTTGTCAGCTAAGTGCTCTCTAAGTGGTTTACAATGCATTAGTTAATTGTCCACAATAAGCTGGGTACTCATTTTACTGACCTGCAGAAGGCTGGAAGGCTGAGTCAACTTAGAATCATAGAATCATAGAAATGTAGAGTTGGAAGAGACCACACGGGCCATCCAGTCCAACCCCCTGCCGTGCAGGAACACCCTCAAAGCACTCCCGACAGATGGCCATCCAGCCTCTGCTTAAAAACCTCCAAAGAAGGAGACTCCACTTAAAGCCCAGCAGGATTGAACTCACAACCTTGTGGCTGCAGTGTCAGCATTTAACCACTGCACTACCAGGGCTTCCCTGGTGATAATTTTGGGGAATTAGATTCACCTTTGCCCCCCAGCTCTCAGTCAGTGAGGAAACAAAAGAAAGTGGCTCAGAAGGAAGCAGTTTTGCTGAGGTTGAGAAGACAGGACACTGATTAAGAACACCTGTTCTCCCTGCTATTTAAGTCTGTCGGCATGGCTTGTCTTTTGCTTGTGGCAAATTGCTATCCAAGCTCCCTTGACCCTTGCATTCCCACTCCACGTCTTTGTGAAGTTTGGCATTCCTGACTACACGGACTGGCTTTGACTTCAGCTTTCGTTGCAGCTTTCTACTGGATTGATGGCTCTGGACACTCCCTGTGGAGGTGAGCAGGTTCTTGATGTTGAACTCAGACATACTGTTATTCTTCTCCTGGGGATACATACAGCAGAGTCAACTTCATTACACTCATAGATTACACTACTTGGCCTTTGAAATCCACTGGGTGACCTTGGGCACATCACATACTCTCAGACCCAGAAAAGCACACAGCAACAACCACAACAACAAGGAAATGGGAGAAAAACCTACATGCAGTGTGTCAACTGAGGGTTAAAAGATCTGAGGAAACTGGAAATTATCTAATGTGGGTCACTATTGCAGCTGAACTCCATGTTAGTCACCAAGTTACTTCCAATCCTGGGGTTTGCTTTGTGGTGAGGGAGGCCAGGATTCTCCACTAGTATCTTCTGCTTTGGCGTTATTCAAGGACCAGCTGGGGGGGTGTGTGTCTGCAGTCCTGGGGGTTCCAGTGACAGAGAGGCTTCAAAGGAGATGTTCAATAGGTCTGGTTCAAATCTTTGGATAGCTCTTTTGAAGCTCCAAATGAAAATCAAGAGCAGATTCACTATCCCATAGACATGGAAGCCACTGCCACCATTGGTGTCTGTTGGCTGAGGATGGTTCAAGCTCAGGGACATCCTCCTGCATTGAGGAATCCATGATTCTACCTTACCTGCTCCATTTTTATATAGAAGCAGTCAATGAAATCCTGAGGTGAGGTCAGATCCAGCGTACTCCTGTGTTCCTTGGCTTCCTCCAAAATGAAATCTATGGATCTTGTGGTGTTTGTAAATAGATGGTGATGAGGTCCTGGGATGAAGGAAGGAAAGGTATTGGCAAGCTAGAAGGAAGGGAAGGAAAGAAGTACAAACATCTCTCAAGTTAAACCATTCACTCTGTTTCAAAAGCTGGAGATTATCCAGCAAAGCATCTAGGCAATGCTTTCATGTCCCTTAAGATATCTGGGTGCTCTGAAGGAGCAAAGAAGACACCCCTGAAGTTGAGAACAAGGGTGCCAGGGAAGAAGTGCTCCAGACATTGGGGCTTGTCTTCAAAGAGTTGCTGGGCTTTGTGTTCTTCTAGGTTAAAAAGGATAAAGAACTCCCAAAATACTCTCCCTACCATGAGAGAGCATGAGGCTTTCTGCAAAGTTCTCGATCACTACTCACACTTTGATAGATATTTCTCCATGCAGAAATGTAAGTGGTATTTTATGTGCTGAAACCACAATAAAAATGCATGGGGCCAAGAGGATGGAACATTTTCTTTCTTGCTAAAAACATCATTTTCTGCAGAGAAAAACTATGTGCATTTCTGAACAGAGAAATACCTAACAAAAAGTGGAGAATCTTGCTGCAGCCTCTTGACTACCTCTGCTCTCCCTGGTGATTGTTTCCTGTGTGGGAACAAAAAATCTAGGAATAACAGTTAAACAAATGACAGTTTAAAAGCTACATAATAAAAAATTTGAAGTAAATAAAAATAAATCCCTTTAACACAAGGAAATTAGTAATTATGAATATGCTTTCTAACCATAGATGGCAATCAGAAGCAGTTGCCAAGTTTTAAAACAGAACCACACAAAATATAAAGACGTGTGGAAAGCAAGAAATGTCACTTCAAGTGGGATGTATCCATTCTTTTCCAAGTAAACAAGCCTTTGTTGGAATGAAGGGCCACTTTCTGTCCATTATAGTCAGTTTGCTTCTCATTCTATCATCATCATCACCACCACCACCACCATCATCTTCATCATCAATATCTCCCCTTTTTACCAGTCCAAGACTCAAGGCAGTTTAACAGTGAAAAAAAATTAATAAAAATTCAAATCATACAAAGGTCAAAGTACAGAGTTAAACTATCAGCAGAATTAAAAGTACTTAAAAAGACGACCATAAAAATGAAAAAAACAAAACAAAAAAACAAAAACAGAAAACAAATATGGACAAAACAACAAATTCTGAATAGCTTCTTCTTCCTGAACAATCAGCCTTCAAAGGCCTCCAGAAGCAGAAAAGTCTTCACTGGCCTGCAAGTGGATAGTAGAGAGGGTGACCATCTAGTTTCTCTAGGAAGGGAGTTCCAGAACCTGAAAGTAGCCACGGATAAGACCCTGCCTCCCCTTTTCCCACCATATGTCCCTGTGAGTTTGGTGGGACAGAGCTTCTGAGGGTGTCCTCAGAAGGTCTCAAGACAAAGGCGAGCTCCTTCAGTCAAGCTGGACGTGAGCTGTACAGGGGCTTATAGGTCTTTGCATGGTGCCCAGAAACAGATTGGCAGCTGGCAGAAATGGAGTAACAGAGGAGTTATATCATACAAAAGCCATGTTCTCAAAGAATACATCAGAACTAGATCTGTTATGTTTCTCCCATGGGCCAAATTGAGGCTGTAAATTCCTGAGGTGATAAATCTTCCCTCCTCCATCCCACATAGAGACATAGTGTATGCAAAATGACTAAAAAATTCATACAAAAGTGATGAGCAGAAATGGCCTACCTGTCCCCCGGGGGAGCTCAGAATCCTGAAGGTGTCATCAACAGGGAGATGATGTGTAGAAACCTCTTATCATTTACTCATAGTGCTTTCCAAAGACGATGAAACATATGATGGTGGAGGTTGCACAGTTGATCAGGAAGGTGGGGTCAAAGGGCTGCTCTGGAAGAACAAAATAAAGAATGGTCTTGTCTCAGTCCAGCATTTTTCCAATTGCAATCTGGTCCAGCCAAGTTTTGAAATCCTGCTTCCATTCCGGTTAAGTTTTTCAAAAGAAAGCCAGACTTCCCTGGACTTTCTCCAGCACTTTCTGATGGGCCTTCAGCTGGAATATCTTAAGCTCCAAGCTCACCAAATAAGGTGACATAATATACCCTTCCACCTCATAGTGAGAAATTCCTGGATCATGCACCAGTAAACAGAGAAGGAGGCAGAATGGTGGTCCTCATGAATCCAGAAAGGTCCCAAAACTAACATGAATTCACGAGATAGAGTCTGGAGCCTTATGCCAGAATCTTCTAGAATGTCACTAGAACAGGCCTATAGTGACGGTGATCTTGGACAGAAGCTTTGTACCCTTTGTGTCGTGCAACTGCTTCAAGAGATACTGGGCTTCTCCTTAGATCCTCTCTTCAGTGTTCTTCCTCCCCATCCCAGAGTTCCAGAGGGTAGCCAAAGCAAAACACCGAAATTGTTTCCATCTCTCTCCATTGTTGAATATAATCCCTGGAAAAGAATGTTAGCAGTTAGCAGTTACATTTCTATGCTGCTTATCAGTGCGTGAAGCACTCCCTAAGCCGTTTATAATGTATTTAACTAATTGCCCACAACAAGCAGGGTACTCTTTTTACTGACCTACGGAAGCATGGAAGCCTGAGTCAACCTGGAGCCTGTAGGATCGAACTCAGAGCATTGTGGCTGCAGTACCAGCATTTAACCACTGTGCCACCAGGACTCCTAGAATGGAATCGAATGTTTGTGTGTGTGTGTGCGTGTGTGTGCGTGTGCACAGGACAGGGAGAGAGAGAAAGAGACAGAGAGAGAGGTCATAGAATCATAGAATCAAAGCTGGGTTATGGATTTGCACATATTTTAATGGAAAATGAAAAGAATGACACAAAGTAGATACATGCTTCACAATGAACCTTAGAACCCCTAAAGAAAGAAAATGGCAAGATCAAGTGCAATGCAGGAGACGGTTTGAGAAATTCAACAAAACCAAACTAGGAGCTTTTCATATCTCATAGCAGTTGCCAGTGATCACTAACCAATAAAAATCAACTATCAATTAAGTTACAAATCATATAAGAACTCCGGCCAAGATCAGAAAGGGCAGGAAAAAAAATTAGACAATATAAGGATCTCATGGAGGCTCTTAGGAAAAAAACATGTCATTCTGATGAATAGACTCAGAGTGTTTGATTGCTCCCTACACAGATACTAAATATATGTTAAATTCCATGGAAAGAGCAAGACATTTGCACCAAGAGTTAGAAGAGGAGACTTCTGAAGGAAAAAAAAAAATTAAATGATTAATTTTAAGAAAGTATAAGATTATATTTAATATATTTATATATATGTAAAATAAAACAAACAAAACATACAAAAAGAATTTGTAAATAGTTTCATGGAATTTAATGACCAAAATTTGCCCCAGAAATGGGGAAAACTGGCAATTTTTACAAAATTCCAAATATGATATAATTTGCCTTCAAGAAATCTATGAAAAGAAAATAAAGATTGCAGGGTTGTTTTTTTTTCAGAACAGAACTTTCGGCTCAAGATTAAAAAAAAATCCAGTTTCATTCTTTGTAAATCAATATTTCCAACCTAAGATGATACATCAAGATGGATAGATAGATCTTTAATTATATTAATTGATTTTAATGGCAAGATAATGCTTCTAATGGGTATCCATGCCCCAAATAACAAGAAAACAAAGCTTTGTGAAAATTTATTTTAAAAGATATCGGATGATTTGCATTGATGACTGGAATACAGTGGTGGATCCTAATTTGGACAAATGTTCCAGCAAAGGAAGTAAGGAAAATTAAGGGAGATTGCCTAAAAAATTATTGAAATATACCCAGCACTTTGGGTTAATAGTTAGCTGGAGATATTTGTACCCAAATGCTAGATACTATGTATTCCTTTTAATTCATCATGTATCTTTCTCTAGAATAGTTCCAATTTCCAATTTCCAATAATATGGTTATTCTAGTAAAGTGGATGGACATTTTGCCAAAAATGTTTTTAGATCATAGCCCTATCACAATGTCTTTGAAAATGAACCAAGAAAAGTTCAGTTGGAGGCTTATTATGTATTCACTTTTGAGGATGGAAATTATATAGAAATGTAAAAAAAGATTTGAAGTGATTTTTGACTTGATTGTACAGTAGTCTGGGATGCAAATATAGCCTACCTGACAGACCAATTTATAAAATACGGCCCCAGAAAGAAAAAGGAAAGAGAATCCAAAAAAGGGCAAATTTGTGAAAGAGACAGAATTTTTAGAGAGAAGCTGAAGAAAAGGTTAGATAAAACAACCCAACAAAAGATTGAGTCATTTTAATAACAATTTTCATTATTTTCAGTTCAAGAAATAAATGCTAAATTATTACATCTTTCTAAAACAGTTTTATTTTCACTGAAAAATCTTAGAACATCAAGAATGATAGCCTGTGAATATATAAAACAAATGGTTGCCGCACAGATGTTACTGAAGTATTTTTAACATCCTGCCAAAGTCTAGCTGATCAGGAGTGTCTGTAAAGGTTCTGTCATAAAGTCCAGTGTAATTACGTTGTCAGTAAGTCTTTACAAAATTTCTCGTTGCATAATGGGATTACTGAGAATCCATCCTTGTTTTTTAAATAGTGCTAAATTATTACATCTTAAACAAAGGAACTGACAAAAAAAAAAAAGAATTTGCAAATAAGCCTAGGAAGGAGCTGTTTCACAAGTCGAGACAAGAAAGGTTAAAGAAATTTGTTACAAAGATTAAGAAAGGTTACCAATATGCAGTGGACAATGTGAAAATATTAAAAGTTTTTGAGGAATTTTACAGAGGTTTATATGGGAAATGCAAGAAAAAAGTCGTAGATACCTGGATAGACTCCAACTGGATGTACTGTGTATAAAACAGAAACAAAGTTGAAATGCTTCTGCTACTACTATAAAGCTTGTTGTGACAAGTAAAAAATCTGAACTGGGAAAATCTCCAGGTCCAGATGGACTACTTCCATGATATTGTTAAAAAACAATGAAGACGAGTTAATGTAACCACTTAAGATGGTGTGTGATGGGGTATTAAGAAGAGGATGGATGCCAGACTTGGAGAAATGCTTCTATTACAGTTATTCACAAAGAGGATACAGACGAGACATCTGTTGGTGGCCGTACACTGCCATGCTTTGATATGGTCTAATTGGCAAAATATATTAATTGGCAGATATGTTTAATCGGCATAAAGTATAAATTATACACACTTATGGCTGAAAGGCTATGTGGAAATGGTAAACTGGCTAGATAGCAGGCCAAAAGTAACCCTGGTATGGCCAGGTTCACTGAAAATTAGCCAGGCAAGCCCCACTTAATGGCTCTAAGCTAATCCTCTCAGCAAAAACAATAGTTACACTGATCAGGTGCAGGCAAGTACCCCTGCCGTGTGCATTTCCTACTGAAGCCTTGCCCAGTCACATTACCCAACCAAGACATTGAAATATCAGTCCATTCCAGACCCCTTTTTGTTTACTCAGCCAGAAAACAATTAACGCACAGCCTTTCCAGGAGGGAAAATAGCATAAAAATTCCCAGTTTTGAGCAATTAGTTTGCGGTTCACCAGTTGCTGGACATCATTCTGCCAGTTTGCTTCCTGGCTGTGTACTGCCCTTAGACACACACATCTAAGCCACATTGCTGCTTCTTCACTACTCTTCTGGATTGGTAATTATAACCCCAAACCCTCAGCCTCATTATCTATAATTTCTCCTCCCTTTGTCCTTCAGTTTGCTCTTGTGTGGATGTGTGACTATTTATATCTTGTGTCCATGCAATAGTGAATTCCCTTAATAAAACTCCTTTTTAGTTTTTTTTATTTTATTTTTGAAAAAGTATTTCTAACATAAAATTCTTAAAAGGTAACACATACATGCATACCCATAGAAACAATTCACACTTAAATAGGAAGACTTTTAAAGGCAAAACTTAAATATAATAAATATAATCATAATAATTTGATAATACATATAGTAATTTTTAGTTTATTTTGAATCTTTGGCTGGTTCTTTCCTATGAGAACCCTGTAAACGTTGGTGGATAGATCTTGTTAAGTTGTCCCCCTCTTGCAAGCCTCCTAATTTTGAGCTAATTAATTCCCCTCTGTCACATAGAAATACTGATATTGCACGTGGACCTCTGAGTCACTTTCCCCATTTTGGGGTAACACATCCACAAAGAAAATTTAAAAAAATGTTATTTTATAATGATTTTTTATTTTATATGGAGCAAGATAGGAGCTCAAGTCAAGGGAGATGCTCTCTGAGGAGAACTTAGGTCATATTTGGTTTTCTTACTTACAACTTAAAGAAAGATTTAAACAAGATAAGAGGGACTTTATTAAAGAGGCTCGAACCAATTATCTATACTTAGAATTGTGTAAGGATGATGACACTGTAATCAAAAAGTATAAATGTCTTTTGCAATCTGAAATGGAAGATGAACCAATAAAAAAATTTATGACAAAATGAGCCCCAATATTTTGGCCCTACTGTATAAATACAAAATGGGAAAAATGTGGACTGAAGAATGTACAAAATGATGTATAGATGGTATTTTGCTCCAAATAAGCTGTCAGAAATGTCTAAGAATGTTTCAAATCGATATAGGGGTTAGCAGAACATGTGGTGGACTTGCAAGAAGGCAAAAAAAAAATATTGGTCTAAGATTTACATGTTAAGTCAAAAAAAATTTAAATGTACATTTTTGCAATTTCATTTGAAATGTTCTTGTTGGGAATTACTGATAAAGAACTGGATAGCAAATATGGACTGCTTCTTCAACATATGATAACAGCTGCTAGAAAGTTTGACAAAACTTGGAAACAGACTACAGAGCTGATGATGGAAGAGAGGGTTGCAAAAGTTGCAGATTTTGCCCAAGTCTCCAGACTGACATGAATTTTAAAAGACAGACAAACTAAAGATTTTCTGAAGGACTCGAAACATTTTATGGATTTTTTTTTGTGCAATGAGAAATCTAACTTTGCAACAATTTGTGGTTACAGTTATTAGTGGTTCCAAAGGAGAGATTTCAGGGTACTGAGATATCATTGTTTAATTACATTCCATTAGATCAGTGAACAAAGTATTGGAAAAACAATAATAAAGATTTTAAAGAATACACTAAATTTGAAGAAATGATTAAGCAATGAGATGGTATGGAGGAAAATGAAATATTGAAGGGTACCACAAGTGAAATATATAAAATGTTATCAATATATGAAGATGAATATCTTAGAAAAATATGGGAGGAAGAATTAGCACAAAAAATAGATATTCAGGAATGGGGAAAAATTTGGAATCAGAGCTATTTAAAAAATTTACCCATAAGGATAAAAGAGAATTATTATAAATTGGTCTGGAGATGGTACCTAGCACCAGTAAGGCTAAACTACATAGATAAGAATCATTCAAGGTTATGTTGGAAGGGTTGCCAAGAGATTGTCACATATATTCGTATGTGGTGGAATTGTGAAGATGTACAGAAATTTTGGTAAATGGTGTTTAAAGAGATAAAAGAGATAACAAGAATTGATTTACAAATATGTTGGGGTATAGCATCATTATCAATATTTGATAAGGTTAATTGTACTCAGGCAATGAAGGATTTAATTACAAATTTATTAACTGCAGCAAATAAAGGATTGGTATAAAGAAGTGTGGAAAACTGTAATTAATGATAAATTAACATGTTGAATTAAAGTTAGAAAAGGAATAATGAAAGGGAATGATTTTGAAGCAATATGGAAGACATTTGTGGGAAAGGTTTTAATAAAAGAGGGAAGTGTCATATCTCAACAAGAAGAATTTCAATTTTGGAAGGTGGAATAAGCTGAAATATCATTGGCTCCGAGAATGGGTTCACATTTAGGGTTAGGGTTCACATTTAAGGTTAGTATTAATATGTTTAGTAATTAGATCATATTCAGTAATAGCAATAGGTTAAATATAGTTGAAAAGGAAACAGTTCAGAATGAAATTATTATAATAATAATGAGTATAATGAGAATGAGATTTAGACACATGAAACAAAAATATATAAGCAATATGATATACAATATCTTGAATATGATGATAAAGGATTTGGAGAGAAATAGTAATGTAAGCTTTTTTGCTTTTTTTTTCACTTTTATGTTAATCACGTTGTGTTTTTGTTCTATCTTTTTTCTTTATAATCAATAAAAAAAATAATTTAAAAAATAGTTATTAGTGGTTCCAGTAAGGTGAATTAAATTATATCTGTAACGGGCAGAGTAAGAACCTTTCTATTAATGAGTTTTTCTTGTTCATTACAGTTTGCGTGAGGCAGTCAAAGTTCTTTTCTGCTTTAGCTCGTTTGGGTGGCTAGGCTGTGGTCCTTTCTGCACCTTACTGTTTTCCATCGCCCTCCCGTCACCATTCCAGCAGTGCCACCGTCAGGATGGGAGTGCAACCCGAACATTCCCTTCCGTACCCGGCCAGCTGCCTGCGGAAGGGTAGCATGAGCGACATGCACCTTCTTTCTGCAGCGCAGCTGGCTATTTCCCATGCTGCACTGGGGAAGGAAGCACGCGGATCGCACTTCCACCATTTTGGAATGTCCGCTGATGATAGGAGCATCACGCCATCGGGGGCCGTTACTGGATTTTTTCTGGTAATGTAACATCCCACAATTGCAACAGGTGAGGACACGTTGGCAGCAGGACAGTGACGATGTCATGTGTAAGCATGACTTGCAGACTGGCAGCAACGCATCCCCATAGTGGGCCAGTAACATCATGCGGAAATGGCCTTTGTTTATGACAATAGATCAGTGCTTTAGTTATGCGCTTTCATAGTTTGATTGAGTTGTGGTTTATTTTGTAGGTGAGGGTAATCTGGCTGTGGCATCTGTCACTCCATTGGTCATCAGGATTGATTCAGCTGATCTGACTGGACAGGAAGACTTCCCTTTCTCCTCTCACAGCTCCATGTAAGTCCCTCCCAAAGTTGTGCCCTCCATCCCGGGTAGAAGGAGTGCACCATTCTTCAACTGAGGGCTCCTCTGCTAGAATCTCCAAGAAAGCTCAAGATCCATTTGTACTCTAATTTAGTTTAATTCAGGCCATTTCCACACTACACTGTTATAGTGCTATGATTCCACTTTCAACATCCTGTGGAATTCTGGGAATTGCAATTCAGGGAGGGCCTTGAGAATTCTCAGCCAGAGAGCTCTTTGGCCTCAGGAAACTACAAACCCAGGATCCCACAGGAGGTTGAAAGTGGAATAAGAGCACTGTAACAAGGTAGCGCAGAAATGGCCACTGTCTTGGTTTTAGTTATACATGTATACTGTTTATGTATACTTTTATTTTTTCTCTTTTTCCTTCTTTCTACTGTGGTGAACTTGTTTCTTTGTATCGAGATTAGTAAATTAGAGTATTTTTTTTAAAAAAAATCATCTAATTAGAGCTGTCAGTTTAACATATTTTGGATAGAAATGATTCACTTATGCCGGAATGTCAGAATCCACTTAAAATTTAGTTATCAGTTAATTTATTTATAAAGTCAGGGACAGTACTGAAAAGCCAACATATTTTACCCTTCCTACATGGTTCTATATATAAAGTATAGATCTCTTCAACTTTTGCAAAACTTCTTCTTAGTTGATTTTTTTTCACTCAGGGCTGGGGGAGTGCAAAGTGGGTCCACAAGACCATCAGTAAGCTAAGGGGGGGGAGTGGTAAAGAAATGAGATAGCAAAGAAGGAGAGAGAGAGGCAGGAGTGGGAGTGTGGCAGGGTGGGTGAGATTTGGGGTTTTCAAAAATTCATATGGCTGCTTCCTTTTGTCCGAAGCTCAAACCAGAGACGAGCGGAGCTGAGATGGGGTGAGTGTAAAATCATGGGCAGCTTCATTCTGCTAAGGCTTTCAGGGTGGGCATTTCACTTAAATTTACATGGCAAGTTAATATGTAAGCACCGCTCGATTACTGATGTTATCTTACTTTGGAAATATCCTGAGTCAGCATGACAGGTTAGAAAAGAGGGTGACGCTTAGTGAGAGGGGAGGAAGCAAGAGAGGAAGGCCACATGACTGGGGGAGAGACTCCATGAGGGTCATCGTGGCGGCCCTGAATTTGCAAGACCCGAGCAGGGCTGGTGACAAGAGTATATCCTGTGTTGAGCTGAAGGCAGCAGGAAAAGAGGAAGACTCCATGGCAGGTGGTCTGTCTCTGTCAGGCCTCAGCTGCTCTGAGTTTGCAGGAGCCGAGCAGGACTGTAGATGACCAAGCAAGTTCTTGGAATTCTCTCATTCATGAGTCAAAGCCAATTTCACAGAAAGTAACAAGATCAACTGAATGAGCATTTTTTTTTTAAAAAAAATAGCTATTCTTCTCAGTTCAGTGATGATTAACTAAATGTATCAACAATTTTCTGGCAGCTTACTTCTCTCTCTTTCATCCTTCACCTTTTAGTCTGATTGGTTCTCCTCTCTCCCACCCCTGCTAGAAGTGGTGCAATTTGACCCCAGTCCAGCCCCCGGCTGCAAATACCAGTCAATCTGCCGGGTCAGTCTGGGCTTCCTTGACTGCCTCGTAGCCGTGCAGCACCGCAACACGCTCCGCTCCAAAATGCAGTGTGAACACAGGCCCATACTTCTCACTGAGCCAGAGGAAAACAAAGAAAGAGGCACGTTGCAGGGTGGTCATTTACGTGCATTGGCTAAAATGAGAAAATGCCCGTGTTCTCAACTGCAGTGGTGCATTCGGAGACTGCTTTCCCTTGCCTTCCTTGATGCCTACTAACACTCTAGATACGTGACCCAGTCCCGTACCCAACCTAGGTTATACTCTCTTCTCCTTGTCCTTCCTTCCTCGTTCTCTGCTACATCTCTTGTGCTGAACAGTATTCTGCAATCTCCATGGGACAGGGATCTGTTTGTGCTACAAACCATTCTGCACCTTATTGACAGTTGCATGGAGAATGGCAGTCAAATAGGTCTGTGTTACGGTGGGGAGGGACGCAGGTTTGAACAAATAGCAAAAATTTATTTTTGGGGTCTGTTGAGAAACCATTGGGAAGGAGCACTGACAAATTTGCTATTTTCCTGCAGACCTACAAGTCTCTGTTTTAGTCTGATATCTTTGTCATCTTGGAGGCAGCTGGTGTAGAAGGGAGTGCTCCGTGACGCTGCTCTCCCAGGAAAGGAGTGCCCATTGTCACTGGACACGGCCAGGACAGAGCAGCCTTTGAGGAACTGACAGTTTTACAAGAAGCGGGCTCTTCTTCTTAGTGCTGTGGGCTACTTTCATTCCTTGTTTTCAAGTGTGCGTTTTCAATAGTTTTGAGAAGGGGTGGCTTAGAAACTCCAGAAGAGCAATGGAGATGGTAGCAACAGCATCAGCATTCCACAACAGCTCCAGCTAATTCAATGACAAACACCTGCTGCTCAGGAATGAATCACTTCTATTAATTACAGACCATTATCACTGATCTGCCAACATTACTGGATTTATGCTGATATCTTGCTTCAGCACTTGATGAGAGCTGGACTCATCTATCCTGGCTGCCTGGCTGGGGGAGGTAAGGAGTGGACTGGAAAATTGAGGTGAAGCACCCTCTGCATCTCGGCAGACACGTTCTTGTTCTTTGTTTGTTAGTGGTCCTGCCTGCTTCTTGAGCCTCTAACACACTCAACCTCTCTGTGCTTGGGCTTCTCATCCTGCTCCAACTTGTCAGAATCCCAGAAGGGCCTGTATCCTGAAGCCACTTACTGCCTCACAACAGAAATTAGCAGCTTGCATGCCAGCTCTGACTTCATTGCCTGACGTCATTGGTGCCACTTTGTTGAGTGACTTCATGGCGCCACTTATTGAGTGCCTAATGTCAAATTAGACACAGATATATGTAGATTTAACCAGATATTATTAATTAATAATAGTTAATTAACTGGAGTTGGTGGAAGCTTGGCCAGATGATTATGGTTAAGACTAGAGTCCAAACAGTTTGGGTCCGGAAAGGGTATGCACAGGCAAATGAAACTCCAAGGAGTCTGACCCAAAAGTCTATCCTTGGTTACTATGCTCCCTTAGAAACCAGTGTACAGCATGAGAACAATAACACCACAGGCACTCCAGCTACAGGCACTTCAGTGAACCTTGACAATGAGATCATAAGTAATGTACAGGATCAGCAGAGTCCTGTGGAACTGGATTACCAAAATGAGAAGACAATTGGAAATTGGTCTTTGGACTCAGGGCTTCTGGCCAGCACTCCACTGGATATACCTCCTAGGCATCTGTATTCCACAACTCCTGATACTAGTGGCAATATGATGGAGAAATCTACAGGGAAATCTCACAGGCCGGATAGTGGTCATGTTCGTATCAGCTATGGCCACTTGAACATTATTGACAGTTAATTATGCACTCTTCCTAAATAAGCAAACTTAAAGTTGGTTTCATCAAATGTAAATGAAATTATGAAACACATATTGTGTGTGTGTGTGTAGGTGCCTTCAGGTTGACTTAATGGTGACCCCATGGATTTCATAGGCCATTTCCATCCTACACTGTTGTAGTGCTATTATTTCACTTTCAACATCCTATGGAATCCTGGGGTTTGCAGTTTCTTAAGGCCAAGAGCTCTCTGGTTGAGAATTCTAAGGGCCCCTCCCTAAACTGCAAATCCCAGGAGTCCATAGGATGTTAAAAGTGGAATACTAGCACTATAACAACATTGTGTGCAAATGGCTATAGAATTTTCTTGGTTAAGGAATCCTCTGATCTGTTTTTACCAGCTCCTTCCTCTGAAATATAGCCTACATAACCGGAGATTCTTTGTTGGTCTCCCACTCAAATACTAACCAGGGCTGACTCTGCTTAGCTTCCAAGATCAGACAGGATCTGATGCCTTTAGGCTATTTAGAAGGATACACAATAGACCCACATAAATGTCTTTTTGAGTGGGCAGTCTTTGTTCTTCCAACTTACTCTATGGAAAGTCTGATCCAAGTGGTGGGGTTTCAGCTGCAGAGAGTTCCCAATGATGGGCAGAGGAGGAGGACCTGGAGGTAATTTCCCTTTCCTTTGACTCCTGCTCCTTCGTGTGGTAGAGAGAACGAGGTAGGAGATACAGGTGAAAAGGAGAATGGTGGCCATCCCCAGAGGCTCCATCCCAGAAACCAGAACTGAGTTAGAAGAATGGGCCCAGATTCAAGAATAAGGAAAACTAGCTACTGTGCTTCCCTGCCTGAACTTTGTACACTGCAAAGCCAAGGGGTAGGCAAGAGTTAGATTGATCATTTCATTTGCTATCCTCAGAAGACTTCATCCTGTGCTCTTTCCCCATATTGACGTTTTAAAGGAGATTCCAAATGTATTTTGGTGCTCATTTTACAAAGCGTATTGGGGGCTGGGGAGCATGCATGGACATTTCTGAGATTTTGTTAAGGCTGCTTGTTTGTGTGTTTCTGTGACCTGGGAGGAGGCTGGCTTGCTCCTGTGCTTGTTAAGGCTTTGTTGTGCTATTGTGTTCTGGCAAGGTTGTGTCTGTTGGGGTAAGACTGTGTGTTTGTGTGACCTGAGGCAGGCTTGCTTGAGTGCTCCTCAGGGCTCTTCGGGATTCTCTTGTGTGGAGGCCCAGAGGAAGTGAATTGATGATTTGGTTGTCCGAGGAGCTAGCAGCCACCAGCTCTCTATATAATTGCAGCCCCAGGCCCTGGAGCTTGGTGAAAAGGTTGCAAGGCCCATAGTGGGGGCTCTCTGTAAGATCAGTGGAAGAACAAAGACCACCCTCCCAAAGAGACATTTATGTGGGCTTAATGGGTATCTTAAGGCTCCCAGGTACTCTAAAGGCACTGGATCCTATGTGATCTTGGAAGCTAAGCAGGGTCAGCCCTGGCTAGAATTTGAATGGGAGACCACCAAGGAATACCAGGTTCTGTAGGCTTTGTTTCAAAAGAAGGAAATGGCAAAACAAGTTCTGAGGATTCCTTTCCTAATAAAACCCTATGAAATTCATGGGGTCACCATTAAGCCGACAGGCAACTTGAAGGCACATACATATAAACAATGTGTATTTCATAATTTTGCTTACATTTGATTCTCTTATTCAGAAGGAAACCAACCTTTACTTTGCTTTTTAATTTAAAATTAACATGCTTTTTTAATTTAAAATTAATTAGCTCCAAGTTAGAATTAACTGCCAATAATGTTCAAAACAGTTTGCAGCACAAACAATTCCTTCCCCCAAGGAGATTGCATAATATTGTTCAGCACAAGAGATGTAGCAGAGAAGAAGGAAGGAAAGATGAACAGAAGGGAGCGTAATGTAGGTTTGGTTCTGGGATGAGGTCACGGTATCTAGAGGGTTAGTAGGCATCAAAGAAGGAGAGGGAAAGCAGGCTCTGAATGCACCATTGCAATTAACAATAAGGGCAATTTCTCTTTTGGGGCAGTGCATAAGTGACTGTTCTGCTCAGTGATAAATATGGCCCTGTATGACCAGTAGCAACCATACGAATTTTGAAAACCCCATGTCTCACCCACCCTTCCAAACTCCCACTCCTGCCTTTCTTTTCTCCCTCCTTTGCCATCTCATTTTCTTGTCCCCCCAGGTTACTGATTGTCACCTGAATCCCAGAAAAGTCAATGGGTAATGAGCTACAAAATTTATTTTCCTGAGACAGACCAGGAGCTTTTGTGTGGGTGCCACAGGAGCCAACCTGCGATGCCAATACCTCTTTGTGAATGTAGGGAATTAATTAGCTCAAAGTTATGAGGCTTGCAAGAGGTGGGCAACTTAGCCAGACATCTCTACCAAGATTTACTGGCTCTCGCAGGAAAAAGAACCACTCAAAGAGTTCAAATGTATACTAAAAATATGTTTTATTGAAATGAATTCACTCATGCACTCAATGGTTCAAATGCACACACATTCACAAAAGGACTAGCTGAAGGGAGGAATGTGGGATAGAGATTGTTTAGGGATTCAGGTGATAATTACAGGTCCAGAGAGAATCAGAGCAAATGGCAGTGTGGCTTAGGTGAGAGCCTAGGGACAGTTCTCAATCAGGAATCGGATGAACAGAGTGGCATTTGGATCAGCGAGAGGCTGCTTTGGGCAGCCTGAAATCAGGGGTATTTGTACCCAAAAAATAGCCTTTGGGTACGATTGTGACTTGCACTCCCAGCTAAACGGACAACAGGAGTTGTAACACATATAATGACATCCAGACAGAATTGATGGTCTACATGCTTAGGTTACAAGATGATAATGGTTGTAGAGGTGGGGGGAATAATAGGGAAAAGTCCGAGTCCACAGAGACCAGGGTTAAGTCAATGACAATTTGGTGAGAACTTCCTGATTTCAGCTCTGAGAGTCCAGCTAGATATTTCATGCCTATTGTATTCAGAGCAGCTCCGCTAATTGTCCTGAAACTGACTGGGTGTTGCCTAAGAGGTTTGTGGGCTGACCTGCCTTGTCATGCCATGGTAACAGTAACAAATTTGCCTTTCCATCATCTCAGGCATCATTTATTTCAGTGCCAATTAATATGGTTCCAATTTGATATTGTTTGCCAATTAAACCATGCCAGTCCTGGGGAGTGCATGATGGCATGTCAGAACACTGGAGTTTCTTTTTTTAAAAAAGGCTGCCTTTTTATCATTATGAAATTCCAAATATTTGATAATATTCAAAACAGTTCTTACATTACTCCTTAATTGTATTTTTGTCTAAAATCCACTCTGATCCTCATGGATATTCTCAGAGATATCTTTTCTCAGTCTACTTGCCAAAATGATAGTAAATATCATAAAATCATTGTTTAATAAGAAATAGTTCTTTGTTCATCTCTCATCTGTATCCCTTTTCTGAATCGCTGTGATATAAGCATTTTGCCACGAGCATCTGTCCTCTTCTTAATATTCCATATTCCATCATATACCATCTTAAGTTGCTGCATTAACGTGTCTTCAATTGTTTAAAAATAATATACTGAAGGTGGTCCATCTAGGTCTGGAGATTTTCCTGCTTCCGGACTTTCAATTGCCTCAACAAGCTCCATAATGGTAGTGGGGCCATCCAAACTTTGCTTCTGGTCTACACACAATTTATCCAGCTGGAGTCTATCCAGATGTCCTGCCTTATCTGTGACTTTTTCCTTGCCTTTACCCTATGAATTCCTCAAAAACTTAAAACATTTTCACATTGTCCATTGCATATTTATCTCCTTTCTTTATCTTCGTAACATACTTCTTTAAGCTTTCCTGTAGGTGTGAGGCAGCTACTTTCTAGGATTATTTGAAATTTCCTATGTTTTTTCCCCCCAAGTTCTTTTGTTTAAGATATAATTTAGCATTTTTTTGAAAAAGAAAGATGGATGCTGGACAATCTCATTACACCACTAGAAATTTTGGAAAGAATTACTGGCAGCATACACTAAACTTTATGACAGAACCTTTAAAGATACTCTTGATCAGCTGGACTTTAGCGGGCTCTTAAAAGTACTTTATAAGATCTGTTTGGCAGCAATTTACTTTATATACCCAAAAGCTATCATTCTCAATGTTTTCTTTTAAGAAGTTTTCAATGAAAATAAAACAGTTTTTAAAAGATACAATAATTTTGTGTTTATTTCTTGAACTGAAAACAGTGAAAACTGTTACTGAGCTAACTTAATCTTTTGTTGGTGTTTTATCAAACTTTTTCTTCAGCTTCCTCTCTAAAAATTGTGGGTCTTCCAGCAATGTACACTTTTTTGTTTCTCTTTCCTTTCTCAGCCTTAGGCCACATTTTATAAACTGTCCTGTCATGTAGGCTATGCTTTCATCCCAGACTACTCTATGATCCGCATCGTTATCTGCGTTCAACTCAAAAAATTCCTCCAAAACCTTTTAAAATTTCTGTATAATTCGATCTCCAAAAGTAAGCCCCCAATTGAACTGTCCTTGTTCCATTTTCAAAGACATGGTGATAGGGCTATGATCTGAAAACATTTTTGGCAAAATGTCTGTCCTCTTTATTAGAATAACCATATTATTGGTTATAGCTTGCCAATATCTTCCCTTCCTTCATGGTCTTCATCTGAGGACCTCATCATCGAATGGTTCTAAACACTGTGAGATCCACAGATTTCATTTTGCAGGAAGCCAAGGAGCACAGGGCTATCCTGGATCTCAGCTCACCCTGGGATTTCGTTGACTGCTTCTATATAAAAATGGATCAGTTAAGGCAGAACCATGGATTCCTCACAGCAGGAGGACGTCTCTGTGCCTGAACCATCCTCAGTCAACAGACACCAGTGGAATCAAGTGCCTTCCATGTCTATAGGATGGTGAATCTGCTCTTGAAGCCACTGGAAGTTGCAGAAACCCAACGAGAAGATGCTGGTCCCTGAAAAATGCCAAGGGAGGGGATCCTGGTGGAGAATCCTGGACTCCCTTATCACAAAGGAAAACCCAGGATTGGAAGTAAGTGAGTCATGGTAACTAATATGGAGCCCAGCTGCAATAATGGTCCACTTTAGATAATTTCCAGTTTCCTTAGATCTTTTAACCCTCAGTTGACTGAATGCATGTAGTTTTTACTCTTACTTCCTTGTTGTTGTTGCTGTTTTTGTGTGCCTTCAAGTTTTTTCCAACTTATAGCGACCCCAAGGTTAACATATCATGGGCTTTTCTGGGGCTGAGAGTGTGTGATATGCCCAAGGTCACCTGGTGGATTTCCAGGGTCAAGCAGTGTAATTAATTGAGTTTAATGAAGTTGACTTGCACTGATTGTGCTGTATGTATCCGTAGGAGAAGAATAACAGTGCATCTGAGTTCACCATCAAGAACCTGCTCATCTCCACATATGACTTGCTAGTGACAGGAATAGAAAGAACCAGCACCACTCTCAGATTTGGGCTCCGCATTCTCTAGAAATTCCCAGAGATAGAAGGTAAAAGAAATGTCCCTACCAAGCACCATCAGCTCTTCCCTCCTCTAAGTTTATCCAGACTATTGTTGTTGTGTGCCTTCAAGTCCTTTCTGTCTTTTGAACACCCCAAGGTGAAGCTATTACTGGATTTTCTGGGGCTGACTGTGGGTGACATGCCCAAGTGTGTTCCCACAGGTAAGGGAGAAACCTGGTCTCCAGGGTCGCAGTCCAGTGTTAAAACCATTACACCATGCTGGCTCTTTTATCCAGACCATACATCACTGAATTTCTGATGTGTTTCAAACAGCTGTTTCACATGGGCATTTTAATGGGGGAGCTTTGAAGGGAAGGCCCAGAATTCATTTTCAGTGAGAACCTAAGACTACTGAAAATGAATGGTGAGGGAGCTGCTGCAGTCATGTGCAACAACTGTGGTATATTTGTGTTCTTGCCAGAGGATGTGAGCAGCTACAACTGCAGCAAGTGCAAGTTGGTTGCCCTGCTGGAAGAGAAGGTCCAGCAATCTGAGGACCATATATCCATTTTTCAGTGTATTAGGAAGCATTAAGTTATCTTGGACAGAGTGGAACAGACTGTCATGAATCCAGCCTCTCCAAAGAAAGAGACTCCACCACACTCCATTGAGGCAGCAGCAGATTCCAATGTTGAGTTGCTTTTACCATTAAGAAGTTCTTCCTGCATTGCAGAATGGAGTTGGATCCATGTCATTCTATGATTCTACACTCTGTTTAGGGCCAATTTTTATCATGCAGTCAGACACACTACCGTGTCTAGGACTGAAAATGGGTCCCATAAGCAACTGAACTTCTTCCTCCAGATTTATTGTTGATTTTCAGCTGGTTCCAGGTGTTCGGAATCAATATTTGGGGAAATTTTTCTACCGTCTGTTCTCATTGACAGTATACAGGATTGTGGAGAACAGATGGATTTTGGGGTACAAAAAGGTGGTCCCAAGGCCTTTCTTACATAGCTTTTATATCTCTTGGTTGCCTGTCATGTCAGAATATAACATGACCTCCCCACGCATGGAGCAAAATTAATAATTCTTAGAAACATGGCGGTGGAAGGAACCCCTAACAAAATTTAGAGCAAGCAGCTGATTCTAGGGCAGGTGCAAAAGGCATTGCTGTTACTGGAGGGCATGTTATCTCTGTTTGAAAGCTTCTTATGAAGTAGGGTCTACTACCATTCAAGGCAGCCTATTCTACTGTTGAAGAGTTCTTACAGTGAGGAGGTTCTTCCTAAAGTTTAGTTGCATTCTCTTCTCCTTTCCTTTTACTCCCTTTACTGGTTTGGGTCCTAACTTTTTGGAGCAGTAGAAAACAAGCTCTTTCCATTTCCCACAAGATGGCAGCCCTTCAGATGTTTAAAGATAGCTGTCATAACAGCTCCCAATCTTCTTTCCTCCAGGTTAAAAGCATTCTGCTCCCTCAAGATTTATTTATGGGGTTTGCCTTCTAGACCTTTTCTTGTTTTGGCCCACATTCTCTGGACGTGTTCCAGTTTGTCAAGGTGCATCAAAACATAAAGCTGATTTCAAAAAACAAACAAAATAATATCAAACACAGATAAATCCAGAAATGGCACACCACAATGGCCATCAAAAACAAGGAAGGGTCTCCACAGATCCCTGTCAAATCGTGTTGCTGGTCCTACAGAATATTTTGTCCCTAAAGGAAAGCATTGTGTTACCCTGTGAACTGGGGGTCCTGGGAGTGACACCAAAATGTCCTCAACTAAAGGTGGGGAAAATTAGCTCAGAGCACTGCTTAGTGTTATGAGAGGCAGGGTAATGTAGCGAGATCTTGAACCCTATGTCCACGGGGTCGGGTCGAGACAAGGAGAACACAGAAGTTGAAATAATAAATGATGTTTATTAAATACAAGCAGAACTGTGTATGCGACACACTCATACAAGATAACTAAAGAAAATAAAGGTTGGAGTGGTATAGAGGGATTTTTAGAGGAATTGCTGGTTTGGGTGATACTTCACCTGTCCTGAAGCCCAGAAAAATAGAGAGTGAAGCTGGAGTGCGATGTAGCTCAGCACGTGGAGCTGAGGGGAGGCTCGCCAAGCAAAGTGGCAGCAAGGCGGGATGAAACTCGGGAGCGTTCCAAGGAAGGTCTCGGAATCAAGGGTTTTTATCAGGAGAATTGTGACTGCAGGCTATGCCGTACTTGGGGGAAAACAATAGATTTGGAGTTGGAGACAAAGCCTCCGAAAGGTCAGGATCTGAATGATTGAGTTATCGTAGAGGTTCTCAGTAGAGTAGAGTAACCAGTATGCAGACGCAGAGGGTATTGCATAGTTTATCCATCAAGCTGCCATCGCGGGGCAGAGGCTCTTTTGTAAGTAGATTGCATACCTAATTAGAGTACTTGCCTGGAGGTCTCCTAAAGCAGTGAGTCAGCTATTTCTGTCCTGCCTGTATTGTAGTTTGAATATTACGGCTATTAACAGCTGAGCTTGTTTACGTGCTTGTCCAGTGGCCTCGCAAGCACGTGTAGAGGAATAGAGAAGTGCAGCCGAATTGTGATATCAAGGGATATCTTTTAATATCCCCAAAGCTCGGACTAGCCAGGGCAGTAACATTCCCCCCCCCCCCGAAAATGGGTGATGTTGGGGACAATATCAGACATTTTCCAATTAAAAACAAAAATCAATTTGGAGCTGAATAGGGCTTACAGGTTGGTAGCCATATCACTCCTCAGGAAAGGGAATTCCGGAAGAGCAAAGGATTACTATCTTATAAAGACATTCCTAACTAAAACCTAAACCTAAACACACACACACACCAGTGTCAATAATGCAATAATAAACAATTAAACAATAAACAATATCCAATGTCCCGTCAATAGGGAACTGTCAAAAAATGAGCAATTGGCAATAAATAGCAAATGCAATATGAAGCAATCAATGAAATAATCAATGGAATACTGTAAGTCCAATGCATGGTCTGGCAATGAAGGCAATCCAAGGAGCAAACAGTTCAATGTGCAATGTGCAATGTGAACTTTCAATGTGAAAGTTCGTAGTCCGGGGGAGGTGAGGTGCAAGCAAAAAGTCTTGCCCCCCCCCCACAACAGAAAAAGTCTTTGAGCTGGAGCGGGTGAGCAAAACATAAGTCCATCCAGGCAAAGGCGCAGGAACAATCCAAGTAGGTGCAGCTTGGCTTGCTGCAAGTTCAGGGGCAAAGAGTCTTTGCAGAGTTTGGAGCCTGGAATAGTCCACAGATTTCCTCGGGTCAGCATACGGTAGCAGGAATGGCAAAAAGTTCGTTGTGGCACTCGGAAGGTTGCATGGTCACCTTCCCTCACAGTCACGGGTGTCGTCGAAGAACCAGGAATCTCCAAGCCTCGGCCATCAGATGGAGCGGCAACTTTCTTCGTCACCCCTCCCCCATGGTATTCAGGGGCGATGGTACGGCCTCGGGATCTTCCCAGTCTTCTGGATCAATTGACCTATTAGAGTTTTAACAGAAGAACTGACATGATTAGTAGCCAATGTATACCATAAATGCAAATGGCTGGCTCAAAGCCTGCTGGGAATTCGAATTGAAACTGGGTCATCATGACTGAAAAGACTAAGAGTCCACGGGGACATTTTACCTTCTAAAGACACAAAACACGTACAAAGAAAGAACTAATTACTTAAACTCTACCAAAACTAACAAAACTATTTACATGGCAGAACTATTTACAGTCACTGGGCTCCGAGGGGTCGCCACTCCACCTCTATTCCCTTCAGACAATGGCCGTTCAACCATTGTCGAAGGCCTCGTAAATTGAGACAAACATCTCGGACAAATTAACGGTTGGTACTTCCTTGTGACTTAAGGAAGTCTGCCAAATTATGGAGCTCACATTGGGTCTTTGGGCACCGGGATCCTCTGGCTCGGGGATGACCACCGATGCAGGATCAACCGGCTGACCCTTCCATTCTTTTTGCAGGGTCTCCGGAATTACCGGCAGGAGTGACAGCGCCCGCTCCTGGTTTGGGACCCCTTCTTCCAATTCATGGAGCAGGCTGGTCTTGGACTCGTAGGCCTCCTGGAAAACTGCCTCTCCAGGTATGACGGTGACCAAGATGGAGCTGTAAACTAGCTTGGCCCCATTCATGATCACCAGTGTGACAACGAATTGTGTGCCTCGAAGTGTGAAGACACGCTGGCACCAAAGCAGCCGTGCAGAGGGGAAGGCAGTAGCCATGTCCACCTCCGTGTGGCATTTAGAACTCTCCGTTATTGAAATCTCCCCTGCTGGACTGCAGTTAATGGCAGTGTGTATGGTCACGTCAGGGTGTGCCAGTGCGAGTGCCTGTGCTATCCTGTGCTCTGGCTGGGCAGGAACCTCCCGCCGTTCAAATCCCCAGTCTCCTTGGAGATTCCCCTGAAAGATGGCACGGAGAGGAAGGAAGCTCCTGGGCAAGGCTTCAAGGAAATCCCGGGGGAAACTGCAGGTCTCTAACAGGGAGCTCAGAGCAGGGATGATGGAGAGCTTGGGAAGCTTGGGGCTGGCTTCCCCTGGCAGTGTGCTCTCCGTTTCCTGGCTCTCACATGTGCTGGCAATATCTTGTGCCTGGTGGGGGCTTCCGTGTCTCCCAGTTGAAAGAATGGTGCTTCCTCCTGAACCTTAGCCTGTGCGATCCTTCTAGGTGCTCTGAAAGCACTATGGTCTCGGAGGTGGCTGGATTCGCACTGGGGGCTAAGTCATGAGAAGGTGCAATTTCTCTTGTTTTAGTGCACACTGAGCGCTTGTGTCCTCTGAAGGACTTAAATTGGGTTCCCCCCCTGCCATATCGGCTGAAGCGGATAGCGTCGGGGTGGGCTCACCCTGTTTCATCAGGTTAGAGAGCAGCACTTTGGGCGCTGCTCCGGAATCTGCAGGAGGGGTGGCAGGGGTCTTATCCCTCTCGGTCCCTATGCCTGCCTTCACCCAGAACCTTCCCCACCTGTCTGGCTTCAATCTAGCCACAACGTTGCGAGGAAGCTTCCTGGACCGAGGGCACCTGCTATGCTTGCAGATCCAGGTTAGGGTAGTATCCAGTCGGAGGTGGGCCGTCGGTCACGGCCTAGACCGGCTGTTTACTTCCCGCCTGAAGCTGATTATCTAGAGCTTCCAAAAGCTCCGATGTTGGCCACTTATCGAACTGCCTCTTGTCCAGCCCGAACCTTCTGAGCATGCCCCAGACTCTTACTCTATCCGAGGAGTACGTCTGGGCCGTGGGATTGTACCCACCAGACATCTCCTGGGGAGACCCCGAGTCAGAGAGCTGTTTGGGGGCAGTGGGCTGCTGTGGGGGACTTCCAGCCTTGCCGGGCTGGCCACGGAAATCTCTTCCTTGCCACTGTCGGTTGTCCTGCCTGGGAGCTGGGCGCGGATTCCAGTTCCCTTGGGGAACCGAATTTGGCGCAGTTTTCCGATGTTGGGAATGGGGCCAATAATTCGAGACATGACCTCGGATATGGGTTCCCAATTCCCGGGTTCCTTTCTATGTGTCTTGGGGGGAGGTTTAAGGGATCCTGCTTCGCGCAGCAGGTCAGAGACCTGTTAGAGGTTGTTCCCAAATTCCTCCCAGCTAGTGGTGGCTGGATCCACCAAACCCAGGGCCATCTTCGTCTCGTGGTTCAAGCCTCCGTACAACAGAGTCTTGAATTCCACTTGGTCAAAGCAGTATCCATGGGCCGTCAGGGGGACCTTCTCAGCCAGAATGGCAAGGAGCTGCTTCCGTGCCACGTAAGCCTCAGGGTTCTCACGAGGACCCTGTTGCTCCATGACATAGAGCACACCTGCACTCTGTCCGGGCCACAAAATCCTTACTACCTCTCTCATCCAGTCGTGTGCCTCAAGCCTAAGCAGGCCTCGAGCTGCCACGGCCAATTCAAGAGTAGGAAGCTCGGAGGGGGACATGCAAAGTCGGGCCAGTTGGGTCAGGTCCTGACCATTGACTGTCGGGTGAGAGTGAATCACCGCGTTCAACCACATGATGCCGGTGGACCGGTTTAAAGGACCCAATTGGTCAGCAATTGCTTTGGTCTCAGTAGCACGCCAGGGGACCCTAGTCTCGGTGACCTGTGTCTCCTGCTTCTCTTGCCTATCAGAACTGCCTTCTCCAAGGGGGGGTGGTCCGTCTCGTCATGGACCTAGTCTCGACTGGGTGGACTGGGACCTTAGGGTCGCTCCAGTCTGGATTATGGGGCAGGGTTGCCTGAGCATCCTATGACACTGCCTCCCCAGAAAGGTCCTCTGCGAACGTTGGGAGCAGCTCTGGGCACACGGCCGAAATTAAGGCTTTGCGCGTTTGGAGCTGGCTCTTCAGCGCAGCTATCTGTTTCTGGCAAGCTACGTGGCTAACAGCCTCCTGCTGTTCCCTCACTTGCCTCACCATAAACTTGGCTGCAGACCGGGCATGATCCAGCTCAGCCTCTAAGGCGTGGGCTTTCTCCTCCCATGTTTGTGCCACTACGGTGATGTTATTCAGCTTCTGGGCGGATGCCTGCGCTACGGACGCAAAAGTAACCTTGTCCGCACGCAGTGTCTCGACCTCAGCCTGAAGCCAGGCGTTCTCCTTCTCTAGACTAGCCAATTTTTCTCTGGTCTCTACCAGGGCACTACTAGCATCTCTGGCCATAAGCCAAAGTCCCCAAGCGGCCAAAGTGTCCTTAGACAGCCTGAAAGGGTTCTTTGATTTACGCGCCAGGGCGTACGCTTCCCGGAGTATGGTAAAGGGATCGGCTGTCTGGAAGATGGAGTCCTTCCAGGGGCATTTCCCCTTACTCAACACCCACCTTTCTAGTTTACCTCAGACCTCTTCCTCCAACATGAGGTCCTTGATGGTGACCTTGCTACTCTCTGCCATTTTCCTCAAACCGCAACTCTCTAACACTACCTACAACTCACAACCTACAAACTGAAAACTACAAACGGGACCAGGAACTGGAGTGACAGGAAGGATCACCTAGACCCCTGGGGGACTGAAGGGCAACAAACTCTGCGGAACTTCTCTAGGAAAGAGGGATGGGAACCTATCTCCAGCCTGCCCAAACAAAGTCACTTTGGTACTTCCAAGCCCGGTTTTCCACCTCGACAGCACTGGGGACCAAAGGACAAGGTAACGGTTTAGGGACAGGGAGGTCACCTAGACCCAGGGAACCCTCAGGAGTACTCCGCCTACCTGAAGGGGGGAAACGAACCCAGTGGAACTTATGGCACCGCCTGGCCAAGCAGCGGGGGAAAAGGGATGGGAACCTAAGCCAAAACCGTTCCTAACAGTTTTTCGGGTGAGGGGCGCCTACCTCTACCTCGGGACAAACTTCTTAAAACCCTTTCTCTAGGCTTTCTCTGAGAAAAGCCCCTTTCCCTCCAGCCCCCCTTGGTTGACTGGAAAACTCTTTTACTGAATAACTGACTCCCAGGCCCTCCTCTGGAACTCTCTCTCTCTCCCCAGTGTGCCTGCTATAAAATACATTCACATTCAGGTCTCCACCCCTCCTTCCCAGTTAAAGAGGTTGGGATTTTCTCTTGACTGATCTTGCTAGTTGCCTAGCAAGCTGTTGCTGGGTGGCTTTTCTATCACCCAGGATACCACTCTCCCCATAATCCATCACAGTTCTTTTAACTTTACTTGGTCTGGGTGGATTAATGAGAGTTTTGCTTCCTCTTAAGAGGTCTGGTTCCAGTATTTGCGGATGAAGAAAAAATGATCTCACAGGATTCTTTATTCTTTTCAGGGCACCACCATATATCCTGGTTTGACCTCACTGCTGCATGACAGCAAGGAACTTCCCAACCCCACAGAGTTTGACCCCCAGCATTTCCTGAAAGAAGGTGGGACCTTCAGAAAGAGCAACTGCTTCATGCCCTTTTCGGTAGGTAAAATGATCCCTCCCCCTCTGGCCTGCATCAAAAGAAAGTTCATGGTTGAATGGCCCTTTTGGTTGTCCTTAATGTTGGGACAGTGAGCGCTTCCAAGTTAAACAACCCCTCACAGTCTCTTCTCAAGAGCCTCCACTGTTGACCATTACACAACTTGTGTCCATGTTGACCAGACTGCAGGCAGGTGGGGTACTTTTATTAGCCTGAATAACATCATTAGTCCTACTAGAACTTCTTTGCATGCCCTCCCAGCACAAATGCAGGATATGAATTCATTACATAAATAAAAATATATCACTCATTGATAAAGTTGGATTTACCTATGTGTTGATCCTTCAATAGTTGCTTAGTAAGCAACAGGATTCTGGCTGTTGTCTTCTTAGAAGTCCACCAGATGTACAAAATCACCATTGAAACAACTGTTTTTACTTTATGCCACCTCTGAAGTTCACACATAAGGGATTTGCTACATAACCAGGTTTGGAAAAGTACAGTACAACAACTCCCATCAGCCAGTGCTGAGGGGTGGAGGGAGCTGCAGTTCAGCAACATGACCACATGATTCTCACTCCTTCAGCACTGCCACAGCCAGGAGGATGTTCCTGCCACAGACACATTCATACTCCTGTGTCAGGCATGACGTGGGCCCTTTCTGCACTATACCTCGATCTCACATCATCCCATCATGATCCCCACAGTGCCATTGCTGGGGTGGAAGCAGGACCCAGACACTCCCCTCCACACCTGGCTGGCTGCCAGCGGATGGGTAAGCGTTTGGGACACGCTGCTGGCCTCTCCCTGTGCTGTACTGAGGAAGAAAGTGCTTGATAGCACTCTCACCCTTCCCACACACCCACAGCTGACGGGATTATAGCGCGAAGGGAGGCCATTACTGGACTTCTTCTGGTAATGGTATATGGCACTATCACGATGGCTGGTGATGGAACAGCAGCAAGACTGCAATGCTGTTATGCAATTGCATGTCTGCAGACTGGCAGCAATGCGTCTTGATGCTGGGATGGTGCCGTTGTGCAATAAGGGCCTTCGTCTATGGTTTTCATCTAGAACAGTCTAATTTCTCCAGGGCTGATCCACAGCAGCTCAGGAACTTGAAATGCATGCTGTGCCAAAACATGTTCTACATTGTCTCGGTGTGATGGAGAAGAATGTGGCCCGGGCACTCACACTTTCAGGGAAGGAGAATACTTTGGTTAAATTCTCATAGGATAGCTTTGTATTATTGCACTTTTTTATAAGGTATGTAATGATGGCATCAGTGCCCTCTTTTTCAATCAACAGTCGTCTCCTCAATTGACTGTATTCTCCTTGGCTTTCTTTATTTTGGTTGAAACCCAGGAGAAGACCTCAGGAGGAAGCTGCTCCTTACCCTTGTAGTTAAAGCAAGATCAAGCAGTGTGAGGTTACAGGGAAAGATATAAGCCAAGATCTTCCATCGTGGTTGTAGAGCAGAAGTCTCTGCATATGTTTAAAATATGTCTTATAACCCTTGTACTTGAATGGCAATATTGTTCAATTCAACCAAAATATCAAATCTGCAACTGAATGCAAATGTGCATCCATGGTCAATACTGAATATGCACATGTGGGAAATGCACATTTATGTCAAATGAATGACATGCATTCATGCGTATCTATGGAGAAAGCTCATTTATATGCAAATAACACTGTATTCCGAACTCCACTTTTGCAACCATGAATTGAATGAAGGCATTCCACGTTGGACAAAAGCATCTAGACCCTTCTTTAGGTAAACTCATGCATGAGACACCCATAGGATTCTGTGCTAGGAACAGAAGGGAAACTACCCACAGTACACCTGATCAGTGTACACTCTGTGAAATGTTACAAAAAGAGATGTTAAATATGTACATCCCAGAGAATAAAGAAGTTGATGAGAAAGATGTTTGGATTAACTGCATTTTAAAACAAATGCATCAGATTTGCAGAAAAAGAATCCTCTAATAAATTTGTGTTTTGGTTTCAGTTCAAAATGAAACATCTTTTAGGGAGCAGAAAATTCTGAGAAAAGTGGAGGAGAAGTTTGAGCACAATAGTAAATTTAGTATGCAGCAAGCACACAGCAGTTGAAAGGTCCCTCCCCCCCCCCAAAAATGTTGTCCATACAGGACCAGATATCTTCACTTTCTACACTTGAGCAGAAAAAAATTAAGTGCAGAAATGTAAGATGAGTGACACCTGGCTTGACCACAGTACATGTGAAAAGGATCTAGGAGTCTTAGAAGACCACAAGCTGAACATTAGTCAACAGTGTGATGTGGCAGCAAAAAAAACCAATATAATTCTGGGCTGCATCAATAGGAATATAGTGTCTAGGTCAAGGGAAGTGATAGTACCATTCTATTTTGCTTTGGTTAGATCCATCTGGACCACTCTTTCCAGTTCTGGGCACCACAATTCAAGAAGGATATTGATAAGCTGGAATGTGTCTAGAGGAGGGCAACCAAAATAGTAGAAGGCTGGAAACCATTAAGTCCTATGAGGCGCACCCTAGGAAGCTGGGTATGTCTAGCCAGGAGAAAAAAGTGATGAAGAGGGGAGGTGTCGTATGGAGGATGGTACAAGCGTGTTTTCTGCTGCTCCAGAGACTAGGACATAGAGCAATGACTTCAAATTTCAGGAAAAGTGATTTCAATCAGACATTACAAAGAACTTCCTAAGGGTAAGACCAATTTGACAGTGGAGTGCACAGCCTGGGAGTGAGGTGGAGATTGGATTGCCATCAGGAAAGCTTTGATGGTGCATGGCAGGGGATTGTCTGTACTCAATGGCCCTTGTGGTCTCTTCCAACTCTATGATTCCATGATTCCCCTCTCCCCAATATGGGTAAAATATGCTTGCAAATATGCTTTGGCTCCCTCTGTGATGTCCTTTTGCTATTGCTTGTGCTCTGGCTAGTTTCCATTCCCCATCACGTGGAGCACATTGAGGTGTCCCCCAAGGGACCACAGAAATCAGGGTAGCAACTTGATGTGCTGAAGAGTCTTTCTGACATTGCTGTCAAGGGTGGTATGATTAGGAACTTTTTTGGACAGTTTCCTCAAATTGGGATACTTTTGGTTATCCTTCCAGATGGTGGAAGCAGTGGTTCTCACAAGTAGGCATTGATTTCATCTTCAGGAGACAAAGTGTAACTGTCCTCATTGCTGCTAGATGGGGTCATCAATTGAGTATAGTGACTCCACATGCTATGAACTCCTTCTGGTTCACTTGACAATGCTGGAGTGGTGTCTCCTTGCCTTTCTTGTAATGACTGCAACTCAGTGACATCTGCTTGCAAATGAAGATCAGAAATTTTCATGGTCAATGTTGATTTCACTTGATCAAGGTGTTTTTGAACAAAGACATTGGCTCTGAAGCAGGGATCCAGGAGAGTTCCAAGAACATACAGTTTTTCCATCTCCACAGACTGATAGCGCCTCTTCAGAGATGTCAGCAAGTCATTTCAGAAACCTTGGATGGAACTTAACATTGATTTGAAGTTTTGGAGAGTAAAAGTGGTCCTATTCGCTATAAGAATTATTTCTGAGATGGTCACTTCACTGGAACTGGCCACAAATGACACTCTTATCAAACACATCTACAAGTCATATCACTTCTTCTATAGTGGTCCATTGTTGAGCGGTCAGATCCACCTGGAAATTCAACCCTGAAGCACATAGTAAAACAGCTTGCTTTTGTTCCATGAGATGACTGAGCATGTGATGCTGAGAATTCCATCTAGTCGGTTGAATTTGTATCAACGGATGAGGTTTCACACCTAGCTTGGCTTGAGAAGCTCATAACACTTTCATGGCTTTAGAGGAGTGTTTGGTACTGCCCTGGCTAGCCTGAGCTTTGGGGATATAAAAGATATCCTTTGATATCACTAATTCAGCTTCACATATCCCTTCCACGTGCTTGCGAGGCCCCGGACAAGCACGCATACAGGCTCAGCCGATAATCACCGTAATATTCCGAGACAATACAGGCAGGCCAGAAAACAGCCGAATCGCCTCTTTAGGAGACCTCAAGGCAAGTACCTCCATTAGGTATGCAAGCAACTCTAAAAAGATCCTCTGCCCAGCGCTGGCAGCTTGATGATCTGACTATATAACTCCGTGTTTGCATACCGGCTACTCTATTGATAAATTCGGCTCTAATGCAATCATTCAAATTCTGACCTTTCGGAGGCTTTGTCTCCAACTCCAAATCTATTGTTTTCCCCTAAGTCCGACCTAGCCTGCGGTCACAATTCTCCTTATAAAAACCCCTGACTTTGAGCGCTTCCTTGGATCGCTCCCGAGTTCCGGACCACCTTGCTGCCACATCATTTGGTGAGATTCCCCTCAGCTCCACGTGCTGAGATACATCGAACCCCAGCCTCTCTCTCCATCTTCTTCCAGGCTTCAGGAACAGGTTGCGTATCACCCGAATCAACTATCCCTCTGAAAATCCCACTATCTTATTCACACCTCTATTTTCCTTAGTTATCTGTGTGCGTGTGTTGCTTACATTGTGTGCCTGTATTTAATAAAGATCATTCATTATTTTCCAACCGGTTTGCTTCTTGACTTGGCCTGACCCCGTAAACACTGGGTTGCATGATCCTGCTAAGTTACCCTGCCTCTCGTTTTGCCAACTTGTGCTCTGAACTAATTTCCCTAACTCGTATAGTTTTGATAATAATTTGGTGTCCCTCCCGGAACCCCCAGACAACAGGGTAACAGCTTGAAATGTCCCACAATACTCCAGCAGGTGGGTATGATCACCTTAATTTCAGTCTTGTTTAGTAAGCCATTTTTGACAACTAACTGGCAGGTGTGAGCAAGGCAGGGCAAATGATCAAAGGTACCTCATTCCAAAGCTGTAAGCATATTCAACCCATTGTCTTTCATGACATACACAACTTTGTGCAAGAGATTCCATTCTTTCATAGTGGTGGTGATGAAAGCTTCTATTGCAGATGCTGTGTCAGAAACCTCTGCAAAGGGAATGCGTTCTAAGCACAAGTGGTGGTACTCAAAGTTGTCATCTGTGAAGTGAACTGTCAAACTGAAGTAATCGTCAGCACTTGTTCAGGTCCACATGTCAGTTGTCACTACAACAAAGTCAGTGTTCTCTAAAAGATTCTCCACGTTTCTTTTTTCCTCTTCATACATCTCTGGGATCAGCGTTTGGGCAAAGTGTTTCCTGCTTGGGATGCTGTACCGTGGCTCAAGGTAGCTTATAAACTTTCTGAAGCCTTTGTCTTCCCCCATAGACAGTGACCGGTTATCTTTGCAGATCATTTCAACAGCCAACCTGGTGATGGCTTTAGCTCTTCTGTCTCCAGGCTTGAAACTTTGAGTGGTATACATGAAAACTGTCTTGCATTTCACTGGGGGTGATTCCAGATGGCTTGGTTGTCCTGAACTTGGACTAGGACTTGAAGGAACTGGTGTGAGAGTCCCAATAACAGCTGTGTCATCTGTGTCAGTACTGTCGTCATGTTAGAACTAGGCTCTGACAGTCACAGCAGGGCTTAAGGGTGAAGCTGGAGTCACTGTGGATGGCGCACTTCTACCTTTCAGTTCTTGAAATTGGGCTGAATGTTGGGTTCTGATGTTTTTCCACATGGATAAAGTAATATGTGAGCCTTTCCCTCTGGATATATTTGCACAACACAGAGTGCAACAGGCATAATTCTCATTACGTGTAATTTGGAAGTAGCTCCAGATGTTGGAGGATGCTCGAGATGATGCCATCTCCTGGATTGATGCTTGTTGCAGGTTGTGTGACAGGTACAAGAACATTGGTCACTCCTAAGAAAACAAACAAAAAAGTAAAGATAATCTTGGGCAAGACACACTCTCTCAGCCTCAGCAAAAGCCTGGGCAAAAGGAAAACCTCCCTCTGAAGAAATCTGGTCAGGATAATTGTCATTGTTTTTCCTCAGGATCTCCCCAGATTGAAAATGACATGAAGGTCCTTTCTACTGTGTCCAGTTCTGGGCACCCCAATTCAAGAAGGACATGGTCAAGCTGGAGCAGGTCCAGAGGAGGGCGACCAAAATGGTGAAGGGCCTGGAAGCCAAGCCCTATGAAGATAGACTTAGAGAACTGGGTATGTTCAGTCTGCAGAAGAGAAGGTTAAGAGGGGACATGATAACTATGTTTAAATATTTTAAGGGATGCCATGTAGAGGAAAGAGAGGGCTTGTTTTCTGCCGCTCCAGAGACCAGGACAAGGAACAATGGATTCAAGCTGCAGGAAAGGAGATTCCACCTGAACCTCAGGAAGAACTTCCTGACGGTCAGGGCTGTCCAGCAGTGGAATAGGCTGCCTCGGAGTGTGGTGGAGTCTCCTTCTTTGGAGGTTTTTAAGAGAGGCTGGATGGCCATCTGTCGGGAGTGCTTTGAGGGTGTTCCTGCATGGCAGGGGGTTGGACTGGATGGCCCGTGTGGTCTCTTCCAACTCTACATTTCTATGATTCTATGATTCTATGATTCTACACAGGCAGGAAAATGTGGATTAATCCCACATTTTCCTGCCTGTGTAAACAGGGCCACGTACTCAGCACAGAGATAATCCAGGTCAAAACTGGCTTTTCTTTGCATAGCTCCTTCTGGCATCCTGGGGTTTGCAGTTTGATGATGCAGCAGCACATTTTGGCAGAGAAGGCTGTGACGTCTTGTCCAACTACAAACCCCAGAATTGTGTATGAAATAGCTTTGCAAGAGAGCTATGCAAAGGAATCTTTCAGCTGTCCTTGAAATCTCAAGAAGACTGTACTTTCCAGTAAAGTCTCAAGTCCTGCGAAGTATTTCAAGTCAAGCCTCAAGTCCAGTCTCAAGTCCTGCAAGGGACACTCAAGTCAAGTCTCTAGTCCAGTCTCAATCATTCCTAATCGCTACCCTCCAGTTTCAAGTCAAAAGAATAGAGAGTAATTATATTACCTTGCAGAGGGAGGCAGCCGTGGGCTATTGTATTAATTGAAATATTTCTGTCCAAGACTATATCTTGATATTTTGGGGTGCCACACAAATCAAATCAATGTTAAACAAGTGAGAAAGGTAAAACAGTAAGTAATCATTTAAACAGACTACAAGCATATAAGACTGTTAAAGCGGTTTAAAGGCCATTCTCATGTACATGTACAGATTAATCAGACCGACATGTTCCCTTGGCATAAAAGTGTCTCTCAGGCATCTAGACTTTCACAACCCATGCAGATGTCAAAACCAAGTTTCTCTAACCATCAGCACCTCTGTCAGGCATCTAGACTTTCACAACCCATGCAGATGTCAAAGCCAAGTTTCTCTAACCATCAGCACCTCTGCCAGGCCAACTGCCATCCTGAGATGACTTTTTTTAGTGAGCGATAGGGCCAGGGAATCTTGTTCACACCACTCTGCTGGGGTGTGGTATCGATGTCCTTGGGGTCCGTGAGGGACTTCCACTTGAAATTCTGGAGGATGGTGGTGAAGAACAAGAAGAACTCCATGTGGGCCAGACCTTCTCCTACACAGATCTGCTTGGCTGCAAATGAAACCCACAGAAGGGAGGGAAGCAAAAGGATCCAATGTGCCTGAGAAGTCACCCGGATGGGCACATAGGCAGCAATGGTCAAAGATCGAAAACCAGGTCAGGCTAGTAAAATCCCCCGTCATGTAGCCCAGGAGACCTCAAGCTGTGCAAACCCTCGATAGACAAAGGATCCTCAGCCCTGAGAAGCTGACTTGAGGGGATTAGCGTGTCTGCCCCAACTTGAGCAAATATTCCATCAGTTGAGGACCATTTACGTGAAGTCACACCACAAACTAACACAGCCGAAGATCCTGAGACTGTGGCAACACCTTGCAATCCCATCACGCAAAGGAAATTACCACGGTGGAGCTTTGTTATCGCTCCAACACCCATTGTTCTCCCGGGAAAGGATTAGTCCTCCAGGTACTTTTTCCCCTACAAATAGTCCCAGTTTTTGAGTGGTTCTTTGGATCACTCCCAGTCACCCCAGCAGACCATTGCTCCGTCCGTTGAGTGATCCCCTCAGCCCTCTCCTTGCAGAGCTCCACTTCTCCAGTGCTTTCCTGGACCCAGGACTTCAGGAAAAGGTGCAGTATTACCCCAACTGTACCCCTCCAATACTCTCCCATCCAATTTCCTCTCTTTTTTGTTTCTTAATAGCTCTCGGGTGCGTGTGTGCATGATCGCATTGGTGCATGAGACTTGCATTCAATAAAATCATTTATTGGACATTCTTGTTTGGTTTTTGGCTTGGTCTGACCCCGTAAAAACTGGGTGAAAAGACCCTGCTAGGTTACCCTGCCTCTTGCATTGCTATTGCTTGTGCTTCGGCTAGTTTCCATTCCCCATCACTTGAAGCACATTGAGGTGTCCCCCAAGGGACCCCAGAAATCAGGGTAACACTGAGGTGCCCATGATTGCGCCACAAGGAGATCTAGGGTCATGGTCAAGATAGACCCGATGTGTAGTATATTAGAGTTTGTTCAGAAAAGGGTCAGTGAATGGTGTCACCAGGATACTTGGACTATTGTAAACAGTCCTAGTCAGCAGAACTCAAAAATGAAAGCCACAGATTTGGGAAGGTGTAGAAAAGGAAAACTAAGATGATCTCTCAGGGGATGAAGCTGCATTTTCTAAGGAAGAGGGGCCATGTCTGGGGAGAGGTGGCTTAGAAGAAAGGCAAATCAAGGAAAGAAGATGTGAGATGAGATATGGAACTGTGCCTCTTGTGGAGAAAGTGAAGATGGACCTCTCCTTCTCTCCAAGACACTAGAATATGATGGCATCACCTGCTGGAGCTGAATGATGAGCAATTCTAGACACATACAAGGAAAGTCTTCTCCACTAGGGATGTAAAAAACAATACAAAAACTTTAACTTCTTCACAAAATGATTGAAACACATGCTTCTTATGTTTAGGGAAACCTTGAGGAAGAGACTCCTGGACCTATGAGAATCTTCACAGCTCACAACTTATTCTAAGTAAAACTGAGACACTTGTGTGCATAGAAATAACATTTTCTCATCAGGAAACTACATTTTTTGCATGTTTTTCTGATAATACTTCTGTTCCTAAAGATTTTTTTTTTCTGTGCAGAAAATGCTTTTTCCAGCAGATAAATTGTTTTCTGCACAGAAGCCACGTGCTGACTTTGCATGGAATAATTTGTTACCCCAAACACATGGTACCCCATGAGGTCCTGTAGCAGTACGTACAAATCAGTATAAAAATGGGGATTAATTGGTTCTAATTAAGAGTGTTGCAAGATGTGGGATAACTAGCAAGACCCTTTAATCAATGTCTATGGGCTCCTTGCAAGAAAACCAGACAGAGATTCAAAAGTAAACTAAAAATGTGTTTATTGAGGGGAATTTAATTATGCTTGCACACAAGATTCAAACAATTGCACATGAACACAACAGCTAGCCAAAGAAAGCGAGGAAAGGCTTAAGGGAGTAGGTTACAATTCACAGTTCAGAAGAGAAGTTAAGAAACAGCAATGTAGCTTAGGCTTGCTCCTAAGGACAGTACAGTCGGGGTTCAGAGCAGCATACTATCATCCAGCAAGCAAAGATTTGGCAAGAACTGCAAAAACTTCAGGGTTAAAATCCCCTTTCGGTACTTTGAAGTGGAGCTTTCTGGCAAAGCTCAAACACTGTCCTATAATGAGGGAGCCCTGGTGGCACAGTGGTTAAATGCCAGTACTACAGCCACAACGTTGTGAGTTCGATCCTGCCAGGTTGACTCAGCCTTCCATCTTTTCACAAGTTTGTAAAATGAGTACTCAGCTTGTTGGGGGCAATTACTTAACACACATTGTAAACTGCTTAGAGAGATCTTAGCTGATAAGCGGTATAGAAATACACATGCTATTGCTATTGCTACAGAACTGACTGACAGGAGATTGTTTTGACAGAACTGTGAAATTTTGGAATTTGGACTAACAAGGGAGGCATTTGCATGGGAATCCCAAGGTCGATGGTCCCTCGTTGTAAATACCTCATGTTCTCCCTTTGATCTGAGAGCTTGGATGCAGATGGCTCTCTGGTCAAACAAACAATGGAGTTTGCAACAAATATTCTTAGCATGTAGGTGGCAGAGAGTTAATAGCTGATTTGATGGCTTATATTACCTGCGAAAATAAAAGACTAGGTGCAAAAAGGGAAGAGGTGATGGAAAATGCTGACAACTCTTTTGTCTCATCTCTTTGTCCTCAGTGGCTAGTTGGAAGTTCATTAGCACTTGAAAGCTTCATGTCTATGGCCTAGCAAAGCTTGGAGGAGTTTCTTGGCCTGTTTATCCAGCCTGTTTCGCCTTTTATCCAGTATGACTTTCAGCCATAGCAGTATATGATTTATATCAATTAAACCATATCAAATGCGGAGGCTGCATGGCCCTGAACAAACCCTCCAAATGCTGTGGCATCTCTACTTGTGGTATATGATTTCTGGACTCCTTTCCCATTTTTGACTTCTACACCTGGCTTTCCTCATTTAATTCTTGGCTGCTACAAAGCACCAGGACTCTCCACAAAACATATAATGCATACACACACACCAGTACTGAAAATAAAATGCTGCCTAGACTGGCAGTTTGTCTCTGACTATCTCCCAGCATACATACACACACCACAGCACCACAAACCACCTGAAAATCCATTGAATAGACTGGGAAAAAAACAAAATAAACTTCACTTTTCCACATCTAAGGCATTCAAAAGTAGGTGAGATGCTAGGTGGTTTTAGGGATCTGTGCAGATACGTGCCTTTATTATTTTATTTTATTTTATTTTATTTTTTATTTTTTATTATTTCTTGAATTCATTACTTCTTTTCTCTCAAGATGGGATTCAGAATGATTGGTAAATCAACTAAGATTCACCTAGTGTCTTTTTAAGCACTACCCTGAAGAATGAAATCCTCAATTGGGTACTAACGGTGACAGGAATGGACCCACAACCCTACTTTTGAGCATTCCCTTCCACACTTGTCCCCAAACACATACACCCTCACAGCGCCACAAAGCAACTGAAAATCTGTTGAATAACCAGAGAGGGGAAAACCCCCAAAATAGACTTCACAGGACTATTTTTGGGTAAAGATGTGCCACCCCAATCTGACATGGCAAAATAGTTGGACTCTACCATCATGACAACAACATACTTTTTTTAGAGAAACAACTGGGACAACAAAAGTGGAATTCAGCATCTAGAATCCTGTCAGTGCCTTGCACAGGCATAAGGTTCCCATGGGCACAGTGAGACATTTTGTTCTGATGTGCAATGTCCACATTCAGTTCAAGGTTCTAGAAGCAGAGCTTGCTCAAGCAGAGTTGTTGAACATATGGGAATGGTTAATGTTCTATCCTCTCCGGTGCATTTTTTTGCACTTTCAGATGTGCAACACAAGAGTTCTGCAGCACAATCTACTTGCAATTCCATGGAAAAGGATTCACACTATGCAAGACAGATGTATGGTTTCAGCCACCAGAAAACTGCTAACTGGAATGTTCTGGAGAAGCTGAGAGGGTGGTGTTACCCTGTGAACTGGGGGTCCTGGGAGGGACACCAAAATGTGCTCAACTAAAGGTGGGGAAAATTAGCTCAGAGCACTGCTTAGCGTTACGAGAGGCAGGGTAACGTAGCGAGATCTTAAACCCTATGTCTACGGGGTCGGGTCGAGTCAAGAACACAGAAGTTGAAATAATAAATGATGTTTATTAAATACAAGCAGAACTGTGTATGCGACACACTCATACAAGATAACTAAAGAAAATAAAGGTTGGAGTGGTATAGAGGGATTTTTAGAGGGATTGCTGGTTTGGGTGTGTGATAATGGGGCTTCCGATTATCTAGACTTGGCTGAAGGGGGATGCTTCCCTCTTCAGGTAAACCAAGGGTTAATGGGGTGTTGGAATTAGGTTACATTTTTACTGTGGGTCAGCCTCACAGGTCACAGAGGGAGAATGACCCAATCAAGGGAAGAGAGGTGAGCATCTTCGAGATGCTTCGAGATGCTTCGAAGGAGAAGGTATAAAAAATCCTTGAGAGGCCATGTGGCAGAGAGTCAACAAAGGAACCTCCTGGAGATGGGATCTGTGCCAGTCATAGGCTGCAGGCCTGGGCCTCGCCTCCTGGTGTCATTCCTCTCCTAGACCATCTAAGCCTGTGAACCCAAATGTGAGTAATTAGAATAAGGTAGTTAGTCGCGTTAGGGCTTTTTATTATTTTTATAGTTGGCTGATCTTAAGAATGTATCTGTTGTTATAACTACCTGTAACTTAAGCGTACCTGGGAGGGGGGAGCCTCTCGTGTGTATTATTGTCTTCTTTACTTGCATGCCTTAAAATAAATGCTTTTCTGTAAAACCTCTGTTTCCTCTCCATTCCCATGCCATTCTTTGGCACACGCTTAGATAGGACTTATCTCTCTCAGAAGGAGAAGGAGGAGGAAAAGGAAAGGTCCTCAAGCATAGACATTGGCAATTCACTGACAGGGTCCCACTGTCCTGTTCAGTTACAAGTACATTCAGAATTCAGTGGGTGGTGGCAGCATGCGAAATTAGTGAACACTGGGGAATTTCCTGCTCCTTTTCAAGGGTAGAAGTGAGGCTGGGGGTGGGTGGGCTGGAAGTAAACTCAGTATGACAGGGTGATACTTCACCTGTCCTGAAGCCCAGAAAAATAGAGAGTGAGGCTGGGGTGCGATGTAGCTCAGCACGTGGAGCTGAGGGGAGGCTCACCAAGCAAAGCGGCAGCAAGGCAGGATGAAACTTGGGAGCGATCCGAGGAAGGTCTCGGAATCAAGGGTTTTTATAAGGAGAACTGTGACTGCAGGCTATGCCGTACTTGGGGGAAAACAATAGATTTGGAGTTGGAGACAAAGCCTCCAAAAGGTCAGCATCTGAATGATTGAGTTATCGTAGTGGTTCTCAATAGAGTATCCAGTATGCAAACGCAGAGTACTTGGGTATTGCATAGATTATCCATCAAGCTGCCATCGTGGGGCAGAGGCTCTTTTGTAATTGGCTTACTTAATTAGAGTACTTGCCTGGAGATCTCCTAAAGCAGTGAGTCAGCTATTTCTGTCCTGCCTGTATTGTAGTTTGAATATTACGGCTATTAACGGCCGAGCTTGTTTATGTGATTGTCCGGTGGCCTCGCAAGCACGTGGAGAGGAATAGAGAAGTGAAGCCGAATTATGATATCAAGGGATATCTTTAATATCCCCAAAGCTCGGACTAGCCAAAGCAGTAACAGTGGTGAGAGTGCTTCAGTGAAGCTCTTGCCCTCCAGTAAGTTCTCTATTTGTATGTGTGTAGAATCATAAAATCATAGAATCATAGAGTTGGAAGAGACCCCAGGGGCCATTGAGTCCAACCCCCTGCTATGCAGGAACACACATCAAAGCACTCCCAACAGATGGCCATCCAACCTCTCTTTAAAAACCTCCAAGGAAGGAGACTCCACCACACTCCGAGGCAGCACTGTATTCCACTGTCAAACCGCTCTGACTGCCAGGAAGTTCTTCCTGAGGTTCAGGTGGAATCTCCTTTCCTGCAGCTTGAATCCATTGCTCCTTGTCCTGGTCTCTGGAGCAGCGGAAAACAAGCCTGCTCCCTCCTCAACATGACATCCCTTCAAATATTTAAATATGGCTGTCATATCCCTTCTGAACCTTCTCTTCTGCAGACTAAACACACCCAGCTCACTAAGCCTTTCTTCATAGGGCATGGCTTCCAGACCCTTCACCATTTTGGTTACCTTCCTCTGGACACGCTCCAGCTTGTCGATATCCTTCTTGAATTGAGGTGCCCAGAACTGGACACAAGATTCCAGATGAGGTCTAACCAAAGCGGAATAGAGTGGAACCATTACCTCCCTTGATCTAGACACCATGCTTCTATTGATGCAACCAAGAATCTCATTGGCTTTCTTGGCTGCATCACACTGCTTACTCGTGTTCAGCTTGTGATCTACCAAGACTCCTAGATCCCTTCCACACATACTGCTATCCAGCCATGTGTCCCCCATCTTGTAGTTGTGCATTCCATTTTTTCTGCCTAAGTGCAGGACTTTACATTTCTCTCTGTTGAAATTCATTTTGTTAGCTTTGGTCCAGCTCTCCAATCTGTCCAGGTCATTTTGAATTTTGATCCTGTTCCTCTGACATATTAGCAACCTCTCCCAATTTGGTGTCATCTGCAAATTTGATGAGCATACCTTTTATTTCATCATCCAAGTCATTGATGAAGACGTTGAACAGCACTGGGCCCAGGACAGAACCCTGTGGCACCCCGCTAGTCACTTCTCTCCAGGATGAAAAGCAGCCATTGGTGAGCACCCTTTGGGAACGGTCAGTCAACCAGTTACAGATCCACCTGATAGTAGCCCTGTCCAGCCCACATTTTACGAGCTTCTTTGCAAGAATGTCGTGGGGAACTTCGTCAAAGGCTTTACTGAAATCAAGATATGCTATGTCTATGGCATTCCTTTCATCTGTCAAGTTTGTAACTCTATCATAAAAAGAGATCAGATTAGTCTGGCATGATTTATTTTTGAGGAATCCATGTTGACTTTTAGTGATCACAGCATTGCTTTCTAAGTAATTACAAACTGACTGTTTAGTGATTTACTCTACGATCTTTCCTGGTATTGATGTCAGGCTGACTGGGTGATAATTATTAGGGTCCTCTTTTTTCTTCTTTTTGAAGATGGGGACAACATTTGCCCTCCTCCAGTCTGCTGGGACTTCTCTGGTTCTCCAAGAGTTCTGAAAGATTTTTGCAAGTGGTTCAGAAATTACTTCTGCCAGTTCTTTTAATATCCTTGGATGTAATTCATCTGGCCCTGGAGACTTGATTTCATCTAGTTTAGCCAGATATTCTTATACTACTTCTCTACCTGTTCTGTGCCTCATTTCCCCCCCTTCTGCACCTGCTCCCCCCCTCCACTTTCTATCTCTGCATATCTCTGTAGGAAATATGCACCCTACTTCAGAAAGGTGCTGGTTGTTTCTGCTCCTGCTTCAAAGAAATCAAGTGTGCAGATTCCTCGATTCCTGGGGGAATGAGCTGCACAAGTCAACTTACTCGTGTTGAGGCAGTAAAATATAAAAGGAGCTGTCAAATACATACCAACTTCTGGTGGTGAGTCTCCATAACAATACAAATACCTTCTTCTCCGAGGATTCATCAAGAACTGATGAGAATTTTCGCAGTTCAAGACTTATGCTGTGCAAAATCCCTGCATGATTATTTTGTTCAGAACACAGCATTTTCTGCAGAGGAAACGCACTTGCTGCTCAGAAAGTAATAGTACTGTGCAGAGATATTTTCTATGGAGAAAATGCTGGTTTTCATGCAGAAAATGCTATTTGCTGTACAAAACACCCATTGGTATATTTCATGCAGAAAAATCCCAGACCACCAATAGATTTCAAGCAGTGCATGGTTTCAAAGACTTTCTCACAGCTAAAATGGCTAAATTTACTCATTGCTTCCTTTGAGAAGAAGGTTTGTGAAAAAATTGCATCCTTATTCAGGTTCTTCAACAGAAAACAGAAAAGTTGACATTTGGGATCATGTGTTCTCTGAATGGCATGTCTTTGATCACTGGATGGGGGAGACTTAGGCCGTTTCTGCATGGCATCACCATCCCGCTACGGGGACGTGTTGGCAGCTGTCTGTGAGTCACACTTTCCCATGATGTCATTGCAGCCAGCACAACTCCACCAGTCATGACTGTGAGTTATGCTATTAATGGAAATAATCCATTAAGGACCCACGATTGCACAATGCCCCTGTTACCACTGGCCACTCAAAACAGGCAGAAACGTGATCACGCACTTCCTTCCCCAGTGCAGCACAAGAAAGAGGCCACCTGCACTGCGGAAGAATGGCAAATGTCACTTGTGCTCCCATCCACAGGCAGCCAGCCAGGTGTGGAGGGGAGCATTGGGGATATACTCCGATCCTGGCAAAGGCACTGCAGGAATCGCGACAGGACAACGTGGGACAGGGTTGTCGTGTGGAAATGGTGTTGGTGGGATGAGATCATAGAATCATAGAGCTGGAAGAGACCTCAGGGGCCATCCAGTCCAACCCCCTTCTTCCAGGCAAGAAGACACCGTCAAAGCCCTCCCTTTGACAGATTCTGGCCATCCAGGCTCTACTTAAAAACTTCCAATGAGGGAGGAGACTCCACCTCACTCCACAGAGGCAGCAGATTCCACAGCTGAACAGCTCTGACCATCAGGAAGTTCTTCTTGAGGTGATTGTTGTTGTTGTTGTTATTATCCTTATTTCTACCCTGCTTTTCTCTCCGAAAGGACTCAAAGTGGCTTACAAAACTTAAAAGAGAACATAGTTAAAACTGTCATATACAAAAGTTAAAACACATTAAACAACAATAATGATTAAAACAATATTAAAATATATATTCAAAACAACATGGAAATGGCAATTAAAATAACTAGCACCATTCTACCTACTAATTGCATATTAAATGCCTGCTAGAATAGGAATGTCTTTAGCTGTCTCCGGAAGGCAGTCAAGGAGGATACCAGTCCGACCTCTTTGGGCAGGGAGTTGCAGAGCCTGGGAGCAGGTTCAAGAGGAATCTCCTTTCCTGCAGCTTGCATGCATTGCTCCTTGTCCTAGTGTTACTGCCCTGGCTAGCCCGAGCTTGTGGGATATAAAGATATCGTTTCATATCAATAATTTGGCCTCCCATACCCATTCCCCTCCACGTGCTTGCGAGGCCCCCGGACAAGCACGCATACAGGCTCGGCCGATAATAGCCGTAATATTCCAAAACGATACAGGCAGGCCAGAAATAGCTGTCCCACAGCTTTAGGAGACCTCAAGGCAAGTACTTCCATTAGGTATGCACGCAACTTTCAAAAGATCCTCTGCCCCATGCTGGCAGCTTGATGATCTGACTATACCATGCTCAAGCACTCTGCGTTTGCATACTGGCTGTCCTATTGACAATTTGGCTATAATTCAATCGTTCAAATTCTGACCTTTCGGAGGCTTTGTCTCCAGCCCCAAATCCATTGTTTTCCCCAAGTCCGACCTAGCCTGCGGTCACAATTCTCCTTATAAAAAACCCTGACTTTGAGAGCTTCCTCGGATCGCTCTTGGCTTCCATCCCACCTTGCTGTCGCCTTGTCCAGCGAGCCTTCCCCTCAGCTCCACGCGCTGAGATCCACGCTCCCCAGCTTCTCCGCTTCCAACCGGGCTTCAGGACAGGTGAAGTATCCCCCAAACCAACAACTCCTCTAAAAATCCCTCTATCCCACACCAACCTTTATTTCCTTAGTTATCTGTGTGAGTGTGCTGCATACACTGTTTGATTGTGTTTTAATAAAACAACATTTATTATTTCAACCTCTGTGTGCTCCTTGACTAGGCCTGACCCCGTAAACATAGGATTCAAGATCTCGCTACGTTACCCTGCCTCTCGTATTGCCAGGCTGTGCTCTTGGCTAATTTCCCCAACTTATAAAATGGAGAGCACATTTAGGTATCCCTCCCGGGACCCCCCAGAAATCAGGGTAACACTAGTCTCTGGAGCAGTGGAAAACAAGCCCTCTCCCTCCTCGACATGACATCCCTTCATATATTCAAGTACGGCTTTCACTTCCCGTCTTCCTCTTCTCTTCTCCAGGCTAAACATCCCCAGCTCCCTCAGCCACTCCTCAAAGGGACCGTTGGATCTCATGGATGAACCTTTGGATCTCACGAATGATGGCAGTTCTTTAATTTTCGTTAGGAAATCAGCAAGAGACATTAAAGTTAGCCATCCAGACCCAAAACTGTCTTCATCCCCAGGGTGCCTTCACTGTGGATGCTGCTGCGTGCGTCTTCATTCAGGACCAGTCAAAAGGGGTACACACTGATGATTTGGTGGCGGCACTGCTGGAATGTCTGGCTAGGCAAATTTCTCCTGTTGAAAACCCACTTCTTCCTTCACAGCTCACGGAGACACTGGAAGTGTCTTGGCTGCCCACAGGAAAAATACATTTGATTCTACCTGACTTTTTCACCACCACCCATGCCACTGCCATGCTTTCCTCTACCACATCCTCGGCCTTTACCTGGGGCTGCACTATGTACTCTACCACATAGGTGGCCCCGACCTCCTTGAAACATCCCTGCCTCTTTCACAAAATCTTCCACAAGAACCGCCATCAATTTCAGGTTCTTTTCTTTTTATCCTTTCTTTTCTTTTCAGCAATTCCCATGCCAAAGCTAGGAAAATGAATTTTAACATGGAGAAATGTAAGCTGCTACGTTTGGGCAGAAAAAATGAAATGCACAAATATCAGATGGGTGACACCTGGTTAGGCCACAGCACATGTGAAAGGGATCTAGGAGCCTTAGTAGACCACAAACTGAACACGACCCGGCAAGTCAGTTCAATTCTGGACTACATCAATAGAGTCTAGTGTCCAGGTCAGGGGAAGTGATGCTCCCACTCTATTCTGCTTTGGTCAGACCCAACATGGAGGAATTTTGTGTCCAGTTCTGGGCACCACAATTCAAGAAGAATACTGACATTCTTGAACGCATCCAGAGGAATGCGGCCAAAATGGTAGAAGGCGTTCTTCTTGCTAAAGTAATTTTATTTATTTCATTGTATTTATTAAAATATTTACTTTCCACATGACATCATGACATTTTGGGGTACCACAAAAAATAAAATCAGTGTTAAACATTTGAGGAGGTTAAACAGTAGGGAATAATTTAAACAGACTACTAGCCTATAATAGTGTTAAAGCAACTTAGAGTAGTTTAAAGGCCATGCTCATGTGCAGGTACAGATTAATCAGACCCTATGTTTTCTCATGGCACTGGAGCAGCTGTCAAGCATCTAGACTTTCACAAAGCATGCAGATGTCAAAGTCAAGTTTCACAGACCACCAGTGCCTCTGCCAAGCCATGTGCCATCTGGAGATGACATTTTCAGTGAGGGACAACAGAGACCTGATAGGGCCGGGGAACGTTGGTCACACCACTGTGCAGGGGCGTGATATCGATATCCTTGGGGTCCGTGAGGGGCTTCAGCTTGAAGTTCTGGAGGACGGTGGTGAAGAACAAGAAGAGCTCCATGCGGGCCAGACTTTCACCAGCACAGATCCGCTTGCCTGAAAATGAAACCCACAGAAGGAAGGGAAGAGAAAGAAGATCACAGAGAGAGCTGAAGAACATTTGCAAATGTTTTTCTCTATGACGGGGGGGGGGGGAATGTCTGATATTGCATGGAGAACGTTCAACTGATGTGTGCTTGCTGTTTACTAAATGTAGTATTGTGCTCAAACCTCTCCTCCAGTTCCCCCCAAATTTTTGCTGCTCTCCATAAAGAGGCTGCATTCTGAACTGAATCAAAAGAGGCTTCACACACATTTGTTAAATGATTCTCAGTCTGCAAATCTGATGCATTTGTTTTAAAATGCAATTAACGTCACTGAGAAGGGACCAAGTGCACTGTTTCCTTTCTGTTCCTAGGACACAATCCTATTGGTGTCTCATGCATGCATAAGTTTTCCTAGCAAATAGCCTGGGTATTTTTGTCCAATGTGGAATGCCTGCATTCCATTCAAGGCTGCCGAAGTGGAGTTTTGAATGCTGTCCTATTTGCAGATAAATGTCCTTGATGAATGCATGCATTTTATTCGTATGACATGAGTGTGCATCTCTCACAGGTGCATATTGGGCACTGAGCATGGATGCACATTTGCATTCAGTTGCACATTTGATGTTTTGACTGAATAGGGCAACATTGCCATTCAAGCACAAGTGTTATGACACACAGTTGAAGCATAGTTCTTTATGCAGAAGATTCTGTTCTTAAACCATGATGGAGGATTTTGGCCCATATCTTTTCTACTACAGGAGACAGGAGCAGTTTCCTCCTGAGGTCTTCATCTGAGTTTCAACCAAAATAGCCAGGAAAATGCAATCAACTGAGGAGATTATTGTTCACTGAAGGAGGGGACATTCATGTCTGGAAACCATGAAGCTCTATGAGGAGCGGCTTAGGGGTATGTTTAGCCTGATGAACAGGAGGTTAGGAGGTGACATGATAGCCATGTTTAAATATTTGAAGGGATGTCATGTTGAAAATGGAGCAAGCTTGCTTTCTCCTGCTCCAGAGGCTAGGACAGGAGGAATGGATTCAAACTACAGGAAAAGAGATTTCACCTAAAGAGACACTCAACAGTGGCATATGCTGTCTCAAAGGAATGTGGTGGAGCCTCCTTCTTTGGAGGTTTTTAAACAGGGTCTGGATGGCCATTTGCCGGGAGTGCTTTGAGTCTGTCTTTCTGCATGGAAGAAGGGTGTTAGACTTGATGGCTGTTGTGGTCTCTTCCAACTCTATGATTCTATGATTCTATGCAATCTTTGGCTTCCTAATAACCAGGAGCAAGAAAACAATGCAATCCTAGGAGAACAGGACCAGCAAGCATTTCAAGCTCCTGAGCTGCTGTGGATCAGCCTGGAGAAATTAGACTGTTCCAGATGAAGACCATAGAGCAAGTCATGTTCAAAACAGGAACATGAATGTGTCTGTGGCAGGAACACCCTCCTGGCTGTGTTGCTGCTAAAGGAGTGGGAATCATGCAACTATGAGGAATTGAAACTCCTTTCAGCCCTCAACACTGGATGATGGGAGTTGTTGTCCAAATTATGGAGGACTGTATTTTCCCATTCCCAATCTCTTGTGTGTAAACTTCGGTGGTGGAGTAAGGCAAGAACAGCTATTTCAATGGTGATTTTGTACATCTGGTAGACTCTTAAAGAGACAATGGGCAGAATCAGGTTCTTTAGTTATAACTAAGCAACTGTTGAAGAGTCAACACATCAGTAAATCCAACTGAATCAATGAGTTGACTCTTATTTTATTTTGTTTTGTTTATTTTTTAAATTAATATCCTGCCTTTGTGCCAGGATGACATGCAAGGAAACTCTAGTAGGACTAATAACATTAATTAGACTAATAAAGGCACCCCACTTGCCCTGCTCTCTGGTCAACATGGACATGTGTTGTGTTATGTCCAACAGTGGGGGATCTTGAGAAGAGACCGTGACGGGCTGTTTCACCTGGAAACACTCACCGTCTCAACCGTGAAACATTAAGGAGAACTAAAAGAGCCATTGAACCCTGAACGTTGTTTTGATGCTTCCCAGGAGGGAGTGATCATTTTTACCTGCTGAAAAGGGCATGAAGTAGTTGCTCTTCCTGAAGGTCCCATCTTTGTTCAGGAAATGCTGGGGGTCAAACTCTGTGGGGTTGGGAAATTCCTTGCTGTCATACAGCACTGAGGTCAAATCAGGATTTATTATGGTGCCCTGGAAAGAACAGAGAATCTTGTGAGATCATTCTTTCTTCATCCTGAAATACTAGAACTAAACCTCCTGAGATGAAGCAAAACTCTCATTAATCCATCCAAGCAAGCAAGGTTAGGAGAACCTTCTATATACAGGCTCCCCTTCAGGTTCTTGAGGAGGAACCAGAGGACTTACTTTGGGGATGATGTACTGCCTGAATGGCACGTCTTTGATGACCACATGTGGGAGACTTGATGGGATGAGAGAGATGAACCTCTGGATCTCATGGATGACAGCATCTGTGTAAGGCATCTGTCCACGGTCAGCCATGCAAGGCCTTCTTAAGCGACCAACCACCTGATCAATCTCTTGCTGCACTCTCTCTGTTGTGAGAGAGATGGATTTCAATACCAAGCCAGAAAAATCCAGGAAATGTTAAAGAGGTCCTACAAACTGTAGTGGAGATTTGTTCTTTGTGTCTGATTGCAATGGCAACATTTAAGTGGACTGAGAGCACCCCAGTTCATTGACTGTAGTGTTCCTTATAAGACACCTGTTTCCATCTCTTGGTCATAATGCTCAAGAACACAAAGACCAAAGAGATAGAGAAAGAGAGAGAGAAAGGGGTTATATATTCTAAGAGGCTGGATACAGATATTACTTTTTCAGAGACAAAATCTTCTCTATATCCACCATCACAACTTGAAAGGGATCTCTTAAGGCCCCTCCCTGTTTTTGATGACCATTGTGGTGTCCCTTTTCTGAATTTCTCTGTGTTCAGTATTTTTTTTTTTCTTTTCTTTTCAGAAATCAGAACTAATTTTTGAGGTGCATATTGCCAAATTGGAACATGGTCAGAGAACGTGGACCAAAATAGTAAAAGGTCTAAAAGGCAAGCTCCATAAAGAAATCTTGAGGGAAGGGGGCTCTGTCATGGCCAGCGATGTGAAAGGCACGGTTTAGCATTCGTCACCTAAGACAAATGGGATTGTGCACTTCAAAGCTTGGCGCTTGAAAGGAGGGGGATTCTCTTGTCAGGGAGGGGCTCCCTGGACCACAGGGGACCTTGGAGATCTCCACTGCAGCTAAAGGAGAACCAGAGGGGTCTGACGAGTTGGCTCCCAGGTTTGAAGAGCCAGGAGGTGAGATTTCTCAGCTGCCCATAAGAGACATTACACTTCGCTGATGCTGGATTGCTTGGATCTATTCAAATTTAAATTGGATTAATGAAGAACAAGGTACTCTTGTTTAGCAACATCTGATTGACTTTACTTAACCTGAGCTACACTTCTTGGAATTTTAAAATCTAAAGAGACAGTATTGTTATTATTATTTTTTTTCTGCTTAAAATGATTTTCTTGAACGAGTTCTAAATAACCATAAAGACTGAGTCTTCCTCACGTTTATACTTTGGATATACATAATTTGTTTTTTGTATTATGTTCTTAAGGGTTTTTTTTTTGTTTTTGTTTTTACTCAAGAGGTTTTTAATTTCTTACTTTTCCTGTTCTCTTTTCAAAATAAGGAATTGGAGGACCGTGGGTGGTAGAGTGTCTTTATTATGTGAGGCTATACAAAAATATTTTATTTGATTGCTTTGTAACAGTAATGATAGTTTTTGAAGTCCTGTCTGAATTTAAGGGTTTTATATTAATTGAGACATTTTGGATACTTTGCCTAACTGCCTTTTTTAAAAAAACTATTTCAAACTATCTATTTAACTGGAAGTACCAATCAATTATATGAAAATAATTATGTGAAGACATGGAAGATCATTAAGAATGACCTTGAGAAGTGGCAAAAATTGTATCTGTCATTACTAGGAAGGATATCAGCAATAAAGATTAATATTCTTCCAAAGATGTTATTTCTTTTCCAAATGATTCAAATAATAGTGAAGGAAACACCATTCAAAATGTGGCAAAAAGATTTATCAAGATTTGTGTGGGGAGGCAAGAAACCTAGAGTAAGATTTAAGGTGCTACAGGATGCAAAAGAAAGAGGTGGTCTTGGATTGTCAAATTTGAAGATTTATTTTGCAGCATTGGCCTTTACTTGGATTAAAAAATGGATAACATTGAAAGAGAATAAATTGTTGAATTTTGAAGGTCATGATTTAAGGTTTGGGTGGCACATGTATTAGTGGTAAGACAAAGTTAAAGTCAATGTGGCCTTTAATAATCATTGTATTAAGTTAACCATGTTAAGACTTTGGAACAGATACAAAGCTAGGCTGTATACAAAAAAACCTTTTTGGATTTCTCCACAAGAAGCTTTTTACAGAACAGATATGAGAGCAGACCAATGTTGGTTGACATACAAAGATTTACTAAAGAAGATGGAAAGAGGTCTTGAAATGAAATCCTTGCAACAACTACAAAAAGGTTCTAGCTTGCAATGGCTTTCACATAGGCAGTACTAATTGAGATTTAGGGAGGATAAAAAAAAGATTTTGAAAAAGACAAATCAGAATTTGAAGTGCTGCTTTGTACCACTGATGACCATCTGATTGCCAAATTATATAAGTTCTTGCTGAAAATAGATATGGAAGAAGGGTAGGTTAAATTAATTGGGCCAAGAATTTTGGTCACAATATATCCATGAGTCAATGGGAAAGACTTTGAAAGAAACTGAAAATAAACTTTGGTATGATCTTCAAGAAAATTTGTATAAGGTGATGAAGTGCTGGTATCTCACACCGGAGAGATTGTCAAAAATTTATAAAGATGTATAAAGGCATGACAGATAGATGCTGGAAATGTCAAGAACATACTGGAATTTTGTATCATATGTGGTGGACTTGTGGAAAGGCTAAGAAGTTTTGGACGGAAATACAGAATATGACTCAAAGAATTTTGAAATGTCAAATACTTAAGATCCTGAACTATTTTTGTTAGGAATTTGGAGTGGTGAGGTTAAAATTGACAAAAATAAAATAAAATAAAATAAAATAAAATAAAATAAAATAAATCAGAAACTGCTTCAACAAACACTGCTGGATACAAGACCTGTCTATGCAAAGTGATGGAAGAAAACTGAGATCTCATCAATGATTGAATGGTTTAATAGATTTATGTCAATTGTAGAGATGGATTAATTGTCTTCCAAACTGAAGGGAACTTCTGATGAAGAATTTATTTCAGAGTGGAGATGTTTAATAGAATTTTTAAGGATAAACGAGGGTGATTTGGTGATTTTGCTCAATACTCTGTCTTTTAAAAAACAAAACAAAAACAAAACTGTTGTAATATATTATTATCCTGAGAAAGATGTTGAGAAAAGATTAAATATGATCACAAGTTGTTTCTGTAATATGTTTAAGATTTGCTTTTTTTCTGCATAAGTGTGGAACTTCGTACGTCCCCCTGTTGAAACACATTCTCTTAGTTTTGGCCCAGCTGTCTAATCAGGTCATTTTGCATTCTGATCCTATCCCCTAGGGTATTGTCTACCCCTCCTACCCTGGTGTCATCTGTAAATTCGATGAGCTTGCCCTCTATTGCCTCATCCAAGTCATTGATAAAGGGTGCTCCTCACCAGTGGCTCCTTTTTCATCCTGGGAAGAGGTGACTAGTGAGGTACCGTAGGGTTCTCTTCTGGACCTAAGGCTATTCAAGATCTTTATCATATCATAGACATCAAGTGAGCGACACTTGGATTGACTACAGTATCTGTGAAAGGGATCTAGTAGTCTTAGTAGACCTCAGGCTGAATGTAAGTCAACAGCGTGATGCAGCAGTTTAAAAAAGGCCAATGTGATTCTGGGCTACATCAATAGGAGTGATGGCACCACTCTATTCAACTTTGTTCAGACCCCACCTGGAATCCTGTGTCCAGTTCTGGACACCACAATTCAGGGAGGATATTGACCAGCTCGAAGGTGTCCAGAGGAGGGTGACCAAAATGGTAGAAGGCCTGGAAACCAGAAAGCTCTCTGAGGAGTGGCTTAGGGACCTGGGTAGGTTTAACCTGAAGAAGAAAATGTTGAAAGGGGACATGAGAGCCATCCTTAAATATTTGAATGGATGTCCTACGAAGGATGGAGGAAGCCTGTTTTCTGCTGCTCCAGAGATTAGGCCATGGAGCAGTGGCTACAAAGTACAGGAAAACAGATTTTGCCTAAAGATTAGAGAGAGTTTACTGACAGTAAGAGCAGTCTAATGGTGGAATATACTGCTGCATGGGAGTGTGGTGGAGTCTCCTTCTTTGAAGTTTTTTAAACAGATGCTGGATGGCTAGATGGCGAGAATGCTTTGATTATTTATTCCTGCATGACAGGGGGATGGACTCCATGACCCTTGGGGTCTCATCCAGGTCTACTATTCTATGACATCCCCTGTGTGTTCCTCATTCAGGACAGTCTGTTCTGCTCTGTCCAAGATAACCTCATGCTCCCTTGTATACTGAAGAGTGGATACGTGGTTTGCAAGTTTCTGGTCTTTCTTTTCCAACATGGCAACCAACTTGCACTTCTTGGAGTTGTAACTTCTCACATCCCCTGGCAAGAACACAATCATACCACAGCTATTGCTCATGATTGCAGTAGTTCCACCACCATTCATATTCAGTAATCCTGAATTCAGATAGACACTGAAACAGAATTCTAGTCCTTCCCTTCAAACTCTGCCACTAAATGCCCATGTAAAAAAGCTCTTTGAAACAAAACAGAAATTCGGTGAGGTATGGTTTGGGGAAGAGAGCCAGCATGGTGTAGTGCTTTGAATGTTGCACTACAACTCTGGAGGCCAGGGTTCAATTTCTCCTCAGCCATGGAAACCTACCTGGGTGATCTTGGGCACATCACACACTCTCAGCCCAAGAAAACCAGTGCAAATTTTCTTTAAGGTCTCCATAAGTCAGAAATGACTTGAAGGTGCTACTGCACTGGAAAAACCCTATCCCGGGGTCTACAATTTTGATACTGAAATATGATTCAATGTGCCTGAGAGGTCACCCAGATGTAGGCAGCAATGGTCAGAGATCAAAAACCAGGTCAGGCCAGCAAAATCCCCAGTCACGTAGCCTCAGGAGACCTCAAGATGTGCAAACCCTCAGTAAACAAAGGATCCTCAGCCCTGAGAAGCTGACTTGAGGGGATTAGCGTGTCTGCCCCAACTTGAGCAAATAGTCCATCAGTTGAGGACCATTTACGTGAAGTCACACCACAAACTAACACAGCCGAAGATCCTGAGACTTTGGCAACACCTTGCAATCCCATCACGCAAAGGAAATTACCATGGTGGAGCTTCGTTATTGCTCCAACACCCATTGTTCTACCTGGGAAAGGATTAGTCCTCCAGGTACTTTTTCCCCTACAAATAGTCCCAGTTTTTGAGTGGTTCTTTGGATCACTCCCAGTCATCCCAGCAGACAGTTGCTCCGTCCGTTGAGTGATCCCCTCAGCCGTCTCTGTGCTGAGCCCCACTTCTCCGCTGTTTTTCCCAGACCAAGGACTTCAGGACGAAGGCGCAGTATCACCCCAGCTACACCCCTTCAATATTCCCCTATCCAGTTTCCTCTCTTTTGCTTCTTAATAGGTCTTGAGTGAGCGTGTGAGTGATTGCGTTGCTGCGTGAGACTTTCTTTCAATAAAATCATTTATTGGACATTTTTGTTTGGTTTTTGGCTTGGCCTGACCCCGTATAAGCTGGGTAAAAAGACCCCGCTAGGTTACCCTGCCTCTTGCATTGCTATAGCTCATGCTCTGGCTAGTTTCCATTCCCCACTACGTGGAGCACACTGAGGTGTCCCTCAAGAGACCCCAGAAATCAGGGTAACAAAGGCACACAACAACAATAGTCTGTATAAACTTAGAAGAGGGAAGGGGACCAAATTGAAGCTGGTGATGTGTGGTAAGTGTATTTGTTTTACCTTCTATCTCTGGGTATTTCTGGAGGATCAGGAACCCAAATCTTAGAGTGGTGCTGGTTGTTTCTGTTCCTGCCACAAGCAAGTCGAATGCGGAAATGAGCAGGTTCTTGATGCTGAACTCAGACACACTGTTATTCTTCTCCTGGGGATACATACAGCAGAGTCAACTTTATTACACTCAATAGATTACACTGTTTGGCCTTTGAAATCCACTGGGTGACCTTGAGCACATCATGCACTCTCAGCCCCAGAAAAGCCTAAGATATGTTAACCTTAGGGTTGCCATAGGTTGGAAACGAACTGAAAGCACATAACAACAACCACAACTACAAGGAAGTGGGAGAAAAATCTACATGCAGTGTGTCAACCGAGGGTTAAAAGATCTTAGGCAACTGGAAATTATTTCAAGTGGACCACTATTGCAGCTGGATTCCGTGTTAGTCACCATGGCTCATTCAGCTCCAGTCCTGGAGTTTGCCATGTAGTAAGGGACTCCGGGATTCTCTGCTAGGGCATTTTTCAAGAACTGACCAGGAGAATGACTCTCATATGGAATTCGGCAGCCCCCGGTGGCTTCTGGGGATCCCATGACAGATGGGCTTGAAATGAGATCTCCAATGAGTCAAGTTCAGAACCTTGAATAGCTCTTTTGAAACTCCAAATGAAAACTAAGAGCAGATTCACTGCCCTGTAGATATGGAAGCCCCTGGCCCCCATTGGTGTATGTTGACTAAGGATGGTTCAATCCCAGGGATGTCCCCTGCCTTGAGGAATCCATGATTCTGATTTACCTGATCCATTTTAATGTAGAAGCAGTCAATGAAATCCCGAGGTGAGCTGGGATCCAGGGTAGCCCTGTGCTCCTTGACTTCCTCCAAAATAAAATCTATGGATTTTGTGAAGTTTGTAGCTGATCGATGATGAGGTCCTGGGACAAAGTTCATGAAGGAAGGGAAGGTATTGGCAAGCTAGAAGGAAAGGAAGGAGTGAAGTACAAACATCTCTCAAGCTTAATCATTCTCTCTCTCTTTCAAAGCACAGAAGATGAATGGAGGTTCTGCAGCAGAACATCTAGGCAATGCTTTCATGACCCCTAAGGCATCAGGAAAGAAGTGCTCCAGAGACTGGGGCTTGTTTCCAGAGAGTAGCCGGTCTTGTCTTCTTCATCCTGATAAAAAAGAACAAGGAACTCCCAAAATATTCTCCCTGCCGTGAAGGAGCATGAGGCTTTCTGTGAAGTTCTGGATCGTTACATTAAATAGATATTTCTCTGTGCAAAAATGCATATGATATTTTATGCAGTGAAACTGCCATGCAAAATACACCAGGCCCAGAAGACAGAGGACTTTCTTTCTTGCTAAAAACATCATTTTCTGCAGAGAAAAGCTGAGTGCATTTCTGAACATAGAAATACCTAGCAAAAAGTATGAAATCTCACTGTGGCCTTGTGACTACTGCTCTTCCAGCTGATTGTTTCCTGAGTGGGAAAAAATTAGGAATGATAGTTAAACAAATGACAGTTTAAAAGCTACAAAATAAAAATAAATAAATAAATAAATAGAACTAAATCTCTTTCACCACAAGCAAATGAGTAATTATAAATATTGCTTCTATCATAGATGACAATCATATGCAGTAGCCAAGTTTTAAAACAAAGCCACACAAGCTAAAAAGAAATATCAAATGCAAGAAATGTCATTTCAGGTGGGATGTATCTTTTTTTTTTTCAAATCAATAAGTATTTTTTGGAATGAAGGGCCACCTTCATTGTAGTCAGTTTGTTTCTCATTCTGTCATCATCATCACCACCACCAGCACTACCATCTTCACCATCATCAATGTCCCTCATTTTTCCCAGTCCAAGACTCAAAGCAGTTTAATAGTGACAACAAATATGGATGAAAGTTCAAATCATACCCAGGCCAAAGTATAGAGCTGAACTATAAAAGTAGTTAAAAAGACAATAATGAAAAAAGAAAAACAAAAAATATAGACAAAACAATGCATTCTGAAAAGCTTCTTTACTCCTGAACAATCAGCCTTCAAAGGCCTGCAGAAGCTGAGAGAGTGTCCATCTAGCCTCTCAAGGAAGGGAGTTCCAGGACTTGGAAGCAGCCACTGAGAAGGCCCTGTCTGTCTTTTTTCCACAACTTGTCCATGTGAGGGTGACGAGACAGAGAACGGGGTGCCCTCAGAAGATCCCAAGGCAAAGCAAGCTCCTTCAGTAAAAATGGACATGAGTTGTGTGGGGTTTTGTAGGTCTTTGCATGTTGCCAAGAAACAGACTGGCAGCCAGTGGATATAAAGCAAAAGAGGAGTTATGCAAAAGCCAGGTTTGCCAAGAATACATCAAACTAAATCTGTTATGTTTCTCCCGTGAGCTAAATGTAGGCTGTAAATTCCTGAAATCACAGATCTGCCATCCTCCATCTAACACAGAGACATAAAGTATGAAAAATGGATAAATATTTCATACAAAAGGTGATGAGGGAAAAGGGCCTACCTTTCCCCAGGGGGAGCTCAGAATCCTGATGTTCTCATTCAACAGGCCTATGATGTTTAGAAACCTCTTGTCATTGTACTCATAGTGTTTTCCAAAGACGATGGAACAGATGACGTTGGAGGTAGCACAGTTGATCAGGAAGGTGGGGTCAAAGGGCTGCCCTGGAAGAACAAAATAAAGAATGATCTTGTTTCAGCCCAGCACCTTGCCAGTCACAGTCTGGTCCAGCCAAGGTTGGAGGTCCTGCTCCCACTTCAGTTAAATTTTTCAAAGGAAAGCCAGACTTTCCTGGCTTTCTCCAGACTTTTCTGATGGGCCTTCAGAATTGAATATCTTAAGCTCCAGGCCTGCCAGATAAGCTCACACAATTGACCTTTCCACCTCTTGGTGAGAAACTCTGGACCAGTCAGTGAAGAAGGATGCACAGTGATAGTCTTCATGAACCCAGAACCCAGAAAGGTCCCAAGTCTAACATGCATTCAAAAGACTGAGTCTGGAGCCTTCTACCAGATTCTCCTAGAAGGTCACTACAACAAGTCTAGGGAGATGGTGATATTGGACAGAAACTTTGTACCCTTTGTGTCCTGCAACTGCTGCAAGAGATACTGGGCTTCCTCCTGGATCCTCTCCTCAATGCTCTTCTTCCCCATCCCAAAGTTGCGCAGGGTGGTCAAGGTAAAACGCCGGAGCTGTTTCCATCTCTCCCCATTGCTGAATATGATCCCTGGAAAGGAATGGGAGGGAATGTTTGTGTGTGTGTGTGTGTACAAGACAGAGGGAGGGATAAAGAGAGAGAGACAGAGAGAGAGAGAGAGAGAGAGAGAGAGAGAAATCTTAGAATCATAGAAGAATTTTGAAGGGATGTCATGTTGAGGAGGGAGCGGGCTTATTTTCTGCTGCTCCAGAGACCAGAACAAGGAGCAATGGATTCAAGCTGCAGGAAAGGAGATTCCACCTGAACCTCAGGAAGAACTTCCGGATGGTCAGAGCTGTCTGGCAGTGGAATATGATGCCTGGGAGTGTGGTGGAGTCTCCTTCTTTGGAGGTTTTTAAGCAGAGGCTGGATGGCCATCTGTTGGGAATGCTTTCATGTGTGTTCCTGCATGGCAGGGGTTTGGACTGGATGGCCCCTGTGGTCTTCCAACTCTATGATTCTATGATTCTATGAAGAAAAGCTATGTTATAATTTGCACATATTTTAATGGAAAATGAAAAGAATGACGCAAAGTAAATGCATGCTTCACAATGTATCTCAGAACCCTATAAGGAAAGAAAATGGCAGGATCAAATGTACTGCAGAAGATAGTTGAAAAAATTCAGCAAAACCAAACTGGGAGATTTTCACATCTCCTAGCAGTTGCCAATGATAACTAACCAGTAAAAATCTATCAATTAAGTTATAAATCATCTAATAAGAACTCTGGCCAAGACAAGAAATGATTTTTTTTTTTTTTGAAAATAGACAATATAAGGATCTCATGGAGGCTGTTAGGAAAAAAGACATATCATTCTGAATAGCTCCAGTGTTTGATTGCTCCCTACACAAATATTAAATATATGCTCAATTCTATGGAAAGAGCAAGACATTCACTTTAAAAGTTGGAAGAGGAGACTTCTGAAGGAAAAAATTAAAAGCTCAATTTTAAGAAAGTATAAAGACTGTATCATATGTATGTCAAATTGTCTGTCATTGTGTGTCAGGCAAGCGAAGACCTCACACAATTGGCTCTGTGAGGTGAGAAGACCTCACTGGATTGGCTGGCTGTGAAGATTCTATGGAGTCTTGGGGTTGCCAGTTTAGGGAGGGGCCTTTAGAATTCTCAGCTGAGAGCTCTTAGGCCTCAGGCCAGTTGCTATGGAGATGAGGCCTAGCAGCAAGAAGAAGTAGGGTAGTACATTTCCTCAGAAACCAAGCCTCTATTATGTCAACAACTCTGAATACAGATTGGATTGGAGAATATGAGGAAAAGTTACAGGTACTGGAATAGGCCAGTTGCTATGGAGATAAGGCCTAGCAGCAAGGAGGAAGACAGTGTATTCCCTCAGGAACCCAACTGTGTATGTAAATAAATCTGAATACAGATTGCATTGGGGAAGTCTGGGGAAAAGTTGATATGATATAATTTGCCTTCAAGAAATACATACAAAGAAGAAAGATTGCAGGGGCTTTTTGAAAGCAGAACTTTGGGCCCAGAATTTGTGCCTACAAACAAGAACTTAAAAAAACAAAAACAAACAACCATCAGGATGAGTTTTCTTTATAAATAAAAAATTCCAACTTAAGATGATATATCAAGATGGACAAAATAGATCTTTAATTATATTAACTGATTTTAATGGCAAGATAATGCATCTAAGGGATATCTGTAGCCCAAATGACAGGAAAGCAATGTTTTATGAAAATTTATTTTAAAAGATATCAGATTTGGATTTACAATTTTTGATTTGCCTGGATAGCTGGAATACTGTGGTGGGTCCTAATTTGGACAAATGTTCCAGCAAAGGAATTAAGGAAAATTGAGAGAGATTGCCTAAAAATGTCTTGAACTATACAAAGCACTTTTGGTTCATAGATAGCTGGAGCAATTTGTACCCAAATGGTAGAGACTATGTGTTCCTTTTAGATCACCATGTCTCTTTCTCTAGAATTGTTACTTTTTTTCAATTTCCAATAATATGGTTATACTAGTAAAATGGATGGCCATTTTACCCAAAATGTTTTCAGATCATAGTCCTGTCACAATGTCTTTGAAAGCAGAACAAGCAAAGTTCAGTAGCGGGCTTAACAAATATTTGCTTTTGAAGATGGGAATTATACAGAAATGTACAAAAAAAAAAAATCTGAAGCAATTTTTTGAGCTGATTGCCTTTAGACAGGTTGAATTTAGAGAAGGATAGAGATCATACAGTAATCTGGGATGCAAGCATAGCTTACATTGCAGTTTATAAAATATGGCTCTAGGCTGAAAAAGGAAAGAGAAACAAAAAAGTGTAAATTCTTGGCTGAGATACAATTTTTAGAGAATTTTTAGAGAAGAAGCTGAAGGAAAGTTTTGATAGAGACCCAACAAAGGATTAAGTTACTTCAACAGCACTTTCCATTTTTTTCAGTTCAAGAAATAAGTCCTAAAATATTATATCTTTTTAAAACCATTTAATTTTCATTGAAAACATCTTGAAAGAGAACATCAAGCATGACAGCTTGCTCCACAGATGTTACTAAAGTGCTTTTAAGATCCTGCCAAAGTCCACCTGGTCAGGAGTATCCTTAAAGTTTCAGTCAAAAAGTCTAGTGTAAAGTTTTCAGTAAGTCTTTCCAAAATTTCTTGTAGTATAATGGGATTATCATGAATCCATCCTTGTTTTTTAAATAGTGCTAAATTGTTATATCTTAAACAAAGCAACTGGTCAAGAAAATAAAAATCAAATTTGCAGATGACACCAAATTGGGAGGGGTTGCTAATACCCCAGGGGACAGGATCAAATTTCAAAATGACCTTGACAGATTGGAGAGCTGGGTCAAAGCTAACAAAATGAATTTCAACAGAGATAAATGTAAGGTCCTGCACTTAGGCAGAAAAAATGGAATGCACAAATATAGGATGGGGGACACATGGCTGGATAGGAGTACGTGTGATCGAGGAGTCATAGTGGATCAAGGAGTCTTGGTAGATCACAAGCTGAACGTGAGTCAGCAGTGTGATGTGGCAGCCAAGAAAGCCAACACGATTCCTGGTTGCATCAATAGGAGTATGGTGTCTAGATCGAGAGAGGTAATGGTACCACTCTATTCTGCATTGGTTAGGCCTCATTTGGAATACTGTGTCCAGTTCTGGGCACCTCGTTTCAAGAAGGATATGGACAAGCTGGCACGTGGCCAGAGGAGGGCAACCAAAATGGTGAAGGGTCTGGAAGCAGTGAGGCTATGAGGAGCAGCTGAGGGAGCTGGGTATGTTTAGTCTGCAGACGAGAAGGTTAAGAGCGGACATGATAGGCATGTTTAAATATTTGAAGGGATGTCATGTCAAGGAGGGAGCAGGCTTATTTTCTGCTTTTCCAGAGACTAGGACAAGGAGCAATGGATTCAAGCTGCAGAAAAGGAGATTCCACCTGAACTTCAGGAAGAACTTTCTGATGGTCAGAGCTGTTCAGCAGTGGAATCTGCTGCTGCCTCAATGGAGTGTGGTGGAGTCTCATAGAATCATAGAATCATAGAAATGTAGAGTTGGAAGAGACCACACGGACCATCCACTCCAACCCCCTGCCATGCAGGAACACCCTCAAAGCACTCCTGACAGATGGCCATCCAACCTCTGCTTAAAAACCTCCAAAGAACGAGACTCCACCACACTCTGAGGCAGCAGATTCCACTGCCGGACAGTCCTGACTGTCAGGAAGTTCTTCCTGAGGTTCAGGTGGAATCTCCTTTCCTGCAGCTTGAATCCATTGCTCCTTGTCCTGGTCTCTGGAGCGGCAGAAAACAAGCCCTCTCCTTCCTCTACATGGTATTCCTTCAAATATTTAAACATGGCTATCATGTCCCCTCTTAACCTTCTCTTCTGCAGACTAAACATACCCAACTCTCTAAGTCTATCCTCATAGGGCATGTCTTCCAGGCCTCTCACCATTTTGGTTGCCCTCCTCTGGACTTGCTCTAGCCTGACCATGTCCTTCTTGAATTGGAGTGCCCAGAACTGGACACAGTATTCAAGACGAGGTCTAACCAAAGCAGAGCAGAGTGGTCTCCTTCTTTGGAGGTTTTTAAGCAGAGGCTGGATGGCCATCTGCTGGGAATGCTTTGATGGGTGTTCCTGCCTGGCAGGGGGGGACTAGACGGCCCTTGTGGTCTCTTCCAACTCTATGATTCAATGAATTTGTCTCACAAGATGAGTCAGGAAAGCTTAAAGAAATTTGTTACAAAGATTAAGAAAAGAGACTAATATATAAATGGACAATGCAAAAATATTAAAAGTTTTTGAGGAATTTTACAGAGGATTATATGGAAAAGGCAAGGAAAAAGTTACAGGTAAGGCAGACTGTCTTGATAAACTTCAACTGGATTTACTGTGTATGAAACAGAAGCACAGTTGGAATGGTCCTGCTACTGGAATTGTCCTGCTACTGCTATGAAGCTTGTTGAGATAATTGAGAGATCTGAAGTAGGAAAATCCCCAGTCCCAGATGGACTAACTCCATGATTTTATTTTTCAAAAAAGAAGATGAGTTAATGCAGCCAATTAAGATGGTGTGTGATGGAGTATTAAGAAGAGCGTGGATGCTAGACTCTTGGAGAAATGCTTATTTTACAGTGATTCACAAAAAGGATACAGTTGTACACCTCCATGCTTTGATATGGTCTAATTGGCAAAATATATTAATTGGGAGATATATTTAATTGGCATAAAATATAAATTATACACACTTATGGCTGAAGGGCCATGTTGAAAAGTAAAACTGGTTGAATAGTAGGCCAAAAGGTAACCTCAGCTTGGCCGGGTTGTAGGGTCACTGATAATTACCCAAGAAAGCCTGACTTAATAACTCTAAGCCAATCCTTTCAGCAAAAACAATAGTCAAACTGCCCAGGTGCAGGCAAGCCCCCATGCTGTGTGCATTTCTTACCAAAGTCATCCCCAGCCACATCACCCAACCAAGACATTGAAACAATCAGTCCATTTCAGATCCATCTTGTTTAATCTCCTAGAAAACAGTTAATTCATACCCCTTCTAGAAGGGAAATAGAGTATAACCCCCCCCCCATTTAGAGCAACTACTTTGCAGTTCACCAGTTCATTCACCAGTTGCTGAAGGTCTCTCTGCCAGTTTGCTTCCTGGCTGTGTGCTGCCCTTAGACACAAAAGTCTAAGCCACATTACTGCTTCTTCACTGCATTTCTAGATTGGTGATGATAACTCCAAAAACTCAGCCTTGCTATAATTTTCTTCCCTTTATCCTTCAGTTAGCTCTTGTGTGAGTGTGTGACTGTTTATATGTTGTGTGCATGCGTGATTGAATTCCTTTCAATAAAACACATTTTTAGTTTACTTTTGAATCTCTGGCTGGTTCTTCCAGGCAAGGATCCTGTAAACATCGGTGAAAAGGTCTTGTTAAGTTACTCTGCTCTCACAGGCCTCCTAATTTTGAGCTAAGTAATTCCTCATTGTCACATGGAGGTACTGGCATCATGGTTGGACACCGAGTCACCCACATTTTAGGGTAACACATCCACAAAGAAAATCAAATATGGTTATTTTATAATGATTTTAATAATGATTCATTATATAATCATTATTTTATAATTTTTTTTTTTTTTTTTTGTATACTGAGTAGGATAGGAGATCAAGTCAAGGGAGATCCCCTCTGAGGAGGGTTCAGAGCTTATCTGGTTTGCTTATTTACAACTTAAAGAAAGCTTTAAACTGTACACACACACACACACACACACACCTATATGGTCTTAATGTAAAAAAGCCAAAAAGTATTTGTTAAGGGTAGGAGATTCTATACAAAAGATATTAAAAGTTAAAATAACATTAAGACCGGAGTTATGTTTATTAAATATGATAAATAAGAATGATGAGGGGGAGAGAAACCCTAAGAATTTGATAAGATACATGATAACAGCAGCAAGAACTACATCTGCAAAATGTTGGAAGAATAATAGGATACTGAAACTAAATGAATGGATAAATAAATGTATAGATTTGGCAGAGAAGGATAAGCTTACAGCTTTATTGAAAGAGAAAGCAATAGACTTATATTTGAAAACTTGGAAACCTTTCACAGATCACATAAGGGGTAGAAATGGTGATTTAGCAATTATAGGAATTGATATGTAAAATAGGATAGGTTTGTTTTGGTAGAGAACAGGATAAAAATGAGGATATATGGAAGGAGATATTGGAGCAGAATTAGCTTTGGAGCTTACAGGAAAAGAACGGGAAGTCCTTTTGATATATCTGTACCAGTATTTATGTAGTCTGTATCTGTATCCGTAGGTTGGTACGACAGATGAGCGGGGGAGCGGAGGATCTAGCAATTATCCCTTTTTCCTTATATCTTTGTAAGCTCTTTATCCGGTGGTGTTTTTTGTTTTTGTCTTGCATGTCGAATGTATGTATTTTGTTTTTACTTCTGTATTTCTTTTGTTCTTTGAACTTTTTTTTTTTGTGATCTTTCTGTTTTATTGTGTGTTGTCTTTTTAGATACCAAAGTAATAAAGATTATTTAAAGAAAAAAATAAAAAAGACAAGAAAGACTTAATTAAAGAGGCTGGAATAAATGATCTATACTTAGAATTGTGCAAAGATGATGATCATGCAGTCAAAACGTATAAATGTCTTTTGAAATCTGAGATGGAAGATGAGACTTTATGACAAAGTGAGGCCCAGTATTTTGGACCTACTGTATAAATGTTGACTTCACACAAATTAACAACTAAATCAGACTTTTTTTTTTTTAAAAAAAAAAGCTAGTTATTTTGTTAGCACAATGATGATTAACTAAGTGCATAAACATTTTTCTGCCAGCTTTCTTATCTCTCTTTCCTCCTTCACCTTTTAGTCTCATTGGTTCTTCCCTCTCCCACTATCAGTCAAAATTGTGCAAATTGGCCCCCATCCATCCCCATCTGCAAAGCAGCATCAAAAACTACCGTTTCCTTTCCTGACTTTGTCAGCTAGGGGCAGCTTCCCTCTGGGTGCAAATTCGTCAGCCCGGTCAATCAGAGCTTCCTTGACTGCCTCGTAGCCATGCAGCACCACAACACGCTCCGTTCCGAAATGCAGTGTGAACACGGGGCCATACTTCTCACTGAGCTGGAGGAAAGCAAAGAACAAGGCATGTTGTAGGGTGATCACGCATCGGCCCCGGTGAGAAATTGCCCGTATTCCTAATTGCAGTCGTACATTCGGGGCTGTCTTTGTCTTCTTCCTTGCTTCCTACTAACCCTCTGGATCCCACGATCCCATCCCAGAACCAAACTGAGGTTATGCTCCCTCCTCCTTCTCTTTCCTTCCTCGTTCTTTGTTATGCCTCTTGTGCTGAACGAGGTGCTACGATCTCTACGGGACAGGGATCCCTCCTGCTTGCCTTTACATCTTCTTTCTTTCCTGTAGTGAACAATATGCTGTCAACTCCTTTGCTCGTGCTGCAAATGGTTCTGCACATTATTGGCAGTTGATTCTGCACTCTTTGTAAATAAGCACACTTAAAGTTGGTTTCCATTAGATTAAGAAAGTCAAAAGTAAGCAAAATTATGAAATACCCATTGTGTATATTTATGTGCCTTCAAGTTGCCTGTTGACCTAATGGTGACCCCATGGATTTCATAGGGTTTTCTTGGTCAAGGAATTCTCAGAGCTAGTTTTGCCAGTTACTTCCTCTGAAATACAGGCTGCAGCACCAGGTATTCACTGGTTGTCTCCAATTTAAATACTAATTAGGTCTGACCCTGTTTAACTTCCAAGATCAGACAGGATCTGTTGCTTTAGGATATTTAGGAGCCTCAAAACACACAATATACCCACATAAATGTCTCTTTGGGGGGTAGTCTTTGTTCTTCAACTTACCTTGCAGAACGTCTGATGCAAGTGGTTGGTGTCCAGCTGGAAAGCATTCCCAATGATGGGCAGAGGAGGAGGGCCTGGGGGCAGCTTTCCTTTCTCCTGGGTCCTGCTCTTCCAGATGGCAGAGAGAATGAGGCAGGAGATACAGATGATCAGGAGAATGGTGGCCACTCCCAGAGGCTCCATCCCAGAAGCCAGAAGAGAGAGGCAAGAATGGGTCCAGGTTAAACGATGGGGAGGATGAGTTACTCTGCTTCCCTTCCTGAACTTTATGCACTGCAAAGCCAAGGGGTGGGTGAAAGTTAATCATAAATTTAAGATTAACTGGAATGAGTTAGATTAATCATTACATTTGCTATCATCAGGAAATTAACTTATCTGAATTTTATATAGATTCTAAATATGTTTCAGCGCTCATTTCCAAATTGGGTTGGGGGTGGGGAGCATCTGTACAAATCTGTTGTATCAAAAGCACTGAAGAACCCCATGGGACCTTAAAGGCTTACAGATTTATGATGGCATGAGCAAATGTGGGGCAGGTTTACACCTGGTTGAAGTTTCATGAGATGCATGGAGCGTTTGTTACCCTGATTTCTGGGGGTCCTGGGAGGGACACCTCACTGTGCTCAAAATAATGAGGAATGGGAATTAGCTAGAGCACAAGTTAGCAATGCGAGAGGTAGGTCAACGTAGCGAGATCTTTTACCCAGTGTCTACGGGGTCAGGCCAAGTCAATAATCGAACAGAAGTAAATAATAATTGTTTTCCTTTATTTATAAAGTCACAGCAAACGTACGCACTCATTAGAAATTAAGAAATACTGCACAATTTCACAGTGACGCACACAGTCCTAAGAAAACAAAGAGAGGAAAATATTCAAAATGATCTGGATAGATTGGAGAGCTGGGCCAAGGTTAACAAAATGAAATTCAACAGAGAGAAGTGTAAGGTCCTACACTTAGGTAGAAAAAATGAAATACAGAAATATAGGATGGGGGACACGTGGCTGGATGGCAGTACGTGTGAAAGGAATCTAGGAGTCTTAATAGACCACAAGCTGAACATGAGTCAGCAGTGTGATGCGGCAGCCAAGAAAGCCAATGCAATTCTCGGCTGCATCAATAGGAGTATGGTGTCTCTATCGAGGGAGGTACTGGTACCACTCTACTCTGCTTTGGTTAGACCTCATCTTGAATCCTGTGTCCAGTTCTGGGCACCCCAATTCAAGAAGGACATGGTCAGGCTGGAGCAGGTCCAGAGGAGGGCAACCAAAATGGTGAGAGGCCTGGAAGCCATGCCCTATGAGGACAGACTTGGAGAGCTGGGTATGTTTAGTCTGCAGAAGAGAAGGTTAAGAGGGGACATGATAGCCATGTTTAAATATTTGAAGGGATGTCATGTAGAGGAAGGAGTGGGTTTGTTTTCTGCTGCTCCAGAGACCAGAACAAGGAGCAATGGATTCAAGCTGCAGGAAAGGAGGTTCCACTTGAACCTCACGAAGAACTTCCTGACGGTCAGAGCTGTCCAGTCGTGGAAAAGGCTGCCTCGGAGTGTGGTGGAGTCTCCTTCCTTGGAGGTTTTTAAGCAGAGGCTAGATGGGCATCTGCTGGGAGTGCTTTGAGGGTGTTCCTGCATGGCAGGGGGTTGGAGTGGATGGCCCATGTGGTCTCTTCCAACTCTACAATTCTATGATTCTATGATTCTATGATTCTATGATTCTATGAATAGATAAGGGATTTTTCAGGAGGATGTTTGGGGAAATACTACACCTGGTCCTGTAGCCCAGTAGAAGGAAAGAAGATTGGGAGCATAGATTCTCAGCACGTGGAGGCTGAGGGGAGGCTCGTCAAACGGAGCGACAGCAAGTCGGGAGGCCAGTCACGAGTGATCCAATGAGATGCTCAAAGTCAGGGGTTCTTATAGGGGAAAATGTGCCCACAGGCTAGTCCATTCCTGGGTAAAACAATGGGTTTGGGGCTGGAGACAAAGCCTCCGAAAGGTCACTTTAGATGATTGAATTATGACAGCGTTGTCAATAGCGTAGACAGTATGCAAATGCAGAGTGCTTAAGAGTTGGATATTCGGCTCGTCAAGCTGCCTGCTCAGGGCAGGGGATCTTTTGTAAACAGCGTGCATACATAATGTGATATTAAGAGGGTACTTGCCTGGAGGTCTCCTAAAGCTGCAGTCTGGCAATTACTGGCCTGCCTGGATTTTGTTTTGAATACTCAGTTATTTTTGGCCGTGCCTGTGTGCGTGCTTGTCCGGGGGCCTCGCAAGCACGTGGAGAGGAATGGGTAGTGAAGGCCAAATTCTTGATATCAAATTATATCTAATATCCCACAAGTTCGGACTAGAAACTACAATAACACTTTGTCCCTGCATTCATGCATGCACATGAGTGAGAGATATAAATCTGAAAAAGTTAGGAGTTAGTGTCGAAGTTAGTGAAATGAGAGATGGAGGGATGTAGTGAGAATTGGTGCCAGACACAAAGATAAGCCAACCTCAGGTCAGTTAGTTAGGACAAGAACCGTGGTATGTGAGTTGGAGTTAGATAGAGTCTGTCAAGGTTTAGAGGTATGTTGAATTTCTGTTTACTAAATTAATATTGATATTAGTTTCTAATCATTTAGAAAGCAATGCGGTAATCACGAGAAGTCAACATGGGTTTCTCAAAAATAAGTCATGCCAGACTAATCTGATCTCTTTTTATGATAGAGTTACTAGCTTGAGAGACGAAGGGAATGCTGTGGATGTAGTATATCTTGATTTCAGTAAGGCCTTTGACAAAGTTCCCCATGACATTCTTGCAAAGAAGCTAGTAAAATGTGGGCTGGACAGAGCTACTGTCAGGTGGATCTGTAACTGGTTGACTGACCGTTCCCAAAGGGTGCTCACCAATGGCTGCTTTTCATCCTGGAGAGAAGTGACTAGCGGGGTGCCACAGGGTTCTGTCCTGGGCCCAGTGCTGTTCAATATCTTCATCAACGACTTGGATGAAGGAATAGAGGACATGCTCATCAAATTTGCAGATGACACCACGTTGGGAGGGGTTGCTAATACGCCAGAGGACAGGATCAACATTCAAAATGACCTGGACAGATTGGAGAGCTGGGCCAAAGCTAACAAAATGAAATTCAACAGAGAGAAGTGTAAGGTCCTACACTTAGGTAGAAAAAATGGAATGCAGAAATATAGGATGGGGGACACATGGCTGGATGGCAGTATGTGTGAAAGGGATCTAGGAGTCTTAATAGACCACAAGCTGAACATGAGTCAGCGGTGTGATGCGGCAGCCAAGAAAGCCAATGCAATTCTCGGCTGCATCAATAGGAGTATGGTGTCTCTATCGAGGGAGGTACTGATACCACTCTACTCTGTTTTGGTTAGACCTCATCTTGAATCCTGTGTCCAGTTCTGGGCACTCCAATTCAAGAAGGACATGGTCAAGCTGGAGCAAGGTCCAGAGGAGGGCGACCAAAATGGTGAGAGGCCTGGAAGCCATGTCCTATGAGGACAGACTTGGAGAGCTGGGTATGTTTAGTCCGCAGAAGAGAAAGTTAAGAGGGGACATGATAGCCATGTTTAAATATTTGAAGGGATGCCATGTAGAGGAAGGAGAGGGCTTGTTTTCTGCTGGTCCAGAGACCAGGACAAGGAGCAATGGATTCAAGCTGCAGGAAAGGAGATTCCACCTGAACCTCAGGAAGAACTTCCTGACAGTCAGGGCTGTCCGGCAGTGGAATCTGCTGCCTCGGAGTGTGGTGGAGTCTCCTTCCTTGGAGGTTTTTAAGCAGAGGCTAGATGGCCATCTGCTGGGAGTGCTTTGAGGGTGTTCCTGCATGGCAGGGGGCTGAACTGGAGGCTCTACATTTCTATGATTCTATGATTCTATGATTATCCATTTGCACAAAACTGTTATTGTTATGAATGAGTTAAGACACCCAGGGGTGTCCCTCGTGGTAGCTGTGGTTCAACAGTGAGGGTGTCCAGAGGTGAAATTATGCCAATAAAGTCTAACACAGGAACCACAAGGGCATCTAGAAGGTCCCTACATTTGATGCCATAGTGATCGGATTGGTGGAGGTCCTCATGTTTGATGATGGTTGTAGGACAGGTGGACAGTCCACACAACTGCATTAAGAGAGGCCCGGTTTCCAAGTCAAGCCTATTATTAGTCCCACTGTATTCTCTGCTGGTCAGGCCTCACTTGGAGTACTGCATCCAGTGTTGGGCACCTCATTTTAGAAAGACATAGACAAGTTGGAAAAAGTTCAGAAAGGGATAGAGATAAGAAGAGGAGGGATGAAGAACAAAATTGTTGTTGCTGTTGTTGTTTCTTACCCACCTCAAGAAGGCTCAGGAAGGGTACAAGATAGATTAAAATACAATGTATAACTAGGTGTTCTCTATATCATGTCTTGTCTCATAGGAGTCAAGTTTTCCACTATCTGTGCTCTAGTCATTGAGCTGTTTGAGCCCTGCCAAGGGTCTCTGTATACCAGGGAGCCTGCTTAGTAACAGGTTGGAGAGGATTTTTGGGGGCAACTGTGCCAACAGCCCTGGTTAGATTTTGATTCCACTTATTAACCAGAGCTTCAACAAGACTATTGGTGTCACCAGACTTAAAACCTCTAAGTCCTCCTGGAATCTCAAAGGATCCATTAGCCTTCGAGGGTGGACTATTTTAAGAGGTCCTCCATTCGTACAGGGCTAGGCTGTAGCTGTGATGCTAGACCTGACCAGAAAATGACAACTCGGAGGAGTTAGTCACCTCTGTCCCCAAATCCTTATGTTCCAAACTGAAACCGCATCAAGGGTGTGACTTGTTGAATGTGTAGGTCCTGAAACAAGGTGGGATAGACTCATGTTTGTTATGGACACCATGGACTCCCAAGCTGCAACTGACAAACTGGCCTCCAGGGATATGTTGAAGTCACCCAGAAGCAAAAAATCTGGGAGACTTCAACAACAGCTCTGAGATTAGTTCTGTGAGTCCAGCCATGGGGTCAGATAGGCAGCAGGGTAGATGGTACGCTAACAGAATTCCCAGTCTATCCCTAGTTTTCAGACACAGGAAGACACCACTGTCCACCTTCCCTCGCTTGCTTGCCAACACAGAACCCAGCTGGGAAAGCCTGAGCACAGGAGGAAGGGTTGCAAGAGCTGAGAATGTTCAACCTTGAGAAGTGAAGACTGTGGGGTGGCAGGAGCACACTCTTTACATTACTCAAGGGCTGGCACAAGGAGGAGGGGGCAGGCTCCTTCTCTGCTTTGTCATATTGAAGGAGTAGGTCTAACAGTTTTGAGTTACAAAAGGGTATACGTTGATTCCTGAGGAATACCTTTTCACTGAAATTTAGCCTCTTGGGATGGCGTGGACTCTCTTTTTTCATGTTTTTTGTTTGTTTGTTTTGTGTGTGTGTGTGTGTGTGTGTGTCCATAATAATAATAATAATAATAATAATAATAATAATAATAATATTTATTTCTATCCCGCCTCTCCACAAGGATTGAGGCGGCGAACAACATAAAATACGTTAAATACATTAAAAGAGATTAAAAACATACCCAATCCTCACCATCTACCAACCCACCTAAACCAACCCCTTAAAACACACAACAGTTAACAAGCAGTTGACTATTAACAAAACAAGAAGACAATTGATGGGAGGCGATGAAAATGCTAGTCTTGGGAGGCCTGTCGGAAGAGATCAGTCTTGACCGCTTTTTTAAAGCAGTCCAGACTGGCAATACGCCGGGTCTCCTCCGGCAGGCCATTCCATAACTTGGGAGCAGTAGAAGAAAAGGTCCTCTGGGTAACCGCAGCCAACCTAGTTCTAACTGGCTGCAGTAGTTTCCTCCCAGAGGACCTTAAGGTGCGGGGCGGATTATATGGGAGAAGGCGATCCTGCAGGTAGGCTGGCCCCAAGCCATGAAGGGCTTTAAAGGTAATAACCAACACCTTGTACTGTGCCTGGAAACTAATAGGCAGCCAATGAAGAGATTTTAAAATTGGTGTTATATGGTCAGTTTTAGGTCTACCGGTGACCAGCCTGGCTGCCATATTCTGAACTAATTGAAGTTTCCGGACTAGGCACAGGGGTAACCCTATGTAGAGCGCATTGCAGAAGTTGAGCCATGAAGTTACCAGCGCATGCACCACTGATTTTAGGTGCTCCAGCTCCAGAAAGGGGCGCAGCTGGTGTATCAGCCAAAGCTGATAGCAGGCACTTCTGGCCGCCGCATCTGTTTGAGCTGTCATCTGAAGTGGCGAGTCCAGGAGTACCCCCAAGCTGTGAACACAGTCTTTCAGGGGAAGTGTGACCCCGTCTAGGACTGGCTGACAAATCTCCATGTCTGGGCTGGGGCCCCTAACAGCGAGTACCTCCGTCCTATCTGGATTCAGCTTCAGTCTGTTTTTCCTCATCCAGTCCATTACTGCTTCAAGACATTCATTCAGAGGCGAGACAGTAGAGAGAGAGAAGCAGTAATCATTAGAGGCCACTATGTCAAAAGTAATGGTGGTGGTAATCATTGCACCATTACCTTTGACACAGTGGCCTCTATCTTTCGAGGGTGATTAGGACAGAAAGACAGAAACTGTTAGCCAAACAGGAAAAAACTAAAAACAAAAACCTTGGCTACTGAACTGGGATCAAACGCTGCCAAGCTATACCCCAGCACAGGTCAAATCTCTTGTGCACTTGATACTCTGGTACGTCCTGCATGCTTCTGCCGCTGTTTTGAACTTCACCCATTTCATGAGAGAAAAAGTACAGGAAGAGACTGATTGTTTGTTTGCTCATGGAGGCCTTTCATGGCTGATCCTGGGCAGGTGCCTTACACAGATGTTACACCAAAAGGTAGGTGCCACAAGGGCCACCCCGCAATGCCAAATACCTCTTTGCAAAAGTGGGGAATGAATTAGCTCAAAATCAGAAGGCTAATGAGAGGGGGGCAACTTAGAGAAACCTTTCTACCAATGTTTATGGGCTCGCTCAGGAAAAGAACCAGCTAGAGATTCAAAAGTAAACTAAAAATGTGTTTTATTGAGGGAAATTCACTCACACATGCACACAAGATACAGTCAAGTGTTCACACAAGAGTTAACTGAAGGATAAATGGAGGAAAAATTATGGATAGAGAGGCTGAGAGTTTGGAGTTATAATTACGAGTCCAGAAGAGTAGTGAAGGAGCTGAACTGTGGCTTGGCTCAGGTAGGACCTAAGGACAGTTCTCATTCAGGAGCCAGATGGAGAGTGACAGGTAGACCTTTGAGAGACTGTGCTGGGCATCCTGGACTCAGGGGTAAAATAGCCTGTGGCCATGGAAGATATGTGCACTTCTAGGTGTAGAACAATGGGAGTTGCAGCACAGACAATGGACTATCAACCCACTAATGTTCACAGTGTTCGAATGACAAAGACATGATGACTGTTGTAATAGCTCTGTTTTGTGAGTGCTGCATGATAGAAAACAGTTTTCCAACCTCACAGATTTTGACCCATGGCATTTCTTTGAATGAGGATCGGACCTTCAGGAAGAGCAACTACTTCATGCCCTTTTTGGCAGGTACAATGGTCTCTCCCCCAAGTGGACAAATACACAAATACATTTGGTGTAAAGTCTCAGTCAAGCAGAAGCTCATAGGTATACCCATTCCTATTGTACAGTTAACAGCATGGGTTGCCATTTCAGTCTCTGTGGTTCCATCCTTCGGTATCCTGGAATTTGTAGCTTGAGGTGGCACTGAGAATTCCACACCTGATAGGTGTAATGAACGTGTCAGGGTAATGTGAGGTATGCACCTCAGAGCACATGCAGAGTGCTGATAAGGAAGCGGCTCCCAGCTGCAACCAGTTGCTCCAGAGAGGGCAAAAAAAAGCCTCATAGACTCAAAGCAATAAGTCTTAGTGCTGTTTCTTCAACAGAGCATATAAGATAAGCAAACCTAGAAGTAAAAAAACAAAAAACAAAAAAACTGTTCAGGCACAAAATCAGAGAATGGGAGACAGACTGACAGCATGTCCAGAGGCAGTACAAAAAATATAACCTACAGCGGCAAGACCAGAGGCAGAATAACCTGAGGTAAATTACATTGTCACACCTAAGCCTTTTTAAGGGCTTAACCACACCCCAGTCCATATGGGGTGACCCAATTGCACTCTTAGCATGTAACCTCCTCATGTTGGGTGCTCTCTGGTGAGATAAGACCTTTCGAGGCCGGGTGGCCAAAGCAAGATGACATCACCTCATCGCTCCATCCACTTAGAAAAACCTTTCCTGGCAACGCCATATCCACACTCTGAACGCCCTGACAGCATGCTCCTCTGAACTGCAGCTCTAGAGGGATTCTCTGTCAGGGAATTCCAAGCCCTTCAGTAGTTTTTATCATCCCAGGACATCCCATAGGAGAGAGCGCCATGGCAGTTAACGTGGTATCAAAGTAAAACTGCAGTATGGTTTGGACATTCCTTGTTTCTCTTTTCTAGGTGTGATATGTTTTACAGTCTTGATCTATGACATGTGAAGGCTGTAAACCGCACCAAAGCCTTTTTCTGTGACAGGGAGAAAGGACTGAACTCAGAAACTCTGAACTAGTTATCTGCCAAACCAGGCCATGTTGTTGCTGTTGCTGTTGCTCCTTCTCCTCTTCTGTTCTCAAAGTGAAGAATATTTTGGTAAAATTCTTGGTGAAATGTCAGGTTCTTGCTCATCATCTCTGTCTTTCATCTTTTTCTTTAATGTCCTCTTTTTCTCCAAGGGCTTTGTGAATGTCCTGGTTGTCCTTCACAATCACCTCATTTATTATTTTGTTGGTTTTACTTTCATTCTGCCTTTCTTATAACTTGAGACCCAGGGCAGTCCAGAATATGACCTTCTCTCGGTAGAGACGACCCTCCTTGCCTTCTCACACTTCGGTTATATCCACAGAGGAGGAATGATGAGAAAACTTCCCTAGTCTGCCTGCATGTACATAACGAGATATACAATAGAAAGGAAAAACATGAGGTGCCTTTGTTCTCCTCTCAGTGATATGGTACCAAGATCGATTCTTCCTTTCTCTCCATGATACCCTTTTCTTCTATTCCCTTCCATCTTGGCTCTGCTTATAGGCAAGCGAGACTGTGCAGGAAAAGGTCTGGCCCACATGGGCTTTTAGATATGGTCAAACATGGACAAGATGTGCTTGACTTGGAATCTCTAAGAATGTAAGGTATTTTTAAAAATATCTGAATGCATCTTTTTTCTCATCACAGCTCCACCTGCCTTAGGCCTCATGGTAGACCCTCCAGCAGATCGTAGCTGAAAACCAGGGCACACGTGACCAAGTGTTAGCTGAGCTGAAGTCAAATCGCCTCAACCATAAGCCATCAGTAGTTCACTAAATGTTCAAGCACACAAAATTGATCAAGGCAGTTATTATATTTGAGCCTTCCCAGTAATAATAAGTGTCTTAGGCACACTTACTTGGGAGTAAATGACACTGCATCATGGAGGGTGCTTCTAAGTAGACAGGGTGTTTGTGAGAGTCTTCATGGTTAATGACTGATAATGGGTGGGAGAAGCAATTGGTCTCCCTTGTGATCGTGCTCTCAGGGACTACGATAGCAGTTTTGATGGCCAGGTAGGAGGTTCCTCCTCACAACCAGAACAAACTGTCTTGCACTCAGCAGTTCTTGGAAACATCTACGCATTTTAGCTGTTTCACTGAGCTCATGGTGTTTCACCAAACCCAAGGTGGGGTTACATCCTGGAGCAGAAGAATGGGGGAAAGAGAGCTTTTAGCTGTCTTTTTAAACTTTTTGTTGCAGGTGGAAGATCTGAATACAAAGGCACACAACACCATTCCAGCTTCTAGTCATCCTTGTCAAGGTCAGAGACCTGGGCAGTGAACCAACCCAGAGAAGAGAGTAGGACAGCCAGCAAAGTCCAGCCAGGAGGAGACAAGCAAGCACTTACTCAAGGAAGTTCATTTACCAGAGCGCCAAGCGAAGCCATAGTCAGAGTTCCAAAGCCAAGGGTCAAGAGTCCAGAGATCAATTCAAGGTATCAGGAACCAAGTGTTGGGAGCAAGGTACAGGCAAGAGGAGGGCTTGTAAGAAGTTTGCCACAAGCAAAGGGAAGCTTCCAGGCAGGCAGTTATATAGCTCCAGGCACAGGTGTGTCCGGTCACCACTTCTTAAACTTAGCCAACGAAGCCTCCCTTTGCACAGCTCTCTTGAGTCTCCACCTTGACTGGGGGTTTATTGAACCAGGCTCCAGAGCCTCTTCAGAATCGGATCCCTGTTGCTCCAAAGGAGCAGGCAGAGGAACATCCTCGCCTGCTTGGTCCATGGCAGCAAGGGGAGCTCTTGAGCTGCAGTACTCATCTCCACCCTGAGCAACAGGGACTAACAGCTGCTGCTTGTCATCAGCAGCTCTGACAGGGGCTTCAGGTATCACAATCCTTGAGTGTTGAGCATCCATCAAGTATGTTATTTTTTCCCTATAATTTTTGTTGGTATTCCATGTATAAAGTGGAACTTATTTCTCTGAATACTTTAGGACTTTGGTGGCTCAGATCTAAGTCACAGAACCATACAATTAGAAAAGATCTCAAGGGCCAACCTCATGCCAGTACAGAAATCAACAGCAAAATATTTCTGAGAGGCAGCCTCTCAGAGAACCTCTACTTAGAAATCTTCACTTGGGGAGTGTCCACTCGCCTTCAAGGCACCTTTCTGAATGATCCCATTGTGCATAACGAGAACCAGTGTGGTAGGGTAGTTTGAGTGTTGTGCTGGGACTCAGGAGAGCAGAATTCAAATCCTTTCTTAGTCATGGAAACCCTCTGAGATACCTTAGGTGAGCCATATTCTCTCAGCCCAAGAGGAGACACAAGAAACCCCTTCGGAACAAATCTCACCAAGAAAATCCCACAATAGATGTGCCTTCGGGTTGCCACAAGTCTGAAAGGATTTGAAAGCAATGCAACAACATTGTGCATAGTAGAAACAGGAAAAGAGTGCATTGTTCACCAGTTTGGTATGCATAAACCTTTATTTCTCCAAAATTTAAATACATTTTTTTCCGTAGTCAGAGTGATAATCTGATCAATCAATCAATCCAGAAGTGATTTTTAAACTGGATTAATTCCTAACATCAGAAGCATAGGGATTCCAGGAAAAGTATGCATGGTACAAAGGGTTTGTATAGACAGGAAATCCAGAGGTGGCCCCCCTCCTCCTCTTTCTCTTTTAACTTTAACTCCCCACCCCAAGCCACTTTGGAAATGAGCACCAAAATACCTTTGGAATCTCCTTTGAAAATCAATATAAATATATATTCCTGAATGGCAGGGAACTGGACTGGATGGGCCTTGTGGTCTCTTCCAACCCTATGATTCTATAAAGGAACACAGAGTGAGTTTGGAAAGTTCATTCCTACAGTGCAGCAAATGCAATGATTGATCTAATTTACTTCAGTAAATCTAAAATCTGTGGTTAACTTTTGCTCATCCCTTGGCTTTGCGTGTACAAAGTTCAGGCAGGGAAGCACAGTAGCTCATTTTCCTCATTCTTGAATCTGGAACTATTGTTAACACTCAACTCTGGCTGCTGGGATGGAGACAGCCACTGTTCTCCTGGTCATCTGTATTCCCTCCCTTGTTCTCTTCACTGTATGGAAGAACAAGACGCAGGGGAAAGGCAAGCTGCCCCCAGGACCACCTCCTCTACCCGTCATTGGGAACATTCTCCAGCTGAAGGTCAATCACTTGGATCAGAGTCTCTCCAAGGTAAGTATCAAAACAAAGACCACCCTCCTCAACAACCATTTATGAGGGTGTAATGTGTACTTCAAGATTCCTAAATACCAAGAAGGCATCAGATTCAGTCTGATCTATGGAGCTAAGCAGGGTTAGCCCTAGTTAATACTTGGATGGGAGATGACAAATGAATAGCAGGTGCTGTAGGCTACATTTCAGAAGAAGAAACTGGCAAGATCACACTTGAGGATTCAGTGCCTAAGAAAATCCTATGAAATCCATGGGGTCACCATAAGTCAACAGGCAAGTTGAAGGCACATACATGCACACACTGTGTATTACATCATTTCACTTGCCTTTGCTTTTCTTCACCAAAAGGAAACCAACTTTAAATTTGCTTATTTACCAAGAGTGCAGAATAACTGCCAATAATGTCCGGAACAGTTTGTGGCACAGACAGATCCCTGCCCCAAGGAGTTTACAGCATATTGTTCACCACAGGAGAGAAGAAGGAAGGAAAGAAAAGGAGAAGGGAGCACAACATAGGTTTGGTTCTGGGATGGGGTCATGAAATCCCCTGGTTAGTGGGAAGCAAGGAAGAAGAGAGAAAGCAGGCTCTGAATGCACCATTGCAGTTAAGAATATGGGCAATTTCTCATTGGGGACAATGCACAGGTGACCACCCTGCAACGTGCCTCTTTCTTTGTTTTCCTCCGGCTCAGTGAGAAGTACGGGCCCATGTTCACAGTCCATTTTGGAGCAGAGCATGTTGCGGTGTTGTATGGCTACTAGGCAATCAGGGAAGCCCTAATTGCCCGGGCTGATGAGTTTTCAGGCAGGGGGAGGCTACCGGTAGCTGACAAAGTCAGGAAAGGGAAAGGTAGGTTTTGCTGCTGCTTTGCAGATGAGGATGGATGGGGGGCGCATATTGTGACACTTCTACCAAGGGTGGGAAAGGGGAAGACCCTTGAGACTAAAGGGTGAAGGAGTAAAGAGAGATGCTTGTGCGCTTCATGAATTGTTACTGAGCTGAACATAATAGTTAACTTTTGATGATAAACCACAGAATAAAGAAACCAGACACAGAGACCATTTCCACACTGCGCTGTGATAGATTCCCGTTTCAACCTCCTATGGAATCCTGGGCTTTGCAGTTTAGGGATGGGCATTTAGGATTCTCGGCCAGAGAGCTCTTTGGCCTCTCTAAACTACAAACCCCAGAATTCCACAGGATGTTGAAAGTGGAATAAACAGCATTACTAAGTGTAGTGCAGAAATGCCCAGAAAGTTGGATTAAATACAGGCCATTTTATGTGACCTAAACCCTGTGTACATTGTTTTGTCCTTGGGAAGTTACTCCATGACTATCTCCTCAGCTTTCCTTTAGCTGAAACACTTGAGCCCCAAGTGCGATCCAATAATTGGCCTTTCTAATTGGGTTGACTGACCAAACCCAAAGGGTGCTCCTCACCAATGGCTTCTCTTCCTCCCAGAGAGAAGTGACTAGTGGGGTGCCACAGGGTTCTCTCCTGGGCCTGGTTTTATTCAACATCATCATCAGTGACTTGGAGTCCATGCTTATCAAATTTGCAGGTGACACTAAATTGAGAAGGGTAGCTAATACTGGGCCGAAACTAATCTAATGAATTTCAACAGGGAGAAATGTAAAGTACTACACGTAGGCAGAAAAAATGAAATAGATATAGGATGAGTGATAGCTGGCTTGACTATAGGACATATGAAAGAGATCTAGGAGTCTTAGTAGACTGCAAGCTGAACATGGGATATTTCAGGAAGGATACTCAGAAGCTGGAATGTGTTCTGAGGAGGGAGACCAAAATGGTAAAAGACGTGAAAACCATGCACTATGAGGAGTGGCTTAGGGACCTGGGTCTGTTTATCCTGGAGAAGAGAAGTGGCATAATAACCATGTTTAAATAATTGAAGGGATGTCATGTTGAAGATGGAGCAAGCTTGTTTTCTGCTGCTCTAGAACAGCAAGAGCAATTTGACAGTGGAATATGATCCCTGGGAGTGTGGTGGAGTCTCCTTCTTTGGAAGTTTTGCAAGAGCAGCACCTGTCCGACCCTGGAGCGTTGTGCGATTGTGAGCGCATTGTGCAGATCGCTCCTCACAATCGCGCGACGCTTCAGATGCCCTTTCACATGGCAAATGCCATGCAAAAAGGGCCTATGTCCTGGACAATGAAACTGTCTGCAAGGTGAGGTGAGAACTTTGCTGGACTTTACATTATTGGCAGAGTTTGACTTCCAATAAATGTCAGGAGAGTTGCAGTCTCCCAATTACTATTACATCTCTCTTTTCTGAATGTTTGATCATCTTGTTTCCCTGATTTCTGGGGTCCCTTGGGGGATACCTCAATGTGCTCCAATTAATGAGTAATGAAAACTAGACAGAGCACAAGCAATAGCAATACGAGATGCAGGGCAACCTAGCAAGATCTTTTAACCCAATTTTTATAGGGTCAAGCCAGCCAAAAACCACACCAAATTGCTAAATAAATGATTTTATTTAAAAATAAAGACTTGCTCACGTTCGCACTTACGCACTCACTCACACAAGACCTATTTAGAAATAAAAGAGAGGAAATTGGATAGGGGATTTTGGAGGGTTATTGTTGGGGTATACTGCACTGGTCCTGAAGTCCAGAGTCTGAGACAGCAGTGGAGTGAGAGAAGAGACTCAGCACATGGAGGGCTGAGGGGATAGCCAGACGGAGTGACGTGAAGCTGAGAGTGATCTGGAGCGATCCAAGCAATTTGAAGAACCGCTCAAAAACTGGGTCTTTTTATAGTGGAAAATGTACCTGGAGGGCTAATCCTTTCCTGGGGAGAACAATAGGTTGAGGAGCTAAAACAAAGCTCCAGAAATGTTCACATCCTTCGCATGATTGGGAGAACAAAGCTCCAAAATGTCAAAGTTCCTTGTCGGATTGGTTTTTGCCGGGGTTGTCAAAAGTCGTGGCAGTATGCAAATCGTCCTAGCTTGATGGACCGTTTGTCAGGAGCGCTAATCCTGTCAACCTGGCTTCTTGGGGAAGAGGACCCTTTGTGTAATTTAAAGTGTTCATGTCTGGAGGGCTCCTGGGGCTACGTGACAAATTATTCACTGGCCTGACCGGGTTTTTCCTGATTTCAGCCATTCAGGCGTACTTGCCTGCGTGCTCGTCCAGGGGACCCTCTCAGGCACGTGGAAATATTTTTGATATTAGATATTAAATTGCAGACCCCGGGAGAGGGCTAACTATCTCAGTAACAATCTGTTCCAGGAAGATATTGTTCAAGTCCTCAGTCTGGCTTGGGGGTCCATACTAGACCCCCCCCACAATGAAATCACTGTCTCTCTCCCTCTTAACTTTTCCCAGATGGTCTCAACCTGGCTTCAAGGATTTAAGTCAAGGTCCTTCAGCATCATCCCAGAACCTCATAATCCCTTGAGACCTCTTCAAGGCTGTGCCTTGCAATGTCATTGGTTCTTATGCGAACCAAAAATAAGGGAGTAAAAGTCAGTGGTCTTGACAAGTCATGTCAGCCTGTCTGTTACATCATGGACTTTTGTCCCATGGAGACGGCACAGCTCTTGAGACATCCTGTCAGGCCCACAAACCACTGCTTCTGTTCCTTTCAGCAGCGAATCTCCTACCACCACCACACATCTCCCTGAAGATTGGCAGGGGCCACTTCATGTGTTGAATCTTCCAACATCATCTGCATGTGCTCTGTGGACTGTTATTCTTGCCCCTGTTCCTCATCCTCACTGGTAAGAGGGAGAGCTTCAAATTGATTCTGTAGCTCCAAACTCACAGAATGATCTCTAGTTCTTCTACTTCTATGTGTCCCATTCCTCCAAATGTCTACTTCTTGTTTTTGGGAGCTGACCTCCTCCTCAGAGGCATCTCCTGTGTGTTCCTCATTCAGGACAGTATGCTCCAATCTGTTCAAGAAAACTTTTACTCCTGAATATGCAGAAGATTGGATACAAAGGCATCAAGTTGCTGAACCTTCTCCTCCAAGAGTGCTACCAGTTACCTTTGCTGCAGGTGTTGTAAGGCCCTGCTTACCAGTATGGTTTGGACGGCCGCCACACCCAATTGGCGTTATGTTTAATTGACAACAGAAATAATTGGTGTTGATATCAAAATTAAGCCTACAAAGTGACCAGGAGGTCAAACCAGGCAAGGCATTGTTCTGATGGTAAATGTGCGAAAGAGAGGAGAGTCAGCCTAAATACCCTCAGGGTGAGATTAGGTCACTTGCCAGGCACAATAGCCAACACTCTGAGGATGATTGATTTAGGTGGAAGCAAGATGTGTCCCCCTGATGACACCAAGCCAGAAGCCCACCAGATTTAATCTGATCCTTTCATTACTCCAATCCTTGCCTTCCTCAACCCTTACCCAGGATTGGATTAACCATCATGTCTTTGACAATCAAACACTGTGCACATTAACAGGTGAATAGGCTATTGTTAGTGTCATGAAAGGTTGGACAAAACCTGTAGTCCAAAGAAAATACTTTGTGATGTAAATTGTTAAGTGCACCTGTGAAAAGCCATGTGACTCTAGCTGAGTCAGGCTGAGTCAGGCTGATGGGTAATCAGGGGAGAAAGTTGCATCATATATGGGAAGAATGCAATGGTAGGTCAGGATTGCATCAGCTAGGTGTGTGTATAAATGTAGCCAAGTACTAGTCAACATTGCACACAGTGCCTGAATGTGTAGGCCGGAGGCTCTGCCAGAAAGAGCAAGCTGAGGAATGCTGGTACGCCTTCTGGACATTCTTGTAAATATGTATATATTGTAACTCAAGAATAAACTGCCTCCTTGATGGAAGATAACAAGTGGTGTGGGTGAGGTTTTCCTGGCTACAGTGCATTGCTGCCAAGATAATCTCTGCTGGACACGCTTCCATAGCTGTGTGACCAATCTCTGCTATATTTGGGCTTTTTGTACACTTGACTCTGGTACAGCTTTTTGGCCAGAGCTCAGTGGTCGGGAGGGAACTGCTATCTTGGTTTTGTGTAGCTCCCAGCATCCCCAGCCCTCCCAGTGACAGTTAGGACAAAATTTCACCTTTGTTTCTCACCCAGCAACTTCTTCACCACAGGCTATTTTTTGAGAATATGTCCCCCTGGATTCAGGCTTACATTTTACAACCTCTCACCCTTCTGAGTGTCCTCTGATCCCCAAACCGAGAACTGCCCTTGGGTCCATCACCCAAGTCACCTCATCCTGGTCTCCACTTCTCATCTGATCTGTGCTTGTGCGAATGTGCATATGTGCAGATGGTTGTTTATGTGCATGGATGTTTTTTAATAGAACACAATTTTAATTCATCTACATTGCTGTGTCGACTAAGTCTATCCTGCGGGTGCCCATAAGCATTGGTAGGAAAGGTCTCACTAAGTTGCCCCCCTCTCATTAGCCTCCTGATTTTGAGCTAATTAATTTCCCACCTTTGCAAGGAGGTACTGGCATCATGGGGTGACCCTTGTGGACCCAAGTTTACAAGGTACCAGTGTAGCTACCTACATCCTCTGGGAAGAACACAAACATACCACAGTTGTTGCAAGAGTCTGCAGCAGTTCCCTCACCATCCCTATTCACTAGTCTTCAGTAAGCACTGAAATAGAACTCTGGGCCTGCCCCTCACAACTTCCCCACTAAATGTGCATGCAAAATGCCTGTTGGCCTTGCCCCTATTCACTGAGCTCCTATTCACTGAGCTGTAGGGACTGGACTTGCAGTTATATACAGAGCTATTGGCTCCTTGCTTCTTCACCAGCCAATTCTCTGATGCACTTCCTCTCAGCAGATGAGCCACCCCCTGGCACCAGGCAATCAGACAGAGGGCCTGGACCTACACACAAAAGAAGAAAAGAGCACTGACAAGCACACATGCAGGCCTGCACTCTGCTCCCACAATCAGCCTTCACCAACAGCTCACCAAAACAGAACAGAACAGTAGAGTAGTAACAAGCACACAAGCATACCTCCATGTAACTCACACAAAGAATCAGCATATAGAGAGAGCTGGTGGCTGCTACCCAGTACGTCCATACACTGGATCAAAGAAAGGGCCCTCCAAGACCATTCTGGATTTATAATCCAGCGTACATAAAGAAGCCAGGCAATCAATTTGACAAGGTCCTATTTATCTGGTGTCTTTTTAACTTTTCTTTTTCCTTTTCTTCCTTGTCTTTCTTCTTCTGTTGGTAATAAAGCAGGGGAAATACACCTGCCTATTTACCCTGCAGTATGTTATCTTTTGTGAATTGAAGGAGATGATCTCCTAGAGGGAGCATCTGCTCACCATAAGAGATAATGGAGTAAGGAACTGTACCTTAAGCCCCACTGGCTGGAGGGACCATGGTCCTCCACTCTTCCCGCCACCCTTGTGCAGCTGTACTAGGAGGATATGAGACCAAGGAGTCCATTGAGGCTGCACCAACACTCCAGGCAGTTGTGTAACTGCCCTTGTGTCGGTCCCTCATGAGCTACTGCTGGGACTCTCCATATTAGCCTGCCCCCCAGGAGTATGTTACAGTCTCCAGGGCCAACTGTAACTATGAGGCCTACTGGTCTTATGGTGGAGAGATGGGGCCTCCACAATGGCCCTGGGCCTGATGATTAGGTCTGCAAGTTGCTAGTCTGTCCACTGAGGCATGAAATGTTTGATAATCTAAAGAGGACCAGTTGCTTAGATTCCAGGAAGAGCCATCCACCCACATAGAGGCCTAACCACCCAGCCACCCTGTTACCCTGATTTCTGGGGTCCCTTGGGGGACACCTCAATGTGCTCCACATGATGGGGAATGTCAACTAGCCAGAGCACAAGCAATAGCAATGCGAGAGGCAGGGTAACCCAGCGGGGTCTTTTTACCCAGTTTATACGGGGTCAGGCCAAGCCAAAAACCAAACAAAAATGTCCAATAAATGATTTTATTGAATTATGCAGCAACGCAATCACTCACACACTCACTCAAGACCCATTAAGAAGCAAAAGAGAGGAAACTGGATAGGGGAATATTGAAGGGGTGTAGCTGGGGTGACACTTCGCCTTTGTCCTGAAGTCCTTGGTCCGGGAAAAACAGTGGAGAAGTGGGGCTCAGCACGGAGAGGGCTGAGGGGATCACTCGACGGACTGAAAAATGTTCTGCTGGGATGACTGGGAGAGATCCAAAGAACAGCTCAAAAACTGGGACTATTTGTAGGGGAAAAAGTACCTGGAGGACTAATACTTTCCCGGGGAGGACAAGGGGTGTTGGAGCTATAACGAAGCTCCACCATGGTAATTTCCTTGGTGTGATGGGATTGCAAGGTGTTACCAAAGTCTCAGGATCTTCGACTGTGTTAGTTTGTGGTGTGACTTCACGTAAATGGTCCTCGCCTGATGGAATATTTGCTCAACTTGGGGCAGACACGCTAATCCCCTCAAGTCGGCATCTCGGGGCTGAGGACCCTTCATTTATTGTGGGTTTGCACAGCTTGAGGTCTCCTGGGGCTACGTGACGGGGCATTTTACTGGCCTGACCTGGTTTTCAATGTTTGACCGTTGCTGCCTGCCTACGTGCCCGTCCAGTGTGACCTCTCAGGCACATGGAATCATATTTTAATATTAAAATTGTAGACCCCGGGACAGGGTTTCTCCAGCGGAGCAACAACCCCTTGAAATCCTCACAACCTGATTACCCTCAAATTCCCAAACCTTGATATTGCAAGGCACCCGTTCAAACCTCCAAAGTCAATGGAATCCGAAACTAAACTAACAATCTCCAGCCCTCTTCCCACGCCCTGGCAAAGTCTTCCTTTAATCCCTTTCCTGCCCAGGAATCAAGGAAATATCACGATTCCCACCAGTCCTTTGTCACCTGAGGCCAAGACAATCAGCTCATTTTGGATCCCATTGTCCACTCTCCCAACTCCACTGTTTTCTGTGCCAGACAGCCACTCACTCCTTCGCCTTCCAGGCAGAAATAGGGTATTTAAGCCCTGACTTTGGTCTAGCCAACTCACAATACACCGGCTGCTGGTCATCGCTCTACCGCTCTGATTCCCGTTTGTGTACTGTCTTCTCTGCTGGGTTGGTAAATATTACCCACTTTGTCCTAAACTCTTGCTATCCAAAAGTTTTCCTCCTTTTCCCCCCTTCGGCTAGCCTTATGTGATTGGGAGACCGCTTGAATCTTGCGTGGGTGTGATTGTTAATTCCCCCAATAAAACACATTAAGCTAACTTTTGGATCTCGGGCTGTTTTTTCCCCGCACCAGTACCAGGTGTAAAAGATTCTGTAAGGTTACCCACCCACTCTCAGCCCTCTTCTATGAGCTAATATTCCCCAATGTTTCATGGAGGCACTAGCATTGCAGGTGGACTTCTAAGTCACCCGTGTTTTGAGGTAACAAAAGGAGCCTTCTCACAACAAAGCTATTGAGCCCAGCAGGTGAGACTTAAAAGAAATAGGCTAAAAAACAGTTATGCAAAAGTTGAAGAGATCTATGCTTAGGATAGAGATCCATGTGGGAAACGCAAAATTTGTTGGCTCTTCACCAGTGTCCCTGACTATATTTATAATTAAATGAATGAATGAATAAAGAAATAAATAAATTCATATTTTCATTTTGAAATTAGTTATATTCTGAAATTCCAGTGTAAGTCAATCATCTCTACTAAAAATACATTTTAAAAAACTGACTGTTCTTACTAGACAATTTATAACTTAATTGATGAACTGAGTTTTACTAGTTAGTGACCAACAGCAACTGCCAGGAGATGTGAAAAGCTCCCAGTCTTGGTTTTGCTGCAGTTCCACCAACTACCTCCTGCACCACACATGGTCCTGCCATTTTCTTTTCTTGTCTTTTAAACTGGGTTCTGAGATACGTTGTGAAGTATTAATGTACTTCGTGTCATTCTTTTCATTTTCCTTTACAATACGTGCAGATTAATAATCCATTTATGATACTATGATCCATGATTTTTCTCTCTCTTCCCCCTCTCTCTGCCTCACCCTCTCACAAACATGCACATACATTCATTTTTTGTCTCCTCTCCTTTTCAGGGATTGTATTCAACAATGGGGAGAGATGGAAGCAGCTCCGGCGCTTTACCCTGACCACGCTACACAACTTTGGAATGGGGAAGAAAAACATTGAGGAGAGGATCCAAACAGAAGCCCAGTATCTCCTGGAACAGTTATGGGACAGAAAGCATAGGTAGCTCCTGTCTTCCTGTCCTTTTAGGGTTGTTCCCCTGACTTTCTAAGACTTTCTTCCATTCTTTCCTCACTTGTTCCCATACTGACAGAAAGCTCCAGGTTCTGCGTGGAAGAGTCTGGGTGTTTGGTCCTGAGGAACAGGATTCTTTATCATCTTCAGATGACTCAGAAGCATAGGTAGACTTTCCCATGAGGAGGTGGAAGGTGGGTCTTCAGAGGTACTAAACCAAAGGCCCACCTCAAAGACCTGGAGGGGACCTGGGCAAGAGTGTCTTTCCTACACAAGTCTCAGTTGACAACATTCAGTTCAAAGCTAATTAGAAACATAAGTATTTTTCATCATTTGAGAGACCAGAACTCTTAGGCTGAAGTGAGTGAGTCTAAAAAGAGAGGGACGAAGGGAGTCTTAAGGACTCAGGGGATGAATTTCAAAGCCGTGATTGTTAAGACCTTACCCCGGCACCCAATCAACTATACACCCTCAGTGGAGAAGTGCTGCTTGCAAGAGGGGAAGTTGGTCATCCATGGGTGGTGAAGCACACTACTGTTCCTGCCTTCCCTTTCATAGGTCTGCTGGTGCTGGCACCTGTGTTAGTATTGGCAGATCTCCCATCCAACATGCAATTGCTACTGGAGGAGCAGCAGTAAAAACCAGTGGATTCATAGCTCCCATGCCAGAGATCCACTGGCTTCCCCTGGCAAGATCTGATGCCAAGCTCACCTGTGGCCGTAGGGGTGCTCCTTGAGACAGGCTGATCTCAGAGGCTGTGGTGGGAAGATGTAGGCCTGGGTCAAAGAGGCCCAACAACATTACATAGCCCAGGGGATATCTCAGTCTACATGGAAATGAAGGGTTCCAAGGGTCACCTAGTTCTCCTCCTGTCGGTTCAGGAGTTCACACAGAAGAGACTAAGGCCTCCCATGGAACATGAGGTTGGTCTTCCCAGTTGCCTGGAAAGTCCACATCCTGCCCAACCAAGGCAGTACCAACCAATTCACTGTAAACATTTTTAGTAAAAGTAGAAGCAGGACTTCCAACCTTGGCTGGACCAGACTGCAATTGACTAAATGCTGGGTTGAGACAAGACCCTTCCTTATTTTTTTTTCCTTCCAGAGCAGCCCTTTGACCCTACCTTCTTGCTCAACTGTGCTACCTCCAATGTCATCTGTTCCATTGTCTTTGGAAAACATTTTGAGTACAATGACAAGAAGTTTCTACGTATCATGGCCTTGTTGGATGACAACTTCAAGGTAGTTAGCTGTCCCTGGGGACAGGTAGGCCCTTTTTACCTCATGGCCTTTTATGTGAAAATTTTATTCATTTTGCATACATTGTGTGTCTGTGTGGGATGGTGGGGGGCAGATTTGTGACCTGAGGAATTTACAGCCTAAATCTAGCCCATGGGAGAAACATAACAGATTTAGTCCTAATGTATTCTTTGAGAACATGACTTTTGTATGCTATAACTCCTCTGTTGCTCCCTTTCTGCTGGCTGCCAATCTGTTTCTGGGCACCATGCAAAGACCTACAAAGCCCCATGCAGCTCATGTTCAGCTTGACTGAAGGAGCTTGCCCTTGCCTTGAGGTCTTCTAGGACACCCTATTCTCCATCCCACCATTCTCATAGGAACAAGTGGTGAGAAAAGGGGAGAGAGGGCCTTCCCAGTGGCTGCTCCCAGGTTCTGGGACTCTCTTCCTAGAAAGGCTAGATTGTCACCTTCCCTGCTATCCTTTTTCAGGCAGGTGAAGACTTTTCTGATTCTGAAGGCCTTTGAAGGCTGAATGTTCAGGAGTAAAGAAGCTTTTCAGAATGTGTTGTTTTATTGTTCTATTTGTTTTAACTGCCTTGAGTCTTAGACTGAGACAAAGAACAGATATTGACGATGAAGACAATGACCATGGTGGTGGTGGTGGTGATGATGATGATGATGATGCCAGTGGTGATAGAAGGGGAAGCAAACTGGCTACAATGGACAGAACATGGCCCTTCATCCTAGCAAGTGCTTGTATACTTAGAAAAAGACTGATACAGCCCACTTGATCTGATCTTCTTGCGTTCCACATTTCTTTTTATTTTTATGTGGCTTTTTTTAAAGCTTGGCAGCTGAATCTCATTGTCATCTATGGATGGAAGAAATGTGCATACTTTCTCATTTCCTTGTGGAGAAAGTATTTTTGTTGCTGTTATTGTTTTATACTTTTAAACTGTAATTTCTATCATCATCATCATCTTTATTTATACCACACTTTTTCCCCCAGGTTGGGACTCAAAGTGGCTTGCAACAATTAAATAGTTAAAACCCACAGAATAACTGTTATTGATAAATTTTTGTTTCTTTGCTAAAGAAACCCCACCAGGAAGAACAGAGGAAGTCCCAAGGCCACAGTGAGACTTTACATTTTTTGCTAGGTATTTCTCTGTTCAGAAATGCACACAATTTTTGTCTGCAGAAAATGATGATTGGCCTCATGCATTTTGCTCAGCAATTTCTGCACATGAAATACCATGTGCTTTTCTGCATAGAGAAATATCTACCAAAGTGTGAGTAGTGACCCAGAACTTCACAGAAAGCCTCATGCTCTCTCATGGCAGGGAGAATTTATGGAAGTTCCTTGTTCTTTTTTATCAGGTTGAAGAACACAACAACTGGCAACCCTTTGGGGGCAAGCCCCAATCCCTGGAGCACTTCTTCCTCACCACCCTTGTTCTTACCTTTGGGAGTGTCTTCTTTGCTCCTTCAGAGCACCCAGATATCTTAGAGGACCTGAAAGTGTTGTGTAGATGTTCTGCTGGAGAACCTCCATTCATCTTCCTGTGCTCTTGAAAGAGAGAGAGAGTATTTGAACCTGAGTGATGTTTGTGCTTCTCTTCTTCCTTTTCTCCTAGTTTGCCAATACCTTCCCTTCCTTCATGAAATTCATCCCTGGACCTCATCATTGAGTAGTTACAAACACCAAAAAATCCACAGATTTTATTTTGGAGGAAGCCAAGGAGCACAGGCTACCCTGGATCCCAGCTGACCACTGGATTTTATTGACTGCTTCTATATTAAAATGGATCAGGTGAGGCAGAACCGTGGATTCCTCAAGGTAAGAGGACGTCCCTGGGCTTGAACCATCCTTAGCTAGGAGGCACCAACAGAGGCCAGTGGCTTCCTGGTATTTGGGATGGTGAATCTGCTCTTGGTTTTCATTTGGAGCTTCAAAAGAGCTATTCAAAGTTCTGAACCTGATCCACTGGATCTCTTATTTGAAGTCTGTTATGGGGCCACCTGAAGTGACTGAGAATTGCAGAAACTGGGGATTCCTACCTGGTCCTTAAAAAATACCAGGGGAGGAGATCTTAGTGGAGAATCCTGAAGTCCCTAACCACATGGCAAACCCCAGGATTTCACATAGACTCCAGCTGCTATAATTAGCCAGTTTATAAATATTTTTATTAAAGTTGTATGGTACAGAATAAAAATATGCAGAGAAAACAATCTACATACTACATGAAAAAGAAGACAAGAAAAAAAGTTGAATATATATATAAAAAGAAAAATCAAAAAGAGAAGGAAAAAGGAGAGAGAGAGAGAGACTACTTCCTACTTCCCCCCCCATCTGCTATAACTAAGACCATTTCCACACTGGGCTTCTGTAACGGTGCAGAGCGACCTCTCACGGAGGTCTTCTACACCGTAGAGTGGACTGGCGTGGACTACTTCTTGTAGTTCCACACCAGAATCCACTCAGGAGCGGCCGGAACTAGCCGCGCTGTGTGTTTTTTAAAAACCTCTTTTTTGAGGTTTTTAAAAAGCACGGAGTGCGCAGCCCCGCGCCGCTCCGTCGCCAGGCTCTGACGTGGATTTGCAGGCGTGCGCAAATGCATGCCTGCAGATCTGCCGGGGGCGGGCTTCCAGCTGGCGAGCTTCTCCGGTTGGTGGAGAGCCTCCACCAACCGGAAACCACCATTTGGGACACCGGAGGACTGCGGAGCAGCGAGCTTGCGCTGCTCCGCATCGCGACGGACTTACCCAGCTGCCAGTAAGCTCCATTTTTGGGCATTTTCACCTGTTCCCCCCCCCACATGTGGAAAGGGTCTAAATCTTAATTAAGACTCCTCCATCTTTTTAACATTTGACAAAAACGCACTTCTTTCATTAATACAAATATAAAAGATAACTTGCCATGCTAAGTAGTTATCCTACAGAACATTAATAAAAATTTAGCTCCAAAATATATCCAGAAATAATAATGTATAATGAATGAATAAAGAATGCTTCTTTTTAAGCAAAAAGATCTTCTATTCTTCTAAATTCTTACACTCCTAAAGTTTGATTTTTGAGCATTAAAATTAACAATTTAACATGGCCATTAGCTGGTCTTTTTGTATCTCTGTCCCACAGTTAATTCCTTTAATCACAGCTTCCATGTTTTCTTATAATCCTGAAATTTAATATTTAAACTTAACAATCCAAGCAATCCAATAACTATTAATCCAATGCATTACATTAATCTCTTCTCTGTCTTTTCTATAACAATAAGGGAATATATAACAATATAACAATATAACAATATAACAATTGGAATAATCAATTCCCATTGTATAATTCTTATTTTTCACATATCATAACTCCAACATAAAAATTTGTAGAGTTTGTCAAATCAACAGTTCTTCCACCCTTTTTGTTCTAACGGTAGAGTAAACCTTCTCAAAATTCAAATGAAAAGAAAATCAGCCCTACATCAAAGCCCCTTAGGAAAACTCTTGAAACCCATCTAAGTTATCTTAATTTTATTATGTGTTTTCTTCCTCAAAGACTGGCAAAATACAAACTGAAGCTGCTGTCTCACACTCAACAGTACATACTTTAAGTATGTTTTTCCACACCCTTCCCCCATTTTGATTTCTGCCTTCTCCCTTCTATGTTGCCAAAGTTTTCCACAAGCCATCACAGCTTCAGTGTTCTCAGACATACTTTTCATATTTCCAGCATTCTCAGTGGTAATGATCTGGTCTCCATCCACCTGCTTGTTAAACTTTTCATCAGGTGTTGAGGTTATATAAACCATCAAGGTTGTACAACCTGATGTCATGCGATATTTTGGCATTCCTTCCTCTGGCAATATATCTTGCTGTTCAAGCATGTCCAAATCTTTTGATATTTGATTCATATTTGATTTGATAAAACATTGCCTCTGCTGAGCTTGGGGGAATTCCCTTTCCTCTTTTGAAACACAGACATTTCGCCAAATCCAGCACTGAAGCATTCGACAAACAGTAACGGATCTTATCAGTGTTTTTAAACCTTGTCCGCTCCTGTCAAATCCAATGTCTCCGTTTACTAAAAGAAATATAGTTTCTCATACTGTCTCCATTTTGCCAAAATTAATAAATCCAAAAAGTTTGAAATGATTAAATCCAATATAAAAAGTCACTAAATCTTTCAGATCTTCCAGATATTGCTGTTGCTAACTCTTTTGTTCATTACAGACTTTATTGTTTCCAATTCTAGTTGATGTCTCCGTCTTTATTCTCAAAAAGAAGGAAACTTACCAAGGCAGAAAATTTCACATCTGGATTCAAGATTCCTTTAGTTTGAGGTGTTAAAAAATGAAGTTTAAAAGCTAGATGCTCGATAAAGAAAGATAATATTTATGAGCCCAGTGACCTTGAAGGAGCTTTTTTCCAGATCTTCAAACAAATGACAGAAGGAGAACACAATGAAGTCCTGGCTCCCTCAGATAGCTTCACTGACCATTCTTTGAGGTTTCCGTAACACCTTGACTAGCTAGGGGGAGGAGCTGGCAGCTCTTTATATCTGCTTCCATTGGCCTTCAAGCTCATTTCCAGAAGAGAGAGCAGAAGGTGAACCGTGTCTGAGAAGACATCTTGACCGGGTGTCTTTTACAGGCTTCTGAGGCTGTGTTTAACTGTTTGTTCGTTTGTCTGTTTTCTCTGGCCGTGCGCTCTCCCTGAGCACATGGTCTAACTGACTAGCTAGAGGGAGGAGCTAGCAGCTGTTAGTCCTAGCTGACTCACTGATGAGCTAGGGGGAGGAGCTAGCAGCTCTTTATCTTTGCTTCCAGCGGTGTGCACCAAAGGCATGCACACTTTCAATCTTACTACCTAACCTTAGCAAGATTAATTGCTTCTTCTTTGAACCCATCTGACTCAGTCTGCCTGTTCACAACATCTAGCTAGGGTTGGAACTTGAGGCAGTACCTATAACCACTATAGAATTGCACCCTCTCTTTTAATAGGTTGACAATAAGAACTTGGCAAACTGAGGGTTGACATAGATTTTACCAGGTGACTTTGAAGGCAAAGCCCAGTTTTTACCTTTTTCAATCAGGTATAGAGGGGGAAGGAGCTGCTGCAGTCACCTGACACATCTGTGGCATGTTTCTTTTCCTGCCGCAAGACATCCTTGGATACACCTGCAGCAAATGCAAGCTGGTTGCTCTCTTGGAGGGGAAGGTTCAACAGCTGGAGGCACGCATTTCAAATCTGCATTATTAGAGATGGAGAGGAGTTCCTGGATAGAGCTGAGAGGACCTTTTTGAAGACAGAGTGCACAGAGGAGCTAGAGGACGAAGAAGCTGGTTCATGAAACAGGGAGACGGATGTGTCGAGGAATGTGACAAGCAGGAGTAGAAAGACAAGGTGCCACATGGAGACTCTCGAGCTACAGAATCGCTTCCAAGTTCTTGACTTTATTAATGACAAAGTGGAACAGCAGGAGGAGGTCATGGAACGTCATCCAGAGGAAATCCAACATCAGCAACAGGAACCCCAACAGCAGCAGAGCAGCATCCAATAACAGCAGCAGCACCAACACTCTCAGCATGAACAGAAAGTTCAGGCGGCCATGAGGGAATCTGCTCGTCGAGTAACCCCCGACAAGCCTCAGAGAAGATGAGTTATAGTGGTTGGGGACTCTTTGCTGAGAGGAATGTAACCGATCATTTGCAACCCAGACAGAATCAATCATTTGGAACCCAGACAGAATCAATGATAAGGTGTGCTGTCTCCCTGGGGCCAAAATCAATGACATAACGGAGAGGCTAACCAGACTGGTCAAGCCAACTGACCGTAACCCCCTCCTTTTGGTTCATGTCAGAACCAATGACACAGTGAGGTGCAGCTTCCACCACATCAGAAAGGATTATGAGCTTATGGGTAGGGAGCTGAAGGACCTTCGTGCGCAGGTTGTCATTTCATCTCTTCTCCCAGTGGAAGGTCATGGCCCACGAAGGGAATGAAGAATAGTGGAGATCAACAACTGGCTCCAAAGATGGTGCCGCCAGAAGCGATTTGGATTTTTGGATCACGGCCTCCATTTCCATGAGGCTGATCTTCTGGCAAGGGATGGCCTGCACCTTACAACCGTTGACCAGAATGTTTTTGCAAACAGTCTCGCAAAACGGATCAGGAGGTCTTTAAACTGAGTTTGACTGGGAAGGAGGACAGTAGTATTCTGGACAAGGATTCAGTGAGTATTGCAAAAAATAGCACAAATAATATAGATAGGGCAGGCCAAGTAGAACTAGAGATCAACAGGGAGAGGGAAAGTAACTTTAGTACAGGAATTCCACAAAGGGCTCATCGTCTCAAACGTCTCTACACTAATGCACAGAGCATGGGCAACAAGCAAGATGAACTCCAACTGTTAGTACAATAAAAAAAAAAGCAAATATAATGTAATAGGTATCACTGAAACCTGGTGGGATGAATCTCATGATTGGAATGTAGGAATAACGGAGTATAACTTATTTCGCAGATATAGACCAAACAAGAAAGGAGGAGAAGTAGCCTTATATGTCATAGAATCATAGAATCATAGAAATGTAGAGTCGGAAGAGACCACACAGACCATCCAGTCCAACCCCCTGCCATGCAGGAACACCCTCAAAGCACTCCCGACAGATGGCCATCTAGCCTCTGCTTAAAAACCTCCAAGGAAGGAGACTCCACCACACTCCGAGGCAGCAGATTCCACTGCCGGACAGCCCTGACTGTCAGGAAGTTCTTCCTGAGGTTCAGGTGGAATCTTCTTTCCTGCAGCTTGAATCCATTGCTCCTTGTCCTGGTCTCTGGAGTGGCAGAAAACAAGCCCTCTCCCTCCTCTACATGGCATCCCTTCAAATATTTAAACATAGCTATCATGTCCCCTCTTAACCTTCTCTTCTGCAGACTGAACATACCCAGCTCTCTAAGTCTATCCTCATAGGGCATGGCTTCCAGGCCTCTCACCATTTTGGTCACCCTCCTCTGGACCTGTTCCAGCTTGACCATGTCCTTCTTGAATTGGAGTGCCCAGAACTGGACCCAGGATTCAAGATGAGGTCTAACCAAAGCAGAGTAGAGTGGTACCAGTACCTCCCTCGATCGAGACACCATACTCCTATTGATGCAGCCGAGAATTGCATTGGCTTTCTTGGCTGCCGCATCACACTGCTGACTCATGTTCAGCTCGTGGTCTATTAAAACTCCTAGATCCCTTTCACACGTACTGCTATCCAGCCACGTGTCCCCCATCCTGTATTTCTGCATTCCATTTTTTCTACCTAAGTGTAGGACCTTACACTTCTCTCTGTTGAATTTCATTTTGTTAGCCTTGGCCCAGCTCTCCAATCTGTCCAGGTCATTTTGAATTTGGATCCTGTCCTCTGGTGTATTAGCAACCCCTCCCAATTTGGTGTCATCTGCAAATTTGATGAGCACGCCCTCTATTCCTTCATCCAAGTCGTTGATGAAGATATTGAACAGCACTGGGCCCAGGACAGAACCCTGTGGCACCCCGCTGGTCACTTCTCTCCAGGATGAAAAGCAACCATTCATGATCACCCTTTGGGTTCGGTCAGTCAACCAATCACAAATCGAACTGACAGTAGTCCTGTCCAGCCTGCATTTTACTAGTTTCTTTGCAAGAACGTCATGGGGAACTTTGTCAAAGGCCTTACTGAAATCGAGAAATGCTACATCCACAGCATTCCCTTCATCTCTCAAGCTAGTAACTCTATCATAAAAAGAGATCAGATTAGTCTGGCATGACTTATTTTTGAGAAATCCATGTTGACTTCTCGTGATTACCACCTTGCTTTCTAAGTGATTAGAAACTGACTGCTTAATGATCTGCTCCAGAATCTTTCCGGGTACTGACGCCAGGCTGACTGGACGATAATTATTTGGGTCCTCTTTTTTTCCCTTCTTGAAGATGGGGACAACATTTGCCCTCTTCCAGTCTGCTGGAACTTCTCCTGTCCTCCAAGATTTCTCAAAGATTATAGCAAGCGGTTCCGAAATGACCTCTGCCAGTTCTTTTAATATCCTAGGATGCAATTCATCTGGCCCTGGAGACTTGAATTCATCCAGTGTGGCCAGGTATTCCTGTACCACCTCTCTACCTATTATGTGCCGCATTTCCCCTGCTTCCTCACCTGCTCCCCAACCGCCAGGTTGAGTGCTTGTATCCTTCTGGGAAAAAACTGAGGCAAAGAAGGTGTTAAGCAGTTCTGCCTTTTCTCTTCCCCCTGTTAGTAATTCCTCATCTTCTCTGCGCAGTGACCCTATCATCTCCTTCTTTTTCCTTTTGCTAAGGCCAAGAGATCAATCCAAGGTATCAGGAGCCAGGTGCTGGAAACAAGGAGAGGACTTGTAGAAAGTTTGCCACAAGCAAAGGAAAGCTGCCAGGCAGGCAGTTATACAGCCCAAGACACAGGTCTGGCTAGTCACTGCTTCTTGAACTTAATCAAAGAAACCTCCCTTTGCTCAGCTATCTTGAGTCTCTGCCTCATTTGTGGGCTAATTGACACAGGCACCAAGCATCTTCAGAATCGGATCCCTGTTGCCCTAAAGGAGCAGGCAGAGGAACGTCCAAGCCTGCTTGGTCCATGGCAGCAGGGGGAACTCTTGAGCTTTAGGACTCATCTCCAACCAGAGCCGCAGGGACCAACAGCTGCTACTCGACATCTCCACCTTGAGCAACAGGGACCAACAGCTGCTGCTCATAATCAGCAGCTCTGACAGGGGCTTCAGTTATCACAGGTTACAAGCTTGATAGATGAAGGGAATGCTGTAGATGTAGCATATCTTGACCTCAGTAAGGCCTTTGACAAAGTTCCCCATGACATTCTTGCAAAGAAGCTAGTAAAATGTGGGCTGGACGGAGCTACTGTTAGATGGATTTGTAATTGGTTGACCGACCACACCCAAAGGGTGATCACCAATGGCTGCTTTTCATCCTGGAGAGAAGTGACTAGTGGGGTGCCTCAGGGTTCTGTCCTGGGCCCAGTGCTATTCAACATCTTCATCAATGACTTGGATGAGGGAGTGGAGGGCATGCTGATCAAATCTGCAGATGATACCAAACTGGGAGGGGTTGCTAACACACCAGAGGATAGGATCAAATTTCAATACAACCTTGAGAGATTGGGGAGCTGGGCCAAAGCTAACAAAATGAATTTCAACATAGAGAAATGTAGGGTCCTGCACTTGGGCAGAGAAAATGAAAGTCACAAGTATAGGATGGGGGACATGTGGCTGGATAGCAGTACGTGTGCAAAGGATCTAGGAGTCTTGGTAGATCACAAGCTGAACATGAGTCAGCAGTGTGACGCAGCAGCCAAGAAAACCAACGCGATTCTTGGTTGCATCAATAGGAGTCTGGCGTCTAGATCGAGGGAAGTAATGGTCCCACTCTATTCTGCATTGGTTAGGCCTCATTTGGAATACTGTGTCCAGTTCTGGGCACATCAATTCAAGAAGGATGTCGACAAACTGGAATGTGTCCAGAGGAGGGCGACCAAAATGGTGAAGAGTCTGGAAACCATGCCCTATGAAGAGCGCCTTAGGGAGCTGGGTATGTTTAGTTTGCAGAAGAGAAGTTTAAGAGGGGACATGATAGCCATGTTTAAATATTTGAAGGGATGTCATGTTGAGGAGGGAGCGGGCTTGTTTTCCGCTGCTCCAGAGACTAGGACAAGGAGCAATGGATTCAAACTGCAGGAAAGAAGATTCCACCTGAACCTCAGGAAGAACTTCCTGACAGTCAGAGCTGTCTGGCAGTGGAATATGCTGCCTCAGTGGAGTGTGGTGGAGTCTCCTTTTTTGGAGGTTTTTAAGATTCCCCAGACCTTTTAGCTCTCAGTTGACCGGCTGTGTAAAGTTTTTCTACCACTTCTTACAGTGTATGAAGTTGACTCTGTTGATTCTCTTGTATGTTTCTCCAGGAAAAACATAATAGTGCATCTGAATTCACCATTGAGAACCTACTCATCTCCACATTTGACTTGTTTATGGCAGGGACAGAAACAACCAGCACCACTCTCAAATTTGGGCTTCTGATTCTCCAGAAATATCCAGAGATAGAAGGTAAAACAAATACATTTACCACACACCGTAAGCTTCCCATCAGTCCTCTTGCATCCTCTCAGGTTTTTTTTTACCATACCTCTGGTTTTCCAGACTGATAGAAGTTCTGTTTTGCTGCTCTGAGTAAGGACAATTTTAATCCTGTGGTGGGACACACCACCATATCTAGGACTGAAAATGGGTGACACAGAGAAATGGAAGACTACTTGTAGCTTTTTACCTTCACATACAACCAATTTTCAGCTTGTGCCAGGTCGTGCCAGGTACAAGAAAAAATATCCTCCAGACTCCATTTTTGAATATGCAGGGGAATTTATTCCCACCACCAGCTCTCACTGAAATGTTTTGAGATTTTGCATGGGATTGCAAGAGACAGAAGGACTTTGGGTTGCAAAAAGGAGTGAACACTTTTGATGGTCCCTTGGCTTTTTTTCATAGTTTTAATAACCCTTAGTTGCCCATCACGTCAGATAGGAAATAGCTTCCAGGGGTTAGGAGCAAGATTAATGAATCTTAAATCATGGAGTTGGAAGAATCCCCAAGGACTGTTTAATCCAATCACCTAATGCCAGAGCAGGAGTCCAAAGCAATAAGGATCCCTGTTATTGATGGGCATCAAACCTCTGTTGGGAAACAACCCATGAAGTAGAGTCCTCCACCATCAAAGACAATCTTTTCCACTGCTTAAGAGTACTTATGGTCATGATATTTTTCCTAAAGTTTAGCTGGATTCTCATCTCCTTACTCTTTAATCCACTGGTTTGTGTCCTAATTGTTAGAGCAGTAGAAAGCAAGTCTCCTCCCCGCCCATCATCCACCTGATGGCAGCTCTGCAGATAGTTAAACATAGCTATCATCACAGCTCCCAAACTTCTCTTCTCAAGTTAAAAGCATTCTGCGCCCTCAAAATTTCTTCATGGGGCTTGCCTTCCAGACCTACTATGTTTTTGGCCCACCTTCCCTGGATATGTTCCAGTTCGTCAATACATACCTCAGAACTTAGCTCTGATGACCAAAGAGAACACACACACACACACACACACACACACACAGAAGGCCAGAAATGACAAACACAATGGCCATCAGTATCACAGAAGAGACTCCAGAGAAGTTGGTGTTTGCTGATTAAGAGCTCAGCAGCATTCAGGCAAAAGCCTTTTTTCAGGGATAGGGATCTGTCTGGAAATATTACCAAAAATGCCCTAGGAGTGCACTGAAGGGGCAAGCTGCCAAGATAGGCTGGGAGAAACTTGCATCTTTGTTTCTCATTTATCCTGATGGTAAGCAAGATCCTTCCAAAAAACAAGCTGGTACTGAGAAGCTTACATAGAATCCTAGAGTTGGAAGGGGCCCTTTGGGCCGTTGGTTAAACCTCCTGCTCAATGTAGGATCTCCAGCTAAAGCATCCCCAGAAGGTAGATAGCCAATTTCTTTGTGGAGACATCTAGAGAAGGAGAACCCACCAACTCTCTAGACAATTGGTTCCATTTCCCAACTTTTCTCACCATCAAGAAGTTCCTTCTAATGTTCAATTGAAATCTATTCTCCTGTAAGTTAAACCTTTAGTCCTGGCCCCACCCTCTGAGGCAGAGGAAAGCAGGCCTGCCCAGTCCTCTCTGGGATGATCCTTAAGATATTTAAAGAGTACAGTCATGTCACCCCTCGGTCTTCTCTTCACCACGCTCAGCTTGTCCAGCTCCTTCAACCTTTCATCGTAGGTTTTGATCTCCACACCTCTCCTCATCCTTCTTGTTCTTCTCTGAACCTGATCCAACTCATCTATATTCTTCTTGAAATAAGGCACCCATAAAATATGTTTTAATCTCTAAAGACACAAAGAAAATGGAGAATGGGTTGTGTAGGAAGAACTGAGGTGTCAGGAGCCAGGCTGAGCGTGCTGCCGATTCAGACTTGTACTCCAATTTAGACTTGGACTCCCAGCCGGGGGAGGATCCTTTGGAGGGGCCTTCGGGAGAGGGGGCTCCTTCAGAGTCTAGGGAGGAGTCTGCCAGCGACCCCACAGCTGTCCCGGGCACGGGTCCAGAGCCAGTACCTGCAGCAGATGTTTGTGCTCCAGAGGCAGAGGCTAGTGCTTCTGACTCGACAGAGGCTGGTGTTTCTGACTCCAACCTGGAGTTTGCAGCAGACCCTCCCCCCACGTTCCTCCAGAGGCGGCTGGAAAAGGGGGTGGTTCGGGGGTCTCAGCGGCTGCAGGAGAAGCGTCTGATGAATTGGCCCTGAAGTCTTGAGGGGCTCCAGCTGTGAGCTGGGCCAACGGACATTTGATCAGCCCCAGCTGGGCTAAAGACTGTGTATTTAAGACAGACGCTGTTGGAGTTGGGCACGGGGCAACAACCATCTATCAACTGGGAATCTGCGTCCTGTGGCCTGGGCTTTCTGTTCCAGGCTAAACCTTGCTGTTTGAGTTTGCTGCTCCTGGGACTTGGATGTTTGTTTTGGTGATGTAACCTCTTAATTTCTTTATTACTAAAGCCATAAACTCAGCTCCTGCCTCTGTGTCTGCTTAGCCGCTGCCTGACATTGACATGAGGAACTGTTACTTACCTTAGAAGGGGCTGTAACAATCAACTGAGGCCTAAAAGACTGAACTTCTTTAGAATTTTCCTGCTCCATGTGATTTTCTCTGTGCATGGGCTCTGCAGGAGTAACATGGCCACCTTGGGAAACTGTATTAGGATGGAGGTGCTTCTGGCTCAGGCTTCCCATTCTTTTAGGATAGTTCTCTGCTATGGAGTGGGGAAGAAATCCATTCCTTTCTCTATATCAAGTTGGATCTTTGATTCACTAGCATGACCTGCTAATCTTTTCTGGTGCCACTGGGAGAAACAACTCCACTTTAGCACCCAGAGACAGCTGAGAGATCTGTTTCAGTTCATGCTGGTAGTTGTACAGAATATTTTGCCACTGAAGAAAAGCATTGCCCTGTGAAGAGTGTGGTTTGCATTTCTCCCCCCACCCCCGCTGTCTCTCTCTCTCTCTCTCTCACGTACACACACACATTATAACCTAGAGATGGAAACTGGTGTCTCATCAGAAACAATGTAGTCACTGAGCTGGGATCAAATGCTCTCAGTTCACTTAAATTTTGCCATTGCAATGAACTCTAAAGAACAAACCTTCACTGCAGTTTATAGGACTTCTTTGATACTTCCTCATGATGTTTCTAGGTGGGCATTAGGACCATGAGATGGAAATGGTGTCTCATCAGCAACAATATTGTCACTGCACTGGGATCAAAATGCTCTCAGTCCATTTAAATGTTGCCATTGCAAATATGCTGTAAAGGTCAGACCTCCATTGCAATTTGTAGGACCCCTTTGACATTTCCTGGATTTTCTGGCCTGGCATTGGATTTTGTCTCTCCCACAACAAGAAGAGTGCAGGAAGAGATCAACCAGGTGACTGGCCACTCACGGAGGCCTTGCATGGCTGACCGCAGACAGATGTCTTACACGGATGCTGTCATCCATGAGATCCAGAGGTTCATCTCTCTTGCTCCACTGAGTCTCCCCCATGCAGTCATCAAAGACACATCATTCAGGCAATATGTCATCCCCAAGGTAAATCCTCTGCTCCCTCCTCAAGAATCTCTCCGCTCTTGACTCCATTCTCCCTTGCTTCCTCTATTTTGGTTGAAGTCCAGAAGAATACCTCAGGAGGAAATTGCTCCTGTCTCCTGTGGTAAGAACAGAATCAGGCAGTGTGAAGCTGCAGAGAAAGATACGGGCCAAGATCCTCTATCATGGTTGAAGACCAGAGGTCATTGCATAAAGAGCTGTGTTTAATGTTCATCACAACCCTTGTGCTTGGATGGCAGTGTTGCTCTACTCAGGCAAAATGTCAAATATGCAACTGAATTGAAATGTGAATCTGTGCTCAATACTCAATACACACATGTGAGAAATGCACACTTATGTTGAATGAATAAAATGCATCCATGCACAATGCTCATTTATATGCAAATAGCACTGTATTTGAAACTCCACTTCTGCAACCATGAATTGGATGAAGGCATTCCTTTTCAGATAAAAATGTTCAGACCCTTCAATAGGAAAACTTATTCAGGCATCATCTCCCTTCTGTGGGTTTCGTTGGCAGGCAAGCGGATCTGTGCTGGAGAAAGTCTGGCCCGCATGGAGCTCTTCTTGTTCTTCACCACCATCCTCCAGAACTTCAAGCTGAAGCACCTCATGGACCCCAAGGAGATCGATATCACACCCCTAGTGAGTGGTGTGACCAAGATTCCACGACCATATCAGCTGTGTGTTGTCCCTTGCTGAAAAAGTCACCTCAGGATGGCGTGTGGCCTAGCAAAGGCTCTGATGGTCTGAGAAAGTCAGCTTCGACATTTCCATGGATAGTGATAGTCTAGTTGCTTGATAGCTACTCTGGTGCAAAGGGAAAACATGAGTCTGATTTGTCTGTACCTGCACTTGAGCATGGGCTTTAAACTGCTTTAATGTTCTTATATACTTGTTGTCTGTTTTAAGAATTCCATACTGTTCCAGCTTTTCAATTGTTTAACGTAGATTTTATATGTGTGGCTCCCCAAAATATCAAGATGTATTCTCAGATAGAAATATTTCAATTAATACAATGAAATAAATAAAATTACTTTGGAAGTGAGAAAGTTATTTTCTCCAAAAGGAGACTTCCTTTTTTGTATCCTGAGTTGCTCACAATTCAGCTTCATTGGATGATTCTTCACCCAGTCTTTTATCTTCAGAACTGTATTTCTGATTGTCATGTACTCCAGCCCCAGAAATTAGACTTAGAAGTTTACAAAAGTTTTGTTCTGGTACAGCAGAGTCACAACAGCACATTCTGGCAACTGCCAAAACTAAAGAACTATAGGATTTACAGTACCTTAACAAAGCCCTTTCTATCAGTGTTTACGGGCTCTTGCAGGAAAAGAACCAGCCAGAGATTCAACAGTAAACTAAAAATGTCTTTTATTGAGGGGAATTTTCTCATGCATGCACACGAGATAAACACAATCAAACATTAACACAAGAGCTGGCTGAAGGATAAAGGGAGAGAAAAAATTATGGAGAAAGAGCCTGAGGGTTTGGAATTACCATTCCAGAAGCATAGTGAAGAAGTTGAAATGTGGCTTAGACTTGTGTCTAAGGGCAGAGCAGATCAGGATTCAGAGTGACGTAGTGGGATCCAGCATTTCATCTGACTTGCATCTCAAAACCAAGGGTTTATATTTCCCTCCCTGATGGGGTGTGAGTTAATTGCCCTTCTAGCCTAGTGGACAATGGGAGTTGCAACACAGACTATGGGGTCTGGATGGTACTCATGGTTCCAATGTCTCGGTTGAGTGGGGGTTTCTGGGCCAAACCTCAGTAGGAAATGCACGTGGCAGGGATCCTTGCCTCTGCACCTAGGCACCTTATTGTTTTCTGAGTTTGGTAGTTGATAGGATTAGCTCAGAGTACTAAGTCAGGCTTTCTTGACTCGTTCTTATGGTGTGGTCATGTTGAGGTCACCTTTGAACTACTCCCAGCCAGTGTCCCTTTCCACATGGCCTTTCCAGCCATAAGGGTTATAATTTATACTTTATACCAATTAAACATATCTGCCAATTAATATATTTTGCCATTTAGACCATATCAAAATGTGGGGCTGTACAGCCTGGTAACAGTATGGCCAGGACAGACCTCTTCAGTGAGGCTCCTGACGCATCCACCAGCATATACACAGGCGACATTGGCCTTAGGGGTCATGGTCACCACCAATGGTCACATTAGTATGCAGGGGCATAGTGGTTTCCCAGTGGTTCTGGCATTATTGTCAAAGCAGCTTGGTTATAGGCAGCCCCCCCAATGGACAACATGGATGACCTACCCAAGAGAGGTGAAACCTCATGTCTTCCAAGGGATGGATTCAGGTATCTTGGGGCCTTCATCGAATGCAGGTTATGATGCAGTGTCCTATTTGTCCATACCATATGGGAAGATTACCCTTCACTTAGTAGATCAGCTCTTTCAGTTGACAAGGGATAAGATTTTGAATAGGGAGTACTATCATTTTATAGGGAATTAGAGAAGAAAAATGATAACGAGGAGCTTGATGAAAAGGAAAGAAGGAGCTTAGAAGGCAAAATGTTGAGAGGAATTGATCCTACTGGTCATTGGGCTTTTTAAAAATTTATACTGGAGTAAGGTTCTTGTGGGTTTTTCGGGCTTTGAGACCGTGTTCTCGTTGTATTTTCTCCTGACGTTTCGCCTGCATCTGTGGCTGGCATCTTCAGAGGAATGGTGAATTGGAAGTGGAGTGGAGAATATATATGCCAGTCTCCTACCCCAGAGGAGAGGGAGCAATTAGCATAATAGTCCTATTGTGTGTATTGAATACTCGTTCCTGGAGGGAGACTTCCTGAGCCCAGGTGGGGCTCATCAGGGCTCGTTAGTACCTTTTGTGTTTTGATTTTGGTGTTTTTCAATACTGGCAGCCAAATTTTGTTGACCTTCCGAGTCTCCTCTTTCCTGTTAAAATTATCCAAGTGTTTGTGGATTTCAATGGCCTCTCTGTGTAGCCTGACCTGGTAGTTGTTAGAATGGTCCAGAATTTCTGTGCTTTCAAATAACATTCTGTGTCCGGGTTGGTTTATAGTGTGTTCTGCTACTGCTGACTTTTCTGGCTGGATCAGCCAGCAGTATCTTTCGTGTTCTTTGATTCATGTTGGATGCTGTGTTTTGTGGTCCTAAGTAGACCTGACCACAGCTGCACGGTATGCGGTAAACTCCTGGAGAGGTTAGGGGATCCCTCTTGTCCTTTGCTGAGCGAAACATTTGCTGAATTTTCCTGCTTGGTCTGTAAATTGTTCGGAGGTTATGTTTCTTCATAAGCCATTCAGTATATGGTTATCATTCATGGTGCATCATCCATGCACAGATTACTTAGGCCCAACTTGGTTATTACATGATGAAGCCTTTCATGTAAGAATGGCCATCTCTCCCACCTGTAGGTGTGCATGTTGAAGCTGTGGCTGCATTCCTATCTGGACCTCCAAGCAGCATATTGTCTTGAGCAAGGACTTGAGGTAGTCTTTTGGATTCCATATCAAGGAATTTGGTGCCCATACGTGGCTAGGAAATTGAGGTCCCTAGTTGGCTTGGAACTTGCTGTTAGGGAGAAGGTAAGAACGGAGGTGCCTGAAGGTAGGGTGATTGGCTCCTTTGCTTTGCCAACCAGTTCTCCCTAGGGCTAGGGCCAACAAAGGCACTAGGAGAGTTTCAAATTATATATCATCTATCATAACCTAAAAGGGAACTGGGCAGTGATGTGATTCTACTGGAGTTATGTGCAGTTAGGGACTCTTCATTTGATAGGAAAGGAGACAGGTAAAAGAAGTTGAACTATACCTGGCTAGAAGAGACCCTAAAAGCTGGCTCTCCTGTGTGCATGTGTGTAGACTGCCATCCATTATAGACGTTTGAGCCCCATGAATGCTCCCTTCCCAAAGGGAATGAAGAGAATACCTTCTTAAGAGAAGGAGAAAGTAAGTTCTGCAAGTAGTATCTGGACTCCCTTCTCTCTCTCAACACTTCATACAAGCTTTGATGCCTCTTTGCTTGCAACACTCAGCTCATTCTGAACTTTAGCTTCCTTATACTATTTCTGCAAGCATGTCACCCATGTGTACCCTTCCTTGGCCATTTGTCCTTCCTTCTATTCTTTGCCCATGCTCTTTTTTATTTTCACTTCCTCCTTGAGTTTGCTGTGCAGCCACGTTAATCTTGAACTTTGTGGTGCTGGCTCTGCATTGGGGATGATCTTGTGAGACCACCTAAGAGGTGGGGGACATTGGGGCCCACCCACAATGCCAGCGTCTCCTCAGAGTATGGGCAAATTATAGCTCAAACGAGGCCTTCAAGAGGAAGGTAATGGTAGAATCTTTTAATCTATGTATACCAGTACTAACTGTAGAGAAGACTTCAGTTTAAACAAAGTGTTTTATTTGAATTGACAAATATGAGAACTATACAAGGCTATTGGAAGTGAAGCAGGAAAGGCTGGATAGAGAGATCTGTGGTGAAGAGGGTAATATTTACCAGTCTGGAAGAATGATTGTGAAGCGGAGGGACTGAGACAGCATCTGAGGGTCGCACAGAGGAATGGCAGTCTGGGCACAATGTGATATCTGCTACACACTATCTCCAACATACTACAAGTGACTGGGGTTGAAGTCAGGATTTATATACCCTATTTCATACACTGAAGGGGTGGGTAGAGAAAGCTGTAATGTCTTTCCCACAGGAGTGACAAAGAGGTCCAGAATGGGCTGATTATTTTAACTCTGGAGTGACAAAATATTGGTGGGAGTCATGACAATCTCTTCATTCATGTTCAGTCAAGTAGTGTATATAGGGAATATTTCCTTAAGGAAAAATCGAAGGATGGTCTCTGATTGCTTTACCTGAGCAATTTGCCTTCCATTGTATTCAGAAATGCAAAGAGGCTAGAGTGGTGAAAGGATTAGCACAGACACTTCAGTGTTGTTTTTTCTCCCACCTAATTCTTTCTGAATTTATGACCCTGAACACGTCTCAGGTCAACTTGACCTCAAAACTTGTCTATGGTCAGTGTGCCCTTGGTCATGTTTTCCAGTCATTAATATGTCTAATTTAGGAAAACAATGTATCTCGCGGGAGGCAGTAAGTGTATGGTAACAATCTGACAGTAGGGTGATGGGATACTGGAGATGTTAAGAGTACAGATTTGAAGTCTTTTTCTGGGCACATGTCCAGAGGGAAAGGAGAAGATAAGACACTAGGAAACATGCCAAAAGACAACCCAGATGTTCTTTTAGGGGTGAAAAAAGATGGAAGGGAGAAAGTAATGTAGTGAGATCAAGCACAGCTGACTTCCTCAAGAGGGGAAAAGTGAAAGTCCATCCCAGAAACATACAAGAATGTGCCAACTGACCATCTGTGCAAAGAAATATACAAACATGGATCCCCAACAGCAGCAAGAAAGAGAGGCAAGCACTTCTGGTTTCTCAAAACGGCTGGGAACAAGAATACAGATTCTTCCTAGGAGGAGCTACAAGGAAAAAAAGAGTCTAGATGTGGCTCTCAGATTCCAGGGGATGTAGGCTTTTTTTCTTTTTTCCCCAGTTAGACTTCAGGCAACTGAACCATAGACAGAAGTCTTTTCTATGCTGATTGTTAGTCTCCAAAATGTGGGGGTAAGAACTCTGTCTAACTTCTACAGAATGGCATTTTAATCAGAGTATTGTAAATTCCATTTCAGAGACAGAATAGAAAAGCTCCTGTGCCTTATAAGCCTAGGGAGGTGTCCCAGTGTGCTATCCAGTCAATTTTCATTGGATCTGTATCATTTGTTGCAGGCTGATGGTGTGAACAAGACTCCTGAATCTGTCTGTCCCACCACATGTATTCTTGACACTTTCCCATCTTGGCTTTTGAGACCGAGCAGACTTGGAGTGATTGGGTGGGTCCAAAGGGGGCTACATGCCTCAGTGTTTGGGGGGAGTTGCCTGCTGCCTTGGAAGACACTGTCACACACCCTTTCCTGAAGAGGACCTCCCTGAGGTACGTGAGTGAGCCTGCCCTGTCACTCATGTCCCATGTTTGTGCAAGATGCTTGAATCTGTGGTGGATACCCAGCTTCAGGCACTATTGAAGAAACACGTTGTCTGGACCCATTTCAGTATGGTTTCAGGCCAGGGTACAGTACCAAGACAGTCTTAGTTGCTCTAATGGACAACCTACTCCAGGGGAAAGACAGGGGAGTGCTACTCTGTTGATTTTCCTGGACCCCTCATTGACTTTTGATACTGTTGATCATGGTATCTTACTGGAACAGCTCTGATGGATGTGTTATCCCAAAATGTGAGTGATTGTTAGGTCCACCCACAGTGCCTCTGTGAGACAATGGGGAATATTATCTCAAAAGGAGAGGCCTGCAAGAGGGGGTAACCTAGCAGGCTGTTTTACACCTGTATATACCACTACTAATGCAGGAACAAGGAATAATTATTTTATTGGGGGAATTAACAATCGCACACACAAGATCCAAGCAGTTGGAAAAGACTTGAAGGCACATGACAACAACAACAAAATATAAAAATAACTGAAACTTACTGAAAGCATACTACACAGCTAAGAAGTTGAAACAAGAACATGGAGTTTTAAAACCAAGCCTGCGTACAGAGTTGGACCCAGTCAATTAGTCTCCAGAGGTATTAATGAACAGACATGTTTTCACTTGGTGCTGGAATGGATCTATCCTTTTTTGTAGGAAGGGTCAGAAAAATCTCCTAAAACAAAAGCAGGATCTGAGTTTCTTTAGCCATGTTCACTCATGCCAGGTGACTTGTTATCCAGAGGTGTGTTTTTCAGTGAGGGATAACGCAGAGCTGATAGGGCCGGGGTAAGGTGACCATACTGCTCAGCAATGGTGTGATGTCAATGTCCTTGGGGTCCTTGAGGGCCTTGAGCTTGAAGTTCTGAAGGATGGTGGTGAAGAACAAGAACAGCTCCATGCGGGCCAGACCTTCTCCTGCACAGATCCGCTTGCCTTCAGGGAGACCCAAGAGGAAGAGGAAGAAAAGAGTTGTTACACAGGGAGAAGAGTCATTTCTTTGGGTGCCATATCACTGAGAGGTGGGCAAAAGCACTGCATGTTTGTCCTTTCTGCTGTAGATCTCGCTAATGTTTTGCGGGTTGTCTCTGATCTCGCTCTTGCTCTTAGTAAAACATGATGCCTCCTTTGTAGATTAAGCAAAGTGTGAGAAGACAGGGAGGAGACACTCCACAGAGAAGAGGAGGTTGTGTACCTCCCTGGGCCCCAGATGGGAATAAAGACAGAAGAGAAATAAAATATAGAAATAATAAATGTGACCTTTGTCCAAGGATATACAGGATATTCATCCAACCTTTGGAGAAAGGTGGGAGAAAAGAAGAAAGGAAGAAGGAAAAAAAGAAAACCTTATATTTCCTATGCATGAGTTTCAGCAAAATGTACTTTAACTTCAAACTCCTCTTCTATTGCACTGAGAATGGAAAAAGAGGATGAGGAAGTGGAGAAGGAGGCAGGAAGAAGGAGGAGGAGGAGGGGGAGGAGGAAGAGGAGGATGAGATGGTGGTGGTAGTTGTGTTAGCTGATAGCTGATCTGATCTGCCCCTACTCCCTGCCAAGGATGAGGAAACATCACTCCTTCAGCCATGATGTGCTTTACAGCCTTTATATTTCATGCAACAAGACTGCAAACCATATCATACCATGACTTCACTCTAATACCACTTTACCTGTTTTCATGGCTATGTCCTAGAGCTTTCCTGCCCTACACTGTTACAGTGCTATTATTCCACTTTCAATGTCATATGGAATTCTGGGGTTTGTAGTTTGCTGAGGCCAAAGAGCTCATGGACTGAGAATTTTAAAGGCCCCTCCCTAGACTGCAAGTCCCAGGATTCCATAGGAGGTTGAAAGTGGAATAATAGCACTATGACAGCATAGTGTAGAAATGGCCCTAAAGAAATCTTGGGATAGTTGTGTTGTCAGGGACTTAGAATTCCCTCCCAGAAAATTCATCTACCTTGGCAGTTCCAGTGAGCTTGCGTTAGAGCGATTTAGGATGGAATTTACAGTACTTTCCCAAACTTCAAACGCTATGATTCTGAGGGACGGAGCCATGGCAGTAAGAAGGCCATCACACTGCTGTAACTGGGCAATATGGTTCACCAGTGGAGTTCTTCAGGACAGAGACAGCTTTCTGGCTGTGACTTTCTAGTGTGTGCAAAATGTGTGAATGCTGCTGGTGGTGAAAGGCCCAGACAGCCTATGCAAATGTGATGTTGGACCTTTGGTGGACAACATCTGAAACACAAGGCCGCCACACCTGCAACAATCTCTGGTTAAATGAATTCTGATCATATGTCTGAAAGAAAACAGGAAGTCCCTTTGCTCTGAAGCACTTTGCATCTCACAGGCGGGGTGACAGTCTAGTGTAGGCTGGAGATGACACCTCACTTGACTGCCACCACAATGGAAGATGAAGGAAACCCAAAAATGAATGAACACCCAGACTCTGGAGATCCCTCTGCAGGGAACAATACAATGAGTTACTAATGTACTCAATGCACTGTTACGCATATCCCCTGACTAACAACACACTCTGGGGGATATCCCATTTAACAATAGGCCATCAAACAGGCCAACTGTAAGACATGCAGATTGCTCCCTCCCACCTGGGGACTACATAAGTATATATACTCTCTCTCACTTCCATGCCACCAGATCCTCTGAAGATGCCAACCACAGATGCAGGTGAAATGTCAGGAGAAAATACTAATAGAACACGGCCTCAGAGCCCAGAAAACCCACAACAATCTATGGATTCTGGCCGTGAAAGCCTTTGACTTTACATAGACCCAAAAATACTCCCCAGAGGGGAAGGGGTCATTTTACCTGCTGAAAAGGGCATGAAGTAGTCACTCTTCCTAAAGGTCCCATCTTCATTCAGGAAATGCCCTGGGTCAAACTCTTTGGGATTGGGGAATTCCTTGCTGTCATGCAATACCGAGGTCAAAACAGGACATATTGTGGTTCCCTGCAAAGAACAAAGTATCCATGGGGATATTCTGTTTTATCATCATAAGCATGAGTTCAGATGCCCTGAGAAGGAGCAAACCCCTCAGTGATCCCTCTAAGCCAAGTAAGGTTAAAAGAGATAACTCTAACATTTGTTGTGTTGGGAGCAAATTGAAGTAGAAACAAAGAGCTTACCTTGGGGATGAGGTATTGTCTAAACACTGTGTCTTTGGTTACAGCATGAGGCACACTCAATGGGACAAGGGAGATGAACCTTTGGATCTCATGGATGACGGCATTTGTGTATGGCATCTGTACACGGTCAGCCATGCAAGGCCTCCGTGTGCGACCAACCACTTGGTCAATCTCTTCCTGCACTTTCGCTGTTGTGAGACAGATGAAGTTCAATACCAAGCCACAAAAATCACCCAGGGCAGCTAAAGAGACATTCATCATGGTGCAACGTAAGAGAAGCTGAAGGGTGGGAACAGAATGCATGGGAAACTGTTGATGTATTTGTTTTAACTTCCATCATTACCTTCTATCTCTGGGTATTTCTGGAGGATCAGGAGCCCGTATCTGAGAGTGCTGCTGGATGATTCTGTTCCTGCTGCAAATAAGTCAAAAGTGGTGATAACCAGGTTCTCTGTGGTGAACTCAGAATCCTCTTTATTTTTTTCCTGGAGAAACAGGAAATGTCACTGCATTCAGTAAAACATAATAGATGAAGTTTTTTAAAAACATCAAAGATTGAAAGAGGAAGAAAAGCTCTACACAGCCACTCAGGTGAGAAATAAAATGGTCTTTCATGGAGAAAGATCCTTTGCTGCATCAAAATGTGGCTGGTGTCCTTGACCTGAAAGGGATCCAGAACACCAAGCCTTCTCCAGGAGTGTCTAGAGGGTAGACCATAGGTCTTCAGTATCTGTACACAAATGCACAGAGCATGGGAAATAAACAAAGTGAACTTGAATTTTTAACACAGGGAGGCAAATACGATTTATAGGTGTTAATAAAACCTGGTAGGATGAATCTTGAGACTGCAGTAATGGATGTGTATAACCAATTCCAAGGGAAGAAAACAAACAGCAAAAGAGGAAGAATTGTATGTCAAGTATGTGTACATCTGTGAGAAAAACTATGACATAGAGCATTAAAAACAGGTTTTGGGTAAAAATTAAAGGGAGAGAAACAACAGTGGCATCATTGTGTAGGTTCTGCTATAGATCATCAGCTGAAAAGGAACTGAAGATTCTTAAAGAACTAAAGTGAAATAAAAAGGTGGGAGATAGTTGTGTTCAGATCAGTTCAGAACCACTATCAATAGTCTTTGACAGTTCTTTGAAAAGAGGAAAAGTCCAAACCTAGGAGGGCAACAAGGATGCCCTCAAGCCCTATCATAAACAGTTGAGAGGGGGAAATATATTCAGCGGAAAAGGAAAATAAGAGGTGACATCAAAGACATCATCATCATCATCATCATCACCACCACCACCACCACCACCACCATTTGCCTTAAAGTCATTTACAGGTTACGGCAACACTAAGGCAAACCTAGTGGGTTTTCATGGCCAAGTGGGGATTTGAACCCTGGTCTCCACCATCCTAGTCTGTGATATCCATCATTGAAGATCTGAAGGGATGTCATGCTGAAGATGGAGCAAGCTTGTTTTCTGCTGCTCCAGAAACTTGAAAATGAACTATTGGATTTAAATTATAAGAAAAGAGTTTCTTCCTAAACATTAGGAAGAACCAATTGTTAGCAGCCATACACCTCCATGCTTTGATACAGTTTAGTTGTCAAAATATATTATTTGGCAGATATGTTTTATTGGCATAAAATATAAATTATAATCACTTGTGGTTGAAAGGCCATGTGGAGAAGGTGCCCTGGCTGGAAAGCAGGCCAAAAGGCAACCCCAGCATGGCCAGGTTGTAAGAATTAGCCAAGAAAGCCTGACTTAATGGCTCTAAGATAATCCTTTCAACAAAAACAATAGTCAAGCTCAGAGGCCAAGGCAAGACCCCTGCTGTGTGCATTTCCTACAGAAACCCTTCTGTCCTCCTTCCTTAGTAAACACCTGCCACCCCTTTATCCTGTTCTCAAACACAGACAGTTATGAAAGCCTTGTCACCAACACACCGGTATCATCAACGTATTTCCTTCACACATTAAAACCATCAACCAATTCCAGCCATTTCTGCAAACTCTATTGTTTGTCCAGGCAGAAAGTCATCAACACCTCATGTCATCAGGGCAGGTTTTGGAGTATAAGAAAGCCCAATTTTGGGTACCTCCTGGCAGTACTTCAATTTCAGAGACCCACTCTGTTGCTCTGACTTTCAACCGGTACTGTCCTTGGACACAACACCAAACCATTTGCTTTTCTCAGCTTCTCTCTGGATGCTAATTATCACCCAATCCCTTCTATCTCTGCTATCCATTTTCCTCCCTTTCCTTTCAGTTAGCCTTGTGTGATTGCTTGCATGTGTGTGATGATTTCATGTGTGTGTGTGTGCATTTCTTCCCAACAAAACACATTTAAGTTGAAACAATAAATCTTCTGGATGGTCTCTTTAGCATGATCTCGTAGACATAGGTGAAAAGGTCCTGCAGTTATCCCTCCTCTTGCAGCCTCTTAATTTGAGTTAATCCCCCATTTTTACATTTAATTGCATGTTCTGATAGAGTACCTCATGAGGTCCTATATGTCTTGAGTTAACACCCTTTACAGTAAGATAGTAGAATAGATTGTCTCAGAGAATGGTAGACTCTCCTTCTTTGGAGGTCTTGAGACAGATGTTGGATGGCCAACTTTCAGGAGTTTTACAGTTGGGGATAGGGGCTTAACAAAGCATCAGACTAAATCAGTCTTGAGGTTCCTTCCAAATCTGTGGTTCTAGGATTCTATACAGCTGTGTGGACCCAGTTGGAATGAAATTTATACCAGGTGAGTCAAGAAGGGAGATAAGCTGGCATAAAAAGTGCATCTTATTTGGGGACATCATATTGAAGACATCTTTTTGAAAGCTCAACCAGCATTATTTTGCTCATCACTGTTATAGCACTTATCCTCATTGACCACAGGATCATAATTAGTCCTCCCCACTAAATCCTCAAACAAGAATGGTGACTTTAACTAAAATGTAATGAAACAGTCTGGCGTAAACCCCTGGGTGAAACAGAGGAACTTAGGGGAATGATAAAGAGGATCAACCTAGAAGGAGACACAGCTTCCTGGACAGTCTAGAGGCACAGGATGGTGTTGTCTTACCTGGTCCATTTTAATACAGAAGCAGTCAATAAAATCCCGAGGTGAGCTGGGGTCCAGGGTAGCCCTGTGTTCCTTCAGTTCCTCTAAAATAAACTCCCAAATATTTTGCGTGTTTGCCACTATTCTTTTATGAGGTCCAGGAATGAGCCCCATGAGGGAAGGGAAGGTGCCAGCAAGCTAGAAGGAAATTTGAAGAAACAGACATCACCTAAGAAGAGGTGGATCAGAAGTTCTTTAGAAGCTGTGGCTTTTCTCTGCTTCTTTTACTCATCTCTCCAGCAGGATGAAAATGTTAAACTTTGCATGGATGTGAATGAAGAACTTCCACAGTATTCACCAATCTGCAAGAGAACACCAAGAATTCTGCGCAACTCCCAGATGCTCTCTGAACTTTTTAAGGTACTGGCCCGTGCAGAAATGTACATGGTTTGTCCATACAAAATCCACATTCATTGCACTGAGAACAGTGTTTTTCTGAAAAAAAAATTCATTGTTCCCTGTACAGGAAACAGATTTTTGGTGTAAAAAAGTATTTTCAGTGCAACAAACAAACAAACACAGGCAGCATTTTTTTTCCTGTGCAGATGAATACTTAACAAAGTGAGAAGAATCAGCAGCCCTGTGATTGTCTCCAGTGTTCCTGGTGTGGTTTCCCAAGCAAGAAAACAATTGAGAACAATAATGAAATATCAGTAAGAATTAACTAAAATAAATTTCCCACTCTTATATAAACAGATCAAGCTGACAGCTTAAAAGGGTATGTGTTGATTAACAGGGTGAGGCAGAAGAAGAATATCCAGAAAGAAAAACTTCAGAAGAGAACGGCCAGCAGGGAGAGAGATGTGGTCAGGAAGCACTTTAAGACAACTGAATTAAGAAATGGATTTGAGAATTCTTTCCTGGATTATTAAAGGTTTTAGTACTCCTCAAAAGAAGTGAAAAAAAGGATCTTTTGGGAAAAAAACTAAGCAAAAGATATTTTGGAAGCAAGTCATGCCAAGAGAAATGCAACATGCCAGATCCTTTCTGGCTGCAGAATCCCAGGTAGGGTGAAGAGCCACTGAGATAATTGCAGCCCAGCAAAAACCTTCTTCTCCAAGGATTCATTACGTCACCATCTCCTATAATTCCCCCATTCCCAAAATTTACATTTAAATCCTCCATGAGGCAACAACCTATTCTCTTTCCTCTCTCCCACCCATCACAAACTCTCACATTTGCAGGGAGGTACTACATACATCAAATAAATAACATTTTCACACAAGAGTGTAATTTAAACTTGCTTGCGAAGAACCCACCTGTCCCCAAGGAGAACTGAGAATCTCAAAGTTCTCATTCAGAAAGTCCAGCATTGCTAGAAACTTCTTGTCACTGTATTCATAGTGCTTTCCAAAGACAACAGAACAGATGACATTGGAAGGAGCACAGCCTAGCAGGAATGTGGGGTCAAAGGGCTGCTCTGGAAGGAAAAAAAAAGAAAGAGCTGGAATCAAACTCAACTCTGGGTCTCCAAGAGTCATTATTTGGTAGTAGGGACTGACACACTTCTCTGCTACAAGATCTGCTTTCTTAGTGGTAAATCTAGAATCCTTAGGAAGTCCGGGGGGCAGCGATAATCTAGTGGTAAATCCATGCAGTAGGTTGTCTACAGCAGAGAAAAAGCATCGTAGCCCTTTATCTGGTAGAATTCCAACATTTCCTGATAGCAGGGGACAGAATCTGGTCCAGATCACACTAGAGTTAACACTGCAGATCCCCATGGTGCACCTTGTCCCCAAATAAGTTCAGCAGAAGATCCACCTCTCAAGTTACAGAGAGCAAAGGAAGCTGAAGTGCACAAGAGTGACTCTTCTCTCATCCCAATAACTATGAGAGCAACTGTAGTGACTAAGAAACAGCTATACTACCCCAGTCTCTTCCCAGAAAAAGGATGTATAATAGAGTTTGGAGCTTTATGCCAGGGCAGTTGGGAGACAGGAAGGTGAGAAGAATCTCCTAGAAAGTCATATGGAGACACCAATGGAAATGATGTTGCTGGACAGGAGCTACTTACCCTTAGTCCCCCTTAACTGCTCCAAGAGATACTGGGCTTCTTCTTGGATCCTCTCCTCAATGCTTTTCTTCCCCATTCCAAAGTTACAGAGGGTGGTCAAAGTAAAACGCCGGAGCTGTTTCCATGTCTCTCCATTGCTCATTAGGATTCCTAGAAAGGGAAGCGAGAAATAGGAGATTTCAATTACCCGGATATATGCTGGCAGTCAAACTCTACCAAGACAGCAAGGTCCAGCAAGTTTCTTGCTTGTCTTGCAGACAATTTCATGGTCCAGAAGGTGGAACAGGCCACAAGGGGATCAAATATTCTAGATCTGATCCTGACCAATAGGGATGACCTTGTTAATGAGGTAGAAGTGGTTGGATCTTTAGGGGGGAGTGACCATGCCCTATTGGAATTTGGCATTCAGTGGGAAGGAGAAAATAAGTGTAGCCAGACACTCGTCTTAGATTTTAAAAAAGCGGACTTCTGTAAACTTAAGGAGCTGCTGGCTGAAATTCCATGGTCAAGAATAGTGAAAGAGAAAGGAGTTCAGGCGGCATGGGAGTTCCTTAAAAGGGAGATACTGAAGGCACTGTCTAAAACTGTGCCAATAAGGAGGAAAACTGGAAGGCATCTGAAGAAACCAGAATGGTTGACTAAAGAACTCTCAGCTGAGCTAAGCGTTAAGAGAAACGTGTACAGGAAATGGAAGAGGGGGGAAACCACCAAAGAAGAATTTAAGCAAGTAGCTAGGAGATGTAGGGAGGAGGTCAGAAAGGCTAAAGCACAGAACGAACTTAGGCTGGCCAGAGACATTAAACACAATAAAAAGGGCTTTTTTAAATATGTCCGCAGCAAAAGGAAAAAGAAAGAGGCGATAGGGTCGCTGTGCAGAGAAGATGGCGAATTACTAAGAGGGGGAAGAGAAAAGGCAGAACTACTTAACACCTTCTTTGCCTCAGTTTTTTCCCAGAAGGGTACAAGCACTCAACCTCGCGGTTGGGGAGCAGGGGAGGAAGCAGGGGAAATGCGGCACATAATAGGTAGAGAGGTGGTACAGGAACACCTGGCCACACTGGATGAATTCAAGTCTCCAGGGCCAGATGAATTGCATCCTAGGATATTAAAAGAACTGGCAGAGGTCATTTCGGAACCGCTTGCTATAATCTTTGAGAAATCTTGGAGGACAGGAGAAGTTCCAGCAGACTGGAAGAGGGCAAATGTTGTCCCCATCTTCAAGAAGGGAAAAAAAGAGGACCCAAATAATTATCGCCCAGTCAGCCTGACATCGGTACCCGGAAAGATTCTGGAGCAGATCATTAAGCAGTCAGTTTCTGATCACTTAGAAAGCAACGCGGTAATCACGAGAAGTCAAGATGGATTTCTCAAAAATAAGTCATGCCAGACTAATCTGATCTCTTTTTATGATAGAGTTACTAGCTTGATAGATGAAGGGAATGCTGTGGATGTAGCATATCTCGATTTCAGTAAGGCCTTTGACAAAGTTCCCCATGACATTCTTGCAAAGAAGCTAGTAAAATGCGGGCTGGACAGGGCTACTGTCAGGTGGATCTGTAACTGGTTGACTGACTGTTCCCAAAGGGTGCTCACCAATGGCTGCTTTTCATCCTGGAGAGAAGTGACTAGCGGGGTGCCACAGGGTTCTGTCCTGGGCCCAGTGCTGTTCAATATTTTCATCAATGACTTGGATGAAGGAATAGAGGGCATGCTCATCAAATTTGCAGATGACACCACATTGGGAGGGGTTGCTAATACACCAGAGGACAGGATCAAAATTCAAAATGACCTGGATAGATTGGAGAGCTGGGCCAAGGCTAACAAAATGAAATTCAATAGAGAGAAGTGTAAGGTCCTACACTTAGGTAGAAAAAATGGAATGCAGAAATATAGGATGGGGGACACGTGGCTGGATGGCAGTACGTGTGAAAGGGATCTAGGAGTCCTAATAGACCACAAGCTGAACATGAGTCAGCAGTGTGATGCGGCAGCCAAGAAAGCCAATGCAATTCCCGGCTGCATCAATAGGAGTATGGTGTCTCGATTGAGGGAGGTACTGGTACCACTCTACTCTGCTTTGGTTAGACCTCATCTTGAATCCTGTGTCCAGTTCTGGGCACCCCAATTCAAGAAGGACATGGTCAAGCTGGAGCAGGTCCAGAGGAGGGCAACCAAAATGGTGAGGGGCCTGGAAGCCATGCCCTATGAGGATAGACTTAGAGAGCTGGGTATGTTCAGTCTGCAGAAGAGAAGGTTAAGAGGGGACATGATAGCCATATTTAAATATTTGAAGGGATGCCATGTAGAGGAGGGAGAGGGCTTGTTTTCTGCCGCTCCAGAGACCAGGACAAGGAGCAATGGATTCAAGCTGCAGGAAAGAAGATTCCACCTGAACCTCAGGAAGAACTTCCTGACAGTCAGGGCTGTCCGGCAGTGGAATCTGCTGCCTCGGAGTGTGGTGGAGTCTCCTTCTTTGGAAGTTTTTAAGCAGAGGCTGGATGACCATCTGTCGGGAGTGCTTTGAGGGTGTTCCTGCATGTCAGGGGGTTGGACTGGATGGCCCGTGTGGTCTCTTCCAACTCTACATTTCTATGATTCTATGATTCTATGAAAGAGAATGAGAAGTTTGGCCAACAGGGTCAAGGTCAACAGATATTTCATACAGGTATGGTGGAAGAGACAGCATAAAGCGAGCTTGTGTCTGTTGGGTTAAATCCTCCCAGTCCTGGAAAGTCTTTTGGGAGAGCTTGTTTGATTAAAGGTGTTGTACCTATAGGAGTAAGGCTGTTTGTATGACTGGGATAGGCTTGCTTGTGGGCTTGTTTGTGTCTTGTTGTTCTATTGTGTTTTGGTGACCCTGTGTCTGTTGGGTTAAGGCTGGTTGTCTGTGTGAACTGAGTGGGGGCTTGGTTGTATACTTGTTAGTATATGATTGTCCTTCTCTGTGTAGGCCCAGGTCTCCTACCTGAACACATCATCTCAGGAGGGGAGGGGAGAGCATCTGCTAAGAGGAAATGAGTCAGAGACTTGGTTGAGGAAGGAGCTAGCGGCCTCTAGCTCTCTATATAACTGCAGCCACAGTCCCTGGAGGTCAGAGAACTAGAGTGTGGCTAATGAGGCAAGTCTAGCAGGTGTTTACATTTCTTTGACAGGACAGAGCAAGATATCATGGGTGAGCAACATACAGGTGCATGTGCACACACACACACACACACACCTTTATTGAATAAGTCTTCAGATAAAAATAAGAGTAAAAACAAAAACAACAGCAATCAGGTGCATCAATAATCACTAAAATTATAAAATACAGAGTAATATATGCATTTCTTTTAAAAAAATTCAGATTAAAAAATACCAGCCCCTCAAAGTCACCAATAAAACCCCTCTAGTAATAAAAAAATATCACATGAGACAGTTAGGCAGACTCTTATCTGCTTCTTGCTTCCTCAGTTTCACTGCTTTGACTGTGACAAGGGTAACCCTGAGAGGGGTGAGCAACATACAGGAGATGTGTCTGAGGAGGAGGTCAGTTCCAAACATGTGAGGTAGACATTTGGAGGAATATGACATATAGAAGTAGAAAGACCACGAATCATTCTACAGATTCAAAGCTCTCTCCCTTCTCACTGATGATGAGGAGCAAGACCAAGAGCAACCATGTCTGTCCTCAGAGAATATGCAGACAACTTTGCACATGCTATGGCCCTTGCCAATCACCAGAGGAGACATGTTATTGTGGTAGGGGACTCCTTGCTGAGGGGAGCAAAATCAGTGGTTTGCAAGCCTCATACAATGTCTTGAGAGGTGTGCTATCTCCCAGGGGCAAAAATCTGTTAGGTAAAAGAGGATGATAAGACTCATGAGATCCACTGACCATTATCTCTTCCTTTTGGAACCAATGACATTGAAGGCATAGCTTTCTTTATATCACAAGGGACTATGAAGCTCCCAGTAGGAAGCTGAAGGACCATAATGCCATTTTGTCTCTCTTCCCACTTCAAGGACTTGGTCCATGAAGGGAGAGAAAAAAAAATGGAGGTGAAGAACTGACTCCACAGATGATGTCCTCAAGAATAGTTTAGCTTCTTGGACTATGTGCTACTGCCCTGGCTAGTCTGAGCTTTGGGGATATTAAAAGATATCCCTTGATATCACAATTTGGCTGCACTTCTCTATTCCTTTCCATGTGCTTGCGAGGCCACCGGAAGAGCACGTAAACAAGCTCGGCCATTAATAGCCGTAATATTCAAACTACAATACAGGCAGGCCAGAAATAGTGGACTCACTGCTTTGGGAGACCTCCAGGCAAGTACACACTAGAAATAGGCAGATTGCACCTCCTCCTGACTCAGCCCCGAGTGCAAATCCAGCCACCTTCGAGACCATAGTGCTTTCAGGGCACCGAGACGGATCACACCAGGCTAAGGTTCAGGAGGAAGGAGGAGGAAGCACCATTCTTTCCATTGGGAGATGAGGAAGCCCCCACCAAACTTGACCAGGCACAAGATATTGCCAGTATGTGTGAGAGCCAGGAAAGGGAGGACACAGAGCCAGGGGAAGCCAGCCCCAAGCTTCCGAAGCTCTCCATTGTCCCTGCTCTGAGCCCCCCGCTAGAAACCAGCAGTTTTCCCCAGGATTTCCTTGAAGCCTTGGCCAGGAGAGTCCTTGCTCTCCATGGCATCTTTCAGGGGAATCTCAAAGGAGACTGGGTATTTAAACAGCAAGAGGTTCCTGCCCAGCCAGAGCACAGGATAGCACAGGCACTCACACTGGCACACCCTGACGTGACCATACATACTCCCTTTTGCTGCAGTCCAGCAGGGGAGATTTCAATAATGGAGAGTTCTAAATGCCACATGGAGGCGGACATGGCTACTGCCTTCCCTTCCTCAAAATTGTTCTGGTGCCAGCTGGCCTTCACGTTCAGTGGCACCCACATTACTATGACACTAGTAATTTCGAGAGGGGCCAAGACAGTCCTTGGCTCTGTCTCGATCACCATCCTGCCACGAAATGCATTACTCCAGGAGGCATGTGAGTCAGATACCAGCCTCCACTTTAATTTGGAAAAGAGGATCTTAAGCAAGGAGTGGGCACTGCCGCTCTTGCAGGTAATTTCAGAGACCCACCAACTAACACAACTAAAAGAATGGAAGGGTCAGCTGGTTGATCCTGCATCGGTGGTTACCCCGGAGCCAGAAGATCCCGGTGCCCAAAGACCCAATGTGAGCTCCATGATTTGCCAGACTTCCTTGAGTTACAAGGAAGTACCAACTGTTAATTTGTCTGAGGCGTTTGCCTCCATTTATGAGGCATTCGAAAATGGTTGAACGACCCATGTCTGAAGGGAATAGAGGTGGAGTGGTGACCCCTCGGAGCCCAGTTACTGTAAATAGTTCTGCCATGTAAATAGTTAGTTTTGGTAGAGTTTAAGTAATTAGTTCTTTCTTTGTACGTGTTTTGTGTCTTTAGAAAGTAAAATGTCCCCATGGACTCTTAGTCTTTTCAGTCATGATGACCCAGTTTCAATTCGAATTCCCAGCAGGCTTTGAGCCGGCCATTTGCATTTATGGTATACATTGGCTACTAATCATGTCAGTTCTTCTCTTACAACTCTAATAGGTCAATTGATCCAGAAGACTGGGAAGATCCCGAGGTCATACCATTGCCCCCGAGTACCATGGGGGGGGTGTGACAAAGAAAGTTGCCACTCCATCTGATGGCCGAGGCTTGGAGATTCCTGGTTCTTCGACGACACCCGTGACTGTGAGGGAAGGTGACCATGCAGCCTTCCACATGCCATGACGACTATTTGCCGACCTGAGAAAACCTATGGACTATTCCAGGCTCCAAATTCTGCAAAGACTCGTTGTTCCTGAACTTGCAGCAAACCAAGCTGCACCAACTTGGATGTTCTGTTGTCGTTCCTGCTCTGTTGCCCGGATGGACTTATGTTTTGCTCTCGCATTCCAGTTAAAAGACTTTCCCTGTCGCGAGGGGGGGTGCCAAGACTTTTGCTTGCACCTCACCTCCCCCGGACTATGAACTTTCATACCGCACTGAACTATTTGCTCCTTGGATTGCCTTCATTGCCAGACCATGCATTGGACTTACAGTATTCCGTTGATTATTTCATTCATTGCTTCATATTGCATTTGCTATTTTTACTGCCATTGCTCATGTTTCGACAGTTCCCAATTGACGGGACATTGGACATCGTTTAATTGTTTATTATTGCGCTATTGTCTACATTGGTGTGTCTGTGTGTTTAGGTTTAGGTTTTAGTTAGGAATGTCTTTATAAGATAGTAATCCTTTGCTCTTGCCAAATTCCCTTTCCTGAGAAGTGATATGGCTACCAACCTGCAAACCCCTATTCGCCTCTAAATTGATTTTTGCTTTTTGATTGGAAAACATCTGATATTGTCCCCAACATCGCCCATTTTCGGGGGGGGGGGATTGTTACTGCCCTGGCTAGTCCGAGCTTTGGGGATATTAAAAGATATCCCTTGATATCACAATTCAGCTGCACTTCTCTATTCCTTTCCACGTGCTTGCGAGGCCACCGGAGAAGCACGTAAACAAGCTCAGCTGTTAATAGCCCTAATATTCAAACTACAATACAGGCAGGACAGAAATAACTGACTCACTGCTTTAGGAGACCTCCAGGCAAGTACTCTAATTAAGTAGGTACGCTACTTACAAAAAAGCCTCTGCCCCACGCTGGCAGCTTGATGGGTTAACTATACAATACCCAAGTACTCTGCGTTTGCATACTGGCTACTCTATTGAGAACTGCTACGATAAATCAATCATTCAGATTCTCACCTTTTGGAGGCTTTGTCTCCAACTCCAAATCTATTGTTTTCCCCCAAGTACGGCATAGCCTGCAGTCACAATTCTCCTTATAAAAACCCTTGATTCCGACACCTTCCTCGGATCATTCCCGAGTTTCATCCCGCCTTGCTGCCACTTTGCTTGGCGAGCCTCCCCTCAGCTCCACGTACAGAGCTACATCGCACCCCAGCCTCGCTCTCTATTTTTCTGGGCTTCAGGACAGGTGAAGTATCACCCAAACCAGCAACCCCTCTAAAAATCCCTCTATACCACTCCAACCTTTATTTTCTTTAGTTATCTTGTATGAGTGTGTCACATACACTGTTTTGCTTGTATTTAATAAACATCATTTATTATTTCAACTTCTGTGTTCTCCTTGACTCGACCCGACCCCGTAGACATAGGGTTCAAGATCTCGCTACGTTACCCTGCCTCTCGTAACGTTAAGCAGTGCTCTGAGCTAATTTTCCCCATCTTTAGTTGAGCACATTTTAGTGTCCCTCCCGGGACCCCCAGTTCACAGGGTAACATATGACCTACAGTTTCATGAAGGTGGACTTCTGGGAAGTGATGGGCTGCATCTCATAGCAGTTGGCAGGAATGTTTTTGCTAAGAGTCTCACAAAAATTTCATCAGCAGGGCTTTAAACTGAGTCGTATCGGGGAGAGAGACTGTATTCCTGAATGCAGGAGATGATCAAGTGCTGGAGATCAAACTTCATAAGGAGAACTGAGAGAATGGTACAAGGACCCCAAGGTGGGAAGGAAAAAAAAAAGAACTTAAATAAGTAGCTAGCGGAAATGCTCAATGGTCTTAGATGTCTCTACTCTAATGTACAGGGCATGGGAAATAAGATAGATGTCTAAAGAATATTCAACACAGCTAAGATTTAAAAGAGACATTACAAGAAATGGAAAGAAGTGAAACTCACCAAAGAATTTAAACAAACAGCCAGCGAATGTAGAGAGAAAGCTAGAAAAGCTAAAGTGCAGAACAAGCTCAGGCTTGCCAGGGAGGTTAAAAACAATAAGAAAGGAAACAGTCCTTTACCTGGGAGAAAATGGAACACATGATGTAATAGGGGAAATGCAGCACACAACAAGTAAAGAGGAAGTGCAAGAATACCTGGATAAACTAAATGAATTCAAGTCTCCAGGACCAGATGAACTATATCCAAATGTGTTAAAAGAAGTGGCAGAAGTAATCTCAAAATCACTGGCAATAACCTTTGAGAATTCCTGGAAAATGAGAGAAGTCCTAGGAGAATCAAGAAGGGCAAATATTGTCCCCATCTTCAAAAAGGAAAAAAAGAGGATTGAAACAGTTACCACCCAGTCAGCCTGAAAAGATTCTAGGGCAGATAATTAAACAGTCTGTAAGCACTTAGAATGGAATGCTGTGATCACTACAAGTCAAAAACAAGTCATGCCAGATTAATGTTCTCTCTCTCTCTCATTCTCTCTCACCGTCCCCTCCTTTTTGGTAGAGTTGCTAGCTTGATAGCTGAAGGGAACGAGGTGGATATAGCATATCTTGACTTCAATAAAGCCTTTGACAAGATTCTTCGTGATAATCTTGAAAACAAGCTAGTGAAATGTGGGTTAGACAGTGCTACTGTTAGGTGCATTTGTAAACTGACTGCTCCTCCCTAATGGCTCCTCTTCATCCTGGAAAGAAGTGATTAGTGGGGTGCCACAGGGTTCTGTCCTGTACCCGGTGCTATTCAACATCTTCATCAATGACTTTGATGAAGGAATAGAGGCATGCTGATCAAATTTGCAGATGACACCAAATTAGGAGAGATAGTGTTACTGCCTTGGCTGGCCCGAGCTTTGAGGGTTATAAAAAGATATCTTTTGAAATCAATAATTCGGCTTCACATATCTCTTCCACGTGCTTGCGAGGCCCCTGGACAAGCACGCACACAGGCTTGGCCGATAATCGCCGTAATATTCCGAGACAATACAGGTAGGCCAGAAACAGCTGACTCGCCGCTTTAGGAGACCTCGAGGCAAGTACTTCCATTAGGTATGCCTAGCGCTGGCAGCTTGATGATCTGACTATACAACGCTCAAGTACTCCACTTTTGCATACCAGCTATCCTATTGACAATTTGGCTATAACTCAATCATTCAAATTCTGACCTTTCGGAGGCTTTGTCTCCAACTCCAAATCTATTGTTTTCCCCTAAGTCCGACCTAGCCTGCGGTCACAATTCTCCTTATAAAAACCCTGACTTTGAGCGCTTCCTCGGATCGCTCCCGAGTTCCAGACCGCCTTGCTGCCGCTTCGCTTGGCGAGCTTCCCCTCAGCTCCATGTGCTGAGATACACTGAACCCCAGCCTCGCTCTCCATCTTCTTCTTCTTCCGGACTTCAAGACAGGTTTCGTATCACCCGAATCAACTATCCCTCCTAAATTCCGCTATCTTACTCACACCTTTATTTTCCTTAGTTATCTGTGTGCGTGCGTTGCTTACATTGTGTGCCCGTTTTTAATAAAGATCATTCATTATTTTCACACCGGTCTGCTTCTTGACTTGGCCTGACCCGGTAAACACTGGGTTACAAGATTCCGCTACGTTGCCCTGCCTCTCGTTCTGCCAACAAGTGCTCTTGACTAATTTCCCCAATTTGTGTAATTGCAAGGTTATTTAGGTGTCCCTCCCGGGACCCCCAGAATACAGGGTAACAATAGCCAATACCCCAGAGGACAGGATCAAAATTTAAAATGTCCTTGACACATTAAAGAGCTGGGCCAAAACTAATTTCAACAAGGAGAAGTGTAAGGCACTCCATCTGGGCAGAAAAAATGAAATGCACAAATATAGGATGGGTGACACCTGGCTTGACCACAGTACATGTGAAAAGGATCTAGGAGTCTTAGTAGACCACAAGCTGAACACGAGTCCACAGTGTGGCCTGTCAAGCTCGTTCACTCAAGTCTCTGTAATTCATCATCATTTTCTACTAACTTTCTTATCTCTGTTTGTTCTCCAGCATATTTGTCAGTCGTTCTGATTCCTATTCAAGTTTTCAGGAAAAAAACACAATTTGGCTCCCACCTGACCCCACCTTCAAACGAGCAAACCCTTCGGATTACCTTTCCCCTTGGCATATTGGTCAAACAAGGGCATTTTCCCTCTGCCTGAAAATTCCTCGGCCTGGTCAATCAGGGCTTCTTTGACTACATCGTATCCATACAGCACCACGACAGGCTCCAGTCCAAAATGCAGTGTAAATATGGGACCATACTTCTCACTAAACTGAAGGGGGGAAAAAGAAACACATTACATTATAGGGTGTCCCAACGTTGGGGATGCCTGAATTTTTAGTGACACATTTTTATTCTTCAAATCTTTCCTTGGGGCTAGCCTTGTATCTCTTATGGCTATATAACATAATCTAGCCTAAACTGTTGTTGTTGTTGTTGTTGTGAGCCTACAAGTCCTTTCTGATTTCTCAAAACCTGAAGGCAAAGCTATCATGGGTTTTCCTTAGCAAGACTTATCTGGAAGAGGTTTGGCATTGACTTCCCCTGAGGCTGAGAGAGTGTGACCCACTCAAGACCCACCTGGGGGGTCTCCATGGCTGGGCAAAGGGGACTCAGTCTCTGGTCTCCTGGAGTCCCAATCTTCCTCTCAAACCACCACACCATGCTGGGTCTCTTAGTATACATCATAGAAATAATCCAAAGTAGAAGTAGTAGTAGTAGAAAACAATCGTAGAAAACAATCCTAAGTTTACACCATGGAACCAATTGCACATTTTCCCTACAGCCCATTGCCTATCACTCCATCTCCTTACTCTGCTGTTTCCCCTGTAAGCTGTAAGCTCCTTGGGGCAAGGATCTGTCTGCTTATGATCTCCAAATTGTTCCACGCCTTGTTGGCATTCTCTGTAAATATGGAAACTGAAGGTGGTTCTCTCTTTTCAACAGAATCACAAGTCAAGTAGCAATCCTGCAGTGAAGTACCCGATCCCTTCTCATATCTTCTACCCTCTCATAAAAGGCTATTGAGGAGATACTAGCTTTCCTTCTTCCACCGACCTTATGGAGAGCCTGATCCAAGTGGTTGGTTGTCAGCTGCGGAATGTTCCCAACGATAGGCAGAGGACGTGGGCCTGGGGGGAGCCTCCCTTTCCTCTGACTGCTGCTTTTCCACAGTGCAGAGAGAATGAGGCAGGTGATACAGATGACCAGGAGAGCAGTGGCTGACCCCAGAGGCTCCATCCCAGCATTGCTCGTGACAGCGGCTCCAGATTCTGAACTTGATCAGCTGCAAAGACACGCCCATATAGGTTTATCGGAACATGTTGAGTTAATCATTGCACAATCCAGCTTGTGGAAATGGACTTGTCTGAACTTCACTCTGTATTCTCTACTGTGTTGACTTTTAAGTTATTGTGCAACTATAATATATAGCACGTGGGAGAGAGAAGAACATGATTGCCACCACAAACACACTCCTCGGGAAAGAGGCCAGCTCCTGCCTGCTCACTCGCTTGCTGGCTGCTCTGCGTCTTCCCTGGGAAATTGCTACGTCTGCACTCCCAGCAGAACCAGGTCCCAGGTACTCCATCAGTTCCTTGTTAACGAGGTAAAGGACCACCTGTCGCTCTTTACAAGGGGACAAAAGCTGGGGGCTGGCTGTGATGGGCCCTTTGGAGAAGACAGTTCAGGGGTGGAGTGAGGGTGAGGCCAGTCCTTTTGGTTAGGAAGGGAAGGAGTACATTGGATCCCCCTCCCCGTCTTTATAACTTTAAATAAGCTGCCTGCTGACAAAATTAAAGATGTGTTATTCATAAAGCATGGGAGGAGAAGCAGCCCTGGAGCAGCCATTACAAGAGTGATAGATAGATAGATAGATAGATAGATAGAGGGATATATGGGGTTGGGAGACAGTCCTATTACCACAGTATAGGGAGATTCACATGGCATTCGTTACCCCCTAAGCTGTTCCCCTGCTTCAAATAGTCTGGCAACAGATCTCCTGGGCTGAAAATGCTGCTGCTCAATACCAGGTCAGTAAATAGAAAAACATCCTGGATTTTATCCTGGATGTGCATGTCAACCGTTCTCTGTACAGCATCAAGTGAAGCCTGGGGAAGCAGAGAGGTGGAATTGCAGTGGCCTGTCGGTATTCCATTTCCCTCCCCAGGTGCCTACAGTCTTCTGGGTCAGAAGGGTGTGCATTTTTTTTATACTTTTTATTATAAATATAAACAAGTATAACATACAATCAATAAAGCATCAATTTTTTACAATATTTTGTAGCTCATTTAAATTTCATATAGTTTCTTCCAATCCTTACTAAAACCGAATACTCTTAATAAATTGAGTCCTAACCGTACTACACAAAAGAAAGTCTTATATATCTTGCCTTGAAAAACCACACCATGAATAAATGCTAACAAATTAAAAAAGAAAAGAAATAGTTGCAAAGTTACAAACAAACTCAAGTCATATTCAGTCAAGGTTCAAAAGAACGTAAGTCCCTAATGCGACTAGCTAAACAGTCATGTTCTACTCACAAGGTGATGTCTGGATGCTGGGATGGCCTGGGGCCTGCGGATGTGGACATGCTTTGCTCAGCCTGCAACCAACCCTTGTTCATTGTCTCTCCCTTGTGTCCATCTCCCTTGTCATCCCCAGAGACTTTTATAACCTCTTGCTTGGAAGGATCTCAAAACTTCTCACCTTGCCCCCTAGGTGGTCTTCCTGACAGGGCAAAAGTCTCTCATGATCTTTGTTGCTCCTTTGGACACTGACCCCAATAAAAGCAACTTAAACTCAATACCTCATTAGCCCCTTATTTACCTAGAGAGATAATCAGCTATGTTGGCTAGATAATGAGGAGAACCCATTGTCACATCATGGTATCCTGAATAGACTGACAACCATGCATGTTCCCAAGAAACAATGCATACAGGCCAGTGATGAGCCCTTAAGCATCTGTGGTAGAATACACATTTAAGCTTTGGAACCCCTCGCAATTGTGGACCATTTACTCTGTTGTCACACATGCAGTCCCAAGAACATGTGCAGCCTCCCAAATTCCAATCATGTTTGACTCGTCACAATGGACTACAGTTCCCATCAGTCAGGTGGCAATTCTGCCTTCCCAGGAAGGAATGCCATGAATTAAGGGTGCACTTGTTTAAATTATTTGCTCCCACAGGGGAAAATGAATAATTCAAACAATTTTCTCTCTGTTGCATGAATGTATCTGAAATCTGTGAAGATGCCTTGAACGGGGGAAGGGGGGGAGTCTCGTAGTTGTTAGCAGGAAGTAGGCAGAGGTGGCATCCAATCAAGAAGGCCCACGTATTGTTGGCAAACAAAGCTGGAGATCCTCCTAGCTTGGTTTCCTGCTCAGGATTGTTTGGTCGAAGTGATGAGAGTTGTTGCCAAATCCACCTATCTTTGCACGATGGCCTTGTTTGTATGCCTCCTGAGCTGTTTGCTGAACAGCTAACAAACATCCATAAAACCAAGTCCCCTTTGCATGCCACAAACATTTTGCTACCCTGCATTTGGCCTCTCACCTCCGTGGTTGCTGCCGTCAATTCAGAAAATGTTCTGTAACATTACACATGCAAATGCAGTGTAGTTGAGAATCTGACGGCTCCTACACCCCTCAGCAAACACACCCACTTCCAGAGCAATGTGCACTGCATGGGGATAATGGGAACTGTAGCTCAAAACATTTGGAGGTCCTTTCTTTGGGGAAGGCTGTGCCACCTCTTTTACCCTTTCAGCTGAAGATGGACTTTCTTTAACTGGAGGCCCTGCAAACAGGGGTTGGACAGCTACCTTTCAATGGTGCATTAACTGTGGATTCCTTCATTTCAGGGACCTGAACTGGATGGCCCTTGTAATCTCTTCCAGCTCTATGATTCTGTGACTTTATGCATTGATTCAGATTTTCTAGATGGGAAAATTTACCACGTGACCTGGGAATCATTGACTTCATTGCAACTGCACACATCTTCCACATACACAATGGTGTTTCAGCAGCCAAATCTAGGAGATCATGGATGCTGTTTTTGGAGAGGGGTACATGCCTCTGGGCTCCATCTCTGCCTCCGCGCACTCACCTCCACTGCTGCACAGGGAGTCGCTCAGCTTCCTTAGTTTTTTTAAACAATCATGTGGCATCTCTGGGTGAGTCAGGGTGGCCGTCCTTCCCCTCTCCTCTTGCATGAAACTGTCTTTTTTTCTAAATAAGGCACTTTTTATTACAAAATCTGTAATGTCTGTTTTCATTCAACCCCTCCTCCTTATCCACACACTTCCAGGATGAAAACCCTAAAATGCAAATGTTGAAACAACACGAGGAGCAGCAGCTTCCCCTCTGTCTTCACCTTGCTGCCATATTCCTAATTTTGCCTGTCAAATTGTGTAAATATGCCAAAAAGTACAACATCATATGCTAATTAAGTCAGGTATTTGATATAAAAAATCTGACTATGAGCAGATTGATATGAAATGGATATTTCTTCTGAGGAGAAAAACCTGACATGAGAAATATTTGATACAAAGAAAGCACTGCAGATATTTCAGTTTCAACCATTTTTTTAAAGGAAAAAATAACTCCGCATTGATCTGAAAATTTCCTGAGACGTTACATCTCTGAGTGCTCTTTCTTTATTTCAATGGAAAATTCATACACCCTATGCTTGTATACTGACCACTTTTCCTTCTTCACAGTTGCACTAGGACGCAGACAGCCTTCTGCTCATCCTGTGGATTGGGGCCCCTGCTCCTTTGGCCTCTGGACAATATAGTCCAGACAGTGTAGTCCTACGAATCTGACAATCATCTGAACTTCCCTGAAGCCACCAACTTATCTGGCAGGCTGGGCTTACTCGTATCTCATGGAAACTGAACTTAGTTGAGGTGGCTTGGCTTTTGCAGATGCATCAAGAGGTGATTGGCCAGGGCCTGCTGAACTTCCACAAAATGTGGGTGCATTGGCAGAGGCTTTGGCTGAACTGTATGGAGCAGCAAAATGTTTTTTTGGCATCCTGAAAATAAAGAGGATTAAGAGGAAAACCACAAGTCCAAGGAAGAGAAAGCATAAAACATCTGTGAGGTTGGGTTAGGGTTAGGGTTAGGGCTTTTGAATTTATCCAAGCTGAAAGCCAAAAGAGCTTTGACCACCATCACATGGAACCCCGAATTAAAGGGTTTTTTGTATTTCCACATAAGGTTATTTTGCTTTCTTATTTATTTATTTACTATTTCTAATTTTTCCCCTCTATTTCTTTTCCCTATCCTAGGGAATTTTCCTCTAACACTCCAAGGCCTGAAACGTCTGAGAGGTCAGCGGGATGGAATCAGGCATGGGTGACCGTGGGCAGATCTGACGTCTTGGGAAAGTCAGGATTCACAAAGACCTCTGCACAGGGACTGTGTCAGCTCTCAGCAACGGTTAGAACGAACCCATGGAGCTTGGGGAAGAAGCAACGGGGTCATGATCCTGCCCCTTTCCCTTGGCAAGAACTGGTTTCTCTTCAAATAATGCACTTTATTTTACTTATTGTGGTGCAATACCTCCTCAGACCCAAGCTCCTTTTCCTAAAGTTGCAGAGTATTTAATGGGCTGAGATCTCTTTGTTGGTCAGACATCATCTATGATGCTCTTGCTGGTATTTGTGAAGCAATAAATCTAACCTTATCAGAATGTGAGTCCACTTTCTAGTGATGGTCACCGTAAGCCATTACACATAATGAACATACATACATACAGAAATATTTTAAGCAGCACAGGGTACAGCAGCTTCACCTCTTTCTTCACTTTATTGCCACATTCCCAATTTTGCCTGCACACAACTTACAGTCTTCTTTATTTTTACAATCTCACAAACATGCCAGACAGCAAAAATGCTATATCTTAAATAAGTTATAAATGGATATTTTGTGTTACTAAAGCAGTGAAATAAGTTTAAGTTTCATATAAAAATCCATGTTTACGCAAGTTTTTGTTTTTGTTTAATAGGGAAAAAACTTTGGCCTTCATGGGATCAAAATTTCCTGAAAAGTTACATCTCTGCTGAAAATAGTGGTGGAAGGAATGTTCAAAACTATTCACAAACTGTTCAAAAAACATAATTATCAAGGGTTAAGAAACCCTGGTGAGAAGAATCCTGGGCTGATAAGAATCTCACTGTTTGGGACTTTTTCCGTGCAAAATTTTCACGCGGTTGTTTTGTGCAGGAAACAGCATTTTCTGCCCAGAAAATAACATTTCAACACAGACACATTATTTCTCAAAAACAACCAAATGTAAATTTTGTGCAGATTAATTCTGAATTGTCAACAGACTTTGAAAACAGTATGAGTTTTGAAGACTTTGCCATGGGGGAGGGGGTTGTTAAAATTAATCATTGCTTCCTCCAAGGAGAAACTTAGTTCAGAATTGCATCCCTAGTTGAAAGTCCATGCCTTCTCCCACTGGAATCCTCCTGCGCCCCATAAGGATGCACTGTGCATTGCTTCTCATGAACAATCCCGTGAGCAAGTTGGTACCATCATTAAGAGTTCCGTGGGCAGGTAGACCACCTATCCTTTATCCTCATGGAGCAGCCTTTGCTGCTCAGTCACCTTCCTCACACTTCTCTTTCAGCCATTTAACAGTCGTACTAGCACAAAGTGCTAGTTTGCCCCTTGCTTAGCCCCTTGCACAGCATTCAAAAGAAGACTTAGAAGCACATAGTTATAGGGGGAAACTACCAGAAAACCATTGTGTATTGAGGAGATGACACGATTGCTCCTTCTATTGTCCGTGTCTCCTAGAAGACTTTGAATTTTATGTCCATTTAAGGTTCACTTGCTTGATTTTCAAATGTTCGTTGCTGGTCAGGAAGGTACAAACTTGGAATACAGGAGGGTATCATACTTAGTCAAACTGGCTGCTGTCCACTATCTTTAGCTTATCTTCTGACCCAATCATGTCATATCACCTGAAAGAAGCCGCTGTGATTAATTGTGGTGATCTTTAAACCTTCCCAAGTCAGACTTTCACAGAATCATAGAGCTGGAAGAGACCCCAGGGGCCATCCAGTCCAACCTCCTTCGGCCATGCAGGAACTCTCATCAAAGCACTCCCAACAGATGGCCATCCAGCCTCTGCTTAAAAACCTCCAAAGAAGGAGGAGACTCCACCGCACTCCATGGAGGCAGCAGCATATTCCACTGCCAGACAGCTCTGACCATCAGGAAGTTCTTCCTGAGGTTCAGGTGGAATCTCCTTTCCTGCAGTTTGAATCCATTGCTCCTTGTCCTAGTCTCTGGAGCAGCAGAAAACAAGTCTGCTTTGATGCAGACCTAGACTGGAAAGGTCCTTCATACCAGCTGTAGGATATCCTTGTTGTTGTTCCTGGAGTTCCAAACAATTGACTGAGAAAGTAATCTTGCTTGGTTTCTCTTTCCTCTCCTTAATGTTATTTTGCTTGCTTTACAAGAAATATGGAAAGCTATGAGCCACTTGCGTGGATATTTGCCTCTGACTCCAAAAAGAACCTTTGTCTTTGGGTGCACAATGGCCTGGTCTATATGCTTATATGTCAGCAACAGGGCTCTAGCTTTTATCTACAGTTTGGTCTTCTGTGAACTGAACTTTCTAAAACTGGGCTGACTTTTGCAGGTGGGGCTGGCTGAACTTCCATGAACCATGACTTGCATTGGCAGAACCTATGGCACAAATATTTAAAGTAGCAATAGATTTCTTTGTCTTTTGGGCTGGGAAGAGATTTAAGAGGAAACACCCAAATCCAGGCGTGGAGAAATATGTATAAGGGTGAGCCTACTGAACTCATCTGAGCTGAAACCAAAAACTTTGGACATTACCAACGCTAAATTAAAATACTGCATGAATAAGGTTGATTATAGGATGGGTGATACCTGGCTTGAAAACAGCACATGTGAAAGAAATCTAGGAGTCTTAGGCCATTTCCGCACAGGCTTAAAGAAACGGTGCAGATCGTCCTCCAGGGAGGACGTCTCCACCTGGGAGCAGACTGGGTCGTACCTACTTAGTGTAGTTCCGCACCTCAGCCTGTTCCGGAGTGACCCGAAGTGGTCGTCCAGCGTGCTTTTGAAAGACCGCTTGAAACAGGTCTTTCAAAAGCACGGAGTGCACCACTCTGTGCCCGCACTCCGGTGCAGATTTGCAGGCTCGCACCAGTGCAAGCCTGCGATCTGCTGGGGGCGGGCTTTAGGCTGGCGAGCTTCAGCGGTTGGTGGAGAGCCTCAACCAACCAGAAGCTGCCATTTTCGTCCCCGGAACAGTGTGGAGCGGGGGCCAAGCACTGCTCCGGACCAGCCTGCACCCAAGCGTGAAGCCAAGAAGCCCGGTAAGTACCAGCACGGGGCGATTCCCTCGCCCTGTGTGGAAATGGCCTTAGTGTACCGCAAACTGGACATAAGTCAGCAGTGTGATGCAGCAGCTAAAAAAGCCACTGCAATTCTGGGCTGCATCATCAGGAGTATAGTGTTGAGATCAAGAGAAGTAATAATATCACTTTACTTTGCTTTGGTTAAACCTCATCTAGAATACTGTATCCAGCTCTGGGCACCACAGTTCATGAAGGATGTTGATAAGCTGGAATGTGTCCAGAAGAGGGCGACCAGAATGGTGAAGGGTCTGGAAGCCATACCCTATGAAGAGCAGCTTAGGGAGCTGGGTATGTTTAGTCTGCAGAAGAGAAGGTAAAGAGGGGACATGATAGCCATGTTTAAATGTTTGAAGGGATATCTTGTTGAGGAGGGAGTGGGCTTGTTTTCCACTGTTTCAGAGGCTAGGACAAGGAGCAATGGATTCAAACTGCAGGAAAGAAGATTCCACCTGAACCTGAGGAAGAACTTCCTGACGGTCAGAGCTGTTCGGCAGTGGAATGTGCTGCTGCCTCCATGGAGTGTGGCGGAGTCTCCTCCTTCTTTGGAGGTTTTTAAGCAGAGGCTGGATGGCCATTTCCTGGGGGTGCCATGAGTGTGTGTTCCTGCATGGCAGGGAGTTGGACTCAATGGCCGTTCTGGTCTCTTCCAACTTTATGTTTCTATGATTTGTTTGTTTAACAATTCATTCATTCATTCACTCCTATTCCCCTATCTAAAGATTTCAGGGTGATGTACAATAAAATTAGTTCAACCAATTTAAACCAATTGAAAACATTAATTTAAATAATTTAATTTACAAATAACCAATATGTGGCAGTGAATTGGATCCCCAGGAAGACGGAAATCCAACATCTTGGCTGTCCAGACAGGGCTGGTGACAAATGCCCTTCTTGGTGTGCAGTGTTTTCCTGGCAACGCTACTGTTTGCTGCTAAATCCTTCTTTAGTAAGTAAGAGGAATGACAGTACTTTTGACAAAAAGCAGAACCCATGAGGTTGGCACTTTTGCCACAATGACTTTCCAGGAAAACTCACACAGACAGACAATGTGCAAGGAGGTGACTGGAAGGAACAGATCTGTGTGGAAATTTTGGTTACCAATGTGCGATGTAGGAGCTCAGCCCTTGACTGCAAATGCTCAGGAGCAGAGAACTTCATGAGGGGTGGGGACCACAGTCTGGATTTCAGAAGTGGCACAAGGCCACACTTTTTAAAAAATTCTTTAAAAAAAATTATTAAGAACAATTATTTTTAATTTTAATTCACAACTATATTAATTGTACTGTTTCATTATTACATTAATTATATGTTACTACTGAAATTACTACTTTATTTCAGTCAAAAGACATTGCTGCAGACAAAACTACTGCAAATAGCCAATTTATTTTAATTTCAGTTTAAGTGGTCACTTCTGATTTAACTGTGGGACTTATTTTAAGACAGCCAACATTCTATCGTTCTTTGTTCCTTGGTAGACTGATAGTCCACCAACCACAGAGTACAGGAGTGGCCCATTCATGAAGTGAAATTGGATTGCTCAGGGCAGTAGTGTTACCAGGTTGTACACCTCCGCACTTTGATATGGTTTAATTGGTGAAATATGATTTAATTGGCAAGATGCATCAAATGGCTTTGATACAAAATGTACCCTGATGTGACTGTATGACAAAGCTGAGTAAGAAGAAGATGCTGGCTGAATATGTGCACTGCAAAGTAGGTCAGAGACCGCCACCCCAGACGTAGCCAGGTCATAGTCAGGAAATTGCCAGGTAACTCCAAAGATAATAGGCTTAAGCTAAGCTGTAACAACTCTGCTTTTGGACCATTGTGACAAGGAGGTTCCCATAGAATCATAGAGTTGGAAGAGACCATAGGGGCCATCGAGTCCAACCCCCTGCTATGCAGGAACACACCAAATTGTAGTTGTTTCAAACCTTCTTCCCACCGACCTGTGCATATCCCCATTGTCCACACACCTGTCAAACATTACAGAGCTATCGTGATGCCCATCAACTCTTTGTAACCTAACACAAAGGCACTTTCCATAGGAGGCTCTTCTCCTGGCATGAGGATTGGAGAGGAGCAAGACTCCGACAACACTTCCGCATGACATCATCGCGGTCCCATCCTTCACCCGTCACCAGCCAGTGCAATTGCAGATTAAACCACTGACAGGTTTTCCCCATCAATGACCTGCAAACATGCAAGCCTCCCTTACTTATCTGCCCTGAGGAGTCCCATAAATGTGATGGAGGTGCTTTCTGCCCCAGCGCAGCCTGGGAAAGTGCCTGGCTATGATGCGGAAGGAAGAGGTGTGTCCCTTCCACAGGGAGCTGGTCCTGTGCAGAGGGGAATACTGAGGATATGCTCCCATCCTGACAGAGGCCCTGCTGGGATTGGAAGCAGAAGATGACATGATAAAGTAAGCTGCAAAAAGGGCCTAAAATCATCAGCACAGCCCGGGACCTCATTGTCCATTCTGCAAACTCCATTGTTTACTTGGCCAGAGAGCCATTCATACCCATACCTTCCAGGTAGAAATTGGGTATAAAACCCCCAGTTTTAGCCAGTCTGACACAGTGCTTCACTTGCTAGTGGCCACATCATCACTCTGATTCCTGAGCAAGTACTCTCCTTAGCAACAAGTCTAAGCCACATCCCTGTTTCTTCACTGCTCTTTCTGTCAGTAATTACCATCCTCATCATCCTTGAAACTTCACTATCAACAAATCACCCCCCTTTCTCCTTCACCTAGCCTTGTGTGATTGTGTGAGGTGTTTGTGTCTTGTGTTTGATTGTTAATTCCCTAAATAAAGCACATTTCAGTTCTTCACTGCAAAGACCCCATAAACATTGGTAGAACAATCTCACTAGGTTGTTGCCCCTTGCAGGCCTCCTAATTTTGAGCTAATTTGAATGGAGGTACTGGCTCCATGGGTGGACCCCTGAGTCACCCATGTTTTGGGGTAACAGTCAACCAGCAGCTGAGTTCTTGGCTTGAGGTGGGGAGAAAATGTCTGTCTCTCTGTGTCTCTCTGTCTCTGTCTCTGTCTCTCTCCAAATCTTTCATCTTGTATTCTGTTGATCTTTCCAACTTCCACAAGAGGTGTCTTTTACTTTATCTGGTGGTTCTCACATCTTATTTTTTTTCCTTCCTTCCTTCCTTCCTTCCTTCCTTCCTTCCTTCCTTCCTTCCTTCCGTCCGTCCGTCCGTCCTTCCTTCCTTCCTTCCTTCCTTCCTTTCTTCTTGCTACCTCTATTTGTCCCAAGTTACTTCTGCTTCTGCACATTCACTGGTTGGCAGTCTGGATCTTCCCAACTTAGAGCCACAGCTGAGCAGAAGGCTGTGCCACTGCAAAGGAAGGGAAGGGCAGACAGATGGAGTAAAACAGAGGATCACCTGAGACAGGGAAGACTGAGAACAGAGAAGACAGAGGACACAAGGAGTGGAGAGAGAAACTGAGAGGAACAGCCAAAGGGGTAGAAAGGCATGCAGACAGGAGAGACACGTGGAGGAGAGGAATGAAGAAAAACAGAGGGTTTCATTGGAGGAAAGGGACACAGATGTGTGTGGAGAGTGGGAACAGGGCAGTAGGAAAGAGAAAACAGCAGCATTTATCTGGCTGCAGAAGAGGGCCTCCTCCTCCTCCTCCTCCTCCTCCTTTTTTTGCTTTTTCCCCAAAGTTGGGACTCAAAGCAGCTCACAACTTGCAAGCAATACAATTAAAACATACAAAAAGTGAATATTAAAATAGAATTAAACTATTTACAATATTTAAACAACATCTCATTACAAAGTAAAAATGCAATTAAAAATATGGAAAGCTCTTAAAAATAACAACTGAAACAATACGGCACATCTCCAAGCTCATTCTTTTAAAACTTCCTGTTTTAAAAGCCTGCCTGAATAGAAAAGTTTTAGCTTGCTGCCAGAAATACAACCAGGAGGAGTGCATTCTTCTTTCCCTGGGAAGGGAATTCCACAGTCTTGAGGCATCCACTGAGAAGCCATTCTCTCGTATCCCCATCAGCTGTGCTGGTGACGGTTGTGGGACTGATAGAAGGGCCTCTTTGGAGGATCTCAGAGCCTGGGCTGGCTCATACCATACCAGCACAGCCCAGGTTCTGGATGACTCTTTGTTTTGGGGGAGCTTCAAAGGTTTACAGGGCGCACTAATGGGTCTGACAGGCCAAATGTGCCCCATGGGCCACACTTTGCCCATATCTGGTGTATGCTTACTACCATCTCAGCCTCAGCAGCATTCACAGACACATCCCTTCTCACACTCATACAGGTAACACTCCATGCACCCGATGAAAAGTTCAGGCCATTATAAAGTTGCCATTGTATTTGCTCATATCTTCCTAAGTCTGAGAGTCTTTAAGGTGTCACACAGGGATATGGCTGCATTTCTGTAACATGTTATCATTGCTGTTCATTCCAGCCCCCTTCAGAAACACTGGTTGATGTTCCAAGAAGAGCAATGTACAAATGTAGGTATCTATAATAGCAAAGAGAAAGATTGCAAGTTAATTTTTTTCTTCACTTCTTCTCTTTTCTTTCTTGTATTGTCTTTCTTTCCTTCTTTTCTTCCTTTCTTCCTTCCTTCTTTCTTTTTTGGTTTATGTAGGTTTTATTGTATTTTTAAACTTAGAATAAGAAGAAGAAAAGAAATGAGCACCAGAATACTTTTGTAATTGCCTTCAAAGTCAATACAAATAATAAAAAAGAGAACATAGAGCAAAATACCAAATGATGAGAAGTAAGCTGTATTAGTTAATGATTAAGCTAAAGTATTCAGGAAAAAAATCTAAAAATCCCCATTGGTTAACTTTGAACTATACATTCACTTTGTAGTTTATAACGTTCAGGCAGGGAAGCACAGTAACTCACTTTCCCCATCCTTGAAACTGGAGCCATTCTTGCCTTTTACTTCTGGCTTCTGGGATGGAGGCTCTGGGGATGGCCACTGCTCTTCTTCTCATCTGTATCTCCTACCTCATTCTCTCTGCATTGTGGAAGAGCCAGACTCATGGGAAAGGGAAGCTGCCCCCGGGCCCTCCTCCTCTGCCCATTATTGGGAATGCTCTGCAGCTGAAGTCCAGCAACTTGGATCAGACTCTCTGCAAGGTCAGTGGAAGTCCACATCCCCGGGGGGGGGGGGCAATATGTACTTAATTTCATTTCATGGGCTGGTACCTGGGATTTTATGGGAGCTTAAAGCCTACAGAGCAGCCCTGGAAGACAACGGAGGAGGGAAAGAGAGGTGGGTAGAAAGTTAGGGAGGTGTGATCACTTCCATGCTGCATATTCATATTTGGTTATGGAATGGTGTTACCCCAAAAAGTGGGTGACTCTGAGGTCCACTCATGATTCCAATAACTCCTCGAAACAATGGGGAATATTAGGTCAAAGGACAGGCCTGTGAGAGGGGGGTAACCTAACAGGATCTTTTACACCTGTGTGTACTGGTACTAATGCAAGGACACCAGTCGGATATTCGAAAGTAAGTTTTGTTTTATTGGGGAGAATTAACAATCACATACACATAAGATCCAAGTGGGATCACAATCACACAAGGCTAACTGAGGGAAAAGGGAGAAAAATGGGATAGCAAGAAGTTAGGGTGACATGGGTGATATTTACCTATCCTGCAGAGAAAAGACAAAGTGATGTGGCTCAGACTAAGGGTCCAAGGGTAGTGCCAAAATGGGAATTGGAGCAGCAGAGGCTCAGCACCAGGGTTTAAATATGCTTTTTCTGCTCTGAGGGGGAAGGTGTTAATGGGTCTCTGGCAGGGCAAACAATGGGATCCAGAATGAACTAATGTCTTAGGTAACAAAGAACTGATGGGAGTTGTGATAGCTCCTTAATGGCTGGTCAGGTGAGGAAAGAAAGGAGAAATTCAGCAAGAAGAGGGAGTACGTTGAAGACAATCAGTTGCTCTGTGGAGGCAGTTTTGGGTACTACTGTTTCTAAAGATTGAGTCATTGAGGAACATTTGCAAATCCATTATCACCAAAGCTTCTCTGACTATGACCTGGCCATCCCCGGAGGTCCCATCTGACCTACTTTCGCACAGGTTCAGCCAGTCCTCTTTGCCAGCATGGCTTCAACCATAGCTGTGTGTAATTTATATTTTATACAAATTACATGATATTTCCTAATTATGTCATATCAATGAGTGGGGGTGTATGGCATGGTAACATTCCCCCTAGCCCAGTAAAATGGAACCTCTGAGGCAAAGCCACAGAGTTTCATTTTCCCAGGAAGGTGTCGTATACCTGAAATCAGTTGGATATTCCTACAATCAGCTTGGAGGATAGGAGACATGGGGTGACAAGGAACAAGACCTGTAGGAAGGAGGGTAAGGATCAGAAGTTATCTCCTTCCATCAGTTTTGTCAGCTAATCACTTGGTTATGGGGAAAAATCTAACAGAACTCTGTGCTTTCCCAAAATGGGCGTAGCGAGAGGAAGAGAGAGAAAAGGGCATTCAGCAGAACACCTACACAGAATCACAGAATCATAGAGTTGGAAGAGGCCACAGTGGCCACCAAGTCCAACCCTGTGCTATGCAGGAACACACACCTAAAACACCCCCAGCAAATGGCCATCAAGTCTCTAGTTAAAAACCACCAAAGCAGATGACTCTACCACACTCTGAGACAGCATATTCCTTTGTCGACCGGCTCTGACTATCAGAAAGTTCTTCTTGATGTTTAGGTGAAATCTGTTTTCCTGTAGTTTGAAACCATTGCTCCATGTCCTAGTTTCTGGAGCAGAAAAAAACTTGCTCCATCTTCAACATGACATCGCTTCAAATATTTAAACATGGCTATGATATCTCCTCTTAACTGTTTTTTTTTTTTGGTCAGGCTCAACATACCTAGCTCCACATATATATACACAATGCAAAAAAGGTCATTTCAACAATTGGAACTAAAAATACAAATACAATACTCAAGTGATTGAAAAGGCAGCACTGCCCAAATATGCAGCATTCCATCAATAGAAGCAGTAATGAAAATGTCCTGTTCAGGTTATTCATGGAGTGGTTTGGGTGGCCCCAAATCTGAAGAGTCCAAAGTGTTGGGGGCGGGGGGAGAAGAGATTCATGATAGCTCTGTAATGGTTAGACAGGTGTGAGGACAATGGAGAGATTCCCAGGTTGGTGGGAAGAAGGGCTGAAACAATCAGCAGTTTGGTGGGAACTTCCCTGTCACTATCATCCAAAAGCAGCGTCATTACAACTAGCTTGAGCCTATTATATCCGGAGTTACCTGGTGATTTCCTATGACACGGCTACTCCTAGAGGGGATCTCTGACCTATTTTGCAGCTCACATGTTCAGCCAGCATCTACCTCTTGTCCAGCTTGGCCATACCATCACATCAAGATACATTTCATATCAATGCCAATTAATACGTCTTGCCAATTGAATCATATTCCACCAATTACACCATATCAAAGTGGGAGGGTGTACAACCTGGTAACAATGTGGCTCTTTCTTTGTTTCTTTTTGTAGATGAGTGAGAAGTATGGCCCGGTCTTTACCCTTTATTTTGGGATGGATCCTGTTGTGGTGCTGCATGGCTACGATGCCATCAAAGAAGCATTGATTGACCGGGCCAATGAATTTGCAGCCAGGGGGAGAGTACCAATGATGGAGAAAGCCAACCAAGTGAAAGGTATTCAGGGATGCTGCCTGGCTTGCAAGTGGGGCACACAGACTGAGACCAAATCCCATAATCTCTACCGGCTGTGTGTTTAGTGGGGGAGGAAGTACTGAGACAAACACTTGGGGAACAAACTGGCTGTTGCAAAATGGAGCTCTAGAGAACCTGCTAGCACACAGAGCAGGGAGTGAGACAGTTTCTCCATTTTATTTTCATTGTGTTCTCCAAACACCTCCACATTTTCATTGTGCATCATGTGCTGCAAGACATCATTAGATGTTTTGTTTTCTCGTTTAAATTTCTATATGCCTTTTTGCCTAATGTGCACCCTTTTTAAAATGTATTTTACTTGACTTACAAGTTTCTCCTGTTGTCTAAAGTGCCTCTTTCTTTGAACTGTCAGTCTTTTAGCCATGCATGCTTTACAGTGTGCCTGGAGCCTCTTGTGCTGTGACATGCCAGTAATAGAATACTGTTAGGACCTGCGTCTGGCTACCAGTAATGTTATGGTTTGGACGGACACCATATCTAACTGGCATCGTACAGGTCAAACCTACAGAGGGAAAACTCTGACTGTGAACATGAGAAAGAAAGGCTGGTCAACCTAAGACAGCCTCCAGGTACGACCACGTCATTTGTCAGGCAAATAAACACCGTTCCTGTGGATAATAGGCTTAAGCACAAGCTGGAGTTTTCCCAGGGACTGCGACTGTGAGAAGCTCACCAGGGTACTGATTGGCAGATACCCGTCCTCTGCACACATGGATCCTTTCCTTCCAGCACCCACAATACAAACTATTACAACAGTCATTATCTCTTTCTCATCTAAGCACTGAAACCATTAGCAACATCTGGACCCCACTGTCTGTGCTGCAACTCCCATTGTTCCCCACCTGGAACTGCACATATCTTCCATGGCCACAGGCTATTTTTTGGGTACAAATATTCCTGATTCCAGGATGCCCAGCACAGTCTCCCAAAGGTCTACTTGTCACTGTCCATCTGGCTCCTGAATCATAGAATCATAGAAATGTAGAGTTGGAAGAGACCACACAGGCCATCCAGTCCAACCCCCTGCCATGCAGGAATACCCTCAAAGCACTCCCGACAGATGGCCATCCAGCCTCTGCTTAAAAACCTCCAAAGAAGGAGACTCCACCACACTCCGAGGCAGCAGATTCCACTGCCGGACAGCCGTGACTGTCAGGAAGTTCTTCCTGAGGTTCAGGTGGAATCTCCTTTCCTGCAGCTTGAATCCATTGCTCCTTGTCCTGGTCTCTGGAGCAGCAGAAAACAAGCCCTCTCCTTCCTCTATATGGCATCCCTTCAAATATTTTAAAATGGCCATCAAGTCCCCTCTTAACCTTCTCTTCTGCAGACTGAACATACCCAGCTCTCTAAGTCTATCCTCATAGGGCTTGGTTTCCAGGCCCCTCACCATTTTGGTCGCCCTCCTCTGGACCTGCTCCAGCTTGACCATGTCCTTCTTGAATTGGGGTGCCCAGAACTGGACACAGTATCCAAGATGAGGTCTAACCAAAGCAGAGTAGAGTGGTACCAGTACCTCCCTCGAACTAGACACCATACTCCTATTGATGCAGCCGAGAATTGCATTGGCTTTCTTGGCTGCCGCATCACACTGCTGACTCACGTTCAGCTTGTGGTCTATTAAGACTCCTAGATCTCTTTCACACGTACTGCCATCCAACCACGTGTCCCCCATCCTATATTTCTGTATCCCATTTTTTCTACCTAAGTGTAGGACCTTACATTTCTCTCTGTTGAATTTCATTTTGTTAGCTTTGGCCCAGCTCTCCAATCTGTCCAGGTCATTTTGAATTTTGATCATGTCCTCTGGCATATTAGCAACCCCTCCCAATTTGGTGTCATCTGCAAATTTGATGAGCATGCCCTCTATTTCTTTATCCAAGTAGTTGATGAAGATATTGAACAGCACTGGAGCACAGGAGCCCTGTGGCACCCCGCTAGTCACTTCTCTCCAGGATGAGAAGCAGCCATTGGTGAGCACCCTTTGGGAATGGTCAGTCAACCATTTACAGATCCACCTGACAGTAGCTCTGTCCAGCCCACATTTTACTAGCTTCTTTGCAAGAACGTCATGGGGAACTTTGTCAAAGGCCTTACTGAAATCGAGAAATGCTACATCCACAGCATTCCCTTCATCTACCAAGCTAGTAACTCTATCATAAAAAGAGATCAGATTAGTCTGGCATGACTTATTTTTGAGAAATCCATGTTGACTTCTTGTGATTACCGCGTTGTTTTCTAGGTGATTAGAAACTGACTGCTTAATGATCTGCTCCAGGATCTTTCTGGGTACTGACACCAGGCTAACTGGACGATAATTATTTGGGTCCTCTTTTTTTCCCTTCTTGAAGATGGGGACAACATTTGCCCTCTTCCAGTCTGCTGGAACTTCTCCTGTTCTCCAAGATTTCTCAGAGATTATAGCAAATGGTTCTGAAATGACCTCTGCCAGTTCTTTTAATATCCTAGGATGCAATTCACCTGGCCCTGGAGACTTGAATTCATCCAGTGTGGCCAGGTGTTCCTGTACCACCTCTCTACCTATTATGTGTCGCATTTCCCCTGCTTCCTCCCCTGCCCCCCAACCGCCAGGTTGAGTGCTTGTATCCTTCTGGGAAAAAACTGAGGCAAAGAAGGTGTTAAGTAGTTCTGCCTTTTCTCTTCCCTCTGTTAGTGATTCGCCATCTTCTCTGCACAGCGACCCTATCGTCTCCTTCTTTTTCCTTTTGCTACGGACATATTTAAAGAAGCCCTTTTTATTGTTTTTAATGTGCCAGCCTAAGTTCATTCAGTGATTTAGAATGAGAACTATCTTTAGGTCCTACCTAAGCCAAGCCACATTTCCACTTCTTCACTATTCTTCTGGACTGGTAATTATAACCCCAAACTCTCAGCCTCTCTAACCATAACTTTTCCTCCCTTTATCCTTTAGTTAGCTCTTGTGTGAATCTTTGACTGTTTGTATCCTGTGTGCATGCATGAATGAATTCCCCTCAATAGAACACATTTTTAGTTTCCTTTTGAATCTCTACGTGGTTCTTTTCCTGCGTAAACCAGTAAACATTGGTAGAAAGGTCTCACTAAGTTGCCCCCCTCTCGTTAGCCTTCTGATTTTGAGCTAATTCATTCCCTACTTTTGCAAAGAGGTATTTGGCATTGCTGGGTGGCCCTTGTGGCACCTACATATTGGGGTAACAAGAACCTCTCCTTTGAAGCTTTATTCATGTTCACGCTGGTGTCATTCTAGAGCCAAGTCTTTTTGTTTGTTTGTTTTTTTGTTGAAGACCTCTTGCCTTAATTTATTTTACCCAATTTGTATACAGTCATCCTTCCATATCTGTGGATTCCATCTCTACAGATTCAACCAACCATAGCTTAAAAACATTTTAAAAAAGTCCAAAAAGGAAAACTTTAATTTTGCCATTTTATATAAAGGATACCATTTCCTACACCTCTGCATGTAATGAGACTTGAGCATCCATGTATTTTTGTATCCATGGGGAGTCCTGGAACCAAACCCTAATGGATACTGAGGAGCCATTTCATATGCTATGACTGCAATTATTTTATAGTGTTTCAACTGGATTCAAATTTCCTGGCTTGAACTGATACATAATTTAATATATTTTTCAGAACCTGGTTGATTGTATCCAAATATTTACAGAGGTTAACAGAGAGCCAGTTTGGTGCAGTGGTCTGAATACTGGTCTAGAACTCCAAGAGATCAGGATTCGAATGCCCACTCAGCCATAGAAACCCATTTGGACAAGTCACAGTTCCTGGGCAACTCACCATATCTCAGCTATAGAGGAAGGCAATAACAAACCTTTTCTGAATAAATTCTCTATCTCTTTTCTTAGAAATGGGGTAATGCATTGCTTTGAGTGTTGGATTAGGACTCTTGGAGAGCAGAATTTGAATCCAATTTCCTCAACAAACATCCACTGGGTAACCTTGGGCCAATCACACTCTGACAAGAACATGTTACCTGGCTGTACACCTCTACTCCATGATATGGTTTAACTGGAAAAATCTAAATCTAAATTAGATCCTGCTATAGTTGTGAGGCTTGCTGGCAAACAGGAACTGACTGCACACTTCCACTGCAAAAGTAGGTCAGAACAAGACCTCAAGGCCCAGCTAGGTAACAGTCAGCGAGGCCCAGGGCAATGGACTTGCAGATGTCCCGCAATGACTCAACCTTTACAAACAATAGTGTCCAAAACTGCTTCCACAGAATCACTGATTATCTTTGACCTTCTCCCTTTGTCCATCAAAACTTTCCTTTCATCCCCTCACCTGTCCCATCATTATGGAGTTGTTACAATTCTCATAAGTCCCTTTGTGACCTAATGCTAGGGAGACTAGGCTCCACGTGCTTCTAGATGGATCATATTTTATTCCTTTAAAAAAACCTAATGCTTTTAGGCCTGTTTATAAATTGCATGGCCTTCTTCAGGGGCTGTGTTAAAAACAATAGAATCAGTAATAAAAACAGTAGAATCATAGAATCATGGGCCCTTTCCACACAGCACGTGAAAGGGTGCCTGAAGCATTGTGCGATTGTGAGGAGCGATCTGCACGACACACTCAAAATTGCGCGATGCTCCAGGGGCCGGCAGGTGCCGATTGTGCACCTTTTCAATTTTGACTGGAAGCCAAAAATGGTGCATGATTGCGCATTGCTCCCAGGCCCCGCAAGCACTTACCTGGCATTCGGAGCCTCCGGAGTCATGCCGGTCGTGCTTCCTGCCCCAGCGCAGCCTGGGAAACTCCCAGGCTGTGCTGCGGAAGGAAGAGGTGGGGCTTTCGCGCAAGCAGGCAACTCATGCGGGGGTGAAGCAGCAGGGACGTGAGGGCCTCTTGCCAGAGGCTGCTTGCGTGATCCCTGCATCCCAGCACCAGAGAAAGGTAAGGTTTGGAAAGGGCCATACAGTTGGAAGAGACCCAGGGGCCATCCAGTCCAACCCCCTGGTATACACGAACACACATCAAAGAACTCCCAACAGATGGCCATCCAGTATTATCAATATTGTATAAAATAACAACACACATATGTAAAAATCTATTGAGTTCATAAATCAAAACCTTGTACATATAACAGATCTTATACATACCATAAATCCAAAGAAATTTCTGGAGTTGCTGTTGCACTCTCCTTAAGAACCAGACTGATATGCAACAAAAAAGACAAACTTTCCTCAGCTGGTTGGAAGCATGGTTCCAAACGCGTTCCCTAATCTTGCCTTTCTTACTGATTTATTTATTTATGGTAGTCTAAAAGACTGAGAGACAAAAAACTGATCATTCTCCCATATATAAATAACCTGACTTTCCAAGACTTAAGAGTGCTTATGTGGGGTATTGAAGCCTGCTTAGATTTCACCATGCTTCATGAGGTGGGAGTCCAGGTAACAAGAAAGTGACCTCAAAACACATGCAGATTAGCTGAAAGACAGCAAAGAACTCCCACTCCCTCCTTCTAAAGAGATAGTGGTGGGGAACCGTACTTGTTTCACTGTTCTCCCACACCTTAATCCAGCCTGCTCTTCCATCACTATCTCTTGTTTTCCTTCTTCCAGGGATCATATTCAACAATGGAGAGAGATGGAAGCAGCTCCGGCGTTTTGCCTTGACAGCCCTCCGCAACTTTGGGATGGGGAAGAAAAGCATTGAGGAGAGGATCCAAGAAGAAGCCCAGTATGTCCTGGAAAAGTTACAGGACACAAAGAGTAGGTAGATTCTGTTCACTACCTCCATCCTCACTTCTTTCTTCGAGTGACTTTGTAGGAGATTCCTTTCATCATATCTTGCAGAAGGCTCCCAATTCAAACTCTTGTGTGCATCTTGGTTTTAAGGTCCTTTTAGGCACATGGTTGCCTCTACAGTGGGGTTAGCATCCTGCTTCCTGTTCAGGTGGCTCATCTAGAGTCCTGGAATTTCCCATGAGAAGGTTTTGTACCTTGGCCTTATCTAGGTGGCTTGGGTGGCAATATTATGGCTACCACAATCTATACAGAAATGAAACTTGCATAGAGTTGCAAAGAGTCTTAAGTGTAATCTACCACAACTGCACACAAATGCAGGAGTCCATGTGGAAGACCTGAGGTCTCTCAGAACAAGAAACTATTTGCACAATGCCTGAAACATATGGAAGAAATATCCTTTTCCTGCCCAACCAAGGCAAACGCAGTCAAGAGAGGTAGAATACAAGTCTCCAGACTGGGTCATACTAGAGGGTGATTTCCTAATAGCTAGACTGGGGCAGGATGATGGTTTTCTCGTCCTTCCAGAGCAGCCCTTTGACCCAACCTTCCTGCTCAGCTGTGCTACCTCCAACGTCATCTGTTCCATCGTCTTTGGAAAGCGCTTTGAGTACCATGATGAGAAGTTTCAAGAAATGATGATCTCACTGAATGAAAGCTTTGAGATTGTTAACTCTGCTTGGGGACAGGTAGGCCCTTTTCCCTCATGGTCTGTTGTGTGACATTGTTATTTATTTTGTACATTTTGCACCTCTGTGCATGTTCATGGCTTTCTATAGAAAGTGCAGGTAGTGGTTAGAGATCCTTGATAATTCCCTCTAGTTCTATGAAAAATGACCCATCCTGACACGTATGGGATGTTGCCCAGTGTCTAAACTGAAGGTGTTCATATTTTCTTTTGAGTGTGTAGCTTGCAAAGCCAACTTTTCAACTCCAAAAGACTCTCCTTATGAATCATAGTCAACATCTGAATCCTGCAGCTCTCTCACAGCAACCTGCTTGTGTTGTCCTGATCCCTTTCCTTATACTCTTTTCACCTGGTTTCCTCTGAACCTTCAGCCTTTGTTCCCAAAGCAACTGGAAATTGTAAGCTTGTACATGTGCTGTTTTACCACATGAAAAGCATTTAGCATTTGAAAATAACTTCTTACAGTGAGACTGGGACTGGGCTTGACTCTCCAAGCTGCCTCTGTTGTTACCAGGCCATACATCTCCACACTTTGACAGAGTTTAATTTGCAAATATTACTTTTCATAAATATAAAATATATCTTGTTATGGCTGCATGGCCATGCTGACCAAGAGGAAAAAGCTGGGTACACACATGCATTGCAAAATACAGTCAGGAAAGACCTCAAGGCATAGCCAGGTCATAGTGAGGAAATCATGAGGAAGCTTTTGCAACTAGCCTCTGATGATTCAGTCTTTAAGAGACAATAGCTACTGAGAGATTCCTAGAGGAACACTGATTATCTTAACTCACCTCCCTCTGACCAAACAAGCTCCAATTTTGTCCCCACACCCATCTGACAATTACAGAGCTGTCAAGACTATCATTAGCCCTTTGTCACCTAACACTAAGGCCATTAGCCCATCCTGGCCTCCACTGTACTATTGTCCTTTACGTTTATATATACTGGTACTAGTGCAGGGAAGAACCAGTGAGAGATCCAAAAGTAAGCCTATATGTTTTATTGGGGGCATTGGAATCACACACACAAGAACCAAGTGGTCACATACTCACACAAGGTTAACTAGAGAAAAAGGAGGAAAGTTTTGATAGAGAGATTTTTTTAGGGTGAAATGGATGATATTTATCTATCCAGTAGAGAAGTGAAGAGCTATGTGGCTTAGACTAGGGGTCCAAGAACTGTACACAAACAGAAATTGGAGCAACAGAGCCATGACCAACAACCAGTGCACTGCAAGTTGGCTGGCCAAAAACCGGAGTTTAAATATTATTTTTCTACCTGGAGGGTGAAAGTGCTAATGGCTGCCTGGCAGAGTAAACAATGGACTACAGAATGCAGAGAATGGGGTCTGGAATGAGTTAATATTCTTAGCCTTAAGTAACAAATGGCTAATGGTATCCTTGATAGCTCCATAATTGCTGGACAGGTGTGGAGACAAAAAGGGAAGATTGTCGGTCAGAGGAAGAAGGACTGAGACAATCAGCTGTCCTGTGGGAAGACTGCAGACACTATTGTCTCTTAAAGGTTGAGTCATCGGAGCCTGATGTAAGTCCATTAACACTGGACTTTTCTGCTGGTTTCCTGACTATGACCTGGCTGTGCCCCCAAGTTGTTCCTGACCTGATTTTGCAAAGCACACATACAGCAAGCTCTTTCTCTTAGCCAGCATGGCTGTGCAACCATAGCAGAATATAATTTATATTTACAGCAATTAAATATTCTCCAGTTAAATATACACTTTGTCTGTTGAACTATATCAAAGAGTGGCGGTGTGCAGCCTATTAACAACAGAGTGTATGCGGTGGTTACAGATCCTGATTAAGCAAGGACGCTAGTGGCTTGGAGAAACAACCAAAGGCTCCATTCTAAAACAGGAAAGTTACTCAGGGTGCCGGTCTGTCCTTGCTTTGTTCTAAGGAAGAACTGAGGGGGGACAGGTGAGAAAAAAGAATGTGAGAAAACATCCTTAAGAGTGCTAGTTCACATCACAGAGGTAGACCAGAAGGGAGGACACTTTGGGTCACTGAGACTATCGAGCCCTACTTCTACTGCCTGCTCTGAGGCATTCTTGACTCTCCAGTGCTAAGAGCTGTTGCACTTCTAACAGCATTAGTATGGAGAGGGGAGAAGAGATCCCTGTCCTCAGGAATTTACCATCTAAATTTAGAGACTGGAAAAAAAGCAGGGGAATGAGATGCAATGAATCCCTGAGGAACAGAGGTTTTATATTGCTACAAGGAATTCCCATTTTCCCACTTCACTGGTAGAGAGACTTGATTCCCTTCCAGGTACCCACAAAAGAGAGAGAATGGTAGGACCTGGGTAACACGTGCATATCTCTCATCTTCTAGCTTGCCAATACCTTCCCTTCCCTGATGGAATTCATCCCTGGACCTCACCACCGTGTAGTGTCAAGCAGCAACAAAAGCAAGCAGTTTGTTTTAGAAGAAGCCAAGGAACACAGGGCTACTCTGGACCCCAGCTCACCTCGGGATTTCATTGACTGCTTTTATATTAAAATGGATCAGGTAAGACAGAGTCATGGAATCCATGAAGTGGGAGCAGATTCCTCTGTCTGAACCATCCTCTGTCATCCAAAGCCAGTGGCAAGTGGTGATTCCAATGACTGTGCAGTAGTGAACCTGTTTTTGGCTTCAGTTTGAAACTTCAAAGAAGCTATGAAAGGTCCTGAGGCTGACTCTTCAGACAACTCATTTAAAGAAGCTGCATCCTGGGACCCACCAACAACCACTGAGAGACAACCATCTAGCCTGTTTTTGAAAATTGTCAAGGGAGGAGATTCTGTTGAGGCAGCTTTTCTCTCATCTCTTCCTTATTTTTCACCTTTTAAAGGTGATGCATCAGATCTGATCCTAAGTTCTCCAAAGGCAGCAGATCCCATCTGATCATGAAGGCTAAGCAGGGTCATTTCTGTGTAACAGTTTGATGGGGACTGTCAAAGGCTAAATTTCAGAGGAAAGCAATGGCAGACCTCCATTTCTGACTACTCCTTGCCTTAGAAAACCTGGTGAAATTCACAAGGTCTCTGAAGTTGACAGGCAATGAGTAAGGCACCAAAATGTCCACAGCCATACCTCCTGGGGTTTCAATGAGTCCAGAACACTAACTTCACCCATGAATACTTGAAGGGGCACCCTCAGCCATAGAAAATACCAGGGAGATTCACGCTGGCATTCCCCATAATGTTATTTAAAGTTAGAACTTTCCAGGTAATTGATATTACTGGTGAACCAAAATGCATCTTTACACTCTTCTATGTACTAGTTATGTAAAACAGCTTACAGTGCTGCGCGTTGCTTGAAGAAGTGCAACATATGTCTCACAAACTTTCATAGCCTAGATGCATTTCTTTAAAGACAAAAAAAAGTGTGTTTGTGACAGAGAAAATCTGTAAAGAAGAGGAGGCTTGTATTGTTCTGAGGATTCACCAGCAGAAAGACTACAATTGGCAATTCTCATATTTCACTAAACGTAATTAACATCACTCCACTAACTATTGTTCTGCTTGTATCACCAGGAGAAACACAATGGTGCATCTGCGTTCGACATCGAAAGCTTGATCATCTGCGCATTGGACTTGTTTGGTGCAGGAACAGAAACAACCAGCACCACCCTCAGATACGGGCTCTTGATCCTCCAGAAATACCCAGAGATAGAAGGTAAAACAGACATGGACACCACAGGCCAACAGCTTCACTTCAGTCCTTTCCCCAGTTCTTGTCTTCTCCAAGCCGAATGTGACCAGGACCAATTCAGGCCCAACATGTTTGGGCTGAAATTAGGTCCTGGAAATGACAGGAATTTTACTTCTAGTTTTCAACCACTGGATTGCTCAGCTGATTTTCATGTCATGCGAGGCGTTAGGAAGGAGCAGTTCATAGGCTGGTGTTGTTCCAGTTGGCATTCTTAAGTACCTGGGGTATTCTTCACCAACCAGTTCAACAGTTTTGGGAGAGTCCAGGGACTTTCAGCAATGCAGGTGGCTTTGGTGGCTTCAAAAAGCATTAGAGCTTTCCTCACTTCAGCCCTGTGTAGTATTCCCTGGAGGAGCCTGGGAGTGTGTCCTCATTACAGAGTCAGTTCCATTTGACACCTCTTCCACAGTGATCTCTCAGTGTCTATGGAATAGTGGAATTCTCAGATTTGTAGCTTGTTGAGGGACTTAGTATCTTCCACTGTGATTTGAAGAAAGTGACCTAGATGGGTCTTCTAGCAGAGTATTGAAGTCCCTCAACGAAGTACAAATGGAGACATGGTAGTTAAAATGGTGTGAAACTCATATAGATGTGTAATGTAAACACACGATGACTATGGGGTCAGGTGGGTGACAGACGAAAAAGAATCACATTTCTAGAACTGATGTCCAAAAAGAAGATCAAACATAAAGAAGTCCAGAATTCATTCATCAAAATGGCCACCAAAAAAATCAACACTTTGGAGAGCATTCAAGACATGCAGACTTCAGTGACTGAAATGAAGTTGCCTGAGAGTCCCCTCTCAATCGTATTGACAGACATCCATGCTGCCCCTAGAATATACCACTGGGATTTATGCCTGGGTCCTCCTGGGACATGGTGCTTTCTCTTTTTGGTTGTATCTATCTTTTTGTGGTCATTAATACAAAACACGAAAATGGATGGCTTACTCTGGGGAAAAAATACACATTGATCTGGAATCAAAACCTTTCCAAAGGGATTTCTTATTACCTGTAAATGAGCCACACAGATTAAACCTCCAGTGCAGTTTGCATGATTTCTCTGATATTTCCCCCATGTTTGTTACCTTGCATTAAACTTCACCCGTCTCACAATAGAGAGAGTGCAGGAAGAGATTGACCGTGTGATTGGCCGCTCACGGAAGCCCAGCATGGCTGACCGTGGACAGATGCCGTATACAGACGCTGTCATCCATGAAATCCAGAGGTTCATCTCTCTCGTCCCACTCAGTGTCCCCCATGCAGTGGTCAAAGACACACCATTCCGAGAATATGTCATCCCAAAAGTGAGTTCTCTGGTTCTACTTCAAGGTATTATCTCAAAATGTGGGTGACTTAGGGGTCCACCCAGAATGGCAGTACCTCCACGTGTTTGTAGGAAATTCATTAGCTCAATCAGGAGGCCTGCAAGAGGCAGGTAACCTAACAAGATCTTCCAGCAATGTTTATGTGGTCTCTGTGGGAAAGAAACAACCAGCCATTGTTGTATTTGTCATCAATAAGGAATACAAATCCAGCCGCTAAATTTATCTGAATTAAACTGGGAGTTCTTTTTATCTGATCAGGTTAAGCTATTCAATTTAGCTACAATCTAAACCCAAAAATCCATACCCCATTCAAACACCAAAGTCTAAATATTTCCATTACCCCAACTAATTATTATTTCACCCAATTCTGTACTGCTCTCTATAGGGCACCTCCATATATCTTGTTCTGACCTCGGTGCTACACGACAGCAAAGAATTTAGCAACCCCACAGAGTTTGACCCAGGGCATTTCCTGAATGAAGATGGGACCTTCAGGAAGAGTGACTACTTCATGCCCTTTTCGGCAGGTAAAATGACCTCTTTCCCCCACTGGGCAGCATCCTGGGGAATCAGATTGTGTGTGGCTCCTTTTGGTTTTCTTAATTGTCCATTTCTGGGGGAACGGTTGTGCTGTCCTCCGTGCTGTAGGCCTCACTGGACTGTCAGTGAGGAGTGGAATTCTTCAGACAGTTGGGAGCTCCCAATTGACTCTTTTCAACAGCCAGAACTATTGACCATGATGCCATGGACCCACAACAAACAAAGTGGAGCATTTCAGGCTGCCAAAAATTTAAAGCCCCTCCCCATTGCTGGATTTCTTGCTCAAATTGCATGATGAAAATATCTCAAGGGGTCCCCCACCAACCTTTGGTTAAAGACCTCCAAAGAAAGTCCACACACAGACCTCACTGTTGAACAGCCTTTGCCATCAGGAAGTTCTCCTTAAAGTTTAGGTGAAATCTTTTGTAATTTTAATTAGTTCATGTTCGAGTCTCCGGAGCAGCAGAAACTAAGCTTGTTCCATTGTACTCGTGATACCCCTTCAGATTTTTAAGAATGACTCTATGTTGTCACATCTCAGTCTTCTCCAAGATAGATCACACCCAGATCTCTAAATTGCTCCTCTTAAGCCTTGGTTTCCAGACCCTTGTTCATCTTGGTTGCCCTTCTTTGGACATGTTCCAGCTTGTCAATATCCTTCATTAATTGTGGTATCTTGATGTACAGAAGATTCCAGGTGAGGTCTGACCAAAGCAGAATAGAGTGGGACTACTATTTCCTTTGCTCTAGAGACTGCACTTTCTTGATGCCGGGGTTTGTGCTTCACCCCTCTGTATGACACCCCTTCCGATATCTTCCTTTCCTTTTGTGGTTTTCATTTGCAGGAAAGCGGATCTGTGCAGGAGAAGGTCTGGCCCGCATGGAGCTCTTCCTGTTCTTCACCACCATCCTCCAGAACTTCAAGCTGAAGTCCCTCACAGACCTCAAAGACATCGATATCACACCTCAACTAAGCAGCACAAGCAATGCTCCCCGCCCCTACCAGCTCTGTGTTGTCCCTCGCTGAAAAGGTTAGCCCAAAGAACAGATACCTTTGCAGAGGTGGTGATGACAAGAGAAAAGTAGCTTTGTCTTCTGTTTTAAAAGATTTTTCTGGACTGTGTTGGAGCAACAAAATCAGAGATGCTTGTAAGCCATTCCAGCCTCAAGTGAAAACATGATTTAGTATTAAAGTCTTTGGAGACAAACTAGTGTTATCCAAATCTGTACATAGGGATGGTTAAAGCTGCTTAATAATTTAATATTCATTCAGTCTGTTCACATTATTCACTATTTTCCATTTCACACTGTTTTCAAATGATTTTTTTTGTATGCCAATCTGAGATTCCATAATGTAGGGTAAGAAAGAAATACTTTAATAAATAATATAAATTTCTTTAGAAGCAAACAGAATATTTTAATGGAATGAATGAGCTTGACCACTCCCCCTGCCTTTTTTTGTCCTGAATCACTTTGCTTTCAGCTTTATTGGATAACTCTTCATCCAATGTTCGGTCTTCAGAGCTGTATCTCCAGAGCATCTGTTAGTAGGCTATATACCCCCACGGTTTGTATGGTCTAATTGGAAAATATTAATTGGCATAAATATAAAGTATATCCTGCTATGGCTGTATGGCCGTGCTAGTCAAGAGAAAAAGCTGGACAAACAAGTGCATTGCAAAATCATGTCAGGAAAGACACTGAGGCATTGCGAGGTCATAACTAGGAAATCATCAAGAAACTTAAGTGATAGTTAGCTTACCAGTAGCCTTCCCATCTCTGCTTTTGGAGACAATAGCATCTGCAATGTTATCCCAGGACAGCTGATTTTCTTAGCAACTCTTCCTCTGATCAGCAAACTTCCCTTTTAACCCCACACCTGTCCAGCAATTAAAGAGCTATCAAGACAACCATTAGCCCTTTGTCACCTGATGGAAAGCCCATTAACTCATTCCAGACCCCGTTGTGCACTTTCCAGGCTCCATTGTTTACTCTGCCAGAGAGTCATTATCATTTTTGCCCTTTAGTCAGAAGAAGAGTATTTAAGCCTCAGTTTTCAGCTAGCCAACTTGCAGTACACTGGTTGCTGGTCATCATTCTGCTGCTCTGATTTCTATTTATGTACTGTTCTTGGACGTCTAGTCTAAGCCACATGGCTCTTCACTTCTGTACTGGATTAGTACATATCATACCCAGTTCACCTTGAAAATCTCACTATCTTAATCTTTCTTTCTTTTCCCTTCAGTTAACCTTGCGTAATTGTGTATCTGCTTGAATCTTATGTGCATGATTGATAATTCCCCCAATAAAACAAATAAGCTTAATTTTGGATCTCTGGCTGGCTCTTCCCTGCATTAATACTGGTTAACATAGGTGTAAAAGATCTCCGAGGAAGGAGTGGGCTTGTTTCCTGCTGCTCCAGAGACTAGGACAAGGAGCGATGGATTCAAGCTGCAGGAAAGGAGATTCCACTTGAACCTCAGGAAGAACTTCCTGATGGTCAGAGCTGTCCGGCAGTGGAATCTGCTGCCTCCATGGAGTGTGATGGAGTCTCCTTCTTTGGGGGTTTTTAAGCAGAGGCTGGATGGCCATCTGTTGGGAGCGCTTTGATGAGTATTCCTGCATAGCAGGGGGTTGGACTTGAAGGTCCCCGTGGTGTCTTCCAACTCTATGATTCTATGATTCTTAAGGTTACCCCCCCCCCCGCAAGCCTCTTCTTTGAGTTAATCTTCCCCATCTTTTCATGAAAAATTACTGGCATTGCGGGTAGAGTCACCTACATCTTGCGGTAAACACATCTACCAAAGTCATTGATCCCTTTTCCTGGACTTTTCGCAAAGGGATCATGTAGCAGCTTTGAGACTATCAAATTACCAATTATCAATTATCAAGTGATAATTACCATTCCAAAAGGGGGGAGACTGAAGCAGGATGGCTCATTCCAGAGAGTCTAACCCAGAGTTGCACCTTCCAATCTACAACTTGTATAGTTTGCCTTTTGTCTGATGGAGTGACCAGATTGATTTCGATGGGAGATCTGTGCCAACTGGCAGTACTGAAAAGAACAGACAGCACAAAAGGATCAGCAAAGTTCCATGTTGCTGTGGTGACTATGGCTACGTCACAGGATGGAAGGGGGTCTACAGGAAATAGGTTGGCGACCAAAACTACATTGAGTGACAAAATCAGGTGATTCTGCTTTTGATCCGTCCTGGCAGAAAATCTCCTCAACTTTGTTTTCAGGGTAAATGCACTTTTCAGCCATACATGCAGTTACAGGTTCACGCATGAGTAAATCTGCTTTGGATTGCTACCACCTACAGCTGGGGTAATTCTACAGACCATGCTCTTGCCTAGGAGATGCCGTGGTTCAATGACAGTGCAGTTCCAGGGTGTTCCTTGGTGGGAGTCTGTCCCTGAAGGGGCAAAGAGAAAATTATCAAGAGGAGAAAAAATGAGGTGGTAGTTACCCTCCTTCCCAAGTCCAGTGTCATGTCACCTTCTTGCTAAAAGGGGGAAAACATGCAACTACTTCTATTGACACGCCTATAGAACTATTCACATGAGAGGAGCTTCTCTAAATGTAATCTCTTCAAGGGGGCCCATGAAGGGTGTAACCCTGTGTACTGGGGGTCCCGGGAGGGAGCTCAAAATGTGCTCAACTAAAGGTGGGGAAAATTAGCTCAGAGCACTGCTTAGTGTTACGAGAGGCAGGGTAACATAGCGAGATCTTGAACGCTATGTCTACGGGGTCGGGTCGAGTTGAGGAGCACACAGAAGTTGAAACAATAAATGATGTTTTATTAAAAACACAAGCAAAACAGTGTATGCAACACATTCACACAAGATAACTAAGGAAAACAAAGGTTGGAGTGGTATAGAGGGATTTTTAGAGGAGTTGCTGGTTTCGGTAATACTTCACCTGTCCTGTATCCCTGAAAAAATGGAGAGCGAGGCTGGGGTGCGATGGAGCTCAGCATGTGGAGCTGAGGGGAGGTTCGCCAAGCAAAGTGGCAGCAAGGCAGGATGAAACTCGGGAGCGTTCCGAGGAAGGTCTCAGAATCAAGGGTTTTTATAAGGAGAATTGTGACTGCAGGCTATGCCGTACTTGGGGGAAAACAGTAGATTTGGAGTGGAAGTGGAGTGGAAGACAAAGCCTCTGAAAGGTCAGAATCTGAATGATTGAGTTATCGTAGTGGTTCTCAATAGAGTAGCCAGTATGCAAACGCAGAGTACTTGGGTATTGTATAGGTTACCCATCAAGCTGCCAGAGTGGGGCAGAGGCTCTTTTGTAAGTTGCGTGCATACCTAATTAGGGTACTTTCCTGGAGGTCTCCTAAAGCAGCGAGTCAGCTATTTCTGTCCTGCCTGTATTGTTGTTTGAATATTATGGCAATTAACGGCCGAACTTGTTTACGTGCTTGTCCGGTGGCTTCGCAAGCACGTGGAAGGGAATAGAGAAATACAGCCAAATTGTGATATCAAGAGGATATCTTTTAATATCCCCAAAGCTCAGACTAGCCAGGGCAGTAACAAGGGAATTGGATCAGTCACCCCATTCCTCAGTTGCTCCACAGAAGAGAGGGTTGCCTGGTCTGGGGACTTGCCCTTCCAGTCTTTTGGAGTTGCCTGCCAGTGTACTGTGGTGGGCTGCTGCACGAGTGATTGTGCCCACTCATGGTTTATTATCATTGTCTCCAGATTGGAAGGGAGGCTGGTGTCTACCCCGAATACTGCTAGGAGTATTACTGGCAGAATGGTGAGTGAGATGATGCAGTGAACTGCCTTGGCTCCTCTCAGGATCACTAGGAGAAAAATATGCTTCTAGTTGTGGATCATAAACACAACCTGGCAAAAAATAGCTTGTGGAGCAACGTAGAGGGGAAAGGCATAGGCAAAGTCCACCAGACAGTGATGTTTGGCAGCTGCAACTACAGCTATCAGGATTCTCCTTGACGGAATGTATTTCAGGGGAGTGTGTGTAGTTGTCAGGGTGTGCCGGTGTGGGTGCTTTTGCCCAGCTGTGCTCTAAATCAGCAAAAGCACTCTGTTCTCCCAGTCCCAGTTCCATGGGGTTCTCCTTTTGAAGAGGGCATGGAGAAGGCAGCTTGTCTGCCAGGGACTCAATGAAGCTGGGGAAGAAATTAAGGGTGTTTAGTAGAGCTCTTTGAGAGGGAATGACCATGAGTGCTGGAAGTTAGGAAATAACTTCCACTCATGGCATGACCTCCTCTCCCTGCTTTTCACATGCACTGGCTTTGTTCTGTTCCGTGCTTATACTCAAAGGTATTTCTTCCTGGACCTTTGCCTGATGCAAGCCATCTCCATACCTGCTTCACCATCAGTCTTCCTCAGATGTCATACTTCAACCAAGCTATGACATCTTGGGGAAGCTCTTTGGACCCAGGGCACCTCTAACAAGCACATCTTATGTTTGGGGCTGGCTCAGTAGGATCACGTCCACTGACTTTGTGTCCCTTGTCGGTCTACCTTACAGCTTCAGGTATGGTTGTTGGTCTCATGTGGAATTGGGAGATATCAAAGCCTGTTCTCTTCAACAGCTCCCAAACATGTCTCCGCTCGTCATTATGCACTGACCTGTGAGGATCGTAGCTTCTTGACTGCTGCCTCCCTGTGGGGGCCTTATTTGGGCTCCCAGGACCTTGCCTTTGCTTGGGAACAGAAGGAGTTTTGCCTCAGCCATGGCTGTTGTTGGGAATGGAGTCACCATGTTGGTCCCTCCAGTTCTGTCCAGTGGGCCATTGCCTGAGTGCTTGTCCTCCCCTCCCCAGCTACTGTGAGGTGGTGAGATTCTTGTGTCTCCTGTTTTTCTGTATTGCATGTGGGGAGGGGGGTTTGTGTGATTACTGTAGGACACCAGTTGACCGGGTTCCCATGACTTGGAATTTGCATTCTTCCAGGGAACCTTGGTGTGTTTAACGGCTCCTGTTTCCGAGAGCAGATCTGTCATCCTTCAGATCCAATCAGAGAAATGATCCTACGTGATCATCATATCTACCTCAATCACATCTACATATTTACACATATCTACTGATCTACATATATAAACATCTACATATCTACATCATCACATCTACATCAACTTGAACTCATCAGTGTGAAAATCAAATGCTCCAGACTAAGATGCATTTTCCTTGCTAGGATTGCCAGCAGCTTTTTCTGGGCCACAAAAGCCTTGGGATTTTCTCCTGGAGCCTGGTGCTCCATAACATGCAGAGTGTTAGTCGTCTGCTCTGGCCACAAAAGCTGGAGAATCTCCTTCATCCAGGGATACATATCTAGAGTGGCCAAATCATGGGTGGCTGCTGCTGAATTGAAGGCTGGAAGATCTGTCTGAGTCAGGTCCTGGCCATTAGCAGTTGGGTGTGTGTGAGCCGTTGCATTTAGCCACACAGTCCCTGTGTCCTTGTTGAAAGGGCCCAATTGTTCAGAGATAGCTTTGGCTTCCATGGCAGACCAATGTATCCTCCCTTCAATGTTTTCATGCTTGGGTCAGCCATTACCCCTTGGGGTGACAATTGCTTTACTTTTTATTGGGAAGAGGTGTGCTGGCTCTTCCCAGTCTAGACTGTAAAGTGTGTGGCAGGGTGCTTCCTCCAGCAAGGAGGTTACGGTGGGGGCTGGGGTAGGTCTAACAGGTCTGGCAGGTGAAATGTACCCCACGGACCATACCGTGCCCACTTCTGGTGTGCACTTTCTACCACCTGAGCCCCCACTGCATTCACAGACACGTCCCTTCTCACACTCATACAGGTAACATTCCATGCACCTGATTAAAAGTTCAGGCCATTATAAAGTTGTCATTGTATTTGTTCACACCTTCCTAAGTCTGAGAGTCTTTAAGGTGTCACACAGGGGTCATGGCTGCCTTTTCTGTAGCAGATTATCACCAATGTTCAGTCTAGCCCCTTCAGAAACACTAGTTTATGTTATGAAAAGAGGGAAGTACAATTGTAAGTGTCCATAACTGCCACGAGAAAGATTAGAAGTAATTTTTTTTCTTCACTTCTCTTCTTTTTTGTATTTTCTTACTTTCTGTTCTTTTTTACTTTATGCAACTAATACTCTATTTTTAAAATAACAACAACAACAACAACAAGGAAATGAGCACCAAAATACTTTTTCAATCACCTCAGAAGGGCAAAGTGCAGAAGTGTTCATTGCCACATGAGAAGGGGCAAGCTGTATTGTTTAATGATTAATCTAATTTACTGAGATACATCTAAAACAAACATTGGTCAACTTTTGTCCATCCCTTGGCTTTACAGTGTATAAAGTTCAGACAGGGAAGCCAAGTAACTCATCCTCCCTGTCGTTTAACCTGGAGCCATTCTTGCCTCTCTCTTCTGGCTTCTGAGATGGAGCCTCTGGGGACAGCCACTGCTCTCCTGATCATCTGTATCTCCTGCCTCATTCTCTCTGCCATTTGGAAGAGCAGGAGTCATGCGAAAGGGAAGCTGCCCCCGGGCCCTCCTCCTCTGCCCATCATCGGGAATGCTCTGCAGCTGAAGACCAACCACTTGGATCAGGCTCTCTCCAAGGTCAGTGAGAGGGCAGTGTAGACTTCCTTTCATTTCTTGGGTGTGTACCTGGCATTTCATGGGAGCTTAAAGCCCACAGCTCAGTCCTGGAAGACAAGAGAGGAGAGAAAGGGAGACAGAGGCTGTAGGTAGAAGGGGGAGGAGGTGTGATCACTTCCATGCTGTTTATTCAGATTTCGTTATGGGATTTGATCATAGGAACCAGCAGATTTTTCCAAGAGTGCAAAGATCTGACCCAAGCCAAATGGTAATAGATATTTGTGTTGTTTTAGATCTTCAACCTCTTTCAGCATCTGATAATTTTCAGCTCATGGGTCTCATGAGAAAATGGCCCATGAGCTGCCAGAACTGATGAAAGATTATAGATGTCAATCCTATATGGGTGGGTGTGGCATATTTGGTCTGCATGCATACCTACAGTGAGATCAACCATATGCTCCCCCCCCTTGGATCTCCAATACAGCCTTTGTTTCCCCTTGGATGGGGAATGGGCAGGACCAGAGGATTGTCCAGGTACATCCTTGTAGCCAGATGTGAAAAGGATTCCAGCAGTGCTGAACCCTGCTGAAGTCTTCTGGTAGCTCTCAGGGCTGATGCATTCATTTTGCAGAAGCTGGTCCGCTGAACTGAAATAAAGAAGTATAAGCAACCTCTAAGGATGTAATGCTATAATAAAAGTTTATTGAAGGAAGCAAAGAATCATTCTAGAAATTTTCTGCTGCAAAAAAAAGTCTTTGAAAAGCACACAGATTTTGAAGCTGCATTGCATTTCTGGACTTCTTCTGTGCAAAAATTGCACATGGTTGCTTTGCACAGAAAACAGCATTTTGGGGGGCAGGAAACAACAGTATCTTCCCAGAAAATAATATTGCTGAACATAAATATTGTTTACTGCCAAAAAAAAAAGTTCTTCCCAAGCAGAATGCTGTTTTCTGTGCAAATCAATGATTTACACAAAGCAACTCTGTTACGCCACTGAAAAAACCCTATTCCGGGGTCTACAATTTTGATATTAAATATGATTCCTTGAGAGGTCACCTGGATGAGCATGTAGGCAGCTATGGTCGAAAGATTGAAAACCAGGTCAGGCCAGTAAAATCCCCAGTCACGTAGCCCCAGGAGACCTCAAGCGGTGCAAACCCACAGTACACAAAGGGTCCTCAGCCCCTGAGAAGCCAACGTGAGGGGACTAGCGTGTTTCAGGCAAGGACCATTTAAGAACCTGAGACTTTGGCAACACTTTGTAATCTCATCACACAAAGGAAGTTACCTTTGTGGAGTTTCTTTCTTGTTGCAACACCCATTGTTCTCCCCGGGAAACGATTAGCCCTCCAGGTACTTTTTCCCCTACAAATAGTCCCAGTTTTTGAGCGGTTCTTTGGATCACCCCCAGTCATCCCAGCAGACCGTTTCTCCATCCGTTGAGTAATCCTCTCAGCTCTCTCCGTGCTGAGCTTCACTTCTCCACTGTTTTTCCCAGACCAAAGACTTCAGGAAAAGGTGCAGTATTACCCCAGCTACCACCCCCTTCAATATTCCCCTATGCAGTTTCCTCTCTTTTACTTCTTAATAGTTCTTGAGTGAGCGTGTGAGTGATTGCATTGGTGCGTGAGACTTTCATTCAATAAAATCATTTATTGGACATTTTTGTTTGGTTTTTGGCTTGGCCTGACCCCGTAAAAACTGGGTAAAAAGACCCCGCTAGGTTACCCTGCCTCTTGCATTGCTATTGATCAGGCTCTGGCTAGTTTCCACTCCTCATCACATGGAGCACATTGAGGTGTCCCCCAAGGGACCCCAGAAATCAGGGTAACAGATTGGTGGAGAATGCGGTCAGCCCCAGCACCCCTAATTTGAGTGGAAGTTGCAACCCACTCAGATCAGGTCGGTGCTGATGTAGAGAACAGCCAACCAAACTCCTGGAGTGTTAGGAACTCGAGTGCATGTGAATCGGTGTGTCTGACTCTTAGGGCTGTTCTATCGGGGTTGGAAATCTCTCCCCCTTTCTATCTTGCTCTGTATATGGCAGCCGCCCCTACGTGGTCACTAGCGGAGCAGTGAATCACGGTAGTTCACAAGGGCTGTACACGTGGCTGTCCCGGGAATCACATCCCTAACTTGGGGACTATTGTGGGTTGGAATCCTGAGCTCTAGGTGCTAGGCCAGGTTCAGCTCGCACACACATGGTAGGGTAGGCACACGCTACCGCAGGGGGACTCACAAAGCAAAATGGGTGGTCAGTCCCGTCCAGCAGGAGCTTGGGGGAATCCCGGACTGCAATAAAGTTAGGTGCGGGTGGTGATTCCTGACCTAGATTAGGGTTTAAGCAGTTTCCCCGCAGTATAGGAAGGCGCCCCTCACCCAAAAAACTAGTTAAGGGACAATTCAGTTTGGTTCCTCTCCCTTTTCCTGTGCTGTTTGGCCAGGCGGCAATGTAAGTTCCGTTGAGTTCATGTTCCCCTTCATTGCTAGGCGGAGTCTAAGTGGAGGTTTCCCCCAGAATCAAGACGATCCTCCTACTCCCTGAATCATATCCTTGTCCTTTTGCCCTAAGCTGTTGAGGTGGAAGTCCGGGCTTAGATCAGCAAAAGAGATACTTTTGGGCAGGCTGTAGTTAGGTTCCTAACCCTCTTTCCTGAAGCAAGTTCTGTAGAGTTCGTCTCCCTAGCATTCCCCCAGGGGTCTCGGTGATCCTTCCCATCACTACAGACCTGATCCCATTTGAGTTTGTTAGTGAGAGTTTTGAGAATAGAAATGGAAGTGAAAAATCTCCTGCAGGAGGAGAAGGTCACGGGGAAGCTAGAATGTTGGGTCCTCTGCAAGGGGAAATGCCCCTAGAAGGACTCCAGCTTTAAAAACCCCAACCCTTCTTGTACCTGAAGGAAGCTTATCTCCAAGCTAGGATGTCAAAGACCCCTTTTGGGGCCTTCCAAGGATGCCGTGACAGCGTGGGGACTTTGGCATGCATCAAGGGATACTTCAAGGGCCCTGGTAGAGGCCAGAGCCCAAATTGAAGAGTTGAATAAAGAGGTTGCTTGGAGGCTGAGGTTGTGTGAGCAGACAAACTAACCTTCACATCCATCGCACAAGCCACATCCCAGAAGCTTAGTGAAGCAACCCTTCAAGCTCAGGCTTGGAAGCAGTGGGCCGAATCGCTAGAGGAAGAGCTGGCCCAATCGAAAACTGCTGCCAAGTTCATGGCAAAGCAGTTCAAGGAGCAGCAGGAAGTGGTTAGCCACACAGCTTACCAGCAAAAGGTAGAGGAATTAGAGAGGGAGCTGCAATCTCAGCAGGCAGTGATCTCAGCAGTTTGCCCGAAGTTTCTCCCTTCCCTTCCCCTTGCTGCCCTCAGGGAGCTGCTGACTGAGGACGCAGTGGCAATGCATCCGCATAATCCTGACTGGGTTGATAATAGAGCCCTCATTCACCCAGTTGAGATTCGCTCCATGACTAAGAGGAAGGTGTCTCCTAGGGATAATGGAGAGGACAGAGACGAGGTAGAAGAGACCCAGGATATAGGGACTAGAATCTCCTGGAAAGCCACGGAGGCCAAGGCAATTGCCAATCAGCTTGGCCCCCTTAATAAACAAACTGGGATCATGTGGCTTAACACCGTGACCCATTCCCACCCCACAGTCAATGGCCAAGATCTGACCTACTTGGCCCAGCTGTCCATATCCCCTTCTGAGCTCCCTACTCTAGAGTCAGCCATAGCCGCCTGAGATTTGGTGAGGCTGGAAGCTCATGACTGGATGAGGGAGATCGTCAGGATCCTATGGCCCGGACAGAGCACAGGAGTCCTGTATGTAATGAAGCAGCAGGGACCCAAGGAGAATCCCAAAGCCTACGTGACCAGAAAGCAGCTTCTGGCTATACTGGCCGAGAAGGTTCTGGTAATATGGGGAGGTTGGAATTTTAATAACATAGAGTTCAAGATGCTTCTTTACGGAGGCTTGGACCATGAGACCAAAATGGCCCTGGGTCCCATAAATCCTGAGACAATGACATGGGAAGATTTTAATGCTAATCTCCGGAGAGTCTCTGACTTACTCTGCGAGACTGGAGCCCTGAGACCCCCCCAAAAGCCACATAGGAAGGAGGCTGGGAATTGGGAACCCATACAGGAGGTGACATACTCCAACTATGGACCCCTTTCCCAACACAGGAAGTCAGTGCTGGCTTCAGTTCCCAGGGGGAACGGGAATTCTTGTCCCCCTCCAAGGCAGGACTACAAAGGGAGGCAGGACTCTTGGCAAGCCAGAGATTTCTGAGGTCCACTAAACAAAGCAGGGAACTCTGTGCCCCACCCCCAGGTTCCCAAGTTCACCCCAGACAATGGTGCTCCTTGAGCGTCGTCCAGAGGATACGACCCCACAACCCAGACATATTCCACTGAAAGACTAAAGATCTGGGGTGCCCTGAGGAAGCTTGGACTAGACATGAGCCGATTTGACAAACGACCCACCTTAGAGCTCACTGAAGCCCTGGCAAAGCACTCTCAGCAGCGAGGTAATCAGCCGGCGAATACTGTGACGAATGGTCCTCCTCTGGTGGGGTACTATCCCAACTTGGAGTTGCTGGAATAGGGGGGCCCTTGGTCCCAGGATCTCCCTAAAAGTATCATGGCTCGGCTGACACCAGACAAAGGGGGGGGGATTTTGGGTGAAGGCAGGCATCAGGACCGATAGGGAAAAGACCCCTGCCACGTTACTTGTAGACTCTGGGGCAGCACTAAATGTGCTGCACCCTAAACTGGTAAGACATGGTAAGCCCACCTCAGAAGCCATCCGTTTGACCGGATACGGTGGGGTGGGACACCAGGCCCAGGTTTGGATGGACATTCCCCCGACCATAAACATGTTCCCGTTCAGCTTATGGGCTTGTGAGAATCAGGGAAAGGACGAAGGCCTTTTGGGCATCAGCTTCCTCTGAGTAAACAAGTTCATGGTGGACTATGCGAATGGTGTCTTATGGAAATTAGATCAAGGGCCCCTTGAGATCTCAGCAGTGCACTGCTGCACAGCTATCAAGACTTCCGCCCCTGTGCAGAGCCTAACTAGTGATCCTTGGGTACAAGCTTTCCCCGAAGTAGGGATAAAGGACAAGATAGAGTGTGGGAAGGTAAAAGGTGCTTGTGTTCTGATTGAGGGCAGAGATCTGCCACCCCAAAAGCAGTACAAGTGCGCAGCAGAAGCAGAGGAAAGTATAGGGAAGACCATTGAGGGGCTCATTGAATGAGATGCAATCACCCCAATGCAATCCATCTGCAATGCACCCTTATGGCCCATTCTGAAGGCAGATAGAAAGACCTGAAAGATGACAGTGGATTTTAGAGCCTTAAATGCCATCACTTCCCCAGTAGCCCCGGTCGTAGCGAAATACAATGAAATCTTGACAACCATCGCTGCTGGTGCAAGGTACTACTGCATAGTGGACCTGGCTAACACTTTCTACTTCATACCACTGCATGAAGTGTGCTGGTATAAATTTGCCTTCACGTTTAGAGGACAACAGTAAGTCTTCAAAACAATGCTGCAGGGTTTCCATTCGAGTCCTAGCATTTGCCATGCACATGTGGTCAAGATGTGGGATAGGCATAGGCTGCAGCCAGCCTCACGATCTCACGTCCTGTCCTATGTGGACAACATTCTGGTACATTCAGACTCAGAAGAAAAGACTAGGGACATCACCCACCAGGTTTTAGGAATCATAAGAGACACGGGTTTTAAGGCCAATCGGGAAAAGGCTCAGTCAGTCTCCACTGAGGTCAAATACCTAAAGCTTTGCCTGGGAGCTGAGGGGCATACTCCTGACTCCCAGCGTGTAGAGGTGATTGCTAAGCTGCCGGTCCCTACTGATGTGCACTCCCTCGTTCACTCCTGGGCACTTTCAACTTTTCTCAAGACTTCATTGAGTCCTTTGCCGCCAAGGCAAGACCCTTATATACTCTCTTGAAAAAGAATGCCCCGTGAGAATGGGGCCCTGCACAACAGCAAGCGTTCGCACAGCTAAAAGAGGACCTGACGAAAGCACCAGCATTAGCTCATCCAAATATGTCCAAGCCCTTCTGCATACAGTTAGCCACTTCTGACAAGAGTATTGGAGCAGTCCTGTCACAACCTCTAAATGGCACTCAGCGCAGTATCGCTTGTGTATCCCACAATCTGGACCCACAAGAAGAGAAATTCACTCCCTGAGAGAAAACGTTCCTCGCATTGGTCTGGGCATTAACACACTGGGAATTTATGATAGGAGGCACCCATATAATTGTCCACACACTCCACTTAAATATATTTTGTCTGGGAAAGTCCAGAATGGCCAAGCATCCAACGCTAGGATAGCCAAATGGACTGTTTCCTTGGTGTCCCATGGGGTGGATTTTCAAAAACAGCCACAGGAACCACTGGCTCCATATGGCTTAATTGTTATGGGAGCCACGCATGAGTGTCCTCTACCACTAATAGACAATGTAAATTGGCCAGTCGAGTGGGGAGCTTCTCTTGAAGAAGCACGATTGCAAGGATTTATTTGTTGGTTTTGTGATGGATCTTTGATGCATGTGGATGGAAGCCCTAGAACCGGCTTTGGAGCAATCCACGTATTGGACTTCTTCTTCCTTCGAGGGAAAGCCAGACCTCACTCCAGCCAACCGGCAGAAATATAAGCACTACATGCTATACTGGAGCACAAACCTCTTGACTGCCCCTTAGCAATTTACACCGATTCAGACTGGATGGCCAAAGCTGCCAGCTTATGGCTCCCAATTTGGCTCCAAAATGACTTCAGAGACGAAGCCCATTGCCCATTTGGAGAAGTGGATCTGAATAGCTGCACAAATTGAGGAACGAACTGCTCCAACATGGGTTGCTCATGTCAAAGGACACCAAAAGAGGGGTTCTGCCATATGTATTTGGAACAATAGAGCAGATGCCCTAGCTAGAGAAGCAGCTTTGCAAGACAATGGGGCTCCCATAGCCCCCATCAATGTGAACCCCGAGCAGCCCCTCTTTCCTCCTACCTTTGATTTAGGGACATTGCAAAAGGGAGATCCCGAAATCGCTGAGCTAGCCAGGAAGGGAACTGACGACTCTGGTTGGTTTAAAATAGAGCAGATCAAAGGAGTGTTTTGGGCTGTGGATGCCAGTGGTCAGCATCATTGGATAGTACCTACGGACCTCTGTGTGGACATGATCCAGTTCGTACATGAGCAAGGGCATTGTGGATGAGAGATCATGTTAGATAGGGTTCGAGAAACTGGGTGGTGGCCTCAGCTCAAGCAGGATGTAAACCAATGGGTGGACAACTGCTTGGCTTGCACCATGGTTAATGCTGATCCCTCAGGACCTAAGGCTCCAATCCAACACCAGAGGATCAAGGGTCCTTGGTCCTGCATCCAGATAGATTTCATAGGACCTCTCCCTACAACACCAAGAGGGAACAAATACTGCTTGACGGTAATTGACCCCTTCAGTAAGTGGATTGAGGCTTTTACCTGCCGCAACAACACCACCATTACTGCTGCGTGCTTATTGTTTAACAATGTTTGGTCATGCTGGGGGGTGTCACATGACCTTGATTGCGATATGGAGGTCCATTTCACTGGGGAGGTAACTCAGGAATTATGCAAAGCTTTGGGAATACGGCAGCGATTCCACATCACTCATCATCCCCAGAGTTTGGGCCAGATTTAGAGGACAAACCGCTACTTGAAGGAAGCACTTAGGAAGGTAGTCCACTCCTCAGGAAAGGACTGGGACACCAAGCTGCCCATAATTCTAATGGCCTTTAGAGGCACTGTGGCATCACATGGCTTCACGCCACACATGGTGATGACCGGGCAGAAAATCATGTCAACAGAAGCTTTTTAGATTAACACAAGCCTCTCCTCTGATTTAGAGCCCGTTGTTTTAAACAACGAATGGGCGAGGAATTTGATTCAACATATCAGGCAAATTCACATGCAAGTTGCTGCTCAGCTGGGGAAAAGTCTCCAGAAAACGGACAGGAGACTGGGATGGGTGGGTCACCCCTGCCAGTGAGAAGAGGGACAGCTAGTCTTGTATAGGAATTTCTATAAAGACAAGCATTCTCTGGCTGCGAAGTGGGTAGGACCCATCCCTATTGAGAAAAGAAACTCCCCAGCAGTATACCAAGTGTGTATTCCTCTCAAGAAGGGAGATTGGCTTAAGCTTTTCCATGTCTCCCAGTTGAAAGAATGGAAAGGGAGACCAGTTGACCCTAAACAAATACCTATCCCCGAGCCTCCAGAGGAGCTCGTGGGGAGATCCAATGTGGATGTCTTAGAACCTCAGATGTCTCTAAGCTACCAGGAAATACCTGAGATTGACTTATCTGAGATGTTCGCATCCATTTTCTCACCCTATGAGCTGGGGTAAGTGATATGGAGGAATTAGGGAAGAGCAGGTTACTTGAGCTCCCCCCCCCCCCGTAGTTAGTATTCTGTAGCCGTGTTTATAAGTCCCATGTTCTGTGTTCCCTACAGGGAAACAGGATGGGCACCCTACCTTGGATCTGGATATTGTTGGAAAGTGTTGCAGGAGCGTCCAGCATTAACATGTACCCTACCCAGTTCATTACTGACTGGGAATATAACATACAAGTAAGCGAAAAAGATCCCTCCATTGTTATAGAAACCTCTTACAATAACTGCCAACAGTCATGAAAATGGAAAATAGCCTTCCTGATGTGTCAGAACATCACCTGAACACCCACCAATTGTAATGTTTCCTGCGATAGCATACACTGTCCACGGATCCCCTCCTCAAAGCCCCAACCTGGGAATTCTCCTCCAATGTACTTGGGCAGTACCATAATTCAGAAAGACATAGATGTGTATGCATATTCCTGAACCCAGCCTATTAGCACTATGGTCGTGCTTAATTTCACTGTAGTGAATGTCCCAAGGGCACTGCCCATATGTGCACCCTGTTTGAAGATAGCTTGGACCCAATGGGAGCACTGGGAGAAGTGCTGGCTCTCCTTTTCACATCCCCACTCACGTAGTAAGTGGGACATGATAGATACAGTATTAGGGGGCATTGGAACTGGAGGAAGCCATCCTTAATACCATCGACACTGAGGTCTTAGCTAATAAATTGGGATTTGTCGGGACTAAAACTAAAGACATAGGGGTCTCATCCGCCATGGGACTCACCAATCTGGCACGTGGCATAGACTTAATTGGACAATTAATACCACAATGTGTGGGAGTAGAAAAAGACATTATAGGGGAGTTAGGAATGTCCCTTGTCAGAGACACCCATGATTTATCCATAGCCATCCAGTGTACGCAATTACAGAGCAACGTAATTACCTTCTCTGCCCAAGTAATCCAGTTCAACCTCATGGGTCACTTACATCTAATTCTAAGTCTGCTCAGGGAAAGATTTCCTGATTCCCTACAACACCCTTCCTCCTTTATAAGTGTAAAGCAGGCTTTGTGGGAGAAATTAACATTGTATGTGGAGGTCCTTCACGAAAAGGTTTTGAATCCTACCAAGTTACACCCGGTCTCCTACCTAGGGCTTCCTTTAGTCCACACTAGAGCTTGCTGATGTAAAGCATTGGTTGTGGTGGAATGTTTTACTTGGTCATCCACCGGCAGTGCTATTGCCCACTGGTGCTTCACCCCTTAATAGTCATCTTAGTTTTTCAGATTGCCTTGGCTGGATGTCTCTTTATATTAGCCTGCTGGGCTAGGAGACAATTCCTAAGGCTCCAAGTAGGCCAGTTAGATATAAGCTAATTATTCTGATTTTTACTTGTATAAGGGGAAGGGGGTGTGGAACTTAAGGATCCAGGCAGAGACTGGAGCAACTGAAAAACCAAGGGATTAAAATCCCAAGGTCCTCTGAGGTAGATCGGGCCTCCAGAGTTAGGCCTGATACCCTGAGGAAGGTGGTTTACACTGTGGAGTCAAGATCTCTGAATAATGGAGACACTGCATGCAATGATGCCATGGGATGGATGTGAGAGGCCCTTTAACAAGCCTCTCGGGTGAATTGAGTCTAACTCTGGATAGCCGGTTCCAACCGCCCAGATGGATTGGGACACCCAAAACACCATCAATCCCATCCCGCCTAGGAGCATTTCAAGTTAGGGTGAGATCCACCAAAGGCCTGGAAATGACCATCGTTGCTTCCCGCATCAAAACGTGTGAGTATGAAATGCCTCCCCCCCCCCCATGGTTTCACTTGAAATTAGACTTTCCATATGTTATAGTTCTCTTGTAGGTATGCATCATGGGAAATTTGCATATGCCTCTAAGGCATTTGCATGAGCCAGTCTGCCCCTGTCCGACATACCATCAAGGGAGAGCTTCAGCACCCTCTCTGTCTAGGAGCAAGCATAGCCCAAGCTTGCCCCCTGCTATATTATTTCTTTCCTTTAACAGTGAACGTTGCTCCCGCTCTCCAGAGCAAGAAGCTGAAAGTCAGCATTTAACCCAATTCGAGCCGAGACAGTGGTACCACTGCCATTGCATTTCATCGTGTTGCAAGGAGAGGTTGTTAGTATGCCTGTACTGGACGAAGCATAGTTTGCCATCATTGAGGGCCGACCTTGTGTGGCCCATCTGATCTCCGAAGACCTGGTCTAGCCCAGAGATGTGGTATGCTTCGAGAGCAACCTCTCCAGCCAATACCAACACACTGAAGCCTTAGCATGGTCCACGCTCAGCATCGCCTCTGTACAATCACCTGGATTATACTAGATTATGCACAGTTCTTCACCATTCCCACTTTCTCCCCAAACCCTAAATAAACCAAGGAAAACCTTCCCCCCAACATGTCTAACTCCCATGATGAGCATTGCGCAATCTCTGACTAGACAGTGATCTGCATAAGTGCTATTAACCAAATTGTTTAGATGTTCTCCTAAATCAGGTTGTAGGCAACTGTGGGAACCGAACCCAGGAAAAGCAACAGCCGAGAGTGCGAGCTATGACCTGGGAACACTCCTAGAGGCCCCCGCCACCACCAGCATACTCAGCACAGAATCTAGACAATTCCCAGCTCCAAAGGAGGGGGTGACGATATGATTCGCTGGCCTCCCACACCATTTGCAGATCACAGGAACTTTTTGGCCACTTTCCAAAATGGACTTGTATTGTTTGCCATTTTTCCCTTTCATGGAAGAAGCTTTTTCGGACTCAAGGGTGTGTGTGACATAGACGTTTCCTGCTTTTTAGCCAATGACTTTGGGCTGATATCGGCTACTGTTGCAAACTCGTGGCTTCTCTTATTATTCCATTGTTAATCCCGCTTATACTCTGTTTGTATTGTTTATTTGCATGTTGATGCTCCGCTACCACTTCTTCATTGGTGAGACTGGTTTTTATATTTTGCTTCATGCTTATACTGGTGTGAATGTGTTTAGAAACTGTAGAATTGTAAACAGCAGGCCTAGCTCTCTCTCTCCGGCTCTTTTGCTGGAACATTCCCTTCCTCTGGTGGTGTACTGCAGCTCTGCCTTATTCCTGCCCTACGCTAACAATAGGCCTTACCCTTTCAATTCAGATCTAAAAACGTTTAACTTTAAATTGGAAAATGTATGACATCATACCCTCATCGTCCATTTTCGGGGGTGGGGGTCTTTCTCCACTGGAAAAACCCTATCCTGGGGTCTACAATTTTGATGTTAAATATGATTCCATGTGCCTGAGAGGTCACCTGGATAAGCATGTAGGCAGCCACGGTCGAAAGATCAAAAACCAGGTCAGGCCAGTAAAATCCCCAGTCACGTAGCCCCAGGAGACCTCAAGCTGTACAAACCCACAGTAGACGAAGGGTCCTCAGACCCTGAGAAGCCAACTTGAGGGGATTAGTGCATTGAAGTGTCCCCCAAGGGACCCTAGAAATCAGGGTAACAACTCCTTGATCACAGCATTTCATGTGCAGCGAAAAGCTTTTTCTGCATACAAAGTATTTCTACAGAGAAATATTTTCTGTGCAGAAAATACTGTTTTCTTCATTATGCAATCGTCTGTAAATTTTAAAGAGAATTAATCCTGAACTGTGAAGATTCTTGTCAGACCGAAATGATTCTCATTCAGTTCATATTCAGAAAACATGTAGTTTTTTTCAACCATATTTTAAAATATTATTTCTATTCTTACCACAACTGAATATCCTAAATTATTATATTGGTAATCTGCAGTTGTTTTGCATGATGGGTGTCCATCAAAAAGAAGCCAATATTTTCCTCCATTGCATCACCCAAAAACTCGGTCTGGCATAAGGGAGATTGTTGCTATTTCCCACTTTCCTGAGAGCTAAATAACAATCCTGCTACAAGTTTTGCCTCCATTTGGATAACAGAAGACTGTGACCCAAAGCGTATTTGGCCTCTTACATAGTATACAGTTCTAGCACTAGAAGTCCGATGTAACTGCTGCGGCTCCATCCTGTTGAATTTTGGGAATTTGTTGTTTGAGAAGCACTAGATCTCTCTGGCTGAGAGTTTGAATGCCCTTCTTTGTGATGCAAACCTCAGGATTCCATAGGATGGAACCATGGCCATTAGAGTGGAATATAGTGTTGTATAGTGTGGAAGGGCCTTTGGCCATATTTGCTTGAATTACAAATGCTCAAGGAAAGCAAAAGGAGAGACCATCAAGCATTCCTACAGCCAGCAGCAGAAATGCTTATCCTATGTACACAACTGAAAATTGAACCAACAATGTGCCCAGGGCAGAGCAAATCCACAGCCTGCCCCTTAGGCATAGATGGAGCACAGCATTTGTTTGCTTGCTTGCTTATTAAAAAGTTTCAATTCCATCAGATATCCAAGGGTCTCAGGGGAGCATACCAGCCACACGATATGCAGGCAATCTCTTCCCTGTCAAAACCAGCAGAATAAAGTACGCATGTAGCTTCCTCATGGAAAATATACTGAAACAACCCATGGAGGAGGTAGACTGTTCTAGCTGTTGGAAACCTGCCTCTCCCTTCAGTCACTGACCATACACAGCCTTCAAACATGTAAACAGAGATAATGATTTTTGCCCCATTGAGAGGGTGGAGTTTATAGCCTATATTGTACACAGATCACTGGATCATTAACCTCCCTATGATGGTGAGAACCATAAATATGTAACCTGTAAACTTGACCCTTGCCTGTCTTAGTTATTAAGATCTAGCAGAGCAGGACTCCCTGGTTGGGTTCAGGAGGTGGTAAACACTTCACTCCCTCAGAGGGAGGTGCCTCCTCCTTCCAAGGAGGCTGTGGGGCACTCTCTCCCTGGACATAGAGGAGTATGAGAATTTCTGTCCTATGGCAAACATCCCCTTTCTGAGCAAAGTGCTTCAGTGCATGATCCCTGGGATACCTCAGATGTTCCTTCAGGGGAGGAACTGAGGGAATTCATGGTCACCCCCAAGTCTATGGAACTGTGGGGCACCCTAGACTCTTACCTTGTATGAAACCAAGGGGCAAGATCATTTGAGTTTTGGGGTGTGCTGCCATCAGTGTTCTGAGGCCACTCAACTCTACTTCTCCATATTGTTGAAGCTGGCCTGGGCTGTGCAAGGGTTAGACCAGTTCCTGGATGCTGTTTTAGTCTGGAGAAGGTTAGAAACACCTGAGGCTTAATCTTGATAAGACAGGGGATCTGTGGACTGGGGGCCTTTGGGTTCAAGGCAGTCCAGGCAAAACTGACTACATGGGGTTCAAGTTACAAAGAGGTATCTAGAGAACAGTGGCAGTGGAATTTGCTGCCTCAGTGGAATGTGGTGGAGTCTCCTTCTTTGGAGGTTTTTAAGCAGAGGCTGGATGGCCATCTGTTGGGAATGCTTTGATGTGTGTTCCTGCGTGGCAGAGGGTTGGACTGGACAGCCCCTGGGGTCTCCTCCAACTCTATGATTCTATGATTCTATGATGCTATGAACTGGGTAAACAGCCTCGAGTAAACAGAATTAAGTGAGCAGGTTACCCTACCCCTGAGGAATCAGGTGTGTAGCTTGGATGTTCTTTAGATACCTCTTTGTCACTGGAACCCCACGTGGTCAGTGTTGCCTGGACTGCCTGGAATAACCTTATACTGGCCTTTCCCAGACAGAGATAACCTCACCCTAGTACTCCAGTAACATTGAGATTAGGTTGCTGCAACAGGCTTTCTATGGGGCTGCCCTTGAATCTATCCCAAAAACTGCAGCGAGTGCAAAATGCAGTAGCTAAATTGTGAATAGGAATGTTGGGCAGGAATGGCAAGGTCAGCTCTGCTCTTCCCAAAGAAACACAGAGCTGCCAGATAAAGTCCTGAATCATTCAGAAAGAATTATTCAACGCAAAGACCACTCCTCCTTCCAAGCTGCTGCACACCAAGGAGGTAGAATGGACCCACTCTACTGTCAACGGGCTGTTTTTATAGTCCAGGCAAAAGTTAACAGCAACTCCTCTAACTGTGCACACCCAAAAATACACATTACATAATAGGTCTTTCAGATTAGTGTTTATCTATCCTGTTACATATGTAACAGCTTACATAGGCAAGATGTTAAATGGTGAGAACCTTACACTGTATCCTTGGTGGTAAGACAAATTTGAATTTCCTAAATTCAAAAACAGCATTGCTTAGACTAAGTAGCAGGTACAACTTAAGAATACGGACTTTGGGTTTACAGGAACAGCTTATGGTAACCATATAACACTGGTTTAAAAAGAATTGCATCATTTTCCAACATGCTTCTAGTCCAAATTCAAGGTGCTGGAGAAGATATTCAAAATCTTACATTGCCTGGGACCTTGGTACCTGAAGGAGTGCCTCTCTCTGTACATGCCTGCTTGGGGGTCTCTTCTCTATGTCTCCCCAGTGGCAGAAAAGTTTGCAGGAGATTGTAAGAGCAGAGCCTTCCCTTCTGTGGCAAGACAGTTATGAAACACATGCAGATCTGTGTCCTTTGATGTCTTTTAGTGGCATGATGCACTTCCTACTTTGGTCTTACTCATGTGACCACCTGCAATATGGCTCTTTCTTTGTTTTGTTTCATTTTTCTTTCTTTCTTTCTTTTTTTTTTTTTGCAGATGAGTGAGAAGTATGGTCCTGTGTTTACCCTTTATTTTGGGATGGATCCTGCTGTGGTGCTGTATGGCTATGATGCAATTAAAGAAGCGTTGATTGACCGAGCCAATGAATTTGCAGCCAGGGGGAGAGTGCCACTGGTGGAGAAAACCAACCGTGGAAAAGGTATTCAAAGCTGTTTGTATGCGGGGCAGACTGAGCCCAAATGACCAACTGTGTGTATGGGGATGGTAAAAGTACTGAGCCAGAGAGTTCGAGAATAAATTGGCTGTAGCAGAAAGGCACTCTAAAGAACATGCTAGCACACAGAGCAGGGAGTGAAACAGTTTCTCTATTTTATTTTCCTTGCACTCTCCAAATGCCTTCACATTTTCATCATGCATCATGTGCTGCAAGACTTCATTAGGCTATTGGTTTTCCATTTAAATTTACACGTCTTTTTACACATCCGATGCATACCTGATTCACAGACATTTAAAAAAAAAATCAGTGGAAGGGTGGGGGTTTCAATTATATACTTGAAAATGATATAACATGTTGGTCCCAGAATGGATCCCTCAAGTTATCCATGGCCTAAAAGTAGCCTAAAAGACTGACTGAGAGTCTGCTCACTCTTCCATATATAAAAAACATGAGATTCCAGGACTTAAGAGTGCCTCAGCAGAATACTGATGTCTGGACTTCACCACGCTTCATAAGTTGGGAATCCAGGTAACCACAAAATGATAAAAGTGACTTCCAAACACATGCAGATTAGCTGAAAGACAGCAAAGAACCATCAGTCCCTCCATCTAGCGGTGAGGAACCATGCTTGTTTCACTGTTCTCTCACATCTTAACCCAGCCTGCTCTTCCATCACTGTCTCCTGTTTTCCTTCTTCCAGGAATCATATTCAGCAATGGGGAGACATGGAAGCAGCTCCGGCGTTTTGCCTTGACAACCCTCCGTAACTTTGGGATGGGGAAGAAAAGCATTGAGGAGAGGATCCAAGAGGAAGCCCAGTATCTCCTGGAAAAGTTACAGGACACAAAGAGTAGGTAGATTCTGTTCACCACCTCCATCCTCAGTGGATTCTTTGAGTGACTTTCTAGGAGATCCCTTCCATCATATCTTGACAGAAGGCTTCAAATTCAAGCTCTTAAATGTATCGGTGTTAGGGTCCTTTTAGGTATCTGGTTGCCTCTACAGCAGCGGTAGGATCCTGGTTCCTGTTCAGGTGGCTCATCCAGAGTCCTGGAATTTCCCACCAGGAGGTTGAAGAGTCTGTACCTTAGCCTTATCTAGGTGGCTTGGGGTTTTGGATGTTCTAAGTCAAGTTGTTTACATTTCCTTAGCCTCAAAAAACTGGAGCTGACCTGGGCAGGCACGGTTTTCCTATAGCAGTTTCCAAAACTGAAAACACTCAGCTGAAAGTTCATTCTATATAAAAATGTTTTCCATCATTTTGGTCACCAGGATCTCACACTTGAGCCCATGGATTTCAAAGGCCATGACTTGGATGGCCTCCCATTACAGTATGGGAGAGAGAAGGACAGAAACAGGCTGTGCTCCCACTTCAAGTCCAGGTGGAGCAGGAGAGGTCCTTCTTCATGTACACTGAGCTCAGAAGTTGTGGTGGAAAGATGTAGGTCCAGCAGTGTTATGGCTACCACAGTCTACACATAACTGAAATTTGCATAGAGTTGGAAAAGGTCCTATGTGTCCACAAATGCAAGAGTCCCCATGGAAGATCCAAGGCCTCTCAGGACAGGAGACTGTTTTGCCCAGTGCCTGCCATGTGTTGAAGGAATAGTACATTTCCTACCCAACCAAGGCCAACACAATCAACAGAGGCAGAATGAGAATTTCCAGACTGGGTCAGACTAGGCTGTGATTGCTTGATAGCTGGACTGAGGCAGGATGATTCTTTTCTCGTCCTTCCAGAGCAGCCCTTTGACCCAACCTTCCTGTTCAGCTGTGCTACCTCCAACGTCATCTGCTCCATCGTCTTTGGAAAGCGCTTCGAGTACCATGACGAGAAGTTTCGAGAAATGATGGTCTTAATGAATGAAAACTTTGAGATTTTTAACTCTGTTTGGGGACAGGTAGGTTTTTTCCCCTCTTGGCCTCTTGTGTGACATTTTTACTTTATTTATTTTGCTTATTTTGTGCCTCTGAGCATGTTCATGGCTTTTGGTAGAGACTGCAGGCAGTAGTTAGAGATCCTTGATACTCTCACCTAGTTCTATGAAAAATGACACATCCTGACTCATATGAGATGTTACCTCAGTGTCTAAACTGGAAGCGTTCACGTTTTATTTTGAGTGCGTAGCTTTCAAAACCAACTTTTCAACTCCAAAAACTCTCTATATAAATGATAGTCAACATCTGATTCCTGCAGCTCTCTCACAGCAGCCTGGTCCCTTTCCTTACATTCTTTCCCCCTGGTTTCCTCTGAACCTGCAGCCTTTGTTACCAAAGCAATTAGTGATTAGCCTGTAAGTGTCCTGTTTTACCAAGTGAAAAGCATTTAGCACTCAAAAATGACTTCTTACAGTGAGACTGGGAATGTGCTTTGACTGTCAAAGCAGCCTCTGTTCCAGAGGCTATCGCTGCCTTTTTTCCCCTCACATTTAGCATTTTTCTCTACCATCAATTTATACATCACAGTATCTAGTTGCAAATCCTCTGGCTGAGCTTTTACAGCCATCACAAAATTCTCGAACATTTTTGACAGTCCCTGGAAAATGCACACAGCAATCAATTCTTCATCCAACTCCCACTTAATATTATTTCATTCGTCTATAATTTTGTTTACATTTGACAAATATTCTCAAACTTTTTCACCAGGTTCCATTCATAGACTCATACAGCTGGAAGACGAATATTCTCAAACTGAAAAATATTCTCAAACTGTTTCTCCAGGTTCCATTCATAGACTCGTACAGTTGGAAGAGACCACAGGGCCCATCCAGTCCAATTCCCTTCTGTCATTCAGAAAGAGACAAAGCACTCCCAAAAGATAGCCATCCAACCTCGGCTTGAAAACCTCTAAAGAAGGGAGATTCAACCACATTCCCAGTCAGCATATTCCCCTCTCAAACTGCTCTTAGTTCCTCCTAATATTTAGGTGGAATCACTTTTCCTGTAGTTTGAAGTCATTGTTCCATGTCCTGGTCTCTGGAGCAGCAGAAAACAAGCTTGCTCCAACTTCCATATGACATCCTTTCCAATATTTAAACATGTCTGTCATGTCACCTCTTAACCTTCTCTTCACTAAACATACCCAGCTTCCTAAGCTTCTCCTCATACAGCTTCATGGTTTCCAGACCATTTACCATTTTGGTTGCCCTCCTCTGGACATGTTCCTGCTTTTCAATATCCTTCCTGAACTGTGGAGACCAGAACTGGACGCAGGATGATTCCAGGTGGGGTCTGACCAAAGCAGAATAGAATGGTGCTGTCACTTCCCTTGACTTAGACCCTAGACTTCTAGAGATGCAGCCCAGAAACACGTTGGCTTTTTCAGCTTCTGTATCACACTGCCGACTCATGTTCAACTTGTGGCCTACTAAGACTCCTAGATCCTTTTCACATGTATTGTAGTCAAGCCAGAGATCACTGTCCTACATCTGTGCATTCATATACAAATTAATTGCTCTAGCAGTAAAGGTACTGATTGGCATCTTATTTCTTGTGATGTTTTGAAGATATTCTAACACTGATTTAGCAGTTTTTCTCATTCTTACCATACTTGTATGTTTCCTTACTGAGGAGATGAGAGGACCCCCAGGTAACGATAAGAGGAGCCTTAGGGTCCTTAGTCTCCTAAACTGGGACCCTCTCTGCTTCTGCCAGCCTCTGTTCCTTACGAACAGCCAGGAGCTGGGTTCTTGCAATTCATTGTCCATTCTGCAAATCCATGTTGAGAAGTTTTTCCTTTAAGTTTGGGAGTTGTCAGCTTGGTACTCCAGGAGGTTGCCATGCCTCTCTGTTCTCACCTATGGTCTGATTCTTTGGTCTACCTTAATCCTTTCACAGGTCTCCTAAAAACAAAGGCTCCATTAACTTGATAAAGAGATTCTGATTAAGAAGCAAAGACACCAATGGCTTAGAGAAACAAACTAAAGTCTCCATTGTAAGAAAGAAAAGTTAGTGTGCCAATCAGATCTTGCTTGATTCTAGGGAAGAGATGAGGGAGGACTGGTGGAAACTGATGTGGTGGAAAGGAATCACTAAGAATATCAGTTGACATCATAGAGGTGTCAAGATAGGTAGACCAGAAGGACACTTTGGGTCACTCAAACTATGTAACCCAGTATCTAGAGACCATATATGTCACCCCTTCTGTTCCCAACATTCGGAATGGCTTCCTTCAGCATATTCAGCTGCCTTTAAGATACAAAGTCATTTTCCTGCTTCACTGGTGGAGAAACTTGATTCCCTTCCAGGTACCCACAAAAGAGAGTAAATGGTAGGTCCTGAGTGACACGTGCATATCTCTCATCTTCTAGCTTGCCAATACCTTCCCTTCCCTGATGGAATTCATCCCTGGACCTCACCACCGCATAGTGCCAGGCAGCAAAAGAAGCAAAGAGTTTATTTTACAAGAAGCCAAGGAACACAGGGCTACTCTGGACCCCAGCTCGCCTCGGGATTTCATCGATTGCTTTTATATTAAAATGGATCAGGTAAGACAGAGTCATGGAATCCATAAGGTGAGAGCAGATTCCTCTGTCTGAACTGCCAAAGCCAGTGGCAGGTGGTGACTCCAATGACTCTGCAGTAGTGAACTCGGTCTTGGTTTCAGTATGAAACTGAAGTTATCCATGGTCATGAGGCTGACCGCCTCAGAGAGATCATTTAAGGAACCTCCATCCTGGGACCAACCAGAAGCCGCTGAGAGACAACCATTCAATCTGTTTTGGAAAATTGCTGAGGGAAGAGATTCTATTGGGCAACTTTTCCTTCATCTCTTTCTCATTATTCACTGAGGTCCAATCCTCAGTATCACAAAGGCACCAGATCCCATCTGATCTTGAAATCTAAGCAGGGTTATGCCTGTTTAACAGTTGGATGGGGACGACCAAGGAATGGCAGAAGCTGGAGGCTAAATTTCAGAGGAAGACAATGACAGACCTCAATTTCTGAGTACCTCTTGACTTAGAAAACATGCTGAAATTCACAGGGTCTCCAAAGTAGACAGACAATGTGTAAGACACAAAAATACCCACACCTAAGCTCCTGGTAGTGCCAGTGGGGAGTTCAGCTTTGAGAGCAGGTGTGTGTCAAGGGGCAAGGGGCCAAGGCTTTGTTGAGGTCACACCATGATCAGTTTTGCCCAGACAGCAAGGTCTCCTTGACAGCAAGGTCTCCTTGTCTCTTGGACAAGGGACCTGAGGTAGAGGTTGTTGTGTAGGCAACTTCAGGGGTGGTTTGACCTCCCCCAGGCCAATTTTGCCAATGAATTTTGGCACAAGACATTGAAAGTCACATGTGAATTTCACACAAAAGTAAGTCCCAAGCGGCAAAGTTTCTCGTCAGTCAAGGATTTTCCCTGCCAAGATTTCTTAATACTTGAACAACATGCTGTTTGACCAGCTTTGGAATGTTTGTGAATGTTCTTTCCATCTCTACTGCTGAACAGCTTTTAGATTCAGGAATTGAGTCCTGTACTGGTAAAAAGATGGGATACAAATTAAATACTAAGACACGTTCTCTCTGATGTTAAGTCAGAATTTTGATCTCCTTCCAGGTACCCACAAAAGAGAGAAAATGGTGGAACCTGGGTGACAAGAATCTCCTTTCTTGTAATTTGAAACAAACAAAAAATGGCTTGCTTGTCTTGGGGTTTCAATGAGTCCAAATCACTAACTTCACCCCAAGAATACTTGAAGGTGCATACAGAGCCATAGAAAATACCAGTCAGATTAGCACTGGCATTTCCCTTAATAATTATCTAATGTTTGGGCTTTTGAAGAGATTGATATTACTGGTGAACCAAAATACAGCTTTACTTGCCTCTATCTACTGATTATGTAAAACAGCCTACGTTGCTGCACATTGCTTGTAGAAATACGTCATATGTCTCACAAACATTTCGTTGCTTAGATGCATTTCCTTCCATAAACAAGGGGAAAATAGGAAAGTGACCCCCAAAAAAAAATCTGTGAGAAAAAAGGGGATTGTATTGTTCTGAAGTCCCACCAGCAGAAAGACTACAATTGGCAATTCTTATATTTCACTAAACATAATTAACATCACTCCACTAACTATTGTTCTGCTTGTATCACCAGGAGAAGCACAATGATGCATCTGAGTTTGACATAGAGAACCTGATCATCTGTGCACTAGACTTGTTTGGTGCGGGAACAGAAACAACCAGCACCACCCTCAGATACGGGCTCTTGATCCTCCAGAAATACCCAGAGATAGAAGGTAAAACAGACATGGATGCCTCAGGCCAACAGCTTCAATTCAGTACTTTTCCCTGCTCTCGTCTTCTCTAGGACAAATGTGGCCAAGGCCAATTCAGATCCAACATGTTCGGGCTGAAATTAGGTCCTGGAAATGACAGGAATTTACTTCTAGTTTTCAACCACTGGATTGCTTAGTTGATTTTCACGTTAAGTGAGGCATCAGGAAGGAGCGGTTCATAGGCCAGTGCTGTTCCAAGTGTCATTCTTGAGCAGCTGGGAGTATTTTTTTAAAAATATTTGTATTGAAAATTTAGTTCAAAAATAAAAAAAAACCTCCCCACTTCCAAGCTTAAATTTTCAAGTTGAATCTGCTTATTTCCGTTACATACAAACATTATTTCTGCTTAATAGAGAAAAGAACAATTGCATTATTTCTTTCTTCATTCCTTGTACATTTATATCTTTATCCAGTCCAAGACTCCTCTCCGTTCCCTTTCAAAGTTCTGGATAGGTATATTCTTCAAAGCAAATGCTAGTTTTTCTATCTCTAACCATATCCAGAACCTTTAACTTCCATTCTTCTATATCAGTATATTTCCTTTCTTTCCAATGCTGCGCATATGTCAACCCTGCAGCAGTTATTAAATATAATAATATCTTCTGATGTCTTCTTATTTCCCTTTGTTCCCCTAACATATTTAACAAGTAAAATTCCGGTTTCATTTCAAAACTCAAATTGCAAATTCTTTGAATTTCATCATGTATCTCCTTCCAAATTTTTTTTGCTATCCTGCAAGTCCACCACATATGAAAAAAGGACCCCGTCTTTTCATCACATTTCCAACACTTTACATTCCCAGTAATCTTTCTGGGGTCATGTACCATCTATGCAGCATTTTATAAAAATTTTCTTTCTGGGGTCATGTACCATCTATGCAGCATTTTATAAAATTTTTCTCTTAAATTTACATTTGGTGTAAATTTTATATCAATTTTCCTCACTCTCTCCCAAGTTTCAAATTCATTTGCGTGTCCCATATTCTGTGCCCACCTAATCATTGCATCTTTAAAAACTTCTGATTCCATTTCTCTTTTCAACAATAATTTATAAAATTTAGAGATTCTCTTCTTTGGTTTCCCTTTATCAATAAATCTAACTCATTTTCTTTTCTCTCAAATCCATATAATTTTTGATCCATTCTAAATCTTTCTTTAAGTTGTTGCCATGGGAACCAGTTTAACTCATATCCTACAGCCTTTAATTCTTCTGCTGTACACATTCTTGGCTTAGCCCCTTCCCATTTCAACGGCTCTTGATATGTTAATAGAATTCCTTGTTTTGTTGGGGCAATTTTGTAAGCTTCTTGTGGTGAAGTCCACACTGGAAGTTTTGTATAAAATTTTTGCTTTATTTGTAGCCAAACCTTCAACAATGTCTTCCGGATACAATGATTTTTAAAGTCTTTATTCACTGTTAGTCTGTCATAACATAGATATCCATGCCATCCAAACCTATTATTTATTTCTTCCAATTCTTTAATAGTTGTGTTTTCTCCTTGAATCCAATATTTAATTGAGTCTAAGCAACATGCAGAATAGTGGATTTTTAATTATGGTAGATCAAATCCTCCTCTCTCTTTTGCGTCTTGTAATGTTTTAAATCTTATTCTTGGTTTTTTCCCTTGTCAAATTTTTGTAAATCCTTTTCCCATTCTTTAAATATCTTCTCTCTTCCTATTATTGATAAATTCTGGTAAAGGAATATAAGCTTTGGTAGTAAAGACATTTTAATACATTTATCCTTCCCAAGAGAGATAGATTTAAGTTTTTCCACTTTTCTATATCACTTTTAATCTCTTTCCATATCTTCAAATAATTATTATCAAATAATTCTTGATTCTTTTTCGTTATAATAATTCCTAGATATTTTGTTTTCTTAGATAGTTGGTATCCAGATCTTCTCTCCAAATCAACTTGCTCTTTTTTTGTCATATTTAATGTCATCATCATTGTCTTTTCTCTATTTATCTTATAGGCTGCCATTAGTCCATATCTTTGTAAAGTTTCTATCAACACCTGGATTGATTCTTGTGGGTCCTCCAAAACTTTGATTACATCATCAGCAAAAGCTTTAAATTTCAGTTCCTTTTTCTTTATTTTCAAACCTCTTATCTGTGAATCTTCATTTATTATAATCAACAATACATCCAATACAGCTATAAATAATAGTGGTGATAACGGGCACCCTTGCCGTTGTTACTCTGATTTCTGGGGTCCCGTGAGGAACACCTCAGTGTGCTCAAAATACTGGGGAATGGGAATTAGCAAGAGCACAAGCTAAGCAATGCAAGAGGCAGGGCAACCTAGCGAGATCTTGAACCCAGTGTTTATGGGGTCAGGCCGAGTCAATGATCAAACAGAAGTAAATAATAATTGTTTTCCTTTATTTTGAGATACAGTCAAAATGTATGTATGCAGACACTCACGCAGACCTAGTGAAAGAAAGGTAGGAGTTGGATAGAGGGTTTTGATAGGGATTTTTAAGGGGAAATACTACACCTGATCCTGAAGCCCGGTTTATCAGAAGAAAAGTCAGTTGTATCGGAGATTCTCAGCACGTGGGAGCCGAGGGGAAGGCTCGTCAAATGGAGCGACAGCAAGGCAGGATGGAAGTCAGAGCGATCCGAAGAGACGCTCAAAATCAGGGGGTCTTATAGGGGAAAATGTGCCTATAGGCTAGTCTGTTCCAGGGGAAAACAGTGGGTTTCGGGCTGGAGACAAAGCCTCCGAAAGGTCAGTACTTTAGATGATTGAATTATGACTGGAGGAGAAATAGACTCAGTCTGCCTAAAACAGTAGGAGGTAATTATTTTTATCAAGAACAATACATGCACAATAAATGTGCACAATGTGTTTTTGTTTGTTGGTCTTGTGAAGGAACCTGATGCCTCAAAGGAATCGGAGGCAGCAGCTGCTGTAAAGAGCTCCTCTGAAAGTTTATCTCTTTGCTATCTTTTTGTTGCCTTTTTGTATAGTTTATGAAGCTGCTGTTCGAATTAATATTTTTGTTACTTCTGTCTACTTTGAATCCTTATTTGTGATTTTTGTTTTGGGATTGTTTGAGAGGACTGCCCAATCTTACGTTTGTATTTTCTATAGTTATATAGTGTTTTTATTAAGTTCCGGCCTTTTAGTGTTTTCTGGCAGTTCTTGCCCCTGTAGGTAGTTTTTTAGTCCTTAATGGTGATTTTAACTCAGATTTTAGTGGGCAAGCTGATGCTTTTCTAATTGCTTTCTATTGTTCTTTTTTTTAACCTCTTTAATATTGGAATTTTTAAACATTCAATTATAAAGCTCTGAGGTTTTAATAACTTCAAAATTTTTATTACTTAGGGCTTTAATTATATAAGATTCTAAGATTTTAAGACTTTATTTGCCTGGGCAGCTGTGATCATTTGACAATTAACCTTCCTGAAGATTTGGGAAGGCCAGCTAAGTGCTGGCAGAGTGGAGCCCAGGCAAATCACAGCTGGGTTGTTTATATCAGAGAAGGCACTTCTATTCATTATTATTCCTTAAGCACTGCTGTCTTGCCATTCTCGTCTGGATTGTGGACTGTTGATGGTATATTTACCCAAGTTGAAGAAGCTTATATACAATGGTCCTTCTCCATAGCTGTTTGCATTTCTGGCACTGTCTCTATCATCTTTATTTGCCTACAGTTTGGAACTCACAGCTGAAATGCTAAAGTGGTGAGCAGAGGCTTGAGGTCTGAGGTTGTATCTTTGACCTGTTGGTTGGCCGAAGAGGAGGAGGAAGGGAGGATATAGAATTTTTCTACCATCCCATGAGGGTCAGATACTGATTGATGATGTGGGGCAGCGAGCTGTGAACTGCGAACTGTTTATTATCCCTTTGTCTGAGGGTCCTACAGCGTTTGGTAGAGAAGAGATTGAACTACCAGTGAATATTGACAGTAACAAACGCTGATAAGCCCTGCTTTTGAGTATGAGGAATTACCTCTGGGGTGTTCTGACGAAACTTTGATAAAGCCTGTGAACGAAGAGGAAGGAAGAGCATGAACAGCTGCTGCCTACTACAATCTGGATGTAGACCTGAGTTCAAGAGGTGCACCCTGAGTCCTATATGCTACTCAGCCTATTTGCTTCAGGATTGTAAATTTGAACTGCACTGCCTTCTTTGTGAAAACAGTATTTTTTTAGACTCTATTTTTCTTTTTCATTTCTTTTAGATCTTCAGATATATGCCCATTATATGTTTTTATTTTTATAGTCATATATTTTTATAGTCATACATACATATATATATATATATATATATATATATATATATATATATCTGCTTAGCTATTTAATTATTTTGTTATTTAATTATTTAGTTAATTAATCATTATTTACTTAATTCAGTTCTTTTTAACTTCTAGTTGAAAGCCAATTAATATGACTTCTAGAAAGAGAGTTTGGGGAAGTCCTACTTACTCTTCTCCCCCAAAAAATAAGCAGCTCAAGATTGATGAGTTTTTTAAACCCGATAGGCAGCTATTAGATGTTTCTAAATTTACAATTCCTACCTTTAATAGGTTTGATGCTCTAGAAAAGGAAAGGTTAGAGCCCCAGTATTTACAAGGCAGAAACAATATAATTAAAAGCAACTGTTACCCTGTTTACTGGGGGTCCCGTGGGGGACACCTAAATGTGCTCGACAATAGGTGGGGAAGATTAGCTCTGAGCACTGCTTTAGCAATATGAGAGGCAGGGTAACTTAGCAGGATCTTGAACCCTATGTCTACGGGGTCAGGCTGAGTCAAGAAGCACACAGAAGTTGAAATAATAAATGTGGTTTTATTAAAAACACCATCACAACAGTGTATGCGGCACACTCACACAAGATAACTAAAGAAATAAAGGTTGGAGTGGGAAAGAGGAGTTTTTAGAGGAGTTGCTGGTTTGGGTAATACTTCATAAGTCCTGAAGCCCAGTTGGAAGCGGAGAAAATGGAGAGTGTGGATCTCAGCACGTGGAGCTGAGGGGAAGGCTCACTGGACAAAGCGACAGCAAGGCAGGATGGAAGCCAAGAGCGATCCAAGGAAGTGCTCATAGTCAGGGGTTTTTATAAGGAGAATTGTGACCGCAGGCTAAGTCGGACTTGGGGAAAACAATAGTTTTGGGGCTGGACACAAAGCCTCCGGAAGGTCAGAATTTGAATGATTGAGTTACAGCCAAATTGTCAATAGGGTAGCCGGTATGCAAACGCAGAGTACTTGAGCATTGTATAGTCAGATCAACAAGCTGCCGGCGCGGGGCAGAGGATCTTTTGAAAGTTGGGTGCATACCTAATGAAGGTACTTGCCTTGAGGTCTCCTGAAGCTGCGAGTCGGCTATTTCTGGCCTGCCTGTATTGTTTTGGAATATTACAGCGATTATCGGCCGAGCCTGTATGCGTGCTTGTCCCGGGGCCTCACAAGCATGCGGAGGGGAATGGGTATGTGAAGCCGAATTATTGATATCAAAAGATATCTTTTTATATCCCCCAAAGCTCAGGCTAGCCAGGGCAGTAATACAACCTAGTAGATGGGAGTAGACATGATGACAGTCAGGAGAGTATTTCTTCTTCTAATGATAGGATGCTTTTAGAAAAACAATAAAATTTGGTGGCGGTAACTGTAAAAAGTATTTATAGGGAATTAAGAAATATCTCAGACAAACTAGATTGTCTTACCTCCACTATAAAAAGGGAAAGTCATACATTTCCTTCGAAAACGATCACTAAGAAGCAGGATGGTATCAAAGTTGCAAATACCATTCCTATAACCCAGCTTCCTTCATTCCCTGTAGCTAAGAGCTTTCTAAAGGATGTGAATCTCTCCCTTCAGGTTAATCAGGTTGCTTTAACTATATTCCCTTATAGACAATTTATTCCTCGGTGGAACACAATGATCTGTGCTAGGAAGCATATCGATGCTATACTACATTTACCCACTAAGGCAGTTGATCTTTCATTTATTAAATTTTTGTACACCCCTCCCCAAATGCAAAAATTTATCCTAGTATTTAGGTCAGCTACAATACCTTCCCTCTTTATGAAGAGGAAAGTTTCTGTTACTAGGTTGGGTGTGGTACCTACCTGAGTGTTTCTGGATACAGTGAAGAAACATTTATTACCCTATTCAGTATCGAATAATTCCAAGGTTTGGGGAGACCATGGTTCTAAATCAACTTTTAAGTTTGAAAATTGTAGTTTAAAAGTTTCACCCGTGGTCTCCCCTAACAAAGAATTCCACTGTATGCAGCAACACCTGTACTGACAAATTCTTCTGAAAAAGGCTACCCACAAGACCCGTTTAATATCTCTAGGGTCATCGAAGAAGAGCAGCTAATAGACTCTTATAAATGTTTACCCCTGACTGAAAAAAAAAACCATCATAAAAAGATTGGGCATCTTAAGAGAAAGACTACCTGCGAATTGGGTTTAGCTTCAGCTCCTATGGAACAGGATGGTTTGATAATGTTTGAACCCCCTCCCAGTAATAGAAATACCATCTCTAGTCAAGCACGTCAAACAACAGCACATTGATTAGAGATGAGGAAATTGGAGCCTCATGAATTAGATGAAAGGAAGACTAAAAATGAAGATACTATATTGGTAGATATACATCAAGTACACTGTAATCCTTATCTACTAATAAATGGGTCAGTGGTAACTTCAGAGGAAACCAATGAAATTCAGGTTTTGACACAATGACAATCAATATATTCAACATCTGGACTTTCCTGTTTGTCCTGGAATCTAGCAGGCTGGAGGAACAAACTAGAGGATTGTGACTTTCTAGATTATATAAAGCAATTTCAGGTCCTGCTGTTCCAAGAAACCTGGCTAAAGCATGATATTTGGCTTCCTGGATATGTGGCCTATTCAAATACCGCATACTCTTCTTCCAAAGGTGGTAGACAGAGTGGTGGTCTGGCTATATTGATATCTATTTCTCTTTCAGCTTCAGTTATTCCTCTTAAAGGATTAGCTCCATGCGCCATGGCCGTTTTTATTAAAAATGTACACCACTCTTATATTTTTGTTAACATCTATGTTCCCCTCCGCACCTCACCATATTATGATCCAGAATACTGGTATAAGCTAGAAGGATATCTATGTGAGTTAGAGTATGAATTCCCTTTAGTTCCATTGGTAATTGCCGGCGACTTTAATACACGCATAGGTTCATCTAACCAAGATATTGCTAGGGCTTTAGGAGGCCCACCTGAGTTGTGGGAAGGCTTGGAAATTCGAAGGTCTAAAGATAAAAAGATTAATGATTTTGGCCTCATTTTTTTTTACTTTACTGACAAAACTAAATCTATTTTTAATAAATGGTTCCCATCTTGATAATTCCAAGGGAAAGTTCACTTTTATAAATAATCTTAGAGCAAGTACAGTTGACTATGTGTTAATTTCACACGAGCATCGATCCTTGTTCCTTTCTTTTACAGTTGACTCAGTAGCTGGTAGTGATCACGAGCCACTTAGATTTTCCTTGCTGTGATTTAACAGTACTTCTACAAATACTGCTCACCACCTTAGTTCTGAACAAGCCCAATTAACCTCTGATAAAAGAATCAAATGGAATCCCCTGTTGCAATCAGAATTGCAACAGAGGCTTTACTCTGAGGAATTTCTGAAATTAAGAAAAGATCTGGTCCAAGTATCCAGTGTCGAGTCTGCAAATCAGCTGTATATACAATTAACAAACTCCCTCAGACCCTTTTTTTTAAAAAAAGGTACCCCACTCAGAAAATCATCAAACCAAAAGCGATAATGTTTGGTTTGATAAAGACTGCAGGAATCTAAAAAGGCAAATGGGAAAAGCCATCAAATTATACCGATCCACTAACTCCTCTGAAATACCCTCACACTTCTATGATTTTCGTAAAAAATATAAAAGATTAATTAGTGAGAAAAAAAGGATATACTACAAGGAACAGTGGAAGGAACTAAGCCTAGCACTCCTGCAAAAGAATCCATCGAAATTCTGGGATACAATTGCAAGGCTCAAAAAAAGGTAATCTCCAATTTTAGAAGGGACTATTTCTAAAAACAACTGGGAAAGCAATTTGGAAAGATATTTAATGATTCAGACCACCTTAAGATTATTCCCCAGGACTATACTGGATCTAGATGGGAACATGGTTGGGAAAATATTTCTATAGATAGAGCTAACTCATTAATACTAAGACTAAAGAAAGGTAAAGCACCTGGTGAAGATGGCCTCCTATCAGACTTTTATATTGCATTTTCTAACTGGTGGGCTCCAGTTTTTGCTTCATTATTTTCTTCAATTAATAATGCAGGAGTTACACCACCTAATTGGTCATCCGCTATTGTAGTTCCAATCTACAAATGGGTCCTAGAAGTGATCCAGGAAATTATAGGCCATTAGTCTCTTGGATGTTTCTGGGAAAATTTATGCCAGGTCTCTTCTAGATACATTGGAGGATTGGGTGGAAGAGCATGCATTGCTAGCCCCAGAACAGGCTGGCTTCTGTTCAGGCAGGTCAACTCTGGATAATTGTTTTATGTTGAAATATGTTATTGATAAATATTTGGCAGGAACTGTAAAGTGTATTTTTACTCAAATACATCCTTGAAAGTAAGAGTTGATGGCACACACCTTTCAGACTCGATACTTGTCTCTAAAGAAGTAAGACAAGGGTGTCTGCTTGCTCCCCTTCTTTTCAACTTATTTATAAATGATGTAGTTGAGTTCTTAAAAGGTGACCAATTTTTCCCAGTTAAAATTGGAAATAGGAAATATTCGATCCTATTGTATGCAGATGATGCTATTCTGATTTCCTATACTCAAGTAGGCCTGCATAGATTGTTGAATCAGTTTAGTTTATACTGTAAGAATGAACAACTTTCCATCAACTATCAAAAAACAAAAGTGATGGTATTTGGTAAATCCAAAAAAATGTATAACTGGCTACTTGACAGGAATAAATTGGAACAAGTCCCCTCCTTTAAACATCTTGGTGTGGTCTTCCACTGGAATGGTAAATGGTCCCCAAAGGTTCAATCAAGTACCTTGTTAGCTGAAAGAACATTAAATGTTTTATTAAGATTCTATCGCACAAAAGGGGGCAATATGATTCAACCAACTTTAGGACTCTACAGGCACAGAGTCCTGCCAAAACTGCTGTTTGGAGCACCACTGTGGGCTCTGACCAATTTAGATACACTAGAGACAGCACAAAATAAATTTCTGCGCAGACTTGTGGCAGTTCCCATTTCCCTAAAATTAGCATTACTCCTTGCAGAGTTAGGCATAATGCCAATTAAAACAAAGGCTTTCAGATTAGCCCTCCTTTTTTGGTTAAAAATTATTTTTAAGCAGGTATCTGAGCTCCTTCTGATGTCCTTTGAAGACCCTGGTCCAAATTCATGGATGCATAAAATGCAATTGGTTGTCATGAATTTGGGGTTCTCTGTTCCTTTTTTCCTGACTCAAGGGTATGATAAAGCAAAATTACTTATACTTCAAAGACTCACGGATATAGTGATGCAATCCCAGATGACTGAGATTAAGTCCTGCCAATCTAATACATTTTTTGCTTCTTTCACTCTGCTGAACTCATCCCTTCCTCATTATCTGGTTGATCTTCCAACTTTTAAAATGAAGTTAGCCTTTCTGCATGCTAGATTGAATGTTCTCCCACTGGCAATTCGGATGAGCAGGTACAAGAATGTGCCTATGAAGGACAGAGTATGTGTTTGCAACTCTGTTTCAATAGAAGATTTAATTCATGTTCTGCTTGAGTGCCCTATTTATAATGATCTTAGGAGTAAGTATATTTTTCCTTTATTGAAGTCTTTCAAGGGAAAGTCCTCCTTTATGAAGGTTTGTTTTCTGCTATCTGATACTGTGAAATATTTGTCTTTTAGAACATCTGAATTTCTTGTTAGGGCCTTACAATTACATGCTATAAAGAACAAAGAGGCATATGGAAAGTGATTTATCTATTGTTGATTATATATCACATGTAAATTGGCTGGATTATCTTTTCTCATTTTATTTTATTTTATTTTTATTTTTGTGTGATGGCTGACTGCTAAAATGCAATAAACTTGACTTGAATTTTGACAGCGTTGTCAATAGCGTAGACAGTATGCAAACGCAGAGTGCTTGAGAGTTGGATATTCGGCTTGTCAAGCTGCCTGCTTGGGGCAGGGGATCTTTTGTAAACAGCGTGCATACATAATGTGATCTTAAAAGGATACTTGCCTGGAGGTCTCCTGAAGCTGCAGTCCAGCAATTACTGGCCTGCCTGGATTTGTTTTGAATATTTCAGCTATTTTCGGCTGTGCCCATGTGCGTGCTTGTCCGGGGACCTCGCAAGCACATGGAGAGGAATGGGTAGTGAAGGCCAAATTCTTGATATCAAATGATACCACAAGTCCGGACTAGAAACTACAGTAACACGGTACCCCCTTGTTTATTGCAAAGCTTGTCATAATGTCTCCATTTATGATTAACCTTGCTGATATATATTTATCATCATCTCAATCCATTTACAAAAGACTTCTCCCAGATCATATTCTTTCAAAACCCGATGCATAAAGTGCCAGGAAACATTATCAAAAGCCTTTTCAGCATCCAAAAAGATAAGTGTTGCCTTCTTCCCTGGGTTTTCATCATAATATTCAATCACATCCAAAAGTGTTCTTACATTATTTTTCATATATCTACCCAGGAGAAAACCTGTTTGCCCTTCTTGAATCTTGTCCTGTAATATGTGCCTCAATCGTTTTGCAACACTGCCACAAAAATTTTATAGTCTATATTCAACAAAGAGATTGGTCTATAATTTTTAGCTTCCCTTTTATCTTTGCCCTCTTTAGGTATCAGAACAATGTTAGATTATCCCCAAGATTCCGCTTTACCGTATTTCCCTATTTCCTTCGAAATTGCTTGAAGTGGCTGAATCAATTCTTTTGTAAACCTTTTATAATATAGCGTGGTGAATCAGTCCGGTCCTGGTGCCTTATCCACTTTCAAATCCTTTATAGCCTCTTCTATTTCAGTAAGTGTTATTGATTTATTTAACTGTTCCTGTATTTCAAACAATATTTTGGGAATCTTAACCTTTTGAAGAAATTCTGACAGGTTTTTCTCATTTCGATGAAGAGATTTTGTTTCCTAAAATAATTTTCCAAAATATTCTTCAAATTCCATGTTGGGTAATCAGCTTCTTCCTATTTTTCAATTCAACAACTTTATTCCTCTTTCTTCTCTTCTTAAGTTTATATGCTAACCGTTTCCCAATTTTATTAGCTTGTTCAAATTGGGTCAGTTTCATCTCTTTCATCTTTTTTTCTATTTCTTCAGTTGTAATCATCGCTATCTCTTTTTGAATTTTCTTAATCTCCAATTGTAATGATTTCTTCAATGGGTTTTCCCTAAATTCCTTTTCTTTCTCTTGAAGTTTAGTCATCAGCCCTTGGTTTTTCTCTCACCTTTTTTTATTCTGGATTTGTCGTTCACAATAAATCATCATTTTGTTCTGGATTTCTGCTGGGAGTATTTTTTCACCAACCAGTTCAACAGTTTTGGGAGAGTCCAGAGGCTTTCACGGAAGTAGGTAGCTGTTACCTGAGTAATTGCTGTCAGCTATAAATTCTCTGAGACCTGCCAGGTTCTCTCTTTGCTGTCTGCACTCAGCAAAAGTGGGTACTGGTAAGTTATCTTTTGTTTCTGAAGGGGAGGACTCTCTCCTGGAGCTGGCATTGCACTCTGTTCTGTTTGTGGCACTGTAACCTCTTCCTGTATACCAGGTCCTGGCATGTCCCCTGTTTCAGACTCTGAGTCAAAGTCCATGTTCTGAAAGCAAGGTATGACAGAAATGAACAACAGAGATGAAACCTCCATTGCAGTTTGCATAATTTCTCTGATGCATCCTCAGTGTTTGTTACTTGGCATTAAACTTCACCTATCTCACAACAGAGAGAGTGCAAGAAGAGATTGACCAGGTGGTTGGCCGCTCAAGGAAGCCTGGCATGGCTGACCGCGGACAGATGCCGTACACGGATGCCGTCATCCACGAGATCCAGAGGTTCATCTCTCTTGTTCCACTCAGTGTCCCCCATGCAGTGGTCAGAGACACACCATTCAGAGAATATGTCATTCCAAAAGTGAGTTCTCTGGTTCCACTTCAAGGAGTGGCTATCTCCACAATCCCAGTGCATTGAATGGCACACTGAAGACACTGATAAACAGTTATATACCATTCAAAAAAATACAAGCCTTTGTGCAATAGTTACATTTGTGAAACACCACTTATGTAAGTGTTAATTGAATTCATTCGTTCATTCGTTCATTCACTCTGGCCAAAACAAACAAACCATAACTGAATGTGTAAGGGAACTCATCTGAGTTTATGACATGAACAAGATTCCAGACATAGTGTCTTTGTCTAGTGGCAGATAGGAACATCCTTTTAGAGTTGCCCCATCCCAGATTTCCTATACCTTCAGATATGGCCTCACCTCTCATGAGACATGAATCATCAAAGCATTGCCGTGGAGCAGGTCCCCTAAGGGGCATTATTCTATTTGTCATCAATCCAGCTGCAAAATTTACCTGAATTAAATTGGGAGTTCATTTTATCTGATCAGGTGAATCTATTCAATGTAGCCATTATCTGTACCCAAAAATCCATAAACCAAAGTCTAGATATTTTCATTAGCCCAAATGATTGCTATCTCACTCAGTTCTGTACAACTCTCCACAGGGTACCTCAATATTCCCTGTTCTGACCTCGGTGCTACACGACAGCAAAGAATTTAACAACCCCACAGAGTTTGACCCAGGGCATTTCTTGAATGAAGATGGGACCTTCAGGAAGAGTGACTACTTCATGCCCTTTTCGGCAGGTAAAATGACCTCTTTCCCCCACTGGGCAGCATCCTGGGGAATCAGATTTTGTGTGGCTCCTTTTGGTTTTCTTAATTATCCATTTCTGGGGGAACGGTTGTGTTGTCCTCCATGCTGTAGGCCTCACTGGACTGTCAGTGAGGAGTGGAATTCTTCAGACAGATGGGAGCTCCCAACTGACTCTTTTCAACAGCCAGAACTGTTGACCATGATGCCATGGACCCACAACGAACAAAATGGAGCATTTCAGGCTGCCAAAAATTTAAAGCCCCTCCCCATTGCTGGACTTCTTGCTCACACTGAATGATGAAAAAAACTCATAGGGTCCCCCGCCAACCTTAGTTTAGAGAGCTCAAAAGAAGGAAAGTCCACACACAGACCTCACTGTTGAGCAGCCCTTGCAACCAAGAAGTTCTCCTTAAAGTTTAGGTGAAATCTTTTGTAATTTTAATTAGTTCATGTTCTAGTCTCCAGAGCAGCAGAAACTAAGTTTGCTCCATTGTATTCATAATACCCTTTTCAGATTTTTTAGAATGGCTCTATGTTGTCATATCTCAGTCTTCTCTAAGATAGATCACCCCCAGATCCCTAAGTTGTACCTCATGAGCCTCAATTTCCAGACCCTTGTTCATCTTGGTTGCCCTTCTTTGGACATGTTCCAGCTTGTCAATGTCCTTCATGAATTGTGAATACAATTTAGAATTGTATCCTGAACTGTACAGAAGATTCCAGATGAGGTCTGACCAAAGCAGAATAGAGTGGGACTGCTACATCATTTGCTATAGAGACTACTTTCTCTGGATGTAGGAGAGTATGCTTCACTTCCATCTCTGACACCATTCCCCTTCTCTCCCCTTCCTTTTTCGGGTTTCTTTTGCAGGAAAGCGGATCTGTGCAGGAGAAGGTCTTGCCCGCATGGAGCTCTTCTTGTTCCTCACCACCATCCTCCAAAACTTCAAACTGAAGCCCCTTACAGACCCCAAGGACATTGATATCTCACCCCGGCTGAGCGCCATGAGCAACATCCCCTGCTACTACCAGCTCTGTGTTGTCCCTCGCTGAAAAAGTCCCCCGGGAGAACAGATGCCTTGGCAATGGTGGTGATGGAAAGAGAAATTCAGCTTTGGGTTGTCGTTTAATAGATTATTCTAGACTTTCTGTGTTGCAGCAACAGAATCAAAGATGCCTGAATGCCATTCCAGCCTCAAGTGAAAGCATAGTTTTTATTAAAGCCTCTGAAGTCTAATTGGTGTCATCCAAATCTGCACATAGGGATGGTTTTAACTTGCTTAATTATTTAATATTCTTTTAGTCTTTTTAGATTATTCATTATTTTCTGTTTCACATTTTTTGAAGTGATTTTTTTTCTGTATACCAATCTGAGGTCCCATGATGTAGGGCAGGAAAGAAATATTTTAATACATAAAACAAAGTAAGTTTCCTTAGAAGCAGGAAGAACATTTTCATGGAACCAAAAACCTCCGCTACCTCCCTTTTTTTGTACTGAATCATTTGCCTTTAATCTTTGTTGGATGAGTCTCCATCCAATGTTTTGTCTTCAGAGCTGTATCTTCAGAGCGTCTATCAAAGTCTTCCCATTCATCCCTTTGCCTGGATTTTTTGCAATGGGATCTTGTAGAACCTTTGAGACAAGCTGAGAAAAAGAATTTGGGAGCATAAGTTTTTGTGATGAAGCATACTTAGTTTATGAAAGTATATGCTATATGTGTATATTATATGTATATGCATTCAAATGATGTAAGTACCTTTACGGGATTGAGGCTACCCATGAGTGTGCTAGAAGGGGATCTAAGATTCATGGTCAATATAGACCCAGTCTGAAGAATCTTGGAGTTCACTGGGAGAAGAATGAACAATAGAACAGCTCATATTGGAATGCTCTGACACAGACCATTTGCCATGTCAAAGGGCGCCTGGAGCATCGAGCGATTCTGAGGAGTGATCTGCAGGATGCACTCACAATCATGTGATGCTCTAGGGGCTGGCAAGTGCCAATCATGCACCTTTTCATTTTCGGCTGGAGGCCGAAAATGCTGCACGATTGCGCATTGCTCCCAGGTCCCGCTCACACTTACCTGGTGTGCAGAGCCTCCTTAGCCACGCTGGTCGTGCTTCCTGCCCCAGTGCAGCCTGGGAAACTCCCAGTCTGCACTGCGGAAGGAAGAGGCAGGCTCTCACATGAGCAGGCAGCTCATGCAGAGCTGAAGCAGCAGGGACGCGAGAGCCTCTCGCTGGAGGCTGCTCATGTGATCTCCGCACCCCAGCGCCAGAAAAAGGTAAGGTGCGGAAAGGGTCTAAGTGTAATAAGATATGTACCTGAGTAAGGAGACAGCGGAAAATTTAAATATGAATTGAAATCCTACTAGCCCATCAAAAGACAGACAAAAGAAGGTATGGCAGTTCGGACAGGCTGTGCACACCTGGAAATGTGCTGACTGCTATACAGTAAAAGAACAAAGAGTTACCAAATAAGGAAGCCAAGGCAGAGAGCCAAAATTTATGAGTCAGTCTCTCGAACTTCTCCTTTTGAGGTACATGACGATCTCCCATGTCAACAGGTGACACAGCCATTGGGAAGGAAGAAAGCCAAAATAGAAAATTTGTGGAGATAAGGGAGAGAAGACACCAGAATGAGGCCAGCTGGTTGACTTAGCCAAAGATGCTGGTCTTTTAATCGACTGAACCAGAAGACATGAAGCCATAGACCACCCCTAGAATGGGTGAGATTTCCTGGTGATTTCCTGACTGTGATTTGGCTATGTCTAGAGGGGGTTTCTGACCTAATTTGCAGCACACGTGTTCAGCCTCTTCCTCTTGCCCACCACAGCCATTCAGTCACATCAGGCTACATTTTATATTAAAACTAATTAATATATTTTGCCAATTAAATCGTATTTCACCAATTAAAACATATCAAGGTGTCGGGGTGTATGGCTTACTAACACTGCCACACAGGAATACACCATCAAAGTGTTCCTGACAGATGGCCATCCAGCCTCTCTTTAAAAATTTCCAAAGAAGGAAGGTCCACCACACTCCAAGGTAGCAGCAGATTCCACTGTCAAACTGCTCTTACCATCACGAAGTTCTTCTTAACGTTTAGATGGAATATCTTTTCTTGTAGTTTGAGTTCATTACTCCTTGTTCTGGTCTCTCAAGCAGCAGAGAAAAGGCTTGCTCTGTCCTCTGTATGACATCCCTGCAAATATTTAAACACAGCTGTCATGTCCCATCCTAGAAGCATAGATTCATAGAGTTGGAAGAGACCCCAGGGGCCATCAAGTCCAACCCAGGAACACCCATCAAAGCATTCCCAACAGATGGCCATCCAGCGTCTGCTTAAAAACCTCCAAAGAAGGAGACTCCACCACACTCCGAGGCAGCACATTCCACTGCCGGACAGCTCTGATCATCAGGAAGTTCTTCCTGAGGTTCAGGTGGAATCTTCTTTCCTGCAGCTTGAATCCATTGCTCCTTGTTCTGGTCTCTGGAGCGGTAGAGAACAGGCCTGCTCCCTCCACAACATGACATTCCTTCAAATATTTAAACATGGCTATCATGTCCCCTCTTAACCTTCTCTTTTGCAGACTAAACATACCCAGCTCCCTAAGGCGTTCTTCATAAGGCATGGTTTCCAGACCCTTCACCATTTTAGTCTCCGTCCTCTGGACACGTTCCAGCTTGTCGATATCCTTCTTGAACTGAGGTGCCCAGAACTGGACACAGTATTCCAAATGAGGCCTAACCAATGCAGAATAGAGTGGGACCATTACCTCCCTCGATTTAGACACCATACTCCTATTGATGTAACCAAGCATTCTGTTGGCTTTCTTGGCTGCCACGTCACACTGCTGATTCATGTTCAGCTTGAGATCTACCAAGACTCCCAGATCCTTTTCACATGTACTGCTATCCAGCCACACGTCCCCCATCCTATACTTGTGACTTTCATTTTTTCTGCCCAAGTGCAGGACTCTGTCGAAATTTGTCTTTGTTGAAATTCATTTTGTTAGCCTTGGCCCAGCTCTCCAATCTGTCAAGGTCATACTGAAATTTGACCCTGTCCTCTGGTGTGTTAGCAACCCCCCCCCTCCCAGTTTGGTATCATTTGCAAATTTGATCAGCATGCCCTCCACTCCCTCATCCAAGTCATTGATGAAGGTGTTGAATAGCCCTGGGCCCAGAAGAGAACCCTGTGGCACCCCACTAGTCACCTCTCTCCAGGATGAAAAGCAGCCATTGGTGATGACCCTTTGGGTGCGGTCGGTCAACCAACTACAAATCCAACTAACGGTAGCCCTGTCAAGCCTGCATTTTACTAGCTTCTTTGCAAGAATGTCATGGGGAACTTTGTCAAAGGCCTTGCTGAGGTAGAGATATGCCATGTCTACACCATTCTTTTCGTCTGTCAAGCTTGTAACCCTATCATAAAAAGAGATAAGATTAGTCTGGCATGACTTATTTCTGAGAAATCCTTGCTGGCTTTTAGTGATTACAGCATTGCTTTCTAAGTAATTACAAACTGACTGTTTAATGATCTGCTCTAGGATCTTTCCTGGAATTGATATCAAGCTTACTGGGCAATCATTATTAGGGTCCTCTTTTTTCTCCTCCTTGAAGATGGGGATGACATTTGCCCTCCTCCAGTCTGCTGGGACTTCTCCTGTTCTCCAAGAGTTCTGAAAGATTATTGCAAGTGGTTCAGAAATTACTTCTGCCAGTTCTTTTAATATCCTTGGAAGTAATTCATCTGGCCCTGAGAACTTGAATTCTTCTAGTTTAGCTAGATATTCCTGTACTACTTCTCTACTTATTCTGTGCTGCATTTCCCTAGCTTCCGCACCTGCTCCCCATCCCCCAGGTTGGGTACTTCTATCCTTTTGGGAGAAAACTGGGGCAAAGAAGGTGTTAGGTAGTTCTGTCTTCTCACTCACCCCCTTCTCCACGTAGTGATCCTATCATTTCCTTCTTTTTCCTTTTGCTGCAGACATATCTAAAACAGCCCTTTTTATTGCTTTTGATGTCTCTGACAAGCCTGAGTTCATTCTGCACTTTAGCTTCTCTGACTTTCTCCCTACATCTCCTGGCTATTTGCTTGAATTCCCCTTTGGTGATTTCACCATTCTTCCATTTCCTGTACATGTTTCTTTTAACACTTAGCTCAGCTGAGAGTTCTTTAGTCAACCATTCCAGTTTCCTTGGAGACCTGCCGTTTTTCCTCCTTATTGTCACAGTTTTCAATTGTGCCTTCAATATCTCATGTTTAAGGAACTTCCATCTGTCATGAACTCATTTCTGTTTTAGTATTCTTGACCATGGGATTTCAGCAAGTAACTCCCTAAGTTTAGAGAAACCAGCTTTCTTAAAGTTTAGGATGTGTGTCTGGCTACACTTGGCTTCTGCTTCCCACTGGATGACAAACTCCAAAAGAGCATGGTCACTCCCCCCTAAGGATCCCACCACCTCCACCTCATCGACTAGGTCATCCCTGTTGGTCAGGATCAGATCTAAAATAGCAGATCCGTTACCTGATTTCTGGGGGTCCCGAGAGGGACACCTCAATGTGCTCAAAATAATTGGGAATGGGAATTAGCTGGAGCACTAGTTAGCAATGCAAGAGGCAGGGCAAAGCAGTGAGATCTTTTACCCAGTGTCTACAGGGTCAGGTCGAGTCAATAATCAAACAGAAGTTAATAATAATTGTTTTTCTTTATTTATAAAATCACAGCAAACATGCACACTCACTCACTTAGAAAATTAAGAAATACTGCACAATTGCGCAGTCATGCACACAGTCCTAAAGAAATAAAGAGAGGAAAATAGATAGAGGATTTTCAGGAGGATTTTTGGGGAAATACTACACCTGGTCCTGTAGCCCGGTAAAAGGAAAGAAGCTGGGGAGTGTAGGTTCTCAGCATGTGGAGGCTGAGGGGAGACTCGTCAAACGGAGAGACAGCAAGTCAGGAGGCAAGTCACGAGCGATCCAATGAGACGCTCAAAGTCAGAGGTTCTTATAGGGGAAAATGTGCCTGCAGACAAGTCCATTGCCAGGGAAAACAATGGATTTTGGGCTGGAGACAAAGCCTCTGAAAGGTCAGTACTTTAGATGATTGAATTATGACAGCGCTGTCACTAACGTAGACAGTATGCAAACACAGAGTGCTTGAGAGTTGGGTAGTCCGCTCGTCAAGCTGCCTGCTCGGGGCAGGGGATCTTTTGTAAACGGCTTGCATACTTAATGTGATCTTAAAAGGGTACTTGCCTGGAGGTCTCCTAAAGCTGCAATCAGGAATTACTGACCTGCCTCGACTTGTTTTTGAATGGTTCAGCTATTTTCGGCCATGTCTGTGTGCGTGCTTGTCTGGGGGCCTCGCAAGCACGTGGAGAGGAATGGGTAGTGAAAGTCAAATTCTTGATATCAAATGATATCTAATATCTCTCAAGTTTGGACTAGAAACTGCAGTAACAGATCCCCTTGTCACCTCTTCCATCTTCTGGACCATGAAATTGTCTGCAATGGAAGCAAGGAACCTGTTGGACCTTGCGGTCTTTGCAGAATTTGACTGCCAATAAATATCAGGATAATTGAAATCTCCCATTAACACTGCATCTCTCCTTTTTGAATGTGTGGCCATCTGGTCCAGGAAGGCCTCATCCAAGTCCTCAGGCTGGCCCGGAGGCCTGTAGCAAACCCCCACAATCACATTCCTATTCTTTCTCGCTCCCTTAATTCTTACCCAGATGCTCTCGACTTGGCTTCCCACATTTAAGTCCTGGATCTCTTCACAGGTGAAAACACCCTTGACATATAAGGCTACTCCTCCTCCTTTCTTGTTTGGTCTATTTCTGCGAAATAGGTTATACCCCCCATTCCTACATTCCAATCATGAGATTCATCCCACCAGGTTTCAGTGATGCCTATTAAATCCTTTTTTTTTTTTTTTGTTATACTAAGAGTTGGAGTTCATCTCTCTTATTCCCCATGCTCTATGCATTAGTGTAGAGACACCTGAGACGATGTGCCCTTTGTGGAATTCCTGTACTAAAGTTACTTTCCCTCTCCCTGTTGGTCTCTAGTTCTACTTGGGCTGCCCTATCTATATTATTTGTGCTATTTTTTGCAATACTCACTGAATCCTTGCCCAGAATAATACTGCCCACTCCCCAGTCAAACTCAGTTTAAAGACATCTTGATCCGTTTTGCAAGACTGTTAGCAAAAACATTCCGGCTGACAGTTGTAAGGTGCAGGCCATCCCTTGCCAGCATACCAGCTTCGTGGAAATAGAGGCCGTGATCCAAAAATCCAAATCGCTTCTGGCAGCACCATCTTTGGAGCCAGTTGTTGATCTCCACTATTCTTCTTTCCCTTCGTGGGCCATGTCCTTCCACCGGGAGAAAAGATGAAATGACAACCTGCGCACGAAGGTCCTTCAACTCCCTACGCATAAGCTCATAATCCTTTCTGATGTGATGAAAGCTGTGCCTCACTGTGTCATTGGTTCCGACATGAACCAAAAGGAGGGGGTTACGGTCAGTGGGCTTGACCAGTCTCGTTAGCCCCTCCGTTATATCATTGACCTTTTAACCTTCTCTTCTCCAAGCTAAACATACCCAGCTCCCAAAGCCACTCCTCATAGGGCTTCATTGTTTCCAGGCCTTTCAACATTTTGGTTGTCCTCCTCTGGACACCTTTCAGCTTGACAATATCCTTCCTGAATTGTGGTGCCTAGAAAGGGGCAAAGTATTCCAGATCGGGTCTGACCAAACCATCACTTCCCTTGACCTAGATAGTCCAGAATTGCTTTGGCTCTTTTAGGTGCTGCATCACACTGCTGATTCCTATCTGGCTTGTGGTCTATTAAGACTCTTAGATCCCTTTCACATGTGCTGTGGTCAAGCCAAGGGATTGACTTGGCAGATGAGTTTGGTGCCAGGGGCAAACTGCCCCTTTCTGATAAAGTCACAGTGGAGAAACGTATCAAGTGCTTCTTGCTGTTTTGCAAATGGGCACAGAGACAGGGGCCAAATTGCATCATCTCTACAAAGTGGGGGAGAAGAACCCCAGGATAAAATGGTGTGGAAATAAAGAACATGGAGGAAAATGGGCAACCCAGTTCATCAATCCTTACTAAACTCAGAAATCTAGTTCCTAGCAGTTAACTTTATCAACAATTCTGCTATAGCAAATTTATTCCCATTTATGGAAACTGACTAGTTCAAATAAATTATCAGTTAAGTTAACCATTTTCTACAGAAAAAAAGAACAATTTAATCAGATTTATTTTTTTTAACTAAAGTGATTGATTTAAGCTGGAATTTCAGCATTAAATTGGTTCCAGAATTTAGTTATCAGTTCAGCTTTTCATTAATTAAATGAGAGAGAGAGCTAAAGAGCCAGTAAATTCTACAGTTCCCAGGCGGTTCTTTACTCCAAGCCTAATTTTCTTGGAATTTTGCAGAACTACTTTTGGCAGGGCAGGGATTTACAGTGGCTGAAATCCTGCTTGAGACATGTGCAGATATAAAGTAAAATTACCACCTCCATATATCCTTTCTCACTCTCTGTGGACAGAGGTATTCACCATCTTCCTCTGAAATAATTCTCCCTGTGTTCTTTAATTACCATTGTAAAAATTTCTCAGCCTAGATTTCATTGCATTTCAACAGGAACTACCTCAACTCTTATGCTGCCTTTTGTTCTGGATCTCATTGCAAGGCCCAGCTTAGTATTTCAGTCTCTGCACACATTTCTAACCCAGCTTTCATGATGTGTGCTTTTACTTACAATTTCACAAAGCACGTGCATTTTATGCCCCTTAACTAAAATGTGTTTGTGCTTTTCCAAAACAAACTAACCTGTGTGTCTTTTTCTATGTTTCAAAATAGGTGCATAAAGTTGTATATTCATCTGATGTCTTCAAAACAATCTCTACCTTGCCAATTGTTACAAATTCTTCTCATGACAGGGCTTGGGAGCTTTAAGACCTGCTGTGTTTTATTGTGTTTAATTGAGAAAATGAAAAATCAACAAAAATCAACAAAAATCTCTTCCATCTCTAGCCCACGGTATGTTATCTTGAGACAACCATGTTGTTGTAGAGTCAAAGGCTTTCACGGCCAGAATCCATCGGTTTGTTACCCTGATTTCTGGGGGTCCTGGGAGGGACACCTAAATGCGCTCTCAATCATATAAGTTGAGGAAATTAGTTGAGAGCACCTAGCAATACAAGAGGCAGGGTAACGTAGCGAGATCTTGAACCCTATGTTTACAGGGTCAGGCTGAGTCAAGGAGCACACAGAAGTTGGAACAATAAAAGATGTTTTATTAAAAACACAAGCAAACAGTGTATGCAGCACACTCACACCAGATAACTAAAGAAATAAAGGTGGGAGTGAGATAGAGGGATTTTTAGAGGAATTGTTGGTTTGGGTGATACTTGACCTGTCCTGAAGACCGGTTGGAAGCAGAGAAGCCGGGGAGCGTGGATCTCAGCGCGTGGGGCCGAGGGGAAGGCTCGCTGGACAAAGCGACAGCAAGGCGGGATGGAAGCCAAGAGCGATCCAAGGAAGCGCTCAAAGTCAGGGGGTTTTATAAGGAGAACTGTGACCGCAGGCTAGTTCGGACTTGGGGAGAACAATGGATTTGGGGCTGGAGACAAAAGCCTCCGAAAGATCAGAATTTGAATGATTGAATTATAGCCAAATTGTCAATAGGGTAGCCAGTATGCAAGCGCGGAGTGCTTGAGCGTTCTATACCTTGATCGTCAAGCTGCCAGCGTGGGGCAGAGGATCTTTTGAAAGTTGTGTGCATACATAATGGAGGTACATGCCTTGAGGTCTCCTAAAGCTGCGAGTTGGCTATTTCTGGCCTGCCTGTATTTTGTTGGAATATTACGGCGATTATCGGCCGAGCCTGTGTGCGTGCTTGTCCGGGGGCCTCGCAACCACGTGGAGGGGAATGGGTATGTGAGGCCGAATTATTGATATCAAGAGATATCTTTTTATATCCCTCAAGCTCGGGCTAGCCAGGGCAGTAACAGGTTCTTGTGGGTTTTTCGGGCTTTGAGACCGTGTTCTGGTTATATTTTCTCCTGATGTTTTGACTGCATCTGTGGCTGGCATCTTCAGAGGAATGGCATTCATTCCTCTGAAGATGCCAGCCACAGATGCAGGTGAAACGTCAGGAGAAAATACAAGCAGAACACAGTCTCAAAGCCTGAAAAACCCACAAGAACCGTGTTGTTGTTGTGTGCCTTCAAGTTGTTTCTGACTTATGGGGTCCTTAAGGTGGGGTTTTCTTGGGGTTTTCTTGGCAAGATTTGTCTAGAGTGGGTTTGCCTTTCCCTTTCCTCTGAGGTTGAGAAAATATGATCTGCTCAAGATCACTTATTGGGTTTCCAATGGCTGAGCAAAGAGGATTCAAAGGCTGGTTTCCACAGTTATATTCCATCATTGAAACCCCCACACCACACCGGCTCCCCAGTGGAAACCACAGAAGCATGGAGCTCGAAGAGACCACAAGGACCATCCAGTCCAGCCCCCTTCTGCCATGCAGGAAGACACAAAGCACTCCTTATGAGACTTGGCCATCTGGACTCTCTTTAAAAGAAGAAGGAGACTCCACCACACTCCATTGAGGTAGCAGCATATTCTATTGCCGAATTGCTCTTATCATCAGGAACTTCTTCCTAATCTCTTTTCCTGCAGTTTTAATCCATTGCTCTGTGTCTGAGTCTTTGGAGAAGCAGAAAATGGACTCTCTCCATCCTCCATATGACATCCCTTCAGATATTGAAAGATAGCTATCATGTCACCTCTTAATTTTCTCTTCTTCAGGTTAAACATGCCCACTCCCCTCAGCCACTCCTCATTGGGATTCATGGTTTCCATGCCTTCTGCCATTTTGGTTGCCCTCCTCTGGACACACTCCAGTTTTTCAATATCCTTCTCGAATGATGGTGCCCAGAATTAAACAAAGTATTCCAGAGGTGATTTTACCAAAACAGAATTAATCCGACTGTGGAAGAAACCTTGCAATGATATCCAGAAGAAACCTCCTCATTCTAAATAAGCAAAACAAAACAAAACACCTCCCTGGATCCTCTGGATAGAAATGAATGGTCTTAAATCTATCATTTCTGGAGAAAGGTGGAGCATGAGTGAGGGGACACTCTCTCTTGGGTGAGACTGACCTTCTGGAAACATTTCAGCCTGTTTCTAAGTTTGGTCAAGGGACAGAAGCATTCCTCATCCCACTGGTGTCCAAAAGAGCAACATTAAATGAAAAGAATTAGTCTGAAATGCAATTTTTACAAGATATATATAGTGGAGACAGGAAAACAGAGGGAAAATGTCAGAAAATCTTGTATTGCAGCAGAGGGAATGATACAGCCTTCCTGATTAGGCTGTTGTTTTTAGTTATTTATATATCGCCATCAGTGTAGATGGCACTTCACAAGTAAAAGAAGAAAAATGCAGCTCCCAGAATTCCCCACCAGTGGCTATGCTGATGGTAGTTGTAGTCTAGTGGCAACGGGTGTGTGTGTGTCACAGGATTCCAACATGTATTGTAATGGATGACCAATACTTGCATCCCTAAACAATAAGAACAGTCTGTTGCAGGTGAACACTCTCATTTTCCAGAAGTGTTCTACCGGTGAATGACATTTTTCTTTTAAGGGTTAAATCGACACCTTTCTGCCACAGAATGGTGGTTGCTATGCCGTCTTCTTCATGGGAAAACAACCAAACAGCAGGAGGGAGGGATCTCAAAAGCAGAAGAGAAGAGAAAAAAATGGCCACATGCTGGCTAAAAAGGCAGACTCCTAAAATAAATTGTTAAGTAATAGATTTTTTTTTAAAAAAAAAAAAGCTTCATCGTTCACAGAATCACGGTAGAGCTCTTAAGCCCTCCAAGTATTGTTTAATGACAGGGTCACTGTCTCTTCACAGCTGATATGCCTTCTCTCAAGTAGGCTGAAGGGGTGGTAACTTCTCTAATCTTATAGCTCCTCTCATCAGAAATGGAATCACCCACTGTCAGTTGACCATCCTATTGGGGCAAACTCAATGCTTCTGCTTTACCTACTGTCCCAAGAAGTCAACCAGAGCACGTCCACCATAGATATCAATTGTCCTGGTTCGGCTTCAGATGCACCTGACTCACCATCAAGGCAGCATCTCAATTTGGGCCCTTACAGAGGTGGAAAGAACATTACCATTATCATAGATCTATATAGCACCATCACTTTGCATGGAATTTTACAAGTAACCGAACAGCAAAAGAGGTCCTTATCCTCAGACTTACAATATAATTAAGACATGATAGAAAACAAAAAGAGCATGGAGAGGTGTGTTACCCCAAAAGGTGGGAGATGTTGGGGTCCACCCATAATGCCAGAGTCTCCTTAGAACTGTAGGGGATTATAGCTTAAAGAAGGCCTGCGAGAGGACGGTAAATGCAGGATCTTTTCATCTATGTATATCAGTACTAACTGTAGTTTGTGTAGTTAAAATTGCACAAAGTATTTGATTTGAATTGACGAACATATGAGAAATCAGATACTCTTCAGAACCACACAAGGCTATCACAGACTGAGGTGAGAATGGTTGGATAGAGAGATTAGGAGTAGAGAGGCTGACAGTTAATGGTGATTATGAGAAAATGTGAACCTGTTAGCACTTGTGCATGAAGCCCCTTTTGGCTTAATTCTGCTCTTTTGGAAGAGCAAGAAAACTTGAAACCTGAGCAGATTTTAGCAAGCAATATTCTGAGTAACCAGGAAGCTCACAGAATCTCTCTTGACATGCTCATGTGTCCTTTCTCACAAGAAAGAAAGCACAAGTATTTTATCTCTCTCTGGGATGCCTCTTCTCATCTCTTCCCCTCCTTTTGTGGGTCTCCCTGAAGGCAAGCGGATCTGTGCAGGAGAAGGTCTGGCCCGCATGGAGCTCTTCTTGTTCTTCACCACCATCCTCCAGAACTTCAAGCTGAAGGCCCTCAAGGACCCCAAGGACATCGATATCACGCCCCTGCACAGTGGTTTTGTCACTATTCCCTGCCCCTATCAAATCTGTGTTGTCCCTCGTTGAAAAGCTCACCCACCTACTTCCTGTGCAGAAATACTGACTGGAACTCACAGCCCCTGTTACAAATGCTTAACCACAGTTTTCAATGAGGAAATCTTCCCCACTCTTCTTAAACAAAAATTTTGAGTGAAGTGGAAAAACCTGTGCATATCAAATATTTCATGTGTTATTTTTTCATAATAAATACCTATTTCATATCATGTTTTTATCTCCATTTTTTAAAATATTGAATACCCAGACATATTTTTGGCACTTAAACTACAAATTTTGTCTTGTATTATTTCATTCCCCCACACTTTTCAGATGACAAATACTAAGATACACATGTATAAATTTAATTAAATAAATAAAACTCGTATCTGTGGTTTTACCAAATGAAAGGATGTCTCAGGATATTGGCCAGAATTCACTAAGACATTTATGAATGGATAACTTAGAGTTATGCGTTTGTGACTGGTTGATATTGATCGGCCACTTGTCTCCCATTCAAGAGGGGAATGGACCTCTTTCACTCACAGCAACTGCTACCCAATGGAACCAGGGGAAGTCAGGCTGGGAGACAACACTTAGCTATATCACTAAAGTGGTTACATGGCTATGTGAGTGATCCAGAATCATGGCCATTATTCATTGCCAATTTTTTTCTCAAACGTAGCAATGAGTAATTTGGACGATTTCCTTCCAGCTTTGAGAAGGTATTTGAAAATGCTGCAGTTTTTGAAGACGGTTCACACTTCAGCACTTATTCTGTGCAAAATGTGCAGGTGGGTAGTTTTTGTATGGAAAACAAGATTTTCTGCTAAGAGAGTTTTCTGCACAGGAAGTAATATTTCTGCACAAAAACGGAAAATGCTCTTTACACATGAAATGCCACAGGCAAATAAAATGTTGTACCTGGAGACTTATTCTGCGCAAAGCCCCCCCCCCCCCCCAGAAAACAACATTTTCTGCAAAGGAAACAGCAGAAACTAGGAGTGGGACAAATCCAGAATTTTCCAAATCCAAATCCAAATCTGAATCCCTAGAAGGTTCTGGGAATCCACGAATCTCAAATCTTTCGAATCCTTTTTTAAAAAAGGGTTATAAAAGCAACTTTTTTTAAAAAAAATTAAACTTTTAAAAACTTTTTTAAAACAGAACTTCTTCTTTAAAAAACTGTTTTTTGGTTGGTGGATTTGAAAGATTCAGTTTGCCTTTTTTTGCACAGAGATTCGGATTGACGAATCTCGAATGCTTGCTGAGGATTCAAGCATTTGAGGATTCGGTTGGCCCATTCCTAGCAGAAATTATTCTTTCCTACACACAAAATATTTCCAGTGCAATATTGGCTGTATTCTGCATACAAAAAAAGATGAGTGAATTTTGTGCAGGATGTGTGTCATAATGTTAGCCTAGTATTCTTCTTGTTTGGGCTTACTGATCCTCAGGAAACATTTTTTAAAACCACTTTTTAGATCATTTTCAAAAATTCTTTTCTTCCTTTCACGAAATGTCCATGATCCCCTGATTGTGGATGTACCACTGTGCGTGAAGTGAAGATAACATGCACAGTTATGGGCTGATTGATGCCCACCTTCCATGTTCACTTCTTCTAACTAGAATTCTAAACTAATGCATAAAATTATAGCAAAAGAAGAGATTGTAAGGGCTATCTGGTCCAGCCCATGACGCCATGCAAGAAATAGAGTCCAACACCCTCCAGATCAGGTCAGTTAAAAAAGTAAAAGAGCTAGTCCCCTTGAGCTCACAACATGCTCATTTTTATGAGTGCTTTCATCTGTGGACTAACAAGTACAGGGTACAGGGAGCAGTAAGATCCTGGATCCTGTCCCATTTGCATTTGTATGCAGCAGACTGGAAGAGGGCAAATGTTGTCCCCATCTTCAAGAAGGGAAAAAAAGAGGACCCAAATAATTATCGTCCAGTCAGCCTGAAGTCAGTACCCGGAAAGATCCTGGAGCAGATCACTAAACAGTCAGTTTCTAATCACTTAGAAGGGAATGCGGTAATTACGAGAAGTCAACATGGATTTCTCAAAAATAAGTCATGCCAGACTAATCTTATTTCTTTCTATGATAGAGTTACTAGCTTGATAGATGAAGGGAATGCTGTGGATGTAGCATATCTCGATTTCAGTAAGGCCTTTGACAAAGTTCCCCATGACATTCTTGCAAAGAAGCTAATAAAATGCGGGCTGGACAGGGCTACTGTCAGGTGGATCTGTAACTGGTTGACTGACCGTTCCCAAAGGGTGCTCACCAATGGCTGCTTTTCATCCTGGAGAGAAGTGACTAGCGGGGTGCCACAGGGTTCTGTCCTGGGCCCAGTGCTGTTCAATATTTTCATCAACGACTTGGATGAAGGAATAGAGGGCATGCTCATCAAATTTGCAGACGCCACCAAATTGGGAGGGGTTGCTAATACACCAGAGGATAGGATCAAAATTCAAATGACCTGGATAGATTGGAGAGCTGGGCCAAAGCTAACAAAATGAAATTCAACAGAGAGAAGTGTAAGGTCCTACACTTAGGTAGGAAAAATGGAATGCAGAAATATAGGATGGGGGACACGTGGCTGGATGGCAGTACGTGTGAAAGGGATCTAGGAGTCTTAATAGACCACAAACTGAACATGAGTCAGCAATGTGATGCGGCAGCCAAGAAAGCCAATGCAATTCTCGGCTGCATCAATAGGAGTGTGGTGTCTAGATCGAGGGAGGTACTGGTACCACTCTACTCTGCTTTGGTTAGACCTCATCTTGAATCCTGGGTCCAGTTCTGGGCACCCCAATTCAAGAAGGACATGGTCAAGCTGGAGCAGGTCCAGAGGAGGGCGACCAAAATGGTGAAGGGCCTGGAAGCCATGCCCTATGAGGATAGACTTAGAGAGCTGGGTATGTTCAGTCTGCAGAAGAGAAGGTTAAGAGGGGACATGATAGCTATGTTTAAATATTTGAAGGGGTGCCATGTAGAGGAAGGAGAGGGCTTGTTTTCTGCTGCTCCAGAGACCAGAACAAGGAGCAATGGATTCAAGCTGCAGGAAAGGAGATTCCACCTGAACCTCAGGAAGAACTTCCTGACAGTCAGGGCTGTCCGGCAGTGGAATATGCTGCCTCGGAGTGTGGTGGAATCTCCTTCTTTGGAGGTTTTTAAGCAGAGGCTGGATGGCCATCTGTCGGGAGTGCTTTGAGGGTGTTCCTGCATGGCAGGGGGTTGGACTGGATGTCCCCTGGGGTCTCTTCCAACTCTACATTTCTGTGATTCTGTGATTCTGTGTATCAGCATAAGAAATCCTCTGAATTCATCAGTGTGACAGGTAGTTTTACCTGACCTGACCCTTGATGCCAAGATGTCAAGGAGAGTTTGTTATCACTGCAAGGGAGGCCAAAGCCATCAACATACAGTCCTTGCCATTTAAATAGAACATCCTGTGAAGGGAACATGCAGTATACAGGTAGAAACAGCTATACTTGGAGCTGGCAGCATTCGTAAATGTGAGAGAACCGACTCCTATGAACTGCATGAACTTCCATGAACTGCAATTGCTTTGGAAGAAGCTTTGTCTGAAACGTGCAGAGTAGCAAAGGTTTGTGACATGCTAGCTAGGAGGGTACATAGTTTCATGGATGAGTTGTTCAGTGATTAGCTCAGGGGGGAGAAAACATACCCAACCATGAAACAGTATTGAGAGTGAAGAAAGAGTGGTTGAGAAAGGCTCACCTGCCTGCAACTGGCCGGTTGCAGAGAAACCTCTTCACTTAGGTGTCCAGGCGCTCCCTTTAGGTGGCCATTGTACTGTTGGGGTAGGTGAGGGTCCCAGGAGAGGGGAATCAACCATGGCCAACTGTGAGAGCCAGCAACTTCGCTCACTCCTCCCTCTGCCCCACCCTGTCAATGACTCCACGGCAGGGTGATGGGAAAGAGGTAAGTGGGAGGAGACTCCATCCCCATGAAATACCTTTGAAGACTACACGGTGGTGAGAGTGGTGGCAAGGTGTTCTTTTGGATCTAGAATCATCGATGTGGAAGAGACTACAGGGGCCATTGAACCCCACTTCCTGGCATGCAGGAATACACTCCAAGTACTCCCAACAGATGACCAGCTAATCTCTGTTTGAATTACTCCAAAGAAGAATTCGATTCCCTCCAGCTACCAAGTGTGTAAACTATGAAAAGGGAGGGGGGGTTAGTCTGGCATGGTTTGCTTTTGGATGGCTAAAGGGTGAGCCCCTGCTCTCACCTCAGTGGTGTGTGTGCACACGGCATGGTGTCATGTCCCACTGGCCTCCCTCCTTCCCTTCCCTTCCCTTCCCTTCCTTTCCCTTCCCTTCCCTTCCCTTCCCTTCCCTTCCCTTCCCTGGAGGCAACGTCTGACGGGAGATTGATTCACAGCACCAGCACAGAATTCGCCCTCGAACCACTGCTCTCTGGACAAAAACAGTGTCCCAGAGGCAAGCATAACATAGCAGAGTTTCCAAAACAGCAACAAGCATGCCAGCAGAGTACAACTACAGCATCTGCTCTGATCCCTCTATCCACTGGTTAGTAAACTCACAAACATAGAGCTTGTCATCCAAAATACCTGGAGGCTTTAATCTTCAAAGTTGCAGTATATACACCTGTACACAGGATACACAGATCCACAGGCAGAGATTCAGCATCAGAGTTACAGGAGCAGAGTGATGGGATGCAGAGCCAGAGTCAGAGAGAGAGTAAGCATTCCATCTCCTCTTTTATACACACCTGCTTCCATGTCATCACTCAGGGCCTTTGGCTGATGCAACCCCTTGTCATGATTTCACTATCATGACTCATCCCTTTGCTCCATGTCCCCTAGGGAATGAGTCATACTCTGCCAAGTCATTCCCCAGGTGTCCCATGACATGCTCATCAAATATATTTTCAACTGGGCCAAATGTCACCACATTTTTAATCCACAATGTCGGCCCTCTCCTTGCATATGTTCTAATACCATACCAGAGGAAGTAGACTCATGAGGAGGTGGGATTCAATGTAGTCTACTGAGCAACTTACATGCTGATTGAGCCTATCTTTGGCCAAGTTCAGGACCCAACACTTTGCACATGGGAGGCCCCATTATGCACAGGGGACAGCAGCTCATGGAATTATAGAATCACACAGATGGAAGAGACCAAAAGGTCCATTGAATCCAACCCTCTTCCCTCAAAATTTCTAAATCAATAAGGCCAGGTCCCTTTTGGAAGTTGGAGGACAACTCTATCTCCCTTCTTGCTGGCCTGCTGCTCTTTTCTGCTATTGGGATGTACATTCCTCTTGGTACAGTTCCTGAAGGACTGTGCCTCCCCCCCAACTAGGCATACTGGAGAGTAGAAAGGAACTTCTCCCAGCAGACTTCTGGACTAAGTGCTTGTTCTGTGACTACTCATCCTGAGCTGGTCATGCAGGGGTCATCAACTGCATTCTTTGGGTGGGAGAGATGGTTACTCTCATACAAATGGCCTTATCATACAACAACCATCCTGGACCTGAATAATCCATGTACTCTCTGTGTATTATGTCCATGCATTGAATCGATGATGCTGCACACACAGCCGTGCCCTGGGAATCACTCCTGCATAATAAAAAACCCTGGCAGCCAGTTCACTCAATTCCATTTGACCTTCCTCCTCTTGAGCTTCCCGTTTTCCTTGTCAGCTAGGTCTTTCTTATCCTTCTTCTCCATTTTCCTGTAAACAAGTGTGAAGCATCCACCCCCAGACTCTTCTACCTGGTCAATTGGAGGAGGTGGTCCCCATGAGGAAGCTTTAGCTCCCCATATGTGATAACTGAATAAGGGAGAGAATCATAACCAGTAGTAGGTGTAATTCAGACCAAGCATTCATCTCTCCCTTGCCAAGCCTGCAGTGATGTTACCAGGCTGTACACCCCCACAATTTGACATGGTAATTGGCAAAATATGAGTTAATTGGTAAAATACATTAATTGGCTTTGATATAAGATGCATGACCAGGCTAGACAAGAGGAAAAGACTGACCGAATGCTTGCATTGTGAGATTGGGTCAGAAACCCCTTCTAGGTGTAGACAGATCATAGTCAGGAAATCACCAGGTACCTCCAAAATAATAGGCTTAACAATTCTGCCTCTTGGACAATAGCATCTGGGAAGTTCCCACCAAACTGCTGATTGCCTCAACCTGCAAATCAATCCATTATCTCTATACCTGTCCAACCATTACAGCGTTATGACGTCCATCAGCCCTTTGTCATCTAACGTTAAGATCATCAACCCTTCCTGGACTTCAGTGTCCACTAAGGAATCCATTGTTTACTCAGCCAGAAAGCCATTCATACCCATGCCCTCCAGGTAGACACTGGGCATAAAAAGTCCCAGTTTTAGATATCTGGATGCATCTCCTGTTGTCACCTGGGCTGCCACTGTTTCTAGCTGTTCACTGATATTACTTGCAGAGACAGTCTTACCACACTGCCTAATCACGCCTATGCAGCTGGCTCTCCTGGCCCTCTTTGCTTCTCTCTGAAATCAAGACCACCCATTAATGATTTTCTTCCCCTTGCTGATCTCCCAGGAGTGGGGATGTCTGTCTAGGGTGAAACTCTGACTTCTCCATACCTGTGACCATAGCCATTACGGTTTCTAAGATCACCCCCTCCCTCTTGGCCTCAGAAAAGGAAGGCAGTTGCACAGGCAGGTGCTTAGGTGGCTACTTCTTTGCAGGCCCTTTGCTCTTTGAACCACCAACACCTTTCCTTGGGGCCATCATGTTGGTGAATACATGAATCAGGGGAGGGGGCGCATGTGGACTATGAGGCAGAAGGGTGTTGCTGATCAAGGCTGATAACAGTGGCAGGGCAAGGGCAGCCACCTACAAACCCAGGCTTTCTTAGGCCTTAACATCTAGGAAGCTGGTGGCTACTTGGCTTAGCTGCCCTGACTGGGGAGAGGGGGTGCCACTAGGCCTAAAGCTATGATGGCTGCAGGCTGAGAACTGGAGCTGGCAGACACTTAGGCCTCTTCAAGGCATCAAGGCCTAGTGAGGCCAGAAAGGGTGAGTCCCTGTATGGTCACAACCTTCCTCCCATCCTTACATTCTGTACTTTAGCTGAGTGGGTATCCTAGCCAATACGAGGCCTCATGAAGAGAGGGGGTACCACCAAGCTGAAAGGCCTGAAAATGAATGAGGTTTGGGCAAAAGGCGTAGCTTGAGTCCCATGCTATGAGAGGGAGGGTAAAAAAGTCGCACAGACATGCTGCAGCCTGTGCTGCACATGGCCTGTATCAGGTTGAACAAAGGCTCATAACTGAAACTTGGTGACAGGGATGAATGGGAGCGAGAAGGGCTGAAACAGGCCATGCAGACATGCAACTGATGCACTGCGGCTTGTGCTGCACCTAGGCTACACCAGACCACACAAACACCCACAATCAGACTCAGTGACCAGAAGAGATGGACAGAGAGTGGGTAGGGCAAGCCAGTGAATTGACTGGAACAACAGGGTGGCCCAGCACCATGTGCTACATCTCTCCATTGGACCACAGGCTAAGCCACAAGCCAAATGGGCCAGATCCTCCAGCATCTCCCTGCTCCCTAAAACCCATGTGGGTGATAACCTTCTGCGCTCTCTCCCACCAGCAACCTTCCATCTCATCGGGCAACTGCTGGCAGCTGAGTAGCACCACGGCACGGGCCTGTAAGCCCTGCTACTCCATGATCAAATTCCACCTGCCACTTGGCTACTTAGATTGTGCTGCTGACTCTTTCTTTGACTGCTGGGCCAAGAAGTAACCCTGGCAGTTCTTAGCCTTGAAGGTACAAAAAGGATGAGCTGTGGGTGGAAGAGCCTTAACTAACCCCTGACTTTGCCCCATGCTCTCCAGCACAGCACTGGGTACCATGACGCTGTTTAGCTTGTCCTCTCTTTCCCAGGTTGCCAGAAAATTCTTTTCCTTTCCCACATGGCTATCCCACACAGAGGGAGACAGTGTTCCTGAAAGCTGTTCAGTTTTCTGGGCAAAGTGCACAGTTTTTGAGAAAATCTATGCCTTTTCTCATCACTGGAAGAGGGGGGATGAGAACCCCAAAGCTATGGGATAAAAAAACTGTCTTTTTTCCTAACATCCACCATAACTCAGAAAAAAATGAGATTTAACATCCTTAGCTTATCATCTACACTCTGCTACTCCATCCCAAACAAATATGCACTCTGTGTATGTGTCCACGTGTCCACAAATACACACATGCATACAAATGTACAAATAGTGCCCCATGCATCTGGTGAATGGTCTTGCCATCATAAATTTAGTCAAGTAGCATGGTTGTCCCTCTCTTGTCCCATTGGAAATGAGTGCTGGAGTGTTTATATTATATTTATACAAAAACCTAAAAGCAATACAAAAGAGAACACAGAGTGAAGTATGGAAACATCCTTTTCCAGTTGATGACTGATAAACGGGATTACTTAATGATTAATAGAATTTGTTCAGAAAAAAACAAACAAAACAAAGATGGTATACCTTTGCAGTGTATAAAGTTCAGGCATTGGAGCACAATTGGTTCATCTTCTGTGTCCCAGAATTCGTAACCAATCCTGTCGTTCACTTCAGGCTACTGGGAGGGAACCTCTGGAGATGGCCATCACTTTCTTGCCATCTGGAAAAACCCGAAACAGAGGACAGGGAAGCTGCCCCTTTGCTATCTTCCTTTGCCCATCATTGAGAACACGTCTAGAGACAGAGCTGCATGGTAGAACTCATGGATCTTGGTGTATGTCAGCTTTCTAGAATGAACTTATGGAGTTTGCAACTACTAATAGGAAGTCATCCAATATGTGATCATAAATTGGATGTTATATTTGTACATAACATCATATAGGCCATACAATGCAGGAAGGCTTGTGGTAGCCTAAATCTATAAGTCTTTAATGTCATGAAAGGTTGGACAAAACCTGTAGTCCAAAGAAAATACTTTGTGATATAAATTGTCAAGTGCACCTGTGAAAAGCCATGTGACTCTAGCTGAGTCAGGCTGAGTCAGGCTGATGGACAATCAGGGGAGAAAGTTGCATCAGATATGGGAAGAATGCAGTGGTAGGTCAGGATTGCATCAGCTAGGTTTGTGTATAAATGTAGCCAAGTACTAGTCGACATTGCACACAGTGCCTGAACATGTATGCCGGAGGCTCTGCCAGAAAGAGCAAGCTGAGGAATGCTGGTACGCCTTCTGGACATTCTTGTAAATATGTATATATTGTAACTCAAGAATAAACTGCCTCCTTGATGGAAGATAACAAGTGGCGTGGGTGAGTTTTTCCTGACTACAGTGATTGCTGCTAAGATATTCCCTGCTGGGCACTCTTTCATAGCTGTGCGACCAATCTCTGCTATATTTTGGGCATTTTGTACACTTGACTCTGGTACAGCCTTTTGCCAGAGCTCAGTGGTCGGGAGGGAACAGCTATCGCGGTTTTGCGTAGCTCCTAGCATCCCCAACCCTCCCGGTGACATTTAAGGTGTCACAAGGCCCATTAATTTAACAGATTAGCATGGCTGCTCCATTCACACTACCTTAGGAAACATTATTGTGCTTCTTTAAGTCCATTCCAACTTAACAGTGATTCTAAGGCAAACTGGTCACAGTTTTATCTTGACCAGATTTGTTCAGTGGGAGTGTTCCATTGTCTTCCTCTGAGACTTGCCCAATCAACAGCTCTTGGACCCTTTTCGCATGGCATTTGCCATGCGAAAGGGTTTCCAGAATGTTGCGCGATTGTGAGGAGCTTTTCAGACGACATCCTAGCAATCACGTGATGCTGCCGGGGCCAGCAGGCACCAATTATGCACTATTTCATTTTCAGCTTGTAGCTGAAAATGGTGTGTGATCGGGCATTGCTCTGGGGCCCCAAACACACTTACCTTGCGTGCGGAGCTCTGGAGCCATGGTCCTTATGCTTCCTCCCCCAGTGCAGCCTGGGAAAATACCCAGCTGCGCTGCAGAAGGAAGAGGCGGAGCCCTCATGTTGCCTGCCAACTGGCAGGCAACTCCTGCAGAGCCGAAGCAGTGGGAAAGTGAGAGCCTCTTGTAAGAGGCTGCTCATGTGATCCCCACACCCCAGTGCTGGACAAAGGTAAGGTACAGAAAGGGCCTTGGTCATCAAGGTAGTTATGCCACAGGTCTCACACTCACACCTCCTTTCCTCAAATGCACTTGCTAATCAAGAGCTCTCGATCACCAACTTCCCCTCTCTCCATCCCCCTCCTCTCCCTTTACTATAGCAGTCCCAATGGGCATAGAAGTTAATGTAGTTTGAGTGCTGGACTAGGACTTGAGTCCTCAAAAATAGTGGGTCCAAAGAAAGGGAGTGGTTGAGCCAAGGGCAAAGGGCCTGCAAGAAGCAGCCACCCCCACATTACCACCAATTAAATTGTCCTCATCATCAGATGGTGATGGTGAGAGTGTTACCCTAGAAGCAATCTTGGCCACAGTGAAAGCACATGAGAAGTTACAGACCTGTTAAAGGTAGTTGTCCCCAAAATGGAAGTGTCTCTCTAATGAAATTCTAACTTGCCTAGATTCATTAGAGCGGCAGATATCAGAGTCACTGGAGTTAGTGGCAACTGTAGATGAAGAAGACATGGTGCCAGCAGTCACAGAGCATCCTCAGAAAGACTACAAGGACAACGACCTTCAGGTGAGGTTTCTGAGTACAGTAGTACTAGTACATATGCAGGTTACAATTGGGGGCATGGACATCACCTTTGTGTCACACTAGTACACAAGAGCAGCATAGTTCTCCTCTGGTTCTGGGCCTTCTGCTGATTCATCAGGTGACAGGTCATACCCTTGCCCCCAATCAGCCCTGTGACTAAGTTACCAATGAGGGGTGGCTTCTCAGGCCTTACAAGGGGTCAACTTACGCATGTCAGGTGCCTCATCTTGTGCAGGGTACATAAGACATCCCCTATTCAGCAACACTATGGCCCTTTCCGCATGGCATTATCCATGCGAAAGGGTGCCTGGACCGTCATGCGATTGTGAGGAGCGATCTGCATGATGCACTCACAATCGCGTGACGCTCCAGGGGCTGGCAGGCACTGATCACGCGCCTTTTCATTTTCAGCTAGAAGTGATCGCGCATTGCTCCTGGGCCCCGTGTGCACTTACCTGTCATGCGGAGCCTCCGGAGCCACACCGGTCACACTTCCTGCCCCAAAGCAGCCTGGGAAGGTCCCAGGCTGCACTGCGGAAGGAAGAGGTGGGGCTCTCAAGTGGGCAGGCAGCTCGTGTGGAGCCAAAGGACCCCGGATGTGACAGCCTCTCATCAGAGGCTGCTCGCGCGATCCCCACACCCCAGCACTGGAAGAAGGTGAGGTGCGGAAAGGGCCTTTATTGGGAGATAACTCTTCCCTTAGGAGATTACCTTTTCCAGTAAAATAGAGATCAGATACTGAAGGAAAGATACATGGATCTATTCTTGCTACTTCACAGAGAATTAGAGAAAAAAGAGAAGGAGGAACTTACTGAGAAGAAGGAGAAGCGCAGATGAAGAAAGGTAGAGAGAAATTGGGTCTAATTGGTTATCAGGTTTGTTTGTTTTTTTCAATTATGCTGGAGTAGTTGCCAAGGCACAGCCACTGCACTGAGCATTGTTGATACAGTACATGAATATAATTTACCGGGCAAACGTAGGTTACTCAACTTGGCTTTTATATGATGAGGGCTTCGATATGAGGGCAGCCATGTGTCCCACTGTGTCCCACCCTCTAGTGGCATATGATGCATTCCAAGCTATGGATGCAGTTGATGATACCAGCTTGGTCAGCTTAGGGAAAGCAGTTGCACAGCAGACACCTAATATAGAAATCTGCACTGAGTAGCTCCTTTTGAGCCTCCATCAACACAGGGCAGCCCCAGAAGCTCCTCTGCTGGGAGTTCAGTGTGCAGAGAACATGCATACACAAAGTTCAAACATAAATGATTGTTGTTGTTATTGTTGTTGTTGTTGTTTGGCAGGGGCTATTCAATTAGGAATTGCCTCAGAGGCATAGACCAGTCTTCCGAGCAACCATTGGGGAAGAAAGGGAGTGGTGGTCCCCCATCTACAAAAAGGACTCAGCCCAATTGATATGAAAAGGTTATGATTGATCTCCTACCCAGATCAACAGGCAGTGCAGTATTTAAAGAAAGTGTTCGAAATGGGTTTTAGGATTGCAATACTTGTATATAGCTAAGAACTCAATGCCCGTATATAGCTAGGCATCTAAAGTCAGTATTTGGCTTGGAGCAAACTGACAGAGATAAGGTTTGAAAGGAGATGGCTGAGTGTAGGGCCTTCTGTACTCAACTTGAGAGTTTTCCTTCTTGGAATGGGGCCAAAGAAGACACCAGGGTAGTTAAGAATCTTCCATCACTTATTGTACCCCAGCGGCAGTTGGTCAATGGTGCAATTTTTCCTGATATTACCCTGATTTCTGGGGTGCCTTGGGGGACACCTCAATGTGCTCCACCTGATGGGGAATGGAAACTAGCCAGATCATGAGCAATAGCAATGTGAGAGGCAGGGTAACCTAGCTGGGTCTTTTTATCCAGTTTCTACGGGGTCAGACCAAGCCAAAAACCAAACAAAAATGTCTAATAAATGATTTTATTGAAAGAAAGTCTCATGCACCAACACAAACACTCACTCAAGACCTATTAAGAAGCAAAAGAGAGGAAACTGGATAGGGGAATATTGAAGAGGTTGTGGCTGGGGTAATACTGCACCTTTTCCTGAAGTCCTTGGTCTAGGAAAAACGGTGGAGAAGAGGGGCTCAGCATGGAGAGGGCTGAGGGGATTACTCAACGGATGGAACAACAGTCTGCTGGGATGACATTTTATTTCATTTTTGGTTAGCATGGTGGGACTTCTCCCAGTAAAAAGTCCACATTTGGCAAGACCAGGAAGAGACACTTTGCTGTTTCAAAAGTCTTTTTTACTGCATAAGCTTTTTTTTCTTTTCTTTTTTTTTAAAAGAACTGTTTCTTTTTTTTCTATTTAGGTCTGAATTATGCTTCTGCTTATATAGACACTGGTATTACCTTGGGACTGGACTGGCTTTTCCCTCCAATAGTGGAAGGGACTAGTAACCATCTCTGGGCCCACCCAGTCCTTTGGTCATTTTGGTTGCCTTTGTCCGAACTTTTTCCATCTCAAGAACATCCTTTTTAAAGAACAGTGACCAAAACTGTACTCAGTAATCCAGGCAAGGTCACACCATGGATCTGTATAAAATGTACAAAATTGGAAGGATTATACCTGATTTCTTTCCTAATTATACTTAACTTACCATTTTGTTTTTTGTTTTTTTGTTCTTTTGTTTTAACAGCAGCACTCATTGGGCTGATATTTTAACAGAAACATCAACTAAGACCACCAGATGCTTTGGTCAGTTGCTCCCACAAATTTCCCACCTGTGCAGAAGTTAAGGCCCTTTTCGCACCTTAGCTTGATAACGCGACGAACTAGAGCGCTCATGATATTGCCAACGTCGCAAGAGGCCCAGTAGAGAGCTCCTTGCAGTCTGCACACGGTAGGGCATTTGCGAGAGAGCAGCAGTCCCGGCCCGGTGCCTTGTCCGCATGTCGGCATCCTGGGAACGCCCAGGTCCCGCCCTGTCCCCGCCCCACTGCCCCTGATTGGTCGGTGGTTTTTCTTTTTTTTTTATTGTTTCATCAACTATCGTGCTAACCTTAGCACGATAGCTCCTGCCAACAGGCTGTTTCATACTACGTTGGTAACGTGCTAATGTGCTAACGATAGCGCCAGGTTTAAAAAAAAAACACAGTCAGCCGGACCCTGGGGGCTGCTGTTGTCTCGAGCGTGAGTAGAGACGCAGCCCTGGGGTGGCCTCTTGCGACAACCTGTCGTGCTGTGTTCCCTGCTGCGATGGGGGTAGCGGCCGGCCTGCTACTGGGCGGAGCATCCCCTGGGAGTTGCTGCGTGAGGGACAGGCAGCAGGGACTGACCACACCCCGCACATTCCTGGGGCCTTCCCGGAAGCACACCAGACGACTGCTCCGCAGGCCCTCTGGTCGCTCGACCGATGTGTGAACGGGAGGTTATTTTCGCCTTTCAGGAGAAAATAAGAAAGCGCACTATCAGCACTGTCTGTGGCTGTGATAGCACCTGGTTCACCAGAACGTCATGCGGCACGGCGGCTCGTGAAGGGGGGAGGGAGCGTGCCTAATACGCTTTAAAAACGCCATGCAAAAAGGGCCTAAGTCAGGATTTTTCCTCCAGTATGTATTACATTACAGTTGGATTTTCATTTGTCCTTTTAAATACCATCCTTTCAGCTTGAAGGAATTGTTCTGGAGTTATTCACCTTTTTTTTTTCTTTTCTTTTTTTGTTCTCAACGCCCTCCCCCAATAGTCTGCCATAAACAAATGTGACCCTTTCACTGTATACCCCTACCTCTAGTTTTGCATCAGGAGCTTCAGCCCTGGGAGATGAACACATTTTGCATTTTTTTTGGAGAGTGCTATGTGTGTCTTCCATTGTCTGCTAATACAGGTTATTTCCACACTAGACTGTCATAGTGCTATTATTCCTCTTTTGACATCCAATGGAATTGTGGGTTTGCAGTTTAGGGAGGGGTCTTTGAGGATGTTGAAAGTGGAATAGGATGTTGAAAGTAGAATAATAGCACTATAACAGTCCAGTGCAGAAATGGCCATAGATCCACAGTGTTGGCTTTTGCAGTCTTGTAGTGGAGGAATGGATGGGATAAACAGACCTTATAGGAACCCATTTGCTTAATACATTAATTGATTTATTTTATTCAATTTTATGAAGTTTGAAATATTGTTTTCCTGCAGCTCTCATAGTGATCAGATTGTTTCCTGATTCAGCCTATTCAATTGCACAGCACCCAAAACTGGACTTAGGTGCCCATGACCCTGTGTTATGTCTCCTCACATGAACAAAAGGAGGCTACCTTAGTCCTACTGACGTGATCAACACTGGCATTTGCGTAAACTCTCCAGCTCATCTGGCAACATGCTGATGTTTTGTAAATTTAACTTTATTGAACTAGGTTGGCTTTTCCAGACGGCTCAGTAGCTATGAAGGTGAGAGGCCAGGGACTGCTGGTCTTGTAGGGATTTCATAGGCAGAAACTTTAAGTGAAACACATGGAGTAGGAAGTGTTTTGGGCATCCTAAACAGGAAGTGGTTTAAAAAGAAAACTACATTTCCGAACAGGGAAAGAGGAAACCTAGACTATCATTAGCAGGGTACTGGTTGGCCAGGATTTGATTCAGTGGACTTGCTGAAATGATAAATCACTGCATAGCTTCTTAAAAGTCCACTGTGGTTGGGGTTTGAAGCAGGAACCTACTGTTTGGAGTCTGCCAGTGACCCTTTTGCTTGCTGTGCCGAAAGTTTGTTCTCACCATCTGTGAAAGACCTATCTGGCCCACATACTGACTGGCCACTCAAATGCACACCTGGCTCACAGTAGCTTCCTTGTGGGCTTGTGGCTCTAAAAGGGCCCAGCTTGCCACATGGGAGCCCTCTCTACAATGTATGAGGCTGCTTGGCACTTGGAAAACAGTTTGGCACTGGAATCTAGAATGTGGATGCCTGTCTCATGACTTTCTCCCTCTTTGCCCCATTACATTTTCACTCCTTATGGCTCTCTGAGGTTTGATGGGCCAGGCATATCACCTGAACACTCTGCTGGCCACCAAACCCCAAGCTTGGTAAGAAGCTTAGCTATCTGCTGTGAGGGGCCAAACTCTCTCCTTGTGATTGGCTCTCCCTGGCAGCTTCCCTTCCCACTCTCCTCGTTCTTGTCCAAGAAATACATTTTACCCCTGGAAACTTCTGTCTCCACTTTGTTACCACACCATACAGCCCCACCCCCACTCTGCAGGATGTACTATTTTCATAATTGGACATATTTCAAGGCTGGAACACATGTTTGAAAGTGTGCTGGCTGTAGAATCATAGAATAATAGAGCTGGAAGAGACCCCAGGGGCCATCCAGTCCAACCCCCTTCTACCATGCTGGAACACATGTCAAAGCATGCCCAACAGATGGTCATCTAGCCTGTGCTTAAAAACCTCCAAAGAAGGAGACTGCAGTACTGTAAGCACAGCCTAGGCCAAGATACTTCAGACATGATCAAGTCATAAAATCAGAGAGGATTAGGTGGGAAAGTCTGATGCTGATGGGCTTGGGATAATCCCTTCAAAAACTTTAAGTTGTGAGCACTCTCGAAAAAAATTGCAGGCGAAACTGCCCAAGTGAAGCAATCAGGACCCCTACCGTGAGCATTTCCTACAGAGACCTTCTCCATTCACACTACCTGGCCAAACATTACGAGATTATCAGGACTCCCTTCAATGTTTTGTCACTTAGAGTTAAGACAATCAGCCCATTCCAGATTCTTTTGTCAACCCTGTGAGAAAGTCATTTCAGCTTTGTCCATGCACCCTTCTTCAAGGCAGGAAATAGGGTAAAAAAAAACAGCTCCAGCCCCAGTAAATTGTAGTACTTGGACAGAATACATAATACATGGTGCCCAGACCTCTGTTCATTCTTGCTACCCTCAGACACTCCGCTCTGACCTTCTGGTTCAGAACTGGTAACTATCACCATTTTTCAGCCAATCTCTTTCTATCCGACCTTTCTTGCCCCACCTTCCAATAGCCTTGTATGGTTCTTAAGAGTGTCCAATTTCTTGTGTTTGTTAATTCCAAATAATATACTCTGTTTAACTCTTAACTGGAGACCTCTCTACAGTTAGCACTGGCATACACAAGTGGAAAGATCCTGCCATTAGCATCCTCTTGCAGGTCTTCTTTTTTGAGTTATAATTCCCCAGATTCTGAGGAGATGCTGGCACTGCAGGTGGACTCCAAAGTCCCTCACCTTTTAAGGTAACAGTTTCCTCATTTTATTTCTCTCCCTTGGGTACCATTATGATGGGGTGGCTGTCAGGTGCTTGGCATCTATGGGTTTCCTGTGTCCCTTATTATCATTATCACTTATTTATATAATGCCATCACTTTACATGGCACTTTACAAGTAACAGAACAACAAAAGATTCACCTGTCCTCATGCTAAGAAGATGTGTCTGTGTGTTACTCTAAGAGATGGGGGGGGACCTTGGGGTCCACCACGATACCAGCATCTCCTTAGAGTCTTGGGGAATTATAGCTCAAAGAAGGCCTGTGAGGGGAGGATAACGGCAGGAGATTCTCACCTGTGTATTCCAGTACTGACTGTAAAGAGGACTTCAGTTTAAATTACACAAAGTATTTGATTTGAATTGACAAACATATGAGAAATCAGATACTTTTCAGAACCATACAAGGCTATCAGAGAGTGAGGTAAGAAAAGTTGGATAGAGAGTGATTAGGGGTGGAGAGAGTGATAGTTACCAGTCCTGAAGAATGAGGTCACAACAGGAGGGCTCAGACAGCATCTGAGAGTAGCACAGAGGAACAGAAGTCTGAGGCACCACGTACAACATATTACAACTGGTTAGGATTGAAGTTATGATTTTTATACCCTATTCACACCCCGAAGGGATGCGCTGATAAAGTCATAATGGCTTTCTCAGGGGATTGACTAATGGGTCTGGAATGGGCTGATTGTTTAACTCTGGAGTGACATAACATTGATGGGATTGATGACAATCTCTTAATGTTTGGTTAGGCAGGGTATATACAGAAGATCTCCATAAGGTAGGATTGAAGGATGGGCTCTGATTGCCCACCAATCTGGGCAGTTTTTTCACTATATTCAAAAACACCAAGAGCCTGAAGCAGTGAAGGGATTAGCACAAACCCATCACTAATGGGCTTATCACATAATCCTATCTGAACTTTCATGAACCCAAACACATCTCTGGCCAGCTTAACCCTGAACTTGTTTTCCAGCCATTGTGACCCTGATTGCATTCTCATTAATAAGTTCAATTTATGAAAATCGTATACCTTATAAGTGGGGTAGTAGGGTATGGTAACAGGCAGGAGAAGTTTAAGTCCAGGAGATACTGTATAATCTACTCTACTTCCATGGCCAGGGCAATGGCAGTTGGGATAGAGGGAGCGCCTTTCCCCTGCTTTTGGACCCAGGCATGTTGGAGCTGTGTCTCTTCCTATTTTCTCTCCCTCTGCGGCCAGGGGGATGGCACTTCGGATGGAGAGGTGGTGCTTTCATATGCTTCTTGGCCTAAGCATGATGGAGTTGTGCTTGATTCTTCTTCTTTCTCTCTGGGGCCAGCACAGTAGCAGCTGGGAGGGAGGGAAGTGCTTTCAATAGCCTTGCCCACTAGCTTTATAATTTTCACACTGTGGGCCAGTCATGTCCCTTGCATTCTTCCCCAGGCTACTAAACAGCCATAGCAGCACATCCATGGGGTATGAAAGCTGCCTGGCTGGGGAAGGTTTGGAGAGGGAGCAAAAGGCAGATGAGTGGCTAGGTCAACAACAGGACTTCATCGTTTCTCCTACTTTACGGTCATCTGAACTTGGCTGAACTCACCAGCTTATCTGGCAACATTCTGACACTGTGAGAAATGAACTTTGGTGAACCTGGCCTAAGCTTACCTCATGGGGGAGGTGGTGAGGCTGGCCAAAAAGTTCATGCAATAGAGCTCTCTCCCCCTGAGGACTCTTCTGCTGCCTCCAGGTGGATGCTAATCTAAAATGAAAACAACAGCAAAAAAAAATTTTTCTTTCATTAGTAGTTGCAGTCAGATCGTAAAATAGGTTTTTTTAATTTAATTTTTTTTTTTTTGTTGCAGTTTATGGTAAACCTGAACTGAGCAACAGGAAAACAAGAAAAGAGTAAGTCGATTGCTTAGATAATAAACAGTCTGTAGGAAATGTTGGTTGTAGAGTTTTCCTCTTCTCTTCTCCTCAAGTCCCAACTGTCAAACTTTTTTCCCCAAAATGGTTCGGCCACAGACCAAGCCTCACCACCCAGCATGTTCTCTGCTTCTGATTCCTTCCTTGGGTTCCTTCTCATCAGCCTCCTTCTCTTTGAGCTCTGGGTTCTCTCTTCTTCATTACAATGTTCCTTCCACCTCTCTTTCCATATCTTCCGCTCAGCTGCCATTTTCATCTTTCTTCCAGTTCTTGCAGTCACGAACGACCCATGCTCCTAGGCCTGGCTCACTTCTATGCAAAATTTTATTTTCTATTCCCTACAAACCTCTTGTATTTAGCCAAGTAATTAATTGAGCTACTGAGCATGAAACCCACATAGATCAATGTGAAAAATACAGGCCACTAATAAATCCACGCAGATAAATATAAATTAACACAAAGCACTGTTCCTTCATGCCTGGAGAATGACGAGAAGGAGAACACAGGGACCAGACCAGGCAGCAAACTCAGCGTCCAGTGATGTGCCCATTTAAGGACTGCATATCCCACAATGCCAGAGTTCATTGACTAGCTCATCTTCTTCAGTGGCATACATGCCATCTTCTGTTGGCAAAGCCTATCCGCATTCCGCATCAGGTGGCCCAAAAGAATAAATGTATCAAGATCTTTCATCTGCAGTAGCAACTGTTCTCAGAGACAGAGTCAAGATGATTCTACCATCCATCTATCCACCATCAAAGCACTAGTCTTGACAGTGTCGTAGGCCTCTGTTGGTTGTGCTGTAGCAGACAAGCATGGTTGTTCATCCTCAGTCCCCTCTAGAAGCAAGCACCAGAATATGTTAATAATTGCTCAAAAAATCAATAAGAAAACAAGGTAACACCAACTTTAGAAAAGTTTATTTCCACTGAATGATTAATCTATTTAGTTTTTTCAACCCATTGGTTATCTTTTGCACATCCCTGGGCATTGCAATGCATAAAGGCCAGCCAAGAGAGCACAAGAACTCACTTTCCCCATCCTTGAACCTGGAGCTATTCTTGCCTCACTCTTTTGGGTTCTGGTATGGAGCCCCTGGGGGTGGCCACCATTCTCCTGATTATCTGTATCTCCTGCCTTGTTCTCTCTGCTGCTTGGAAGAGTAGGACACAGGGGAAAGACAAGCTGCCCCCGGGCCCTCCCTCGCTGCCCATCATTGGGAATGCTCTGCAGCTAAAGACCCACCACTTGTCCGAGAATCTCCAAAAGGTAAGTGAACAAACTGCAACTGGCATTGTTCCCCAAGACTGTCTCTTTAAACCAAAGGATTTAAGGTCCTTGCCATTTATTAGCTGTCTGAATGCTATTTAGGGTCACCTTCACCCACTTCTGGCCACCTGAGAGCCCAATTTGTAGTAATGGTTAAAAGCAGAAATTTGTACTAGAATCTCATCTCTTAAAGACTACAGTATGCTAGAAATTTTTGGTAGCCTACCATCCCAGTTCCATCGGCTATTTCAGCTGCAAGGAGGCTATTCTCAGTCACATCTCACAGAAGTGGTGTCCTTATCCCTTATTTTAGTAGGAGTTTTGCCCTGACTTAAGATACCACCAGGTTCACAATAATACACATACACACATTGTAATATATATAGCTTTTTGTCTTACATCTTATACCGTGTATTCTATAATCTATAGGTTACACCAGGTTACACTATTACTTCCTAGGTTAATGTCAAGGCTGCAAATCAGATAAGCCTAACCTGCAACAGAATGACAGTTGTCTTCCTCTTTAGCGAAGCGCAGTAGTAAAACTGCTAGTTTGCTGGTGCCTAGCTGTCCTGTCCACAGGGAATTCACTTCCAGAGTATTTATTCATATAGAGTGAAAGCAAGGTGTAGAATGGGGAGACAGATCCCTGCCCCAAGGAGCTTCCAGGGGGCATAGAAGAGAGGAAGGAGAGGAGCAGTGGGCAACAGGGTGAGAATAAGCAATGATTTCCACGTCCTATTCTGCAGCTTGCTTCTGGGATGCAGTTGCAGGAATATTGATGGCTGTCCCAAGAAGAACATGGAAAAGATGATGTTAAGGAGAGGTTTGGGAAACGGTAATCAGAGGGCACCTGGATAATCTTCTGGCCCAACTCAGAGGGTTCCCTTGGCCAGCCCCCAGACCCACAGTGATGCACGGGGGGTGGGTGGGAGGAGTTTCCTGTTTCAGAGGAGATGGTTCAACACAGTTTGAACCTGCATGTCTGGAGTTATGCACTAATTGTGCTACCCAGCCCTTGCCCTGAATGGCAAAATTATGCAAGGAAGGGGGCAACTGGGATCTAGCCCAAAGAACAATCCAATGTGCCTCATCCGCACCCCCATTTGTAACGTGCCAACCCACTTCTGTAACTTTAAACCCAACATTCAGTGTCAGACCAATATGTCCCAACACTTTGGCAGGCAATTTTACACAAGTTTAAGACACCAAAAGAACTCTGATAATTCCTTACCTTTGGTGTATTTACAGCAATTTCTACCACATGTGTTTTGTGTGTGTGTGTGTGTGTGTGTGTGTATGTGTGTGTGTGTGTATACATGTTCGCTTGGGTAGGTCCATCTCCTTTGTTGTCTTTTTTTCTTCTGTGAGTAATGCATTTCTTCCTTTGGGGCAAACGTCTCCCTATGGGACCCCATGATCTGTCTCTTTCCTTGTCTTTCTCCAGCTCAGTGAGAAGTATGGCCCTGTGTTCACACTATATTTTGGAGCGGAGCGTGCTGTGGTGCTGTATGGCTACGAGGCAATCAAAGAAGCGTTGATTGACCAGGCTGACGAATTTGCAGCCAGGGGGAAACGGCCGTTTAATGACAAAATTTCCCAGGGGAAAGGTAGGGAAAGGGGGTGTCACACCTTCTGTACAAAGTGGGGCTGTGGGGTGTGGAGAGGAGAATGACTGAGATAAAGGTCTGGGGCATAAATTGGCTGGAACAGAATGGCACCTGGGGGAATGTGCCAGTGCCTACCTAAGGATGTCAAATAGCACAGTCTTGGTGTAATTGCAACAATTTTTTCAGGTTCCATCTGTTATTTCCTCCCTTCCTCCCTCCCTCCCTCCTGTGTCAGCTTGTACGTTTTTGTCTGTTTATTCTCTTGCATAACAGCTTGTGTACATTGTACCATGTCATTTGGTCCCTGGCCTATCTCGCTGTGGGGTCGCCCTTGTCAGGGTAATGTAAGGAATGCACCTCAGAGCATGTACAGAGTGCTAATAAGAAAGCGACGCCCAGCTGCAACCAAGTCTTGGTGCTGTTTATTCAGCAGAGCACACAGGATATGTGTTAGGGTTTCTGGCAGAGTGTCCAGAAGCAAGAAACAGTCAGGCAAAAAATCGGCAGAACGTAGGACAGACTGACAATATGTCAAGAGGCAATACAGAAAATATCCCTTGCAGCAGCATGACCAGAGGTAAATGGAATCATAGAATCACAGAGTTGGAAGAGACAACGGGGGCCATCCAGTCCAACCCCCTGCTATGCAAAGCACTCCCAACGGTACATTGCTACACCTAAGCCTTTTTAAGTCTTTTTAAGGGCTTAACCGCACCCTCCTCATGTTGGATGCTCTGTGACGAGGTAAGACCTTTCGAGGCAGGCTAGCCAAAACATTCCTTTGCAGCTGTGCCTTAAGATCACATCTCTTCATCCACTTAGAAAACCTTTTCTGGCCACACTGCACTCACGCTCTGAATGCCCTGACACTCCACACTCCTGCCAAGTAATAATACTCCTTTTAAGATCTTTTAAGATCTTTCACGAATGACCAGGCAAGGAGCACCCCAGACACCAAGAGTTCCAAACCAAGCCCGGTGATGCAGGGATGACCTTTTGTGATCTCAAGGAGTGGTGTAGGGCCTGGCAATGCCATTAAGCATGACAGATGTGCCATCAACACTTCCACTCAGAGCATGAGATCTAACAAAGGAAAAAAGAATGGTGGTTGGAAATTAAAAGTTTTCCAAACTTTGCTCTAGCTGTTCCCAGCTCAATTATTCACACCTTTAGAAGCTGCAGTTTCAAGAACCAATGGGAGTTCTAGTCCAACCAAAGAAATTCCATTTTCAACAAAAAATTCTCAAAGTGTCCTAGGTCAGTTTTAAAACTTTATGAGGAATTGCTTTTAACAATGCGTAAGAGTTGTAGTCCAAGCAAAGAAAACTTTCCAGTTTCCACTTTGGATGGATCTTTTTCCCCAGTTCTACTTTTAACACTTTCCCAATCACTGATTTTAACACATGGGAGCTACAATCCAACCAAAGGAACTCTTCAAAGTGGGAGGAAGAAGAAAAAATTGGGGAAACAGATGGGAAGGAAAGAAAGAGGAGAAGGATTATGACTGAAGCTAAGAGCAGTGAGGATAGAAGAGAGTAGGAGGAGGAAAGAGTAAGAGATGGATTTTGAAGGAAAGGAAGAATGATGACGAAAGGACAACTGGGGAAGAAGGAAAGGACAACAAAAGAGGTGGAGGAGACAAAAGAAGGAGGGAGAAGACAAACAGAAATAGCAGTTCAAAGAGGAGAAGGAGATGACAAAAGAAAGGGGGAATAAAGAGATATTTAGCCAGGAGTTTGGGGAGAAGGGGAGGAGAAAGAGGATGGGTGGGGAAACATTCAGTCAAAAGTTGAAGAGGAAAGGAGGGGATAACAAAGAAAGAAAGGCTAGGGCTGGTAAAGGAAAGAGTCAAGTACGGAGGGTGGAGACCAAAGGCAAGGTAGGGGGAGAGACAAGAAGAACGTGCCTCACACGCTTATTGAGTCAAGATGGACCAAGGCTCTATAACACAGTTTCTTTGGCAGTCAAGAGTCGGGCGACACTTTCAACTTCCCTTTGCTCTTCTCTAATTGTTCATTGCCCCAGCCAAGCCTCCTCCTTCATTTCTGTCTCATTGTTTTCCCTTTCCAGGGATTATATTCAGCAATGGTGAAAGATGGAAGCAGCTCAGGCGTTTTGCCTTGACCACTCTCCGCAACTTTGGGATGGGGAAGAAAAGCATTGAAGAGAGGATCCAAGCAGAAGCCCAGTATCTTCTGGAGAGGTTGCAGGATACAAAAGGTACGTAATTTCTGCTGATCATCACCAGCCCTCTAGGCCTCTTCTCGTTATCTTCGAGAAGATTCTTCACTTTCTCCCTGCCTTCTGCTCCTTCTAGTATTCAGGCTTCAGACACGAACTCTTGAATACATGTTAGCCTTGGGACCTTTATGAGTTCATGAGGACTGCTATTCTTCCTCTTCTTCAGCTTAAATGCCCTGGAATTTTTTTTTTACCAAGAGGGTTAAAGGTCAATTGGGTGACCTTATCTGGCATGCTTGGGGCTTAAGATATTCCATGCCAAGGGCCCATTGGGAAGGGCTGGAGAAAGCTCTGGGCAATCTGGCTTTCCTTCCAAGGTATATCTGAAAAGACTCAGCCTAGAGCCAGTGATAAAGAAAATATGGTTCTATTACTCGGGCACATGCGTTTTTGTACAACATTAGGAGGGACATGTTTCTTGTGTAAAGTGATGGATGTCAAAGCCTATGGCTGAGATGATGCTGCCCAACAACCACAAAAACATGGGCCGGGGAGGTACCCTGGATAGGCTTTGCTTCTGCCCCAGGCTCATGTGGATCCAAAGAGGTACTCTTGAAGTAGGCTGAACTCAGAGGCCGTAATGGGACGGTCTAGACAATGACAGCCAGCAATGTCCCGTAGCCCTAGGGCTGCCTCCGTCTACATAGAACTGAAATCTCTCCAGAGTGATCACCTAGTCCAACCACCAGTGGAAGAGGCCACATGGAAATGGATGAAACCTCTCAGACAACATTGAGCTTGTTGTTTTCCCAATTGTCTGAAAACTCTGCAGAGAAGTGTCTGTTTCCCACCCAGCCAGGTGTATCGCTTCTTTCAAGCCAATCTCCTTTCACTGCAGCTGCAAAGGAAACGTTATTTCACTTGCATCTTGAGATATTTAAAGGTTAGGTTAATTTCAAGGTTGTTTGTTACATACATATCGATCCAGCAATTGCTCTTGGTCTTCAGGGGTGTTGAAAGGTGACTTTGGCAATATATGACAGGTGCAGGGACACTTTGAGTCAGATGGAAAGTGCAGGAGTAATATCTAAAGTTTTAGGCCTACAGTCTGGCTAGCCTCGTCACTGCAGAAAAAAAAAAGAAGAAGAAGAATGAAGCCATTTCTGCACGAGTCTGTTATAGTGCTATGATTCCACTTTCAACATCCTATGGAATCCTGGGGTTTGCAGTTTATTCTAAACTGCAAACCCCAGGATTCCATAGGATGTTGAAAGTGAAATCATAGAGCTAAAACAGTCTCGTGTGGAAATGGTCTGAGACTTTAGGTGCGTATCTTGAGCCACGAGACCTTAACAAAGCAGTCTGAAGACAACATTGTATCACTTCTACAATACAGGAAGCATGGAGTCACTTACCTAGAAAGAAACTGTTCACAATGATAGAGATGGTTATTGGGAGGTAGGATTGGATACATAAATTCTCACCAAGATTGGTACCTTTTTTATTTTTTTTATTAAAAATCAACTGTATATACAGATCTTTCTCAATACAAAATACACAACATATACATACATATACATACACAACATATACACACACAACATATACATAATTTCTTCCTTCAATTTGTGTTCCATTTCTTTGTTAATTAAACCTTGAAGGATGGTTTATCAAAAATTTCAATAATTCCTTCCTTCTATTAAAGAAGTAACCTAAACATTTCATATTCAACAATTTATCTTAGCTAAAGAAACCCCACCTTATGTCCTATCATGTAAAAAAAAAACCCTACGTTAAATATCTCTGAACAAAGCGAAAAATGCATTGGTATTCAAAAATGTATCACTTAACTCTATCAAACACTTGAACAGTATTTCTTAACATAATTAATGATTATTCCCCATTCTTTTTCACAGTCTTGTGCTATTCCTCCTTCTAACAAGACCATGAGTTTTTCCATCTCACTTTTAATATCCAGTTTTTGAGTTGGGGTATCATTGATTCTTTCCATTTTGGGGCATACTGAATTCTTGCTACGGTTATCATGTAAAGCTGCAATTTAACATTTACTTTGTTTTCTAAATTTTTGATCAATTACATTTAACAAATATAATTCAGATCTTATTTCAAAGAACACTTCAAGTATTTCTATAATAGTAACATGAAGTAATTTCCATTTTTGGGGGGGGCACTTTACAGGTCCCCCACATGTGATAGAAAATACCCTTCTCTTCTCCACATTTCCAACATCTCATATGGCCTTTTTTAAAATTAAATTTAAACAGTTGAAAGGGGGTTATATATCAACAATGAAAGGTCTTATAATAATTCTCTTTTAATCCCATATTTAAGGTAAATTTTAGATCTGTCCATGAATTTGGGCATTTATTTATCATACTCAATTGTATACCCAAACTTTTGAATCCAATCTGTCCTGCACTTTTTTATCTGCTCACTTTCATTTTACCTCTTTAACAATACCCTGTATAAATTTGCTATACTCCGGTTTCTCTTCAGATCATATAAATGTATTGCCTTTTACTAAGATTGTGTATCTTTAATATAATTTTAATTATCTACCATCTGGGCTTAAGTATGTAAGTGAAGTTTTTCAACCAAAAAAAAAAAAATCAGAGAACCTTTGGATATATAAAAGGGGGCCATGTGAGCAGCATGATGAGCTTTTACATCATTTTGGGGGAAATTTTGTTAAGAATATCAAATTGGGGGGGGGGAGGTCCAGTTTGAGGTTATTGTAGGTTTTCTGGGCTTTGAGGTCATGTTCTATTAGTATTTTCCCCTGACGTTTCAGAGGATCCTCTGAAGATGCCAGCCACAGATGTAGGTGAAACGTCAGGAGAAAATACTAATAGAACATGGCCTCAAAGCCCGGAAAACCCACAACAACCTATGGATTCTGGCTGTGAAAGCCTTTGACTTTACATTGTTCAGTTTAAGGTTTTCTCTATGAAAAACATGGGTCACATCGTGACTGCTGAAGGAGTTTGACATGATCCTGAGAAATAAAGCCTCTTTAGGACAGGAAGAGTGTGCCCTGATGTTTAAGGTTGGTAGACTTTCGAAAAACAATGTAGTGTTCAGTAGATGGCAGAATATCAGAAAGCTTTTGACATCAAGTAATAGTTGGGTCATGCAACTGTAATTCTATTTTTTTTAAAGATACCAAAACCAATTTTTGTCCAAAAATATGGTTTAGGAGTATGTTTGCTTCAGGATAAGAAACCAAACCAAGCTGTCATATATATGATGAAGAAGTTTCATCAGTTCAGCAAAATTATTTGAGTCCAGATTGATTATAATCCTTTGGAAACTGTGAAGGATAATTTGTGGGTTTCAAGGTGGTATTCTTTTTATGGGAGTAAGGATGTTTATTCATATATCTCAAAGAAAGAATGTACTTCATGAGTCCCACCAGCATATTTAGAGAACTAAAGCTAGTGCAAAAGAGTTGATATTTTGGTCTGGTATATCAAAAGATGTTGCAGTATTTAATATAAACTCTTCTGGAAACTGAGCTGTGGCCTCACAGTAATCACAATTGTAATTTTCTATGTTTATTTGGTGGTTATTTATGAGAACTATAATGATTTCAGTGTGTTCTGTGATATGTGTATGGATTTGTTTCTTTTTCTGATTTGTGAAAAAGAGATGTGGTATAATGTTTTTTTAAAGCCAGACTCCAATCAGGGCATGTAATGGGCTAAGGTCCTGGTGTTTCCCAGACCTCATCTGTGATACTCATGGTGATGGTTACGAAGGATTTAATCTAACTTCTCTCTCTTTGGAGCCTTATCAGCTTGTGAGTCTGTTTTGTATTAATTGCCACAGTTCACATTACACAAGATGAGCACAATCAGCAAAGTCAGACTCGGGATTTCCAACCTAGGTTGGAGTACATTGTGATTGCCTAAAAACTGGACCAGGGAAAGATGAATCATTTTTCTACTTCCAGAGCAGCCCTTTGACCTGAAATTCCTGCTCAGCTCTGCTACTGCCAATGTCATCTGTTCCATCATCTTTGGAAAGCACTACGACTACAATGACCAGAAGTTTCTAGCTATCACAGGCTTAATGAATGACAATGTTCGTATAGGTAGTTCTCCTTGGGGACTGGTAAGTCCTAAAATAAGGTTCTTGTAGTCTCTTCCAACTCTATGATTCTATCTACTCCTATATGTAATTTCTATTTTGTGATATATGGAGGGCTTCCTTATGTCTGCATGCTTTTGGGACAGGTAGGAAAAGCTTATAATGCAAATTTAGCCAATTGGAGACACACTGGAGATAGAGTGATGAATTCTTGAGGAACTGGGGTTCCTGATTTTATGAGGATTCACCAGCACCCATCCTACGGTCCACACAATGGCTCTCCATCCCAAAAATGGATTGTGGACCTACTCTACTTTGCTTATCATTTCATGCTTTCCACATGACTTTTATTCTTCTAAATAAAGTTTAAATTTGCCATAGTAGTGGAGAGATAAGCTCCAATATCCAGATAACTTCTTCAGGGTAATTTTTTAGCTTTTCTCCTGAGGAAGCTTAAATCATCTTCCACAGAAGTGAAATTGGGTTGTACTTGGGACAACAGGAAACAGCAGACACATTTCAAGATGCTCAATGGATGCCCGATTGATTAATAGAAAGCCAAGCATGTTCTACTTAGTTATACTTGGTTGGGGGTTTGACTGGATGGCTCCTGTGGTCTCTTCCAACTCTATTATTCGGTGATTCTATGACATGTGCCTGTTGTCTACCTTTATTTCTAGCTTGCCAACATGTTCCCTTCCCTGATGGAATTCATCCCTGGGCCTCATCACAGAATCAAGCAAAACACCATGAGAATCAGAGAGTTTGTTTTAGAGGAGGCCAAACAGCATAGAGTTACCTTGGACCCCAGCTCACCTCGGGATTTCATTGACTGCTTCTATATTAAAATGGATCAGGTGAGACAAAATCATGCAGCCCTCAAGGTAGGAAGAAATCCCTGTGCTAAGCTTTCTCAGCTGACATGCATACATAAAGAAAAAGTATAGACAGTGCTTCTTTCATGGGTAAAGGCATGTTGTAACTCCTGTCACCAGGCTTATGCTGCTGTGAAATTTATTGTAGTCACTGCCTTACACCCAAAGAGATCTTTCTCTCTGCATAGCTTGATGACAAAAACATTGATGGACTGCAACTGGATCAGATTCTTCTAATAACCCCAGTTTCAGAGTTAGGCCCGGACATTGTGAGCCTCTCTAGAGAAAGCCCAAAGGACCTCAAAGTCCTTCAGGGTTTGATTCCAGGCTAACACAAATGGTGCTAGACAGGGCTCAAGCTACAGTGTGATCTTTTAGGATTGGGCCTGTATAGTCCCACTTCAAGGAAGCACAGTGTAACCCTGGCTGATTCTGCTTGATTCCTGGGAAAGGCTTTGTTTTCCAAAGAAAGATTTTATGGAGCATCAAAGATCTGCACTGTAGATGATTTAAAAAAAAAAAAAAAAGATCTGTACTGCTACAGAGGACTAAGCTGGCCTCTCATCTTCTACCACATTCTTCTCTGAACAACTTTAGCTTCCACTGCTTTACAGTATATCTGCCCCAGGCTCATGTGGATCCAAAGAGGTAGATCTGGTAGATACAGGTAAAAGGTCCTATAGTTTTCTCTCCTCTTATAGACCTCCCTTTCGAGCTTTAATTCCCCACCTTTCCACAAAGGCATTTGCATTACCTTTTGTGATAACAAGATTGATCTCAATAGTGTGCTGTCTGGAATTTATTCTGCTAGAGAAGAAATACCTTCCAAATATGATCTAGATTTATATTCCAAGAAGGACAGAACATACATGTAGGCTGTTCTGTATTTATTTATTGTATTTATATGTTACCTTTTCTCTCAAAGTGGGTGGCTTCCAAAAAGTTAAAAAATAGTAAAAACATATAAAATTATAAAAACTTACATTTTTTAAAAAAAATTAATAAAGAAGTAAAAGCTCCCCTGCTCACTCATTAAAAGCACGCTTGAAAAGAAATGTCTTTGTCTTTCTATGAAAGGAAAACAGGGAGGGGGCCAACCTAGCCTCCAACAGGAGAGAGTTCCACAGGATGGAAGCAGCCACTGAGAATTCTGTAGTCATAGACTAACTGCGTAACCCATTCCATCAACACAGAGATGTGTTTGCCACTCAGTGTAAACCTAATGAAATCTCAATGATATGATATAGACCCTCTCATGTGGCTAAGGCTGTCTGGGCCGTGGAGTGAGGAGGATCTGCCAGTATCCATGGGTGAGACCCATAGAGGTGAGATTCTCTACCTACCGCGGTGAATGTTAGACATCTGCCACTCTGGGCATAGGATAGTCAAGAAACTGAGACATCTCTATGACATTCTGAAAAGCAATGAAGAGCTGGATGCTACCATAACTCTTGGAGACCAGCAGGGGATGGCCCTTCTGGAGCTATGGGATTCCTTGATTACTTCTGCTTAAAGCATGACTTCTACTTTCTTGTTGTTGTTTTTTTAAGTGGAGGGGGCAAGGCCTCTCAGGTGTTATTGGTATAGTGGCTGATCAGATGCACACACATCAGTAATTCTTTCTCCAGAAAGGGAATTCCCTTCCCAGGCCTTACTTGCTCTCTCTGGAGTAAAGTCAAGTTAGCTTCTATTGTCAGCCAGTAGTCATGAGGTTGGAGGGAATTTGTCATTCATTTTCTCCTTGAACAAAGCAACAACCACTGCAAGCAAGACTTCAAAAACTATGCAGTTGTTGAGGCTTACTTGTGATTCAGGACTTATTCTGCACAAAATTACCATGTTTGTTTTCCAAGTAACAGCATAAGAAAGGAGACAAGGCTCCACATGCTTATGGATTGTCCAATAGCCCAACATGTTTCAAATTATTTATAAATTAATTAGCCTTCTTCAGGGGCTATATTAAAAACACACACACACACACAAACACACAGATATCAACTTTACAATCTTACAACAATGAACACACATATATAAAATTATGTAATACTTTCAACTTCACATAGTGAAATATACTTATTCATATAAGAAGTCATATACATACCATAAATCCAATCTACAACAGAAATTTCTGGAATTGTTGTTGCTGGTTTTTGAACCGGATTGATATGCAATAAAGAAGGCAAATCTCTCTCTCTCTCTCATTCTCTCTCTCTCTCTCTCTCTCTCTCCCTCTCTCTCTCTTTTTTGTTATTTATACAATTCCTCAGATGCTCAAAACCAAGAGATGGCCTATAAAAAGTGGTATGACCAGTTACAAGGACATCTGATGTCAGCTGGTTGCAAGATTGCCTGGTTTTTTTAAAATACTTTTTCTTGGTTTTTATGCACATACCTTAAAATTACATAATTTTCTTCTATTATATTTTACTGAGTGCAGTTAAACTGACACCATTGTTTGTGCTGTGTATTTCTCCAGGAAAAGCATAATGATTCATCTGAGTTCACCATTGATAACCTGATTGTTTCCACACTTGACTTGTTTCTGGCGGGAACAGAAACAACCAGTACCACTCTTAGATATGGACTCCTGATCCTCCAGAAATACCCAGAAATAGAAGGTAAAACCAATCACTCTGCTACAGACCATGAGCTTCCCTTCAGGAGTCTTTTCCATCTCTCAGCTTCTGTATGTCACACCCTGTTCTTTAGCTGAACCACCCACCACAATGATCACCAAAAAGAAACTCAAAAATCCAACAGTGGATTTACTTTTCCTAATAGCTCAGCATGTTTCAGGCAAAAGTTTTTTTCAAAGACAGTATAAGATATTTTACAGTAATACTTCCTAAGAAGTCTGGGAAATGTATGTTTCAGTAAATCAGTTGAGACATCTCCCAAGTGGCCTTCAAATAATGGCCCAAATCCTATGGTCACTACCAACTAGAGTAAACCCACTGAATCAGTTGGAATTACTTACTTATGGGCTCACCATTCAATTACTGATTCAATGGGTCCATTCTATTTCTACCCAGTGTTGGTAGACATACAGTATATTTTAGCCCTGAAGAAGAATTTTCATCTTGTGATATGGGTTTTCGCTCTCTTTCTCCCTCTGTGGTAATTAAGGCAAAAAACTGGAAACCAGTGACCTAACTGGATAAAAAAGGGTCTCTGAGCTGGGATCAAAAGATTCCCAAGCCATCTCCTGTTGCCATGTAATGCATTGTTACCCCAAAGCAGGGGTGACTCGGGGTGGACACTCAATGCCAGTACTTCCATGCAAAGGTGGGGAATTATTAGTTCAAATTAGGAGGCTTATGAGATAGGGGTAACCTAACAAGATTTTTGATACCAATATTTATAGAGTCCCATACAGGGAGGAACCTGCCAGAGATTCAAAGGTAAGCTGAAACATGTTTTATTGGAGGAATTAACCACATACACACAAGATCCAAACAATCACACAATCACACAAGGCTAACTGAAGGAAAACGGAGGAAAGGTTTTAAGCTAGTGAGATTTCAGGGTGTTGTGGGTGAAACAGCAATGTAGCTTAGACTTGTGTGTAAGGACGGTACAGAATGGGAATCAGAGTGGCAGAATGGGGACCAGCAATAGTTGTACAGTGAGCTAGCTGATCAAAACTGGGAGTTTTGATATCTGTCTGAAGGGCATGGATGAGAATGACTCTCTGGCCAAGTAAGCAAAGGAGTTCGCAGAATGGACAATGAGATCCAGATCTGTTGATAGTCTTAGTGTTAGGTGACAAAAGGGCTAATTGTTTCCCAATAGGTTGATGTTTGCTGGACAGGTTTTATGATGGAGGAACAATCACTTGGTAGGAGGAAAAGGAAATCATACGATCAGTGGTTTGGTGGGAATCTCCCAGTGGCAATTGTTCCAAAAGGCAGAGTCATTAAGCTAGCTGCAAGCCTATTATCTCTGGAGTTTCCTGGTGATTTCCTGATGATGACCTGGCTGTGCCTAGAGGGAATTTCTGATCTAATTCACAGCACATGTGTTTGGCCAGTCTTTTCCTCTGGTCCATCCTGGCCATATAGTCACAGCAGGGCATGTTTTATATCAGAGCCAATTAATATATTTTGCCAATTAAATCACATTTTGCCAATTAAGCTATAGCAAAGTTTGAGAGGTATATGGCCTGGTAAGAACATCACAGGAGAAGAACCTGTTATATAGTTTGAATGACTTCTCTGATGTTCCATGGATGTTTATACGTTGGCATTGTACTTCACCCATATCATGACAGAGAGAGTGCAGGAAGAGATTGACCGGATGGTTGGCCGCTCACGGAGGCCGTGCATGGCTGACCGTGGACAGATGCCTTACACGGATGCTGTCATCCATGAGATACAGAGGTTCATCTCTCTTGTCCCACTAAGTGCTGCCCACACAGTGGTGAAGGACACACCATTCAGGCAATACGTCATCCCCAAGGTAAGTTTCCTGTTTCCACTTGAAAAACCAAGTGGTTCCTGTACCAGTAAGGCTTAGGGACTTGACATTGACCAGTTTGCTCCTTTTGAGGGGATCTGGTCTCAGATATTGATGGTGGAAAAATTTCTCACTGGACTTTTGAATCTCTGCAGGGCACCATAGTACATCCTCATCTAACCTCAGTGCTGCATGATAGCAAGGAATTCCCAAATCCCAAGGAATTTGACCCAAGGCACTTCCTGCATGAAGATGGGACCTTCAGGAAGAGTGACTACTTTATGCCCTTTTCAGCAGGTAAAATAATCACTTCCCCATTGGGCAGCATCCTTGGAAACTGTGTTACCAGATGGCTGTTTTGGGTTTCCCTAATTTCCCATTGCTGGGGGAGGGAAGGGTCAGCTCCAGCCCATGCTAGACTTCCCTGCTCTGGATTGTGAGAGGGTCAAAAGAGGTTTCAAAATGAAGGGTGCTCCTGACCAGCTCTCTATAAGGGTTATGCATTCATTGCACTACACAACTTTTGTGCTGGATAGCTATGCTATGCAACTGAACTAAGGAAGCAGAATTGGAACTGAATGTACATGCAAATGTGCATGTGCAGCAATGTGCAATGTACACCAATGAAAAAAGCACAACCAGGCAGTCCACATGTAGGTGTGCACAATTCCACTTTTGAGCCCTAGAACTTGACCCAAGCATTCTGCATCAGAAGAAAAAGAGGAGCTATAAGGAAAACTACTCATGCAGAAGATACCAACAGATTTCAGGCCTACACAGAAAAGAAAAGAAAGCGCACAAAACTCTTGGCCACTTGCCAATGATATAGCACCTAAAGAAATTTTGAAATACACAGAGTATGAAGTAGAGATGAAAAAGACACTCACATTAACTGCAATTTTGAACAACATTAACTTGTGCATGAAGCCCCTTTTGGCTTAATTCTGCTCTTTTGGAAGAGCAAGAAAACTTGAAACCTGAGCAGGTTTTAACAAGCAGTATTCTGAGTAACCAGGAAGCTCACAGAATCTCTCTTGACATGCTCATGTGTCCTTTCTCACAAGAAAGAAAGCACAAGTATTTTATCTCTCTCTGGGATGCCTCTTCTCATCTCTTCCCCTCCTTTTGTGGGTCTCCCTGAAGGCAAGCGGATCTGTGCAGGAGAAGGTCTGGCCCGCATGGAGCTCTTCTTGTTCTTCACCACCATCCTCCAGAACTTCAAGCTGAAGGCCCTCAAGGACCCCAAGGACATCGATATCACGCCCCTGCACAGTGGTTTTGTCACTATTCCCTGCCCCTATCAAATCTGTGTTGTCCCCCGTTGAAAAGCTCACCCACCTACTTCCTGTGCAGAAATACTGACTGGAACTCACAGCCCCTGTTACAAATGCTTAACCACAGTTTTCAATGAGGAAATCTTCCCCACTCTTCTTAAACAAAAATGTTGAGTGAAATGGAATAAGTTTTTCATAATAAATACCCACTTCATGTCAATTATTTAATCTCCATTTTTTTAAAAAAAAAAATCAAATAGACATATTTTTGACACTTAAACTACAATTTTTGTGGTGTATTGTTTCATCACCTCCACACTTTTCAGATGACAAAAAGATTATAAATTTAATCAATTAAATAAATAAAATCTGTACCTGTGATTTTATCATTTAAAAAGTGTGAGAGAAATGAGGCCTCCTGAAGGATATTGGCCAGCATTAACTTAGGCCATTTCTGCCCTACCCTGTTATAGTGCTATTATTCCACTTTCAGCATCCTCTGGAATCCTGGGGTTTGCAGTTTAGGGAGGGTCATTTAGACTTCTCAGCCAGAGAGTTCTTTGACCTCAGTAAACTGCAAATCCCAGAATTCCACAGGAAGTTGGAAGTGGGATAATAGCGCTATAAGAATATAGGATGGAAATGGCCTCAGACCATTATGAATGTTATTATGCATTTATGACTGGTTGATATTGATGATCTCTACATAGTCTCGAGATTAGGGAATGCACAAGGACCATTAAAGTCCCCCAGTCTTGCTTACCGGCTGGCAGCCACTGTGAGCAACAGGAAGTCTGTTCCCCTGTTGATTGGGAAGCAGCTCATTGACATTTTCATCCCTCCCATGAGAGATCTCCAGTGCAAGAGGAAATTGTGATGGGAACACTGCTTCTTACTGTCATAGTGGAGATTGCTCATAGGGTGGGATAGAAATGTCAGTCCTCAACTTCCCAAGCAAGAGGGGAGTGGACTGTTTTCACTCACAGCAGCTGCTGCCAACATGTCAACAACAGTTTGTTATCACTGCAAGGGGGGTCAAAGCCCAAAGTTCTCCATGTTCCATCAACATACAGTCCTTGCCATTTTAATAGAACATCCTGTGAAGGGAACATGCAATATACAGGTAGAAACAGCTGCACTTGGAGCTGGCAGCATTCGTAAATGTGAGAGAACCGACTCCTATGAACTGCATGAACTTCCATGAACTGCAATTGCTTTGGAAGAAGCTTTGTCTGAAACGTGCAGAGTAGCAAAGGTTTGTGACATGCTTGCTAGGAGGGTACATAGTTTCATGGATGAGTTGTTCAGTGATTAGCTCAGGGGGGAGACACATCCAACCATGAAACATCATTGAGAGTGAAGAAAGTGGTTGAGAAAGGCTCACCTGCCTGCAACTGGCCGGTTGCAGAGAAACCTCTTCACTTAGGTGTCCAGGCCCTCCCTTTAGGTGGCCATTGTACTGTTGGGGTAGGTGAGGGTCCCAGGAGAGGGGAATCAACCATGACCAACTGTGAGAGCCAGCAACTTCGCTCACTCCTCCCTCTGCCCCACCCTGTCAATGACTCCACGGCAGGGTGATGGGAAAGAGGTAAGTGGGAGGAGACTCCATCCCCATGAAATACCTTTGAAGACTACACGGTGGTGAGAGTGGTGGCAAGGTGTTCTTTTGGATCTAGAATCATCGATGTGGAAGAGACTACAGGGGCCATTGAATCCCACTCCCTGGCATGCAGGAATACACTCCAAGTACTCCCAACAGATGACCAGCCAATCTCTGTTTAAATGACTCCAAAGAAGAATTCGATTCCCTCCAGCTACCAAGTGTGTAAACTATGAAAAGGGAGGGGGGGTTAGTCTGGCATGGCTTGCTTTTGGATGGCTAAAGGGTGAGCCCCTGCTCTCACCTCAGTGGTGTGTGTGCATGCAGTGAGACCTTGTTACCCCAAAATGTGGGTGACTCATAGGTCCACCCTCAGTGCCACTACCTCTATGTGATATTGGGGAATTATTTAGCTCAAATTAGAATTCTCATGAGAGGGGGTAACCTAACAAGATTTTTTACACCAATGTTTACAGAGTGTCATGCAGGGAAGAACCAGACAGAGATTCAAAAGTAAGCTAAAACATGTTTTATTGGGGGAATTAATCAAAGTGGCAGAGTGGTGACCAGAAACTAGCTAATGAAAATTCAAAGTTTTTTTTATACAAAATTTCTGCCTGGATAGGACAGGTGTGAATGGTTCTCTGACCGAGTAAACATTGGAGTTCACAGAATGGACAATGAGGTCCAGAATGAGCTGCTGGTTTTAACGTTAGGTGACAAAGGGGCTAACGGTTGTCTGAGAACTAACCCTTTGTCACCTAACGCTAAGACCATACGCTCATTCTGGCCCCCTTGTCCACTCTCCAGACTTCATTGTTTACTCTGCCAGAGAGCCATTAGCACCTTCACCCTCCAGGCAGAAATAGAGTATTTAAATCTCAGTTTTTGGCCAGTCAACTCACAGTACGCTGGTTGCTGGTCACCACTCTGCAGCTCCAGTTCCCGTTTGTGTACTGTCCTTAGACTTGTGTCTCAGCTACATCACTTTCTTTGCTGCTCTTTTGGATTGGTAAATATCACCCACTTTACCCTAAAAATCTTGCTATCCAAAACTTTCCTCTTTTTTCCTTTAGTTAGCCTTATATGATTGTGTGGCTGCCTGGATCTGGTGTGCATGATTGCAATTCCCCCAATAAAAGACAATTAAGCTCACTTTTGTATCTCTGTAGTTGTCTATATGGGAACCAGCCCAATTTATAACCCATTTGTTCTAGTTTATTTCTTGATTTTATCTGTGGTGTTAGTGATTCCGTAGTTTCTAATAGATCTTTGTATGTCAGCCATTTTTGTTGCACCTCCAACCATCTCCCATAAAAGGCTTCCTGTGGTGATATCCATGTTGGTATTCTGTTATAGAATTTTTTCTTTATCTGTGTCCATATTTTCAGTAATGATCCCCTGATAAAGTGGTTTAAGAATTCCTTGTCTGTCTTTGTTTTGCTATACCACAGGTAGCCCATCCTGTTATCAGCTCCTTCTAGTGTTAAAATTGTTACATTTTGTAATTTGATCCAATGCATATTCCCCAACTTTCATGGAGGCACTGGCATGGTATGTGGGCCCCTCAGTAATCTAGTCATTCTCTTCAGGCTGACCCTGTTTGGGGAGCACCAGGGCCTCTGCCGTTACCCTGAAAGACGGGGGATATTGGGGGACATTGGGGTTCACCCAGCATCTCCTTAGAGTTTGATGGAACTATAGCTCAAAGAAGGCCTGCAAGAGGAGGATAACAGCAGGATCTTTTCACCTATGAATACCAGTACTAACTGTAGAGAGGACTCTAGTTAAAAAGTTAACAGAGTGTTTTATTGGAAATTAATACACACAAGAAATCAAGCAATCTCATGAACCATACTAGGCTAAGGAAAAGTGACACAAGAAAAGTTGGACGAGAAAAATTTTGGGTGGAAAGGGTGATATTTACTGGTTCAGAAAAAGAAGGTCAGAGTGAAGTGGCTCAGACATTGGCTTGAGTGTAGCACAAAGAAACAGCAGTCTGGGTACTACGTCCAACATATTATGATTTTCTGGGCTTGGAGCTAGGGCTTATATACCCTGTTTCCTGTCCTGAAGGGATCTGTGTTAACAGAGCAGTAACTGCTTTCTCACAGAGCATACTAAGGAGTCTGAAAGAGGTTGATTGTCTTAACTCTAGCTAACAAAGCACTGATGGGAGTCATGACAGTCTCTTAGTATTTGGACAGGTGTCAGGGCACAAGGAAGATTTCTGGAGGGCAGTGTCAGAAGATGTTCCTGATTGCTTCACTTGGGCAGTTTCCTCTTCCATTGTTTTTGGAATTTGGCTTGTTAAGAGTGTTATCTTGAACCCATAAGCATTGTTTTTTTCTGCCAATCCTCTGTGAACTCTGTGAACCTATGATCTGATCATGTTTGAGGTCATCCTGGCCTGGCAAGATGCTTACCGACTGTGTTAAAAACATGTTTTGCAGCCATTAAGTGGCCAATTTATATAAAAAATTGATATTTACTTTCAATCATGCCACCCCTCAGGATAGGGAGTTAAGGTATGGTAACACTGCCACATGTGTTGGTCATAAACCTAGGTGAGAATGACCTGGACTTACTGAAGGAGAAAGTCCTTATTCTTCGTGCTATACATGATACAGACAAACTAGGCCAGGGTGGATATTATGTAGTTTGCCCTTCTACCTAGACAGGGGTTACCCTGATTTCTGGGTCCCCTTGGGGGACACCTCAATGTGCTCCACATGATGGGGAATGGAAACTAGCCAGAGCACGAGCAGTAGCAATGCGAGAGGCAGAGTAACCTAGCGGGATCCTTTTACCCAGTTTTTACGAGGTCAGGCCAAGCCAAAAACCAAACGAAAATGTCCAATAAATGATTTTATTGAAGGAAAGTCTCGCGCACCAAGGCAATCACTCACACACTCACTCAAGACCTATTAAGAAGCAAAAGAGAGGAAACTGGATAGGGGGAATATTAAAGGGGATGTAGCTGGGGTAATACTGCACCTTTTCCTGAACTCCTTGGTCCGGGAAAAACAGCAGAGAAGTGGGGCTCAGCACAGAAAGGGCTGAGGGGATTACTCAACAGATGGAGAAACAGTTTGCTGGGATGACCGGGAGTGAACCAAAGAACTACTCAAAAACTGGGACTATTTGTAGGGGGAAAAGTACCTGGAGGGCTAATCCTTTCCTGGGGACAACAATGAGTGTTGCAATGAGAAAGAAGCTCCACAATGGTAACTTCCTTTGTGTGATGAGATTACAAGGTGTTGCCAAAGTCTCAGGATCTTCGGTTGCATTGGGTTGTGGTGTCACTTCATGTAAATGGTCCTCGCCTGATAGGAATTTATTGCTATCGGAACTCAACTTGGGGCAAACACGCTAATCCCCTCAAGTCGGCTTCTCAGGGGCTGAGGACCCTTCATCTACTGTGGGTTTGCACCACTTGAGGTCTCCTGGGGCTATGTGACTGGGGATTTTACTGGCCTGACCTGATTATTGATCGTTCGACCGTAGCTGCCTATGTGCCCATCCGGGCGACCTCTCAGGCACATGGAATCATATTTTAATATCAAAATTGTAGACCCCAGGACAGGGTTTTCCAGTGGGGTAACACAGGTACAGAAAAGTGAAGGGACCTTGATATATTGATAGAGTCCGGCACAGATCTAAGGAAGATCTGGAAAGCCCCAGTGAAAGGGTAAGTTCAGAATTTGCCACACCTTGAAACTGTATTTCACAGACTGGAGCTGTACAGAATGGATGGTGAACACCTCTCAGAAGCAAGGAATAATCGCTTCTTGGGGGATCTGGAACAGGGCATGATGGCCCTTTTGGGCAGCCTGGTGGGGAATAAAGACTATGCTGATGCTTGCTCCATATCTGTGAGGGAAAATATAAGATTTTTGTCAATATCTATGGCATCGTTTTGGTGAAGGGCAAGGCTCTTGGACTCCCCTTTTAGCTCATGGGATGGGGAGGCTAAACCCTCATTTGTGAAATCCTGTGACTGGGTGGAAGGAATCTCAGGTTAGCCTCCCAGTTGTGGGTCGGCCAGGGAGCAATGCAGCATCTGAGTTCTCCTGAGGGCTGACATGTTTTACACAGGAGAGGCACTAAGGATGGTCAGAGAAAGTGACCTCTCACCTCATCTGCTACCATTCTAGGTTGCCCCCCTTTGTGGCTCTCAAGAGGAGAAATACTAAATAGGATAGATTTAAATTAACTGGCCAAATTTAGAACCCATCTTTTGGATCTAGTCTCATTATTTCCCTGGCTGGTCAACAAAATACTAGCTCCTTTGGAAATGAGTACCAGAATATTTTAACAAAGGTCTTAAGCTATCACTAACAGAACACAGAGTGAAGTTCAGAACATTCATTTCCAGAGGACAGGAAACAAGAAAGGTTACTCAACTGCCCAGTGGTTAATTTTCACCTGTTCCTGGTCTTTACTGTGCATATAGTCAGATTGCGCACCGTCATAATTCACTTCCTCCTAGAATCTGGAGCCATTGTCACCACTGATGCTGGGATAGAGCCTCTAGGATTGACCACTGCTGTCCTGGTCATCCGTATCTCCTGACTTGTTCTCTCTGCATTGTGGAAGTGCAGGACTCAGGGGACCCCCTCAGGGCCCCTCAGGCCCTCTTCCTCTGCCCATCATTGGGAACGTTCCACAGTTGAAGATCAATAATTTGGATCAGGCTGTCTGTAAGGTTGGTGGAAGAAGGAAGGCTAGCATCTCCTCAATAGACTTTTATGAGAGGGTAGAGCATATGAGAAGGGATCAGGTACTTCACTGCAGGACTGCTACTTGACTTGTGACTCTCCTGAAAAGAGAGAACCATCTTCAGTTTCCATATTTACAGAGAATGCCAACAAGGCGTGGAACAATTTGAAGATGATAAGCAGACAGATCCTTGCCCCAAGGAGCTTACAGGGGAAACAGCAGAGTAAGGAGATGGAGTGATAGGCAATGGGCTGTAGGGAAAGTGTGCAATTGGTTCCATTATGTAAACTTAGGATTCTTTTCTAAGATTGTTTTCTACTGTTGGGGGAATCCAGGGGGCATGCTGTACACCAGCATGACCCACAGAATGCCAGTGCATCAAAAAACAGATGAAAAACAGCACAGACCAGAGCTGAGGCCAAAAAATAAAATAAACTACATTTTATTGCAACTTGAGTACATGGAAATGCAAAGCTAGGTAAAGTCCATTGTCTGTGTCTTCATGGCGTGTCAGACAAGCAGACTGAAGACAGTGAAAAACCACAAGAACAAAACACGAATTGAATGAGAACGGAACAGAGAGCAAGACTAAATAAATGTTAGCCCACTGTGGGAACATCCGGGCTGCCAGTATTGTTATTCCAAACAACTCGATCACTTCTCACAGTAGCTGTGTGAAAGTTAGCAGAAAACTCCTTATCAGTTACCATGGCTACAAGAGCACAGCGGAGGAACAAGACACTTAACCCTTTAGGCAGGGATCTGGCAGCCTAACTTTAACATCTACTACTACTATTTCTACTTTAGATTATTTCTATGACGTATACTAAGACAGCCAGCATGTTGTGGTGGTTTGAGAGGAAGATTGGGACTCCAGGAAACCAGAGACTGAATCCCCTTTGCTCAACCATGGAGACCCCCTAGGTGGGTCTTGAGTGAGTCACACTCTCTCAGCCTCAGGGGAAGTCAATGCCAAACCTCTTCCAGATAAGTCTTGCTAAGGAAAACCCATGATAGCTTTGCCTTCAGGTTTGAGAAATCAGAAAGGACTTGTAGGCTCACAACAAGAACAGCAATTTAAGCTAGATTATGTTATGTGGCCATATGAGCCACTAGGAAAGGTTTGAAGAATACAAAAGCACTACTAAAAATTCAGGCAACCCCAAAATCAGGACAATGTGTCAGTGAACACCATATAGTGTGCCTCTTTCTTCTTCATTCTGCAGTTGAGTGAGAGATATGGCTCCCTATTCTCACTGCATACTGGAGCAGAGCCTGTTGTGGTGCTGTATGGTTATGATACAGTCAAAGAAGCCCCGATTGACTGGACTGAGGAGTTTTCAGGCAGAGGAAAAATAGTCGTGTCTGATGAATTTGCCAGGGGGAAAGGCAATTTGCAGGGTTTGCTGGTTTGCATATGGGGGCCAAATTGTGCTTTCTGTACAAACCGTACAAAGCATTTCCAAAGTATTTCTCTACAAAATATTTCCAAAGTGTTGGAGATAGGGATGCTGGGAAACTACAGCATGAATGGTGAAGACCCTCAGCCCTCTTTCTTCTTATCACTGGTGTCAGCTAAGATTGAGCAGGTGGGTAAGTGTGTACAGCATGCTTCCAGCCATGGGATACCTTGAGAACAGGCAGCTGGAGAGATTTCATGGAGTCCTCCTGTAACTGCTTGTCCCAAGGCAACTTTGTGAACAGGAGTGCCTTGCAGCTATCATTTCCCAGCACCCCTATCCTCAGCACCTCAGAAATGCTTTGGTCAGGGGTCCTGCCAGGCTGCAAAGGGAGGTTTTGGGGCTTACCTGTGGTTATTCATAAACAAAAATTGAGTCTCCAGCTGTAATGATGTAGTTTGTCCACCTCATGATACTGAACAGGATGCTAGCTTAATAATATCCCTACACACAAATCTTCCCAGTAAAAGAATTAATGAACACAACAATAAAATATAATTGGGGAGAGACCTCATTTATCCTGCCCCTTTATTTTTTTTGTTGGAAATAATTTATAAGACGATGAATAAGATTTGAATGGGAGAGGTAAACGCAAACAAACTTAAAATCAGATTGTCTCCAAACCACAGAAGCTCCCATGACAGATTGAGCTCAACCCACGTCACCCCTGCTACATGGGCACGTACATGGCCTTCTCCTGTGGTCTAATGTCTGACCAAAGGGTGACTGAAAAGTAATCCCACCGGCCAGCCTATCTCCCCACATAAGGCAGGCAGGATGATGAGGAAGAGTTGGAACAAGCCACAGCCTTTGGAGAAAGACATCTCCTTGTGTTGTGGAGGCTTACTGCCATGTATATGGTCTTCTGCTTCTAAACCAGCTACTTGGAAATAGTGTATTCCATTTCTCCCCCTCCCCTTTCTCCCTTTCTCTTTCTATCTCTCATTTTCTATCTTTCTTCCTTTTCCAGGGATAATATTCAGTAATGGAAAGACATGGAAGCAGCTCTGGTGTTTTGCTATGACCATGCTCCATAACTTTGGGATGGGGAAGAAAAGCATCAAGGAGAGGATCTAAGAAGAAGTTCAGTATCTCTTGGAACACTTACATGCCACTAAGGGTATGTAATTTCTGTCCAGCACCACCATTCCCATTGGTATCTCCACATGACTTTCCAGACAAGTCTTCTTATTCTGTTATCCCAAAATACGGCTGACTCGGAGACCTCTTGTGATGCTAGTACCTCCATGAAATGGTGGGGAATTGTTAGTTCAAAGATGAGGCCTGTGGGGGGTAACCTTAGTGGATCTTTTATACCTATGTTTACCAGTACTTCTGCAGGGAAGAACCAGCCAGAGATCCATAAGTAAGCTTAATTGTGTTTTATTGGGGGAACTGCAATCACACACACAAGATTCAAGCAGTCATGCAATCAAACAAGGCTAACTGAAAGAAAAGGGAGGAAAGTTTTGAATAGGAAGATTTTAGGGTGGAGTGGATAATATTTACCAAGCCAGAAGAGCAGTGAAGAAGACAAAGCGGCTTAGACGCAAGTCTAAGGACAGTACACAATTGAGAATCAGAGTTGCAGAATGGCAACCAGTAATTGGTGTACTAGCAATAGCAATAGCAATAGCAATAGCATGTGTATTTCTATACCATTTATCAGCTAAGTGCTCTCTAAGCGGTTTACAATATGTTTAGCTAATTGCCCCCAACAAGCTGGGTACTCATGTTACCAACCTGCAGAAGGATGGAAGGCTGAGTCAACCTGGAGCCCTGCAGGATCGAACTCACAACTTGTGGTTGCAGTACTAGCATACTGTGAGTTGACTGGCCAAAAACTGTGGTTTAAATACATTATCTATGCCTAGAGGGCATAGTAAACAATGGAATTGTTGCAGAGTGGACAATGAGGTCTGGAGTGGGCTAATGGTCTTAGCATTAGGTGACAAAGGGCTAATGGCTGTCCTGATAGCTCTGTAATTGTCAGACAAGTGTGAGGACCAAAGGGAAGCTTGCTTGGTAGAAGGGAATGGAGTTAAGACAATCATCTATCTTCTGGGAATCATCCAGACCATAATGTTTAAAAGGTTGACTTGTTAAGTTTTACTGCAGGACCATTATCATTGGAGTTTCCTGGTGATTTCCCAACCTGGTTCCACCAGAAAGTCTCTTCTGACCTAATTTTCAACACACGTGTTCAGCTAGCTTTTTCCTCTTTTGAGGCATGGCCATATAACCATAGAAGAGTATTTTTTATGTTTATGCCAATTAATATATTTTGCCAATTAAATCATATTTCACCTATAAAACCATATCAAAGTGAGGAGGTGCATGACCTAGTAACAATCCTTCCTGTCTCCCAACCACCCTGGCCTAAAGCTCTGGATTCAAACTCTTCTGTGTATCTTAGTCTTTGAACACTTTGTAGTACTTTGTGGATAGTTCATGAGGTCCACGATCTTCCCTTCTCTTCAGGTAATGCAATCAGAGTCCTGGGATTTCCTACCAGGAAGTTGAGGACTCTATGGCTTGATGTGATCTGGAAGCTCTGGGACTTTAAATGCCATATTCCTAGGGCCCCTCTAATGGAACTGGAGAAGGCCCAAGAAACATCAAGCTCATTGTTTAGTATCAATGATCATTTTAAATAACAAGGGTTCTAATTCTTGAAGGACGCTTGCTGTATCATCCTTAATAGAATCATAGAACCATAGAATCATAGAGTTGGAAGATACCCCAGGGGTCATTGAGTCCAACCCCCTGCTATGCAGCAACCCCCATCAAAGCATTCCTGACAGATGGCCATCCAGCCTTGCTTAAAAACCTCCAAAGAAGGAGATGCCACCACACTCCATTGAGGCAGCAGCATATTCCACTGCCAGACAGCTTTGACTGTCAGGAAATTCTTCCTGAGGTTCTGGTGGAATCTCCTTTCCTGCAGCTTGAATCCATTGCTCCTTGTCCTCTGGAGCAGCAAAAAACAAGCCCCCTCCCTCCTCGACATAACGTCCCTCCAAATATTTAAGCATGGCTATTATGTCCCCTTTTAGCCTTCTCTTTTGCAGACTAAACATACCCAGCTCCCTAAGCCATTCCTCATAGGGCTTCATGGCTTCCAGACCCTCCACCACTTACTGGTATACCTGTAGGCTGTAGCAAGAGGGTAGATCTCAGGTATTGAGAGACTGAGTCCATAAGAAAGAGGCAGAGGTCTGCCACCGAACATGAGGATATGTTTCCAAATTGCCTGTGAAGTGTGGAAAGAAGGAAGAATCTATCCCCTGCTCCACCAAGACAAACACAAACTCATTATTTGAAGCAAATGATGGAGCATTTGGAATATAATAGCTGTAGCACTTTAGCACCAGGGGGACACATTCTAGAATCTGATCAGTAAGCTTTGCTACAAAGTTGATGCTTTAGCCAAACAGTTCGCAGATGCTGAGGAAGCTGGGAAGAAAATGGGTTAGGAAACCCTCTGCTTAACAACCCACTGCATTTGTTCTCATAGTTACTGGGAAGGGAGAAGAGTAACTCTTGTGCATTTCACTAACCTTTGCTCTTTGTAACTTGGGAGGTGGATCTTCTGCTGGACTTATTTGGGGACAAGGTGCACCATGGAGATCTGCCGTGTTAGCCCTGGTGTGATCTGGACCAGATTCTGTCCCCTGCTGTCAGGAGAGGTTGAAATTCTACCAGATAAAGGGTTATGATGCTCTTCCTCTGCTGTAGACAACCTGCTGCATGGATTTACCACTAAGAAATGTTGCCCTGTGTACTGGGGGTCTCAGGAGGGACACCAAAATGTGCTTAACTAAAGGTGGGGAAAATTAGCTTAGAGCACTGCTTAGCGTTATGAGAGGCAGGGTAACTTAAAGAGATCTTGAACCCTATGTCTATGGGGTCAGGCCGAGTCAAGGAACACACAGAAGTTGAAACAATAAATGACATTTTATTAAATACAGGCAAACAGTGTATGTGGCACATTCACACAAGATAACTAAGGAAATAAAGGTTGGAGTGGTATAGAGGGATTTTTAGAGGGGTTGCTGGTTTGGGTGATACTTCACCTGTCCTCAAGCCCAGAAAAATAGAGAGCGAAGCTGGAGTGCGATGTAGCTCAGCACTTGGAGCTGAGGGGAGGCTCGCCAAGCAAAGCAGCAGCAAGGCGGGATGAAACTCGGGAGCGATCCGAGGAAGGTCTCGGAACTGAGGGTTTTTATAAGGAGAATGTGACTGCAGGCTATGCCGTACTTGAGGAAAAACAATAGATTTGGAGTTGGAGACAAAGCCTCCGAAAGGTCAGAATCTTAATGATTGAGTTATCGTAGAGGTTCTCAATAGAGTAGCCAGTATGCAGACACAGAGTACTTGGGTATTGCATAGTTTACCCATCAAGCTGCCAGCATGGGGCAGAGGCTCTTTTGTAAGTTGTGTGCATACCTAATTAGAGTACTTGCCTGGAGGTCTCCTAAAGCAGTGAGTCAGCTATTTCTGGCATGCCTGTATTGTTGTTTGAATATTACGGCAATTAATGGCGGAGCTTGTTTACGTGCTTGTCTGGTGGCCTCGGAAGCACGTGGAAGGGAATAGAGAAGTGAAGCCGAATTGTGATATCAAAAGGATATCTTTTAATATCCCCGAAGCTTGGACTAGCCAGGGCAGTAACAATCCCCCCCCCCCGAAAATGGGTGATGTTGGGGACAATATGTTGGGGACAATCAAAAAGCAAAAATCAATTTAGAGCCAAATAGGGGCTTGCAGGTTGGTAGCCGTATCACTCATCAGGAAAGGGAATTCCGGGAAGAGCAAGGTATTTCTATCTTATTAAGACAGTCCTAACTAAAACCTAAACCTAAACACACACACACCAATGTCAATAATGCAATAATAAACAATTAATCAATAAACAAAGTCCAATGTCCCGTCAATAGGGAACTGTCGAAAAATGAGCACTGGTAATACATAGCAAATGCAATTCAATGAAATAATGTAATTCCAATGCATGGTCTGGCAACGAAGGCAATCCAATGAGCAAACAGTTCAATGTGGAATGAAAGTTCATAGTCCGAGGGAGGTGAGGTGCAAGCAAAAGTCTTGGCACCCCCCCCCCTTGCAACAGGAAAAGTCTCTTAGCTGGACCGGGCAAGCAAAGCATAAGTCTATTCAGGCAATGGAGCAGGAACAACAACAAAATGTCCAAGACAGTGCAGCCTGGCTTACTGCAAGTTCAGGAGCAATTAGTCTTTGCAGAATTTGAAGCCTGGAATAGTCCATAGGTTTCCTCAGGTCAGCAAACAGTAGTAGGAATGGCAAAAAGTCCATCGCCACAATCGGAAGGCTGAGTGGTCACCTTCCCTCACGGTTTCAGGTGTCATGGAAGAACCAGGAATCTCCAAGTATCGACCATCAGATGGAGCGGCAACTTTCTTCATCACCCCCCCACGGTACTCGGGGGCAATGGTACGACCTCGGGATCTTCCCAGTCTTCTGGATCAATTGACCTATTAGAGTTTCAACAGAAGAACTGACATAATCATTATCCAATGTATACCATAAATGCAAATGGCCGCCTCAAAGCCTACCGGGGATTAGATCTGTTTGAAGATGAAGCTACTGGGGACAAATGGTGGACACAGGATGGGATCGGATCTTAAAGCCATACCAGGAGAGACGATGTTAGGGCCACTGCAGATCATGGTCACCCTAGGCTGGTGGCACGTCTGCCAGAGCTTGGGAAGTCGAGTTCCCAACTGTAGTTCACTCTGAGTATGACCCGGAGTGCAAAGTTCAGGGGTCAGATAGACCAACCTGAGGCTGGGTTGGCAAATTTTGCTCCATCCAGTATTTCACTGGATGAGCGGTGGGCCGTACGCACCTGCATAAGTTGAAGGGGTACACTCTGCAATGGACTGAACCAGGCCAGGCTCTGACCCCTCTTTTTTTTTTTTTTGCTCTGCCTGGTGGCGGGGCCCCCAACACCGGTAAAAGGACAGAATGAACCAAATCAGAGACAAGCAAGTGTACGCTTGCTCGTTGCCAGAGCAGACGTTGACTCTCTCGGTGATTGGTCAGGATGGTTGGATGTACGTATGCAAATGTCCCACTAACATATGTAAATTAGACATAATGCACCTGGGCCAGGCATCAAGCCAATTGTGTGAGTCTCCGGCTCTTATGGGGCGTTGGAGACTGGTTCTAAATTGGTGAAATCAAAACTGAATGGGGTAACAAGCAAAATAGTGTCGCTGATTGTTCTCACCCTAACAATCAGAGCACGCGAAAGAAGAGGGGAGGAGGCCCTCGACGTGATGAGGGGCATATCTGGGCAGCAGACCGGGAGTCCAGAGTCAGACCTGGTTCTCCTGAGAGGGTTATGAGGCCCCCTTCATCTCGCCCCAACCTCACTAGGATCCCATTGCACAAGGCAATCACTCGGAGTGAGAGAATGCTGGTGTTCAGAGTGAGATACGGTCGGCGCTCTGGTCCGACTCATTTCCCTTCCTCAGGGCGTCAGGGCTGACTCTGTAGGCTTGATCTACCTCAGAGGACAAGAGGATCTTGGGACAGCCACCCCAAGAATCTGTCTCCTCCAAAAACAAAAACCCTCCTCCCTCAAGAGGTAAAGGATAGACTCAAACACACTATATCTACAACAAACAACTATTTACAAACGGGGGGGGGGCTCTTCCCTTAATAAAAATGGATGACCTGCAACATGAGGATCTGTTTCTTTATCCAAAATACCAAACCAACAAGACTGAGTACCAAAATGATCTGAAACACCACTAAGATGGTTAAAGAGTGGAGAGCGAAATGTGCTATAGCCGGGACCGTGGAGGACCACCTAAAGACATCCCACCAGGATTGTTTAGCGTCGGATTTCAAATCCTCTGAAGTGCTGACTATTATCTGGGCAGAACGATTAACAGTCAGGGCAATCTTATGGAGGGAGTGCGATACCTCCTTTACTCATTGAGACAAACGGGTGAGATTCCTGCGCCATAGGGACCCAGGGATCTCAGATTCAAGGTGGAATCTGACTAACTCGGATTCTGTGGGTGCATAGGCACTTTCCAACACATAATCTTATCTCCCACTGGAGACAGAAGTTCTGGCCAAAACAGTCTTGGACCATCTGTGAACAAAAACAGGGGTTGCCAGTGGTGGGGTTTACTCTTACAGTTGCACCACTAGGCAGTACTATCAAATTGGTACAAGGAGTCCTTAAACAGAAGCACTCATGGTTAATCTGGGCCATGACTGTGGTATTTACTGGTATTACCAAATATTCGGAGGTATCGCCCTGGCTGAGACCATTAAGGTTGTGGAAACACTGAATCCAATGGTGGTTGAATAGGCAGACAGCTAAATCAAAAGAGTGTGCGCCATTGGACCAATGGTACATCTGTGGGGGCAGCAAAGTGGCATTGGCGGCTATGAGGGGGAGTCCTAAATGGGATACTGGATGTAAAATTACTGGATCCAGAATCCATTCATGGGCAACGTCCACCATGAGAGTTAGGCTCTTCCACGTGCTGTGCCGTATTTGCGCCAAAGCGGCAGGGTGTTCCAGCAATTCCTGATATTGCTCTCGGAGTAGGCTCAGGATCTCAGGGTGCATCAACCCCGTGAGGCTGGCCTGGATCACCTGAGCGGCAAAGGTGATCACGGTGCTCTGCAGTTGCGTGCACTGTATTGCAATGGACAAATCATGGGTCGTGATCTGTAGGACACGGCCAAGGTCAGATATTATCTCTCGCTCGACGCCAACCCACTGTGGAAGCAATTAACTAATCAGATCTACTCCTCTTGCTACTTTGGTTAGGCCAGCAGCGGAGGATATCCCAATGTCTCTAGTTTTGGTGGCAATTACGCCTAATTTGTTTGCTAGGATCTCATTGTCTATAGCGTTGATGAATGTGCCACCAGTTCCAATTCCACCTAAAGCAGTTCCTAAGACACTTCACTTAGGGTGAGTGTGTGGGTGGGAGAAAGACAGCCATCGTTTCTCCCAGTGTTCCCACTATGTCCACGCAAGTTTTAGGTAGGGTTGGCACGTTGGAATTACTCTGGAGTTGTTGACAACCGTGAAATTTAGTATCATTTTAGTTATTATGGGTTGGACGTTCAAGTAAGCGACCATTTCTATATCCTTGCGAACTACAGAGCTACCCGCATACATAGCCAGGTGACGTTCAGGAGAAGGCGGGGTATGAATATCGGAACCGGGGCACCACATCTTTCCGCAGGAGAACTTACAACCTGTCGGGGTCAGGGTGACATTCTGGCAATGAAACATGTAAATTTTCCATACCCATGTAGGGCGAGAGTCTTCAAACGTGAAGCTAAGCACTAGTAGGGCTGCATAGCCTGGCCAGTGGCTCATTCTTGCAAAGAAGCTAGTAAAATGCAGGCTGGACAGGGCTACTGTCAGGTGGATTTGTAATTGGTTGACCGACCGAACCCAAAAGGTGATCACGAATGGCTGCTTTTCATCCTGGAGAGAAGTGACTAGCGGGGTGCCACAGGGTTCTGTCCTGGGCCCAGTGCTGTTCAATATCTTCATCAACGACTTGGATGAAGGAATAGAGGGCATGCTCATCAAATTTGCAGATGACACCACATTGGGAGGGGTTGCTAATACGCCAGAGGACAGCATCAACATTCAAAATGATCTTGATAGATTGGAGAGCCGGGCCAAAGCTAACAAAATGAAATTCAACAGAGAGAAGTGTAAAGTCCTACACTTAGGTAGAAAAAATGGAATGCAGAAATATAGGATGGGGGACACGTGGCTGGATAGCAGTACGTGTGAAAGGGATCTGGGAGTTTTAACAGACCACAAGCTGAATATGAGTCAGCAGTGTGATGCGGCAGCCAAGAAAGCCAATGCAATTCTCGGTTGCATCAATAGGACTACGGTGTCTAGATCGAGGGAGGTACTGGTACCACTCTACTCTGCTTTGGTTAGACCTCATCTTGAATCCTGGGTCCAGTTCTGGGCACCCCAATTCAAGAAGGACATGGACAGGCTGGAGCAGGTCCAGAGGAGGGCAACCAAAGTGGTGAGAGGCCTGGAAGCCATGCCCTAGTAGGATAGACTTAGAGAGCTGGGTATGTTTAGTCTGCAGAAGAGAAGGTTAAGAGGGGACATGATAGCCATGTTTAAATATTTGAAGGGATGCCATGTAGAGGAGGGAGAGGGCTTGTTTTCTGCTGCTCCAGAGACCGGAACAAGGAGCAATGGATTCAAACTGCAGGAAAGGAGATTCCACCTGAACCTCAGGAAGAACTTCCTGACAGTCAGGGCTGTCAGGCAGTGGAATATGCTACCTCGGAGTCTCCTTCTTTGGAGTCTCTTTCTTTGGAGGTTTTTAAGCAGAGGCTGGATGGCCATCTGTCGGGAGTGCTTTGAGGATGTTCCTGCATGGCAGGGGGTTGGACTGGATGGCCCATGTGGTCTCTTCCAACTATAAATTTCTATGATTCTATGATAGCGGTGGTCACCCTGGACCACTCTGGTGGTCATGGGAGCGGCTGCTGTGGCCATGCTGGGGTTGAGTTTAACCTCTTCGCCGGCAACAGCCATTCTTAATACTGCACTCAATCTTTTCCTAGCGTGTATATGGAAACTTGTGGATAACTCGAAAGGGTACCTTTTCTTGAACCAGGGGAGCAGCGGTGTCCCCGTCAACAAGGCTCCTACCTCTGGATAGGGGTTCCAATAGCACACTGCCTGTACATTGAACTGCCAATCTGTGTAAACTTGACTGTATCCGAATAGGTTCCAAGGGCGTATCCAATCATGAAAAACAAAACTGCAGTCCTCATGAACGGTCCCATTCCGTCTCCCTGTAGGGAACACAGAGATGGGGGCTCCATTACTACAGAGCTATTATCCTAAAGGGTCTATTTACAAGGGAAGGGGGGGGAGGAGAGGGGAGCTGGAGTAACCACCTCTTCATGGGGGTTGCCATCCCATGAAGGGAAGCAAAACGCATCCGCCAAGCTGTCGTGCTAATAAAAGGGCATCCCCATCTGGGGGTTTCCCTTTCCAATCCTTCTGCCGGGTCTCCAGAACTACCGCCAAGAGCAGCAATGCCTGCTCCTGGTTTGGGACCCACACTCTCAATTTAGTATGGAGGCTGGTCCTGGACCCATGTGCCTCTGAAGAACCTTTATCACTAGTCCAAATGATAACTGCGATGGAGCCGTAGCTAGTCGTGGCCCCTTTTACAATTACCAGAGTCACAATCAGGATGGTGCCATGGCCTTCGAGGACAAGGCAGCACCAGAGCGTCTGCGTGGAGGGTGAAGCGGTAGCCAAATTCACCTCCGGGTAGGAACATACATGTTGCTCATTTGTTACCAGGATAGGGGCAGGAGCTTTAATGGCGGCACAGCAGTGCACGGCCGAAATCTCTACTGGTCCCTGATCTAGCTGCCACAGGAATCTGTTTGCATAATCAACCATGAGCCTGTTTCCCCGGAGAAAACAGATGTCCAAAAGGCCGTCGTCTTCTCCCCGGTTCTCGCACGCCCACAACTGAAAATGAAACGTCTCTATAGACATTGGGATGCCTGTCCATTCCCTACCTTGGTGACCCCCCCCCCCGCCATATCCAGAAAGCTGGACATGCTCTGATGTGGATTCACCGTACCTTGCAAGTTTGGGGTGCAGCATGTTCACTGCTGCAACAGAGTCTACAAGAAGGGTGGAAGGAGTCTTATCCCTCTTGGTCCCTAAACCTGCCTTCACCCAGAACCTTCCCCACCTGTCTGGCTTCAACCTAGCCACAACGTTGCGGGGAAGCTTCCTGGACCGAGGATAGAGGGCACCCCTATGCTTGCAGATCCGGGTTAGGGTAGTATCCAGCCAGGGGTGGGCCGTCGGTCACGGCCTGGACCGGCTGTTTACTTCCCGCCTGAAGCTGCTTCTCTAGAGCTTCCAAAAGCTCCGATGTTGGCCGCTTATCGAACTGGCTCATGTCCAGGTCGAACCTTCTGAGCATGCCCCAGACCCTTACTCTGTCCGAGGAGTACGTCTGGGCTGTGGGATCATACCCACCAGACATCTCCTGGGGAAAGCCTGAGTCAGAGGGCTGTTTGGGGGCAGTTGGCTGCTGTGGGGGATTTCCTGCCTTGCCAGGCTGGCTGTGGAAATCCCGTCCCTGCCACTGCCTGTTGTCCTGCCTGGGTGTCGATCTCGAGTTCCAGTTCCCTTGTGGAATGGAATTCGGAGCTGTTTTCCTATGCTGGGAATGGGGCCCATAGTTCGACTGGTAACCTCAGCTATAGGTTCCCAATTCCCGGGTTCCTTCCTATGCGTCTTGGGGAGAGGTCGTAGGGATCCTACCTCACGGAGCAGGTCAGAGACCCATTGGAGGTTGTTCCCGAACTCTTCCCAGTTGGTGGTGGCTGGATCCACCAAACCTAATGCCATCTTGGTCTCGTGGTTAAGACCTTCGTACAAGAGCGTCTTAAACTCGAGGCCGTTAAAGTCGTAACCACGGAACGTCAAGGGGACCTTCTCGACCAGAATGGCAAGGAGCTGCTTCTGTGCCTCATAAGCCTCAGGGTTCTCACGAGGACCCTGCTGCTCCATGACGTAGAGCACACCCGCACTCTGTCCAGGGCACAAAATCCTCACTACCTCTCTCATCCAGTCGTGTGCCTCGAGCCTAACCAGGCCTCGAGCCGCCACGGCTGACTCAAGAGTAGAGAGCTCGGAGGGGGACATACAAAGTCAAGCCAGCTGAGTCAGGTTCTGACCACTGGCTGTCAGGTGAGAGTGTATCACCGCATTCAACCACATGATCCCGGTGGTTCTGTTCAATGGACCCAACTGGTCTGCAATAGCTTTCGCCTTGGTAGCACGCCAGGGAACTCCAGTCTCAGTGACCTGCGTCTCCTGTGTCTCTTCCTCTCTGAACTGCCTTCTCCAAGGGGGGTGGTCCGTCTCATCATGGACAATATCTCTACAGAGTTGACTGGGACCTTAGGGTCGCTCCAGTCTGGATTGTGGGGAACGGTTGCCTGAGCATCCTGTGGCAGTGCCTCCCCAGAAAAGTCCTCCACAAATGTTGGGAGCAGCTCCGCGCACACAGCCAAAATTAAGGCTTTGCGCGTTTGGAGCTGGCTCTCCAGTGCAGCAATCTGTTTCTGGCAAGCTACATGGCTAACAACCTCCTGCTGTTCTCTTATTTGCCCCACCATGAACTTGGCCACAGACCGGGCATGATCCAGCTCAGCCTCTGAGGCGTGGGCTTTCTTCTCCCAAGTTTGCACCACTACCTGGATGTTGCTAAGCTTCTGTGCTGACGCCTGCGCTACGGATGCAAAAGTTACCTTGTCTGTGCGCAGCGTTTCGACCTCGGCCTGAAGCCGGGCATTCTTCTTTTCTACGCTCGCTAATTTCTCTCTGGTCTCTACCAGGGCACTACTAGCATCTCTGGCCATAAGCCAAAGTCCCCAAGCAGCCAAAGCGTCCTTAGACGGCCCAAATGGGTTCTTTGATTTACTCACCAGGGTGTACGCTTCACGGAATGTGGCAAAGGGATTGGCCGTCTGGAAGATGGAGTCCTTCCAGGGGCATTTCTCCTTACTCAACACTCATCTCTCTAGTTTACCGCTGACCTCTTCCTCCAACATGAGGTCCTTGATGGTGACCTTACTACTCTCTACCATTTTTCACACAAACCACAACTATCTCTAACACTACCTACAAACTACAAACTACAAATGGGACCAGGAACTGGAGTCACCTAGACTCCTGGGGGATTGAAGGGAAACGAACTCTGAGGAACTTCTCTAGGAAAGAGGGACGGGAACCTATCTCCAGCCTGCCCAAACAAAGTCACTTTTGTACACCTAGGCCCGGTTTTCCACCTCGCCAGCACCAGGGACAAAAGGATGAGGTAACGGTTTGAGGACAGAGAGGTCACCTAGACCCAGGGAACCCACAGGAATACTCCGCCTACCTGAAGGGGGGGAACAAACACTCTGGAACTTACTATGCCGCCTGGCCAAGCAGCGGGGGAAAAGGGATGGGAACCTAAACCAAAACCGTTCCTAACAGTTTTTCGGGTGAGGGGCTCCTACCTCTACCTTGGGACAAACTTCTTTAAAACCCTACACAAGTTGGGACGCACCCGAGATTCAAACAGCCGGGATGCCCCCGCGCTTCAACAACTGCCAGTGGGATGCACCCACACTCTAACTCTACTACCAAAGATGGGACGCACCCATATACTTACTCTGGGGGGGGGGGATTTCTTCCCTAAGTGCTATTTTGTCTTGCCACTAGGGTGTTGGATGAGTGTAGACTGTTCCTACCGTGCTAACACTTTGGATCCCAGCCCACAATAGACCCCAAGTTAGGGATGTGATTCCCAGGACAGCTTGTGCACAGCCCTTGCTATCGGACAATGGTTCACCGCCTAGTGCTATTGACCACGCTGGGGTGGCTGACATACACAAACCAAGCAAGAAAGGGGAACAGATTTCCACCCAGATAGAATAGCTGTAGAGCTCAAACACACAGACTCCACACACACGTGTTCCTGCCTAACAGCACTCTAATGACTTGACTGACCGTCACCTAGGTCAGTACCAGCCTGATTTGAGGAGGTTCACGACTCCTTCTCAAACTAGCGGTACCGGGGTTGCCCGTGTTGCTCCACCACTCTGTTACCCTGTGTACTGGGGGTTCCGGGAGGGACCCCAAAATGTGCTCAACTAAAGGTGGGGAAAATTAGCTCAGACCACTGCTTAGCGTTACGAGAGACAGGGTAACGTAGCGAGATCTTGAACCCTATGTCTACGGGGTCGGGTTGAGTCAAGGAGAACACAGAAGTTGAAATAATAAATGATGTTTATTAAATACAAGCAAAACAGTGTATGCCACACACTCATACAAGATAACTAAAGAAATAAAGGTTGGAGTGGTATAGAGGGATTTGTAGAGGGATTGCTGGTTTGGTTGATACTTCACCTGTCCTCAAGCCCAGAAAAAAAATAGAGAGCGAGGCTGGGGTGAGATGTAACTCAGCACGTGGAGCTGAGGGGAGGCTCGCCAAGCAAAGCGGCAGCAAGGTGGGATGAAACTCGGGAGCGATCCGAGGAAGGTCTCGGAATCAAGGGTTTTTATAAGGAGAATGTGACTGCAGGCTATGCCGTACTTGAGGGAAAACAATAGATTTGGAGTTGGAGACAAAGCCTCCGAAAGGTCAGAATCTGAACGATTAAGTTATTGTAGAGGTTCTCAATAGAGTAGGCAGTATGCAAACGCAGAGTACTTGGGTATTGCATAGTTTACCCATCAAGCTACCAGCAGGGGGCAGAGGCTCTTTTGTAAGTTGCGTGCATACCTAATTAGAGTAGTTGCCTGGAGGTCTCCTAAAGCAGTGAGTAAGCTATTTCTGGCCTGCCTGTATTGTAGTTTGAATATTACGGCTATTAATGGCCGAGCTTGTTTACGTGCTTGTCCGGTGGCCTCGCAAGCAGGTGGAAGGGAATAGAGAAGTGAAGCCGAATTGTGATATCAAAAAGATATCTTTTAATATCCCCGAAGCTCTGACTAGCCAGGGCAGTAACAGAAAGCTGATCTTCCAGCGGAGATGTGTGTAAGTTTCCACTACCAAATAATGACTCTGGGAGACCTGGAGTTGTCTTCAGTTCCAGTTCTTTCTTTTTTTTTCTTCCTTCCAGAGGAGCCCTTTGACCCCACATTCCTGCTCAGCTTTGCTCCTTCCAATGTCATCTGTTCTGTTGTCTTTGGAAGACGCTACGAATATAATGACAAGAAGTTTCTAGCCACCATGGGCTTGATGAATGAAAACTTTGAGATTAACAGCTCTTTTTGGTTACAGGTAGGTCCTTTGCCAGTTGGTCTAAATTACACTCTTGTGTGAATTTCTTTATTCAATGTATGTAGTGCCTTCCTGAAAATATGAGATTTTCTGGTGAGTGGGAGAGAGGAAGGAGAACACATTGTTGCTTCATAGGGGGTTAAAATGTAAATTTTTGGAATGAGAGAATTACAGGAGATGGTGACATGATGAATCCTTGGAGAAGAGGGCTTTTGGTGGGCTGCAATTCTCCCCCTGGCCCTTCACCCCAGCTGGGATTCTGCAGCCAGAAAGGATCAGACAGATTCCATTTCTTTTGGCATGTCTTGTTTCCCAGGTGTCTTTTGCTTAGTTTTTTTTTAAAGGACCATTTTTTACTTCTTTTTGAGGAGTACTAAAGCCTGTAATGTTCCAGGAGAAAATTCTCAAATCCATTTCTTAATTCTGTTGTCTTAAAGTGCTTCCTGACTGGATGTCTCTCCCTGTTGATCATTCTCTTCTGAAGTTTTTCTTTCCTCTTCTTCTTGTGGATCTTATTCATCTTCCTCCTCTCTTTCTTCTTCTGCCTCGCCCTGTGAATCAACCAAGATTTTTTTTTAAGTTGCCAGCCTGATCTGCTTATCTAAGGGTGGGAAAGGGTTTTTTTAAGTTATTTTTGATTGACATTTCATTATTGTTCTCAGTTGTTTCGTTGATTGGGAAACCCCACTAGTAAACCCCACCAGTTATGGGGCTGCTGATTCTTCTCACTTCATTAAGTATTCATCTCCATAGAGAAAAGAAGCATTATTATTACTGTTATTATTACTATTATTGCATAGAAAATACTTTTTGACTTAAAAAATCTGATTCTTGTGTAGGGAACTGTGTGTATGTGTGTGTGTTTGTGTGTGTGTGTGTGTGTAGAAAACATTGTTCCCAGTGCGAGAAACATGGATTCTGTGTGGAAAAACCATGTGCATTTCTGCACAGGCCAGCACCTTACAAAATGCAGAGAGTACCTGGGAATTGCACAGAATGCTTGGTGCTCTCCTGTAGCTTGATGGATACCATGGGAATTCTTCATTCAAATCCATGCAAAGATTGACCTTGTCATCCTGCTAGTGAGAGGAGTTAAAGAAGCAGAGAAAAGCCACAGCTTCTAAAGAACCTCTGATTGACCTCTTCTTGGGTGATGTCTGTGTCTCTTCTGATTTTCCTTCTAGCTTGCCAACATCTTCCCTTCCGTCATGAATTTCATCCCTGGGCCTCATAAAAGAATAATGCAAATGTACAGAATATGTATGAGTTTATTTTAGAGGAACTGAAGGAGCACAAGGCTACCTTGGACCCCAACTCACCTCGGGATTTTACTGACTGCTTCTATATTAAAATGGATCAGGTAAGACAACCTCATGGACTCCTCAAGGTAGGAAGAGATCTTGTGCCTTGGGAAGGTTCAGGAGCATGTTCCCCTAAGTTCCTCTCTTGCTGTTTCTTCTGCAGAGAATGATGTTTTCTGCACAAAAAATGTGCAGGTTTTAAGCAGAGCACTTTCCATCACTTTCCTGCTCACTTTCATCTCCACCAGCATAGTACCCTGGTAAATGTGAGGAAAAGTTGGACAGAACCTAAGTCCAAATAAAATAGATGTGATGTAAATTAAAGTTTGCACCTGGGAATGACAGTGGATGATGCAATCCCATGTAATACCTGCATGAGTCATTGAGTTGTGTAACCAAGGCAGGAAGGTTGCATCATACTTCTAGCAAGGGTCTGCTAGTGTTGCTAGAAAGCGGCTGGAGGCTATGTTCTGCATGCTGTTGAATGCTGAAAACTCTGTTGGAGACTTGTATATACTGTATATATTGCAACTCAAGGGTAAATGCCTCCTGTTGGAAGATAACATTTGTGTGGGAGTATTTTTCCTGGCTTCAAGGTTTTTGCTGCTAATGTCTAACACTCTGCTGGGACGCTTCAAGTTGTGTGAGTAAACTCTGCTGTACGGTGATTTTTAAACACTTGACTCCAGTGAACTGTCTTTTTACCAAAGCTCAGTGCTGGAGGGAAGTGCTATCGAGGTTTCTGTGTAGCACCCATCATCTACCATCCCTCTGATAGTAAAACCATTAGCAGGACACAGATAAAACCTCTCCTCCAAATCTACAGCAGATCAGAACAGGGTGAAAGAGAAATATTAACCTGAAAAAAATATTGGTTGTCAAGACCATTGGCTGGTCATCAACATCTCTTTCCTGATCAGTGTGTTACAGAGAGGGGTTGTTTGTGTGTATACGATAAAAGTATGTGTATATGGTAAAGTATGGTGTGTATATGATATGAAAATACAGGAAGGCTTTCTGTCAAATCTTCTTGCACTCTCTTCATCATAATTGGAAATGTAGATGAATCCCGTGTTTCTTTAATCCAGCATTCACACAGTTAAAAGTCAGATTGTTTTCTTGTTGCCACCTGGTTACAGGCAGACTTACTAGTTTTGAGGAGATAATACCTTCATTTCCCCATGATGTAATTTCTCTTTACTATAACTCAGTTCAGTCATACATGTAAAAAAGGGGGGGAAAAGAGAAAAAAGAGAGAAAAAAAGAAAAATCCAAACCATCCACAAAAACATGCTTTTAAATCCTTTGTTATAAACCTTTATGAACATCAACCTCTAATCCTTTTGTTTGAATTCCAGCCAATTCAACAATGCTTCATTTGAGGATCTCAGTTAGAAGAATTCTTCATTTTTATGATCCTAAGGTTTTATTCATGAATTTTAAGAAAGGAGGTGCCAACTTATTGTCTGTCAGATCTCTCACATCAGAACAGCTGTCTTTCATGGTTACAGCAAAAATGTAACTCCTTCTCTCCCTACTCATTCATGCCATATTTACTCATGGGTAAACATGAGCGAGGAGAGTTCTGGACCCTTGGGGTGATCCTCTCACTCAACCTTTAATCCAGAGTGAGTTTCAGCATCTTGAGATCCATCTGGGGCCATTTCTGCACTACACTCTTATAGCACGATTATTCCACTTTCAACATCCTATGGAATCCCGGGGTTTGCAGTTTAGGAAGGAGCTGGCCTCTCCCTAAACTGCGAACTCTGGGATTTCATAGGATGTTGAAACTGGAATAATCGTGATATAAAAGTGTAGTGCAGAAATGGCCTGGCTGGTGCGTCCATTGTCAAGGCTCTCCTCCCTGCAGAATGCAAGGGAGAAGCATCACTCCATCATCCTGCCTGGTATTTTTTAGAGGGGGTTGTTGTGTGTGCAGCACATAACACTCTTGGATGAGGCTTTGTGTTCTGGATCCCTTGCAGGTTAAGGATACAAGCTTGGTTTTGGTTCAGTAAAGGATCTTTCCCCATAAAAGACCTTATTTCTCAGCTGAGTGGCTGTGCAGAGCTTTTCTTCCTCCTTCAACCTTTGATCATTCTTTTAAAAAAACTTCATATATTATATTTTACTGATTGCATCAAAATTTACTGTTTCTTCAGGAATAAAATAACAAGGCATCTGAATTTACCATTGAAAACATGGTTGCTGCCACATTTGACTTGTTTGTGTTACCCTGATTTCTGGGGTCCCTTGGGGGACACCTCAATGTTTTTATGGGGTCAGGCCAAGCCAAAAACCAAACAAGAATGTCCAATAAATGATTTTATTGAATGCAAGCCTCATGCACCAACGCAATCACGCACACACCCACACATGAGAGCTATTAAGAAACAAAAGAAAGGAAATTGCATAGGGGAATATTAAAGAGATGTAGCTGGGGTGATACTGCACCTTTGTCCTGAAGTCCTTGGTCCGGGAAAAACAGCAGAGAAGTGGGGCTCAGCACGGAGAAGGCTGAGGGGATCACTCAACGGATGGAGCAACGGTCTGCTGGGATGACCGGGGGTGATCTAAAGAACTGCTCAAAAACTGGGACTATTTGTAGGGGAAAAAGTACCTGGAGGGCTAATCCTTTCCCGGGGAGAACAATGGCTGTTGGAGCAATAACGAAGCTCTACCATGGTAATTTCCTTTGTGTGATGGGATTGCCAGGTGTTGCCAAAGTCTCAAGATCTTCGGCTGTGTTAGTTTGTGGTGTGACTTCATGTAAATGGTCCTTGCCTGATGGAATATTTGCTAAACTTGGGGAAGACATGCTAATCCCCTCAAGTCAGCTTCTCAGGGGCCAAGGACCCTTTGTTTATTGTGGGTTTGCACATCTTGAGGTCTCCTGGGGCTATGTGACTGGGAATTTTACTGGCCTGACCTGGTTTTTGATCTTTGACCATTGCTGCCTATGTGCCCATCCGGGTGACCTCTCAGGCACATGGAATCATATTTTAATATCAAAATTGTAGACCCTGTGACAGGGTTTACCAGTGAAATAACACTACAGCTGAAAAGTTGGCCAACCTCTTCATCTCTAACATATGGAAACTACATGGGCTTCCCTCCACTATCATTTCTGACAGGGAACCTATTTTCACTTCCAAATTTTGGACATCACTCCTAAAAACCCTTGGCATTTCACAAAAATTTAGCAGCGCCTATCATCCACAAACTGATGGGCAAACTGAATATACCAATCAAACTCTTGAACAATATTTATGCTTTTTCATAGATTCCAACCAAAAAAATTGAGCTCTTCTCCTCCCATTTGCCAAATTTGCTTACAACTCTGCAATACATTCCTCTGCTGGAAAAACTTTTGAAATTGTCTCAGGAACCACCCCAAAACCCTTTCCTTCCTTGCCTACCAAATTCCCCGATACACAGTCCACTTCATTTAACTCTTGAATTACAAAAATTTCTTCTACCTGGAACTCTGTGCAAGACTCCCTCAAAACTTCAAAAGTTTTCCACAAACACTTTGCTGACTGAAAGAGGCAACCCAACGCTCCTTACAAACCTGGAGACCTTGTTTACCCTTCATCAAAGAACATTTCCACCACTGGTCCCTCCAAAAAACTTTCTCCAAAATACATTGGTCCTTTCCCAATCAAGCATGCCATTAATAATGTCACCTTTGAACTTGATTTACCTGATTCTTACAAACTCCTTCACCCTGTTTTTCATTCCAGCTTACTGAAGCCAGCTCCTTTGAATTCCTCTTCACAAGTTAATCATCCTACCTAGCCTGATGTTCCTGACTCCCAGGCTTCTACAACTCAACTACTGCAAATGTCATTTTCAGTTCTTTATTGTATCCCGTTTCTTTTCCACTTCCCTCCACCTTTCCCTTTTCCCTTTATTCAGGTTGTTCCTTCGACTGATTTTTTTTCTCGGGACAGGCAGGATGTCGGGTAGCCCTCCATATTTCACTACAGGACATGCAGTAGTAAATTAGCTGCTTGCTTGTAACCAAGGAATTGAACCAGAGACCATTAGGTAAACAAAGCCAGGAATGCAGCTTTGATAAGAACCACTAGCCAGAGCTGAGCTGTCTCAAGGTTTCTTGATATCTGTTACTGTGGGAAAGTATCTTTTGCTTTTGTATCTTATGTTTTACTTCTGCTAAATTGCCTCAGATCGCTCACTGAAGTCCTGTTACAACGTATCGCGCTCTAAATAAAATGTGGATTTGCACTGTTACATTTGTGTGTGCCATTTCGGTTCCTAACCTAGAAGAATTCAAGTCTCCAGGGCCAGATGAATCTCTTTTTACTATAGGGTTGCAAGCTTGATAGATGAAGGGAATGCTGCAGATGTAGCATATCTTGATTTCAGTAAGGCCTTTGGCCAAGTTCCCCACAACATTCTTGCAAAGAAGCTAGTAAAGTGCGGGTTGGACAGGGCTACTCTTTGGTCAATTTGTAATTGGTTGATCAACCAAACCCAAAGGGTGCTCACCAATGGCTGCTTTTGATCCTGGAGAGAAGTGACTAATGGGGTACCACAGGGTTCTGTCCTGGACCCAGTGCTATTCAAGATCTTCATTAATGACTTGGACAAAGGAGTAGAGGGCACTCTGATCAAATTTGCAGAGGACACCAAATTGGGGGGGGGGGTTGCTAATACCCCAGAGGACAGGATCAGAATTCAAAATGTCCTGGACAGATTGGAGAGCTGAGCCAAAGCTAAAAAAATGAATTTCAACAGAGAGAAATGTAAGGTCCTGCACTTAGGCAGAAAAAATGGAATGCACAAATACAGGATGGGGGACTCATGGCTGGATAGCAGTATGTGCGAAAGGGATCTAGGAGTCTTGGTAGATCACAAGCTGAACATGAGTCATCAGTGTGATGCGGTAGCCAAGAAAGCACACATGATTCTTGGTTGCATCAATAAGAGTATGGTGTGTAGATCAAGGGAGGTAATGGTACCAGTCTATTCTGCATTCGTTAGACCTCATTTGGAATACTGTGTCCAATGCTGGGCACCTCAATTCAAAAAGGATATCAAGAAGCCGGAACGTGTCCAGAGGAGTGTGACCAAAATGATGAAGGGTCGAGAAGCCATGCCCTGTGAGGAATAACTTAGGGACCTGGGTATGTTTAGTCTGCAGAAGAGAAGGTTAAGAGGGGACATGATAGCCATGTTTAAATATTTGAAGGGATGCCATGTAGAGGAAGGAGAGGGCTTGTTTTCTGCTGCTCCAGAGACCAGGACAAGGAGCAATGGATTCAAGCTGCAGGAAAGGAGATTCCACCTGAACCTCAGGAAGAACTTCCTGACAGTCAGGGCTGTCGGGCAGTGGAATCTGCTGCCTCAGAGTCTCCTTCTTTGGAGTCTCCTTCTTTGGAGGTTTTAAAGCAGAGACTGTATGGCCTTCTGTTTGGAGTGCTTTGATGAGTGTTCCTGCATAGCAGGGAGTTGGACTGAATGGCCCTTGTGGTCTCTGCCAACTCTATGATTCTATTATTCTATGAGACCTGTCTCCCTGAGCTGGTCGAGCTGGTGTAAATAGCTACATCTACAATTGTGAGTGTATCTCATCCCATCTTATAGCAGGATTCATAGCCACTTTTCTCCCAAAAGACTCATCATATAATAACCTCACAGGCCCCAAAAAGTCAACGTAAGTCGCATAGATAATATTCACATATTGGATGAACAAATACTCTCTTTAGGGCTTCACCTCATGACGACACCTGTATAAATTATAAATCCTGAATGCCAGTTCTTCCATGTCCTATATACCTTTTCATTTTGAACTTATTCCTTCTTTCATCTAAACCTTCCCAATGTTTCTTCTCTGGATCTCTATAGGGCAGAGAAACAGCATCCACAGAATCAGCATATAAAATCTCCACCATTGCCTGTGCTGAATGGTCCCTCAGGTCATATTTTGATCACCCAAAGGGATGGTTCCATAACCCACTCCACTATAAACACTACTGGAAGTCCATGCACTACTCTCCAGAGATCCAGTGGGCCACTGTTGTGCATATGTCTTTGGAAATGCCAAAATAAGATGAGGGCATTTTCATATGCACCAGGCAACAACTCTGATTCAATGGAAGCCAGTTTCCTCCTGAATCCTCATTCATGGCCCCCGCCTGACCAATGGGCTTTCTCCAAACACCCCATGGCCACCCCTGAAAGCCTGAGCCATCATGCCTGTGAAAATATGTAGATAATGGTGTGGTGTCAATAACTCACCTCCTCATCTATGTTCATTGGTGTCGTACTGACCAGCTCCCCTTCCATTGTCACCACTGATCCTCAGCACAATGTTGCTTGTCCAGATCATTTAAACATGAAAAGACCATTTAAACAAATCCTTATCACTTTTCTCAGAAGCTTGGCTATTATGCTTAGAAGGAGCTTGACGCTTCTTAATTTCTTCCAGCTTGGCTCATATGGCAAACCCTTCTTCTGTCTTACCCACACCATTTGAAGAAACTCGGAAGAGTGGAGGAGGCTACTTTACTGGAGACTTCTTTGCCAGTCCCTTCCCTCAGATTTCCCAGAAACTTTCTTGAATGGCATGTCCAATGTTCTATGGCAACCAGATTCCTAGTCTTGACATTACAGTGTACGGAATAAGGGGCAATAGATGGAAGTGCATACACCCCATAAACGACTCCTCACCACAAGGCCCTAAAGGCCTATCCTTGTCTCAGAGGGGGTCTAGAGGCTCCAAAAAGCAAGGTTTGCCTTTTCTCAGCCCAAGAAAAGTATAGGCCTCAGTGAAGGTCTATGCGAGAAAACTGTAGGCCTGAACAAATATAGGCTCAAAGTGCTAAAGGCTGCACTAAAGCCCAATGGGGCCTATCACCTCTAAAAAAACAAGTCTGACGGGGCCTGTGGAAATAAAACATGTGTCAAACCAATGAGACCTGCCAATGAGCAGGTCGCTCTAGGCTGTGTGAAGGCCAACTAGGGCCTATCAGAAGCATCCAGATGGATGAGCAGACCGCATGCCCAAAGAAGCCAAGCCAAATCACAAATTTAGCATTATATTTACTCAGCTCATGGCAAAATATATATAGGTTTGTGCCACCATGAATATGATAATCTTTAAGGTCCCTTAAGGTAGTTTTGCTCTAAGCTATGGCTCCAACCATCCACTGAAACCCACCAGGTACCCTTGGAAGGCATTCATGGGAAAGCTGCACTGTATAAATTTGTCAGTGAGAGTCAGGGTGGTATAGTAGTTTGGTGTTGGACAAGAACACTGGGAGAACTGGGTTCAAACCCCTACTCAACTATGGGAGCCTACTAAGTGACCCTTGGGGAAGTCATACTCTCATTCTCAGAAGAAGACAAACCTCCTCTGAATGAATTTGTCTACTCTGAAACAGGGTTACCATCAGCTGGAATCAATTTGAAGACACTGAACAGCAACAATCATATTTAGAAATAGAGTCCTATATACCCAGCTTACCTGCAATTAAGCCCAACTCATGGAACTCTATTGAAGAGAAAAAGATTATAACCTCATGTGCAAGGGAACCAGTTTATACCTGTGATTCCAGCAGCACTCCAGACAGTAACACAGTGCCTTTGTCTGGCTTTCGTCCTATTTCCAGGCATCTTATTCAGCAATGGAGAGATACAGAATCATAGAGTTGGAAGAGAGCACAAGGGCCATCTTGGACACGGAAGCAGCTCCAGTATTTTATGCCGTAACTACCCTCTGCAACTTTGAGATGGGAAAGAAAATCATTGAGGAGAAGATCCAAGAAGTCCAGGTTCTCCTGGAAAGGTTATGGGACACAAAGAATAGGTAGATTCTGTTCGTTAGCCCATCCCCATTGGCTTCTTCTTGTGACTTTCTGAGAGATTCTTCTCTGCCTTGCACCCTCACTGGCAGCTCCCAACCACTACAGGTCTTGGATGGAAGACTGATTGCAGGCAAGTTTTGTTCCCAAATCCTGATCATCTGGAGGGGCCTTTGATGGATGCTAATCTCAGAGGCTTGCGACAAGGGAGACGGGCCAGGGTCTGAGGCAACCAGAACTGCAACCTCGATAGAGTTGGAAAGGCTGCTGGGGTAATCTTATCTAACTGGTGTCCATGCAGGTGTCCGCATGGAAGAGACTGAACCTTCCCTTGGAACTTCAGGGTCTTTTGCAAAATCTGGAAAGAACAGTTTGTTCCCATCCCAACTGGGGCCAACAGATGTTCAGCCAAGAATTCCCAAACAGGGTTATACTAGAATTTGATTTCCAAACAGGTGGACTGAGGCCAGACAATTTTGACACTTTGACTCATCCTTCATTTTCAAGTGGGGAACCCTAATGTTATCTGTTCATTATCTTTGGAAAGCACTATGACTATGAGAATTTTCTAACCATAATGGTCTTAACGAAACTCCCCAGGAGCTCTCCCAGGGGAGAGGTAGATCCTTTGTCATCTGGTCAAAAATAGAGTCTTATGTGTGAATTTCTTTTAAATGCATCTTATGTATTTAGTGCCTCTGCGGATGTATATAATTTTGTGACAGGTGGGATAGAGAAATACAGACATAGAGTTTACAATCAAAATTTAAGGAACTGGTTAAACACAGCAGAGAGAGAGAGAGAGAGAGAAATGAATCCTTGTGGGACTGGAGTTTCACATTGATCCTAGCAATTGTTAGCAACCTGCCTACAATTTTATTTATTTAAATTTAGAGAGATTTAATTAATTTATACTTTATCTTTCTCCCAATTTTTGACCCAAGGCAGTTCACAGAGCATATTAGAACAAAGTCCTGCCAGGAAACATGATGATTTAAAAGGGGGCAAATGACAATGTTATTAAAACACTCCTAATGTACAACTGTATTACAGCCTTTAAAACATAAAATATGACAGTGGGGATAAAGGTGCACTTGAGACACTGTTCTCTCATACCCAGAAAGGAATTGTCACTTTCCATTTTGCTCAGGATATTATGCTTCTCAGGTGCCTATTTTTTGTTTTTGATTCTTTGATTGTTTTGTTATCTCAAAACATAGGTGACTCCAGGGTCCACCTGTGATACCAGTACCTCCATATGACGATAGGGAATTAATTAGCTCAAATTAGGAGACCTGTGAGAGGGAGGTAATCTAATGAGATCTTTCCACCAATGTTGCAGAATCATACAGGAAAGAACCATCCAGAAAATCCAAAAGGTAAACAGAAAATGTTTTTTATTGAGGAATTCACACATGCACACAAAAGATCCGAACAGTCACACACTCACACAAGGACTAACTAAAGGTAAAGGAAGGAAAGTTGTGGATAAAGGACTTGTAGGGTTCGGGTGATAATTACTGGTCCAGAGAGAAGTGAAGAAAAGCTGATGTGGCTTAGGAAGGCACCTAAGGAAAGTTCTTGTTCAGAAATCAGAGCAACAGCATGGCATTCAGCAAGTGAGATACTGCATCAAACTGCTCAAAATTGAGGTTTCTATACCCAAAAGCTGCCTGGAAAGCAAGGGTCTGAATGGCTCTCTGGCCAAGCAAACAGTGGAGGGTGCACGTGGACAATGATGTCCACATGGAGTTAATGGTCTTAGTGTTAGGTGAAAAGGAGTTAATGGCTGTTGTAATAGCTCTGTAATTGTAGACAGGTAGGAGAACAATGCAGGGAAATGTCCAGGTGCAAGGAAGCAGGACTGAAACAATCAGTGTTTTGATGGGAACTTCCAATTGTTATTGTGTAGAATCAGAGATGTTACAGCTTCAGCTTAAGCCTATTGTCCCTGGAGTTGCTTGGTAATCTGCATGACAATGAACTTGGCTCTGCCTAAGGGGGGATCTGGTGGAGGGAACATTCTGGATCTGGGTCAGCTGGGGGTAACCTAGCTTTTGGATCATCCCTAGGGGTTCATGTGATTCAGAAAAGGAAAGCTGAACAGTAAGTCTGGAGTGAAGTTCACCACCTCAGCTGCTCCCATGCTAGGTTGCTCCCCGCTTCGCAACTTTCAAGAGGGAAAAATAAGTAGACTAGAATTAAATTAAGTGGTCTAGTTTTTAACCCACTTTCTGTGTCTGGTCACGTGATTTTCAATGATGGTCAGCACATAGTGTAAGATATCAGTTACAGCATGGACACAAAAGATCCAAACAGCCTTTGGATGGAGTAAAGTTCAGAATATTCACTAACAGGAGAGTAAACAAGATGGGTTACTCAACAGCTACTTTTTCTTTAAAAAGTCCAGTGTTATTTTTATCTGTTCCTGGGCTCTACTGTATATATATTCAGCCTGGAGCCATTGTCACCACTGATGCTGGGATGGACCCTCTGGGATCAACCACTTCTCTCCTGGTCATCTGTATATCCTGCCTAATTCTCTATTCATTGTGGAAGAGCAGGAGTCAGCGGAAAGGGAGGTTGCCCCATGGCCCGCGTCCTCTGCCCATCATTGGGAACGCTTTGCTGTTGAAGACCACCCACTTGGATCAGACTCTCCATAAGGTCAGTGAAAGAATGAAAGCTACCACCTCTTCAACAGACCTTTTTGAGAGGGTAGCGGATATGAGAGGGTATGGGGTATTTCATTGCAGGACTGCTACATGACTGTGTTGTGTTTTTCTCTAGGTCAGTGAGAAGTATGGCCCTGTATTTACACTGTATTTTGGAGCAAAGCCTGTTGTGGTGCTGTATGGGTATGATGCGGTCAAAGAAGCCCTGATTGACCAGGCTGAGGAATTTTCAGGGAGAGGAGAAATGCCCTTGATTGATCAATTCACCAAAGGGAAAGGTAATTTCCAGGGTTTGCTGGTTTGCAGATGGATGCCAAGTTGAGCTTTCTCTACAAACTGCAATGGGAATCAGAACCACTGAGATAAAGATGATGGAGAACAGAGACAAGAAAGTTAGTAGAAAATGATGATGAATTACATCGACTTAAGAGATGAGTTTGTTAGAGTAGAGTTGTCTGAGCTTTGTTCGTCTGAGGATTTGGTGCTATACTAAATTGGATTGGAGAGATTGGAAGAGTTGGCTGTCATATATATGCATTTCACCTTCCTCATGAGTAAAAATACAGTTTGGAATGAATTCAAAACCCCTGCTGAGGCTACCTTGATCTCAGCTGGCTGATGACCTACCGCTGGTGCAAAACATGAGGAATGCTACCCTGCTGATCTTCCCGATTTCTCAGTTGTCTTTGATCATGGTGTCTTCCCGGAGAGGGAATGTTAGTTCTGTTCCCTGAGACTCCAAATTTATGAGTGGCATTGGGGAATTCGTACTCATTTTTAAAGATGTAACACTATGGAGTGCTGAAAGGTTTCATTCTCTCCCCACTCTTGTTTCACATCTTCCTGAAGTTATTTGGTCAGGCCATTAAGTGTTGTGGAGTGGGCTGATCATTAGTGTGATGAAGATCCCCCAGCTCTCTTTCTTCTTATCGTTGGAGTCAGCTAGGATTGTGCAAGTGGGTAAGTGTCTACAGCATGCTTCCAGTCATAGGATACCTTAAGAACAGGCAGCGGGAGGAGACCCATGGGGTCCTCCAGCAACTGCTTGTCCCAAGGCAATCTCGTGAAAAGGAGTGGCTTGTAGCCATCATTTTCCAGAGCCCCATGCTTTGTTCAGGGGGCTGCCAGGCTTCAAAGGGAGGTTTTGGGGGTTAAGTTTGGTTGTTCCGAAACAATAGTTGAATCTCCAGCTGTAATGGTGTAGTTTGTCTACCTCATAATATTGAACAGGATGCCAGCTTAATATCTCCACACGCAAATGTTCCTAGTAAAAAAATTAATAAACACAATAATAAAATATTGTTGGGGAGGCAAAATCTCATTTATTCTATCCCTTGATTTGTTTACAGGAAATAATTGATAAGACGATGAATAAGATTTGATCAGGACAGGTGAATGCAAACAAACTGACAACCAGATTGTCTCCAAACCATGGAAGTTCCCATGACAGATCCAGCTCATCCCCACGTCACCCCTGATATAAGTATACATAGATGGACCTCTCTTGTGATCTAATGTCCAATCAGAAGAAGGACAGAGGTCATTTATGCACTACACTGTTATGGTGCTCTTATTCCACTTTCAAACTCCTTTGAACCCTGGGGTTTGCAGTTTTAGGGAGGGACCTTTAGTGTTCTCAGCCAGATAGCTCTTTGGCTTCAATAAACTACAAGCCCCAGAATTCCACAGGATGTGCAAAATGGAATAATACCACTGTAACAGTGTAGGGTAGAAATGGCCTGAGACATGGCTGAGACATTGGCTATCCCAACTCCCAAAAGAAGGCTGGAAGAGTTGAAACAAACCACAGCCTTTAGAAAAAGAACTCTCCTTTTGTTTCAGGAGCTTAGTTGCAGGCAAGCCAGTTATACAGTCATCCCTTTCTAAACAGCTTATTTGGAAATAATGATTCCATCTCTCTCTCCCCATCTCTCTCTCCCCATCCCCCCATCTCTCCCCATCTTCCTCCCCCTCCCGCCCTCCCCCTCCCCCTCTCCCCGTCCCCCTCTCCCCTCTCCCCCCTCCCCTCCCCCTCCCCCTCCCCCTCCCCCCTATCCCATCCCCCCCCATCTCCCCTCTCCCCCCTCCCCCCTTTCCAGGGATCCTGTTCAGCAATGGAGAGACATGGAAACAGCTCCGGCGTTTTACTTTGGCCACCCTCCGCAACTTTGGGATGGGGAAGAAAAACATTGAGGAAAGGATCCAAGAAGAAGCCCAGAATCTCTTGGAACATTTATATGCCACTAAGGGTATGTAATTCCTGTACAGGACCACCATTCCCGTTGATATCTCCACATGACTTTCCAGAAGATTCTTCTTACCTACCCACGCTGGCCTAAAGCTCCAGACTCAAACTCTTCTGTTCATCTTAATCTTGGGACTTCTTGGAATATTTTGTTGATAGTTTATAAGGAATAGGATCTTGTCTCCTTTTCTGGTGATGAAGGCAGAATCTTGGAATTTCCCACCAGGAGATGGAAGGCTCTATGGTTTGATGTGATCTGGGAGCTTGGGGCCTTCACATGTCCTATCCCAAGGGCCCCTCTCTTAGAGCTGGAGAAGGCCCAAGAAAGTATATCTTCCCTACAACAAACTCTTCCATTAGAATCAAAGATCATTTTAAAGAAGGTTCCCATTCTGTACAGGCACTTACTATATCATACTTAGTAAAACTGTACATTATAGTGAGAGTGTATTTCTCAGGTATTGGTGTCCTGTCTGCAACAGTGCAGGCAGTTACGAACAGCACAGCTCCTACACACTAAGTGAGAGTCAGAGAATGTCCAAACAGAAAGGCAACCAAGAGCAAACAAATCCAAAGGGGCAAATCCCATAGTCCAAACAGGCAGAGTTCCAAGACAACCAGATCCAAGAGCACAGCATAGGGTTTCAGGGCCAAAGAGACCAGTTGCTGACCCTCGGAGGAAAGGCCAGCTAGACCCCTCTTTTATCTGTGGCTACTGCCACCACAGGTGTCCCCTAATTAGGGCTCGTTTACTATTTAAACAGGCTGAGCAACACAAGCCCTCCCTTTCATAGTGTCTCTGCTGCAAAGTAGGTGTGTCAGCTGTGTCTTCCTCTATTTGTTCCCCTGGCTCAGGCCCTTGTTGTTGTTGTGTATTAACTCCCTCTGGACCAGCTTCTGAGGACACTTCAGCCTGTGGGGAAGCCCCTGCCTTGGAGTCAGAATCCTCCTCCTCACTGCCACAGTCCCCAAGGCAGGACATGACAATTAGGAGATGGAGTCTCTAGAGGAAAGAGGCAGAGATCTCCGCTGAACATGAATTGATGTTTCCAAATTGCCTGCAAAGTCTGGAAATAAGAATCCATCCCCAGTCCCACCAAGACAAACACAAATTCCATATTTCTAATCTAGGCTGCGATTGCCTACAACATGTACTAGAGAAAGAGGAATTTTGTTGATGTGGACCTTTAGCACCAGGAAGACACATTCTAGAATCTGTTCAGTAAACTTTGCTACAAAGTGGATGCTTTAGCCAGACAGTTCACTTGTGTTGAGGAAGCTAGGAAGAGACTGGGGTAGGAAACTCTCCTCTGAGCAACCCACCAAAACTGTTCTCATAGTTATTGGGATGAGAGAAGAGTCACTCTTGTGCACTTCAGCTTCCTTTGCTCTCTGTAACTTGGGAGGTGGATCTTCTACTGGACTTATTTGGGGACAAGGTGCACCATGGGGATCTGCCGTGTTAGCCCTGGTGTGATCTGGACCAGATTCTGTCCCCTGCTGTCAGGAGAGGTTGAAATTCTACCAGATAAAGGGCTATGATACTCTTCCTCTGCTGTAGACAACCTGCTGCATGGATTTACCACTAAGAAAGCTGATCTTGCAGCAGAGATGTGTGTCAGTTTCCACTACCAAATAATGACTCTGGAAGACCTACAGTTGTCTTCAGTTCCAGTTCTTTCTTTTTTTTTCTTCCTTCCAGAGCAGCCCTTTGACCCCACATTCCTGCTCAGCTTTGCTCCTTCCAATGTCATCTGTTCTGTTGTCTTTGGAAGGCGCTATGAATACAATGATAAGAAGTTTCTAATCCTCATGGACTTACTGCATGACAACTATGAGATTCTCAGCTCTCCTTCAGGTCAGGTACGTCCTTTTGCCAGCTGGTCTAAATTATATCCTTGTGTGTGTGTGTGTGTGTTTAATCTAATAGATGAACCCACATGTTTCTGTGATGGGTGGAAGAGAAGTGAAGAGATTACTGCCCTTCCCAAGGGGTTACAATGTAAATTTAGAGAATGAGGGAATTATAGGTGATTGTGGCATGATTATTTATTTATTTATTTATTTACTGCCTTTTCCTCAGAGTGGGACCCAAGGCAGCTTCCAAAAAAAGTTAAAAACATTTACAGTATAAATTAAAACAAGGCCCTTCTCCATGCTGTAAACCCCAGGATTCCATATGATGTTGAATGTGGGATAATAACATTATAACAGTGAAGTGCAGAAATGGCCCTAGTCTCCCATGGAAGGGATTTCCAGAGGGTGGAGCAGCCACTGAAAAGACCTTGTCCCCCACGTCCTCACCAAGCCACCCTGGGATGGAAGCAGAACTAAGGAAAAGCCTTCCCCTCCAGATCTTAAGACTGTGGCAGGTTCATATGGGGAGATATGATGATAATTTTTGGAGAAGAGGGCTTTTGTATTGTTCTGAAATACCAGCAACCATTGACCTACAGTTCTCCCAGTGACCCTTCACCCCAGCTAGGATTCAGCAGCTGGAAAGGACTGGACATGTTCCACTTCTCTTTGCATGTCTTGCTTCCCGGGTGTCTTTTGTTTTGTTTTGCTTAAAAAGACCTTCTCTAAAAAAAAAAAAAAAAACAGTCAGCTCAGTCTGCTTATAGACTCATAGAATCATAGAACTGGAAGAGACCCCATGGGCCATCCAGTCCAGTCCCACTTAGATGGAATCTCTTTTCCTGAAACCATTGTTCTATAGTGTCCTAGTCTCTGGAGCAGCACAAGCAACACAAGCTTGCCCCATTCTCTCTAAGGCATCCCTTCAAATATTTAAACATGGCTATCCTGTCACCTGTTGATAGTTCTGTTTGAATACCTAGATGTGGAAAACTTTTTTAAAAAAGTCTTGATTGATATTTGTTTAATTTTTGTTCCCACTTATTTGTTTCCTTGCCCTCTAGAAACACTGGAGGCTGCTAATTCTTTCCAGGGACTTTTTTTTTGGGTGAGGAGAAGAAAAGAAAATACTTTTTTATACACACTGCCTCTGCTTCCTGTACAGGGAACAGTGCATCTCACCCTCCCCTACCCAGAAAAACACTGTTCCCAGTGCAAGAAACACAGATTCTGTGTGGACAAACCATGTGCATTTCTGCACAGGCCAGCACCTTACAAACTGCAGAGAGCACTGGGAGTTGCACAGAATGCTTGGTGCTCTCCTGCAGCTTGATGAATACTGTGGGAATTCTTCATTCAAATCCATGCAAAGATTGACCTTGTCATCCTGCTGAAAACATGAGTTGAAAAAGCAGAGATAAGCCACAGCTTCTAAAGAACTTCTGACCTGCCTTTTCTTGGGTGAAGTCTGTGTCTCTTCTGACTTTCCTTCTAGCTTGCAAACGTCTTCTCTTCCTTCTTGAATTTCATCCCTGGGCCTCATAAAAGAATGATGACAAACATACAGAATATTTGTGAGTTTATTTTAAAGGAACTGGAGGAACACAGGGCTACCTTGGACCCCAACTCGCCTCGGGATTTTATTGACTGCTTCTGTATTAAAATGGACCAGGTAAGGCAACATCATGGATTGACTCCTCAAGGTTGGAGGAGATCCTGTGGATCTGCACTGTCTCCTTCTAGGTTGATTCTCTTAACCATTCTGTTAAATTCCTCTCTTGTGCCAGGGGTTTACTCCAGATTGTTTCATTACATTTTAATTAGAGTCAAGATTCTTGTTTGAGGATTTAGTGGTGAGGACTGTTTATGGTGCTGTGGTCAATGGAGACAATTGGTATACCAGTGATGAGCAAACAATGCTGGTTGAGCTTTCAAGAAGATGTCCTCAATATGATGTCCTCAAATAAGATGCACATTTTATGCCAGCTGATCTCCCTTCTTGACTTACCTGGTACAAACTTCATTCCAACTGTGCCCATGCAGCTGTATAGAATCACAGACTTGGAAGGACCTCAAGACTGATTTAGTCCAATGCTCTGTCAAGTCTCTTTCCCCAACTGTAAAACTCCTGAAAGTTGGCCATCCAACATTTGTCTCAAGACCTCCGAAGAAGGAGACCCCACAAACCTTTGAGACAACCTATTCCAGTATGGAACAGTACTTACAGTAAAGGGGTTCTCCCTAATCCTTAGGAAGAAATTCTTTCCTTGTGGTTTGAATCCACTGGTTCATGTTTTAGTTTCTGGAGCAGCAGAAAACAAGCTTGCTCCATCTTCAGCATGACATCTCTTCAGATGTTTAATGATGGATATCATGGACTAGGATGGTGGAGAACAGAGTTCAAATCCCCACTCCATCATGAAAACCCACTGGATGACCTTGGGCAAGTTACACCCTCTCAGCCTCAGAGGAAGACAAAAGCAACCCCCTTTCCCTGAAAAATCATGCCAAGAAAACTCTGTGATAGGTTTGCTTTAGTGTCACCACTTTTCTTCCTTCTTGGAATTGTTTTCAATATCACACTTCTAAGAAACTCCCATGCATTATGAATTCCCTTCCCTTTGAGCATTTCTGACCTTTATGGTTAGGTTCAAATCCCCAAAATGGCTGATCTGTCATTGCCTGCTCCACCATCTGAACAATGAAATTGTTTTCAGGGGAAGTGGGGAATTTGTTGGGTTTTAATACTCTTGGTAGAGTTTGACTTCCTCACAAATTTCAGGGTGGTTAAAGTCTCAAATTACTCTTATACCTCTCCTTCTTGAATATCTGATCATCTCTTCTAAAATGATGTCATGCAAATCTTCATTCTGGCTGGTGGTCTATAACAGAACCCACACAATGCTAACACTGTTGTTTCTCTCCCTTTAATTTTCACCCAAAGATTGTCAACCTGTTTTCCATGCCCTAAGTCACAGATCTTCTCAGAGGTGTACACATACTTGACATACAATTCTTACTCTTTTGCTGTTTGGTCTCTTCCTTTGGAATTATTTATACATGTCCTTTACTTTAGCCCCAAGTTTCATCCACCAGGTTTCATTGATATCTAGGAAATCATATTTGCCTTCCTGTGTTAAGAATTCAAGTTCACCTTGTTTATTTCCCAATCTCTGTGCATTTGTGTAGAGACATTGAAGACTATGAGTCTTCTTTTTAGACAATCCTGGATGAGGCTTGGTATTCTGGATTCCTTGCAGGTCAAGGATACCAGCAAGATTTTGGTCAGCAAAGGATCTTTTGCAATGAAAGACGATTTTAATTCTCAGCTGAGTGGATGTGTAGAGCTTTTCTTCCTTCTTCAATCTTTGATATTTTTAAATACCTTCACAGATATATATATATAAAATGTTTTACTGAATCCAGTGAAATTTACTTTTTCTCCAGGAAAAAAATAATGAGGCATCTGAGTTCACCATTGAGAACCTGGTCACCTCCACATTTGATTTGTTTGTGGCAGGAACAGAAACAACCAGTGTCACTCTTAGATATGGGCTGTTGATCCTCCAGAAATACCCAGAGATAGAAGGTAAAAAAAAAAAAAAAAAGTACAAATCAACACTTTCCCATGAATTCTGTTCCTACCTTTCAGCTTCTCTGGGTTGCACCATGTTGAATATCTCTTTAGCCGTACACGAGGGATGCATATTCAATGTGATTCCAGGCTGTGTCAATAACAGTATGGTAATATACTATAATAACAGGGAAGTAATAGTCCCACTCTATTCTGCTTTAGTCGGACCCCACCTGGAATACTACATCCATTTCTGGGCACCACAGTCTAGGAAGGATATTGACAAGCTGGAGGACAACCACAATGGTGAAGGGTCTGGAAACCATGAAGCCCTATGAGGAGTGGCTTAAGGAGCTGGAGATGTTTAGCGTGGAGAAGAGAAGGTTCAGAAGGGACATGATAGTCATGTTTAGATATTTGAAGGGATGTCACATGGAAGATAGAGCTAGCATGGTGTAGCAATGTGAGCATTGGACTATGGCCCTGGACACCAGAGTTCGATTCCCAACTAGACCATGGAAACCTACTGGGTGACCTTCGGCACATCACACACTTTCAGCTCCAGAAATCCTATGATAGATTCACCTTAGAGTTGCCATAATTCAGAAAAGACTTGAAGGCATACAACAAAACAACAACAAATGAAAAATGAGGCAAGCTTGTTTTCTGCTGCTCCAGAGACTAGGACTCAGAGTAACGGCTTCAAAGTACAGAAAGAGATTCCACCAAAACATTAGAAATAACTTCCTGATGGTAAGAGCAGTTTGACAGTGGAATCCACCGCTGCCTTAATGGAGTGGAGTGGAGTCTCCTTCTTTGGAAGTTTTTAAAGACAGTTTGGATGGCCATCTGCCAAAGGAAGTGCTTGGATTGTGTCTTACTGCATGGCAGAACAGGGTTGAACTTGATGGCCCTTTGGGTGTCTTCCAACTGTATGATTCTATTATTCTTTACATTCCTACAGGCAAGAAATAATAATTTCAAATACTTTCTGACTGCTTGGTAAGTATGCTTGGCAATAGTGAAGCCCTCTTTGTACTTCACTGGGGAAAATTAATTTCTGTGAAAGGGAACCTGATTTTCCTATGAAGAAAGCATAGTGTTACCAGGCCCTACACCCCCACACCTTGATATGGTTTAATTTGTGAAATATGATTGGCAAGACATATTAATTGGCTTTGATAAAAATGGACCCTGATGTGACTGTATGGCCAAACTGGACAAGAGGAAAACACTAGCTGAACATGTGCGTGGTAAAGTAGGTCAGAGATCCCTTCTAGGTATAGCCAGGTCATAGTCAGGAAATGACCAGGTGACTCCAGGGATAATAGACTTAAGCTAGCTGTAACTATTCTGCTCTCAGACAATAGCAACAGGGAAGTTCCCACAAAACCACAGATTTTCAACCCATCTTTCCACTGACCTGTAAATCTCTTGTCTTCACACCTCCCCAACCATTACAGAGCTATCACAACATCCATTAGTTCTTTCTCACCTGACACTAAGATTATTAACCCATTCTGGACTTCTTTGCCCACTCTGCAAACTCCATTGTTTATTTGGCCAGAGAGAAATTCACACCATTGCACTCCAAGCAGAAATTGTCTATTATTAAAAAAAAAAACATTTTAGCTGGCTAGACACAGTATACCACTTGTTGATTACCACGCTGTCACTGTGATTCCCAATGGTGTACTGTCCTTAGATGCCAGCTTAAGTCACATCACTGCTTCTTCGCTGCTCTCCAAGACTGGTAAATATTACTCATTACATCCTGAATCTTGCTTTCCAAAAACCTTTCCTCCCCTTTTCCTTCAGTTAGCCTTGTGAGAGTGAATGACTGTTTGGATCTTGTGTGCATGTAATCAGTTCCCCCAAGAAAACACATTTGAACTCTTGCTGGTTCTTCACAGTCTTCTGGCTGTGAAGATCCCATAAACATTGGTTGAAAGATCTTGCTAGGTTAGCCCCCTCTCACAGGCCTCCTAATTTGAGCTAATATTCCCCATCTTTGCACAGAGATACCTGCATTGCAGGGGGACCCCTGAGTTGCCCACATTTTGGGGTAACAATATTTTTCTGCCTAAAAATGTTTTTTGTGCAAAAGACATTGACTTCTACCCAAAGAGACGTTATTATGTGGCAATTATGTGTTAGTGAATTGCAATACTGCCCAAGTGTTCAATGGTGCTGCATGTTCAATTCCCCTTGCATGACACAGATGGCCATATAAAAGGACCAAATGAGAGGAAACCCAGAAATCGTCCAGCACACTGATCAGCCAAAGAGAGACGATGCCCCAAAGCTGATGGTTGTAGATTAAGAGATCAGTGCATTTTGTTCAAGCAGCCTTCTTCAGAGACGGTATTAGTCTTGACCTATGACTCAAAAACACTTGCAGAGTGCTCAGAAAGGCACATGTCACTGACTCAGATGAGGCAGCCATAGAGCTCTAATGCCTTTGGAAGCAATATATATCCATCCCTGCATAAAGCCTTTGGGCTGGAATTTGTTAGGCCATCAGGACAGAAAGAAGGGAACGAGGGGTTGTTATGGCTATGGTTATTTCTCTCTCCCTCTCTCAAATCATTGTTACTCATAGAATAAAAACTGAATAACACATGATGGCAAAGAAGGAACTGCAAACTACAAAGAAAAGCTCAACTCAGAACTTTACCACCTTCCACTTCTCTTCCCTTCGACCCCCTACTAAACCCTAAAACTACAACTAAAAAAATAGGGAAAGAAAAAGTTGACTTCCAAATACCTTTTCTGAAGATATATTTTAACTCTTAAAAATCTACCTCTTTCTATCTTATCCCCAAGTTACACTTTATCTTATATTCACTTCATTTTAATTAATCCCCCCCCACACACACACACCAGCAACGATCAAATCACCCTCACTATTTTTCAAAAAGTCAATCAGGGGTTCTGTCCTTCAAAAACATTGTTGGTGCTTTTTCTTTTGTCAAACTGGCCATTTGTCCACTTCCGCTATATCATTAAGTTTTAGTTACCAATCTTCTTTGACTTTCCTTCTTCCTTTTCCTTCCTTCCTTCCTTTCTTTTTTCTTTCTTTCTTATTAAACCTACTTGAATTGCAACACTGAATAAATCTACTTAACTAGACACCAGAAACCAAAGCGGGGGTGGGTGGGTGGGAAACCAATCAGGACATTATCTCTTACATACTAGTCTTTTCTAAAAATTGCAACAAATACACTAACTACTGTGCACTACAAATAAAAAATGTTTTCTAGCTTTCCCAACACCCAGACTCTAATCAGCACCCTTGGGCTGTTGGCATATACAGAAATATTCCTCCAAAGCTTTTTCTAGTTGATCATCCATCAGTCTTAAGAAAAAGAGTTCCAGTTTTATTTGATTATGTATCTTTAAAATCTTTTGCATTATACTATGTGATTGCATTATACTATGCATTATATATGGTTTTAGCTTTTTCATAAATCTACCCCATATGATAAAAAAAGGCCCTTCTTGCTTTCGAATATTTTTTTATACGTCTTGGATAATTTTTCTGTCACCAGTGATACATCATCCTATAAAAATTTTTCTTTAAGATGATAACACATAGCAAATTTCAAACCTTTTGATCACATCTTTCCCCCATTGGTCCATTTGTATGTTAAATCCGAAATTTCTGGCCCATTTTACCCTGCAATCCTTCCTCACTTGTTCATCCTCCATTTCAAACTTCAGCAGAAGCACATACATTTTACCAATTATCTATCCCTCATTTATACAAAGTTGAATTTCAAATTCTGATTTAGACAGTTCAAAACCATACTTTTTTAAAATCTAATTTAAATATATCAAAAAGCTGCCTATAAGATAACCATTGAAATTCATATCCTTCCTTCAGTGACTGTTCTTTCATTTTCATATTGTATTCTCCTTTGGCAGTTCTCCAACATGTCTTGATACCTTAACCACTTTTCTTTACCATTAATCTCTTTTCTACATAAAGCTTCTTGAGATGAAACCATAACGGCATTTTCTGAAATAGCCTGGGTTTCAGTCTCGTCTATATTCTCAGTAGGGCACATCTCACATTGTGTTTATCCACCTACACTTTAACCTTGTCATTCCAAAAATATCTGTACCACGAAGATAGGCCATGACGTTTAAATTCTAGAAGTCTTTTATTTCTTAGCATTATTCACTCTTTTAACCACACTAAACAACAACAGTTGTTTCTGATGGCATTGTCTCTCTCCTTTGGTAGTCATAAAGACATAAAGATAGGTACTGTTGGCCTAGCAGGGGGAAAAAATGTAGTCACTGAGGTATGATCCAAACAATCTAAAACCATGAAATGTTGCCTTGCAATGGGTCACAAAGATCAAAGCTCCATTGCTGGCTGCATGATTTCTTTGATGTTTGCTGGATATTTGTGTCTTGGTGTTGAACTGCACCCTTCTTATGACAGAGAGAGTTCAGGAAGAGATTGACCAAGTGGTTGGTCACTCACGGAGGTCTTGTATGGCTGACCGTGGACAGATGCCTTACACAGATGCTGTCATCCATGAGATCCAAAGGCTCTTCTCTCTATCTGCATTGGCTTCTCCCCATGCTGTAACTAAAGACACAGCGTTCAGACAATACCTCATCCCCAAGGTAAGTTTTCTCCTTCTACTTCAAGTTGCTCCCAACACAACAAACATTAGAATTATTTCTTTTAACCTTCCTTGATTTGAAGGGATCACTGAGGGGTCTGCTCATTCTCAGGGCATCTGAACTCATGCTTCTGGTGATAAAACAGAATATCCCCATGGATACTTTGGTCTTTGCAGGGAACCACAATATGTCCCGTTTTGACCTCGGCGCTGCATGACAGCAAGGAATTCCCCAATCCCAAAGAGTTTGACCCAGGGTATTTCCTGAATGAAGATGGGACCTTTAGGAAGAGTGACTACTTCATGCCCTTTTCAGCAGGTAAAATGACCCCTTCCCATCTGGGGAGCATTTTTGGGTCCCCTTCACCTTCCATCATTGGGGCAGTCAAGTGGGGTGTCATCTCCAGCCTACACCAGACTGTCACCCTGCCTGTGAGATGCAAAGTGCTTCAGAGCAAAAGGAGTTCCTGCCTGCTTCCCTTCAGACACGTGATCAGAATCCAGCTAATCAGATTTTGTTACAGGTGTGGTGGCCTTGCGTTTCTGATGTTGTCCACCAAGGGTCCAACAACACGTTTCAGTAGGCTGTCTGGGTCTTCCACCACCAGCAGCTTTCACACATTTTTGTATACACTAGAAAGTCACAGCCAGGAGACCATCTCTGTCCTGGAGAACTCGACTGGTGAACCAGTATTTACGGCAGTGTGATGGCCTTCTTACTGCCATGGCTTTGTCCTTCAGAATCCTTGGATATGTAGTTTGGGAAAGTACCCTGAATTCCATCCTAAATTGCTCTGATGTAAACTCCCTAGAACTGACAAACTGGATGAGTTTTCTGTGAGGGAATTCTAAGCACCTGGAAACATGACAGTCCCAAGATATTTCTTTGGACAGAGCCATTAAAGCAGGTAAAGTGGCATCAGACTGAAATCAAAGTATGATATGTATGACAGTCTCGTTGGTGTTCATTGGCATATTGGCCACCCAGACTCTGGAGGTCCCTCTACAAGAAACAATACAATAGATGGCTAATGTAATTAATGCACTGTTATGTATATCCTTTGACTAACAACTCAACCCTGGGGAATATTCCATTTAACAATAGGCCATCACACAGGCCAAATTAACATATGCAAATTGCTTCCTCCCACCCAGGGACTATACAAGTATATATACTCTGTCTCACTTCCATGCCACCAGATCCTCTGAAGATGCCAGCCATAGATGCAGGCTAAACATCAGGAGAAAATACTAATAGAACATGGCCTCAAAACCCGGAAAACCCACAGCAACCTATGGATTCCAGCTGTGAAAGCCTTCAACTTTACATCTCATTCATTTTTTCTATATTTTCTTTCTATTCTGCCTTTATTCCCATCTGGGACCCAGGGTAATGCACAACGTGATACTGTCTGTGGAGTGTGTCTTCCCACTTGTGTGAAATCATGGGGAAACTCCTCTTGTCCTCTAGTTTTATTAAGAGTAGGAATGGGATGAATCCAGAATTTTCTGAATCTGAATCCAAATCCCTGGAAGGTTCTGGGAATCCACAAATCTTATGAATCTTGAATCTTTTGAATCTTTTTTTTAAAAAAGGGTTTAAAAAGGGAGGGAAAGAAAGATAATCTTGGACAAGGCACGCTCTCTCAGCCTCAGCAAAAGCCTAAGCAAAAGGCAAACCTCCCTCTGAAGAAATCTGGCCAGGACAATTGTCATAGTTTTGCCTCAGGGTCTCCCCAGACTGAAAATGACATGAAGGTCTTTTCTGCACAGGCAGGAAAATGTGGATTAATCCCACCTTTTCCTGCCTGTGTAAACAGGGCCACATACTACACTCCAGAGATAATCCAGGTCAAAACTGGCTTTTCTTTGCATAGCTCCTTCTGGTATCCTGGGGTTTGTAGTTTGATGATGCACCAGCACACTTTGTCAGAGAAGGCTGTGGCACCTTGTAAAACTCCAAACCTCAGAATTGTGTCTGAAAGAGCTTTGAAAGGGAACCATGCAAAGGAATCTTCTTCAGCTGTCAGCTGTCTTTGAAATCTCAAGAAGACTTCCAGTCAAGTCTCAAGTCCTGCAACAAGGCACTTTTAAAAAAACACCAGCCTCTAGTCCGGTCTCAATTCTGCACCCTGCAGTCTCAAGTCAAGCCTCAAGTCCGGCAACGAGGAAGGCACTTAAAAAAAACAACATCCTCTAGTCCAGTCTCAATTCTCTACCCTTAAGTCCAGTCGCAAATCCTGCAAGGGACTTTTAAGTCAAGTCTCTCCTCCAGTCTCAAATAATTCCCAATCCCTACCCTCAGGTCAAAAGAATAGAGAATAATTATATGACCTTGCAGAGGAAAGCAGCTGTGGGCACAGGCAGCCCCAGCAGACACAGGCGGCCGAGCAGGCACCGGCAGCACGAGTGAGCAAGCACAGGCAGGCAGCCCCACGGGCACACGCAGCAGCCCCAGGCACAAGCAGCCTCTGGTGCGTGCACAGCTTTATGATGCAATTTTAGCTTGCCCATGGGCCTACTGGCCAATCAGGCCCTTGGCAGGCCACAGAGGCACCAATTTTTAAAAACAATTTTTCCTCTCTGCTATGTGTGGTTTGTCATGTGGCTCATGAGAAACCATGACAGACAGTTCACTTCTCATCCTAGTCTAGCTATAAATTTACAAACAGGCACTGGTCTTATGGAGGGAGATACGCTGGCCTCCATGTGGCAATCCCTGGATGAGATTGTGTGACCTTGCCGTCTGCCCCACTACTTCTGATAGGCATCAGGCCCACTGAGCCCAGCACTGATTCGTGCCATTGATTTTCAGCACAGAAAATAGTCTGAACTTAAATATTAAATGTTCAATTTAAATATATTAGAATACAACCCCAGATGTAATTTCTGAAATTGTTAGCAAAATTGTTAGCAAACTCACCTACTTGTTATCTTCCCTTCTGCATCCCAATTTCCCAGGTTTTCAGGTGTCCTGGTCTCCAACAAACTATTTGGTTGGTGGATTCGAAAGATTTGGTTTGCCTATTTTGGCCCAGGGATTCCCGAATCTCGAATCCTTGCTGAGGATTCAAGGAGTCGGTTGGCCCATCCCCAATTAAGAGCAAGAAAAACTAGAGAGAGAGACTGCAGAACACCAGAGAGATGTTCAATAGAAAGGACAGTATCTTTGCCCACCTCTCAGTAATGTGGCACCTCACCTCGCTGTGTACCAACTCTTCTCTTTTCCTCCTTCTGTGGGTTTCATTTGCAGGCAAGAGGATCTGCGCAGGAGCAGGACTGGCCCGCATGGAACTCTTCTTGTTCTTCACCACCATCCTCCAGAAGTTCAAGCTGAAGGCCCTCACGGACCCCAAGGACATCGATATCACACCCCTGATAAGCAGTACGGTCACCTTGCCCCGGCCCTATCAGCTCTGCGTTTTCCCTCGCTAAAAAGCTCACCTCTGGATAATAAGTCACCTGGCATTGGTGGACATGTCCAACGAAACTCAGATCCTGCTTCTCTTTTAAAGGATGTTTTCTGACCCTTCCTACAAAAGAGGGTAGATCCATTCCAGCACCAAGTGAAAACACGGCTGCTCCTTAACACCTTTGGGGACTAATTGGCTGAGTCCAATTCTGTACCTGTGTATGGTTTGCAAATTCTTTACATTTGTTTCAACTTCTTAACTGTACAGCCTTCTTTGAGTAAGTTTCAATTATTTTTCTATTATTTTATATTTGACATTCTTTTAAATTGATCCTGTGAGATACACAAACACACCCACACACACACACACACACACACATCTGCCAGGTGATCTTGGGCCCATCACACACTCTCAGCCACAGAGAACCCCATGATAGGGTTTCCTTAGGGATGCAGTAAGTTAGAAACAATTTGAAGGCAAACAACAACAATATTGGTGAATAAAACAAAGTGAATAAAATTTCTTTAGAAGATTGCGGCCTGTTAGCATTGAATGGGAGACCTTCCTTTTATTTGTGTCAAACTGCCCACAATCCATCTTCTTTGAACGTCACTGGGTTCTAGTCTTTTTTAGTCCTCAGAGCTTTATCATCACAGCCCCCACCCGAGTCTCCTTCTTGCTCCTTTCCTTACGAAACGGGTATGGTTCCTCCACCATGTATGTCTCTGCACAGGAACTGAAGGTTCTTTACATTGTGCTTTACAACTGGTATCTAGTTGATGTTCCCTAAGAATTTCCCATTTGGTTCAGCTAGGCAACCAAGACTGTGAAAAACAGTGCTGTCTGCTAGACAGATAGAATCATAGAATCATGGAACTGGAAGAGACCCCAGGGGCCATTCAGTCCAACCCTCTGCCATGCAGGAACCCACACCAAAGCACTCCCAGCCGATGCCACCGTCCAGATCAACATCAGCATTCCCCTTAAGTATATCTTAAACTCTGGGATTTCAGGAGAACGAATATGTGGTTTTATAGTTCTTTCCACATATTTATTACATAAAACAACTTGCGCAATTACTCACTTCTTGATGGGATTCATTGTTGTGGATGAATCTCATAGCCGTGGTACATTCTCTTTCAGAGAAATTGTACATTCTAGCTATATTCTCTTCTCATAAGGAATGTTTCTCCATTTTATTAAAATATTTATATCCTGCCCTACATCTGACAGTCTCCAGGTAGCATACAGCAAAACAATAAATACTAATTTTAAGAGGTTAAAGTATATGAAATGATTTATCAGCTAAGAAATAGAGAATTTAAAACCATTTTAAATGATGTGTCATAATGGTAGCTATGCCATAGTTAGGTCCAAAGGCTTTTTCTAACAGAGCACTGAAATGTTACCAATGTTGCTGCCAACTGGGCCTCCACAACTGGGGCCCCATCTCAGAGAAGGCAATCTCCCATGTCCTTCCACAATGGGTTTCTCCTTCTGGAGGGACACAAAGAAGGGCCTCTCCAATATATTTCAATTCTTGGGCAGGAATATGTAGAGAAAGGTGCTCCCCCAAGTATCAAGGTCTCAGGCCATTCTGGGCTCTAAATTTTGTCACCAGCACCTTGAATTGGCAGCCAGCACAACTCCTACAGAACTGGTGATATCCAATACGTGGAGGAAATTCCAGTGAGAAGTCTAGTAGCTGCATTTTGCACCAGCTGCAATTTCCAAGTTGTTTTCAGTGGCAGCCCCACATAGAGTGCATTGCTGTAGTCTAATCATCAGTAGTGTAAGGACTACTGCGTATAAGTTATCCCTGACCAAGAAAGGCCATAACTGATGGACCAACCAATCAATACTGACTCAAAGCACTCCAAGCCGCCAAGTCTATCTGGGCTTCCATCTGGGCTTTGTTAGGAGGTATCTCTGAATACTCCTTCAGCTGGGATGCATCCCCATCTAGGGCATGTGGCTCACCATGTTCCCAGGCCCAAGAACTATCAATCCATCGAGCCGCCATCTTATTGGGATTCAACCTCAGTTTATTCCTCCTGGCCATTAAACATCACGGGAAACTAATCTAAAGCTGTGGGTTTATTTCCATGAAAGCTCATGCTAAAATAAAAACTAGCTCGTCATGAAGCTGCTACCACATTCTTTTTTTGTTGTTGTTGTTCCCCTTCTTCTCCCTTCCTCTTTTTAAAGATGGAAACCTGTGGAACTCCATAGCACAATGGCCATTGGCCTGAGCAGGAATCCCCCAATGACACTCTCTGGAACTGACCTTGAAGAGAGGAGTGGAACCTCTGTAAAACATTGCCTCCTACTCCCATCCGCCAGAGCCGGTCCAGTAAGATTCCATGATCAATGGTATCAAAAGCCACTGAGGGGTCCAGGAAAATCAGCAGGGCATCACTCCCTCATTCGGCTGCAACCAATGAAATCGATCCCATGAAAATTGACCTTCTTGCAAAGAAGCTAGTAAAATGCGGACTGGACAGGGCTACTGTTAGTTGGATTTGTAATTGGTTGACCGACCGAACCCAAAGGGTGATCACGAATGGCTGCTTTTCATCCTGGAGAGAAGTAACTAGCGGGGTGCCACAGGGTTCTGTCCTGGGCCCAGTGCTGTTCAATATCTTCATCAACAACTTGGATGAAGGAATAGAGGGTATGCTCATCAAATTTGCAGATGACACCAAATTGGGAGGGGTTGCTAATACGCCAGAGGACAGGATCAAAATTCAAAATGACCTGGACAGATTGGAGAGCTGGGCCAAGGCTAACAAAATGAAATTCAACAGAGAGAAGTGTAAGGTCCTACACTTAGGTAGGAAAAATGGAATGCAGAAATATAGGATGGGGGACACGTGGCTGGATGGCAGTACGTGTGAAAGGGATCTAGGAGTCTTAATAGACCACAAGCTGAACATGACTCAGCAGTGTGATGCGGCAGCCAAGAAAGCCAACGCAATTCTCGGCTGCATCAATAGGAGTATGGTGTCTAGATCGAGGGAGGTAATGGTACCACTCTACTCTGCTTTGGTTAGACCTCATCTTGAATCCTGTGTCCAGTTCTGGGCACCCCAATTCAAGAAGGACATGGACAGGCTGGAGCAGGTCCAGAGGAGGGCGACCAAAATGGTGAGAGGGCTGGAAGACATGACCTAAGAGGATAGACTTAGAGAGCTGGGTATGTTTAGTCTGCAGAAGAGAAGGTTAAGAGGGGACTTGATGGCCATGTTTAAATATTTGAAGGGATGCCATGTAGAGGAGGGAGAGGGCTTGTTTTCTGCCACTCCAGAGACCAGGACAAGGAGCAATGGATTCAAACTGCAGGAAAGGAGATTCCACCTGAACCTCAGGAAGAACTTCCTGACAGTCAGGGCTGTCGGGCAGTGGAATAGGCTGCCTCAGAGTGTAGTGGAGTCTCCTTCTTTGGAGGTTTTTAAGCAGAGGCTGGATGGCCATCTGTCGGGAGTGCTTTGAGGGTGTTCCTGCATGGCAGGGGGTTGGACTGGATGGCCCCTGGGGTCTCTTCCAACTCTACATTTCTATGATTCTATGACCGGATAGCACGCTATAAGAGACTAAGGCCCTTTCTGCAACTCACCTTTTTGTGGAGCTGGGGTGCGGGGATCGCGCGAGCAGCCTCTAGCGAGAGGCTCTCGCATCCCAGTTCCTTCAGCTCTGCAGCTGGGGCCTGTGCGCATGCAGTGCAGCCTGGGATTTTCCCAGGCTGCGCTGGGGCAGGAAGCATGAGTGCCATGGCTCTGGAGCTCCGCAACCACAGCAAGTTCACGTGGGACCCCGGAGCGATGCACGATCGCGCACCATTTTCGGCTCGTAGCCAAAAATAAAATAGTTTGTGGTCGGCTCCTGCCAGGCCTTGGAGTGTCGCCCAACTGTGAGTGTATCATGTGGACCACTCCTCGCAGTCGCATGACGCTCCAGGGGCCCTTTCATACGGCAGATGCTGAGAGAAAAGGGCCTAAGACATGGAGCAATGGATTCAAATTACAGTACAAGAGATTCCACCTAAACAGCAGGGAGAGTTTCCTGAGGGTGGGAGCTGTTCAACAGTGGAATCCACCGCTGCCTCAATAGAGTATGGTGGAGTCTCCTCCTTTGGAGATTTTTAAACAGAGGTTTGATGGTCATTTGCTGGAGGAGCTTATTACCGCCATTGCTAGCCCGAGCTTGTGGGTTATTAAGATATCTTTTGATATCAATGATTCGGCCTTCTGTACCCATTCCTCTCCACTTGCTTGCGAGGCCCACGGACAAGCATGCACACAGGCACGGCCGACAATAGCCGAACCATTCAAACCCTGATCTAGGCAGGCCGCTCATTGCCGAATGCAGCTTCAGGAGACCTCAAGGCAAGTACCACATTATGTATGCACACTACTTACAAAAAGATCCCCTGCCCCGCTCAGGCAGCTTGATGAGCAGACTGTATAACACTCAAGCACTCTGCATTTGCACACTGGCTACTCTATTGACAATCTGGCTATAACTCAATCATCTAAAGTACGGACCTTTCGGAGGCTTTGTCTCCAGCCCCAAACTCACTGTTTTCCTCAAGTATGGACTAGCCTGCGTCCACAATTTTCCCTATAAGAACCCCTGACTTTGAGCGCTTCCTCGGATCGCTCTTGGCTTCCATCCCGCCTTGCTGTTGCTTTGTCCAGCGAGCCTTCCCCTCAGCTCCACATGCTGAGAATCCACGCTCCCCAGCTTCTTTGCTTTTACTGGGCTTCAGGACAGGTATAGTATTTCCCATACCAACTCCTACCTTTATTTCTATAGTTCCTTGTGTGAGTGTGTTGCATACATGTGTTTGATTGTATTTCAATAAAACAATTATTATTTTCTTTTTTTTTAAATCATTTTATTCAAAATTCTCATTATAAAAAACATACATATTCAATTGTCAGCTTCATTAGAAATATATCTGATCTTCCACATTGATCTAGATTCCATTTTCCAGATTTCTACAAACTTAAGGTACTGTACAACACTATACTGTTAATTTATCTGATAGTTCTTACATTTCATTCTTCATATTTCCGCTTCATGATATATACCAGTCGCCCACTCGTAATATAACTTTAACCATGAATTACGTATTCCCAACTGTTGGAACCCAGCAATTACCTGTTGCAATTTGCCATTCTTTCTGTATCTCATCATCTGATTTCCCCTTTAATCTCTGGGAGACCATATCCGCATTTTTATTTTCAATAAATGTAGCCCACCATTGTTCTGTTGTAAGTATTTGCTGAGTTTTCCATAACTTTGCATATTCAATACGAGCTGTTGTTATCATATACAGTAATATTCTCCAATGCTTCTTTATACCAGCACCCTCTATTATATCAATCATATTTAGCAAATACAATTCAGGTGTCTTAGCAAACTGACCTTTCATTAATGTACAGATCACGTTATGTACTCCATTCCAATATTTCTTAGCTTTTGAGCATGTCCACCACATACGATATATCGTACCGACCTCCTTCTGACATTTCCAACACTGTCCAGTACCTGTATTATAAATCCTTCTCAGTTTATCTGGTGTCATATACCATCTGTGAAATAGTTTGTAATAGTTCTCTCTCAAATTCTGGGCTACTGTAAATTTCTGCGTTTTTTTCCAACTCTGCTCCCAGGACTCTAATTGAATTGAATGACCAATATTTTGAGCCCATAAAATCATTGTTTCCTTTATTGTTTTTTCTTGTCTCTCCTGCTGTAATATCTCTTGATGGATTTGAGTGAGAAGGTGAGGCGGATTTTCAAAAAGCCATTTAACTACTCCAACTTTCTCTTTTAGTTCTATTCCGTAAGTTTTTATGTCCATATGAAACCTTTCAGTTAATTGTCTGTAAGGGAACCAGCTCAGTCTTATTCCCTCCTGTTCTAGTTTTTCCCTTGTTTTCATCTTAAAATTATTAGACGCTGATCTCTCAATTATATCATCATACCGCAACCATTTATCTGTATCAGTCCATCTACCAAAAAAAGCCTCTTGCGGTGAGACCCATGTGGGGAGCTGCCTCATGTTTTTGACTTTATAATCATCCCAGATTTTCAAAAGCGATTTTCTGATATAGTGATGTGAGAAATCTTTATCCAATCTTTCTTTATCATAAAACATATAGGCATGCCACCCCATCCTCAAGTCTGCGCCTTCCAATGCCAGCGTTTTCATATCTTGAAGGTCTATCCAGTCTTTTAACCACATAAAAGCCGCTGCTCTGTAATATAATTGCAAGTCTGGTAGTCCCATTCCTCCTCTACTTTTTATATCTGTCATAATATTCCATTTTATCCTAGGCTCCTTCCCCTGCCATATAAATTTAGTTAACTCTCTCTTCCATTGTAAGAAAGGTTTCATATTTGTTATTATAGGCAGGTTTTGGAACAGAAAGTTCATTTTTGGCAAAACATTCATCTTAACTGCTGCATTTCTCCCCATCAACAAAAGCCGCAAAGAAGACCAATTTTGTAGATCTTTTGTTATTTCCTTCCATTTTTTCTCGTAATTATTTTGAAATAACTCATTATTTCTTTTAGCTATCCAAATTCCTAGATATTTTACCTTTAGTCCTGTTTTAAATCCTGTTTTTTGTACTAGCTCCCTCTCTTCTCTTTCAGACATATTTTTGGTTAAAAGAACTGTTTTGTCCTTATTAATTTTGAAACCGGAGAATTGTCCATATTCTTGCATTGTAGAATTCAATTTTTCTATAGATTTGAATGGACCATCCAAAAAGAGGACCAAGTCATCTGTGAAAGCTTTCAATTTATAATGATATTTCTTAATTTGAACTCCTGTTATTTCTTTGTCTTTTCTTATAGCATTGTTAAGTATTTCCATAGTCAAAATAAACAGCAAAGGTGACAAGGGGCATCCTTGTCTCGTCCCTCTATGGAGTTCTATCTTTTGTGTTCTTTCACCATTGATAACCAATCGAGCTTGTTGCTGTCAAACAATTATTATTTTCAACTTCTACCTTATCATTGACTCGGTCTGACCCCGTAGACATAGGGCTCAAGATCTCGCTAAGTTACCCTGCCTCTCGCATTGCAAATTAGTGCTCTGTGCTAATTCCCTCCCCATTGTTTGAGCACGTTTAGGTGTCTCTCCCGGGACCCCAGAAATCAGGGTAACAAGCTTTGAGTGTGTCTTCCTGCGTAGCAGGATGGGGTTGGACTCAGGCACTGTTGTGGTCGCTTCCAGCTTTAGGAGTTTATCTGCAGTAGTACATTATCTTGGCTTTTGTAGTGCATCTCTGCTTACAGATAATTTCATCTTAAACAACGATTTTGTAGTCATCTGTTCTGGAAGGCATCATACATCTCACGTTTCATTTGCTGAGGAATTTCACTTCTCATACAGAGCATTTTCATACTTTTCAGCATTTATAGTTTCCATCCAGCATAGCTGTAATCATGGCTTCAGAAAGTTTTTCTACCCCAGGAAATGGAATTTACAGTATTCTGATCAAAAAAACATTCTGTAGATAGAGTAGAAATTAGACAGAGTTCTCACCCCCATTCTTTCAGGTAGCAATCAGCATAGAAGACAATTTTGTCTATATTTTCAGCTCAGCTGCCCAAAGTCTAACTGGGGAAAAAAAGCTGATAAGTCTTGCAATCAGAGAGCAGATTTGGACAGGGTTTTTTTTTCCCTATGTAGGTCCTTCTAGAAAGAACCTCTGTTCTTGTTCCCTTCCCTTTCCTTTTGAGAAACAAGAGGTGCTTGCTTCTCTTGCTGTCACACTCTCTCAGAGAAAGGCAACCAGAAAACCCTTCTGGAAAAATATGGCCAGGAAATTCCTGAGCAGGAGCAGTATAGGTGACCTTGGGTGAGTCACACTTTCTCAGTCTCAGAGGAAGGCATCCATGGCAAAATTCCCCTGAATAAATTTTTGGCAATGAGAGTCATGGTGATGCAGTGATTGAATGCTGGACGAGGAAGCTGGGAGACCAGGATTCACATCTCCCCTCCCAGCCCCAGGACTCCTTGAAAAATCACACTCTCTCAACCTCAGAGGAAGACAATGAGCAAACCTCCTCTGAATAAATTTGTTCACCCTGAAACAGGACTGGAATCAATTTGAAGTCACTGAACAGCAACAATCATAGTTAGAAATACAGCCCTATGTACCTAGCTTACCTGTGATTAAGCCCAACTCATGGAACTCTATTACAGCAAAAAAAAAAAAAAAAAAAAAGGTAGAACCTCATGTGCAAGGGAACCAATTTATGCCTGTGATTCCAGCAGCGTTCCAGTCAGTAATACTCTCTCTCCTTCTCTGCCTTTTCTCTCCCCTCCCTTTTTATTGTTGTTGTGGACGTTCAAGTCCTTTCCAATTTATGGCGACCCTAAGGGGAACCCATCATGAGGTTTTCTGGGGCTGAGAATGTGTGATGTGCCCAAGGCCACCTAATGGGTTTCCATGGCCAAGTGGTACCCAGGGTTGTAGTTTTCCAGGTATCTATTTATCAGTGGGGAGAGCTGGAAGCAGCTCCAGGGTTTTCCACACACCACCCTCTGCAACTGTGGAATGGGGAAGAGAAGCTTTCGGGAGAGGATTCATGAGGCCCAGTATCTCCTGGAACAATTATGGGACACACAGGATAGGTAGCTTCTGTCCATTGGCTTCTTCCTGTGACTTTCCAAGAGATTCTTCTCTGCCTTTCACCCTCCCTGGCAGCTCCCAACCACCAAGTCCTGCTCATCCGGAGTCAGAGGAGGGGTCCTTGGGATGCTAATCTCAGAGGCTTGGGATGGAGAGGACAGAGCAAGGTCTGAGGCAACCAGAACTGCAATCTCTGTAGAGTTGGAACGGCTCCCAGGGTAATCTCATCTAACTGTTTGTCCAGCACATGTGTCCACATGGAAGAGACTGAACCTTCCCATGGAACATCAAGCTGTTTTACCTGACTTCTGGCAAAGTCTGGAAAAAACAGTCTGTTCCCATCCCGACCGGGGCCAACAGATGCTGCCCCAGGAATTCCAGACTAGATCAGATCAGAATTCAATTGTCAAACTGCTGGACTGAGCCCAGATTACATCATCTCTTTTGTTCTCTTTTGAAAGTACTATGACTATGAGAAGTTTCTAGTCATGATGGTCTTAATGAAGGAGAACTTTTGAGGGGGTTTTTTTAGCTCTCCCTGTGGAGAGACAGATCCTTTGTCATCTAGTCAAAAATAATCTTTTGTGTGAAATTTTTGCTCATTTTATATATTTAGTGGCTTCATTCATGTATATGGCTTTCTGGTAGGTGGGATGGAAGATCACAGATCCCTGCGGTCCAGAGTTTACAATCTAAGTTTTTTTTATGAATATTTTTATTAAAATTTCTAAAAAAGATATAAAATAGGAAGATTTCTTCTAAGGCCATTTCCACACCGGGCTTCTGTAACGGTGCAGAGCGACCTCTCACGGAGGTCTTCTACACCGTAGAGTGGACTGGCGTGGACTACTTTTCGTAGTTCCGCACCAGAATCCACTCAGGAGCTGCCGGAACTAGCCCCGCTGCGTGCTTTTAAAAACCTTTTTTCTAGGTTTTTAAAAAGCACAGAGGGCGCAGCCCCACGCCACTCTGTCGCCCGGCTCCGACGCGGATCTGCAGGAGCGCGCAAGTGCGTGCCTGCAGATCTGCCAGGGGCGGGCTTCCAGCTGACGAGCTTCTCCGGTTGGAGGAGAGCCTCCACCAACCGGAAGCCGCCATTTGGGACACCGGAGGACTGCGGAGCAGCCAGCTCGCGCTGCTCCACATCGCGACGGACTTACCCGGCTGCTGGTAAGCTCCATTTTTGGGCGTTTTTGCCCATTCCCCCCCCCACATGTGGAAAGGGCCTAAAAGTCCCCCCCTAACTCTAATAACAAGTTTTCTTCTCCAGTTTTGCCCAGCTGAATCAAACAAAAGGTACAATATAATACAATACAATACAAGGAGTCCACCCCACTATACATAGAATCTTTGGCATAACAATCGTAATTTGTCTTTTGACCAATCAACACATTTTTTAAAAAAAAAATTATATCATTAAAATCATTAGCTTTACCATTGAAGCCACTCTTTTATTTTGCTCCATTCTCTATCAAATTGTTGAATAGATTTGTTCTTTAATCCATTTGTCAATTTTTCCATCTCCATCATATCCATGACCTTTAATTTCCATTCATTTAAATTTATTTTAATATCTTGTTTCCAATATTAAGCATAAATTAATCTAGCTGCTGTAACTAGATATAACTTTTTTAATGCTTTCTAATTTCTGCCTTTGATTTTATTATATTCAATAAATATAATTCATGTATCATTTCAAAATTCATTTTGAATATTTTTTTAATTTTGTCATGTCTAAGAATCATAGAATCATAAAGTTGGAAGAGACCCCAGGGGCCATCCAGTCCAACACCCATTAAAGTCCTCCCAGCAGATGGCCATCCAGCCTCTGCTTAAAAACCTCCAAAGAAGGAGACTCCACCACACTCCACTGAGGCAGCATATTGCACTGCCGGACAGCTCTGACTGTCAGGAAGTTCTTCCTGAGGTTCAGGTGGAATCTCCTTTCCTGCAGCTTGAATCCATTACTCCTTGTCCTAGTCTCTGGAGTGGAAGAGAACAAGCCTGCTCCCTCCTCTACATGCCATCCCTTCAAATATTTAAACATGGCCATCAAGTCCCCTCTTAACCTTCTCTTCTGCAGACTAAACATACCCAGCTCCCTAAGTCTATCCTCTTAGGCCATGTCTTCCAGGCCTCTCACCATTTTGGTCACCCTCCTCTGGACACTGCCAGCTTGTCGATATCCTTCTTGAATTGAGGTGCCCAGAACTGGACACAGGATTACAAATGAGGCGTAACCAATGCAGAATAGACTGGGACCATTACCTCCCTCTATCTGGACACCATACTCCTATTGATGCAACCAAGAATCACATTGGCTTTCTTGGCTGCCACATCACACTGCTGACTCATGTTCAGCTTGTGGTCTATTAAGACTCCTAGATCCCTTTCACACGTACTGCTATCCAGCCATGTGTCCCCCATCCTATAGTTGTGCATTCCATTTTTTCTGCCCAAGTGCAGGACTTTACATTTCTCTCTGTTGAAATTCATTTTGTTAGCTTTGGTCCAGCTCTCCAATCTGTCAAGGTCATTCTGAAATTTGATGCTGTCCTCTGGTGTGTTAGCAACCCCTCCCAATTTGGTGTCATCTGAAAATTTGATGAGCATGCCCCCGACTCCTTCATCCAAGTCACTGATGAAGATGTTGAATAGCACCGGGCCCAGGACAGAACCCTGTGGCACCCCACCAGTCACTTCTCTCCAGGATCAAAAGCAGCCATTGGTGAGGAGCACCCTTTGGGTTCAGTCAGTCAACCAATTACGAATCCACCTAACAGTAGCCCTGTCCAGCCCACATTTTACTAGCTTCTTTGCAAGAATGTCATGGGGAACTTTGTCAACGGCCTTACTGAGGTCAAGATATGCTACATCTACCGCATTCCCTTCATCTACCAAGCTTGTAACCCTATCATAAAAAGAGATAAGATTAGTCTGGCATGACTTATTTCTGAGAAATCCATGCTGGCTTCTAGTGATTACGGCATTGCTTTTTTTTTTAATTAATAAAAATATATTTTATTAAACATACAAATAAACAAAAACAAAACAAAACACACAATAGACACACAATAAAAAACACAACAATACAAAACAAAACATACAACCACACTTATCAGTAACAACAGTTCTTAATACATAGAATGATGCCCTTCCTTCTTTTCAACAGGAGGGGATCCTGCTTCCCATAATTTATATTTCAGAATATTATACAAACCTACATACAAACCATTCATCCATGAGCAGTTCTTCTAATTTCTTGCTCCTATCTTCACTCTCTCAAACATATACTAACATACTTAACTTCTTCCACCGAACCATTGGAGAATCTGCACGAACTCTTCTTGTATCCCTAAAATCCTTCTTATTCAATTAATCCTTTTACTGGTATCACCGCTTCCACCTTGCTAACCTAAATCAAACCTATAAAACAATTCCTTACATCTTTTCACCAATTGTATGACATTAAAAAATTTAATGTCATACTATTTTAATTTAATTAATTTAAATATTAATTACATAGTAATTCTACAACCACTCCAATACAAAAATCGATCAATACTTAATCCCATTTAAATCTAATTGCTCATTTCCCTTATCCATCAATATAAATACCAAACCATTAATTCGACAAACTTCCTAGCTATCTAACCTTATTAATATAACTAACTAAACAACCCTATTAAAGCAGCTTCCCCCCACTCTTCTTCCCAAAAGGGTTTTAGTATTTCCCATTCCAGAAATGCTTTACCATTCGTTTTATCTTGCAACCTTAAGGTTAGTTTATCTAATTCTGCTAATTCATACACTTTACGCTTCCAGTCTTCTAACTTCGGTGTCTCTTTGGATTTCCAAGATTTTTCAAATATAGTCCTAGCTGCATATATTAAATAACACAAAATCCTCAGAGTTTCCTTCTTCAATATTATTTCTAATCCTTTCAAAATATTTAACAAATAAATTTCTGGTAATAATGCAAATTTTATATTAAATATTTTCTCTATTTGGCTATGAATTTGTATCCAAAATATATTTGCTTCTTTACATCGCCACCACATATGATAAAAGGAACCTACTTCTTGACATTTCCAGCATGTGGGTGCTTCCTTTTTTTCCCCTATTTTAGATAATCTAAGTGGTGTTAGGTACCATCTATAATAAATCTTAAAGAAGTTCTCTTTTAAATTATAATTCCTAATAAATTTTTGATTGATATTCCACGTGGACTGCCATTGTTCAATTGTTATTGAACGCCCTATATCTTGGGCCCATTTTATCATATTAGTCTTCACAAACTCATCCTCTAATTCCAAGTTTAATAATAATTTGTATATCTTACTCAATAACTGTTTAGCTCCCAAATGTATTATCTTATCGAATTCTGTATCCTCCCACAATATTCCTTTAGATCTTGTGTCTTCTTTATATTTTCCCAATAATTGATTATATAGGAGCCAATGCGAAGAGTATCCTTCTCCCATCAGTTCTTCTCTAGTTTTAGGTCTAACCATCATCCCTTCTTTTTTAAGTATATCCTTATACGTCAACCATTCTTTTATCCTTACCTTCTCAAATTTATAGAATGCTTCATGGGGGGAGGTCCAAGATGGTATTTTTAAATACATTTTTTCCCTTAACTTCAGCCAAATTCGTAAAATCGCTTATCTTACAAAATGTTCTGTAATTATTTTATTAACTTTATGTTTATCATAACAAATATAAGCATGCCAACCAAAATATAAGTTAAATCCTTCCAATTTCAGTAATTTATCATTCTCTAATAGGATCCATTCCTTGGTCCATATTAATGCTGAAGCCTCATGATATAATTTTAAGTCTGGAACACCCAATCCTCCCTTCTCCTTAGATTCTTTTAAATATTTCCATTTGATTCTTGCTTTCCTTCCATTCCATATAAATCTACTTAAGTCCTGCTCCCAAATTTTAAAAGCTTTATCGTTGGATGTTATTGGAAGATTTTGAAAGAGGAACAACATTTTTGGTAAAACGTTCATTTTCACCGCTGTAATTCTCCCAAGTAATGATAATTGCAATTTTTTCCATTTGCTCAAATTACCTTGGATCTCCCTCCAAATTTTCTTATAATTATTTTCAAATAACTCTGAATTATTTTTTGTTATTACTATACCTAAATACCTCACCTTTTTTGCTATTTTAAATCCTGAGATCCTCATCAATTCCAATTCTTGCTTTAAAGTGTTTTTTTTTCTAATCATCAGTGATTTGTCTTTATTGATCCTTAACCCGGCGACTTGACCGTATTCTTTTAACGAATCTATTAAGGGTATAATACTTCTCGTCGGATCTTCTAAAATTATAGCCATATCATCGGCAAATGCTTGTAGTTTGAATTCATGCCCTCTTATTTTGGTACCACATATTTCTTTGTTATTTCTGATTCTGATATTTAAAATTTCTAAACTCATAATAAATAATAAGGGGGATAGTGGGCAGCCCTGCCTCGTTCCCTTATTTATCTTAAATGTATTTGATTTATCCCCATTAACTATTAAATTTGCCCTTTGATCTCTATAAATGGCTTGAACCCACTCTTTATACCTATCTCCAAACCCTATCTCTCCCATTACATCAAATATAAATTTCCATCTCAAATTATCGAAGGCTTTTTCCACATCTAAAAATACTAAAGCCAATTCCTTCTGATTATATTGTTGATAATATTCTACTATGTCAACTATCGTCCTTATATTATTTCTTAAATATCTACCCGAGAGAAACCCATTTTGATCTACCTGTATCCAATTCACCAAAACTTTCTTTAATCTATTTGCCAATATCGAAGTAAAGATTTTATAATCAGTATTTAACAACGAAATCGGTCTATAATTTTTTTTATCCTGTTTATCCCTCCCGTCCTTTGGGATCAATATAATATTGGACTCTTCCCACGAATTTGGTATCTTCTGATTTTGAATGGAATTAATTACCTGAACTAATATAGACGCTAATAATTCTTGAAGTGTTTTATAATATGTTCCTGTAAATCCGTCCGGACCTGGAGCCTTCCCTTCCTTTAAATTCATAATAGCGTCTTGTACTTCCTGCAAGGTTATCTCCTTATCTAATTCCTCTCTTTGCATCTCCGACAATCTGACAATATCCATCTCTTGGAAATACTTAATAATACTATAATTCTGTCCTTGAAATTGACTTCTTTCTTTGAATAATTCTTCAAAATAATTTACTAATACATTTTTAATCTTTTCTTATTGTTGATGGATAATTTGTCCTTCCCTTATTTCTGTTATGATATTTTTATCTCTTTCTTTCTTCAATTTATATGCCAACCACCTGCCTGGTTTATTTGCATATTCAAATTGTTTCTGTTTTAAATATTTCAATTTTCGTTCTAATTGTTCCATCATCAAAAGGGATAATTGTTTCCTCCACATTTTATTTTCATCACAAATCTTCATATCCTTAGGGTTTATCTTTAATTGATATTCCTTCTCCCATAATTTATTTACAATATATCTTTCCTTTTCTTTTCTACATTTGTTTAACCAAGCCTGCTGGCCTATGAAAAAAACCCTCATCACAGCTTTACTAGTGTCCCAAACTACATGAATTGATTGTTCTTGTCCAAGATTATTTTCCCAAAAGGATTTTAATTCTGCTTTCACCTTTGCCAATATATCATCATTTTTTAACAAATTATCATTTAATCTCCAATCTCTTCTACTTTCACCAAGTTTTAACGTTAATAAAATTGGACAGTGATCTGATAGGGTTCTCGGAAGGGTTTCTATTTTCTTTATATTTTTTATCATCTCCAAAGGTATAAAAAATCTGTCCAACCTTGACCATGTCTTATGACAATCAGAATAATACGTAAAGTGTTCTTCTTTTCTGTTTACTTTATTATCTACCTCTTTTAGGGACAAATAATCTAATAAATCAAAAAAGGATTTCGGTAATTTACCCTGATTAATTTTTTTCTTTGATCTATCCTTTCCTGTTCTATCTGTTTGTGAATTTAGAACCCCATTCCAATCCCCCATCTATATCACTTTCTGATTCTCCAAATCCATTAATCTTTCTGATAAATTTTGATAAAATTTACTCTTATTGTCCAGCGGTCCATATACTGCTACTGCTACAAATCTTAAACCTGGCGTCTTAACTTCTACAATTAAAAAGTGTCCCTTTTCATCACTATATATTAATTCCGATTCAAATTTATTACTTACATATACTGTCACCCCTTTTTTCTTTTTATTTATTACAGATGAGAAACTATACCCTAATTTGGGATTTATGATATATTTTAAATCTTTATCTCTGATGTGGGTTTCTTGAATAGCTATCACGTCAAGCTTCAATTTTTCTAAATAATGAAAAATACATTTTCTTTTATATGGAGCATTCATACCACGAACGTTCCAAGATAATAATTTTAGATTCATTTTAAATCAACACTTAAATAGAACTAACCTTAACCGCTATTCTTTTTACCTAATTGATTTCTTCTGAGCCTTCTTCTCCCAATCCTTCTAATTCCAAATCTTGTATTGATGGTGTATCTTCCTCTCCTTCTTCTCCCACTTCTCCTTCTCCTTCTTCTTCCTCCTCCTCTTCCTCCTCTTCCTCCTGTCTCTTTTCTAATTCTTCTCCTTTCCTTATTCTCTCCAGTTCTTGTTTCATCTGTTCTTTTCTTATCCTTTTCTCTAATCCTTGGTCTCTTTGTACATTTTCTTTCCTTATATCTTTTTCTTGGTCTTGTATCAATTCCTCAGTTCTAATAAGCTCTTCTTTGTATTTTTTCCAAAACTCTTGTGCCTTCGCAATTGTATTCAAAACCACTGTCTTCTGTTTCCATATAAAAGATATACCTTCCGATTTCTCCCAGGTATATCTTATTCCGAAATCTCTTAATCTTTGAGTTATAAAGACATAATCCCTTCTCTTCTTTAGTAGAACCGGATGAATATCTTTGAAAATTTTCACCTCCGAGTCTTCTATTATCAACTTCTTCGAATATTTACGTTGTAACACCAAATCTTTCACCCTCTCTCTTAAGAAATATACCACGATGTCTCGTGGTATATTTCTACGTTTTGCTACTGCAGAATTTACTAGAAAGGCTCTGTCAATTTCCAAATCTAACTGTTCCGGTTCCCAATCTATAAATCTTGCTAAGGGTACGACCAATCTCTGATACAAACCTTCTTGAGCAACCTCACTCAACCCTCTGATCTTTATTGATTTATTTCTATACCTTATATCCATCAGCAGAGTTGAGTGCTCTAATTGATCTGTTCTTTCAACATTATTTGTTATCTGAGTCTCAAGCTTTGTAGTTCTTTCTTCCACCTGTACAATCTTCTCGTTAACTTGTCTTATTTCTGTGCTTATGTTATCTAGTTTCATATTAAATATCTCCAACTCTTTTTTGATATCTGTCTTTATTTCCATCCTCATATGTTTCATATCCATTCTGATTTCTTTCATTTTGTTTTTGAAGGTCGTCGTTAGTTTCCGTAGCTCCCCCATTAGATCTATTCCAATACTTTAGTTCGCGCCTTGAATTTCTGTAGTTGTTGTACCCCCCACAGTTGGAGTCTTAATTTCTACGGAAGCTCTCCTTTGCGGAAGTGATTGGGTTTGGGTTTGGGCTCCTGTTCCTGCCTTCCTTTTCCCCGCTGCCACCATCTTGCCAATTTCACTCTATCTTCTTACCTCTTCTCTACCTAAATTAACTGTAGGTTCTTCTAATTCCTCTGGTTCCTTTAATTTAAATATTTATTGCCAACTTATCTGTTTAGTTATTTAACTAAACTATTTATTTTATTCGTTTTATTATTTCACTTACACTCTTTTATTATTATTATTGTTTTCTTTTTTTTTAATACGTGTATATTTATGTTTTCTTATCTCTACATATATTTTATCTTAATGCCCTTCTCCCACAATGTAATATCCGCAATATTACACAATATTACTCAAAGTTTTGTTCCTTGGTTAAATCAACAATTTCTATAATCCCAATTCTGGTTCTGGTTACTTAAACCAGTTTCCCCTTCCGATTCTAGTCACTTACACTCTGAGATTCTGATAATGACCCCAGGGGTTACTGCTCCACTAATGAATAATGATTATAAATATAGAAATTCCCAATTATAATATATGAATTCTATATATAAGAGTTAGATTCCAATATAAATATTTCCTTGAAATTACTCCTCCTCCCTCAACCCGTTCCTATATGGCCCAATGTAACAGTTAACTTACAGTTGAACAAGGCTTTATTAAGACCTCTTCCCCACCCTTCTACTTTCTATTCCCACAGTTGTCTTCCTCTTTCTCCAACTTCTGTTCTCTCTTCTCCGTCACACCGTCACTCCGTCCGCCCTCTCTTCTCCGTCCCTCCGTCCTCTCTCTCTTCTCTGCCACTCTGTCTCTAACTCTGTCTCTCTTTCTCTGTCACTTGTCGCTCCGTCCACCCTCTCTTTTCCGTCACTCCGCCCCTCTCTCTTCTCTGTCACTTGTCGCCTCGTCAATTCGTCGATTTGTCTGCCCTCTCTTCTCTGTCACTCCCGCTCTCTCTTCCCTATTACTCCGTCCACTCTCTCTTCTCCGTCACAACGTCCACCCTCTCTCTTCTGTTGCTTCTCCTACTCTATCTTCTCTGTCACTCCGTCCACGTCTCTGTCGCTCGTCGCTCCGTCCACTCTTCTTTCTCCATCACTCCATTCACCCTCTCCTCTCCGTCTCTCCGTCACTCCATCCTCTCTCTCTACTTTGCTCTGCTCTGCTCTGCTCTGCTTTACTCTATCGTTCCAGTCACTCTTCTCTGTCACTCCATCATTCCATCCACTCTCTCTTCTCTGTCATGATCTCATCTCATCCACTTCACCCTCCCTTTCTCCACTTCTCCCCCTTTTCAATCCAATCACAATTCAATCTCTGAGGGGGTAGGACTATAACTTTCCAAGTTTTCCAAATTCAACCCAACTTCCCAGCTCACAAACGAGGAAGGGGGGCAGAAGAATCAAGGGAGACCAACCGCGGCTATTTTATCAATACACTGAAGACGCTACTAGTGCAGCAGGCACTAGACAAAATGGTGATCCTTCGCACACTCCAGCTCAAATCTAGTGCTCACTCCAAAAAAACCTATTAGAGAGGGTTAAAAAAAAACTCCAAAAAGTATAAAGGCACTGCACTCCCCAATCCACCATTAAGCAGTGCTTGTAAAGATTATAGTCTCTTATGGCTGTTAGAAATTCTATCGCTCTGATTGGGGGGGTAATCCGATCGCTTCTTCACTTCCTCGCTTCCTCGTCCCACTACCCGTCCCGGGCACCACAGCGCCAGGGAGATACTGCTCTCCTTCAGGTAAGAAGTTACTTCTTCTTAACCGCAGTAAAAATCCGTTAGGATAACTTACCAGTTGTTCTTACTGCTATTTTCTAATTTTAGTACAGCTTCCTATAAACCGGTGGTGAGACAGCTAGCCTGTCCAGGCTCTCCGACGCGGTAATGGCGGCTCCACAGTCCTTCCACCCAGCCGTGCCTTGTTATTTCTCCTTCTCAATTTCACACTCTGGGTGGCAGTGGACCCCCAGGGAGCCTCCTCCGTGATCCCCTTCCTCCAGGGGTCAATTTCCTCCAATTTGATTTTATTTTCGAGGAAATTCCCGACCACGTCGGATTGGAATTCCACAGCCTCGTGGATTTCCTACCTTTCACTGTCTCTCCTCCACCGGAAGTCCACGGCATTGCTTTCTAAGTAATTACAAACTGACTGTTTAATGATCTGCTCTAGGATCTTTCCTGGTATTGATGTTAGGCTGACTGGGCGATAATTATTTGGGTCCTCTTTTTTCCCGTTCTTGAAGATGGGGATGACATTTGCCCTCCTCCAGTCTGCTGGGACTTCTCCTGTTCTCCAAGAGTTTTCAAAGAAGTGGTTCAGAAATGACTTCTGCCAGTTCTTTTAATATCCTTGGATGTAATTCATCTGGCCCTGGGGACTTGAATTCTTCTAGTTTAGCCAGATATTCCTGCACTACTTCTCTACTTATTCTGTGCTGCATTTCCCTAGCTTCCTCACCTGCTGCCCACCCCCCAAGTTGGGTACTTCTATCCTTTTGGGAGAAAACTGAGGCAAAGAAGGTGTCAAGTAGTTCTGTCTTTTCACTCACCCCCTTCTCCACGTAGTGATCCTATCATTTCCTTCTTTTTCCTTTTGCTGTGGACATATCTAAAAAAGCCCTTTTTATTGTTTTTGATGTCTCTGACAAGCCTGAGTTCATTCTGCGCTTTATCTTTTCTGACCTTCTCCCTACATCTCCTGGCTATTTGCTTGAATTCCTCTTTGGTGGTTTCACCATTTTTCCATTTCCTGTACATGTTTCTTTTAACATGTATTTCTTTCCGAAATTTCTTCACCTTTTTACAAGTCCACCACACATGATAAAGTGTTCCATCTTTTTCTCTGCACTTCCAACATTTTGAATTTCCATTCTTTGTAATTTTTTGTAATCTCTCTGGCATCATATACCATCTATGCAACGTTTGATAATAGTTTTCTCTTAAATTTAAATTTAATATAAATCTTAAATCTGTTTTCCATACAGTTCTCCAACTCTCAATATCTACTGAGTGTCCTATATTTTGTGACCATCTCACCATCGTTTCTTTAACTTCTTCTTGTTCCATTTCTCTTTGTAATAACAATTTATAAAGTTTGGATATTCTTTTCTTTTCATTTTCTTTCATGAGTACATTCAGTTCATTTTCCTTCTGCTCAAATCCAAATAATTTTAGGTCCATTTTATATCTTTTTATCAGTTGTATCCATGGAAACCAATTTATTTCATGTCCAGCTTCCTTCATTTCTTCCAGTATTTTCATTCCTGGATTATTTCCATCCCAGACAAGTGTGTTTTGGTATGTCAGCATTTTCCCTTCTTTTGTTGGGGAAATTTTAAAAGCTTCGTGTGGTGAAGTCCAAGCTGGGAGGCTGGAATAAAATCTTGAGTATAATTGTTGCCATACTTTTAATAAAGTCTTCCGGATGCAATGGTTATTAAATTCTTTGTTAACCGCTAGTTTATTATAACACAAATAACCATCTATTCTCAGGTTCTTCTAAGTCTTTTATTGATGATATTTGTAGTGATTTCCAAATTTTGAATCCATTCTGAGCAACATGCTTGGTGATATATTTTCAAGGATGGTAAATCCAATCCCCCTCTTTCTTCAGTGTCCTGTAATGTTTTGAATCTTATTCTTGGTCCTTTACCTAGCCATAAAAATTTTGATATTTCCTTTTCCCAGTCTTTACATATTTTTCCATTTCCAATTACTGGCAAATTTTGAGATAGGAGCATCATTTTTGATAATAATGTCAATTTAAAAGCATTTATCCTTCGCAAGAAAGATAGATTCGATTTGCTCCATTTCTCTATTTCTTTTTTCAATTCTTTCCAGATAATTTCATAATTATTTTAGAACAATTCTTGATTCTTCTTTGTTACATGAATTCCTAAGTTTTTTATCTTATTAGAGGACTGGAAAAGGGATATTTCCTCTAATTCAATTTGCTCCTTTTTCAACATATTCATAGTCAACATCATTGTCTTCTCTTTATTTATTCATCTGGCCCCGGAGACTTGAATTCATCCAGTGTGGTCAGGTATTCCTGTACCACCTCTCTACCTATTATGTGCCGCATTTCCCCTGCTTCCTCCCCTGCTCCCCAACCACCAGGTTGAGCGCTTGTATCCTTCTGGGAAAAAACTGAGGCAAAGAAGGTGTTAAGTAGTTCTGCGCAGTGACCCTATCACCTCTTTCTTTTTCCTTTTGCTGCGGACATATTTAAAAAAGCCCTTTTTATTGTGTTTAATGTCTCTGGCCAGCCTAAGTTCGTTCTGTGCTTTAGCCTTTCTGACCTCCTCCCTACATCTCCTGGATACTTGCTTAAATTCTTCTTTGGTGGTTTCCCCCCTCTTCCATTTCCTGTACACGTTTCTCTTAACGTTTAGCTCAGCTGAGAGTTCTTTAATCAACCATTCTGGTTTCTTCAGATGCCTTCCAGTTTTCCTCCTTATTGGCACAGTTTTAGACTGTGCCTTCAGTATCTCCCCTTTAAGGAACTCCCATGCCTCCTGAACTCCTTTCCCTTTCACTATTCCTGACCTCGGAATTTCAGCCAGCAGCTCCTTAAGTTTACAGAAGTCTGCTTTTTTAAAATCTAAGATGAGTGTCTGGCTACACTTATCTTCTCCTTCCCACTGAATGCCAAATTCCAATAGGGCATGGTCACTCCCCCCTAAAGATCCAACCACTTCTACCTCATTAACAAGGTCATCCCTGTTGGTCAGGATCAGATCTAGAATATTTGATCCCCTTGTGGCCTCTTCCACCTTCTGGACCATGAAATTGTCTGCAAGACAAGCAAGAAACTTTGTGGACCTTGCTGTCTTGGCAGAGTTTGACTGCCAACATATATCCGGGTAATTGAAATCTATTATTACTATATCTCTCCTTTTTGAATGCACGGTCATTTGGTTGAGAAAGGTGTCATCAAAGTCCTCAGTCTGGGTTGGAGGTCTGTAGTAAACCCCCACCAGAATATCCCTGTTGTTTCTCGCTCCCTTAATTCTTACCCGGATGCTCTCGACCTGGCTTTCTGGGTTTAAGTCATGGATCTCTTCACAGGTGAAAACATCCTTGACATACAAGGCTACTCCTCCTCCTTTCTTGTTTGGTCTATTTCTACAAAATAGGCTATACCCCTCTATTCCTACATTCCAATCCTGAGACTCATCCCACCAGGTCTCAGTGATGCCTATCAAATCATGTTTATTTTGTTGTACTAGAAGTTCAAGTTCATCTTGCTTGTTTCCCATACTCTGCGCGTTAGTGTAGAGACACTTAAGTCCCCGTGCCCTTCCTGCAAGTCCTGTACTATAGTTTCTACTCCTCCCACCATTGGACGCTTGTACTACTTGGTCAATATCATTTGGGCCTTTCCCCCCTTCACTCGCAGAGTCCTTGCCCTGAATAATATTGTCTCCCTCCCCAGAGGAACTTAGTTTAAAGACCTCTTAATCCTCAGTGCGAGACTGTTTGCAAAAACATTCTTGCCAAGTTTCGTGAGGTGCAGCCCATCCCTTGCCGGAAGCCCACGTTCATGGAAATTCAGGCAGTGTTCCAAAAACCGAAACCGTTTCCGGCGGCACCATGTGCGGAGCCAGTTGTATCCTCGAACAGGGAGGAGAGGCAAAATAACCACCTGCGCACCAAGGTCTTTAAGCTTTGTCCCCATAAGCTCGTAGTCCTTTGCAATGTGGTAAAAGCTGCACCTCGCAGTGTCATTGGTTCCAACATGAACCAGAATGAGGGGCTTATGGTCAGTGGGCTTGACCAGCCTGGTTAGCCTCTCTGTTATGTGGTTGATCTTGGCCCCAGGAGGACAGCAGACTTCTCGATTGAACTTGTCGGGTTTGCAAATTGCCGATTCGGTTCCTCTGAGCAAGGAGTCCCCAACAACTGGAACTCGCCTCCTCCGAGCCTTGTCCAGGACTCCTCGATGAACAGGTTCTTCTAGGACTGCCTGGGCATTCTGTTGAGACTGGGAGTGTTGATCTAGTTCCTGTTGCTGAAGTTGGATTCCTTCTCATTGACATTCTGTTCCCTCTTCCTACTGCTTCTCATCATCATAAGGCCAAGAACTTTGAAGCGATTGTGTAGCTTGGGAGTCTCTGTTTCCTTCCTGATCCTCCTACTCCTCTGTGTGACATTCCTCCAAGCATCTGTTTCTTCGCCCAGTGTGCTGACTTCCTGATCTGGCAGCTCCCCCCCGCATTCGGTCTTCAGGAAGGTCTTCTCTGCCCTATCCAAAAACTCCTCACCTTCCCTAATAAGATGAAGATTAGAAACTTGTGCCTCCAGCTGCTGAACCTTCTCCTCCAAGAAGGTCACCAGCTTGCACTTGGTGCAGGTGTACCCAACAACATCTCGTGGTAAGAAAAGGAACATCCCACAAGTGCTACAGGTGACCGAGGCAGCTCCCTCACCTTCCATCCTAAATACTACAGAGAGTAGTACAGGGAGTAGGTCTAGAAAGAATAACCGGGTTTTCTTTCTCAAATTCAGCTGTATAAGGGATGTCTGCTTTGTTGATTGCCAAGGGATGAATTTGAAGGATTGAAGTAGAGGGCTTCATCTGTGTGCACCTTTGGCATGCACCGTTGGGATCTCCTAATAAGACTCCTCCCCCCTAGCTGGCTCCTCCCCCTCGTTAGTCAGACCGTGTGCTCAGGGAGAGCACATGGCCAGCACAAGGAGACCTAACAAAAACAAGCAAACAAACAGACAAACAAGCAAGCACAGCCCCACAAGCCTGTAAACAACACCTGATCAAGGATGTCTTCACAGACCCAGCTCACCCTCTGCTCTCTCCTCTGGGAAATGAGCTAGAGGGCCGTTGGGAGCTCCTAATAATACTCCTCCCCCCTAGCTGGCTCCTGCCCCTCATTAGTCAGTTAGACAGTGTGCTCAGGGAGAGCACACGGCCTGCACAAGGAGACGTAACAAAAACAAACAAACACACACAGCCCCACTAGCCTGTAAACAACACCTGGTCAAGGATGTCTTCACAGATCCAGCTCACCCTCTGCTCTCTCCTCTGGCAAACAATGTCATATGGAGCCTGTTTTCTGCTCTTTCCACATACTAGGGCAGTATGGAGCAATGCCTTCAAACAACAGGAAAAAAGATTCCATCTAAACATTAGGAAGAACTTTCTGACAGTAAGGCCAATTCAGCAGTGGAATGCACTGCCTCAAGGGCATGGTGGATTCGCTTTCTTTGGAGGCTTTTAAATGGAGTTTGGATGCCCATCTCTCAAGAACACTTATTTGGTGTATTCCTGTGTGGCAGGCGTTGGATTCAATGATCTTTGTGGTCTTTTCCAACTCTATGATTCCATGATTAACTAATTAATTAATTTACAAGCTCCTGGACTATTTCCACTGAATGGGAGACTTCCTTTTCTCAGTCCCAAGTTGCCCACCACTGAGCTCTAAGCAGATGACTCTGGGTTTTGCTGTTCAGGGCATTATCTTCAGAGTTTTCTTTTCAGAGGAGTGGCCAGTGTCTTCTAACTGGGTCACAGGAAGTCTGTGAATGTATTTCATGATCTGTCCCATCAGAGCCTGAAAGGTCACCTATCAGTATAAAAAGATAGGCCAGAAAGATGAAATGTGCTTGTCTCACGTTTTCTTCATGCCATGTGGTCAAAGCTAAAGATAGGAAATCATACAAAGGGGAAAGCAATGTAGATTCTTGAGGATGTTGAAATCTGGGATCATGCAAAGATGGATTCCCTGAGAGATGCTTATAACAAACACAATCATAGTCATTATATTTATCTCTTACCTGCCTATGGATCGAGGTGGAGAACAATAGATTAAAATACAGTGACAAATAGACACATAACACAGTTAACAACACAAACACCAATTAAAAATATATACCTTCACATAGCTAGCTAGTCAGCTCTCTCTAAGAACAAATACAAGAAGCCCCCACCTTTTCACGCCTTGTCATCTGATGACTTGCCCTTTCAATGCTTCCAAATGAAGGACAAGTCCCATTCATTCGCTGAGGGTTGCACTCTTTCACTAGTTCCTCTTGCCTGTGGAGACTTGCTGGGGACCACTTGTGCGTGCATACACTGCTTGCAATTCAAGCTGGTGGGGGGGAGGCAGCCAGCCAGCTGAGAGACTTTGCAAGCAGCATCTGTCTGTGGTCAGTCTCAAGGGAGCCTCTGTAAGTTCTTCATGCTCCCTGAAGTCCAGTACATGGGGCCCCCTTTTCAATCAATTCCATTTTCTGACAGTGCTCTGGACTTTTAACCTGTCAGATGAGTGGGGGAAGCCTGCAGAGGGTTTCTGGGAACAGGCACAAAGGGAAAGGTGGCATAGTCAGATCTTGAATCCTCAACAGAAGTCAGAATGAGACTGAAACATTTCTGGATCTCCTGCATGACTGAGCAGAAGACAAAGAAGTTGCCAGCTGTTAGTAAGACAGAAGATGAGAACACTTTGAATGCCCTATATTTTGTTATTACGCTGGTTTGCATATGGAGTGAGAAATCCTCTCTGAAACCATGATTATAGCTATGCAGAATTGCAGCAGTGTATGTCAGAATGAGGTCGGTACGATATATCATATGTGGTGGACATGTCCAAAAGCTAAGAAATATTGGACTGGAATACATAATAAAATCTGTGCATTAATGAAAGTTCAGTTTGCTAAGACACCAGAATTGTATTTGTTATATATGACTGATATATTAGAAGGTACTGGTATAAAGAAGCATCGGAGAATATTGCTGTATATGATAACAACAGCTCTTATTGAATATGAAAGTTGTGGAAAACTCAGCAAATACCCACAATAGAACAATGGTGGGGTACACTTATTGAAAACAAAAATGCTGATATGGTCTCTCAGAGATTAAAAGGGAAATCAGACGATGAGATACAAAAAGAATGGTAAATTGTAACGGGTAATTGCTGGGTTCTATCAGATGGAAATCTGTAATTCATGATTTAAGATAAAATATGAGGGGGCTACAGGATATATATCATGAAGCGGGAATAAGGAGATTGAAATGCAAGAATCAACAAGTAATATTAGCAGTAAAATGTTGTACAATATTCTAAGCATTAAGAAATCTTGACAATGAAATCTAGATCAGTGAGGAAGATCAGAAATATTTCAATTAAGCTGATAGTTATAATTGTTTGTTTTATATGTGAATTTTTTAATAAAATGATTATATAAAAAAAAATTGCAGCAGTGTGTGGGAAATGGAAAAGGCTATTCTGAATGAGAAATGAAATTTCTTAGCAAATGTAATGTAAGCTGCTATATGATGCTTTATAGAACCAATGTGCAACACATTTATTGTGTGAGGTGTAAAATTTCTTGCCCTTAGAAAGGCACTACAAATATCACAATATTATCCATGCAACTGGTATGGGAGGCCCTGCATGAGTACTTTATGATGAGTCTGTTACTGCCCTGGCTAGTCTGAGCTTTGGGGGATATTAAAAGATATCCCTTGATATCACAATTCGGCTGCACTTCTCTATTCTATTCCCTTCCATGTGCTTGCGAGGCCACCGGACAAGCATGTAAACAAGCTCAGCCGTTAATAGCCGTAAGATTCCTGGACAATACAGGCAGGCCAGAAAATAGCTGACTCACTGCTTTAGGAGACCTCCAGGCAAGTACTCTAATTAAGTATGCATGCCACTTACAAAAGAGCCTCTGCCCCGCGCTGGCAGCTTGACAGGTTAACTATACAATACCCAAGTACTCTGCGTTTGCATACTGGCTACTCTATTGAGAACCGCTACGATAACTCAATCATTCCGATTCTGACCTTTCGGAGGCTTTATCTCCAACTCCAAATCTATTGTTTTTCCCCAAGTACGGCATAGCCTGCAGTTACAATTCTCCTTATAAAAACCCTTGATTCCGAGACCTTCCTCGGAACGCTCCTGAGTTTCAACCTGCCTTGCTGCCGCTTTGCTTGGTGAGCCTCCCCTCAGCTCCAAGAGCTGAGCTACATTGCACCCCAGTTTCCCTCTCTATTTTCCAGGGCTTGAGGACAGGTGAAGTATCACCCAAACCAGCAATTCCTCTAAAAATCCCTCTATACCACTCCAATCTTTATTTTCTTTAGTTATCTTGTATGAGTGTGTCGCATACGCTGTTTTGCGTGTATTTAATAAACATCATTTATTATTTCAACGACCCGACCCCGTAGACATAGGGTTCAAGATCTCGCTAAGTTACTCTGCCTCTTGCAACGCTAAGCAGTGCTCTGAGCTAATTTTCCCCACCTTTAGTTGAGCACATCTTGGTGTCCCTCCCGGGACCCCCAGTTCACAGGGTAACAAGTCCCTCTGTATGAGGGAAGCTGCTTACCCCACCCTCAGACAGAAGCTGATGCATTCACAATAATGAATGCAGCTTTATGACTCCTGCATGACCAATACAAGGCAAATTGTTATGCAGTGGAACTTGAATCAGAAAGCCCAAGGGAGTGGTTCCTTTTGTACCACAGCACCCCAGGACAGTTGTAGAAGTTGCTTTTTTGGAGGGAATTTGGAGTTCAGGTTTGTCTACACAAACCATGTAGATTCAAACATGTTCAGTCTGTAGAGGCACACACTCTTTTTGGAATTGTCCCAAAGGATGAAGACAATGGAGCAGTGTCAGGGAACATCAGGCAGGGAAGAAATATGAAAGGAGCACACCTCTACCTCCAAAAGCAGGCTATTACCATTACCATTGTTGTTGCAATTCTACCCTCATAGGGAGGTGGCACATTATTTGGAGAAAGGGTTTGAGGGTGGTTTCTGGATTCCATTTCAGTATCACATGTTCAAGAACTTAAAAGTTTGTGGTGAGGTTGGAACATGTGGCTAGGGATAGCAGACAGGAATGTGGTTGTCCCCTTTGCTTCACTTTTGGTGCCCAACCTGAGGGTCTCCCTCCTGGGAACTATGCCAGAGAAAACTCCCAGTGAATACAAGATGATTGTTCACTGTTCACCCTATCCAAAGGGTGAGTTTGTTAATGTTAATACACCAAACTGTGTATTGTAAAGTACACTTTATTTGATGCAGTGGTCAGGGAAGTTTTGGGGCCTGGTGTAGGAGCTGAATTAGCAAAATGTGACAGCAAGTCAGGGACGTTGAGCTTTTGGGGTTTTCATTTCAGGCCGTGCTTTATAAGGATTTTGCCCTTCCTATGGGGTGTTAGAAGTCATATGCAACATTCGAGAAAATTAGTGCTTTTCTTGAATGGGCCATTAGGATAAGACAAGGTGCAGGGGAGTTGTGCACTATTTGGATTACCTTTTTTTTGGGGGGGGGGTTCATACAGTAGCATTAGATAGGGCAGTGTGCATCCCTGTTAGCTGAATTCTGTGTATTAGACAGCTGAGCACCAGCACCTATCTTGATAAACTGAATCTGCATTTGTTGTTGTGTGCCTTCAAGCCATTTACATCTGATGGTGACCCTAAGTGACCATATCAGGGAGCTTTCAGGCTGAGAGTCTGTGACACATGCAAGGTCACCCAGTAAGTTTCCATGGCGAAGTGGGGAATTGAACCCCTGTCTCCAGTGTCATAGTCCAATGCTCAAACTACTAGACCACACTGACTCTATAATTCACACTCTTACCTATACCCTTGGGCAAAGCAATTGAAGCTGCCCTAATCCCAAACAAATGAGTTCCAAACCTCACCTCCCAAACCCAATCCAATCCATGCCCTGGATGTGATTGTCTGAAACTGATGCCAAATGAGTGTGTTCTTTTCCTGACAGAATAGGGGCTTGGAAGGTGTAATGTCTGCTGTTGCAAGGATAAACTCACATGCCATTGAATAAGATAAGGGTTTATTTCCTTCACGGGCTCCAGTGGAGGATTCAGCACAAGGCCAAACAAACACAGAAACTTCTGCTCCTTAAATACCATACAGCTGGAGTAGAACTACAAGTAATTTAAAGAGACATCACACCACAGAAGGGACCCTGAAACCCAAAGTAACCCCACAGCACTTGGGACAGGACAAAGACCCCACCTTTGAATCCCACCTTTGACAGAAAGGCAAGTTATACTTTAATTAAATAAATAAAGACCCTCATCTGCACAGATACCTAAAACCACACAGCACCCCACCCATTTTTGATTGGCCTTCGACGTGGAGCTTTCCAGAAAATTATAAGCCCTGTTCCAAAGGCTGACCAATTTTTCTTGGTGTAATCTACATTGTCCTGTCATCAGAGCAACATCTGATGATGCCATTCCACAAAAATCTCCCTCAGAAGCCAGGCAGCTCCACAGCTGGAGGGTTTCCAAGGCACTGCAGCTCAGGACTCTGAGAAATGACTACTGGTCTCCTAGCAGTGGGGTGCCTTGAGATTGGCACCTGGAGACGGCCCATGAGGTCTTGGCACAACAGCTTCCCCCAAGATGCCCCACGACTGGGAGGGAGCTGCAGATGTCCTTCCCCTGTGCCCTGTGAGCTGTAAAGGCTCAGCAAACTTTTAGTTAGGGCACTGTCTAGTTGAAAAGGTAGGCTTTGATGTCATGTTCAGTTGATAACAACCAAAAATGTGAAATGTTATGAGCTCATAAGCCCAGCTTACCATCTCATAAATATTTAACAGGATGCCAACCAAATATGTTGCATTTAAACTAATTTTTCTGCTTCAGCAATGTAAAAAGCTTTTCTTATAATGGGGAGGGGAAAATGTGGCCCACAACCTGCATTTATTCTATGGGATCCCAGTTTGGGGTCCCCTGAAAACCTCCCAAGCCCCTGAACTCAGTATCATTTGAAAAGGATGGGGGCCTTTCTGCAGTACACTGTTATAATGCTATTATTCCACTTTCAACATCCTATGGAATCCTGGATTTGTAGCTTTAGGGAGAGGTATCCAGGATTCTCAGCCAGAGAGCTCTTTGGCCTCAGTAAACTAGGAACTCCAGAATTCCACAGGATGTTGAAGGTGGAATAATAGCACTGTAACAGTGTAGTGTGGAAAGACCTTTTTTTTTTACCACCACCCTCCGATGGCTTAGAATTTTGCCCCCAGAACTCTTCAGCTCCCCCCATACTTAAAAATAGGGGAGGGGACAAAACTCAGACAAAAATTGCCTAAAAGCAAAATGAAACAAGCAGTGGTATGTCAATGGAGGCAAGGAATGGAGAGATACAGGGGCAGAAGGAAGGACGAGGGTCTGGGTTTTCCTTGCATGGCGTCCCTCAACATTGCTGGTTTGTAATGTTGGAAAGGGATTGCTGTGACATTTGCCTCAATTAAAATACTTTTGATGAGCATGTGGAGAAAGCACCTGGGGAATGACTTGGCAAGTCATGATGTAATCCCCAAGGGACAGCAAGGCTGATTAATGGTGACATGAAATCCTGACAAGGGGTTGCATCAGCCACGGTCCCCATCTGATGAGCTATCAGCCAATGTGTATATAAGAGATCAGCTCTGACAGGTTTTTCTCTCAGTCTCCCTACTTCTTGCTAACACCGAAACTCTGTCCGAGCAAACCTCTGCCTGACGTGATGATGGGATGCTGAACCTTTGACTGGGGATCTGTGAATCCTGCCTGTACAGATGTATATATTGGAACTTCAGGAATAAAAGCCTCGAAGTATTTTTGGATGACAACACTGTGTGCTAGTGTTTCTAACCAATGGGTAGTTTGGGGTCAGAGCTAATGCTGTATGTTCACACTCTGCTGCTGCTCACACTTGTGGCTGTATTTTGATACTCTGCTGTGTGTTTATTGTTTGCCTCTGAGCCACGTTTTTGTTCAGAGCGCAGCGGTTCCAGGGAGAAAGTTGTGCTAGGTGCTTAAATCCATCCCCTGTCATGTAAGGGTCCTGTTGGCAGTACCGGTGAGTCTAGACCAGTTGAAGAACATGAGCAGAGCCCTGGAGCTGGATAAGACCCAAGGCCTATTGAGTCCAACTCTCTGTTCCCATAGCAGCCAACAAGCTACCCATTGGCAGGGCCGGTACTATTGTTAGGCTAACGAGGCAGCTGCCCAGGGCAGAGACCTCAGCAGAGCACAGCACTGACCTTTGAGGGGCAGAATTTTATACCCACTCGTTTTTAAACCTTTCTAAAAATGCAAATGACAGTCTACATTTTTAAATTTTAAGATAGATGCCACAACAATGCAACAGAAAAATTCCTATATTCTGTTTTATATTTTTCCTTTTTAATAAGTATTTTTTATTTTTGAAATGTAGTGGTGTTCTCAGCTTAAAGAAAAAGAAAAAGAAAACTCTTATTCTTTTTAGTTGGCAACCTGTGCTGTTTACCCCTGGATACGTTGCAGCACGAGACTCATGCTGTCAATAGTCATCAAGCAAATAATAGGTACACACCTACTGCAAGGGACCAAGAATTAGCTTGGGAGCTGCAGGTGTGAGGAGTTTTCAGCAAGTTTTGATAGATGCTACTGAGATTGCAAAGAGGTTACTCAACTTTGGGACATAAAAAATGTTAAAAAGGAGAAAGAAATGGCACTCTGAGCACAAGGCCCAAGAAGAGGCACCACAAGACCAAACCAGAAATTCAAAGCAGGTTTCTACTACGCCGGTTTAGAAACATAGAGTTGGAAGAGACCACAAGGGTTGTTTAGTCCAACCCCATTCTACCTTGCAGAAATACGTCATCAAAGCAAAGTCTTAGACATGGCTGTATAATTCCCTGTTTGGTTTCCTGCATGATACATACAGTGTAAAGGAAAAAAAATCTACTGAAGATGTACTTAAGGCCAGCAGGAATTTGGAAAAATCATTCCTGCACAGTGGAAATAAAGATATCGATGATAAAGATCTGTGCTGTGAATCTGCAGCAATGGCTGGAAGACTTCCAAAGGTTTTGCTGCCACAAGGAGTGCCTCGCTTCATACTAGAACAAATACTCCTGTTTCTTTTGCTCTAAGAACCCTTCTTGCATTTCCAGCATCACTGGCAAGTGGTGAACACAGCTGTTCAAAGTTCAGACTTATAAAAACTGATACGCCTTCAGCAACGTGGCAAAAGACTAGTTGGCTTGGCAACTGTCTCAGTGGCACATGCCCAAGCATCAGCACTTGATCTGGAGGAATTAGTGGCAAAATTTGCACAGGAAGGAGCACCCAATGGAAGATTTCGATGTGGTCAAAACTGGAACTTTTTAGAGGCTTAAATCTGAACATCACAATCCACAATGTATGCTAAAATTATTTATGGGCTAAAAAAAATTCTTCTGTATTTGAGAAAGATTATCAAAAATTATGCTTATTCTCACAATTTAAATTTAGCAGTTTCCAGTTTTGTGCTTTCCGTTTTTTTTCACAATTCATCTGATTTTTTGGGGGGTGTGTACATGTACTAAGGATGCAAAATAGCCTGGCACCCACACTGGGGTCTGAGTGCAACTGCACCCTGACACCTCATGTTCCTCAGCAACCGAGACAGGGAGAATACAACAAAATACAAAATCCACAAAGCAGCAATACCCTTTTTGGGCCAACTGCAAAGCATAAAATAGTTCATAGAAGCTTTCAAAGCTTTAATGGCTTCTTCATCAGGAAAAACATTAGAAATTGTATATGAGAAGAAGAAACGAGAGTGTTGGAGTCACAGGCCTACCTTTTGTCTCAGAGGTTGCTCTGTTGTCAGTTGAGATGGTCTAGACAGAATCTCAAGGCAGGCAGAGACCGCTCCCCTTCTTGGCCGTGTGGGGACTTTGCTGGAGGTATACAGGCTCAGAGAGTTAAGCCCAAGACATTTGGTTCCCTCTTATTTTGGGTGCTCCTCTGTTGCATGAAAACTGGGTATCTTCCAGGAAACATATTCAGGGGTAGCTGTGTTGGCCATGGAGCAAAACACAAAGCAACAAAATCTACAAAGCAACTCCAAGCCATAAAATGGTGTTGCATACCCCAAATATGTTTCCTGAGATACTGAAAAGTTCTCTTGACTTTATCCTGGGGGAAATCCATAGACAGTGACCTGAATCCTATTGTATAGTCCCAGCTAGAGTTGTTGTTGCTGCTGCTGCTGCTGCTGCTGCTGTTGTTGTTGTTATGTCCCACCTTCCTCCTGATACTGGGACTCAGGGCAGCTAACAACATATTCAAAATAATACAAATTTAAAACAGTACAAAAGCATTAATAAAAGTATAAATATAAGATTTAAAAACAGTTAAACACTTTGAAGTGAAAACATTAACCATTAAAAATATCAAAAAGCATCAAAAGATTACATACATACCCTAAAAACAGCACTCCACAGCATTAAAAGACCAGCCCTAGTCAGTTTGTAAAAGCCTGAGGGCACAAAAATGTTTTGACTTGTCGAGAGAAGGAGAGCAAGGATGGGGCCCTCCTGGCCTCTCTAGAGAGGGAGTTGCAAAGTCTGGGGGCAGCCATTGACAAGACCCCTTCTCTCCCTTGTTCGCACCAAACAAGCCTGAGGAGGGTGGTGGAACAGAGAGAAGGGCCTCTCCAGGCAATCTTAGGCACTAATCAGCTCATAAATCAGTTCTCGTTGAGTCAATTCTTGACTGAGAAGCCAACAGAGACATAAATCCTGTTGCTTAAGACCCAGGCTGTTGTGAGGATGAACCACTAACAGACTCTGTTTTGTGGACTTGCTCAATTCTTTTAGCCATTCCTGTTAGTGGCCACCTCTACATCTGGAGGTTGCAAATTTTACACGGAGTGGAGACGTCTCCTTTTGTCCGTAATGAGGTACTTGCCACTGGCACACAACAGATCACCCTGCTGGCTTCCAGTGTCACGAAGGGCGTGTGGGGCGCCAGGTGACATTCTGTACACCTGTCTGGGGATGTAATTCTTCACTAATTTCATTTCCAAAAGAAGCAATGAGTCATTTCAGCAATTTTCTTCCCATTGAGAGAAACTATTCAAGAAATATACAATTTTCCAAGACTGTTCACAGTTTATGACTTAATCTATGAAAACTTCACATTTTTTTAAACACAGAAATGAAATTTTCTGCTCAAAAATACTGGAAATGTGAACTTATCTGGCACATTCCCAAATGCTTTATTTTTTTGTGCCAAAGATTGCATCTTATGCACAGAAAATAATATTTCTACATAAAAACATTATTTTCCATGTAGAAACTAGGCAGAAAACGCTGTTTTCTGTGGAATAAAACCTGCTGCTAAGTTTGCTCAGAATAAGTGCCAAATTGCGAAGACTGTCATCGGCTCACGATTCTCCTTATTTCCCAGCATTCAGCAAACTTGCTTTACAACCATTTTTCATAAATTTTCAGATATTCCTTCCATCCCTACAGTTCTCCAACTTCCACCCCAGTATGCCTTTTTGCTAATCTACCTCCCCAGTCGTGTTGTACTTTCCTTAAAGAGACCAACTCCATCCTCCAAAAATAATCTCAGTAGAAATCTTCTACACTTTTTTCCACATCTACAAGATCCATTTTTTTCAGAGAGGTGGTGGGCAGAACTGTAGATTGCATTCTAAGACATGCCATCACACCATCAGCCTCCATCAAGTCACTGTGGCAAGAGCTGTTTTATTGCTTTCTCCTTTCTCAGGAAACTCCAACATGATGCACCAAGTGGGTATATGTTCACCGTGGTCCCTAAATCGCCTCGTGGCACACTCATAGGTTTCTCAGACCACATCAGTATAGAGGTGATGTTAAATACAGGACTCTGATGGTGATGACATACAGATGGGTATGATGAGTCCTCCGCCACCAGTGTTGCCATCAAAAACACTTGTGATGTTAATCAATCCTTAATTGCCTGTACACTAGTATGATAGTACTCATTAACATGAAGTTTGATTTATTGCTTCTGACCAACTTCTGGTTTATTAGCTTCTGTATAAAACTTGTTGATGAAGCAGCTGTTAGATAGAGGACATTTGTTACATCAGTAACAGCCTTGCTTATGGACCTCGTTTATGGACATTATGATTATGATAGTTACATCCTGCTCCATTCATGAAGACATCAGACTATAGAGATAGATAAACCATAGCACTCAGTCAGCTGAGTTTAAATTTAACCTTGCTGATGTGTGCTTTATTCTGCTGTTGCAATGCAGAAAAAATGGTATAACTATTTGAACCTGAGAAATAAAGTTATCCTTCTGGGTCACTACTGTTACTAGTTTGGACTGAACGCAGTTCTGATTATCAGCAGGAACCTTTGGCCAAAGAAAATTCCTGCTGTTTTTTAATTGCTTTCTACTGTATTACATACTTTATATCTGTATTCTGTTTGATGTCTCATTTCCTACCTGGTTTCAGGGCTCATCCCAGCCCTGAGTCCAACTGGTAGGATCCAATAGGTCTGAGAATTTGCACCCACTCACACCAGCAGTTTCTGCATATTTTTCATGGGTTTCTTTCATTTTCATGCTTGAGGTAATCTAATAATAGTTCTTTCTTCTGCTGTGGACTTTAAGCACCAACATCTCAGGGACCCGGTAAACAGATCAAATGAGGAATAAAGAGGAAAGCCAACTGAAAAGTCCAGGAAGGGGATCAATGGGGAGATCTTGGGACATGCTTTGAAAACACAGCTCTGGAGATCAAAGATTGGGTGAAGAGTTGGCCAATGAAGTTGAACTGTTAGCAATTCAGGGTTTAAAAAATGAGATCCCCCTTTCAGTAAAAACAGCTTTCTCACTTCTAAAGTAATTTCATTTATTTCATCGTATTTATTGAAATATGCACTTCCCATATTACATTTTGATATTTTGGGGTGCCATATAAATTAAAATCAATGTTAAACAACTGAAAAAGTAAAACAGTATGGAATCATTCAAACATATAAGAGTGAAAAAGCAGTTTAAAGGTCATGCTCATGTCCATGGACAGAATAATCAGATCCCATTTTTTTCCTTTACACCAGAGTAGCTCTCAGGCATCTAGACTATCGCAATCCATGGAGACATCAAAGCTGACAGTCTCAGACCATCAGCACTTCTGCCAGGCCACGTGCCATCTGGAGATGACCTTTTCAGCGAGGGACAACACAGAGCTGGTATGGTGGGGGAATCTTCGTCACACCACTTGTCAGGGGAGTGATATCAATGTCCTTGGGGTCCACAAGGGGCTTCAACTTGAAATTCTGCAGGATGGTGGTGAAGAACAAGAGGAGTTCCATGCGGGCCAGTCCTTCTGCTGCACAGATCCGCTTGCCTGCAAATGAAACCCGCAGAAGGAAGGTCATGCATGCCTAAATTTTTCTAGTGAAGCGTCTGAACATTTTTATCTGAAATGGAATCTCTTCATTCAATTCTAGGTTGCAGTAGCGGAGTTTCAAATACAGTGTTATTTGCATATAAATGAGCTTTGTACATGGATGCATTTTATTCATTTGATGTGAGTGTGCATTTCTCACATGTGCTTATTGAGCATAGAGCATGGATTGCATTCAGTTGTGCATTTGATGTTTTAGTTGAAAAGATCAACAACTTGCATTCAAGTGCAAGGGTTATGACATACATTTTAAGTACAGCTCTTTATGCAGAGACTTCTGCTCTTCAGCCATGATGAAGGATCTTGGCCCAGATCTTTCTCTGCAGCCTCACACTGCCTGATCCTGAGCTAACTACAACAGATGGGAGCAGTTTCCTCCTAAGGTCATCTCCTGGGCTTTAATCAAGATAGAAGAGGCCAGAGAGAATGTAGTCAGCTGAGGAGAAAATTGTCCATTGAAAGAGAAGACATCCACACAGTCTTTGGCTGACTCATAACTAAGTGGAAGAACACAATGCTACTCTAGGAGGATTTGACCACAATATTTCCCTCCTCTGAAGGTGTGTGTGCTGAGATCACTTTCTTCTCCATCACACTGAGACAATGTAAGAGCATGTTTTGGCACAGCATGTATTTCAAGCTCTTGAGCTGCTATGGATCAGTCCTTGAGAAATTAGACTGTTGCAGCTGAAGACCATAGATGAAGTCATGCCTGAAACAGGAGCATGGTGCTGTGAGTTGGGTCAAAGAGCATGGAGAGAGAGCTGGAGACTTTGTAAGCCTAAACGACCCCCTCGTCTACCTCTTCTGTCTCATTGCTGCAAGGCAGACGGAAGCATCCTTCATTTTCAGGAGCTTTGCAGCTTCTTTCCATTTGTGAAATTGCATTACAGTTGGGTTCTTGAGATCAACTGCAGGGCAGTGTTTGCACATTGCCACACCATCGGGCCCACTGCCTTCTGTGCAGGGAAAGGGGTTGATTCTGTTTATTCTGTTTTAGGCCTCTGTGGGCCTGCGTTTTAGTTATTCTTTCTTGGCCCTATTTGTTGGTGTCATTTGGGTGGTAGGTGGTGATCAGTTCCGTGAATTAGTAAGTCCCTTTTGTCAGTAAAGGTTGGACCAAACCTGTAGAAAATACTTTGTGATGTGGGTCGTTAAGTGCCCCTGTGGAGAGCCATGTGACTTTAGCTGAGTCATGCTAATGAGCAGCCAGGGGACAAGGTTGCGTCAGGTGTGGGGAGAATGCAAAGGCTGGCAGTTTTTCCTGGCTATAGTGCATTGCTGCTAAGGTATTCTCTGTTGCTGGGCACGCTTCCAAAGCTGTGGGAGCAATCTCTGCTATATTTTGGGCTTGACACCTTTGTCAGTTCAGCTGGCCTGTGCCAGTGGCTGGGTTGTTTTTTGGGGTTGCACTGAACTTTTTCCCCATCCTCCTTCATACCCTGCAGCTTTTTTCTTGTCATGTAACAACCATGTCCCATGGTGTCTATCCTCCATGCAGTTGCTGGGGAGCCCACTGTGACACAGGCTTGCAGGCCCGACTGTCCTTTATTAAACACATGGCCTCCAGTGAGGTCTACTTTAGACATCTTTAGGGCCTTATTAGGCCTTCATTAGGCACATGGCCTTCTCTGGAAGCACAACTAGGCCTCTGATTTCCATGTGGCCACTGGAAAGGCCTACCTTAACACAGACTTTTTAAAGCAGGCATCTTTTAAGTACATTGGCTCCAGTGAAGCCTACTCTGGCTGGCTTTAGGACCCCATTTGGCCCCTATCAAGCATGGAGCTTCTACTAATCTAGCCAATTTAGGCCCCTTTGAGGCCTACATTGAGCACATGGCCTCCAGCAAGGCCGACTCAAGTTGATTGTGAGCCCACTTAGCCCTCTATCAGTCATGTGGCCTCCACTGAGGGCTACTTCAGTAGGCTTTCAGGCTTACCTAGGCCTCTGTTTGTTATAGCAACATCAATATGATGGGGATCACAGAACTGTAGAGTTCTTTCGAAGGAACTTCCCTATCACGTGGATACATAAGAAAAAAAGATGCAAGCTTCTCTCAGCCTATCTTGGTAGCTTGCCCCTTCAGCGCACTCCACAGGCATTGTTGGTAATATTTCCGGACTGATACTTCCCCCTGAAAAAAAGTCTTATGCCTGAAGGCTGCTGAGCTCTTAATCAGCAACCACAAGCTTTTTGGAGTCCCTTCTATGATGTTGATGGCCATTTTGGTGTGTTATTTCTGGCCTTCTCTGTGTTACCTTTTTTTTTTCCTTTTCTTTTTGGTCATGGCTGCTTTTCATCCTGGAGAGAGGTGACTAGTGGGGTGCCACAGAGTTCTGTCCTGGGCCCAGGGCTATTCAACATCTTTATCAGTGACTTGAATGAAGGAGTAGAGGGCATGCTGATCAAATTTGCAGGTGATACCAAACTGGGAGGGGTTGCTAATATGCCAGAGGATAGGATCAAATTTCAAAATGACCTGGACAGATTGGAGAGCTGGGCCAAAGGTAACAAAGTGAATTTCAATAGAGAGAAATGTAAGGTCCTACACTTAGGCAGAAAAAATGGAATGCACAACTGCAGGATGGGGGACACATGGCTGGATAGCAGTATGTGTGAAAGGGATCTAGGAGTCTTGGCAGATCACAAGCTGAACATGAGTCAGTAGTATGAGGTGGTAGCCAAGAAAGCCAACACGATTCTTGGTTGCATCAATAGGAATATGGTGTCTAGATCAAGGGAGGTAATGGTACCACTCTATTCTGCATTGGTTAGGTCTCATTTGGAATCCTGTGTCCAGTTCTGGGCACCTCAATTCAAGAAGGATATTGATAAGCTGGAATATGACCAGAGGAGTGTGACCAAAATGGTGAAGGGTCTGGAAGCCATGCCCTGTGAGGAATAACTTAGGGGCCTGGGTATGTTTAGTCTGCAGAAGAGAAGGTTAAGAGGGGACATGATAGCCATGTTTAAATATTTTAAGGGATGTCATGTTGAGGAGGAAGCGGGCTTGTTTTCCACTGCTCCAGAGACTAGGACAAGGAGCAATGGACTCAAGCTGCAGGAAAGGAGATTCCACTTGAACTGTAGGAAGAACTTCCTGACAGTCAGACCTGTCCGGCAGTGGAATATGTTGCATCGGAGTATGATAGAGTCTCCTTCTTTGGAGGTTTTTAAGCAGAGGCTGGATGGCCATCCGTTGGGAATGCTTTGACATGTGTTCCTGCATAGCAGGGGGTTGGACTCAATGGCCCCTGTGGTCTCTTCCGACTCTATAATTCTATGATTAACTTCTGAGATGCATACTGACACACTAGAACATGTCCAGAGAAAGTGGGGAAAGACTATAAATGGTCTGGAAGGCAAGCCACATAAACAATTTCTGAGGGTGCAGAATGCTTTTAACCTGGAGAAGAGAAGTTTAGGAGTTATGACGATAGCTGTCTTTAACTATCTGCAGGGCTGTCATCAGGTGGATGATGAGGGCAACTTTTTTTCCACCGCCCCAAAAATTAGGACACAAAGGAGTGGATTAAAGGGCAAGGGGAGGCGAATCCAACTAAACATTGGTAAGAACCTCCTGACTGTAAGGACTCTTAAGCAGTGGAAAAGACTGCCTTGGATGGTGGCGGAGTCTACTTCATGAGAAACTTTCCAACAGAGCTTTGATGCCCACCAGTAACAGGGATCCTTTTTGCTATGGATTCCTGCTCTGGCATTAGGTGATTGGACTAAATTGTCCTTGCCGTTCCTTCCAACTCCAGGTTGCTAAGAATTATTAATCTTGCTCCGAACACCTGGAGGCCACGTTCCTATCTGGCATGATGGGCAACTAAGAGCCATAAAATCTATGAAACACAGGAGTAGGGACCACTGAAAGTTCCCATCCCTTTTTGCACCCCAAGGCCCATCTGCCTCTCACAATCCTATGGACTCTCCCAAAACATTTCAGTGATGGGTGATGGTGGGAAAAAAAATTCTCTTGCATATTCAAAAATACAGCCTGGAGGAAAAATTTTCTTGTAAACACCATCCCCAACACTTGGCAACAGCTGAAAACCAGCTGCACAATCTGGGTGTAAAAAGCTACAAGGAGTCTTCCATTTGTTTGTACCCGTCATTTGCAGTCCTTAGACATAGCGGTTTGTCCCATCACAGGATAAAAACTGTCTTCACCCAGGGAAGCAAACCAGAAATTCAGTGAGGTATGGTCTGGAGAAAGTGAGGGGGGAAAGAGGACTGGAGGGAAGCTGGTGAAGTGTGGTAGGGGCATTTGTTTTACCTTCTATCTCTGGGTATTTCTGGAGAATCAGAAGCCAAATGTAAGGGTGGTGCTGGTTGTTTCTGTTCCTGCCACAAATAAATCATACGTGGAGATAAGCAGGTTCTCAGTGGTGAATTCAGATGCACTGTTGTTCTTCTCCTGGGGATACATACGACAGAATCGATGGAGTCAATTCATTCTACTCAGTGAAATAGACTGTAGGAAGTCAGGAAGAGAAAAATACATGCAGCCAATCAGCTGAAGGTTAAAAGGTCTATCTAAAGTGGACCATTTTTGCAGCTGGAGCTCATGTTGGTCACCATAACTCACTCGGGTCCAATCTTGGGATTTGCTGTGTGTGAGGGACTTCAGGATTCTCCACTAGGGTCTCCTCCCTTGGCACTCTTCAAGGACTGGTTAGGAGGGTGTTTCCTTGGTGGATTTCTGCAGCCCCCAGTGACTTCTGGGGGGTCCCATGACAGAGGGGCTTCAAATGAAATATCCAATGGGTCAGGTTCAGAACCTTGGATAGCTTTTTTGAAACTCCAAATGAAAACCAAGAGCAGATTCACTGACTCATAGAGACAAAAGGCACTTGCTTCCACTGGTGTCTGTTGGCTGAGGATGGTTCAAGCCCAGGGATGTCCTCCTGCCTGGAGGAGTCCATACTTCTACCTTACCTGATCCATTTTAATGTAGAAGCAGTCAATGAAATCCCGAGGCGAGCTGGGGTCCAAGGTAGCCCTGTGCTCCTTGGCTTCCTCCAAAATGAAATCTGTGGATCTCACGGTGTTTGTAACTACTCGATGATGAGGTCCTGGGACGAAGTCCATGAAGGACGGAAAGATATTGACAAGCTGAAAGATAAAGAGAAGTACACACATCACTCAGATTGAACTATTCTCTTTCTCTTTTATAAGCACCAGCAAACGAACGAAGATATTCCAGCATGGAAGAAAAAAAAATGGAATTGGAAAAGACCACAAGGACCATCCAGTCCAACCCCATTCTGCCATGCAGGAAGACACAGTCTTGCAAGATATCCATCCACCCTTCATTTAAAAACCTCCAAGGAAGGACACTCTACCATGCTCAAACACAGCACATTCCAATAGCAATCAACTCTTACTCCTAGGAAGTTATTCCTAATCTTTACATAGAATCTCTTTTCTTGAAGCCATTGCTCTGTATCCTAGTCTCTGGACAAGCAGGAAACAAGATTCATCCGTCCTCCATATAACAGCACTTCAAATATTTAAACATAGCTATGATGTCACCTCTTAACTTTCTCTTCTCCAGGCTAAACATCCTTAGAGCCCTAAGCTGCTCCTGAAAGGACCTCATGGTTTCCTGCCTTTTGCCATAGTGGTTACCTTCCTCTGCACAAATCCAGCTTATCAACACTCTTCTTGTATTGTGTTGCACAGAACTGGAGATAGTATTGTAGCTGAAGTCTGAGCAAAGCAGGAAAGAGTGGTATTATTACTTCCCTTGACCTAGGCACTATATTTCTATTGATGCACCTCACAATCACACTGGCTTTTTTAGCTATGGCATTACACTGCTGATTCATGTTCAGCTTATGGTCTAATAAGACTCCTAGATCCCTTTCAACGTGTACCGTGGTCAAGCCAAATGTCACCCATCCTATATCTGTGCATTTCATTTTTTCTCCTCAAGTGCAGTACCTTACATTTCTCCCTGTTGAAATTCATTTTGTTAGTTTTGGTTCAGCTTTCTAATCTGTCAGGGTCATTTTGATTTCTTTTTTTAAAAAATATTTTTATTAAAGATTTAATTTCAAAAAAAACAAAACAAAACAAGTGGATGTACACCATTATTGGATGTATCCCACTCGCGTGCCCCCGCCCCCACTTCCAAGCTTATATTCTCCAGTTGAATCTACTTTGTTTCCATTTACACAAGAGAAGAACAATCACATTTCCATTAACAAGAGAAAAAACAGTTACATTTGTTTCTTTCTTTCGTTTGCTGTACATTTATGTCTTTATCCAATCCAAAACTCCTTTCCATTCCCTTTCAAAGTTTCTGGATAGGTTTCTTTTTCAAGGAAAATGCTAATTTTTCTATCTATCATATCCAGAACTTTTAGTTTCCACTCTTCTAAATCTATATCTTTCTTTTCTTTCTAGTGTTGTGCATACGTCAACTTTGCAGCTGTTATCAAATATAACAATACCTTCTGATGACTTCTTATCTCCCTCTGTTGCCCTAACATATTTAACAAATAAAACTCCAGTGTCATTTCAAAATTCAGGTTACAAATTCTTTGAATTTCGTCATGTTTCCCCTTCCAAAATTTTCTTGCCCTCCTACAAGTCCACCACACATGAAAAAAGGATCCAAACTTTTCATCACACTTCCAACACTTCCCACTCCCAGTTTTAGTTATTTTTTGTAATCTTTCTGGGGTCATATACCATCTATGAAGCATTTTATAAAAATTTTCTCTTAAATTTAAATTTGGTGTAAATTTTACGCCAGTTTTCCATGCTCTCTCCCAAGCTTCCAATTCAATTGGATGTCCCACATTCTAAGCCCATCTGACCGTTGTATCTTTAACTACGTCTGGTTCCATTTCTCTTTTCCACAATAGTTTGTAAAATTTGGAGATTCTCTTCTTTCGGTTTCCCTTCATCAGTAAATCTAGTTCATTTTCTTTTCTCTCAAATCCATACAATTTTTGATCCATGTTAAATCTTTCTTTAAGCTGTCGCCATGGGAACCAGTTTAACACATATCCTTCAGCCTTTAATTCTTCTACTGTGCGCATTCTTGGTTTCTGCCCCTCCAGTTTCAATATTTCTTGGTATGTTAGTACATTTCCTTGTTTTGTTGGGGCAATTTTGTAAGCTTCTTGTGGTGAAGTCCATATTGGAAGTTTTGTGTAATATTTCCGCTTTATTTGTAGCCAAACCTTTAGCAATGTCTTCCAGATGCAATGGTTATTAAACTCTTTGTTCACCATTAATCTATCACAGCATAAATATCCATGCCATCCAAATCTGTTGTTTATTTCTTCCAGTTCTTTTATAGCTGTTCTCTCTAATTGAACCCAGTCTTTAATCCAGTCTAAGCAACATGCATAATAATAAATTTTCAACGATGGTATATCAAGTCCTCCTCTCTCTTTTGCATCCTGAAGTGTTTTAAATCTTATTCTTGGTTTTTCCCTTGCCAAATGAATTTTTGTAGGTCCTTTTCCCGTTCTTTAAATATCTTCTCTCTTCCTGTTATTGGTAAATTCTGAAAAAGGAACATGAGCTTAGGTAATAAAGACATTTTAAAAGCATTTATTCTTCCCAGGAGAGATAGATTTAAATTTTTCCATATCATTTTCTATCTCTTTCCATATCTTCAAATAGTTGTTGTCAAATAATTCTTGATTCTTTTTCGTTATAATAATTCCTAGATAGTTAGCTTTCTTAGTTAGTTGACATCCAGATCTTCTCTCCAAGTCATCTTGCTCTTTTTTAGTCATGTTTAATGTCATCATCATTATCTTTTCCTTGTTTATCTGGCATCCTGCCACTTGTCCATATCTTTGTAAAATTTCCATCAACACATGTATTGATTTTTGTGGATCTGCCAAAAATATAATTACATCATCTGCAAAAGCTTTTAATTTCAATTCCTTTTTCCTTATTTTCAAGCCTCTTATCTGTGAGTTCTCGTTTATTATAGTCAACAATACTTCCAAAATAGCTACAAATAGAAATGGTGATAGCAGACACCCTTGCCATACCCCCTTATTTATTACAAAGTTTGTCATAATATCTCCATTGATTTTTTTATATATATATTTTTATTAAAGTCACAAAGATAAAATGTTACATAATTTTTACATAAACATAAGTATACTTCCACCATTTCTATATATTATATACTTAAATAGCATACATCCTACCTTTTACATTTATACATTTTTATACATTCTTATACATACCAATGAGAGAGAAAAATCAAAATAAGAAATAAGAAAATTAATACAATCTCAATACCTACCTACCAACCTTCCCTTATCGCTTCTACATAAATCGTGGGCGATTATACTTTACCTTTAAGCAACCAACAATTCATTATGCTCCATACTCTAACCATCATACCACTACCTCTTTCCAATATTTCTTAATTCTTGCTATAATGTTTACTCCTCCAAGTTTTTTTTTTTAACCACACATTATTTATTTACTTCAAATTATCTAATTCATTTACTATTGTTTTCCCCATTGGGCTTCCCAAAGGGGTTTAACTAAATTCCATTCTTCGGTAATCTGTTCTCTTGGTCTATCAGTCAATATTGATGTTAATTCATCCATTTCCCAAAGTTCATACAATTTCCATAACCAATCATCCAGATCAGGGACTTCTTTCGATTTCCATTGTTGTGCAAATATTAATCTCGCCGCTGTTACCATATATATTATCATTTTTCTCAATGAATTCTTTTTAAAATACTTAGTATCTAATATATTTAATAAATATATTTCCGGACTCATAGGGAAATTAATTTGAAATGCATTAACAATACATTCATGAATACCTTTCCAATATTTCCTTGCTTTTGCACAAGACCACCATATATGGTAAAAAATCCTTCTCTCCGTGCATTTCCAGCACGTATTTTTCATATTTTTTACTTATTTTGGCAATTTGCACTGGTGTGTAGTACCATCGAAAATATACCTTATAGTAATTTTCTTTTAAATTTGTACTTATACAATATTTTTTCACATCTTTCCAAGAATTCTCCCAACTCTGCAGTGGAATTACATGTCCCATATTTTGTGCCCACCTTATCATATTGTCCTTAACCGTCTCTTTTTCCATACATAAATTTAATAAGATTTTGTATATTTTACCTATCAAATGGTCTGTTTCTGGTTTTAGCAATTTATCGAACTCCTTCTCCCTTATTTCAATTCCTTGCATCTTCATATCCATCTTAAACCTTTCTTCTATGTGCCTTTGCAGTAACCAATGTGAAATAATACCACCTTTAACCATATCCTCCTTACTTTTCCAACTTATGTTTTCACCTTGAACTTTTGTTAAATCTTTATATGTTAACCATTTATTTAATTGGGGTTTCTCTCTTCTATAAAACGCTTCATGCTCTGACACCCATTGTGGTATTTTTGCATATAATTTATTTCTATATTGTAACCATACTTTTAACAAAGGTTTTCTTATAAAATGGTTATTAAATTCCTTGTTTACCTTTACCTTATCATACCACATATAGGCGTGCCAGCCAAAAAAAAGATCCACCCCCTCTACCTTTAATAGTCTCCCATTCTCTAACTTAATCTAATCCGTAATCCAGCAAAGGCAACTAGCACGAAAATATAATTTTAAATCAGGTAATCCTAATCCACCTCTTTCTTGTGTATCTTTTAATACAGTCCATTTTATCCTTGGTTTCTTGCCATTCCAAATAAATTTTGATAATTCCTTCTTCCACTGCTTAAAAGGTGCATCGTTTATGATAGTCGGGAGATTTTGAAACAAAAATATCATTTTTGGTAAGATGTTCATTTTGATCGTTGCGATCCTTCCCATTAATGATAAATCGAGTTTTGACCATCTTCTCATATCTTCTTTTATTTCTCCCCAGACTTTCTTATAGTTGTTATCAAATAATTCCGTATTACTATTAGTAATATTGATTCCTAAATACCTCACTTTTTTTAATACTTTAAAATGGGACAATTGTTCAATTTCCTCTTCTTCTTTTCTTTAACTATTCTTTATTAACATCATTGTTTTATCCATATTAACCTTGAATCCTGCTACTTTTCCAAAATCTTGAAAAATCCCAATTAATCTTAATATATTTTTAACTGGATCATCTAACATAATTGCAAGGTCATCTGCGAAGGCCCTTAATTTATATGTTTGATTTCCAATTTTGACCCCTCTTATTTCTATATCTTGTCTTATCTTACAATTTAATATTTCTAACACCATTACAAAAATTAGGGGTGACAGGGGACAACCTTGTCTTGTTCCCTTTTTGATGTCGAATTTTTCTGTTTTATCTCCATTAATTACAATACTTGCTGTTTGATTATCATATATCGTTTTTATCCAATCAATAAATCTTTCCCCCATATTTATCTTTTTCAATACCTCTATTATAAATTTCCATTTCACATTGTCAAATGCTTTTTCAGCATCTACAAAAATCAGTCCCATTTTTCTCTCATTATGTTTATGATAATACCCAGTTATATCCAATATCACTCTTAAATTATCTTTTATTCATCTTCCTGGCAAAAAACCATTTTGATCCTCGTGTATCCAGTTATTTAAAATTTTCTTCAGTCTTTCTGCCAGAATAGATGTAAATATCTTATAATCAGTATTCAATAGGGATATTGGCCTATAATTCTTTAATTCCAACTGATCTTTGCCCTCTTTAGGTATTAAAGTAATTGTTGCCTCCCCCCATGAATCTGGTCTATCCATCATTTCCAATTCATTAAACAACTTTTGAATGGGGTCAATTAATTGATCTTGAAATACTTTATAATACCTTGCTGTGAATCCATCTGGTCCCGGCGCTTTTCCAATTTTTAATGTTTGAATTGCCATTCTAATTTCAACTTTTGTAATGGGTTTATTTAACTCTGTTCTTTGCTCTTCCTGAATTTGGTCTACTCTAATTTCGTCTAAATATTTCTTTACTTGCTGTATATATTCTTCTGTATCTTTTGGGTCCTCAAATAATTCCTTATAATATTCATGAAATACAGACTTAATTTTTCTTTGTTGTCTGTATATCTTATCCCCTTTTTTGATTTCTATAATTAATCTTTTTTTTTCTTTTTTCAGTCTATATGCTAACCACTTCCTCACCTTATTAGCGTGCTCAAAAAATCTCTGGCGTGTGTATTTTATTTTCTTCTCTATTTCCAGTCTGTCTTCCATGGACATTTGTTTCTGAAGAATCTTAATCTCTCTCAATAACTTTGAATTTCTTTGGTCTTTCTTTAATTCTTCCTCTTTCTCCTTAAGTTCTACCACAATATTTTGATATTTCTGTTTCTTTAATTTTTTCTTATAGGCTTCCTCTCGTAAAAATAGGCCTTGTATCACTGCCTTTCCTGCGTCCCATACTATCTTTTTTGATGTTTCTTTTTCTGAATTTTCTTTTTTTAAAAAAGTTTATTTCCTGCTTTATCTTTTCTATTACTTTTTCATCTCTTAACAGTTCATCTTTCACAATCCATCTATATTCGCCCTTTCGTTCTTGTATTGTCATCGTGATGGGACAATGATCTGATAAAGACCTTGGTAGAATCTCCATTTTCTTGACGTTTTTACATAAAGTTTTAGATACTAAAACATATCGATCCTTGACCAGGTCTTGTGTACTTCCGAGAAGTACGTATACTCTTTCGCATCTCCATATAAATGTCGCCATACATCTTTTACTGAAACTAAATCCATAAATTCATCAAATGTGTTTGGTAATTTTCTTTGTGGCATTTTCCCCTTCTTTTTTAACCTTCGATCCAAATCTGGGTTTATCACCCCATTCCAATCTCCCATAATTATTATCTCTTGGTAATCATATTCAAATAGCTTCTTTGTTAAATTTTCATAATACAAAGTCTTATTTTCTAGTGGTTCATAAATTCCCACTAATAAAATCTTATTACAAGTTGTTTCTATCTCTATACCAATTAACGTGCCTTTGTTATCTTTAAAAAATTCTTTTGCATTATATTTTTTATTCACATATATCATCACTTCCTTTTTTTTTTCTTTATTGCTGTTGAAAATTCTTGTCCCATCTTTGGGTTCCTCATATATTTTAAATCTTTGTCCCTTATATGGGTTTCTTGTAAGCAAATTATATCTGATTTCATTTTCGCTAGATAGTGAAATATCCTTTTTCTTTTAATTGCCACATTCATTCCCCTGACGTTCCATTACGTTATTTTCATATTTATTTATTTTTTCCTTTCCTTTTCCTTTTCCTCCTCTTTCTTCTTATTCTAGTTCTCGTTCTTGATCTCTTTCCTTTTCCTCGTCTTCTACTTCTTCCTCTTCTTCTTCTTGATCTATATCTCTTTCCTTTTCCTGATCTGTTTTCTCCACTTCCCTTTCAAGTTCCTCACTTAATCTCCTTTGATGATCTTTTGCGATTTCTTCCGTATCTGCTCTTGATCTTTCGTAATCTCTTTCTTGTTCTTGTTCTTCTGTACGTCTTTTCCTAAATTCTTCCTTGTATCTCTTTAAAAAGTCTTGTGCTTTTAAAGTTGTATTTAGTGTAAATCTTTTTTCTTTGTACATGAAAGTGACTCCTTCTAGTCTACACCAGCGATAAGATATTCCACTTCTTTTTAACACCTGGGTCAGAAAATAATATTCTTTTCTTTTTTTCAACACCTGTTCAGGGAAATCTTTAAATATCTGGAGTTCATTCTGTTCAATCATAAGTTTACCTGTATAACTCTGTTGGATCACCAGATCTTTCACTCTTTCCCTCAAAAAATATATTACAATGTCCCTTGGCAACTTCCTTTTTTCCCCAATGAATGAATTGATCCTGAACATCTTATCAATTTCAAGATCTAATTGTTCAGCATTCTATCCTATAAACTCCACCAAAGATGGTATCACTTTTGTATACAACTCCTCCCCTTGAACTTCTCTCAGTCCTCTTATTTTAATACACTTGTCTCTAAATTTTATCTCCATACTTTTATTCTGTTGCTCTACTTTTTCTATCTGTTTTTTCCAACAGTGGAGTTTCATTTTCCAATTTCACAGTTCTGTCTTGCAATTCATCTAGTTTTTTATTTATGTTCTTCATTTCCATAGTTATATTTTCCAGTGTCTGTCCAACACTTCCCATTTCTTTCTTCATTTCTCTGATATCACTTACCATTTCTTTTATATCTTTTTTGAAATCATTCCTCATTTTCCTGATTTCCTCAATAATTGTTGGTGTGAACTCTGATGTTTTAGGTTGTTCTTCTAAAGCTGGTCTCATTTGAAGTTGTTGTTTAACTGACATTGCTTTCCTCGTTCCTGATGCCATCATGAAATTTTCCAAACAGTATTCTCGCAATCAACAATTAATAACAAATAGTAATAATTAGTTACACCCATCTAATCACTACTAACAATTAATTGTTCAATTTGATTATTTCCTCTCTTATAAATTATATAGTTGTATTCAATTAATCAGTTCCTTATAATTCCTTTGAAAAATCCAATCAAGAAATCATTCTATAAATACACATATCAATCTTAATCAATCAATCAATCCAAAAATCTATCTCAATGTAACTCAGATATAAATCAATAAAAATCAATATAAATCAATAACAATATCAAAATCAATATGAATCAACCTCAATCAATATAAATATATAAGTCAATATGAATCAGTATAAATCAATATATATACTATAAATGTAAATCAGTCTATTATAAATTTATCTAATTTATTTCTTAATACCTGCTTCTTAATATTTAATCCTTTATTCTATATCTTTTCCGCTCTATTCAATTAATTTCCAACTATTTCCCACTCTTTTCTCCCAAACAATTAATTATATATTCTTAATTATTCTCACCAGTCCTTAATATAATTATTTCAATTAATTCAAATAATTATTCACATTCAAAAAAATAAAGAAAAAATAATATTAGAAAAGCAAAGACAATATGTAAATAATTACTATGATTACAATATTATCTATTACAATTTATTTTCTTAATTTTCCTTAATATTTACAAGTCCCCCCAAACCATATAATCCAATTTTTCCAATAAATATATTCAAATAAATGTATTTCTTCTTATTAATAAGTATAAGCTATAATGTAATATAAATTACTATAATTTAGTAAAATATACTGTAATGTAATTAATAAATCTAAATTGTAGAATAATAGTTCTCCACTAGATGGTGTTCCTTCACCGTTTTTGTCGCTTCTTCTTCCAGCACTATAGAGAAAAGGGTTAATGCTGTTTTCGCCGCTTAGTTGACCTTGTGCCACTTATCTTTTCTCTCCAAAACACTTGTACTACCTTCCCGACCTTGAAATTTTTCCTTCCTTATCTGTTATTCCAAAAGCTTAATACCTTTAATGTCTTTATAAAATAAATTTAATACTCATACATGGTTCATCGTCTTCCTATATTCAATGTCCATCGTTAAATACCACGTCTATACTTCTGTTTTAACTCTCGACCAAGTCCAGGATCAAACAAAATAATTTCTCCTTAATTTCAAAAATTTTTTCCTCAGTCACTCAGTTTCTCCAGCACTATTTTCTTCCAATGTTTTCTTACTTTCCCTTTACTTAATGTCCAGTTCTCATACGTCCAATTCTATCATTTATACTTTTCTCTATTCTCATACAGTGGCTAACAGTCCATGGCTCTTCTACCAAATGTTGTCGTAATCTTGTACTGTAAGAGTCTTTCAATGGAATTTTAGTTAATTAATACAGACACTTTTTAGACTCCTCCAACCTCTCTCCAACTCCTTTTATTATCGTCCAGGATTATGCGGTTATATAGCTGTTCCCCCCACTCTGCTCTCTTCTTGACTTTAGACTCAGAGCGATCAGTGTTTCGGAGCTCCTCTATTGAAGCTCCTAATTTATTTTAATTAATTGTAGGGTCTTTTGTGTGTTGGTTAACCTTACCGTCCACAAAAATATGTAGTTTTGATGTTACTTGCCCTCAAACAGAATCTTCTATCTTCTTTAAAAAGTGGTGGCGAGGATTTTTTCCTTCAGAAGCCTCCACGAGGTAATAGCGGTTTGCTTGACCTCTTCAGCTCTATCCGTGTCCCGAACTCCAGATGTTTCTTTCGGGCACCCACGCTGGAATACCGGTCTTTCTTCAAGTGCCTCCGAACCCCTTTTCCCAAAGGGATTTTGTCCCATTTTTTTACCTCCGTAAAACAGGCTCACGACCTCGTGGGGTGGTTGTCTCCCCCGGAGCTAAGCGGGGTGACAGCCAAACTCCTCACCGCAGCCACCGGAAGTCCCCCAATATCTCCATTGATTATTAACCTCACAGACTGGTCTTGATAAATCGCCTCAATCCATTTACAGAAGTCTTTTCCCAGATCATATTCTCTCAATACCTGATATATAAAATCCCAAGAAACATTATCAAATGCCTTTTCTGCATCCAAAAAGATGAATGCTGCTCTCTTCCCTGGGTTTTTATCATAATATTCAATCATGTCTAAAATTGTTCTTACATTGTTTCTCATGTGTCTACCAGGGAGAAAGCCTGTTTGGCCGTCTTAAATCTTGTCCTGTAATATCTGTCTCAGTTGTTTTGCCAACACAGCCACAAAAATTTTGTAGTCTATGTTCAACAAGGAGATTGGTCTATAATTTTTAACTTCTTTTTTTTCTTTACCTTCTTTAGGTATCAGTACTATAACTGATTCTCCCCAGGATTCCAGTTTGCCATATTTCTCTAGTTCTTTCAGGTTGTTTGAATTGATTGAATCAGTTCTTTTATGAATCCCATATAATATAGCATGGTGAAACCACCCAGTCCTGGTGCCTTATCCACTTTCAAATCGTTTACGACCTCTTCAATTTCAGTAAGTGTTATTGGGTTATTCAGCTGTTTCTGTGCTTCCAACAATATTTTAGAAATCTTTGCTTTTTTAAGGAATTCAGACAGATTTTTCCCATATTGATGAAGAGATTTTGTTTCATAAAATAATTTCCCAAAATATTCTTCAAATTTCTGTTTTATCTTTTCATGTTGAATAATCAACTTCTTCCCATTTTTCAATTCAGTAATTATATTCCTATCTTTCCTCTTCTTGAGTTTGTGTGCTAGCCATTTCCCAATTTCATTAACATGTTCAAATTGAGTCAATTTTATCTGTTTCATCTTTTTTTCTATTTCCTCAGTTATAATTATCACCATCTCTTTCTGTAGTTTCTTGATCTCCAATTGTAATGATTTTTGCAGTGGTTTTTCCTTAAATTCTTTTTCTTTCTCTTGAAGTTTGGTCAATAACACTTGGTGTTTCTTGCGCCTTTTTTTATTCTGAATTTGTCGTTGCTGTATAAAAAAAACTTCTCATTACTGCCTTCGATGCATCCCAGACTGTCTTCGTCTTCATATCTTCTTTTATATTTTCCTTAAAATAATTTTTTAACACTTCTTTCACTTGTTTTATGATCTCTTCATCATTCAGTAGACTATCATTCAATCTCCATTGAAACTGTTTAGTCTTCTCTTGTATTTGCAACGTCACCGGATGATGGTCCGAAATGACCTTAGGCAGTATTTCTGTCTTCCTTATCTCTGATAGCAAATGTTTAGAAATAAAAATCATATCTATCCAAGACCAAGACTGATGTATTTCAGAGAAAAAAGTAAAATCTTTAACATTTGGGTGAATAGTTCTCCATACGTCTGTAACAGATAATTCTTCACACATCTCAAAAAAAAACTTTTGGCAATTTCCCTTTCTTTACTTGATCTTCTTTGCTCTGAGAGGTTATTTTATCCAATTTAGTGTCCAAAACTCCATTCCAATCTCCCACCAAGATCCAACCTTCATACTCATATACTCATATTTTTTCTCACAGCTTCTTATAAAATTCGCCTTTATTTTCATTTGGGGAGTAGACTCCAACCAAAAGAATTTTTTAACCATTTTTCAAAATTTCTATGCCCAGTATTCTTCCTTCCTCATCTTCCAAAATTTGTTTTGCTTGAATATCTTTATCAAAGTAGATTACAACCCCTCTTTTCTTCTTTCCATATGAAGAGGTAAAACATTGACCTAGTTCAGAGTTGTATAAATACTTTTCTTAGTTTTTCTTTATATGGGTCTCTAATAGAACTGTAATTTGAGATCTTAATCTTTCTAAATGGTGAAAAATCTGTCTTCTCTTTGATTGTGAGTTTATTCTTCGTACATTCCATGAGATTATCTTCATGTTTACTATTCTACTGTCTTTACTTCCCTTTTTTCTTTTTCTCTTCTGGTCCTACTGATTCCAACTCTTCTTCAGACATTGGACTAGATTTATCTGCTGCTGCCACTCCCATCTGTGTAGTTTCCACTGTTTTTTCTGGTTTCTTATCTTCAGTCCTTGTTGTTTTAGACCCAATTTTCAAATAATTCTCTTGGAATTCCATTGCTTGCTGAACAGAGCTAATCTTCATTCTTCTGCCTTCAAAGAAAAAAGAAAGCCCTTCTGGTATCTCCCATCTATATCTTATTTCCTGAGATTGGAGATTCCTTACCAGGAATGCATACTCTCTTCTGCTCCTCATCACACTTGGTGATACTTCCTTAAAAATTTTAATTTCATTCTCATCCACTATTAATTTTTCTTTATAATTTTGCTCCATGATTAGGTCCCAAATCCTTTCCCTGGTAAAATAAACTACGATATCTTTGCGTAGATCCCTCTGCTTTACCACTGCTGATTCAATTCTGAAAGCCTTGTCTATTTCATGTTCAAATCTTGCTCTTCTTTGGTCTATGTATGGTACCAAGATATCTGTTACTCTTTGGTGTAAATTTTCCTCTTTTTGTTTGGGGAGACCCCTTAATTTCAAACATCTGCTTTTGTTGATGCGTTTCCAATCTCATTATTGTTTCTTTATCTTTTTGCTGTTCTTTCTTCATCTGTTCCACCTGGTTTTCCAATTTTTGGCTTTTTTCCCAAATGTCTTCCACTTTTTGGTCCATTGTTGATAAATCTGTAGTAAGTTTTTGCAAGCTGTGATTCCGATTTTCTACCTCCTTTTTCAAATCTCGTTTTATTTCTGTTCTCATTGTTCTTATCTCTGCCTTCGTTGCTTTTAGTTCTTCCATCATATCATTTCTCATTTTTTGAAACTCTTCTAATAGCCTGTTCACCTCCATTGTTTTGGAGCTTGTAGATCCTCTCCTTTCCAAAACTTGTGGTTGGATTTGTGTCTGTGTTGTCTTCTTTTGACCTGTAGCCATAACTTAGCTTACTACTTCCTACTACATATAGTGCAGAATCTGAAGAGTCAAGTCTCAAAATCAGACTAACATTCAATCAACTTGTTCTTTGAAGTATATCAATTGTTATATTGACTATTATAATTTTTATGTACCAAACTAGTATCTACAGTATAAATCAGCAATAAAAAATCTACAATAAAAAATCTTAAATTTCTATCAGTCTATTTCATTTGTCACTTATCACTTACTACAGAAAAAGATTTAAAACTGGATTTACTATTCTATAATTTTTAAAATATGTCCATCAAGGTCATTTTGATTTCTGATCCTGTCCTCTGGGGTATTAGCTATCCCTCCTAATTTGGTATCATTTGCAAATTTGACCAGCATGCCCTCTATTTCTTCATCCAAGTCATTGATTAAGATGTTGAATAGCACTGAGCCCAGGACAGAACCCTGTGGTACCCATTCGTCACCCCAGGATGAGCATTGGTGAGCATTCTTTGGATTTGGTTGGTCAAACAATTACAAATCCACCTAACAGTAGCATTGTCTAATTGACATTTTATTACATTGTTTGCAAGAACATCATGGGGACCTTGCCAAAGGCCTCACTGAAATCAATATGATACGTCCACAACATTCCTTACATCTGTGAAGCTTGTAATTCTATCAGAGAGAGAGAGGGAGGAGGGGAGAGGGAGAGGGAGAGGGAGAAGGAGGGAGGGAGGGAGGGAGGGGGAGAGAGAGAGAGAGAGATTAGTCTGGCATGACTCGTTTTTGAGAAACTCATGTTAACCTTGAGCAATCATGGCTTTCTAGTTTTCTAGGTGCTTACAGAGTATTTGTTTAACAATTTGCTCGAGAATCTTTCCTGGTATTGATGAACTAGTAATTGTTTTGGTCCTCTCTTCTTCTCCTTTTGAAGAGGAGGGCAACATTTTCTGTCCTTCAGTCTGCTGGGACTTCTCCTGTTCTCAAGGAATTTTCAAAGACTATTGCAAGTGGTTGTGAGATTACTTCTCTTAATTCATGGCCCTGGAAACTGGAACTCGTTTAGAGTAGTCAGGTATTCCTGTACTAGTTCTTTATGTATTCAGTACTGCACTTCCACTACTGCATCATCTGTTTCACTTTCCCAGGTCAAGCACTGTTTTCCTTTTGGGAAAAGACTGAGGCAAACAAGGTTTTGAGTAAGTCTGCCTTTTCTCTGTCCCCTGTTAGCATGTCACCATATTCTCCATGCAGTGGTCCTACCATTTAATTGGTTTTCCTTTTGCTATAGACAGAACCAAAAAAGCCATTTTTACTGTTTTTAACCTCTCTAGGAAGCATGAGATATTTTTGGGCTTTAGATTTTCTGACTTTCTCCCTACACATGCTGGCTATTTTTTTGAAGTCCTCTTTGGTGATTTCCCCCCTTTTCAACTTCTTGTACATCTCCTTTTCAAATCTTAGCTCCATTGAAGTTCTTTAGACATCCATCCCAGATTCTTTAGATATCTGTTACCCTGTGTACTGGGGGTCCCGGGAGGGACACCAAAATGTGCTCAACTAAAGGTGGGGAAAATTAGCTCAGAGCACTGCTTAGCATTATGAGAGGCAGGGTAACATAGCGAGATCTTGAACCCTATGTCTACGGGGTCGGGTCGAATCAAGTAGCACACAGAAGTTGAAGCAATAAATGATGTTTTATTAAACACAAGCAAAACAGCATATGCGACACACTCACACAAGATAACTAAAGAAAATAAAGGTTGGAGTGGTATAGAGGGATTTTTAGAGGGATTGTTGGTTTGGGTGATAGTTCACCTGTCCTGAGGCCCAGAAAAATAGAGAGCAAAGCTGGAGTGCGATGTAGTTCAGCAAGTGGAGCTGAGGGGAGGCTCGCCAAGCAAAACGACAGCAAGGCGGGATGAAACTCGGGAGCGATCCGAGGAAGATCTCGGAATCAAGGGTTTTTATAAGGAGAATTGTGACTGCGGGCTATGCCGTACTTGGGGGAAAACAATAGATTTGGAGTTGGAGAAAAAGCCTCTGAAAGGTCAGAATCTGAATGATTGAGTTATCGTAGAGGTTCTCAATAGAGTAGCCAGTATGCAAACGCAGAGTACTTAGGTATTGCATAGTTTACCCATCAAGCTGCCATTGCGGGGCAGAGGCTCTTTTGTAAGTGACGTGCATACCTAATTAGAGTACTTGCCAGGAGGTCTCCTAAAGCAGTGAGTTAGCTATTTCTGGCTTGCCTGTATTGTTGTCTGAATATTACAGCAATTAACAGCCAAGCTTGTTTACATGCTTGTCCGGTGGCCTCGCAAGCATGTGGAAGGGAATAGAGAAGTGAAGACGAATTATGATATCAAGAGGATATCTTTTAATATCCCCAAAGCTCGGACTAGCCAGGGCAGTAACATACCTCCCATTTTAACTCCTCATTGGAATTGTTTGAACTTGTCCCTTCAACATCTTACCTTTAAGAAACTCTCAGCCATCATGAACTCCCTTCTCTTTAGTGTTCCTGACCATGGGATCACACCCAGGCTTTCCCTAAGTTTACTGACATCTGCTTTCTTAATATCTAGAATGTGTGTCTGACATAATCTGCTGTAAAATAAACTCCAAGAGAACATGGTCACTTCCACCTAAGCATCCCACCATTTCCACCTCATTAACCAAGTCATCACTGCTGGGTAGGATCAGGCCCAAAATAGCAGATCCCCTTGTTCCCTTTCCGCCTTCTGGATTATGAAATAGTTTGCAAGGCAAATGAGGAATTTGTTGGACCTTACATTCTTGGCACAGTTTGATTTCTAACAAATGTCAAGATAGTTGAAATCTACCATTACTACCACATCTTACCTTTCCGCATGTGTCACCATCTGTTCCAGGAAGGCATCATCCAAGTCCTCAGTCTGGGTTGGAGGTCTGTAGTAGACCCCCACATTGGCAACACTGTTGTTTCTCTCTCCTTTAATTTTTAACCAGATGCTCTCAACCTGGCTTCCACTATTTAAGTGATGAATCTCTTCACAAGTACAAACATCCTTGATATAGAGTGCTACTCCTCTCCTTTCCTGTCCATTCTATTACTCTGAAATGTCTTATGTGCTTCTGTTGCTACATTCCAATCATGAAAGTCATTCTACCAGGTTTCAGTGATGTCTATTATATCATATCAGGTTGGCTCTGTTAAGTGTTCCAGTTTGTCTTGTTTGTACCCCATGCTCTATGCATTAGTAGAGAGACATCTATGGCCGTGGGATCATTTCCCTGAGCAGCTTATTTAAGGGTTGTTTTCCCTTCCCACTCTTGGATTTGTTACCACTGTTGCTAGCCTGAGCTTGTGGGATATTAAGATATCATTTGATATCAAGAATTTGGCCTTCTGTATCCATTCCTCTCCACGTGCTTGCGAGGCCCCCGGACAAGCACGCACACAGGTGTGGCTGACAAAAGCTGAACCATTCAAATCCCCATCCAGGCAGGCCAGTCATTGCCGAATGCAGCTTCAGGAGACCTCAAGGCAAGTACCACATTGTGTACACGCCACTTACAAAAAGATCCCCTGCCCCGAGCAGGCAGCTTGATGAGCAGACTATACAACTCTCAAGCACTCCGCGTTTGCTTACTGGCTACTCTATTGACGATCTGATCATAACTCAATCATGCAAAGTATTGACCTTTCGGAGGCTTTGTCTCCAGCCCGAAACTCATTGTTATCCCCAGGTATGGACTAGCCTGCAGCCACAATTTTCCCTATAAGAACCCCTGACTTTGAGCGTCTCGTTGGATTGCTCGTGACTTGCCTCCCGACTTGCAGTCTCTCCGTTTGACGAGCCTTCCCTCAGCCCCACGTGCTGAGAACCCACGCTCCCCAGCTTCTTTGCGTTTACCAGGCTTCAGGACAGATATAGTATTTCCCATACCAAACCTCCTCTCAAAATCCCTCTATCCCACTCCTACCTTTTATTTCTGTAGTTCCTTGTGTGAGTGTGTTGCATACACGTGTTTGACTGTATTTCAATAAAACAATTATTATTATTAACTTCAGCCTGATCATTGACTCAGCCTGACCCCGTAGACACACGGCTCAAGATCTCGCTGCGTTACCCTGCCTCTCACAGTGCTAACTAGTGCTCTTTGCTAATTCCCTCCCCATTGTTGTGAGCACATTTCAGTGTCCCTCCCGGGACCACCAGAAATCAGGGTAACAGTTTGTTGCGCCATTCAGCTGGTTCTACCCATAACATTTGGGCTATAATCACAAAGACTTAATGGACTTCTCTTCCCACCACTATACTGAAATCACTTTCATGCCACCCTCCAGGTATCTGGATGTTGTGAAAGAGCAAAAAAGACACTACAGAACATGAGAACAGGAGTGGTGAGGAAGAACTGCTGCAGATACTGGGACTTTTCTCTACAGAGTTGGTAATTTTTGTGGTCTTCATCCTGATAGGAAAGAACAAAGACCTCCCTTAATATTCTCCCTGCTGTGAGAGAGAGCATGGGTCTTTCTGGATCACTACTCACACTTTGGTAGATATTTCTCTGTGCAGAAATGCAGGTGGTATTTTATGTGCCGAAATTGCCCTACAAAATACATGGGGCCCGGGGACAGAGCACTTTTTTTCTGGGTAAAAACATTGTTTTCTGAATAATAATTAAATAAAAGGCATTCAAAAGGGAAAAAACAAAAAAAGTTTGCTTTCTCCACATGGAAATGAGTAATTTGAATACTCTTTCTATTTGTAGATGAGAATGAGATGCAGTTACCAAGTTTTAAAACAAAACCACACAAATTAGAAATAAATGTGGAAAAGATCAGGTCATATGGGCTGTATCAGTTCTTTTCTAAGCATATAAGTGCTTGTTGGGATGAAGGACCACTTTCTGTCCTGGCTGCTTCTCACTCCATCATCATCACCATCATCACCACCACCATCAATGTCCCTGTAATAGATCTACAGTTTTAATCAGTGAAGATATGTTGTAATCAACCCAAAACGTAGTATTTAGTATTATGTAGTGTTGTTCACCGTGAAAACGTAAGATGGAATGGAATGCAAAAGAAAGTAGTACTGAAATTAAATAGATTTGGCTGAAACTAGAGAATGAAATAGTTATAAATATAATACAATAGAAATATAGAAATAGTTGATGATGTCATATAAGATGTAACAGAGCTATGCTTTTAACTAGTGAACTAGAGATAATATGCAATCAAATCTGCAAGTAACACTTAATGTTAATATCATTCATCACGTAATGTCATTGACTATGTAAATGTAACATGTAATGGGAGGGAATGGAAGACAACATCGAGATAGTCTGCTAGATAGTTGACTAACCTTTGGTAGAAGAAAGGTCATTTTTCTTCTTTGGAAAGCATGAACTTGAGGAAGGGAAGGAGTGAAACGTTGGATATTGAATTTGAGAGGCTTGAATAATTTGGACGTTATAATCCATTCAAAGGAAGAATGAAAGTCAATTTTTTTTCTTTTTTCCCCCTTTCTTTTTCTCTGCTTTTAAGCTTTTAATTCATACATCTCAGATTTTTTTCCATTATATTTTCCTTTTGTCTTATGGATCCTTGGGTGGGGTGGGGGGGTTTAAAGGATAGCAAAGAAGGTAACAATCTAGTTTCCCTAGGAAGGGAGTTCCAGAACCTCTCCCCATTTTGCCACCCTTTGTCCCTGCGAGGGTGGTGGGATGGAGGAAAGGGCCTCCACGGAAGACTTCAAGGCAAAGACAGGCCCATTCAGACGAACTGGACATGAGCCGTGTGGGCTGAACAGGTCTTTGGACGGTGCCAGGAAACAGCCTGGCAGCCAGTGGAAATGATGCCACAGAGGAATTGTGCTGTACAAGAGCCGTCCTCATCAAGAACACATCAGGGCTAAATCTATTATACAGCCAGCATGGTGTAGCAGCCTGAGCCTTGGACAACAACCCTGGAGGCCAGGGCTCGATTCCCCACGTGGTCATGGAGACCCGTTGTGAGACTTTGGGCAAGTCACAAGCTCTCAGCTCCAGAAAACCCTGTGATATGTTCACCTTAGGTTCACCATATGCTGCAAATAACTTGAAGGAACAACAACAAACAATGCAACAAACATGCAACAAATTTCATACGTTTCTCCCAGGGGCTAGATACAGATTGTAAATTCCTGAAGTCATGAATCAGTCCTCCTCCATCCCCCACAGACACATAACATATGCAACATAAATTAAAAATTCATATAAAAGGTGATGAGGAAAAAGGGCCTACCTGTCCCCAGGGGGAGCCCAGAATCTTGAAGGTGTCATTAAACAAGGCTATGATGTCTAGAAACCTCTTGTCATTGTACTCAAAGTGCTTCCCAAAGACGATGGAACAGATGACGTTGGAGGTAGCACAGTTGAGCAAGAAGGTGGGGTCAAAGGGCTGCTCTGGAAGGAAAAAATAAAGAATGGTCCTGTCTCAGCCCAGTATTTTGCCAGTCACAGCCTGCATGGCAAGGGGTTGGACTGGATGACCTCTGTGGTCTCTTCCAATTCTATGATCCTATGATTCCATGAACTCCTGAACTGCCAGGAGGGGGAGTCAGTGACCCTTGGGATCCTTCAGTTCCATGCAGACAGAGATAGCCCTGGGCTATGTAGTGATGCTGGAACTCCTCAGCCCAGGCCTATATCTTCCCAACATAGCCTCTGCAATCAGCCCGTCTCAAGGAGCACCTCTATTGCCCCAGGTTGAGTTTGACATTGGATCTTGCCAGGGGAAACCAGTGGATCTGCATCATGGGAGCTACAAATCCACTGCTTCTTCTCCAGCAGCTATTCCACACTGGACAGGAGATCTGCCAATACTGAAACAGGTTCCAGCACAAGCAGAACTATGGAAGGGATGGCAGGAACAGTAGCATGGCTTCACCATCCATGGACACAGATCCACCAGGTCCCCCTGATGCATTCAACACTTCTCCCACTAAGGGAGTATTGTTGGTTGAGTGCTGAGGCAGGGCCTTCTCAGTTGACTTTTTTAGACTTACTTCACCCCCCTCTCTCCTTAGACTCACCCACTTCAGCCCAGGAATGCTGGTGTCTTAAAAAATGGAAACCATTTTATGTTTTTAATCAGCATTGAGTTGAGTGTTGTCAGTTGAGACTTGCATAGGAAAGCGACACCTCTGAAGTTCTACCTTCCACCTCCTTGTGAGAAAGTCCACCTGTCGTCCTGAGTTATCTGAAGATGAAGAAGAATCCTGTTCCTCAGGAGCAACCACCAGATTCCTCCATGGAAGAGCCTGGAGTCTTCTGTCAGGAGAACAAGTCTAAAAGGACGGTGCTGGTAGACAGGAGCTACCCACGTTTTGTCTCCCTTAATTGCTCCAAGAGATACTGGGCTTCTTCTTGGATCCTTTCCTCAATGCTTTTCTTCCTCATCCCAAAGTTGCAGAGGGTGGTCAATGCAAAGCGCCGGAGTTGCTTCCATCTCTTCCCATTGCTGAGTATAATCCCTGGAAAGTAGGGGAGGGTGTCTGTGTGTGTGTGTGTGTGTGTGTTTGTTTGTGTGAGAAAGAGAGAGAGAGAAATAATAGAATCATAGTTGGATTTTTAATTTGCCATGGTTGTAATTGAAAACAAAAAAAAAATTACACAAAGTCAATGCATGCTTCACAATGTATCTCATAACCCAGTAAAAAACAGAAAATGGCAGGACCACGTGCAGTGGAAGAGGAGTTGGAGAAATGCAGCAAAACTAAGACTAAGAGAATTTCCCATCTCCTTGCAGTTGCCACTGATCACTAACTAGTTGAAATCAATTTGTCAATTAAGTTATAATCTAAAAAGAGCCAGTTTATTTAAATGTATTTAACAGAGACTTTTGACTTACACAGAAATTTCAGAATTAACCTAATTTCAAAATTAACAAGTCTGTCTGTCTGTCTGTCTGTCTGTCTGTCTGTCTGTCTGTCTGTCTGTCTGTCTCTCAGTCAGAGACAGTGCTAAAGAGCCATCCAGTCCTATATCAGAGTTAATGCCAAGGGGACAAAATCTTAAATCAGCAAGTAGTAAGAACAGTTTGAAAGAGGGTTTGGTGTACTTTGAATCCAGATAGTCCTACAGTGTTCTCCACCAAGAACAGCACAGAAGCTCCTCATCTGTCTCAGGAAAACAAATTTTATAGCTCCTAACACATTAATTTTCCTGGAATCCACATGACAATCAGTACACTAAGAGGAGGGAGGGGTAAAAGAAATCAGATTGCGAAAGACTGGGAAAAAAAAGGCGGAGTGGGAGTTTGGTTTGGTGGGTTAGATATGGGGTACTCCAAAATTCATATGGTTGCTGAGAGAGTGAGATATGCGTAGTGTAAAATCATGGGCAGCAATTTTCAGCTTCAATCTGCGAAGGCTTTCAATGTGGACTTTTCTCTTAAATTTACATGGCAAGTTAACCTACACATAATATGTAGGTGTACAGATGTTACACCTGTGAAGACATCCACAACTTCAATTTGTGGCAACCAGGTTGAAAACAATGGGGTAAAAACTGAAGGGTTAGAGAACAATGGTGATGTGATTGTGGGGCTCTACTACAGACCCCTAAGCCAAACTAAGGAGTTCAATGATACGTCCTGGAATAGATGATCAACATTCAAAAAAGAGAGATGCAGTAGTCATGGGAGATTTAAATTGTTCTGATGTTCGTTGGAAATCAGACTCTGCCAAGAGCATCAGATCCAACAAACTTCTCACTTTCCTTGCAGACAACTTCATAATCCTGAAGGTGGAAGATGAAACAATGGGGGAAGCTATTTTAGATCTTATCCTAACCAACAATGAAGCTCTTGCTAATGGATCAATAAAAAGAAAGTCTGTAAACATTTGGAAAGGAATGCAGTGATCACCCAAAATCAACACGTTTTTCTCAAATGCAAGACCAAATTGTCTCTTTTTTTGATAGAGAAAGTAGTTCGGTAAATGAGGGGAATGCTGTGAAGCTAGCGTTCAGCAAGGCCTTTGGCAAGGTCTCTCATGAGATTCATCTAAACAAGCTGGTAAAATGTGGACTAGACAATGCTACTGCTAGGTGGATTTATAACTGGTTGACCAACCAAACCCAAAGTTGCTCTTTACCAATGGCTTCTCTTCATCCTGGAGAGAAGTGACTAGTGGGGTGCCACAGGGTTCTGTCCTGGGCCTGGTGCTGTTCAACATCTCCATCAATGACTTGGATGAGGGAATACAGGACATTCTTTTCAAATTAGCAGATGACACCAAGATAGAAGAGGGAGCTAACACTGCAGAGGGCAGGATCAGAATTCAAAATATCTTAACAGATTAGAGAGCTTGGCCAAAACTGACAAAGTAAATTTGAACAGGAAGAAGCCAGAACAGAAGCTAGAACAGAACCTTACATGGCATCCCTTCAAATATTTAAACATGGCTATCATGTCCCCTCTTAAACTTTTCTTCTGCAGACTAAACAAATGCAGCTCTCTAAGTCTATCCTCATAGGGCCTGGTTTCCAGGCCCCTCACCATTTTGACTGGCCTCCTCTGGACTTGCTCCAGCTTGACCATGTCCTTCTTGAATCGGGGTGCCCAGAACTGGACACAGTATTCAAGATGAGGTCTAACCAAAGCAGAGTAGAGTGGTACCAATACGGCATGGTGTTCAGAAATCATTCACGGCTGAAAGATAGACCGTATCATGGACTATCATGATGGTGGACTGAGATCCTTCTGCATTTCAGCAAAGGGCATATCTGGAAATGTCTTCTCTTTGTTAACTACCTTAGTCAAAAGAAGGACCAACAGAAATGAGATCCTGCAACTGATGGAAATATTTGGAAAAATGCACTCGGATAAATGGGAAAAAACACAGTTGGCTCTTAGTATCATAGAATCATAGAACCATGGAAACATAGAGTTGGAAGAGACCCCAAGGGTCATCCAGTCCAACTCCCTTCTGCCATGCATTCCTGACAGATGGCCATCCAGCCTCTGCTTATAAACCTCCAAAGAAGGAGACTCTGCCACACTCCACTAAGGCAGCATATGCCACTGCCAAACAGCTGTGACTGTCAGGAAGTTCTTCCTAAGGTTCAAGTGGAATCTCCTTTCCTGCAGCTTGAATCCATTGCTCCTTGTCCTAGTCTCTGGAGCAATGGAAAACAAGCCTGCTCCCTCCTCGACATGACATCCCTTCAGATCTTTAAACATGGCTATCATGTCCCCTCTTAACCTTCTCTTCTGCAGACTAGACATCCCCATTCCCTAAGCTGCTCCTCATAAGGTATGGCTTCCAGACCCTTCACCATTTTGGTCACCCTCCTCTGGACACACTCCAGTTTGGTTACAGGACTCCTTATGGATACTAAAATTTGTGAATGCTCAAGTCTCATTATGTAAAATTGTGTAGTAAAGTGGTGTCCTTTATATAAAATGGCAAAATCAAAATTTCATTTTTTGGGGAAAGGCGAATATTTTAAAGTCATGGTTGGTGGAATCCAAGGATGCAAAATCTCTGGATGTATAAAGCTGATTGTACCTTTGATTGACTTGCTGTATTCTGTTACCAGACTATACACCCCCCCCCCACACACACACTTTGATATCATTTAATTGGCAAAATATTATTTAATTGGTAGAATATATTAATCAGCATAAATATAAAATATGTCCTGCTGTGGCTGTATGCTAATGCCAGATAAGAGGAAAAGGCTTGTTACGGCACCACAAACCCCAACCCCCGATTGGCATGTTTTGATTGGCAAATATTTAATCTGCACTTAGTTGGCATTGATATTAAATGATACCTGAGGTGACAGGAAGGTCAAACTGGACAAGGCCTATTACTGATTATAAATGTGAGATAGCAAGGCAGGTCAGTCACACCCACCAATCAAGCAGGAGCCAAGTCATTATCAGGCTAGTAATGTGGCTGCTCTTGGGACAATAGACATTAAGATAACAAGCCAAGCATCCCAGAGCTGAAAGGGGAAATCCCCACCAATCTGTGATTGTTTTAACTCTGACTCCGAACACTGGGATGTTTCCCTATCGTTTTCTTCACCTCTCCATCATATTGGGCTATTACAACAGCCTTTATCCTTTTGTCACCTAAACACTAAGACTATTAACTCCATCTGGACTTCATTGTCTGTGTTGCAACTCCCATTGTCTGCTTGGCTGCAAACGTGTTTCACACCCATATCTGCAGGATATTTTTTTGGGTATAAGTACCCCTGATTTCAGGCTGCCAGTGCAGTCTCTTGGCTTCTGAAAGGCATGCTGTCCATTTGATTCCCAAATGAGGACTGTCCTTAGGTGTTTACCTAAGCCACATTGCTGTTCTTCTCGCTGCTACTGGGACTGCTAATTATTGTCTTAACCCTGAACGTCCTCTATCGCACTTTCCTCCCTTTTCCTTCAGTTGGCTCTTGTATGTATGAGTGAGTGTTTGGATCTTTGCATGCTTGTGTGAACCTTTTCAATAAAACACATTTTATTTCATTTTTGGAACCTCTGGCTGGTTCTTTCCCCTGTGATCTCATAAACACAAGTGGAAAGATCTTGTTAAATTAACACCCTCTCGCAGGCCTCCTGACTTTGAGCTAATTATTTCCCACTTTTGAACAGAGGTAGTAATATCACTGGTGGGCCTTTGTGTCACCCATATTTTGGGATAACCTGCTGGCCCAACATATTCATTATGAATTAGATCAAAAAAGACCTCCCAGCATAGCCAGGTTATAGTCCGAAAATCACCAGGAAACTCCCAACAATAATAGGCTTTCAGTTAGACTTAGTGACTCAACCTCCAAGATACAACAGCGTCTGGGCGATACCCACAGGATGGCTCACTGTCTTATCTCCTCTCCCTCTGACTAAGCAAGCTTCCCTTTTTTCCTAACCCCTGTCTGACAAGTACCAAGCTATCAGGACAGCCATTAGCCCTTTGTCAACTAATGCTAAGGCCATTAGCCCATTCCAGACCTCATTGTCCACTCTCAGGACTCCATTGCTTACTCTAGCAGAGAGCCATTTCCTCACCCTCCAGACAGAAACAGAGTATTTAATCCCCAATATTTGACCTGTCAAATTTGCTGGTCACCACTCTGCCACTCCGATTCCCCTTTTGTGTACTGTCCTTAGACTTGCATCTAAGCCACATCTCTGCTTCTTCACTGCTCTTCTGGATTGGTAAATATCAGCCACTTCACACTGAAATCTCTCTGTCCAAAACTTTCCTCCCTTTCCCTTCAGTTAGCCTTGTGTGATTGCGTGGCTGCTTGGATCTTATGTGCTGATTGCAATTCCCCCAGTAAAACACATTAAGTTTACTTTTGGGTCTACAGGGTTCTTCCCTGCACTGGTGCTGGTAAACATACATGTAAAAGATCTTGTAAGGTTACCTGTCTCTCTCACAGGCCTCCTTCATTGACTAATAATTCACCACTTTTCTACAGAGAGACTGGCATCATAGGTGGACCTCTGAGTCACACACATTTTGTGGTAACAGTTCTACACTTCTATGCACAGTGATTAAAAAAAATCTTGCAAAGAGTTCTGAAGAGTATGGTTCTATGATTCCAGCAAGGAGGCCCTTGGGCTGAGATGTATTGGACCACAAAGAAGTAATCTTCATCCACTTGACAGAAGGTTGAGTCTCTCCTGTTGCTCTGAATCCTCTCAAATTTTGCCCTGCCTCCACAGCTATGTGCATGACCACTCTGATCCTGCCTGGATGTGTGTTCTCTGGCACTGAACCTTCACCCATCTTATGACAGACAGAGTTCTGGAAGAGCTGTCACCAATGGCTGACTGCTCACAGAGGCCTGGTATGTCTCACCACACAGAGATGGTGTACACAGATGCCGTCACCCATGAGATCCAGAGAGTCGTCTCTATTATCCCATTAATCGTTCCCCCATGGAGTGGTCAAAGGTATGCCCTCCAGACAATACATCATCCTCAACATAAGTTCTCTGAATTAAACGACAATTCAGTTAAAAAAAACAAGGTTAAAACAATATAAAACACAATTAAAACATTGTTAAAAATAGATAAAAACAGAATCCTATTAAAATCCATTTCTGCTTCATACAATGCAAGCCAAATACTTGCTGGAACAGAAAGATCTTTAGCAAAAGGAAATCTCCCATGGGAGGGAGTCCCACAATCTGGAATCCACCTCCACCATTTTTCTCTCCGTACCTGGACCATGTCCTTCAACTGGGAGAAGAGACAAAGTGTCAGCCTATGTGTTAGGGTCTTTCAGATTCCTACCCAGAGCCTTGTAATTCCTTATTATCTCTGGAAGGCTGTGCCTTGCAGTATCACCGGTTCCCACATGGATCAAAAGGAAGAGACAATGTTTGATGAATCTGACCAGTTTTGTCAGCTGATGTGTTCCGTCATGGATCTTTGCCCCAGGGAGACAACACACCTCATGAGACATCCTATCTGGCCCACAAACCACTGCCTCTGTCCGTCTCAGCAGAGAGTATTACCATGCCTTACACCCCTATCCTATAGCATGAATGGGTGATAAATATCATTTTTCATACAAATAAAAACTGAAAACATTTATGGCTGGAAACCATGTGGGAAGGACTCTGGCTGCAAGGTTTGTGACGGGATGGATAGCCTCAGGAGGGCCGGGTCATAAATTCAGAAGGATTAGCTGGAGAACTCAACTTAATGGATTTGAGATAATCCCCTCAACTATCCAAACCCAGAAAACAATAACAAATGAGACTGCCCCAATCAAGCAACCAATCATCAGCGTCCTGTAACCTCTTCCCATGGAAACTCCCCTTTTGTTCCCTCACCTGTCCAGACATGAAGAGACTGCCATAACCACCATCAAAACTTTGTCACCTGAAGTCAACACCATCAGACTGTTCTGGACCCCTTTATTTGCTCTCTCAGGGAGCAATTACCATATTCCTCCAAACGATGGGAATACCGTGAATGCACATGAATATTTGTTATCAACCAGAGCAGGAAGAAAATGGCCACAATTGTTCATCTGTGCTCGAGAGGACAAAATAATTAAGGATTTTCTTCCCTTCCTCCCTCCAAGACTAGTTCCCTTATGGAAGCAATTGGATATTTTTGTCCATATTCTATTCAAAGATGCTGAAGAAGAGTTAGAGATGTGGTTCAATTTTGCATGTGTGCTGGGATGTGCATTGGGTTGCACATTCATCGCCCATTTTACTTGGGCATTAATTGGTGAAAAATTGTCCTTCAGCACAAGGCATTCACTGCACAATTAGGCTGAAATCCTGTGTGCACTTAAATAGCATGTTAGATGTAGTTAAGTAGTGATTGTGCTACTCCTACCCTGCTGAGGACCAGTGTTGGGCAACTGACTGAGTATCTGCCTGTGTATCTGTTATTACCCCATTAGAATAATAGAATCATAGGATCCTAAGAGAACCCAAGGGCCATCCTGTCCAGCCCTCTTCTACTATGCAGGAAGGTACAATCAAAGCCCTCCAAAAAGATGGCCATACAGTTTCTGTTAAAAAAGACGCCAAAAAAAAAAAAAAGGAGGAGACTCCACTACACTTCCAGGTAGCAACATATTCCATTGTCAAATTGCCCTTACCACCTTAGTAACCCACCTTTGGGGGTAACAATGTCATGCTGAAGATGGAGCAAGCTTGTTTTCTGCTGCTCCAGAGACTAGGACACAGAGCAATGTATTCAAACTACAGGAAAAGAGATTTCACCTAAACACCAGGAAGAATTTCCTGATAGTCAGAGCTGTCTGGCAGTGGAATCTAAGTTATTAAGGGGTCCACCTGCAATGCCAGTGCCTCCATGAAAGGTGGGAAATATTAGTTCAAAGAGGAGGGGGGTAACATAGCATGATGTATTCCATCCATATTCCACCTATGTTTTCCAGAATTAGTGCAAGGAACTAGCCAGACATCCAAAAGTAAGCTTAAATGTGTTTTATAGAGGAAATTTCAATCATACACACAGAAGATCCAAGCTGCCGTGCACTCACACAAGGCTAACAGAAGTAAAAGGGCATAAAATTTGGATAGCATGAGGTGACGCGGGTGATATTTACTGATCCAGAAGAGTAGTGAAGAAGCAGTGATGCGGCTTAGATGCAGGTCTAAGAACAGTACACAATCAGGAACCAGAATGGCAGAGTGACAATCAGCAACCAGTGTACTGCAAGTTAACTAGCCAAAAACTGTAGTTTAAATACCCTATTTCTGCCTGGAGGGCGAAGGTGTAAACAACTGTCCAGCAACAAAGACAGTGGGGTCCGGAATGGACTACTGGTCTTAGCATTAGATGACAAAAGGCTAATGGCTGTCCTGATAGCTCTGTGCTTGCCGGGCAGGTATAGGATAATAGAGAATTTCCAGTGGTCAAAGGGAGAAGGGATAAAACAATTAACTATTCTATGGGAACAATGCAGACCAATTCTTCCTAAAGATGAGTCATTGCAGGCTAGGTGTAGTCAGCACTTGCAATTTCTTGATAATTTTCCTCAGTATGACCTGGCTATGCCCTCGAGGGCTTTCTCAACTTAGTTTCACGCTGCATATGTTTGGCCAGTCTATTTCTCTTTCCAGCATGGCCCTAGAGCCATACCAGGGTATAATTTATATTTTGTATCAATTTCAATGTATGCCAATTAAACCATATTAAAGCATGGGGGGATATGGCCTGCTAACAACATCACTTCAAATATTTAAACATGGCTACCCCGTCACCTGTTAATCTTCTTTTCATCTGGCTAAACATACCTAGCTTGTTAGCAGTTCCTCATAGGGCTTCATGGTTTCCAGACCCTTCACTATTTTGGTCACTCTCCTTTGGACCTGTTCCAGCTTGTCAATATCCTTCTTGAATTGTGGTGCCCAGAACTGGACACAGTATTCCAGATGAAGTCTAATCAAAGCAGAATAAAGAGGTATCACTACTGATTACTGATCTAGATACTCTACTCCTATTGATGCAACCTAGAATAGCATTGGTCTTTTTTAGCTGCTGCATCACGCTGTTGACACCAGTTTGGCTTCTGGTCTACTAAGACTCCTGCATCCCTTTCACACATACTATTTTCAAGACAGATGTCACCCATCCTATATCTCTGCACTTCATTATTTCTTCCTAAGTGTAGTACCCTACATGTCTCCCTGTTAAAATTCATTTTGTTAGTTTTGGTCCAGCTCTGTAATCTGTCATGGTCATTTTGAATTCTGATCCTGTTGTTACTGTGGTGCATAGTCCGAGCCCAAGATCTACTAAATATAATTTTATATCAAAGAATTGGCCATTCCAAACTGCTCCCCTCCACGTGCTTGTGAGGCCCCCGGACAAGCACGCACACGGACACGGCCGAACAAGCTGAAAAATACAAAACAAAACCAGGCAGGCCAGTAATTTGCCGGCACGCAGCTTCAGGAGACCTCCAGGCAAGTACACTTTAAACCTACATTAAGTATGCACGAGGTATACAAAAGATTCTCTGCCCCGAACAGGCAGCTTGACAAGAGTAGCGCTTCTGACTACTCAACTGTCAAGCACTCTCCATTTGCATACTGTCTGCGCTATTGACAGCGCTGTTAAAATCCAATCATGCAAAAAGTGACCTTTCAGAGGCTTTGTCTCCAACCCAAAACCCATTGTTTTCCCCGGGAAAGGACTACCCTACAGGCACATTTTCCCCTATAAGAACTCCTGATTTTGAGCTCTTCTTCAGATTGCTCTTGGCTTCCATACCACCTTGCTGCCACTCTGTTCACCGAGCCTTCCCCTCAGCTTCCACGTGCTGAGAACTTCCGCTCCTACGGATTTTCTTCAGACTACCCGGGCTACAGGATCAGGTGTCGTATTTCCCCAAAAACTCCTTCTTAAAATCCCCTATCTACTTTCCTCCCTTTATTTTCCTAGGTCTGTGTGTGTTAGTACGCAAGTACACAGTATTTCTTATTTCCGTGTGAGTGAGTACACAAATGCATTGTGACTTTATAAATAAAAGAACAAAATTAGAACTTTATTGTGTCATGGTCTTGACTCGGCCTGACCCCGTAAACATTGGGTAAAAGATATTGCTAGGTTACCCTGCCTCTAGCTAATTCCCATTCCCCATTACTTGGAGCACATTGAGGTGTCCCCCACGGGACCCCAGAAATCAGGGTAACACTGTCCTCTGGGATATTAGATATCCCTCCTAATTTGATGAGCAAATTTGATAAGCATGCCCTCTATTACTTCATCCAATCATTGATGAAGATGTCGAATAGCACTGAGCCCAGAACAGAACCCTGTGGTACCCTGCTGGTCACTTCTGTCTAGGATGAAGAGAAGCCATTGGTGAGGATCACCCTTCGAGTTCAGCCAATCAACCAATTGCAAATCCACATAAGAGTAGTATTGTCTAGTCGACATTTTACTATCTTGCTTGAAGGAATATTGTAGGGAACTGTGTCAAACACTTACTGAAGTCAAGATGTTCAGAGCATTCCCTTCATTTATCAAGCTTGTAACTCTATCAGAAAAAGAGATAAGGTTAGTTTGACATGATTTCTTTTTGAAAAACCCATGTTGACTTTTAGCGATCACGATATTCCTTTCCAAGTGCTTACATACTGTCTCTTTAACGAACTGTTCTAGAATCTTTCCCAGAATTGATGTCAGGCTGAGCGGTAATTGTTTGGGTCATTTTTTCTTCCCCTTTTTGAAGATGAGGACAACAGTTGCCCTCCTTCGGTCTGTTGGGACGTCTCCCACTTTCCAGGAATTCCCCAATATTATTGCCAGTGACTCTGAGATTACTTTGCCAGCTCTTTTAATATCCATGGATGTACCGTATTTGCTGGCATATAAGACACATCTTTTTCATAAAAAATACCCTCTGAAAATGGGGTCCATCTTATACACCAGCAAATACAGTAATACTAAACATACATAGAGAAGGGAGGGGGGCAAACAGAATTCTCCCTGCCAAAGCAAAACAGGAAGGGAGGAGGTGGGGGAAGCCTGTGCAGTACTCCCTATCTTCCCCTCCTTTCCTGTGCATTTTGCCTCTCCAGAGATCTAAAAAAAAATTTCCTGAAAAATACCCTTTGAAAAGAGGGGTGCATCTTATACACCAGTGCATCTAAATATGCCAGCAAATACGGTAGTTTTTCTTCAACTTCATTTACAGTAGCCAGGTATTCCTGTACTACCTCTTTACCCAATCTGCGCTGTATTTCCCCTACCACAACATCTGCTTCATTTTCCCCTGGTCAGGCATTGTTTTCCTTTCAGAGGAGACTGGGACAAAGAAGGTGTGGAGCAGTTCTGCTTTTTCTCTGTCCCCTGTTAGCATTCCACCATCCTCTCTATGCAGAGGTTCTATGATTTTCTTGTTCTTCTCTTTGCTATGGACATGACCAAAGAAGCCCTGTGTATTGTTTTTAGCATATCCAGAAAGCCTGACCTCATTCTGCACTTTAGCTTTTCTGACTTTCTCCCTACACTGGCTGGCTATTTGTTTGAGTTCCTCTTTGGTGATTTCGTCCTTTTTCCATTTCTTCTCTATGTCCCTTTTAAATCTTTACTCCCTTGAAAGTTCTTTAGACATCCATCCCAGATTCTTTAAAAACTCCCCATTTTTCCTCCTCACTGGAACTGTTTGAAATTGTGCCTTCAATACCTCAGTTTTAAGAAAGTCCCCTACATCATGAACTCCCATCTCTTTATGTACCCCTGATGATGGAACCACTCACAATATTTCCTTAAGTTAATCAGAATAAGCTTTCTTAAAGTCTAGAACGAGTGTCTTACCAGGCTTGGCTTTCCTTTCCACTGTATAAAAAAACTCCGGGAGAACATGGTCACTCCAACCCAAGGATCCCACCACTTCCATCCCATTAACGAGGTCATCATTGTTGGTTTGGATCAGATCTAAAAAAAGCTTTCTCCCTTGTTCCCCTTTCCACCTTCTGGACTATGAAGTTGTCTGCAAGGCAAGGGAGGAGTTTGTTGGACCTGATACTCCTGGCAGACTTTGACTTCCAATAAATATCAGGATAGCTGAAATCTTCCATTACGACTTATGTCTCTCCTTTCTGAATGTTTTATCATCTGTTCCAGGAAGGCATAATTGAAGTCTTCAGTCTGGCTTGAGGTTCTGTGAAGACCCCCACAATGACATCGCTGTTGTTTCTCCACCCCTTAATTTTTACTCAAAGGCCCTCAACCTGGCTCTCTTCACAGGTGTAAATCTCCTTGATATATAGTGCTACTCCTCATTCTTTCCTGTTTTGTCTATTTCTCTGAAATAGGTTATACCCTTCAATTGCTACATTCCAGTCGTGAGACTTGTCCCACCAGGTTTCAGTGATGCCTATTATATCATATTTACTTTCCTCTGTTCTAAGTTCAGGATCGCTCTATTTATTTCCCATGCTCTGTACATTAGTGTAGATGCATCTAAGACTATGGATCTGTCCCTCTAGCAGCTTATTTAAGTTTCTTTCCCTCCCATTGTTGGGTTCCTGTATTGCTTGCTCCATTCTTGCTAAGATTTAGACTATTATCTTCAGCACATGACGAACATCTGCCCTTAGGAACATTGCCTCCCTCCTCCCAAAACTCACCTTAAATTCTTCCTAATTTTGTTTCTGAGATTCTTTGCAAAAATGTTCCTCCCAAACTGCTGTGAGATGCAACTAATCGCTTGCCAGAAGTCCATCTTTATGAAACGGTGCATCATGGTCCAAGAAGCCAAACTGTTTCTGGTGACACCACCTGCACAGCCAGTTCTTCACCATTTTTCTTTCCCTTCCTGGGTTGTGCCCTTCAACTGGGAAAAGACAAAATGGCAACTTGTGCATTAAGTTCCTTCAGTTTCCTACCCAGACCCTCATAATCCCTTATGATCTCCTGAAGGTTGTGGTTTGCATTGTCATTGGTTCCCACATGGACCAAAAGGAAGGGATAACAGTCAGTGGACTTGACCAATTTTGTCAGCCATTGTGTTATATCATGGATCTTTGCCCCAGGGAAACAACACACTTCACAAGACATCCTGTCAGGCCCACAAACCACTGCTTCTGCCCCCTCATCACCCTACCACCACCATATCCCTCCTTTGGGGATTGTCAGTCCTTGCACTGAATCTTCCAGGGCCCCCTGCATGTTTTCTGAGGACTGACACTGATGCTCCTACTCTTGTCCCTCATCCTCATTGATAAGAGAAAGAGCCTGTGGCTGCAGTTATATAGGGAGCTGGAGGCCGCTAGCTCCTCCCCCAGCCAAGTCCCTGGCTCATTTCCTGTGGACCTACGCACAAGAGAATAATAGGGCCCTGACACTCACACAAGCAAACCTGCCTGAGGTCACACAAACATGCAGCCTTACCCCGACAGACACAATCTCACCAAACACAATAGAACAACAAAGTCTTAACAAGCACAGGAGCAAGCAAGCCTCACAGAAGCAAGCAACAAAACCCAACAAAATCTCATAAATTTTCATGGATGCTCCCCAGCCCTCAACACTTTGGAAATGAGCACCAAAATACATTTGGAATCTCCTTTAAAAAGGCCACATGAGCCAAAAAGAACACAGGATGAAGTCCATCTCCTGAAGACAGAAAATAATAATGATTAATCTAATTTTCAAACATTCCTTGACTTTACAGTGTACAAAGTCCAGGAAGGGAAGCATAGTAACTTGTTACTGCCCTGGCTAGCCCGAGCTTGGGAGATATAAAAAGATATCTTTTGATATCACTAATTTGGCCTCCCATACCCATTCCCCTCCACGTGCTTGCGAGGCCCCCGGACAAGCACGCACACAGGCTCAGCCGATAATCGCCATAATATTCCAACACAATACAGGCAGGCCAGAAATAGCCGACTCGCAGCTTTAGGAGACCTCAAGGCAAGTACCTTCATTAGGTATGCACGCAGCTTTCAAAAGATCCTCTGCCCCGCGCCGGCAGCTTGATGATCTGACTATAATACGCTCAAGTACTCTGCGTTTGCATACTGGTTACCCTATTGACAATTTGGCTATAACTTAATTATTCAAATTCTGACCTTTCGGAGGCTTTGTCTCCAGCCCCAAATCTATTGTTTTCCCCAAGTCCAACTAGCCTGCGGTCACAGTTCTTCTTATAAAAACCCCTGACTTTGAGCGCTTCCTTGGATCGCTCTTGGCTTCCATCCCGCCTCGCTGTCGCTTTGTCCAGCGAGCCTTCCCCTCAGCTCCACGCGCTGAGATCCACGCTCCCCAGCTTCTCTGCTTCTAACTGGGCTTCAGGACAGGTGAAGTATCACCCAAACCAACAACTCCTCCAAAAATCCCTCTATCCCACTCCAACCTTTATTTCTTTAGTTATCTTGTGTGAGTGTGCTGCATACACTGTTTGATTGTGTTTTTAATAAAAACAACATTTATTGTTTCAACTTCTGTGTGCTCCTTGACTTGGCCTGACCCTGTAAACATAGGGTCCAAGATCTCGCTACGTTACCCTGCCTCTCGTATTGCTAAGCTGCGCTCTTGGCTAATTTCCCCAACTTATAAAATTCAGAGCGCATTTAGGTGTCCCTCCTGGGACCCCCAGGAATCAGCGTAACAAACTCATCCTCCTCATTATTTAACCTGGAGCTATTTTTACCTTTCACTTCTAGCTGCAGAGATGGAGCCTCTGATGATGGCCACCATTCTCCTTATCTTCTGTACTTCCTACCTTGTTCTCTCTGCCATCTGGAAGAACCAGACTCAGGGGAAAGACAAGCTGCCCCCAGGCCCTCCTCCTCTGCCCATTATCGGGAACGTTCTGCAGCTGAAGACCAAGCACTTTGGTCAGACGCTCTGCAAGGTAAGTTGGAGAAAAAAGACCACCGTCTTCTACAGACATTTATGATGATGTATTGTGTATTTTGAGACTCCTAGATACGCTAAAGGCACCAGATCCTGTCTAATCTTGGAAGCTAAGTAGAGTCAGCCCTAGTTAGTATTTGAACGGGAGACCACCAATGGATACCAGATGCTGTAGGCTTCATTTCAGAAGAAAGAGTTGGCAAAGCCACCTCTAAGGATTCCTTGCCTAAGAAAACCCTATCAATTTCCTGGGGTCACCATAACTCAACAGGTCATTTGAAGGAAGACACAAAAACACATGTGTACGCACGCACGCACACATTGCATATTTCATCATTTACTTACATTTGCTTCTCTAGGCCAGAAGGAAACCATCTTTTAGCTTGCTTTTTTAATAGAGAGTGTAGAATTAAATGCTAATAATGTGCAGAACAGTTTGCAGTGTTACCTGCCCCAAGAAGATTGCAACTTATTGTTCAGCACAAGAGAGATAACAGAGAATGAGGAAGAACAGATAGAGAGAAGGGAGCATAACCTAGGTTTCGTTATGGGATGAGGTCATGGAATCTAGAGGGTTAGTTTGAAGCAAGGAAGAAGAGAGAAGGCAAACTCTGAATGAACAATTGCAATTACGAATACTTGCATCTTCTTATTTGGGGCAAGTGACCATTCTGCTATGTGCCTCTTTCTTAATTTTCTTCCAGCTCAGTGACAAGTATGACCCTGTGTTCACACTGCATGTTGAAGTGGAGCATATTGTGGTGCTGCTTGGCTACAAGGCAGTCAAAGAAGCCCTGATTGACCGGACTGATGAATTTGCACCCAGAGGGAAACTGCCGTTACCTGACAGAGTCAGGAATGGGAAAGGTAGTTTTTGATGCTCATTTGCATCAAGGATGGGTGGGGGACAAATTGTACAATTTTGACTGAGAGCAAGACAGGGGAGAACCAATGACACTAAAGGCTGAAGGAGGAAAAAGAGATAAATAAGTTGACAGAGAAATGTTTATAGATGTAGTTAATCATCACTGAGTTGAACAGAATATCTAGCTTTTCAAAGCATTCCCAACAGATGGCCATCCAGCCTCTGCTTAAAAACCTCCAAAGAAGGAGACTCCACCATACTCCAAGACAGCATTGTTACCCTGCTTGCTTGGGGCTCCCTTAAGGGGATTCCCAAAGGCTGTCAAAATCGTCTCTTGTGGGGAAAATTAGCTCTGAGCGCTGCTTTAGCAATGCAAAGAGGGCAGGGTAATTAAGGATCTTTAACCCTATGTATATGAGGTCAGGCCCAGTCAGAAATCGCACAAACTGTTCAAATTTAACTATTTTATTGGTATAAATGTTAAAATCCATACAATCACTCAGCTGCACTCACTCCAACAAGCATACAAGACCATAGAAATTTAGAAAGAGGTGAAAATTAAGAGAGAGAGAGAGAGAAATAAGGGTTTGAGTTAATACTGTACCAATCCAGAAGTCTTCAGGTAGGAGAAAACAATCTCAGCCACACCTTTTGAGACTGAGGGGAGATTACCAGCTTCATGGTTTGCGGATCTGAGAGAACTCCAAACTCCGAACTTCGAACTCCAAAACTCCCAAAACGGAGAAGGAAAAGGGCCTAGCTATAGAGCTGACCCCTGTCCTGGGGAACCGATGGCTGCAGTTTTATGTAGATGGATTTCAGCTTTGTAGTTCAAAGAAAATATAGCCAAACATCCTTGTAGTTTCCTGCAAGATGAGTATCTCATCCGGGGATGCATACCTCAAGGTGTCACATTCCAGGCTGTTTGCATTGTTTATTTGCTCCCAGAGACTTATTGTCTCCTGATCACTGCTGAAAATCCATTCAAGTGGCCCTTGAGCCATTTGCAAGATTTACCCAGGATGTGTGACAGAAAACAGGCTACTCTTTTGATCTATCTCCATAGCTCTACTGCCTACGTGTCTGTCCAGTATATCTCTATGGCTCACTATGCTTGATATAAAATAATTAGGATTCTCAGGACATAGTTTTTAGGCGGGTTAGGGGGCTTACAGCATATTCCACTGCCAGACAGCCTGACCGTCAGGAAGTTCTTCCTGAGGTTCAGGTGGAATCTCCTTTCCTGCAGCTTGAATCCATTGCTCCTTGTCCTGGTCTCTGGAGCAGCAGAAAACAAGCCCTCTCCTTCCTCTACATGGCATCCCTTCAGATATTTAAACATGGTTATCGTGTCCCCTCTTAACCTTCTCTTCTGCAGACTAAACATCCCCAGCTCCCTAAGCTGCTCCTCAGAGGGCATGGCTGATTCAGTTCTTGCTAATTTCCGTGAAGTCAGCTTTGAATGTTAATGGCCCTACAAATGAGAGACCCCCCCAGAGCCCCATCGATAATCGAATCATACGATCCTATAGTTGGAGGAGACCAAAAGGGCCAACCAGTCCAACCCCCTTCTGCCATGCCGGAAGACACAATCCAAGCACTCTCAAGAGATGGCCACTCAGCCTTGGTTTAAAAACCTCCAAAGAAGAAGACTCCACCACACTCCACTGAGGCAGCAGCATATTCCACTGTTAAACTGCTCCTACCACCAGGAAGTTCTTCCTAATGTTGAAATGGAATCTCTTTTCCTTTAGTCAAAGCAAAAGAACTCAAAGCAAACCATTGCTCCTGTGTCCTTGTATCTGGAGCAGCAGAAAACAAGCCTGTGCCACCCTCCATATGACAGTCCTGGAAACACAGAAAAATGGCTATCATGTTCCCTGTTCGCCTTCTCTTCTCCAGGCTAAACTTTCCCACATCCTTAAGCTGCTCTTCATAGGGCTTCATGGTTTCCAGGCCTTTCAAACTTTTGGTCACCCTCCTCCGGACATGTTCGACCTTGTCCATATCCTTCCTGATCTGCGGTGCCCAGAACTGGACACAGTAATACAGGTCAGCTCTGAGCAAAGAAGAATAGAGTGGTACTGTGGCTTCCCTTGACCTAGAGACTATATTGCATTGGCCTTTTTAGATGCTGTGTCATCACACTGCTGACTCACGTTCAGCTTGTGGTCAGCTAAGACTCCTAGATCCCTTTCACACATATTGTGATTCAGCCAGGTGTCACCCATCCTATATCCATGCATTTCATTTTCTCTGCCCAAGTGTAGGACTTTACATTTTTCCCTGTTGAAATTCATTTTTTTTGGCCCAGCTCTGTAATCTATTATGGTTATTGTGAATCATTATCCTGTCCTCTGGAGTGTTAGCTACCCCTCCTACTTTGGTGTCATCTGCAAATTTGATAAGAATGCCTTCTATTTCCTCATCTAAGCCATAGCTGGAGATATTGAATAGGACTGGGCCCAGGAAGGAACCCTGCAGAACCTCCCTGGTCACTTCTTTCTAAGATAAAGAGAGGCTGCAGGTAAGCACACTATGGATTCGATCAGTCAACCAGTTAAAAATACATCTCACAGTAGCATCGTCTACCCAATGTTTTACTACCTCGTTTGCAAGAAACTCATTGGGGAGCTTGTCAAAGGCCATGCTGAAGTCAAAATATGCTACATCCACAGCATTCCCTTCATTTACCAAAGTAGCAACCCTATCAAAAAAAGTGATAAAATTAGTCTGGGATGACTTGTTTTTGAAAAAGCCATGTTGACTTTGAGTGATCACGACATTCCTTTCTAAGTGCTTAAAGACTTTCTGTTCAATGATCCATTAACAAAATGATCTGTCTTTGAGGAAACCAACCTAATTCTCCTCATAGGTGTAAACATCTGTGTTATGTATATGTTAATTTTCTGTTAAAGTTTAAGTGAAAAGTTCGCAATGAAAGCTTTGGTAGAATGAAACTGAAAATGCTGCCAATGATTTTACACGCACCCCATCTCACCCGCTCAGCAGCCGTATGAATTTTTGAAACCCCATATCTCACCCACCCACCCAAACTCCCATCCCTGCCTTTCTTTTCCCCCTCATCTGCAATCTCATTTCATCACCTGCTTCCTGCTTTACTGAACCAATTTTCATGTGGATCCCAGGAAAAGTCAGTGGGTTAGGGGCTACAAACTTTGCTTTCCTCAGACAGACGAGGAGCTCCTGTGCAGCTCCTGGTGGAGAACACTGGAGGACTATCTGGATGCAATGTAGATAAATCTCTCTTTCAAACTTCCCTTGCTACTTGCTGACTTAAGATTCTCTCACCTCAGCCTTAACTCAACTGTCACTCTCTAATTATGAACCACAGTAAGTGATTTGGTTCTTGTCACCTAAATCCTGTAATCTCCCAGCTCTGAATGAAAAAAAAAAAATCTTTGGCTATAGAGCCAAAAGATGGCTCTTTTTTTTCTTTTTCTTTTTTTTGAAGCTAAGAAGGTGCACATTTTTTTTTTAATTCAGACAGGCTTTTAGGATCGAAAATAGGCTGTAAGGGCTATATTGTTTTTTGTTTTTTTCTTTGTTTATTTATTTATTTTTAATTAAAATTCCTTATATTCATGTCCATGCAAAGAAACAGATGTAACTATGTACAAACGAGTGACAAATAACAAATATTAACAAATAGTTTTACATAAAAAACAAGAAATTAGTATCCATAAAGAGAGAAAACTGAACAATGTAACAGCGACATAATATAATTCCAGATACAACAAATACTTACAATAAACAACTCTGACTTCCTTCTCTGATAGAGCTACAGACTGGGTATATTCTTTCTTATTACGCTATTCCTTTATCTTATTGCTTACAAATTTAACCTCTTGAGCATTGTCCCTGACTATTTCATTTATTTATCTATACATAGACAAACAAATAATCTGTAACTTAATTCTGAAATTATGTTAATTCTGAAATTCCTATGTAAGTCAGTAGAGCCCTGGTGGTGCAGTGGTTAAGTGCTGGTACTGCAGCCTTATGAGTTACAAGTTCGATCTTGCTGGGCTCCAAGTTGACTCAGCCTTCCATCCTTCTGTACGTCAGTAAAATGATTACCCAGCTTGTTGGGCACAATTAGCTAAAAACAGTGTAAACCGCTTAGGGAGTGCTTTGCACTGATAAGCGGTATAGAAACGCAACTGCTATTGCTATAGAAATGTAACTGCTAAAAATATATTTATATAAACTGGTTTTTCTTTTCAGATGATTTGTAACTTGACAAATTGATTTTTACTAGTTAGTGATCAGTGGCAACTGCTAGGAGATAGGAAAATCTCCCAGTCTTGGTTTTGCTGCATTTCTCCAACTCCTCCTGCACTAGACACAGTCCTACCATTTTCTTTTTTTCTTTCTTTTTTCTTTTTTTAACTGGGTTCTAATATATGTCTTCAAGCGTGCATTTACTTTATGTGATTCTTTTTGCTTTCCATTAAAATCTGTGCAAATTAGAACACAACTATGATTCTATGATCTCTCTCTCTCTCTCTCTCTCTTTCATACACACACACACAAAAAAAAACAACAACACATGCACACGCACACACACACTCCTCTTCTTTCCAGGGATCATATTCAGCAACGGGGAGACTTGGAAGACTCCGGTGTTTTGCTTTGACCACTCTCCGCAACTTTGGGGATGGGGAAGAAAAGCATTGAAGAGAGGATCCAAGAGAAAGTGGAGTATCTCTTGGAGCAATTAAGGGATACAAAGGGTAGGTAGCTCCTGCCCAGCAGTATCGTCCTTTTAGGCTCCTTCTCCTGACTTTCAAAGAATTTCTCCCTTTCTTTCCTGTCTTGTTCCCATCCTGACAGCCGGCTCCGGGCTCTTCCATGGAGGAGTCTGGAGATTTGCTCATGAGGAACAGGATTCTTCTTCATCTTCAGATGACTCAGAAGTATAGGTGGAATGTTTCACTAGGAAGTGGAAAGTAGAACTTCAGAGGTGTGGCTTTCTTGCACAGGTCTCAATTGACAACACTAACTCAAAGGAAATTAAAAACAAAAATAGTTTCCATCCTTTAGGACATGAGTGCTCATGGGCTAAAGTGGGTGGTGTTCTACAGAGTCACAGGATGGATTCCAAAGCCATGGCTGTGAAGACCCTGCCTCACCAGCTAACCAACCATAGGCCCCCAATGGGAGAAGTGCTGAATGCAGCAGGGGCAGCCGGTAGATCTGTGTCCCTGGGTGGCCCCTCCACAGGTCTGCTGGTGCTGGAATCTGTTTTGTCATTGTCAGGTTTCCTAACCAACATGAGACAGCTGCTGGTTGTGAAGCAGTAATATCCAGTGGTTTTATAGCTTCAGTACTAAAGATCTACTGGATTGTCTTGCCAAGATTCAATGCTAAGCTCACCTGTAGTAGTAGAGGCACTCCTTGGGTCAGGCTGATTTCAGAGGCTATGGCAAGAAGAGATAGGCTTGGGCTGAGGAGTTCCAGCATCATTACGTAGCCCAGGGGCTATCTCAGTCTGCATGGAACTGCAGGGTCCTAAGGGTCACCAAGTCTCCCTCCTGTCAGTGAAGAAGTTCACATGGAAGAGACTGAGGCCTCTTGTGGAACATGAGGTTGGTTTTCCCAGTTGCCTGGAAAATCCATATCCTGCCCAACCAAGGCAAACTTCCATAGTGAATATTCACAGAAAATGCAGAAGCAGGATTTCCAACCTTGGCTGGACCAGGCTGCGATTGGCAAAATGCTGGGCTGACAAAACCATGCTTTATTTTTTCCTTCTAGAAGAGCCGTTTGACCCCACCTTCTTGCTCATGTGTGCTACCTCCAATATCATCTGTTCCATCATCTTTGGAAAGCACTACGAGTACCATGACATCATGGCCTTGCTGAATGACAACTTTGGGATTCTGAGCTCCCCCTGGCGACAGGTGGGCCCTTTTCCCTCATCCCATTTTGTATGAAATTTTTATTCATTTTACATATGTTGTGTCTCTGTGTGGGATGGATCAGGGAAGATCCATGATCACAGGAATGTACATTCTATATTTAGCTCATGGGACAAACAAAACTGGTTTGTTATGTTGTTTGTTGTTGTTGCCTTCTACACCATGCTGGCTCCGTAATAGATGCAGTCCTGATGTATTCTTGATGAGATGGCTCTTCTACAACACAATTCCTCTGTGGCATCATTTCCACTGGCTGCCAGTCTATTTCCTGGCACCATCCAAAGACCTATAAAGCTCTACACAGCTCGTCCGGTTCTTCTGAATGGGCCTGTCATAGGGTTGAGGAATTCCAAGGAGGCCCTTTTCTTTGTCCCACCACTCCTGCAGAGACAAGTTGTGAGAAAAGGGGAGACGGGGCCTTCTCTGTAGCTGCTCCTAGGCTCTGGAACTCCCTTCTTTGGAGTCTAGATTGCCACCCTCTTCTGTCATCTGTTTTTTTTTAAGTTATCTTTATTAACAATTTTTATAACACCAAAATTCTACCTTTTCACCTGTGTTTACTGATACCAACTGCGAGATATCAGCCGGACATAAAATACCACTGGCATTTGTGCACAGAGAAATATCTACCAAAGTGTGACTAGTGATTGAGACCTTCAAGAAAGCCTCATTGTTACCTGATTTCTGGGGGTCCCAGGAGGGACACCTAAATGTGCTCACAACAATGGGGAGGGAATTAGCAAAGAGCACTAGTTAGCACTGTGAAAGGCAGGGTAACGTAGCGAGATCTTGAGCCGTTGGGAGGGGTTGCTAATACACCAGAGGACAGGATCAAAATTCAAAATGACCTGGATAGATTGGAGAGCTGGGCCAAAGCTAACAAAATGAAATTCAACAGAGAGAAGTGTAAGGTCCTACACTTAGGCAGAAAAAATGGAATGCAGAAATATAGGATGGCGGACACGTGGCTGGATGGCAGTACGTGTGAAAGGGATTTGGAGTCTTAATAGACCACAAGCTGAACATGAGTCAGCAATGTGATGCGGCAGCCAAGAAAGCCAATGCAATTCTCGGCTGCATCAATAGGAGTATGGTGTCTAGATCGAGGGAGGTACTGGTACCACTCTACTCTGCTTTGGTTAGACCTCATCTTGAATCCTGTGTCCAGTTCTGGGCACCCCAATTCAAGAAGGACATGGTCAAGCTGGAGCAGGTCCAGAGGAGGGCGACCAAAATGGTGAAGGGCCTGGAAGCCATGCCCTATGAGGATAGACTTAGAGAGCTGGGTATATTCAGTCTGCAGAAGAGAAGGTGAAGAGGGGACATGATAGCCATGTTTAAATATTTGAAGGGATGCCATGTAGAGGAGGGAGAGGGCTTGTTTTCTGCCGCTCCAGAGACCAGGACAAGGAGCAATGGATTCAAGCTGCAGGAAAGGAGATTCCACCTGAACCTCAGGAAGAACTTCCTGACAGTCAAGGCTGTCCGGCAGTGGAAAATGCTGCCTCGGAGTGTGGTGGAGTTTCCTTCTTTGCAGGTTTTTAAGCAGAGGCTGGATGGTCATCTGTCGGGAGTGCTTTGAGGGTGTTCCTGCATGGCAGGGGGTTGGACTGGATGGCCCGCATGGTCTCTTCCAACTCTACATTTCTGTGATTCTGTGATCCTGTGATTCTGTGTCTACGGGGTCAGGCCGAGTCAATGATAAGGTAGAAGTTAATAATAAATAAATAAATAAATAATAAATGTTTTACTGACGCACATTCAAACACATGTACGCAACACACTCACACAAGGAACTATAGAAATAAAAGGTAGGAGTTGGACAGAGGGATTTTGAGAGGAGGTTTGGTATGGGAAATAATATACCTGTCCTGAAGCCCGGTAAAAGCAAAGAAGCTGGGGATCGTGGATTCTCAGCACGTGGGGCTGAGGGGAGGCTCGTCAAACGGAGAGATGGCAAGTCGGGAGGCAAGTCACGAGCGATCCAACGAGAGGCCCAAAGTCAGGGGTTCTGGGGATGTAGCATATCTCGATTTCAGTAAGGCCTTTGACAAAGTTCCCCATGACATTCTTGCAAAGAAGCTAGTAAAATGTGGGCTGGACAGGGCTACTGTCAGGTGGATCTGTAACTGGTTGACTGACCGTTCCCAAAGGGTGCTCACCAATGGCTGCTTTTCATCCTGGAGAGAAGTGACCAGCGGGGTGCCACAGGGTTCTGTCCTGGGCCCAGTGCTGTTCAATATCTTCATCAACGACTTGGGTGAAGGAATAGAGGGCATGCTCATCAAATTTGCAGATGACACCAAATTGGGAGGGGTTGCTAATACGCCAGAGGACAGGATCAACATTCAAAATGACCTGGACAGATTGGAGAGCTGGGCCAAAGCTAACAAAATGAAATTCAACAGAGAGAAGTGTAAGGTCCTACACTTAGGTAGAAAAAATGGAATGCAGAAATATAGGATGGGGGACACGTGGCTGGATGGCAGTACGTGTGAAAGGGATCTGGGAGTCTTAATAGACCACAAGCTGAACAGCAGTGTGATGAGGCAGCCAAGAAAGCCAATGCAATTCTCGGCTGCATCAATAGGAGTATGGTGTCTAGATCGAGGGAAGTACTGGTAGCACTCTACTCTGCTTTGGTTAGACCTCATCTTGAATCCTGTGTCCAGTTCTGGGCACCCCAATTCAAGAAGGACAGGGTCAAGCTGGAGCAGGTCCAGAGGAGGGCGACCAAAATGGTGAGGGGCCTGGAAGCCATGCCCTATGAGGATAGACTTAGAGAGCTGGGTATGTTTAGTCTGCAGAAGAGAAGGTTAAGAGGGGACATGATAGCTATGTTTAAATATTTGAAGGGGTGCCATGTAGAGGAGGGAGTGGGCTTGTTTTCTGCCACTCCAGAGGCCAGGACAAGGAGCAATGGCTTCAAGCTGCAGGAAAGGAGATTCCACCTGAACCTCAGGAAGAACTTCCTGACAGTCACGGCTGTCCGGCAGTGGAATATGTTACCTCGGAGTGTGGTGGAGTCTCCTTCCTTGGAAGTTTTTAAGCAGAGGCTGGATGGTCATCTGTCGGGAGTGCTTTGAGGGTATTCCTGCATGGTAGGGGGTTGGACTGGATGGCCCGTGTGGTCTCTTCCAATTCCACATTTCTATGATTCTATGATTCTTACAGGGAAAATTGTGGCCACAGGCTAGTCCGTACCTGGGGAAAACAATGAGTTTGGGGCTGGAGACAAAGCCTCAGAAAGTCAGTACTTTAGATGATTGAGTTATAACCAGATTGTCAATAGAGTAGCCAGTATGCAAACGCGGAGTGCTTGAGAGTTGTATAGTCCGCTCATCAAGCTGCCTGAGCGGGGCAGGGGATCTGTTTGTAAGTAGCGTGCATACATAATGTGGTACTTGCCTTGAGGTCTCCTGAAGCTGCATTAGGCAATGACTGGCCTGCCTAGAGTGGGATTTGAATGGTTCAGCTATTGTTGGCAGCACCTGCGTGCGTGCTTGTCTGGGGCCCTTGCAAGCACGTGGAGAGGAATGGGTACAGAAGGCCAAATTATGATATCTAATGATATCTAATATCCCACAAGCTTGGGCTAGAAACGGCAGTAACATCATGCTCTCTCTCACAGCAATGAGATTATTAAGGGAGGTCTTTTTTCTCTCCTATCAGGATGAAGACTATAAAGGTTAGCAACTCTATAGGAAAAAGTCCTAACATCTGGAGCACGTCTTCACCACCACCCTGTTCTCATGTTCTGCAGTGTCTTCTTTGCTCCTTCACAGCCTCCAGATACTTTGCAGGACAGGACAGTGATTTCAATATAGCGTTTGGAAGAGGAGTTCATCAAGTGTTAGAGATTATAACCTGAATGCTATGGGTAGAACCTGCTGACTGGTAAAAGAACTCAAAAAAAGGAAGGGAAAACAATCTCAAATAAGCAGCTAGATTGAATGAGCCATGGTCTTAGATGTCTCTGCACTGATACATGAACAATGGCAAATATACAGGATGAACTTGAACTCTGAACACAGTGAAGCAAATATAATGTAATAGCCATCACTGAAGCCTGGTGGAATGACTCTGGTAATTGAAACATTGCAACACAGGGATAAAACATATTTCAGAGTAAAGAAACAAACAGGAAAGGGGAGGAGTAGCACTCTATATCCAGGATGTTTGTACCTGTGAAAAGATCCATCACTTAAACATTGGAAACCAGGTTGAGAGCATCTGCCTAAAAATTAAAGGGGAGAGAATGACAGTGATGCCATTGTGGAGGCATTCTACTACAGACCTGCAACCCAGACTGAGGACTTGGATGGTGCCTTCCTGGAACAGATGGTGACACATTCAGAAAGGTGAGATGTGGTAGTAATGGGAGATTTCAAGTATCCTGAGACTTGCACTAAGAATATCAGGTCCAACAAATTCCTCACTTGCCTTACAGACAATTTCATTCTCCATACGCTTGATGAGGGAACAAGGAAATCCACTTGTCTAGATCTCATCCTAACCAAAAATGATGAGCTGGTTAATGCGGTGGAAGTGACCAGATTTTTTCTAAGTTGAAGTGCCCGAGCTCTCCTGGAATTTATTATACAGCAGAAAGGAGAAGCCAAACATAGTCACATTCTAGATGTTAAGAAAGCTGATCCCAGTAAACTTAGAGAAATCCTGGTTGTGTTCCTGTGGTCAGGAAGACTAAAGTGAAGAGCGTTCATGACGGATGGATGGGGGTTTCTTAACAGTGAGATATTGAGGGGGCAAGTTTAACAATTCAAATGAGGAGGAAAAATGGGATGTAGTTAAAGAATCTTGGATGGATGTGTAAAGAGCTTTCAGTGGAGCCAAGATTTAAAAGGAAGATGTACATGAAATGGAAAAAGGGGGAAATCACCAAAGAGGAATTCAAGCACATAGCCAGCCAGTGGAGACAGAAGGTCAGGGAAGCTAAAGTGCAGAACTATCTCATGCTTCCTAGAGAGGTTAAAAACTACAAAAAGGGTTGGTTGGTTACTTCTGTAGGAAAAACAAGAACAAGGAGATGGTGAGGCCTCTGTTTGTAGAAGAGGGTGAAATGCTAACAGGGGACAGAGAAAAGAGAGAACAACTCAACCCCTTCTTTGCCTCTGTCTTCTCCCAAAAAGAAAACAATGCTTGAAGTGGGGAAAATGGAGCAGATGAAACAGTGGGGGAAATACAGCACAGAATAAATACGAAGTTAGTACAGGAATACCTGGCCAGATGAATTAAGAGAAATGAATGTAGAAGCACTGGCAAGAGTCATTGAAAATTCCTTGAGAGCAGGAGAAGATCCAGCAGGCTGAAGGACAGAAAATGTTGCCCCATCTTCAAAATGGAAGAAAAGATGACCCAAACAATTGCTGTTTCGTCAGGGAAGACAAGAGGACCCAAACAATTACTGATTCATCCGTACCAGGAGAGATTCCAGAGCAGATCATTAAATGAATGGGCTGTAAGCACTTAGAAAGGAATTCCATAATCACTCCAAGTCAGCATGACAGATTTACCTCTTTTTTTTTGGACAGAATTACTAGCTTCACAGATGAAGGGAATGCTGTGGATATAGCGTATATTGACTTTAGTAAGGCCTTTGACGAGTGATATTCTTGCAGGGCAACCTAGCAAAATGTGGGCTAGAGAAGGCTACAGTTAGTTGGATTTGTAAATGGTTGATGGGCCAGACCTAAACCCAAAGGGTGCTCCTCACCAGTAGCTCCTTTTCATCCTGGTGGGATGTCACAGGGTTCTGTCCTGGGTCCACTGTCATTCAACATCTTTATAAATGATTTGGATGAGGGAATAGAGGGCATTTTTTTCAAATTTGCAGATGATACTAAATTAGGATGGGTACCTGACACCCTAGAGGACAGAATCAGAATTCAAAATGACCTTGACAGATTAGAGAGCTAGGCCAATGCTAACAAAATGAATTTCAACAGGGAGAAGTGTAAGGTCCTACATTTGGGCAGAAAGAATGAAATGTACAGACATAGGATGGGTGACACCTGGCTGGACCACAGTATATGTCAAAGAGACCTAGGAGTTTTAGTAGACTACAAGCTGAACATGAAACAACGGTGTAATGTGGCAAAAAAACAGACAATGCAATTCTAGGATATGTTAATAGAATTTAAGTGTCTACGTCAACAGAGTAATAGTAGCAACCTTTTCTGCTTTGGTCAGACCTCACATACAATATTGTCTCCAGTTCTGGGCAACACAATTCAAGAAAGATGTTGACAAGCTGGATTTGTCCAGAGGAGGTCAGCCAAAACGGCAAAATGCCTGGAAGTCATGCCCTATAAGGAGTGGCTTAGGGCTCTGAGGATGTTTAACCTGGAGAAGAGAAGGTTAATAAGTCACATGATAGCAGTGTTCAAATATTGGAAGGGATGTCATATGGAGGCTGGAGCAAGTTTGTTTTCTGCTGGCCTGGAGACTAGTTCATGGAGCAGTGGCTTCAAACATCAGGAAAAGAGATTCCATCAAAACCTTAGGAAGGACTTCCTGATAGTATGAGTAGTTTGATAGTGTAATGTAAGACACTACATTTAGGAAAAATGAAATGCACGGGTATAGGTTGGGTGGCACCTGGCTTGAGAACAGTATATGTCAAAGAGAGCTAGGAGATTTAGTAGACCACAAGCTGAACATGGAAAAACAGTGGCAAACAACAACTAAAAAAGACAATGCAATTCTAGGATGCATCAATAGGATTGTAGTGTCTACGTCAATGGAAGTAATAGTATCACACTTTTCAGCTTTGCTCAGACCTCAACTACAATAGTGACTCCAGTTCTGGGCAACACAATTCAAGAAGGATGTTGACAAGCTGGATATGCCAAGATGAGGGAAACCAAAATGGCAAAATGCCCTGAAACTATGCCCTATAAGGAGTGGTTTGGGCTCTGAGGATGTTTAACCCGGAGAAGAGAAGGTTAAGGGGTGACATGATAGCTACATTCAAACATTCGAAGAGCTGTCATACGGAGGATGAAGCAAGCTTGTTTTCTGATGCCAGAGACTAGACCATGCAACAATGGCTTCAAACATCAGGAGAAGAGATTCCATCTAAATTTTAGAAGGACTTCCTGATAGTATGAATAGTTTGATAGTGGAACACACTGCCTCAGAGCAAGGTAAAATCTCCTTTTTGAAGGTTTTCAAAGGGAGGCTAGATGGCAAACTGCTTTGATTGTGTATTCCTGCATGGCAGAAAGGAATTGGACTGGATGTCTCTTGTAGTCTCTTCCAACACTATGATTTTCTTTTCTTCCATGATTTTAGTTGTCCTGCTGGAATGTTTCCAGTCATTTTCCTGGTGCTCATAAAAGAGACAGAGAAAGGATGAACTTGAATGACTTTTGGTGCTTCTCTCCTTCCTTATCTTCCAGCTTGCCAATACCTTCCCTTTCTTCATGGACTTTGTCCCAGGACCTCATCATCGAGTAACTACAAACTTCAAGAGATCCAGAGATTTCATTTTAGAGGAAGCCAAGGAGCACAGGGCTACCCTGGACCCCAGATCACCTCGGGATTTCATTGACTGCTTCTACATTAAAATGGATCAGGTAAGGCAGAATCATGGACTCCTCAAGGCAGGAGGACATCCCTGGGCTTGAACCATCCTAAGCCAAAAGACACCAGTGGAAGCAAATGCCTTTTATCTCTATGAGTCAGTGAATCTGCTCTTGGTTTTCATTTGGAGTTTCAAAAGCCAATGCAATTCTCGGCTGCATCAATAGCAGTATGGTGTCTAGATCGAGGGAGGTACTGGTAGCACTCTACTCTGCTTTGGTTAGACCTCATCTTGAATCCTGTGTCCAGTTCTGGGCACCCCAATTCAAGAAGGACATGGTCAAGCTGGAGCAGGTCCAGAGGAGGGCAACCAAAAGGGTGAGGGGCCTGGAAGCCATGCCCTATGAGGATAGACTTAGAGAGCTGGGTATTGTTAATGCCCTGACTAGACCGAGCTTTGGGGGATATTAAAGATATCCTCTTGATATCATAATTCGGCTGCACTTCTCTATTCCTCTACACGTGCTTGCGAGGCCACCGGACAAGCACGTAAACAAGCTTGGCCATTAATAGCCGTAATATTCAAACTACAATACAGGCAGGCCAGAAATAGCTGACTCACTGCTTTAGGAGACCTCCAGGCAAGTACTCTAATTAAGTATGCACGCTACTTACAAAAGAGCCTCTGCCCCGCGATGGCAGCTTGATGGATAAACTATGCAATACCCTCTGCGTCTGCATACTGGTTACTCTACTCTACTGAGAATCGCTACGATAACTCAATCATTCAGATTCTGACCTTTCGGAGGCTTTGTCTCCAACTCCAAATCTATTGTTTTCCCTCAAGTACGACATAGCCTGCAGTCACAATTCTCTTTATAAAAACCCTTGATTCCGAGACCTTCCTCAGAACACTCCTGAGTTTCATCCCACCTTGCTGCCACTTTGCTTGGTGAGCCTCCCCTCAGCTCCACGCGCTGAGCTACATCGCACCCCAGCTTCGCTCTCTATTTTTCTGGGCTTCAGGACAGGTGAAGTATCACCCAAATCAGCAATCCCTCTACAAATCCCTCTATCCCACTCCAACCTTTATTTTCTTTAGTTACCTTGTATGAGTGTGTCGCATACACTGTTTTGCCTTTATTTAATAAACATCATTTATTATTTCAACTTCTGTGTTCTCCTTGACTCGATCCGACCCCGTAGACATAGGGTTCAAGATCTCACAAGATCTTGCCTCTCATAACGTTAAGCAGTGCTCTGAGCTAATTTTCCCCAACTTCAGTGGAGCACATTTTGGTGTCCCTCCCGGGACCCCCAGTTCACAGGGTAACAGAGTGGTGGAGCAACGCCGGCAGCCCCGGTACCCCTAATTTGAGAAGGAGTCACAAACCTCCTCAAATCAGGCTGGTACTGACTTAGGTGACGGTCAGTCAAGTTGTTAGAGCGCTGTTAGGCAGGAACACGTGTGTGTGGAGTCTGCGTGTTAGAGCTCTTGAGCTATTCTATCGGGGTGGAAATCTGTTCCCCTTTCTTGCTTGGTTTGTGTATGTCAGCCACCCCGGCGTGGTCACTAGCACTAGGCGGTGAACCATTGTCCGATAGCAAGGGGTGTGCACAAGCTGTCCTGGGAATCACATCCCTAACTTGGGGTCTATCGTGGGCTGGGATCCGAAGTGTTACAGTGTTAGCACGGTAGGAACAGTCTACACTCATCCAACACCCTAGTGGCAAGGTAAAATAGCACTTAGGGAAGAAATCCCCCCCCTTAGAGTAATATACGGGGGCGTCCCATCAGTTGTTGTTGTTGGGTAGCTTTGAGAGTGCGGGTTTGTCCCGCTAGTAGTTGTGAAATGTGGGTGCATCCCGCCGTGTAATTTCTGGTGCATCCTGAGTGGCTAGCCAACTAGGTGCGGGTGGTGAGTCCCGACCTAGCCTAGGGTTTTAAGAAGTTTGTCCCGAGGTAGAGGTAGGAGCCCCTCACCCGAAAAACTGTTAGGAACGGTTTTGGTTTAGGTTCCCATCCCTTTTCCCCCGCTGCTTGGCCAGGCGGCGCTGTAAGTTCCACTGGGTTCGTTTCCCCCCTTCAGGTAGGCGGAGTACTCCTGAGGGTTCCCTGGGTCTAGGTGACCTCCCTGTCCCCAAACCGTTACCTCGTCCTTTGGTCCCCAGTGCTGTCGAGGTGGAAAACCGGGCTTGGGAGTACCAAAGTGACTTTGTTTGGGCAGGCTGGAGATAGGTTCCCATCCCTCTTTCCTAGAGAAGTTCCGCAGAGTTCATTTCCCTTCAGTCCCCCGGGGTCTAGGTGATCCTTCCCGTCACTCCAGTTCCTGGTCCCGTTTGTAGTTTGCAGTTTGTAGGTTGTGAGTTGTTGGTAGTGTTAGGAAGTTGTGGTTTGTGCAGGAAAATGGCAGAGAGTGGCAAGGTCACCATCAAGGACCTCATGTTGGAGGAAGAGGTCTGAGGTAAACTAGGAAGCTGGGTGTTGAGTACGGGCAAACGCCCTTGGAAGGACACCATCTTCCAGACAGCCGATCCCTTTACCACACTCCGGGAAGCGTACACCCTGGCGCATAAATCAAAGAACCCTTTTGGACCGTCTAAGGACGCTTTGGCCACTTGGGGACTTTGGCTTATGGCCAGAGATGCTACTAGTGCCCTGGTAGAGACCCGAGAAAAATTGGCTGGTATAGAGAAGGAGAACGCCTGGTTTCAGGCTGAGGTCGAGACACTGCGTGCGGACAAGGTTACTTTTGCGTCCGTAGCACAGGCGTCCGCCCAGAAACTGAATAACATCACCATAGTGGCGCAAACATGGGAGGAGAAAGCCCACGCCTTAGAGGCTGAGCTGGATCATGCCCGGTCTGTGGCCAAGTTTATGGTGGGGCAAGTGAGAGAACAGTAGGAGGTTGTTAGCCATGTAGCTTTCCAGAAACAGATAGCTGCGCTGAAGAGCCAGCTCCAAACGCGCAAGGCCCTAATTTCGGCTGTGTGCCTGGAGCTGCTCCCAACAATCGCAGAGGACTTTTCCGGGGAGGCACTGCCACAGGATGCTCGGGTAACCATTCCCCACAATCCAGACTGGAGCCACCCTAAGGTCCCAGTCCACCCCCCTTGGAGAAGGCAGTTCTGATAGGCAAGAGATGCAGGAGACGCAGGTCACCGAGACTAGGGTCCCCTGGCGTGCTACTGTGGCAAAAGCAATTGCAGACCAATTGGGTCCTTTAAACCGGTCCACCGGCATCATGTGGTTGAACGCGGTGATTCACTCTCACCCGACAGCCAATGGTCAGGACCTGACCCAACTGGCCAGACTTTGTATGTCCCCCTCTGAACTCCCTACTCTTGAGTCAGCCATGGCGGCTCGAGGCCTGGTTAGGCTTGCGGCACATGACTGGATGAGAGAGGTAGTGAGGATTTTGTGGCCCGGACAGAGTGCAGGTGTGCTTTATGTCATGGAGCAACAGGGTCCTCGTGAGAACCCTGAGGCTTATGTGGCACAGAAGCAGCTCCTCGCCATTCTGGCCGAGAGGGTCCCCCTGACGGCCCACGGGTACAGCTTTGACCACGTGGAATTCAAGACTCTGTTGTACGGAGGCTTGAACCACGAGACAAAGATGGCCCTGGGTTTGGTGGATCCAGCCACCACTAACTGGGAGGAATTTGGGAACAACCTCCAATGGGTCTCTGACCTGCTGCACGAGGCAGGATCCCTTAAACCTCCCCCAAGACACATAGAAAGGAACCCGGGAATTGGGAACCCATATCCGAGGTCATGTACTCAAATTATGGGCCCCATTCCCAACACCGGAAAACTGCGCCAAATTCGGTTCCCCGAGGGAACTGGAATCCGCGCCCAGCTCCTGGGCAGGACAACAGGCAGTGGCAGGGAAGAGATTTCCGCAGCCAGCCTGGCAAGGCTGGAAGCCCCCCACAGCAGCCAACTGCCCCCAAACAGCTCTCTGACTTGGACTCTCCCCGGGAGATGTCTGGTGGGTACGATCCCACTGCCCAGATGTACCCCTCGGATAGAGTAAGAGTCTAGGGCATACTCAGAAGGTTCGGGCTGGACATGAGCCAGTTCAATAAGTGGCCAATATTGGAGCTGCTGGAAGCGCTAGATAAGCAGCTTCAGGCGGGAAGTAAACAGCCGGTCCCGGCCATGACCAACAGCCCACCTCCGGCTGGATACTACCCTAACCTGGATCTGCAAGCATGGGGTGCCCTCAGTCCAGGAAGCTTCCCCGCAACGTTGTGGCTAGGTTGAAGCCAGACAGGTGGGGAAGGTTTTGGGTGAAGGCAGGCATAGGGACCGAGAGAGAAAAGACTCCTGCCATCCTTCTTTTGGACTCTGGTGTGGCAGTAAACATGCTGCACCCCAAACTTGTGAGGCACGGTGAACCCACGCCTGAGCATGTCCAACTTTCTGGATATGGTGGGGGGGGGTCACCAAGCTAGGGCATGGACAGGCATCCCAATGTTCATAGAGATGTTTCGTTTTAAGCTGTGGGCATGCGAAGACTGAGGAGAAGATAACGGCCTTTTAGGTATCGGTTTTCTCCAGGGAAACAGGCTCACGGTTGATTACGCAACCGGTTTTCTATGGCAGTTAGACCAGGGACCAGTAGAAATTTTGGCCGTGCACCGCTGTGCCGCCATTAAAGCTCCTGCCCCTGTGCATTGTGTGACCAGCGACCCGTGGGTGAAAGCATTCCCCGAGGTGTGGATAAAGGATAAGATAGAGTGTGGGACCGTAAAAGGAGCCTGCATCTTGATAGAAGGCCAGGACCCCCCACCTCAGAAACAGTACAAATACCCGACCGAAGCAGAAGAAGGCACTGGGAAAACAATTGAGGGACTCATCAAGTGGGATGTAGTCACCCCGATGCAGTCCATATGCAATGCGCCCCATGGCCTGTGCTAAAATCCGACGGCAAGACATGGAGGATGACAGTAGACTTTAGAGCATTGAACTCCGTCACCCCACCTGTTGCGCCGGTCGTAGCTAAATATAATGAAATCCTGTCTGCCATTGTGGTAGGAGCCAAATTTTACAGTGTTTTGGACTTGGCGAATGCATTTCATTCCATTCCTTTGCACGAGGCGTGTTGGTACAAATTTGCCTTCACGTTCCGGGGGCAACAGCATGTGTTTAAACTCACGCCCCAGGGCTTCCATTCCAGCCCAAACATTTGCCATGCCCACATGGTCAAGATGTGGAACAAGCTGCAGCCAGCTTCAAGGTCCCATGTCTTGTCCTACATGGATGATATTCTGATTCATTCCAGTTAGGAGGAAACAACCCGGGAGATTACCCACAAGGTGTTAGAAATCCTCCTCGACACCGGCTTTAAGGCCAATTGGGAGAAGGCACAATTGGTATCTACTGAAGTGAAATATCTAGGGCTTTGTTTAGGCACTGAAGGTCGCACTCCCGATGCACAGCGGGTAGAAGTGATCTCAAAGTTACCAGCCCCCACAGATGTGCACTCCTTGCGTTCTCTACTCGGGCCATTCAACTTTTCCAGGGACTTTATAGAGTCTTTTGCAGCCAAGGCGAAGCCTCTATATACCCTGTTGAAGAAGAATGCCCAGTGGGAATGGGGACCGGCACAACAACAGGCATTTGCTCAACTTAAGGAGGACTTAATGAAGGCACCAGCTCTGGCACACCCGAATATGGCTAAGCCGTTCCTGATACAACTAGCCACCTCGGATAGGAGTATGGGGGCAGTTCTGTCACAACAACAAAACGGCACTCAGCGTGTGATAGCATATGCCTCCAGGAATTTGGACCCACACGAGACTAAATTTACTCCATGCGAGAAGACATGCCTCGCACTGATCTGGGCTATAACGCACTGGGAGTTTATGATTGGAGGCACCCGTGTGATTGTCCAGACCCCCACACACACACCGCTTAAGTACATCCTGTCAGGAAAAGTCCAGAATGGCCAGGTGTCCAATGCCCGGAATGCCAAGTGGACTGTTTCCTTGGTGTCACGTGGGGTGGATTTTCAGAAGCAATCGCAGGAACCACCAGCTCCCTATGGTCTAGTTGTGACCGGAGCCATGCATGAGTACCCTTTAACACTGATGACTATAAGTCAATGGCCAGTGGAATGGGGAGCCTCCCTCGAGGAAGCTCAGTTACAGGGCTTTGTTTGCTTGTTCTGTGACAGGTCTTCCGTGCACGTGGACGGTAGCCCACGGACAGGCTATGGAGAGATCCGAGTCACAGACTCATTCACCCTACAGGGGAAAGCCCGGCCACACTCCAGCCAGGTGGCGGAAGTAGAAGCTCTGAGGGCTATCCTGGAGCACGAACCGCTTGACTGCCCCCTGGCCATCTATACCGATTCGGATTGGACTGCCAAAGCAGCCAGTGTTTGATTACCAATCTGGCTCCAAAATGACCTCAAAACATCTGCTGGGAAGCCCATTGCCCATCTCGATAAATGGGTCAGGATTGCTGCCCAGATTGAGGAACGGACTGCCCCCACATGGGTTGCTCACATCCGAGGACACCAGAAAAAGAACACGGCTACACGTATTTGGAGCACCAGGGCTGACGCCATAGCTTGGGATACCGCTTTACAGGACGATGGGGCCCCCATTGCCGCTATAAATGTCAATCCTAAGGAACCCATGGTACCTCCCATGTTCGACCTGGGAGTGTTACAAAAGGGAGATTCGGAGATCTTGGAATTGGCCAAGAAGGGCTCGGACGAGTCCGGTCAATTCAAGATCTCCCAACTAGAATGAGTGTATTGGGCTATTGATGACAGTGGCCAACGCCAATGGATCATGCCCCAAGACCTCCGCAGTGACATCATCCAGTTTGTGCAAGAGCAGGGACATCGAGGTCGAAGTGTGACTCTGGACAGGGTAAGGGAAACCGGGTGGTGGCCGCAGGTCAAGCAGGACGTAGATCGATGGGTCGACAACTGCTTGGCGTGCACCATGGTTAATGCTGACACCTCCGGCCCCAAGGCGCCCATCCAGCACCAATGCATCAAAGGCCTCTGGTCGCGCATTCAAATAGACTTCATAGGCCTGCTACCTGCCACCCCGCGGGGGAACAAATACTGTCTCACTGTCATCGATCCCTTCAGCAAGTGGATCGAGGCTTTCCCATGCAGAGATAACACAGCAAACACGGCAGTGCGCTTGCTCTTTAACAATGTCTGGGTGAGATGGGGAGTGTCAAGTGACCTTTACTCAGACATAGGGGTACACTTCACGGGTGAAGTTACCCAGGAGTTGTGCAAGGCACTGGGCATTTGCCAGCGTTTCCATATCGCCCACCATCCTCAGAGTTCAGGTCAAATCGAGAGGACGAACCGCTGTCTGAAGGAAGCGCTCCAGAAGATGGTGCGTTCCTCCAGCCAGGACTGGGATAATAAGTTGCCCATCATTTTGATGGCCTTCCGAGGCACGGTGGCCTCTCACGGCTTCAAGCCGCACATGGTGATGACTGGGCGGAAGATGATGCTGCCCGAGGCTTTTTGGATAAATACTAGCCTCCCCTCCGATTTAGAGCCGGCGGTTCTAAAAAACGAGTGGGTGAGGAACCTAGTGCAGCATATAGTGCAAGTACACAGGCAGGTAGCTGCCCAGCTGGGCAAAAACCTCCAAAAGATGGACAAGAGACTGGGATGGGTCCACCACTCTTGCCAGTGGGAGGAGGGACAGCTAGTCCTATATAGAAACTTCTATAAGGACAAGCACTCCCTCGTTGCCAAGTGGGTTGGTCCTGTCCCCATTGTGAAGAGGATCTCCCCTGCTGTATACCAGGCAAGAATACCCAGGAAAAAGGGAGACTGGCTGAAGTTCTTCCATGTCTCTCAACTGAAAGAGTGGAAGGGTCAGCTAGTTGACCCGAAAGGCATTACCGAGACGGACTCACTTGAGGAAGCCACTGGGAAGACTCCCATCAATGTAATTACTCCTCAAGTGTCTTTAAATTACGAGGAAATTCCTGAAATTAACTTGTCAGAAACGTTTGCATCAATTTACGAAGCCTATGACAATGAGTAAAGTGACATTGTCTGCCCGGGACGGAGAGAGAGATGGCCAACTCTCCGACCTCCCGCTTATGTACATAGTTCCTGGTTATATTTTGGTGATTGGGAAGTGGTGTTATTTTTGGTATAGATTGTTTTTGAAATTGAATGTCCCGTTTGGTTGCTCAGCTATATCTGTGGGCTAGTGATACCGCTTGCTCGGGGCCAGCATCAAACCATCGGTACTACGTAATTAAGCCGCCCCAAGCCCTCGTTAACATCATCAGGCTTGGAGCTTCGGCTTCGGTCTGAGCGAGGAGGGTGCAAGCGGGCTAGTCTATGTTATATGGACCGGAGTGTGAATGGGACCTTCATAACTTGAGGTTCCTCTCCTGCGGCTGGGAGGTTAACATGGGCGTCTCTAGACCCATGAGCTGATGCGGGACCCGGACCAGCAGCCTCACCATCCTGACCAACGGCCCCCCTCAGGCCAATACTGCTTTACTTACAATAGCTATTTATGTCCCCGTGGACTCTTAGTCTTCTTAGTCATGATGACCCAGTTTCATATCAAATTCCCAGTAGGTTTTGAGCCGACCATTTGCATTTATGGTATACATTGGATAATAAACATGTCAGTTCTTCTGTTAAAACTCTAATAGGTCAATTGATCCAGAAGGCTGGGAAGATCCCGAGGTCCTACATTGGCACGAACTTTTGCCATTCTTGCTACAGTTTGCTGACCCAAGGAGAACCTATGGACCATTCCAGGCTCCAAACCCTGCAAAGACTCTTTGCTCCTGAACTTGCAGCAAGCCGAGCTGCACCGACTTGGACATTTTGATTGTTGTTCCTGCTCCGTTGCCCGGATGGACTTATGTTTTGCTCGCCCGCTCCAGCCAAAAGACTTTTCCTGTTGCAAAGGGGGGGGGGTGCTAAGATTTTTCCTTGCACCTCACCTCCCCCGGAAAATGAACTTTCATCCTCACTGAACTGTTTGCTCATTGGATTGCCTTCATTGCCAGACCATGCATTGGACTTACCGTATTTCATTGATTGCTTCATTCTATTTTACTGCCATTTGCTCATTTTTTGACATTTCCCTATTGACGGGACATTGGACATTGGACATTGTTTATTGTTTAACTGTTTATTATTGCACTACATTGGTGTGTGTGTGTGTTTAGGATTAGGTTTTAGTTAGGAATGTCTTTATAAGATAGTAATCCTTTGCTCTTCCCAAATTCCCTTTCCTGAGGAGTGATATGGCTACCAACCTGCTAGCCCTATTCGACTCTAAATTGATTTTTGCTTTTGATTGGAAAATGTCCGATATTGTCCCCAACATCACCCATTTTCGGGGGGGGGGATTGTTACTTCCCTGGCTAGACCGAGCTTTGGGGATATTAAAGATATCCCTTGATATCATAATTCGGCTTCCCTTTTCTATTCCTCTACATGTGCTTGCGAGGCCACCGGACAAGCACGTAAACAAGCTTGGCCATTAATTGCCGAAATATTCAAACTACCATACAGGCAGGCCAGAAATAGCTGACTCACTGCTTCAGGAGACCTCCAGGCAAGTACTCTCATTAAGTATGCACGCTACTTACAAAAGAGCCTCTGCCCCACGCTGGCAGCTTGATGGGTTAACTATACAATACCCAAGTACTCTGCATTTGCATACTGGCTACTCTATTGAGAATCACTACGATAACTCAATCATTCAGATTCTGACCTTTCGGAGGCTTTGCCTCCAACTCCAAATCTATTGTTTTCCCCCAAGTACGGCATAGCCTGTGGTCACAATTCTCCTTATAAAAACCCTTGATTCCGAGACCTTCCTCGGAACACTCCTGAGTTTCATCCCACCTTGCTGCCGCTTTGCTTGGCGAGCCTCCCCTCAGCTCCACATGCTGAGCTACATCGCACCCCAGCTTCACTCTCTATTTTTCCGGGCTTGAGGACAGGTGAAGTATCACCCAAACCAGCAATCCCTCTACAAATCCCTCTATACCACTCCAACCTTTATTTTCTTTAGTTATCTTGTATGAGTGTGTCGCATACGCTGTTTTGCTTGTATTTAATAAACATCATTTATTATTTCAACTTCTGTGTTCTCCTTGACTTGACCCGACCCCACAGACATAGGGTTCAAGATCTCGCTAAGTTACCCTGCCTCTCGCAAGGCTAAGCAGTGCTCTGAGCTAATTTTCCCCAACTTCAGTGGAGCATATTTTGGTGTCCCTCCCGGGATCCCCAATTCACAGGGTAACAGTATGTTTAGTCTGCAGAAGAGAAGGTTAAGAGGGGACGTGATAGCTATGTTTAAATATTTGAAGGGATGCCATGTAGCGGAGGGAGAGGGCTTGTTTTCTGCCGCTCCAGAGAGCAGGACAAGGAGCAATGGATTCAAGCTGCAGGAAAGGAGATTCCACTTGAACCTCAGGAAGAACTTCCTGAAGGTCAGAGCTGTCCGACAGTGGAATATGCTGCCTCAGAGTGTAGTGGAGTCTCCTTCTTTGGAGGTTTTTAAGCAGAGGCTTGATGGCCATCTGTCAGGAGTGCTTTGAGGATGTTCCTGCATGGCAGGGGGTTGGACTGGATGGTCTGTGTGGTCTCTTCCAACTCTACATTTCTATGATTCTATGATTCTATGAAAAGAGCTATCCAAGGTTCTGAACCTGACCCATTGGATATTTCATTTAAAGCCCCTCTGTCATGGGACCCCCCAGAAGTCACTGGGGGCTGCGGAAATCCACCAAGGAAACACCTTCCTAACCAGTCCTTGAAGAGTGCCAAGGGAGGAGACCCTAGTGGAGAATCCTGAAGTCCCTCACACACAGCAAATCCCAAGATTGGACCCGAGTGAGTTATGGTGACCAACATGAGCTCCAGCTGCAAAAATGGTCCACTTTAGATAGACCTTTTAACCTTCAGCTGATTGGCTGCATGTATTTTTCTCTTCCTGACTTCCTACAGTCTATTTCACTGAGTAGAATGAATTGACTCCATCGATTCTGTCGTATGTATCCCCAGGAGAAGAACAACAGTGCATCTGAATTCACCACTGAGAACCTGCTTATCTCCACGTATGATTTATTTGTGGCAGGAACAGAAACAACCAGCACCACCCTTACATTTGGCTTCTGATTCTCCAGAAATACCCAGAGATCGAAGGTAAAACAAATGCCCCTACCACACTTCACCAGCTTCCCTCCAGTCCTCTTTCCCCCCTCACTTTCTCCAGACCATACCTCACTGAATTTCTGGTTTGCTTCCCTGGGTGAAGACAGTTTTTATCCTGTGATGGGACAAACCGCTATGTCTAAGGACTGCAAATGACGGGCACAAACAAATGGAAGACTCCTTGTAGCTTTTTACACCCAGATTGTGCAGCTGGTTTTCAGCTGTTGCCAAGTGTTGGGGATGGTGTTTACAAGAAAATTTTTCCTCCAGGCTGTATTTTTGAATATGCAAGAGAATTTTTTTTTTCCACCATCACCCATCACTGAAATGCTTTGGGAGAGTCCATAGGATTGTGAGAGGCAGATGGGCCTTGGGGTGCAAAAAGGGATGGGAACTTTCAGTGGTCCCTACTCCTGTGTTTCATAGATTTTATGACTCTTAGTTGCCCATCATGCCAGATAGGAACATGGCCTCCAGGTGTTCGGAGCAAGATTAATAATTCTTAGCAACCTGGAGTTGGAAGGAACGGCAAGGACAATTTAGTCCAATCACCTAATGCCAGAGCAGGAATCCATAGCAAAAAGGATCCCTGTTACTGGTGGGCATCAAAGTTCTGTTGGAAAATTTCCCATGAAGTAGACTCCACCACCATCCAAGGCAGTCTTTTCCACTGCTTAAGAGTCCTTACAGTCAGGAAGTTCTTCCTAATATTTAGTTATAGTCTGTTCCCCTTTGTTACCCCACTGGCATACCCTATCCCAGGGACTATAACATTGATATCAGATTTGACTGCCATGCCAGAGAGGTTCCCTGGATGGACACATAGGCAAAGAGGTCAAACGACCAAAAACAGGTTAAGACCAGAAAAATCCCCAGTCACGTAGCCCAGGGAGACCTTGGGCTATTCACATCCCCATAAACAAAGGGTCCTCAGCCAAGAGTAGCCAACTTGAAGGGATTAGTGTGTTTTCCCCAGGTTGAGCAACTTTGACTCTGGAAAAATCCTATAAGGTGAGCTCCATCTACATAAACCAATACTGCAACCCTACTTGACTGCAACCCTGTGCAATGGCAACCCTGCACACCAGCAACCCAGCATAAACCAATCATGCAAACGACCGGCCATTGTTCTTCCTGGGAGACGGCCTGGCCTAGAGATACGTTCTGCTCTATAAGTAGTCCCCATTTTGGGGTCTCTTCAGAGAACTCCCCGTCATGCTAGCAGACCAGCACTCTGTTAGTCGAGTGATCCCCTCAGCCACTTCTCTTTGCTGAGCTCTGTTCTTCTCGCCGCTTCCCGGACCGAAGACTTCAGGATAGGTGCAGTATTGCCGTCTCTACATTCCCTTGGCTATATCCCCTATCCATTTTTCACCTCTTTTCCTTCTCAACGGGTCTTTTGTCCATGAGTGAGTGAGTGTGTTGGTGCGTGGTACTGTATTTACTTAATAAAATTCATTTATTCGATACATTTGTCTGGCTTTTTGGCTTGGCCTGACCCCATAAAGTTGGGTAAAAGATCCTGCTGGGTTACCTTGCCCTTCATTTTGCTAATGCCAGTGCTCCACTAATTTCCCCAACCTTTATAACTTGGAGTGAATCAGGGTGTCCCCCACGGAACCCCCAGAAGTCAGGGTAACACCTGACCCTTTAAGCCACTGGTTTCCATCCTAATTTTTGGAGCAGTAGAAAACAAGTGCTCCTTATCTTTCCCAGCAGGCAGCACTTTAGAGCTTTTACAATAGCTGTCATGAGAGCTCCCAGTCTTCTCTTCTTTAGGTGAAAAGCATTCTGTTCCCTCAAAATTTCTTTATGTGGCTTCTCTTCCAGACCCTTTATGTTTTTGGCCCACCTCCTCTGGACATGTTCCAATTTGTCAATAGGCACTTCAGAACTCAGTTCTGATGACCAAAAAGAGAAGAAAAAAGTACCAAACTCAGAGAAAACCAGAAATGACAAACCACCTCGCACACCTCCAAATTTGATATTAATATTAATTGGTTCAATATAGCTTAATTTGCAACAAACATGAATCAGGCTTGATATAAAAATGACCCTGCATTGTCCAGATGACTAGATTGGCTCAGAGGATGACAACCTGGCAGGCAGGTATACCAGAGAACCCCCTGGGAGAGAAGGCGAGGTCAAGAGCAGGAAATTAAGCAGTGAGACCTCAGAAACAAGGGATCTCTGCCAGTTGTGTCAAATGTGAAATCACACATTGGGAAGATTCCCACTAAAAACAATAGTCACCCCAAGCACCTAGCCCTCTCACCTGCACCCTCTTTCCTCTCTCCTCAATCCCATCCACAATGCTGGGCTATCACACAGCCATGAGCACCTCTGGTACCCAATGTTAAGCCCATCAGCTTAATCTGGACTGCATCGGCTGTTTTTGAAACTCTGTTGTCTGAGAAACATTAACACTCTGTCCCTGAGAGTAGATTTTGGGTGTAAATATCCCCAGTTTTGGGCTGATCATAACAGTACTTCACCTGCAGGATCCCACTCTGTCACCAAGATTCCCAAAAGTGTGCTGTCCTTGGGCACAAACACAAGCCATCTCGCTTTCTGCTGCTTCTCTCCAAACAATAAATATCATTTGATCCCTGAAATCTTCATCCTCCACTTTCCCCACTTTCTTTTTTGTCAGCCCTGTGCAATCATGTGCGTGAGTGTTGATCTTTGTGTGTGTATGTTTTGACAGGAGATGATTTACAGCACCAACACAAAATTATCTCCAAAGCTGATGCTCTCTGGACACATTGCCTCAGAAGCAATCATATATAGCACAGTTTCAAAGAGCAAAAAGCATGTGCAGCAGAGTACAACTACAACAAAAAGACATTATTGCTCTGACTACTCTACCTACCAGTTAGTTACTCATAGACACAGAGTTTGTCATCCAAAATACCTGGAGGCTTTACTCTTCTCAGTTGCAATATGTACATCTATATACAGGATACGCAGATCAATATCAGATACGCAGGCAGAAATACATCCAGTCAGAGACTCACACAGGCAGAGATTCAAGCAGAGATAGAGCAAGCACTCCCTCTTCTCTTTTATGCACACCTGCTTACAGGTCATCAGCTAGGGCCATTAGCATGATGCAACCCCTTACCATGATTGCAGTATCATGACTCAGCCCTTACTGCCTGTCCCCTAGGAAATGTGTCAGCACTTGCTTAGTCATTCCCCAGGTGTTTCACATGTTCATCAAATGTATTTTCAGTGGGGCAAATGTAATTGCATTTTTTTATCCAACTATCCCCTCCAAAATACTTTGATGACATGTCATGATATTTTTAGTGCGTTGTGTTATATACTTCCAGTCCCAATTCTTTGACCAACTTTTCATGTTTGGGTACTGGTAGTGCTTTTGTGAGTATGTCAGCTGTATTGCACTCTGACTCGCAATACTCCAGCCTTATGAGTCCTTCCTGGACCAATTGCTTCACATTTTTATAACACACACCTGTGTACTTTGTTCTGTTCTTTAGGTTCTCGGCCTCAACCAGACAATGCACGCCTGTGAATCCTCTTTTATACTGATTGGGGTCTCACATGTCTCCCCAGTGTCCATTAGAAGTTGCTTAACCCACTGTATCTCACCAGCTATTTCAGACAATGCAGCAAACTCAGCTTCAGTGGTACTTAGAGCAACACAGTTCTGTTTCGTGGACCTCCATGCAACCAAGCTGTCTGCATATTTTATAGCCTGTCCAGTGACAGACTTCTTATCACTTTCAGAAGCAAACGTACTGTCAACAAAGCATTCCATTTTGGCTTCACTCCCTGCCACCTTAAGACAAAGATCCTGAGTTCCTTTCAAATACCGTACAACTCTTTTTAAAGCTATCCAGTCAATTATTCGGGGTTTTGCCACTCTCCTACTCAACAGCCCAATGGCATAACTAATATCAGGCCTAGTATGATTCACAACATACAACAAACTTCCAATCACTGAATGGTACAAATCCGGCCTGTCAAACAATTTATCAGACTCTAATCGCACAAAATCCACTGTCATTGGTGTTTTAGTTGTTTTGGCATCCTTCAAGCCACACTTTTCAACAACCTGTTCAATTTTCTTCTTTTGGCTCATGAACACTTCACCATTGTGCAAACTTTCAAACTCTATTCCAATGTACTGTCTCAAACACCGCAAATTTTTTACCTTGTACTTGTTTTCCAACTGCTGTTGTACACACCTTATCTGATCTAAGCTTCTCACACAAAGATCGTCTACATAGATAACTAGCACTGTAATCTCATCACCAGTGCCTCTTGTGTACACACACGCATCTGCAACACTTCTTTTAAATCCTATTTTGCACAATTCCTCATATACACACAGGTTCCAGCATCTTGCTGACTGCTTAAGTCCATAGATGGCCTTTCTCAGCCTGTAAACTTTATTTTCTCCAGCACAATCATAACCAGGAGCTTGCTCCATAAACACTGTTTCATCCAACCTTGCATTCAGATATGCAGTTTCAAAATCAAAATGTCTAACTTCCATTTCTTTCTTCACTGCCAGTGCCAACACTAATCTAAGCCTTTCTAGCTTTGCTGTTGGCGAAAAAGTTTTATTAAAGTTCTTATACTTTTCTTGTGAAAAACCCTTTGCCACCAGCCTCGCCTTGTGTTTCACACTACCACCAGGCAAGCTCTTTTTCTTGTAGACCCATCTACAACCAACAACTTTTTGATCTTTTGGCCTGTCCACCACTTCAAACACCTTTTTGTCTATCATAGACTCAAATTCAGCATCCATTACTGCATTCCATTTTTCCTGTTCCTCCTCTGGACATTTCAACATCTCCTCAAAACTTTCAGGCTCGTCACCTGCAACCATGCACACTCTTGCTTCCTGCACAACAAAACTATCAGGAGTTTTTCTCACCCTTTTGGTCCTTCTAGGAATGATGACATCTACTCTGCTTGAGTCATCATCACTACTGCTACTGACCAGCCCCTCTGCTTCCAGCTCTGTTTTCACCTGGAAATTGGGAGTTGGTATGTTTTGTGAACTGAAAGGGACTTGTGTTGTGTCTGGAGATGTTTTAGGGGTATGCCGTATATCTGTTGTTCTTCCTCTCCTCTTTGAGGGCTTTGAACTTGGTCAGGTTCAAGTGGCTGTACAAACACTTCATGATTAGAGTGGACATTTTCCCAACCACTATGTATTTCAAAATTTGCACTTCTAGAGTACACCACCTGTCCATTCCCATGGAAAACCGGTACTTGTTCCCAGTGTAACCTACAAATCTCAACCTTCTCCATTTTGGTTGACCTTTCTTTCTTAATTGGCTGGGAATCAGTAAGTTTGCATACTGTCCAAAGATCCTCAAATAGTCCAAATTTGGTGCACGGCCATACAACATAAAATATGGAGTCTGATTGATGCTTGAGCTCCACATCCTATTTACCACATGATTTGCTGCCAGAATAGCTTCACCCCACAAACCAGCTGGGGATTGAGAATCTAACAACATACAATCCTTCAAGGACTGCAGGACCCCAAGCCTTCTTTCTGCAAGCCCATTTTCAGAAGGAGCATAAGGGTTTTTGGTTTTATGTTGTATGCCTTTTTGTTTTAACCAATTTTGAAATTTGTTTCAACAGAACTCACCACCTCGATCACTATTGAGGCACGCCACTTTCTATGGGAATTCGCTTTCCACCATATTCACCCAATTCTTGAATTTTTCAGAAACCTCATTTTTAGTTTTCAGCAGAAACACAAAACTGTACCTTGTATGCCTATCTATGATCAAAAATATGTACTTTGACCGACCTTCACTCTCCCAGAATGGACCTGCCAGGTCAGCATTCACAAGTTGAAATGGTCTGGTGGTTACAATTCGGCTCTCTTTTGCCACAAGATAGGACTTGACTTCCAACTTTTGACAAACAGAACAATCCAAAAATTTGTTATATTTGTTAACCTTAAGATTTGGACACACTCTAGCCAATTGTGACAAGCTTTTGAAATTTGCATGGCCCATGACTCTGTGTGACCCATGGGCACACTGGTTATGCAAGGGCACATTGGTTACTACTGTTGACACATTTGAACTTTCAGTATTTGGCAACATGTAATACAACCTGTTTCTCTTAACTCCCCAGGCACAAACTTTACCACCCAAACTTACTGTACACTCATTTCCTTTGAACAGTACCACATAACCATCATTTGTCAGGCATGAGACACTTATCAGACAATTTTCAAGGTTCTCTGCAAGAGTACTTTGCCACAATTTTTCCCCAAACAAGGCACAAATGCATTTCCCATTTTTCCAACTGCACTGAGAGCTCCATCAGCGAAGCTTACACTGTGAACAGGAGCCTGCTTGGTGTTTTTCAGTAGCTTAAGACAGTTCACCACATGGTACATGGATCCACTGTCTAAAAGCCAGTACTGATGAGCCTTTGTAGCATCCTCTGCTGCTGCTACAAAGATGCTGCCAGCCTTGGTAGAAGAATCCCTTTTCCCCTAGACTCTTCTTGCCTGGTTTTTCCTCCCTCTGGATCCTTTAGCCTTGCAATCTTTTCTCAGATGCCCCGGCTGTCCACAGAGAAAACAGCGTCTCACAAAGCTGCATGATGCAACCTCCGCTCCAGGTGAAGGCAGCACATGGCTCTTGTCTGGTTTTCTTGAGGGAGCTCCCACAGCATGACGTAAATCACCGCTGCTTGCCCCAAACTCCCGTCTGTCCTGCTCTTCTAAAATCCTGGACATTATCAGGTCAAGATTTAACTTTCTTTCAGCCAAGCTTTGAAAACTATAGCGTAGAAAGTCCCAGTCCTGATTTAGACTACTCAGAACTATATAACACTTTTGAGCCTCTGCAAAAGTCATTCCTCTCACCACCAGCTCTAGGAAGAGCTTCCTCATCATGTCAAGGTGAGTCTTAACATTACCTCCCTCAGGGAGTTTAGTGTTATATAGTCTCTTAGTCCATATTATCCTGGATAAGCAAGAGTCTCTTCAGTATGCATTTCTCAATGCCTCCCAGACCTCAGCTGCAGTTTACTTATTCCTCACACAGATAGCTGGTTGGGTTCCACTGAGAATGATTGTTCCTTTTGCACGCTGATCTGGCAATATTTCATCATCATCATCAGCTGGAGGGTTTTCAGCAACATCCCACAACTTCTCCCTCACCAGGAGACTTTGTATCATAAGACACCAAGTTTGATAGTTCTTGTCATTCAGCTTATCAAAACTGAGCACCTTATCTGTAGCCATGTTTGCTTCTACTCAAAAACGCAAACCTCTCTCGGCAATACAGACTGAACAAAAACAAAAAGATAAGGATGACCTTCAACACAGTGGAGAGGCAAAAACCGGACAGGCAATTTAGCTGCAGTTTAAAACTCACTCTGCAAAGAAAAACACTCCCACGAGGAGCTCCAACTCAGAAGCTCAGCCAGATCAAGACTATGCCACCATCCCACTGGCCACCACTGGGAAAAACTGGGTTATACTGGCCAAAAACTGGGCCCATAACCGCTGACGGGAGATGATTTACAGCACCAACACAAAATTATCTCCAAAGGTTATGCTTTCTGGACACATTGCCTCAGAAGCAATCATATATAGCAAAGTTTCAAACAGCAAAAAGTGTGTGCAGCAGAGTACAACTACAACAAAAAGACATTATTGCTCTGACCACTCTACCCACTGGTTAGTTACTCACAGACACAGAGTTTGTCATTCAAAATACCTGGAGGTTTTACTCTTCTCAGTTGCAATATGTACATCTATATACAGGATACACAGATCAATAGCAGATACACAGGCAGAGATACATCCAGGCACAGACTCATGCAGGCATGTTTTTCCCCAATAAACACATTTTAGTTTAATTTCAAGTCTTCTGGCTGTTCTGTCTTTGTCAGTAATCATGTAAGCATTGGTGGAAGGTCTCACTAGGTTGCCCCCCTTCTTCTGAGCTCATAAATAAGGATCAGCTGATTTCTTAATTTGCATGAAGGTGTGGGCTTGAATCCAGGACCTCCAGAGGTCCCACATGATTTTGGATGGCAACAGTGGTCATCAGCATCACAGAAGGAACTCCAGAGAAGGTGGTGGTTGCTAATTAAGAGCTCAGCAGCTTTCAGGCAAAAGACTTTCTTCATGGAGAGGGATTTGTCTGGAAATACTACCAAAAATGCCTGTGGAGAGCACTGAAGGGGCAAGCTACCAAGAGAGGCTGGGAGAAACTTATATTTTTGCTTCTTATGTATCCTGGCCCTAGGGAAATTTCTTCAAAAGAACAAGTTGGCACTGAGAAGTTTACATGGAATCCTAGGGTAGGAAAGGGGTCCCTTTAGCCATTGGTCCAACCTCCTGCTCAGTGCAGGATCTCCAGCTAAAGAATTCCTAACAAGTAGGTGGCCAACTTCTTTCTGGAGACATCCAGAGAAAAAGAACCCATCCACTTTCTAGGCAATTGGCTCCATTTCCCAAATGCTCTAACCAGTCAATCTCACGAGCCCAAATGTAATACAATTTCAGAAATGGAAAGAAGCTACAAAGCTCGTGAAAATGAAGGAGGCTTCCATCTGTCTTGCAGCAATGAGACAGAAGAGGTGGTGGTGGGTTATTTCAGGCTTATAATGCCTCGAGCTCTGCCCCACACTCTTTGACACAGCTCACAGCACAGGACACACTCAATAACTTCTCATCATGTGAAACACCACATGTGCTTCTCCCAGTGATGCTGCACAGCACAACGGGTGAAGCAAATTCTATCTTTCTTTGTTTCTTTCTCTCTCCTGGTGAGCATTAGGAGAACAAGTTGGAAACTGGTGTCTTACCAAGAAAAATGTAATCACTGAACACAGATCAAAATGCTCTCAGTCCACTTAAATTTTGACATTGCAATGAGTTCCAAACCTTTGTTGAAGTTTGTAGGATATTTCCTGGATTTTTCTGGTCTGCTATTGAACTTCATCTATCTCACAACAGGGAGAATGCAGGCAGAGATTGACTGAGTGGTTGGCCGTTCACGGAGGTCTTGCATGGCTGACCGTAGACAGATACCATACACAGATGCCATCATCCACGAGATCCAGAGATTCATCTCTCTCATCCAATTAAGTGTGCCCCATGTGGTAGTCAAAGACATGCCACTCAGGCAGTACGTCATCCCCAAAGTAAGTCTTCTGCTTCCTTTTCAAGAACCTGAAGGCAAACCTGTATATAGAAGGTTCTTTTAACCCTTGATTGGCTTGGATGAATTAATGAGAGTTTTACTTCTTCTCAGGAGGTCTGGTCCTAGTATTTCAGGATGAAGAAAGAACAATCTCACAAGATTCTTTGCTCTTTTCAGGGCACCACCATATATCCCATTTTGACCTCAGTGCTGTATGACAGCAAGGAATTTCCCAACCCCACAGAGTTTGACCCCCAGCATTTCCTGAATGAAGATGGGACCTTCAGGAAGAGCGACTACTTCATGCCCTTTTTGGCAGGTAAAACGATCCCTCCTCCTCTGGGCAGCATTAAAAGAAAGATCATGGTTGAATGGCCCTTTTGGTTCTCTTTGATGTTCCACAGTTGAGATGGAGAGTGCTTCCAGGTGAAACAGTCCCTCACAGTCTCTTCTTGAGAGCCCCCACTCTTGGCCATAACACAACATGTGCCCATGTTGACCAGAATGTAGAGCAGGTGGGTCACCTTTATTAGTCTCAATAATATCATTAGAATCACAGAATCATAGAATCATAGAGTTGGAAGAGACCACAGGGGCCATCCAGTCCAACCCCCTGCTATGCAGGAACACCCACCAAAGCATTCCCAACAGATGGCCATCCAGCCTCTGCTTAAAAACCTCCAAAGAAGGAGATTCCACCACACTCTGAGGCAGCATATTCCACTGCCGGACAGACCTGACTGTCAGGAGGTTGTTCCTGAGGTTCAAGTGGAATCTCCTTTCCTGCAGCTTGAATCCATTGCTCCTTGTCCTAGCCTCTGGAGCGGCAGAGAACAAGCCCACTCCCTCCTCCACATGACATCCCTTCATAGAATCATAGAAGTCCTACTAGGCCTACTAGAGCTTCCTTGCATGCCATCTCGGCACAGAGGCAGGATACTAATTCAAAATAAGTAAATAAATAAATAAATATAAAAATAGAGTCAACTTATTGATTCATTTGGATTTATCTATGTGTTGACTCTTCAATAGTTGTTTAATCATCACAAAGCAACCCAATTCTGCCCATTGTCTTTTTGAGAATTCACTACATGTACAAAATCCCCACTGAAATAGCTCCAGAAACATTCACACTTGTTTCTGACATGACTTGGTCTACGGTCTTCATCTGGAACAATTCAATTTCTCCAGAACTGACCCACAGCAGCTCAGGAGCTGGAAATATGTGCTGTGCCAAATATATTCTTATATTGTCTCAGTGTGATGGAGAGGAAAGTGGCCAAAGCACACACACTTTCAGGGTATGAGAATACTTTGATCAGATTCTTCTAGGATAGCATTGTGTTCTTGCACTTAGTTATGAGGCAGCCAAAGACTGTGTGAATGTACTCTCTCCCAACAGACAATAAACTCCTCTGTTGACTGCATTCTCTTTGGCTTCATTTATTTTGGCTGAAACTGAGAAGAAGACCTCAGGAGGAAACAGCTCCCATCTCCTGTAGTTAAAGCAGGATCAGGCAGTGTGAAGTTGCAGAGAAAGATATGATCCAAGATCTTCCATCATGGTTTAAAAGCAGAAGTCTCTGCAAAAAGAGCTATACTGGAGACGTGTGTCATAAGCCTTGCCCTTTAGTGGTAGTCTTGCTCTCTTCAGCCAAAACATCAAATGTGCACCTGAATGCAAATGTGCATCAGTGCTCAATGCTTGATATGCATATGTGAGAAATGCGCACATGTCAAATTAATAAAATGTATCCTTGCTCAAAGTTAATTTATATGCAAATAATGCTGAATTTCAAACTCCACTCCTCCAACCTTGAATTGAATGCAGGTTTTCTGTTGGGGACAGTGTCCAGGCTCTTCGCTAGGGAAACTCACGGGTGCATGAAACATCAATAGGATTCTGTCCTGGGAACAGAAAGGAAGGTACCCACAGGACACTTGGTCCCTTCTCACTGATGTGGAATCAAAAGAGATGTTAAATACATCCCAGGGAATAAAGAAGCTGATGGAAAAGATGATTGGATTAACTGCACTTTAAGACAAATGCATCAGATTTTCAGACTGAGAATCCTTCAACAAATGTGTGTGAAGCCTCTTTAATTCAGTTCAGAATGAAGCCTCATACAAGATCAGGTGTTACTGCCCTGGCTAGTCCGAGCTTTGGGGATATTAAAGATATCCTCTTGATATCATAATTTGGCTTCACTTCTCTATTCCTCTCCACGTGCTTGCGAGGCCACCGGACAAGCACGTAAACAAGCTCGGCCGTTAATTGCCGCAATATTCATGGATAATACAGGCAGGCCAGAAATAGCTGACTCACTGCTTTAGGAGACCTCCAGGCAAGTACTCTAATTAAGTATGCACGCCACTTACAAAAGAGCCTCTGCCCCGCGATGGCAGCTTCATGGGTAACCTATACAATACCCAAGTACTCTGCGTCTGCATACTGGCTACTCTACTGAGAACCGCTATGATAACTCAATCATTCAGATGCTGACCTTTCAGAGGCTTTGTCTCCACCTCCAAATCTATTGTTTTCCCCCAAGAACGGCATAGCCTGCAGTCACAATTCTCCTTATAAAAACCCTCGATTCCCCGACCTTCCTGGGATCGCTCCCGAGTTTCATCCCGCCTTGCTGCTGCTTTGCTTGGCTAGCCTCCCCTCAGCTCCACATGCTGAGCTACATCGCACCCCAGCTTCGCTCTCTATTTTTCCAGGCTTCAGGACACCCAAACCAGCAATCCCTCTACAAATCCCTCTCTACCACTCCAACCTTTATTTTCATAGAATCATAGAATCATAGAAATGTAGAGTTGGAAGAGACCACACGGGCCATCCAGTCCAACCCCCTGCCATGCAGGAACACTCTCAAAGCACTCCCGACAGATGGCCATCCAGACTCTGCTTAAAAACCTCCAAAGAAGGAGACTCCACCACACTCCGAGGCAGCATATTCCACTGCCGGACAGCCCTGACTGTCAGGAAGTTCTTCCTAAGGTTCAGGTGGAATCTCCTTTCCTGCAGCTTGAAGCCATTGCTCCTTGTCCTGGTCTCTGGAGTGGCAGAAAACAAGCCCTCTCCCTCCTCTACATGGCATCCCTTCAAATATTTAAACAGAGCTATCATGTCCCCTCTTAACCTTCTCTTCTGCAGACTAAACATACCCAGCTCTCTAAGTCTATCCTCATAGGGCTTGGCTTCCAGGCCCTTCACCATTTTGGTCACCCTCCTCTGGACCTGCTCCAGCTTGACCATGTCCTTCTTGAATTGGAGTGCCCAGAACTGGACACAGTATTCAAGATGAGGTCTAACCAAAGCAGAGTAGAGTGGTACCAGTACCTCCCTCGATCTAGACACCACACTCCTATTGATGCAGCCGAGAATTGCGTTGGCTTTCTTGGCTGCCGCATCACATTGCTGACTCATGTTCAGCTTGTGGTCCATTAAGACTCCTAGATCCCTTTCACACGTACTGCCATCCAGCCATGTGTCCCCCATCCTATATTTCAGCATTCCATTTTTTCTACCTAAGTGTAGGACCTTACACTTCTCTCTGTTGAATTTCATTTTGTTAGCCTTGGCCCAGCTCTCCAATCTGTCCAGGTCATTTTGAATTTTGATCCTGTCCTCTGGCGTATTAGCAACCCCTCCCAATTTGGTGTCATCTGCACATTTGATGAGCATGCCCTCTATTCCTTCATCCAAGTCATTGATGAAAATATTGAACAGCACTGGGCCCAGGACAGAACCCTGTGGCACCCCGCTAGTCACTTTTCTCCAGGATGAAAAGCAGCCATTGGTGAGCACCCTTTGGGAACGGTCAGTCAACCAGTTACAGATCCACCTGACAGTAGCTCTGTCCAGCCCACATTTTACTAGCTTCTTTGCAAGAATGTCATGGGGAACTTTGTCAAAGGCCTTACTGAAATCGAGATATGCTACATCCACAGCATTCCCTTCATCTATCAAGCTAGTAACTCTATCATAAAAAGAGATAAGATTAGTCTGGCATGACTTATTTTTGAGAAATCCATGTTGACTTCTCGTGATTACCACGTTGCTTTCTAAGTGATTAGAAACTGAATGCTTAATGATCTGCTCCAGGATCTTTCCGGGTACAGACATCAGGCTGACTGGGCGATAATTATTTGGATCCTCTTTTTTTCCCTTCTTGAAGATGGGGACAACATTTGCCCTCTTCCAGTCTGCTGGAACTTCTCCTGTCCTCCAAGATTTCTCAAAGATTATAGCAAGCGGTTCCGAAATGACCTCTGCCAGTTCTTTTAATATCCGAGGATGCAATTCATCTGGCCCTGGAGACTTGAATTCATCCAGTGTGGCCAGGTATTCTTGTACCACCTCTCTACCTATTATGTGCCGCATTTCCCCTGCTTCCTCACCTGTTCCCCAACCACCAGGTTGAGCGCTTGTATCCTTCTGGGAAAAAACTGAGGCAAAGAAGTTGTTAAGTAGTTCTGCCTTTTCTCTTCCCCCTCTTAGTAATTCCCCATCTTCTCTGCGCAGCGACCCTATCGCCTCTTTCTTTTTCCTTTTGCTGCGGACATATTTAAAAAAGCCCTTTTTATTGTGTTTAATGTCTCTGGCCAGCCTAAATTCGTTCTGTGCTTTAGCCTTTCTGACCTCCTCCCTACATTTCCTGGCTACTTGCTTAAATTCTTCTTTGGTGGTTTCCCCCCTCTTCCATTTCCTGTACAGGTTTCTCTTAACGCTTAGCTCAGCTGAGAGTTCTTTAGTCAACCATTCTGGTTTCTTCAGATGCCTTCCATTTTTCCTCCTTATTGGCACAGTTTTAGACTGTGCCTTCAGTATCTCCCTTTTAAGGAACTCCCATGCCTCCTGAACTCCTTTCTCTTTCACTATTCCTGACCACGGAATTTCAGCCAGCAGCTCCTTAAGTTTACAGAAGTCCGCTTTTTTAAAATCTAAGATGAGTGTCTGGCTACACTTATCTTCTCCTTCCCACTGAATGCCAAATTCCAATAGGGCATGGTCACTCCCCCCTAAAGATCCAACCACTTCTACCTCATTAACAAGGTTATCCCTATTGGTCAGGATCAGATCTAGAATATTTGATCCCCTTGTCGCCTCTTCCACCTTCTGGACCATGAAATTGTCTGCAAGACAAGCAAGAAACTTGCTGGACCTTGCTGTCTTGGCAGAGTTTGACTGCCAACATATATCCGGGTAATTGAAATCTCCTATTATTACTGTATCTCTCCTTTTTGAATGCGCGGTCCTTTGGTTGAGGAAGGCGTCATCAAGGTCCTCAGTCTGGGCTGGAGGTCTGTAGTAAACCCCCACCAGAATATCCCTATTGTTTCTCGCTCCCTTAATTCTTACCCAGATGCTCTCGACCTGGCTTTCTGGGTTCAAGTCATGGATCTATTCACAGGTGAAAACATCCTTGACATACAAGGCTACTCCTCCTCCTTTCTTGTTTGGTCTATTTCTACAAAATAGGCTATACCCCTCTATTCCTACATTCCAATCATGAGACTCATCCCACCAGGTCTCAGTGATGCCTATCAAATCGTATTTCTTTTGTTGTACTAGGAGTTCAAGTTCATCTTGCTTTTTTCCCATACTCTGCGCGTTAGTGTAGAGACACTTAAATCCCCGGGCCCTTCCTGCAAGTCCTGTACTATAGTTTCTACTCCTCCCAGCACTGGACGCTTGTACTACTTGGTCAATATCATTTGGGCCTTTCCCCCCTGCACTCGCCGTGTCTTTGCCCTGAATAATATTGTCTCCCTCCCCAGCAGAACTTTTTAAAGACCTCTTAATCCTCCGTGCAAGACTGTTTGCAAAAACATTCTTGCCAAGTTTCGTTAGGTGCAGCCCATCCCTTGCCAGAAGCCCACGTTCATGGAAATTCAGGCCGTGTTCCAAAAACCCAAACCGTTGCCGGCAGCACCATGTGCGGAGCCAGTTGTTGACCTCTGCTATTGCCCTTTCCCTTTGTGCACCATATCCTTGAACAGGGAGGAGAGATGAAATGACCACCTGTGCACCAAGGTCCTTAAGCTTTGTCCCCATAAGCTCGTAGTCCTTTGCGATGTGGTAAAAGCTGCGCCTCGCAGTGTCATTGGTTCCGACATGAACCACAATGAGGGGCTTATGGTCAGTGGGCTTGACCAGCCTGGTTAGCCTCTCTGTTATGTGGTTGATCTTGGCCCCAGGAAGACAGCAGACTTCTCGATTGAACTTGTCGGGTTTGCAAATTGCCGGTTCAGTTCCTCTGAGCAAGGAGTCCCCAACAACCAGAACTCGCCTCCTCTGAGGCTTGTCCGGGGCTCCTCGACCAGCAGGTTCTTCCAGGACTGGCTGGACACTCTGTTGAGGCTGGGACTGTTGATCTAGTTCCTGTTGCCGATGTTGGATTCCTTCTTGTTGACGTTCTGTTCCCTCCTCCTGGTGCTCCTCGTCGTTCATAAGGCCAAGAACTTTGAAGCGATTGTGTAGGTTGAGAGTCTCTGTTTCCTTCCTGGTCCTCCTACTCCTCCGTGTGACATTCCTCCAAGCATCCATTTCTTGGCCCAGTGTGCTGACTTCCTGATCGGGCAGCTCCCCCGCGCATTCGGTCTTCAGGAAGGTCTTCTCTGCCCTATCCAAAAACTCCTCACCTTCCCTAATAAGATGAAGATTAGAAACTCATGCCTCCAGCTGGCAAACCTTCTCCTCCAAGAAGGTCACCAGCTTGCACTTGCTGCAGGTGTACCCGACAACATCTTGTGGCAAGAAAAGGAACATCCCACAAGTGCTACAGGTGACCGCAGCAGCTCCCTCACCTTCCATCCTTGATACTACAGACAGTAGTACAGGGAGTAGGTCTAGAAAGAATAACAGGGCTTTCTTCCTAAAATTCAACTGAATCAAGTATGTCTCCTCTGCTGATCGCCAAGGGATGAATTCGAAGAGTTGAAGAAGAGGGCTTCAACTGAGGCGCGCGCCGTTGGGAGCTCCTAATAAGACTCCTCCCCCCTAGCTGGCTCCTCCCCCTCGTTAGTCAGACCGTGTGCTCAGGGAGAGCACATGGCCAGCACAAGGAGACCTAGCAAAAACAAGCAACAAACAGACAAACAAGCAAGCACAGCCCCACAAGCCTGTAAACACACCTGGTCAAGGATGTCTTCACAGACCCAGCTCACCCTCTGCTCTCTCCTCTGGGAATGAGCTAGAGGGCCGTTGGGAGCTCCTAATAAGACTCCTCCCCCCTAGCTGGCTCCTCCCCCTCATTAGTCAGACCGTGTGCTCAGGGAGAGCACACGGCCAGCACAAGGAGACCTAGCAAAAACAAGCAACAAACAGACAAACAAGCAAGCACAGCCCCACAAGCCTGTAAACAACACCTGTTTTAGTTATCTTCTTTATTTATCTTGTGTGAGTGTGTCACATACACTGTTTTGCTTGTATTTAATAAACATAATTTATTATTTCAACTTCTGTGTCCTCCTTGACTCGGTCTGACCCCATAGACATAGGGTTCAAGATCTCGCTACGTTACCCTGCCTCTCGTAACGCCAAGCAGTGCTCTGAGCTAATTTTCCCCAAGTCTCCTTCTTTGGAGGTTTTTAAACAGAGGCTGGGTGGCCCTTTGCTGGGCGTGCTTTGAGTGCGTGTTCCTGTATGGCAGAATTAGGTTGGCCCTTGGGGTCTCTTCCAACTCTATGATTCTAGGATTCTGTGATGAAACAATGAAAAACTGGATTTTGTTATTCAAGTTTGTGGAAGATTTTACAATGTGAAAGTATATAGGAATATTTTGGTTTAGTGATGTTATATAACATGCAATAGATCTACAGTTTTAATCAGTGAAGATATGTTGTAATCAACCCAAAACGTAGTATTTAGTATTATGTAGTGTTGTTCACCGTGAAAACGTAAGATGGAATGGAATGCAAAAGAAAGTAGTACTGAAATTAAATAGATTTGGCTGAAACTAGAGAATGAAATAGTTATAAATATAATATAATAGAAATATAGAAATAGTTGATGATGTCATATAAGATGTAACAGAGCTATGCTTTTAACTAGTGAACTAGAGATAATATGCAATCAAATCTGCAAGTAACACTTAATGTTAATATCATTCATCACGTAATGTCATTGACTATGTAAATGTAACATGTAATGGGAGGGAATGGAAGACAACATCGAGATAGTCTGCTAGATAGTCTACTAACCTTTGGTAGAAGAAAGGTCATTTTTCTTTTTTGGAAAGCATGAACTTGAGGAAGGGAAGGAGTGAAACATCAGATATTGAATTTGAGAGGCTTGAATAATTTGGACGTTATAATCCATTCAAAGGAAGAATTTCTTTTTTCCCCTTTCTTCTTCTCTGCTCTTAAGCTTTTAATTCATACATCTCAGATTTCTTTCTCTTGTGTTTTCCTTTTGTCTTATGGATCCACAGGGGAAAAAAATCTTTTTTTAAAAAGGATAGCAGAGAGGGTGGAAATCGAGTTTCCCTAGGAAGGGAGTTCCAGAGCCTATCCCCATTTTGCCACCCCTTGTCCCTGCGAGGGTGGTGGGACAAAGGCAAGAGCCTCCACAGAAGACCTCAAGGCAAAGACAGGCCCATTCAGACGAACTGGACATGAACCGTGTGGGCTGAACAGGTCTTTGGACGGTGCCAGGAAACAGCCTGGCAGCCAGTGGAAATGATGCCACAGAGGAATTGTGCTGTACAAGAGCCGTCCTCATCAAGAACACATCAGGGCTAAATCTATTATACAGCCAGCATGGTGTAGCAGCCTGAGCCTTGGACAACAACCCTGGAGGCCAGGGCTCGATTCCCCACGTGGTCATGGAGACCCGTTGTGAGACTTTGGGCAAGTCACAAGCTCTCAGCTCCAGAAAACCCTGTGATATGTTCACCTTAAGGTCACCATAAGTTGGAAACAACTTGAAGCAATAATAACAAACAACCTAACAAATCGGTTATGTTTCTCCCATGGGCTAAATATAGAACGTACATTCCTGAGGTCCTGGATCTGCCCTCCTCCATCCCACACAGAGACACAACATATGCAAAATAAATAAAAAATTCATATAAAAGGTGATGAAAAAGGGCCTACCTGTCCCCAGGGGGAGCTAAGAAATGAAATGCATAATTGTAAGATGAGTGAAACTTGGTTAGACTACAGTATGTGTGAAAGGGATCTAGGAGTCTTAGTAGACCATAAGCTGAACGTGAGTCAGCAGTGTGATGATGCAGCAGCTAAAAAGGCCAATGCAATATAGCCTCTAGGTCAAGGGAAGCCAAAGTACCACTCTATTCTGATTTCATCACACCCCACTTAGAATCCTGTGTCCAGTTCTGGGCAACATAATTCATAACAGATATAGACAAGTTGGAACATGTCTAGAGGGGAGCAACGAACATGCTAAAAGTCCTGGAAACCATGAATCCCTATGATGAGTGGCTTAAAGAGGTAGGGGTTAGCCTGGAGGAGAGAAGGTTAAGAATTACCATGATAGATATTTTTTGTATATATCAAGGGAGGTCATATGGAGGATGGAGCAGGTTTGTTTTCCACTGTTTCTGAGACAAGGACATAGAACAATGGCTTCAAAGTACAGGAAAAGAGATTCCATTTAAACGTTAGGAAGGACTTCCTGGTGGTTGGAGCAGTTTGACAGTGGAATATGCTGCTGCCTGTAGGTGTGGTGGTGGAGTCTCTTTCTTTGGGAATTTCTAAGAGAGGTTGGATGGCCATGTGTCAGAAGTGCTTGGACTATGCCTCCCTCATGGCAGAAGGGGGTTGGACTGGATGGCCCTTTTGGTCTCCTCCAACTCTAGGATCCTATGATTCTGTTATCGACGGGGCTTGGGGGCAGGTCTCTCATTCACAGGGCCATCAACAGTCAAAGCTGACTTCATGGAAATTAACAAGAACTGAATCAGATTAAACAAAAAAAAAAAAACCAAGCTAGCCATTCTGTTCAGCTTAGTGATGATAAACTAAATGTAAAAACAATTTTCTGCCAGCTTTCTTATCTCTCATTGCTCCTTCTCCTTTTAGTCTCATTGGTTCTTCCCTCTCCCACCCTTGGTAGAAGTGGTGCAATCTGGCCCCCATCAGTTCCCATCTGCAAAACAGCATCAAAACTTGTCTTTCCCTTTCCTGACTGTCAACTAAGGGCCCTTTCCCTCTGGGTGCAAATTCATCAGCCCCATCCATCAGGGGTTCCTTCACTGCCTTGTAGCCATGCAGCACCAAAATACGCCCTGATCCAAAATGTAGTGTGAACACGAGACCATACTTCTCACCGAGATGGAAGAAAACAAAGACAGAGGCACTTTGCAGGATGGTCACCTATGTATTGCCCTGAATGGGGAAATGCCTGTACTCTTTATTGCAAATACTCAATTAGAGTCTGCTTTCTCTCTTCTTCTTTGCTTCCTATTAACCCTCTAGATTCCATGACCCCATCCCAGAACCAAATCTACGTTATGCTTCCTTCTGCTTGTGTTTCCTTCCTCATTCTCTGTTGTCTCTCCTGTGTTGAAGAATATGCTGCCATCTCCTTGGGGCAGGGATCTGTTTGTGCTACAAACTGTTCTGGACATTGTTGGCAGTTAATTCTACACTCTCTGTGAAAAAGCAAAGCAAAAGTTGGTTTCCTTCTGGGCAAAAGAAGCAAATGCAGGTGAAATGATGAAATATACAAGGTAGGTATGTGTGTCCGTATGTGTGTGCAGATATGTCTGCCTTCAAGTCACGTGTTGGTTTATGGTGCCCCAAGAATTTATCACAGGGTTTTCTTAGGCAAGGTTTTTTCTGGTTCCAGTTCTGGTTTTGCCAGTCCCTTCCCCTGAAATATAGCCTACAACACCTGGGATTCTTTGGAGGTCACCTGTCCAATTACTAACCAGTTCTGACCTTGCTTAGCTCCCAACATCAGAGAGGATCTGCTGCCTTTAAGGTATTTAAGAGTCCCAAAATAAACAATACGCCCTCATAAAAGTTCTTTAGAGGGTGGTGGTTTTTGTTCTCCCACTGACCTGGTGGACAGTCTGATCCACGTGGTGGGGCTTCAGCTGCAGAGCATTCCCGAAAATGGGCAGAGAGGAGGGCCCGGGGACAGCCTCCCTTTACTCTGAGTCCTGCTCCTCCAGGTGGCAGAGAGAACGAGGCAGGAGATGCAGAAAATCAGGAGAACAGGGGCTGTCCCAGAGGCTCCATCCCAGCAACCATGGGCTCCAGGTTCAAGAAGGGGAAGATGAGATCCTGTGCTTCCCTGCGTGAACTTCATACACTGCCATGCCAAGGGTGGGCTAAAGTTAACCAATGTGCACTTTAGATCTACCTGAATAAATGAGGTTAATCATTAAATAATTCAGCTCATGTATTGTCATCTGGAAATGGACGTTTTCTGACCTTCAATCTGTATCCCCTCCTTTACTGATTTTCTGAGGCAATTGTATTCCATGGAAAGGCTGGCATTGTGGGTGGACCCCAGAGTCACCCACCTCGGGGGGTAGCAGGACAACTCCTCCTCCTCCTGCCTCACCACCACCACCACATGCCTCGTTTGGGGATGGGCTGGGGCCGATCCTTGTACTGCAGCTTCCAAGGTCCCCTACACGTTCTCTGAGGACTGACACTGTTGCTCCTGTTCCTCTCCCTTGTCTTCCTTGTTAAAAGAGAGAGGTTGAAACTGATTCTGTAGCTCCAAACTCAAAAACTTTGGTCCTTCCACCTCTATGTGCCACAGTCCTCCTGAGTTTTGGGACTGGTCTCCTCCTCAAAGACATTTCCTGTGTGTTCATCCTCCAAGTCTGTTTGCTCTGCTCTATCCAAGAAAATGCCATGCTCCCTAACATGCTGAAGAGTGGATACTTGGGACTCCAGTTGCTGGGCCTTGTTCTCCAACAGGGAAACCTACTTGCACTTGCTGCAGGTGTAGCTACTCTCACCCTCTGGCAAGAACACAAATCTACCACAGCTTTTGCAGGTGACTACAGCAGCTCCCTTCACCATCCATGTTCAGTAGTCCTAAGTACACACTGGGGCAGAACTCTGGGCCTCGCCCTCAAAACTCCCCCACCATTGGCCTCACTTCCTGTTGGCTGAGCTCCAGGGCCTGTGGCTGCAGTTATATAGGGAGCCGGTGGCCACTAGCTCCTCCCCCAATCAAGTCCCTGACTCACTTCCTCTGGGGCTTCACACAAGAGAACCCTGAGGAGCACACAGGCAAGCCTGCCTCAGGTCACACAAACATTTAGCTTTATCCCAACAGACACACTCTCACCAAAACAAAATAGCACAAAAAAGGCTTAACAAGCACAGGAGCATGCGAGCCCCCTCCCAGGTCACAGAAACACACAACCAAGCAGCCTTAACTCAACAAAATCTCATAAATTTCCATGGATACTCCCCAGCCCCCAATGCACATTGGAAATGAGCACTAAAATACATTTGGAATCTCCTTTGAAAAGTCAGTATGGGAAAAGAGCACAGGATAAAGTTCATCTTCTGAGAATAACAAATATAATGATTAACTTAACTTTTGCCCACCCCTTGGCTTTGCGGTATTTAAACTTCAGGCAAGGAAGCCTAAATTTTCCTAAATTCTTGAATCTGGGTCCATTCTTATAACTCAATTCTGGTTTCTGGAATGGAGCTTCTGGGGACGGCCACCATTCTCCTGATCATCTGTATCTCCTGCCTCGTTCTCTCTGCCACACGGAGGAGCAGGACTCAAGGGAGAGGGAAGCTACCCCCAGGCCCTTCTCCTCTGCCCATCATTGGGAACTCTCTGCAGCTGAAGCCCCACCACTTGGATCAGACTCTCTGCAAGGTCAGTGAAGGAACAAAGACTGTTCCCTCCAAGAAATGTTTCTGTGGATATGTTTTGTATTTTGAGGGTCCTAAATACCCTAATGGCACCAGATTGTGTCTGATCTTGGGAGCTAGGTAGGATAAGATCTGGTTGGGAGACTGCCAATGAATAACTTGTTTTATAGGCTATATTTCAGAGGAAAGGACTGGCAAAAGCACCTTGGAGGATTCCTTGCCTAAGAAAACCCTCTGAATTTCATGGGGGCACCATAAGTCAACGAGCAACTTGAGGCACATACACACACATGCACACATGCGCACACACAATGTGCATTTCATCATTTTACTTGGGGCTTTTCTGACCTACAATGTTAGAATGCTATTCTTCCACTTTCAACCTCCTATGGAATCCTGGGGGGGGGGTTGCATTTGAGGGAGGGGCCTTTAGAATTCTCAGCCAGAGAGCTCTTGGGCCTCAGGAAACTACAAACCCCAGAAGTCTGCAGGATGTTGAAAGTGGAATAAAAGCACTATAACACTGTAGTGCAGAAAGGCCCTTACATTTGCTTCTCTTGGCCAGAAGGAAACCAACTTTTAGTTTGCTTTTTTAGTGCGAGTGTAGAATTAACTGCCAATAGTGTGCACAATAGTTTGCGACGCAAATGGCTCCCTGCCCCAAAAAGATTCCAGCGCATTGTTCTGCACAAGAGAGATAACAGGAATGAAGAAGGACAGATAGGGAGAAGGGAGCTTGCTAAATATTTCTGTGTCAGATACCTAGGCTCAGTTATAGGATGGGGTCACAGAATCTAGAGGGTTAGTAGGAAGCAAGGAAGAAGAGAGAAAGCACACTCTGAATGCACCATTGCAGTTAAGAATACAGGGATTTTCTTCTTTGGGGCAATGTGTAAGCGACCATAAGTGATCTGTAATGTGCCTCCTTCCTTGTTTTCCTCCAGCTCAGTGAGAAGTATGGCCCTGTGTTCACACTGCATTTTGGAGCGGATCGTGTTGTGGTACTGCACGGCTATGAGGCAATCAAAGAAGCCCTGATTGACCGGGCTGATGAATTTGCAGCCAGGGGGAAACTGCCATTACCTGACAGAGTCAGGAATGGGAAAGGTAGTTTTTGATGCTGCTTTGCAGATGGGGATGGATGGGGGACAAATTACACAATTTTGACAGAGGGTGGAAGAGGGAAGAACCAATGATACTAAAAGGTGAAGGAGGAAAGAGAGACAAGAAAGCAGGCAGAAAAATGTTTATGCACCTAGTTAATCATCACTGAGCTGAACAGAATGGTAAGCTTTTCTTTTCTTTTCTTTTTTCTTTTCTAAATCAGTTTCAGATCTTGTTAATTTCTATGAAGTCAGCTTTGGCTGTTGATGGCCCTGTGAATAAGGGATCTCCAATTTTCCCTTTGATAACAGAATCAAAAAATCCTAGAGTTGGAAGAAACCAAAAGGGTCATCCAGTCCAGCCCCTTTCTGCCATGCAGAAGGACATAATCCAAGCACTCCCAACAGATGGCCATCCAGCCTCTCAGGCCATTTCTGCACTAGACTATGATAGGGCTAGTATTCCACTTTCAACATCCTATGGAATCCTGGGGTTTGCAGTTTAGGGAGGGGCCTCAAAGGAATGTGGTTTACCAAGCTTGTGGTTTACTAAGCTGCCTAGGTCCCTTTCACATTTCCTGGGGTCTAGCCAGGTGTCACCTGTCCTGTATCTGTGCATTTCATTTTTTTTTTCTGTCCAATTTTAGGATGTTAATTTCTTCCTGTTGAAATACTCTTTTTTTAAAAAAAAAATTTGGCCCAGCTTTCTAATGTATTAAAGTTATTTTGAATCACTATCCTGTCCTCTGGGGTGTTAGCTCCCCCTCCTAATTTTGTGTCATCTGCAAATTTGATGAGCATACCCTCTGTTCCCTCATCCAAGTCATTGATACAGATGTTGAAAAGCAATGGGCCCAGGACAGAACCTTGTGGCACCCCGGAAGTCACTTCCCTCTAGGATGAAGAGAAGCCATTGGTGAGGAGCACCCTTTGGGTTCAGTCGGCTAGTGCAGAAAGGGCCCCTGTTTGCAAGAATACAATTAAGGAGCTTCTCAAAGGCCTTATTGAAGTCAAAATATGCTACCTCCACAGCATTCCCTTCATTTACTAAGCCAAAAAAGAGATAAAATTAGTCTGGCATGACTTATTTTTGAGAAACCTGTGTTGACTTTGAGTGATCATGGCATTGCTTTTTAAATGTTTGTAGACTTTATGTTTAATGATCGATTAGCTGGATCATCAATGTTGGTTAGAATCAGATCTAAAACAGTTGCCCCCGCCCCCCCCCCCCCCGTTTCCTCCTCCACCTTCTGGACTGTGAAGTTGTCGGCAAGGCAAGTGAGAAATCTGTTGGACCTGATACTCTCGGCAGTGTCTCATTCCCAACAAATGTCAGGACAGTTGAAATCTCTGATAACTACTACATCTCTCCTTTCTGACTGTTGGTCACCTGTTCCAGGAAGACATCGTCCAAGTCCTCACTCTGGCCTGGAGTTCTGTAGTAGACCCCCATCACTGTTGTTTCTCTCCCCTTCGGTTTTACCGTAATATTCGCAACCTGACTTTCACAATTTAAGTTATGGATCTCTTCAAAGACGTAAACATCTGTGTACCTTCATATTATGTATATGTTAACTTGCCATTTAAGCTTAAGTGAAATGTCCATGGTGAGAGCCTTGGCAGAATGAAGCTGAAAATACTGCCTGTGATTTTTGCATTCATCCCATCTCACCCCCTCAACAACCATGTGAATTTTTGAAAACCTTATATCCCACCCACTCCCTCTCCTGCCTTTCTTTTCTCCCTTCTTTGCCATCTTTTCCATGCTTCTGTACAGCTTCTGGTGGAGGACTATCTGGGTGCAAAGCAGACCATTCTCTTTTTTCTAACTTCCCTTACTAATTTTTTGCTTAGCATCTTGTCACCTTGGCTTTAACGGAACTCTCATGCTCTAATTATGAAACGCAATAAGTGATTTGGTACTTGTCCTCGAAACCTTATAATCTCCCAGCCCGGGGTTGGAAAAAAAAAAAAGCTTTGGATATAGAACTGAATGGATATATGGATGGCTGTTCAGAACTGTCCCTGACGATTTCATTTATTTACCTATAAACAGACAAATAAATAAATGTGTAAGTTAATTTTGAAATTAAGTTAATTCTGAAATTCCCGCGTAAGTCAATAGTCTGTTAAGCACTTATTTAAGTAAACTGGCTTTTCTTTTCAGATGATTTATAACTTCATTGGCAAATTGAGTTTTACTAGTTAGTGATCAGTGGCAACTGCTAGGAGATAGGAAAATCTCCCAGTCTTGGTTTGCTGCATTTCTCCAACTCCTCCTGCACTAGACACAGTCCTGCCATTTTCTTTTTTTCTTTCTTCTTCTTTTTTTAACTTGGTTCAAATATATGTCTTCAAGCATGCATTTACTTTGTTTGATTCTTTTTGCTTTCCATTAAAACCTTTGCAAATTAAAAACATAACTACAATTCTATTATTTCTCTCTCTCTCTCTTGCAAAAACACACAAACACACACACACCCTCCCCTCCTTTCCAGGGATCATGTTCAGCAACGGGGAGAGATGGAAGCAGCTCCGGCGTTTTGCTTTGACCGCCCTTCGCAACTTTGGGATGGGGAAGAAAAGCATTGAGGAGCGGATCCAAGAGGAAGCCGAGTATCTCTTGGAGCAATTAAGGGAGACAAAGGGTAGGTAGCTCCTGCCCACCAGTATCATCCTTTTAGGCTTGTTCTCCTGAATTTCCAGGAGTTTCCTTCTTTCTTTCTTACCTTGTTCCCAGATTGGCAGAAGGCTCCAGACTCTTCCATGAAGGAGTTTGGCTTTTGCTCTGAGGAACAGGATTCTTCTTCATCTTCAAATGACTCAGGAAGATAGGTGGAATTTCTTACCAAGAGATGGAAGGTAGAACTTCAGAGATGTGGTTTTTTTGCACAATTGGCAACACTCAGCTCAAAGCTAATTAAAAATAAAAATGGTTTCCATCCTTTAGGGCAGCAGTACTCATGGGCTGAAGTGGGTGGAGTGTCTAAGGAGTCATGGGATGGATTCCAAAGATATGGCTGTAAAGACCCAGCCTCTCACCCAACCAGACACCCTCAGTGGAAGAAGTGCTGAATTCAGCAGGGGCAGCTGGTGGATCTGTGTCCATGGGTGGTGAAGCCACACTACTGTTCCTGCCAGTCCTTCAACAGGTCTGCTGGTGCTGCAACATATTTTGTCATTTTCAGGTCTCCTGCCCAATATGGGACAGTTGCTGGTAGAGCAGCAGTGAAATCCATTGGATTCATAGCTCCTGCAGTACAGATCCAGTCGCTTACCCTGGCAAGATTCAATGCCAAGCTCATGTGGGGCAGTAGAAGTGCTCCTTGTGTCAGGCTTATCTCAGAGGCTGTGGTGGGAAGATATAGCCCTGGGCTGAGGAGTTCCAGCATCATTAGGTAGCCCAGGGCTATCTCAGTCTACATGGAACTGAAGGGTCTCAAAGGTCACCAAGTCCCCCTCCTGTCAATGCAGGAGTTCACATGGAAGAGACTGAGGTTTCTCAGTCGCCTGGAAAATCTACATTCTGCCCAACCAAGGCAAATATCCACAATAAACATTCTCAGCAAAAGTAGAAGCTGGACTTCGAAACTTGGCTGGACCATATTGCAATCGGCAAAATGCTGGGTTGAAACAAGACCATTCTTTATTTTGTCCTTCCAGAGGAGCCCTTTGACCCAACTTTCATGTTCAACTGTGCTGCCTCCAATATCATCTGTTCCATCATCTTTGGAAAGCACTACGAGTACAACGACAAGAGGTTTTTACACATGATGGCCTTGCTGAATGACACCTTCAGGATTCTGAGCTCTCCCTGGGGACAGGTAGGCCATTTTCCCTCATCACCTTTTGTATGAAATTTTTATTCATTTTGCATATGTTGTGTCTCTGTGTGGAATGGAGGAAGACAGATTCAGGATTTCAGAAATTTACATTCTAAATTTAGATCACAGGAGAAATATTATACTGTTTGTTGTTCTTGTCTTCAAGTTGTTTCCAAATTATAGTGACAGAAAGAGAACCCATCATGGGGTTTTCTGGGACTGAGAGTGTATGATGTACTCAAGTTCATCCAGTGGGTTTCCATAGCTAAGTGAGGAACTGAACACTAGTCTCCAGGGTTCTAGTAGAACAACTACAAATTGCTATACCACACTGGCTCTGTAGCAGATTTAGCTAATATGATGTAATAGCCATCACTAAAATGTGGTGGGAGACTCTGATGATTGAAATATTGCAACAGAGGGGTATAAAATATATCAGAGTAAAGGAACAAACAGGAAAGGGGAGGAGTAGCACTCTATATCCAGGATGTTTGTACCTGTGAAAGATCCATCACTTAAACATTGGAAACCAGGTTGAGAGCATCTGCCTAAAAATTAAAGGGGAGAGAATGACAGTGATGCCATTGTGGAGGCATTCTACTACAGACCTGCAACCCAGACTGAGGACTTGGATGGTGCCTTCCTGGAACAGATGGTGACACATTCAGAAAGGTGAGATGTGGTAGTAATGGGAGATTTCAAGTATCCTGAGACTTGCACTAAGAATATCAGGTCCAACAAATTCCTCACTTGCCTTACAGACAATTTCATTCTCCATACGCTTGATGAGGGAACAAGGAAATCCACTTGTCTAGATCTCATCCTAACCAAAAATGATGAGCTGGTTAATGCGGTGGAAGTGACCAGATTTTTTCTAAGTTGAAGTGCCCGAGCTCTCCTGGAATTTAATATACAGCAGAAAGGGGAAGCCAAACATAGTCACATTCTAGATGTTAAGAAAGCTGATCCCAGTAAACTTAGAGAAATCCTGGTTGTGTTCCTGTGGTCAGGAAGACTAAAGTGAAGAGCGTTCATGACGGATGGATGGGGGTTTCTTAACAGTGAGATATTGAGGGGGCAAGTTTAACAATTCAAATGAGGAGGAAAAATGGGATGTAGTTAAAGAATCTTGGATGGATGTGTAAAGAGCTTTCAGTGGAGCCAAGATTTAAAAGGAAGATGTACATGAAATGGAAAAAGGGGGAAATCACCAAAGAGGAATTCAAGCACATAGCCAGCCAGTGGAGACAGAAGGTCAGGGAAGCTAAAGTGCAGAACTATCTCATGCTTCCTAGAGAGGTTAAAAACTACAAAAAGGGTTGGTTGGTTACTTCTGTAGGAAAAACAAGAACAAGGAGATGGTGAGGCCTCTGTTTGTAGAAGAGGGTGAAATGCTAACAGGGGACAGAGAAAAGAGAGAACAACTCAACCCCTTCTTTGCCTCTGTCTTCTCCCAAAAAGAAAACAATGCTTGAAGTGGGGAAAATGGAGCAGATGAAACAGTGGGGGAAAAACAGCACAGAATAAATACGAAGTTAGTACAGGAATACCTGGCCAGATGAATTAAGAGAAATGAATGTAGAAGCACTGGCAAGGGTCATTGAAAATTCCTTGAGAGCAGGAGAAGATCCAGCAGGCTGAAGGACAGAAAATGTTGCCCCATCTTCAAAATGGAAGAAGAGATGACCCAAACAATTACTGTTTCGTCAGGGAAGACAAGAGGACCCAAACGATTACTGATTCATCCGTACCAGGAGAGATTCCAGAGCAGATCATTAAATGAATGGGCTGTAAGCACTTAGAAAGGAATTCCCTAATCACTCCAAGTCAACATTAGTTTCTCAAAAACAAGTCATGACAGACAACTCTTACCTCTTTTTTTTTTTTTAACAGAATAACCAGCTCCACAGATTAAGGGAATACTGTGGACATAGGGTATCCTGATTTCAGTAAGGCTATTGACAAACTGCTCAATTATATTCTTGCAGGGCAAACTAGACATTGCTACCATTAGGACAAGTTGATTGACCAACTAACCCTAAAGGGTGATCCTCACAGAAGGGTCCTCTTCATCTTGGAATCAAGTGACTAGTGGGGTGCCACAGAGGTTTGTCTTCGGCCCAGTGCTATTCAACACTTTTATCAGTAACTTGGATGAGGGAATAGAGGCTAATACCCCAGAGGGCAGGATAAGAATGCAAAATGACTTTACCTGATTGGAGAGCTGGGCCATGGCTACCCAAATGTTTTCAACAGGGAGAAATGAAAGACCTTACACCTAGGCAGCAAAGTGAGATGAACAGGTATAGGGACAGTGGCACCTGGCTTGAGCACAATATATGTCAAACACATCTAGGAGTTTTAGTAGACCACAAGCTGAACACAAAGCAATGTAATGTAGCAACTAAAAAGGACAATGCAATTCTAGGATGTGTTAATAGAATTTAAGTGTCTACATCAGTGGAATAATAGTATCAACCTTTTCTGCTTTGGTCAGACCTCACATACAATACTATCTCCAGTTCTAGGCAACACAATTCAAGAAAGATGTTGACAAGCTGGATTTGTCCAGAGGAGGTCAGCCAAAATGGCAAAATGCCTGGAAGCCATGCCCTATAAGGAGTGGCTTAGGGCTCTGAGGATGTTTAACCTGGAGAAGAGAAGGTTAATAAGTCACATGAAAGCTATGTTATGATTTTTTTTATTAGTTCCATGAGTTTAGCTGTTTTGTTGGAATATTTCCACTCATTTCCTGGTGCTCATAAAAGAGACAGAAAATGGCTGAACTTGAATGACGTCTGTGCTTTTCGGTTTCCTTATCTTCCAGCTTACCAATATCCTCCCTTCCTTCATGGACTTTATCCCAGGACCTCATCATCAACTACCTACAAACATCATGAGAACCACAGGTTTCATTTTAGAGGAAGCCAAGGAGCACAGGGCTACCCTGGACCCCAGCTCACCTCGGGATTTCATTGACTGCTTCTACATTAAAATGGATCAGGTAAGGCAGAATCATGGACTCCTCAAGGGAGGAGGACATCCCTGGGCTTGAACCATCCTCAGCCAACAGACAACAATGGAAACCCATGGCTTCCATGCTTGTTGGGTGGTGAATCTGCTCTTGGCTTTCATTTGGAATTTCAAAAGTGCTATCTAATGTTCTCAACCTGACCCATTGGATATCTCATTTGAAGCCCCTTTGTCATGGGAAGCCTCAGAAACCTCTGGGGGCTGCAGAAATCTACCCAAGAGTCACACTCCTAGCTAGTCCTTGAAAAATGCCAAGTGAGGAGACCCTAGTGGAGAATCCTGAAGTCACTCAGCCATATGGAAAATCTCAGGACTGGACCTGAGTAAGCCATCATGACTCACATGGACTCCAGCTGCAATAATGGTCTACTTTAGATACTCTATTTGCTAGGGTATAAGATTCACTTTTTTCCCTGAAAAATACTGTTTGAAAATGGGGTGCATCTTGTTGGAGATGATAGGAGTTTCAGCCTCATGGAAATGCAGCGGAAAAACCAGAGTTCAGCGAGCCAACAGCAGCAGCCTTGTTCCCCAGTAAGGATACTCACACACGGAGGAGTTTCTTCCAAAACAGGAGGCACTTTATCTTGCAGCAAAGTTCCGTTGTATACAAAACATAGGACAGACGGACAAAAGCCTGCGCCAGGCACCAGGTTTGGTCAACAGACAAATACATACTGGTGTTGCTTTGTTTATATACATATCTACAGCCAACCAGGTAGAGGTTTGCACACCTCCCTCTACCATCTGCACACGACCCCAGTTTCTTATGCAACCTTGCAATTACCCACAGCTGGGGCATGAGGCAACATCTTCACAGTGGACTGATCATTTTCCCAGGGTTCCCTGCCTGGAATCCCTGACACATCTTGTATGCCAGTGTGTCTTATACACTGGAAAATAGTGTTTGTTGATGTATGAATGGAGTGCGTCTTATACGCCAACAAATATGGCAATTCCCAGTTTCCTCAGATCTTTTAACCCTCAGCTGACTGGCCGATGTAGTTTGTTGTTGTTTTTTCTCCCACTTCCTACAGTATATTTCACTGAGTATAATGAAGTTGACTCCACTGATTCTGTTGTATGTATCCCCAGGAAAAACATAACAGTGCATCCGAATTCACCATTGAGAACCTGCTCATCTCCACATATGATTTGTTTGAGGCAGGAACAGAAACAACCAGCAGCACTCTCAGATTTGGGTTCCGCATTCTCCAGAAATACCCAGAGATAGAAGGTAAAACAAATGCCCCTACCACACATCACCAGCTTCCCTTCGGCCCTCTTCCCTCTTCCAAGTCTATCCAGACCATACCTCACTGAATTTCTGTTTTGCTGCTCTGGGTGGGGATAATTTTTATCCTGTGATGGGACAAACTACTATGTCTAGGATTGGAGATGGGTGGCACACACAAATGGAAGACTCCTTGTAGCTTTTTACCTCCAGATCATGCAGCTGATTTTCAGCTGGTGCCAGATGTTGATAAGGATGCTTAGAAGCAAACTTCTCCTCCAGGCTGTGTTTTTGAATACTGAGGAGAATTTTTTCCCACCATCACCCATCACTGAAATGCTTTGGACAGTCCATAGGATTGTGAGTTTTTCATAGCTTTTATAGCTCTTAGTTGTCCATCATGTCAGATAGGAACATGGCATCCAGGTATTTGGAGCAAGAATAATGAACCTTAAAACATGGAGTTGAAAGGAATGCCAAGGACAGTTTAATCCAATCACCTAATGCCAGAGCAGGAATTCTTAGAAAAAAGCATCCCTGTTACTGGTGGGCATCAAACCTCTGATAACTCCTTGGCCCATGTCTTGACTGTGACTAAAACAGGGGGGGGGGATATTAAAAGCTGAGATCAGGAGTGACACATATTCAGCTGAATCACTGGGCCATGTTTGGCACACCATCTGCCCCTAAAGTAAATACAAAGCTCAGTGGAACCTGCTGCATCAGAAGGGACCTGCAGAGCACCCATAAGTTTAACATCCTCTGTTACCCCAAAGCATGGATGACTCAGGGGTCCACCCACACTGCCAATACCTCCATGCAAAGATGGGGAAAGATTAGCTCAAATTAGGAGCCCGGTGAGGGGGAGAGTAACCTAATGATATCTTTTACATTAAAGTTTATGGGGTCCTGTGCAGGGAAAAACCAACCAGAGATCCAAAAATATACTAAATTGTGTAAAGGGGAATTAATCACGCACTCAAGATCCAAGCGGTCACGCACTCACACAAGGCTAGCCAAAGGGAGAGGGAGGAAAGGTTTTGGATAGCAAGATTTCAGGGTGTAGCCACTGATATTTACAAATCCAAAGAGCAGTGAAGAAGCAGTGATGTGGCTTAGACAGGGAGTCAGAGTAGCAAAGTAGTCACCAGCAATTCGTGCACTGTGAGTTCACTGGTCAAAACTGGGTGTTTTTATATACAATTTCTGCCTGGAGGGCAGGAGTGTGAATGGCCTTATGGCTGAGTAAACAATGGAGTTCACAGAGTGGACAATGAGGTCCAGATCAGGTTGATGGCTTTAGCATTAGTTGACAAAGGGGCTAATGGTTGTCTGACAGCTCAGTGCTTGTCAGATGGCTTGGAGGATAGTGGGGAAGTTTGCAGGTCAAAGAAAAAGGGGTTGAGACAATAAGTAGTTTGGTGGGAAAGTCCCAGTTGTTATTGTCCAAGAAGGAAGAGTCGCTAAGGCTAACTGCCGCCAATTATCTCTGAAGTTACCTGGTGATTTCCTGACTATGACCTGACTACACATAGAGGAAGTTTCTGATCTAATCTTCAGCACACACGTTCAGCCAGTCTTTTCCTTTTGTCCAGCTGAGCCATACAGCCATGGCAAGGCATGTTTTATATCAAACCCCATTAATATGTTTCGCAAATAGAATTATATTTTTCCAATTAAACCATATCAAAGTGTGCAGGTGTACGGCCTGATAACACTTCCCTCCAGAAAGAAATGCCGTTAAACCCTGCTAAGAAGTGCTGCCAAAGTGCCAAATCCTGTCAAACCCCACGTGTAATCCCAGTTCTGTGGTGGGTCCTGCTAAGCCCCCTGATGGCATCACAGAGGCATCTAAGAAATAGGTTGCCAAATACAACTAGTCAACATGCAAAATTTAAATATCCTGAGTTCCTGAAACTCTCTGACTGTAGTCTTCTGTTGATCAAGGAATCCAGCTACTGGGTTTCCCATTTGATGGTATATTTTATACGGAGCGGGGGGGCCCCTATGGTGTGCTTAGATTCATATGGCACCATCAGAACTTTCAGTACATTCTTAGAATGCACTATTAAACTCAAGACTGGTTTTAAAAATGAAGGTTTTCCTTAATTTCAGTGACTTCCTTTTTGTTGGAGAATATGGCTCTGGGCATTTCACTTTTCTTATAAAGAATTTGCTTTGCTCATGGAGTAGCTGGGAGTTCCATTAGCACATTCTGTGAAAACTCAGGGCCCAAAATATAGTCTTTTTGGACATTAAAATCCATACTTTTAACCAGTTGTGTGGGTTGCCTTTAGCCAGAGTACAGACAGTCCAAAGGTCAAAGAAGACAGGCAGAGAGGGTTTAGGAATCTGTAGCACACAAAGGCAAATGCCAGTTGTTTCTGGCATTAGGCCACCACCCTCTGTGTTCCTTAAAAACCCTGGAGCCAGCTGGCTGTCATCCCAGCCTGATTAGCTCCCAATGTCCTTGCATCTGCTTGTCCTCCTTCAACGCTGCTGTTCACCTGGAGAAGCTGACTCCTGGCTCATGACATAATGGAGTTGGCTAAACAGAACCACGTAAGCCCATGCTTGCGATGCTCCTTGTGGCATGCCATACCAGGCTGCCCAGAAAGGGGGCAACTAAGGCCACACATGCAGGTGTGAAAAAACTCCCCCTGTATTAGCTCCCTAGCTGCCCAAGGTACGTCAGGGTCTTCTGCCTGGGCGGGATCAGTCACAGAGTGATAACCAGTGGAGCACACTCTTCCTGAGTGTCTGCATCCTTCTGGATGCCCTTGGCCTTCTTATCCTGCTCAAGAGCACTGGGGCAAGCAAGGTTCTCATCAGCAACACTTGCCTGAACGACTACTTTATCTGGTCCCTTAGCTGCCTTCCTCTGTTTATCCTTGTCTAGGGCCTGCAGACATGGAAGGGTGGCACTGGTGATATCAGTGCTCTCCTCTTCCTCAGAGGAAGAGGAAGTGTCAGATAGAGGGTGCTTGGGGGGCCTTCTTGGCAAGGCCTTTACTATTTGAGCCACCTGATCCCCTCTTAGGTGCCATGTCACAGGACTGATCCTAGTCCAACACTCAAATGATTTTTACATCTGGACCAAAAGCCCAGGCAAGGGAAGGGAAGGTGAGTTAGATCAGAAGTGGGAGGGGCTAAAGTAAGTCAAGTTGTAACTACAGATAATTAATCTTATTGTTGTTGTTATTATTGCTATTATTCTCCACAAGAATTATACAAATATGTTGTAGCCTCCAAACAAACAAACTGTGGGAAATTAGTAAAAGATTGGGAGGGGATGTTACCCTAAGAGGCGGGGGACATTGAGGTCCACCCACAAGGTCAGCATCTTCTTAGAATTTGTGACAAGCTTCCAATAAATTAAACATGCCCAAGAACCATAAAGGCTATTGGAAAGTGAAGCAAGAAAGGTTGGATAGCGAGAGACTGGGCAAAAGGGTTACAGTTACAAGTCCTGAATAAAGGTGTCAGAGTCCAGTATCCTGCCAGTGCCTCTCTGCCAGCAAAGAAGGGGAAGCAAAGGTCCTTGCCCTAGATGGTAGAGGAGGCAGCAGGGAGTGTGCAACACAAACAACTAATGGAAGCACTGAGCAGAGCTGAGTCAAGGTCTAATCCAAAAGGTCCAGGAAGCCAAAAGTCCATCCAGAGGGGTTGAGAGAGTTGGAGCACAAGGGTTGAGAGATTTGCATAGTAATTTGCTACAAGCAAACAGCAAGCCAAGCTGACAGACCTAAATAGCCACTGAAAACAGGTGTACTTGTCATTGCTTCCTTAATCTAGCCAACACAGCTTTCCTCTGAGCTGCCCGTTTCAGCCTCCTCCATGATCGGAGGCTGAGGGGCACAGGTGACTATTGTTCCTCAAATCACTACTGGTTCCCTCTCCCTCTGGGCTGGCTGGGGCAATTCTGTCTCCATTTGTCTTTCAACTGATGGGAATCTTTGCAAGCTGGTTTGGTCAATCACTGGCCCTGTTCCTGGCACAATCAGTTGCTCATCATCTATCACAAAAGAACCACAGCAGAGTGGCTCAGGTAGCATCTGAGGGTAGCACAGAGGAATGGCTGTCTGGGGTACCATGTACAATTTTCTAAGTTGAAGCTGGGGTTTTTATACCCTATTTCACACTCTGAAGGGGTGCATTGACAATACTGTAACAGCTTTCCCACTGGATTGACAAAAGGGGACTGGAATGGGCTGATTGCTTAATTCCAGAGTAAAAAAAATTGATGGGACTCATGACAACCTCTTAATGTTTGGTCACGTAGGGTGTGTAGGGAAGATCTCCATAGGATAAGATCAAGGGATGGCCTCTGATTGCTCAAAAGTCTGGGCAGTTTGTCTTTCATTATATTCAGAAATGTGAAATGACTGGAGTGGTAAAAGGATTAACATAATTCCTTTAACATTGGGTTTTCCTGCCTAATCCTCTCTGGACTTATGACCCTGAACATGTCTCAGGTCAGCCTGACCTCAAAGTGTCAAGGTCAGAGACCTGGGCGGCAAGCTAGCCCAGAGAGGGGAGTGTGAGAGCCAGCAAAGTCCAGCCAGGAGGAGACAAGCAAGCACTTTACATGAGGGAGTTCATTTACCAGAGCATCAAGCGAAGGCCATTGTCAGAGTTCCAAAAGCCAAGGGTTAAGAGTCCAGAGATCAATTCAAGGTAGCAGGCACCGGGTGCTGGGAGCAAGGAACAGGCAAGAGGAAGGCTTGAAAGAAGTTTGCCACAAGCAAAGGAAAGCTTCCAGGCAGGCAGTTATATAGCCCAGACACAGGTGTGGCCAGTCACCGCTTCTTGAACTTAATCAAGGAAGCCTCCCTTTACTCAGCTCTCTTGAGTCTCCACCTCGTTTGTGGGCTGATTGACGCAGGCTCCGGGGCATCCTCGGGATCACAGCTGGATCCCTGCTGCCCTAAAGGAGCAGGCAGAGGAATGTCCGCGCCTGCTTGGTCCGTGGCAGCCGGGGGAGCTCTTGAGCTGCAGGACTCACCTCCAGCCAGAGCCACAGGGACCCGCAGCTGCTGCTCGTCATCAGCAGCTCTGACAGGAGCTTCAGTTATCACACAAAGCATGTCTCCTGTCAGCATGACCTTGATCTTGTTCTTCAGTCATTAGTCTAAATTTTGAAAATCACATATGTCATAGGGTATTGTAACAGGAAAAACCTGAGTGCCAAACACTGAAAAGGGCCTACGAGATAGCCAACCAGAGTAGGCTTCACTGGAGCCAAAGTACTTAAAAGGTTCCTAATTGGGATCACAAGCCTGAGTTAATGTAGGCCTCTCCAGTGGCCACATGGAAATCAGAGGCCTCACTGTGCTTCCGGAGGAGGCCGTGTGCTTCATAAAGGCCTAATGAGACCCTAAAGCTGGCTAAAGTAGGCCTCACTGGAGGCCGTGTGTTTAATAGCGTAAGGCACACGGCCCGGCTCTGACTGTGGATCTGCTGTTGGGTTTGATTTGCGAGGCAGGCACAGCAATCACTCGGTTCTGGTCTTTGAGAAAGGCCATTTTATTTAAGCAAGCATATGAGACAGGAAAAGGGGGGAAAAAGCGCACACACACACACACACACACACACACACACACACACACACTGACTTTGTGCAAAGGCAGCCAGCCTGCGAAGCCAAAAAGCCCTTTGTTCTAACAGCTTATATAGATAACAATTCTACGATCAAAATAGTAGGGCTAAGTGGGGGGGGGGGAGAGGAGGACTTTTTCACGCCAATGCCCAAGGTATGTACCAAGGTGGAGCCAGCCTCCCCGCTCCCTGTGCCGGCCAGATGGGCTCTTATCTCCCCCTGCCCGGACAGCTACAGACAGAGAGAGAACGTGTCCTTGAGCGTTCTTTTAAACGATGTAAACAAGTCCTAGCGCACAACGCAGCCGGAACCAAACTTTTAGCAAGCCTCGGGCCTAACAAATCGAGGCCTGCAAGCCTGCGCTATAGTGGGCTCCCCAGCAACCACATGGAGAATAGAGGCCTAGGGCCACCCCCATTATGACAAGAAAAAAGTGCAGGGTACAGAGGAGAGTGCAGGAAAAGTAACCCAAAGCAATACGTTGACTGCGAACCCAGGAAACAACCCCGCTGCTGGCAGAAGCCAGTGGAGCTGAGAAAAGGACTTAATAATTCGTGGGGTCTATCATCACCTACCACCCAAGCAACACTCACAAATCAGGCTCAATAGGGTCAAGAAGGAATAACAAAATCTCAGGCCCATAAAGACCTGAAAGAGAAGCCATGGAACCAACCCCTTTCCCTGCATGGAGGCAGTGACCCTGACGGTGGGGCGGTGTGAAAACACTGCCATGCAATCGATCTCAGGAACCCAAACTCTAATGCAATTTCAGAAATGAGAAGAAGCTACAAAGTTCCTGAAATGAAGTATGCTTCCATCTGGCTTGCAGCTACGAAACAGAAGAGGTGTGTTTAAGGGGGTGATTCCAGCTTACAAAACCTCCAGCTCTGTCCCCACACTCTTTAACCCAGCTCACAGCATAGGACATACTCTACAGCTTCTTATCAGGTGAAGCCAGCAAATGTGCTTCCCCCGGTGATGCAGAACAGCACAATGGAGTGAAGTTAATTCTCCCCCCCCCCCCGCTCTCTCTATCCTGGTGAGCATTAGGACCAAAAGTTGGAAACTAGCATCTTACCAGTAAAAATATAATCACTAAGCAGGGATCAAAATGCTCTCAGACCACTAAAATGTTGTCATTGCAATGAGCTCCAAACCTTCATGGAGGTTTGTAGGACATATCCTGGATTTTTCTGGCTTGGTATTGAAATTCATCTCTCTCACAACAGAGAGAGTGCAGGAAGAGATTGACCAGGTGGTTGGAAGCTCAAGAAGGCCTTGCATGGCTGACCGTGGACAGATGCCCTACACGGATGCTGTCATCCATGAGATCCAGAGGTTCATCCCTCTAGTCCCATTAAGTGTTCCGCATGCAGTGGTGAAAGACACAGCATTCAGACAATATGTCATCCCCAAAGTAAGTTCTCCACTTCCTCAAGAACCTGAAGTGGATCCTGTATTTAGCAGATTCTCTCAACCTTGCCTCAGTTAGATGGATTGAGAGTTTTGTTTCTTCTCAGAATATCTGGTCCCAGTATTTGGGGATGAAGAAAGAATGATCTCACAGGATTCTCTGTTCTTTTCAGGGCACCACCATATATCCTGTTTTGACCTCAGTGCTGTATGACAGCAAGGAATTTCCCAACCCCACAGAGTTTGATCCCCAGCATTTCCTGAATGAGGATGGGACCTTCAGGAAGAGCGACTACTTCATGCCCTTTTCGGCAGGTAAAATGATCCCTCCCCCTCTGGGCTGCATCAAAAGAAAGTTCATGGTTGAATGGCCCTTTTGGTTCTCCTTAATGTTCGGACGGTGAGTGCTTCCAGATGAAACAGCCCCTCACAGTCTCTTCTCAAGAGTCCCCACTGTTGGCCATTACACAACATGTGTCCGTGTTGACCAGAGTTCAGGGCAGGTGGGGTGCCTTTATAAACCTGAATAATAACATTACTCCTACTAGAGCTTCTCTGCATGCCATCCCAGCACAAAGGCAGAAGATGAATTCAAAATAAATAAATAAATAAAATAAGAGTCAATTCATGGATTCAGTTGGATTTACCTCGGTATTGACCTTTCAACAGTTGCTTAGTTATAACTAAGTTATGACTAAGCAACCTGATTCTGTCTATTGTCTTGTTAGGAGTCCACCAAACATACAAAATCACCATTGAAGTACCTGTCCTTGCCTTCCAGCATCACCAAAGTTCACCTATAAGGGATTTGCAGTAAAGTCAAGATTGGAAAACTAAAGCCCTGCATAATTTAGACAAGAATGAACTCCCACCAGCCAGTGCTGAGGAGTGATGGGAGCTGCATTTCAGCAGCATCCTGATGGCTGTGTGATTCCCACTCCTTCAGCAGTGCCACAGCCAGAAGGGTGTTCCTGCCACAGACACGTTCATGCTCCTGTTTCGGGCACGACTTGGTCTATCGTCTTCATCTGGAACAGTCTAATTTCTCCCAGGCTGATAAACAGTAGTTTGGGAGCTTGAAATGCATGCTGTGCCAAAGCATATTCTTACATTGTCTAGACATGATTGAGAGGAAAGTGGCCAAATCACAGACACATTCAGGGACGTAGAATACTCTGGTCAAATTCTCACAGGATAGCACTGTGTTCTTCTTATGGTCCAAGATCCTCCATCATGTTTGAAGAGCAGAAGTCTCTGCAAAAAGAACTATGCTGAAAATGTTTGTCATAACCCTTGTGCTTGAATGCCAGTGTTGCTCTCTTCAGCCAAAACATCAAATGTGCACCTGAATGCAAATGTGCATCTGTGCTCAATGCTCGATATGCACATGTGAGAAATGTGCACGTCAAATTAATAAAATGTATCCTTGCTCAAAGTTAATTTATATGCAAATAACGCTGTATTTCAAACTCCACTCCTCCAACCTTAAATTGAATGCAGGCTTTCTGTTGGGGACAGTGTCCATGCTCTTCGCTAGGGAAACTCACAGGTACATGAAACATCAATAGGATTCTGTCCTGGGAACAGAAAGGAAGGTACCCACAGGACAATTGGTCCCTTCTCACTGATGTGGCATTAAAAGAGATGTTAAATACATCCCAGGGAATAAAGAAGCTGATGGAAAAGATGATTGGATTAACTGCACTTTAAGACAAATGCATCAGATTTTCGGAGAATCCTTCAATAAATATGTGTGAAGCCTCTTTTGATTCAGTTCAGAATGAAGCCTCATACAAGATCAGGTGTGACCTCCCCACTACCCCATCATACAGAAAAACATTTGCAAATATGCTTCAGCAACCTCAGTGATGCCCTTTCTCTTCCCCTCCTCCTCTGATTTTCATTTTCAGGCAAGCGGATCTGTGCAGGAGAAGGTCTGGCCCGCATGGAGCTCTTCTTGTTCTTCACCACCATCCTCCAGAACTTCAAGCTGAAGTCCCTCACAGACCCCAAAGACATCGATATCACACCCCTGATGAGTGGTGTGACCCAGATTCCCCGGCCCTATCAGCTCTGTGTTGTCCCTCGTTGAAAAAGTCATCTTCGGATGGCACGTGGCCTGGCAGAGGTGCTGATGGTCTGAGAAAGTCAGCTTTGACATCTCCATGGGTTATGAAAGTCTAGATGCCTGACAGCTACTCTTGTGCAAGGGGAAAACATGAGTCTGATTAATCTGTACATGTACATGAGCATGGCCTTTAAACTGCTTTAACTTGCTTTAACGCTCCTATATGCTTGTAGTCTGTGTGAATTATTCCTTACTGTTTTACCTTTACTATGTTTAACATTGGTTTTATTTGTGTGGCACCCCAAAATATCAAGATGCAGTGTGAGCAAGAATATTTCAATAAATATGAAGAAATAAATAAAATCATAGATGAAGACAATGACTAGCACTTGGCCCAGGACAGAAGCCTGTGGCACCCCACTAGTCATTTCTCTTCAGGATGAAGAACAGCCATTGGTGAGGAGCACCCTTTGAGTTCGACCAGTCAGCCAATTACATATTCACTGAACAGTACCTTTATCTAAGCCACATTTTAGCCGTTTGTTTGCTAGAATATCAGCGGGGACCTTGTCAAAGATCTTGACTTTGGCTCTGAATGGCTCTGACTGTCAGGAAGTTCTTCCTGATGTTTAGCTTAAATCTCCTTTCCTGTAGTTTGAATCCATTGGTCTGTATCCTAGTTTCTGGAGAAGCAGAAAACAAGCTTGCTCCATCTTCAACTTGATATCCCTTCAAATATTTTAGTGATTACAGCATTCCTTTCTAAGTGCTTACAGACTGTCTCTTTAATAATCTGCTCTATAATCTTCTCTATAATAATCTGTAATATAATAATAATAATAATCTGTAATCTATAATAATAATCTGCTCTATAAAAAAAGAATAATCTGCCCCTTTGCTGGTATTGATGTCAGGCTGACTGGGCAGTCATTATTTGGGTCTCCCTTTCCCCCCTTTTTGAAGATGGGGACAAATTTGCCCTCCTCCAGTCTGCTGGGACTTCTCTAGGTCTCCAGGAACTCTCAGGGATTATTGCCAGTGTTTCTGAAATTTCTTCTTCCAGTTCTTTTAATACCCCTGGATGTCATTCATCTGACCCTATTGAATTCATTTAGAGTACCCAGGTATTCCTGTACTACCTCTTTACCCATTCTGTGCTGTCTTTCCCCTATTACATCATCTGTTCCATTATCCTCAAGTTGAGCACTGTTTTTCTTTTGTGAGAAGACCAAGGCATCTTTCACACAAAAGGTGATGAGGGGCCCTCCCCCTACTCAATGCTGACTTCTGTCTTGAATAGGAAGTAGGGATTTTCCCCAAATTCCCTTAATTATGTGCTGCCTATTGACATTCACAGCCCAAGATGGCTCTGTCTGTTCCTGTGTTAAGGGTTAACTGTGTTCTTGTTTACTGCGCTGCCCTCTCTGACAGCAGAAGCCCAGCAGTTCCCAGCACACAAAGCAGATAAGGGTTTTCCCTGAGAGTCTCTTCAGCCTTCGCTTCCCATAACCAAGGTAGTGTTTTGACTAACAAAGTTCCCTGTCCCTCGTTCATCCCATGGTGTGAAGAATTGTTGACAAGCTACTACTTAAGAGCAGCCTGAAAACAGGCAGTGTGTATTTCTCTTTATGTATTCTCTTTGCTGCTGATGTCTTTGTCCAGACATGGATTTTACGTAAACCTGCTGAACACGTACTCACGCTTCCTTCAATAAACTGAGTAGTTTTTAGCCAAACCGGCTGGCCTTGTTCACTGGCAGCTTTATGGGACTGAACAATATTTTGTCTTGCTTTTAAGGACAGTTAAACTGTGGGTCATGCTAGCGATCTACAGCATGCCCCCTGCATTTTCCAACCTATTAAACCCAATAAACAGCAATGCAGTGGGACCTTGCCTGGGAATTAACAATCTCTGTGCTTAAATTCCTTTCCTTTCCCTCATCTCCCCCTTTCTGGATGAGAGGAATCTTAGGTATATGCATTGCCGAGGGACACGTGGGAATGGAGAGGAAACATTGGTGTTACAGAAAGTATTTATTTTAAGGCATGCAAGGTAACCAAGAAAATAATACTCATGAAAAGACTCCCCCTTTTCAGGAACACTTTATAGTTACAAGTAGTTATAAGAACAGATAGATTCTCAAGATCAGCCAAATTTCCCAAAATAACAAAAAGACCAAACACAACTAACTGGGTACATTCTAAGCTACTCACACTATTTGGTCACTTTCTTAGATGGTATACAGGGGAGGCCAGGAGATGGCCTCTGCCTGTCTCTACCGGCATCCTTGCTCCTTGTTGATGTTTTAGATGCCTCCTTTGTTTTTTCTCTCTCTATCTCGTGGTCTCTCAAGGATTTTATAACTTCTCCATTGAAGCATCTTGAAGATGCTCACCTTTCTGCCCCTGGTTGGTCATCTCTCATGACCAATGATGCTAACCCCAGTAAAATGCAATCTAACCCTAACAGTTCATTAACCTTTATATGCCTGAAGTGAGAACTATCCCCCTTCAGCATGAAGCCTGGATAATGGGAAACCTCATTATCATACCTGTCCCCAGGGGAAGCTCAGAATCCTGAAGGTGTCAGTCATCAAGGCCATGATGTGTAGAAACATCTTGTCATTGTACTTGTAGTGCTTTCCAAAGCCTCTTTGCCCAGGCCTACCTCTTCCCACCATAATCTCCGAGATCGGCCTGTCTCAAGGAGCATCTCCACCTCTACAGGTGAGCTTGGCATCAGATCTTGCCAGAGGAAGCCACTGAATCTCTATCGCAGGAGCTATGAATCCAGTCAATTTAACTGCTGCTCCACCAGCTGCTGTCCCATATCAAGTCTTGCACCCAACAATGACAAAACAGGTTCCAGACCTGTGGAAAGACTGGCAGGAACAGCAGTGTGGCTTCACCACCCATGGACACAGATCCACCAGACGCTCCTGCTTCATTCAGTACTTCTCCCACTTAGAGTGACTGGTTGGTTGGGTGGTGAGGCAGGGTCTTCACAGCCATGGCTTTGGAATCCATCCCGTGACTCCTTAGACATTGCATCCACTTCTGCCCAAGGGTACTGGTGTCCTAAAGGATGGAAACCATTTTTTGGTTTAATTAACTTTGAGTTGAGTGTTGTCAATTGAGATTGTGTAGGAAAGCCACACCTCTGAGTTCTGCTTTCCACATCTTGGTAAGAAATTCCACCTATCCTTCAGAGTGATATGAAGATGAAGAAGAATCCTGTTCCTCAGAAGAAAACCACCAGACTCCTCCATGGAAGAGCCTTGAGCCTTCTGCCAGGATGTAAATAAGGCAAGAAAAAAAGAAAGGGAGAAACTCTTGGAAATTCAGGAGGACAAGACTAAAAGGATGGTGCCGATGGACAGGTGCTTCCTACCCTCAATGCTTTTCTTCTCCATCTCAAAGTTGTGGATGGTAGTGAAAGCAAAATGCCAGAACTGCTTCCATCTCTTCCCATTGCTGAGTATAATCCCTGGAAAGAAGGGGTGTGTGTATTTGTGTGTGTGTGCGTGCATGAGAGAAATCATAGAATCCTAGTTGTGTTTCTAATTTGCATACATTTTACTGAAAAACTAAAACAATCACACTTAGGCCCTTTCCACACAAGGAAGTTACAACAGGCCAAGGCGTCCTGGCACAGAGGTCATCCACACCTTGGATCCGACTAGGTCCGGACTACTTACCTTAGTTCCGCACCTTAGTCCGATCCAAAATGCCCTGAAGTGGTCCTCCAGCGTGCTAAGTGAAGATCAGAAAAATCCAGTCTTTCAATCTTCTGGAGCTTGCCACTGCGTTCCTGCTGTGGGCATGGCCAGCATCAGCGGTTGGCCCAAACCCACAAAGAAACAGGAAGCCACCATTTTCAGCCACAGCGGTGCGGATCTAAAGACCTCACACTGCTCCAATTCGCCCTGGACTGATAGAGGAGCCCAGCAGAAGGGCTTAAGGGAAAGTCCGCATTACTTCGGACCCAGAAGAACCGGTAAGTAACAGCACGGAGCGATTCACTCGCCTCGTGCGGAAAGGGCTGAAGTCAATGCATGCTTCACAACATATCTCATAACCCAGTAAAAAACAGAAAATGTCAGGACCATGTGCAGAATGGGTGGTCATTGAAGAAATGCAGTAAAATCAAGTCTACGAGATTTTTATGTCTTCTTGCAGTTGCCACTGATCGCTTACTAGTAAAAATGAATTTGTCAATTAAGTTATAAATTATCTAAAAAGAAGAGCTAGTTTATTTAAATATATATTTTAACAGAGACTATTGGCTTACACAGTAATTGCAGAAGTAATTCAAAATTAACTTACAAATTTATAGATAACTAAATAAAATAGTCAGTGACAGTTCAGAAGAGCCACACAATCCTGCATCTATTTGGTTCTATAGCCAAAGCATTTTTTTTCAGTCCAGGCTGGGAGATTACAAGGTTTAAGGGACAATAACCAAATCACCTATTATGGTTCATAATTAGAATATGAGAGTTGAGTTAATGCCAAGGTGACAAGATTTTAAGTGCACAAGTAGTAAGGGAAGTTTGAAAGAGAGATTGATCCACTTAGCATCCAGATAGTCCTCCATCGTTCTCCACTGGGAACAGCAAGGAAGCTCCTCATCTGTCTCAGGAAAACAATTTTTGTAGTTGCTAAGCCATTGATTTTCTTGGAAAATTCTAGCATTCTAGCATACAGTTTCTTTTTCTTTTGCATATCAAAGCCTTCTGCCCTCTCACCTAAAGCCTCACTCTTGCTCTTTGTGCTATTTAAAATGCATGCTTATGGTAACTAGGTGACCAGACCATGTGACCCAGGATAGACCCTGGGGTCATTGGCCTTACATAAAAGACCACACTTCTCAGACCTTTCTCTCTTTGGCCTCTTTGCTATTTTGCTTCCACTTCTTTCCTTCTGACTATACTTTGCCTCTCCACTAAGAAGATGACTCAGCTACTTTCCTACCTATTTTTTTTATTACCTAGTTAGGATCTAGGCTCTCCTGTGCATATGCAATTGTAAAATGCATTAGTAAACTTTTCTAAGTTTGTAAACTGAAACTGTCTGCATTGTTTTGTTTTCCAAACCAGTCTAGTTTAGGGAAGCCACACAGAGACTGGGACACGCATTTTCTGTTACTCTGGGGCCCTTTTCGCACCTTACCTTTTCACACTGCTGGGTTGGGCTTTCGCGTGAGAAGGCTTGGGAGGAATGCTCTCGCAAGCCTCCTGCTTCAGCAATGCAGCTCCTTCCTGCTCGCGCAAGCGCCCCACCCCTTCCTTCCACAGTGCAGCCTGGAAGTTGGAGGCCGTGCTGGGACAGGAAGCGCAACCGGCGTGGCTCAGGAGGCTTCGCAGGGCAGGTCAGTATGCCCCAGGCCCCTGACCGGTGCGCGAGGGTGCGCCATTTTCAGCTAAAAGCCGAAAATAAAAAAATGTGTATGTGCTGTGCATCTGGCTCAAGCGTTGTGTAAACATGAGTGCGTCATGCAGACCACTCCTCACATTTACATGACGCTCAAGGGGCCCTTTCGCTTGCAAAATGCCATGCGAAAAGGGCCTGATAAAAGAAGGCTGATTCCTAACAGTTTTAGTTTTTATAGAATTTTCCCCAAAGGGCTAACATACTGGAAAACTCTGAACTCTCATCAGACTTTTTCTGGGATCCACATGACAACCAATAAGCTAAGGTGTGGGATGAAGAAAGGAGATGGCAAGGGAGGGGGAAATGAAAGGCAGGATTGGGGTTTGGTAGGGTGGGTGATACATAGGGTTTTCAAAAATTCATGTGGTTGCTGAGGGGGTAAGATGGGGTGAATGTAAAATTATGGGCAGCATTTTTCAGCTTCATTCTGCTAAGGCTTTCGTTGTGGACTTTTCACTTAGATTTAAATGGCACATTAACATATATGTAATATGTAGGTACTCAGATATTTACACCTGTGAAGAGATGCATGACTTAAATTGTGGAAGCCAGGTTAATAATATTGGGGTAAAAATGAAGAGGGAGAGAAACAACAGTCATGCCATTGTGGAGATCTACTACAGACCTCCAAGACAGACTGAGGACTTGAATGGTGCCTTCCTGGAATAGATGACCGAGTCAGAAAGGACAAATACAGTAGTAATGGGGAATTTCAACTATTCTAATATTTGTTGAGAATCAGACTATGCTGAGAGTATCAGGTCCAACAAATTTCTCATTTGCCTTGCAGACAACTTCATAGTCCAGAAAGTGGAGGAGAAGGGAGGGCTTTGAGTGTGTCCTCGTGCATGGCAGAAGGGGGCTGGACTCAATGGTCCTTTTCATTTCCTCCAACTCTAGGATCCTATGATGAGATCTCTCATTCTTGGGGCCATCAAAAGTCAAAGCTGACTTCATGGAAGTTAACAAGAACTGAATCAGAGGTAGGGTTGTGTTTTTTTTTAATGCTAGCCATTCTCTTCAGCCCTGTGATGATTAAGTAAGTACAAAGACTTTTTTCTGCTAGCTTCCTTCTCTCTCTTTCCTCCTTCATCTTTTAGTCTCATTGATTCTCCACTCTCCCACCCTTGGTCAAAATGGTGCAATCTGGCCCTCATCTATCCCCATCTGCAAAGCAGCATCAAAAACTACCTTTCCCTTTCCTGACTTTATCACCTAAAGGCACTTTCCCTCTGGGTGCAAATTCATCAGTCCAGTCAATCAGGACTTCCTTGACTGCCTCATAGTCATTCAGCACTGCAACACACTCCGCTCCAAAATGTGATGTGAACATGGGCCCATACTTCTCACTTAACTGGAGGAAAATGAAGGAAGAGGCACATGCACTGCCCCAAATGAGAAATTGTCCATATTCTTAATTGCAAATGTTCATTTAGAATCTGCTTTCTTTCTTCTGCCTTGCTTCCTATTAACCCTCTACATTCTACATCCCATAACCAAGCATAGGTATCTGACAAGGAAATATCTATTGTGCTCTCTTTGTGTTTCTCTCCTGTGGTGAACAATATGTTGCAATCTCTTTGGAGTAGGGATCTGTCTGTGCTACAAACTGTTCTGCCCATTTTTGGCCATTGATATTGCACTCTCTGTAAATAAACAAACTTAAAGTTGCTCTACTTCTGCTTAAAAGAGGCAACTGTAAGCCAAATTATGAAATGTACATTGTGTGTGTGTATGTCCCTTCAAGTTTCCTGTTGATTTACGGTGAACCCATGGATTCTGTAGGGTTTTCTTGGATGAAGAATACTGTTACTGCCCTGGCTAGTCCGAGCTTTGGGGATATTAAAAGATATCCTCTTGATATCATAATTCGGCTTCACTTCTCTGTTCCCTCCCATGTGTTTGCGAGGCCACCGGACAAGCACGTAAACAAGCTCGGCAGTTAATTACCGTACTATTCAGACAACAATACAGGCAGGCCAGAAATAGCTGACACACTGCTTTAGGAGACCTCCAGGCAAGTACTCTAATTAGGTATGCACGCAACTTAGAAAAGAGCCTCTGTCCCCCAATGGCAGCTTGATGGGTTAACTATACAATACCCAAGTACTCTGCGTCTGCATACTGCCTACTCTATTGAGAACCGCTACGATAACTCAATCATTCAGATTCTGACCTTTCGGAGGCTTTGTCTGCAACTCCAAATCTATTCTTTTCCCCCAAGTACGGCATAGCCTGCAGTCACAATTCTCTTATAAAAACCCTTGATTCCGAGACCTTCCTCGGAACGCTCCTGAGTTTCATCCCGCCTTGCTGCCGCTTTGCTTGGCGAGCCTCCCCTCAGCTCCACGTGCTGAGCTACATCGCACCCCAGCTTCGCTCTCTATTTTTCTGGGCTTCAGGACCGGTGAAGTATCAAACCAAACCAACAATCCCTCTGAAAATCCCTCTATACCACTCCAACCTTTATTTTCTTTAGTTATCTTATATGAGTGTGTCGCATACACTGTTTTGCTTGTGTTTAATAAACATCATTTATTATTTCAACTTCTGTGTGCTCCTTGACTCGACCCGACTCCATAGACATAGGGTTCAAGATCTCGCTACGTTACCCTGCCTCTCATAACGCTAAGCAGTGCTCTGAGCTAATTTTCCCCACCTTTAGTTGAGCACATTTTGGTGTCCCTCCCGGGACCCCCAGTACACAGGGTAACAATACTCAGAACTGTTTTTGCCAGTCCCTTCCTCTTAAATGTAGCCTACAGTACCTGGTATTCATTGGTGGTCTTCCATTCAAATATTAACTAGGGTTGACTTTGCTTACCTTCCAGGATCAGACAAGATCTGGTGTCTTTAGGGTATTTAGGAGTCTCAAAATACACAATACAACCACACAATTGTCTCTTTGGAAGTGTGGTCTTTGTTCTTCCACTGACCTTGCAGAGAGTCTGATCCAAGTGGTGGGGCTTCAGCTGCAGAGTGTTCCCAATGATGGGCAGAGAAGGAGGACCTGGAGGCGTCCTCCCTTTCCCCCAACTCCTGCTCTTCCAGATGGCAGAGAGAAAGAGGCAGGAGATACAGTTGACCAAGAGAGCTGTGGCCAGAGGCTCCATCCCAGCAGCTAGCAGTGAGAGGCTCTAGGTTAAACAATGGGGAGAATGAGTTACTTTGCTTACCTGCCTAGACTGTATACATTGCAATATCAAGAGAGGGGCAAAAGTTAGATTAATCATTACATTTGCTATCCTCAGGAGATGAACTTGAACTTCAGGGAACTTCCTTCCATGTTCTTTTTTGTATATTGACTTTTTGATTCCAAATGTATTTTGGTGCTCATTTCCAAAGTGTATTGGGGGGCTGGGGAGTATCTATGAAAAAATTTGACAGTTTGAGTGAAGGTTGCTTGTTTGTGTGTTTCTGTGACCTTGGAGGAGGCTCGCTTGCTCCTGTGCTTGTTCAGCCTTTTTTGTGCTATTTTGTTTTGGTGAGAGTGTGTCTGTTGGGATAAAGCTGAACATTTGTGTGACCTGAGGCAGGTTTGCTTGTGTGATTGTCAGGACCCTATTCTTCTCTTATGTGTAGGTCCAGAAGAAATTGTTACCATTCCATATACCCCCACTCCATGATAAGATACAATTGGGGAATATCATTTAACTGGGATGAAATATAAATCCTACATTTATGGCTGAAAGGCCCTGCTGGCAAAGGAGACTGGCCGTACATGTTACAATTGTTTAACATTGGTTTTATTTGTGTGGCACCCCAAAATATCAAGATGCAGTCTGAGCAGAAATATTTCAACACATATGAAGAAATAAACAAAATCGTCCAAGTCATTGATGAAGACATTGACTAGCACTTGGCCCAGGACAGAACTCTGTGGCACCCCACTAGTCACTTCTCTCCAGGACAAAGAGGAGCCATTGGTGAGGAGCACCCTTTGGGTTCGGCCAGTCAGCCAATTACAAATCCACCTAACAGTAGTGTTTGCTAACCCACATTTTACTAGCTTGTTTGCAAAAAAAATCATGGGGGACCTTGTCAAAGGCCTTACTGAAATCAAGATAAACTATATCCGCGGCATTCCCTTCAGCTACCAAGGTATTTGCTCTATCAAAAAAAAGAGTTAAGATTAGTCTGGCATGATTTGTTTTTGGGAAACCTGTGTTGACTTTTAGTGATTACAGCATTGCTTTCTAAGTGCTTACAGGCTGTCTGTTAAATGATCTGCTCTAGGACCTGTGGAGATTTAAAGGGGAAATAAGGGACCCCCTTGCACTCAATGCTTCCTTCTGCATTGAACAGAAGCTAGGAATTCCATACAAATTCTCTTAATTCTTACTGCCACCACTCACTGAATTCTGAATTACCCCATATGTGAGTAGCACAGTGGGACTGTGCTCTGAGGATTGCCAGTCTCTGTGCTTAAGGTTCTTTCCCTTCCCTCACCTCCCCGTTCTGAGTGAAAGAAATCCTATCTATGCATCTAAGCTGAACATGAGTCAATCATAGAATCATACAGTTGGAAGATACCCCCAGGGGTCATCTAGTCCAACCCCCTGCCATGCATCAAAGTACTCCCAACAGATGGCCATTCAGCCTCTGCTTAAAAACCTCCAAAGAAGGAGACTCCACCACACTGCATTGAGAAAACATATTCCACTGCCAGATAGCTCTGACTGGCAGGAAGTTCTTCCTGAGGTTCAGGTAAAACCTCCTTTCCTGCAGCTTGAATCCATTCCTCCTTGTCCTAGTCTCTGAAGCAGCCAAAAGCAAGACCGCTCCCTCCTCAACATGACATCCCTTCAAATATTTAAACATGGTGAATATCCTTGGATGTTGTTCATCTGGCCCTGCAGACTTGAATTCTTAAGCTTTGAATGAGCTTTCTTAAAATGTAGAATGAGAGTATGACTATGCTTGGCTTCCCCTTTCCACTGTATGACAAACTCCAGGAGAACATGATCACTTCTATCTAAGGATCCTGCAACTTCTACCGAAGTAGTAGTACTAGTAGTAATAACAATAACAATAACAATAACAATATGATGATGATGATGATGATGATGATAAATTTCTAACCCATCTCTCCCCAAGGCCTGAGGCAGGGTACAACATACATTAAAATACAATTAAAAATGTTTCATAAGTTAAAATATACTAAAAACACATGAAACCATTTAAAATAGAAATATATCATAATTAAAATATATCATTATTTAAACATACCATAATCAAGAATTGATTGAGTAGGCCTGCCAGAAGAAATAAGTCTTTAGTATTTTTTTAAAAAAACTCAGACAGCACATTTTGTTGTCAAATCTCTTCCAGCAGGTCATTCCACAGTCCAGGAGTGGCTGGCAAGAAGGTCCTCTGGGTGACCATTGCAAGTCTAGTCCTGGCCGGTTTAACAAATGGTCCCCAGAGGACCTGAGCATTTGGGGTGGATTGTGTGGGAGGAGGCAGTCCTGCAGGTAATTTGGACCCTAACCATGTAGGACTTTAAAGGTAATAGCCAACACTTTGTACTTTGCCCATAAACTAATTGGCATCCAGAGGAGTGATTTTAATATCAGTGTGATATGTTACCTCCTAACTGTACCTGTGATCAATTTGGCTGCCATATTTTGGACCAGCTGGAGTTTCCAAACATGGCATAAAGGTACTCCAAGGTACAGCACATTGCCAAAGCCAACCTTGAGGTTGCCAGCACATTAACTGTTACCCCAAAATGTGAATGACTCAGTGGTCCACCCACACTGTCAGTACCTCCATATTGCAGTGAGAAATTATTAGCTCAATATTAGGAGGCCTGTATGAGGGGGGCAACCTAGCAAGATCTTTCCACCAACATTTATGGAGTCTCCATAGGAAGAAACCAGCCAAAGACTCAAAAGTAGACTAAAATGTGTTTTTATTGAAGAGGCTGACTGAAAGAAAGGGAGGAAAGCTTGATAGAGGGAGATTTGAGGATGTAGTGGGTAATATTTACCAAAACGAGGAGTAGAGAAGAAAAAGCGATGTGGCTTCAACTTGAGTCTAAGGAAAGGACAATCGGAAATCAGAGTTATAGAGTGATGTTCAGCAACCAAGGTACTATGAGTTGGGTGCTCAAAACTGGAGGTTTTTATACACAATTTCTATCTGGAGGGCATGGGTGTCAAGGTCAGAGACCTGGGCGGCAAGCCAGCCCAGAGAAGGGAGTGTGAGAGCCAGCAAAGTCCAGCTAGGAGGAGACAAGCAAGCACTTTACACAAGGGAGTTCATTTACCAGAGCATCAAGCAAAAGCCATAGTCAGAGTTCCAAAAGCCAAGGGTTAAGAGTCCAGAGATCAATTCAAGGTAGCAGGACCCAGGTGCTGGGAGCAAGGAACAGGTGAGAGGATGACTTGAAAGAAGTTTGCCACAAGCAAAGGAAAGCTTCCAGGCAGGCAGTTATATAGCCCAGACACAGGTGTGGCCAGTCACCGCTTCTTGAACTTAATCAAGGAAGCCTCGCTTTGCTCAGCTCTCTTGAGTCTCCGTCTTGTTTGTGGGCTGATTGGCACAGACTAAAAAGCATCTTCAGAATCGGATCCCTGTTGCCCTAAAGCAGCAGGCAGAGGAACATCCGCGCCTGCTTGGTCCATGGCAGCAGGGGGAGCTCTTGAGCTGCAGGACTCATCTCCAGCCAGAGCCACAGGGACCAACAGCTGCTGCTCATCATCATCAGCTCTGACAGGGGCTTCAGTTATCACACTGGGTGCAAATGGCTCTCTGGCTGAGTAAACAGTGGAGTTTGCAGAGTGGACAATGAGGTCCTGAATAGCTGATGGTTTTAGCTTTAGGTGACAAAGGGGCTAATGGCTGTCTGATAGCTCAGTATTTGTGGACAGGTTTGAAGATAATGAGATAGATTGCAGGGCAAAGGGAAGAGGGCCTGAGACAATCAGCGGTCTGGTGGGAATCCCCTAGTCACTATTATTTAAGAAAGTAGAGTCGTTAAGGCTAGCAGCAGCCTAGTATCTCTGGAGTTTCCTGGGAATTTCCTGGGAACTATGACCTCACCATGCCTAGGAGGTGTTTTTCTGGCCTAATTTCATAACACTCATGTTTGACCGGTTTTCCTCTTGGTCGGTCTGGCTATACAGCTGTAGCAGGGTATGTTTTATATTTTATATCAATTTCAGTGTATGTCAATTAAACCATATCAAGTATGGGGGTGTACGTCTATTAACAGCACTACCATCTTTAGGTTGTCCATTAACCAGGACATCACTGTTGGTTCAGATCAGGTCCAAAATAGCTGATCCCTTCATCACTTCTTCCACCTTCTGGACAATTAAAGTGTCTGCAAGGCAAGTGAGGAATTTGTTGGACCTGATATTCTTAGCAGATGACTTCCAACAAATATCAGGATAGTTGAAATCTCCCATTACTTCTATCTCCCTTTTTTCTAAATGTGTGGTCATGTTTTAGGAAGACCTCTTCGAAGTCCTCAGTCTGGTTTGGGGGTCTGTAGTAGACCCTAGAATGACATCCCTGTTTTCCCTATCCCCCTTAATTTTTACCCAGATGCTCTCAACCTGGCTTCCAGGATTCAAATCATGAATCTCTTCAAAGGTGAGAACATCCTGGACATATAAAGCTGTTCCTCCTCCTCTCTTGTTTGGTCTATTTCTCTGAAATAGGTTATACCTCCAATTGCTACATTCCAATCATGAGTCTCATCCCACCAGGTTTCAGTGATGCCTATCATGTCATATCTGTTCTGTCGTGTTAAGAGTTCAAGTTCATCTTGTTTATTTCCCATGCTCTGTGCATTAGTGTAGAGACATTTAAGACCATGGACAATTCTCCCTATCTGCCTATCTAAGGTTTTTCCCCTCCTACGGGTCAGAGTCTTGTATTATTCTCTCAGTTTCCTTAATAACTATCAGACTATTATCTCTAGCACTTGATGCACTCCTGCCCTCAAGACCACTGTGACCCCCCCCATAATTCAGCTTAAAGCCCCCTTTTGTGAGCCTCTTAGCAAAAACATTCCTGCCAACTGCTGTGAGGTGCAATCCATCACTAGCCAATAGTCCTTTTTCATGAAACTGCATGATCCAAGAAGCCAGATCGTTCCTGGCAGCACCGTTTGCAGAGCAGGTTGTTACCCTGTTTACTGGAGGTCCTGTGAGGGACACCAAAATGTGCTCAACAATAGGTGGGGAAGATTAGCTCTGAGCACTGCTTTAGCATTACGAGAGGCAAGGTAACTTAGCAGGATCTTGAGCCCTATGTCTACGGGGTCAGGCCGAGTCAAGGAGCACACAGAAGTTGAAATAATAAACATGGTTTTATTAAAAATATAATCAAGACAGTGTATGTGGCACACTCACACAAGATAACTAGAGAAATAAAGGTTGGAGTGGGATAGAGGGGTTTTTAGAGGAGTTGCCAGTTTGGGTAATACTTCACCTGTCCTGAAGCCCGGTTTGAAGCGGAGAAGCTGGGGGGCGTGGATCTCAGCACGTGGAGCTGAGGGGAAGGCTTGTTGGACAAAGCGACAGCAAGGCGGGATGGAAGCCAAGAGCGATCCAAGGAAGTGCTCAAAGTCAGGGGTTTTTATAAGAAGAATTGTGACGGCAGGCTAGTTCGGACTTGGGGAGAACAATAGATTTGGGGCTGGAGACAAAGCCTCCAAAAGGTCAGAATTTGAATGATTGAGTTAGAGCCAAATTGTTAATAGGATAGCCGGTATGCAAACGCGGAGTACTTGAGCATTGTATGGTCAGATCATCAAGCTGCCAGTGTGGGGCAGAGGATCTTTTGAAAGTTGCTTGCATACCTAATTGAGGTACTTGCCTTGAGGTCTCCTAAAGCGGTGAGTCGGCTATTTCTGGCCTGCCTGTATTGTGTTGGAATATTATGGCAATTATCGGCCGAGCCTGCATGCGTGCTTGTCCAGGGGCCTCGCAAGCATGTGGAGGGGAATGGGTATGGGAGGCTGAATTATCGATATCAATAGATATCTTTTTATATCTCCCGAAGCTCGGGCTAGCCAGGGCAGTAACAATCCCTCCCGAAAATGGGCGATGTTGGGGACAATATTAAACATTTTCCAATTAAAAATCAAAAATCATTTTAGAGCCTAATAGGGGCTTGCAGGTTGGGTAGCCGTATTACTCCAGAGGAAAGGGAATTTCGGGGGAAAGCAAAGGGTTTCTAGCTTATAACAACTAACTAAAACCTAAACCTAAACACACACACACAAATGTCAATTAAATAACAATCAACAATTAAACAATAAGCAATGTCAAACTGTCCCGTCAATAGGGAACTGTCAAAGAATGAGTAATGGTAGTAAATAGCAATTGCAATCAATGAAATACTGTAAATCCAATGCAGGGTCTGGCAATGAAGGCAATCCAAGGAGCAATAAGTTCAATGTGGATGATGGAATGAGAGTTCGTAGTCCGGGGAGGTGAGGTGCAAGCAAAAGTCTCTGCACCCCCCCTTGCAATGGGAAAAAGTCTTGTAGCTGGAGCAAGCGAACAAAACATAAGTCCATCCAGGCAACGGAGCAGGAACAGCAACAAAATGTCCAAGTTCGTGCAGCTTAGCTGGCTTATTGGAAGTTCCAGAACAGTGAGGCTTTGCAGAGTTTGGAGTCTGGAACAGTCCACTGGGCTTCTTGGGTTAGTAAACGGCAGCAGGAATGGCAAAAGTCCATCGTTGCAATCGGAAGGCTGCGTGGTCACCTTCCCCCACGGTTTCAGGTGTTGTCGAGGAACCAGGAATCTCCAAGCACAGGCCATCAGATGGAGCGGCAACTTTCTTCATCACCCCCCCCCCAAGGTACTCGGGGGCGATGGTACGACCTCGGGATCTTCCTGGTCCTCTGGATCAATTAACCTATTAGAGTTCTTAACAGAAGAACTGATACGATTAGTAGCCAATGTATACAATAAATGCAAATTGCGGCTCAAAACTTACTGGGATGAAATCTGGCTGAAGTTTAGGATTCCAGGAGCAAGCAGTGGACAAGGGACGGTGCTAGAGCTTCAAGCCAAACCAGGAGGGGTGATGTTAAGGCCACTACAGACCATGGTGGCAGGTCGGTCAGAGCTTGGGGATCCATATTTCCAACTGCAGTTTACCTCTGAGTGTGATCGGGCCTGCAAAGCTCAGGCGTCAGATGGACCAACTGAGGTCGGCTTGGCAAATTTTGCTCCATCCAGTATTTCACTAGATGGGTGCCGCGCTGGGAGCACCTGCATAAGTTGCAGGGGTACATTCTACAATGGCCGTGGTACACACATGCTCAGAGTGAACTGGGTTAGGCTCTGGTCTGTTGCTCTCTGCCTGGTCAGCAGGGAGCTCCCAAACAGTTAAAAAAAAGAAGTAGCCAAATCCGAGACAAGCTGGCCCCAGGTTTGCTCGCTGTTAACAATGTTGCCAACATTCCTGACAGCACGCCGGAATGGGAGGATACTGGGCTGCACTAGCCTGAAGGCGTATGCAAATAAGGTATGATGCACTGGGGCAACCGGTTTTTAGATTAAGCTTGTCCCCTGTCCGTAGGGACTGCAGAGACGATTTCTAAGTAGTGAGGCCGATGACCGAATCAAGTGGCAGAAGACAGGGCGTCCCTGACTGTTCTCGCCCTAACATTAAAGGCTCACGAAAGAAGTGGGGTGGAGGTCCTCGATGTGGTGAGGGGTATGTCTGGGCAGTAGACCAGGAGTTCAGAGTCAGACCTGGTTCTCCTGAGAGGGTTGTGAGGCCCCTTTTGTCTCGCCCTCTCCCACCAGGATGTCATTGCACGTGGCGCTCCCAGCCTCGGGGGGTACCGATGTTCTGGCTTAAGCCGTTCCCTTCCTCAGAGTATCAGGGCTGACTCTGTAGGCCCGATCTACCTCAGAGGACAGGAGGACCTAGGGACAGCCATCCCTTGGATCCTTCTCCTCCAGAAACCCTCCTCCCTTAGAAGGTAAAGGACAGATTCAAACACACACTATACCAACTACATCTACAACAAACAACTATTTACAAGTGGGGGACCTCTTCCCTTAGTAAAAAGGGATAGCTTGTAACGTGAGGATCTGCTTCTTTACCCAAAATACTAAACCAACAAGACTGACTGCCAGGATGATCTGAAACACCACCAAGATGATTAAAGGGTGGAGGGCGAAATGCGCTATAGCCTGGCCCGTGGAGGACCAACTAAAGGCATCCCACCATGACTGTTCTTAGTCCACCTCCAGATCTTCCGATAAATCTACGGTTACCTTGGCTGAGTGATTGAAGGTCAATGTGATTTGGTGGAGGGAGTGTGAGGTCTCTAAAACCTTTTCTGCTAGGCGGGAGAGATTCCAGAGCCATGTAGACACCAGGATCTCATCTTCAAGGTGGAACCTGACTAATTCGGATTCCTCAGGCGTGTAGCCAGTTTCCAGGATGTAATCTCTTATCTCCCGCCGGAGATAGAAGTGTTGTCCATGGCAGTCCTGTACATGCTGATTGCAAAAGCAGGGATTGCTGGCGGTGCGGTTGACAGTTATGCTTGCTCCGCTCGGCAAAACAGTTACCTGTGGACAGGGTGTTCTTAAGCAGAAGCAGTCCTGAGTGAGTTGGGCCATCACCGTGCGGTTAACCGGAGTGACCAAATACTCTGAAGTGTTACCGTGAAGGTGACTCTCTATGTTTTGGAAACAACGGGCCCACTGTTGGGTGAACAAGCAACTGGTTATATCGAAAGAGTGTGAACCATTTGACCAGTGATACACTTGCTTCGGCAGCAACGAAGCGTTTGCACCTATGAGCGGTAGACCTAGGTGGGACATAGGGTGGAGGACTACGGGATCCAGAATCCTTTCATGTATGACTTCCACCTCGAGGGTCAAATTATCCCATGTGGCATGCCTTACACGGGCCAAAGTGGTGGGGTGTTCCAAGGATTCCGGGTAGCGCTCTCTCAGCAAACACAAGATCTCTGGATGCATCAACCCCATGTGACTGGCCTGAATTACTTGGGCAGCGAATGTTACGATGTTGCTCTATGTTTTGGGGTAACACTTGTGGTAGATGAGGGGTCAGAGATGGAAGAGCAATTTATTTTGCCTGTGCCTCCACCATCAGAAAGACAAACTGAAACAGAGACTTTAAAACCAGTGCTGAAGGAGAAGGGGTCAGTGATAATTTTGAGGAATTGGAGTCACCTTTGCCTCCCAGTCCTCAGTGACGAAGGCAGCAGAAGAGGGTGGCTCAGAAGGCAGCCGTTTTGCTGAGGCTCAGAAGGCAGGAGGCTGATTAGGAACACCTGTTTTCCCTGCTATTTAAGTCTGCCAGCATGGCTTGCTTTCTGCTCGTGGCAAATTGCTGTCCAAGCTCCTTTGACATTTGCGTTCCTGCTCCATATCTCTGTGAACTCTGACATTCCTGACTCCGTGGACTGGCTTGACTTCGGTCTTCGGGTCAAGGTTCTTCTGGATTGTTAGTTCTGGACTCTCTCCGTTTTCTGCCCCTCCTTGGCAAATACTGTCCTATTCCTTCCCTTGCTGGCAGATAAGCATAGAATGGAAGTTAAACTCTGACAACAGTTTTCCTACTGCCTTCCGTCCTGCGAAGCATCATTGTCTTTTCTGATGAGTTACGGTAGTGCCAGTTCTTGGTTTCTAGAGAATACGCAGGCTGGATTTCTTTTAATTCCCATTTGTTTTTTTTTCTTTTTGGCAGCTCATACTATCTGTGGAACTTTCCTTCAGCACCACATTTCACATGAGTAGATTTTTTTTTCCTGTCAGCTCTCTTCACTGTCCAACTTTCACAAACATACATAGAAATAGGAAATTAGACTTGAGGGTCTTATCCTGTTCCTTCATAGCTGTCCTTCCAAGTCCCAGTTTTTCTCTCATTTCTTGAGAAGTCTCTATTTTGGTTTATGACTAAGCCAAGGTATGGAATATTTTCAACTATTTTGATGTATTCATCATCCACCTAAAAGATATTTAAATCATTTGCAGTTATTATTTCTGTTTTCTTAGTCCTGTTTTATGATTTTTTTGCTCAGTGTTTCTCAATATTCCTTTCAAGTCTTTGCTGTTTTCTGTCAGTGGTAAAATGTCCCCTGCATATTTGAATTATTTGGAAATCCACTAATGAAGTAATGAAATGAACATAGAAATTATGCAATGACCAAAAGTAACAGCCACCTACATGTGGGGTTGTACATGTGCATAAAACAGTAACGTGATTTGAGCCATAATATGTAACTGAACATGAAGAGTGGCTTCATGACTGGTTTAGGGAGTCAGGTATGTTTATTCTTCAGAAGAGAAGGTTAAGAGGGGACATGATAGACATATTTAAATATTTGAAGGGATGTCACGTCAAGGAGGGAGCAGGCTTGTTTTCCACTGCTCCAGAGACTAGGACAAGGAGCAATGGATTCAAGCTGCAGGAAAAGAGATTCCACTTAAACCTCAGGAGGAACTTCCTGAAAGAGCTGTCTGGCAGTGGAATCTGCTGCTACCTCCATGGAGTGTGGTGGAGTCTCCTCCTTCTTTGGAGGTTTTTAAGCAGAGGCTGGATGGCCATCTGTCAAAAGGAGGGCTTTGATGTGGGTTCCTGCATGGTTGAAGGGAGTTGGACTGAATGGCCCCAGTGGTCTCTTCCAGCTCTATGATCCTATGATTCTATGTGTTGAGATCCCTTTAGAAGAACTGAACTACAACAGAAACAACATCTGATACAAAGTGTAAGATTGTGACTTTAAGGTAATCGCTTTTCTTCTCCTGCATGTGTTTTTTTTTAACATTTTCTGCAAGATTAAGAAGCCAGTGGAACTTTGAAAGCTTTCCTGATGCATTTTCTGCACTTTGGTTGCCCAATGAATCTTTTCTGGATTTTGGATTTTGTTGTATTTTGCTGCATGGACAACACAGCTACTCTTGAATACATTAAACTGGGAGGAGTCAGCTATGTAACAAAGATGTGGGATTTCTGACAACAAGGGTCTGCTGAGTGGAGCATTCTGGACAGGTTGAAAAGGTGGGAAGAACAAGACATGAAGGTGTTGGTCTGTGGGAGCTGTACGTGTTTTATCTTCTATTTCTGGAGGATCAGGAGTCTGTCTCTGAGAGCAATGCTGGGTATTTCTGTTCCTGCCCCCAGCAAGTCAATCATGCAGATGAGTAGGTTCTCAATGGTGAACTCTGATGCATTGTCATGTTGTTCCCAGAGAAACATGCAACACAATTGGTGCACTCAATTCTCATGGGCTCAATAAATTATAATAGAAGAAGGATTATCAACCACAGGGTTCTTGTTAGTCCAGGAGTCTTCCCATCAGGGTTTCTCAACACTCAGAAAACCTGGGGGGTTTGCCAATTTTTTTCCAAATATTTTCAAATATTCTTTCCATCTCTGGTGTGTAATAGCATAAGCTGAGTCTTCTACATTATACACACACACACAGAGAGAGAGAGAGAGAGAGAGAGAGAGATTTTTATCCTCTGATAATATAAATTTCCTGTAAATCCAAACCTCAATTATATCTGTTTTGGGAGCATACAGTTTGTTCAGAATTTTGGAAGTCCAGGAGACCAAAGTAATCTAGTTAAGCAAAAATCAATGAGTATAAGGGAAATAACCTTAAACTCTTCAGCAAAGAGAGAGGGGTGAGGGAGCAATGCCTCCTTCAACTCTCCTCAGAGTTTTCCTACTCTGCTGTCTAAGCAACCCACCACAGGTGTAAGGCTAACACTGGCATTCTTGCTTCCTCGGACCCTGATCTCTGTCTGTACCTGATGCTGCCAAGGCTGGTGGTCCATAGCTCTGCTCAGTCCCAAAGCCCAGCTCCCTGTAGACAATGTCATGATGGGACCTGATAAACAGAATTAGAAAAACCATTCTCAGCAGGGATCATGTGGCCTCCAAGGGGACCCTGGAACTTTTGAAGGGAGTCACAGACTGAAAACTGTGAGGAGACCTTCAAGGGTTAGACTGTCATTGTCTATTTTGGAGCCCCGGTATCATGAAACTTGCAGAAAAGCTCCAAGCTCAAGGACCACATCAGGCCTGAGAGATGTCTAATTTTATACAGTCTTTTTGTTTTGTCTGGTATGTCAGAATGTTTAAGTTTTCTTGGTGTTCAATAATAGATTATTTTCTGTCTGTTTGCATTGTATCGCTATTTGACAAGGGGGCCCTGGAACCCAAGAAGAACTGCTAAGGGGGCCGTGGCCAAAAGACAGTTGGGAAAGGTTGCTTTAGAGGCTTAATTTGTGAGGAAGAGCAGGTTAGTTCTGGAAAAAAGTGGCCCCAAATGACTCCCTTCCCATGGCATTTTTAAACTTTTGTTAGATGGGTGCTACTCTCTGGTGGCTGGTGGCTGCCCTGACAGAAGGACTTCAAACGAGATACCCAGAGGGTCAGGTTCAGAACCTTGGATAGCTCTTAAGTTTCAGCCAAAGCCAAGTGCAGATTCACTGCCTCGTGGGCATGGAAGCCAGTGGCCTCCCCTTGTGTCTCTTGGCTGAAGATGGTTCAGACCCAGGGATGTCCTCCTGCCTTGAGGAATCCATGGGTCTGCTTTATCTGATCCATATTTATGTTGAAGTAGTCAATGAAATCCCAAGACAAGATGGAATCCAGGGCAGCCCTGTGCTCCTTGGCTTCCTCCAAAATGAAATCTGTGGATCTCACAGTCTGTGAAGAAGCCCAGAGATGAAGTCCATGAGTGAAAGGAAGGCATTTGTGAGATACAGAGGAAGGTAGAAAAGAATCATGTTTATCTCTTGGGTTCAATCATGCTCTCTCATCTCTAGGAGTTGACTGGAGATTCTCTATCAGAAAACATAGAAAATGCTTTTATGACCCCCAAAGTACCTGAAGGAGCAAGGAAGACACTCCCTGCTGCAAGAGACTTTCTGTGCAGTTCCTGATCAAAGCATGAAAAGTGATTTTTTAAAAAATGAGTTTTTCACATGCTAGGAAACCCTGAGAAGGAGAAATATGGGAGGAAAGAATCTTCAGTTTGTGTGGCTTACAGTGTACAAAATTCACTATACTTACAGTGTAAAAAATTCGCTATCTTTCTATCTATCTATTCATCCATCTAGTATTTTGCATAGGAAACATCATTATCTATGCAGCTGTCAGCATTGTCTGCACAGAAAATTATATAATTTTATAATTTTATGTGCATGGTTTCCTGCACAGAAATTTCTGTTTCCTATGTACAAAAGTATGCACAATTTTTTTTCACTGAAACATATCATAGCATCATATCATACCATGCCATATCAAACATAGCATTCCATTGGTTCTTGTGGGTTTTTTGGGCTTTGAGACCGTGTTCTGGTTGTATTTTCTCCTGACGTTTCGCCTGCATCTGTGGCTGGCATCTTCAGAAGAACGCATTCCATTTCTTGGCAGGGAAACAAATAATTATATCCCTGAAAGACAAATTGGCATTTTGTTCTTTTGTCTGTTTGTTTGTTCTAAGTTTTGAAACAAAATAGCAAAGATGCAGCAAGAGAAGTTTAGTCCAGAAGCCAAATTTGGCAACTGTCTCCTGATGCTCATAATTGAACCTCTTTTTCCCAGAGAGGCAGCAAAGTTGTTGGTGCCTGACTTAGTGTGATGTTTATGACTCATTGGGTTGCATCTAAACTTAGTTGTGGTTAGTAAGACTCATAAAATAAGTGGAACAAGTTGTTCATGCTCATCATGAGCATGAGGTGAGGTGTGCTGTCTCCCTGGAGCCAAAATCAATGACATAATGGAGAGGCTAATGAGACTGGTCAAGCCCACTGACTGTAACCCCCTCCTTTTGGTTCACAATGGAACCAATGACATGGTTCATCACATCACAAAGGACTATGAGCTTATAGGTAGGAAGCTGAAGGACCTCCATGAGCTGGTGGTCATTTCATCTCTTCTCCCGGTGGAAGGACATGGCCCACGAAGGGAAAGAAGAATAGTGGAGATCAACAACTGGCTCCGAAGATGGTGCCACCGGGAGTGATTCGGATTTTTGGATCATGACCTCCATTTCCACGAAGGTGGTCTTCTGGCAAGGGATGGCCTGCACCTTACAATCGTCAGCCAGAATGTTTTTGCTAACAGTCTTGCAAAATGAATCAAGATATCCTTAAATTGAGTTTGACTGGGGAGCGGGACAGTATTATTCTGGGCAAGGATTCAGTGAGTACTGTGAAAAATAGCCCAAATGATATAGATAGGGCAGGCCAAGTAGAACTAGAGACCAACAGAGAGAGTGAAAGTAACTTTAGTACAGGAATTCCACAAAGGGCACATTGTCTTAAGTGTTTCTACGCTAATGCACAGAGCATAGGGAATAAGCAAGATGAACTCCAACTCTTAGTACAACAAAATAAATATGATTTAATAGGCATCACTGAAACCTGGTGGGATGAATCTCATGATTGGAACGTAGGAATAATGGGGTATAACCTATTTCGCAGAAATAGACCAAACAAGAAAGGAGGAGGAGTAGCCTTATATGGCAAGGATGTTTTCACTTGTGAAGAGATTCAGGACTTAAGTCTGGGAAGCCAAGTTGAGAGCATCTGGCTAAGAATTAAGGGAGCGAGAAAGAATAGAAATGTGATTGTGGGGGTTTGCTACAGGCCTCCAGGCCAGCCTGAGGACACGGATGAGGCCTTCCTGGACCAGATGGCCACACATTCAAAAAGGGGAGATGCAGTGTTAATGGGAGATTTCAATTATCCTGATATTTGTTGGCAGTCAAATTCTGCAAAGACTGCGAGGTCCAACAGGTTCCTCACTTGCCTTTCAGACAATTTCAGGTTCCAGAGGTGGAGGAAGCAACAAGGAGATCAGCTATTTTAGGTCTGATCCTGACCAACAGGGATGACCTAGTTGATGAGGTGGAGGTGGTGGGATCCTTAGGGGGGAGTGACCATGCTCTCTTGGAGTTTTTCATCCAGTGGGAAGGAGAAGCTAAGCGTAGCCAGACACGCATCCTAAACTTTAAGAAAGCTGATTTCTCTGAACTTAGGGAGTTACTTGCTGAAATCCCGTGGTCAAGAATACTAAAAGAGAAATGAGTTCATGACGAATGGAAGTTTCTTAAAAGTGAGATACTGAAGGCACAATTGAAAACTGTGCCAATAAGGAGGAAAAATGGCAGATGTCTAAAGAAACCGGAATGGTTGACTGAAGAACTCTCAGTTGAGCTAAGTGTTAAAAGAAACATGTACAGGAAATGGAAGAATGGTGAAACCACCAAAGAGGAATTCAAGCAAATAGCCAGGAGATGTAGGAAGAAGGTCAGAAAAGCTAAAGCGCAGAATGAACTCAGGCTTGTCAGAGACATTAAAAACAATAAAAAGGGCTTTTCTAGATATGTCCGCAGCAAAAGGAAAAAGAAGGAAATGTTACGATCACTGCGTGGAGAAGATGATCAATTAATAATGGGTGGAAGTGAGAAGGCAGAACTACTCAACACCTTCTTTGCCTCAGTTTTCTCCCAAAAGGATAGAAGCACCCAACCTGGGGGGGTGGGGAGCAGGTGAGGAAGTGAGGGAAATGCAGCACAGAATAAGTAGAGAAGTAGTACAGAAATATCTGGCCAAACTAGATGAATTGAAGTCCCCAGGGCCAGACAAATTACATCTAAGGATATTAAAAGAACTGGCAGAAGTCATTTCTGAACCACTTGCAATAATCTTTGAGAACTCTTGGAGAACAGGAGAAGTTCCAGCAGACTGGAGGAGGCCAAATGTCGTCCCCATCTTCAAGAAGGGGGAAAAGGAGGACCCTAATAATTATCACCTGGTCAGCCTGACATCAGTTGTAGGAAAGATCCTAGAGCAGATCATTAAACAGTCAGTTTGTAATTACTTAGAAAGCAATGCCACAATCACTAGAAGCCAGCATGGATTTCTCAGAAATAAGTCATGCCAGACTAATCTTATCTCTTTTTATGATAGGGTTACAAGCTTGATAAGTGAAGGGAATGCTGTAGATGTAGCATATCTTGAACTCAGTAAGGTCTTTGACAAAGTTCCCCATGACATTCTTGCAAAGAAGCTAGTCAAATGCAGGCTGGACAGGGCTACTATTAGTCAGATTTGTGACCGACCAAACCCAAAGGGTGCTCCTCACCAATGGCTGCTTTTGATCCTGGAGAGAAGTGACCGGTGGGGTGCCACAGGGTTCTGTCCTGGGCCCGGTGCTATTCAACATCTTCATCAATGACTCGGATGAAGGAGTGGAGGGCATACTCATCAAATTTGCAGGTGACACCAAATTGGGAGGGGTTGCTAATACGCCAGAGGACAGGATCAAAATTCAAAATGACCTGGACAGATTGGAGAGCTGGGCCAAAGCTAACAAAATGAATTTCAACAGAGAGAAATGTAAGGTCCTACACTTAGGTAGAAAAAATGGAATGCACAAATATAGGATGGGGGACATGTGGCTGGATAGCAGTACATGTGAAAGAGATCTAGGAGTCTTGGTAGATCACAAGCTGAACATGAGTCAGCAGTGTGATGCGGCAGCCAAGAAAGCCAATGCAATTCTCAGTTGCATCAATAGAAGTGTGGTGTCTAGATCGAGGGAGGTACTGGTACCACTCTACTCTGCTTTGGTTAGACCTTATCTTGAATCCTGTGTCCAGTTCTGGGCACCCCAATTCAAGAAGGATATTGACAAGCTGGAATGTGTCCAGAGGAGGGCGACCAAAATGGTGAAGGGTCTGGAAGCCATGCCCTATGAAGAACGGTTTAGGGAGCTGGGTATGTTTAGTCTGCAGAAGAGAAGGTTAAGAAGGGACATGATAGCCATGTTTAAAGATTTGAAGAGATGTCATGTTGAGGAGGGAGCGGACTTGTTCTCTGCTGCTCCAGAGACCAGAACAAGGAGCAATGGATTCAAGCTGCAGGAAAGGAGATTCCACTTGAACCTCAGGAAGAACTTCCTGATGGTCAGAGCTGTCCGGCAGCGGAATCTGCTGCCTCGGAGTGTGGTGGAGTCTCCTTCTTTGGAGGTTTTTAAGCAGAGGCTGGATGGCCATCTGTTGGGAGTGCTTTGAGGGTGTTCCTGCGTGGCAGAGGGTTGGACTGGATGGCCCTTGGGTCTCTTCCAACTCTATGAATCTATGATTCTGTGATCAAAAGTTCCTTTGAGTTCAATCTGTGCCCAGTAAGAGTCAGTGGCTCTAGTGGTTGAGGAAGCCTAGTACAGTTCAGTACAAGTAACTAACACACCAGATGTGAGGCTGTAGAGACACCACAAAAGGCAGTAGGATCTGTGAAATGGCAGAAAGTGTGGATTTGCAACAAGCACTACCCCCGTGTTACCCTAAAACATGGGTGACTCAGAGATCCACCCCCAATGCCACTACCTCCATGGGGAATATTAGCTCAAAGAGGAGGCCTGTGAATGGGGGGGGGGCAACGTAATGAGATCTTTCACACCTATGTTTACCTGTATGTCTGCAGGAAAGAACCAGCCTGAGATCCAAAGTAAGCTAAATTGTATTTTATGGGGGGAATTGCAATTACACACAAAAGATCCGAGCAGTCACACAATCACACAAGGCTAACTGAAGGAAAAAGGAGGAAAATTTTGGATAGCAAGATTTTTAGGGCAAAGTGGGTGATATTTACCAATCCAGAAGAGCAGTGAACAAGCAGCAGTGTGGCTTAGATCCAAGTCTAAGGACAGTATACAATCAAGAATCAGAGAGGCGGAATTTTGACTAGCAGTTGGTGTATTGTGAGTTGACTGGCCAAAAGCTGGGGTTTCAATACCCTGTTTCTGCCTGGAGGTCAAAGGTGCTAATGGCTCTCTGGCAGAGTAAACAATGAAGTCCTGAGAGTGGACAATGGAGTCTGGAATGAGCTAATGTCCTTAGCATTAGGTAACAAAGGGCTAATGTTAGTCCTGATAGCTCTGTAATTGTCAGATAGCTGTGGGGACAAAAAAGGAAACTTGTTTGGTCAGAGGGGGAGGAGCTAAAACAATCAGCTGTGCTGTGGGAACATCTTGGATACTATTGCCTCTTAAAGGTTGAGTCATCAGAGGCCAACTGCAAACCCATTATTGAATTTCCCGGTGATTTCCTGACTATGCCCCAGCTATGCCTGGAGGTCTATCCTGACCTTATTTTGCAACACGAGTGTGTGGCCAGCCTTTCCCTCGTGGTCAGCGTGGTCATGCAACCATAACAGGGTATATTTTATATTTATGCCGATTAATTTATTTTGCCAATTAAATAATATTTTGCCAATTATACTATATCAAAGTGTGGGAGTTTATGGCCTGGTTTGGATTTGGATTTCTCGTTTTCCAAGGAATCAGCCTCAAGCTTGGGTGAAGAGGAAGTGGAAGCAGAGGCAGAACCAGAAAACATAAGGATACCTGAAATGGCAAGAGGTGTGGATTTGTGGCAAGCATGACCCTTAGATTCCTGTGTGTCTAGGAACCAGCCTCAAGCTTGGCGGGGTGACTGAGGTGGAAGCAAAACACGTGACGGGCTGTGAAATGGCAGGAGAAGTGGATTCCCACTGTTTCACAGATTCTCACATTTCTAGCAATCATTCAAAGCTTCAGGAGTTTGCAGAGTGGCAGAGGCAAAAGAAACGAAGAGGAGAGGCAGGCATTTCTGGTATTTCACAGATCTTCCTGTTTTGCAAATGAACACTTATTTTGGAATGAGCCCATTTATCAGAATGGAGTAAAAGGTGCCTCAGGAATGAGTTGTATATGTTTCATTTGGAAAATACTGAGAGTTGATATGATAGACATCTTTAAAGATCTGAAGGGGTGTCATGTAGACAATGGAGCAAGCTTGTTTTCTGCTGCTCCACAGACTAGGACAGTGTGTAGCAACTACAGAAAAAAGAGATTCCATCTAAACATTAGGAAGAATTTCCTGAGGTGGAATATGCTGCTTCCTCAATAGAGTGTGGTGGAGTCTCCTTCTTTGGAGGTCTTTAGACAGAAGTTGGATGGGCATCTTTCAAGAGTGCTTTGGCTGCGTCTTCCTGCATGGTCTTAGGCTGGACCTCAGAGTTCTTGTGGCCCCTTCCAACTCTAGGATTCTGGGATTCCTTGAAGTAAATGGACATAGGAATGCTAGAAAGAAGTCACCTATTCTCTGTGTCCCTTAACTGTTCCAGGAGATACTGGACTTCTTCTTGGATCCTCTGCTCAATGCTTTTCTTCCCCATCCCAAAGTTGCAGAGGGCAGTCAAAGCAAAATGCCAGAGCTGTTTCTACCTCTCCCTGTAGAATCATAGAATCATAGAAATGTAGAGTTGGAAGAGACCACACGGGCCATCCAGTCCAACCCCCTGCCATGCAGGAACACCCTCAAAGCACTCCCGACAGATGGCCATCCAGCCTCTGCTTAAAAACTTCCAAAGAAGGAGAGCTGTAGCTGGATATGATCCCTGGAAAGCAGAAAGTGGAAAAAGGAAAAAGAGGGAGGGAATCATTATTATGACACTGAACAGCCCCCATGATTGGCATGGTTTAATTGGCAAATAATATTCAGTTGTTACCATATTAATTGGCATTGATACAAATGATACCTGAGGTGACAGCAAGGTCTCACTGGAAGAGGCAAATTACTGATTGTAAACATGCCGTGGCAAGGAAGGTCAGCCCCACCTACCTCTAGGCAAGAGACTTAGTCAGTTCAGGACAATAGTGGGGTTGCTCTGAATACAAGAGGCATGAAACACCAAGCTGGACTCTCAGAGCTGAAATAGGAAAGTTCCCACCAAATTGTGATTGAGTTAACCCTTGTCCTTGTATACCTGGATATTTTTTTATTGTTTTCCCACCTCTCCACAATACTCAGCCATTACAACAAACATTATCCTCTTGTCCCTTAAACACAAAACTCATCAACTCTGTCTGGACTTCATTGTTTGTGTTGCAGCTCCCATTGTCCATGTAGCTGGGAGTGAGAGTTACAAACATAGCAGTGGGATTTTTAGGGGGTTTAAATATCCCTGATTTTAGGCTGTCCAGTGCAAATGCTTAGCATTCCAGACACCACTCTGTCTGTCCAATTCCCAAATGACAACTGTCCTTAGGTTCCAACCTAAGGCATGTCACCACTTTCTTGGCTTCTCTCTAGACCGATAAATATTGTCCAAATCACTCAATGTCCTCTATCCCACTTTCCTCCCTTTCCTTTGGTTAGTCCTTGTGCGAGTGTGTGACTGTTTGAGCTTTTGCATGCTTGTGTGAATCTTGTTACTAAAACACAATTTTAGTTTATATTTTTACTCTCCATCTGGCTCTTTCCTGCATAAGCCTGTTAAACATTGTTAGAAAAGGTCTTGTTACAGTCCTCCTAACTTTGAGCTAATTATCTTCCACTTTTGTATGGAGGTACTGGCATTGTGGGTTGGCCCTTGTAGCACCCACAGTTTGGGGTCATTATCTGCAAATATGGGCTGAGATGCTTCCTCAAGGAAAGAAATTGTAACTTTTCACTGACATGGTTCTTTGATGATTGTGCACTAGTGAATTGCAACGGTGTGCCACTGAACAGTCAAGGAAATTTGGAAAACACAATTACAGCGCACAAGACATATCAGCATGCATGCTGCTCAATGTCCAATGTGCATCTACATGTTCAGTGCACAACAGTAGCCCTGGTGCAACTCTGCTTAGCACTTTCTGCCAAAAAGGGGAACAGACTTAAATTGATTTTTTTTTAATTAAAGTGATTGACTTAAGTTAATTTTGTAATTCAGTGATCATTTAAATTATTAATTCATGAGCTGAGAGACGCTGCTACAGAACTGATAAATTTAAATGGTAAAATTAACACCAACGTAATATATTGTTTATTGTACCATTGTGCAATGGAGGGTGCAGAATGGGTGTTTCCACCATCCCAGTGAATCAAATTTTTTACTAAAGGCATTGACAAACAGTTGTATCATCATCATCAATCACCATTTTGTATGATGAAACGTACAAAAGTGCAACATTGATAGGTAACTGATCCATGAACAAATAACAACAACAACTACAACAATAATAGCAATAATAATATTTCTTACCCATCTCTCCCTAAGGCTTGAGGCAGGTTACAGCATAGATTAAATTACAACTAAACACACATAAAGCCATTAAAATACAACTAAACACTCATAATACCATACACCAATTTAAGATTCATTGTTAAAAATTGTCTGGGTAGGCCTACTGGAAGAGACAGATCTTTAGTACTTTCTAAAATTCCAACAGCATGTTTAGCTGTCCAACCTCTTCTGGCAGGTCATTCTGAAGAGGTCCTCTGGGTGACCGTTGCCAGTCTAGTCCTGGCCGGTTGAAGCAATTGGCCTCTGGAGGACCTGAGTGTATGGGGCGGATTGCACGGGAAGAGATGATCCTGCAGACAACCCAAACCGGGTAGGGCTTTAAAGGTAATAACCAACACTTTCTACATTGCCTGGAAACTAATTGGCAGCCAGTGGAGTGATTTTAATATCAGTGTGGTATGTTCACTCCTCGCTGTACCTGTAACCAATCTGGCTGCCATATTTTGGACCAGCTGGAGTTTCCGAACTTGATACAAAGGTAGCCCAATGTACAGCACATTGCAGAAGTCCAGCCTTGAGGTTATCAGCCTGTGCACGACCATCTTTAGGTCAGCCATTTCTAGGAAGGGACACGGTGTATCAACTGAAGCTGATAATAAGCACTCCTGACTGTTGCTTCTATCTGAGTTGACATTTGGAGGGACGGATGCAGGAGCACCCCCACGCTGCAAACACAGTCTTTCAGGGGGAGTGTGACCCCGTCCAGGACCAGCTGACACACCTCCAAACCCACGTTAGGATCCTTGACAGTAAGCACCTCTGTCTTGTCTGGATTCAGTTTCAGTTTGTTTTTCTTCATCCAGCCCATTACATCCTTCAAGCATTCATTCAGAGGAGACCCACTACCCTTAGTGGAAGCTGTTTTTGAAGGCATGGAGAAGTACATTTGGGTGTCCTCAGCATCCTGATAGCACCCAGGCCCTTGCCTCCAGGTGATCTCTCCCAACAGTTTCATGTAGACATTAAAAAGCATTGGGGATAGAATGGCACCTTGTGATGTGCCATATGACAGCTTTTTTTTGAGAAGCAGCTATCCCCAAACACCACCATCTGGAACCTGCCTGAAAGGTAAGATTGGATCCACTGCAACACAGTGCCTCTAATTTTTAACCTCACCAGGCATTCCAGAAGGATATCATGGCTGATGGTATCAAACACTGCTGACAGGTCTAAAACACAGGGACGCGCTCCTGCTGTCGATGCCAAAATGGATATCATCCACTAAGGCATCCATAGCAGTCTCAGTTCCATATCCTGCTCTGAAGTTGGTTTGAAATGGATTGAGGAAGTGTGTGTCATCCAAGACCACCTGGAGCTGGAAGGCAACTGCCTTCTTGATCCCCCCCCCCAAAAAAAGGAACACTAGATACTGATCTATAATTATTAAGGTCCAGGAGATCCAGGGAGGGCTTTTTCAGGAGTAGTCTAACTACTTCCTCTTTTAAACAGGATGGAAAGTTCCTCTCCCTGAGAGATGCCTTGATAATATGCTGTATTTGAAGTCTAATTGTACCTCCTCCCTGGACGACCAGCTAAGTTGGACAAGGATCAAGAAAGCAAGTCATCTTCCTTAATTGACCCAGCAGCTTGTCCACCAGTTGATCGCACTCCCACTCACAGAGTCAGCGGATAACTCAGAATCAACTTCTGCTCCAGCAATGGCAGCTAAGTTGGCTCGTACATGAGAGATTTTACCTGTGAGAAGGTCATTAAAAGCATCACAGTGAGTTACTGAAGGCTGAAACACATTCAGCCAGTGGCTGCTGTTACATCACTCTGTAGGGAAGCCAGAAAGTGACCATGGCAGATTTAGACTGATGCCCAACAAGAACAATGACCATCAGGACCCTCTTGCTGGTGTTCCCTTGTGTATCTTCGCCATTCGCTAACAGGGTTGCTTGGCCTCTCTGCTGTTTAGCAAAATATACATAGAAAAGTCACACAACATAGATTGTGATAAAGAATTCTGGGCATGGCTACCCATGTGTTCTTTGGCTCCTAACTCATTCACGCCAAAACATTTTTTCATGTGGTTTGAATTTTTTTACATCTTCTTAATTTTTCGTTTGTTTGTCAACATGTTTAATGATTTGTTAGTCTCTTTGTGCCATTTTAATTGTTTTAGATTGTTTTAATCAATTAATATTGATGTTAGTATGATGACACCTTCAGGTCTCATGATAAGTAGGTAGGTAGGTAGGTAGGCAGGCAGAAGACAGAACATGATTCACAAAGGGTGGTCCGAGTGATGGACCATGGTTCCTGAAGACCGGGTTTCAATTCCTTCCTTGGCCATGGAAACCCACTGGGGGACCCTGAGCATGTCACACAGCCACAGGAAACCCTCTTATTGGCTTGCCTTTGTTATCTCACTGGAAAACCCTGTCCCGGGGTCTACAGTTTTGATATTAAAATACAATTCAACATGCCTGAGAGGTCACCCAGATGGGCACGTAGGCAGCCACAGTCGAACGATTGAAAACCAGGTCAGGCCAGTAAAATCCCCCATCACTTAGCCCCAGGAGACCTCAAGCTGTGAAAGCCCACAGTAAACAAAGGGTCCTCAGCCCCTGAGAAGCCGACTTGAGGGAATTAGCGTATTTGCCCCAAGTTGAGCACTGATAACCGTAAGATCGTATCAGGCAAGGACTATTTACATAAAGTCACACCACAACCCAATGAAGCCGAAGATCCTGAGACTTTGGCAACACCTTGTAATCCCATCATGCAAAGGAAGTTACCATTGTGGAGCTTCTTTTCCATTGTGACACTCATTGTGGATCACTCCTGGTCATCCCAGCAGACTGTTTCTCCATCCGTTCAGTAATCCGCTCAGCCCTCCCCATGCTGAGCTGCACTTCTTCGCTGTTTTCCTGGACCAAGGACTTCAGGAAAAGGTGCAGTGTTACCCCAGCTACAATCCCTTCAATAGTTCCCCTATCCAGTTTCCTCTCTTTTGCTTCTTAATAGGTCTTGAGTGAGTGTGTGAGTGATTGCGTGGCTGCGTGAGACTTTCCTTCAATAAAATCAATCATTGGACATCTTCGTTTGGTTTTTGGCTTGGCCTAACCCCGTAAAAACTGGGTAAAAAGACCCCGCTAGGTTACCCTGCCTCTCGCATTGCTATTGCTCGCGCTCTGGCTAGTTTCCATTCCCTATCACGTGGAGCACATTAAGGCGTCCCCCACGGGACCCCAGAAATCAGGATAACACCGTAGGGTTGCCATAAGTCAGAAACAACTTGGAGGCATACAAGAACAATAACAAAGTTGTGGCTATGGTCACTAGTGAGAGCCATGTGGCATAGTGGTTTGAGCACTGGACAACAACGCTGGAGACCAGGGTTTGATTCACCTCTTCTGGACCTTAGACACATCACACACTCTCAGCCCCAGGAAACCCTGGGATAGGTTCACCTTAGGGTTGCCATAAGTTGAAAATGACTTGAAGGCACACACCAAGAGCAGTTAAAATATCATTAATACAAAAGTAAAAAAGGGCCACAAATCTGTTTTAAAAACCCAAGTTGTAAGCTGCTTTAAAAACACATTTAAAACATAACACAGCACGGACGTAACACACCGCATTATAAACTCCATCTGCTGCAACAAGTTGAAAACTAAAATCCTGTCTAAATGCTAACTATGTTTCTAAGAAAATATTTTCTGTGATTAAAGCAGTAAAATAAATTTAAGTTTGATATTGCAATAAGTATCTACGACTTTCTCCTAAAATTTAGTTTAAAAGAGAAAAAGGCTAAATGTTTTCTCCTCCCTCCCTATTGTTGGCTTCCAAACTTCCTGAAATTTTACATTTATGCAGAGAAAGTCCGTGCCTTTAGCTGTTGCGATTCTCCTTCAACTCACATTTCTACTAGGGATTGGCCAACCGAATCCTTGAATCCTCAGCAAGGATTCAAGATTTGCAAATCCAAATCCCTGTACAAAAATAGGCAAACCAAATCTTTCAAATCCACCAACCAAAAAATAGTTTTTTTTAAAAAAAAGTTGTTTAAAAAAAGTGTTTTAAAAAGTTTTTTTTTTTAAAAAAGTTGCTTTTTAAACCCTTTTTTAAAAAAGAATTTGAAAGATTCGAGATTTGTGAAATTCATGGATTCCCAGAACCTTCCAGGGATTTGGATCCAGATTCAGATTCAGATAATTCTGGATTTGTCCCATTTCTATACTCAGTGCTGCTGTTCATACTCAGGCTGTTGGCAGGCCTCTGTCCATTCCGTGGACCAGGGCCTTTGCTGCTCCCCTCTTGAGACTCAGGAAACTCACTCACATGACTAAGCCCCGCAGATCATCCATCTACCTGGGACTCACCAGCTCACCTGGCATCTCTCTGATCTAACACAAACTGAGCACTGATGAACCAGGTTGACCTTCTGTCACTGGGGGAGCAGCGGCTGTGGACCCGAGGGGCCAGGGACTGCCGAATTTCCAGGACCCGCAAGGGCACTGCCAACAGCTTTGGCTGAAACATGCGTAGAAGCAAACATTGTTGACATAACGGCAAGGAAGTAAGTCAAGCAGTTGCTCTGAAGCCAAGGAAGAACCACCATGGAGGTGACTTCCAGGCTCCTGGCAGGGAGGGGAGTGGGGCTGGCTTTTCTTGGGGAAGGGGGGGCTTATAATTTATTTATTTATTTCACACATATCCTGCTTTTCCCCCGTAGGGGACCCAGAGCGGCATCTGCAGGACCACTGAGCAAACTGTTGATGTGAACAACCTTGACAAAAGTATCTCTTTTAATATTGGGACAGGAACATCCCAAACCTCTGTTGGAAGTGCTTTGACTCTGCGTTCCTGCATGGTAGGAGGTTGGAATCAATGGCCCTAGCAGTTTCCTCCATGTCTGTGATTCTACGATTCTATGAACACTGGTCGTGGCGGTGATGATGCTGATGATGCTGATGATGTTAATATTGATGATCTTAGCACCACAGAGTTGGAAGAGAGTGCAACCAGACCAATCCCATTCTGCTGTGCAGGAAGACACAGTCAAACCACTCCCTTGGACAGATAGCAGCCTCTCTTTAAAAAGCTCCAAAGAAGAAGGAGATTTCACCACGCTCGCAGACAGTGGCATGTCCCACCGTCAAACTGCTCTTATACCGTCAGGAAGTTGTTCCTAATATTTATGTATTATGTATTATGTATTTATGCAGAGTATGGGAAACAAGCAAGATGAACTTGAACTCCTAGTACAACAAAAGAAATACGATTTGATAGGCATCACTGAGACCTGGTGGGATGAGTCTCATGATTGGAATGTAGGAATAGAGGGGTATAGCCTATTTTGTAGAAATAGACCAAACAAGAAAGGAGGAGGAGTAGCCTTGTATGTCAAGGATGTTTTCACCTGTGAAGAGATCCATGACTTGAACCCAGAAAGCCAGGTCGAGAGCATCTGGGTAAGAATTAAGGGAGCGAGAAACAACAGGGATGTTCTGGTGGGGGTTTACTACAGACCTCCAGCCCAGACTGAGGACCTTGATGACGCCTTCCTCAACCAAAGGACCGCGCATTCAAAAAGGAGAGATACAGTAATAATAGGAGATTTCAATTACCCGGATATATGTTGGCAGTCAAACCCTGCCAAGACAGCAAGGTCCACAAAGTTTCTTGCTTGTCTTGCAGACAATTTCATGGTCCAGAAGGTGGAAGAGGCCACAAGGGGATCAAATATTCTAGATCTGATCCTGACCAATAGGGATGACCTTGTTAATGAGGTAGAAGTGGTTGGATCTTTAGGGGGGAGTGACCATGCCCTATTGGAATTTGGCATTCAGTGGGAAGAAGAAGATAAGTGTAGCCAGACACTCATCTTAGATTTTAAAAAAGCGGACTTCTGTAAACGTGAGCTGTTGGCTGAAATTCCGTGGTCAGGAATAGTGAAAGAGAAAGGAGTTCAGGAGGCATGGGAGCTCCTTAAAAGGGAGATACTGAAGGCACAGTCTAAAACTGTGCCAATAAGGAGGAAAAATGGAAGGCATCTGAAGAAACCAGAATGGTTGACTAAAGGACTCTCAGCTGAGCTAAGCGTTAAGAGAAACCTGTACAGGAAATGGAAGAGGGGGGAAACCACCAAAGAAGAATTTAAGCAAGTAGCCAGGAGATGTAGGGAGGAGGTCAGAAAGGCTAAAGCACAGAACGAATTTAGGCTGGCCAGAGACATTAAACACAATAAAAAGGGCTTTTTTAAATATGTCCGTAGCAAAAGGAAAAAGAAAGAGGCGATAGGGTCACTGCGCAGAGAAGATGGGGAATTACTAAGAGGGGGAAGAGAAAAGGCAGAACTACTTAACACCTTCTTTGCCTCAGTTTTTTCCCAGAAGGATATAAGCGCTCAACCTGGCGGTTGGGGGGCAGGTGAGGAAGCAGGGGAAATGCGGTACATAATAGGTAGAGAAGTGGTACAGGAATACGTGGCCACACTGGATGAATTCAAGCCTCCAGGGCCAGATGAATTGCGTCCTAGGATATTAAAAGAACTGGCAGAGGTCATTTCGGAACCGCTTGCTATAGTCTTTGGGAAATCTTGGAGGACAGGAGAAGTTCCAGCAGACTGGAAGAGGGCAAATGTTGTCCCCATCTTCAAGAAGGGAAAAAAAGAGGATCCAAATAATTATCGCCCAGTCAGCCTGATGTCTGTACCCGGAAAGATCCTGGAGCAGATCATTAAGCAGTCGGTTTCTAATCACTTAGAAAGCAACGCGGTAATCACAAGAAGTCAACATGGATTCTCAAAAATAAGTCATGCCAGACTAATCTTATCTCTTTTTATGATAGAGTTACTAGCTTGGTAGATGAAGGGAATGCTGTGGATGTAGCATATCTTGATTTCAGTAAGGCCTTTGACAAAGTTCCCCATGACATTCTTGCAAAGAAGCTAGTAAAATGTGGGCTGGACAGGGCTGCTGTCAGGTGGATCTGTAACTGGTTGACCGACCAAACCCAAAGGGTGATCACGAATGGCTGCTTTTCATCCTGGAGAGAAGTGACCAGCGGGGTGCCACAGGGTTCTGTCCTGGGCCCAGTGCTGTTCAATATCTTCATCAACGACTTGGATGAAGGAATAGAGGGCATGCTCATCAAATTTGCAGATGACACCAAATTGGGAGGGGTTGCTAATACGCCAGAGGACAGGATCAACATTCAAAATGACCTGGACAGATTGGAGAGCTGGGCCAAAGCTAACAAAATGAATTTCAACAGAGAGAAGTGTAAGGTCCTACACCTAGGTAGAAAAAATGGAATGCAGAAATATAGGATGGGGGACACGTGGCTGGATGGCAGTACGTGTGAAAGGGATCTGGGAGTCCTAATAGACCACAAGCTGAACAGCAGTGTGATGAGGCAGCCAAGAAAGCCAATGCAATTCTCGGCTGCATCAATAGGAGTATAGTGTCTAGATCGAGGGAAGTACTGGTACCACTCTACTCTGCTTTGGTTAGACCTCATCTTGAATCCTGTGTCCAGTTCTGGGCACCCCAATTCAAGAAGGACATGGTCAAGCTGGAGCAGGTCCAGAGGAGGGTGACTAAAATGGTGAAGGGCCTGGAAGCCAAGCCCTATGAGGATAGACTTAGAGAGCTGGGTATGTTCAGTCTGCAGAAGAGAAGGTTAAGAGGGGACATGATAGCTCTGTTTAAATATTTGAAGGGATGCCATGTAGAGGAGGGAGAGGGCTTGTTTTCTGCCGCTCCAGAGACCAGGACAAGGAGCAATGGATTCAAGCTGCAGGAAAGGAGATTCCACCTGAACCTCAGGAAGAACTTCCTGACGGTCAGGGCTGTCCGGTAGTGGAATAGGCTGCCTCGGAGTGTGGTGGAGTCTCCTTCTTTGGAGGTTTTTAAGCAGAGGCTGGATGGCCATCTGTCGGGAGTGCTTTGGGGGTGTTCCTGCATGGCAGGGGGTTGGACTGGATGGCCCGTGTGGTCTCTTCCAACTCTACATTTCTATGATTCTATTTAGGTGGAATGTCTTTTCCTGAACGTTGAAGCTGTCGCTCCATGTCCTGGTCTCTGAAGCAGCAGAAAACAGACCTGCACCATCATCCCTATGACATCCCCTCAAATATTTCAACATAGCTATCATGTTGCCTCTTAACTGTCTCTTCCCCAGCCTACACGTACCCAGTTTGCTAAGCCTCTCCTTTTAGGGCTTCATGGTTTCCAAGTCTCTTATCGTGTTGGTTGCCCTCCTCTAGACCCGTTCCAGCTTGCCAATATCCTTCTTGAACTGTCATGACCAGAACTGGACAGAGTCTTCCGGGTGGGCTCCCACCAGCGCAAAATAGAGGGGTACTGATGATGATGATGAGTATAAATTTGTCCCAAATAACCTTCAGCAGAAACATTTTCTGAACAATTTCTGGAAAACATGCAAATGATTTTATTAGTACTGATTCATTTCACACTATCTTAACTAGTTTCAATCACACACCCTGCAACATTTCACAGATGTGGCCAAGCAGCACCGACTGTGGTCAAGATGGCGAAAGGTACTAACAAGTTAGAAGGGGCTGCAGCAGTTTGCTTTTGCCTGAGCCGTGCCGGGAAGGGTCAGATTCCACCCCTCCTCTCTCCTCGCTGCTGCAGATTTAACAGAATGCAAACTGACTCTGCGCTTCCAACTCAGTTTTGGCAGGTGAAGTCAGCTGATGACAACGGGGGAATATGGGAGGAGCGGAGAGAAACCGGGACCTTTCAAAAGAAGCTAAGAAAGTGGGGAGGCAGCAGATTAATCAGGACCGTCCCTGCCAAATCAGGAGTGTTGGAGGGTATGAAATTGGTCCTCTTATCCTGTTAAATTCACAGAATCACAAGTCTGGAAGAGACCCCAAGGGCCATCCAGTCCAGCCCCATTCTGCATGCGCCGCGCAGGAAGACACCATCCAAGCTCTCCTGGCAGGGGGCCATCCAGCCATCTCCATTGCTTAACATGTTTTTCACCTTCCACAGCGATTTTATTTTTATGCTGTCTAAATTAGTCAGGTTGGCTTTATCACACACAGCCCTGAAAACTCGAGACAGAAGGTGGGATGTAAACATCTGAATAAACAAATAAACAGATCTCTGATGCTGAAATGTTGCATCAGAAACAGGAGGAGAGACACCCATTATTGGAGCCGTTGCGAGAGAGTCCCGTGTGGTGCGGCGGCAGCGCACGCTGGCACTTTGCCTGGCAGGATAGAAAGCGGGAAGGAGAGCGCAAACCCAGCCCCGGCTCGCAAGTCGGTGCTTTGAGGCTGCCCCAGACGGTTGTGCGGAAAGACCGGGCCCTGTTTCTATGACAACCCAGCCTGGAAGCGCCAAGCCTCCTTCCCTCTCCTCTTCCCCAGCTGGCATCTTCGATCGTGTTTACTTCTGTCTGTTCGTTGTTTCCTTTGCCAGGTGTGACGAAGGACCGAGATCAGCCACTACTGGAATTGGCAATGCTGCACGCTGGCCTTTTGTAATTAACGCTGTGAGATGTTTTAGCTGTTCGGACTGAACTGAGAGGCAACGGAGAAACAGGACTGGGGCCTGGCGCGCCCCCCTAGGTGCCGAGAGCCCCTCGGCTCCCTGAACCGACAGGCAGCGTGGGCCACAAGTGGGTGCGAGAGCCGCTCGATCCGCACAAGGAGGGCAAGGGTGTGAAGCTCTACCTGCTTCATCCCTGCACACAACGGCAAGAACAACCAGCCATATTCATCCCGCCCTGTAGAGAATGCAAGGCCTTCTGTGCAATTTCTTAGCACCGTAGGTACTTGGAGACTTTTCCAGAGAAAACTCCTTTGCCCAAAATTCACAGGCTGTCCCCGGGCAGAAAACATGGGCATGGCTTCCCTCCAAACTCACCCACCATTTCCGGCCGATTTTCAGCATTGTTTCTGGGGTGTAGGGGTTTTTTAGGGGGGTGAATTCAAATGCAATATATGAGAGCAGCTTGGGTACTTTGGGGGCTGTTTTCATGTTAAAATTATCTGAAAAGCAGTGTGGAGATGTAAAAAAAAAATTGGCCCTTCAAAGTCCAGAGATGCTCTTTCCCCTCCCTTTCTCTGAACTCTCCTTCCCTAACTCCAACCCCAGTCATCCCCTGCCAGTATGGTCCGGGGATTTGGGGGTTTGCGGTCCAATTCATTTAGAAGATCACAGGATGCTGCTCTAAAGAAAAGGAGTCCATTGCCACCCCCACCCCCGTGGCTGTCAGGAAATGAAACTGGGGTGAAAAACGGCCCTCTTTGGTCTTTAATTGTCCCATCGGTGTCTCAGCACTGGAATTTATGGTGAGTTGGGGTGATCTATTGCATAAGGGAGAGGCCTTTATGGCCTGGCTGTGCTGTAAACTGCAAAAAAGGCCATTTGGGCATTCCCGCTTACGCATCAGCTCGTCCTGCAGGGGCCAGTCAGGCCGAAGCTGAAAGACTGATCACAAATGTCCCAGGGAAAACCTATCTTTCCCCAGTTCAGTCGGCACCTCAAACCAGAAACTGATTGCTACAGTTTTGTTGCCAGCCTTATCACGTTGTGGGGAAATAACGAGGCCAGGCAGAAAGATTAGTCTGGGGGAAAAGGCCATTTTAATCATTCTAATCTATTTATTCTTTAACTCTTTTGCAGTCCAAAAGGGGGGAGCAACCTAGCCCGGGAGCAGCTGGGGCAGGTGGTCTTCCCCAGGCCCCCTCCCCAGCTTCCCCTGGGAAAAAGGAGAGGTGAGGGCCCTTATGTCTTCTCCAACACTGCCCCATGCTCTCCATCCTGGTGCCAAGCACTGCGAGGCAGTTATGGGGCCTCTTTTTCTCGCAGAGGCCAGCAAACACGTCTCCATATCTGCGTTGCGGGCGGCGGGGAGAGCAGTACTTCATCAAAAACTTTGTGGGGCTTGTTTAAATAGGCAAGCTGTGGGTGGGGCAGTTTCCAGTTCTAGTTCTCTGAGAGGACCAGCGTGGTATAGCAGTTTGAGGGTGGGATCAGGACTCTGGGAGGCTAGGGCTCAGATCCTTGCTTGGCTATGTAAACCCACTGAATGACTTTGGGAAAGGCCCACTCTCTCAGCCTCAGAGGCAAGCAATGTCTAACCCCCTCTGAAGAAATCTTGCTGAGAAAAGACATAACACTAATGATTGTACTATAAATCAAGTAATTAGAAGAGGCTTTTGGAAGCTATCCTTCAGCAACCTCCAGTCATAGTCAACAAGAATCAGTAACCTGGGCAATAACAGTGTGGCACAGCAGCTAAAAAAGCCAACACAATTCTGGGCTGCATCAATAGGAGTACAGAGTCTAGGTCAAGGGAAGTGATGGTTCTGCTCTATTCTGCTTTTGTCAGACCCACCTGGAATAACACTGTGTCCAGTTCCGGGCACCACAGTTCAGGAAGGATATTGACAAGCTGGAAAGTGTCCAGAGGAGGTAGAAGGCCTGGAAACCATGGAGCCCTACATGAGGCTGAGGGAGCTGGATAGCTTTAGCTTGTAGAAAATAAAGTTAACAGGGGAAATGACAGCCATGTTTAAATATTTGAAGGGATGTCATATGGACGATGGAGCAAGCTTGTTTTCTGCTGCTCCAGAGACTGGGGCCCTTTCTGCACCCTACCTTCTTCCGGCCCTGGGGGGATCGTGCGAGCAGCCTCTTGCGAGAGACTCTCGCATCCGGGGTCCTTCGGCTCCGCACGAGCTGCCTGCTCGCACGAGAGCCCCGCCTCTTCCTTCCGAAGCACAGCTCAGGACCTTCCCGGGCTGTGCTAGGGCAGGAAGCGCGACGGGCACGGCTCCAGAGGCTCCGCACGCCAGGTAAGTGCGCACAGGGCCCGGGAGCAATGCGCGATCGTGCACCATTTTCTGCTTCTAGCCGAAAATGAAAAGATGCGTGATCGGTGCCTGCTGGCCCCTGGAACGTCGCACAATTGTGAGTGCATCGTGCAGCTCGCTCCTCACAATTGCGCGATGCTCCAGGCCCTCTTTCGGATGGAAAATGCCGTGTGAAAAAGGCCTAAGTCTTTTTCTACACTACATTGTTACAATGCTATTATTCTACTTTCAACATCCTATGGAATCCTGGGGTTTGCAGTTTAGGGACGGGCATTTAGAAGTCTCAGCCAGAGATCTCTTTGACCTCAGGAAACTACAAACCCCAGAATTCCACAGCAGGTTGAAAGTGGAATAATAGCACCATAACAGTGTAGGGCAGAAATGGTCAAGGACATGAAGCAGTGGCTTCAAACTTCAGGAAAAGAGATTCCACCAAAACATTAGAAAGAACTTCTTTATGATAAGAGCAGTTCAAGAGTGGAATATGCTGCTGCCTCACTGGAGACTGGTGGAGTCTCCCTCTTTGGAATGGCCATCTGTTGGGGATGCTTTGATTGTGTATTCTGCATGGCAGAAAGGGGTTGCGCTGGATGGCCTCTGTGGTTTTTTCCAATTCTATAACTCTATGATTCTACCTCCACCCCCAAAAAAGGAACTTCCAATTCACATTGGAAGGGACCTTCAATAACTTGGATTTATTGCAGGGATCTGGTGCTACCAGAATGGAAATATGAGTCCAGACAGCTGCAACTATCATGTGACCAGCTGTAGCGCCACCTCCCTCCCGGCCCACGCGGTCCTTGGCTACTTGGGAGTAGGCTGCGAGCTTGCTTTTCTGTTGGAGAGGAGCTCCTGGCTATTCCAGCTGCAGCAGCTGCAAGAGGATCGGCCGGCTTTCTTAAGGGCAGCAGCTGGAGCCAGCATTGCTACAAAGAGAGGGAGACTCTCTCTCTCTCTTTCTCACACACACACACACACACACACACACACACACCATCAGGGCCAGAAAGCAAAGAAGAGCAAAGAGCACCTCAGCACATAGACAGGAGCGAGAGCGCAAGAGAAGGTACAATAAAGGAGCAGTCCTTGAGGCTCTCGCTTGAAGAGAGTGTCAGCAGCTGCTCCTCCAGGCGCATCCTCTTGTCTCCGTCGCAGTCAGCAACAGCCCTTGCCTTGAGTGCTCTGTAAAACAGTTCTAATAAAACAGACACAGCCCCGTGATGGATCGCTGTGGCTTCTAATTATTGACTTTGGCCTTCGGGGAAGAGAGGACTCAAGAGACCTGTGATGAAGAGGACAGAAGGGGCATGGGGGAGAAAGCAGAGAGAAAAAACAATGTTCTCCTGGTGTCAATAAAGGAGAAGCAAGCATTTCAGAGTCATAAAATCCTAGAGCTGGAAGAGACCTCAAGAGGCATCTAGTCCAACCCCCTTCTGCCTTGTGGGAAGACACAACTAAAACACTCCTGAGAGGCTGCCATCCAACCTCTGTATAAGGACCTCCAGCAATAGAGTCTGGAATCCCCGGAGGTATCCATATTCCAGTCTGAAGGGCTCTTACTGTCAAGAAGTTCCTCATCATCTTTATAATTCTCAGCCAGAGAGCTCTTGAGCCTCAGTAAACTACAAACCCTAGAACTCCACAGGAAGTTGAAAGTGGAATAACAGCACCGTAACAGTGTAGCACCTAGACTGTGGAACAGCAGAAAACAAGCTCCCTCCATCTTCCATATGACATCTTTTCAGATCTTTAAAGACTGCTGAATCGTGTCAACCCTCAATCTTCTCTTCCCCAAGCTGAACATACCCAGCCGCCTGATCTGTTCCTCTGTGATGCCAGTACCTTCACGTGATAATGGGGAATTAATTAGCTCAATAAGGAGACCTGCAAGTGGGGGGTAACCAAACAAGATCTATGAATCTTTATGGGATCTCTGCAGGAAAGAACCAGCCAGAGATTCCAAGTCAACTGAGATATTTTTTATTACAGAGTTCAGTCACACACACAAAGATCTAAGCACTCACACACTTGCACAAGAGCTAGCCAAAGGAGAAAGGGAGGAAAGTTGCTGACAGCAAAATTTTAGGGAGTGGGTGAAAATTACCAATCCAGAGAGCAGCAAAGAAAGCAGCAACGTGGCTTAGACAAAAGCCTAAGAAGAGTACTCATTCAGAAATCAGAAATTCAGTGTGAGGTCCAGCAAGTGAGATACTGCATCTGACTACCCCAAAATGGAGGGATTTTATACCCAAAATCTGCCTGGTGAGCAAGGGTGGAAATGGCTCTCCGGCCAAGCAAACAATGAAGGTTGTAGTATGGACAATGTGGTCCAGATGGCGTTAATGGTCTTAGGTCCTTTTCGCACGGCATTTCTGAAGTGAAAGGGCCCCCTGAGCCCATACGGCGCCCTCACATTTGCGTGACGCTCAAGGGCCTGATGCGGACTGCGCACGCATTTTTTCATTTTCGGCTCAAAGCCAAAAATGCTGCGCGGTCGCACATCGCTCCGGTGCCCTGCGCGCACTTACCTGGCACGCGGAGCCTGTGGAGCCGGGCCGGTCGTGCGTCCTCTCCTCAGCGCAGCCTGGCAGGTCCCAGTCTGCACTGCGAACGGAAGAGGTAGGGCGCTCACACGCCGAGGAAGCGGCTGCGGAGCTGAAGCAGGAGGGACGTGGCAGCGTTCCTCCCAAGCCTTCATGCGCGAGCTGAGCAGCCCAGCATCGGGAAAAGGTAAGGTGCAAAAAGGGCCTTAGTCTTAGACGACAAAGAGTTAGTGGCTCCCATAATAACTCTGTAATGGTGGACAAGCAAAAGAGACAATGAGGAGAAACATCCAGGTGCTAGGAAGGAGGGTTGAAACAATCAGTGCTTTGGTGGGAACTTCCCGTCATATTGTATGGCAGCAGAGATGTTACAGCTTCAGCTTATATGTATTATTTCTGGAGTCACCTGGTGATTGTCCTGACAATGATCTTGGCTACACCTACAGGGGATCTCTGACCTACTTTGCAGCACACATGTTCATCCCATATTTTTTCTCTGCCCAGCCTGGCCTTACAGTCAGATCAGGGTCCATTTTATACCACTACCAATTAATATGTTTTACTAATTAAATTATATTTCACCAATTAAACCATATCAAATCTGGTGGGGTATGAGGGCCCATAACAAGTTTATGAGGACTTGTCAAATGCAGACATTTTTTAACAAATAGGATAGAGAGAACTTGAGCATCTCAAAATAAAATCTATCAACAATCCAGTGCAAAAGGAAGAGAAATGACAGATATGCACATCTGAGCTCCAAGTGCGAAGTCAGACTTTGAATCTCTGTATCTTCAAGGTCATTAGAGAAGTCCATAGCTGAGCAGTTTTAGGTGTTTAAGTATTTATTTATTAGTTAAAATATCTAAATTCCATCCAAAATGCAGCATGCATTTGAATGTAGTTTAACACATTTAAAAAGAATTGAATGTCAAACAATATAAATAATTTGAACAAACTGAAATCATATTTAAAAAATGACAAGCCTCACCCCAGATAGGCATGGAGCTGCTGGATGAAATCCTAAAGCCATCAGAAAGAAATGTTACTGCCCTGGTTAGTCCGAGGTTTGGGGATATTAAAGATATCCCTTGATATCATAATTCGGCTTCACTTCTCTATTCCTCTACAGGTGTTTGCGAGGCCACCGGACAAGCACGTAAACAAACTCCGCCGTTAATAGCCGTAATACTCAAACTACAATACAGGCAGGCCAGAAAATAGCTGACTCGCTGCTTTAGGAGACCTCCAGGCAAGTACTCTAATTAGGTATGCACGCTACTTACAAAAGAGACTCTGCCCCGCAATGGCAGCTTGATGGGTAACCTATACAATACCCAAGTACTCTGCGTCTGCATACTGCCTACTCTATTGAGAACCTCTACGATAACTCAATTATTCAGATTCTGACCTTTCGGAGGCTTTGTCTCCAACTCCAGAGCTATTGTTTTCCCCCAAGAATGGCATAGCCTGCAGTCACAATTCTCCTTATAAAAACCCTTGATTCCGAGACCTTCCTCGGACCGCTCCCGAGTTTCATCCCGCCTTGCTGCCGCTTTGCTTGGCGAGCCTCCCCTCAGCTCCACATGCTGAGCTACATCGCACCCCAGCTTCACTCTCTATTTTTCTGGGCTTCAGGACAGGTGAAGTATCACCCAAACCAACAATCCCTCTAAAAATCCCTCTATACCGCCCCAACCTTTATTTTGTTTAGTTATCTTGTGTGAGTGTGTTGCATACACTGTTTTGCTTGTATTTAATAAACATCATTTATTATTTCAACTTTTGTGTGCTCCTTGACTCGACCTGGCCCCGTAGACATAGGGTTCAAGATCTCGCTACGTTACCCTGCCTCTCGTAACGCTAAGCAGTGCTCTGAGCTAATTTTCCCCAACTTTAGTTCAGCACGTTTTGGTGTCCCTCCCGGGACCCCCAGTACACAGGGTAACAGAAAATAGGGATGGGCCAAGCGAATATGCGGCAAGGATTCGAGATTCGCAAATCGAAATCCCTGTGCTAAAATAGGCAAACTGAATATTTTGAATCCACCAGCCAACTAGTTCATTGGAGACCAGGAGACCAGATGCACAAGAGGCCATGGCAAGTAGGTGGGTTTTTTCCCTTGGAGTGATAACGGCCTTTGCTAACAATTCTAATGTTACCCTGCTTACTTGGAGCTCCCTTAAGGGGATTCCCAAAGGCTGTCAAAATCGTATCTTGTGGGGAAAATTAGCTCTGAGCGCTGCTTTAGCAATGCAAATAGGGCAGGGTAATTAAGGATCTTTAACCCAATGTTTACGGGGTCAGGCCCAGTCAGAAATCACACAAACTGTTCAAATTTAACTATTTTATTGGCATAAATGTTAAAATCCATACAATCACTCAGCTGCACTCACTCCAACAAGCATACGAGACTATAGAAATTTAGAAAGAGGTGAAAATTAAGAGAGAGAGAGAGACATGAACTCTGAACTTTGAATTCCCAAAACGGAGAAGGAGAAGGGCCTAGCTATAGAGCTGACCCATGTCCTGGGGAACAGATAGCTGCAGTTTTATGTAGATGGATTTCAGCTTTGTAGTTCAAAGAAAATACAGCCAAACATCCTTGTAGTTTCCTGCAAGATGAGTATCTCATCAGGGGATGCATACTTCAAGGTGTCACATTCCAGGCTGTTTGCATTGTTTATTTGCTCCCAGAGACTTATTGTCTCCTGATCACTGCTGAAAATTCATTCAAGTGGCCTTTGAGCCATTTGCAAGATTTACCCAGGATGCGTGACAGAAAACAGGCTACTCTTTTGATCTATCTCCATAGCTCTACTGCCTACGTGTCTGTCCAGTATATCTCTATGGCTCACTATGTTTGATATAAAATAATTAGGATCCTCAGGACATAGTTTTTAGGTGGGTTAGGGGGATTACACTAATATAGTTAAATTGTACATTTAGTATTTAAGTTGAGCACTATTTTCGGTGCTGGAAATCAATGGCATGTAGAAATGCTGGGGTCAGTGGGTCTCATGCCTATCAGAAGTAGTGGGGCAGAGGGCAAGGTCACACAATCTCATCCACATGTGATTGCCACATGTAGGCCAGTGTACCTCCTTCCACAAGCCCAGTGCCTGGTTGTAACCCTATAGCTAGATAAGAGGTGAACTGTCTGTCATGGTTTCTCATGAGCCACATGACAAACCACATGCAGCAGAAAGGAAAAATTGGTTTTTAAAATTGGCACCTCCGGGGCCTGCCAAAGGACTGATTGGCTGGAAGGTACAGTCTTTGTGAGATTTCAAGGGCAGTTGAAAGATTCCTTTGCATACTTCCCTTGCAAAGCTCTTTCAGACACAATTCTGGGGTTTGGAGTTTTACAAGGTGCCACAGCCTTCTCTGCCAAAGTGTGCTGGTGCATCATCAAACTACAAGCCCCAGGGCGCCAGAAGGAGCTATGCAAAGAAAAGCCAGTTCTGACCTGGATTAGCTCTCTACTGTAGTATGTGGCCCTGTTTACACAGGCAGGAAAAGGTCAATCAATCCACATTTTCCTGCCTGTGCAGAAAAGACCTTCATGTCATTTTCAATCTGGGGAGACCCTGAGGCAAAACTATGACAGTTGTTCTGGCCAGATTTCTTCAGAGGGAGGTTTGCCTTTGCCCAGGCTTTTGCTAGGGCTGAGAGAGCGTGTCTTGCCCAAGATTATCCTTCTTTCCCTTGCTTGTTAAGCCCTTTTTTTAAAAAAAAGGATTCAAAAGACTTGAGATTCATGAGATTCATGGATTCCCAGAACCTTCCAGGGATTAGGATCCGGATTCGTATTCAGAAAATTCTGGATTTGTCCCATCCCTAAAAGAAATTATTCCACACCAAGAGCTTTGATCAAAGGTCCAACCTTTGTAAGGCTGTGCCTTTTCTCAACAGAAGATGGGATGTACAGACTTTAATTCTTTCCTTACATCTTGCATAGGCAACAAGAGGCGTTCAAGCAAAATGGCGACTGAGCGTGTCTGAATTCTAACAAAGGCGTGCTAGCTGGCCGTTCCCAAGGGTGGCTGAGAGCTCCTTATCTGGTCAATGAGACCTGGCTTGCAGAGACATTCCAGGCTGGTGTACAGTAACAGGATGCCCTTGAGGAACTGAGAACATCTGGTGTCAATCAACACTTCCTCACCTCCTACTTTCAGAAGTTTAGCAAACGTAGCTGTCAGCACACTTAAAAGTCTAATACACAGAATGGTTCCTCCCCTACAGAGTGGCATTATTTTGGCTAACAAGCAAACTAGCGACTGCATACCCTACCTCCCCTTTTGGACCTAGCAAAGAGATCTGGCTTGGCAACGGCCAGCCCTCCCTCAATGCTTAGTGATATAGAATTGAGGACAAAGCCCCGAGTAGTGGGACAAGACCCTTCCCCGGCCCCTCAGTCCATGAAGGAATCAATCAAAGCGGTTCCCACCATCCCACACTGATCCCAAACTGAAGTGAATTCACAAAGGCCTGTGGTGGACTTTCTGACACTTCCTGCTGGTATCTTCAAGCCCTTAGATTTTCATTCTTTTTAACAGTGCACTTCCATAGCTTATCTCTGCCACTCTTCCATAGCTTTTTTGGGGTTTTTCACTTACTTTATTGATTTTAATGTTGAATTGATGGATGATTTTAAGTCAGTTTGATTTTATTGAGCGCTGCTGCTGCTGCTGTTGTTTTTAATACTACCTGCAGGGCTAAAGAGAACAATGGCAGAGAGTTCAATTCTAAGCAAATCTACAAGGATGGGAGGCCCACTAAGTTCAACTGGGCTTGCTGCCAGTTCGGCCGGGCTTACTCCCCGCAGCGGATGTGACCCAGGAGGCACGGTTGCATCTCAGAAAGCTTCTGGGAGGATTTTCTTTCATTTTTTGGTGAAAACTTTAAGGAAGATGGTTCTTACCCTCAGTTGGAACTCCCTGCTAAAATGCAGGGCAGATCTGAGAAACACAAGTAGGAAAAGTTTTGATGGCCTTTTTCAGAGCTTCCCTGGGGGTGAGGGATGTGGCAGGGATGGGATTTCTCGCTCACCTTCTTGTCAAAGGGAGGAACAAGCAATTTTAGTGATTTTCTTCTCACTATTCACAGTTCAAGACTTATTCTGTGTAAAGAATCACACGCAGTTGGTTTGTGCAGAAAGCAGTATTATTTGCACAGAAAGACCTGCATATTCTTTGCAGAATAAAATGCACAGAAAAATTCTGTTTTCTTTGCAAAACACTACTCTGTGCTCTTCACTGTGCAAAACAAGTACATGCTCTTGAGGGTAAAAAGTTTTCTGAGCATTTAGTGTTTTGTTTATCAATTCCTAAGCAATTTTAAAGAAGCCATTCAGTCTTCTTGAAAGAAATGTGTCAAAAATCAGTTAAGACAGCTGGCTGAGAACATGCATTTGTTCACAGAAAGAACGATGCCTATGTTACAATGTTAGATTTTTTTTCTCTGTTCCCCTATCTTATTTACGTTAAGCAACTTGTTCATATTTTCTCTTTCTTTGGAAGCTCTATAAAAATCCTGATGTTTCAATAAAACTTTGTTCACCTTCCTCAGGCCACTGTCTGAAGACAAGCTGACAGCAGGGACTTATAAGTTGCCCCCTCTTAGCCAAGAGTAATTTTCATTTCCTCCCTCTCTCATTCTCTCTCTCTCTCTGGCCATTTCTGCCCAAGACTGTTAGGGTGCTATTATTCCACTTTCAACATCCTGTGGAATCCTGGCGTTTGGAGTTTAGGGAGGGGCCTTTAGGATTCTCAGCCAGAGAGCTCTTTGGCCTCAGGAAACTACAAGCCCAAGTGAACTACAAACTCTCTCTCTCTCTCTCTCTCTCTCTCTCTCTCTCTCTCTGTGTGTGTGTGTGTGTGTGTGTGTGACAGAGAGAGAGAGAGACAGACTCCTGATTCAGGGCCCAATTTCAGCTCTGTGATTCTACCTGGGAAACAAGAGTGGACTGGTATTTTAGTCATGCTCAACAAGTGGACAAAGACGTAGGGTCCTTTTTTTTTGCTCCTCCATGCTGTACTGGATTATTTTACTGTTATGTGTTGCATTATTTGTTACAGCTGGCAGGGTGCTGGCAATTTGGTTTCACAAGGGGAAGGAATTCTTTCACATTGCCAGTGGGTTCCATATCCCACGTAGAATCCCCTTGAACCCATGAGGAACCCCCATTCTTCATATGGAGTGGACTGTGACAAACCAGAGGGATAGTGTTGTCTCATAGAACTATAGAGACCACAGGGGCCATCCAGTCCAACCAAATTCTGCCATGCAGGAAGACACCATCAAAGCATTCCCTCTGACCGATGCTATCCAGACTCTGTTTAAAAGGCCCAAAGAAAGATACTCTGCCCACACTCTATTCAGGCAGCTGCGTCTTACACTGTCCAACTGCTCTTACTATCAGAAAGGTCTTCCTAATGTTTAGGTGGAATTTCTTCTCATGTAGCTTGAGGCCATTGCTCTGTGTCTTAGTCTCTGGGGCAGCAGAAAACAAGCTTACTCCATCTTCCATAGAACGTCCTTTGAAATATTTAAACATGTACATCGTGTCCCCTCTTCACCTTCTCTTCTCCAGGCTAAACCTATCCAACTCCCCAAGCTGCTCCTCAGAGGGTTCTACCATTTTGGTTGCCTTCCTCTGGACAGGTGCCAGCATCATCTTCCCAGGCAGGAGGGCAAACACAGAGGGGAATAACTGCAGGAATGGTCTAGCTCCTCATCACTCCCTGCTCTTCCACTCCCCACTCTATGCAAGGCTCTCTCTCATTCTCCCTCTCTCTATATATATATACATATATATGTGTGTGTGTGTGCGCGCACGTGTGTGCGTGCGTGCGTGTGTGCATGTATACACGCGCGCACACACACACACACACACCTTCAGAAGAATCATCCAAGGAAATGTATTAGCTGCAGATGCTGCACAAACATCCCCACAGGGCATTCAGCCAGTTCATGTGGGGGATAAAATAGGAACAAGAGTATGGGTGCAGCTTAAATCCTACTCCCGGCAACTCCATCTGACATGCCTGGACCAAGAGGGTTAGTTGGAAGGGAATAACGGCTGAAGCCTTGCACAGGCAGGAGCTCTGTTTCCTTGGGCTACCTGATTTCACAGAAGCACCTACTTGGACTTAAGCAAAGACAGTGGAAACCCCCTTGAGGTCTTGTCCCTCAGCACAGAAGGCTCAGAGAGAGATGGATGGGCAAGTAGACATGGAGAGTCAGCCTGTTACGCATGGCTAAGCCTCCTCACGAGAACCAGCATGGTGTGGTGATTTGAAGATTGGATTAGGACCCTGGAGACCAGGAATCGAATTCCTGCTCGGCCATGGAAACCCCCATCACACTCTTTCAGCCTCAGAGGAAGGCAAAGGCAACACACTCTGAGCAAATCTTGCCAAGAAAACCCCATGATAGATTTTCTTTAGGGTTGTCATTAGTTGGCAATTCCTTGAGGGCGCGCACACACACAAGCCTCCTCAGAACGTTTAGTCTTCATGTAGGCAGGTTGGATGCTTTCATGGGGCTGTATATTTAATGCATGGAACTCACTAGCATGAGGTGTAGTGACAGTCTTGGATGGTTTTAAAAGGAGAAAAACAGGAAAAGGACAAGAAGGGGGAATTATCAATCAGTTGGCTCATAATCACGTTGACTGGTAGAAAAAAACAAAACAAAACAAAACTGGGTTTTCCCCACAGAAAGGTGTCCAAGATGGTAAAAGGTCAGGGAGCCAAGTGTGGTGGACAGCAGTTGAGGGAGCTGGGTGTGTTTAGCCTGGAAAACAGAAGACTGAGAGTTGATAGGACAGCTGTCTTCACATTTCTGAAGGGCTGTCATACAGAAGATGGACCCACCCTGTTTTCTGCTGCTCCAGACAGCAGAAGATAAACCAATGGGCTCAAACTGCAAGAAAAGAGATTCCATATAAACACTGGGAAGAACTTCTGGACTGTCAGAGGTGCTTGAGATTCAAACAGGCTGCCTACGAGGGTGGTAGACCCTCCATCTTTGGAGGTCCTCAAGCAGAGGTTGGATGGGCACGTCTTAGGAGACCTGCAGCTGTTTCTTCCTGCATGGCAGAAGGGAGTTGGATTAAATGGTTCCAGGGGAGGGTGTGTCTCCCAGCTATGTAAGCCTATGAGTCTGTGATTCTGTGGGTCTCCAGAAGCACTGTATCTCTCTGCCAGAATCTTCTCTGTTCTGTGAGGCATTCAGTTGTCCACTCTTGGGAACAGGATATGGGATCCAAAGTTGTGGTGGGGTGGATGCTTCTATCATTGATTCAATTCTGTCTTCCATCTAGTTACCCAGCTAGCTGGTGAAGTGCTCTAAGAACACAAAACCCTCTTCCAACACTGCCTCTTCTTTTCCTTGATCCAGTACTTTGATGAAGTATTGTGAAATTAGCTTAGGGACTTTTTTGGCAGGGGGTGGTGGAGAAAGAATCCTTAAATGTCAAACTAGGTAAATTCAAGTTGCATTTTCTAAAACAGATCTTTTGCTTGTCCTCTCAGATATTAATGTTTATTTGTGCTCATCCACCCACATAAATAAATATAGATATTTCTCCCATTTATCTCCCTGAAATGAATCAGTCACTCTGTCCCACACACTACATGATCTTCCTTTTTTCACACCCCAGCAGTCGCCTGCCAGGCTTCATCTCACCAGACACCTGTTCTCTTTCCCTCTTGCTCTATCTGGGCCATGCCTGTGTTCAGATGCCAGATCTTCTGCCCGTTGGAGCAAAATTGCGGGGTGGGGATGGTGTTTGTGTGCATGAGCGGTTTCTTCCATGGCCGACTTCAGAGAACGTCCATCCTGTGCTCTCCTATGTCTACCGGCTGCTTCCAGCATGCTTTTTATGATCAGCAGGAGGTTTATTTTTTAGAATCTGTTTCCAAAGATCATTGTCTCTCCCCTGCTCTTTTTTTGGTGTTTTGGTCTGAAGAACTGTACCCCCCTTCCCCACCATACAAAATCTTTTTGAACATCAGTGAGTTGGCTGGCCTCTCTGGCACTCTGATGAATTCTTTATCACCTGTTGGACTGAGCTGGCTCCATCTGGTTCAGGCTGAAAGGTCCAGGAAAATCTCTTCCTTCTCTCCCTCTCTAGAAATCTTCGTTCTCATTTTTATCATCTTTGTCACCTTTATTTATATGCCTCTTTTACTCCAAAACTGGGACACTAGGAAAGTTAGGGATGATTGCAACAGAATTCAAAACATGCAAAAAGTCAACATTGCAATAGAATTAACCTCTTCACAACATTAAAGCAATATAAAACCTATACTTATAAAGGCCAAAGAGCAGTTAAGAACAGTACAATTGGGAACAATAGAACACCCTTTCAAAAGCCCTTTCCTGAAAAACTTTCAGCTCTAAAAGCCTGTTGGAATAAAAAACAAAGACGCCTTTGCCTGTCTGCGAAAGGACAGCAAGGATGGGGCCAGCCTAGCCTCCCTGGGGAGTATGGGTTCCTGTACGGCAGGGGGTTGGACTCGATGCCCATTGTGGTCTCTTCCAATTCTATGATTCTATGATTCTAAATAATCTCAAAACCACTGGCAATAATCTTCGAGGAATTCCTGGGGAACTAGAGAAGTCCCAGCAGACTAGAGGAAGGCAAGTTTTGCCCCGATCTTCAAAAAAGGGAAAAAGAGAACCCAAATAATTAACCCCCAGTCAGCCTAACATCAATACTGGGAAAGATCCTAGAGCAGATCATTAAAGAAACAGTCTGTAAGCTCTTAGAAAGAAATGCTGTGATCACTCAATGTCAACATGGGTTTCTCAAAAACAAATCATGCCAGACTAATCTTATCTCTTTTTTTGATAGAGCAAATACCTTGGTAGCTGAAGGGAATGCTGTGGATATCGCGTATCTTGACTTCAGTAAGGCATTTGACAAGGTCCCCCATGATATTCTGGGAAGCAAGCTAGTAAACTCTGGGCTAGACAATGCTACTCTTAGGTGGTTTTACAACTAATTGACCAAGCAAACCCAACGGGGGCTCCTCACCAACAGCTCCTCTTCATTCTGGAGATAAGTGACTAGCGGGGTGCCACAGTCCTGGGCCCAGGGCTATTCAGCATCTTTATCCATGGTTTGGATGAAGTAAAAAAGGACATTCTTATCCAATTTGCAGATGTCACCAAATTAGGAGGGGTAGCCAGCACCCCAGAGGACAGGATCAGAATTCAAAATGATCTTAAGAAGTTAGACAACTGGGCCTAAACTAATAAGATGAATTTCAATAGAGAGAAATGTAAGGTCCTACACTTGGACTGAAAAAATGCAATGCCAGATTTAAGATGGGTGTGACACCTGGCTTGACCACAGTACATATGAAATGGATCTAGGAGTCTTAGTAGACCACAAGCTGAACATGAGTCAACAATGTGATACAGCAGCTGAAAAAGCCAGTGCAATTCTGGTCTTCATTAATAGTAATATAGTGTCTAGATCAAGGAAAGTAACAGTACCACTCTGTTCTGCTTTGGTCAGACCCCACCTTGAATACTGTGTCCAGTTCTGAGCACCACATTTCAGAAAGGATATTGACAATCTGGAACATATCCAGAGAAGGGTGACCAAAATGGTCAAAGTTCTGGAAACCATGTAGCCCTATGAGCAGTGGTTGAGGGAGCTGGGGATAGAGAAGAGAAGGTTAAGAGGAGACTTGATAGTCATGTTTAAATATTTGAAGGGACGTCATATGAAGGATGGAGCAAGCTTGTTTTCTTCCGCTCCAGAAGCTAAGACACAGAGTAATGGATTCAGACTTCAGGAAAAGAGATTCTATCTAAATGTTAGGAAGAACTTCCTGATACTTAGAGCTGTCTGGCAGTGGAATCTCCTGATGCTTCAATGGAGTGTGGTAGAGTGTCCTTCTTTGGAGGTTTTTAAGGAGAGGCTGGATGACCATCTGTTGGGAGGAGTTCTTTGATTGTGTGTTCCTACATAGTAGAATGGGCTTGGACTCAATGGGGCTTCTTCAAACTCTACGGTTCTATGATTCTGTGATTCAATTGCACAATCATCATGTAACTCTGTAACTGCAATGTTAAACTGTGTCTCCTTGATGCAGGATCTCAGCCTTCGTGCAAGTGTTATCCCAAGTTTACAGAACTCCTGGAAAGATGAACAGGCAGAGCTCCCCTTTCCCCATTCTGGGTCCCTTCACAGTCCTACTGTTCTACACAAGAATAGTGTAGTGCTGTACTGGCCTTGAATAGGATCTTGACTGTGGACTATTTAACAGTTTGTGTTTAGCTGATAGAAAGGACTACCTACACACCTAGGAACCATGCAGACATCGTACAAACCAATCTCCAACACTACTGGTGGGCTGCCTACACAGGATCGGGCGGTTGAACTTTGTGACCCTTGAATAGCCAGCTCTTCCGCATTTGCCAATGGGGAAAGGGATAGAGAATAGAGTTGTGCCGCTCCATCTTGCTTTGGTCAGACCTCACCTGGAGGAGTCTTCTGTCCAGTTCAGGGAACAATAATATAAGCAGGATGTTGAAAAGCTAGAACATGTTCAAAGAAGAGCAACCAAGATTATCAAAGTTCTGAAACCAAGCCTCATGAAGAACGACTGATGGAGCTGGGGATGTCTAGCTTGGAAAAAACTGGAAGGTGACATGATAATCATGTTTAAATATCTCAAGGCATGTGAAGTAAAAGATGGAGTCAGCTTGTTTTCTGCTGCTCCAGAGATCAGACCATGAACCAATGGATTCAAATGACAAGAAAAGAGATTCCACATAAACATCAGGAAGAACTTCTTTAAAGTAAGAGCTTTTTGACAGTGGAATGCACTGCCTCAGTGGATGATGGGATCTCCTTTTGTGGAGATCCTTAAAGAGAGGTTGGTTGGGCATCTTTTGAGAATGCTTTATTTGTCTCTAGCAGGGGTTGGACTAGACAGCCCTTGTGGCCCCTTCCACCTCGATGATTCTAGGATGTGTCCAACTGTGTGTCTGGTCCAGAAGATGAGCATTGAGCAGAATTCAGATGGCAACAGGAATTATCAGGTCAACTGAACAAAGAAGGTGTCAAAAGGAAGGGAAAAATACAAATTCTTTTCTAAAAAATTCCCTTTTAAAAACAGCAGTTTTTGGGTGTGGGGCAGTGTCTGATCCAGCACGGCTCTCCGCATCCCCCTGTGAGGGAGCACTGACTCATTTTGCATCCTCCGGTGAGCCGAATCTGTTGGTTCCAAAACACATTAGTTCACGCCTCTTGCAATTCCATTGACTTCTCAGTGGTATTGTGATTAATTAACGCAGATAAAGGGTTTACGAAGAGCACACAGACAGCATCATTATCTGTTTTTATTATGGCTGCTCTCCTCTGATCTGCATTATATTGCTTCCTTTATTGGAGAACATGATGCACAATTTGAAGCCTGTTCTACATGATAATATTCATGGGATGTACAACAATGATTGCGATCTGCATTGCGAAAAAGCCAATGCCACTTTTATGGGTCAGTGGCTGGGGCGCGCCATGCCAGCTGGCAGGAAGACAGAAATATGAGCAGGAAGGAAGGAAAGGGCGGCCTTCAAGAGGAACTTCAGCCGTGCGCTCACACACCTCCACAGCCTCCCCTCCCCCTTGGATTCAGCTGCATTTTATTAATATTCATTTTTTAAAACTAAGCTTGTTTGAAACCCACCTGTCTCCCTCCTCTCAACAAAAACTGAGCCAATAATCCATGGTGGCTAATAAAATCAGAGCTAGAAAATACACTGTTGTTCTATTTTTAAAGCAACCATAAAGTGGCATGAAAACAGACATTTGCAGTTTCAGAAGGTCAAATTCTAAACCAGTCAATTGCTGGAATCCCGTTGGTGTCTTAAACATGTGCCAGTTCCTTTCTGGAAGAGGCTGGGCATTTTTGTTCAATGCAGAACATCCACACATCCAGTTCAAGGTTGCTGGAGCAGAGTTGCACATGTGGTGCCATTGTGCATAGATGCACATTGCATTGAGCATGGTTGTGCACTGCATTTTGTCCATGTGGGTATACATGAGCATTGGGCTCAGTTTAGAAACATAGGATTTCCATGTTCCTGGACAGACCTCTGCAGTCCATGCATTTATCTAATCCCTTTTTAAAACTGTCCAAGCTACTTGCCGCCGCTGCCGCCACCACCACCACCATCACAACCTGTGGCAAAGGTTATTTCCATAAGCTTCTTCCTGGCTGCAATCCTGTTGGCATTAGCCAAGTTCCTCTGTGGAAGAGGTTGGACATTTTTCTCTGGTTTACAGCATCTGTCTTCAGTTTAAGGTCATGGAACAGAAGTTACACTTTCAGTGCTGTTGTGAATTCTAGGCCCTTCTGGGCCAACTCATATCCTTCTCTGTGCGCGTGTGCCTTCAAGTTGCCCATCAGCTTCCAGTGACCCCTGAATTCCATGGGGTTTTCTTAAGTGAGGAAGACTCTGGGGTGGTTTTGCCAGTTCCTTCCTCTGAAATATAGCCTGAAATGCAGCCCCTGGGATTCATTGGCAGTCTCCTAAGTACTAACCAGGGTTGACCCTACTTAGTTTATAAGGTCAGATGGGTTCTGGTGCCTTTAGGGTATGAATCTCTGTGTGTCTGCGAGCATGCTTTCCAGTCACTTGTTGATTTGTGTCAAACCCATCAGTTTTACAGTGTTTTCTTAGGCCAGGAATACTCAGAGGTAGTTTTGTCTATTCCTTTGTCTTAAATACAGCCTACCGGAGCTGGAACTCATTGGCAGTCTCCCATCCAAGTACTAAGCAGGGATGACCCCCCTTTGCTTCCAAGATCAGATGGGTTCTGGTGCCTTTGGTGTATTTAAGCCTTTTATTGTGGCTGGAATTGGTGGCAGTACTCTTTTGCTTGTGCAATCATTCACCAGCTAATCTCTGGTTCAAAGAAAAGAGCTAAGAGTTTTCAGAAGCCTTTACTGAGTAACCAAAAAAGATAACTACAGTACATATTGCAAAAGTTTCCAGAACTGAAGGAACAAAGAATTTACTGCCTTATATAGCATACATTTCAAATTTAGCCCATGCAGTGATCCTATTCGCGAGCTAAGCATGACAACTCAGTTTCCAAGCATTTCTCCCCTCCTCTTGTTTTCTGGCTCTCACCAGGAATTTGACCCTGGAGACTTGACTGCCAATCCACACCTGGCTCCACAGTCCAGCCTAGAGGTAACATACTTCTTCTCCCCAGTACATGATTCCCCAGCCATTTCCATCATCCCCCCACATTATGAAGCAAAGCATTACAAGTATCGCCTGCCGTTCAGGCTGCAAGCACATGACATAAAATGTCTAGTTTTTGGAGCACTACATGGTAACTAACATGAAAACATTACATGGCATTGCATGGCATTACATGACAACATCTTGCATGGCAGGGAGGGCAAAGCCAACTCGACAGTTCAGTTGTACTTTTGGCCACCCATTCAGTTGAATAACATCGCCATTCAGTGCAAGACTTGTGTTCCACATGTACAGATATACACTATGAAACTCTATCCTGGCCTTTGTGTGTAGACAGGTCCTTCTGTGTCAACGATTCTGCTATATCACCTAAGGCCTTCCCAAAATAGCCATGGCATCACCACATCTCTTAAAGCCAGGGCCTAATCTTGTTCAAGATGGTGCTCAGTCCTCTTCTGGGACCTAACCAAAACCACTGAGGTTTTCAGGTAGAAACAAATGCCCCTAAACCTAGTCAAAATTGGGTGTTGTGAGGCGGTGGTCAATTTTTCCTCAAAGTGTGGGCTGTTTTTGACTGAGGCCATTTCCACATGAGACTGTTATAGCACTATGATTCCACTTTCAATATTCTATGGAATCCTGGGGTTTGCAGTTTAGGGAGGGCCTTTTAGGCTCCTCTCTAAACTGTAAACCCCAGGATTCCGTAGGAGGTTGAAAGTGGAATAATAGCACTATAACAGGCCACTGTGGAAATGGCCAGGATAAGGAGGATTCAAGTTAGTACCTGCTTGCTTCTGGCCAAAAAGGGGGTGCAAAGGAGAGCTGAAGGTGAGCCCAGGAGCCACTAGTGACTGGGAGGGAAGGGGGAAGCTGAATAATCAATCATCTATATAGTCACCCCTAGAGAGTCTGGCCAAGCTGCAGCGACAAATCAATTAATCATTGCAAATTGTAGCAAGCTGCTTTTTTACTAGCTGAGGTAGAAAATGGCACACAGTTCTTTCCTCTAGAGAGTTTTCACCCTCGCCTCTGGCTGGAAGGCATGACATGCAAACTGCAAGTTCATGCCCAGGTCCAGGAATTTGGCAGCCCTAATCCTGACCCCTTGGTTCCTTGATCTGTGAACTCCTGGCCGCTGCACTGCTGGAGACTGGATGCCTTTAGGTTGCTCAAAAGGGCCCAAAACATGGCAATTGGTATTTAGAGTTATAGAGTCATAGAATCAAAGAGCTGGAAGAGACCCCAGAGGCTATCCAGTCCAACCTCCTGTTATGCAGGAACACCCATCAAAGCACTCCTGACAGATGGCCATCCAGTCTCTGCTTAAAAACCTCCAAAGAAGGAGGAGACTCCACCACACTCCATTAAGGCAGAAGATTCCAGTGCCAAACAGCTCTGACTGTTAGGAAGTTTGTCCTGAGGTTCAGGTGGAATCTCCTTTCCTGGAGCTTGAATCCATTGCTCCTTGTCCTAGTCTCTGGAGCAGCAGAAAACAAACCTGCTCCTTCCTCGACATGACATCCTTCAAATATTTAAACATGCCTATCATGTCCCCTCTTCAACTTCTCTTCTTCAGACCAAACATTCCCAGCTCCCTAAGCCGTTCCTCATACGGCATGGCTTCCAGATCCTTCACCATTGTGGCCGCCCTCCTCTGGACACGTTCCAGCTTGTCGATATCCTTCTTGAATTGAGGTGCCCAGAACTGGACACAATATTCCAGATGAGGTCTGACCAAAGCAGAACAGAGTGGGACTATTATTTCCCTCGATCTAGACACCATACTCCTATCCCCCATCCTATATTTGTGCATTCCATTTTTTCTGCCTAAGTGCAGGACCTTACATTTCTCTCTGTTGAAATTCATTTTGTTAGCTTTGGCCCAGCTCTCCAATCTGTCCAGGTCATTTTGAATTTTGATCCTGTCCTCTGCGTATTAGCAAAGCCTCCCAATTTGGTGTCATCTGGAAATTTCATCAGCATGCCCTCTGTTCCTTCATCAAGTCAGTGACGAAGATGTGGAGTAGCCCTGGGCCCAGGACAGAACCCTGTGGCATCCCACTCACTTCCTCACTCACTTCCTTTAAGATGGCTGTTTTGAAGTTATCTTTTTCACCACAAAGGGGTGAACCAACACAGTGTGTGTAATGGCTTAGTCATGTGCAAGGGGAGTGAGAATTCCATGGAGCATGTGGAGAGAGTCAGCTTTCTACCACACATGCCAAAATCCTTTTGGATAGCGCAAACTAAGGTAGGTCCACCAAATGAGGGGGATTTTTCAACATGTTAACTCACCATTCCACCAATGATTCAGTGGGTCTACTGAAATAATTCAAAATGTATGCTGATAGGAGGCATGCCTCACAGCAATACCCTCAAATAACCCTGTGAGGTAGATCAGGCTGAAAGAGAGTAGCTGGCTCAAGGCCCCACAAGGGGGTTTTCATGGCTCAGGGAGGATTTGCACCTGGCTCTCCTAAGTCCCACTCCATGGAGTGGGATTCATGAACCTCTCCAGAGGCTGTTAGACTGTAGCTCCCAGCATTCCTCACTCACTGGCTATACTTGACAGGGCAGCTGGGAGTTTCTATCCAAGAAAATATGGAGGCCACATGGTTCCCACCTCTACCTTGTCTGCAGAGAAGCCTCAAGCAGGCCAGCCTCAAATCTTGAATGTAGGAGGAGTTTCTCCTCCTTCTTCTCTGGAGCTGGTCCGTTCATTCATGCCATGAGTGGGCAATTATTTGGGGCTAGGGGTCCACACTGAGCACTTGGGGGCCCTTGGAGGGCAGTACCCCTCACTGCACACCCCTGAAAAAACATATTTGAGGGTTAGGTTTTCTTGTCTCCGGGTGTTCCATGTGATTGGGGTGGCAATTTCACCTTATTTGTGCCCACAAAGAACTAAAATGGTGATGGAGTAGAAGCACTCCCTACAGCCCCTACAAGGCATTTTGCGTTATTTTGGTGCAAAAAAAATATCAAGAAATAATTGGGCCCTGAAAGCCCTGGGGGCCACATCTGGCCCATCGTTGGTGCTTTCCCTACCCTACCCCTGATTGATGTCCCGGTCAGCTGCTCCCCTAAGCCTCTGAACCACACCCCCATTTTTTTCAAAAAATGGTGTGAATTTTGAGTTAATATTGCACCCCAAAACCTCACTCCAAGGCCCCAAACTGCATGAACACCAGCAAAAATAAACCCTTTCCAAACTCCCTCAGAGACCCCATGCCTTCCTTTGCCCTCCAAAATGGCAACAGGAAGTGATGGGATGCCACTTCCAGCTGCCATGTTGGAGGGGAAAGAGAAGGAAAACAAAACATTTTGGTGCACTGAGTGGAGTGAAAAATTGGCCCCCGTTCACTCTGCAACTGCCCACCCTGCCTTATAAATAAATGAGTAACTCTACACATAGGTAAGCCCCACTGATGCAAGTCACTTCCAGGAAAGAATGTCCAGGGCTGCCCCTTGGAAACAGGAAAAGATTTTGCTGGTTACTCCTTAACAGAAAGGAAGGATTTCAAGGCTAAAAATAGTCCATGTTGGCATTTTTCCCTTTTTTTGCCCCCAACAACGACAGAAAATTAGTGAGCTGGAAGGAAAGCTTAATGAACTGAAAAGCAAGTCAAACAAAAATAATGTCCATGTTTTAGGCACCCCTGGGGACTTGTTGAATGGAGATATAACACAATTTGTCCAGAAAAAAAATATTTGCCTGAGGGCTTTAAATGTCCCGTCATAACCTCTATGCTTAGTTAAGAAGATGGGAGGGAAGGGCGCCACCAGTGTGGAAAGCCACTCAGCCTTTGAGGGAGAGCATTGGCCATAAATATGCGCGGGCCAAGATGTCACATCAGCGTTGCATAGCATAAATCTCCACTTGGCGGAGTTATGCATTAATGGTGCTATTCAGCCCCTGTGCTGATTGGCAACATTGTGTGGCTTAAATGCACATCCAAATGTGCCACTAAAAGCACAAACTGAAGGCACACGAGTGCGCTTATTCATCTGCACCACTGTGCAACTCCATTTCTGAAGACTTGAAATGAACACAGCCATTCAGGACATCTTCTGGATGACCATAGAATGCTAGAGTTGTAAGGGTCACAAGGGCCATCTAGTCCAACCCTATCCTGATATGCGGGAATTCACAACAAGAGCGCTCCCCAAAGTTGGCCATCCAACCTCTGTTCAAAGACCTCCTAAGAAGAAAAATACTCCTGAAGGCATTCCATTCAGCTGTTAAACAACTCTTCCAGTAAAGAGGTTCTTCCTAATGTTGAGCTAGAATCTCTGCTCTTTTCAGTTGAATCCAATGATTTGTTTTCTAGTCTCTGCAACAGCAGGAAGCAAGCCTGCTCCATCTTACACATGCCATTCCTTCAGATATGAGAGCTCTTTGACTGTGGGATGGATTGCTTTGATAGGTCCTTCATTGGAGGCCCACACAACAATGTCCTTGCACATCATCCCATGGCAGTACTGGAAGAGAAGGGAGCATGACAGAAACACTCCCCTCCACACCTCACTGGGTCCCTGCAGAAGGGAGCACGATGGCACCGCTTCTTCCTTCCACAGCACAGTTGGGCACTTGCTCATGCTGTGCTATGGAAGGAATGTCATCTTCGTGCTTCCCTGACCTCCCACATGATGGTAAGTATAGGAGCTCTACACAATCACAGGCGGAAAACAGATTTTGTAAATACCGCATGAGTGCAACACTTGGGGATGGGACGGCAGTGAGCCAATGATGATGTTGTACAGAAGCATGACCAGCTGACCACTCCCACCCTGTCCCCAAAGCCACACAGCCCCATCATGTGGAAATGGCCTTAAACAGAGACTGGACAACCATATTTCAACGGGGCATAAGCAGTGAGTCTTCTGCAGAGGCAGAGAGGGTTGGACTAGATGGCCCTTGGGTGCCTTCCAACTCTATAATTCTATGATTCTGTGACCTCTCTGAATTCTAGAGTAGGGTCAGCAGCCTCCAGACCATTCTAAGGACCTCCACTGAGCACTGCGTGTGGCTGCACTGAAATAAGGCCGTTTCACCACCCTGCACCACTATGGGGTAGAAACACTTCATGTGTTTTAACCAGAGCTTGGTTGGTTTTGCTCACTGCAGATAAGTTTTCTCAGAGCAAGGTGCAGCAAGGGAAAAATGAGCCGTCTGGATGTTTCTTTGGAGAGGGAAGGAAAAACACTCTTTGCAACTCTGTTCACGGAATCAACAGATCACGCTATCTCCTTAAGACGGCTTGACAATAAGCCATTCCCGTGGGTGTCTCAAGATCTCTCTATTCCACATCATTTGAGATTTAGAGGCATCCTGTGGCCAGATTGGAGCCAGCAGGCCTTTAATCAGCATCGGGAGGGTTTGTCAAGGAAGAAAGAGAGAGCTGAAGCAAGGAAGAAAGGCAATGTTGGCACGCAGGGCAACCTTCCAGCAGGTCAGTTTCTCTGGGGAGAAGATCAGAAACACACTCCAATGTAACATTTCAGCTGACAGAGCTAACGGGGAAACCCACTGCCACTTTTCAATATATTAAGGGTACCAAAGGTTTGTCCTTGCTACATTTATATCCAGCTCAGTTGGGGGGGGGGGGATCTTGCTGTATGTGAGACTTTGTAGGGGGACAGGTTGTCTCAGTAAAGTTCAAGAGTCGGGGAGGGAATCTCCAGTCCCTCAGAGTTCTTCCCAGCAGTGCAAAAGCAAGGTATCAGGGCATTACTAAGGGTTGTGTTTTGTGTAATTGGTCCAAAAGGACTGTCTGCAAAACTAACTCCTTTTTCCATTGTGAAAGTAGCGCATGTACACAAACAGCAATCACAACAGGCCAGACTGATTGTTCCAAAGAATTCAAAGAATCTGTCTAATGCTCCTACAGTATTCCATAACAAGAAGGCTATTATATTATTATTAACTTACATTATTATAGTATTTATTTAGACCCCAACATTTTTCTCTGTTGGAAATCAAGGTGGCTTACAACATGGTTAAATAATTCACAGCATACAAAAGTTAAGAAGCGATTAAACCATTGTATAATTAAAACCAGTTAAAAGTACAAATATAACAAAAGAACAACAACAACAAATAAAAGTCCAGCACACTAAACAAAGCCTGATTCCCTAGACTTCTAGACTCCTAGACCAGGAAGACACCCCAAGGGCCATCGAGTCCAACCCCCTTCGGCCGTGCAAGAAGGCACCACCAAAGGACTCCTGACCGGTGGCTGTCCAGCCTCCCTTGAAAACCTCAAAAGAAGGAGACTGCACCACAAATGCAAGCCATATATTCTACTGTCAAACAGCTCTGACTGTGAGGAAGTTCTTCCTAGTATTTAGACAGAATCTCTTTTCCTGTAGTTTGAAGCTAATTGTCAGGATCAGACTCATGCACAGATCAATAAAATTGCATAACAGATTTACTGAAAATGAGCAGAGCAGTGAAACACAAACGTCAAAGGAGAGAAGCGCCCAAAAATTCACACAGTCTGTAATATTAAGCAGCACAGCTTCACAGGGGGAGATAAGGGTTACATTCTTTCTCCGCCACAGGTCAAGATGACATAGCTGCTATCTCCTTTGCTAGAGAATGTTTTGAGAACCAGAGGCTATGGAATGTGCACCTGGTACATACTTGCTAGATGCCAATTAGAGAAAGAACTAATATTAATACTACCGAAAGTCACTCACTATACCATCATCCCCTACATATGGAGGGTAAACCCCGACACTAATGCTCTTGTGTTCTAGTCTCTGGAGCTGCAGAAAACAGGCTTGTCCCATCTTCCATATGACACCCCTTCAAAGATTTAAAAATGGCTATCATGTCACTTCCTAACCTTCTTTTTCTCAGGCTAAACACCCCCAGTTCACTAAGCTTCTCCTCATAGGGGTTCACAGTTTCCAGACTTTTGACTGTTTTTGTTGCCCTCCTCTGGACATGTTCCAGCTTGTCAATATCCTCCCTGAATTGTGGTGCCCAGAACTGGACAAAGTTTTCCACAGGAGGGCAACCAAAATGGTGAAGGTCTGGAAGCCATGAAGCCCTATGAGGTGTGGCTTAGGGAGCTGGGTATGTTTAGTCTGCAGAAGAGGAGGTTAAGATGATACCCGTGTTTAAATATTTAAATATCTGAAGGGATGTCATGTCAAAGGTGTGAGCTTGTTTTCCACTGCTCCAGAGACTAGGACAAGGAGCAATGGATTCAAACTACAGAAAAAGAGATTCCACCTGAACCTCAGGAAGAACTTCCTGATAGTCAGAGCTGTCCAGCAGTGGAATATGATGCCTTGGAGTGTGGTGGAGTCTCCTTCTTTGGAGATTTCTAAGCAGAGTCTGGATGGCCATCTGTTGGGATTGATGTGGGTTCCTGCATGGCAGGGGGTTGGACTGGGTGGCCCCTGGGGTCTCTTCCAATTCTATGTTTCTCTGATTCTAGGTGAGGTCTGACCAAAGCAGAACAGAGAGGGACTTTACTTCCCTTGGCTGTACACTACAGAAAGAGCAATAGCATGTGTATTTCTATACCGCTTATCAGCTAAGTGCTCTCTAAGCTGTTTACAACGTGTGTTAGCTAGTTGTCCCCAACAAGCAACCTGCAGAAGGATGGAAGGCTGAGTCAACTTGGAGCCTGACAGGATCAAACTCACAACCTTGTTGCTGCAGTACCGGCATTTAACCACTGTCCCACTGTGCTGCTATACTTTCACCAGTGGCAATATCCTTCCGTTGCCCCAAAATGTGTGTGACTCAGAGGTCCACCCATGATGCCAGTATTTCCATGTGATAGAAGGGAATTCATTAGCTCAAAAATAGGAGGCCTGAGAGAGAAGGGGTAACTTAAAAAGATCTACCACCTATGTTCACGGGGTCCTTGCAGCAAAGAACCAGCCAGAGATTCTAAATGGAAAATAAAATGTGTTTTTATTGGAAGAATTTTACACGAGCACGCAAAAGATCCAAACACTCACATATGCACACTAGGATTAGTTGAAGATAAAGGGAGGAAAATGTGGATAGAGGACTTTCAGGGCTGAGGCAATATTTACTGGTCTGGAGAACAGAGAGGAAAGCAGCAACGTGGCTTAGGTAGGTACCTTAGGACAGTTCTCGTTCAGGGATCAAATGAGCAGCACGGCATTCAGAAAGGCGAGTGACTTCACTGTAATCCTTGAAATCTGGGGGTCTTATATGTGCATCACTCTCCCAGCCAAGTGGACAATGGGAGTTGCAACATGAATAATGAAGTCCAGGCAGAGTTAATTGTTTTAGCGTTTATGTGGCAAAGGGGTAATGGCTGTCATAATAGCCCAGTATTGAGGAGAAGTTGGGAAGACAAAGCAGGGAAACAACCAATTGTAAGGGATCAAGGCTAAGACAAACACAATTTGGTGCGGATTTCCCTTTTCAGCTCCGAGATGTCCAGCTCTTTGGCATAATCCTATTGTCTCAAGAGGGCCAGTGCTATTAGCCTGAAAATGACTTTATTTCTGCCTAAGAGGTAGGTGTGGCTGACCTGCCTTGCTATCTTACCTTTATAATCAGGAATGTGCCTCTTTCCAGCCTGACCTTCTAGTCACCTTAGGTTGTATTTATATAAATGCCAATTAATATAGTGCCAATTAAATAATATTGCCAATTAAGCCATGCCAATCATGGGTAGGGGGTGCACGGGGCTGTAACACTTCCATGGTGGTGGGGTTGTGTGCTCCTGTGAGGCCAGAGGCTATGGTGATGGCAGAAGTGCTGCTGGGAGGGTCTCCATCTCAGACAGGCTTCTGCTGAGGAGCAGGACTAAACATGCCAAACAGAGCAGAGGACAACTACAATTAGTGCTGTGGCTAATAACATGTCTGGACTTAAGCCAAAAGGATGGTCAGCTAATCATGCACGTAGAGGTGAAAGGAAAATCCAACACTGTACCATGTGCATTATAGGAACTCTGAACATCATCCTAAGAAATGGGTTTATATGCATGAACACTCATGTGGAAAAAAAAAGTCTTACATGTGCTGCCTCATTTTTTCTTTTCTATTTTTCTTCTCCCCCTTCTTTCTTCCTTTTTATATAGGGACACAGAAGGTGAGAATCATGTCAAGAAAACATCAAGGAAAGCCCATCAATACAAACACAATCCAAGTTTATGCTCCAACTACAGAGGAAGAAGAAGAAGAAGAAATTGGTCACACACACCAAAACAGGACTTTTTGTTAGTCATAGGCAATTGGACTGCAAAAGCAAGAAACAAAACAGAAGCAAAGAGTGTAAGAAAATTTGGCCTAGGATCAAGAAAGGAAGCAGGAGACCGACTGACATTACATGGTCAAGTATAAATAAAAAGACAATGGAAACAATACACAGAAGAACTATATAGAAGAGATGAAAGGTTGACATATTCATTCAAGGAAGAACCATGTGAAGACGAACTGCCAATTTTGAAAGTGAAGTGAAAGCTTCACTCAGAGCACTTGGGAGAAATATATCATCAGGAACAGACGGCATACCAACAGAGCTACTTTAATCTATAGAGACAGGCTCTAATCTAGTTCTAACCAAAATCTGTCAACAAATATGGAAAACAGAAGAATGACCCACATATTGGGAATGCTTTATATACATTTCAGGCTCTGAGAAGGAGACACTAGGGACTTGAGTAATCACAGGACCAATGCAAATTTCTCATGCAAGCAAAGTGATGCTTCAAATTCTCCAAGAAAGGCTTCTACTATATATGGAATGAGAAACGCCAAAAGTCCAATCTGGGTTTAGGAAGGGAAAAGGCAAGAAGGATAATATTGCAAGCATACTTTGGATAATGGAGTGCAGCAAAGAGTTCTAGGAGAAAATCAGCCCTTTCTTTAAAGATTATAACAAAGCCTTTGGTTGTATAGATCATGAGAAATTGTGGCTCACTCTGAAAGAAATGGGTGTGCTGCAACATTTTTATTATCCTGATGAGTAACCTGTACGCAGAACAAGAGGCTAAATTTAGGAAAGAATATAGAGAAACAGAATGGTTTCCAACGGAAAAGGGGGACAGGCAGAGCTGCATTTTTATCACCTTGTTTAACTAGTGTACTGAACATATACGTAAAGCAGGATTAGATTCAGAAGAAGGAGGTATGAAGACTGAAGGAATGAACGCCAGCAGTTTAAGATATGCAGATGACATCATACTACTAGTAGAAAATAGCAGACTTGGAATGATTACTGAAGGAAGTCAAGGCAGAAAGTACAAAGAGAGGTTTACAGATCAACATGAAGTAAACAAAAATTATGAGAACAGATGATTTGCACAACCATAAAGCAGATGATGAAGACATTGAAATAATTCAAGATTTTCCATACCTCGGTTCAGTCATCAGTCAGAATGGAGACTGCATTCACAAACCCAGAAGAAGACCAGGACTTAAAAAGGCTGCTATGAAGCAATTAAACAAGATCCTCAAGTGTAAAGATATATCACTGAATACCAAAGTCAGGACTGTCCGGACCATCACATTTCCAGTTTCTACGTATGGTTGTGAAATCTGGATAATGAGGAAAGCTGATAGGAACAAAATCAACTCATCCAAAATGTGGTCCTGGAGAACAGTTCTACAGATACTGTTGGCTGCTAAAAGAGGAAGGTCTCACTGCAGGTGGAGAGACTTAACCAAGGAAGATGTATCCCTGAATCTGCAGAATCAGACCTGGGCAGTTAATGAGACTTGGGGTGACTTGGGGTTCTCTCACTTATAGGGTCACCATAAGTCAAAGCTGACTTGGTGGCCCTATACTTCCTCTGTCACACCCATCTACATCCAGGAGAAGGTTCGTGGTTTTGAGCTGTGAGTCATCTTTAGCTGGCCAGGCAGCAGCTGCCAAAGGAGGAGGAGGAGGATCAGAGGCAGATTTTTAAAGGGCTGCGTGGCTTGACTGGGGACACTGAGAGGGAGTATTCCCCTCAGAAAGAAGCACTTCAGATGGGGGGGGCGGGGTGGTAGAAACTCTCATGAAAGTAAAACCTGCAAATGTGGAGCGCTAACTGTATCGATACAGCCTAGAATCACACCGTTGACTCATGTCCAGCTTGTGGTCTCCTAAGACTCCTAGATCCTTTTTACATCTACAGTTGTCAACCCAGGTGTCACGCCTCTTACATCTGTGCATTTCTTTTTTTTCTGCTCAAATGTAGAAGCTTGCATTTCTCCCTGTAGAAGTTCGTTTGGTTAGTTTTCACCCAGCTTTCTTATCTTTTAGGTCATTTTGAATACTCTGCGGAATGAGCTACCCCTATTTAGTGTCATCTGCAAATTTGATAAGAACGCCCTCTATTCCTTCATATCTCCATTGTTTCTTGTAAGCCTTGGTTTCCAGACCTTCGACCATTTTGGTTGCCCTCCTCTGGATATGTTCCACCTTGTCAATATCCTTCCTGGATTGTGGTGCCCAGAATTGGACACAGGATTCCACGTGGGGTCTGACCAAAGCAGAGCTTTCATCAGTACCTAAACATTATACCCCTCTTGATGCAATCCAGAATGACTTTGGCTTTTTTTCGGTCCTAACTATGGATGAAAGTCTATCTGTGGGGGAATTTTCATCTTCACTTATTTCATTCTCAGGTGCCATAAGAAAGGATTTAAAATATTTTCTTTCTTGTGAGATTGTAAAAATTGTTGTGCTTTTTCACACAATTGTCATATTACAGGACATCCACCCAAATGCCAAAAAGGGCAAAAAGACCAGTTTTTTTCTTTCCTAACCCAACACTTTTGCAAAGAAAACACTTTTCTCTTTTGTAGAAGATGCACTGCTTTATGCCCAATTTGTTGGGTTTTTAGACCCAAACGTGAGGAGTTCAACATCTTCATCAATGACTTGGATGACGGAGTGGAGGGCATGCTGATTAAATTTGCTGATGACACCAAATTGGGAGGGGTTGCTAATACCCCAGAGGATAGGATCAAATTTCAAAATGATCTTGACAGATTGGAGAGCTGAGCCAAAACTAACAAAATGAATTTCAACAGAGAGAAATGTAGGGTCCTACACTTGGGCAGAAAAAATGGAAGGTACAAATACAAGATGGAGGACACATGGCTGGATAGCAGTACATGTGAAAGGGATCTAGGATTCTTGGTAGATCACAAGCTGAACGTGAGTCAGCAGTGTGATGCGGCAGCCAAGAAAACCAATGTGATTCTTGGTTGCATCAATAGGAGTATAGTGTCTAGATCGAGGGAAGTCATGGTACCACTCTATTCTGCATTGGTTAGGCCTCATTTGGAATACTGTGTCCAGTTCTGGGTACCTCAATTCAAGAAGGATGTCGACAAGCTGGAACGTGTCCAGAGGACAAATGGTGGAAGGTCTGGAAGCCATGGAGCCCTGTGAGGAACGGCTTAGGGAGCCGGGTATGTTTAGTCTGCAGAAGAGAAGGTTAAGATGATACCCGTGTTTAAATATTTAAATATTTGAAGGGATGTCATGTCGAGGAGCGAGCAGGCTTGTTTTCTGCTGCTTCAGAGAATAGGACAAGGAGCAATCGATTCAAGCTGCAGGGAAGGATCTTCCACCTGAACCTCAGGAAAAACTTCCTGACAGTCAGAGCTGTCCAGTAGTGGAATCTGCTGCTGCTTTAATGAAGTGTGGTGGAGTCTCCTTCTTTGGAGATTTTTAAGCAGAGGCTGGATGGCCATCTATCAAAGGGAGGGCCTGGATGTGGGTTCCTGCATGGCAGAGGATTGGACTGGATGGCCCCCGGGGTCTCTTCCAACTCTATCATTCTATGATTCTATGGGTTTGTGCAAACAAATTTTGGGGGGAGAGCACTACCCTGGCATATAAAAAGTCTTGCATGAGATTGTCCCTCCCCCTTTTTTTGGCAGGAAATCTCAGTTACCCTTTCTCATTTAAAGTCAGGGAAATGTAGGTGCCTTCTTTCAATTTTTTTTGCCTATACTACATAGGTCATTTCCACACTACATTGTTATGGTGCTATTATTCCACTTTCAACCTCCTATGGAATCCTGGAACTTGTAGTTGAGGGACGGGCCATTAGCATTCTCAGCCAGAGAGCTCTTTGGCCTCAGGAAACTACAAACCCCAGAATTCCACAGGAGGTTGAAAGTGGAATAAGAGCACTAGAGCAGGGTAGGGCAGAAATGGCCTTAGTTATACCGGTGTGGTTCCACTCTAACTGCCGTGGTTCCGCATTCTATGGAATCCTGGGCTTGTTGTTCAGTGAGGAAGATGGAAATGGCTGCTGTGTTTCATAGAAATGGCCCAGCGTTCTCTTGAGCAGAAAATGTAAAGTACTTAACCGAAAGACAAATCCCACGATTTTCCAGAATAGAACCATGCTGATTAAAGGGGGATGAAACGGCTATACTTCCCCCCATTATGTGTATATAACACAATTTTCTCATCCATGTGGGGAATGATTTTGTTACTACATGCTACTTTTCAAAATCTGATATCTTGTTTTTTGAATCTGACACTATATTACCTTTTTGTTGTCTTAATGAGTGTAAGCCACGCTGGAGGTTTTAAATCAGAAAGGCAGGGGATCAATGTTTATCCAAACAATTTGGCCACGTATCCTATTGTCAATGAGGCTGCAGTGAAAAACAGCACACGAAAAAAGCTTAAGGTGAACCTCGGTGCTTATCCCTTTTATACATTGTTTAAACATTCATGTACGGCATGAGATTCTTCTTCTGGAGGCTCTAAGTGACCACTCTGGCCTTTGGGTGCCATGGGTGAATGAAAATCCAAAATTTGGAGCCAGTCCAACACTGAGAATGTACCTAGTCAGCCGTCATCCTTCTTGAAACGACCTCCGAGGTGTGAGCAAGCCCCCCCCCTTCTGTCACCTCCTAGGGGAGAAACGTAATGCAGAGGAAGGAAGGATCTGAGCCAAGTTTAAAACCAATCTGACCATGGTGGATTCACCCGAACCTGAGAGGTAATTTTGTGGGAGGCAGCAGGGCTCACTTCCAGGACATCTTTTGGCAATAAGAAACATTTAGACGGTACTGGGGAAGGAAGGAAGGAAGGAAGGAAGGAAGGAAGGAAGGAAGGAAGGAAGGAAGGAAGGAAGGAAGGAAGGAAGGAAGGAAGGAAGGGACAAACAATTTCATATTGGTCAACAGTGTTACACCTCAGTCTTCCTTTTCTCTGATTTTGGAAACTGCCCAATCTTGTTCTTTGAAGAAGAGCATGCCTAGCTCAAAATAGACCACTGGCCGTTATTTTTTCAAACTAAAGAATTAAGTTCTGGGAGAGAGGTTCTTGTAGGGACGGTGTGCGGAAGCAGTCTGCGATTGCTGCTTCCTCCACAGGGGCAGAACGTGCGTCTGCAAAAGCAGCCTGAGATGAAACGAAGCGGCTGCACAGCTTACTTGAAGACTTTGGGATAACAGGGCCAAAGCCAACTGTTTTGTTACAAGGTAATCAAAACTGCACCAGGATTTCTGAGTGAGAAGCCACTCAAAAAGAACATTGACATCACCTTCCACAAGATACAACCAGTGTGTCAAGGAAGGCTTGTTGAGCTAAAGTACTGCAGCTCAGAAGTTGTGATTGCCCACATCCTCGCCAAGCCGCTCTCAAAAGAACACTTCCAGGGAGGGAGGGGAGCCGTCAACTAAGGCACAAGAGAACGAGAAAGGGAACGGTTGGAAAATGCTTCCCAGCCAAGCGTTCCCTTGAACTCCCTCCTCCCATTTGCTATGAGAGCAATGGGGCTTTGGAGAATAAGAGTTTCCTCCATGCCTCTACCCTATACACCCTGTCTGTAAAACTTGCCCCTGTGCTCAGTTACCCACTGTAGGGATGCAACTACCTTGTGACCAGAGGCGTGCTTGCAAGCAGATCAAAGGCTCCTCCCTGTCTTCCTCTCTTTTTGTCTTTCCTCAAGATAGTGGGATCCGACTCTGCTGAGCTGCTCCTCTTCTTGAAACTTTCCTGTAGTTCATCCAGGGCTGAGGCACTGTGGGTATGTATGTTTGAATATATTTTTAAATGTAATCACTAAATTTTTACATACTGCCTGCTTGTCTTGCTTTCCTAAAACTGTACTCAGAGAGACACAAGAGATTCAGCATTTCCACTTGTGAGCTCTACTAAAGCACACTGAGGCCATTTCTGCACGGCATCACTGTCACATGAGAGGGACGTGCTGGCAGCAGTCCATGGGTCGTGCTTTCGCACGACATCATTGTGGTCCCGCTGCCAACATGTCCCCACCCATCATGATTGCGGGATATTCCATTAATGGAAAAAAAACAGTAATTGCCCCTGATCACATGACACTCCTGTCGCCAGCGGCCATGCAGAAAGGGAGGAAGCATGATCTAGGCACTTCCTTCCCCAGTGCAGCACAGGAAGTGGCCGGCTGCACTGCGGAAGGAAGGCGCATGTCCCTTCCACTAGCAGCTGGCCAGGTGCAAAGGGGAGTGTTCGCGCCATGCTCCCATCTCAGCAAAGGTGCTGCCGGGATCGCAACAGGACATACCTGGGAGGAGGTAATGCGTGGAAATGGCCTAAGTGTTAATTGAACCAGTCTTCATTTTTCACAGAAAAGGGCTTAACATCCAGGAATCTACTTCTAACCCAGCAGTGCTGATTGCCCAGAGTTGGTCTCTCCCTTCCAGTGCTTCCATTTCTACCTGCTCTACCTGTCAAAAAAACCCCAGAGAGTTCAAGGGACGTGGCTCATGGAGACCCTCAACTGCACCCTCCATGTTTCTAGCCCAGAGGAACAGTGTTCCCATTTTGATATCTTTCATGATTCAGAATATGGATTGTTGTTGGTAGTGGTCATCAAGTTGACTTCCACTTATGGCAAAGCTATAAATGAAAGACTTCAAAGAGCCTCAGTCCTAGTCACCCACTGCCCTGCTCAGGCCCTACAAATTCAGCGTAGTCATGGCATCCCTGATGGAGTCCATCTACCTGCAATGTGGTCTTCCTCTTTTCCTACCACCTTCCACCTTATCAAGCATTGTTGTCTTTCCTAATGAGTCATGTCTTCTCATGGTGTAGCCAAAGTACAACAGCCTCAGTTTAGTCATCTTGGTTTCCAGGGAGACTTCAGGGTTGACTATTCTTGGACCAGTTGACTTGTCTTTTTGGAAGCCTGCTGTACGAACTGAGCTCTCACCCCGCACCACATTTTAAAGGAGCTAATCCTGTGCATTTCAGAATTAAATTCACCTATTATTTAGTGATCAGAGTGTGTTTACACAACATTTGTAACTAAAACATTCTGCACAGGCATGGAAGTATTTTCTTATTGTGTATGTGTGTGTGGTTATGTATATTAGTTCTGTCCTCACAGCAACCCTGCAAAGTAAGCTAAGCTGAAATACAGAAATGAGACCACAGTCTCCCACTGATATTCATGCTGAGTAGGAATTTAAAAGTGGGGGCCTTGACTGTTTCAGGTTCAGAGCTCCACCCACTACTCTATACTACACTGCACTAATTCTCATGATTTTTGATTACTTGATGTTTTGTACAGAGCCCTAGCATAGCCAATAGGGTTGAAAATGACTCCAAATTAAGCCTTGGACTCAGAATCCATCAAGTGCTGCGTGGGGAAGATAGTAAAATGCTAATAACGGACAGGGAAAAGACAGAACTGCTCAACACTCTCTTTGTTTCAGTCTTCTCTCAAACAAAAAAAACAACGGTGCTCAGCCTTGTGAAAACAGGCTCACATGCCGTTCCTGGAGATGCATAGATATGTTTCCTGGGTCATCTTCTTAGCGTCTTTGCAGAGTGTTAGGAGACTTGTGAACAGCAGAAGGATAAATGGAAAGTTAATATTCTTGGTTCGAAGAAATCACATCTCATGTCTTGCTGTCTGTTGCAGGAAATCCAGGAGGTAAGAAAGGAAGGAAAACATGTCCATCACATCAAAGATGTTGGCAGCTTGATAGACAGCGAGCCTCCTGCCTTCCCTTGGACTCTGCTTTTCCCTCCACCACTGCTGGTGTTGGTGCTCAAGGTAGAGCAGACTGGGTCTCCTCTTACTCAGCCTGCTGACTTCCTGGGCATCGAATGCTTCTGTCTTCTGTTCAGATGCTGGCCAGGAGCATCTGCCCCAAAGGATTCAACCAGGGTGTAATCAAGTTGCAAAAAGACTCTAATTCAAGTGTGACATTGTCACTCTTGTCTCCTCCAAGAACATCTTTGCTCGGGAGAACAATAATTAATATATTCATCAGGAAATGTTTAATGTTAGGCTTTCAATTTTTCAAGACATGTTTGAAGGATAGAACTGCAATCAAGAAGCTATATTAAAAACAAATCCCTGATGATCCCACTGCTTGGCAGCACAGATGCCGTGAAACCGGATTTCAGATTTTGATGAAATATTTTTCAGCATTAGACAGCAGCCTGGGTCCTCTTTCTTTCTCTCTCTCTCTTTCTATGGGATGACCTAGACTTCTTATTCTAGCTGAGATGGGAAGGCCTTTAATTATATGGCCAGTACTAGCTAATTACAGTGGATAAGGATGGGCATGAACTTCCTTCTCAATTATTTTGAGGGACAATTTGCCAACATTCACAACTGTCCCCATATTTGGTGTGGAAAGAACCTGATATTTGTTTTTTTAAAAATGGGGAAACAAAACAAAACTGACAGATTTGTCTGTTAGGACCCAGACAAAAGCAGTGGGTGGTTCTGTTCTCTTTAAAGCCTAGGGCCCAGATGGAGTGGACTTTTTCACATGGGGGGAGCAACTGTGGAAGGGAAAAGGGGGCATTTTCACCTTTGCATGGAAGCCCCACCACTGCGCTAGACATGACCAGATGTAATGGCACATCACTGATGGTTTCACAGAATCACAGAACGATACAGTTGGGAAAGACCACGACATCCAGTCCAACTCCCTTTTGCCATGCAGGAGGACACAATCAAAGCAATATGGGAAACAATATGGATATAAAAGTATTAGAAGAGAAGGACCATATAATTTCAGCTATTTAGAAAATGTTAGTGAATCTGGAAATGGAACACGATAAGATCAAAGACAACATGCTCAAGTGGATGCAGAATATTGGTCATAAGATTGAACTGGGTGATTGGGAAAAGACTTGGTCCAGTAACTTGAAGTTCACGAATTGTACGGCACTGATAGAAAAAAATTATAAAATGCTATTTAGATGGTATTTAACCCCACAGAAATTAGTTAAGATATATAAAAAAGGTTCAGACAAATGTTGGAAGTGTGCTGAAGAATTAGGAACATTTTATCGTACTTGGTAGACCCGTAAAAAAGCTAAAGTATTTTGGAAAAGTATACATCAATTAGGAGAATTATACTTGATAACGTATACTGGATTAGGAGAATTATAGGGATCAATGTTCCCATGTATTCAGAGCTTTATTTACTAAATACGTATAAGAGACTTAATGGCATGCAACAGAAGAAATATGGCCATTTATTATAACGTATACTGGATTAGGAGAATTATAGGGATCAATGTTCCCATGTATTCAGAGCTTTATTTACTAAATACGTATAAGAGACTTAATGGCATGCAACAGAAGAAATATGGCCATTTATTATTATATATGGTTTCTGCAGCAAGGGTCTTATATGCCTCTAGATGGAAAGATGAAGAGATGCCAGAAATTGAGGAATGGCTGCTTAAGTTATTTGATATGTATCAAATGGATATTCTTACTGTATATATAAGTGATAATTGAAGTATAGACAAGACAAATAAGGAATGGGAACTAATTAGGAATATATGGAAGGAAAAATGGAAAGACACTTTCATATTTGACATGCAGTTGTAGACATGCATATAGGTAAGCTCATAAAAATATCATAGAATAGTAAGTAAAATATTTCTATGGAGCTAACTGGTGATAGTACAGCTGCTAGAGGCTGAGGCACTCCCTCCTTAGGATAACACACAGATATTTTAATTAACAGTTATTATAAACATAGGAAATTAAATGGTTATGGTCACTAGATTGATTTTACATTTCAATGGCATTTGGTACAGATATTATCATTTTTGTTACTGTATTATTATTATCATTATTGTACTTGACATTACTACATTTCAGTTAAAAATTGGCTGTTAGATTGATTATTAGTCTGATAAGGAAAGAAGGAATGAAGAGAAGAACGAAGAAGGAAGAAAAAAGAGAAGACGATTAGATGAGCATATGGATACTTTTAATGTCTAGTTATTTATCAGAGAATTATATTCTGTATAAGTTGTAAGTGAATTTACTGTATCTTGATTGCCTACATATTGTATTTCTGGTTTCTTACAATAGTCAATAAAGTTTGAAGGGGAAAAAAAGCACTCCCAACAGATATGGCCATCCAGCCTCTGTATGAAAGCCTATGAAGACAGATACTCCACCACACACTGTTGAGGCAGCAGCAGATTCATAGACTCATACTATCATAGAGCTGCAAGAGACCCCAAGGGCCATCCAGTCCAGCCCCATTCTGCCGTGTGGGAAGACACCATCAAAACACTCCATTTGACAGATGGCTGTCCAGCCTGTTTAAAAAATCCCAAAGAAGAAGACTCCACCACACTTGATTGAGGCAGCAGCAGATTCCACTGTGCAACTGCTCTTACCATCCAACATTCTTCCATGTTCTGGTGGAGTCTCTTTTCCCATAGTATGAAGTCATAGCTCCATGTCCTAGTCTATGAGGTAGCAGAAAGCAAGCTTGCCTATCTTCCACATGTAAATCTGGGAGAATTTATGTCTGTGTGCAAGACACTAACAGGATTCCAGTCTAGGTGTCAATCCCTTTGCATTCAGCTATGTTCGTGCTGAATTATGGTTGCCAATTCTTTTCTGAGAAGCTCCTTATCATTAATAGTTACAGAGCAGCCAGGCAGGACATCTGGGGGAAATAGCTGTGCCTCTGGAATCTGGACAGTGCAGAGGGGAGAGAAATTCATTTCAGTTTATCTTCTGGAGAGCCAACAGCTAGACATCTGCTCATGTTCAGAATAAAAAGAATTTGAAATTTATGAAATGTAAATGCAGAGGAAAGCATAAGTAAAGTGTAACTGCATTATTTCAGAATTAACAAATTGTCTTCCTGGTTGCAACCATCTGTTTAATTCATTTTAATTCTAGCATAGTTGATTTATTCTGACTCAAATGTAATTTGGGCCCTATTTACATACATAGTTTCTTGATACTGTGGAAGGTGGAAGGACTGTGAAGAGTTCAGACCCACAGGAGGCTCCTGTGAGCAGTGGACACTCTATGGTTCTTTGTGGACTGATAGTTCTTTACCACACAGTGTAGGTGCTGCCTCTCTAGGAAGTTCCTCCACTGTGGACTGAGAGCTTCTACTTCTTAATTTTCTTTCTGAGACTTATTCCTAAACAATTTGTTGTCAGAGCCAGAATTCTTTATTGTTAATTCTTTAGGGCATGTTTTCCCTTCGCCCTTGTCTTTTGATGGAGGCTATCCACCCACAGTGCAGTCTTCCTCTCTTCCTACTGCCTGCAGCTGAAACAAACATTGCCATCCTTCCCAATGGGGTCCTGTGGTCTCACAAAATATCCTAAGTACAACAGACTCTGTTGAAGTCATTTTGGCTTCCAGGAAGAGTTCGGAAGAGATATGTTCTTGTTATTGTTAACGTCATTTGCCACCAAATCAGCTTCTATTTGTGGCAACCCTTTGAGTGAAAGGCCTCAAAGAGACCCTGTTATGAACAGCACTGCTCAGATCTTGCAAACTCGAGGCAGCAGCCACAGCTTCCCTGGTGGAGTCAGTCCATCTGTTGTGTGGCTTTCCTCCTGCCTTCCACCTCGTCAAGCCTTACTTTCTTTTCTAGAGAGTCATGTCTTCTCTCATGATGTGGTCAAAGTACAACAGCCTCAGTTCAGTTGTCTTGGCTTCTAGGGAGAGTTCAAGCCTGATTTTCTCTTGGACCCCTTCATTTGTCTTTTGAGCAGTCCAGGGTATCTCTAGAGCTCTTCTCCAGCACCAAATTTCAGATCAGTTGATTTCACAATCACACACGGATCTCAGAAATATAATGCCCTGGATGAGTCTGACCTTGGTATTTAATGATATAGGGTAGACTGCAGTAGACCCATTCAATCTATATGAACCATGTTAAATGATTTAAAGGGTCTACTTTAGTGCAGTGGTGGTGGGGTGGGAGGAATAAAACACAATTTCAAAGGACTAATGAAGTCAGGTGAGGCTTCAAGATGAGACGAAGGAGTACCTTGCTTTCAGATATGATAGCTGCTAGCTTGATTGACTGCGAGATCAAATAGAAAGTGAAATGTCCTCAGATGTTTCGGACACAGACATGTAAATGAATATATATTAAAGGATTTAATAGGATTTAAGCGCTTCATCCTCCCATGAGAGAATAATTCATTTCCGGTTTTCTCCCCACCGTGTGTGTGTGTGGGGGGGGGACAACAACTAAGATTTCTGTGAAGTTTTCACCAGGCATTTGCACATCTCAAAGTGTGTCAGGAATTCACTCTGTGCAGAAATGCTTATATGTTTGTTGGTGCAGAAATATACAAACCCTATGTAGATTTTTTTGCACGCACACACACACACACACACACACACACACACACACACAAAACTTGGAATCGTGTTGGTGACTTATAATTGTGTAAGTTCCTTTACATAAGTGGATAGACACTTTTGTACAAGCACAATGCCTGAACTGAGATGAAGGTCTGAATGCCTTTCACCATAGAAGTCCTATGACGGAATAACACAAAATGAAACAAGACCTAGTGCCAGAAGATGAGACTCCCAGGTCGGATGGCACCCAACGAGCTACCTGGGTACAGCAGAGGACAATTCTGAGTAACATTGTGGCTAAGGATGCAACTTGATTCAAGCCAAAGATGAATGCTGCACAACACATATTGTAGGAACTCTATCTTGCATCTGAAGCAGTGAGTTTATATCCATAAAGTCTATGTTTTGGGGGAGAGCAATCTTAAAGGTGCTGCCACATTTCTTTTTCCCCTTGCTTGCTTGTTTGCTCGCTCGCTCGCTTTCTTTCGTTCTTTCTTTCTTTCTTTCTTTTTACACAGGAGCATGGAAGGTGAGAAGCGTGAATTAGAGGAAGCTGGAAATCAGAAAGCGCAAAACTGCACATGTAGACATGGCCATCTCTGGTGTGAGAAAAGACTGCATTATAGGTGAGCAGATTCACTCAAGGGAGCCACAAGCCTGCAAGGGTCAGCTGAAGGTCTCACATTCCTGGGGTCACGGTTATGAGGCATCGCAACAGCTAAAGGGAATAGCTGTGTCCACCTGTGGGGCAACACTGCAGGAGAAATTGATGTTGCCTCCTCCTGCCTTGTTTTAAAGACTCCTGCTTTCCTCTGGTCGGTCACTTTTAGGAGCAGGATTTTGGATTTTGAATTTTGGGATTCTCTGGATGACCCACCACCAACTGAAGGGATATTTTTCCCTTCCTCCATTGCCTAATAACATTTCTGCTGTTCATCAAACAGGTCATGGTGTTGGCCGGAACAAGACAGAGGAGTAGATAGAAATGCTATCCGGCTGAAGAGGCAACCAGGTATTGAGTTGTATTTCAGCTCTCCAGATGGAAAGAATTCCAATCATCACAATGCTATTTGTGTGCAGCTGGAGAGATTGGAGTTGTGACGACTTCGGTAGCTCCGCTGAGGCTCCTGTGAATTGAACACCATAAAACTCATTTCCATGTTTTTTCAAGGATCAGCTGATGTCTGTGCACATCATCCTGAAATGATGCTTGTCTTGACAACCTTGACTAACACGGGCAGAAGCTTAACTGGTGAAAACAATGCAGTTCTGGAAAACGCTCATGTAATTGCCTATTATTTTTTGGGAGTGGATACTCTATGCTGGCTGACTTTGAGGTTGATGTTATTTTTTCAAACAAATCGGCCAGAGCAACTTGGAAAGAAAACTCATCCCAGAACATGCTAGTTGTAAAAATCTGGCCTATGACTAAGTCCGGTGGGGGCTGAGGCTGTGTGGGAGAGCTAATGCCACTTACCCTTCCATGAAGCAGAAGCTCCTGTCTCAAGGAGCCCCGCTCAGCAGTTTCCTTGTTCTGCTTGGAGTACCGCTCAGGGACCGAAATTCTGTCAGTTTTGATTCACATGCCAACTTTTTGCATTTCTATATGAGAATGCAGTTGCATGTTCTTGGATGGTTTTTAGCTGTCAATATACTTTTGATTTCCTGGAGAGGCAGATATTATGGGGATTGGAAGAGACTCTGGAGGATACTTCAAGCAGAGTGACTAATACACCAGGCACAAGCTGAACAGTTCACCAGCCCACTCCAACATCAACAACACCCCCGAAGCCTAGCAGAGAAAGAAATTTATCTTCTTGTGAGGTATATGAAGGCAGTTTTACTGGCAAAAACTTGCCCATAATCAACACAGGCTCTTATCACACGCACTTCAGGAGGACAGGCAGAGAGACTGATGCCCTTTTCGCGTGGCATTTTCCATGCGAAAGAGGGCCTGGAGCATCATGTGATTGTGAGGAGCGATCTGCACGACGCACTCACAATCGTGCGATGCTCCAGGGGCCAGCGGGCGCCGATCGTGCCTTTTTATTTTTGGCTCGAAGCCAAAAATAGCGTGCGATCGTGCATTGCCTTCGGGCCCTGCGCACATTTACCTGGCGTGCGGAGCCTCTGGAGCCGCACCGGTCGTGCTTCCTGCCCCAGCACAGCCTAGGAAAATCCCAGGCTGCACTGCAGAAGGAAGAGGTGGGGCTCTCGTGTGAGCAGGAAGCTCGTGTGTAGCCGAAGGACCTCGGACGCGAGAGCCTCTCACTGGAGGCTGCTTGTGTGATCCCCGCACCCCAGCGCTGGAAAAAGGTAAGGTGCGGAAAAGTGTTGAGAGAGGGCAAGCTGAAGGTAGGTGTCCTATAGAAGATAGGGCAAGGTTGTGTTCTGCTGCTTCAGAGACTAGGGCATGGAACAATGGATTCAAACTTCAGGAAGAGGCTCCACCTAAACCTTAGGAAGAACTTCCTGATGGTGAGAATAGTTTAAGAGTGCAATTCACTGCTGTCTCAGTGGAGTGTGGTAGAGTCTTCTCCTCCTTCTTTGTATATTTCTAAACAGAGGCTGGACGACCATCGGTTGGGAATGTTTTGATGATGTCTTCTTGCATGGGTAAATGCGGTGGGACTGGATAGCCCTTGTGGTCTCTGACAGCTTTTTGAGCCTATGATTGTATGACACCAGATGGCAAAGGAAGGCTACATGATGCCAGCAAGTTAAGATCTTCTCATTTAGGCAGGCCTTTATTTTTTTAAAAAAATCATATAGTCTTGATATTGGTGTGGGTTTTTTTATCCCGTGTGTTTCAAATTATGTTTTAAACGTATTTATGCTGTTTTGGGCTACCTACTTTTAACAGTGTTCCTGATTAATTGTTTTTCTTCTGACTTTCACTTGTAACATTTTAGCCAACTTGCATTTTAAATTTTGTAAGCTGCCTTGAGTCTCTTGGAGGGAGAACAGTGGGGTATAAATTGAGAGAAGGAAGGAAAGAATAGATCCAACTGGAAGCCCTGGGGAAAATCCCCAAGTGGATCACGGAGGCGACAGCAAGCCACAACCTCACCAGTTTGGGCTGACCTCTGTCCTTGGTGAAGAAGTGGGGTAAAAAGCATATTTTATTTATGGCAGAAACTTGTCTCCGTGCCTTCCCGATTGCACAAGGGCACAAAGGGAAAAGTCGATGAAAAACAAAGGTGTTGTTTCGCTGGAGGAGGGGGTATCCATTTCTTTGTTGGAGGTGTCAGAGGCATCCACCTTCCTCCTCTTACCAGAATCTCTAAAGTCATCCTTTGCTTAATGAAAATCATTGTTTTGTTTCACAAATTAATGTTTTCTGCAAATTATCCTAAAAGAGTTGAAGCTACGCAACTGGAAAGCCAGCCTCCGGGTTACTGAGCTGCATCTAATGACTGAACTACTTCTAAGCTACCTGTCATCCGGCCAAGCTTTGGGTAGAGAATGCTTTAATCTAATTGCATGTTCACTCGGCAGTCCTTTCTTACCGGATCTGTACCCGAAGATTTGGGGCAGTGAGCAGTCCCTAATTAAAGAACTCAGCTCTCTACGCTGAGGTGGAAGGCGGGGAGGATGGGGGCTGACTCCTTACTTTGGGAGAGAAGAGGATCGGTAAGGCTCAGAAAAGGCACTCGGAATTCACGCTCACATTGTTCTTGCATTTTCTGTGCATCATGTCAAGACAATCATTACATGATCCCCACTCAAAAAAAAAACAAAACAAATTGGATGTTGGAAATCTGTTGTACAACCAGAGGCTCCCTACCTGGACAGAATTCCTTTGCCCCCCTTCCAAAAAATCTCCTGCAGAGAAGAGGCATGGGGAAATATTTACGACATGCCCTTTGTTAGGAAAGCACATCAAGCACTCAGAGACTTCTGCAGAGATGGAGCAACACTAGCCAGTCCAAGGGATCCAAGAGGAATTTGTATTCTGATGAAACAGGGTGTATTGTGTGTTATTTGTTCCCAGGCATTCTTCTGGAGCAAAGGGAGAAATGATACAAGGATTTGCCCATTCTTTCCAATCCCAAAGGTTAGAGTCAGATGATTTATATCATACAACCCCAGAATCCTCAAGTTGGAAGGGAGCCCAATGGCCATCCAGTCCAACCCCATTTTGCCGTGTCGGAAGACACCCTCAAAGGCCTCCCTTTGACAAGGGGCCATCCAGCCTCTCTTTAAAAGCCTCCAAAGAAGGAAGAGGCTCCACCACACCCCACTGAGACAGGAGCGGATTCCTTTGCCAAACTGCTCTGTTTGTCAAACTGTCTTTTCCTGAATTTTGAAGCCATTGTTCTGTAATGTCCTAGTCTCCAGAGTGGCAGAAAACAAGCCTGTTCCCTCTTCAATATGCCATCCTTTCAAATATTTAAACATGGCTCTCATGTCCCCTCTTAACCTTCTCTTCTCAAGGCTTCACATCCCCAGCTCCCTAAACTGTTCCTCAGAGGACTTCAAGGTTTCCAGGCCTGCTATGATTTTGGTTTCCCTTCTCTGGACACATTCAAGCTTCCAATATCCTTCTTGTATACTGCATTGTTCACTGCTGACACTCTACTACACTACTACTACCTCCTGACACCAAAAGTCTGCATTTCTCCTATTCTCCTACCCTGTCTTCTCATTGCTGCTGATACTAAAAAAGTACTTCCAGCTTGACAGAGAAGAAGGAAAAGGGGGGACCAGGTGGGCATAAAAAGACTTTTTAAAAAGGAGCTTCTTTTTTGTCAACTGAGGTGCACCTGTATTTGTATGTGAAGCCCAATGGTGTTACAAATCAAGCCATTGGAAGAATTTGGGAAGCTAAGAAGCAGCCGAGGTGGCCCCTTCAGAGACCTGTTGGTTGCCAGTCAGTGCAGGCAATGCCAAAAAACAAGGAAAGACCGACCCTCTGACTTGGAATGAGGCACGTCCCTGACTTTGTAACAGAAGTGAATGTTCTCCATGAGAACCTGACAACCTAACAAGTTAATTATTGCTAGGATATGGTAATCAAGAGACTAAAAAGCACACGCTGCACCAAAAAGAAGCTAAGTAGTTTGCCGAGACAGAAAAAAGGACACAGTTGAAAAGGAACTAATTAACCTGTGCAGAGAGAAATGAACACAGCTGAGAGAATAAAGAGACCAGCATGAATGAGTTATTTAACTGACATGTTTTCCCAACAAGAGGTGACTCACAGGAACAAACCCTGTGACGAGATGGATGGAAAGGTTCTCCCTATACCATGAAATGCAGCTCCCCTCCTAGTTTGTGACGTGGCAGCAAAAAAGGCCAACACAATTCTCTTTCTTCCAATTCTCTTTCTTTCTTTCTTGAGAAGAGAAGCAGTAATTCGAGTCGGGGCTGCCAAGTGTCCATCAGGACAGATTTGGCCCTACAGAATCATGGAATGATTTTCACAGAATGGGCAAGGACCAGTTACAATCACAGAGGGAGACGTTGGGGATACTCCTTTGAGAAGTGGGTCTTCTTTTATTTGAACTTTTCTTCCTTGAAAATGTGAACAGATGTCTTGCATGAGTTGGACCCTCCAAATTCTAGTCTCTTTCTTTGTCTCAGGCCCTTTCTGCACCATACCTCAATATCGTGTCACCCCGGCGGGATCCCAGCAGTGCCATTGCCGGGATGGGATTCGGACCTGAACGCTCCCCACCATGCCCAGTCAACTGCCAGTGGTGGTGTTAGGGGCACTCACCTTCCTCCCGCAGTATAGCATCAATAGCGGGTCCCTTTCCCCGCCTCTTCTTGTGCTGTAGTGTGGAAGAAAGCACTACCAAACGCTTCCACCCTTCCTGCGGACCAGTAGCCAACGGAATCATTGCAGGAAAGGGGCCATTACCAGATTTTTTCTGGTAATGGTATACAGCATGTTTACAATGCATGGGGATGCAACAGCACCTGGTCAGCAATGGCGTTGTGAGAAAGCACGCTTCCCAGACCGGGAGCAAGGCATTGCCATCTCAGGATGGTAATGTCATGTGGCAAGGACCAAAGTCTTTTCTCTGAAAAATAAATGGACTATAGCGACCAGATCCTCCTGCCGGGTACAGATCCTCTGTACCCTCATTCTTGCTCATCACCCCTTGATAATTCCACTTCTTGTCTCCTCTAAGGGATGATTTAGTGGTGAGGTTTTCTTGCATTGGCAGAGAGTTGGATAGGTGGCCCTCGGGATCCCTCCCAGCTCTGTGATTCTAGGATTCTCTCCAAAGTCCTCCACCTCTCTTGTTCTTCACACTGTACGTTATCTCTCCCCAAGTATCCATTTACTGGCTTCTCGCTTTCTCACCTTTCGACAGTAACTTCCTTGGCTTTAGGTCTGCATTTTCTGTGGCTCCACCTAGGGATGGCAAGAACATCAGAGAATATTAGGAAAAAAACCTGGTTGCAAAAAATAATTTTCAAGTGTCAGGAAACCCTCATGAGGACTATCTTGGACTGACAAGAATCTCGACAGTTTGAAACTTATTCTGCGCAAAATTCACATCTGCTGGTTCACATAGAAAACAGCATTTTCTGAGCAGGAAACAGCACTTTCTGCACAGAAAGTGCACACACACACAAACATACACAGAGAGACATGCAAATTTGGCACAGAATAAATCCCAAACTGTGACAAGTTCTTAAGCTGGAACGAAAATGGCTAAAATGACTCATATCTTACTTTGCTAATAAAATTATCCAAGAATTACATAGCTAACCTAACCTTCCCATGGTGCCTGTTCCCTTCCTTTCCCTGTCTGCTGAAGCCAGACAGTGAGCAACTCAGAAGGGATAAAAGGAAGGATTTCTTCCTAAGGCACAATAAGGTATCATAATGTGTGGTGATGGTAACAAGTGTGGACAGCTCTTAAAGAGGATTAGGCAAATTAACAGGTCAAGAGGAGGGACAGAAGGCTAATGACTACTAGTCATGATGACTATATATCAACTCCAGCACCAGAAGGCATCTGCCTCTCTTTACCAGTTACTTGGGAATTCAAAATGGAGGCTGCTCCAGCACACACATCCTGTCTAAGGACTATGGAGGGCATCTCCCCTTATGCTCATATAATAGGGCCCAGTTGTGAATGTGTACAGGCATCAACAGGCCATCCTTTCTGCTCTTGGCTTTACATTAACTACATATATCTTAAGGAGATCATCCTGAGTGCCTCTTCTCCAGTACCATCTGTGGGGCCATGAATCCACTCTGGGTTTAGCATCTGAAGAACCTATCTGCCACCATCCAACTGAAGATGGGAATAGGGTTTCAAAACTTTAGACAGTTCCTTTAACATCTGAACTAAAACTCAGGACAGATGTACCACTCTCCCTGCCATGGAAGTCACCAGCTGACACTCCTGGCAGAGGTAACTTCTGCAGCATCTTTGTAATGCCCAGTCCTGCCCTCTTGCATCCTGGGAAATTGACAAAGGGACCTCAGGGACATCAATTGGCTGGCCTCCCACTGGTTATTTCCAACGAGAGTAGACCCATTCTGTTAATTTTCAATGGTGGGTCATCAGGTGGGTAAAACCAATGGGTCTCCTTTAACCAGGAATAACAATAGGATTTAGGCCATGGCACCAGTGACCCCTGGGCCTTCCCCAACGTCTTGGGAACTTTGTATTGGAAGGAGTGCTGGTCCTTACATTTGTCCCCATGAGGACTGAGGCTGGCTGGAGTGGCCTCTTCTTCTCTCCCCCACCCACAGGGGGCAGCACATAGTGGGAGGAAATGGGAGAAGGCCTTCCCCACTGTGGCGTCCCAGTCTCTCCATTTTGGTGCCAAGTGAAAACATGGCAACTCTCTGTGGCCTAGCTGGTTTACTCCAAAAATGTCCACACACCTGGTTTTAAACTCTTTTAACCTTTTCAACCTCTTTTTAACTTGTTTGAATCTATTTAAATTCATCAACATAATCTGCTTAAATCAGTTTTGATTGTATGCCACCCTGAGATCTCCAGATAAAGGGAGGAACATAAAGATTGTAAGTGCTGTTCTTGTGTGCTTTCAAGTCACTGCTGACCTATGGCAGCCTAAAGAGAATTTGTCACAGGGTTTTGCCGACAAGATTTGTTCAGCTGGAGTTTGCCCTTGGCTTCCTCTGAGGCTGGGAGAGTGTGACTTGCCCAAGGTCACCCTGTGAGTTTCCATGGCTGACTGGTCTCCAGAGTCGCAGCCCAACCCTTAAACCACTGCCTTATGCTGGCTCAAAAATTTTAGCAAATACATAAAGATATAACACAAAACCGAATACACAAACTGGTTAAATAAACCAATTAGCAAGGACGTCAGGGGTGGAAGGTGGGGTGCGTGTGGGGAGTGAGCTGTCTCCAGGACCCAGTGACGTGGCATCCCCTCCACCCCCTCCTGCTTTTGGCAGCCAGGTCCAAGCCATCCTTCCTGAATTTCCAAGCGGCCTTCTTTGCACGCCGGAGATTTGTCTATTTTCTAACGAGGCCGTAATCAGTGTGTCCCAGGCATTTCTTTTGGTTTCTGAGGTCGGATAAATGATTGGCTGGGGAGGGCTCAGTGACAGAGCATCCCTCGGCAGCCCAGGAAACGAATCATCCAGCCAGGGCTCTCTGCTACCAAGGATCTTACTTTGATAGTCCCAGGCTACTCCTTAGGCAGCTTGTCTTTCACACCTCAGAATTTAGCATCCCCCAATGAATCTTTTCTGGCACGGTGGCTGTCCAGCCCCAAGCAGGGAGACCAATGGGGTTATTTTAATCTGGACTAATTGCTCTGCAATAGTCATCAACCGGGCTCTGAGCTCATGATTCAGATTCCCCCCATCACCCAGAGACTTAAAAAAAAAGGCTTTGAAACATTCCACATTGGCAAAGCAAAAGGTGAGGAGAAAGGCCTTTCCCTGGGTATTTTTCCCCTGATTCATTCCTTTTCCCCTGATTTATTCTTCTTGAGTGGGTAGAAAGGTTCCTACCAACAGAATGTGCCCATATAGTTCTTTAAAAAAAAATGATGAGGTGGCAGGCTATAGAGATGGAAGGACAATTCAAAAATATTTGAAAAATAGTCAAAAAAACATGTGTTAGTCAAAAAAAAAAGGAAGTATTGAGAAACCTTGGTAAGGAGAATACTGGAATGACAAGAACTTTCACAGTTCAGGACTTATTTTGTGCAATTTAAATCCATTGGTTAGTGTTCCAGTCTCTGGACCAGCAGAAAACAAGCTGGCTCATTCTTCCACATGATGCTATCCCACCAGATATTTAAAAACAGCCCTATCATGTCAACCTTCAGCCTTTAAATCATTTCTGAGTTAAGGTGACCTTAACACAAATCTATCATGGGATTCTCTGGACAAGATTTGGAGGAGGTTTGCTGCTGCCTTCCTCTGAGGCTGAGAGAGAGCAATGTTACCCCAAAATATGGGTGACTCGGGAATCAATCTGTGATGCCTGTACCTCCATGAATTGGTGGGTTATATTAGCTAAAAGAGGAGGCCTGTGAGAGGGAGGTAACCTAATGAGATCTTCTACACTTATGTCTACCAGTAGTAGTGCAAGGAAGAACCAGCCAGAGATCCAAAAGTAAGTGTAAAATGTGTTTTATTGGGAAAATGGCAATCACACATACAAGATCCAAGCAGTCACATAATCACACAAGGCTAACTGAAGGAAAGAGGAGGAAAGTATGGATGGCAGATTTTTTAGGGCAAAGCAAGTGACATTTACTGATCCAAAAGAGAAGCAAAGAGCAATGTGGCTTAGACTAAGAGTCCAAGGACAGTACACAACTGGGAATCAGATCAGCAGAGTGATAACCAGCAACCAGTGTACTGCGAGTTGACTTGCCAAAGACTGGGGTTTAAATACCCTATTTCTGCCTGGAAGGCGAAAGTACTCATGACTTTCTGGCAGAGTAAACAATGGAGTCCAGAAAGTGGAAAATAGGGTCCAGAATGGACTAATGGTCTTAGCATTAGGTGACTAATGGCAGTCTTAATAGCTCTTTGTGGAGCAGGTCTAAGGATAATGGGGAATTCCAGTGATCAGCCATCTGGTGGGAACAATGCAGATGCTATCATCTCTAAAGGTTGAGTCGTTACGGCTAACTGTAAATTCATCATCACTGGAATTTCCTGAGTATGACCTGGCTATGCCTTGGAGGGCTTACCCAACCTAGTTTTTGCCATGCATGTGTCCGAACAGTCTTTTCCTCTCATCCAGCATGGCCATGCAGCCATAGCAGAATATAGTTTATATTTTTGCCAATTAATATTTGCCAATTAAACCATATCAACAGGGTGGGGTTCCAGTCTGCTAACAGCAACTTGCATCCTCCACCTTGGATGCCATTCCTTTGCAGAACAAAGGAGAGTCAATTAATTCATGTCAGTCCAGTGTCAAGGGCTGATGTTCAGATTTCCTCCCCTCTGCAGTGCTTCAGAGGCAGCTGACAAAATGGAAGAGCAGGAGACACACCTGTGCAGTCCAGATTCTTTCCCTGACATCATTGGCTAAAGGCTCTCAAGGAGCAAAGGCTGTGAGAAAGCCATTTCTGTGCCTGAAATCTTGATCAGCTGCTGCCAGTCAAAGGAAAGGAACAGTAGTTTTGACCACAAGCTGTTCCTCCCTGCCTCTTCCTTGGACCAGGAGCACCTGGTGGCTTCCATTTTGGTGGGGCAGTGAATCTATTCTAGGAGCTATCCTAAATTGTGGGGATTGCCTGAAAATGTGCTTCAGCAGTGGTCTCTCCCTCATTATCATGATCTGGTGCAACTAAGAATTGCACAAGGAGCAGCTTAGGGAGCTGGGTATGTTCTGCTTGGAGAAGAGAAGGTTAAGAGGGGACCTGATAGCCATGCTTAAATATTTGAAGGAATGTTATACGGAAGATGGGGCAAGCTTGTTTTCAACTGCTGCTCCAGAGACTAAGACGCAATAGAGCAATGGCTTCAAGTCACAGGAAAAGAGATTCTACCAGAACATTAGGAAGACCTTGCTGAGGGTAAGAACTGCTTGATAGTAGAATCTGCCGCTGCCTGAATGGATTGTTGTGGAGTCTCCTCCTTCGCTGGAGGTGTCTAAAGAGAGGCTGGATGGCCATCTTTTGAGGCACTTTGATAGTGTCTTTCTGCATGGCAGAATTGGGGTGGACTGAATGGCCTTTGGAGTCTCTTCCAGCTCTAGGACTGTAGGATTCTATTATTCTAAGGTCCTGCCTGTATTTTTAAGCTGAATTGTTTACATGCCTAGAATTCATTTTCTAAAAAAGCCTGTGATCAGGGTGTCTCAAGCAATTTGGCTCTGCTTTCTTTCAGTTTACATGGTTGGGTAAATTATTGGCTGGGGACAACTTAACAAGAGAGAATCTTCATCCCTCCAACCTCCCAGCCACATCTGGAGGGAAATGTGAGAGACAGGCAAATCTGCACCAGGATTTACTCTGAACTTTAAAGAAGGTGCAGGACCCTATCCCTCCCAAAATGGTTTCAGCACAGTGGACAGCTCCATTGAAGTTCAGACTAAAATCCATAGCCAAACCACCACACCACTAACACAGGATCTACCAGCCATTGATGCACTTCCCTTTAAACATTGTCCTTGTTCAGCCACCACTCTCCTTGCTCCTGGCTTTCTTCCTCTCCAATGTTCCCAATGTCCCGGGCCAGTACTGTCCATCCTTCTGGCCACTGAGTCCCTTTATGCCCCCCCCCCCCATGGCTCCATTTCAATTTGGCCATCCAGATTCTAAGGTTTGCCTCGGTGATCCTACCGCGACTCTTTCCCTCTTGCCTCCCTTTGTGAAGCCTGGGAGGAGGCCTTGAATCCAGATGAAAGGCGTGTTCATCATCACTCTTGCCTAGCATTTGTCCCCTTGTTAATCAATATTTCACTGCAGAGAATAGTTAAGAGGATGTACAATTCCAAGGAGAGGCCTATAAATCCATCAGAGCTGCCATCTTCTGGAAAAAAGAATATTTCAAGGTCTGACTGACATTTAACACCATCTCCTTCCCCGTACAAGTTGCATAATGGATATATCCAGCAGCCACACTGTGGAACGGAGGATGTGCTGGCAGTCGTCTCCTGTCTTGATATCTCCCTCAGCTTCCTGCAGCCTCCTGGGAGCAACTCAGCACCAGGGCCTCCTCACCTGCAATGCCCTGCCTGAGCTTTTTGTGGCTAGGAGCCTGAAAGGGGAAAAAGAGAGAGGAGAATGGGAATGAGTTTTTGAGTGAGTGAGTCTTGAGGAAGGCCAAGAAGATGGGAAAGGAAAAAATCCTTCACACCAGAAGGTCTCAGTAGGGTTATGGATAGATAGCAGGGAGGGAGCGAGGGAAGAAGTCACCATTTTCAGGAACTTCATGGCATCCTGAGAGGCAACCAGTCACATTCCAGAATATAACTGAAAGGACTGACAGCAGTGAGTAAAGAACTGACAGACTAGAATTATGGAATCAAAAAAGCTTAGTTGGAGGAGACCTCAAGGACCATCTAGTCCATCCCCTTGCCTTTCAGGAATGTACTCTCAGGCAGCTCCTGTTGTCAGGAAATCCTCCCTGACATTTAAGTGGAATCTCTTTTCTTGCAATGCAAATCCATTGCTTTGCTTTTTAGTCTCTGGAGAAGCAGAAAACAGAGTGTTCTTCTCCTCCCTGGCACTCTTTCAAATATTTAAAAAGGAGTGCAGCATGTGCCTTCGAGTCTCCCAGCAACTTACGGCAACTCCGAGAATTTCCCAGGGCAGGGAGCAGGCAGGCAAGGAGTGCCCTTAGGCAAGGAAACCTCAGCAGCAGTTTGCCGTTCCTTTCCTCTGATGATTTTGCCTCCAGCAGCCAGTCTTTCCTGGCAGTCTCTCTTCCAAGTATTAGGCAGGCCTGACCCTGCTTAGCCTCAGCGATCAGGTGGCGTCTGGTGGCTTAAGGATATTTAGGTGCAAATATTGAAAGATGGCTGTGTCATATCACCTCACAAGCTTCTCTCCTCCAAGCTAAACATACCCAGCTCCCAGCAGTCACAACAGAATGCAAACATAGGTAGGAATTGCCCAAGAAGGTTTCTAATGTGTCACTTTTGACTTCAAAAGAGGGAACTTCAAAAATGGTTTGTACAAAAGGAAATTAACAGGAAAAGGTAAACATGTAAACCCAGGAAGGTCCAAATCTCAAAAGCCCTATAACAGAAGTGGAGGGGTTTGCTGATATATCTCAGTTATTTATTTCTGATCTTGTCGAGTTCCTCAAGAGGACCAAATGTGAATGGGTTGAGGTGGTCCAGAGTACAAAACACTGGCTTACGTGCCATCGGTTAGTCCAGAAGAGAGCAGACACCCCCTCCCAAATCAGTGTGCCCAGTAATAGATTTAGTGGGTCTATTCTAGTTAGGACTCACCTACAGGATGGCAGCCATATTCTACCTGGACTTCCAAGAAATCTTTTGGCAATGCAAAGGGAAGCAAAAATAACAACAAACAAACAAACAAACAAATTCAATCTTGCTTCTCTGTTATTTGTGCATCCTAGTGCTAAATAATTTTTTTTCCAAAGGAATAAACTGATGCTCCAAAGGTTACATAGCATATTTGTTTACGTCGTGACACCAAGAGGCTGGAGAATGGGTTATGTAGTAGGGACTCAGAAATGGTTGTTTACTTTGCAACAGATGACTGTTGCCTAGAGGGTTTGACTTCTATTGAATTTGTTACCTTTATGAATTATTTCCACCACATGTGCTTTGCAGTTGTGACTTGGCAACTGTGGCAAACTATATTAGGATGCAAATTTATATGGCTCAGGGTTCTCATTCTTTCTAGGCTCTAGTCTGTCATTTCTTTCCCCAAATAAAGTTAGATCCTCAGTTCACTAGGCCTGGCCTTCTGATTTCTCCTGGACATACAGGGGAAGGAAAGTCTCCTTATTCCCCACTCAAAAAAGCCTCTTGATCAAACCTGGAAGAAAAGAAGGAGGTCCTCTGATGGATTGTTAAAGGACCAGAAACTCATCAGTTTTTGCAGTAGAGAGGTAGGAACACTGTGGTCCAGGGATCCATATATTGACTGGGACCATCTGGCCTTAGAGGTAAGCCTGAGGTGGCAACATTCTCTGAAAATGCCAAGGGATGGAGGGCAGGGGTGGGTAACTCCAAGGGCACCGGAGACAATTTCATAGAATCCTAGAGTTGGAAGGGGCCCTGTGGGCCATCAGGTCAAACCCCCTGATCAATGCAGGGTCTCCAGCTAGAGGATCCCCAGCATCAGGGAGCTCTGTCCAGCCTCTTTGTGAAGACATCCTGAAAAGGAGACCCTGCCACCTCTTTGGACAATTGGTTCCATTGCCCAACCGCTCTCAATGTCAAGAAGTTCCTCCTATTGGTCAATCCCAATCTACCCACTCCTAATTTAAAACACTAATAGTTGGTCCTCCCCTCTAGGACAGCAGAGAACTAACCTGCAGCCTTGTCTCAAGAACAGCCCTTGAGGTAGTTAAAGAGAGCAACCATGTCCCCCCTCAAACTTCTCTTCACCAGGTTGAACATGCCTGGCTCCTTCAACCTCTCCTCATAGGTTTTGCTCTGCATACTTCTTCCAACCCTCATCGTCCTTCTCTGAACTTGCTCCAACTTATCTATGTCCTTCTTAAAATGAGGCAGCCAAAGATGAAAACAATAAGGGACTCCTGCCAGTTCAATAAGGGAGAAGCTTTCTGGACCTGAAATCATGGACCTCTGGAAATTTGACCTGATGTTTAATAAATACTTTGTAATATATGCCCACACAAGTCAGCATGGTGTAATGTTTTGAGCCTTGCACTACAACCTCAGAGACCAAGGTTTGATTCACCGCTCAGCCATGGAAACCCACTGGGTGATGCTGAGGGCATCACAAACTCTCAGCAATAGAAAAAAACCAGGATAGGGTCACCTTAGCTTCACTATAAGTCAGAAATGACTTGAAGGCACACAACAAGAACAACAACAAATATATATACCTACACACATTGGGGTGCTGCGATGGCAGCCTCAGGGTGGTGATAAGTCCAGCACAGTATGTCTGTGATGGAAGTGGAGGTTTAATGGTGGTTGGGGTCTTTGGTGCTGCCTTACTCAGTCACGAAAGCCCATTGGATGACTTTGGGCAAGTCACTCTCTTTCAGCCTTAGATGAAGGCAATGGCAGCAAACCTGCTCTGAAGAAATCCTGCCAGGAAGATCCTGGGAGAAGGTCAACAGAAGTCAACTTGGAGGCATACAGCAACCACAGCCACAACAAATCCTTCCATCTCTCACACTGCACTGCTCTATGCTGGTGTGGAAAACCATCTCACTTAATGCATCACAATCTGGTACACAATCAAATGCAATCAGGGCATTGCTGCTAGAGTCTCACAAGAGAGATCATAGGAGGCATCGGTTAGATCAACCCTCAGGCAGCGTTTTCAAGCCGTGTTCTTCTTCACCCGCTCAGGGTTCCCTCTCCACTCTCGGCCCACCCTCCAGCTGCTTCCACAAATGTGAGAAGCAAATGCTCTCACTGCCATCGCAGGACAACACATTACACAACCCCCAGTGACAGGCAGCTGTGCAAGAAGGGGGGAAATGTATTCCCTTTCATTAACTTTTTAAAGCTTACTGATTTTGTAGAATTGTTGCAGCACATTATAAATGATGCATGGCTTTTAAAGATTCATGCTCACCTCCTGCCTGGGGAGAAGGGAAGCACGGCACTGTAACCAGGGTGGCCAGTTTGTGCCTGAGAAGGCCTCCCTTCTGGACTGCGGTGCTTGTGGGGACAGGAAGGTTTCCAAAGCAAGCACTCTGAAGGAGAGATCCAAAAGGCCCTCCTCTCAGGGGTAGACTACTGGTGAGTCACCACATTGGCTTCAGGGAGTTGGACAGGATGGCCCATGAGCTCCCCCAGGTCTGTATCCTGGGGAGCCTGAGGGAGAAGCCGGACATTTTCACCTGATGAAGAGTAGACATATTTAATCTGAGGATGCAGAAGGAAAGATGTCCACATGACAGCATTTTGTGCAGATTCACACTAGGCATAGCTGCACATGTGCTCAGGTGTACATTGTCACACAGTGCACACGCAGATAGATAAGCATTCATGTTTAGTTGCTCATGATAAAAAGTCAATAATGAGGCAACATTGCATAAATTCTGTAAAACTCTGTGAGCAAAGCATGGTCTCGTTTGGAGCCAAAATGAAGCTAATGTTAGGCCCAGGCAGGTCCCTGGGGAAGGAGATCATTCCATAGTTGGGGGTATAACTAGCACTGCAATTCACGAATAACAATGAGACTACTGCTGGCAGGTGTTCTTTCTCCCTCTTGTTACTAGAGATTGGAAAGAGTACTTGAAAACATTTGTAAACCAGTATGTTTCTGAAGTGCCAGGAAATTCTAGCAAGGAAAGACCTGGACTCACACAAATCTTCCCAGTTCAAACTTATTCTGCACAAAAGCTGCAAAAGGTATTTTGCACAGAGAAAAATAGTACAATATTTTCTGTACAGAAAAACATTTTGTTATAGAATATTATTTAATATTTCTTCACAGAATTAGATACTATTTTTTTGCAGAAAATGCTGTTTGCTGCGCGCGCGCGCACACACACACGCTGATCTTCATACAAAATTACCACATGGAAATTTTGTACAGAATATGACCAGCTTTGTGAATAGTCTTCAGATACCATGCGGTTTCCAAAGACTTTCTTGCAGCGAGCCGGGTGCTCCTTGCTCTTCTTGTCCCTTCCCAACAAGCAACCGAGGAGTTCAAGCCCTGTGGGCAGACATCCACAGAGAGCTCAAGAGGCACTCTTCAAATGATGTAAGTTACCTTTTTTAAAGCTCATTTCAACGGGATGAAAGGTTTGCCCTGCTCCTTCCCATCTCTTTCTGTCAGGGATTCAGAGCAGGGAACCCTGGGAAAATTATCAGCCCACTGCACAGATGTTGCCTCATGCCCCAGCTGTGGGTAATTGCAAGGTTGCATAAGAAACTGGGGTCATGTGCGGATGGTAGAGGGAGGTGTGCAAACCTCTACCTGATTGGTTGTAGATATGTATATAACAAAGCAACGCCAGTATGTATTCGTCTGTTGACCAAACCTGGTGCCTGGCGCAAGCTTTTGTCCGTCTGTCCTATGTTTTGTATACAACGGAACTTTGCTGCAAGATAAAGTGCCTCCTGTTTTGGAAGAAACTCCTCCGTGTGTGAGTATCCTTCCTGGGGAACAAGGCTGCTGCTGTTGGTTTGCTGAACTCTGGTTTTTCCGCTGCGTTTCCGTGGATCTGAAACTCCTATCATCCCCAACACTTTCTCCCTGTGGGTTGTGTCTTATTGAGACTACAAATCTGTTTAACTATTTATTTAGAAGCTGCCCTGGGACCCTTTGTGGTTAAATGAAGGAATATAAATATTTTAAATAAATGATTAAATAAACTGGAGCACAAGAACACTCCTTCTGTATTGCACACATGAAAGTCCCCCTATGGAGGCGGCTGGACATTTTTACCAACATGGAAAGGAAGAATGTAACTCTTCATTATGTATCTTCTCAAAGGGAGCAATGAGCAATTTAAGCAATTTTCTTCCCCCTGCAAGAAAGTTTTCAAAGCCCACACAATTTTTAAAAATTCTTATATGAGAGTGACATGGCATTTGAAAAGAGCTAATATGATTGTAGGCTGCTTCAATAAGAGTACAGTGTTTCAGTCAAGGGAAGAAAGAGTATCATTCTATTGTGGACAACTCAGGCTCCACAAAACTCCCAGTGAGGTAGACAGTATTGTATTCCATGGATAAGCATGAGCCACACCACACACTTCACAAGAGGTTGCTGAAACTGGAGGGTACATATTGCATGCACCTTTTATAAGTTATCAACACAGGCTTAGATTCATAGAGTCATAGCGTTGGAAGAGACCCCAAGGCCATCCAGTCCAACCCCCTTTGGCCATGTAGGAACCCACATCAAACCCACACCCTTTGACAGATGGCCATCCAGCCTCTGCTTTAAAACCTCCAAAGGAGGGGACTCCACCACACTTCACAGAGGCAGCAGCCTATTCCACTGCTGGACATCTCTGACTGTCAGGAAGTTCTTCCTGAGGTTCAGGTGGAATCTCCTTTCCTGCAGCTTGAATCCATTGCTCCTTGTCCCAGTCTCTGGAGCAGCAGAAAACAAGCCCACTCCCTCCTCAACATGACATCCCTTCAAATATTTAAACATGGCTATCATGCCCTCTCTTAACGATCTCTTCTGCAGACTAAACATACCCAGCTCCCTCAGCCACTCCTCAGAGGGCTTCATGACTTCCAGACCCTTCACCATTTTGGTGGCCCTCCTCTGGACACACTCCAGCTTGTTGATATCCTTTTTGAATTGAGGTGCCCAGAACTGGACACAGGATTCCAAATGAGGTCTAACCAATGCAGAATAGAGTGGGACCATTACCTTCCTTGATCTATACATCATACTCCTATTGATGCAACCGAGAATCATGTTGGCTTTCTTGATTTCCTCATCACACTGCTGACTCATGTTCACCTTGTGGTCCACCAAGACTCCTAGATTCCTCTAATATGTACTGTTGTACAGCCACATGTCCCCCACCCTATGTTTGTGCATTCCACTTTTTCTGCCGAAGTGTAGGACTTTATATTTCTCTCTGTTGAAATTCATTTTGTTAGCTTTAGCCCAGCTCTCCAATCTGTCAAGGTCATTTTGAATTCTGATCCTGTCCTCTGGCATATTAGCAACCCCTCCCAATTTGGTTTCATCTGCAAATTTGATCAGCATGCCCTCTATTCCTTCATGCAAGTCATTGATAAAAATGTATTTTCCATGACAGGGAAGCTTAGCAACCTGACTTCTGCTTTGGTAAGATCTTATCTGGAAGAATCTTGTGTCCAGGTGTGGGCACCACAGTTCAGGGAGGATGTTGACAAGCTGGAGCGTGTCCAGAGGAAGGCAAGCAAAATGGTGAAGGGTCTGGAAACCATGGGGCTCTATGAGGAGCGGCTCAGGCAGTTGGTGATCTTTAGCCTGAAGAAGAGAAGATTAAGAGGTGGTATTTTAAAGTGATATTTTAAATAGAGGCCGGATGGCCATCTCTTAGGAGTGCACGACAGAATAGGATTTGGACTGAATGGTCCTTGGGGTCTCTTCTAAGTCTAGGACTCTATGATTCTAATTGTTGAATCCCCCTCTAGGTGAGATTTGCGAATCCCACTCTGGGTCTACTTGTGTACCAATAAATGTTCAAATCCATTGTTGCACAGCTCTTCCCATTAGGAAGTTCTTCCTAAAGTTTAGGTAGAATCTCTTTTTCTGGAGTTTGAAGCCATTGCTCCATGTCCTAGACTTTGGAGCAACATTAAACAAGCTTGCTCCATCCTCCATATGACATCCCTTCAGATATTTAAATGGAGCTATCATGTCACCTATTAACCTTCTCTTTTCCAGGTTGAACATCCCCAGCTCCCTATGCTGCTCCTCATAGGGTTCCATGGTTTCCAGGCCTTTCACCATTTTGGTCACCCTTCTCTAGATACATTTCAGCTTGTCAATATCCTTCATGAATTGTGATGCCCAGAACTGGACACAGAAGGAAGCTCAGGACTTGCACACATTATGTACACTCAGGCCCTTTCCGCACCTTACCTTTTTGTGGAGGTGGGGAGCAGCACCCGCGTGAGAAGCTTTCGTGTCCCTACTGCTTGGGCTCCGCAGCAGCTTTCTGGTCGCGTGAGCACCCCGCCCACGCCCCGCCCCTTCCTTCCGCAGTGCAGCCTGGGAGCCATAGGCTGCACTGAGGACAGGAAGCGTGACCGGCCCAGCTCCAGAGACTCCGCAGGGCAGGTAAATTCGCCCCAGGCCCCTGAGCGGTGCACAGGCATGCACCATTTTTGGCTAAAAGCCGAAAATAAAAAGGTGCATAAGCGCTGCGCGTCATGCTCTTGAGCGTCGTGTAAATGTGAGCGCATCATGCAGATCTTTCTTCACATTTACGTGACGCTCAAGGGGCCCTTTCGCTTAAGAAATGCCGCGCGAAAAGGGCCTCAGTGTGAGATCTGGGCCAATATGTCCAGGAGAGAGGTGCCATAGGATATTAACCAAATCCTAAAGTGTAGCTTTATTTTAACTTCAAAACTGCTGCTTTTTAACATCTGGCAGCTAATACTAAGGCCCTTTCCACATGGACATGCATCCTGGTATGGGGATGTGAGAGGAGCACGACTACGATGACACTTCCACAAGATGTTACCGCAGTCCCCTCCCTCTCCCGTTGCCAGTTGGCACGATAGCGGGGTAAATCATTGGCTGATTTTTCTTCAGCAGTGACCCCAATTATGTGACACTCTTGCACTCACCTGCCCTGCGGGAGGCCCAGGAGCACAACAAGGCACTTCCTGCCCCAGCCCAGCATAGGAAAGAGCCCAGCTGTGCTGCAGAAGGAAGAGGTGTGTCCCTTGCGCTCCCTGCCTCAGGGAGCTGGTCTGGTGCAGAGGGAAGCATTATTGTTGCACTCCCTCCCCAGAAAAGGCACTGCCAGGATCACAATCCCAGGGTGATGGGATACGGAAAGGTGAGGAAAGGGCCTAAGATACTGCACAAGGAACAGCCAGATTGGAAGTGGCCGGAAGACGGAAGGAGAACATGGCCAACATCTCTGGCCACCTGGTGTGGTAGGTTGTGATTTACAGCCTTTGTGAGGAAGTTAATGGAGCAGATAAAAGAGGCCAGGGGACGTATGCACACAAACACCTTTAATGAATTAGGGCATATCTGTATTCTGCATGCTGACAATACTGACAGCCCTATTAGAGACATGCCAAGTACTCATCTGAATATGAAGGCAAAACACAGAAAGAAAGGAGGAAAAAGAAGAAAGGGAGAAAAGAGAGAACAAACTTGGTGGAAAATGTGTAATTGGTTTCATTGATTGCTCTATAACTGAAACTTCAGTCATCTGAATACAATATCCTCTTCTATCAGTACTTCTGTGACTTTACAATTCCCTGCCAGGAATTTAAGTATTTTATTAACTTGATCTGTTGACTATTATTCCATATGCTCTTGTTCTTGTCTCTCACTGTGTCATGGCTAATTGTATTACTTCTCAGCAGCAATAAGTGGGTTTTTTAAAAAAGAGAAAAAACACAAAAATGAAAACAGAATGAGACCAGCAAAGCTTAATAAAAGACCAGCTATCCCATTACATTTTAAGAGACACAGAGACTCCCTTGCGCAACCAGGCCTCATTTGTCCACTGGGACCTCTTTGGTAACATCAATCCTGTCCCAAACATGAGTGGGGACCCATGGGGTGAGAAAGACAACCAGGACGGCTTCAGTGGCAACAAGTATCTTGTAGAAAATGCTGTTTCATGCACAGGCTATGCTGCAAGTGGGGACTGCTGTGCAAAATTCTCACACAGTTGATTTGTAGCAATTTCTGCTCAGGAAACAGTTTTTACTTCTGCTTTTTCTCATGCAAAGGATATTGTTTTCTATGCAAAACAACCATGTATGAATTTTGCACACAACAAGTCCCACGACTTTTTGCAAATTTTCTCACAGTAGGAAGAAAAATACTACAATCAATAATTGCTTCCTTTGAGAAAAAAAAACTGGTGGAAAATTCCATCCCTACTGATGGTTGCACTCTCACTGTCTCATACACGACGTCATTCAGATGTTAACGCCAAAACATACAAGTGGGCAGGGTCTCAACCACTTGGCATGTTTGTTTACTTATTACAGTCTAGTTTGGCAATGATTCCCATGTTGCAAGAAAACAGATTTTGAAGCAGCTGTTAGCTAAATCGGGGATGGGAAAGGGGCAGCCTGTGGGCCCCTTAGGGAACAAAAAAAATGCCAAAATCACCTGTGGATGGCATAAGGCATTTTTACCATGTTTTGGCCCTCTAGAGCCAATTTATGCCCAGGGAATGGCCCTTTTTGCAACAAGAACTGATTTTCACTCACTTCCTATGATTAAAAAATGGCATCTCCTAGGCCTAAAATGGGTGGTGGGCCTAAACACATATCAAAAATGCCCCCACTCCCTAGAGGGCATTTGGGTGCATAGAATCCTTGAATCCTAGAGCTGGAAAAGGCCAGAAGGCCAATTGAGTCCAACCCCATTCTGCCATGCAGGGACATGTAACCGAAAGCACTCCCTTTGACACGTGGCCATCCAGATTCTGTTTAAAAAATGCCAAAAAAAAAAAAAAAACGTTTTTAAACAGTCCACACTCCATTCAGGCAGCAGTCTATTCCACTTTCAGACTGCTCTTATTGTCAGGGAGTTCTTCCTAATGTGTAGGTGGAATCTCTTTTTCTGAAGTCTGAAACCATTGCTCTCTTTCCTAGGGCCCTTCCACACTACACTATAGCAGTAGCAGTTAGCAATAGCAGTTACATTTCTATACCGCTTAGAAGTTCAAAGCACTCCCTAAGTGGTTTACAATGTGTGTTTAGCTAATGGCCCCCAACAAGCTGGGTACTCATTTTACTGACCTGTGGAAGGTTGGAAGGCTGAGTCAACCTGGAGCCCGGTAGGATCAAACTCACAGCGCTGTGGCTGCAGTACCAGCATTTAACCACTGCGCCACCAGGGCTCTGCACTGTTATAGCACTATTATTCCACTTTCAACCTCCTACGGAATCCTGGAGTTTGGCATTTAGGGAGGGCCCTTTAGCATTCCTGAGGCTCTTGGGCCTCAGGAAACTGCAAACCTCAGAATTCCACAGGAGGATGGAAGTGGAATAACAGCACTATAGCAGCGTAGGGCAGAAAGGCCCTTAGTCTCTGGAACAGCAGATAACAAGCTTAAAATAGCATTGTGATGGGGCATCCAAGAAAAACAATATGAGTGTCGATTGCAACAGAATAGGAGTATGGTGTCTAGGGCCCTTTCCGCATGGCATTTGGCATGCAAAAGGGCACCTGCAGCGTCACGCGATTGTGAGGAGTGATCTGCACGACAATCGCACGACACTCCAGGGGCTGGCAGGCACCGATCACGCACCTTTTCATTTTCAGCTCAAAGCTGAAAACGGTGCACAATTGCACATTGCTCCCAGGCCCCACGTGCACTTACCTGGCATGCGGAGCCTCCGGAGCTGCACCGGTCATGCTTCCTGCCCCAGCACAGCCTGGGAAACTCCCAGTTTGCACTGTGGAAGGAAGAGGCGGGGCTCTCGTGCGAGCAGGCAGCTTGTGCAGAGCTGAAGCAGCAGGGATGCAAGAGCCTCTTGCCGGAGGCTGCTCATGCGATCCCCGCACCCCAGCGCCGGAAAAAGGTAAGGTGTAGAAAGGGCCTAGATCAAGGGAGGTAATGGTACCACTCTATTCTGCTTTGGTTACACCTCCTCTGGAATGTTGTGTCCAGTTCTGGGCAGCTCAATTTAAGAAGGATGTCAATAAGCTGGAACATGTCCAGAGGAGGGAAACCAAAATGGTGAAGGGTCTGAAAGCCATGAAGCCCTCTGAGGAGTGGCTTAGGGAGCTGGGGATGTTTAGTCTGCAGAAGAGAAGGTTAAGAGGGGACGTGATAGCCTTGTTAAAAGATTTGAAGGGATGTCATATCGAGGAGGAAGCAAGCTGGTTTTCTGCTGCTTCAGAGACTAGGGCCCTTTCCACAACTTACCTTTTCTCAGCGCTGGGGTGCGGGGATCGCGTGAGCAGCCTCTTGCGAGAAGCTCTTGCGTCCCTGCTGCTTCGGCTCCACAGCTGCTGCCTGCCAGCCAGCAAGCAGCACGAGGGCTCTGCCTCTTCCTTCCACAGCGCAGCCTGGGATTTTCCCAGGCTGCGCTGGGGCCGGAAGCACAAGCACCGTGGCTCCGGAGGCTCTGCATGCACGGTAAGTGTGTGCAGGGCCCTGGAGCAATGCACGATCGCACACCATTTTTGGCTACAAGCCGAAAGTGAAATCGTGCACGGTCAGCGCCTGTGAGCCCCAGCAGCATCATGCGATTGCGAAGGCACCATGTGGACGGCTCCTGGCAATCATGCAATGCTCCAGAGGCCCTTTTGCATGGCAAATGCCATGCGAAAAGGGCCTAGGACAAGGAGCAATGGATTCAAGCTTCAGGAAAGGAGATTCCACTTAAAGCTCAAGAAAAACTTCCTGATGGTCAGAGCTGTCCAGCAGTGGAATATGCTGCCTCGAAGTGTGGTACAGTCTTCTTCTTTTTAGGTTTTTAAGCAGAGGCCGGATGGCCATCTGTCAAAAGGAGTGCTTTGATGTGTGTTCCTGCATAGCAGGGGGCTGGACTGGGTGGCCCCGGGGTCTCTCCCAACTCTTCTATGATTCCATGATTCTAAAATGGGGGGGGGGGGGCGGGGGGATTCAGGGTGTAGAGAGTGGTGTGTGGCTCTTCAAGGTCTCCTGGAGAGCTGATGCGGCATCATAGCCTTTCACAGTTGCCCACCACTGCTCTAAAATTGTGGAAGTTGCTAACTTCCGGCAGCTGCTGCCCTGCTGTATGGATTTTTAAAAGATCAGAAGCATCAGGTGGCAGGTTGGCATCTTTTTGATCAACCAAGACAGTCCTTCACTCTTTGCCACATGGGTGGCTGGGTACACTTTGCTTCACAAAAAGAAACGGCATTCTTTTTGTGCAGAGACATTTTGTACACGTAACTATTATCAAAAGAGGGGGGAAACCCCACACCTGTTGACTGGAATTCTGTTGTTGCCTTACTTCCACATAAATTCCTTTTCAGAAGCAGTTGGGTATTTTTGCCTGTGGTGGAATACTCACTCTTGCTTCAAGATTGTGGAAGCTGAGTTTTACATGCAGAGATGCACATGTGCATGGATGTGCAAGGATGCATGTTCAGAAGCACAAGAGATGTGCGTGCACCTTTGCTTGTGTGTTCAGCTGCACATCTGGTTGTGCACTTAATTTTACCATGTTGCCCTTTGACACAAGGGATGTGTAGCACAATCAGTGTATAATTCCACATGCAGAGATTTACGCTACACAACCCTGGTATCAGATCTTGGCCACTAGTTTGCTTTTGTTCTGGAGGCCAGAGACCTCCAGAGATTGAGGAACTCTCCCCAGGTGGCTTCAAATTGCTGAGACAGCTTGCTTCGCCAAGCCATGAGTAAATTAGCAAGACTTCTTTGCATCTCTAGAGAATAACAGTGCACTTTTTGATGAACTGTCTGTTTTGAAAATGCTTCTATGTTAGACTTGATAAGAAAGATCCCTGGGTAGTTTGTGATACAAATTGAAAAGGTGAACCTCTGATTCCTATCGGTCAGTGCCAAGCAGAGCAGAACCACTGATTCAAGCGCTGGATGGAGACGCAGGGCGTAACATCAGCACATTGATTCAACAGGGCTGCTCTCTCTGAGACTTGCAGTTAGCATTCAGGCCACAGACATGGTAAAACAAATGGAGACACTTCTTTATTTAAGGAACTTGTTTAATACCTCTTGGCCTTTCAGGGCCTCCAAGGTGATGTATGATAGATGAGAGGACTTTTAAAACAGTCAGTGAATAAATAGAAACCAAATTAAAACATTCAAAATCCCTCCAAAAACTGTTCCTAGTTTTAAGAACTGAAGGCCAAGTGAAATGGCACAGTGTTCGCTGCCTGCCTGAAACCCAGAAGGGGTGCAGGCCAGCCAAGCATCCCTCAGGAGAGAATTCCTCAGCCCCCGGGGACGGCAACAGAGAAAGCTCTGCCATGGGCTGGATGGACTCCTACCAGGGCCTCTGCTGCTTGTCTTAAATTTCCAGTAGGCACATAAGGGAGGAGGCTTTGGTCTTTCAGACATCCTGTCCTCAAGCCATTTAGGACTTTATAGATCAAGACCAGCACCTTGAATTGGGCTCAAGTGCAAATGGGAAGCCAGTGTGGTTCTGGTCAGACCAGTGTTATGTGGCCTCTAAAATACACACCTGATAGGCAACACGTTGCAAGAAAAGGTGTCCTGCTATCCTTCACATGCCTGTTGTTCTTGTTCTTGTTGTCGTTTTGTGCATTCAGGTTGTTTCCGATTTATGGGAAGCCTAAGGTAAACCCATCACAGAGTTTTCTTGGTCAGCTTTCTTCAGAGAAAGTTTTCCACCCTTGTCATAGAATCATAGAATCATAGAATCACAGAAATGTAGAGTTGGAAGAGACCACAGGGGCCATCCATTCCAACCCCCTGCCATGCAGGAACACCCTCAAAGCACTCCCGACAGATGGCCATCCAGCCTCTGCTTAAAAACCTCCAAGGAAGGAGACTCCACCACACTCCGAGGCAGCATATTCCACTGCCGGACAGCCCTGACTGTCAGGAAGTTCTTCCTGACGTTCAGGTGGAATCTCCTTTCCTGCAGCTTGAATCCATTGCTCCTAGTCCTGGTCTCTGGGGCAGCAGAAAACAAGCCCTCTCCTTCCTCTATATGGCATCCCTTCAAATATTTAAACATGGCCATCAAGTCCCCTCTTGACCTTCTCTTCTGCAGACTAAACACACCCAGCTCTCTAAGTCTATCCTCATAGGGTATGGCTTCCAGGCCTCTCACCATTTTGGTTGCCCTCCTCTGGACCTGCTCCAGCCTGACCATGTCCTTCTTGAATTGGGGTGCCCAGAACTGGACACAGGATTCAAGATGAGGTCTAACCAAAGCAGAGTAGAGTGGTACCAGTACCTCCCTCGATCTAGACACCATACTCCTATTGATGCAGCCGAGAATTGCGTTGGCTTTCTTGGCTGCCGCATCACACTGCTGACTCATGTTCAGTTTGTGGTCTATTAAAACTCCTAGATCCCTTTCGCACATACTGCTATCCAGCCACGTGTCCCCCATCCTATATTTCTGCATTCCATTTTTTCTACCTAAGTGCAGGACCTTACACTTCTCTCTGTTGAATTTCATTTTGTTAGCTTTGGCCCAGTTCTCCAATCTATCCAGGTCATTTTGAATGTTGATCCTGTCCTCTGGCGTATTAGCAACCCCTCCCAATTTGGTGTCCTCTGCAAATTTGATGAGCAAGCCCTTTATTCCTTCATCCAAGTCGTTGATGAAGATATTGAACAGCACTGGACCCAGGACAGAACCCTGTGGCACACCGCTAGTCACTTCTCTCCAGGATGAAAAGCAGCCATTCGTGAACACCCTTTGGGTTCGGTCAGTCAACCAATTACAAATCCAACTAACAGCAGCCCTGTCCAGCCCACATTTTACTAGCTTCTTTGCAAGAATGTCATGTGGAACTTTGTCAAAGGCCTCACTGAAATCGAGATATGCTACATCCACAGCATTCCCTTCATCTACCAAGCTAGTAACTCTATCATAAAAAGAGATCAGATTAGTCTGGCATGACTTATTTTTGAGAAATCCATGTTGACTTCTCGTGATTACCGCGTTGCTTTCTAAGTGATTAGAAACTGACTGCTTAATGATCTGCTCCAGAATCTTTCTGGGTACTGATGTCAGGCTGACTGGGCGATAATTATTTGGGTCCTCTTTTTTTCCCTTCTTGAAGATGGGGACAACATTTGCCCTCCTCCAGTCTGCTGGAACTTCTCCTGTCCTCCAAGATTTCTCAAAGATTACAGCAAGCGGTTCCGAAATGACCTCTGACAGTTCTTTTAATATCCTAGGATGCAATTCATCTGGCCCTGGGGACTTGAATTCATCCAGTGTGGCCAGGTATTCCTGTACCACCTCTCTACCTATTACGTGCCGCATTTCCCCTGCTTCCTCACCTGCTCCCCAACTGCTAGGTTGAGCGCTTGTATCCTTCTGGGAAAAAAACTGAGGCAAAGAAGGTGTTAAGTAGTTCTGCCTTTTCTCTTCCCCCTCTTAGTAATTCGCCATCTTCTCTGCACAGCGACCCTATCATCTCCTTCTTTTTCCTTTTGCTACGGACATATTTAAAAAAGCCCTTTTTATTGTTTTTGATGTCTCTGGCCAGCCTAAGTTCGTTCTGTGCTTTAGCCTTTCTGACCTCCTCCCTACATCTCCTGGATACTTGCTTAAATTCTTCTTTGGTGGTTTCCCCTTTCTTCCATTTCCTGTGCATGTTTCTCTTAACACTTAGCTCAGCTGAGAGTCCTTTAGTCAACCATTCTGGTTTCTTCAGATGCCTTCCATTTTTCCTCCTTATTGGCACAGTTTTAGACTGTGCCTTCAGTATCTCCCTTTTAAGGAACTCCCATGCCTCCTGAACTCCTTTCCCTTTCACTATTCTTGACCACGGAATTCCAGCCAGCAGCTCCCTAAGTTTACAGAAGTCCACTTTTTTAAAATCTAAGATAAGTGTCTGGCTACACTTATCTTCTCCTTCCCACTGAATGCCAAATTCCAATAGGGCATGGTCACTCCCCCCTAAAGATCCAACCACTTCTACCTCATTAACAAGGTCATCCCTGTTGGTCAGGATCAGATCTAGAATATTTGGTCCCCTTGTCACCTCTTCCACCTTCTGGACCATGACATTGTCTGCAAGACAAGCAAGAAACTTTGTGGACCTTGCTGTCTTGGCAGAGTTTGACTGCCAACATATATCCAGGTAATTGAAATCTCCTATTATTATTGTATCTCTTCTTTTTGAATGTGCAGTCATTTGGTTGAGGAAGGCATCATCAAAGTCCTCAGTCTGGGTTGGAGGTCTGTAGTAAACCCCCACCAGAATATCCCTATTGTTTCTCGCTCCCTTAATTCTTACCCAGATGCTCTCGACCTGGCTTTCTGGGTTTAAGTCACGGATCTCTTCACAGGTGAAAACATCCTTGATATACAAGGCTACTCCTCCTCCTTTCTTGTTTGGTCTATTTCTACAAAATAGGCTGTACCCCTCTATTCCTACATTCCAATCCTGAGACTCATCCCACCAGGTCTCAGTGATGCCTATCAAATCATATTTATTTTGTTGTACTAGGAGTTCAAGTTCATCTTGCTTGTTTCCCATACTCTGAGCATTAGTGTAGAGACACTTAAGTCCCCGGGCCCTTCCTGCAAGTCCTGTACTATAGTTTCTACTCCTCCCACCATTGGACGCTTGTACTACTTGGTCAATATCATTTGGGCCTTTTCCCCCTGCGCTCGCCGAGTCTTTGCCCTGAATAATATTGTCTCCCTCCCCAGCGGAACTTAGTTTAAAGACCTCTGAATCCTCCTTGCGAGACTGTTTGCAAAAACATTCCTGCCAAGTTTCGTGAGGTGCAGCCCATCCCTTGCCAGAAGCCCTCGTTCATGGAAATTCAGGCAGTGTTCCAAAAACCCAAACCGTTGCCAGTGGCACCATGTGCGGAGCCAGTTGTTGACCTCTGCTATTGCCCTTTCCCTACGTGTGCCATATCCTTGAACAGGGAGGAGAGACAAAATAACCACCTGCGCACCAAGGTCCTTAAGCTTCGTCCCCATAAGCTCATAGTCCTTTGCGATGTGGTAAAAGCTGCGCCTCGCAGTGTCATTGGTTCCAACATGAACGAAAATGAGGGACTTATGGTCAGTGGGCTTGACCAGCCTGGTTAGCCTCTCCGTTATGTGGTTGATCTTGGCCCCAGGAAGACAGCAGACCTCTCGATTGAGCTTGTCCGGTTTGCAAATTGCCGTTTCGGTTCCTCTGAGCAAGGAGTCCCCAACAACCAGAACTCGCCTCCTCTGGGGCTTCTCCAGGGCTCTTTGACGAGCATGTTCTTCTAGGACTGCCTGGGCATTCTGTGTCTTCCTCAGAGACTGAGAGAGTATGTGACCAGTCCCAAGGTCAACCAGTGGGTTTCTATGGCTGAACAGGCACTTAAACTCTGATCTTTTAGAGTTCTAGTCCAGTGTTCAAACCTCTGTCACTCCTAGTGTTTTCTGGGCCAATAAATTTTGCTTTGTGCTGAGGAGGTTCACCACTGCCTTCTTCTTTGGCTGAGACCATGACCATCCATTGGTTTCCATGGATGTCTAGGGACTTGGGGTTGAGTCTCAAGTCCAATCCTCTGGCCACTACATCGTGCTGGCTGTCACACCCCACTAGCTTATCTCTACTCAGCAGCAAGTCGCAGTGAATGCAATGGAACTAAAAAAATGTTAGTAAAATGCACAGTAAAACTGCAAGAGATGACAAAGGGTACTGAAAGTTGTTAACAGTCCTAAAGGGAAGCAGAAGATTTTAATGTCTAGACAAATTGATGTGGAAGTAGGTACTCCCAAGTTGCCGCTTCTTAAAGATGTGTTGAAATGATCACCTCTTTGACTGTCTGAGAAGGTACGGCATAAATACTCAGGTGCTCAGTTCTCAGAGAGGGAGAGAGAGAGGAGTCTCAGCCTTTTCTCGTATAAAAAGGAGGCAAGGAAAGAGGAAAAGGAAAGGGTTTTGTGTCTTCTTCAAAACTAAGGCTGAGATCAAATATTGGGGTTGCCTAGCCTAAATCTTCACATGTGGAGTTACGCACTGATTGTGCTGTGCAACCATTGTGCCAAGGAACAATGTTGTGCAGCTGAATGCATAGCCCTATCCATGACTGAACATGCAACCTAGTATGCGTGTGTTGTCTGCCTGCGCAATGGCATTGCGTGTGCAGCTCTGTTTCTGCACCCTGAACCGAAAGCAGACGTTCCACATCAGACATAAATGTCCAACCACATCCAGAGGGGAACTTACGGAACGGGTGAAGGACAGAGATGGAAAGAATGTTCCATGTTCTGTGCCTACAACTTACGGCCATCCTACAACGAAACCTATCATGGGATTTCCTTGGCAAGATTTGTTCAGAGGGTGGCCTTCCTCTGAGGCTGAGAGAGTGAGACTTGCCCAAGGTCACCCAGTGGGCTTCCACAGCTGAGCAGGGATTTCAATCCTGTTCTCTTCAGTCATGCTGGCTCCAAGGAAAGAATATTTGAACACGGTTTTTAAAATGCTCACACAAGCCAGGAAGACATCTCTCCAAGCAGAGCAACTGGGCCACAAAGAAAGGAGCGGCACACGTGAAGTCCCTCCCCAGCCTCCCGCTGCTGCTGCTGCTGCTGCTGCTGCCGGCTGCTTCTTTTCAGAGGGCTGGGTTAGGGCCTTAGACAAAGTGGGACTTCTAGCCTTGATTTCAGCTGTGCCTGAGTAGAATTCGGGGGGGGGGGGGGATGAAAGAGAATTCTAGGTGGATAATCATCACTTTGAGGAGGAAGCTGAGCTCCGTCTTTGGAAAGGAGAAGTTCCTGATTTGATTAGCTCACTCATTCAAATGGGAGCTGGGGAGGGAGAGAGATTTTCCATCTAGCCCCCAAATCGACTTTGTTCCAGATCACCTTGAAGAGCAGACAGGCAGGTGATTGTGTTTGGCTGTGGACGTGATTGGTTGTCGTCATCTCTGTTCAGATGAAAGGGAGAGGATCAATTGTTACCATTCCTTGATTGCAAAAAGACAGATCCTCTGGTACGTTCTTATGAATATGCATAGGCCATGCGAGTGGCTGCCTCTCCAAGTCTTTCTTTTCCTCCCTTTGAAAGCAGATAATAGGAACGGCATTCTGAAAGCGGGATGCGATCTTTGCTTTCTCCCCCAGGGATTTCGCACCTGAGTCCTCTTCCTACCTGAGGCCATCGATGCCTGAGCACACCGGCTGTTAATTATGGAATGACAGAGTTGGAAGGGACCGCGAGCGCCACTTAGTCCAACCCCTGGCCATGTAGTAATTCACAGCTACTCCTGAAAGAAGCCCACTCAACTTCTGGTTAAAGAAGAAGGAGGATCAAAAACCTTCAAGGCTGTACATGTCATTATCAAACAGTTCTTTAAGGAGCTTTTCCTGATGTTTAGTGGAATCTTTTTTTTTCTCTTGCAAATTTGACTCCATTGTGGTTCTCGCTTTGTTCTCACTGACAGAGTGACCACAAGGAGATGAGGTGGCCAAGCGGGACTTGGACAGAAGGACGGCCCCCTTGCACTGCCCTGGTAGTGAGCCAGCAGTCGGGACACCAACACAACATCGCTTGCAGAGCTTGGCCCTAGTTTGTGGTAAGAGGGCCTACAGAAGGTGAAGCTCCCTTTGTCCCAAGCAGAGGATCTAACTAATCAAAATCAATTAAGCTAGTATGTTAGGAATTAAGGGAAATTGATGGAAATTATTTTTTTAACTTGATTGATTGACCCATGTTGCACTGTCAACCCTAAGTTAATCCCTGAATTGAGTGATTAATTAAGGTATTAATTAATCAAATGACAGACCATGCTAAAGAGTCAACCCATTTTTCTTCTCCCAGTTAACTTAATTGACAACTTAATTGGTTTTAATTAGTAAATACCCTACAGGCACAAGATCCCATCTGATCTTGGAAGCTAAGCAGTGTCAGACATGGTTAGTTCCTGGATGGGAGATCACCAATGAGGTTACACACACACACACACACACACACACAAGAATCAGTCAGTCCATGGTCCCTCTGCCCTAGTACTGCCAACTCTGACCTGCTTCCATGGCTCTGCAAGGCAGGATACTTGAAGGTCCCTGGATTTCCACCTAAATCTGTGGCCTTGCTTGGCTCCCCAAAGGACGTGGAATCAGGTGCAATCATCCCACAGTACCTGGGCTTTGACCTCACTGCAGTGTCCAGACAGCCATCAAAGGAGACTTAAGTACAACACAAGATAACGTTATCCTTAACCAGGTTGGAGTTATTGGGAAAGAGTGTTGGGCAAGGTGTGGCCACCTTCAGATGTTCTTGGACAATACCTCCCACCATTGGGTATTCCAGTCTAGGACTTCTGGGGGCTGTGGCTAGCAACCCTGGGAGGGGCATATTTTGCCCATCCCTAATGAGGAGCAGGAGGAGAGACAAGAAGCAACTAGCATACCAGCTTCAGCTAATGAAAGGTATCTTGTGTCACCCAAGATACTTAGGTGTTTGAAAAGATTGTAGAATACCGCTAGACTATGAACCTCAGGCTTTAGTAGGCCTGCAAGCTTTACTGAATAGAATGGATCAATGAGTTACCCATCAAGAGTCCCTCCACTGTCAAGACGAGGCAAGCAATGGATTCAAATGAAAAGATGGGAAAGCCACCTGAATATTAAAAAGGTTGTTGAAGAGAGGTTGGATGGCCACCTGTCAGGGTTGCTTCAGCTGAGAATCCAGCTATAGAAGGCTGTAGTCAGAGCAAGAGAAGGCTGGCAGTCCTGCCTTGGATGGAGAGCTTGGACCATCCAATGGTGGCCTTGAATAGACAGAGTCGTAGGCTGAGCTACTTCATCCTTTGGAGCATCACAGGCTAAAATGAAAGCAACAAAATCACAGGTTGTGGCCTATCTCAAAAGGAAAACGATCCCTGGGATCTGCTGCCTATAGCTTAGGCCAGCCAAAGCTATGTCTGTGCTGCAAAACAACAAACCCACTTCCTCTGGCATTATGATATTCCTTGCTCTGGGGCAATGATTCCCAAACTATGGTCTTCTGGGTGTTTTGGACTGTAGCTCCTGAAGTCCCAGCTTCCTTGGTCAATCATCAAGAATTCTACATGCTGAAGTCCAAGACTCCTGGAAGACCAGAGTTTGGAAAAACTACTCTATAGTATCCTGGACCTTGGCTTGCTTTCAAGACTCTGCTTTTTGGTGAGTCCCTGACCAACTGTTGACTCTTCTTGGGCTGCTTTTTGTGCTGAGATCCCAGGGAGCTTTGATCACTCCTCTGTATTTTTGGATCATGACTGGTTTGGCTCCTCTTTTGTTTCTTTGTTTCCCTCTGGGGCACTTGCCACCCTGAAACAGGGCACCTGTGCAGATGTAAGCGTGTTGGACCAGATAGCTTTTGTGGTTCCTTCCAAATCTATTCTTCAAAGATCCAGTGTGTCAGCCCTCCTCCAGTCTGAGGACAGTAGACTGACCACATGGGGAGTTCTGGGATTTTTTTTTAACTATTCTGAACAAACAAAAGAAATCCAGCTAAAGCTTGGTGAGGATTTTAGAATCATAGAATGATAGAGTTGGAAGAGACCTCAAGGGCCATCCAGCCCAAGGCCATTCTTTCATATTGGAATACCTAGTCAAAGAACTCCTAACAGATGGACATCAAGTCTCTCTTTAAAAACCTCCAAAGAAGAAGATTCCACCCCACTCCCAGGCAGCAGAGTCTTCCACTCTCAAACTGTTTGTTCTTCCCAATGTTCAGGTGGAATCTCTTTTCCTGTACCTTGAAGTCATTGCTCCACATCCTAATCTCAGGAACATAAGAACACAAGCTTGCTCCATCTTCCCTGTGACATCCTTTCAAAGATTTAAACATGACTTTCTTGACTTCTTCTTCTCCAGGCTAAATATACCCAACTTTCTAAGCCACTCCTCACAGGGCAGGGTTTCCAGGACTATTCAAAAATGTTTTTGATTTTTATGCCCCCTTCCTAACCTGTGCCCTGCTTTTGCCCTGCTAAATCTTCACACCTGGCATGGCTTTGCTTGCTTCCCCCCTCCCCAGTTCTTCTGTCTGGCTGTTCCTCCCCTGGAGCCAGGCAGAAGGCAGATGGCTGAGATCTTCTCTGGGTATTACACCTACCGCCAACCAGCTGAGTTTCCACTTGTAATAGAACACCAGCTTTTGTCACAGTCAGGCTTTGAAGCAGGCTATTGTCCCCCCCCCCCCCCCGCCAGTGAAGACAAGCAGCCAGGCTTGCGGCTTTCCCCCTCCAATTCCCCCTTGAAGAGAAGTCACCCTTCCCACCTCCCACCCCCATCTTTCCCTCCCAAACAATGAGCGTTGGTCCCCAGCGCACCCCAGCAAATCAACTTCAAATAGTAACAGGAAGTAATAAAGCAGACGTACAGGTAGCTACAAGAAAGCATCACAGATGGTTTCCAAGCCCCTGGGAGGACCGTTGGACTGTTTATCCTGTTGATTTGCATTAGCTTTTTTTCCCCAAAAAGAAGGCTTTATTCGATTTCAAGAATCCAGCTCCAGCCAAGCAGGTGAGGAGTAAAAGTAGTGTAAGGACAAATATTTCCAGAGAAAAAAGATCTTGGCAGGCATCCTGGTAGTTACAGTGCCAGCTAGAGTAACCTCATTGAATCCATCACTGAACGGAGAGGCCCTTTCTGCATGGCATTTTCCATGCGAAAGGTGCCTGGAGCATTGCGCGACTGTGAGGAGCGATCTGCACGATGCACTCACAATCGCGCTACGCTCCAGGGGCCAGCAGGCGCCGATCGTGCACCTTTTCATTTTCAGCTAGAAGCTGAAAATGGTGCTCGATCGTGCATTGTTCCTGGCCCTGCGCACATTTACCTGCCATGAGGAGCCTCCGGAGCAGCGCTGGTCGCACTTCCTGCCCCAGTGCAGCCTGGAAAGGCGGGGCTCTCACTGAGCAGGCAGCTCGTGTGGAGCAGAAGGACCCCGGACGCCAGAGCCTCTCGCTGGAGGCTGCTCGTGCGATCCCCGCACCCCAGCTCTGGAAGAAGGTAAGGTGCGGAAAGGGCCACAGTTAAGACACAGGTAAATCCCCCTGGATCAATAGGCTTACTCCACTTGGGATTTACATTAGGAGCGAAACTAGGGCCCTAAGATCCATCAGGAGGGTCCCTTCTCTCAGTCCCACCACCGTTGCAAGCACTGACAGCTGCCCCAGACTCCAGGGTGCCTTCCCGGGGGTGAGGCAGGAAGACCCCTGGCCCATTGTCCTTCCAGCAGCTGGCTAAAATCTTTTTTTGTTCAGGCAGGCTTTTGAAACAGAACGTTCTTAAAGAAAGAGTGGTGGAGTGCTGTATTTTTTGAAAATGCTTCTTATATCAGCTTCTTGTATTTGTCAATTGCATTTTATTCTTTACTGAGGCGTTATTCTTTTAATACTGTAAATAGTTCCATTCTACTTTAATATTCATTTTTGGTATATTTTAATTGTATTGTTCTTTTAAAATGTGAGCCACTTTGAGTCCTAACATTAGGGGGGAAAATCAGGATATAATAGTAGTAACAACAACGGCAACAACAACAACACCATGCCTTGAGGATGCCTCATCCTCCATCGCCATTTCCGCACTAGACTATTACAGTGCTATTATTCCACTTTCAGCATCCTATGCAATCCTGGGGTTTGCAGTTTAGTGAGGGGTCCTTGAGAATTTCAGCTCAAACTCCCAGTAGGCTTTGAGCCAGCAATTTATACATTGGCTACTAATCCTGTCAGTTCTTCTGTTAAAACTCTAATAGGTTAATTGATCCGGAGGACCGGGAAGATCCCGAGATTGTACCATTGCCCCCGAGTATCGGGGGGGGGCGGTGATGAAGAAAGTTGCCGCTCCATCTGAGGGCCTGTGCTTGGAGATTCCTGGTTCCTCGACGACACCTGAGACTGTGAAGGAGGGTGACCATGCAGCCTTCCGATTGCAAAGACGGACTTTTGCCGTTCCTGCTACCGTTTACTCACCCGAGAAAACCCAATGAACTGTTCCAGGTTCCAAACTCTGCAAAGCCTCACTGTTCCTGAGCTTACAGCAAGCCAGCTAAGCTGCACCAACTTGGACATTTTGTTGCTCTTCCTGCTCCGCTGCTCAGATGGACTTATGTTTTGCTCACTTGCCCCAGCTATAAGACTTTTCCTGTTGCAAGGGGGGGGGGGGTGCAGAGACTTTTGCTTGCACCTCACCTTCCCCGGACTACGAACTCTCATCCCATCATCCACATTGAACTGATTCTTCCTTGGATTGCCTTCATCGCCAGACCCTGCATTGGATTTACAGTATTTCATTGATTATTTCATTGATTGCATTTGCTATTTACAACCATTGCTCATTCTTTGACAGTTCCCTATTGATGGGACAGTTTGACATTGATTATTGTTTAATTATTGATTGTTGTTTGTGTGCTTGTGTTTAAGTTTAGGCTTTAGTTAGGAATGTCGTTATAAAATAGAAACTCTTGCTTTCCCTTTTCCCGTGGAGTAATACTATCACCCAATCTGTAAGCCCCTATTCGGCTCTAAAATGATTTTTGATTTTTAATTGGAAAACGCTCGATATTGTCCCCAACATCGCCCATTTTCGGGGGGGATTGTTACTGCCCTGGCTAGCCCGAGCTTGTGGGATATAAAGATATCTTTTGATATCAATAATTCGGCCTCCGTTACCCATTCCTCTCCACATGCTTGCGAGACCCCCGGACAAGCACGCGTACAGGCTCGGCCGATAATTGCCGTAATATTCCAAAACAATACAGGCAGGCCAGAAATAGCCGACTCGCAGCTTCAGGAGACCTCAAGGCAAGTACCTCCATTAGGTATGCACGCAACTTTCAAAAGGTCCTCTGCCTCACGCTGGCAGCTTGATGATCTGACTATACCACGCTCAAGTACTTCACGTTTGCATACTGGCTACCCTATTAACAATTTGGCTATGACTCAATCATTCAAATTCTGACCTTTCGGAAGCTTTGTCTCCAGCCCCAAATCCATTGTTTTCCCCAAGTCCGAACTAGCCTGCAGTCATAATTCTCCTTATAAAAACCCCTGACTTTGAGAGTTTCCTTGGATCGCTCTTGGCTTCCATCCCGCCTTGCTGTCACTTTGTCCAGCGAGCCTTCCCCTCAGGTCCACATGCTGAGATCCATGCTCCCCAGCTTCTCCGCTTCCAACCGGGCTTCAGGACAGGTCAAGTATCACCCAAACCAACAACTCCTCTAAAAATCCCTCTATCCCACTCCAACCTTGATTTCCTTAGTTATCCGTGTGAGTGTGCTGCATACACAGTTTGACTGTGTTTTAATAAAACATTTATTTCAACTTCTGTGTGCTCCTTGACTCGGCCTGACCCGGTAAACATAGGGTTCAAGATCTCGCTACGTTACCCTGCCTCTCATATTGCTAGGCTGTGCTCTTGGCTAATTTCCCCAACTTATAAAATTGAGAGCACATTTAGGTGTTGCTCCCAGGACTCCCAGGAATCAGGGTAACAGTTTGCAGTTTAGGGAGGGGCCCTTGAGGACCATTAACAGTCTCATGTGGAAAGGGCCCTCATTTTCTTGCAGCTTTGGGTGGAAGAAAGGAGGTGCTTCTGTCTCTCTCTTGCCCTGGGCCTACTCTCCCCCTTCCTGCCCATAAACGATGTCCAGATGGATGAAGGAATATCTCAGTGTTACCCCAAAATGTGGGTGACTGAGGGCTCCACCTGCAATGACAGGGCCTCCACATGATGATGGGGAATTAATTGGCTCGATTAGGAGGCCCGTGAAAGAGGAGTAACCTAATAAGATCTTTCCACCAATGTTTAGAGGGTCTCTGTAGGAAAGAACCAGTCAGAGATTCCAAAATAAGCTAAAGTATGTTTTATTAAAGAGAGCCCAGTCGCACAGGCACGTGATTTAAGCACTCAAACACTCACATAGGAGCTAACTGAAGGAAAAGGGAGGAAAGGTTGATAATGGATTTTTAGGGTTTCAGGTGATAATTACTGATCTGCAAAGCAGCAAAGAAAGCAGTGATGTGGCTCAGGCCCCTTCCACATCCTACCTTTTCTCTGCGCTGGGGTGTGGTGATCGTGCGAGCAGCCTCTTATGAGAAGCTCTCAGTTCCCTGCTTCTTCAGCTCTGCACAAGCTTCCTGCTCACGCGAGAGCCTCACCTCTTCCTTTTGCAGTGCAGCCTGGGACCTTCCCAGGCTTCACTGAGACAGGAAGCATGCCCGGCCCGGCTCCTGAGGCTCTGCATGCCAGGTAAGTGTGTGCGGGGCCTGGGAGCAATGCGCAATCGTGCAGCATTTTAGTTTGAAAGCCGAAAATGCAAAGGTGCACGATCGTTGCCTGCCGGCCCCTGGAGCCTTGCGCGATTGCGAGGGCATCATGCAGATCGCTCCTCACAATCACACAAGGCTCCAGGCCCTCTTTCGCATGGCAGATGCCGTGCGAAAAGGGCCTTAGACTTGTGCTTAAGGACAGTACTTGTTGAGGAATCAGAGTGACAATGTGGCATTCAGCAAGCAAGAAACTGTGGCCCTTTTTGCACATTACCTTTTTGCGCTGCTGGGTTGGGGTCCTCACGCGAGAAGGCTTGGAAAGAACGCTGCTGCTTCCCTGCCGCGTCCCTGCTGCTTTGGGTCTGCAGCTGCTTCCTCGTCGCGCCAGCGCCCCGCCTCTTCTGTTTGCAGTGCAGCCTAGGACCTCACTGGCTGCACTGAGGAGAGGACATGTGACTGGCCCAGCTCCCGAGGCACCGCACGCCAGGTAAGTGTGCGCGGGGCAAGGGAGCATTGCATGATGGCGCATCATTTTCAGCTTTAAGCCGAAAATGAAAAGATGTGTGCGGTCTGCTTTAAGCCGAAAATGAAAAGATGTGTGCGGTCTGCATCAGGCCCTTGAGCGTCGCGTAAATGTGAGTGCATCATGCAGACTCAAGGGGTCCTCTCGCTTCCAAAACGCCATGTGAAAAGGGCCTGTGTCTGGCTGCTCAAACTGGGGGTTTTTGTACCCAGAATCTTCCTGGCGGGCATGGTAAACAGTGGAGGTTACAAAGTGGACAATGAGGTCCGGACTGTGTTAATGGTCTTAGTGTTAGGTGACAAAGAGTTAATGGCTGTCTTAATAGCTCTGTAATAGTGGGCAGGTGTGGGGACAATGAGGGAAAATGCCCAGGTCCATGGGGAGAAGGGTTGAAACAATCAGTGGTTTGGTGAGAACTTCCCATCGTTATTCTCTGATAGCAGGATCGCTACAGCTTAGTTTAAGCCTGTTATCCCTGGGTTCACCTGATGACTTCCTGACAGTGACCTTGGCTACACCTAGGCCCTTTTCGGATGGCATTTTTGATGCGAAAGGGCCCCTCGAGCATCGTGCACATGTGAGGAGTCATTTCTGTGACACTCCAGGGCCCAACAGGGACCACGCACGCATTTTTTTCATTTTTGGCTTTAAGCTCCGGGGCCCCGTGCTCACTTACCTTGTGTACAGAGCCTTGGGAGCCAGGCTGGTCACGCTTCCTGCCCAGTGCAGCCTGGAAAGGTCCCAGGCTGCACTGCAAAAGAAAGAGGCAGGGCTCTCGCGCAAGCAGAAATCTCGTGGGGAGCCGAAGGATCCTGGATGTGAGAGCCGCACCCCAGCGCCGAAAATAGGTGAGTTGTGGAAAGGGCCCTAGAGAGGATCTCTGACCTACCTTTGCAGTGCACATGCTCAGCCAGTGTTTTTCTTCTGCCTGGCTTAGCCTTGCAGTCACATCAAGGTCCAGTTGGATCATATTTTGCCAGTTAAACCATATCAAATCAAGGGGGGCAGTAACATCAGCCACCATTTTAACCATTTTAACTGTCACCTACTCCCAAGTTTGACACTCGGAAAGAAGCATCTACCAAGAAGAACCGTGGAGTGCTTGCTGGACCCATTGTCATCCACATGGTCTGCTGTAACTACTGTCATCAAGGATGTGATGAACTGATCCCTGAAGCTACCATTGGCCCCACTGCTGCTTCGTCCTCCTTTTTCTTCTTCCCCCTCCTCATCCACCTCCTACCTTTTCTTCTTTTCTCCTTCTCTTTACTTCCTCCTCCCTCTCCCCCCCCCTTTTACTGCAAATGAGCCTCATTGTGTCCCTTTTTGATCCCACCATAAGGAACATCCCTTGATTAGGGACCACTGCGCCTTTGATATGAAGAAGAGGGATTGCCACCTCCAACCTTCAGAAAACAATTCCCTTCTTTCCATCACAGCCCGTAATAGCAAATCATTATTTCTGGCAAATACAATTGGGGCTTAGTATTGCCCAGGCACGTGGAATTCCACACTTAAGAGATAAAATGCAATCTGGGGGAAGAGGAACGGCACATCCAGCAAATTAATGGGTCTGCCAGGAGAAAATTGTAGGCAAACAGCAATGAAGAAATAATCCCAAGCAAATTGCTCAGAGCAAAGCCTGCTCAGTCCTCCAGAAGCGCTTGGTGCCAGCCTGCATGATGAGGGCTTGCTCAACTCCTAAATGGTTTGCCCGTTTGCCACCACCAGCCCCAGAGCCTCCCCTGAAGTGGTGAATCTGCTCTTGGTTTCAGTCTGAACTTTAAAAGAACTATGCAAGGGAAGACCTATTCAGGGTATAAGAATCAGAACCTTAGAGAAAGAGTTTTGATGAAAACCCTCAACAGATTAACAACCCCACTGGCATCCCAGGGCCTGAACCTATTTTGGAAACCCTGGACAGCACACTTAAAGTGCAGACTAAAAGTCAGTGTGGATTTGCTGTCTCACTGATACGGGACTCACCAGTCTCCATCAGGGCCAATCTTGCGTCAGGTGCATCACAAGCACCCAGGTGGTGCCAGAGTGCAGTCCAGGTGGGTCAGAAGCCAGAGGTTGTGGAGTGTTGGGGAGTCAGGACTGAAAGATGAATCTGGAAGCAGGATTGTGAGCAGGCCGGGACCTAGAAGTCAGGCCCCTCAAAACCCAACCGAATGGAGAAGGCCCGCACAAAGACCTCCTTGTTCAAGCTGTGGGGAGGTGGCCTGCCGGGACAGTTTTCCCTCCCAACCTGACTCCTTCCTGTCCAAGGGAATCCAGTCTAGGTGGGCAGAGCCAACCAAGAACTTCATGGAGAAAGTGCTGCTGGCAGTTCAGAGGTTCAACACAAGGGGGAGCTGCACACAGATTCAACAGAGGGGATCGGGCTTGTTCTCTGCTGCTCCAGAGACTAGGACAAGGAGCAATGGATTCAAGCTGCAGGAAAGGAGATTCCACCTGAACTTCAGGAAGAACTTCCTGACGGTTAGAGCTGTGCGGCAGTGGAATCTGCTGCTGCCTCCATGGAGTGTGGTGGAGTCTCCTTCTCTGGAGGTTTTTAAGCAGAGGCTGGATGGCCATCTGTTGGGAATGCCTTGATGGGTGTTCCTGCATAGCAGGGGGTTGGACTCTGTGGTCCTGGGGTCTCTTCCAACTCTATGCAAAGGTGGTTTTGTCAGTTCCTTCCTCTGAAATATAGCCTGCAGCACCTGGTATTCATTGTGGGTCTCCCATCCAAACAATAACCAGGGCTGACTACTTAGCTTCCAAGATCACACAGGATCTCGTGCCTTTGGGGATCTATTTAGGCACTTACGCACATGCATAAGTGTAATGTACAGGACAGCTTCATGTTCAAGCTATTAGGCTTGGAGGTTTCAAAAGCGTTGTTCAGGAACACTGAAGAAAAGAGCTGCACGTCTTGGCAATTGCCAAAACTGAAGAGCTATTGGGTTTACAGTATTATTTAAGCCATTGCATTTCAAAATTAGCACATGGTGCTATCCCATTTGGTGATCACTAAAAACAACACCTTTCCCAGGCTCACCGTCCCCACCTCCCCTGTTTTCACTCAGCCTGCCACCAGCACGAGCTCGGAGCCGCATCTGTTCATTCTGATCAAGGTCATCACCCAAACATTCCCAGGTTCCCATCCTTCCCCCCTACACAGCCAAGCATCTACGCACTAATGTATGGTTATGAACACGGCAGGGAGAGTGCAGCCAACCTGACAGTGCTTCCCTTATGTGTGTGGAGATCCTTTTTCTGATGCCACAGGGGCTGGCATTCCTTCTTCTCTTCCTTTTCCCTCTCCTTTTTCCCCTCTTTCCACAACTTGCTGAGACGTCTCCCACAGCACGGCCATTCCCTGCTTCATGGGGAGTGGGCAGAATCAGAGAAGCATCTCCCTGTACCTGGATGCAAAATGATGACATCGTCACCGACACCCACAGGGGCCCCCTGGGTGGGTCTCAGCACCGACGCCGTCCTTTCCATCCAGCATTTCAGCCAGATACCTTCCCGATGCTGTCTGATCCTGTCTGCCTGGCGGAAGCAGGGAGCGGCTGTGCAGTGCGGTTTCTGGGACTTCTCAGTAAGTCAAGAGAGGGCGTGTGGCTCAGCACAGCACAGGCCTGCATGTGGTGTTCGTGCTGTGCTGAAGGGAGGTTCGACGGAGGCCCAGATGTGCTAAGACCAACACAGGCAGATGTTCCTCTGCGGAGAGCCGGCGAAGCTCCCTCTAACAAAGGCAAAGGCAGGTGGCGAAGCGATGCCCACAGGGTGCTTGTACGAACAAAGCTGGACAGATCTTGTACTGCATCTAGCGCTGGCTGGACTGCGGGCAGCTTCGTTGAATCTCGCTAGCCGTGTGTGCGCTTTGTGGCTTGTTAAGCATCAGCAGCATCAGCCAGAGTGGTCAGAGAGCCGTTTGGGGGGAAATGTCCCTCCACAGTAGATAATTGCCACAGAACTGCTACAGATGGCTCCCTGCCTCTGTCAGTGAATTGATAGCGGCAACCACTGTTTGCAAGTGCACCTGGCAAATGAGGCCGAAGGAATAAAGGGCAATCAGGTATAATATTTTTCCATGGCCATTCATGCTTCACCTCCTCAAAAAAGAGGGCCCTTTTGGATAGTTGAAGTGCAAAATCCCCCACTGGCGAAGGCTTCTGCCGGGAACAGGCATTAGAATATAGGCCTGAAAGCAAACAGGCAAGGATCGGAAAAGCATCCAGTATTTTGTGATGCAGACAGGTTACCGCATAGAGCTAAGACGTCCGTTGTCCTTTCAAGGAGCTGGTCGTGGCTGGAAAAGATCTACAGAGACGCAGAGGCTAAGTCATGTTCTCTGCGTGTGCATGTCTGTGTATGTGTGTGTGACAGAAGGGGGGGGCATTCACCCAGAGTCCTTCTTTAACAAGCTGGAAAGTGGGACAAAGGGGGGAAGTGATAACTTTGGCCCAGCCATTCTCGCTCTCCAGAGACCTCTCCAGGGATTTCCTTATCATTGGGACCTATTTTCCTACAATTTTCTCTAGCAAAAGATGCACCATGAAACTCAAGACTCCAGAGGAACTTTCTATTGCCCAGTTTTTAAACTCATGATTTTGCATTCATGGGATTGCTGAACCAAGAAACAACAACACATAATAAATATTCTTAAGTGAGCAGTTAAGAGAGTCCTGTTGCAACCAGTATTTTTTAGTTAACGCCTGCTTGACTGGACTCTCTGATGGCTTTCGTTTGCTTTCTTGTTGTTATCATTATTGCTTGAGTTATCTGTCCTTTTATTGTTTAGAAATATTGTTATTTTACTTTATTTTTGCTGCAAGCCAGCTTGGGTCTGCTTTATGGAGTGTGGTAGGAATGTAAATGTTATTGCAAATACATAAATAATAAATAACGAATGCAGATGATACGTGAAGGCTACCAAGAACATGGCAAATTCAGAGTCCTGCCTAGCTATGTAGCTATAAAGAAACCCCTTTACTGAATTGTGAAGATGCCCAACAGGGCACCAACAAGAGTGCCCGAGATACACTGGTCCCCAGTGTGCATGCAGTGTTCACTGAGATCAGTGCACATCCTGCTGTGCATCGGACACCAACTTGCATCAAGAGCTTTGCTGGCTCTGCTACGTGGTAATGTAACAGCAATGCTCTACTGGATATGAACGTTGCCCAACTGTGCAATTCTAATTCCCACATGCATGAGTCCACTTACAGAGAAGTAAGTCGCCCACAGGATTCCAGACATAATTTTTCCTAGAATAAACTCAGGGAGTAGAATCACTGCAACTGGCAATTTGAGCTGTGCTGCAACCCAAGTAGCTCCACATGTAGATATGTTTGCCATACAACCTCAGTGGGAAGTTTAGGCCCTGGTCTCTGTATACCTTCTTCCCACACTTGCCAACATCCACACTGCCAAGCAGAGTTTGTGACAGTGGACACCACTTGTCTGCCCCTGTCTGGAAACAGGCAGTAGATTTAGTCCACCCAGAGCCACATGGGAGCAAAACCTCCACCTGTATGGAAGCCCCTCCCTGGATACTGAAGGGAAGCACAAGCCACCTTTGCTTGGGCTAGACAGTAATATGGCTTTGCTTGGGTTAACTAAGAAAAAATATCAGTTTCAGGGACATCCCTCTAGAAAAATACAAGCCAACATAGGGAAGGTGACACCCAGCATGTCCTGTTCCTCTCTGTGACCCATAAGGGCTTTCTGATAAAAAGGAATGGAGCCAGGACTGCTTGTATGGAAGAAGTCTGGGGAAGGCCAGTTGAGAGGCCTGGCCTGGAAAGATAACTTAAGCATCCACCAGAAATGTCGGCTGGGTAGAAAGTTATTCCAACGTATGTGCAATGTACGATTGACTTCATAACTGTTTGGATACTTTATTAGTGTATGTGAGCTTTGGTCCACCGAAGCGTGGGACAGAAATGCAGAAATGCATAGAGGTCCTTGGTTCAACGGGCCTGGTCTTCCGATTTATCCTGAGATAAGCAGGCAAGGCAATTTCCCTTCAGTACACCTGTATTCCATTCTATTCAGTATTGAGAGCTCACGGGCAGGGCACGTGAGGATTGAGGTGAGAAAGTCTGTACCAAAATCAAAGGGGCATTCATGTAATGGTTTTGGGGCATTCTTTACCAGGGTTGCCAGGTCCTAAAATTTTGGGGCCAGAGCCTGTGTCAGGTAGTTCCACTGTTACCCTGATTTCTGGGGTCCCTTGGGGGACACCTCAATGTGCTCCACGTTGTTGGGGAATGGAAACTAGCCAGAGCACGAGGAATAGCCATGCAAGAGGCAGGGTAACCTAGCGGGGTCTTTTTACCCAGTTTTTTGCAGGGACAGGCCGAGCCAAAAACCAAACAAAGATGTCCAATAAAATGATTTTATTGAATAAAAGTCTCATGCACCAACGCAATCACTCACACACTCACGCAAGACCTATTAAGAAGCAAAAGAGAGGAAACTGGATAGGGGAATATTGAAGGGGTTGTAGCTGGGGTAATACTGCACCTTTTCCTGAAGTCCTTGGTCCGGGAAAAACGGCGGAGAAGTGGGGCTCAGCACGGAGAGGGCTGAGGGGATTACTCAATGGACAGAGAAACGATCAGCTGGGATGACCAGGAGTGATCCAAAGAAATGCTCAAAAACTGAGACTATTTGTAGGGGAAAAAGTACCTGGAGAGCTGATCCTTTCCCGGGGAGAACAATGGGTGTTGCAACGAGAAAGAAGCTCCACAATGGTAATTTCCTTTGCGTGATGAGATTACAAGGTGTTGTCAAAGTCTCAGGTTCTTCGGTTGCATTGGGTTGTGGTGTGACTTCATGTAAATGGTCCTCGCTGGATAGGATATTTGCTCAACTTGGGGCAAACACACTAATCCCCTCAAGCTGGCTTCTCAGGGGCTGAGGACCCTTTGTCTACTGTGGGTTTGCATCACTTGAGGTCTCCTGGGGGTACGTGACAGGAGATTTTACTGGCCTGACCTGGGTTTCGCTGGTTTGACCGTTGCTGCCTATGTGCCCATCCGGGTGACCTCTCAGGCATATGGAATCATATTTAATATCAAAATTGTAGACCCCAGGACAGGGTTTTTCCAGTGGAGTAACACCACTGCCCTTCCGTAACACAGATGGAACATGTAGGAGAAACAGCTTCAATGCTGTTAGGTGAACAGTGCTCAGTATGGACCTCTGGAAGGTATAACAGAAGCTTTCCAGGGAGTTCAGGAGTGGGAGGCACCAGCTGGGAATGTTAAGCCTGCTTGCACTATCCAATCACTGAAGTCACTAGACATTTTACACTGCCAAGTAAACAGTAACCTATGCACTGCATTGTTTGTGAGTGGATTCTATTCTTGACAACCTGAGACTTAGGCTCTTTTTGCACTCCATTTCCCACGTGAGATGGCCATAGCATAACCACAGGATCGCGAGAAGGGTTCCGCATGTTGTTCTCGTGATTGCACGGTGCTCCCCTAGCAATCCTGTGGCAATCTTGGATTATATCATTTTTAGCTCTTTGCCTCTTTGCCAAAAATGACCCATGATTGCGCATTCCTCCCACATCCCTCCCGCACTTACCTTTTGTGCAGAGCCTCAGGAAGTGTGATGGCCATGCTTCCTCCCCCAGTGCAGCCTGGGAAAGTACCCCGCTGCACTGCGGAAGGAAGGGGCAGAGCTATTGTGCTTCCTTCCATCCAGCACGGAGCTGGAACACAGCGAAGCAAAGGGGACGCGATTCCCTCCCGCAAGAGGCTTTTCGCACGATCCCCAGGCGATGGTAGTGAGAAAAGGTAAGGTGCAAAAAGGGCCTTTGAGAAGGCATCATGCAATGTCACAGGAGGCAGGGCCTGGTGAGGTTCACAAGAATGATGTAGCCAGGGGTGGTAGCCACTGATCCAGTTCAGCAGGATCACATTCATTCACTCATTCATTCATTCATCCATAAATGAATTGCAAGTCAAAATAAAGAGCACACTTATCCAATTTTCAGATGACACCAAATTAGGAGGGACAGCTAACACCCCAGAGGACAGGATCAGAGTTCAAAAGAATCTTAGAAGATTAGAGAGCTAGGCCAAAACTAACAAAAATGAATTTCAACAGGGAGAAATGTAAGGTATTAAACTTGGGCAGTAAAATGAAATGCACAGATCTAAGATGGGTGACACCTGGCTTGACCACAATACCTGTGAGGGGGATCTAGGAATTTTAGTAGACCTCAAGCTGAAAATGAGCCAGCAGTGTGATGCAGCAGCTTGAAAAGCCAATACGATTCTAGTTCAAGGTAAGTGAAAGCACCACTCCATTCTGCTTTGGTCAGACCTCAGCTGTAGTACAATGTCCAGTTCTGGGCACAACAGTTCAGGAGGGATATGGACAAGCTGGAATGTGTTCAGAGGAGGGCAACCAAAATGGTAGAAGGCCTGGAAACCACTACATTTCCACCTGAACTGCCAGGGTTCTGTCATCCTATGGAAGCCTGAGATTTGCAGTTTAGGGAGGGGCTTTTCAAATTCTCGGCCAGAGATTTCTACTGTTCCACAAAACTGGATCTCTCAGGCTTCTACACGATGCAGCCATGACAGTTAAAGTGGAATCATGGAGATGTGAATGTGTGGTGTGAAAGGGACCTCCATTGCACCCAATTCTTAAGCTTAATCCAGTTTGTATTTGGGGATATGGATGAAAGGGTTAAACTAAAGGGCTTCCAGAGGGAGTGGGGAGAAGACTGTGAACTGGAAGGAGCCCAATATGTTTGTAAAGGCAACAGTCTTGGGGCTGCCAGCCTCAGAATCATCTTGTCTTGTTCTGCTCCCCTTTTTCCATAGCTGGACAAATCTGTGTGCTCCTGGGGGCATCTCCTGAAGATCTTACTGGCAACATCCACTGAAGACAAAAGAGGTTTTCCCTTCACACTCAAACTGTCTGGTTCCATTTTTAATTTAGTAAAGTAAATGCATTAAATAATTCACCAGGCCAGCTTTGAGCAACTCTCCCTGCAGCTCCAAGGCACGCAAAGGAAGGCTGCTACGAACGCAGCCACTTAGCAGTGCAGTCCTGCCAGACAAAACAGTTCCTTGGTTGGACAGAGTCCCCTCCCTTCAATTCTTTGAGATTCTCTTGGAGGAGCAAACTGAATGTCCACACGCCAGCAGGACTGCTCTACTGCCCTCTGCTCTGTTTTGAGCTGGTTGTCCTGCAGAGTGGGAAAGATTTTGGGGCGGGCGGAAGAGAGGAAGAGCCAGGAGGAGGATGTGTGGACTCAGAAAGCTGGAAGGGACTCTTGGTGGAACCTTCTGGTGCCATCGCAGGAGATGCGTGGGTAAAGCCCTCCCAGGAGATCACAGAAACTTAACATCATAGATTTTTAGAGTTGGAAGGGACTTCAAAGGCTACCTAGTCCATCTCCCTGCCATACACAACTAAAGCACTCCCAAAAGATTGCTGTCCAACCTCTGCTTAAAGACCTCCTGAGGAGGAGAGAGATTTCACCATCCTTGAAGACTGTCCGCTCCATGGTCAAACATCATGACACTTTCCAGGTTTCTATTCGTCATATTGTTCCAGGTGAAGTCTGACCAAGCAGAATGGAGTAGCATTGCTATATTCCTCCATCTGGACACTAGACTCATGTTGATGCAGCTCACAATCACCTTGGCTTTTTTGACTGCTGCACCACACTGTTGACTCATGTTTAGTTTGTGGTCTACTAAGACCCCTAGATCACTTTTGCATGTATGCTTTGAAGTTAGGTGTCACCATCCTGTAGCTGAGCATTCATTTTCCTGTCTAGATAGAGTACCCTACATTTATCCTTGCTGAAATTCATTTGGTTAGCTTTGGCCCAGCTCTCCAATTTCTCAAGGTCTGATCCTGTCCTCTGGGGTATTAGCTACCCCTCCTGTCTAATTTGGTGTCATCTGCAAATTTGATAAGCAAGCCTTCTAGTCCATTAGCTAAGTCATTTATAAATATCTGAAACAATACTGGTTCCAAGACAGAACCCTGAGGCACCCCACTGGTCACTTCTCTCCAGGATGAAGAGCAACCGTTGGTGAATATTCTTTGGGTTTGGTTTGCCAACCAATCTCAGATCCACCTAACTGTAATACTGCCTAGCCCACACTTCTCCAGCTTGACTGCAAGGATATTTAGGGCGGGGGAACCTTTGTTGGAAAACCATCCACAGTGGAGAGATCACCACCTTCCACTACCTTCCACCAGGATGATCTATGACCTCTGCCTTCGGTGGAATGTCCACTGCTGTACTGTCGGACAGCTCTTACTGTCAGAAAGGCCTGCCCAGTGTTTGGCAGGAACCTCTCTTCCTGTCACTGAATCCCTTGGGGTTAGAGTCCTGCCTTCTTCAGTGGCAGAAGATAAGCTCATTGCACGTTGGCTGCTCTGCAGATATCTGGAGATGCCTATATGCTGTATCATGTGATGTTTAGTGTTCCGTTCTTTGGCCAACACACCCAACCCCTTCAACTGTTCCTCTTAGGCTCTGATTCACTAAGCTTTTACCATCCAAGGCAGCAGCTGATAATTCTCTTTCAAACTTTGTTGCCCAGGGCTAGACAGAGGGCCACTCCAGAAAAGATCTAACCAAGCACAACTGCTCTCCTTCATCTAGACATTACGCTTCTCTTCAGCTCCTCAGGTTGTTAAGTTCATCTTGTGTCCTCTTTCTGCCGTCTCAGGTATTACCTCCCCCTCCCATTTCCAGGTAATTGCAAATTTTGTGACTGTGCCCTTACTCTATCATCCAATCATTTAGAAGGACCTTGAACAGCAACTCTGGGCCCCGGGAAGGATCCGGCAGCACTGCCGTCATCACCTCTCTCTCTGACAATGAGGCACCACTGATGCGCACCTGTCTCACAGCTTCAGCTCCCTCTCATTCTGAAGTATGAGCTACTTGACAAAGTTGTTGCGAAGATCACAGAGATAATGATGAATGATCTTCTGGTGTCTTATGCATGCACTGAACTCCTAGATGGGAGCAGTGGCACGTTTTGGTCTGATGTGGAAATCTGCATTCAGTTCAAGGTTGCAGAAGCAGACTTGCACATGTGGTGTCATTACTTATGGGTGCAAATTGTCACACAGATGTGCAGTAATGCACACTGCAAATTGTCCAGCGATGCCCATTTGGGCACCCATCTGCTATATGAGGTGAGGTAGCATAACAATGTGAGCATGAAGGATCTCAGCCACTGTGTCACAGAACGTTGAATACACACAACTGTCTGTGTGTGCGTGCACCATTTTCCCACAAATCCAGAGCTATTGACAGCTTTTGCATTTCCTAGGGGGTCTTTGGAATAGGTCTATGGGGACCGAAGGTAGGTTGCCTTCTTGCCCCACTGATCTCTGTCCTGTTCATTGCAGATCCCTCTTTTTCACACTTGCACACCTTTTTCCTGTGTGCTTCCTGCAACCTCCTTCCACCACAGTGCACACTCTCTTTCCTTGCTATTTTTTTCAGCAGAGATTGGGCGCTCGCCACCCTGGGGTGCTTGGCTGTGGAGTTCCTCCCCTGGAAGAGGATTGGACCATGCGGCCCTTTGGGGTCCCTTCCAATTCTTCAGATCAGCAATTCTCTGAAATCCCTTTTCTCTCCCTCTCCACTCTCTCAGCCTCTCCTCCATGGATTCTTACCTGCCCATTCTTCTCCCTGGAGCCTTGATTTAAAACCATTTAAAAAAAAATAAAAAACAGTTTCAACAAACTAAAAGCATATTAAAGAATTTAACAAGTGAAACAAGGTTTAAAAGGTTAAGATAGTTTAAAACCGTGCACACAGACATTTTTGGATAAATCCGTTAGGCCCCAAAGGCCTCCCAGGCTTTTATGCCTGCTTCATATCTGCTTCATGTTATTAATTTCATAGCAGAACCTTCCAGCATCACCAAGAAGAATTTATATTGGCAGGAGTTAACTGCAGAGGTGTGTACCAAGGCACACACACTCACTCACAGATTGAGAGAGAAAAAGAGAAAGAGAGAGAGAGAGAGAGAGAGAGAGAGAGAGAGTCTATTTCAGGGGAATCCAGCAGGCATAATCCACACCTGGGGCACTACTAAGCTCCCTCCTTTTATCCAGTTCTAACAAAAAGAAAATGAGAATTTGGGGAATTTGGATTCCTTGTGACTGCCAGTGGGAGGCATCAGTCTGGGGTCTTCCAAGTCTACTCAGGCAGGCGGGCAGGGTGTAGGGGTGTGTGTGCGTGTGTGTGTGTGCGTGCGCACGTGTGCTCAAGGTATACGGCCTTTCCATACCTGAGCAGAAGTGGACCACATTTTGAAGCACCCGGTCAGAGTCTGAACTGAATTTAGGCATCTGTGCCCATCTCTGACACAGATCTTTTTCTTGACCCTAAAAGTGCTTCCATAGCTATGTTTAAATATCTGAAGGGATGTCATGTTGAAGATGCAGCAAGCTTGTTTTCTGCTGCTCCATGTCCTAGTGCTCTAGGAAACTACAAAGCAATGGATTCAAACTACAGGGAAAGAGATTCCACTTTAACTTCAGGAAGAACTTCTTGATGGTGAGAGCCATTCAACAGTGAAATATGCTGCCTCCATGGAGTGTTGTGGAGTCTCCTCCTCCTTTGGAGGTTTTTCAATTAGAGGCTGGATGGCCTTCTGTCAAAAGGAGGGCTTTGATCTGTCTCCCTGCATGGCAGAAGAGGCTGGGCTCGACGGCCCCTGTGGTCTCTTCCAACTCTTTGATTCTATGATTCTTTAGAATCCTGGGATTCATGGTTTAGGCAGTGGGACTTACAGTTGTTACTGCCCTGGCTAGCCCGAGCTTGGGGGATATTAAAACGATATCTTGTGATATCAGTAATTTGGCCTTCTATCCCCTCCACGTGCTTGCAAGGCCCCTGGACAAGCACGCACACAGGCTCGGCCGACAATCGCCGTAATATTCCAACACAATACAGGCAGGCCAGAAATAGCCGACTCGCAGCTTCAGGAGACCTCAAGGCAAGTACCTCCATTATGTATGCACGCAACTTTCAAAAGATCCTCTGCCCCACGCTGGCAGTTTGACGATCGAGGTATAGAACGCTCAAGCACTCCATATTTGCATACTGGCTATCCTACTGACAATTTGGCTATAATTCAATCATTCAAATTCTGACCTTTCGGAGGCTTTGTCTCCAGCCCCAAACTCATTGTTTTCCCCAAGTCCGAACTAGCCTGCGGTCACAATTCTTCTTATAAAAACCCCTGACTTTGAGTGCTTCCTTGGATCGCTCTTGGCTTCCATCCCGCCTTGCTGTCGCTTTGTCCAGCGAACCTTCCCCTCAGCTCCACGTGCTGAGATCCACGCTTCCCAGCTTCTCCGCTTCCAACCGGGCTTCAGGACAGGTGTAGTATTAGCCAAACCAACAACTCCCCTAAAAATCCCTCTATCTCACTCCAACCTTTATTTCTATAATTTCTCTGTGTGTTTGTGTTGCATACACCGATTGATTGTATTTTTAATAAAATTCACATTTGTTATTTCACTCCGGTGTGCTCCTTGACTCGGCCTGACCCCGTAGACATTGGATTCAAGATCTCGCTACGTTACCCTGCCTCTCGAAGTGCTAACTTGTGCTCTTTGGCTAATTTCCCCAACTTGTATAACTTTGAGAGCAATTTGGTGTCCCTCTCGGGACCCCCAGAAAACAGTTCCCTACCTTAGGGCTCTTGTCACCTCCCCTGAACTAAAGTATGAGAGGAGCTTTCTGGCTGGGGGTTCTACTAAGTGCCTCACTAAACTACACTTCCCCAGATCCCCACAGGATGGGGCCATGACGAAGGAGCATCAAAGCACTAGAGGGCTCTTCTGGTTCGATCTAAAGAAACATGAGTTCCAGAAGCCCTTGTGGTTTTGTCAGGTTTTGCCAACTGTTGTTGCCTCCATCCACACTTGATCTATTCTTTTGGGAGAAGGTTTGCAGTGATTTCTGAGATCTTCACTAGGACTCTTCCAAAGATTAAAAAAAACAAAAGCCAGGGGATGGACTGCTGAGGTGGTCCTATGCTCTGGAGAGCAAATTTTGTCCTGATTTTGTTGTTGTTGTTGTTGTTGTTAAATTTCATGATTGATACCTAGTATCCTGTTTCACACACACTGCACACACAGTTTCCTGTAGAAAAGTTGCTGAGTCTTTTTCTTTGACGAAGAACATTCAGTGGAGGGTAGCAGTAGCAGAGTTGCATGTGTGGCACCGCTGTGCATTTCATATGCAGATGTGCCTTATGCAAAGCGCACTCCACATGAAGGTCCATATTTTGCAGCACACTCTTGTCCTGCACATTTATTTGCACATTCTGTGGTCCAGTGCTGCAATGAACTAATTTATAATCTTCAATTGTCAGAGTGCCATGTTACATGCGATCTCCTTCTTGTAGGATCTTGGCTACCGTATTCATGTGCAAAAGTGTCATTTCAGTGATGCTCTGTCACTCAAAAAAGAGCAGGAGGAGGAGGAGGGGGAAGAAGAGTTTGTCTTTCAATATGTCCCAGAATGGGGGAAAAAAATTAGAGTAAGCATAAAATGTTGCAATTAACAGAAACATTTGGATATACCACAGACTTTTGGCATGTTTGCCTTCTCTGGAGGAACCCATAACCACATCTATGGAAAACCACAAGAGTGGAATTATACGGTGCCGTTTCTGGTAGCAACGTCTTTTCTTTTTCTGGTTGCAACACCTATTTTGAATGCTACGCCTCTTGGAAGTGGCTTTCTGTCTCATGTTTCCATTTTAGAAAAAAAACCAGCAACGTCTCCAGTCTAACGTGCAAATATTATCAGTGTTTGTGCATAAATGTTGCCCAAATACCCAAACGTTGAGCATCCAAAAGAGATAGAGAAATTAATGAATTCCACTGAAAGATGCTTCAAGACCGCCGACAGCGACTGCAGGCTTATTAGACCAAAAGCGAATCTATTTTTTCATTTAAGTCTCATCCTTAGGAACACGAGCCGATCTCTGAGGCCATTATATTCTGAACGGGAGATGCAAATGATCTGTGCAAAGCTTCTTATTTTGTTTTTTTCTTTTTTGCAAAATGCCAAACATTAAACAAACTACAGATATTTGGGTGTTAATATTCTGTTGCCTAGATGGGATTTTGATAATCTAGTCAGCTCCCCATCTCTGGCTTAGTTATCACTTCGCGAGTCAGTGGCTCAGAAAGATCGCATCTCCCTCTGAACTCCAAACTCACACGCCGAGCCGTTCAAGCGGACGTCACCGGGAAGGGCTCGGAGGACAGCCGTCGAGAGAGGGGAGGAGGAGGAGCGGGGGACCGGGCCAAGAACCGTTCGCGTTCCACACAGCCGGGCAGCCGCCGGACCCCGAGAGCTGCCGCTAACGGGCAACTCTGGAGGCTTTCGAGGAGGGGGAGGCGGGGGGCAAGCGGCCCAGAGCAAACGAGGGCGCACAGCCGCAGCCGGGAAGGGGAGGGCTGAGAGTCTTCTCTGGCTCAGGCTTCCACAGAGCACATGCCGAGAGCCACAAACTGACCAATCAACAAGGGGGCCAGAATCCTTCTGTTAGTGTTTCAGGCTCCGGCGGAGGCGACTGGACTTTTGTTCTCCGACGCAAAACATTCACATACAGCGCAAGACTGAGGAAGCAGGGTTCCCAATGGGGTGTTGTTGAGTCCGGCTGTGCATTGTGCATGAATGCACATCGCTTTGCACATTGCCGAACATAGGTGAATATCACATTGCACGTGGCTGCGCATTGCACACCCTGCAGGTAGATAAAAATGCACATTTGGTTGCACAATATCACAATTCACTGATTAAGTGGCACTGCCAACCTGTGTGTAACTATGTGAGCATAAAGTCACACTCTGTCCTCGGTGTAGGATCTGGGCTGATACAAATAACTTGTGGCTCTCTGTGTGCCTTCAAGTCATTTCCAACTTACGGCAACCATAAAATGAACGTATCGCAGGATTTTCTGGGGCTGAGAGTGTGTGACGCACCCAAGATCACCCAGTGGCTTTCCATAGCCAAGCAGGGAATCAAACCCGTCTCCAGGGCTGTAGTCCAACATTCAAACCATGACACTGCACTAGCTTTAGAAACAACTTGACTTTTCTTTTTGAAAAAATTTTGAGAGAAGTGAAACTGATCAATTTGTTCACTCATCCAGAGGGCTTTAAGCCCTATGCTTTTAAGTTTGGATCCCTGTGCGTTCAGCCATATTTGAGGTGCTGAAGTAGAACTGCCATCTTTTTTTCCTGAGAGGCTCCTCAGTTTTTAAGTCTTTTGCAGTATATTTGTATCAATTGTTCTATGTGCATTTTAACTATGACTTTTAACTCCATCTATTCTGTATCCCATCTCGAGCCTTGAGGAGAGGCGGGTAATACGTCATCATCATCATCATCATCATCATCACCACCACCATTATCATCATCATCATCATCATCATCATTATTCTTATTCTTATTCTTATTATTATTATTATTATTATTAGACAGGCAAGTACAACACGGCCCTCTCTCAGCTAGGAATGCCATGAATACTAGCTGTACTTATTAAATGAAGCCAATATAGAGAGGTGGAAATGTCATGTGAGCTTTTTTTGTTTCTGAAGAATTTATCTAACTTTGCAAAGCAGATGTGTGAGGTGGTTGGAATTTCAGATATGAATGATACAGGCAGTCTTCTCCTTCCTGGGGACAGGAGCTCCAACCACACTTCTCAGCCACCGGATACCAGCGAGGACACTGGTTGGTTTAGTTTGATGTGAACTTTCCAACATTTGTAAGTTTCTTCACGACCTAGAAGAAAAATTCTTGAGATTTTTTTTTAAAATTGTGAAGGCCATGAATGAAGAGAAACTGGTGTGTCCTGTCCTTTGTAGCCACATCTACACATATTCCTGACCACCAGCAAAACCTAGCTGGGTAGGTTTACGGAGGACTTCCACCAGGGCTGGTGAGCTGCTGTCACTGGACCCACCAGATCTTGTGGAACTGCAACCCCCAGCTTTACTGGCTGCGGGGTGCTAGGGGTTCAAGCTCAACTATTGCTAAAAAGCCAAAGCCTGATCTAGAGCCAGCCAGCCAATTCAGGCCTTAGGGAGCTGGGCTTGCTTAGCTTAGAGAAGAGAAGATAGAGAGGAGACACGATGCAGCCATCTTTAATTAGCCAAAGAGGTCTCAGCACATAGAAGATGGGGAAACCTTGTTTGCTGCTGCTCTGGAAACTAGAACGTGAGCCAATTGGTTCAGATTGTAAGAAAAGGGGTTCCACTAAATATTAAGAAGGTTTATTTTATTCTAATAGCTGTCTGATAATGGAAGGGACTGCCTCAGAGAGGCTCTCCTTTGTTTCTACAGAGAGGTGGGATGACCTCACTTGTGGTTTTCTTTCACTGGTATCAGGAGGCTGTGATATCAACAACGGGCCAGTTTTCCATGGAGTGCAACGAAACCAATATATCACACACCAGCAGGGGATTCAAAACAATAAAAAGGAAAAATCTTTTACCCAACCCAGTCTGAATTCAAGAGATGTCTGGGGGAATCCCAGATCAGACGTGCAGAACAAAACAAACAAACGGACAAAAAGCAAATACACTTATCCTTCACATAAGAAGAGGAATCAGCATACTAAGTTACATCACTTCTGCATAAACTCTGGTGGGCTTCAGGTGCCCAGGCATGCAGGGCATGTAAGTAGCCCCCCCCCCAAATGCTTTAGTCATTTAACATCATCTGTCATTTGTCCAAAGTGGGGCCTGCCTGCACCCCTGTGTTCTGGGAGGGTAGAACTGTTGTCTCCTTTGTTATCTGCAATATACCTTCCCTTCTCTGTGCTTCTGTGTCTCCCAGGTCAAGATGTTGCCTCCGCAAGGCTGATTTACTAATTTCCAGGCGCCTCTGTTAATAACAAAGCAGGCAAGCAATAACTCAAAGGGCCCAGGGAAACTCTGCAGAGGCCTGGTGCTGGTTCCTTTATAGTATTACATGCTACTCTAAATCCCATCATTCTCTGGCTTCCAGGCTTCTCTCTCTGTTGGACTAGATGGCCCTTGGCCTCTCTCATCTGGAGTCTGGAAGCTCCTTCTCAGAGGACAAAGCTGGCTGACTGCCTGACCGGTAGGTGGGGAGTTCTGTTCCGGGTTTATTTATTGACAATGTTTTTTGTTTTGTTTTGTTTTTTTTGCTTCAAGGGAGTCCCTCCCTGCTTTGGTTTTGTCAGCAATTTGGAGCAACGTGGCATCTGTCACAGCGGTGCCCCCAGGCACAGCCACTGCAAAAACTCTAAAAGAAAAGGCCAAGGGGTTAGGAAGTTACGAAGGATGAAAAATCACAGTTTCAGTCTTTGGTTTTTTTGTTTCCAGCTCAGTTGACTTCCAGGTCCTCTAAAGGGCTTCTGTGCTTTAATAGAGTGAGCCAACAGCAACACTTTGCTGAGAAAAATACTGAAGTGTTCTCCTGCACACTGCACACTGTACTGATTTTCAAGGGTTGGGTGGCTTTGCTTTTTCAAAAGTTTAGTGTGGGCAATTTACTGGGTTCTTTGTTGTGTGACTCTGTGAGGCGTGCATGCGTGACACACCTGCACACAGACATACACGTTGGTTTGACTCCTAGGCTACTTCCGCATGAGACTGTTATAGCACTATTATTCCACTTTCAACAGCCTATGGAATCCTGGGTTTGCAGTTTAGGGAGGGGCCTCAAAGGCCATCCTCAAAGGCCCCTCCCTAAACTGCGAACCCTAGGATTCCATAGGCTGTTGAAAGTGGAATAATAGTGCTATAACAGTCTAGTGTGGAAATGACCCTAGCGTTAGTCTCAACAGCAGGTCATCTTTGACTAAAAGCAACCTTCTGAATGAGATACTTCTAGGGGCCCAGGCCAAACTCACAGTGGTCATGGCTTTGTAGTCTTCCTCTTCTCCCATTGCCTTCTACTTTTTCCAACATGATCTTAATTATCATAACGAAGATGACAAAATAGTTAAAGATTTTCTGTATCTTGGTTCAGCCAATCAAAATGAAGATTGCAGTCAAGAAATCAGAAGAAGGCTAAGACTTCAAGGGGCAACCATAAAGAAACTGGATATGACCCTCAACTGCAAATCATTGAATACTAAAGTAAGAATCATCCAGGCCCTGGTATTTCTGACTTTTGTGTATGGTTGTGAAAGCTGGACGGTGAAGGCTGATAGGACAAAAATAGTCCATGGAGGCCTGGAAGAGAGCTTTATGGAGACCATGGACTGCCCCAAAAAACAAACAAACAAGTCCAAGAGTAAATCAGGCCTGAACTCTCCCTACAAGCTAAAATAACTGAACTGAGGTTGTTGCAGTTTGGACATGCCATGAAACAATAAGACACATTGCAGGGCAGAATAGGGTTGGACTGGATGGCCCTTGGCATCTCTTCCAACTCTACGATTCCATGATTCCATGGTTCAAACCACTATACCACCCTGCCTCTTGATTGGGTCATTGGGAAAGATTATAATGCCTGTGTGAGCAGAAGGGAGAGCTGGAATAGGGCCCTTTGCTTCACAGTGAGTAGCACGGAATCATAGAGTTGGAAGAGACCCCGGGGGCGATCCAGTCCAACCCCCTGCCATGCAGGAACCCACCTCAAAGCACCACTCTGGCTTCTCCCCCGTCCCCTCCTCACCCTCCAGCTGCACTGCGTGGAGCTTTGCAGGTGAGGACCACCCACAGCCGAACAGCGCGGCCCACCTTCTGCTGTCTCCAGAGCAGAGGTGCAAGGCCACTCCACAGGCCCCCTCTCCAGCGCTCCTACCAGACGTGCCTGGGAGGGTATCACTGCCGGAAAAGCCTCTTTCAAACATCTTGGGGAATCCTTGTTTCAGGCCGTAGAGATTTACTCACGCTCGTCTCTCGGGTGCCTTAGCTGTGAATTTCCTGCACTGTCATTAAGGGATTGGATGAGATGGCCCTGGGGACTCTCTCTGATTGGCGGCCTCCAGGGTCCGTCTTGGGGAATGAAGCTTGCCCAGGGTCCGGCATTGGGATGGCCTTGTGTTCTGCCGCTCCAGAGGGTGGGACCTGAGCCACGGATTCCAATGACAAGAAAGGAAAATCTCCATATACCTCAGAAAGAACAGCTGTTGGACAGAGGGGTCCTTCTTTTCTGGAGCTTTCTAAAGTGGTTTAATGGTTGACTTCCCACTCCATCATTGACCAGAGGTTGGTCAAGATGGTCCTTAGGGCTCAATACCAGCTCTATAATGCTAGGGCAAAAAAAAAGGTGTCACACCATCACTCCTTTTGCTCAAAGCAGACAAAGCGGGGGGGGGGGAGGGCGGACATCGTTATGAGCTTGCTCCAGTCTTGATAAAGTAGTGCTGGCCCACTGCTGGGAGCAGCTCATTTGAGAAAAGCATTGCCCAGCTTTCCTGTTCCAGCAGGACGTGATTTAATTTAATTAAAACAATTGCAGCAGACCAACGTTAATCCCTTTCTCATACACACACACACACACACACACACACACACATCCATTACTGTAGCCTGTAAATGAATGTAGTGCATAATGCACTAATACCGAAACCAGCACAGCTCAAGTGGAAACGACCTCCCCATTGTGTGGTCTTGAGCGCTTTCAGCCACGCTCCGCTCACGTCCGGTACATTTAACATCCAATCTGGTGCTCAAGTCTCCCTTGCAGAAGGGACTTTCTTTCTCCACCTACAGATTGTGTAAATTAATGTGGTGTGCCAGAGTGCGTTAGAGCACAGCGGAGTGACCTTCGTGAGCAAGGTACATCTTCAGAGCACCACGTCCCGTGTTTACACAGCATAACCTGCTAACCTCTGGGGAGCAGACAAAGCGGTGACTTGGACAAAGCCCGGCGTATTAAAAAGGTCACCATCACCATCCCCACCACCGTCCGGTGCTCGAACGACTCTCCCTTTCCGGAGGGAGTTAGCAGACAGGCAGTGATTTCTTTTCTCATGCCAGCAATGAGTCATGGGACAAACAACTTAATGAGGCAGCTGGCATCAGCCAGAGACCCAGAAAACTGCTTTGTGGTGCCTGCAGCTGGTTGCCGAAATGCTTTCTTTAAAAGAGTCGTAGAATCATAGAGTTGGAAGAGACCCCCCCCCCACCAGGGCCCTCCAGTCCAACCCCCTTCTGCCATGCAGGAAGACACACAATCAAAGCCCTCCCTTTGACGGATGGCCACCCAGCCATCCAGAGAAGGAGGAGATGCCACCACACACAAAGAAGAAATAATGGGGGTGAAAGAGAAACTCCCATCTGAACTCAGAGCTTCTCTGGGAGGTGACGTAAGGTGGTTGCCAGCCCTCCCAGTTCCCGCAGGAAAAAGTCTGATGGATGGGGAAAGCATGAAGGAAACAGAAATCGATGGGCTGATGGAACCACAGAACTCTAGAGTTGGAGGAGACCCCAAGGGCCACCCAGTCCAACCCCTTCTGCCGGACAGAAGCACACAACCCGAGCATTCCCCCTGACGGGCGGGCAGGCAGGCAGGCAGGCAGCCTCTGTTTAGAAGCCTCCAAAGAAAGAGACTCACTCTACGGAGGCAGCAGCGGATTCCACTGTGGAACAGCTTTTGGTATCAGGAAGGGATTTCTCCTCTTTGGGTGGAATCTCTTCTCCTGAAGTTTGAATCCGTTACTCCATAGTGTCCCAGTCTCTGGAGCAGCAGAAAACAAGCTTGCTCCATCCTCCATAAGACAGCCCTTCAAATATTTGAGCATGGCCCTCATTGCCGCTCTTCACCTTCTCTTCTCCGGGCTGAACATCCCCAGCCCCCTAAGCTGCTTCTGAGAGGGCTTCGTGCTTTCCAGGCCTCCCACCACTTTGGCTGCCCTCCTCCGACCATTTTGTTTATGTGCCGGCTAATGTTTGCTCGGCATGCCGGGACCCGTGCCTCCTGCCCCCCGGGAGAATCTGTCCCGCCTCTTCACCCCTCCTCCTTGTTACCTCCCTAGTCTCCCCAGCCGTGCCTCAGAGACCCCTCCCATCCTCCTGCCCCTTTTACAGGCTCGGGGGAGTCCTAGAAGCGCGCCTTGGCCCTCCCCCCTTTTAAAAGCTCTTCACCGCAGAGAGCCGTCTCCTGTTGTGAAGGGGAACTGTACCCGGTGTTACCTCAAAAGTGCCAGAAGGGGTGCCTGAAGCTTTCTGACACACAAGTATACGTCCATCCACGGATAAACGGGGGGGTGGGTGGGGATTTGTTTATCTATTTATGTGCATCTTTATTGGTCTCAGGAATCTTCCCAGTAGTGTGTGAAAGAGCCCTCTCCCAGTTTCCTGCTCCCCCTTTGTTTAGGCTCGGGAATCTCAGCATGTCCTAAATACCCTGAAGGCACTGGATCCTGTCTGGCCTTGGGAGCTAAGTAGGGTAGGCCCTGGTGAGTGCTTGGATGGGAGACTGCCAAGGCATCCCAGGTGCCGTAGGCTTTTTTTCAGAGGAAGAAACTGGCAAAAACACATTCCTGGCCTGAGGAAACCCTAGGAAGTTCATGGGGTCACCGTAGTCAACAGGCAGCTTCAAGGCTCACGCACACGCACACACGTGCACACACACACACACACACACTCAGCAGCCGTGTTTCAGCCCCCTTCGGTTCCCCCACCTTTTCTCTATCTCAAGACTCTTCATGCCAGATCTTTGGAGAGCCTTGACCAGTTTTCTAGCATTTGAAAAAAAAATCAAAATTATTTCCATTTCCTTGTTTGGAATTTCAGCTTGAAAGTAGCCACTGAAACCTGGAGGGCAACAAAAATACTCTGGCTTGATGTTCCAGTGAGTTACGGCAGGCCCCACTCTTTTCCTTCTAGAAAAATTTCCCCTACGTTTTGAGCTGTTGACTTGAAATTGGACATTGCCTCTTGCAAGACAACCAAAAATACTTTATGAAATTCTGGGGTGTCCCCCATGAATTCCTGATGACTTACGGCTGCCTTCCTGCCTCCAGCTTCAAAGCCCAACTAGAAACAGAGCATCACAACTTGGACAGAGGCAAAAGCACTCTGTCAGATTTCGAGGTATCTAGTACAACAAGTTATGACTGATACAGACGAACAGACATTCTCTTTTATTAGAACAGATAAAGTTTATAAACACCCACTGAGTTTCAGCACCGAGTAAATTTAGGCTGAGCGTACCTGACTCTTGGCATGTGGCGTTGGCAAGCAGCGGTTGGACTGTGCAGTTAGAGTCCCAGCGATATTCAAAAATAATGCGGAGTGTCCGGCAGGAGGAAGTGTGTGTGGAAAGGAGACGATGCAGCCAGAGAGCAGGTCAGGAGGCCCTGTCAGATGCCGGGGTGGCCTGAGAATCTCGAGAGCCGTCATCTGGCCAGCAAGCAGCTCCCCTGCGCAGTTCCTCACTCAGGTGACCCTAAGCATGAATGTGCCCTTTTGCATCTGCACATCTAAAAGTTCTCTTTTAACTTCACTGTCTCACCAACAATGGCAACCTTCAACATATTTATTTCTTTATCTAAATATTTTGGAAGGCCGATGTAAAGAAAAAGGAAAAAAATGGAATCATAGGCCCTTTTCGCACAGCATTCGCCATGCGAAAGGGCCCCCGGAGCATCGCGCGACTGCGAGGAGCAGTCCACCCGACGCAATCACAATCACGTGATCGGCTGGCAGGCGCCGATCATGCACTGTTTCATTTTTGGCTTTGAGACGAAAATGGTGCGCAATCGCGCATCGCTCCCGGGCCCTGCGTGCACTTGCCGTGCGCTCGCGCTTCCTGCCCCAGCACGGCTTGGGAAAATCCCAGGCTGCGCTGCGGAAGGAAGAGGAGGGGCTCTCGCGCTACCTGCTCGCAAGCAGGCAGCAGCTGCAGAGCCGAAGCAACGGGGACGCGAGAACCTCTCACAAGATGCTGCTCGCACAATCCCCGCACCCCAGCTCCGCAAAAAGGTGAGTTGCGGAAAGGGCCATAGAGTTGGCGGAGATCCCAAAGGCTGTCCAGTCCACCCCATCCTGCCATGCAGGAAGAAACAATCAAGCCTTCCTAACAGATGGCCATCCCAGCTTTGTCGAGAAACCTCCTGAGGAGGAGAAGACTCCACCACACTCCAAGGCAGCAGCGGATTCCATCGTATTCAAACTGCTTTTACTGCCAAGAAGTTCTTCCTAATGTTTAGGTGGAATCTTTTTTCTTCAGTTTGCAGCCATTGCTCCATGTCCTAGTCTCTGAAGCAGCAGAAAATAGGCTTGCTCCCTCCTCTATATGACATCCCTTCAAATATTTAAACTTGGCTATCTTGTCACATCTTCATCGTCTCTTCTCCAGACTGAACCTCACCAGCATCCTAAGCTGCTCCTCATAGGGCTTCATGGCTTCCAGGCCTTTGACCATTTTGGTCACCCTCCTCTGGACACATTCCCACTCATCAGTGTTGTCCTTGAATTGTGGTGATCAGAACTAGACAAAGGATTGTTCCAAGTGGGGTTGTACATTACATTAGTTTACATGATACACACATTAGTTTACATAACATCCAGAAAATGCAATATGCCAAATAATGGATAACAAGATCACAAATTCCTTTGAAAAATCAGTGTGGTCCAAAACCAGGACAATTCGGTGCAGTCCAAATGCCTGGATTGTACTGTTAAAACTTTCATCAACTTTCATCATTGAAAGTCATCAAAACTTTCAATAAGCAGCAACAACACCTGCAGTAGTGTAAAATCTTGAAGAAAGCAAACAGGTTTTTAATGTCCGTTTAGAGGCCTGAATTGTTGAGACCAAATACAATCCATTGGATGGGAGTTCCACATGCAAGGGGTCAACTGTGAAAGAGCCCTGTCTCTTTGGTGTCACCATCTTGGGTCCATGAGCCCCACTTCAGGAATTGACTGCACAAATTGCAATCAGGACTATCTTTCATGTAGTCAGACTGCATTTTTGCTCCGTTTGCTATTGTGTTGTTGATCGTACATTGAGCATGAGCCAGCAGTGCAATGCTGCAGCAAAGAAGGTGAATGTTATTTTAGCCTGCATTAATAGATGCGTCGTTTACAAGTTGAGGGAAGTAGCAGTCCCACCATATTCTGAGCTGGTTACGCCTCATCTGGCATCCAGTTCAATGAGCGTGGTAAGAGATATGGAGAACAAAACCTATGAGGAGAGGTTGAAGAAACTGGGCATGTTCAGCTAGACGAAGAGAGAAGCAAGGGGTTACATAGGTATACTCTTTAAATATCTCAGTACCTCACAGAGAGGAGAAGGTAGGTTTGTCCTCTACTGCTCCAGAGGGAAGGACCAGGTCTAATGGTCTGAAGTTACAGGAAGGTAGACTGTGACCGAACGTGAAAAGAAGCTCCCTGAGAGCAAGAGCAGCTTGGCCGTGGAACCCATTGCCTAGAGAGAGGGGGTGGGGTCTCCCTCTCTGGGTGTTTTCCAAAAGACACTGGGCAGCTTCCTGCTGCCAGGGATGTCCTAGCAAGAGGTTCTGGATTGAGCAGGGGGTGGTCTAGATGCCCTATGAAGGGGCACGGACATGGAGAGGAATAATTTGGGATGAAAAAGGTCATGTTTCCAAAAGGGGGGTGCAGAGGCCCTCAAAAGCAGCTGTGGGGGGGTTGCCAATGGCCCACAGGGTTCACTTTCCCTACCTCTTGGGCACCAGATGGAAGGCCTCTCGGTTCTGTTTGCGTCCATCACAAAACCTGAGAAGCCTGAGGAAGGAACGGCCTCCCAATTACTATTCCTCTCAGGCAACTGCATTACAGAAACTTTTCCCTGTGTTGTTTTATCAACGAGATTGCAGATTTGAAAGGAAAAAACAAAACAAGAAGAAGAGGACCGCCGGGTCATCCGTATAGCGTCTCATCCTTGCAATTTGTCTTCCTGCAGCAGAGAGACGATTGAAAGGGGGCGTGGGTGATTCCCCAACCCATTGCAACCAACGCGTTTGCTTTCTCTGCCTCTGGAGCGCATGAAAGAAGGAGTGTGGCGTGGGTGGGGATGAGGAGGGAGATGTTCCATTCCGAGAGAAGTCAGGAGAGGACAAATAATAGAGCAGCCTCGGCCACGGACCGTGAATTCTCACATCAGTAACGTCAGAAGCTCAGCACCAGGGATATAAATCCTTCCTCAGTTCACGCTCACAGATGAGACAGTTTCAAAAGTTATCTCCCCATTGGGTGAGATTTGGAAAGTGTTTGGCAAATTTTTTAAATGATTTTTTTTGTTACTGCACACAAAGGGTTTGTTGGGGAGGGAACACTGGTCAAGGTCCTAAGTCAATGAAATAAGGTATTATTTTTACACTTAATGGGACAGTTGTGCAAGATTCTAGTGTTGCAAAATCAGCTGCGATTGATGCACATTGATGCCCAATGGAGAATGTGCATTAATACAGCATGTGCAACCATGCACTGTGGTACGCCATATGGAATTCCAGCTCCACCATCCTGAAATGAACATGGATGTTCCACATTTTTTGCTAGTCACTTACCAAAATAAATATATGTATGTATGTATGTTTCATATTGGATTAAAGTATCCACCCACCTCCCCAGGGAAATTTACTCATGAGGAAGATACCACCGGATGCCAGCCATTTCTTTTTTTCCTTTTTCCTTTTTTTTTTTTGTCCAAAGAGTTTTGAGCTTTTTTGAGTTTGCAAAACACTCCCCCCCCCCCAACAAAATCATACACTCATTTTGAAATATGCACCCACTGGAAAATACGTATATTTGGGGGAAAAAACACGTGCCAACATTCTTTATCAATTGAAAAATATGGATGAGAATGTCTGCTTTTAAAAGAGATCAAGCAAATGCATTCAGAACTACAGAGAGGGGGAGGATGGGATCGGGACGGGCTGTCATCTGATGCGGAGCGAGGGTGGAATGAAGCTAGAAGCCGAGGAAGGAGCCCCCAGAGGACAATTTTCCTTCCACACATTCTGTATTTATGGCCACATATAGAGGTGCTCGGGTTCTCCAGCCTCTGAAGAGACTCTTTCCTATAACCAGGGCTTTGAGTGCTGAAGAAGAACTTTTCCCACCTGAGCATGAAGAAGAACTTGTTTCGCTGTTTGAGAGCGGAACGCGGCGTGCCTCGGAGGGCCGTGGACTGTCCTCCTCTGGAGGTCTTGGTCCAGGGGTTGGAGAGGCTCTTTTAGATGAGCGTTAGCTGTGTATCGCTGCATAGCGAGGGCCTTGGGGTACCTTCCAGCTCTAAAGGATTCTGTGACTCATCTTGCCTTTCGAAAGCTTCTTGGTAAAACTCAGCTTCTCAGTTTCCCAGTTCTCATTTTGACTGTAGAATTAGGAGGCTACATCCTTTGGTCATGCTTATTGAAATATAACACCAAGGGGAGTGCTTTCTTTGGGTGGTGTGAGCAAGTAGATACCCCTCTGCTCCCTTTTAAGGCAAGGGTGGGCAACTGTGTTGGGGCCACTCTGCTGCCATGGGATCCACTGGGGAAAGCACAGAAGGCCAGCAAGTGCCAATTTTTTTTTAAAAAAACCCACTAGAAATAGTCAGAAGTCCACTTCCTTTTGGGGGTGGGGGGTCAGGTATTGTTACTCCTGGGGCCCTTTCCCAAGGGACACTTATTGCAACAAACTTTCCCAAGGGACACTTATTGCAACAAAGTACCACTTTAACTGTCATGGCGGCATGCTATGGAATCCTGGGATTTATAGTTTAGGGAGGCACTGGTGCTCTTTGGCTGGGAATTCTGAAACACCCTTTTAAGCTGCAACTCTCAGAATTCCATAGGATATTGCCATGGCAGTTGAAGAGGAACCGTAGTGCTACAATTGGGGACTGTGGAGGGGCCCCGGGTGGTTTCTAGGAGGTTTCTAGGGTGGTCTCTGGGAGGGACAACTCACCATTTTCTCCTCCTCCTCTTCCTCCAGCCAGGAGAAGAGTCTGGAGAGCCTGGAGATGCCAAGGACCACAGAAGCAGGCTGGGGGCCACATTTGTTTTGTTATATAAAACAGCCTGGAGAAGAAGAAGGAGAACTTACCCTTCCTTTCTGCTTTACAATTTTGGGACCTGCCCCTTTTTCCCCAACTTCCTCTCCTACCTTTTGTCCTGCCTTCTTTTTGGTTTAACCGGGAGAGAGGCTAACCGTGATTTTAGCGCTGGCTCAGGGCAACCCTCACTCCCCGCTTTCAGTCTGCGTCTTCCTTCTTCACCTGACCGGTGACCCGCACGCACCAGAGTGCCTGTGCACATGTGGTGGCCTGATGGATGCGTCACTCTCACTCTCACATCGAAAGCCAGGCTGGGCTCGTTTCTAGTGTTAAGCTCCTAAAACCACAAGCTGAATTTTGATACATTGTGTAATTAATAATTTAAATACACGGAGCTGAATATTTTCAAAATAGTTATGGAAAAATAAATTTAATGCTCATATTCCAGTGATGTAACATCGGCACTCAGTGATGAAATGACAAGTGATGAGGACCTCGGGTTCATGGACTCCAAAATCCCAAATGGAGACAATCCACAGGGTTACCAAAGTTGAGGAGGCCGCTGTGAATCCACCAGCATGAATTCTGTACTCCAGAAAGTGCAGGCCCCTGGCTCAGTGACAGACTTGCAGCCTGCTTCTGGGCTGTCTTCTCCTCGGTTTCTCCAGGGTTCACCCCCACCCCCATTGCTGGTCTTAATTCCCATTTCCCAAAACTCCACATTCTCACAGTCTTGTTCAGAGGCCTTGAATTCTCTGAAGCAATAATGAAGACTCATCAGATGCTTGAAGAATCCAGGCCTTATTGTTCTGGGTTTCTTCCCCTGTCCAAGCCCCCCCCGACCCATACAAAAGAAAACAGAAAAAAGAAAAGTGTAGCGTAGTGGTTTGAGCATTGGACTATGACTCTGGAGAACAGGGTTCAAATCCCTGCTTAGCCGTGGAAACCACCTGGGTGACCTTGGGTGCATCACACAGTCTCAGCCTCAGGTGAAGGAAAAGGCAAACCTCCTCTGAACAAATCTGGCCCAGAAAACCTCTGAGTTGCCCTAAGTTGGAAATTACTTCAAGGCACATAACGGCAGCATAACCATTTTAAAAGATTTGGATTGACCGATTCTATGAATCTACATATGACTGGTGTCCAGTTCTGGACACCACAGTTCAGGAAGGATATTGGCAAGATGGAAGGTGTCCAGAGGAGGGCCCGGAAACCATGAAGCCCTGTGAGAAATGGCTTAGGGAGCTGGGTAGGTTTAGCCCACAGAAGAGAAGGTTAAGAGGGAACATGGTAGCCATATTTAAATATTTGAAGGGATGCTACAGGGAAGATTGGCAAGCTTGTTTCCTGCTCCTCCAGAAACTAGGATATGGAGAAATGGCTGCAAACTGCGGGAAAAGAGATTCCACCTGAACCTTAGGAAGAACTTGCTGATGGTCAGAGCTGCCTGACAGTGGACTCTGCCACTGCCTCCATGGAGTGTGGCGGAGTCTCCTCCTTCTTTGGAGGTTTCTAAGCAGAGGCTGGGTGGCCATCTGCCAAAGGGAGGGCTTGGACTGCATCCTCCTGCCTGGCAGAAGGGGGTTGGGCTGGCTGTCCCTTGGCGTCTCTTCGAGCTCCATGATTCTGTGAAATTTTATTTTGACGTGTTTACAAACGCTGATCGAGTGCCTCATATTCCACTCACTAGATGCCTTTGCTACACCTTACTGGTTTAGAAAGACGCAGGGTGCTGCCCACCTCCAGCCCTCAGCTGCTGCCTGAGGAATTTCCAAGGCAGTTCTAGCTTGTCTTCCAAACAGTGTGTTTTACTCCAGCGAGCTCAGCTTGTGGTCTAGCTGTCCTAACTGAGTATAAGAAAATGCAAATACTGGACAGGACAGAGGTGACGATGGGGCAGCATGTTTCAGGCGTGAAAAATAATAGTCTCTTGAGAATTTTCCACAGACTTTTTTTCCTGGTATTTGAATATCACAAAGTATTTCAAGAAAACACAGGGAAACACATTTCTTTCACAGAAAACTGTCCCCAGAATAATTGCTCTGCAACACAGAATAATTCTTCTGCAACACTCAGGGCTTTTGAAAAGAAGAAGACAACTATGGGAAATGTTCATTTTCTCCCACTGCGGAGGCGAAAGTACTATGACTATTCGTCCTCAAATGCCAGAATGAAATATTTGCGGATTTGCATCCTCTGTGCGAAATGTGCCACTTTCATTTGCACTGAGCTTCTCAACTTCCCATCAGCACAATAATGATCGGTGTAATAATGATTGATTCTGCACCAGGCTGCAAAATGTCCATTTTTCCCCTGTCATGCATTATTTTCTGTGCATTATGTTTCAAAACAGGTGCATTTTTTGCCATGGACATTTTTTAAAAATAGTTCTCTTCTACATGTATTTTCCCTCTTCTTTTCTCTCTGGTCTTTCACGCCTTATTAATGCATGAATTTCCAAGTTAAGTCACTTTCTATCTTGTTGGCCTCAGTCTTCAGAGAGATAAAATGGGTGGTTTTTTTAAAAAAAATAGAAATGCAAATCCAACCAGTTTCTTTCCCACGGCTCTCAGCAGAGGCAAACGTCCTTAGGAATAATGAGCCCAATGGCTCATTTTATAGGTGAAAAACAACCTCAGGCTGTAGAAAGTCCTTTGCTCCTGTGATCATTACGGCTGGTCCTTTTTTGCTCCTTCTCTCCCGAGGCCGCATTCATCCTTCTCAGACAAAAGGGCCACAGCTCAGTCAGATAATTAGGTCTCCGTGTGTCCATGTGTGTGTGTGTGTGTGGATATAAGCTGCTGCCCAGAACAATGTTTATAGTCCTGCCTCTGCGTCCTTTGCAAAGGTCATGCTCGTATCGTTAATGTCCCACTAATGACTCTTCACTCGTCTCCTGTAGTTAATAGTCTGCTTTTGAGGTCTTCAACATGCGCCATTAAACCAGTGTTTGGGAAACCAGAAGGATGCATCCTCAGCTGATCTCGCTTGATGTTGCAGAGACTGAGAGAGAAAATAAGGAGCCCTCTTAGAGGATTTTTTTTTTTCTGTTTCAAAGAATTTTGGTAGTTGGTGCCTTTTCTAATAACGATAGTTTCAAATGCCTCTGGAAGGCCAGTTGGGTGTACCTCCACACGTTGGCTTTAAAGAGAAGGAGAGTCATTTGATGGAACAAGGAAATCTTTCTTGCAGAGATTCTTTGTCTCTACCCCCAGGGACAGGGGTTGCTCCCCCAGCATTGCCTCGTTGCTTCCTCTCCCGGGTTTCAGGCCTTGTGACTCTCAGGGCCAGCTGCTCTTGCAGTCTCCAGCTCCCCTGGCTCCGTGCGTGCTGGTGCTTCTCTTCCCAGCCCCCCCCCCCCGCAAACCTCCTTATTCTGGGATCCCTTCTGCATGCCCACTCTTCTGGGCCATGCATGTCCAATAAATATGCAGGGCCTTCAATGGGGTATCCCGGTGCAATTAGCCTCCTGATTCCTGGGCCTTCAGTTCTGGTTATCTCTCTCTATTCTATTCTGTTCTGTCTGAAACTGTGGCCCTTTCTGCAGGACAGCATCCTCCCAGCATGGGGACGTGAGAGGAGTGGGACCGTGATGATGCTTCGATGTGACATTGTCACAGTCCCGCCCTTCTCACATCCCCAGCCAGCATGATCGTGGGTATATCATTGAAGGAAAAGCTTCTTCAATGGCCCCAATTGCATGAGGTTTCCATAGCAGGCAGCCATACAGGAGGGGCAGAAGCGTAGCATGGGAAGAAGACTGGCTGCAATGCGGACGGAAAGAGCATCTCCCTTCCGCGAGCAACCAGTCGGGTGCAGAAGGGAGCATTGGGGACATGATCCCATCCTGGCAGAGGTGCTGCTGGGATTGTGAAGGGACAACAAGAGGGCGGCATTGTGTGGAAATGGCCTGTATATCCCCTTGGTGGAGTTTCCTCCGCTGGAGGTTTTTAAGCTGAGATTGAAAACAGCTGCATGTGAATGTTACCCAGAATGAGTCCCAAACTGCAAGCGGCCCTCAAAAACTGTTAAGTTTTCAAAGACTTTGTTGGGAGAACAAGGTAAATATCACCCATGCCTTCCATGAAGAAGAAAATCAGCAAGAATTCCATCTCCAAAGCGTGTACGGGGAAGGGGGGCATGTCACAGCCAGGGAGCTGGTGTGCCCCTCACCGGGCACAGGACTCTGGTTCTCTCAGTGCAGCAGCTGGATCTCCCCCCTCCTTCCCCAGCGCTCCAAATGGACTCAGCCTGTCCCTTCTGACAGGAAAGAAGGGGAGTGGGGATGGACCACCCCAGTGTAACTGTAAGGCACGTCTGTCATTGATCTTCCACAACACTGCTGCTTCCTGTGTGAAGTCCCACATTTAGCGCTGCTCCACAGACACTCTAATGGCCACCTAAGCAACTCATCCATCACCAAAGAGAGACCCTCCTCCGTCCCCCTTCAGATGTCTTTTATTTGTCAGGCCACTCACTTTGGAGAGATATCAGGGGTGGGGGCAGAGAGAGAGGAGGAAACATATTACAGGGTGTCAGAAAAAGCCGGGAGAACATAATGGATAGGCCTTACTTAAGCCCCATCAATTTATAATATTAGCTCTCCCTGTCTCCCAATTAATCTTTCCTTTCCTTACAAGATGCAGCCCAGCTCTTCTTCCAGAGAAGCAAAGGGCCTCCGCCAGTTGCTTGGCAAATCAGTGTAATTTCACCAGGGAAGAGGGAAGTTGACCACAGGGCCTCGCCCCCAGAGTGGCTCTGAGATGCCACTGGGAGGAGGAGAAAGGAAACTCCATTTGTTATGGTCCCCCTGCTCATGCAAACAAGGATCAGACTTGTTGGCCTCGGAAGATATAGGAGTATGGCAGCAAAAATGTTGCATTCGCAAAGACAGAAGAATTCAACACTGCTCACAATGGAGGAACGGATGCAGAAACTGGCAGATTTGGCAGAAATGGACAAATTGACAAGACTGATTACAGCAAGGTCATCAGTGACATTTCTCAAAGAGTGGGAACCCCTTATTGGCTTTTTGCAAAAGAGGAGAAGGGAGAAGAAGAAGACCGGGTAATTTATAGTTCTGATTATTAGAGTAGAGAAAGGGGATCTGTTGTGATTTTGAAAGAGAAGTATGAATAACTACATGCATATGCAATTGTTAAAAAGAAGATTGGAAGTCACTTTTTTCCTTTGTTTTCCGTCTTTCTCTTTTTCATTCTTTTTCTTCTTCTTTTTTTCACTAATCAGGAAGTTACCAGTGCATGGATTACTTTGGATAAGTTATCCTTGTCGGGGAAGACCATAGCTGGTGAACTGCCCAAATCTGGTCCCCAGCATTATAACCCCTCTGGACTCCCACAGAGTTGAGATGGAGAGCGCTCTGGGGCACTTTAGCCATCCAGACTTCCTGCGCCAGCATGCAGTTGGACTCTTGGACTCTTCCATGGTTGTGTGCATGTGTGTGTGTGTGTGGCCCCCAATGCCTACATGTCCTGTGGGGTTATAGGGTCACTTTTGCCCTATGTTTAGCCACCCCCTGGATAGAAGTCCCTTCCAACTCTATGATTCTATGATCCCAAGGGAATATGTTACCCTGTGTACTGGGGGTCCCAGGAGGGACCCCAAATTGTGCTCAACTAAAGGTGGGGAAAATTAGCTCAGAGCACTGCTTAGCGTTACGAGAGGCAGGGTAACGTAGTGACATCTTGAACCCTATGTCTATGGGGTCAGGCCGAGTCAAGCAGCACACAGAAGTTGAAACAATAAATGATGTTTTATTAAACAAACACAAGCAGAACAGTGTATGCGACACACTCACACAAGATAACTAAAGAAAATAAAGGTTGGAGTGGTATAGAGGGATTTTTAGAGGAGTTGCTGGTTTGGGTGATACTTCACCTGTCCTGAAGCCCAGGAAAAATAGAGAGCGAAGCTGGGGTACGATGTAGCTCAGCACGTGGAGCTGAGGGGAGGCTCGCCAAGCAAAGCGGCAGCAAGGCAGGATGAAACTCGGGAGCAATCCGAGGAAGGTCTCGGAATCAAGGGTTTTTATAAGGAGAATGTGACTGCAGGCTATGCCGTACTTGGGGAAAACAATAGATTTGGAGTTGGAGACAAAGCCTCCAAAAGTTCAGAATCTGAATGATTGAGTTATCGTTGAGGTTCTCAATAGAGTAGCCAGTATGCAAATGCAGAGTACTTGGGTATTGCATAGTTTACCCATCAAGCTGCCAGCGCTGGGCAGAGGCTCTTTTGTAAGTTGCGTGCATACCTAATTAGAGTACTTGCCGGGAGGTCTCCTAAAGCAATGAGTCAGCTATTTCTGGCCTGCCTGTATTTTTGTCTGAATATTACGGCAATTAACGGCCGAGTTTGTTTGCATGCTTGTCCGGTGGCCTCGCAAGCACATGGAGGGGAATAGAGAAGTGAAGTGGAATTGTGATGTCAAGAGGATATCTTTTAATATCCCCAAAGCTCGGACTAGCCAGGGCAGTAACAAATGTCTCCTGTTCTTGGACAGCTCTTACTGTCAGGAAGTCCTTTGTCTCCTCAAACAGCTCTTATCCTCAGGAAGGTGGGGCACTGGTAAACTTTGGGCATTTTGTGAGAGACAAAAAGGACATTACCTGGGCATCACCACTGGCTTGAATCCTGGGGCATAGACCTTGGATCAGGTCAGAGAGCGAAAGAGAGAGAGAGAAAGGTGGGGTGTCAGTCTCCTACTCAAAGAAACTGGGGGAAGAGGATTCTCCTGGATTAATCACAGTGGGTTAGGAAAGGACAGTCTTGAGGACTGGGACCAAAGCCAGCAATGCACAGAGAAGAGGCTGGTTCTGAGGGGAGTTCAAAGGCCTTCCATTCCCCCACCCCTCTTTTCTCTCTTGAGTTCCATTCTGCTTTTGCACAGAACTGACTTTCAGTCCTCTGGAGTTTCAGTTCTGACACATATTGGAAAATCAATACAGACACACATTTCTCAGAGTCTTTCTGGGAGAAGTACACACTGCAAAACATCAAAACATTTTTAGTACTCTCACTCACTCCTCCCCACCCCCACAAGCTACTAGCAGGGAAACTGACAAGCTTGGGAGGCAGCAGATCGCTCTGTGGGCATGGGTCTCTCTTCCATGGCCCTCCTTCCCTGTGGTTAGTGCCTAGATGAAGGGAAACGATGGGACCACTCTGTTCTGCTTTGGTCAGAACCCACGTGGAATAATCCTGTGTCCACTTCTGGGCACTCCAGGTAAGGAAAGATATGGGCAAGCTGGAACACATCCAGAGGACAGTGACCAAAATGGTAGAAGCCTGGAAACCATGGGGCCCTATGAAGAGCACCTAAGGGAGCTGGGTGTGTTTAGCCTGGAGAAGAGAAGGTTAAGAGGAGACAAGATACCCAGGTTTAAATCATAGAATCATAGAATCATAGAAATGTAGAGTTGGAAGAGACCACACGGGGCATCCAGTCCAACCGCCTACCATGCAGGAATACCCTCAAAGCACTCCCGACAGATGGACATCCAGCCTCTGCTTAAAAACCTCCAAAGAAGGAGACTCCACCACACTCCGAGGCAGCATATTCCACTGCCAGACGGCTCTGAACGTCAGGAAGTTCTTCCTGAGGTTCAGGTGGAATCTCCTTTCCTGCAGCTTGAATCCATTGCTCCTTGTCCTGGTCTCTGGGGCAGCAGAAAACAAGCCCTCTCCTTCCTCTACATGGCATCCCTTCAAATATTTAAACACGGTCATCAAGTCCCCTCTTAACCTTCTCTTCTGCAGACTGAACATACCCAGCTCTCTAAGTCTATCCTCATAGGGTATGGCTTCCAGGCCTCTCACCATTTTGATTGCCCTCCTCTGGACCTGCTTCAGCCTGACCATGTCCTTCTTGAATTGGGGTGCCCAGAACTGGACACAGGATTCATGATGAGGTCTAACCAAAGCAGAGTAGAGTGGTACCAGTACCTCCCTCGATCTAGACACCATACTCCTATTGATGCAGCCGAGAATTGCGTTGGCTTTCTTGGCTGCCGCATCACACTGCTGACTCATGTTCAGCTTGTGGTCTATCAGGACTCCTAGATCCCTTTCACACATACTGCTATCCAGCCACGTGTCCCCCATCCTATATTTCTGTATTCCATTTTTTCTACCTAAGTGTAGGACCTTACACTTCTCTCTGTTGAATTTCATTTTGTTAGCTTTGGCCCAGCTCTCCAACCTGTCCAGGTCATTTTGAATGTTGATCCTGTCCTCTGGCGTATTAGCAACCCCTCCCAATTTGGTGTCATCTGCAAATTTGATGAGCATGCCCTTTATTCCTTCATCCAAGTCGTTGATGAAAATATTGAACAACACTGGGCCCAGGACAGAACCCTGTGGCACCCCGCTAGTCACTTCTCTCCAGGATGAAAAACAGCCATTCGTGATCACCCTTTGGGTTCGGTCGGTCAACCAATTACAGATCCACTTGACAGTAGCTCTGTCCAGCCCACATTTTACTATCTTCTTTGCAAGAATGTCATGTGGAACTTTGTCAAAGGCCTTACTGAAATCGAGATATGCTACATCCACAGCATTCCCTTCATCTATCAAGCTAGTAACTCTATCATAAAAAGAGATCAGATTAGTCTGGCATGACTTATTTTTGAGAAATCGATGTTGACTTCTCATGATTACCGTGTTGCTTTCTAAGTGATTAGAAACTGACTGCTCAATGATCTGCTCCAGAATCTTTCCGGGTACTGACGTCAGGCTGACTGGGCGATAATTATTTGGGTCCTCTTTTTTTCCCTTCTTGAAGATGGGGACAACATTTGCCCTCTTCCAGTCTGCTGGAACTTCTCCTGTCCTCCAAGATTTCTCAAAGATTATAGCAAGCGGTTCCGAAATGACCTCTGACAGTTCTTTTAATATCCTAGGATGCAATTCATCTGGCCCTGGAGACTTGAATTCATCCAGTGTGGCCAGGTGTTCCTGTACCACCTCTCTACCTATTATGTGCCACATTTCCCCTGCTTCCTCACCTGCTCCCCAACCGCCAGGTTGAGTGCTTGTATCCTTCTGGGAAAAAACTGAGGCAAAGAAGGTGTTAAGTTGTTCTGCCTTTTCTCTTCGCTCAGTTAGTAATTCCCCATCTTCTCTGCACAGTGACCCTATCGTCTCCTTCTTTTTCCTTTTGCTACGGACATATTTAAAAAAGCCCTTTTTATTGTTTTTGATGTCTCTGGCCAGCCTAAGTTCATTCTCTGCTTTAGCCTTTCTGACCTCCTCCCTACATCTCCTAGCTACTTGCTTAAATTCTTCTTTGGTGGTTTCCCCCTTCTTCCATTTCCTGTACATGTTTCTCTTAACACTTAGCTCAGCTGAGAGTTCTTTACTCAACCATTCTGGTTTCTTCAGGTGCCTTCCATTTTTCCTCCTTATTGGCACAGTTTTAGACTGTGCCTTCAGTATCTCCCTTTTAAGGAACTCCCATGCCTCCTGAACTCCTTTCTCTTTCACTATTCCTGACCACGGAATTCCAGCCAGCAGCTCCCTAAGTTTACAGAAGTCCGCTTTTTTAAAATCTAAGATGAGTGTCTGGCTACGCTTATCTTCTCCTTCCCACTGAATACCAAATTCCAATAGGGCATGGTCACTCCCCCCTAAAGATCCAACCACTTCTACCTCATTAACAAGGTCATCCCTGTTGGTCAGGATCAGATCTAGAATATTTGATCCCCTTGTGGTCTCTTCCACCTTCTGAACCATGAAATTGTCTGCAAGACAAGCAAGAAACTTTGTGGACCTTGGTGTCTTGGCAGAGTTTGACTGCCAACATATATCCGAGTAATTGAAATCTCCTATTATTACTGTATCTCTCCCTTTTGAATGTGCAGTCATCTGGTTGAGGAAGGCATCATCAAAGTCCTCAGTCTGGGTTGGAGGTCTGTAGTAAACCCCCACCAGAACATCCCTATTGTTTCTCGTTCCCTTAATTCTTACCCAGATGCTCTCGACCTGGCTTTCTGGGTTTAAGGCATGGATCTCTTCACAGGTGAAAACATCCTTGACATACAAGGCTACTCCTCCTCCTTTCTTGTTTGGTCTATTTCTACAAAATAGGCTATACCCCTCTATTCCTACATTCCAATCCTGAGACTCATCCCACCAGGTCTCAGTGATGCCTATCAAATCGTATTTCTTTTGTTGTACTAGGAGTTCAAGTTCATCTTGCTTGTTTCCCATACTCTGAGCGTTAGTGTAGAGACACCTAAGTCCCCGGGCCCTTCCTGCAAGTCCTGTACTATAGTTTCTACTCCTCCCACCACTGGCTGTTTGTACCACTTGTCCAATATCATTTGGGCCTTTTCCCCCTGCACTCGCCGAGTCTTTGCCCTGAATAATATTGTCTCCCTCCCCAGCGGAACTTAGTTTAAAGACCTCTGAATCCTCCTTGCGAGATTGTTTGCAAAAACATTCCTGCCAAGTTTCGTGAGGTGCAGCCCACCCTTGCCAGAAGCCCACGTTCATGGAAATTCAGCCGTGTTCCAAAACCCAAACCGTTGCCGGTGGCACCATGTGCAGAGCCAGTTGTTGACCTCCGCTATTGCCCTTTCCCTACGTGTGCCATATCCTTGAACAGGGAGGAGAGACGAAATAACCACCTGCGCACCAAGGTCCTTAAGCTTCGTCCCCATAAGCTCATAGTCCTTTGCGATGTGGTAAAAGCTGCGCCTCGCAGCGTCATTGGTTCCAACATGAACCACAATGAGGGGCTTATGGTCAGTGGGCTTGACCAGCCTGGTTAGCCGCTCCGTTATGTGGTTGATCTTGGCCCCAGGAAGACAGCAGACCTCTCGATTGAGCTTGTCCAGTTTGCAAATTGCCGTTTTGGTTCCTCTGAGCAAGGAGTCACCAAAAACCAGAACTCGCCTCCTCTGAGGCTTCTCCAGGGCTCCTCGATGAGCATGTTCTTCTAGGACTGCCTGGGCATTCTGTTGAGACTGGGAGCTTCGATCTAGTTCCCGTCGCCGAAGATGGATTCCTTCTCATGGACATTCTGTTCCCTCCTCCTGGTGCTCCTCATAGTTCGTACGGCCAAGAACTTTGAAGCGATTGTGTAGGTTGAGAGTCTCTGTTACCTTCCTGGACCTTCTGCTCCTACGTGTGACATTCCTCCAAGCCTCCGTTTCCTGGTACAGTGTGTTGACTTCCTGATCTGGCAGCTCCTCCTCACATTCGGTCTTCTGGTACGTCTTGTCTGCCCTATCCAAAAACTCCTCCCCTTCCCTAATAAGATGAAGATTAGAAACCCGTGCCTCCAGCTGGCAAACCTTCTCCTCCAAGAAGGTCACCAGCTTGCACTTGGCGCAGGTGTACCTGACAACATCTTGTGGCAAGAAAAGGAACATCCCACAAGTGCTACAGGTGACCACGGCAGCTCCCTCACCTTCCATCCTAGATACTACAGAGAGTAGTACAGGAAGCAGTTCTAGAAAGAATAACTGGGCTTTCTTTCTGAAATTCAGCTGTATAAGCTACGTCTGCTCTACTGATTTTGAAGGGTTAAACTTGAAAGATTGAAGTAGAGGACTTCAACAGTGTGCGCCAAAGGCGCGCGCTGTTGGGGGCTCCTAATAAGACTCCTCCCCCCTAGCTGGCTCCTCCCCCTCATTAGTCAGACCGTGTGCTCAGGGAGAGCACACGGCCAGCACAAGGAGACTAAACAGAAACAAGCAAACAAACAGACAAACAAGCACTGGCCCACAAGCCTGTAAACACACCTGGTCTAGGATGTCTTCACAGACCCAGCTCCCCCTCTGCTCTCTCCTCTGGGGAATAAATATCTGAAGGGATGTCATATGGAGGATGGAGCTAGCTTGTCTTCTGCCACTCCAGAGGCTGGGACACTGTAGATCAATGGTTTCTAACTTCAGCAAAAGAGATTTCACCTGAACCTTAGGAAGAACTTCCTGATCTAAGAGCAGTTCAACAGTGGAATCTGCTGCTGCCTTGGTGCAATTTCCAGCTTTGGAGGTTTTGAAACAGAGGTTGGATGGCTGTCTCTCAGGAGGGCTTTCATGGTGTCTTCCTGCACGGCACAATGGGCTTGGACTGGGTGGTCCTGAGGGCCTCTCCCAGCTCTCTGATTCTATGATTCACAACAACGATTGCCAGTCAAAAGAGGGATTGGTAAGGGTGGCAGCATGCTTTATACTCTCTGGATCTGTCCCCACACTCTCTGTCTTGGAGCTGAGGTTACCTGGGCTATGCTCCACATTGAGTTGATAAATCTGAAACTCTAGAAGTAATCCTTTGAAAGCAGGGAGGAACAATGCCTATAGGCTTTTTAAAAATTGTTGGTTTTTTAAGTGCTTTGATTGTGTATTCCTGCATGGCAGAATGGGGTTGGACTTGTGGTCTCCTCAAACTTCATGACCCAAGTGACCGACAGAAAACCCAGGAAAATCCCAGCCAAGTGGGACTGGGCATCCAAACCGGAAGGGGCCATGACCCCCTTCCTGTTTGTCCGAAGGTCCCTGCCGGGTTCCCTCCACAAAGCTCTGCTGGCATACCTTGTCCAGGAAAGAGGCGTGTGTGTTGCTGCCAACCACAGCTCCTTCCCCCTCTGGAGCCCACCCAGCTGAGACTTTACAGGGACTCACGTACCTGGGAAAGTGAAGGCTGCCATTTATCATCTCCTGCTCATTGTTTTCTGCCTGAGAGGCTGGCATCCGCCTGCAAACTCTGACGGACGTTTTCCCCTCGGGCAGAGCAGCATGGGAGTTATTGCCCAATGGCGTGTGAAACCTTATCTGGGAGAGCGACATAAAACACAGTCATGCTTGTAAATTGGGAGCTCGTCCCTGAAAGCAATCTAGTTGATGTTTTTCCCACCAGTGGAGAAGGCCTCGTCTGGAGAAGATCTTGACTGAGGCAGAGAGAACTTTGGCAACAGAGCTGGACTGTCCATGAAGGTCAAGACGGGGATGAGGAAGAAGAAAGGGAACACAGCTCCCTAGACCAAGTCCTCCACATGTGGTCACCCGTGGACTGGAGAGGGCTATGCTCTGTGTCACCATGCCTCTAAGAATGGAAGGAATACATGTTTTAGAAATAAATTAAAAATCAGTCAAAAAGGTGTTTCTAAGCTGACAGGAGAGCCTGACATAAAGAATCCTGGACTGGTAAAAATCTTCACAGTTTAGGGTTTCTTCTGTACAAAATTTGAACATGATTTTTTTCCCCCTCAAAAACAGCATTTCTTCCACAGAAATACTATTTTCTGCACTGCAAATGCTGCTCTTTGTGTGGGAAATGCTGTTTTCAGGCCACAAAAAAAAAAAAAAACACGTGCAAATTTTGTATGGAATAAATCCTGAATTGTGACTCTGAAGTTTTTGAGGACTTTCTCACAGCAGGAAAAAGATGGCTAAACTTACTTCCTTTCAGGATGAAATTAGCGAAGAATTGCATTCTTACGTGGCTGGTCTTTGGTCCTTGACGTGGTTCAGTAGCCTTGAATAAGGCTAGTTCACTGAAACACAGGCCATTTCCGCACTAGACTGTTATAGCGCTATGATTCCACTTTCAACATCTTGTGGAATCCTGGGGTTTGCAGTTTCGGGAGGGGCCACTTGGCCCCTCCCAAAACTGCAAACCCCAGGATTCCAAAGGATGTTGAATCAGCACTATAACAGTCTAGTGTGGAAATGGCCACAGTTGTCTTGAACGAGATGAGTCTACTGCCATGCAGTCTATAATGGAGCAACCCTTGTAGAGTGTTTGGGACATTTCTGCTAGAATCCCTGACCCCATCCTCCACACAAGCAAGGAGGAATAATTGCTGATGATTTGCTCTCCACTACAAGAGACAAGTATGTTCTCTGTATATTCCAGTGTCCCATTGTATTGCTGGGGGAAATTTTGCACACCAGAAAGCAAACAGAAAACGTGCTTTTTGTATGTGCAAAAATCCCACGTGTTTGTCTCATCACAATAATTCCCCTTCAAAGTTTTGGGTCATTCATATACCAGGAGAAAAGTGCACAAGCATTTCACTGCTCTCTTATTCTGCTCAATAGGAATCCTATTGAGCAGAACATAACAGGAATCCTGTTTTCTGACCTGGAAATGTGTAATTGTGAATGTCCTTTCCAACTCCACTGGAGACAAAGGGAAGCAAATCGACTTTCAGAGAGGGGACAAGGAGGCGTTGTAATCTTCAAGTTGCTCAGGGTTCCTCAGGCCTCCAGTATTTCCACCACATTGAAAACCGGGTGACTTCTATACTAGTAATATTGAAGGACGAACACAGTTGATAGAAGTCAGGCACCGAGGAAACTCTTACCTGTGAGGTAAGAAAGCAATATAGAGTCTGTTCCCATGAAGTCAGAAGCCTTCTTGGGGACAACTGTTTTGTTGCATGCCTGCTTGAGAGGATACCTGAATTAATATAGGTAGTGGGCCAAGAAATGTATGTGGGCAGATTGGGATTAGTATTATTAACTTTAATGTTTGAAACTGTGCAACATGTCCAGTTGAGTTCATCCAAATCTGTGCATGTGCAGGATTGCAGTTCAACTTAAACCATTTTGCCCAATCTTTGCTGGGCACTAAAGTCAAGAAATCAGAAGAAGCTTAGGACTTGGAAAGGTGGCTGTGAAGGAACTAGACAAGATCCTGAATTGTAAAGATATGTCCTAGAATACAAAAGTTGGGAGTGTCTATGCCATTGTATTTCCTATTTCTATGTATGGTTGTGAAAGCTGGACAGTGAAGAAAGCTGATAGGAAGAACATCAGCTCATTTGAAGTGTGGTGCTGGAGAAGAGGTCTGTGGACACCCTGGACTGTTGAAGAAGACCAACAAATGAGTCCAAGAGCAAGCAAGCCTGAACTCTCCCTAGAAGCCCAGATGGCTCAGCTGAGACTATTATCCTTTGGACATACCATGAAATAACATGACTCATTGGAGAAGACAATAATGCTTGGTAAGATGAAAGGCAGGAGAAAAAGGCAGAGACTGTTTTGCAGGTGGATTGATTTAGCCAAGGAAGCCATGGCTACCACCCTGAGTTTGAAGGACTTGAGCAGGGCTGTGGGAGACTGGCAACCCACTTCTGGGCAATTATTGCCAAGAAAACCCTGGTAAAGAGTCCCCTTAGGCTCTCCATGGGGCAGAAATGACTGGAAGGCATTCAACAACAGCAACAAAGGCAGTGTGCAAACAGGGACACCCCATTTCAGGTGGATCAAAGAAGACCTGGCTGCTCCCCTGAGGCTGGAGGACCTGAGCAGGGAAACGGATGCCCGGGGCCCTGGCGGTCCCTCGTTCACAGGGCCACCATACGTCAAAGCCAACTGGATGGCAAATGCCAGCAACAAAACCAGCAAAGTCTTCAGAGACATGGCCATCCGAGTCTGAATCCGCCAGTGAAGGAATCTTGCAGCACCTTTGGGACTCACTCAGAGGAAGAAGCTTTCTGAGACCCAGCCTAACCCACCAGATTTCTAGTCTTTCCTATTTTGGATTTTAGTCCTTCCTGTCCCTTTTCTGAGTTAGTATGTACCCCTTTTTTAAGCCACAGAAAACCTTGAGCTTAAACACCGCTTCTGAAGCACATCTCTCTCAAAATCTGCTCAGCTAAGCACTCCATTCTCTCTCTCTCTCCTTCAGATCCTCTCTGCATGTGCAGGTTTTCCCTTCTTACCATCACAATCTGATGCTTTTTTGTCACATAACTGCCTGATTAAAGAAATGGTAGATGGTTAATCATATTGAGATTCTGCCCAAGTAATCCATTAGTTAATTGAATGAATTAAACTAAAGCTTAAAATGATTTAAAATGATAGTTCAGAAGCAAGAAGTGAGCAGAACGTGTGTGTGTGTGTGTGTGTGCGCGTGAGTATTCCTCCCTGTCCTCTCCTGCATAGAAGAGAGAACTTGGGTTGAGAGGAGGCCTCTTTTAAGATGGTAGCTCTGAGAACCAATGTGGTGTGGTGGTTTGAGTGCTGGAATACAGGTCTGGAGACCAGGATCTCAGTCCCAGCTCAGCCATGGAAACCCACTGGCTGACCTTGGGCAAGTCACACTCTCTCAGCCTCAGGAGAAGGCAATGTTGGCTACCCCTCACTGAACAAATCTTACCAGATTTTCCTTACAGCTGTCATAAGTCAGAAACAACTTGAAGGCAAACAACAACAACTCTTAAAATCAGTTTTTACATGTAGATGTTTTAAAACTATGCCTCCCCATTCCTACAACTATGACAAATAAACGTGCTGCCTGATTTATTGCTCCATTTTGTTCTCCATACATGATTGGTCTGGGCAATTAACTGATCAAACATCCCTGCCTTTGCTTTGTATCATTCACACAAACTGGGGGAAGCGGACCCTCCTCCGTTCCTCCTACACATTTCCCCTGACCCACGGCCAGTGTGAAGGACCACCTCTGAGATCCTCAGATCGGACGCCAAGGTCCTGATTTGGGTTGGCACAGCGCAAATCTCCACGTGGGGAGTGGCGCACTGAGTGTGCCATGAAACTCTTGTGTTGAAAGGCAGCTTTGTGAAACTGAGTGCACACTGGCACATGCAACCAGACGGCCAACTGAATGTGCATGCACACATGTGTCTGCAAACACAATGGCACCTCGATGCAATTCTGCTTTCTACAACTCCGAAAGGAACACAGCCAGAAATGTTCAACTGTTTCTGTAGCAGAATATTGCTGTTGTGTGCCTTCAAGTCTTTTCTGATTTATGGTGACCCCAAGACAAGGTTTTATGAGGCCATGTGGCTGAGGGGAGAATCAAACTCTGCTCTCCAGGATTGTGGTCCAACACTTAGACCACCAGACCCCATTGGCTCTTGTAAAAGAACCTAGGCGTGCATAAAAATACAGCAGGATTCCAGTTATCAAATTGGAAGGTACGTCTAAGGTGAAGAAATCCACCACTGAAATGGATCCCCAGCCTCCCGCCCCACCAGGATGTGGAACAACCTGCCAGAGGAGGTGGGTCAGCCGGATACACTCCCTGGGTTTGAAACAGCAGCAAATACCACTCCCTTACAGCAGGCCCATCCAGATGATTTTTAAGTTGTGCGTTCTAAAGTACCTATTGGTTTGTATAATTTCTATTAACAATATTTTTGAATATACTAAAAATTACAAATACAACAGGAAAGAGAAAGAAAGACAGAAATGGAAGGATAAAATACATAGAAATACAGAATATATATAGGGGTATGTGTGTGTGGACCTGCACGCAAGAAGAAATGAAACATAACTTCCAACTTCTTTTCAATGGTTATACTTCATTTCTGCCCAGAAAATGTGGTTTCCTGCACAAAAAATTATGTGCAAAATTTGCACAGAATAAGTTCTACCATGAAGATTCTCATCAGTCTTGGATTTCCATGTAAAGGTTTCCTGGCACTCAAGGAAGCTAGGGCAGTGTTCTGTATCATCTACTTAATTAGGCATACTTTAAGTATACTTAACAATACTTGAGTAACCTCTCCTATGCACAAATGTAAGATGGGAGAAACCACAGTACATGTGAAAGGGACCTAGGAATCTTAGTGGACCACAAGCTGAACATGAGTCAGCAGTGTGATGCAGCAGCTGAAAAAGCCAATGCAATTCTTGGTTGCTCCAAAAGGAGTATGGTGCCCAGATCAAGGGAAGTAATAATACCACTCTATTCTGCTTTGGTCAGGCCTCATCTGGAATACTGTGTCCAGTTCTGCACACCACAGTTCAGGAAGGATGTTGATAAGCTGGAGTGTGTCCAGAGGAGGGCGACCAAAATAGTCAATGGCCTAGAAACCATGAAGCCTTGTGAGGACCGGCTTGCGGAGCTGGGTAGGTTTAGCCTGAAGAAGAGAAGATTAAGAAGGGACATGACAGGCTCTTTTACATATTTGAAGGGATATCATATCGAGGATGGAGCAAACTTTATTTATAATAAACTTTGTTTATTGCTGCTCCAGAGACTAAGACACGGCGCAACGGATTCAAACTACAGGAAAAAGAATGGCCTGATGGTAAGAGCTTTTTGACAGTGGAATATACTGCCTGTAAATGTGGTGGGGTCTCCTTCTTTGGAGGTTTGTAAACGGAGGCTGGATGGCCGTGTCTTCCTGCCTGGCAGAAGGGTGTTGGACTGGGTGGTCCTCGGGGTCTCTCCCAACTCTAGGATTCTAGGACTCTACGTTCCTGGGTCAGCTCTCTCAAACCTCACAGGGACATCATTCACCCGCCCTTTGATCACTGACAGAATGGACCTCCTTGTCCCCATGCAGCTGAATTCTTGGTAAACTAGGCAGCGAAGTTGTGAGTGTGGTAACATTGTGAGAATTGTGACTACATGGCAATTGTGAATTATGAGCAGTGACAGATGAGCAAATCTAGGTCCCCGTTTCTCATTTGCAACCACTACTAGTGTGCTTAACTAAGTAGCTGGTGTAAAATACCGGCCCCAGGTTTTGTTTTGCTTTTAGCCATTCTTTGGACACTTTTGAGTATTCCTTCCCTCCCCCGGTCCTGCCCACCTGCTCTCCGTGGGATGGATCCTTTTCCCAGGAGCCGCAGCCGAGATGGTCAAGATAGTCCCTCCCTGATATCTTCCTGCGGACAGCAAATGCAAAGAGGGAAGCGGTGGGTTCATATTTCTCAATTACCTCCCTCTCCCCACACCAGGCAACCCGTTCAGCGCATTAATGCTCCTGCAACTGTTTATAGAACACAACAGATTGGAGCACAAAAGCCTCTGTCTAAGATCGCGCTTGAAAGAGTCCTAATCCCCTTTTCTAATTCAATTACTCTGTAGCACTCGAGTCAAATGGGTGTTCCAGCTCCAGACGGAACAGTGAAAATACCTGCGCCGGGAGCAAGATGCTCATGAAATTCTATTTCTATCTCAGGTTTGCGTGAACATTCCTGCGCCGGTCCCATTAAAATGCCTCACTCCATCAAATTACCTGCTAATCAGAAACACTTCATGGTACAATAAGCCAGCAGAATCTGGCGGCGGCGGCGGCGGCGGATGTTAATGGGGCCTTTCGAGGCACCACGAACGTGACGACTCGGAAGGGGGTGAGGGAGCGGAGCAACCGGGGTGCTCTTTTCCTTTGTGGAAGTTGGGGGTCCCGCCCGCGGCAGGGCTGGAAACAAAATCGCCCCCTTCTCCTCAGCTTTTCAGTCACCCTGCTGCTGTGGATGCTGCGTTTTTAAGTGTTCACATGTTTTAGTTCTTTCCTCTGCCACTCCCTTTTATTGCTGCTTTTACTGTGCTTTTATGCAAGTTTGTTCCGTGTTTATGATTAGACAGAAAGATGGATGGATGGACAGATGCTTAAAAAACTGAATTCTAAAAAGTTGGATACAAACCTATCAATAGGAGCAGGAGGCACCTAAGGGCCTAGATCCTGTGGTTCACCCCAATTAGAGTAGGTGCACTGAATCAATGAGATGTATTGACTCCTCATTCAACAGTTAATTCAACGGGTCCACTCCAGATTGGCTGAACCAATAAAATGGAGGCTGAAATGCATGCAACCAGCAGGACATGAAATATACAAAGTGCCTCTTCCAAAATGATGCATATTACTTACTTTACTAAGTTATGGGTAAGTATAACTTCCCACAGGTTATTATGTGAAACAAATGGACAAATATGATCATTGCTGCTGCTGTTGTTGTTAAGCACCCTGAAGCTGACTTAGATTTATGGTGACCTGCTCAGGAGAGCATCCAAGTCCCCCTTTCACCCACAGCCCTGCAGCCCCAGGGAAGCCGTTGAGGCTTCCTTGGTCAAGTCCACCCATCTGCAATGTGGTCTTCCTCTTTCCTTCTGCTTTCTACCACCTCATCACCTCATAATATGACCAAAGCAGTACAACCTCTGTTTAGTCACTTTGGTTCTAGGGAGAATCCAAGTTGGATAGCTATTTTAGCTAGAATAATTGAGAAATGGGGTTTAAATTATAGAGTTGGTCCTTACTTTTTTCCCTGCATCACCATGGTCATCTTTCCCATAACAACCAGTGACCAGCGTCTGTTTTTCCAGCAATTAAGAGGCTGATTCACTGGAGTTTCCCCTTGGTTTCCTTCTTCTGTTCTGGTCTCCAGGCAGAACATCAGCAATAGGAGTTAGGCCTCATTTGGAATACTGTGTCCAGTTCTGGGCACCTCAATTCAAGAAGGACATCGACAAGCTGGAACGTGTCCAGAGGAGGGCGACCAAAATGGTGAAGGGTCTGGAATCCATGAAGCCCTATGAGGAGTGGCTTAGGGAGCTGGGGATGTTTAGTCTGCAGAAGAGAAGTTGAACAGGGGACATGAACGCCATGGTTAAATATTTGAAGGGATATCATGTCAAGAAGGGAGGGGGCTTGTTTTCCGCTGATCCAGAGACTAGGAAAAGGGGCAATGGATTCAACCTGCAGGAAAGGAGATTCCACCTGAACCTCAGGAAGAACTTCCTGACAGTCATAGCTGTCTGGCAGTGGAATCTGCTGCCTCGGAGTGTGGTGGTGTCTCCTTCTTTGGAGGTTTTTAAGCAGAGGCTGGATGGGAATGCTGTTGGGAATGCTTTGATGGGTGTTCCTGCATAGCAGAATGGGGTTGGACTCGATGGCCCCTAGGGCCTCTTCCAACTCTATGATTCTGTGATTCTATGAATGGTCTATGCATGCCAGGTCATTTCACTGGACCCTAGAAATAGAGCTAAGAGACCTGTTGCTGGAGCAGTTTTGATTTCTGGATTAATAATAGGTTCCTATCTCTTTTACCATCTTGGATCCTGTGGAAGAAGAGAGGTGTGACAATAAACTGACAAACAAACGAAGCAACCTTGCTTGTCAAGGGACAACCCCCCCCCAGGCGTGTAAGATCCTCAGTTTCCCTGACTTCTCCAATGTTAAAAGACTGGAAGGAATCCAGCAGCAGCTTTGAGACTAACTGGAAAAGAGAAATTTTTAGCACAAACTTTTCGGGCTTACATTCCAGTTTATTTGATGTGTAATGCCTGGAGCAGCCACAGACCATAAAAGCTTGTGCTAGAAATTTCTTCCTATTTAGTCTCAAAGCAGCTACTGGATTCCTGTATGTCTTTTTATGCTAAAACATATTAATTTGGTTATCTCTGAACAACATTTTGAGCTTTTGGAATCTGGTTTAATTGCAATGGGACAGAATGCTATCTTGTGATGGTCCCTCAGTGAATTAAATGGCTTGATGCTCTATTTTGTGAACTCCACAGAGAGAACTTTGGCTGTTGGGAATTGTAGACATATCAAGGACTTCCTTGAAGACAAAATGCCCCTCTGAATGGAACCTCCACGCCCCAGAGCTGTTGACCATCCTCTGTAAAGGCTGCAAGTAGGAAGCACCCAAGGTAGACGTCCTAAGCACCGGCTGTCGCAGAAGGCAGAGCTTTCACTGTCAGCTTTCATAATTGATGTCCCTTGTGAGATCTGCTCTCCACTAGTTTACCAGTTTTTACAAATCCATTTGGGCTAGCCCCAATTATGGTATTATGGTATCCTGTGGCGAAGAGGCATGCATCGCTAAGCAACTTTGCAATGGTTTCAACAGATGTAAAATGATGGATCCCAGATCCCTCTCCTTGGTGCACCAGGAACACTGTCGCAAGCGGACATCCTGGTAATGCCCAAACTGACAGAGAAGCACGTAGCCCAGTATATTTCTCTGCCTTCTTTGACTTTGCATAGTTCTGTTCCTTGGTTTCTGTTCTTTGGTTTCAAATGAGACTGGTGCTTCTGTAATCAATAGGACAGGTGTAACACTCTGGAAGATGTACTTTGCAATTTGTAATTTTTCTGTGCAAAATGACGCCAGCTAGCATATTAAACACCGTTTAGCAGCCTGTGAGAGTCCTTGAACAGCAGGGAAACATCCTGAATGAGCAGAAAGCTAATGCTGCGACAGTACTACCTCAGAAATGCTGATTTGGGGTTGTAGGACTAAGTAAATGTGTGGTAGGGAAAATAGCTAGATGGTGGAGGGGGGGATCGTAATCTGACAAAGAGGAAGAAGGAGTTGTTCTTTGCAAAAGATGTCAATTAACAGTGGAGTCTGTGTGTAGGTTCCCAGGCAGAAGCTTGTCTCCAAAGACCCTGATTCCCAAACAAGGTGTGGGAAAAAAACATTATTGGTGTGAAAAATGGGTACAGAGACTGGACACAAGAGGCTTTGGCCTATGGGATCTCCCATGGGAAAATTCATTTGCACAAAAATACATGTGGTTTTCCCGCACAGAAAATGATTTTTCAAAGAATCATAGAGCTGGAAGAGACCACAGGGGCCATCAAGCCCAACCCTTGACTTTTGGTCAGAAAAATGTGCACGAAATGTGCATTTTGTGCAAAAGACACTGGTTCCTTTACAAAAATATTGTAGTTGTTTCTTTTGTGTGCAGAAAATGCATGCAAAGGAAAAATGGCTTTAACTGCCTTTGGGAGAAATTTTCTCTCTTGCCTAAATTACTCATTCCTCCTCTAAACTTTGGAATGGGGGAGTATTCAGTGGCATTCCAGCTTTCTCTCGTGTCTGTTTTGGGGGGCTGTGACTTATCCTCTTGCTAGACTGTTGCCACCCCCTCCATGTTTCCAGGGCTGGTTTCCCGTCGGTTCCTCTTTCTGCTTCCCCTTCCTGGATTGGTCTGGAGAGCAAGTCAAACCAGAACTCTCAGGCTGTCATATATTGGACATATCATGAGACAATTTGACTCAATTAAAGAAAATATAACAATGCTTGGGAAGGTGGAAAGCAGTAAGAAAACAGGAAGACCACATTATAGATGGATAGACTCTGTCAAGGAAGCCGAAAGGCGAGAACAGTTTGAGAGCCCTGAGCAGGGCTGTTGAAGACAGGGTGACTCGGGACTCCCTCATTCAGAGGGCCACCATAAGATGACTTGATGGCACCTGGCCACAGTAGGGAAGAGGACTCCTATAAGTCTTGAGGTCCCAAGTCATTTAGGGCTTTGGACGTCACCACCAGTACCTTGAATTCAGACAGGAAGAGAAGAGGGGACATGATAGTCATGTTTAAATATTTGAAGGGATGTCATGTTGAGGAGGGAGCAGGTTTGTTTTCTGCTGCTCCTGAGACTAGGACAAGGAGCAGAGGATTCAAGCTGCAGGAAAGGAGATTCCACCTGAACCTCAGGAAGAACTTCCTGACGGTCAGAGCTGTCCGACAGTGGAATATGCTTCCTCAATGGAGTGTGGTGGAGTCTCCTTCTTTGGAGGTTTTTAAGCAGAGGCTGGATGGCCGTCTGCCAAGGGAGGATGTGGACTGTGGGTTCCTGCATGACAGAAGGGGGCTGGACTGGATGGCCTCTGGGATCTCTTCCAGCTCTAGGATTCTTTGATTCTGCGAGACAGTGGGACAGCTCCCTTAAGACCAGACTTATGAGTTGTCTGCTGGATTGTCCAGCCAAAAGTTTCTGTGCTGTTTTTCGCACAAGCTTCTGTTTTCAAGTCATGTTCAAGGGCAGCCCCACAGAGAGCGCGTGGCAGTAGCTGACGCTTCCTCTGCTCTCCTCGTCAGTGCAAACAAGCCATGCCTCTCTGCACAGACTGGGGTTTCTCGGGCTGTGCTGTCAAGACACTCGGTCAGAATAAAAGCAGCCTTCTATGATGGCTGTTATCAGAAAGAAAGGAAAAAGAGGACAATTGTTAATATATGTAACAGAGACCGACATGAAGGCAAGCAGGAATCGGGCACTTCTGGAGAGGCAAGCCAGATGAGACGGGTTGTATTTGCAAATGATTTTTAATCAGTTCATGAGTGCTGAAGTCTCCCCCTCCCTTTCCCCACAGACCCCCATATTTGGTTTTCTGACGTGGGAAACTGGAGAGGTATTTACTCTCAAACAGAAATGGATATTTATTTTAATTACTTTTAATTAACAGTATTCGCCAAAATTGCACAGCGATTTGGGTACTGCCACATTGTAACTCTATCAGGGAAGAACTCTCTTTGCAAATAAAAAGAGATCATTTTCACTGCTTTAATTTCTTAAAAATAAACTATGCTAAATAGCTCAGGCTCTATATATAACCAGAGAAAGATAAAACCTCCTGCTTTATTATTAATTCATTTATTGGGCTAAATGCTATTCAGATGGGATGGGGAGCCACAGAGGTGAAGTGAGAGGCTGTACATTATTTTAAAGTAAACTTTTTAGATTGGAATCAAAGTTTACAAATTATACCTCTAAAATTTATATTTTTGGAGGTATACAGAAATAGCTGAATATGAAATCTCCTTGGAAATTAAAACCTTCTCAGCTTTATTGAAATAAACAATAAATGCCTTTTCTGGTTCCTCTTTTACTGTCCTTCCAATGGCAGGCAGCAGTCTTTGTCCCAAAGTTTGTGACCTTGGAAAGGGTCTTCAAAGTTCACACTAAAACCCAGTGTGGATTCACCATCCAACAGGGACCCCCCTCAACCAACATTGTTTGATTACACACACACACACACACACACACACACACACACCAAGCAGAGTTGCAATATGATTTTTTAAAAAAAAATTAAACAGCTAAAAACACAGTGGTTTGAATTAATCAAAGCAAACCTCTTGAATTAATGGTACTTTTGTGACTGTTGACTTACTAGCTTCCCAGTGAGTCAGCAGTGTGATGCGGCAGCCAAGAAAGCCAATGCAATTCTCGGCTGCATCAATAGGAGTATGGTGTCTAGATCGAGGGAGGTACTGGTACCACTCTACTCTGCTTTGGTTAGACCTCATCTTGAATCCTGTGTCCAGTTCTGGGCACCCCAATTCAAGAAGGACATGGTCAAGCTGGAGCAGGTCCAGAGGAGGGCGACCAAAATGGTGAAGGGCCTGGAAGCCAAGCCCTATGAGGATAGACTTAGAGAGCTGGGTATGTTTAGTCTGCAGAAGAGAAGGTTAAGAGGGGACTTGATGGCCATGTTTAAATATTTGAAGGGATGCCATGTAGAGGAGAGAGAGGGCTTGTTTTCTGCCGCTCCAGAGACCAGGACAAGGAGCAATGGATTCAAGCTGCAGGAAAGGGGATTCCACTTCAATCTCAGGAAGAACTTCCTGACGGTCAGGGCTGTCCGGCAGTGGAATCTGCTGCCTCGGAGTGTGGTGGAGTCTCCTTCTTTGGAGGTTTTTAAGCAGAGGCTGGATGGCCATCTGTCGGGAATGCTTTGAGGGTGTTCCTGCATGGCAGGGGGTTGGACTGGATGGCCCGTGTGGTCTCTTCCAACTCTACATTTCTATGATTCTATGATTCTATGATTTGGTCAGCCTAAACTTGGGCCAAAGGACAGTATGGTGTAGCATTTGGAGCTTTGGACCAGGGCTCTGGGAGCCCAGGATTTCTATCCTTGCTCAGCCCTGGAAACCTACTGTGGGACCCTGAGGAAGTCACTCTCTCTCAGCAGCCCAAGAGGAAGGCAGAGGAGACCGACCTCAGAAGAAACCTTGAGTCCTTCAGTTGGGCTGACCAGGGCTTTGGGGAGCCACCGTGCAGATCCTCAGCCACGGAAGCTTCCCGCATGGGCAAGTCCTGCTCCCTCAGTCTCAGAGGAGGGCCATGGGTGACGAGGGTGGTATCGCACAATCGATGCCTAGCTCAAGAGGGGAGAATGCACACCGTGCATCCCCAGTGGAGGGTCTCGGCCATTGTGGGGTTTTGTGAGATGGCGGCCCCCACGCCACGGTCCTTGTGCCAGGCTCTGTCTCCTCACCCGCCTGAGAGTCCTCTTCTCGGCGCAAGAGCAGGCTGGCCGCTCGGGCTCTCTGAGCCAGAAAATGGGAAGCTGCCTCCGCAGAAATGCAATGAGGAGACAGTTTAATCTTCACCAGGGATAAATATATTTGCTACAGTTGTGGATTGTTTTATCACCGTGAAAATGATTTAAGAAAGATCTGAACTGCCTCCTCAAAGTATTTTTCAGCATCTTTTAACACGAAGCGGAAGAACTCGTCTATCTCTGCCTGATTTAAATTTAAACTCTCTGGCATGGAGTGTTTCTCTTTGCTTCCATGTGTTAAAAATGTGTGCCGCTACTGGAAACAGCTCTCCCTGACACATAATAAATGGCTACCAAGGGTCACTGGCTGCTGGGAGATTGAAGAGAGAACCCCTGGACCAAAACCCATCATCTCCATTTCTCGCCAGCATCCAGGATTTTGAGCGGAACTGAAACAACTGTCTTGAGAAAGTGGAAACACAAAGAGATAAAAGAGAAACCGACATACAGGCAAGGCTGGGGAGGGGGGAAGAATGGGAGGGGGGAGAGAGGTTGCAAAGGAAGAAGTCCTCTTATTTCATGTCCCAATTTCATTTGCAAATATAAAAAATATCATGTTGCAGCTGCAACACTGCAGTCTATTTCTTAGCCTGGTACATCCTGCTTTTCTATTTGGATGAGTTGGGCAGGTTCCGCCTCATGATCTCCAGTCTGGTCTTCTTGGCCTAGAGGAGTGGGTTGTAGGTTGTTGTGGGTTTTCTGGGTTTTGAGGCCGTGTTCTATTAGTATTTTCTCCTGACGTTTCACCTGCATCTGTGGTTGGCATCTTCCGAGGATATATCCTCTGCCATCCTTCACAAGATGCCATCCTTCATATCTTCTGAAGATGCCAGCCACAGATGCAGGCGAAACGTCAGGAGAAAATACTAATAGAACACGGACTCAAAACTCGGAAAACCCACAACAACCTATGGATTCCAGCCGTGAAAGCCTTCGACTTTACATCGGAGTGGGTTGTGTTTTGAGAATTCCTTGGCTTCTTATTCATCTTTTACCATTGGTAGGATGCATAGCAATCTCTCTCTCACACACACTCACTTAATCTCTCTTTCTGTCCCGTGTGTGTGTGTGTGTGTGTGTGTGTGTGTAACAAACAGCACTTCTGACATCTATGGCCTTTTCTGCACCCTACTTTCTTCCATCGTGCTCCGGTGGCAATCCTGGCAGCAGCTATTCCAGGAAGGTAGCATGACGGGAGTGCTCCCTCCGCACTGGACCAGCTCCCTGACCAAGGAAGAACAATGGGCACAACTCTTCCTTCTGCAGCACAGCCGTGCACTTTCCCAGGTCGCGCTGGGGCAGGAAGCACCTCCATCACGCTTCCAGGCCTCCTGCAGGGCAGGTAAGTGTGGGAGGCTTGGGTGATTGCAGGTCATTGATGGGGAAAACTCATCAATGATTTAATCCATAATCGTGTCACCTGGAGATGGAAGAAGGATAGGATAATGACAACATCATGCAGAAGTGTCATTGTGGTCCCACTCCTCTCTTGTCCCCATTCTGGGACAACAGCGTCCTGCAGAAAGGACCAACATTTTGGATGCCAGAGGATGCAGTGAAAAGGGTCATTTAACACATATAGTATTCTAGTCTTCTGGACTAGAGAAGACCCATTGAATCAACCAGCTATACTCTTGTATTGACTGACCTTTCAACAATTAATTCAATTAATTGTTTCCTACCCTCTTGGGCAGCAGAAAGGAAGGGGCAAGTTTGTTTTCTGCTGCCCCATAGGGTGGACCAGTTCCAATGTTTTTAAATTAATGGAGGGTAGATTTCAATGGAGTGTCAGAAGGAAATTCTCAATGGTAGGTGTGGTTCAGCCATGGAACCAGCGAGGCGGTGGGTCCTCCTTTTCAGGACAGCTACCCGCTGGGGATGGTCTGGATGAATTTCCTGCACTGAGTGGGGGGTTGGACTTGAAGCCGCACAAAAGCCCTTCTCAGTCCTATGATTCTCACTCTCTCAGCCTCAGAGGAGGGCACACTCTTGTAGTCTTGGAGGGAGGATATCGTGTCCTCATTGCTTAAGCAGAGTTCTGCCACGGTAACCACTTCACATATTTTTGTATGTTGGGTAACTCTTTCTCTGTGCCTCCAGTGTAGCCCATGATCCCCTGGGATTGCAGAAACAGCAAGCCTTTTTGTAGATACATGGTTGGTTGCACAATGTCAGCATTAAGCAGAAGGGTGATGTCATGGAACCACAACCCTGTGGAACTACATGAGTGGAGAATTATACTCTGTGAGCACAAGGCAGGGTCTCTGCTCCTGTCTCCTTAATGCAAGAACTTTAGCTACATATTAGGTGGTCTGTCATAGGCCATTTCCGCACTAGCCTGTTACAGTGCTCTTATTCCACTTTCAGCATCCTATGGAATCTTTTGAGGCCCCTTCCTAAACTGCAAACCCCAGGATTCCATAGGATGTTGCAAGTGGAATAATAGCGCTATAACAGTCTAGTGCAGAAATGGCCATATATGCTGTTACCGCCCTGGCTGGCCCGAGCTTGTGGGATATAAAGATATCTTTTGATATCAATAATTCGGCCTCCTTTACCCATTCCCCTCCACATGCTTGCGAGGCCCCCAGACAAGCTCAAGGACAGGCTCAGCCGATAATCGCCGTAATATTCCAAAACAATAGAGGCAGGCCAGAAATAGCTGTCCCACAGCTTTAGGAGACCTCAAGGCAAGTACCTCAATTATGTATGCAAGCAACTTTCAAAAGATCCTCTGCCCCGCGCTGGCAGCTTGATGATCTGACTATAATACGCTCAAGTACTCCGCGTTTGCATACTGGCTACCCTATTGACAATTTGGCTATAACTCAATAATTCAAATTCTGACCTTTCGGAGGCTTTGTCTCCAGCCCCAAATCTATTGTTCTCCCCAAGTCCGACCTAGCCTGCGGTCACAATTCTCCTTATAAAACCCCCTGACTTTGAGTGCTTCCTCAGATTGCTCTTGGCTTCCATCCCGCCTCGCTGTTGCTTTGTCCAGCGAGCCTTCCCCTCGGCCTCACGCGCTGAGATCCATGCTCCCCAGCTTCTCCGCTTCCAACTGGGCTTCAGGACAGGTGAAGTATCACCCAAACCAACAACTCCTCTAAAAATCCCTCTATCCCACTCCAACCTTGATTTCTCTAGTTATCTGTGTGAGTGTGCTGCATACACTGTTTGACTGTATTTTTAATAAAACCACATTTATTGTTTCAACTTCTGTGAGCTCCTTGACTCAGCCTGACCCCGTAAACATAGGGTTCAAGATCTCGCTACATTACCCTGCCTCTCGCATTGCTAGGCGGTGCTCTTGGCTAATTTCCTCAACTTATAAAATTGAGAGCGCATTTAGGTGTCCCTCTCAGGACCCCAGAAATCAGGGTAACAACACAGTAGCAGCAGTTAGCAGTTACTTTCATATGGGATACATCGTAGCCTTTGGCATCGATTAAATTCATTCCAGTCAGTTTACAAAGAATACACATCTGAAGATACATTCAGCCTGTCGGTACCACCCATTCCCATGGCAGGGGTGCCTTGCGACCGGAAAGCTGGCTTGCAGTTGTTGCTTTACACACATATAAATTTCCTTCTGTATGAGGATGGTTTCTTTTTGGCATTATTCTTATATTCTTATTCTTATTATCACAGCACCATCCATATATATGGAACTTTTCAAGCAAAACCACCAAAAACCAGTGGACTTTTGCCAAAGGTGTAAATTGAAAATACGCACACGTACACACACACACACACAGGGAAGAAAGGAATAATAAAACTATACCATGCAATTGTAAAATAAATTATCTAATAATCCAATCTGCAATATACTATAAAGCAGATTAACAAGAACATGTAATCAAAATACACAGGGTTATAAAGCAGTGTGTTAAACTAAGCTTCCAAAAGGTTTTGAAAACAAGAAGTTTTTTAATTGAGATTTGAAAAATCACAAGGGCGGGAGCAGTCCACAAATGTTCAGGGAGGCAGTTCCAAGGGTATGGAGCAGTGAGTGAGAAACTGCAACGCTGGGCCGAGAAAGAGGAAGCCCTTGTTTGGGGAAAAGCCCAGAGTTCCTGGAATGCAGATCTCAAGCAAGCAGGCCGGGAAAAAGAAATAAGGGCCGAAAGAGAGTGGGGAGCCAGGTCATGTAGGGCTTTGAACGTTAGAACATTCATATTCGCTTCATAGTTGCATAAGCAACGGTTGCTGTTGCACACACCCTCGTGAGTTTGTTGGGTGGCGGACAGTGCTTCATCAGCAACCCCAGGGTGGCCCATGGCACACAGGGATTGTGTACGCAGCAGCTTCACCCGCAAATATGCAGTTGGTTGCACATTACTGGTGTTTAGCAGGAGGGTGGGGTAGCACAATCACCACTTAACTGCACTACGGCAGCACAATCCAGGATCTCACCGACAGAGTTGGACTTCTAATTTGTTCTTTACCGTTGTTTGATCCATAACACTCTCTTTCTCTTTTAAATTGTACACGTGCAATTTAAAACCAAGCAAAAAGCATTTCAGAAACATTGTTCTATGTCCACAAAGCTGCATTTTGTACCCTCAGTAGCTTCGTTTTAGTCTAAGGCCAGCTGGGACCAGGCTTGCCTTGGGCCTGAGTGGATCTGGCCCTGCAGAGAAGAGCACCGACCTCCAGCAGGGACAGAGCGTCGGACAACCCTGGAGCATTCCTTGGTATGAAGTGGTCTCCATACCATTCAGAAAGAAAAGTATCCACTGACAAATGCTGGTGGTGCTTGTTAGTTCTTCTTCGTGGGAGTGTTTTAGCTGTGGATTCCTGCAGATGCAAATTGAGCATTGCTTTTTATATGCACAGATGTGCATTGCAAATTTCAATCATACATATAGCACATTTTTTGCACATTTAGTTGCACAGTGTTGCCATTCAGTGATGCAAAATTGCCATATAATTCAGTGACTGCAAATTTACACTCCCTTCTCCTTGGTAGAGGACATCAGCCATTTGCTAGACTTGGTCTTTATCTTTTATATGCTTTGGGCGGTTATGGTTGATGCTCAATGCATCATACTTGGTGCCATCAGCAGAGGGCATTCCTCTCTCTGGCTTGGAACCCCAAATCTCAGGGGCTTCTGACCTCAAAACCTAATAGTTTTGGGCAGGAAGATTTGGAGGTGCTGAAAGACACAACATCTTCAGTACACTTCATGGTGATGAGTTTATTGGCCATCCAAAATCATCACAATAGCTTTCGGAGCTCACTGAATTCTTCATCAGGCGAAGATGGTAAAAGAGAGGCAAAGGAAGAAAAAGGACAGTGTTGGAGTCACGGAGTCTGCACTTTTTCTTGGAATATTAGATAGGAATTGTGTCTATGTAGATGAAAAGGCAGGGGGCGCACAGAGAGATGCAGCCACATGCAACACGGCCACAGAGCTGACTTGGAGCAAGAAAGATTTGCTTCTCATTGTGAGCGGAGGGGACAGGGGAGTAAAGATCCACTCCCTTGCTCTGCCTGGATGCTGTCTGCCTCCTCCTCTCCCACTGGAGAGGAGGAGTGCTCAAGGAATGCTCAACAGCAACAGAACTTCACGCCTGTGGGATCCATTTTGGTGCCCTGGAAGCAGCACTGACCATTCCATCCCTTCCATTAGCCCAGGACCAATTGGGCCTATTTTCAATAAGGCTTTTGCCTTGGACAGAGAGGGATGCTTGCCCTGCACACCCCACCCCAAAGAAGGAGTAACACCTTTTGCCAAAAGCTGGCATGAGCAGTTGGGTCACCTTTTCCAAATCCACAGCAAACTCATGTACAGAAGGGCAGCCTTGGCTCTTTTATTACAATGTCAGGATCCAACCACACTCACTGCTCTGTGTAGGCATTTAACAGGAGAGGGAGAAATAATGAAAACAAATTCACAGCCAACAGAAGCCCGAGAGGAAAGCTCCAAAATCTATTCCTTCAGCTTCTCTCCCCACTGCCCCCTCTCCCCACTGGACTCCTTTCACTCACACATCCACCTCCTCACTTACTCTGACTTGGCTCCTCTCAACTCACCTCCCTTCCCCTTCTTTCCTCTTCCTCTCCTCCCCAAAACCAGCCCCCTGGAAACAGGGGCAGAGATTGTACATCAGGGTTGCGCAGCTTAACACTCCGCTTGTGGAGGTAGGCAGTCTTTCTGTGGAATGACACTGTGGCACAACTGAATAAACAAACTTGCAGCGAAACAGACAAGCATACATGGAGCTGAATGCACAAGGGCCGTGCCTCCACAGCTCTGCAAACGTGAATGCGCACCTGCCTGAGACAGTGGGATTCCAATGGGATTCCATCCAGTGGCTCAGTGTTCTGCTCGTGCATGGGATCCTTCATGCACGTGGCTGTATTTTTTTGGACAACATGCAATTCCCATATTGGGTTGAAAGGTGTGTGTGATGCTATTGCACGGTGTGTTGTGTATTGTTGAACACTGTGTACTGATTGCAGACTAGAAGCTGTGGTTTGTGGAGAGAACTAGCGCCGGGCCGTAGACCTGAACCGCACTGCCAAGATTGTGAAATGCAGTGGAGGTGTATGGATTGATGCCGGCCTCTCCACAAACCATCAGCTTCCAGTCAGCAGCAAGTTTCCGAGAAATTATGTGTGATGGATCCCCTCACCAGGCTGGTCCCCCAGTTCCAGCCCTAGGAATCCTGCCACTCACTCACCCCATCTTTGTTTCTCCACTTAACTCTTCCTTCGACTGGGTTTCTGGGCCACAAGGTGAGCCCTTAAATGTGGAGCTGTGGCTGTGTTGTGTTGTGGGATCTGTACTGGTACGTTTGACTCCAATGCATGGTTTGAACAAGACAGCCAGCAACAGTTTTCAAACAAGCAGAAGGATGAGTTTATTAAACAGGGTCAAACAATATATTAACCTCTCATATCCTATCCTTTTAGGCTGCCCGGAAATATAGTTAGTTCTCCCTTCTGTCTAACTATCCTGTCTCTCTGAAATCCACCTTCCTCTTCAAATCCAAAATGCTATCAAAGCAAAATCTTACCTGATGCTTCTGCTTTGGCTGCCTCCGGTCCACCAGCGGTCCTCCTTCACAGCCTCCTTGAGCTGCAACTGGCTGCCGTCAAGCCAGGCCTGCCCAGAGCCTCCTCCACCCAATGAGACCACCACGATAATATGGCACCATTATGGTGCAGGCCCCTGGCACATCGGCCGGGGGGGAAATCGCCAATCAAGCCGGGCCCCAGATAGCTTGAGAAGCACTGGTGTCGTGAGAGAGGCATAACCACGGACGGGATCCTCTCCTATGGCAACATCTCTTGGTTTTTGCTGTTCCAACTCACATGGGGCAGAAAAGGGCTGCCCTCTCACCAAGGGTTCTTCCACACTGCACAGTTATAGTGCTATGATTCCACTTTAACTACCGTGGCTGCATCATCCTGTAGAATCCTGGCGTTTGTAGTATGGTGAGGTAACTAGAGCTCTCTGGTTGAGAATTCTGAAACACCCCCCCCCCCCAAACTGCAAATCCCAGGATTCTACAGAATGTTGTCATGGCAGTTTAAGTGGAATCATAACATTGTAACTGTGAAGTGTGAAAGGTCCCCATCTCTCTCTCCCCCCACCCTATGTTTGCATGCTGACGTAAAAATTTTTAATGTATTTTTATCAGAAACATTTCAATACAAATAGAAAAAAAAGAAAAAACAAAAAACAAAAAGAATAATTAACATCGACTTCTGTCTTTCCTAAGAATGGTTATAGATTTTACTATGTAAGATAACCCCCAATTATACGCTATTCATGCACTCCTTCAACTTAACCAAACCGTGTAATTATCAAAGCCTACAGTTACATCTCATTCTCTCTTTGCTGCCAAAAGACAACCAAAGGTTCTGGTCTTTCAAACGCACTGGCGTAAAACTGTGCTGTTGCATGCTGGCCCTTCTGGGCTCTGGGCTAACAGGGCAACCTCGCAGGGCAGGGGGTGTGAGGGGCGGGCGGGTCGGTGGGCAGGCATTGCCCTCCCTGGCCATCAGCAAAGCATCATCCGGCCGCCTGGCGCATCAGCGCACCAGTATGCGGTGTCCCAGCAGTGTGAGTGCCTTTTCTCACGGCCGAGCAGACGGCCTTGGCGAGCGAGCAGATCGGTGCTCGAAAGAGGAGCACCTGCACAGAGACCCAGCCCACATGGGCCCATTATCCCCTGACCTCTTGGCCCCGGTGCCACTGACACGCCCCCGCCATTCCGCCCCCTTTCCATCTGCATAATCCCTGCTTCACGCACCAAAGGGCCGCTCGGCTTGAAAGCGCGGTTGTCAAAATAATGTCACTCCGGGAACAAGGTGAGCGACAGCGCTGATCCCCTTCTCCTTGGTACACCAAGCTTTTGTGCCCAAGCTTGTTTCTAAATAGGTCACAGATTCCTGTCAGACAAAGAGAGAATTGGCAGCAGTTATCTTGGCTGGTTTTACATAAACCTGACAGGCAGATTATAGCAAAAGGGGGGGGGCACCTTATTACAGACATGCCAGTCACAGAACCGGTGCTCCAGTTCCGCCTCACCAACCTTTCCAGGTCTGCGCAATGTGACTCTGTCCATCTATTAAAAGCCAATCCATCTCCCACCCCAAGGGCAGGGTTAATAGGAGCATAGTCCTGCAGCAATAGGAGTCCAGTGTCTAGGTCAAGGGAAGCCATAGTTCCACTCTATTCTGCTTTGGTTAGACCCCACCTGGAGGAATCCTACTTCCAGTTGTGGACACCACAGTTCAGGAAGGATATGGGCAAGCTGGAAGGTGTCCAGAGGAGGGAGAACAAAATGGTAGAAGACCTGGAAACCATGAAGCCCTACGAGGAGCAGCTCAGGTAGCTGGGCAGGTTTAGCCTGAAGAAGAGATGGTTAAGAGGTGGCATGATACTATTGTGTGTCTTCAAGTCATTTCCAATTTATAGCAATCCAAAGGCAAGCCTACCATGGGGTTGTCTGGGGCTGAGAGTGTGTGAGAGGCCCAGGTCACCCAGTGAGTTTCTGTGGCTGAGTGGGTGATCAAATCATGGTCCCTCGGGTCATAGTCCAATGCTCAAACCTTTACATCATACTGGGTCTCAGGTGGCACGATAGCAATGTTTAAATAGTTGAAGGGATGTCATATGGGGGATGGGACAAGCCTGTTTTCAGTTGCTCCAGAGACTAGGACATGGAGAAGTAGCTTTAAACTTCAGAAGAAGCTATTCTATTTAAACTTTAGGAAGAACTTCCTGATGGTATAAGAGCAGTTTGATAGTGCACTACCCTGCCTCAGAGGAGTGGTGGAGTCTCCTTCTTTGGAGGTCTCTAAAGAGAGGCTGGATGGCCATCTGTCAAATGGAGGGCTTTGATGGTGTCTTTCTGCCTGGCAGAATAGGGGTGAACTGGATGGCTCTTGGAGTCTCTTCCAGCTTTAGGATTCTGTAATTTGAACATGTAAGACACATCACAGATGCAAGAAGGAGACAAATGGATGTCAGTGGACTTTGATCCAAGGAGGACATGCAGTGCCCCACCACCTGAACCATGGACCACCACTGAATGGATTTCCCCTGAGTAGCCCCTGCCCTAAACAGCTGCAGATGGCCCTCTTAACTCCATCCTTGGCCAAGACGTAGAAAAATGGTCAAAGATCACTGTAACCAGTCCTAGAAATAATATAATTCAAATTCACTAAGCATTACAATTAGGTTCACAGATGGCTTTACATTCTTCTTTGCCAGCAAGTCTATGATGTTGGAAGAAGTTTTCATCAGCTGTGAGTAGCAGCCACTGAGAGCTCCTTTCTTTATGCGTTTGTCTGTTCCCCTCATGATGCCAAGACCGTGATCATCACTGTTGGGAGTGGCAACCTTTGCATGCTTAATTAACTGGCTAGTTTGTTTGCATGTTTCTTGTAGGCATAGAGAGATAGCCTAGAGAAAACTTCCTGTTTGTTTTGGTCAACACCTCTTCCTCCAGCACCTTCACATTCTTTGGTCTTTAAAAGGTTCTCTTGCCATTTACTCCTTCCTTTTGTCTTTGCCTTTTGTCCCGAAAGCATGCCCTGAGATCTCCTAACAGGGATTATTTTCAGCAAGCATGTGAGTGCTTAATTTTCTTCCTACCTTCTTCAAGAATTGAACCTGTGTAGACTATGCACAAGATTTTGTGAGTAAATTCTTTTATATTTTTAACCAAATTGTTTTTTGTGTTAATTTTGAGCTAGGTTAAGTGTGTTTGGGGTGGAGTGATAGAAGTGGGACTGGTAATCTGTTCAACTTCCATTTTTGTGCAATTACTAAGATACTCTGCTGATTGAGAGTCTCATTACCAAAAATCTCTCAATTCCCCAACAGGTTATGGGCCCAGAACAGAACAGTTATCAGATTTTTCAGGTTTTAGTTATTTTTTGCACTGTGTCTTTCTTGTGAAAGCGGCTGGTTTTTTATTTTTCTTTCCCCTTCCCCCCTTTTTGGAAACACACATCTAACTAGAGAATTTCTACCTTTTACCTTTTTGGGTGCTGATTTTTTTTGTTTTTGTTTTTGTTTTTGGGGAATTGCTAACTAAAGCAAAAATGCTGCATGCAGATTTAGACCTAGCTTCAAAACCCAGACTTGTGCAACTCACCAATGAGAGCTATACAGAATGGAGACAAAAATTAAATTTAGCCTTTAATCACCATAATGTTCTTGATGCAATTGAAAAAGAAAAACCAAGTGGTGAAGCTACAGAACAATGGTTGAGAAAAGATGCCATAGCACAGCACCTAATTGGTAATGAATCATAGAATCATAGAAATGTAGAGTTGGAAGAGACCACACGGGCCATCCAGTCCAACCCCCTGCCATGCAGGAACACCCTCAAAGCAAAGCAAAGTAATGCATTGGAGGCTAATCAGCTGCTTTATGTAAGAGACTGTACCACTGCAAAGGAAATGTTAGACAAAATTAAAGAAGTTTATGGTCTTTCATATGAAAAGTCTCAGTCAATTTGGATGAGGGAACTTGTACAGCTTCGCCTTCATACTAAAGCAGGTTGTGAAGCTTATATCAGCAAACTGATTATGATTTTTGATAAGTTGAATTCCTGTGGATTCCAGTTTTCTGATAGACAAAAGGTTTGTTTCCTGACTGGAACTCTGGGATCAGAGTTCAATCTCTTCATCTCTCTCTTACAAAACTTAAAAGGGCTAACCTTTAGGGAAGTTATGTCTAAACTAGGAGAAGAATGCATTGACCAAGGGACCTCCCCTTTTGATCATACACAGAGACCAAGTGGATCAAATTACCTGGCCACTAAGAAGGGCAGACCCAAAGCTCTGCCTAGGGACCAATCAGAGCTCAGTTGCTATAACTGCAATAAGAAGGGTCACATTGCAAGAAACTGTACCCTTCCCAAAAAGTCCTCAGCCAATGGTAGCTCTCCAAGTAAGAAATTTACAAGACAAAGGCAGCATGAAATACGTGAATCAAGCAAACAGTCTTACAGAGGAAGTAATTTTCTTTTAATGGGACAGACTCTGGCAGTTAATGACTGCAAGCAGAAAAATAATTGTTGGATTATAGATCCTGGCTGTACCAATCACAGCACATTTTCTGAGGCTTATTTTGATAAAATTGATCGAGATGCAACAGGAAAAATTCAAGCTGCAAATGGTGAATCCATGCAGATCCTGGGATCAGGAAGCTGCACTTTAAACTGTCTATTGCCTAATGGTAAAGTTACCCAGACTGTAGCAAGTGATGTCTTGTTTGTTCCTGAATTACACTGCAACATGTCAGGGATTCCAGGCAGGGAACCCTGGGAAAATGGTCAGTCCACTGCAAAGATGTTGCCTTATGCCCCAGCTGTGGGTAATTGCAAGGTTGCATAAGAAACTGGGGTCGTGTGCAGATGGTAGAGGGAGGTGTGCAAACCTCTACCTGATTGGTTGTAGATATGTATATAACAAAGCAACGCCAGTATGTATTTGTCTGTTGACCAAACCTGGTGCAAGCTTTTGTCCATCTGTCCTATGTTTTGTATATAACAGAACTTTGCTGCAAGATAAAGTGCCTCCTGTTTTGGAAGAAACTCCTCCGTGTGTGAGCATCCTTACTGGGGAACAAGGCTGCTGCTGTTGGCTCGCTGAACTCCGGTTTTTCCACTGCGTTTCCGTGGGGCTGAAACTCCTATCATCCCCAACACAACATGCTCAGTGTGTCTGCCCTGGATAAGAAAGGATTTGAAATACTTTTCAAACAAGGAAAATGCACAGTTACCAAAGATAATGTTCTTTTTGCAGAAGCATTTGAGAATAATGGTGTCTATGAGTTACATCTTTCAGCTCAACAAGCTAATGTTACTAGAGCACAGATGAATGAGAACAGCCTTGACCTATGGCACAGACATCTTGGACATCGTGATCCAAAGGCAGTTCTTGAACTACAGAACCAGAGTTTGGCCACAGGAATCAAGGTGAATCAAAAATACAATGAGAGTACTACCAGGTGCATAACTTGTGTTGAACAAAAGTCAGTCAGACCCTCATTTCATCCAAGGACTGAAAAGAGAACCACTAAGGTACTGGATCTCATTCACAGTGATTTGTGTGGTCCATTTAATGTTCCTTCACTTGGTGGAAACAGATATGCTTTAATTTCTGTGGATGATTTTTCAAGGTATTGTGTTACTTATCTTCTGAAAGAGAAGAGCCAAGCCCAAGACATTCTACAGAAGTATGTTGTCATGGTGAGAACCAAGTTTGAGATAACACCTAAAGCTATCCAGACAGATGGCACTGGTGAGTACATTTCACATCACATACAAGCTTTCCTGGAAAAGCATGGCATTTTGCACAGGAGGAGCGTTCCTTACACTCCTGAGAAGAATGGGATTGCTGAAAGGAAACTGAGATCTCTCCTGGAGATGACAAAGTGCATGCTGGCAGATGCTTATCTTCCCAGTAAATTTTGGGGTGATGCCTTTATGACTGCAACATATCTCCAGAATAGATTGCCAACAAAAGGCACCACGCAAACACCATTTCAATTATGGTATGGCAGAGTACCAGACATGAAACACATTAGAACCTTTGGAAGTATTGCATATTCATACATACCACAACAGAAGCGCCCCAACCTTGTGCAAGAGCAGAGCAGACTATTCTAATTGGCTATGCTCCTGGAAGCAAGGGCTATAGAGTAATGAACTTAAAGACTGGTGAAGTTGCTACCAGGCATGTAGTTTACTTTGATGAACAAAGTAGAGTTGATAAGAGAGGAACTGTCATAGACTTTCCGGATGAACAAGAGACTATCTTAGAATCACTGGAAGAAGAAGAGCAAGATGTTGTCTTCATCTGAAAGTGCAGATGTTGCCTTCATCTGAAATACCACAAGCAGCTACACAACCTGATTCTGAACAAAGGACTGAGATATATGCTGCAGAAAGCAAGCTAAAGGCAGAGAGCAGTACACTAAGAGAAGGGGATGCAGATGGCTCTGACCTGAGCACTGGACCGGAGGATGCTGCAGAGACAGACCAGGTTCCAGAACAGGTTCCCAGATGCTCAACGCGACCCAACAAAGGTGTACCAGCTCCACGCTTGCCCTACCTCGCAACATCAGTGTTACCAAATGAACCATCAAGCTTTGAAGAAATTGAACAGATGCCTGCGACTGAGGCAGCTCAGTGGAGAAAAGCAGCACAAGAAGAAATAGATGCACTGCATAAGAATAGAACATGGACACTTACTGAACTTCCACCAGGAAAGAAAGCCATAGGATCCAGATGGGTCTTCAAGCTGAAACTGGATGCACAAGGAAATGTGGAACACTACAAAGCAAGGCTAGTTGCTCAAGGCTTCTCACAGAAATTTGGAATAGACTTTGATGAGACATTTGCGCCTGTTGTCAAACACAGTACCATAAGACTGCTTCTCAGTCTAGCTGCTTCCAAACAAATGGATGTCAGACACCTTGATGTAAAAACTGCTTTCTTACATGGACAAATAACAGAGGAACTGTACATGCAACAATCTCCAGGCTTTGTAGACCAGAAGCAACCACATCTGGTTTGCAAGCTTAACAAGGGTTTGTATGGACTTACACAGGCTGCTAGAGCTTGGAATGAGAAACTAGACACAATGTTGAAATAGTTAGGCTTTAAGCAAGGAGAAGCAGATCAGTGTCTATACACCAGAACCAAAGAAGGTTATTCAACCTTTATCCTGACCTATGTTGATGATTTGATTATAGCCACCAATAGAAATAAAGACTACTCAGAAGTTGCACATCACTTGAACAAAGAAGTGGAATTGAAAGAGTTAGGAGGTGCAAAATACTATTTGGGCATGGAGATTCAAAGAGAACAAGATGGATCTTTTCTACTAAATCAAAAACAAAAGATTGCTGAACTTTTAGAAAGCTTAGGACTCCAAGATACCTACACTGTAGCAACGCCCACGACCACAGATTTTCTAAAAAATACTGAAGAAAGTGATGTTTTACCAGATAATAGTCTCTACAGAACAGCAATAGGAAAGCTTCTGTACCTGTCTACCAACACAAGACCTGATATGGCATCTGCTGTAGGGATTCTGAGCAGGAAAGTTAGCTCACCCACAAAGAAAGATTGGACTGGAGTAAAAAGGGTAGCTAGATACTTAAAAGGGACTATCAACTTTAAATTGAAGCTACCAGCTAGTAGCAATCCTAAATTAGTATGCTACACTGATGCAGATTGGGCTGGTGATAGTGCAGATTATCACGCAGTCAGTGGTTTCCTATTTTTGTATGGAGATGGCCCTATTTCTTGGGGCAGCCACAAGCAGAGTGTGGTGGCTCTATCTTCTACAGAAGCAGAGTATATTTCAGCATCAGAAGCACGTAGAGAATTACTATGGCTTGATCCACTGTTGTCTGATTTTGGAATAAATGAAGAAAAACCAATTCAAGTTATGGAAGACAACCAGAGCTGTATTAAACTTTCTCAAACAGAGAAGACGACACCACGCAGCAAGCACGTAGGAACAAGATACCACAAAGTACGTGAGCTGACAGAGAAGGGAATGATCAAGATGATCTGCTGTCCAACCACTGAGATGGTAGCTGATATCCTGACCAAACCTCTACCAAGAGACGGCTTTGAGAACCTGCGAGTCAAGATGGGACTTCAGGGGTGCATGCACTGTTGAGAAGGGGGGTTGGGAGTGGCACCCTTTGCATGCTTAATTAACTGGCTAGTTTGTTTGCATGTTTCTTGTAGGCATAGAGAGATAGCCTAGAGAAAACTTCCTGTTTGTTTTGGTCAACACCTCTTCCTCCAGCACCTTCACATTCTTTGGTCTTTAAAAGGTTCTCTTGCCATTTACTCCTTCCTTTTGTCTTTGCCTTTTGTCCCGAAAGCATGCCCTGAGATCTCCTAACAGGGATTATTTTCAGCAAGCATGTGAGTGCTTAATTTTCTTCCTACCTTCTTCAAGAATTGAACCTGTGTAGACTATGCACAAGATTTTGTGAGTAAATTCTTTTATATTTTTAACCAAACTGTTTTTTGTGTTTATTTTGAGCTAGGTTAAGTGTGTTTGGGGTGGAGTGATAGAAGTGGGACTGGTAATCTGTTCAACTTCCGTTTTTGTGCAGTTACTAAGATACTCTGCTGATTGAGAGTCCCATTACCAAAAATCTCTCAATTCCCCAACAATCACCACATAAAGCAGTATGTACGATGAGGAACTATATTTCTTGAAGAAAACACCCTGTAAGTGTGAATGCTTGAGCTGAGATGTACATTTTGTTGCTAGAGTCTCAGGAGAGGCAGATGTGCCACTTCCATCTGGATCACTGAGTCCAATGCAATTTTTATCCCTCGAAATGCCAAAGACAAGCACTGAGAATCTACTTTGCTTGCAATCAATCTATATCCATAACTTGAAAATATTCCCAGTTTTTTAAAAAACTTACTCAGAACTTTCTGGGTGTAAAAAGTAAAGTTGGCAACACTGATGAAATAAACCACTGATCCGGTCTAACATAAAGCGCCTTCATTAGTGCATAAGAAGCGCTACTCTGGACTAGACCTGTAACTGACCAGGTGCTTGCAGGAAGCCTAGAAGTGGTCTGTGGGTGTAAGAAGGCCCTCCCCTGCTGCTCAGCTTCCCCAGCAACTGCTACTCCGCAGAGGTAACACAGTGGGACCATGAAGAGTAGCGAATGGCCAAGTTCCCACTTGTAGCTGGTGGTATGCAAAATTACACTAGTGTTCCTTGGATGATGAAAGTCCAGGAGGGGGAGTTCAGAGGGCCACGATAGCCAGCTTTCTTGGGGTGGAGATGCACCCAGGCACCATCCGGTACACATTGAGCACTCTGAGGAATACATTGCCCAGAGAGGGTACTGGACACCTCCTTACTCAATGTTAGAATGGCTCCTTCTGGTTATGTAAGCATTCGTCACCAAGAGGATTCCAGGTCTCTTATCCTCCATGACTTTATCTACTCCTCTTCGAAGTTGGCGTCTTACAATTTGGGGTAGCAGATTCCACACTAAGTGCCAACGTGATGCAGTGGTTTGGGTGTCGGGCAATGATCAGGATCTGAATTTCCCATTCAGCCATGGAAACCCAGGAGGTGACTTTGGCTAAGTCACACTCTCTCAGCCTCAGAGAGAGGCAAACGCAAACCTCCTATGGGGGAAATCTTGCCAGGAAAACCCCTGATAAGTTAGCCTTTGAGCCTCCATAAGTCAGAAATTATTTGAAGCCGTCCTGCTGCTAACACTACCCTAATCTTACCATATGTTGGCATAATTCCAACAGCTATGGGCTAGTGATGTAAAGCAGATGAAGAAGATGGAGGCAGGCAAGTACCCAGGCATCCTGTTCACATCCATGAGGTCTGTTTTTGTCCTCACCGAAAGAAAAAAGGAGCTGCTGGGCAGGGAGGAAAGAAGTGCCCACCATCTCACCTCTGCTTCCCACCATGTTCCTTGCTCAGGAAGCCCATTTCCAGCCAGGAAGTGTCCTTGTTAGTTTTCTGAAATCTTACCCACCTTCTTCCTTTGAAGATATGACCAAGCAGGACAGGAACCATTCAGAGCACAGCCAGCTGGTCAGCAGCACTCTGTGTGTGTGTGTGTGTGTTTGCGTGTCTGTGTGCTTATTGACCCCATTGCAATTTATCAGTGGGCTTTTGACTGCAGCCACCCAAGGGCGCCATAGTTCTGAGAAGGACATGACTGGCCCTGGCCGTTTTCAGGAAGGGACAAGGGACAAAAAGAGGAGATCTATGAGCCACAATCTGTACAGAGCATCACCAACCAGCTTTGGTGTCAGTTTCACTCAGGGATGACAACTGACACACCAAGATGTTAAAAGCTCCAAGATGCTGTGGCTTTTCTACCAGTGCATTCATTTATCCATTTGAAATGCTGTCCTGCCAGTTTCTCTGGGTTCAAGAAACCCCTCCTGTCTCACTCCCACAATCCATCATGCTGCTCAACTGCAAGAAAGATGGCAGAGTGTGAGATGCCCATGGGGAGATGGAATCAAAGAAGGAAAGGGGGGAGAAATGCTGCATCATGCTTGCACAGTGCAAATTTGCACTCATGCTATGAAGTGGTATCTGTGCAACACCACAATCCTGCTGAATGTCAGCATTTTGCAACTAACTGTATGTCTGTGAGTGTGGCTGCCTACGGTGCCATTGTGCAATGGGGTGGGGGGGGGCTGCGGTGGCCATTTCAGCAGTCACCGGGAATCTAGTGGGATACCAGAAGGCGCTGAATTGTGCAGCATCCTAGAATGGGTCATTGTATGTGCAATGGTTGTGTTGTTGAAGTCCAGAAACTGAAAGTCTCTATTGTGTAGCACCGCAATAAAGCCAACTTCAGTTGTAAGGGAACTTGCATGTATGACCCCAACAGCATTCTGGCTGAATGTTTGCTGGCATTCCCGTATTGTTCTTCACCAAACCGGCTGAAGTAAGTATAAACCCAGTGCTACACTCTTGGCAGGTGACTGTGGTGTGCAAGTCACTGGTTTGTCAGGGTATTGAGGTAAACGGTCTTCAGTGACTGAACTCAGACCTCATACGTTGTGGTTTCACAGCACCAGGAAGCCAAGAGAGTGGTAGGCACTGTTTGGTTCCCCCAACCTCATGGGGAGGCCCTCCCAAAGGGGAGGGAGAGGCCCGCTGCACACAACTGCGAAGGAAGAGAGTCCTCCTTCAACCCATGAATTGCTGGTAAAGCAGAGACTGCCATTCAGCCTCCCTTCGTTCGTCACGTCCATTTCAAACCTCCCGTGGGCCAAAAGGGGCAGCTCCATTTGACATTTGAGGAATGGTCATTGCGGTTACTTTGGAAAACAAGGTGTATCACAATTGCACAGCTGCCAAGAGGGGAAAAAGCATAATTGAGAAACAGAGAGAGAGAGGCTAAATTTTACTGAGTTCAGCAGCATGCAAAAGAGAAGTCACTTTACCACCCAGAAAGGAGTCAACTGCTGCAGGAAAGCCTGGTGAGATTTGATCCGGTCTGAGAGGGCAGCCCACACATTCTTCCACGTGTAACCCCCTGACATTTTGCCACAGCATTTTTATGTCATTTTTCTTTCTCACACATACCTTGCCTCCAGCGGAGCTTTATCTCCTTGTGCCTCTATCCATGCTCTGCCTTCCTCCTCCTCCTCCTCCTCTCATCTAGACAGGACACTGCCCTCTTTGGGCAACTCCTCATTACTATTCCAGGTAGACTGAGGTCCTTATCACACTCCACTGTTGTAGTGGTGTTATTCCACTTTCAACCTCCTATGGGATCCTGGGGTTTGCAATTAAGGGAGGGGCCATTAGAATTCTCAGCCAGGGAGCTCTTGGGCCTCCTCAGGAAACTACAAACCCCAGAATTCCACAGGAGGTTGCCACGGCAGTTAAAGTGGAACATAGTGCTCTTAGCAGTGTAGCGTGATAAGGACCAAAGGGTTTGCTCCAGTCCAGTCCAAATGCCGATCTGGAGCTCATTCATGCCTCGGGATGATATCAGGCAAGTTCCCAGCATGGAAAGAAGGTGAAAGAGATCAGCAGGAAACAGAAAGCAATCTGTGCTATACTCCAAAACGAGGACAGTATGTGTCTGGGGCTGTTTTTCTTTTGAAGTAAATTTTATTGAACACTGTGCAGTACAATAAAAATTAAAATACATACAAACAAAGGAAAAAGAAACTAGGAACAATAAAAGCAAAGAAAAAAGGAGAGAGAAAAGCAAAGATAGTAAAGACTGTGAATTTGACTTCCAGCTTTCCTAACACAGATTATGTGCACGTCCATAAAACTGTCTACCTTGGCTGTCACACCTGAGAGTGTAACCAAGGGCAGCTCCAGGGACAGAATGCAGGGAAACCTCTCTCGTTGTCTTCTGTCACATGTATAATAGTCAGGGTAAACCATGAGAGGCCCTCTGTCCTTTTGCAGCCTCTGATTTACAGGGGGAGGAGTTGGCAAAAGTCAAAATTTTGGAAGTGGAGTTGTGTGTGTGTGGTCTCATTGCTCATGGGTGTGCATTGCACACGGCGTGTATATTGTGGACAGATGTTCAAAGATGCACATCATGTATGCAGCATGTGTGTTTGCTGATTCAGTTGCACAGCACTGCAATTCACTAGCAAGGCGGTGTTGCACAGTCTTGGGACATTTCTGCACTATGCTGTTATAGTGCTATGATTCCACTTTCAACCTCCTGTGAAATTCTGGGGTTTGTAGTTTCCTGAGGCCAAAGAGCTCTCTGGCTGAGAGTCCTAAATACCTCTCCCTAAATTGCAAGTCCCAGGATTCCATAGGAGGGTGAAAGTGGAATGATAGCACTACAACAGTCTAGTGTGGAAATGGCCTTGCTGTGTAACCCCACAAGGTTAAGAGCTGGTATGATAGCTCTGTTTAAATATTTGAAAAGATGTCATATGGAAGATGGAGCAGGCTTGTTTTCTGCTGCTCTAGAAATTAGGACATGGAGCAATGGCTTCAAACCTCAGGAAGAGATTCCACCTGAACATTAGGAAGAACTTCCTGACAGTGGGAGTTCTTTGACAGTGCAATATGCTGCTGACTGATATTGAGGTGAAGTTTCCTCCTTTAGAGGTTTTTAAAGAGAGGCTGGAGGGCTGATAGAACCATAGAATCATAAGTTGGAAGAGATCCCAGGGGCCATCCAGTCCAACCCTCTGCCATGCAGGAACCTACATCCAAGCCCTCCCTTTGACAGGTGGCCATCCAGCCTCTGCTTAAAAACCTCCAAAGAGAAGACTCCATCACACTCCATTGAGGCAGCAGTAGATTCCACTGCCTGACAGCTCTGACCATCAGGAAGTTCTTCCTGAGGTTCAGGCGGAATCTCCTTTCCTGCAGCTTGAATCCATTGCTCCTTGTCCTAGTCTCTGGAGCAGCAGAAAACAAGGCCCTTTCCTTCTCTGTCCCAGGCCCTTTTCGCACGGCATTTCCGAAGTGAAACGGCCCCTTGAGCGCTGTGTAAATGTGAGGAGCAGTCCACACAATGCACTCACATTTGCACGACGCTCAAGGGCCTAACGCAGACTGCGCACGCATTTTTCCATTTTCGGCTTAAAGCCGAAAATGCTACACGGTCATGTATCGCTCCGGGGCCCCGTGCGCACTTACCTGGCGTGCGGAGCCTCTGGAGCTGGGCCGGTCACGCTTCCTGTGCAGTGAAGGCTGGGAAAGGTCCCAGGCTGCACTGCAGAAGGAAGAGGTGGGGTGCTCGTGCGACCAGGAAGCAGCTGCAGAGCCGAAGCAGCTGGGATGCGAGAGCCTTCCTCCCCAGGCTTGTCACGCTAGCCCCACACTCCAACTCCGCGAAAGGGTAAGGTGCAAAAAGGACCCTAGTCTCTGGAGCGGCAGAGAATAAGCCCGCTCCCTCCTCAACATGACATCCCTTCAAATATTTAAACATGGCTATCATGTCCCCTCTTAACCTTCTCTTCTGCAGACTAAACATACCCAGCTCTCTAAGTCTATCCTCAGAGGACTTCATGGCTTCCAGACCCTTCACCATTTCAGTTGCCCTGCTCTGGACATGCTCCAGCTTGTCGATATCCTTCTTGAATTGAGGTGCCCAGAAGTGGTCACAGTATTCCAAATGAGACCTAACCAGTGCAGAATAGAGTGGTACCATTACCTCTCTCCATCTAGACACCATACTCCATCTGTCAAAGGGAGTGCTTCGATGGTGTCTTCCTGCCTGGCAGAAAGGGGTTCGACTGGATGACCGTGAGGGTCTCTTCCAACTCTAGGATTCTGTTTCTATGATTCTATGACCTTTCTGCTGGCTCAGGAGAAGAGAAAGTCCTGTTTTGTCCTTGGCCAGCACTAGTTAGCTGCAGGCATCCTGCCCTTTGAGTGGACTTACTGGAGGCAATTTTCCTCCTTCTTTGATTGTTCTTCAGCTGCTGGTGTTCAATGTTACGCTTCTTCCAAATATTTATAAACAAATGAAAGTATTGATTGCTTTTCTGCCCACCTGGGTTCCTAAATCAATGTACAATAAAACAGGGCAAAGCATTCTTCAAAAAATGGACTTCTGAAACCACTTAAAAATGATTTTAAAAAATAACAGGGATATGGAAGTTCCATCATTTTGCAGCCATGGCCAATAGCCTCTAGACAGTTGGATGTGGCTCTGGAAAAACGCAGACTGAGAGGGGTGACATGATGAAGCAGCCTTTAAACATCAGTTGGGCCACCACCAGGTGGAAGGTGGAGCAAAGTTGTTTTCTACTGCTTCCCAAAGGATTCAGGCTGCACGACAGGGGATTCCAGCTAAACTTTAGGAAGAACATCCTGAGGAGGAGAGCTGATAAAGAATGGAACAGACTGCCTCATCACATGGTGGTGGGGTAGTTACCCTGTGAACTGGGGGTCCCGGGAGGGACACCAAAACGTGCTCCACTAAAGTTGGGGAAAATTAGCTCAGAGCACTGCTTAGCGTTACGAGAGGCAGGGTAACGTAGCGAGATCTTGAACCCTATGTCTACGGGGTCGGGTCGAGTCAAGGAGAACACAGAAGTTGAAATAATAAATGATGTTTATTAAATACAAGCAAAACAGTGTATGCGACACACTCATACAAGATAACTAAAGAAAATAAAGGTTGGAGTGGTATAGAGGGATTTTTAGAGGGATTGCTGATTTGGGTGATACTTCACCTGTCCTGAAGCCCAGGAAAATAGAGAGCGAAGCTGGGGTGCGATGTAGCTCAGCACATGGAGCTGAGGGGAGGCTCACCAAGCAAAGCGGCAGCAAGGTGGGATGAAACTCGGGAGCGATCCGAGGAAGGTCTCGGAATCAAGGGTTTTTATAAGGAGAATTGTGACTGCAGGTTATGCCGTACTTGGGGGAAAACAATAGACTTGGAGTTGGAGACAAAAGCCTCCGAAAGGTCAGAATCTGAATGGCTGAGTTATCGTAGCGATTCTCAATAGAGTAGCCAGTATGCAGACGCAGAGTACTTGGGTATTGCATAGGTTATCCATCAAGCTGCCATCGCGGGGCAGAGGCTCTTTCGTAAGTGGCGTGCATACTTAATTAGAGTACTTGCCTGGAGGTCTCCTAAAGCAGTGAGTCAGCTATTTTCTGGCCTGCCTGTATTGTTGTTTGAATATTACGGCAATTAATGGCCGAGCTTGTTTACGTGCTCGTTCGGTGGCCTCTCAAGCATGTGGAGAGGAATAGAAATGTGCAGCCGAATTGTGATATCAAGGGATATCTTTTAATATCCCCAAAGCTCGGACTAGCCAGGGCAGTAACAGGGTCTCCTCCGTTCAAGATTCTTAAGTAGAGTTAAAAGTGTATAAGTGGAAGACTTGGGGAGGTAGAAGAGGAGAGAAAGGTTGTAGAAATTCAGTATTTGTCAAAATGATGAATATACATATATATTTAAGATTTTAAATTATATGGATGGATAGATAGATAGATAGATAGATAGATAAATAGATAGATAGATAGTGGTTTGATTCTCTCATAGACTTCTCTGATTCCCTTGGAGAGGTGCTGGCCCCTGTGTCCATCCTGTGGCAACAATTCTCTGGGTCAATTAAAAACAACCCTGGGAAGACCCTCTCCTAAATTCTTCATAAATTAATTTCTTTTTTAAAAAAGATTTTTATTAAAAGAAATTCTAAAATACAGTACAAGTTACAAAGCTACGGAAAGGTAAACATAAAAAAAGAAAAAAGAATAGAGAAGAAGAGAAAAAAAGAAAGAGAACAAAAAAGAAAGAAGAAAGTGACTTCTGATCTTCCTTTCGATGATTATATTTGCATATAGTAATCCGTTACCTGTCTCTCTAAAATTACAACAAATTCTCTTCGTTCAATAATATACTCTTTCTAATCATCAACACAGAAAGTCACAAGGTCATTTTCTTTCTTTTGCAAAAAGTTCACAGGGGACCTCAGGAAAGCCCATAAGTTAAATTCTGTGGGTGACCTTCTTCTGGAATTAAGGGAGCAGTGGAAAATTTCTCTTTCCACTTTCCTCACACCTTGCAAAGCTTTATTAAACTACCTTCTTTTGAAAAATTAGGAGTTCCATTTTGGTTCTAAATGAAACAAATTCAGACAACGAAGCAGGACTTTTGGCCTGGAGAAGAGAAGACCGAGAGGGGTGACAGGATGCAACGGCCTCTCACTATCTGGAGGGACATTCATCACATGAAAGGTGGAGCTGCCTTATTTTCCTGGTGCTCACAGAGAGTGGAACCCAAAAGCCAAGAGACATCCTGGTGTTGTCTCAACAAACATCACCCCTCCACCACCACAAAGAAGCAGTCGGAGATTTTGTCCAATGTGCAACATCTGCATTATGTTCAAAGTTGTGGAAGCAGAGTTGCGCACATGGGGCCATTGTGCATACAGATGGGCATGAGATGGGCCTGTCAATGAGTTAAGCATGAGGTGCACATTTGGTTGTGCCTTCCCTTGCGCTGCTGGATGTGTGCATTCTATTGGGCAGCGTCACCAATGAACATAAGGATTGCCTGGTTGAATCAGCACGTAACTTCATGCAGAAGTAGATGCTACCCAACTCTCATGCTGGATCTTGGCTGTGGTGCTTTAAAAAAAAAAAGGAAGATGCTGTCACTCCCCACCCACCCACCCCCATTAATTCTGGCCTTCTGCAGCAGCAGATAACAAAGAGATGGGGCCTTTGCTGCCTGAAATATTTGCCACACAGATGCTTTTCATAGGCCCTTCTCGCACCTTACCTGGTGCCACTGGCGTAGCAAGGAGATCACACGAGAAGCCTCTTCGGAGAGGCACTTGCATCCCCTCTGCTTCCCCTCCACACCAGCTCCATGCTGGCCAGAAGGAAGCATAAGCGCTCCACCCCTTCCTTCTACAGCGCAGCCGGGTACTTTCCCAGGGTGCACTGGGGGAGGAAGTGCGATGGCTGCATGTCCGGAGGCTCCGCATGAAAGTTAGGCGTGTGTGGGGCCTGGGAGGGTTGTGCGATTGTGCATCATTTTTGGCAATGAGCCAAAAATGATATAATGTGTGATTGCCACCGACTGGGCTTGGAAGTGTCATGCAATTGCGAGGACATCATGTGAAACGGTCCTCGCAATCACGCGAAGCTCCCGAGGCCATTTTGCAATGGGACTGGCATGGGAAAGGGACCGCAGACTCATAGAACCCTAGAGCTGGAAGAGGCCCCCAGGGCCATCCAGGCGAGCACCCTTCTGCCATGCAGGAAGACACCATCCAAGCCCTCCCTTTGGCAGATGGCCACCCAGCCTCTCTTTAAAAATCTCCAAAGAAGGAGAAGACTCCACCGCACTCTGTGGAGGCAACAGCAGATTCTCCTGTCAAGCTACTCTTACCGCCAGGAAGTTCTTCCTAATGTTTTGGTGGAATCTCTTTTCCTGTTGTCTGAAGCCACTGTTCCACAGTCTCCTAGGGCCTTTTCACATGTCGGGGGGGGAACGGGCTAAAACGCCCAAAAACGGAGCTTACCTCCAGCCCGGTAAGTCCGTCGCCGCGTGGAGCAGCACAAGCTCGCTGCTCCACACTCCTCCGGCGTCGCAGATGGCAGCTTCCGGTTGGTGGAGGCTCTCCACCAACCGGAGAAGCTCGCCAGCCGGAAGCCCGCCCCCTGCAGATCTGCAGGCATGCACTTGGCGCGCCTGCAGATCCACTTTAGAGCTGGGCGACGGAGCGGCACGGGGCTGCGCGCTCCGTGCTTTTTAAAAACCTCTAAAAAGAGGTTTTTAAAAAACACGCAGCCCGGCTAGTTCCGGCTGCTCCTGAGTGGATTCTGGTATGAAACTACTAAAAGTAGTCCACACCAGTCCACTCTACGGTGTAGACGACCTCCGTGGGAGGTCGCTCTACACCGTTTCCCCCCCACACACACACACATGTGAAAAGGGCCCTAGTCTCTGGAGCAGTGGAAAACAAGCTTGCCCCATCTTCAATGTGCTGTCCTCTCAGATATTTAAACATGGCTTTCTCTTCTCCAGGCTAAACATACCCAGCACCTTAAGCTGCTCCTCATAGGGCTTTACGGTTTCTCGGCCTTTTGCCATTTTGGTCTCCATCCTCTGGACACATTTTCTGCAGAAGATTCTTAGAAAACAGAAAGGATCACTTGCCTGATGGATTTGTGACACAGACGTTTGTCCAGCATTCATATTAGAATCATAGAATCATAGTGTTGGAAGAGACCCCAGGGGCCATCCAGTCCAACCCCCTGCTATGCAGGAACACCCATCAAAGCATTCCCAACAGATGGACATCCAGCTTCTGCTTGAAAACCTCCAAAGAAGGAGACTCCACCACACTCCAAGGCAGCATCTTCCACTGCTGGACAGCTCTGATCGTCAGGAAGTTCTTCCTGAGGTTCAAGTGGGATCTCCTTTCCTGCAGCTTGAATCCATTGCTCCTTGTCCTAGTCTCTGGAGCGGTAGAGAACAAGCCCGCTCCCTCCTCAACATGACGTCCCTTCAAATATTTAAACATGGCTATCATATCCCCTCTTAACCTCCTGTTCTGCAGACTTAACATACCCAGCTCCCTAAGCCGTTCTTCATAGGGCTTCATGGATTCCAGACCCTTCGCCATTTTGGTCACCCTCCTCTGGACATGTTCCAGCTTGTCTACATCCTTCTTGAATTGAGGTGCCCAGAACTGGACACAGTATTCCAAATGAGGCCTAACCAATGCAGAATAGAGTGGTACCATTACCTCTCTCGATCTGGACACCATACTCCTATCGATGCAACCAAGAATCTCATTGGTTTTCTTGGTCAATATTACCAATTGGAAAGCAATGCTCATTTAAAATTAAAAATGTGCCAGTGGACACAGGCTCCATGGCCTTTTATTTTATTTTTTCCTGGAATCTTGATGTGATATTTTGCAGAGGTGGGAGGAGAGAACAAGAAAAACCTTCTCAGTCAAACCTCTAGTTTTAGAAGCTAAATTTGCATAGCAGTTTTCTTACAAATAACGTTCATTTTAATATTTAGTCACCTTCCTGTTTGAGCGCTCTGAATGAAACTATTGCAGAAAGAGGAAAATGAACGTAAATATGTATTTAACCATTAGGCTGGATGGACCGTGTGGCAGGGGAAAGAATTTGGGTCTGCATGCTTCTTAAATCTCGAATGTGGGTTAAACATTGCCTAAAGAAAGATTTAGCTTATCATTATGGTTGTGCATCAGAGAGGAGAAATGCACCTCTACCAAATGTGCCGCCAGCAGATGGGACACAAAGGAGAGCAAAGGTGTGCAGCAGCTGGATTAATAGAGATGAGTCATGGAGATCCCACATGAGGTGAGGAACCCCTCTCCCCCCCCACGCAATCCGTGCCTGTGGGAGGGATAGTTTCTGCAGTGCGTCTGCCTCCAGCCACAGGCACCGATTGCGAGGGAAGTCCAGGGGGCCCTGGACTGCTTGTGCTGTCAGAAATACATTGACCCTGGTGCTCATCACACCGGGGCATCCACCGTTTGATCTTCCTACAGCAAGGAGACGCAGGGTGATGCATACAGGGACGTAATTTTTCATCTGGTTTCTTCCCCAAGGAAGCCCCAAAGAACATCGGGAGTTTTCTCCCTGCTGCAAGTCTTTGGAGCCCATTTGCAATCTGGGACTTCTCTGTGCAATATTCATACTTGGTTATTTTGCATAGTAAACAGGTCTCTCTGCACAGAAACCAATTTTCTATGAAAAATGGGGGGGGGGGTGGTTTCTGTCACAGAAAAGCTGTTTTCTATGCAAAACCACATGCAAATTTTGCATAGACAAGTCCCAAACTGCAAAGTTTTTCATCAATCCAGTATTTTTCATGTGAGGGTTTCTTGATAATCAAAAAGAATTGTATTTTGAATGTTTCTGCATATTCTTTCCATTGCTAATATATTGTATTGGACAAAAGCAGTGGAAATCAGTCTTTCTGTTGTTGTGATTGTGGTTGTTTTTCTGTGCCTTAAGTTCAACTCTAATTTAAGGCAAACCTGTCTTAGGGTTTTCTTGGGATAGCCAGATATCTTCAGAGGAGCCTTGCCATTGCCTTCATCTGAGAGGCTGAGAGAGTGGGGCGTGCCCAGTGCAACTGCCAAACCACTCCACCATGCTGGGTCTCTTAATTATGTGCCTTCAAGTTGACTCGCTTGTATCATTTTCCATCCTCGGCGTTTCTGGGTAAAGTTTGTCCAGAGGGGGTTTTCTTTTGCCTTCCTCTGAGGCTGGGACTTTCCAGAGCTGACCAGAGATTTGAATCCCGGTTTCCAAGGGTCCAAGTCCAACACCGATAGAAGCATAGACCCTTAAAGCCGGAAGGGACTGCAAGAGCCATCTGGTCCAACCCTCTGTGATGCTCCAACGCACTCCCAAAAGAGAGTCCACTACCCTGAAAGGCACAGCGGTTTTCTTTCTGTTCCACAGTCAAGCAAGAGTAAGAGTTGCAGTGGGATCTCTCTTTTCTTCTCATTTCAATCCATTGATTCACATCCTTGTTTCTGGAGCAGCAGAAAGCATCCCTGCTCTGTATTCCATGTGACTTCCCTTCCGGTGTAAGGATGGCTGTATAATAAATGCATTGCCAGGGCTAGCTGTTTGGCCCCTGTTCCCTGTCCTTTTAGAAATCAGGATTCTGCTGGGCTTTTGGGAGTCAGGCCCTGGGCTCCATCGTGCCCTTGTTTGCTGTTGCTCTTTCAATGGTGTTTGCTTCACCTTTTCAAATCCCTGAACCAGACCTCCAGCTTCACCTATCCACTCTGGACCCAGCCTCTCCTTTATTTCGCTTGCATTCTCAGAGAATGGGAAGGCCCACAAATGGCAAAAGGGGACCACAGCATCTAGGTCAGAAAGGTGGGTCTCCCACCCCAGCCCTGTTCCACAGAACATGAAGCTGCTGGGAGAAGAGCACTGCCATCTGGCGAGGGGGGGAGACCCTTCTGGAATTTCCCACCCTGCTTCCTGCAGCTTCTCTGGGATGCTCTCCGGCACTCCAGAGACTAGGACACAATGGAGCGATGGCTTCAAACTAAGGACAAAGAGATTCCACCCAGCCTTTAGGAAGGACTTCCCCACTATGAGAGCTGTTTGGCAAGGGAATACACTGCTGCCTTGGAGTGTGTTACCATACCCTATGCACTCCATCCTGCGGGATGTGCCATTTTCATAACTGAACATATTTATGGCTGACGGCATAACCGCAACAGAAGGCATGCCGACTGGACAGTGTGTTGCCAGGTCAAGTTGACCTAAGACACGGCCAGGTCATAAGTTCAGAGAGGAATTGGTGGGAAAACCTGACGCTAAGGGGTTTGTGATCATCCTTTCAACACCTTAGGCTCCATGTACAACCAAATACAATGGAAGGCAAAGCTGCCCAGGTGAGTCAAGCAGGGACCATCCCATGACCTCAACCTACAGAAATCTTCCCTATAATCCCTGCCTGATCAGACACTAAGAGATGGTCATGATTCCCATTAATGCTTTATCACCTAGAGTTAAGACAATCAGCCCATTCCAAACTCCTTCGTCAGTGCTGTGAGAAAGCTAGTACAGCTTTGCCAACACACCTCCTTCAGGGAAGGAAACAGAGTATAAAAACCCTAGCTTCAACCCCAGCCTTTTGTAGTGTGTAGGGTGTATTCTGCTGCACATGGTGCCCCAAACTGCTGTTCCTCCATGCTACCCTCAGATGTTGTCTGAGCCACTCCACTGGGACCCCTTCTTCAGGACTGGTAACTGTGACCCTTTCCACCCAATTTCTCTCTAGCCAGCCTTTCTTTCCTCACTTTCTGATAGCCTTGTATGGTTCTTAAGAGTGCCTGATTTCTTGTGTGTTTCTTAATTCCAAACAAAATATTTCATTTAGCCTTTAACTGGAGTCCTCTCTAAAGTTAATACTGGTATGCACAAGTGAAAACATCCTGCCATTACCCTCATCTCTCAGGCCTCCTTTGAGCAATAATTCCCCCAAATTCTAAGGAGACGCTGGCATTGCGGGTGGACTCCAAGGTCCCCCATGTCTTAGGGTAATGAGTGTGGTGCAGTCATTTTCTCTGGACATTTTTAAGGAGAGTCTGGATGTCCATCTGTCCTAGGGAGTGTTTTGATGGTGTCTTCCTTCATGGCAGAAGAAGGTTGGACTGGATGGCCCTTGGATTGTCTTCCAACTCTAGGATTCTAGGACTCTATGAATGGAAGTTCTTCCAAGGCAGAGGTCCCATTCAACAAGAAGCAACTGCGGGAGGTGTGGTGGGGAAATCCAACATGGACTCACTGTTGCTATGATGTTGGATCCATCAGGTATCCTTGATTGTACTACCAAACATCCAGCAACGCAAGGGCTGCAGAAAAGCCCATTGCTCATGGGAAGCAAGCGAAAGCTTTGTGTGCCAAAGGCCCCAGATTCCATTCCTTACATCTCCAGGTTGGTCTGGAAAGATCATGTCAGAAAACGGAGGTGGGGAGCAGCTGTTAGTCAGAGCAGGGCAGGTGTGGGAACACTGTGGCCCCTCCTGAAGTTGGGGGACTGCTTTTCTCCACCATTTCTTGACACTGTAGACTGTCCTGGACACAAACTGACACAATTGGCTAGAGAAGGCAGGTGGTGAATAACAGTCTGATAGATTTCTATACTCAGAGTGTTCACAAAGGCAGTTTGCAAATAAATAGTAAATTCTGCCCCTCACTGGGATGGTAGAAGAGGGGGAGACAGACCTCTCCTAGGCTGACCACCTGGATGAAGTTCCTTGGGTAGCCAGTTTGAGATCCACTGTAGCCTCAAATAAATGAACACTAAAATCATGTCCCTGTGTCCAGTACAGAGAGAAGTGGGTGCGTCCTGTTCCAGGAAATTTTGGACTGTTTGGGCTGCAGAGCACTCTTCCTCTACAGAGTGATGCCACCATGACCTCCATTTCTTTCAAAGAGGCTCCTGGAACCAGAAGCCTGGAAGGTGTCAGGATTATGAGCCCTGGTTTACTGCAGGTTTCTTTTGTCCAAATGTTTGCAAAATTCAATGTGATAAAATGCTGGATGGGGAAACCATCAAACCTCAGCCTCCACCATCTGCTTAGCCTCTTTGCTTGTTTTCTTTTCTTTCCTTTCTCTCAGTTTCTGGAAGTCCCGATAAGGGCCTGCCTGATGATTTCCAGAACAGCGAGGACAAAGGAGGGAGGAAACCATGGCATTATGAAATAATTGCATTTCTGAATGTTTGTGGCTGGAGCGATTTTCCACTTGCCAGAGGCTTTCTCTGATCCATTAGCCAACAGCAGGACAATGGTGCTGGGCTGCGGGAACAATGGACCCAATCCCAGCAGTTTCCCATGCATCCCATAAGTTTGACATTTCTTATTTTTCCATTTCTTCCACAGATCCTTGGAAAGTATTTATTCCCTGATGCCTGAACTGAATAAGAAAATATTATTCAATTCTGCATGCATCAAGTCTCAAATTTGGGATAATTAAAATAATTATATTTCCTGCTGTGAGTTCTCGTCTAATTGATTGAACCGAGCAATGAGGCTGTTAGCAATTTCAAAAGAACTATCACACACACCCAAAATGTAATTATTATATCCTTTTCTCTCTCACTACAGAGAGACTTGAGGGCTTGCTGGAAACCCAGATAATGAAAAGTTGGCTGTCCTTTGAAATTCTTTGGAAATCTATACTCTCCAGTCCAAGGAATAGTCATCATCCAATCCAAGTTAGAACTTCTGCCCACTTTGAGGTGCTGCTTCCACCCTTTCAGAGTGCATAGGACACCTTGCTGTTAAACAGGAGAGCTGTGACTCCATCTCCTAGGGGCAATTTCTACAGGAGGGGTACATGCTATTTTGGCTTCATAGTGTAACACTGTGATCATGATATGCAGCCCTTGTGTTAAATGGCACATTACACAAATGAACACATACCTGAATTGGCAACTGAATGTGCAACTGAAGGAGCATCACAGGTGCACCTCATAGTCTCTGTATGCACTGTGCCATCACATGTACAACTCGACTTCTGCCACCTGGAACCTCAAAAGGCCATTCTGCACCAAATAACAATCTCCAGCCGCTTCCTTAGAGCAACTTGTGCATGTGTTGAAACAACAAGAGAATTCAAATGGATTATTTCTCGGGGTGGGTTGGAAGAGGGAAAAATGTACACTGAGCATTAGAATCATAGAATCCTAGGGTGCGAAGGGGCCTCATGGACCATTAAGCCCAACTGGGTGCTCACTGCAGGATTTCCAGATAAAGGACCCCCAGCAGCAACAGCACCTGTGAAGGCAGTAGGACAGAGAGAAGGGCCTCTCCTGCAAACCTTAAAGCTCAGGGCATTTCCGCACTACACTGTTATAGTGCTATTATTCCACTTCCAACATCCTGTGGAAGGGTCCATTAGAGTTCTTAGCCAGATAGCTCTTTGGCCTCAGTAAACTAAAATCCCAGAATTCCACAGGATGCTGAAAGTGGAAAAATAGCGCTATAACAGTGCAGTGTGGAAATGGCCTCAGTCATGCTGGTATGGGAAGGTGCATCCCTCAAGTTAGATCTGATATGACCACCCTTATTGGCAGGTGCCAGATTATCCAGTGGTAGGAGGAGGTGTCCTTCTTTGAGGCAGGAAGGAGGCAAAAAGGCTTTGTGTGGTTTCAAGAGGTTGTGTGGAGATTTTGGTGGCAGATGGCCATCCAAACACAAAGTTTTTAGTTCAAGAATCATCTTTAAGTGATGATGCAGTGCCTATGTGGTGCTGGAAAAAAATGTTCTACAGATACCCTGGACTGCAAAAAAGACAAAGGAATGGGTCCAAGAGCAAATCAAGCGGAATTTCCCTAAAAGCCAAGATGACTAAACTGAGGCTGTCATACTTTGGCTATATCATGAGACAGTATAACTCACTGGAAAAGCCTGTAAAACTTGGTAAGGTAGAAGGTAGTTGGAAAAGAGGAAGACCACATAACAGGCGGACAGACTCAGTCCTAAAATCCACAGCCCTGGATCTGCCAGAGCGGAGTAGGGCCATTGAGGAGAGGGGGACTTGGGGATTTCTCATCCAGAGGGTCACCATGAGTCAAAGTGGATTTGATGGCATTTAAAAAGAGGGGGAGAAGGGTGAGACAAGAGCCTGAAGTGTCAAGATATATCATTAAATACTCGAGTTAGGATTGTCCTTGCCATTGTATTTCCAGTTTCTACGTATGGTTATGAGAGCAGGACTGCAAAGAAAGATGATAGGAAAATAATCTGCTCATCTGAAATGTAGCTCTGGAGAAGAGTTCCACAGATCTCCGGGACTGCTAAAAAGGCAAATAAAAGTATTTTAGAGTAAATCAACCCTCAATTCACTCTATAAGCCAAGAGGACTACACTAGGATAGCCATATTTTGGCTATATCATGAGAAGACCTGACTAAGTTGAAAAGACAGTAAGACTTGGTAAGGTAGAAGGTAGTTGGAAAAGAGGAAAACCACATTACAGGTAGACAGACTCAATCAAAAAAATCCACAGCCCTGAATCTGCCAGAGCTGAGCAGGGCTGTTGAGGAGAGGGTGACTTGGATGTCTCTCATCCAGAGGGTCACCATAGGTTGAAGTCAACTTGGTGGCATCTAACAACAACAACATTACCTATTCTGGGGGAAAGTTATGTTTAAAAATGCATGTTTGGAAAGGAAATGTTTTTCAGATATGTATTCTGGGAATATAATAATTCAAGTTTAAATATGAATTTTCATGAGGAATTTTTTAAAAAAGAGAGAGGAATCACAACATATGATGGACATATGAGTTGAGAACAGACTGGTCCACCCATCCTTACAATACAGCCGATACATACAAAAATGAAACCACATTTACTTTGTTTGCGAGCCGTTGTGGTGTCGGCAAATGCTTCCCTGGCTGTCTCTCAGTGCTAATAGTTTCATTGTGTTTTATTGTATACATCATTGCATGGTTTTTGAGTGATAACCTTAATGGTGTTTGCATGTGGTATTCTGCTTAGCAGAGCTACTTTCACAGGGAAAAGAAGGATACACATAAAATAAAATAGCACACATTTTTATTTATATTTTCTTTTCAGGGATTCCAGCAAGCATACCTTGGATGCTCCAGAAATCTTTCAGCATTATCAAGCAATTGTAATCTATATCGCCCAAACTTGCATCTGACAGCCCTTTTTGCTGACCTGGGAAAGTGGGAGCCAAGATAGATTTGTTCATTTTCAAAGGTGCTGGCCAAGGCAGCCTTTTTGTTATCTTCTCCACCCAAAGTTTTCAGCTGCTTCTTTCCCTTAAAAAAGAAAAATAAAGAAACTTGGCTGCTAGTATGCTTGTAAGATAAGCTGAAGGCTGGACAAATTAAAGGGAAAGGATTGTCCCCCTATTTCCATTTTCTTTTCTACAAAATGAAGTGAGAAGGGGAAAGTAGAAATAGATCTGTCTCTGAGCCAATGAAGAGGGCAACAGTTCTATCAAGTCAGAAATCAAATTTACAGGGAGAACAGATGTCCAATTAAGAAATGAATTGGAATGCCAAATCACCATGAAATAGTTAAGAGCATGTACAATTAATGACATACATCAAAGACGCCTGTGGAAGTTTTTGGGCAGATTCTATAAAGTCTTTCCCCCTCCTCTCCCCTTTCTTTCTTTTTTGAACATCTAACAGTGATGGAAATTGCTGAGCGTGGAAAAGCAAGTAGGCCACTCCTTTGTTCAAGGAGGCCTAGTGGGACCCTTGAGTGACTTGGTTCTTAAGGAACAGAGAATCAGAGGATCCTAGAGGTGTAAAGGATCCCAAGGGCCATCCAGTCCAACCCCATTCTGCCATGCTGGAAAGCACAACTAAAGCATCCCTGAAAGGTCCCATCTAATCTCTGCTTAAAAGCTTCCAAAGATGGAGACTGTATCACTCCATTCCATTCTCTTACAGTCAAGAAGTTCTTCCTAGTGTTTAGGTGCATCCTATTGTCATGGAATTATAGAGTTGGAAGGGCCAGCTAGTCCACCGGCCCCCTGGCCATTCAGGAATGCACAACTACAGCCCTCCCCAAGACGGTCATCCGACCTCCCTGCAAAGACCTCCAAAGACAGAAAGCCCATTCTCTTAAGAGGGAGTTTGTTCCGCTGTTCAGCCATTTTTGCCATCAAGCCATTCTTAGCATCATGGAAATGTAGAAAACCATCTCATGATTAAGGGCTATTCAACTTATGTTTAAAAAAACACTGTACTGCCCAGCACCTTCTGAGGGGCCGCACAGCATAGTTATAGCTGTTAGACAGTCCACTTGAAAGTCAAGAAGCTCTTCTTAAAGCTGAGCTGGAATCTCTTTTGGATCTGTTGGTGTTGGACCTGCCCTGTGGGGAGCTGATGAAAGCTTGTATGCATAATAAATATGCAAATTAATAAGGCTCCGTTGTGTCTCCCCTCACAGTCTTCTCTTCTATAGGCTAAGCATACTCAACATTTTTAGATGTTCCTCAGACGGCATTTGGGGGCAAAAAAATAAATCTGATTTTTTGGGGTGAGCAGGGTGCAGTGGGAAGTGCCCTTCCATGGACTCCTGCAGAGGCTAATGTAGCCCAGGGCCCCCCAGGGTGATCCCTTGAGTAAAGAGAAAAGATCCATCTTCTCCAGAGTCACCTCAGGGGCCACACGGTTTGTTTCCTCATCCTCATCGAAAGGGCTAAGACAGCATTGCCTCTAGAAGAGAAGGTGAAGAGGGGACAAGATAGCCATGTTTAAATATCTGACAGGATGTCATATGGAGGATGGAGCAAGCCTGTTTTCTGCTGCTCCAGAAACTAGGACATTATGGAGCAATGGCTTCAAGGTACAGGGAAAGAGATTCTGCCTAAACATGAGGAAGAACTTCATGATGGAAAGAGCTCTTTGACAGTGGAATCTGCTGCTGCCTCAGTGGATTGTTCTGAAGTCTCCTTCTTCTTTGGATGTTTTTAAAGAGAGGCTGGGTGGCCATCCATCAAAAAGAAATGTAAGAGAGAGATGTCACCCTGATTCCTGGGGGTCCTGGGAGGGACATCTAAATGCGCTCTCGATTTTATAAGTTGGGGAAATTAGCCAAGAGCACAGCCTAGCAATACGAGAGGCAGGGTAACGTAGCGAGATCTTGAACCCTATGTTTACAGGGTCAGGCCGAGTCAAGGAGCACACAGAGGTTGAAATAATAAATGTTGTTTTATTAAAACACAATCAAACAGTGTATGCAGCACACTCACACAGATAACTAGAGAAATCAAGGTTGGAGTGAGATAGAGGGATTTTTAGAGGAGTTGTTGGTTTGGGTGATACTTCACCTGTCCTGAAGATCGGTTGGAAGCGGAGAAGCTGGAGTGCGTGGCTCTCAGCACGTGGAGCTGAGGGGAAGGCTCGCTGGACAAGGCGACAGCGAGGCGGGATGGAAGCCAAGAGCGATCCAAGGAAGAGCTCAAAGTCAGGGGTTTTTATAAGGAGAATTGTGACCGCAGGCTAGTTCGAACTTGGGGAAAACAGTGAGTTTGGGGCTGGAGACAAAGCCTCCTAAAGGTCAGAATTTGAATGATTGAATTATAGCCAAACTGTCAATAGAATAGCCAGTATGCAAACGCAGAGTACTTGAGCACTGTATTGTCAGATCATCAAGCTGCCGGCCCGGGGCAGAGGATCTTTTGAAAGGTGCGTGCATACATAATGGAGGTACTTGCCTTGAGATCTCCTAAAGCTGTGGGTCGGCTATTTCTGGCCTACCTGTTTTGTGTTGGAATATTAGGGCGATTATCGGCTGAGCCTGTATACCTGCTTGTCCGGGGGCCTCGCAAGCACGTGGAAGGGAATGGGTAAAGGAGGCCGAATTATTGATATCAAGAGATATCTTTATATCCCACAAGCTCAGGCTAGCCAGGGCAGTAACAGAGAAATGTAAGGTCCTGCACTTAGGCAGAAAAAATGGAAGGCACAAATATAGGATGGGGGACACGTGGCTGGATAGCAGTACGTGTGAAAGGGATCCAGGAGTCTTGGTAGATCACAAGCTGAACATGAGTCAGCAGCGTGATGTGGCAGCCAAGAAAGCCAACAGATTCTTGGTTGCATCAATAGGAGTACGGTGTCTAGATCAAAGGAGGTAATGGTACCACTCTATTCTGCATTGGTTAGGCTTCATTTGGAATACTGTGTCCACTTCTGGGCACCTCAGTTCAAGAAGGATATCGACAAGCTGGAACGTGTCCAGAGCAGGGCAACTGAAATGGTGAAGGGTCTGGAAGCCATGAAGTCCTCTGAGGAGCGGCTTAGGGGCCTGGGTATGTTTAGTCTGCAGAAGAGAAGGTTAAGAGGGGACATGATAGCCATGTTTAAATATTTGAAGGGATGTCATGTTGAGGAGGGAGCGGGCTTATTCTCTGCCGCTCCAGAGACTAGGGTCCTTTTTGCACCTTACCCTTTCGCGGAGTTGGAGTGTGGGGCTAGCGTGACAAGCCTGGGGAGGAAGGCTCTCGCATCCCAGCTGCTTCGGCTCTGCAGCTGCTTCCTGGTCGCACGAGCACCCCACCTCTTCCTTCTGCAGTGCAGCCTGGGACCTTTCCCAGCCTTCACTGCACAGGAAGCGTGACCGGCCCAGCTCCAGAGGCTCCGCACGCCAGGTAAGTGCGCACGGGGCCCCAGAGCGATACACGACCGTGTAGCATTTTCGGCTTTAAGCCGAAAATGGAAAAATGCATGCGCGGTCCGCGTTAGGCCCTTGAGCATCATGCAAATGTGAGTGCACTGTGTGGACTGCTCCTCACATTTACACAGCGCTCAAGGGACCGCTTCACTTCAGAAATGCCATACGAAAAGGGCCTGGGACATGGAGCGATGGATTCAAGCTGCAGGAAGGGAGATTCTACCCAAACCTCAGGAAGAACTTCCTGACGGTCAGAGCTGTCCGGTAGTGGAATATGCTGCCTTGGAGGGTGGTGAAGTCTCCTTCTTTGGAGGTTTTTAAGCAGAGGCTGGATGGCCATCTGTTGGGAATGCTTTGATGGGTGTTCCTGCATAGCAGGGGCTTGGACTCGATGGCCCCTGGGATCTCTTCCAACTCTATGATTCTATGATTCTAAAAGGAATGCTTTGATTATGTCTTCCTACATGGCAGAATGGGGTAGGACAGGATCGTCCTTGGGATCTCTTCCAACTCTAGAATTTTATGATTCTAGGACCAGATCCTTATTTGAGAAGTTGAGGGGTGGTAAGGAATAGAAACTGGGCACCTTTTTCTGGATTCAACTCAGTTGCTCTTACCAGAGCAGGCCCAGGGGGCTCTCGCCAGGGCAGACCAGTTTCTCAGGGATATTTCAAAGCACATGGGCTTCTTTGATAGAGAGCTGTGGAGCCTGTCTGTGGGTATCTCTCCATCCACCTTCCAATCAATCTGCACTTCCATTTGAACAAAGAGAGTTTTTTTTTCTCTTCCATACACTTCATATACTTGTCAAAAAGTGATGTTTCCTTTACAGTCTTGCAGCCTCCACTGCCTCAGGCAACTGTAGAGTTTTGTTTCCAGAGACCAAAATAACAACAACAATAATACAAAAAATGAAGTTTAAAAAAATGGAAGGAAAAGGTACATTTTATTTTCTGGAAAACACACACTCACACACACCTTGAAGACTATTAGATGCTATTTTTGCACCGTGGGGCCAGAGAGCAAAATGTTTTCTTCCTTGATTCAACAGGAAAGAAAAGGCCTCATCCTGTAGGCAATTTTCCACCAGCACTACAGCAGCTCTGCACAATTTGTTTTGTACATAGCCGCTGGGCTCAAGCCCTAAACTTACTTCCAAGCCCGAGATGCATTTCAGAGATAACTGAGATGTACTTGGTTGAGATCCAGCACTGAGAAAACATCACAAGAGTGAAAAGGAGTTAATTTTGACAAAACTGTTCATGGGACATTTACTGTATGTACTGCTTACAAAACAGCCACCTTCGGTTTTGCGCGGTCTTTCTCTTCTCTTCTCTTCTCTTCTCTTCTCTTCTCTTCTCTTCTCTTCTCTTCTCTTCCTCTTTCTCTTTCCTTCCTTCCTTCCTTCCTTCCTTCCTTCCTTCCTTCCTTCCTTCCTTCCTTCCTTCCTTCCTTCCTTCCCTCCCTCCCTCCCTCCCTCCCTCCCTCCTTCCTTCCTTCCTTCCTTCCTTTTTTTTCTTTTTTTTTTTTAGCACAAAACCCTCTTCATTTTGTGCAACATATTTTAGCCGAGGTCTTGCGTTGGTGGCAAAGCTGCAATGTAATGTCTGGTGCCACCCATACTTCAGGACACACTCTGGACCTAATGGGCAGGATGATGATGATGATTTGGGTGAGGAGGAAGACCTGGATGATCTCTGAAATGGGGACATGGCCAGTGTGGTGGACCTGATTGCCCCTAAGTATCACCTCCCACAAAGAGGAGCCAAGTGAGCCCCAGATTCACTAGGGAGCTGGTGGTGATGAAAAGAGTGACTGGAGACTAGAGTGAAGGTATCTGAAAACTCACAGTGAGTCCAACCAAACATGAGCTAGAGCTCATTGTTAGGCCTGTGCTTTGGTGGGAGTGAAGAACGTATTTCTCTGCCACCATTGCTTCGACACAGTGTCATCCAAAAGAGCTGCCTTCAATGGTCAGGGGCCTTTTACATTCTGACCCACAAGAAGAAAATAAAAACAGCCTGCTGTGATCAATTTGCAAGACACTTTGAGGCCAAAATTGCTTGGAGTTGCTCTGACTTGGACTTGCTCTGACATCCACTGGATGTAATCTTGGCACCTGCTTTTCCTGTATTTTTAAATATGTGCCTCCCAAGGATATGGACAGGATCCTTGGTGAAACGAGAGCCACCGCATTTATAGAGCATCTTTGCCCCTCCTGGCCTCCAAAAGCAGTTAGAAGGGGACTGTCTGCATGGGTAGAATCATAGAATCATAGAATCATAGAAATGTAGAGTTGGAAGAGACCACACGGGCCATCCAATCCAACCCCCTGCCAGGCAGGAACACCCTCAAAGCCCTCCCGACAGATGGCCATCCAGCCTCTGCTTAAAAACCTCCAAAGAAGGAGACTCCACCACACTCTGAGGCAGCACATTCCACTGCCGGACAGCCCTGACTGTCAGGAAGTTCTTCCTGAGGTTCAGGTGGAATCTCCTTTCCTGCAGCTTGAATCCATTGCTCCTTGTCCTGGTCTCTGGATCAGCAGAAAACAAGCCCACTCCCTCCTCTACATGGCATCCCTTCAAATATTTAAACATGGCTATCATGTCCCCTCTTAACCTTCTCTTCTGCAGACTGAACATACCCAGCTCTCTAAGTCTATCCTCACAGGGCTTGGCTTCCAGGCCCTTCACCATTTTGGTTGCCCTCCTCTGGACCTGCTCCAGCTTGACCATGTCCTTCTTGAATTGGGGTGCCCAGAACTGGACGCAGGATTCAAGATGAGGTCTAACCAAAGCAGAGTAGAGTGGTACCAGTACCTCCCTCGATCTAGACACCAGACTCCTATTGATGCAGCCGAGAATTGCATTGGCTTTCTTGGCTGCCGCATCACACTGCTGACTCATGTTCAGCTTGTGGTCTATTAGGACTCCTAGATCCCTTTCACATGTACTGCCATCCAGCCACGTGTCCCCCATCCTATATTTCTGCATTCCATTTTTTCTACCAAAGTGTAGGACCTTACACTTCTCTCTGTTGAATTTCATTTTGTTAGCCTTGGCCCAGCTCTCCAATCTATCCAGGTCATTTTGAATTTTGAGCCTGTCCTCTGGTGTATTAGCAACCCCTCCCAATTTGGTGTCATCTGCAAATTTGATGAGTATGCCCTCTATTCCTTCATCCAAGTCATTGATGGAGATATTGAATAGCACTGGGCCCAGGACAGAACCCTGTGGCACCCCGCTAGTCACTTCTCTCCAGGATGAAAAGCAGCCATTGGTGAGCACCCTCTGGGAACGGTCAGTCAACCAGTTACAGATCCACCTGACAGTAGCCCTGTCCAGCCCACATTTTACTAGCTTCTTTGCAAGAATGTCATGTGGAACTTTGTCAAAGGCCTTACCGAAATCGAGATATGCTACATCCACAGCATTCCCTTCATCTACCAAGCTAGTAACTCTATCATAAAAAGAGATCAGATTAGTCTGGCATGACTTATTTTTGAGAAATCCATGTTGACTTCTCGTGATTACCGCGTTGCTTTCTAAGTGATCAGAAACTGACTGCCTAATGATCTGCTCCAGAATCTTTCCGGGTACCGATGTCAGGCTGACTGGGCGATAATTATTTGCGTCCTCTTTTTTCCCCTGCTTGAAGATGGGGACAACATTTGCCCTCTTCCAATCTGCTGGAACTTCTCCTGTCCTCCAAGATTTCTCAGAGATTATAGCAAGCGGTTCCGAAATGACCTCTGACAGTTCTTTTACTATCCGAGGATGCAATTCATCTGGCCCTGGAGACTTGAATTCATCCAGTGTGGCCAGATATTCCTGTACCACCTCTCTACCTATTATGTGCCGCATTTCCCCCACTTCCTCCCCGGCTCCCCAACCGCCAGGTTGAGTGCTTGTATCCTTCTGGGAAAACACTGAGGCAAAGAAGGTGTTAAGTAGTTCTGCCTTTTCTCTTCCCCCTGTTAGCAATTCACCATCTTCTCTGCGCAGCCACCCTATTGTCTCCTTCTTTTTCCTTTTGCTGTGGACATATTTAAAAAAGCCCTTTTTATTGTTTTTAATGTCTCTGGCCAGCCTAAGTTCGTTCTGTGCTTTAGCCTTTCTGACCTTCTCCCTACATTTCCTGGCTACTTGCTTAAATTCTTCTTTGGTGGTTTCCCCCCTCTTCCATTTCCTGTACACGTTTCTCTTAACGCTTAGCTCAACTGAGAGTTCTTTAGTCAACCATTCTGGTTTCTTCAGATGCCTTCCAGTTTTCCTCCTTATTGGCACAGTTTTAGACTGTGCCTTCAGTATCTCCCTTTTAAGGAACTCCCATGCCGCCTGAACTCCTTTCTCTTTCACTATTCTTGATCATGGAATTCCAGCCAGCAGCTCCCTAAGTTTACAGAAGTCCGCTTTTTTAAAATCTAAGACCAGTGTCTGGCTACACTTATTTTCTCCTTCCCACTGAATGCCAAATTCCAATAGGGCATGGTCACTCCCCCCTAAAGCTCCAACCACTTCTACCTCATTAACAAGGTCATCCCTATTGGTCAGGATCAGATCTAGAATATTTGATCCCCTTGTGGCCTCTTCCACCTTCTGGACCATGAAATTGTCTGCAAGACAAGCAAGAAACTTGCTGGACCTTGGTGTCTTGGCAGAGTTTGACTGCCAGCATATATCCGGGTAAGAGGAGTGGTGAATGCCTCGCTGCAGCAAGGAAAGTTTCCATCCCTACTAAAAGAGGCTTTGGTGAAAAAAAAAGGCCTCCCTGGATCCCACCATTCTGAATAACAATCAACCTATCTCTAACATTCCATTTTGGGGCAAAGTTCCAGAGCATGTGGTGGCCTCCCAACTCCAAAGAGTTCAGAATAAAATGAATTTTTAGATCCATTTCAGTCTGGCTTCAGGCCTTGTTATGGGACAGAGACATCTTTGTTCACTTTGATGGGTGACTTATCCAGGGAACTAGACAGGGGAAGTCTGTCCCTGTTGGACCTCTCAGCAGCTTTCATTATCATTGACCATGACATCCTTCTGGGCCACCCCTCTCAGATAGAACTTGGGCTACTGTTATGCAGTGGTTTCAGTCTTTCTTGGAGGGATGAACTCAGAAGGTGGTGCTGAGGGACCCCTGTTCAATGCCCTGGTTTTTGTCCTGTGGGATCCCTCAAGGTTTCATTTTGTTTCCTCGTGCTATTTAACACCTACCAGAAACTGCTAAGAGAGGTCATCTGGAGTTTGGGGGTTCAGTGTCACCAATATGCTGATGACACCCAACTCTACCTTTCCTTCCCGTCTGATTCCAAGGAAGTTGTCTTGGTACTGAACCAAGACTTGCAAGCTTGTTTCTTGCTGCTCCAGAGATTAGGACACAGAGCAATGGCTTCAAACTTCAACAAAAGATATTCCACCTAAACACTAGGAAGAGCTGTCAAACTGTTCTCACCATCAAGAAGTTCTTCCTTACTCAATCTTCCATATAACATCATTTCAAATATTTAACATAGCTATCTTGTTGCATCTTAACCTTCTCTTCTGAAAGGTAAACATATCCACCTGCACCCTAAGCCACTCCTCACAGGGGTTCATGTCTTCCAGGCCCTTCACCATTTTGGCTGCCCTCCTCTGGACATGTTTCAGCTTGTCCATATCCTTCCTGAACTGAGGTGCCCAGAACTGGATGCAGGATTTCTCCAGGTGGAGTCCGACCAAATCAAAATAGACTGGCGATGTTACTTTTCTTGACCTAGACACTAATTGATGCAGCCAAGAATCACATTGTTTTTTTTAGCAGCTGCATCACACTGCTGACCGATGCTCACCTTGTGGTCTAGTAAGACTCCTAGATCCTTTTTAACTTCACGGCTTGACTTCTGCAATGCGCTCTACATAGGGTTACCCTTGTGCTTAGTCCGTTAGCTTCAATTAGTTCAGAATATGGCAGCCAGGATGGTCACCGGAAGACCTAAAACTGACCATATAACACCAATTCTAAAGTCTCTCCATTGGCTGCCTATTAGTTTCTGGGCACAGTACAAGGTGTTGGTCATTACCTTTAAAGCCCTACATGGCTTGGGGCCAGCCTACCTGCGGGATCGCCTTCTCCCATACAATCTGCCCCGCACACTAAGGTCCTCTGGGAGGAATTTACTGCAGCCAGTCAGAACTAGGCTGGCTGCGGTTACCCAGAGGACCTTCTCTTCTATCACTCCCAAGTTATGGAATGGCCTGCCGGAGGAGACCTGGCACATTACCAGTCTTGACTGCTTTAAAAGAGCAGTCAAGACTGATCTCTTCCGACAGGTCTTCCAAGACTAGCATTTCCATCGCCTCCCATCAATTGTCTTACTGTTCCTTTAATAGTTGATTGATTGTAGTGTGTTTTAGGGGGTTGGTTTTAGGTGGATTGGTGGGTGGGGAGGATTGGGTATGTTTTTTAATGTTTTTAATGTATTAATGTATTTAATGTTGTTCACTGCCTCGATCCATGTGGAGAGGCGGGATAAAAATAAATATTATTATTATTATTATTATTATTATTATTATTATTATTATTATTTTACATGTGCTGTGGTCAAGCCAGGTGTCACTCGTCTTATATCTGTGCATTTCATTTTTAATGCTCAAGTGTAGTACTTTACATTTCTCTCAGTTCAAATTCATTTTTTTAGCTTTGGCCCATCTCTCCAATCTGTCAAGGTCATTTTGAAATTTGATCCTGTCCTCTGGGGTATTAGCACGCCCTCCCAATTTGGTGTCATCTGCAGATTTGATCAATGTGCCCTCCACTCCTTCACCCAAGTCATTGATGAAGATGTTGAATACCTCAGGGCCCAGGACAGAGCCCTATGGCACCCCACTAGTCACTTCTCTCCAGGATGAAAAGCAGCCATTAGCGAGGAGCCACCCTTTGGGTTTGTTCAGTTTTCCCAATTTTATTGGAATTTTTTTTTAATTGACTGTCTCTGGGAGCTGCTTTTGTGTCCCACTCTGGGAGAAAGGCAGCATACAAATGAAATGAAATGTTAAAATAAAATAAAAGCATTCCTCCTGAGGCTCCCACGCGCAAAGCTTCAGTCAGGGACAGACCCTGCTCAGCCAGTCCCAATGGCCCCAAGCACTGGAGCGTTCCTCACCCTGCTAGCACAGACAGTTGCGTAAACCAAAGGGTGCCTCTGGCGGAGAGTCCTGGGCTTCCCTCTGGAGAGGCGCCTCTGCCTCACCCCCGGCCTTCAGGAACCCGGCCCCCTAGTCGCTTGCTCGAGGAGGCAGTGCGGCAGACACAATAGAATCCCCAGTATAATATCCATAGATTTCCTCTCCAAAGGCACTTAACAATAATCGAACGCCCACTTTGGTTTGAACCCTGCCATCCTCCAGATAAAAGCAGCACGGCAGGGGATTAATTTCCACCAAGCCTCCTGCTTTCCTTCATTTCAACACCTCCTTGACATTATGTTCCCACAGAACGTCACGTGCCTTCCCGCCCACCTCCGAGCCTGCATGGGTGTGACTGCCGCACTTGTGAGTGCCTGTCACAGCATTTGGACATACACACAGACACAGTGGATCATTTGATCAAGGCAGAAGGTGGTTGTGGTTGATGCTGTTGTTACACCATCACTGTGCATGGTGCTTTACAAGTAAAAGAACAACAAAAAAGTTCCATGCTCTCAGGCTTACAATCTAATTGAAACGTGACACAAAAGGAAAAGGAGACAACAGTTTGGGAGGTGATTAAGGCCCGGGAAACTGCATCTTCTCCTCTCCTTCCACAGCCGGGGGGTGGCATTTGGGATGGAGGGAGGGCCTTTCTTCTGCCTCTGGGCCTGGGCACGGTGGAGCTGTGCCTGCCTGTTCCTTTCCCCCTCTGGGGCCAGGGGAATTGCAGTTGGGCATAGTCAGGATTCTGCAGTCCCACGGAATGAAGCCTCACCCTGAAATCACCAACAAATAGTTTTGTTCCACCCAGGAATGCAGAACAGCTTGGCTGACATCACTTTGGTTAGACCTGACCAGAATAGATCCATTGAATCAATGGCTGAATGTTGAATCTATTCTAGTGTAGATTCTAATGGAAGGAATCACCATCATCATCATCATCATCATCATCATCATCATCATCATCAATATCACACCTCTCCCCATTAATAGGACTCAAGCTGCCTTACAAATTATTAAACAGTGGAAAGACAGAGAGTGGAGTCTCTCCTGAAGCAGAGTCAGGCCCAGGTGAAACCCTTGTACTTGTGGAACTCCATTTACACATCCATGAACTGAATACATCTACTCCACATCAGACCAAAAAGTGCAACCACACATGGAAAGGAACCTATGCTGGTGCAGGAGACTGACAGGATCCAAGAGAATAGCAGTGGGTAGCCCATGACTGAATCTTGCCAACCTTTCCTTCCCTTTCCCAGCTCAGCGGTTTCAGAAAGAGAAAAACCAAAAACTTTTCCCCAAAGTTCTCCAGAGGCCAGAAACCATCCAGGGAGGCAGCTGGACCAGGAGATGGCAACGGAGTTAAAAAGGTGCTGAGTGGCATAAAAAGACCTGCTGGGGAGGCTCCAAAGATGTGGCATGAGTTCTTTGGGTCCGCCTTCACAGACAGAATGTGAGCCTGGCTCATCTTCATGGACAGATCTTTCCAGGAGGGGAGTCTGAGGAATGGTAGCAAACTCTGGTGACACATAGGGATCGAAATTCTCTCTTCCGGTGTGAAAGAACAAGGAAGGGTAGCTCCCCGCCCCCCCCCCCCCCGTTCCCAGGTGCAAGCAGAAAGCCAGAATCTTGTTAGCATCTTAGGCATGGAAGCCACTTTTTTTTGTCTGTGTTCAGTTCAAGGTTGTGGGAGCAAAGGTGTGCATGCAATACCTTTGCAGCTTGGAATGGGCACGCATGCACCTATGTGCAATGCTCGTATGCATAGACGCATGGTACTATATAGGTCCAGACACATCTGACTGTGCATTCAGTTCCACATTTGGTGTCTTGGTTCAGTTGCACAGCACAGGCATTGCACAAAGGTTGCATGGAACAATTAATGCATACCCTCCAACGTTTTGCAGCGGAATACCAGGGCACATGCGGGCAAACAACATTGTGGGCAAGATGGGAACAGTTATTAATGAGGAACAATAAACCAGCTAGGAGATGGTGCTGCAGTTTGCTTTTGCCTGAGCCTACTGGGAAGGGTGTGGTTCTTCTCCTCTCCTCCTCTCCTTCTGCTGAGTTAACTAAGTACCAACTACCTTTGAACTCATCTTGTAGCAACTGAAGGAAAGCAAAGGCACAGGAGGAAAGTGGGAGAAGGAGACAGAAACTGGGATATTTTAAAAGTAGCTGAAAAAGTGGGATGACAGAGGATTAATCAAGACTGTCCTGCCAAGCGAGGCCAGTTGGAGGGTATGTTAATGTGGAATTCCTCTTGCAGAGATCTGCTCTGTGCTGGACTGATGTGGGACTTTGGCCGGGGCAGGATAAGTCCTGAGCCAGCAGAGGGTTGGACTAGATGACCTCGGGAGACCTTCCAACTCTGCAGTGAGGCCACTCAGTGTCCCTTTAGCCCAGCGAAAGGGGTTTGCAGATGCTGAGGCCACTCGTCACTGCTCCAATTGGCCAGCTGCGTCCTCCTGGCCTTTTTCCTGCTGCTATCTCCGCTCTGAGCCCCAGACAAAGCAACTCGTGTCCAACAGGCCCAGTGCTGATTTTATTTCTCAGTAATCAATACGGATCTTCTGTTGCAGCCATCCAGGGAGATTACAGCCAGCCACAGATGCTCTGGGAGGAGCCGGGCCTCAGCTGAGTAATGGGCACGATAAATATCCCCATTGTTATCCTTGCACAAAAGGTATTTGTGCTGACGTATCGCAGGGCCATGCTCCGATTAGCCGTGTCTCTGCTGCCAGCAAGAGGGAGGTGGAATAATTTCCAGACCATCCCTGGCTGAGATGGGCTGGAGCTCATGAAACTCGTTCGTTGCTTGCCGTCCTTTCTCCTGGAAGAGGCAATAGCCAGGCTTCTCCTGCATGGCCAGAATCCCAGGGCCAGAGGGCGTCTGGCATCACACTGCACCTTCTTGGATGGCGGGTGGGACCGGTTAACAGATTTCCAAGAGTAATGGCGCGAGGCTGGTTCATCTTCCAGCTCCTTCAAGCCTCTCTTGAAAATTGTTTATGACAGGCCTTCCCTGGCTGCACGGACCAGAATCCTTTCCTAGCTCACGTCCAGAGGGTTTAAAAATGGGGGGGCTCCAGCTGGTCCTGATGGAGGCATCACAGATCACAGAAGCCTAGAGAAAGCCCAGGACCTGTGACAGGGTTAGCCACAGTAAATATTCACATGCAGAGATATGCATTAATTAGGGTATGAAGCCCTCAGACCAAATCCTGACATTAAGCAGTTCAACTGGGGTTGGAGTAACTCCTCACTATGAGGTAGTCCAAAACTGTGCAGTTTTTGAAAACTGTTTGCACTTTGAAACTTATTCTGCACTAAATGGGCACTTTTTTTTGCACAGGAAACAGCATTTCCTGCAGCATGGAATTTAGGTTTGTGCAGAAAATGCCGTTTTCTATGGCAACACTCATTTTTCCTGCAAAGCGAGCTCTGAACTGCAAATGTGGTCTAGGATTCTCCAACTCAGGGTTTCCTGACACTTGGGAAACGTGGTTGGGTTTCATTCTAACCATGTTTTGAATATTCTTGAATATTCTTTCCACCCCTAAGCTGAACAGAGACAGCACCTTCTGCCCTGGAGGGTTGCTGAAACCAGCAAGAGAAGAGCTATTTCTTGGCTTCCTTTCATTCTCTCCTGGCGGCCACTCAGCTTGCCGGCTGACCCATCAAAACAAAACGTACCAGAGGGGTTCGCTACCTGTGCTTATCTCTTTTCCAGTTAAACTACTTCTCTTATCTATAACTCTTCCTAGGGTTCAGTGGAGGTTGTGAGTATTCTGATGGCATCAGCCAAAGTGCCTCCAAGGTGGATCATTCTGGCGAGTGTCTTCCTCTCTTGCGTACAACTGGGGCGGCATGTCTCGTCTTATTTACAGTCCAGTGCTTCTGGCATTTATCCCAAACTGCCATTAAAGCTGAGACCAAGTTTCCAGCGTGCCCCCCACACACGCACACACATGCAGAGCTAACTGCCTGCATCAGTTCTTATGCTATTTATCTTACACTTTTACGGTATCCTTTAATATTATCACACAAGCAGGATGAAAGGTTAGCAGCAGAATCTTCTCTGGCCTGTAGCACTAAGCTTTCTTATGCTGGGAAAAAGTGGAAAGAAGTCAGGAAAGAGGCTGCAGGTGGAGGAACTCCATCAAGGAAGCCATGGGTTTGCATGAACTTGGCGGAGCAGTTGGGGCTGGGGCTTTTAGAGGACTCGCATTGTAATTCAAGCCTGATGGGGTGGGAAACAGAAACAGCAACAGCAGAAATGTGTGTGCGTTGGGAAGGTTGTTGTTCTGGACTCCCACGGCCACTAAACAGCTGAGGGAGAGCCTGCTTTCCTTTTGCCATGGGCTTCCATGGGGAGGGGGTGCATTGTGGAGCAGGGCATTGGCCATCCACTCTTGCAACCAACACAGGAAGACACACTTGTGCAGAAGCCCGGGTAATGCCCCAGCGGTGAACAGCTGAGTCTCGCCCAGAATCTCTGGATCCTGACCAAAGCTCCTCTGTACCATTACTCCAAGGGGAGGATTCAAATTACCCATCAGGTGGCAATGGACTGTAGTTCCCATTAGCCCCCTTGCCAGCGTGGCTAGAGATTTAGGAGCATGAACAACATCAGGAGGACCTTACAATCCCCTCCCCCCCCCCAACAGGAGTATGTTTAGGATATTTTTAGGCTGGAGAACAGGAGGTTAAGAAGCAACATGGTAGCCATGTTTAAATATTTGAAAGGATGTCATATACAGGATGGAGTAAGCTCCAGAGACTAGGAGATGGATCCAATGGCTTCAAACCACAGGAAAAGAAATTTCACCTAAATTCCTGATGGCAGGAGCAATTGGATGGTGGAATCTGCTGCCACCTTAATGGAGTGTTTTTAACCAGGGTCCGGAGGCGCCTCTGCAAAGAGAGTGCTTTGATGGTATCTTCCTGCATGGTGGGAGGAGGTTGGACTGGGTGGCCCTGGGGGTCTTTTCCAATGGTAGGATTCTAGGATTCTGTGATGCAGCCTGAAAATATTTAGTACAGCAATGCTGATTCAAAGCCAACAGGAAACTTTGAATTCCAGTGATTTCTTTTAGAGAACTTTTTGGTCACAAAGAAGTGAGTTCTCAAGGGCTGTTAACTTGTTTCTTCGTAGAATTAATATTGGACCAGAGGCTGATGGTAGATAACAGGTTTTGTCTCTGATTTAGTCCCATGTTCATGCCACAATAATTTACTTCAGTACATTGCTCAGGTCCCCACTTTACAGCTGCAGAACATTCCCTCAGAAAGTGTTATCTGCAGAAGGCCCACCCATGGAACAGGACAGCACAGGACATGGGCCATTTCCACACTAGACTGTTATAGAATCATAGAATCATAGAAATGTAGAGTTGGAAGAGACCACATGGGCCATCCAGTCCAGCCCCCTGCCATGCAGGAACACCCTCAAAGCACTCCCAACAGACGGCCATCCAGCCTCTGCTTAAAAACCTCCAAGGAAGGAGGCTCCACCACACTCTGAGGCAGCCGATTCCACTGCCGGACAGCCCTGACTGTCAGGAAGTTCTTCCTGAGGTTCAGGTGGAATCTCCTTTCCTGCAGCTTGAATCCATTGCTCCTTGCTCTGGTCTCTGGAGCGGAGAAAACAAGCCCTCTCCCTCCTCTACATGGTATCCCTTCAAATATTTAAACATAGCTATCATTTCCCCTCTTAACCTTCTCTTCTGCAGACTGAACATACCCAGCTCTCTAAGTCTATCCTCATAGGGCTTGGCTTCCAGGCCCTTCACCAGTTTGGTTGCCCTCCTCTGGACTTGCTCCAGCTTGACCATGTCCTTCTTGAATTGGGGTGCCCAGAACTTGACACAGTATTCAAGATGAGGTCTAACCAAAGCAGAGTAGAGTGGTACCAGTACCTCCCTCTTATTATAGTGCTATTATTTAGTTAAAGTTATAGTGCTATTATTCCGCTTTCAACGTCCTATGGGATCCTGGGGTTTGCAGTTTAGGGAGGGGCCTTTGAGGAGAGAAAGACAGAAGCCTTTGAAACCCCTCCCTAAACAGCAAATCCCAGGGTTCCATAAGATGTTGTAAGTGGAATAATAGCACTATAACAGTCTAGTGCGCAAATACCGACAGAAACAACCCATGTCACCTCAGTCCACCTGCCTCCCGATGAAGGTAATGGGAGCGCAAACGTGCTACAGCACTTCAAAAAGAATTTCATGACATCGTGCGTGTTCTTTACGAAAGTTTCTCATTGAGAAAGCACCTTTTAATTTCCTCCATAAAACAAGGCATAATAATACCTTTGCCCAGCTTTAATCTAACATTCAGTAGGGGAGGGCTTCTCCCTGCAACTCTGAATGCCAATTGCAGGTCTGCAGAAACCAGGGCTGCTGTGTGGAAACCTCAAGAAGATGGAATTAATTCCTGGCTAATTGCACGGTCTTGCATTGGCATGAGTAATGCGCTTCCCACACTGTAAATTTCAGGGGAGAAAATTATGCTTTTCACCATGGGGTGTGCCTCTGTGGCACAGCTGAGCACTGGGAAAAGTGTGGGATCCTTGACTTGGGACTGCACTCGAATTAATGCTTCCAAAGATTAAGGAGGGACCCTGTGTAACAAGCACGGATGTTCCCACAGGAGTGTGGTCGCTCTACTCAGCGCATGCCGTCCGCTTCCAGAAATATTTCTGGTTCTGATTATGGCCTAGAAGGAGCCTTCCCAGGCTCAAGAACAGCTAGAAGGGCAAAGAGAGAGGGACAGATTTATTTTTGCATTTCAGACTTAGCAGGAAGAGATTCTGAGTGGAGGACATTTAAAAAAGGCTCCTGCTGAGTCACAGCTCTGAATGGCTCCCCAGCCACAAATCCTTTTGTGCATGTATGTGTGTGTTGTGGAGGGAGGGAGGGAGGGAGGGAGGGAGAGGGAAAGGAGGGCTGCGAAAATGTCTGCACCCCCCTGCAGGGCCACTGCACTTTCAGGCTCAGAGTGCAACAGCCAGCGGAGAGGGAGGACAGGATCATGTGCAGGGATTCTGCACCAGAAGGCTCTGAAGACATCCGGAGTCACCCTCTCCTTGCGCCACTGTTACTGCCCTGGCTAGTCCAAGCTTTGGGGATATTAAAGATATCCCTTGATATCACAATTCGGCTGCACATTTCTATTCCTTTCCACATGCTTGCGAGGCCACCGGACAAGCGCGTAAACAAGCTCGGCCGTTAATTGCTGTAATATTCAAACTGCAATACAGGCAGGCCAGAAACAGCTGACTCACTGCTTTAGGAGACCTCCAGGCAAGTACTCTAATTAAGTATGCACGCCACTTACGAAAGAGCCTCTGCCCCGCGATGGCAGCTTGATGGATAACCTATGCAATACCCAAATACTCTGCGTTTGCATACTGGCTACTCTATGGAAAACTGCTACGATAACTCAATCATTCAGATTCTGACCTTTCGGAGGATATGTGGATATATATATTTAAAAAATGGCTGAAGAAACTTTTTTTTTCAAGTGTTGAGAAACTCTGATGAGAAGAATCTCAGACTGACAAGAATATCCGCTGTTTGGGACTTACTTTCTGGAAAATTTGTGCATGGGTAATTTGCATAGAACACAGCATTTTCTGTGGAGAAAACAGAATTTTCTGCAAAGAAAATATTTCTACACAGGAATATTATTTTCTCACCAAAAAAACCCTGCAAAAACCCCCTGTTTCCTTGGCAGAAAAATGTAATTTTCTGTGCCAAACAGCCATGTGTGAATTTTGCATCAAAATCAGGGCATAAAAAAAACACACACACAGCTGATGGCGTTTCACGTGTCATTCAAGCATTCCACTTCTGTTTGCACATTCAGCTGTGTAGCGTTGCAGTTCATTGCACAATTGCCACATAACTCTGACAGTAAAGTTGCATTGCACTTCCTTGGTGGTAGGACCAGCAGTCACAGCCATCTTACATCTGGATTCTGTTTCCAAAGCAACATAGGATATGAAGGGCCAACTCTTATTATTTATTCGTTGACATCTCACTTTATTTTCTCATGATGGGCCTCAGGACAGCTAACAAAATTTGAACCAAATATGGAGAAAAGCACATCAAAGACATGGTGCAAAAGTTCAAGAACAGCCCAAAATCCTGTTGGTTAGTCTCAAAGTAGACCCACTCAATGAATTGTTCAATAGTAAGTCAACATATAGGTAAACTCTATTTATTCAGTGGGTCTACTCTGGGCAGGGCTAATAACGCATTCAGGTTGCACAACATTATTGTTTAAAATAAAATAAAATAACCATCCGTAGAAATTTTTAAAAAAAACACTGAAAAGAAAAAGAAAAAGAACACACTGTTGGGAAGCCCTTGCAGCCAGTTCCTAAAAGCCTGCTGGAAGAAAAAAGTCTTCTCCTGCTTCCAGAAGGAGAGCAAGGAGAGAAAACCACCCTGGCCGGTCTATGGAGGGAGTTCTAGAGTTTGGGAGCAGCCACTGAAAAGGCCTTCTCTCTCCTCTATTCACCTGCGAGGGACTGGAGGAAGGGCCTCCCTTGAAAATCTCAGGACTCAGATAGGTTCATATGGGATAAAACATTTCTTCAGGTAGACTGGACTTAAGACATAAGAGGCTTTCTAGGAAAAAAAGATAGCACTATGTCTCTAAAGGGGCCACCATGCCACCACAGAGGAGATATGTCCGGTGTGCTTCACCCAAAGGACAGAGGAGAGCTTAAACCCCTTGCTTTCAGATGGCTGGATGGAGGAATTCACACGGCTGAACGCTCTGTATCAAAAACCCTGCATAAAAAAGCAGATCCTTTTCCCCAAGATGCTTGTCTCGTATACGCTGGAATTGTTTTGTTTTGTGTTTTCCCACATGGAAGCTTTCAAGCATTTAGATCCCCCAGAAAGGGTGAAATAAATAATGCAGCCACTCTTTGCATGAATTTACTGAGCACCAAAAGGGAGTGGAAGGAAAAGACTTGTCCCGGGTCACAGAAGGCGCAGAAGAGGGGAAGCTGAGCCCGGGATTTCTGGCTCTTTCACAATCCCTGCTTTGGACTGTTTCATTCCTGGTCCCCCCGTGTGTAAGACTGGGCAGGGGAACTGCCTCCCACCAGAATTCCCATTAGCTTTCACAGTGGGTGAGGCCAGCTAAGGGTGCTGGGACCTACAGTTCGACGGAACCAAGGGAGTGCCCGCACCAGACAGATTTGGGGAGCTCATTTCTTCCGATTCCATTTTCCCCCATTCCTTTTTCGTGATTGTCATTTTATAGCTGTTACATTTGCCTTTTCAGAATTGCCATTAGGAGCAATATTAAAAGCACACATTTCACTGTAATTTTATAGATTGGTAACTAAGGAAAAAATATCGTGAAATCTTAAGATGCTGGCTATAAAATAAAAGCTTTTTTAACACTCCTTCTTGTGTAAATGACGTCGCCTGCATGCTGTAGAGCTTAGCTTTTACAGATACTGATGATCAAATATACCATTTTCTACCTTTTCTTATGGAGGATGTACTTCATCCTGCCTGTTTCTGATTATTTTATACTTCAGAAATTTAAACCAAGTGGCATTTATTTATCTTTTCTTCTTTTCTCTCACTCTCTCTCTCTCCTTCTCTCTTTCATTTCCTCTCTTTCAAATACGGTTTTATAAAAATGTTTAAGCATTGTAAATAACAGCCCCAGGCCGTGTATTCACATGCAAAAAGGAATAGACCAGAACCCAGCGGATGCCTTATACCCGCAAAAGTTCCCCTGCAGAAGCAGGAAGATGCGGTTGCTAATGCGGGACGTCTACATTCACTTCAAGGCTGTGGAAGTGGAGTTGGATGTGCAGCGAAGTTGTGCATGGAAGCAAATTGTGCATTGCTCATGCAGGTGTGCGTGGCCACTCGCTGTGTATTGTGCGTGTAAATGTGCATGGATGCGGATTGTGCATTATAGATGGCTCGTAAAATGTGCGTGGATGTGCGTTGTGAATGGTTGACGCACACATGCATAGATATGCATTGTATTTTGCACATACAGGTGCACATGTGCATTCGATTGTGCAACAGCGCAGTTCACTAACAAGGTGGTATTGCATAACTGCCGTCTGACTCCATGACCCTAAAGTGGTGTTCCATCTCTTTGATGTAGGATCTCAGCTGGGTTCCCCCTGCCCCCCATAATTCTGCACTGGTGGTTGGAAGTCATTGGATCCATGTCCTAATGTCTGGAGAACCAGAAAACAAGCTTGCTCCATCCTCCACATGACATCCCTGCAAGTATTTAAGCATAGCTATCGTGTTCCCTCTTAACCTTCTCTTCTCCAGGCTAAACATCCCCAGTTCCCTCAGCCGCTCCTCAGAGAGCTTCACGGTTTCCAGGCCTTCCACCGCTTTGGTCGCCCTCCTCTGGACACGCTCCCGCTTGTCCATATCCTTCCTGAACCGCGGTGCCCCGCCCCACCAGTTACCAAGACTGCCAGAAGAACTTGCCGAAAAGGTCCTGCTTGCTTGCTGGGGGGAAGGGGCTGGAGACGTCATCCGCCCTGCCCTGGTTTGCGAGCGAAAGCAGCCTCCTTCGCCCAGTCCAGCTGCTGGGGGGTGGGCATCAAACAAAAATGTTCCCCTCATTCAGCAGTGGAACTTGCACTCCCCCAGTGGGCTGGGGGAGCAGTTGCACAGTTTTACAGAAGAAACATCAGCGACAGATTTGTAACTTCAATAACGAATGCCAGCCATATAAAATAAAGAAATTATCTAAATGATCACTAACAAGAGATTAAACAATAAGTCCATCAAACTCATTAGTTAAAAGCAGGTTGGCTAACGTTTGTCACCCTGCTCCTGTTATGCTCCATCTTTTCAAGACTTCTCGGGAACATTCTGTCACCCTTTCTGTTTCCTTGGCTTTTCTCTTCAGCTTTATCCTTTGCTCGTGTTTTTCCCTTTATGCTGCAAATATGTTAATGTTTTCTGGGGGAAAGTTTTATTGTCACTGATATTTATTGTTTTTACTGATCTCTGGTGTTTTATCAGTGCACTGTGTTTTATTATGCAAGCCACCTTGGGAAAGTTGTGCCTTAGAAGAAGCCTAAAATACCTGGAAATAAATCCGTAATCAAAAGTGGCCCTCCCAGGGCTTTGCGATTTGGGAAAGAGGGCCTCGGTAGTTTAAGGCTGCCGGGGAACTGACTGCAAGGACCTCCATTTGTGTGTAATTTTATTGACCTCTGTCTCTTTAACGGATCCATTTGAAGCTGCTTTAACTCCATGGACTGTGTAATTGTATCTTTAATAATAATGTTTTATTTCTGTGGATAACAAAAGCCTACACCAGAGAAACAGAGCACGGGTTTACCTTCTCAGGGTGAGCCAGTGGTGGTGGCGCAATGCCATCTTGATAGCGAAAGGCTATGCTGAGCAGATGAATGCGCAACCAACAGTGCATGCATGTCTACATGCGCAAAGCACAGCGTGTATTCATGGCACAAACTTCCGTTTGCAGTGCTATCGGCGTGCGCGAGGCACAATGTGTGTGCCCAACGACCCTGCGATCACCACACCCCTCTGGTAACCTTGAGCTACATGCGGGCCGCCACTGTGTGCTCGCTGGAAGCAAAGAGGCCGGGCACATGAGATGAGGTAAAGCAGGTCCATTTGCATTTCTTCTTTTAATTGCACCCTCAGTCTGCAGTCCCCCCCTACCCACAGAACTGAGCTGAGGCAGCAGCCACCACCAACCTCCTCAACTGCCAGGGCAAGCAACCTAGCCACCAACCCCTGCTGTGGACCATCAGCTGCATGGTCCACCGTGACTCAGAAGACCCTCCCAGGGCGTTCCCACCAACAACAACCCCATAGCTTAAAGGGGATCTGGCCCTGAGCTGGTCCCAAACATTATTGTCCCCCTGTTCCTGCCATAAAAGGATGAAGAGGAGAGAAAAAGGAGAAATGGTAGCATGGCTAGCAGGAAGTTTCCTCACAGGCCAAGAGGGAAGGGCTTTGCTGCTGCCATCTTCCCTTCCGCTTCCCAAAGGGAAAAGGCTGCTCAGGCATGGGGACCTTAGCCCATGGGCAAGTTCCACTATTGAATGAGGGGGACATTTTTGTTTGATGCAGAAGATTCATGTACAGTTCAAGTTTGCAGAAATGGGGCTGCACAGGTATGCAATACATAGGGGTACACCTGGATGCACATTTAACATTGCACATTGGGCATTGTTCATGTCTGTTCTCCACCTCCACTGCCAGACATGCAGCGATGCCAATGCTGCTACATAAGGGCATTGCCCTCCATATCTGGGGTGTGGAAGGTCTTCTGCTCCTGCAGCTGCAATGGCCACATGGAGCCAAAAAGGACCACACTGGACAAAAATGTCTCCCAGCACCCAAGGTGCACCCAACGGAGGCTGCCTCACAAGAGGCACCCTTTCCACCAAAGGAGACATGTGCTGCCTTCCTTCCTACTTCCTCACCTTCCCTCCAGTGACAACCAAGCTAAATGCACTGTTACCACCATTGCTAGCCCGAGCTTAGGGGATGTTAAAAGATATCTTTTGATATCAATAATTTGGCCTTCTGTTCCCTCCACATGCTTGCGAGGCCCCCGGACAAGGACGCACACAGGCTCGGCCGATAATCGCCGTAATATTCCAACACAACACAGGTAGGCCAGAAATAGCCGACTCGCCGCTTTAGGAGACCTCAAGGCAAGTATCTCCATTATGTATGCACGCAACTTTCAAAAGATCCTCTGCCCCGCGCTGGCAGCTTGATGATCAGACGATACAACGCTCAAGCACTCCGCATTTGCATACTGGCTGTCGTATTGACAATTTGGCTATAATTCAATCATTCAAATTCTGACCTTTCGGAGGCTTTGTCTCCAGCCCCAAATCCATTGTTTTCCCCACGTCCGAACTAGCCTGCGGTCCCAGTTCTCCTTATAAAAACCCCTGACTTTGAGCTCTTCCTTGGATCGCTCTTGGCTTCCATCCCGCCTCGCTGTCGCTTTGTCCAGCGAGCCTTCCCCTCAGCTTCACGTGCTGAGATCCACGCTCCCCAGCTTCTCGGTTTCCAACCGGGCTTCAGGACAGGTGTAGTATTACCCAAACCAACAACTCCTCTAAAAACCCCTCTATCCCACTCCAACCTTTATTTCCTTAGTTATCTGTGTGAGTGTGCTACATACACTGTTTGATTGTGTTTTAATAAAACTACATTTATTATTTCAACCTCTGTGTGCTCCTTGACTCGGCCTGACCCCGTAAACATAGGGTTCGAGATCTCGCTACATTACCCTGCCTCTCGTATTGCCAGGCTGTGCTCTTGGCTAATTTCCCCAACTGATAAATTGAGAGCGCATTTAGCTGTCGCCCCTGGGACCCCCAGGAATCAGGGTAACAGCACCACCCCGGCCATTTTTTCCCTTTGTCCTGTAGGCATCCAATGCAAGATAAGGAAAAAAACAAAACAAAACCCTGTTTGGCTTTTTTCAATATGCCAGTCAGGAGATGAGCACCAAAAATTCCTATCAGGCCTAGTAATCCTTGTGCTGGACCTACAGGGAGGGAGGGAGGGGGCCTCAGGTGTGTGAGGGGAAAGATGCTTATCTTGTGATGGGATAGGCATTTAAAATAACCTGTTCCCCACCTCCACTGCCATAAAGAGACCAACACCCCCATTACTGCGTTGAGGCTTTGCCCTCCCATTTGGGGGGGGGGGTGCAAGGTCTCCCCACCCTCACAGGTAGGTTGGACATGGGGGGCCAGAAAGGGCAGCCTCAGACAGAAATGTCCAACTGCTTCTGGGGAGTTTTGCAGCCATAAACACGTTCTCCAACTGCCCTGAGCTAACAGGGAAAATCCCAAGTAATCCTCTGTCATCCTACATCACTCAGCCATTGTAAAATGTCCCAGTTTGTCTCTCTTCCTTTCATGTTGTCCTTTCACCCTCAGTTTACTTCATCTGCTGACAAACTGATTTCAAAGTGCAAAAGTGGTTTGCATTCAGTTAACTCAGCAGTGGGGAGAGGAGCGGAGGAAACCGATTCTTGCCCTTCCCAGCGGGCTCGGGCCAAAGCAACCCGGTGCGGCTCCTCCCGGCCTGTCTGTCCTTCCTCCTTAACGACTGCTGCCGTCTTGGCCTCGTGCTGATGTTACTTGGCCCCACGTGGCCTTGTTTTCTTCTGTGAAATGCTGGAAATGTTACAGAGTCCTGTGTGTGCGTTCGTTGGTGCGATGCTAGCCCTCGTGAGCCAGAGTTGTGGGGCAAAGTACAGATAGAAATGAAGAACCCACAGGACCAGGCACAAGAATCTCACCTATTGTTGGAGGGTGGCTGTCCCACGTCCCCTCCAAAAACAGGGGGTCCTGCCAAAGGCATCCGCTCTAAAATATATGTGTGTATGAATACACACACAAACACAGAAGGAAGGAAAGAAGGAATAATGAAACTATACCTTTCAATTGCAAAATGAATTATCCAGGTAAAATACCAAAAATCCAATATAGTATAAAACACACTGACAAGTACATGTAATCAAACCATAAAAAATATAAAACAACATTAAAGTAGCCTCCAAAAGCTTTTGAAAACAAGAAGGTTTTTAATTAAGATTTAAAAAATAGCAAGGGAAGGAGCAGTCCACAAATAGTTAGGGGGGCAGTTCCAAGGGTGGGAAGCAGCGAGAGAGAAAGGGCAAAACTGAGCCAAAACAGAGGAAACCCTTGGTTGGGGGAGAAGCCCAGAGTTCCTGGAGCGCAGACCTCAAGCAGGCCGGGAAAAAGAAATAAGGGTGGAAAGAGACAGGGAGGGGAGCGAGGTCGTGCAGGGCTCCGGAAGTTAAATCGAGAAGCTTGCATGTCTTGGTGGGTGGGTGATGCGAAGAGAGGCACCCCGGCAAGGAAGGGGCCACAACGCGGCTGTGAAGAGAGACGGTCGGCCAGAGCGGGGAGAGAAAAGGGCACTCAGAAGGGCTTCAGAAACAGTTGGGAGACCAATCGGCGTGTGAATCGTTAGCAAAAAGTCCCCCCTCTACCCCAAGGCTTCTTCTCAGCACCTTTAGGAACTCAGAAATGTTTAGAAGAGGGAACGAAGCGGTGTGGGAATGAGGCAAAATGGCCTCTGGGCGAGGAGGATTAGCAGCAGAATGTCCTTGCCCAGGGTCACCTCTGAGCAGGACGATGGGCATTAGCCATCTGGCTGCTCATTTTGCTTCCTTCTTCCCTTCGCCTGGGAAAGGCAGCCTCGGCCTTACCAGAGTTCTCTGTCTGCAATGGGGTCAGAGGGGAGGATGGAAATCGGGGCCCAATCAGTCAAAAAGCACATCTGGACTTGGCCTCTGCAGATGAAGCAGCGCCTCTTCATGTTTCCCATCTCTGTCTCCAGAAGAAGAAGGAGACGGCTTTTCAAAAAATAATGCATATAATTTAACAGGCTCACACCCCTTCTTCTGTGCAGTCCCACAAATGCTACTTGCCTCCAGTTCCCGTCGGACGGCACCAGTGGCTCCTCTCCTGTCGAGGGACGACGGGAATCACAGTCCGGCAACATCTGGGGCGGGTCTTATGTGCTCTACCCTTGAAATTCTGAAAGGCGCTACGGTTGAAGAAGGATATTGGCAAGCTGAAACAAGCCCAGAGAAGAGCAACCAAATTCTTCAAAGTCTAGAAACCGGGCCTTGTGAGGAACGGCTAAGGGATCTGGGGATGTTCAGCTTGGAGGAGACTGAGAGGTGACATCTTGGAGCTATGCTTAAATATTTGAAGGGATCTCAGCATTTAGAAGATGGATCAAACTTCTTTTCTGTGGTTCCAGAGCCTAAAACCAAACCAATGGCTCCAAATGATAAGAAGAGAGATTCCACCTAAACTTTAGGAAGAGCTTTCCTGCTCCGCATCTTACCTTTTCGCGGAGGTGGGGGGCGGCGTTCATGCGAGCAGCCTCTTGCGCGAGGCGCTCGCTTCGCTTCTCCTTCCTTACCGCAGCTGGCTTGCCGGTCGCGCGAGCGCCGCGCGAGCGCCCCACTCCTTCCTACCGCAGCGCAACCTGGGAATTGCAGGCTAGTGCTGAGGCAGGAAGCGCGACCGGCCCAGCTTCCGATGCACCGCACACCAGGTAAGTGCGCGCGGGCCCTGGGAGCATTGCGTGACCGCCCACCATTTCTGGCTTGAAGCCAAAAATTAAAAGGAGTGTGCGCGGTCCGCTTTAGGCTCTTGAGTGTCATGTGAATGGGAGTGCGTCGTATGGATTTACGCGACGCTCAAGGGGCCCTTTCGCTTTAGAAACGGCGTGCGAAAAGGAGCTGTTCAGACTGCCTTAAAGAGTGGTGGACTTTGGAGGTTCCTAAGCAGAGGTGGGATGGCTACTTTTGGAGAATGCTTCAGTAGTGAATCTTCTATAGTGGCATCGGGGGCTTAGATGGGATGGGATGGGATTTCTCACTAAGGTCATTTCCGCACTAGACTGTTCTAGTGCTATTATTCCACTTTCAACATCCTATGGAACCCTGGGGTTTGCAGTTTAGGGAGGGACCTTTGAGGATGGCCTTTGAGGCCTCTCCCTAAACTACAAACCCCCTGATTCCATAGGACGTTGAAAGTGGAATAATAGCACTATAGTGCGGAAATGGCCTGTTTCTTCTTGAAAGAAGCCAAGAGTAATTTTAACAATTCTCTTCTCACTTTGAGAGTCTTTGAAAACCACACAGCTTTTACATCTTATTTGCAATTTAGGACTAATTATCTACAAAATTTGCACATGGTGTTTTGCACAGAAAACAACATTTTCCATGTAAGAAATAGCATTTCCTGCTCATAAAGTAGTGTTTCTGCACAGAGAAAGCTGCTTTCTATGAAAGTCATCCAAATTCTGAGCAGAAAAGTCCCAAATTACAGATTTTGGCATGCAGTAAACCGCTTTTTCTGTGCAAGAAATAATATCTACACAAAAATAACGTTTCCTGCAGAGAAATTTTTGTTTTCTGTTGGAAATGACCACATGTAAATTTTGTGCAGAATAAGTCCTGAACTACAAACATATCTGCCAGTCCAAGATTTTTCCCATTAGGATTTCTCAAAAGTGAAAAAAAAACTTTTTTTGCAATTTTTGAATATATTTTAAACATTCTTTCTATCTCTATTTTATGACTTTATGATTCTCCATCAATGGCTTGCAAATGTAAAAATCAACATCCTTTCTCTTGCTAAAAAATTAGCACCAACTGCAAATTGAAAAAAATATGTCGTTTTTTTTCTTTTTGTGGATTTATTTTTTAGCAATTTAAACAAACTTCGATAGTTTTCCCACTCAAATATGCAAATATGAGTGGATTTTGTGAATTTCTTCAGAAATAAATTGACATGGGATTCCTATCCCTTTACAGTGCCCAGATGGAGTAGCTACATCCAGCCAGGAGATGTCCTTTAACATAAGCCAGTAATGACAAAAGAAGGAAGGAAGGAAGGAAGGAAGGAAGGAAGGAAGGAAGGAAGGAAGGAAGGAAGGAGGGAGGGAGGGAGGGAGGGAGGGAGGGAGGGAAGGAGGGAAGGAGGGAAGGAGGGAAGGAGGGAAGAGGGGGGAGGGGAGGAAAATGCAAAAAATAGTATCATAGAGTCATAGAAATATAGAGTTAGAAGAGACCACACGGGCCATCCAGTCCAACCCCCTGCCATGCAGGAACGCCCTCAAAGCACTCCCGACAGATGGCCATCCAGCCTCTGCTTAAAAACCTCCAAGGAAGGAGACTCCACCACACTCCGAGGCAGCCTATTCCACTGCCGGACAGCCCTGACCGTCAGGAAGTTCTTCTTGAGGTTCAGGTGGAATCTCCTTTCCTGCAGCTTGAATCCATTGCTCCTTGTCCTGGTCTCTGGAGCAGCAGAAAACAAGCCCTCTCCCTCCTCTACATGGCATCCCTTCAAACATTTAAACATAGCTATCATGTCCCCTCTTAACCTTCTCTTCTGCAGACTGAACATACCCAGCTCTCTAAGTCTATCCTCACAGGGCTTGGCTTCCAGGCCCTTCACCATTTTGGTCACCCTCCTCTGGACCTGCTCCAGCCTGACCATGTCCTTCTTGAATTGGGGTGCCCAGAACTGGACACAGGATTCAAGATGAGGTCTAAACAAAGCAGAGTAGAGTGGTACCAGTACCTCCCTCGATCTAGACACCAGACTCCTATTGATGCAGTCGAGAATTGCATTGGCTTTCTTGGCTGCCACATCACACTGCTGACTCATGTTCAGCTTGTGGTCTATTAAGACTCCTAGATCCCTTTCACACGTACTGCTATCCAGCCACGTGTCCCCCATCCTATATTTCTGTATTCCATTTTTTCTACCTAAGTGTAGGACCTTACACTTCTCTCTGTTGAATTTCATTTTGTGAGCCTTGGCCCAGCTCTCCAATCTGTCCAGGTCATTTTGAATTTTGAGCCTGTCCTCTGGTGTATTAGCAACCCCTCCCAATTTGGTGTCATCTGCAAATTTGATGAGCATGCCCTCTATTCCTTCATCCAAGTCACTGATGAAGATATTGAACAGCACTGGGCCCAGGACATAACCCTGTGGCACCCCACTAGTCACTTCTCTCCAGGATGAAAAGCAGCCATTGGTGAGCATCCTTTGGGGACGGTCAGTCAACCAGTTACAGACCCACCTGACAGTAGCTCTGTCCAGCCCACATTTTACTAGCTTCTTTGCAAGAATGTCATGGAGAACTTTGTCAAAGGCCTTACTGAAATCGAGATATGCTACATCCACAGCATTCCCTTCGTCTATCAAGCTAGTAACTCGATCATAAAAAGAGATACGATTAGTCTGGCATGACTTATTTTTGAGAAATCCATGTTGGCTTCTCGTGATTACCGTGTTGCTTTCTAAGTGATTAGAAACTGACTGCTTAATGATCTGCTCCAGGATCTTTCCGGGTACTGATGTCAGGCTGACTGGGCGATAATTATTTGAATCCTCTTTTTTTCCCTTCTTGAAGATGGGGACAACATTTGCCCTCCTTCAGTCTGCTGGAACTTCTCCTGTCCTCCAAGATTTCTCAAAGATTATAGCAAGCGGTTCCAAAATGACCTCTGCCAGTTCTTTTAATATCCTAGGATGCAATTCATCTGGCCCTGGAGACTTGAATTCATCCAATGTGGCCAGGTATTCCTGTACCACCTCACTACCTATTATGTGCTGCATTTCCCCTGCTTCCTCCCCTGCTCCCCAACCGCCAGGTTGACTGCTTGTATCCTTCTGGGAAAAAACTGAGGCAAAGAAGGTGTTAAGTAGTTCTGCCTTTTCTCTTCCCCCTGTTAGTAACTCGCCATCTTCTCTGCGCAGCGACCCTATCGCCTCTTTCTTTTTCCTTTTGCTACAGACGTATTTAAAAAAGCCCTTTTTATTGCTTTTAATGTCTCTGGCCAGCCTAAGTTCGTTCTGTGCTTTAGCCTTTCTGACCACTGTAGATACTTCTTTCTCTTTTTTTAATGAGATGAACGATGTAGATTTGGAAGCAAGTATGCAGCTTGGAGAGGAGGCCCTGTAACTAGACAGAACTTTAGAATCGAAGAGAAAGGAAACTATGCAACCATTATTTGCAGTCCAAAGCCAGTGCACAACTGATAAAAGGGGAAAAATTAACAACATGCAGTCAGAAAAGAAATGGAAACAAAATGTTTTCATATGCAGAAGGTCAATAGTGTCAATACTTCCTAGTGTTAGCGTGGAATCACTTTTCTTGTAATTTGAATCCACTGGTTCATGTCCTTGTCTCTGGAGCAGCAGAAAACAAGCTCGTTCCATCCTCCAAGTGATGACATCCCTTCAGACATTTCTGTGAAGAAGGCTGTCGTGTCACCACCCCATCCTCTTTATCCAGGCTAAACACCTGCAGCCCCCTAAGCCATTCCCCACAAGACTTTGTGGTTTCCAGACCTGAGACCATCTTGGCCACTCTTATCTGGACACATCCTTCCACATCTGAGAACAATGCTCACACTCTTCCACAGGTGAATTTGGTCATGTGTAAGAAACCCACAGGATTCTTGATCCAGGTGGCTGTTCAACTCTTCACCTGAAACACGAAGGGTGGGGTTAAAATCCCCCCCCCCCAGCATGAATCTCACTCACCTCTGCCACCCTCTGCACTGAATAAACATGCGTCCTGGTAATTATTCTTTTTCCAACTTGGCAAATTCAGCGCATTCCAGAAGACAAAGCAGAGAACCGTCCATGCCTCACTGGTCAGACGTTTGCTGAGTCAGCACTGAAATTACTCTCAGCTTTGCTGAACACGGGGAAAGATGGGGCTCACCCACTTATTCCTGCATCTTCCTGGGATGTCCACTCCCTCCTCCGCCAGCCCTGCAAACACCCTGACTCCGGACGGATGAAGAGGACTGAAAACCGACAGCTGATGCCAGGCCTTCTGCTGAGAGGGGATTTCAGCCCCCCGGCACACCACTTACAGGGTGAATCTCTGTGAGAGGGGTGGGCAAATTCACACAGTCCAGTGGCCAAATTTCTATCACTGAGAACTTCTGAGGGACACAAACAACAACAACAACAAAGGCAACAATCAGTAGGACAAAACCAGAAAAGTACAGAATTCCCCTCCTGGTTTTGAAAAATGAATGGTTGAAATCCTATTAGTGATTCACATCCACCCACAGGTGTGGGTTATGTGGGCCATTGTCTCTTTTTTGGATGGGGAGCAGTGGGGCTATTTTCTGGTCCCCTGCAACCCAGCCAAAACCTCACCCCATTCCAGCCTCTGTCAAGCCCAGAGGGGCACTGCCGCTTAGCTGTGGAGAGGGGGACGGCGGTGCCAGGGACACAGAGGAGGAAGAAGAGGCTGGACCCAGCTCTGAGGGGAAGGGGAGGGAAATGAGGGCACGCTCCGTCTGGGAACACACCTTCGTTTCTTTTGCCCCTGCAGCTGCCCCTTCTTCCTCTGAACCGCCTCCCCGCTCCCTCCCCAACCCACCAGTCAGCAGCAAAAGCCCCTCCCAGACACGATGAGAGAAGGGATAGGGAACGGCACGGATGCCATGTTTGGCACCGCCTGCTTGGTGCAGGATCTTGACTGATTTTTTTTCTAACCGACACACAATTCACTCTTTTTTGCCCGAGAAAAACAGCCCAGCCCAGTTTTGCCATGCAGGAACACACAATCAAATCACTCCCAACCTACAGCCATCCAGACTCTATTTAAAAACCTCCAGAGAAAGAAGATTCCACCACACTCCAGTGAGGCAGCATGATCCACTCTCAAACTGCTCTTACCATCCATACGTTCTTCCTAATGTTTAGGTGGAATCTCTTTTCCTGTAGTTTGAATCCATTGCTCTGTGTCCTAGCAGAAAGCAAGCTTGCCCCATCCTCCATGTGACATCCTTTCAAATATTTAAATACAGCTATCATTTCCCCTCTTAATTTTCTCTTCTCCAGGCTAAACATACCCAGCCCCCTGAGCTGATCCTCAGAGGGCTTCATGGTTTCCAGGCCACCTACCATTTTGTTCTCCCTCCTCTGGGCACCTTTAAGCTTGCCCATATCCTTCTTGAACTGCGGTGCCCAAAGCTGGACACAGGATTCCAGATGAGGTCTAACCAAATGAGAATAGAGTGGAACTATTGCTTCCCTTTACCTAGACACTGTACTCCAATTGATGCAGCCCAGAATCACATTGGCTGTTTTAGCTGCCACATCCTACTGCTGACCCATGTTCAGCCTGTGGTTTACTAAGACTTCTGGCTCCCTTTCCCCAAATAGACTTCCCCATTGCTCCCTTTCCCACACGCTGCTCCTTGTACAAAGCAAAGTGGCAGAGGAATCCCAGCAGAAGACTGGCAGGGTCAAGGGAGGCAGGGAACCATGTTCAAGAGGACCGTCGTGCCACTAGACCATCCTCCTGTATGTCCTCTGGAAGTCGGGGTGACCATTGTGGATGAGTGTAAGAGACTGAGAGACAGAGACAGGGAGAATGAGAGTGCACAGAGGGGCTGGGTGGCTAGTCCACAGAGACCCGCAAAGCCTCCATGCACATGCTTCCAGTGGGCCAGGTGAGTGGCCTGAACCTTCCTTTTGGCACTCCAGAATCTGGACCTGTTTGGCTTCAGTGCTCACCCGTCACTTAATAACAGGGAGGGTACCAGCATGCGCGGTCACACACACACACACACGCAACACAAGAAAAGGACAGAAATCCTCCATTGAGGTTGCTCATCATAAATCTCCACATGTTGAATTTATGGCCTCAGTCCTGTGGTTAAGCCTCAGTGATCTTCAGCCATTGAAACAATTTAATTTACTTATGTGTTTCCTCACCATTTGATGTTTGATTCAAGGAACCTACTCTAGTTGGGACTCACCGACAGGATTCCAGACAGTCTGTTAATTATGCTACACAATTCTTGTGTTGAACAGCAATCAAATGTGTAAGCAAATGCACAACTGAATACACGCTTGAATGCACAATTCAATGCACAACCAAAGTTTTCCCTGTTTGATCTCATATAATCCAGCAGCCATCATGTCACACGCTCAGCAGATTCAATAATTCTGTTATGAATTACTTTTTTTAGATGATGTTACTGCCCTGGCTAGCCTGAGCTTGGGGGATATTAAAAAGATATCTCTTGATATCAATAATTCGGCTTCACATACCCATTCCCCTCCACGTGCTTGCGAGGCCCCCGGACAAGCACGCACACAGGCTCGGCCAATAATCGCCGTAATATTCCAACACAATACAGGTAGGCCAGAAATAGCCAACTCACAGCTTTAGGAGACCTCAAAGGCAAGTACCTTCATTATGTCTGCACCCAACTTTCAAAAGATCCTCTGCCCCGCGCCGGCAGCTTGATGATCTGACTATACAACGCTCAAGTACTCCGCGTTTGCATACTGGCTATCGTATTGACAATTTGGCTATAATTCAATCATTCAAATTATGACCTTTTGGAGACTTTGTCTCCAGCCCCAAATCCATTGTTTTCCCCAAGTCCGAACTAGCCTGCGGTCACAATTCTTCTTATAAAAAGCCCTGACTCTGAGCGCTTCTTCGGATCGCTCTTGGCTTCCATCCCGCCTCGCTGTCGCTTTGTCCAGCGAGCCTTCCCCTCGGCCCCACGTGCTGAGATCCACGCTCTCCAGCTTCTCCGCTTCCAACCGGGCTTCAGGACAGGTGAAGTATCACCCAAACCAACAACTCCTCTAAAAACCCCTCTATCCCACTCCAACCTTGATTTCTGTAGTTTCTCTGTGTGTTTGTGTTGCATACACTGATTGATTGTATTTTTAATAAAATTCACATTTGTTATTTCACTCCGGTGTGCTCCTTGACTCGGCCTGACCCCGTAGACATTGGGTTCAAGATCTCGCTACGTTACCCTACCTCTCGCAGTGCTAACTTGTGCTCTTTGACTAATTTCCCCCAACTGGTATAACTTTGAGAGCAATTTGGTGTCCCTTCCGGGGCCACCAGAAAACAGGGTAACAACAAGAATTACTTTCTTTTCTTTCATTTCCTGCCCTCAGTCTTATGCTTCCAATCCCATGGAGAAACCTTCAAGTTCTGGCATCATGACAGAAGGACTGGTGTGCAAGCACTTTGTATTTGACTCTGAGTCCCTGTGACAAATGTCTCCTTGGACCTCATCTGACAGAGAGATAAATAAATAAATAGCCAGATATTTAAGGAATAATTGGGTTATTATCCTTAATTTTGTTTACTACTTCCTCATCACATTATTAAATTCCTCAACAAAGGGAGCTGGAGCTGCACAATAATTATCTGCAGGTGTGAATTAGCCAATTATATTCCCAGGCTCTTAAGCAAATATGCCCGTAATAGTTCACCAAAGAAGCCATTACAGGGAGGAAATGGCACGGCACTCTGTGCATTTCAATGGGCAAGACCGAGGCTTTGCTGGAAAAGAAGGCAATTTTAATAAATGAGAAAGAACGTCAAATGCTTTGCTGAAGCCTTGTCTAAACATGCTCCTCATTTCAGGAAGTAAAGGGAGGAGAATTTGCGAAATGGGAGCACCATGTGACTTTGGCTGAGATCTTTCAACAAAAAGATGGAATCAAACTTTATACTCACAGAGTCACGTGGCCATTGTGTAACAGTCCTCAATAGGATGTTGTGATGTGCTACAACCTAATGCATCTTGTGCATGGATTGAGAATCAATATGCACCAAGCATCTGTGTGCAAGGCACATTGTTACACACTGCTGCCATGTCACAGAATCACGAAATCCAAGAAGAGCTGGAAGAGACCCCAAGGACCAACTCCATTCTGTCAGGCAGGAAGACACCATCAAAGTGCTCCCGACAGATGGCCATCCAGACTCTGCTTAAAAACCTCCAAAGAAGGAGACTCCACCATACTCCACTGAGGCAGTGTAATCCACTGTTGAACTGATATTTCCATCAGGAAGTTCTTCCTAAGGTTTAGGTGGAATATTTTTTTCCTATGGCTTGAAGCCATTGCTCCATAATGTCCTAGTCTCTGAAGCAGCACAAAACAAGCTTGCTTCATCTTCCAAATGACATCCCTTCAAATATTTAAATATGACTGTCATGTCACCTCTTGGCCTACTCTTCTCCAGGCAGAACATACCCAGCTCCCTAAGCTATTCCTCACAGAGCTTCATGGTTTCCAGGTCTTTACCATTTTGGTGCCCAGAAGTGGACAACCTTAATATGTACAACCTTAAACTGAAAGTGGCTGTTTGATGTTGTACTATAATGTCTAATATTTCCATAGGAGAATTTCGTCATGCGCAAGAAACACTCTGTATCCCAGCCTTCATTCATCCAGCTGGTTTCTCTGCACGCATTAAGAAATCACTGGGCTTCTCTTTCATCTCACTTCTCTGGCTGACGCTGGCCTTCAAGTCACAGACCACCCCCCTGCCCCCAGCTCAAGCAGGACTTTCTCAAATCTCTGCAGCCTTCAAAAATGGAGTTTATCTTGGACTAAATCTGAGGCCTTCTTCCAGAAGAAGAAGAGCGCCAAGAGAGGGATGTAGCTCAGTGGCAGAGCAGCTGTTGTATGTTCCCCAATATTCAATCCTTGCCCCCTCCAGTGAAGATTGGGAACTGGGAAAGGCCTTCTACTGCCCCCAACTCCAGAAAGTCTCTTCTGGTCAGTCTGATTTGGTACAAATAAGGAATGAACTTCTTTGCCAGTTTCTTCTTGAAGGAAGAAACAATTTTAACAATTTTGTTCTTGCTTTAAGAAAGTCTTTGAAGTTTTCAAAAGCTATTCATAGTTCAAGATTGCTTTTGTGCAAAAAAAATACACACATGGTTGTTTCATGTTTGTGTGCAGAATGGGCTCTGCAGAAAATACTCATTTTCTGGTCAAAAATATTCTCTGTGCAGAAGAGTGTTGTTTTTAAGTTCAAAACAAGCACATGGAAATTCTGAGTAGAATAGCTCTCAAACTGTGAAGATTGTCATCTACCTAGAATTCTTCTCCTCAGGGTTTCTCAATACTGAAGAAATACATGTTTGACTCCTTTTTTTTTAATATTTTCAAATATTCTTCTCCTATTTCTACTGCAATTTTGGAAGTTTCCTAGAGTACAACACAGGTGTATACTTAATATGTATATATTGACTCCGTGTGTGAGAGAGAGAACTCATATGAATATGTTTGTGTGTGTGTGTGTGTATATATATCTAGAGAGAGAGAGAGAGAGAGAGAGAGAGAGAGAGAGAGAGAGAGAGAGTCATCCATGGAAGTTAAGAAAGACAATGAGACAACTCTGATCTGAATGGGACAATATTTTCTCTATATGTTTGTTACATAGCGAGCTAAGAATTCATTGCTGACTTGTTTCACCTGAGACTATGAACTCACAACTGCCTCGCAGTTTGGCACAACTCACATTAAAAAAAAAAGGTTTTCATTTCATCCAGAATCCTTGTTTAATAATCATTATTGCCCTCTGATTACTGTCTTATGCAAACAGCTAGCAACAGGCATAAAATGTGAAAGACAGAGGTAGTGACAGATACTCCTGTGATCTGCCTTCAGCGCATGAGAGCTTTCTCGACAAAGCATGCGCTCCCGTAATGTTGTTCCCCTGGTTTTGCACTCTTAATCTTCTCCCACCCCTAATCTAGTCTGGTAGTAACATGCACAGGAAATTGGATCAACTTGCTTTTTGCATAAAACATTTTTGTAGGGAAAGTGATATAAATGAAAAAGCCATGGGGGGCTGCAAGAATTTTTCTCCTTTTTGTTAACGAAATCTTGTTCCAGATTATTAATCATTTGCTAAAAATGATTACTTGCATCTGTCAAATGTCCGCCACCATGAAACCACCATGAAACATCTACTTATTGACACTGTCTGGATTGCTGGAGGCAGCCACCAGTACATTCGCCCACAGGCGGAGAGTCCTTATCTTCACCTGTTGAACCACACAACTGAATTCCAATTGAGTGTATGCAAAACAGAATGCCCAACAAAATTCACAGCTCAGTGCATAACTTACATGCAGCTGAATGCACATCTGTAGAACACCCAAATGTGCAACAGCAGATTATTATGTGCATTTGGTTGCACATTTGGTTGTGGATTCAACCTTGCCATTCCATAGAAAGACGGCAGAGTACAATCAACGCATACCTCCACAGGTGGAGCATTATGCTGTACAACCTTGATGTGTGATCTCTGCTCCTGTTTCCAGGGGGCCATTTTTGCTTCTGTTTTTGTGGAGGAGAAGAAGAGGAAGGAAGGTGAAAGGAGATGGCTTGACAGGAGCCAAGTCAGGGTAAGCGGGGAGGTAGATGTGTGGGTGAAAGAAGGGGCTGGGGGAGAGAAGCTGAAGGAACAGATTTGGGGGCTTTCCTCTCAGGCTTCAGCTGGCTGTGAATCTGTTCTCACTTTTTCTCCTTCTCCTGTTAATTGCCAGTGTTGGTTGGAAGGTTGGCGTCTCTTTTCTGCTCCTCACACTTAGGCAGTGCAGTGAGTGAGGCTGGATCCTGGCATCGCAGTGAAAGAGCAAGGCTGCCCTTTTGTGCATGAATTTGCTGTGCAAAGGAAAGGGCAGCCCAACTGGTCACTCCAGTCTTTGACAACAGGAGTTGCTCCTTCTTTTGGCCAAAGTTTTATACCTTTTCTCCTTTAGCCAAAGCTTGTTGGAAGGAAATGTGGGGTGTGCAGGGGGAGGAAGACCACCCCTTCCCCTCTAACACAAAAACCTTATTCTCTTGAAAATAGGCCTGATTGGTCTTGCCATTAGGGCCCTGGGCTAATGGGAGGGATGGATTGGCAACCGCTGCTTCCAGGGCACCAAAATGGATCCCACAGGCATGAAACTTAAGTATGTGGGACTCTGTTCTCTGCAGCCCTGACACAGGATTTTGGCCAAGGCCATGCGGACACTGAGTGCTGCTTCCATGGCCATTCTCAGACCCTTTTCTTTCCCACCTGTCCTCTCACAGAAATCCTTACCTTGAAAAATTTAAAAGAAAAACATCCAGAAGAAAGTGATGGAAAGAACTTTGGACACTGTGGGATTACTGTGCATTTAAATTCAATATTACTTGAAATGCGGTTAGTACAGAGAACTTTAGTCTGAAATTAAAAATATAGATTTCACAATTTGCTGAGCAAATTACAAAAGCCAGTTGAGACTCCTTGAGCAGAGATTTCTTGGGTGCAGAAAGATGTGTGTGTGTGTGTGTGTGTGATGTACTCTACTGATGTGCACACCAAGAACGAGTCCAACACCAGGACCGCACCAGGACCGCACAATGGAAATCTCTTTTTGCAGAATAATGTGCTCATTGTGTTTCAGGACCCATGTGTTGAGTGGAACTGAATCAAGATTCAAAATGTGCAACCAAGTGCAGAACCAAATGGGCATGAACATTTTTGTGCAATGTTCACTACACACTCATGTGCAATGCACACCTATATGCAATGTGCATTCATTCACTGTGGTGCCACATGCAAACTCCACTTCTACAACCTAGAGCTTCATGTGTATATTCTACATCAGACAAAAATGTCTACCTGCATCTATAGGAGAACTTGCATGTGGCTAAGACATCCACATGCCTCTGATCTATGGATTCCATTGAGAGTGACTTTGGCACAGAAAGCAGCAAGAGCAAGTAAAGACTTCTGAAACCCATATGCATGCAAGGATCTTGTGATAGATGATGATGCTGTGATTGAGGAGCAACTGATTGTGCAGGGGGCCGAGCCAGTGACTGAACAAGTCACCCTGCAAACATCCCCTGCACTGGAAGGTCCAACAGAGACTGAGTTGCCCCAGCCATCTCAGGATGGAGAGGGAACCAGCAGTGATGCAGAGGAGCTGCAGCCAGCTGTGCCCATCAGCCCTCAATCACGCAGAAGGCTGAAACGGGCTGCTGAGAGGGAGGCTGCTTGGACTAGGCTGAGGAAACAATAACGAGCAGCACCTGCTCACATGGCTGCTCCTTGCTTGCAGCAAACTATTAGCAAGCCCTCACAAACTATTAGCAAGCCCTTTGCATCTCCTGCTCCCTGAAACCCTCTGGACGGATCTCTGCCTCCTGAACCTTTGGACTGGACCTTGACCTGGCTCGGCTTGTGTTTTCCTGGTGTTTGGTATATTCAGTCTCCCCAAGTGTCCCTGGCTTCTCTCCTCTCTTGCTGGCTGCAGCCCAGCAGGGAGAAATTCCTGACAGATCTGTTCAAAATTCAGAATAAAGAAAAGAAAAGAAAGGAAAAGAAAAGAAAAGAAAGGAAAAGGAAAGGGAAGGGAAGGGAAGGGAAGGGAAGGGAAGGGAAGGGAAGGGAAGGGAAGGGAAGGGAAGGGAGGCAGGCAGGCAGGCAGGCAGGCAGGCAGGCAGGCAGGCAGACCTTACCACTGAAAATTCCTAACACATTAAATTTGCTTTAGAAATATCTCTAAGCAGTCCAGCACAAAACCCAAAATTCAGGGGAGATTTTTTTAAAAAAAAAGATTATGTACATATGTAATATGCATCTGGGAATTTAAACCCCACCTTTTCATTCTGAACACAGAGTAATTAAGGCAGCTAACATCAGGACTTTCTAAAAAAAAAACTAAAAGAACCCAGTATTTGCTCAATACTCAAAAAAATAAATTCAGAAATGACTGAGGCTAAATGAAACAATATAATCACTGAAGTGCAACATGGAAGGAACAAATGAAGGTGAACCTGAAGGGAAGCCAAAGAGAGGCTTTCTGTTCACAGCAGAAGACCAGCGGAGAAGGAAGGCTCAGCAGTTCTCCAGGGGCACAGACTCACCAGGCAGAGAAGAGCTCTGAAGGACTGCCATGAGGGAGCTGGCTAGGCTTCCTCAAAGTGTGCTAGGCTTCCTCGAAAAGGACTCAATCCAATAACGGATGCAAAGTAAGATTCCACCTAAACAGTAGGAAGAACTTCCTGACAGTAACAGCACTTTGACAGTGGAATCGGCTGCTGCCTCTGTGGAGTGTGGTGGAGTCTCTTCCTTCCTTGGAGGTTTTTAAGGAGAGGCTGAGTGGCCTCCTGTCAAAGGTAGGGCTTGGACCGTGTCTTCCTGCACGGCAGAAGGAGGTTGGACGGGATGGCCCCGGGGGTCTTTTCCAACTCTGTGATCCTAGGATTCTGTGATTGTGGGTTTGGGGTACACTTAGCAGCAGCAGCAGTAGCAGCAGCAGCAGCCTGGGAAAGAGAAGATTGAGGAATGTTAAACAGACATTCCTTTTTTATATATATAATTTTTATTAGAATTTGTATAATGTATAAAATCACTAAGACATAATATTATGCATGAAAAAACAACTGTACATTCTTAGGTATCTTCTTCTTCTTTCTCTAATCCTACCTAGGACTTATTTTTATTTACAACCATATCTTGTTCATACTTCTAGCGTGAAATCATCTCTTTGTTCCGGATGTATACATTTACATATTTATAACAACAGACATTCTGAAATATTTGAGTGGCTGTCATTATATATGAGACATGGAGCAATCTGTTTTTTTGCTGCTCCAGAGGGCTGGATCCCAAACCAACAGATTAAAATTACAAGGCAATTCTGACTCAACATTAGAAAGATCTTCTTGATGGTAAGAGCTGTTTGACAGTGGAATGGAGTGCCTCCGAGGGGGTAGAATCTCCTTTATGAGCCCTGGTGGCAAAGGGGTTAAATGCCAGTACTGCAGCCATAACATTGTGAGTTCCATCCCTCAGTCCTTCAGGTTGACTCAGCCTTCCATCCTTCCATAGTTGGTAAAATGAGTACCCACTTGTTGGGAGCAATTAGCTAACACATTGTAAACTGCTTAGGGAGTGTTTTGCACTGATAAGCAGTATAGAAACGTAACTTCTACTGCTAACTGCTATTGCTTTATGGGAGGTCTTCACACAGAGGTGGAATGGATAGCCATGTTATGGGAGATCTTTAGCTGAACGGTCTTGCACTGGCAAAGGGATGGACTAGATGGTCCCGAGGCAGCAGATTCCACTGCCGGACTGCCCTGACTGTCAGGAAGCTCTTCCTGAGGTTCAGGTGGAATCTCCTTTCCTGCAGCTTGAATCCATTGCTCCTTGTTCTGGTCTCTGGAGCAGCAGAAAACAAGCCCTCTCCTTCCTCTACATGGCATCCCTTCAAATATTTAAATATGGCTATCATGTCCCCTCTTAACCTTCTCTTCTGCAGACTGAACATACCCAGCTCTCTAAGTCTATCCTCATAGGGCATGGTTTCCAGGCCTCTCACCATTTTGGTTGCCCTCCTCTGGACCTGCTCCAGCTTGACCATGTCCTTCTTGAATTGGGGTGCCCAGAACTGGACACAGGATTCAAGATGAGGTCTAACCAAAGCAGAGTAGAGTGGTACCAGTACCTCCCTCGATCTAGACACCAGACTCCTATTGATGCAGTCGAGAATTGCATTGGCTTTCTTGGCTGCCGCATCACACTGCTGACTCATGTTCAGCTTGTGGTCTATTAAGACTCCCAGATCCCTTTCACACGTACTGCTATCCAGCCACGTGTCCCCCATCCTATATTTCTGTATTCCATTTTTTCTACCTAAGTGTAGGACCTTACACTTCTCTCTGTTGAATTTCATTTAGTGAGCCTTGGCCCAGCTCTCCAATCTGTCCAGGTCATTTTGAATTTTGATCCTGTCCTCTGGCGTATTAGCGACCCCTCCCAATTTGGTGTCATCTGCAAATTTGATGAGCATGCCCTCTATTCCTTCATCCAAGTCGTTGATGAAGATATTGAAGAGCACTGGGCCCAGGACAGAACCCTGTGGCACCCCGCTAGTCACTTCTCTCCAGGATGAAAAGCAGCCATTCGTGATCACCCTTTGGGTTCGGTCAGTCAACCAATTACAAATCCAACTAACAGTAGCCCTGTCCAGCCCGCATTTTACGATCTTCTTTGCAAGAATGTCATGGGGACCTTTGTCAAAGGCCTTACTGAAATCGAGATATGCTACATCCACAGCATTCCCTTCATCTATCAAGCTAGTAACTCTATCATAAAAAGAGATAAGATTAGTCTGGCATGACTTATTTTTGAGAAATCCATGTTGACTTCTCATGATTACCGTGTTGCTTTCTAAGTGACTAGAAACTGACTGCTTAATGATCTGCTCCAGACTTTTTTGGGGTACTGACGCCAGGTTGACTGGGCGATAATTATTTGGATCCTCTTTTTTTCCCTTCTTGAAGATGGGGACAACATTTGCCCTCTTCCAGTCTGCTGGAACTTCTCCTGTCCTCCAAGATTTCTCAAAGATTATAGCAAGCGGTTCCAAAATGACCTCTGACAGTTCTTTTAATATCCGAGGATGCAATTCATCTGGCCCTGGAGACTTGAATTCATCCAATGTGGCCAGGTATTCCTGTACCACCTCTCTACCTATTATGTGCCGCATTTCCCCTGCTTCCTCACCTGCTCCCCAACCGCCAGGTTGACTGCTTGTATCCTTCTGGGAAAAAACTGAGGCAAAGAAGGTGTTAAGTAGTTCTGTCTTTTCTCTTCCCCCTCTTAGTAATTCGCCATCTTCTCTGCGCAGCGACCCTATCATCTCCTTCTTTTTCCTTTTGCTACGGACATATTTAAAAAAGCTCTTTTTATTGTTGTTAATGTCTCTGGCCAGCCTAAGTTCGTTCTGTGCTTTAGCCTTTCTGTCCTCCTCCCTTCATCTCCTGGATACTTGCTTTTATTCTTCTTTGGTGGTTTCCCCCCTCTTCCATTTCCTGTACATGTTTCTCTTAACACTTAGCTCGACTGAGAGTTCTTTACTCAGCCATTCTGGTTTCTTCAGATGCCTTCCATTTTTCCTCCTTATTGGCACAGTTTTAGACTGTGCCTTCAGTATCTCCCTTTTAAGGAACTCCCATGCCTCCTGAACTCCTTTCTCTTTCACTATTCTTGACCACGGAATTCCAGCCAGCAGCTCCTTAAGTTTACAGAAGTCCGCTTTTTAAAATCTAAGATGAGTGTCTGGCTACGCTTATCTTCTCCTTCCTACTGAATGTCAAATTCCAATAGGGCATGGTCACTCCCCCCTAAAGATCCAACCACTTCTACCTCATTAACAAGGTCATCCCTGTTGGGCAGGATCAGATCTAGAATATTTGATCCCCTTGTGGCCTCTTCCACCTTCTGGACCATGAAATTGTCTGCAAGACAAGCAAGAAACTTGCTGGACCTTGCTGTCCTGGCAGAGTTTGACTGCCAACATATATCCGGGTAATTGAAATCTCCTATTATTACTGTATCTCTCCTTTTTGAATGTGCAGTCATTTGGTTGAGGAAGCCATCATCAAAGTCCTCAGTCTGGGTTGGAGGTCTGTAGTAAACCCCCACCAGAATATCCCTATTGTTTCTCGCTCCCTTAATTCTTACCCAGATGCTCTCGACCTGGCTTTCTGGGTTTAAGCCAGCTCTATGATTGTATGAGAGCATTCATGGGGGAGGTATGAACAACAAAACAACTGAGGAGCCTATTTCCACCCACCACTCTTTCTCTTTCTCTTTCTCTTTCTCTTTCTCTGTAACCCCATCCTATACCTGCATGCAAATCCTCCAACCTTTCCTAGAACTTCACGTCAGCTGAGAAATGAGATAGAGAATCTTGAGCTTGCTATGAAAGATCTCTGTCTGCTTTCATTTCCATCTCATCTACTTGAAGGTTTCTCAGAGGCTGCTTAATGCTGTCAAGATATTCAGGAGAGACACAGAAAAAAAGGAACAGGAGAAGAAGAAGAAGAACAGGAGAGCTGCCCCATGTGCTCGCTTGTAATATGACTGATGCAAAGAAACAACACTGTAAACAACTGCACCCCTATTATATTATCTAACATCAACACACTAGAAACGATAATGAAATGTGAAACGTACATGAATATCAGCAGAGACAACCAGTGCTGAACTAATACTCAGCAGAATGTACTTGGTTTTTTCAAGGTGTGATGGAGACCTTCATGTGCAATTAAATGCAGGACTGCAGTTTCTGGAGAGCTCTGCAAATCTATTCTTTATTTAAAAGATCGCTGTGCTCCTGTTTTAACACATTTTGTGTTCAAGGTACTTCACACCAGGATTAAATATTGTGAAAAACAAAATGCAATAGCAGTACTAAGACTACAAAGCGGCGGTAAGAAAGGGACGAGTAGCAATGAGGGATCTGGCAATCAATAGCAATAACAGCTATAGTGATAGCATGTGTATTTCTATACCACTTATCGGCTAAGTGCTCTCTAAGCAGTTTACAATGTGTGTTAGCTAACTGTCCCCAACAAGCTCGGTATTCATTTTACCAACCTGTGGAAGGATGGAAGGCTGAGTCAACCTGGAGCCCGGCGGGACTGAACTCACAACCATGTGACTGCAGTACCAGCCTTTAACCACTGCGCCACCAGGGGCCCCCGTTGGTCTCTCTGCTCTCTTGTCTTCACTTTTCCAATTTGGTCTTACTTCCCTATATTTTTGTGTGCACTATTTCCAAAAACTTATAGAGAGCAAGTATAGTGCAGCAGTTTGAGCACAGGATCAAGGCTCCAAAAGACCAGAGTTCAATACCCACTCAGCTATAGAAACCCACTGGGTGACCTTAGACAAGTCCCCCTCTCTCAGGAAGGCAATGTGGGCCAAACTCTTCTGAAGAAATCTGACTCAGAAGACTCTATAAGAACCAGGATGAAGCAGTGGTTTGAGTGTGGGACTAGGATCAGTCAGACCACAGTTCAAATCCTCACTCAGCCACGGAAACCCCTTGGGTGAGTCCAGGTAAGCCACTGTGATGGACCCTTATTTCTCCTCGGAGTGAGTGATAAAGAGGTAAAGAGATAAATGAGTGATAAAGAGACCAAATAGGGCCCCTGGTGGTGCAGTGGTTAAAGACCGGTACTGTAGCCACAAGGTTGTGAGCAGGGGAAATGAGGCACATAATAGGTAGAGAGGTGGTACAGGAATACCTGGCCACACTGGATGAATTCAAGTCTCCAGGGCCAGGTGAATTGCATCCTCGGATATTAAAAGAACTGGCAGAGGTCATTTCGGAACCGCTTGCCATAATCTTTGAGAAATCTTGGGGGACAGGAGAAGTTCCAGCAGACTGGAAGAGGGCAAATGTTGTCCCCATCTTCAAGAAGGGAAAAAAAGAGGACCCAAATAATTATCGCCCAGTCAGCTTGACGTCAGTACCCAGAAAGATTCTGGAACAGATCATTAAGCATTCAGTTTCTAATCACTTAGAAAGCAAGGCGGTAATCACGAGAAGTCAACATGGATTACTCAAAAATAAGTCATGCCAGACTAATCTTATCTCTTTTTATGATAGAGTTACTAGCTTGATAGATGAAGGGAATGCTGTGGAAGTAGCATTTCTCGATTTCAGTAAGGCCTTTGACAAAGTTCCCCATGACATTATTGCAAAGAAGATAGTAAAATGTGGGCTGGACAGGGCTACTGTCAGGTGGATCTGTAACTGCTTGACTGACTGTTCCCAAAGGGTGCTCACCAATGGCTGCTTTTCATCCTGGAGAGAAGTGACTAGCGGGGTGCCACAGGGTTCTGTCCTGGGCCCAGTGCTCTTCAATATCTTCATCAACGACTTGGATGAAGGAATAGAGGGCATGCTCATCAAATTTGCAGATGACACCAAATTGGAAGGGGTTGCTAATACTCCAGAGGACAGGATCAACATTCAAAATGACCTGGACAGATTGGAGAGCTGGGCCAGAGCTAACAAAATGAAATTCAACAGAGAGAAGTGTAAGGTAGGTAGAAAAAATGGAATACAGAAATAAAGGATGGGGGACACGTGGCTGGATAGCAGTATGTGTGAAAGGGATCTAGGAGTCTTAATAGACCACAAGCTGAACGTGAGTCAGCAGTGTGATGCGGCAGCCAAGAAAGCCAATGTAATTCTCGGCTGCATCAATAGGAGTCTGGTGTCTAGATCGAGGGAGGTACTGGTACCACTCTACTCTGCTTTGGTTAGACCTCATCTTGAATCCTGTGTCCAGTTCTGGGCACCCCAATTCAAGAAGGACATGGTCAAGCTGGAGCAGGTCCAGAGGAGGGCAACCAAAATGGTGAAGGACCTGGAAGCCAAGCCCTGTGAGGATAGACTTAGAGAGCTGGGTATGTTTAGTCTGCAGAAAAGAAGGTTAAGAGGGGACATGATAGCTATGTTTAAATATTTGAAGGGATGCCATGTAGAGGAGGGAGAGGCATTGTTTTCTACCGCTCCAGAGACCATGACAAGGAGCAATGGATTCAAGCTGCGGGAAAGGAGATTCCACCTGAACCTCAGGAAGAACTTCCTGACAGTCAGAGCTGTCTGGCAGTGGAATAGGCTGCCTTGGAGTGTGGTGGAGCCTCCTTCCTTGGAGGTTTTTAAGCAGAGGCTGGATGGCCATCTGTCGGGAGTGCTTTGAGGGTGTTCCTGCATGGCAGGGGGTTGGACTGGATGGCCCGTGTGGTCTCTTCCAACTCTACATTTCTATGATTCTATGATTCTATGTGATGTGGCAGTTCCAACCCAACAGGGTCCCCTGTCAATATCACCTAGCCCTAAGTGTCCACTCAGAACTAGACAGTTTATTTAAGATAATGTGTTCATTTTATTATCAATGACTTTAGATAATTCAGGCTGACCTTGTAGTTATAAAACAAACAGTATCTATTAATATAGTAACATTAGAAATAAAATATCTTGTCAGAGTTCATGTATAGTACAGTACTGATACATTAAGCTGCTCAAACTTCTGGCACACTCTGACAATAACTCCCAGCTTTAGATATCTATGTCTTTTCCTTAAAAGCAACTCAGCCACCCTCTCTGGCCAAAATCTAACCAAAGGCTCAAGACAGCCAGAAACTTTGCCTTACACAGAATTCCACAACCACCACCACCCATGCACACCACTGTGCTGGATTTCATTCTGGAGGTGCTATTCCCATTGCCTAGCAATGAGCCATCAAGTTGCACTGGCATTCCACATAGCCCAGCCCCAGAGCAACCTCAACAGAGTCACAGTCTCTCAGTCTCAGAAGAAGGCAATGGTAAGGTTTCTCTGGAGATATGGTGCCAAGAAACCCCTAGGAAAGAGTGGCCATAAGTCAATTTTATACAGCCATTCTGGTGTGGTGGTTTGATGGTTTGATTAGGAATCCTAAAACCCAGGGTTCAAATCCCCACTATCCATTCTGCATTTTCAAACCTTCAACAAAGGAAACTCTACCATTTCCTGAGGGTCTCTACTACTCTCAAACAATTCTGAAAGTTGTTCTTCATGTTTTGGTGGAATCTTTTTTTTATAATTTGAATTCCTTCCTTTGTGTCCTAATTTAAGCAGTAACAGAAAATAAGCTTGGTCCAAATTCCACATGAGATCCCTCAAGTACTTCAGTGTGTCTGTAGCATGTCAACCTCCATGTTATCTTCTGTAATGTAAAATACTCAGCTCCCTCAAGCACTCCTCAAAGAGCTTAGAGGTTTTCAGAACTTTCACCATCTTGGTTGCCCTCTTCTGGATGCATTCCAGCTTGTTGATATCTTTCTTGGCCTGAGGTGCTCAGAATCAGACACAGGATCCCAGCTGAGGAGGTCTGACCAAAGCAGAATTGAGTAGGGCTATGAACTCCCTTGACCTAAGCATTATAAACACTGCGTCCCCCACTTAATCATATTTGGTCACATGTTTCTTTCTGGAATATGATCCATTCCTGGCCTGTTCCAATACTATTGTCCCCAGTTTCCACAGACAATGGCCATGTTGCCTGGGGATGGTAGGAACGAGTACCTTTACACATTTGATGAGTGGATGGTCGCAAATTGTGGCGGGGGGGAATAACATTTCCAAATATCACAACATATCTTTGAATTTCATAAACCTGCCTTCTCTTCCTCTGGTCTTCAGGAGTGTTGATTCACAGAGGAATCCAAGCTGCAGCAGAGGGTTTTCTTCCCTGGCCAAAGAGCAGCCTGCCTTGTCAGGTCTTGCCCCGGAGTCTCTCTCCTGGCTGGTGGGGGATTAAATTCTGGGTTCATTTGCTGTCGTTTAGTGGAGAAATAGATTCACAGTGGAAATCCTGGCGGAGCTCTGCAACCCAGACATTCTTCAGGCGAGGATGGCCAATCAGTTGCCATGGAGCTTAGCAGAGCTTTGAAGGAGAGAACCGTCAGAACCTGCCTTGTGCCTTTACAGGTCCTTCCAGGGGATTTTGTCTTGCTTTTTCTTTTAGTATTGGGGGGGGGGGGTTGTAAAAAAACTCTATTTTTGCATCAGCACTGCAGGGGATAAAGGACAGGGAACGTAGGTGCAAATTGATGACTAACTGGATTTCAATCAGTCCAGGAAAAGGAGTGCAGAGAATCAATGTCATGGCTCTTTTCTCCCATCAGCCAGGGAGTCTGCAGGGAGGGCGGAGTCGGGGGGCTGACTGTGCAATCCTGGCAGGTGTCATCAGAAGTTGGCTTCATTCACTTCAATGGCACTGGCTCCTGTGTAAATGGGCTAAGAAACCAGCTTAGGGGATCATGTTCAGACAAAAAGAAAGTCCTTGAATTAGTGGGTCAATTTTGTTCAACTTGCCAGGTCTAGTTTAAATAATCCTTTTAAAAAAACAAGCATGGATCTTCAGCACTTTCCATGCTTTCCTCCAAGAGAGAGGTGTTGGGGAACTAGGGGGCCAGATGGGCACGGGCATGTGCCCCACAGATCTCAGCAGGTCCTGATGGGTGCCCTGTTTTCCTGCCACGAAAGGAGGCAGCAACATCACCAAATAGATGGGGAGGGAGTTATGACTGGGGCAACAGTTTCACAAGCATGACTAAGTACTGACTGTGAATAGAGAACAGCTACCTAGACTTACTTATCCGTAACTGTTGCATATTTGCAACTGGTACTTCATCATGATTGTGAACTAGGATCATAGAATCCTAGAGCTGGAAGAGACCCCAAGGGCCACCCAGTCCAACCTCCTTCTGCCATGCAGGAATATACCATCAAAGCCCTCCCTTTCACAGATGGCCATCCAGCCTCTATTTTAAAACCTCCAAAGAAGGAGGAGACTCCTCCACACTCCACTGAGGAAGCACATTCCACTGTCGAACTGCCCTTACCATCAAAAAGTTCCTCCTAATGTTTAGGCGGAATCCATTTTCCTGTAATTTGAAGCCATTGCTCCACAGTGTCCTAGTCTCTGGAGCAGCAGAAAGCAATCGTCCCATCTTCTGTTATGACATCCCTTCAGATATTTAAACATTTCTTTTTTTGAACATCCACAGGATTCAGAGGTTCCTGGCTGTTGAGGCTGCCCATCTCCTTGGCCAGGCCTTGGTTAACTCATCCCTGGATCATTGTGACAGCTTAGTGGAGCGTTGGCCTTCCTGCTCCCTCCTTCCTCTGGCTTTAATTCAGAACAGTGCCATCTGGGTTGTTTCAAATCTCCCTAAATATTCACCTGTTTTTCTCCCCGTAGATGTCTTCACCGGTTATCAGTTTGGGCCAGGGCCTGGTATTTAAAGCTTTGTGTTCTAAGCTCTCTCAGCCCCTTGCAGCTTGGCTAGTATGGTATGCTCCATCCAGGAATTTAAGATCTACGAGCAAAGGATTACTAGTTGTTCCACCCTCACGGACAGCCCTGTCAAGGCTGTGAGCCTTTCAAGATCTGGCTCTACATTTGTAGAACGGTCTTCCTTTGGACCTCTGTCTGGAGCAGGACCTCACCCATTTTCACAAGGGGGTGAAGACCTTACTCTTTGATTCACTGTCTTAAGCCACTGAACTGTGTTTAAGGTGCTGAGAAGGGAAGCAACTGGGATGGGGTGGGGTGGGGTGGGGATTTCATTCCATGTGTTGCTACAGAGCCAGGTTTATTGCCCTTGTCCCTGACTACATATAGTGATGTTCTGCCCTTAGATGGAAAGGGCGCTATAAATGAAAGTATAGTAATAGTAGTAGTTGGTGTTGGTGTTGTTATTACTAAACTTGGTTCCCCCCATGTCTCCTCTTAACCTTCCCTTCTCCAGGCTAAACACCCCCAGTTCCCTCTGCCCCTTCTCAGAGGGAGGGCGTCCCTACTAGATGCATCTGGCAGCCCTGACCGACTGACTGACAGATGGACTGACTGATGGAAGGACGGACTGCCGGTCCAGGGGCTTTCCCCCTCCCCAGTCTGGCCTTGATACCCCCTTTCATGACTCTGTGCTTCTCTCTGGACTTGGATTAGAACCAAGAGGGAGGGGGAATTCCAGAACAAAGGCATCGCCCCATTTGGTGCATTCACCTCTTGGTGCATTCACCTCTTTGCGAATGCACCAAATTGGTCAAAATGGAAGGAGGGTGGCCTTTCTCATCCAGCGGTTCCCCCCTCCACGGAGGGCTACCAGGATAGGACCCTCTCAGGCCTGGGGACTTCAGGGCCAAACCCGGAAAGCCAGGGACACCCTGGGGATGTTGTGAGGCTGAACGCATTCAGCATCAACCGCAATAGCCCAAAGCGCTGCACTTAAACAATAGACTCTGACAGAGAAGAACATACTCCTCTGAACAGCAATTCCCTTTTCCAGGCTCAGCACCAAGCCTGTTCTCCCAGCTCTCTTTTGAAAACCTTGGCAAGAGCCAATAGGAGTATGGTGTCTAGATCGAGGAAAATAATAGTCCCACTCTATTCTGCTTTGGTCAGACCCCACTGGGAATAATACTGTGTCCAGTTCTGGGCATCACAGTTCAAGAAGGATATGGACAAGCTGGAATGGGTCCAAAGGAGGGCGACCAAAATGGTGGAGGGTCTGGAAGCCATGAAGCCCCATGAGGAGTGGCTTAGAGAGCTAGGTATGTATAGTCTGCAGAAGAGAAGGTAAGAGGGGACGTGATAGCTATGTTTAAATATTTGAAGGGATGTTATATTGAGGAGGGAGCAGGTTTGTTTTCCACTGCTCCAGAGACCAGGACAAGGAGCAATGGATTCAAGCTGCAGGAAAGGAGATTCCACCTGAACCTCAGGAAGAACTTCCTGATGGTCAGAGCTATTTGCCGGTGGAATCTGCTGCGGTCTCAGTGGAGTGTGGTGGAGTCTCCTCCTTCTTTGGAGGTTGTTAACCAGAGTCTGGATGGCCATCTGTCCAAGAGAGGGCTTGGATGTGTGTTCCTGCATGGCTGAATGGGGTTGGAGTGGATGGCCTTTGGAGTCTCCTCTAACTCCATTATTCTATGATTCTATGATTCACTTTAAAGAACACCCGGGTGCTGTAGTCCAACCAAAGAGATTTTTCAAAGGGACCCTGCAAGAGAAGTGGGGTGAAGAACACACAGCAGTATGCACACTTGCGTGATCCTAGTTCCACCTGACTTCTTCAAGATGAGCTTTGTCAGAAGGGCCTCAGAGGTGTGGGGGGTGCAGGGGAGTTGTCCCCCCCAACTTTGTCTTCCTGTAGGGCTCTCGCCTCCCACCCCCTCTCCTCCCGGCTTTGCATGCGCTGCTGCTTCATGAGCTGCTGCTCATCCTCTCTTCCAGATTCTCCATTGATTTACTAATAGGCATAATAATAATAAATAAAATGAGTTTGCTGCGGAAAAAAAGGACTTTGCAAATTTACTTCCCCATGATGGGAAAAAAGAAGAGGCAGGCGGCCTAGATTCAAAATAGAAATTGCTCCAAGGTACAATTTGCTCAAGTTTCTGTAATGCACATTATGGATTTAATTTCAGCATGTTTCTGCTATATAATAACCTGACTTGAAAATCTAAATGCAAATTAAATTTAAATAACATTTACTTTTATTTTTTTTAATCCGTTTCTGATAACACGAGATGTCATAAATATTTAGCATAAAGGCCGTCTTATTTAAACAACCAGCCCTTAAAAAAAAATCCCTCCTCCTTTTCTTTTTTCTTACTGTAACAGTAAATAGATTCCAGGGAAGCAAATGCAAGAAGTTAGCATTTGCCCTGTTTGCCTGCAAGATCATTTTAAGGCAGGGGAAAGGAGGCCAGGCAAACTCTCAAGGGCCCACAGAGAGACGACAGTGGCTCTCACACAGAGAGGAACTCATCCACACAACTGGTAATATTCCTTCGCTGCTGCCACTTCTCTCTCTCTCTGTCTATCTACCTATCTATCTATCTGTCTATCTTGGCCAGAACCCAGGATGAGGGGTGTCTTATGTCAGTAAAGATAAGAGGCACACAGAGGCAGTAGGACATTCCTGTCCAGTGCAGAAACTAGCCTTCAATTCAAGGCTGAAGAAGCAGAGTTGTGCGTGCAGCAACATCACGCACCATTGTGTATCAGTTCTTTTCAAAATGTCTCAGTTTCTCTCTCCTCTTCCCATTTTTGCCCTTTGCCTTCAGCTTACCTGGCTTGAAATCAGTATGTGTGAAAGGGATCTAGGAGTCTTAGTGGACCGCAAGCTGAACATTAGTCAGCAGTGTGATGCGGCAGCTAAAAAAGTCAATGCAATTCTAGGCTGCATCAACAGGAGTATAGTGTCGAGATTGAGGCAAGTAATAATACCACTTTATTCTGCTTTGGTTAGACCTCACCTGGAATACTGTGTCCAGTTCTGGGCACCACAATTCAAGAAAGATACTGACAAGCTGGAACGTGTCCAGAGGAGGGAGACGAAAATGGTGAAGGGTCTGGAAACCATGAAACCCTAGGAGGAGCTGGATATGTTTAGCCTGATGAAAAGAAGGTTAAGAGGGGACATGGTAGCTACGTTTAAATATTTAAAGGGATGTCATGTAGAGGAGGGAACAGGCTTGTTTTCCACTGCTCCAGATACTAGGACAAGGAGCAATGGACTCAAACTGGAGTAAAAGAGATTCCACCTAAACATCAGAAAGAACTTCCTGAGGGTCAGAGCTGTCTGGCAGTGGAATATGCTACCTTGGAGTGTGGTGGAGTCTCCTCGTTCTTTGGAGGTTCTTAAGCAGAGGCTGGATGGCCATCTGTCACAGGGAGTGCTTTGATGTGGGTTCCTGCGTGGCAGAAGGGGGTTGGACTGGATGGCCCCTGTGACCTTTTTCAACTTTAGGATTCTGTGATTCTATAAGGAAGGGACTCAGTGGGACAAGGACAAGGTGATTCTTTTTTCCCTGTGGAGCAACTGTAACTGAGTAAAAGGCAATCAAATACTGTTAGCTCTGATAAGAACAGGCCCACACTGCGCTGCCACAATGCGCCCAAAAGGCTAGACAACAGTTTATAATACTAGTTGTTGCATGGTTGTGCTTGGAGTGATGGAAGAACAGAGAAACTGAGGGCCTTTTAGAGGCAAGGGGCAGGACAATGTGGTTGCTAGCCTACAGGGGTTTTGTTGATTTATTGCCCTTGAATAAAACTGGGTTTTATTCAAGGGCAAGAGATGTCATGTTGAAGATGGAGCAAGCTTGTTTCCTGCTGCTCACTTGCTGGGGATACTTTGAGTGTTTGTTCCTGCATGGCAGAAGGGAGTTGGACTGGATGGCCGTTGTGATCCCTTCCAACTCTATGTTTCTATGTGTTACTGCCCTGGCTAGTCCATGCTTTGGGGATATTAAAAGATATCCTCTTGATATCATAATTCGGGTGCACTTCTCTATTCCTTTCCACGTGCTTGCGAGGCCACCGGACAAGCACGTAAAAAAGCTTGGCCGTTAATAGCCGTAATATTCAAACTACAATACAGGCAGGCCAGAAATAGCTGATTCGCTGCTTTAGGAGACCTCCAGGCAAGTACTCTCATTAAGTAGGCACGCTACTTACGAAAGAGCCCCTGCCCCGTGCTGGCAGCTTGATGGGTAACCTATACAATACCCAAGTACTCTGCGTCTGCATACTGGCTACTCTATTGAGAACCGCTACGATAACTCAATCATTCAGATTCTGACCTTTCGGAGGCTTTGTCTCCAACTCCAAATCTATTCTTTTCCCCCAAGTACGGCATAGCCTGCAGTCACAATTCTCCTTATAAAAACCCTTGATTCTGAGACCTTCCTCGGATCGCTCCCGGTTTCATCCCGCCTTGCTACCACTTTGCTTGGCGAGCCTCCCCTCAGCTCCACGTGCTGAGCTACATCGCACCCCAGCTTCACTCTCTATTTTTCTGGGCTTCAGGACAGGTGAAGTATCACCCAAACCAACAATCCCTCTAAAAATCCCTCTATACCACGCCAACCTTTATTTCCTTTAGTTATCTTGTATGAGTGTGTCGCATACACTGTTTTGCTTGTATTTAATAAACATCATTTATTATTTCAACTTCTGTGTTCTCCTTGACTCGACCCGACCCCGTAGACATAGGGTTCAAGATCTCGCTACGTTACCCTGCCTCTCGTAATGCTAAGCAGTGCTCTGAGCTAATTTTCCCCACCTTTAGTTGAGCACATTTTGGTGTCCCTGCCGGGACCCCCAGTACACAGGGTAACATATGATTCTATGAATTGCTGCAAACTGATTTTGAAGTGCACATGGAGTTTGCACTTAATTGACTCATCAGGGAAGAGATGGAGGAGAGAAGACATTTTGACCTTCCCTGTGGATTCAGACACAAGCAAGCTGCTGCAGTCCCTCCTGGCTTGTGCCTTCTTCTTTCTTTATCAGGTTTGCCCCCTTGACCACACTCTGATGTTGTTTGGCCACCTATGCCTCAATTTTCATCTGTGAAATATTGAAAGTATCTTATGTAATTTCTGAAGAAACCTTAGGACATTTCAAAATTTCATGCAACCTTCAGTTCAGAGTTCACACTGAAGTTTTTGGCATCAGTGTGTTCCTGTTGAAGTTTTTGGCTTTTCCTCCTTATTTGTCTGGCTTAAATGCTTTAAATGTCAGATTAAATGTTTTCAAGTGTTCTATTTTTTAAAAAACTTTGCATTTTAATATTGTGGTTCTGACAGCGGAAACTGCTTTTGAGTTTTTTGTTTTGTTTTAGGAGCAACCTGGAGTTGTGGGTGATAAATCTATCAATGAATATCATAAATGCTTGTTTATCACTTTTTATGTTATGTTTATTCCAGGCAGGGAACCCTGGGAAAATGATCAGCCCACTGCAAAGATGCTGCCTCATGCCCCAGCTGTGGGTAATTGCAAGGTTGCATAAGAAACTGGGGTCGTGTGCGGATGGTAGAGGGAGGTGTGCGAACCTCTACCTGATTGGTTGTAGATATGTATATAACAAAGCAACGCCAGTATGTATTTGTCTGTTGACCAAACCTGGTGCCTGGCGCAAGCTTTTGTCCGTCTGTCCTATGTTTTGTATATAACGGAACTTTGCTGCAAGATAAAGTGCCTCCTGTTTTGGAAGAAACTCCTCCATGTGTGAGTATCCTTACTCGGGAACAAGGCTGCTGCTGTTGGCTCGCTGAACTCTGGTTTTTCCGCTGCGTTTCCGTGGGTCTGAAACTCCTATCACCCCCAACAGTTTAAGCCCCTGGAACTTCTACCCCGTTGGCCTCTAAATTACACCTCCCACCAATTAATATCTAAGAGCTGCTGGAAGGTCCAAATTGGAAGGTCAGCTTTAATTTAGAGATCATTCACAGGATGAGACAGCCGGGATTTGACTTGCAAACAAAAATGCAACCGCTTGACAAATACAATGGTAAAGACCGCCCTTGGAGGAAATCAGGACTCTGGTTTTGTGCGCCCTGCAAGGTCTGCAAACTTCCTCCTCTTACTTGGTTGGAAAAGAGGATTTGTCCTTTCTTCTCTCTTTCCTTTCCTCTCTGTTTCCTCCTTTTGACCATTCAGCATTTCCACTTCAAAAAACCTGGGAGCGAGTGATGGGAAAGACCCTCCCCAGCTCTTCCTCTGAGGGACAGAAAGAAGGGCCGGAATCTTCTGTTGTGGTCCAAGGAGAGGCTGGATGTCCCTCTGTCAAAGGGAGGGCTTGGATGGTGTCTTCCTGTATGGCGGAAGGGCTTGGAGTGGATGGCCCTCGGGGTCTCTCCCAACTCTACCATTCTATGATTCTACGATTCAGTGATTCTAAGTTGTGTACCCTTATGTATACTTAGCTACAGAACATAGCTTTACACATAGTTAGCTTTCCATATACTTAACTACAGCTGCACCCATTCTTTGAGATATCAAAGCTGGCTACCGAGACACATGCCTTGGCTGCGTCTTGATTGGACTGCTGTAACACGCTCTACGTGGGGCTGCCTTTGGAAACTTCATCAGATTCAAAATGCTGCCTCGAGAATGCTGACCAGGATCAGTTATACGGAGGAAATAACTCTCTGTTTAAAACAGGCTCCATGACTACAGATTCCTTTCCACTCAAAGTGTTGGTCATGACGTCTAACGCCCTATAACAGCTTAGGTCCAGAGATTGTAACTCCCCATATAAACGTGCCAGAGTTTTAAGATCCAGACGGGAAGGCTTTCTTTCGGTCCCACTGCCATCTCAACCTCGTGAGGACATGAGAGAGAGGGCCTTTTCTGTGGCTGCTCCCACCCTCTGGAGCTCCCTTCCATGGAAGGCCAGGCCAGCCCCCCTCCCTGGTTTCCTTTTGCCGGGAAGTAAAGATCTTTTTGTTTAAGCAGTCTTTTAATGGACAAACAGGAGAGCTTCTTACTCAGATGTTTTATTTACGTGTATTAACTTTTGTGTGTTTTAAAAATGATTCTATGCTCTTTTATCTGATGATTCTCATTTTTTTTATATGCATACAAACAAACACAGACATAATACATAGCAGAGGCAGTAAGAAACTCTGTTTACAAATTGGAAAGGAGTGAATCCCAACATAGATCAGCATGCCCTAATTGGTTTCCACATGCACTTCGGTCCCAGTGCACATCAGTCCAGTTGTGCCATTGCGCATCAATCCCACCACCTACCAGCCACTCTGCTGGCTCCCCGGAGTAGTAGCATGGCATCAGCCCTTTGGCAGAGAGGGACATTATGGAACAGTCCAGTTCTAATTCCTGCAGACACACATAGAATCATAGAATCATAGAAATGTAGAGTTGGAAGAGACCCCAGGGGCCATCTAGTCCAACCCCCTGCCATGCAGAAACACCCTCAAAGCACTCCCGACAGATGGCCATCCAGCCTCTGCTTAAAAACCTCCAAAGAAGGAGACTCCACCACACTCTGAGGCAGCACATTCCACTGCCGGACAGCCCTGACTGTCAGGAAGTTCTTCTTGAGGTTCAGGTGGAATCTCCTTTCCTGCAGCTTGAATCCATTGCTCCTTGTCCTGGTCTCTGGAGCAGCAGAAAACAAGCCCTCTCCCTCCTCTACATGGCATCCCTTCAAATATTTAAACAGAGCTATCATGTCCCCTCTTAACCTTCTCTTCTGCAGACTAAACATACCCAGCTCTCTAAGTCTATCCTCACAGGGCTTGGCTTCCAGGCCCCTCACCATTTTGGTCGCCCTCCTCTGGACCTGCTCCAGCTTGACCCTGTCCTTCTTGAATTGGGGTGCCCAGAACTGGACACAGGATTCAAGATGAGGTCTAACCAAAGCAGAGTAGAGTGGTACCAGTACCTCCCTCGATCTAGACACCAGACTCCTATTGATGAAGCCGAGAATTGCATTGGCTTTCTTGGCTGCCGCATCACACTGCTGACTCATGTTCAGCTTGTGGTCTATTAAGACTCCCAGATCCCTTTCACATGTACTGCTATTCAGCCACGTGTCCCCCATCCTATATTTCTGCATTCCATTTTTTCTACCTAAGTGTAGGACCTTACACTTCTCTCTGTTGAAATTCATTTTGTTAGCTCTGGCCCAGCTCTCCAATCTGATCAGGTCATTTTGAATGTTGATCCTGTCCTCTGGAGTATTAGCAACCCCTCCCAATTTGGTGTCATCTGCAAATTTGATGAGCATGCCCTCTATTCCTTCATCCAAGTCATTGATGAAGGTATTGAACAGCACTGGGCCCAGGACATAACCCTGTGGCACCCCGCTAGTCACTTCTCTCCAGGATGAAAAGCAGCCATTGGTGAGCACCCTTTGGGAACGGTCAGTCAACCAGTTACAGATCCACCTGACAGTAGCCCTGTCCAGCCCACATTTTACTAGCTTTTTTGCAAGAATGTCATGGGGAACTTTGTCAAAGGCCTTACTGAAATCGAGAAATGCTACTTCCACAGCATTCCCTTCATCTATCAAGCTAGTAACTCTATTATAAAAAGAGATAAGATTAGTCTGGCATGACTTATTTTTGAGAAATCCATGTTGACTTCTCGTGATTACCGCATTGCTTTCTAAGTGATTAGAAACTGAATGCTTAATGATCTGCTCCAGGATCTTTCTGGGTACTGACGTCAAGCTGACTGGGCGATAATTATTTGGGTCCTCTTTTTTTCCCTTCTTGAAGATGGGGACAACCTTTGCCCTCCTTCAGTCTGCTGGAACTTCTCCTGTCCTCCAAGATTTCTCAAAGATTATAGCAAGTGGTTCCGAAATGACCTCTGACAGTTCTTCTAATATCCGAGGACGCAATTCATCTGGCGCTGGAGACTTGAATTCATCCAGTGTGGCCAGGTATTCCTGTACCACCTCTCTACCTATTATGTGCCGCATTTCCCCTGCTTCCTCCCCTGCTCCCCAACCGCCAGGTTGAGTGCTTGTATCCTTCTGGGAAAAAAATGAGGCAAAGAAGGTGTTAAGCAGTTCTGCATTTTGTCTTCCCCCTCTTAGTAATTCGCCATCTTCTCTGCGCAGCAACCCTATGGTCTCCTTCTTTTTCCTTTTGCTGTGGACATATTTTAAAAAGCCCTTTTTATTGTTTTTAAAGTCTCTGGCCAGCCTAAGTTCATTCTGTGCTTTAGCCTTTCTGACCTTCTCCCTACATCTCCTGGCTACTTGCTTAAATTCTTCTTTGGTGGTTTTCCCCCTCTTCCATTTCCTGTACACATTTCTCTTAACACTTAGCTCAGCTGAGAGTTCTTTAGTCAACCATTCTGGTTTCTTCAGATGCCTTCCATTTTTCCTCCTTCCACTTGCAAAGATGTAAAGTCCAACAGCATTCTGGTCCAAGATTATTTGCAATTGTTCATTTCCTGACCGAAAAATGGGTTTCTAAACCCAATCAGGAAGTATAATGCAGTGGAGACAATTTGCCTGATATTCGTACATTCCAAAGTGTTTCCAGGAAATTATTCTGTACAGAAATACACTTTTGTGTGTGTGTGTGTGTGTGTGTGTGTGAATTGTAGATATTCTCTGCAAAGATGAATTTCCCAATATCCATGTGTGGGTTTTGCAAAACATAGCAATATTGCACTACAAAATTCTTCCATTAAGAAATCATATTAAAAAATTTGGACTTTTTGTTCCAAAAATGCTGGGAAACACTAGAGCTTGGAAAAGTAATTTTTTTGGACTACAACATCCCAGAACTCCCAGCCAGCGGCATGTTATCAAAAGCAAAAGCAAAACTTGCTTTTGCTCCTGGAACCATATAAAGACAATGCATATTCATACAGGAAGAGATAGCTAGCTAGCAATGAGTAGATAGATAGATAGATAGATAGATAGATAGATAGAGCACGAAAGGTGCCTTTTTCTTGTGGAGGGATGGTGGATGATAGGATTTATGCAAACCGCAATAAATCTTCCCTCATTCCACTGAGCTCTGACCAAAACATGGCTCAGAGTCAAGTGCAAAAACAAAAACACATTAAGCAGAGTTGATAAACACAGCAACAAAAGCGTGTGCAGCAGAGTATGATATGCAGCACTGCTCTGACCCCAAAACTCATCCACGAAGGAACACTATCACACAGTGTTGTCTTCCAAGGATACCTGGAGGCTTTTAATCTTCTGTTCCAATATATACATATTTACAGGATTCGTAGATCCTCCAACAGAGATTCAGCATTCCATCATCAACACATTCAGTGGAGATACGATCTGGCAAAGCCTCCGGCCAACAATCAGGCAAACCCAGAGGAATGCTGGCTAGATCCCATCTCCTTATATACACATGACTAGCTGATGTAACCCCAGCCAGGATTTCATGTCCCATGGCTGATGTAACCCCTTGTCCTGGTTACATTACACTGTGACTCAGCTTTTGTCCCATGGGGATTACCTCATTATGACATGCACAGTCATTCCCCCGGGTGCTTTCCACATGCACATCATAAGTATTTTATTGGACCAAAGGTCACAGCCAACCTTTTCCAACATTTCTCCCATCTGCTACTTGTAACCCCCTTCAGATGATTTATTAGGAGTTTCATTTCATTTCATTTGTTTCTGAAAACATGAAGTTATAGGCATTTTTTAAAAATCCACTTGACTAACAACCACAATGGTAAAGACTGCTCTTGGAGCAAACCAAGAGATAGTCAGCATTCCAGCTTCCAAATCTTGACTCTGGTTGAATTGGTCCAAAAATGCTGGGAAACACCAGAACTTGGAAAACTAATTTTTTGGACTACAACACCCCAGAACTCCCAACCAGCATTACCTGATCAAAAGCAAAAGCACCATCAAATAGCCCTTCTTATCAGGAGGTTCCTCCTAATGTTTAAGAAGATTCCATGGGACCTCCAATGATGACCTCATGCAGCTCACTGATGCCAGCAACACACAACATCCACAGCTGGAGCACCCCAAGGTCACCATCTTCCAAGGGAACCCACATTCCCCTCTGAAGCTGCTCTTACTTCTGGAAGTTTTGCAACTATGAGAAGAGACTGGAGGCTGTGCGGCTGTTCTGCTCAGTCAATGCGTAACCAGGCATGGCGATAAACAGCTTAGGGGCTCCACATGCCTCCATTCTGACCACCCTGAAAGGATTGGCCCCATCCCTCCTCTCCACATCAGAGATCAGAAAAGTCCTTCTGACCGTTCTGACATTGGATGGGCCTCTGTAGAATAGCCCCCTTTAGCTGTGGGGGATACATTCCAAGACCCCCTGAGAGTACCTAAGATCATGGACGGTACCGACCTCTATAGAACCAGATAGTATGAAGCCTCTCCATGGCTCCTGCAAACCTGGAGGGCTATTTCCAGTGATGCCAGAGCCATTTCCTGTGGGAGTGCTGAAGGAGGAGTGGCTAAAGTGGGAGATGGGTTGGCAGGCAGGCAGGGAAGTTGCCAATGGCAGGAAACAGAGCAGGCCAGATGCTGGTGGCTGGATCAAGGAAAAGGGTGGAAGACGGGAAGATGAATCTGTGGGGGAATAGGTTGAATGCAGGTAACTGAATCTGCAGAAACCAAACCTCACAGAAGGAGGGACTCATAGAATCACAGAATCATAGATTCATAGAGTCATAGAATCATAGAGCTGGAAGAGACCACAATGTCCATCCAGTCCAACCCCCGCCATGTAGGAACGAACACTCAAAGCACCCTCAGCAAATGTCCATCCAGCCTTTGCTTAAAAATCTCCAAAGAAGGAGGAGACTCCACCACACTCCACAGAGACATCAGCAGATTCCACTGTCAAACTGCTCTCACCATCAAGAAGTTCTTCTGAAGGTTTAGATGCAATCTCTTTTTCCTGTAGTTTTAATCCATTGCTCCTTGTCCTAGTCTCTGGAGTGGTAGAGAACAAGCCCATTCCCTCCTCAAAATGACATCCCTTCAAATATTTGAACATGGTTATCATGTCCCCTCTTAACCTTCTCTTCTGCAGACTAAACATACCCAGCTCCCTAAGCCGTTCCTCATAGGGCTTCATGACTTCCAGACCCTTCACCAATTTGGTCACCCTCCTCTGGACACACTCCAGATAATCAGCATGCTTCTTGAATTCTGGTGCCCAGAACTGGATTAAGTATTCCAGCTGGGATCTAACAGAGTGGTTCTATTACCTTCCTCGATATCAACGCTATACTCCTGTACTGCCAAGGGCCAGAGGAACGGAGTCCTGTTCATGGTCCTGAAATGTCCCACCTAGGACATGACCAGGGAAACAAAGCAAGAAGTGAGAAGGAGGGAGGGCTGCAGCTGGATCCAGGCCCTCCCTCCAGCCTCACCCGCTGCCTTTCTGGGCCAGGCCGTCCCCCGACAGTGGCCGTTCAGTACACAATACCACTTGTTATCTCCCAGCGTAGCAAGTAGGCGTTCCTCCTCCATGCAAGTGATCTAACATCAGCAACATCTATTTTGTTTTCCCTCCTATCCCGAAGCCTTTGTGTCAAATGCTTTATCAGGCCAGTTCTCAGGCGGAAACAAAGGAGCAACAAATGGCTGGCACATTTGGCTCCATTGGCATCTTCTGTCGGCTGGCCTGCTTAGAAGACCAAGGAGCCAGCTTGATTTCATTTGCTTAAATAACGTTTATGTTTGTGTAATGAGGCAGACTAATCAGAATAGATGCCCTTCCCTCGGCACTTCAGTCATTCCAGCCGCAGCAGAAAAGCCTCCAAGTGCCACCGCCACTCATTACTGGCGAAATGGGCAGCGACAGCAGCAGACGCAGGAGTTGGGAGTCAGGGGCTGGGAGAAGATTTGTGGAAAAAACACAAATCCTGATAGTTTCTGTTCTTTTTCTTTCTTCCCTGAAACCAGATGAGTTAGTTTAACACTTTGAGCTGCACTGAATGGGTGTGGTGGCATTAATGCAGCAACAAGCATATTTCCACTGGTGTGAAAACGCCCTGAAATTGTGCCACTGGCATTTTTTTTTAAAAAAAGTCACATCTTTGCAATTATTAAAATATTAAGTGGTGCCAGAATCAAAATGGTTACTCCCAGCTAGACTCGTTGGGCCAATTGTTGAATGGTGAGTTAACAGGTAGCTAAATCTAATGGATTTACTTGGGCCCTTTCCGCACCTTACCTTTTTCTGGCATTGGGGTGTGAGGATCTCATGAGCAGCCTCTGGCGAGAGACTCTTACGTCCCTGCTACTTCAGCTCTGCACGAGCTGCCTGCTCGCACGAGAGCCCCGCCTCTTCCTTCCATAGTGCCACCTGGGAGTTTCCCAGGCTGCTCTGGGGCAGGAAGTGCTACCGGCGTGGCTCTGGAGGCTCCGCACGCCAGGTAAGTGCACGTGGGGCCTGGGAGCAATGTGCGATAGCACTCCATTTTCAGCTTTCTGCAGAAAATGAAAAGGTGTGTGATCACCGCCTGCCGGCCCCTGGAGCATCACGCAATTGTGAGTGCGTCATGCAAATCGCTCCTCACAATCGCGCAATGCTCCAGGCACCCTTTTGCATGGCAAATGCTATGCAGAAAGGGTCTTGGTTGTTAACTGGGGCTGGCTATGGGGAACACACAAGTCCCTTTTTGCAAGAGCCCCACTGACTGCCACTCATTTTCAAACTCAAAATGCTGGTTGTGACCCATAGAGACCTATATGGCTCAGTTCCAAGTTATCAGAAGTGCCATATCCTCCCATACAAACATGGTCAGGTTTTGAGATCTTCTGAGGAGGCTCTTCCCTGTGTCTCACCAGGTAGATCTGGTAGGAACACAGGAGAGATGGGGCTTTCTCAGTGGCTGCCCCCACGCTCTGGAGCTTCAGTCCTAGAGATTTTAGACTGGCACCATCACCAGCGTCTTTCTGTAAACAAGGGAAGAGAGGCCTTTGAGGACTCATGGTTTAGGCGGAACAGCCTTTGTATAATGTGTTGGATTTTTTACTTGTTACTTTGTTGTGCTCCTGTGTGTGTGTCTGTGTGTTTCTGTAGCTGGGTAGGGAAGGGAAGTTTGCGGATCTCGGTCCTTGGTTTTCCTCTCTGCAGCCGGGAAACAGGGGAATAACATATTGGCACAGTTCTTGGCTCAAACTTTGGATCAAAATGTATTTTAAAATGCATTATTTGAAATCATATATGTTTAGAAGCATGTGTTTCTGTGAGGGGCCATAATGAGACATGCATATTTAAATCCATACGTTTGTGGGCACAGCTTCCCAGCTCCCACCCCAAGTGTCCTAGTTTGAAGCAGGATCAGAACACACTGATTTGGGTGCACATAAAAGGGGAGGGGGCTGCAGAGCAAAGATGCCGGTCTTCTGGAACAGGACTGTCAGGCCAGGCGCTGGAAGCAGATTTGGGCACTTTCTGTATTCTGGTAAAGTGGGCCCAAACAGCCCTTTCGGCTATCTTAATCCTGTTAGCAAGAAAATCTAGGGAAGTATGCTCTAGGGCGCTCACATCTAGTTCACAGAAGCAAGGTTATCTGACAAGAACAGTGCTCGGAGAGAAGACTTAGTGAGAAATAGTGTGAAGATTCTTCCCAATGCAAATATCAGCTTTGGAGGAATGATTTGTAGGTTAACCTTCTCCCCTTCCACATTATGTTCCTAACAATGAGCAGACACCTTGGGGTGTTATTTGCAGATAGGTAGGTAGGTAGGTAGGTAGATAGATAGATAGATAGATAGATAGATAGATAGATAGATAGATAGATAGATAGATGGGGTTTGGTGTTCCCATCTGCAGGAGATGGGGTTTTCTTGGTGGCTGCCTCAGCCAATAAAACCCTCTCCAGCCTAGATCTTTATCTGACAGACCCTCTTTCCCACTATGAGCCAGCCCAGGCCCTTTGCTCAGTCCCACCACCTACACAACCTGCCCTGCATTTTCTTTCCATCAGGCTTTTAGAACTGAAGGGTTTTAAGGAAAGGGCTTTTAGGTAGGTCTGGTATTGCTGTGTCTGTACTGCTTTTAAACTGTGTCCGGTTTTCATAGTACTTTTTAAGTAACTTTTTAATTAAGTACTTAAGTTGTGCTGATATTGACTTCTGATGTAATATTGACTTTTTGTATGTTTTTAAATATATTGTAAATGTTTTGATTTGCAAGCTACCTTGACCCAGGTTTAGGGGAAACCCCTGGGCATAAACAAAGTGTTACCCTGATTTCTGGGGGTCCCAGGAGGGACACCTTAATGTGCTCAAAACAATGGGGAATGGGAATTAGCTGAGAGCACTAGTTAGCAATGCGAGAGGCAGGGCAACGTAGCGAGATCTTGAACCCAATGTCTACGGGGTCAGGCCGAGTCAATGAGCAAACAGAAGTAAATAAAAGTTGTTTTACTGATGTACAGTCAAACACGTGTATGCAACACACTCACACGGAGAACTATTGAAAGAAAGGTAGGAGTTGGATAGAGGGATTTTAAGAGGAGGTTTTGTATGGGGAATACTACACCTGTCCTGAAGCCCGGGTAGTCTGAAGACGGAATTCGTGGAAGTGAGGATTCTCAGCACGAGGAGCTGAGGGGAAGGCTCCCTGGACGAAGCAACAGCAAGGCGGGATGGAAGCCGAGAGTGATCCAACGAGACGCTCAAAGTCAGAGGTTCTTACAGGGGAAAGTGTGGCCGCAGGCTAGTCCGTTCTTGGGGATAACAATGAGTTTCTGGCTGGAGACGAAGCCTCCAAAAGGTCAGTACTTTAGATGATTGAATTATGACAGCGTTGTCAATAGAGTAGCCAGTATGCAAACCCGGAGTGCTTGAGAGTTGGACAGTCCGCTCATCAAGCTGCCTGCTCGGGGCAGGGGATCTTTTGTAAACAGCGTTCATACATAATGTGATCTTAAAAGGTACTTGCCTTGAGGTCTCCTAAAGCTGCATTCGGCAATGACTGGCCTGCCTGGATGGGGATTTGAATGGTTCAGCTATTTTTGGCCACACCTGTTTGCGTGCTTGTCCGGGGGCCTCACAAGTACGTGGAGAGGAATGGGTAAAGAAGGCCAAATTCGTGATATCAAATGATATCTAATATCCCACAAGCTCGGGCTAGAAATTGCTGTAACAAAAGCTAACATCATCATTACCAGCAGCAGCCTGAAGAAGAGAAGTTTAGGAGGTGATATGAGAACCAGTTAAAAATGTCTGAAGGGGTGTTCCATGGAAGATGGAGCAAGGTTCTTTTCTGCTGCTCCAGAGATTAGGATGCTATGGAGCAATGGATTCAAACTTCAGGGAAAAAAATTCCACCTAAACCTTAGGGAGAACTTTCTTATGATATAAGAGAAGCTCAGCAGTGGACTCTGCTGCTGCCTGGATTGAGTTGTGGTGGAGTCTCCTCCTTCTTTGGAGGTTTTTAAGGAGAGGCTGGATGACCAGAATCTGTCAAAGGGAGGGTTTGGATTGTGCTTTCTTGTTTGGCAGAAGGGGATTGGACTGGATGGCCTTTGGGGTTCCCTTCCAACTCTAGGATTCTATGAGCAACAACAACAGCATTGTGTCTTGTTGGGTCCCTTCAGTCAAAATGGAGCTGCCCCTTTCTTTTTCAAGGTACTTCTGCTTCAGAGGTTCCATCAGAGCACACAGGCCCCTTCCACATCTGCACAAAAGGGCACACTCTGGACCATTCCTAGAATGTGACTTTGCCAAAATGGGAGGAGGAAGGAAGTCCTCCTTCCTGAGCCTCCCTCCCAGAATACAAGTGCTCCGTTGCTATTGATTCTAAGAAAACCACTTCAAGAGCAAATAGAAAATTCAGCAAGGCACTTGAGCCTTCAGCTGAACCGGCTGTCTTAACCTGGAAGGTTTTCCATGCTGATGGTTTTACCCTTGCAAACCAGATGCTCTGCAACAAATGGGTGTGGCGGAGGGGGGGGGATGCTGGACAAGGGAGGTTTGCAAGTGCTGAAGCAGAGGGTGACCCCCTTTCCCTGGGCATTATCCTGAACTGGGGACTTAACTCAGTGCCTGGGAGGAGGGCGGCTGGAGAAATTGCTGACCTGTAACCCAAGCCATTTTGCAGCCTCTGGGGCTTCCCCGACCCCCAAAACCACCTAAGATGGCCCAATTTGTTTCTGAGTCTGGATGGCCTATTGGTTGCTATTTGTCATCAAAGTGACTTTGACTTCTTTCAACCCTCTGAAGGAGAAAACTCCAGAAACCTGCCTCAGGGCATAGAATCATAGAATCATAGAATCATAAAAATGTAGAGTTGGAAGAGACCACACGGGCCATCCAGTCCAACCCCCTACCATGCAGGAATACCCTGAAAGCGCTCCCGACAGATGACCATCCAGCCTCTGCTTAAAAACCTCCAGTTTTTTCCTGAGTTCTTCCTGAGGTTCAGGTGGAATCTCCTTTCCTGCAGCTTGAATCCATTGCTTCTTGTCCTGGTCTCTGGAGCAGCAGAAAACAAGCCCTCTCCTTCCTCTACACGGCATCCCTTCAAATATTTAAACATGGCTATCATGTCCCCTCTTAACCTTCTCTTCTGTGGACTAAACAGACTGGCTCTCTAAGTCTATCCTCATAGGGCTTGGCTTCCAGGCCCTTCACCATTTTGGTTGCCCTCCTCTGGACCTGCTCCAGCTTGACCCTGTCCTTCTTGAATTGGGATGCCCAGAACTGGATACAATATTCAAGATGAGGTCTAACCAAAGCAGAGTAGAGTGGTACCAGTACCTATAGAATCATAGAATCATAGAAATGTAGAGTTGGAAGAGACCACACGGGCCATCCAGTCCAACCCCCTACCATGCAGGAACACCCTCAAAGCACTCCCGACAGATGGCCATCCAGCCTCTGCTTAAAAACCTCCAAAGAAGGAGACTCCACCACACTCTGAGGCAGCAGATTCCACTGCCGGACAGCCCTGACTGTCAGGAAGTTCTTCCTGAGGTTCAGGTGGAATCTCCTTTCCTGCAGCTTGAATCCATTGCTCCTTGTCCTGGTCTCTGGAGCGGCAGAAAACAAGCCCTCTCCCTCCTCTACATGGCATCCCTTCAAATATTTAAACAGAGCTATCATGTCCCCTCTTAACCTTCTCTTCTCCAGACTAAACATACCCAGCTCTCTAAGTCTATCCTCATAGGGCTTGGCTTCCAGGCCTCTCACCATTTTGGTCGCCCTCCTCTGGACCTGCTCCAGCTTGACCCTGTCCTTCTTGAATTGGGGTGCCCAGAACTGGACACAGTATTTAAGATGAGGTCTAACCAAAGCAGAGTAGAGTGGTACCAGTACCTCCCTCGATCTAGACACCATACCCCTCTTGATGCAGCCGAGAATTGCATTGGCTTTCTTGGCTGCCGCATCGCATTACTGACTCATGTTCAGCTTGTGGTCTATTAAGACTCCTAGATCCCTTTCACATGTACTGCCATCCAGCCACGTGTCCCCCATCCTATAATTCTGCATTCCATTTTTTCTACCTAAGTGTAGGACCTTACACTTCTCTCTGTTGAAATTCATTTTGTTAGCTTTGGCCCAGCTCTCCAATCTGTCCAGGTCATTTTGAATTTTGATCCTGTCCTCTGGTGTATTAGCAACCCCTCCCAATTTGGTGTCATCTGCAAATTTGATGAGCATGCCCTCTATTCCTTCATCCAAGTCATTGATGAAGGTATTGAACAGCACTGGGCCCAGGACATAACCCTGTGGCACCCCGCTAGTCACTTCTCTCCAGGATGAAAAGCAGCCATTGGTGAGCACCCTTTGGGAACGGTCAGTCAACCAGTTACAGATCCACCTGACAGTAGCCCTGTCCAGCCCGCATTTTACTATCTTCTTTGCAAGAATGTCATGGGGAACTTTGTCAAAGGCCTTACTGAAATCGAGATATGCTACATCCACAGCATTCCCTTCATCTATCAAGCTAGTAACTCTATCATAAAAAGAAATAAGATTAGTCTGGCATGACTTATTTTTGAGAAATCCATGTTGACTTCTCGTGATTACCGCATTGCTTTCTAAGTGATTAGAAACTGACTGCTTAATGATCTGCTCCAGGATCTTTCCGGGTACTGACGTCAAGCTGACTGGGCGATAATTATTTGGGTCCTCTTTTTTTCCCTTCTTGAAGATGGGGACGACATTTGCCCTCCTCCAGTCTGCTGGAACTTCTCCTGTCCTCCAAGATTTCTCAAAGATTATAGCAAGCGGTTCCAAAATGACCTCTGCCAGTTCTTTTACTATCCGAGGATGCAATTCATCTGGCCCTGGAGACTTGAATTCATCCAGTGTGGTCAGGTATTCTTGTACCACCTCTCTACCTATTATGTGCCGCATTTTCCCCGCTTCCTCCCCTCTCCCCAACCGCCAGGTTGAGTGCTTGTATCCTTCTGGGAAAAAACTGAGGCAAAGAAGGTGTTAAGTAGTTCTGCCTTTTCTCTTCCCCCTGTTAGTAATTCCCCATCTTCTCTGCGCAGCGACCCTATCGCCTCTTTCTTTTTCCTTTTGCTGCGGACATATTTAAAAAAGCCCTTTTTGTTGTGTTTAATGTCTCTGGCCAGCCTAAGTTCATTCTGTGCTTTAGCCTTTCTGACCTTCTCCCTACATTTCCTGGCTCCTTGCTTAAATTCTTCTTTGGTGGTTCCCCCCACTTCCATTTCCTGTACACGTTTCTCTTAACGCTTAGCTCAGCTGAGAGTTCTTTAGTCAACCATTCTGGTTTCTTCAGATACCTTCCATTTTTCCTCCTTATTGGCACAGTTTTAGACTGTGCCTTCAGTATCTCCCTTTTAAGGAACTCCCATGCCTCCTGAACTCCTTTCTCTTTCACTATTCTTGACCATGGAATTCCAGCCAGCAGCTCCCTAAGTTTACAGAAGTCCGCTTTTTTAAAATCTAAGATGACTGTCTGGCTACACTTATCTTCTCCTTCCTACTGAATGCCAAATTCCAATAGGGCATGGTCACTCCCCCCTAAAGATCCAACCACTTCTACCTTATTAACAAGGTCATCCCTATTGGTCAGGATCAGATCTAGAATATTTGATCCCCTTGTGGTCTCTTCCACCTTCTGGACCATGAAATTGTCTGCAAGACAAGCAAGAAACTTCCTGGACCTTGCTGTCTTGGCAGAGTTTGACTGCCAACATATATCCAGGTAATTGAAATCTCCTATTATTACCGTATCTCTCCTTTTTGAATGCACGGTCATTTGGTTGAGGAAGGCGTCATCAAGGTCCTCAGTCTGGGTTGGAGGTCTGTAGTAAACCCCCACCAGAATATCCCTATTGTTTCTCGCTCCCTTAATTCTTACCCAGACACTCTCGACCTGGCTTCCTGGGTTTAAGTCACGGATCTCTTCACAGGTGGAAACATCCTTGACATACAAGGCTACTCCTCCTCCTTTCTTGTTTGGTCTATTTCTACAAAATAGGCTATATCCCTCTATTCCTACATTCCAATCCTGAGACTCATCCCACCAGGTCTCAATGATGCCTATCAAATCGTATTTATTTTCTTGTACTAGGAGTTCAAGTTCATCTTGCTTGTTTCCCATACTCTGCGCGTTAGTGTAGAGACACTTAAGTCCCCGGGCCCTTCCTGCAAGTCCTGTACTATAGTTTCTACTCCTCCCACCATTGGACACTTGTACTACTTGGTCAATATAATTTGGGCCTTTCCCCCCTGCACTTGCCGTGTCTTTGCCCTGAATAATATTGTCTCCCTCCCCAGCAGAACTTAGTTTAAAGACCTCTTAATCCTCCGTGCAAGACTGTTTGCAAAAACATTCTTGCCAAGTTTCGTGAGGTGGAGCCCATCTCTTGCCAGAAGCCCACGTTCATGGAAATTCAGGCCGTGTTCCAAAAACCCAAACCGTTGCTGGCGGCACCATGTGCGGAGCCAGTTATTGACCTCTGCTATTGCCCTTTCCCTTTGTGCACCATATCCTTGAACAGGGAGGAGAGATGAAATGACCACCTGCGCACCAAGGTCCTTAAGCTTTGTCCCCATAAGCTCGTAGTCCTTTGCAATGTGGTAAAAGCTGCGCCTCGCAGTGTCATTGGTTCCGACATGAACCACAATGAGGGGCTTATGGTCAGTGGGCTTGACCAGCCTGGTTAGCCTCTCCGTTATGTACCTCCCTCGATCTAGACACCATACTCCTATTGATGCAGCCGAGAATTGCATTGGCTTTCTTGACTGCCGTATCACACTGCTGACTCATGTTCAGCTTGTGGTTTATTAGGACTCCTAGATCCCTTTCGCACATACTGCTATCCAGCCACGTGTCCCCCATCCTATATTTCTGTATTCCATTTTTTCTACCTAAGTGTAGGACCTTACACTTCTCTCTGTTGAATTTCATTTTGTTAGCTTTGGCCCAGCTCTCCAATCTGTCCAGGTCATTTTGAATTTTGATCCTGTCCTCTGGCATATTAGCAATACCTACCAATTTGGTGTCATCTGCAAATTTGATGAGCATGCCCTTTATTCCTTCATCCAAATTGTTGATGAAGATATTGAACAGCACTGGGCCCAGGACAGAACCCTGTGGCACCCCGCTAATCACTTCTCTCCAGGATGAAAAGCAGCCATTGGTGAGGAGCACCCTTTCGGAACGGTCAGTCAACCAGTTACAGATCCACCTGACAGTAGCCCTGTCCAGCCCACATTTTACTAGCTTCTTTGCAAGAATGTCATGGGGAACTTTGTCAAAGGCCTTACTGAAATCGAGATATGCTACATCCACAGCATTCCCTTCATCTATCAAGCTAGTAACTCTATCATAAAAAGAGACAAGATTAGTCTAGCATGACTTATTTTTGAGAAATCCGTGTTGACTTCTCGTGATTACCGCATTGCTTTCTAAGTGATTAGAAACTGACTGCTTAATGATCTGCTCCAGGATCTTTCCGGGTACTGACGTCAGGCTGACTGGGCGATAATTATTTGGGTCCTCTTTTTTCCCCTTCTTGAAGATGGGGACAACATTTGCCCTCCTTCAGTCTGCTGGAACTTCTCCTGTCCTCCAAGATTTCTCAAAGATTATAGCAAGCGGTTCCGAAATGACCTCTGACAGTTCTTTTAGTATCCTAGGATGCAATTCATCTGGCCCTGGAGACTTGAATTCATCCAGTGTGGCCAGGTATTCCTGTACCACCTCTCTACCTATTATGTGCCGCATTTCCCCTGCTTCCTCACCTGCTCCCCAACCGCCAGGTTGAGTGCTTGTATCCTTCTGGGAAAAAACTGAGGCAAAGAAGGTGTTAAGTAGTTCTGCCTTTTCTCTTTCCCCAGTTAGTAATTTGCCATCTTTTCTGCACAGCGACCCTATCGTCTCCTTCTTTTTCCTATTTCTGCGGACATATTTAAAAAAGCCCTTTTTATTGTTTTTAATGTCTCTGGCCAGCCTAAGTTCGTTCTGTGCTTTAGCTTTTATGACCTTCTCCCTACATCTCCTGGCGACTTGCTTAAATTCTTCTTTGGTGGTTTCCCCCTTCTTCCATTTCCTGTGCATGTTCCTCTTAACACTTAGCAAAGCTGAGAGCTCTTTATTCAACCATTCTGGTTTCTTCAGATGCCTTCCATTTTTCCTTTCCATTTTCACCATCTAGGGCGGGGGGGGGGGGGCAGGCACAAAAAAATTGCCCCAGAGGAGTTTTTGTGGCCCTCAGCATCCACTGTGGAACTCTCATTTTTAAAATTCCTCCAATTGTTTTTGATCACAACTTCTCCATGAATGGTTTGGGGAAGCAAGTTTTGTGCATCACCCCAAATTCATTTTTGGAGCAAGACAGGCCTTTTTTCCCAGAGGAAGTGACCTAGAGTGAACTTCCTGTTAGGAAAAAAAGCTCCCTTGGTTCTTAAATGTCCTGAACAGGGGCCAAAATCATTACTGCCTGAAGATGGCCAAAAATGATTTTTTTTCATCCCCAGATCTCCCCCAACAACCCCTAGCAGTGTTGGGTGCATGGAAGGGGCAAAGAAAACTCATATGTGTGTGTGTGTGTGTGTCTGTGTGTGTGTCTGTGTGTGTGCATGCATGTGTGGTGGAACAGCCTTCCCAAAATTGCCTGGGGGGCCAATTCAGTTCCCCTAGCCCCTGAGAGGTGATGACCTCTGACCTATGGGATTGCATAGTTAGACCACTTAAACTGCATTCCAGATTCTCAAGAGACAAATTGGGTTCCCCTCACCGGCTCTGCTGCCTAAATTCTGAGGAAAGCGTGCCCTGAACCTCTTTTGCTTCCTCCCAAGTTGAGCAGGCCTGCTCAGATGGTCACTGAATGGCTCCCCTCCATCAAACGGTTCCCCTGCTATTGGCACTAAGAATGGGGTGCACACCTTTATTTCACCCTCCACCCTGCTGCACCCCCCAAATGATCACTCCCACCAGCCTGGACAGGTGCCGCAGACTCTCAGGGTATGCCCATTCTTGTAAGGTCGACTTTGTGGACTCCCTTTTCCACCTCAAACATTGGCATTCTGAGCAGATTCCCCTTCATGCCGAACCATCTCCATTCCTGAGAGGGAAGCCCGGGATGCAGAAGAGCAAAGCCGCCTGTGTTCTTGTAATATTTAACATCAAAGCATCTCAGTTTGGGTGAGGAGGGAAATGCATGCAGAAGAGGATCTGGTAATGAGGCCTGAAAGCTACAGATTCTTCGCTCAGGGAAACGGCACCTGATGGCTCAGATGCAAACAGCTAAAAATTCATATTCCTTTGGAAACCCGCTTTTCAAGATCAGGTAACCAGATGCAAAGCCTCTTTCCTGGAGGTTCAGTTTGCACTTTGAAAATGGTGCTTGGAATTGCTTATTGGCTTTCTCTCCAAACAGCAGCAGTGGCGGGGGGGGGGGCAGAAAATTTCATGCCTGCAAGATTCATGATCTGTAAGCAATGCTGCAATTAAGGCTAAAACGATTCCGGAGATAATGGGCCACAACGCTCCATTAAGTGAAGTGGGAGCGGCTCTTTAAGGAGGGGTCGGTGGATCTCTCTTTGGAAACAAGGGGCATCCATCAAAGAGGTAAGCAAGCTCTGGAGTGAAATGACACCACGGCTTCTCATTGCCAAAATCTGGCAGGCTGCTGGCAGTGGTCACCTGCAAGCCCCCTGCCCTTGTTCCTGGCGGGGAAATGTGCTGAAGCAGAAGGAGAATCAAGAGATAATGGTGGGGAGGGGGAAGCCCCCCAGGGGAAGGGCAGGTAGGGCTTCTGCTATCTCACTCCTAAGCTGCCATTGCCGCCGCCACAAGGAATTAACAGAGGGCAATTTATTAGCACAATTCTCATTAGTTTAATTAGATTACATTCTTTCCCTCTTTGCTGGCTTCTAATTTGGCTCTGTGAGAATGAAAGTTGAATATTAATTTTCACATGTTTATTCAGACTTAATGAACTGTTTGGGAAGGCTCTGCTGTGTTTAGCATCTGCTTTGAATGAAGTTTAGCCCCCTTTTTTCCTGTTTAATAAAGGAGACCATTTTGATGGAAGCTTTATTACAAACAAATGACACAGACTGACTTCTGAGTGTGCAGAGAAGATGATTCAAGCACGGGGGGAGTCAGGCAGACGGAGCAAAGCCACCCTAAAGGGGCCCCGGAGCCCAACACCCGACCCAACGTCTTGCCCTGGTACCTCAGGGGTGGCAACTGGGGAAGGCTGGGGAGCCACCCGAGCTCTCCAGGAAATCTTGGGGGACAATACTCCATCAACTGCAAATTTCCCCAAAAAGAATTGGCCCTAAATGCCCTCTAGGATGTGGAAACATTTTCATCATGTTTTTCTCGGTGGCAGGACCATTTCAGGCCCATGAAAGGCCTTTTTTAAACCACTGGAAGTGACCAGAAGTCACTTTCTGTTCACTTCCTGCTTCAGAAAAAGGCCCCTTCTGGGGATAGAATGGGCCAGCCTCCCCCACACTAAAGAAAAAGCATGGCAAAAATTCCCGCATGTCCCCTAGAGAACATTTGAGACTTTTTTATGACCCCGGGTTACCCTGGGGTTCACATGCAGCCTGCAGGCCTCACTTTGGCCTCCCCTGCTGTATACAATTTCCTGTATCTAAAGCAAGGGTGGCCCATATCTGCCCTTGGGGAGAGTGCCACACTCTGTCCCACTCCCCCATGGCACCAGAATTTGGAGGACAACTGTGGGCTGGATCCTCTTGGGTAAGCCCCAACTAGAGTAGATCCACCGAATAAATGGATGAATCCCATTGTTGGAATGGGTCTAACAGACACTAACCCGTGGGCCCTTTCCGCAACTCACCTTTTTGCGGAGCTGGGGTGCGGGATCGCACGAGCAGCCTCTAGTGAGAGGCTTTCGCATCCCAATTCCTTCAGCTCTGCAGCTACCACCCACTTGCGTGAGAGCCCCTCCTCTTCCTCCTGCAGTGCAGCCTGGGAGTTTCCCAGGCTGCGCTGGAGCAGGAAGCATGAGCGTCACAGCTCCAGAGCTCCGCATGCACGGCAAGTGCGCGCGGGGCCTCAGAGCAAGGCGCGATCGCGCACCATTTTCAACTCACAGCCGAGAATGAAAAAGTACATGATCGGCGCCTGCCAGACCCTGGAGCATCTAGCAATTGTGAGTGTGTCACGTGGACTGCTCCTCACAGTCGCGTGACACTGAAAGAGCCCTTTCGCATGGCAAATGCCATGTGAAAAGGGCCTAGCATACAGCATAATAAGTAGGCTTGGACTTCTTGAGTTCAAAGGGCCATTTAGTCCAACCTTTGAAATCATCAAAGGATTTCTGACAGATGGCCACCCAACCTATATTCAAAAATCTCCGGAGAAAGCAACTCCACCACACTCCCAAGCAGCAGCGTATTCCACTGTCAAACTGCTCTTACCATCAAGAAATTCTTCCTACTGTTTGGGTGGAATCTCTTTTCCTGAAGTCTGAAGCCATTGCTCCATAGTGTCCTAGTCTCTGGAACAGCAGAAAGCAGTGTTGCCCCATCCTCCGTATGACATCCTTTCAAACATTTAAACATGGCTATCATGCCCCCTCTTAACATTTTCTTCTACAGTCTAAATGTACCCAGCTCCCTCAGCCACTCCTCATAAGACTTCATGCTTTCTGGACCCTTCACCGTTTTGGTTGCCTTCCTCTGGGCACCTTCCAGCTTGTCCATATCCTTCCTGAATGGAATTGTGGTGCCCAGATCTGGACAGAGGATTCCAAGTGGAGTCTGAGCAAAACAGAATAGAGTGGTGTTACCACTTCCCTTGATCTAGATGCTATACTGTTATTGACGCAGCCTCAAATCACACTGGATTTTTTAGTTGTTGCATCACACTGCTGGCTTATGTTCAGCTTATGGTCTACCAAGATTCCTAGATCCTTTTCACATGTCAAACCAGGCCTCCTACCATACCTGTGCATTTCATTTTTTCTGCCCAAGTGTAGTACCTTACACTTTGTCCTGTTGAAATTCATTTTGTTAGTTTTAGGCCAGCTCTCCAGTCTCTTAAGATCATTTTGAATTCTGATCCTGTCCTCTGGGAGCTACCTCTCCTAATTTGGTGTGATCTTCATATTCAATAAGAGTGCCCTCTATTTCCTCATCCAAGTCATTGATAAAAGATGTTGAATAGCCCTGGGCCCAGGAGAGAACCATGTGGCTCCCCACTAGTCACTTCTCTACAGGATGAAGAGGAGCCATTGGTGAGGAGCACTCTTTGGGTTTTGTCATTTAATCAGTTACAAATCCACCCAACAGTAACCCATATTTTACTACCTTGATTGCAAGAACATCGTGGGGAACTTTGTCAAAGGCTTTATTGAAGTCAAGATGCACCATGTCCACAGCATTCCCTTCATCTACCAAGATACTAACTCTATCAAAAAAAGGTTAGTCTAGTGTAAGGCCCCACTTTGGGGGTCCCCAATATCAGTACGGTTTGGATGGGCACCATACCTAATTGGCATCGTATGTAATTGGCAACACATTTTATTGGCTCTGATATCAAATTCAAGCCTGAGAGGTGACGCAGAGGTCAAACTGAGCGAGGGAAAGAATTTGACTGTAAATGTGAGAAGGACAGGTCAACTCAAAACTTCCTCCAGGTAAGACTGAGTCATTTGTCAGGCAAATACACACCATTCCTGGGGATAATAGGCTTAAATAGAAGCTGGAATTTTCCAGGGACTCCAACTGTGAGGAGCCCACCAGGACACTGATTGACAGATATCCATCCCTTGTACACCTGGATTCTTTCGTCTGTCCTCACAGCACCCACAATAGACAGCTGTTACAACATTCATCATGTCTTTGTCAATCAAGGCACTAAGCCCATCAACAGACGAAAGAACCATTGTCCACAACAGGTTCCCTTTGTCTTGCATCTGGAACCTCCACAGCCACAAGCCATTTTCAGGGTACAAATACCCCTGATTTGAGGAGGCCCAGTGCAGTCTCTTGAAGGTCTACCCATCACTCTGTCCGTATGGCTCCTGAATGAGAACTGTCCTTAGGTCCTACCTAAACCAAAATACATTTCTACTCTTCACTACTCTTCTGGACTGGTAATTATAAATCCGCCCTTGTTTTTAAGAAACCCATGTTGATTTTTGGTGAGCACGGCATTCCTTTCCATGAGCATTTGTTGTTCATTCCTCCATGGGTGAGGGTTGGACTAGGTGACCCTTGTGTTCCCATCCAGCTAAATGATTCTTCTACTCTATGATTCTGCTCCCTGCTCCCAGTGCAGAACACGTTATCATCTGCACCTAAACAGAGCAACTCCTCAGCCTCCAACTCTCTTCAAGGGGGACTTCCTTAGAATGAGGATTTTCCTAGCAGAGCACTTTTAAAACTTCCTGGATGAAACCTACTGGCCAATTCTATCTCTTTGTGGGCCCCACAACAAGGAACTTCTTGGTCACCAGGGAATAGAAATGCAAAGCTGAGCCACTGTCCTAATGAACTCATGAAAAATGGGGAGAGAAAGGGACAGAGAGAGAGAGAGAGAGAGAACTTGTTCTGATTAGCAGGAAAATATAAAAAGACACTTTGAATAATGGAAAAGAGGATGAGGCAGTCAAGATTAAAAAAAGGAGGAGGGGTGAACCTTTTCTTTGCTCACTGCCTGAATTTCATTTTGCTCATATTAAAATTAAACCTGTCTGGCAAGCTGGTGTGACAGCAAGGAGCCATTGTCAAGTGCAGATAATAAACACCAATTGCTTAGAGAGTCAAACAGAAGGTCTCAATTGGAGGCTTCACAGATATCTTCCACAAAGGAAAGAGAGCCCCCACTTCTTACCTCTCTGGGTTAAGACAAAGCCTGACTCTTACCTATTAAGTGCTTTATTCCTTTAAATCTAACGCCTCAAGCCACCAAAACCTGCCACCAGCTCCTATACCTCATCTCCCATGGCCAGTATGACTGGTATCCATCTTCCCCCTCTTACATTGAGGTTTGCCTGCAGCCTAAATTGAAGACATGCACAGCTTTCAGTGCCAGATATGGGGCTGGACACCTCAGCTCCAACTGAGCCTCAGAACAGCTGACTATGGGGCCATCCAGAATCAAGGAGACCCCAGACAGATCCCTCATGAGTGGGACATAAGTGTTTTTGGTCCAGCTAGTAATGAGATCCAGGGATTCCTGGTGGTTGCTGGCTTAAATACCTTAAAGGCACCAGATCTCTTCTGATGGTGGAGGTCAGCTCTGATAAGAACTTGGATAAGAGACCACCAATGAACACCAGGTGCTGGAGGCTCTGTTTCAGAGGGAGGAACTGGCAAAACCACCTCTGAGGATTCCTTGCCTAAGAAAACTCTATAAAATTCAAGGGGTTGCCATAAGTTAACTGGCAACTTAAAAGCATGCACAGAGAGAGAGAGAGTTCTGATGGCATCTTAGATATAGGTAAGTTCCCTTTATAAATGGCTGGATACTGTTGTCTGATGCTCAACACCTGAGTTGAGTTTGCAGGAGCAGAGTTGAGCATGCAGTAACATCACACATGAGAGCCCAATTGTGTGGTTTTCACGGATGCACATTTGGTTGTGCATTCAGTCACAGATTTACTGTCTTGGTTCAGTTGCACAAAACTGATATTCAACACAAGGGTTGTACAACCCTGTTGGTGTATAACTCTGCATGCAGCATTTTACGGTATGTGACCCTGATTTAAGACCTCTCTTTATATTTAAGTGGGTCATTGGCAGGGAATCACAACAATTAACTTTCAAATTAGGAAGCTTCTCTAGTGAGAAGAAATAGAGAAAAGGGACATTGAAAAGGAAACCCAAGAGGGTCAAACCTTGCCAGAACTCTTGGGAGTTGTTATGCCAAGCAATAACAATGGAGGCCCACTGAAATGCACTCTGGAGGTCAACAAGAGACCACCCAACACATGAGCTCCCCAGGAGGCTTAATGATCAGGGCCAAAGAAACTGTCTGTGGAAGAAATTCACTCTTCAGAAAAGTGGAGCGTTTTCCAGATGAAAACAAAACTTTGCCCCTGAGAAACTCAATGAGACAACAAAGCACACAACAAGGGATTTTACAGCTGTGTGGTGCTAATAACAGGATTTGCCCTATTTTTGCACATTTTTTTCTTCTAGTGTGTTCATTGTGGTACACATTTTTAACAATGTGCTTCCTCTTAGCACATTCCACAACTAAAGTGAAAATGCATTGAATGAGTAGCATTTTTGTAATAAGAACGAAGGGTGTGTTCCACTCCTCCTCCCTGAGCAGGGGCGCGAGAGAGATGCCCTGGATGTCAAAGAAATGGTAAACCCGCCCTAGATTTGAGTCTGCAGTTTGAAGGAGGGTTCTATGGTGCCCATCCCTTTTCCCCAAGCATCTTCAGCACTTTGCAGAGCTCCATCAAAATTCAGAGTAAAACCTGGGTTAGGTTCACTGGCCCACGGAGCTGCCAATATCCTGCTGCCAGTACAAGATGCAAATGCACAAACACAGAGACATCTTTTTCTCTATTTCTCCTGTAGCATCTCTTACATTCTTCTCATATATTCATGTTTAATTAATCTTTCCTCCTTTCTCTTGTTATCTCTCTCTCTCCCTATCTGGGAAGTGCAAAGGGATGGTGCAGGATGGAAGCCGTGTCTGAGTCACTTGGCCGACAACATCGACAATCGCGCGCGCACACACACACACACACCATTGCAAGGAGAAATATTTTTAGAAGGAGAAAAAGGCAGAAAAAGATAAAAGGGAGAAAAGGAGACATATGAGGTCCCAGTTAGAATGAATAGACACTTTGCACATGTTCTGACATACGCCCGTCTGTTAATGACACAGTGTATTAATTGTGCATTTGCTCCACAGATTTTGTCTAAATGATCCTCTGCCCTCTTAGCTTCTGTTCATTTTGTATGCATTTCTTCTAGAAAAGAGGAGGGACTGGACCTGTTTTCTGCTGCTCCAGAGACTAGGACAAGGAGCAATGGATTCAAGCTGCAGGAAAGGAGATTCCACCTGAATCTCAGGAAGAACTTCCTGACGGTCAGCGCTGTCCGGCAGTGGAATCTGCTGCTGCCTCCATGGAGTTTGGATGGAGTCTCGTCCTCCTTTGGAGGTTTTTAAAGAGCGGTCAGATGGCCATCTGTCCGAGGGACTTTGGTAGACACCACTTTTGCATTAACTTAAGAGTCTGAGGCTGGGAAAATGTATGCGGGCTGAGAACCAACTGGTGGAGTGAATTTTTCTTTCTTGCTAACCTCCTTGCATGGTTATACTAGCTTACAGGGGTGGAGGGGAGAGAGGTCAGGCTTGGGCACTTTGACTTTCTTTCTTTGTTTACTTCAGCATTAAAAATAACCCTTGGGAGCCCCTCTCCCCTTGGCCTTGGCTTGAGGAAGGGGCACCCCCACCCAGGTACCCCTTATTGCCTGTGAGAGGGGCTGGACCCTGCAGCAAAAGGCTGGGATGCTTTTCTGCTCCATCATCAGCCACCAACAAAGCTCGTGCTACACCGTATGGAGGCGTGCGGCTTCACAAAGAGAGACTCCACCCGGTAGAAGAACAGTTTGAGAGTCGAGTCTGCTGCTGCCGCCTGGGACTGTGGCGGAGACTCCTCCTTCCCTGGAGGTTTTCGAGCAGAGGCTGGGTGGCCATCTGTCCAAGGGAGGGCTTTGGCTGTGTCTTCCTGCACGGCTGAAGGGGGCTGGACTGGATGGGCTTCCAGCTCTCGGATTCCATAGCAATTCAGCACTGAATTCTGGAACAGGATGTTCTGGCTATGACCTTTAAAGCCGTACCTGGCTTGGACCCAGACTGTTTGAAGAACTGTATCTCCCTCTCTGATCGTGCCTGTGCTGTAACATCAGTGGCGCTTTGTCTCCGTCCCGCCACCATCCCGGGCGTGCCTGGCGAGGGCAAGGGGGACCGGGCCCACCCCGCGGCTGCTCCCGAGCCGCGGCGCTCTCTTCCCCGGGAGGCCTGGCTGGCTCCCTGCACGCGCACGGTCTTTCCACTGGCAGGCAAAGATCTTTTTATTTAAAGGAGTTTTTGCTTTTTAGTGTATTGCAGCGGATAAAGCTTTTAATGGGGAGGGTGTAGTGTTTTTATTTGACTATGTTTTAGGCAGATTTTGCTGCTGTTTTTGATGCTGTTTTTTAAATAGAAGTTTAGTTTAAGTGTTTTAGCATTTATATTAGGAGGGTTTTTTTTTTAAAAAAATTGTATTGTGATTTTAAAACATTGTATACCACCTTGGATCCCATGCTGAAAGAAAGGTGGGATGTAAATTTAATAAATAAATAAAATACAGGGATTGCACTAATGGTGAAGCCCCCATTCAAAACACAACTGAGAACCAGAGGGGCAAGGAGGGGGGTGGCTCCAAGCAGATAATTTAGGAGGCATTGGTAGGTCAGTAAATAACACTGTGAGAAACGTGAAAGGAGACAGACCACCAGAAGCCCATAGGCAATACAACATCATAACTTATAAGGCTGTGCACAAAAAAAGAAAAGAAAAATGACACTTCTATAAATAAAGTAGGGCCCTTGAAAGAATGTGTCTATAAAACATGGGCCACTTCAGTACCAAAATGAAAGATGGAGCCACATAAACATACCCAAGTCCATTCAAACCTGAGTGTGAAAAGGACCCAAAATGTAGCCACAACGCCGCATACCACCAAAGAAACAAAATGAAGAGCTGCAGTAAAAGTGGCCCCAGGAACGTGGACCCGTTCCAATGAGCCTTCCTCCGTAATTTGATGAGAGGGCCGTTTTCCACATTTTGACCCCCATGGGCACAGACAGAATCTGCCAGTCTCCAAGGCTGCTAAATTAATCATATTAACGTAGCATTAAGAGGACAAAGACTAAATGCAAAACGGAAACGAAGCAAACTCACCACTCACAAACGAGGCAAATGAATATCAGCACTCGACAGATTGGGTTCCCAAGTGCTGGAAGTGACCGTTTATGTCTGGAAGAGAGTTAATGAGTCAGAGCGAACAGGTGGCTTGAGAAGAGAGCCGCCAGACTTTAGAGCAACCAATTAAAGAAACAACCCAGATAAAAAAGTTTACTCTTTAATAGGAAACAAAAATAATTCCCTGAACACTGCAGGAACAGCCTTCTATAAGTGGAATAAAACGGAACTGGTCCACTCAAAGAGTCTTGGTGTGCATGGCAATCACTAAGATAATAAGTGGAGGGAAATCTATAAATAAGTCCAAACGGCCATTTGAGCCACTAGGTGCAGCAGATTTTAAGCTGTGCGTCCAAACGCCTCTCTTTGAGGGAGCCCGTTCTGAAAAGAGATGAGCTCAAAAGGGCAAAGCTGAATTCGCTCAATACCGAAGTACCCCAAGGACCAAGAAAAGGGTTTACAAGTAGTGAAAATGCTCAGTGAGGAAGGTACCTAAATTATGGTTTCTAGTCTTGCTTTTATGTTCAATAACTCTTGATCTAAGAGGGATCTAGATATTTGCCCTGCATAAATTTTGAAGCATGGGCGCAGGATGATATATGCCTCATGATCGGAATTGCAAGGACGTTGGCTGATACCTGTGCTTAGTGAGAGGGTGCATAAGCTCCTTAATCCGCAGCCATTGCTGACAACATGAACCGTGTCCACACTGGTAATGGGCCATTATAACCGGCAGTGTGTGTTTAAAACAAAGAAATTCAGTGTGTGTGCTACAAAATGCTGCAAGTCTGAAGTCTTATGTAGACCAATATTGATTCAGCTTGCTATGTATGGCCCACCTTTCTCTGAATATGGTGTCCCAGGCAGCTCAGAACATAAATAGATTAAAACAAAGTACAGCTAACAAGCAATCCTTATGTTGTGGGGTTTTTTAGGTTAAGAAACCATGGCCTTGAGTGAAACAAAGGATCTCAATGTTGTGGAAAAATGTCCAACCACTTGCTTTGGGGAACTTACACATGTGTAAGGCTGCCCCAGAGGGTAGGACCAGGTCTATTGGTTTTAAGTGACAGGAGGGTAGATTTTGATCAATCGTTAGAAGGAACTTCTTGACAGCAAGAGAGGCCAACTTCTTGACAGTTGAACCCATTGCCCAGAGTTGAGGCCTCTCTGAAAAGAGACTGGGAAGCTCCATGCTGCTGGGGTAGTCTAGCTGGGGATCCTGTCCTGAGCAGGGGGTTGGACCTGGTGGCCCCTGGGGCTCCTTCCAGCTCTTGGACTCTAGGACTCCAGAGGAGTGGGGAGCTCCACTGCTGAAAAGAGGAACCGGCCACTCACGCCAGTGCAAGAGTCTTGAGAGTCCCACAGCCAGGGTATGGAGGTGCCGGACAACAGGTGGTGGGCAGGGAGAGGAGTGGATGTGTCCATGTCAGGCACTGTTGTGGGCCCCAAAGGGGGTGGCTCCCCCACTCTGGGGCTGTCAGCTTGATAAGAACAAAACCTCTTGCAAGAACTTCTCCTTGAGGTCAGCTGGAGAGAAGCTGCATCAGCTGTTGGTACCTTTTTGCACAAATAGCAGCCAGGCCATCAACATAAGCAAGTGGGGGGGGGGAGGATGCTTCTAATCCCCAGAAAAATGGTAGGTGGGGTGGAGGTGGGGAGTCAACCCCCTCTTTTGCTCAGGAACCCAACTTCACATGGAAGGTTTGGCCTTTGTTCAGAGGGACCCCAGTGGGGCCAAATGGGAAATTGCAGCCCTAGAAAGCCTGGGGGGGGGGGGATGGATGTGGGATGAGTCTAAGTGGGGAGCAGCAGCACAGCTGAAGGAACTCTCACCCCCTCCTAAAAAAAGAAATTATTTCCAGCTAAGAAAATTTCCTTCAGTCCTTGAATTTCTAGCATTGGATTCATTTAAAACTCCAGTTGAGCATTTGGAAAGAGAGTTTAGGAGCATGAAGATGCCAAAGAAGTGCAAACGCAGCCAACAGAAGAGGGAGTTCTGGAGGTGAGTGACTTTCAGCGTCCTGCTGTCTGCAATGCCAGAAATTTTGCTGCGGAAAGGAAATTTCACATGAGACGGCTGAACTCTCACTCAGAAGGGCAATTCCCTCATTTTGCCCCCCATGAGAAAGCCCCTGGGGAGTGCAGGGTCAGTTGGGGGGTAGCTAGGAGAAAAAGAAGTTTACCTCCCACCCCCAACCAACCCGGACTCTAGAACTGCACTGTACTCTGCTGCATTTCCAGCACAAAAGGAGGAATTTACACTGCGGTGCAACGTAAGTGTCATCCGCAAGCAAGAGGGAGATCAGTAGAAAACATTTTTTTTCTTCCCTGGGGATGATTGTACAGCAGCAATTAAAGAAAAGTACACTCAAACATATATGTTAAAGATAAGAAAAATATATCGTGAAGACCAAGGAAAGGTAGTTAGCATTGTCTGCAACGTGCCAGGCAGGACCACACTTTGTCGCACTGCCGGATTCTCTGGAGGTTCTGCAAAAGGGCCGAGTGCTCGGAGCAGAGGTGCCAGGTGAAAAGGATATGCTCAGGCTTGGCGGGGGTGGATCCCTCTTTCCCCTTCTCACAGAACGAACAGCCTCCCCACCAGCAATTACCAGGAGGTCAGAGATTTTGACCCCAGAGCCCCTGAAACTCCTGGGATTACCCTGATAAGATGAGAAGGATCTTTGGTGTCTTGTGTCCCAGGCAGTCCTCAGCTGTCCCAGTTTAGTGGGATGTAGGTCATCCTTCTTCTGGGCAGCGGGTTGGTCCAGGAGAGCTATTAGCTTCAATCCTATTGGCACTCCAAGCTAGAGTAGCCCCAGTTAATCATTTGCTAACTAGTAGGAGTGTAAACATTCAACTATGTTGTCCTCAGGTGCAAAGATGGATAGAATCTTGGAATCGGTTACTAAAAAAAGCCAACGCAATTCTGGGCTGCATCAACAGGAGTCTAGTCTCTAGGTCAAGAGAAGTGATGGTGCCACTCTATTCTGCTTTGGTCAGACCCTACCTGGATTACTGTGGCCATTTCTGGTCACCACAGTTCAGGAAGAATATTGACAAGCTGAAAGGTGTCTAGAGGAGGCCAACCAAAATGATGAAGGGACTGGAAACTATAAAGCCCTATGAGGAGTGGATTAGACAGCTGGATATGTTTAGCCTTATGAAAAGAAAGTTAAGAGGTGACGTGATAGTTATGTTTAAATATTTGAAGGAATGTCACATTGAAGATGGGGCAAGCTTGTTTTCAGCTGCTCCAGAGACCAGGAAACAAAGCAATGGCTTCAAACTTCCAGATAAAAAAATTCCACCTAAACATTAGGAAGAACCTCCTGACAGTAAAAGCAGTTTGACAATGCTGCCTCGGTGGAATGTGGTGGAGTCTTCTTCTCTGGAGGTTGTTTTTAAAGAGATGCTGGATGGCCATCAGTCAAAAGGAGTCCTTTGATGGTGTCTTCCTGCATGGCAGAAGGGGGTTGGACTGGATGGTCCTTGGGGTCTCTTCCAACTCTGGGATTTTAAGATTCCGTCTATGAATCACAGAATCATATCATTTTAGAGTTGGAAGTCACCTCATGGGCCATCCAGTCCTACCTCCTTCTGCCATGCAGGAGGACACAATGACAGCCCTCCTGAGAGAGGTCCATCTGAAGAAGGAAAATCTGCACCTCCAAGGCAGTCCATTCCACTGCTGTGCAGCTCCTACAGTAAAACATGTCTGGATATTAGAGTACAGGGAGAAAATTGAGCAGGATTGTGACTGGAAGTGAATAATGAGTATTCTTTCTGTCCCAACAGAGTGATTAATTCAGGACGTAAGTAAGTCTTATTGATTCAGTGGGTCTACTCTAGTGGGGACTGTTCTGGAGCAGACCTAGGCCATTTCCACACATTATAGCACTATTATTCCACTTTTAACATCCTATGGAATCCTGGGGTTTGCAGTTTTGGAAGGGGCCTTCAGGAGAGCCCCGAAGACCGAGGAGTCCACACTGAGGGGGTCTTTTTCATTCTGTTTCAATCATGCACAAGGAGGTTTGTTTCTGCATTTGGCATTTTGGTTCAATTGCACAAAGCTGTCTCTTGGGTTGTGTAGCACAATCAGTGTGTGACTTTGCATTTGGAAATTTATATTGTGCAACCCTGATATGAGATCAAGCCTCCTTCCATGTACTTGTGATAGGATGCCGGCATGTTCACAAGCTTCAAAAGCGGGACCGTTTGAGTGTTGTTGATGTTCGTAATGGCCCAATACAACTCATTTTGATTTGAGGGCTCGGTTTTCCCTCAGGGGCAACCATGAAGACAATTGTAAAAATGACCCATTAAATCACAGCCGTATGCACGTGGAGACAATAACGCACATTATATTAAGCAGCATCACTCTGTGCCTTCCAAGGCAGAATAATAAAACAACCCATGCTTTGGCTCATAAAGGTCCAAGTTCAAGACATACATTCTCCCTCTGAGTAATTATTCACTGAAAGTAACACTTTAATCAAGTACCGTTCACGTTTATTGCTGCAGGCACCTTTTCTTCCCAGCTGGTGTGCGAAAGTGTCTGCTGAAGGACCGAGAAGGAAATACCGTCGCTCCGAGTGGAAGAAGCACAAGGCATTCCGGGCTGTTATTTATCCATTCACAAGTATGGCAAAGTCCTCAGTCATATCATTTGAGAATCTTCTGTTCGAGAGATGGTCGTATAATCAGGATGCTCCCGTTTACAACCTTGGAGATATAAGCACAATGATGTCCCAAATGTGAAAGAAAGAAAGAAAGAAAGAAAGAAAGAAAGAGAGAGAGAGAGAGAGAGAGAGAGAGAGAAAGAGGAGGAGGTGAAGAAGTTGTCCCATCAGGTGAGTTATTGTTGGAGCTTTCGAGCCTTAAAGAGATGTTCCTGTCTGTAGGCTTTCAGCATTAAATGGTAGACAGATGTTCACCTTCCTAGAAAGCCATGGCATTTCAGCCCCCTCTTACCCTGATAAGTGTGTGTGTGTGTATTTTGTGAGTGAGTTAAAAAGCTGTTTTGGCCTCCCTGGAGTGAATCCATCCAGGAATTCATGGAAATGTGCTGAATTTCTCTTGCATAGAAAACAGCATTTTCTCTGAAGGAAATAATATTTCTGTGTAGGAATATTCCCTGCACAGAAAATGCTGTTTCTGCATAATTTTGCACAGAATTAGTCCCCAGTTGTGAATAACCTTTAGAAACTGTGTTGTTTTTGAAGACTTTCTTGCAGTCGGAAGAAAATGGCTAAAATTACTCATTGCTTCCTTCAGGAAGGAACTTGTGAAGAATTACAACCCTGGGCAGCAGTCTTTAAGGAGCTGCTTGGAACATCTTGGTAGTTCCTCCACCGGCAACCAGTCTGTCAGAGCACCCTCCTCAGCCAGTGGGAGGAGGCTGTCCCGAACTAAGATGGACGGAGGCTTTGCCTTGGCACAAGACAGTCTCCTCCCCAAGCCCCATCCAGAGGCGTATCTAGGGTGGGGCAGGTAGGGTACATCTCCTGGGCATCAATGCAGGGGGGGGGGGGACATGAAAAAGCCAGTGCCAGAAGCAACAAAGGAGGAGGAGGACGTAGCCCCAGAGGTAGGGGCACAACTTCCACGCTTGCCCTAGGCGCCATTTATGCTAGATACGCCTCTGCCCCCATCTGAAGATTTCTGCATCTGTTATTCTGGATCTGTTGAGGGTTGCGAAGGCATAATTAACCAATGCAAATCCAGCCTTCCATCCTGCGATTCCGTGGGAAGGTGCCAAGGATGGAGTGAGCTTGTTTTCTGCTGCTCCAGAGACTGGAGCGTGAATCAATGGATTCACATTTCAAGAAGGGAGATTCCTACTAAAATTTTTGAAGATGAAGGGGTGGGTGATGTGGAAACTAATATGGCTTTGCTTCATCTAACTTAGAAAAAAAAAGCTTGCATCCCTTTTGAACTGTGTGCCTTAGACTGAGGGACTTTTCTCCCAGAAAAAACAAGTTGACACAGAAAAGGCTGCACTACCAAAACTTTTAACAGAAAAGCTAGCTTGATGGCAATTACCCAGCACTTGTTCTTTGCAGGACCGACCCAGTAGCTTTGGGGAAACTGCTTTAGAGCGTATATTCAGATCCTGGTCTGGCAGCACGCGGGAGAGAAATGCATTTCGGATAGTAAAGTGGGATCCTTGATCCACCAACTTATCCTCCTGGTTGGATTAAGCCTGGCACAGGGCAAATGGCCTCCCTCCACCGTAGAGGGTTCGACTAGATGGCCCTTGGGACCCCTTCCAACTCTACCGTTCTGTGATGCCACTTGAGTTCTCACCTTCTTGCTATCTCCCCAACCTCTATTGCTCCAAGGTGGGCTTCAGGGAGGGCTGCTTTTGCTAAAAGAGCTTCACAGGCTGCTAGTTCATTTCCAGGCACAATTCAAAGTTCTGGACACGACCTATAAAGCCCTATATAAAGCTTAGGTCCAGGCAATCTAAAAGACAGTTTCTCCCCATACAAACCTGCCGGAGATTTAAGATCTGCCGGGGAAGGCTTTCTCTCAGTTCTGCCACCATCCCAAGGCTCGCTTGGTGAGGATACGGGAGACAGGGCCTTTTCAGTGGCTGCTCCCACCTCCGGAACTCCCTTTCATGGAGGGTCAGGCCGGCCCCTCCCTGCTCTCCTATAGCTCTCCTATAGCTCTTGAAGCTGGATTGTAATGTGTAAGCAGGAGAGCTTCCTATTGGGATGCTTTCTTTATCTTTAATTTTCATATGTTTTTAAACAGATTTTGCACTGTGTTTATGTGGTGGTTTTAACTGTTTTAAAATTTTACTGTAAATGTTTTTAATTAACTGTTTTTGGAAGCCACCTCGAGTACCATTCTGGGAGAAAGGTGGCATACAAATGAAATGAGCAAATAGATCTGCAAGAGCCAGGCCGCAGTCTCAAGGTCTTCTGCAACACGCAGTCTGTGTTCTCCCAAGTGGAATGCCTCTTTTCCTCCCAGCTAAGGCCGTTTGCCCTCAGACCCTCGTGGAGCGACTCTTGCACCTTGGGACGGTGAGAGCCTCCGTGCCTGCCCTCCATTTCATGAGCGTCGACAAAACTCTGGGGAAACCAGGACCCCCAATGCCGCTGCTCCATTACTCCATGTTTTAATCAACGGGCATGTGCTCTTGCTCACGCATGTAACCTGTAACAGAGGATCAAACTGGGAAAACGGCACGGCAGCCTGTGGTGCCGCACCCATAAGAAATTTAGATATTAAAACAAGAGCAACAGCAACAGAAGGACTTTTGCTTTTAAAACTGGTGTTTTCAATAATATGCCTTATTTAACTGTAATAACTCCAATTTCTATAATGTATAAAAAGCTTTTATCTTTTTAATTGTGTTCCAAATGTGCTTTGAACTGTTTTAACTTCGCGTTATTAATAAAATGGTTGTTTCATTTCTTTTTTAAAAAAAAATTGTACTAATAGACTTTTATCCCTTCAGAATCGTGTGTTAACTTGCTTGAGAGTCAGCGTGGTGTGAGTGTGGTCTGAGTGTTGGACTGTGAGCCTGGAAATGAGGGTTCAAATTCCCACTCAGCTATGGAAACTCACTGGGTGACCTTGGGCAAGTCACACTCTCTCAGTCCCAGAAAACCCTTTGGGTCACCATAAGTTGGAAACAACTAGAAGGCACACAACAACAACAATTAAGTTGTTTGCATGCCATCTTGGGTCCTGTGGCAGGAAAAAGGTAGGATATGGGTTGAAGAAAGAAGGAAAGAAAGAAATTTTAAGTGTATTTTAATTTGGCATTTGCTGTAATTCCACCTTGGGTACCCTTTTGGGAAAAAGGAGAGGTTTTAACAGGAGTCCAGTATCTCAGCTGGGGGAAATAGCAGCCCAGCTCTATCCTGCTTTTGTCAGACCTCCCCTGGAACCCCGTCTTCAGTTCTGGACAGTGCAATTCAAGAAGGATGATTGATATTCTAGAACGTGTCCACAGAAGGGCGTCCAAGATGGTCTGGACACCAAGCTGCACGAGGAACAACTGAGCAAACTGGGGGTGTCTAACTTGGAGGAGAGAAGCTGGCGAGGTGTCACGATGCAATATCTGAAGGGATGCCATGGAAAAGATGAGGCCAACTTGTTTTCTGCTGCTCCAGAAAATAGGACAGAAACCAGTAGGTTCAAATTGCAAGATTCCACTTCAACGTTGAGGAGACCCTTTTGACTGTGGGATACAGACCGCCTCGGAGGGTGGCTTAGAAGAGCTTCTGTACTTTTTCTAAACCACCCTCTGAGGCAGTCTGTTCAAATGCAGAATGGATTGCCTCCAAGGGTGAGGGTTCTCCTTCTCTGGGGGTCTTTAAACAGAGGCTGGGTGGGCGTCTCTCAGGAGGCCTGAGCTGCAGCTTAACAAATGAATAAATTAGTACAGGCAGGGCTGTTCCAAATGGCCGGACGCTTGCTGCTCCGCAGTCACAGTGATATATTTGGAGCCTCGAAAGCCAGAGAGGAGTGGAGACGAGACCCATGAGTCTTCCTGGTGGCAGCAGATCTTTTAAAGGATCAGGTTAAATATTTGCGCTCGCGTGCGCGTGCGTGTGTGTGTGTGTGTTGGGGGGAGGAGAGTGGGATCAGCAGCTGGAAAACAAAGTGGACCCCTTTCTCCACACACCCCACTGCACACCTTGGAATGAAGGCCCGAGACCCGAGCCACGATCCTACGTTGTGCTTGCGTCGTCTAAACCTACAGTCAGGTACTTAAGCAGAGGCTGTGCTACATTCCTTTCTGTAACTGACTGTCCAGTCTGCAAATATGTAACTGCAAAATTTGTGCAGGAAGCTTGTACCAAAATTACAAGAAGGCTTCAAAAACGACATGGCTTCTTGCTTCCCTCGGGAAGCAGAAAGGCCACCCGCTGTGCCCCGGCCCCGCCGTCAGGGGCAACACGGAGGACGGGGGGCAGGACCCTCCCTGCCGCGGCCCCCCAACTGCAGAGCTCCCTCCCCTCGGGGCCCAGAGGGCGCCAACAGGGGCTCCTTCCCAGGGCCAAGCGCGAACGTGGCTTTTGATGAAGGAGGGCCTTGGGAGCTGCAGTGTTTGCCTGTCGTAACCGCTTGAGCTGTCCCACCACAGCGACTTATTCAGTGGCAGAAAAGTGTAAAAAGAGCGTGTTGTGTTTCTATCTCTTATGTTTGTAATTATGTTTTAAACTGCACTTTAAACTGTTTTTAACTATCTGCTTTTAATAGCGCTCTTGTTTAATTGCTTTTCAGTTTTTGCAATGTACCATTTTAGGTAATTTCTGTTTTTAAGTTATTGTAAGCCACTTTGTGTCCCTCGGTGGGAGAAAGGCAGGGTATAAGCTGAATAAATAAAATAAATATGTTTTCCATTCTGTTACTAATGATTTATTGTTTTAATCTGGGACTGTTTTAAACCATTTATGTTTTATTTCCGTGGCCACACTTAGAACAGAAAGAGGAAATTTGCTCAGGAAGGCTTTCGGTGCGTAATTGCACGTAGGGGGAGACTTCTCACTGGGGAAGGGGCTTCACTTTTAACTTCTGCGTGACTTTCAAATCATTCTATACTTTTTAATGAGATGATATTTTTAATTTTTTTTTTAAGATAAATATACTAAAAAAAAGAAAGAAACACATGATGCATTTATATTGATGACAAATTACTGATGGAAAGTTGATTTTCTATCTGGTAGCAGATTGGTAGCAGATTGCATTATTATCCAGCAATATTATTTCCATCATTTTTGTTCTTTTCAGTGCATTTTACTTCCAACCTTCCCTTTGTTGGGGTGCCTTCTTTAATCTTACTTAGACTTCTTTTGGATTTGGTTGTCCATCCTAGCTCTATCTATAAATTTAATTATCTTTCCCTGTGTCAAGCCGTTTGCTTTTTAACTTTTTAATGTGATGATGTTTTATTGTTAACTTTTAGCTCATTTTATTGTTAGGCTTTAGCTGATTCCTTTTTGCAAGCTGCCCTGGGTTCCACTCCTGGAGAAAGCCAGTGTAAAACTAAAATAAACAGATATAGATAGACGGATAGATAGATAGTGATAGATAGATAGATGATATTTTAAGTGATGCATACAGAGAATCCTGAGGAATTTCTGGGGGCTTGCCAGCGGGCCAGACAGGCCTTCCTGGACTACATATCCCATCAGTCTGTAGCCCACAAGGAGGGATTGTTAGCTTGCAGCCCAACCACTGCTGGAGGGCACCAGGTGAGCGTTGCCGAGATGAGGGTGCTCCAGGCCCTGGAAGGTGAGGGCCAAAGTCTGGGAGCTAAGGAGGGCTCCCGGGGACAATTAAGTGCCTCCCCAGCTCTGCACTGGACAGGAAAAACAGACAGAGAGAGAGAGAGAGAGAGAGAGGAAGCTTCCACGCTAGCCCATTATAGCTCTATTATTCCACTTTCAACATCCTATGGAATCCCTAAACTGCAAATCCCAGGATTCCATAGGATGTTGAAAGTGGAATAATAGCACTATAGCAGTTTAGCGCAGAAATGGCCAGAGAGAGAGACAGAGAGTTCCCAGCTCTGTTTTAGAAACCTTGGCCAGCACAGATTTTAAATATTTATTCATTCATTCATTCATTCATTCATTTCATCAATATCCCACCTTCCTCCTGATCTTGGGATTCAAGGCATCTAACAACACTGAAACAATACAAGTTGCTGGAATAATTCAAAACTATCTCCTTTAGGAAGAATCTCAGCTACAAAAATGTATGTCCTTCCTAAGATGATTTTCTTATTCCAAACTATACCTGTGATAAACAATGAAATGTAGTGTTTCAAAATGGCAAAGCTACATTTCTGATTTTGTCTGGAAAGACCAAAAAAGAAAAAAGAAAAAAAAAGAATTAAATTAAAGATACTACAGGATTCCAAGGAAAGAGGAGATTTAGGTTTGCTAAATCGCAAACCGTGCTACCATGCCAGTTGTCCCAGTTGGGTGTAAGAATGGATAAGTTTGAACAATGCCAAATTATTAAGCCTTGAAGGAGAAGAGTTATGGTTTGGACGGCATGCTTATCTATAGCATAGTAAAGAAAAGGTAAACATAGAATTTAACAACCATTTTATAAGAGCTTTGTTAGAGATACAGAAGAAATTTAATATGAGATGCTGTCCACAAACTCCATTATGGATAACTCAAGAGGAACTTAAAGAAGAAGGAATCATCTGTCATTGGTTATTATATAGACAACTTAGAGAAAAATTGAAAATAGACCTAAAAATGAATGGCATTGAAAAAGAAAATGAGGAATTAGAGTCAATATTGTCTACCAAAAACTCAAAGATCATATCCAAAATATACAAGATATTGCTAAGATGAGACACAGAAAAGTATTTAATTAGAGACTCAACAGTGAAATGGACCCAAAATATAGGCCATCCAATCAAGCTTATCCAATGGGAAAAAAACCTGGAACAAAAGAACGAAAATATACTGTTTGTCAAGATGTTAGAGGGAATTTATATAAAATGCATTATAGATGGTACTTCTCCCCAGACAAATTATCTAAGATGCATAAGAATTAAGGCAATAAATGTTGGAAGTGTGAGTCAGGTACAGGTACTTTCTATCTTCTCTGGCGGTCTTGCAAGATAGTTAATAAATATTGGAAAACTGTATATATCCAGATTTTAAAAAATTTCAGGAATCCATTTCAAGATGACACTTGAATTTTATTTACTTGGAATTATCATTGATTAATTTGGAAAAATATTATATGACAGCTGCTGCTAGAGTTATATTTGCTCAAAACAGTAAACAAAAAATACTCCCTACAGAAAAAAAGATTGGTATCTGAAATTAATAGAAATGACTTACAGTATCAATAAGAGGAGGAGTACTAGAAAAATTTATAAATGAATGGGATGTGGTTATATCTTATCTTAAGAACACTAGGGAAAGTGTTTTGAAGGATAAACAGAATAAGATAATTGTACACGTAAATACTGAAAAGAACCAAAGAAGTAGAGTCACTCTTTATAACTAATGAAAGGAAATAGAATCTATAATGTGATTGTAACCCAAAATTTGTCAGGAGAAAGTCACTGTATGTAATATTGACGGGAGGAAAAGCACGTGTGTTTGTAAGTGTGGTGACTCTTTTCTTAATGTTTAATACAAAATTAAATAGAATTAGAAAAAGAAAGCATACACATTAAAAACAATACAAAATGCTCATAAATGTATAAGATTTTAAACAAACAATTTATGAAGTTAAGACATCACACATCAAAAATATTAAAACGCCTTGAAAGACTACACGCAAACCCTGAAGACAGAACCGCGCAGCATTAAAGCCCGACTCAAGAGAGTTTGTAGACCCCCGACGGCACGAGAACGTCCCGACCGGGGACGGGAGAGGAAGGACGGCCCCCCCCGGCCTCTCCAGGGAGGGGGTCCCAAGGGCTGGGGGCAGCCGCCGAGAAGGTCTCCTTCCCACCGGAACGCCTCCAGATTTTCAAGGCGCGAACTCCAAAGGCATCTGCCGGAGCAGCAGGAATCAAGAAGACACGGCAGAGTGCGCGCGCGGGTCTGTCCCTGCCTGTGCGATTTCCGAGGAGACCCCCCTGCCCTGAGGAGGCCCCCCTCGTCGCCCTGTGGAACCGGGGACCGGGTCCCGAGACCTGAGGGCCCTCCCGGGGGAACGCGGGGGGGGGTCGACAAGCGACCGCAGCGGCGGCCGGCCGGGTCCCGTCCGGGGTGCAGCTGCGGCTCAGCTCCGCGCCCGGGCGAGGCATCCTCGGCGCAGCTCCTCAGCGCCGCTTGTTTCTCCAGATTTGGCACCGAAGCCCGGGGCCCTGGAACAACAAATTAAGCCACTCAAAATCCCATCAAAATGTAAGTTAACGCCATGGCTTGAGCCATATCGCCGTAAAGAAATGACGAAATAAATACGTTTGGAGCTCAACTCTGCAAAGTCAAATCTTTGTCCCTTAAACCACCACCTTTCTAATACTCCGGTGAGATAGCACAAAGCCTTCCCCCAAAATTTAATTTCCGTAAAAAGACTTTGCGCGGCAGAAATGCCAGCAGAACTGTAATTGCTAGGATTTTTTTACTAAAAAAGCAAACAAACATTTATACATATAAAAGTAATTGTGGTTTTAAGTCAAACTGATTCATGATTCATAAACCCTTGTGTTTATGTTAGTGGTCTCAGTGCTGAGCTGAGTCTCCAGCCAACACGTTCGGGGTTCCCTGGGCTTTCTGGGAGATGTAGCCCCCAAAGGTAACTTTGCCCAGCTCAGGGCTTAAGTCAGTAATATTTCTCAGTCTGCTTTGCCTCACAGGGGGAAAAAAAAACAGCCCACAAGAGAATGTGCTCTGCCTCTGTTACAGCATAACTCACATTATTTTTAAAAAGGGGTGAATTTAGTAGCAGCCTCAAATGTGTTTTTGTTGGCGAGAGCAAAAGGATGTTGAACTGTAATTGATCATCCCTCAGAAAGTCCATCTGCGAGGCTCCAGACTGCATCCGTCAACCACTCACTCCTTTTCCATGTTCTGACTCCGGTGGGGAGCAAAACCCCCCATGCCATTTATCACAGGAGATGGACATTTCATCTGGAATCCAGCAGAGATACTTAGGCATAAAGAGATATTTCATTCTACCTGTCCCCGGGGAACCTGGGCTGCTAATCTCTTGCAAAACAGACAGAATATCAAGGGGGGGGTAGCAGAAAGAGGGGAGCCAGGCACCTTGTGGAGGGTGAGGATCCAGATTCTTCTGGCAGGAGCCAAAGCAGCAAAGTGGCAACCCAAATCAAACGGGCCAATGGCCAGACACGGGACGTTTTTGGGTCAAGTATAAAGAGAGAGAGAGAGAGAGAGAGAGAGAGAGAGCATGTGCATTCACACCCCATGTGTTACCTCACATATATGCAACAAGCTCATGGATGTTCAAGGAACGGGTGACTTAAAAACAATAGTCATAGGCCATTTCCAAACTAGACTGTTATAGTGCTATTATTCCACTTTCAACATCCTGTGGAATCCTGGGGTTTGCCATTTTAAGAGTGCCCTTTGAGGATGACCTTTGAGGCCCGTTCCTAAACTGCAAACCCCAGGATTCCACAGGATGCTGAAGGTGGAATAATAGCACCATAACAGTCTAGTGTGGAAATGGCCACAGTCGACTGAACTGAGATAGAGCAAAGCAACAACCCACCACAATGTGATGATGGCATAATTAACAGTTCCTTAAGATCCTGTTGGCTGAGATCATACATCAAGGAGACAGAGTGTGCAATTTTACACTCACAGAGTTACATGACAATTATGCCACACCACCCCATTAGTGAATTGTGAAACTGTGCAGCTGAATGTGCAACCCGCCCTGCTTCTGCAGTGGGAAAAGCAAAGATCGGTCTTGAAATGCCAGAAAGTGCACATTTGGACAAGTCAGAATTGGACAAGTGGATTCAGGAGGCTGTGCAACTATGAAAGAGGCATCCATGACCTCCCAGCAGCTGTACTGTGATGGTGCTGGTGGTGGTTTCCTTCGGATGACGAGCACATGGAAAATACTAAGCTTCCCAAATGTGGGCAGGTGGACCAAGGAGCTCTCCATAGACATAATATGGAGAGAGCACCAGAGATTGCTTCCCAGAATTGGCCATGAGAGCCCCTAATGTCTCTCAAGTTACTTGCCCTACTCTCCCCCAAAGCAAATCTGCAAAATGGCTCGTGGGGAATTGATGGGCCCTGTTGAAAGGTACTGAGATCTTACTGCTTTTCTAGCACCAGATACTGGAGGTGGGCAAGGATGGGTGTTGGTCCAGCCCCCGACCACCACACCCCAGCCTCCTCACGTTGTCAAGGAAGATCTGAAGAGAAAGATCCCTGCCTGGCATACCCAGAGAGTGACCTACACATGCACAGGTTCTCTTGAAGAAGCAGTTGGGCATAACATAACATAGCAACATAACAACATAACATAACAACATAAATGTCTGTATACAAGTGACAGGTGTGGAAAGAGAACTGTCCAGATGCTGCCATTGTGTGCTGCGCTTCTTCCAGGAGGGCAAACTTCTGTGGAATCTCATAAAGCAAATTTTTCCAGCACCCAGCAGAGAACGTCGAAGCCAGAGTGACTCTGAGGTGAAACCAAAAGCAGTTTCTTAAATGGTCAGAGAGACCCAGTGAAAATCTTTCTCCCTTAGAAATTCGTTCAGCAAAAGACTGGAGTGGAGTCATGGGAGCCACGGAAATTACAGGGTGACACACCAAGCAAACCACAAGTTTCTTCTTTGCTTAGGAGAGGACACTTCTGAACGGCATGCACAGGAAGACAAGGGACTGGGAAAATTGCAGGGTGGACAGAATGTGAAATGCTGTAGACCAAGAGATCAGACCACCTTTCCCTCCCTCTTGCTGCCCAGAATCCTGTTGGTATCTTACACTTGAGTAAGTTGCTCTACACAACCTCCTAGACCTTTTCGTTTCATGTCAAAAGTATTTCACTTTAAGGTTGCAGAGCCAGAGTGGCACATGGGCCTGGTGCCATGTGCTTTCAGGATGAAGGGACATTGTGCATCACACAGTCTACATGCCGGTTTGTTTTGCACATGCACATTTGATGGCCCATTCAGTTGCAGCATGTCACCTTTCAGTAACGTGTTGGCATGAAGCCTTTACCACAAAGCTGCTTTCAGTCCAGGTGACGCTCCAGCTCCTTGATAAAGGATCTTAACCACAGTCTTACAATGCTGAGGATGAGGCAGAGTCATAAAACCATAGAATCCTAGAGCTGGAAGAAACCCCCAGGGCTATCCAGTCCAACCGCCTTCTGCTGTGTAGGAAGACACCATCAAAGTGCTCCCTTTGACAGATGGCCATCCAGCCTCTGCTCAGGAACCTCCAAAGGAGGAGACCCGACATGACTCCATTGAGGCAGTAGCAGATTCCACTGTCAAACTGCTCTTACTGTCCAGACATTTTTCGTAATCATAGAATCATAGAATCATAAAGTTGGAAGAGCCACCAGGGGCCGTCCAGTCCAACCTCCTGCCATGCAGGAACAAACATCAAAGCACTCCCTTTGACAGATGGCCATCCAACCTCTGCTTAAAAACCTGCAAAGAAGGAGACTCCACCACACTCCAAGGCAACATAATCCACTGCCGGACAGATCTGACCAGCAGGAAGTTCTTCCTGAAGTTCAAGTGGAATCTCCCTTCCTGCAGCTTGAACCCATTGCTCCTTGTCCTAGTCTCTGGAGGAGCAGAAAACAAGCCTGCTCCCTCCTCAACATCACATCCTTTCAAATATTTAAACATAGCTATCATGTCCCCTTTTAACTTTCTCTTCTCTACCTAGCTCCCTAAGTCATTCCTCATAGGGCAAGGCTTCCAGACCCTTCACCATTTTGGTTGCACTCCTCTGGAGATGCTCCAGCTTGTCGACATCCTTCTTGAATTGAGGTGCCCAGACCTGGACACAGTATTCCAAATGAGGCCTAACCAGTGCAGAATAGAGTGGTACCATTACCTCCCTTGATCTAGACACCATACTCCTATTGATGCAACCAAGAATCGCGTTGGCTTTCTTGGCTGTCACATCACACTGCTGACTCATGTTCAGCTTGTGATCTACCAAGACTCCTAGATCCCTTTCACATGTACTGCTATCCAGCCACGCGCCTCCCATCTTATATTTGCGCATTCCATTTTTTTCTGCCTAAGTGTAGGACCTTACATTGTCTCTGTTGAAATTCATTGCTGCCCAACCCACGAAATGAAGAGACCACACACAGGGCTTGGGTTAAACTAGGGCAATTTATTAATGTATGCCTAATTAACATAAAGCTGGAAATGAACTTGACCTTGAACTTACGAATTTAAACTTGACCATGAACTTGAACTTATGCCCTGAGAAGGGGGGGTCAACAGCATGGGTAGGCTAAGGCAAGGGTCAGCTCCAGACCTCTTCCCCAGCCCTGCTTGGGCGAGGTACCGGGCCCCAAAGCCAACCCATGAGGCTGGATTAAGAACTTTGGCCGGCCCTTTTCTGGAAGGCGAACCCACAAACCGCAACCCCCCTGTCTCATGACGGTAGGGGCAAGTCCCGGGCCCGCCTCAAGGACAGCATTTATCCTACACCAATGGGTGCCATAGGTACTCACCAAAACCCTTAGACCGCCCCCTACCAGCCATGGATAAGGGCAAGCGTCTGCTTAGTCCTTATCCCCCCAACTCCCACTCAGGATAGCTTCCAGCCCCCGTTTCAAATCCCGTAGAAAGATTTCATTGCCCTCAGATGACAAGTGTACCCCGTCGGGCCTATACAGCTCAGGTTTATTAAAGACAATGTCACAGTGAGGAATATAGTGACCCAAGCCCTGTCTCAAAGCATTGCGAATTTCTCTGTTCGCTCGCCTACGAGCGAACTCCAAGGGTCGAGGATCCCCTCCCCCACCCCACACTTTTCTTTGAATCATTGCAGACCAAGCAATGCAAGTACCAGGCCAAGTATTGAGAATAAGCCGCATATCATGAATGGCCTGTATGATCAAGGCCTTTCCTTTTAGAAGTCCAAGGTCATTACCACCCAGGTGAATGACCAACACATCAGGCGGAGGCCCACGGCACTCCCCAAACAGCGTAGGCAACAAGCAATGCCAGCGAAGGCCTCTCTTGCCAAGCCATTGGAGAGAGGCTTGGTCACCCAATCCCAAATGCGGGCCAAAATGGCCATCACGAGCCTGCCGCTCTGCCCAAAAGATGAAACTGTGACCACGGATCAGCACTCGCTTCCTCCCAGCCAGAACAGGACGATCTGAAACGAACCAGAAACGTTATAACAGGTGAATCGGCCTGACATAGCGCCAGTACGCTCTGGACTTCCATCTCCCGATCCTCTGGATGTCGTCAGTATTCATGCCCATCAAAGCTGCAGTGGAAGCTGCGCCTATGCGAAATGAATGTGTACCGAATTTGGTGCCTTGTAGGCCTAGAAAGGTCAAAGCCTTTTTCGTGATGGCCCAGAACTGATACCTAGTGAGCAGGGTTGTGTCAGCATGACAAAACAGAGGCTCCGAATGTGTCCCCCGGCTGGCTATATAAGCCCTCAGCGCCCTGACCGGGCATAAAGCGGCATCAGAACATTCTTGTAAAGTAACCACAGTGCCCCGCCTGGCCTGGTCAGCTTTCGATCCCCTTATGTGAAGGCGTAAATGCCGCTCACCCCAGGTCAGGTCCTTAAACTCTAGGGCTCTGCCAGACCTGTCCCCCTTACTCTGAACCACCAACTCACTTACCCTCAATGTGCCAAAAAATGCAGTGAGAGCCGCCAAGTGAAACAAGAGAGCCTAGTATGCAGAAGAGCACAAGACTTCCCATGTGCCGCCCAAACCCTTCAGAATGCCAGAAGAAAGGGGTTGCCTGTCATCTCGGGCCATCCATTTTTGCCTGACCCACCCTTCGATAAATTTGCGTATCCTAAAATCGCTGGTGGGATCAGGGAAGCCTTGTGCTTTGGACCAAAAAGCCAAGGCGGACACGTGGGATGGATGAATGGGCAGCAGGCGGAAGGCTGACTTGATATCCGATTTGGCCAGCTCGGCCCCAACACCATGCCTGCGCACCACCCGTACAGCTGCATCGAACGAAGTATACCTAACCGAACATAACTCAGCCGGAATGGCATCATTAACAGATTCGCCCCTGGGGTAAGACAAACGGTGGATTAACCTGAATTCACCTGGAGCTTTCTTAGGGACAACTCCTAGTGGGGAAATTCTAACACTGGGAGTGGGAGGCTGGTCAAATGGACCTAATACCCTGCCTTCAGCAACCTCCTTCCTAATTTTCTCCCTCACTACATGCTCTTTGCCTATTACTGATTTAAGGTTATTGGCCATAAAAAACTGCCGAGATCCCCTACTTGGGATCCGGAACCCCTGAGTAAATCCCTCCCCCAGATATAGAGCTGCGGCCCGGTCCGGGTAAAAGCGGAGCCAAGCCAGCAGCCTCTCCACATTAATTGGACTGGGCCCCTTTGTGAAGTGGTGGCTGATTTCCTGGCCCCCGCTTGCCACCTCCATCCCTGAGGCTTGTCCCTCCCCCTCTCCCCTTGTTGCAGTTGCGAATGGAGTGAGGGCCCCAGCAGATCCCACATAGGTGCTTGTATTTGCCAGGGCGACGGGCACAAAACCCTTGCATCCCAAATTCCCAACAGAGCTGTATTTGCTGCTGCTCCTGCAAGCCCTGAGTGCGGGGAGGCCCTCCGGACTTATTGAACTGCACCAGATGACCGGAGTGGGACCTCTCACCGAAAATGGGGCGAGCCGGGGTCAACGTCTGCATCCACAATTCAGGGTGTATACTATCCCATCGCAGGCTTGGCTGCTTCGCTGCCCTCATCCTAAACTTCTCATTGTAGTGCAGCCACCCAGTCCCAGCAAAATCTGCATGAGCTCTGAAAATCGTGTTCAAATATACTACCAGGGAGTGAGCCCTGGAGGGCTGGGCCTTAACTATGACGTCCATGTAAATGAGATAACCTATAAACCAATTAGTCCAGTTCCTGTCAATCCTGCATTTTTTCAATTTCTCCCTCTTGCCTGCATCCAAATCCTCCTTCTCTTTCTTATCAAGCTCTCGATACAAAAGGGAGAATAGGTCCACGTATTCTCCCTTCAGTATCTTTTCAATAGTGTTTGAGGTCAGGTGCTCATCCAGTGCCCCTGACTGCCCACCTGCATTCTCCTCAAGGCCTGCATCCTTGCCTGACTCCCGCGATACATCGTGGGAATGCAGCGTCACCCTTGATGGCAGCTGAGAGGGTGACATTTGCTCCCCAGGCGAAGAAGGTGAAGAAGAAAACGATAACTCTGGGAAACCTGCTGGCGGAGCCAATACCATATTCCTCGGTGGTGTGATGAAACTCCAGGGCCATGCTACGGACGCAGTACCTTCCTGGTGGCCAACAGACTCACCCAGTGCTGCTCCTGCTGCTTCCGACTCTCCCGAGGGCCCGGCCTCCCAACCGACATGCTGTGATGAGGATGCTTGTTCCCCCCTCCCCGGAGGCGATTCTGTCAGATTCTCACCCTCTCTGTCCTTCTCAATGGCGTCTAGCCGAACCAAAATCTGGTTAATAACACTCGCTGGCATGGAGACCCTCTGCTCCTCCCTTCCCCTGTTCTGCCCCACAGGCCGCTGGCCACTCTCAATGGCCCGAAGCTTAGCAAAAATGGCGGCCTCCACATCTGTTCCCCCATCCTCATCCTACGATGAGGACACTGACATTGGGGCAGCTGAGGCCTCGGCTGGTGTGGCCCTTTTGGTTGGCATGGCCACTTTGGCCAGCATGGCCCCTTTGGTTGGCGTGGCCTTCTTGGTGGGCTGCTTGCCCTTGGATGCTGATGAAGCTCGTTTGGGAGCCATCACCACCACTGACAGACCTAATAAACCCTAACTCCCGTAACCAAACAAAACAAAACCCACAACAATATGATCACACTCTCTCAGCCCACCAAGGCCCACTGGACACTCTGTCACGGCCCAGATGTGGCAAACCTGCAAAAGAGCACCTTCCCCCCAATATAATAATATAATATATATAAATTAGAGTTGGGGGGGCAGAGAGGGCCACAGCAACTGCTCTCCCCAGATAGGTCCCACAAATGCCCCAGGGCCCCCAAATGGGCTGCTTCGAACTTCCGCCGCCGCCACCGTCGCACCGCGGCCCTCCTCAGGGCCTAGGGGGTCCACGGCAACCCTGCGGCTGCCAAAGATCAGCCCAGGGAGGGGGGGAGAGGCGCAGACGAGCAGGAAAAGGAGGAAGAAAGGAGAGAGGAGAAAAAAAGGGGGGGGAGAGAGGGGGCGAGGGGAAAGCCTGCTGCTGCCAATGCAGCGGAGGCTGCCAGCCCGGCTCGGGCGATCGGGATGGGGGCGCAGCGAGGGCCACCTCACGGGGGGCGGAAGCAACAGCCTCCCCCCCTCTGACGAGGCGATTCTGTCTCTGTAGCCGCCGCCGCCGCTGCCACCGCCACGACAGTGACCGCCCCGCTGCCCTAACAAAGGCCTCTCAGGCCGCCACGTGGCTGGCCTTCAGGGGCAGCAGCAACAACCCCAACCATCAGCCTCGCCCGCAAACAAAGAGGCTGAGGAAGGGCAGCGCGCCCTAAATAGGGATCTGCAGACCCCGCCCCCTTCCCATCCCGCTGTGCGACCCTTGTCGCACAGTGCATGCGTGGTCTCCTCTTCATGGGAGGGCAGCAAAGGTGTCCCCCCCTGCCACTTGTGGTCACACGGGAAGTGGGAGACGAATTCTATTAGCTTTGGCCCAGCTCTCCAATCTGTCAAGCTCATTTTGAAATTTGATCCTGTCCTCTGGCGTATTAGCAACCCCTCCTAATTTGGTGTCATCTGCAAATTTGATCAGCATGCCTTCTATTCCTTCATCCAAGTCACTGATGAAGATGTTGAATAGCACCGGGCTCAGGACAGAACCCTGTGGCACCCCGCTGGTCCCTTCTCTCCAGGATGAAAAGCAGCCATTGGTGAGGAGCACCCTTTGAGTTCGGTCAGTCAACCAGTTACAAATCCAACTAACAGCAGCCCTGTCCAGCCCACATTTTACTAGCTTCTTTGCAAGAATATCATGGGGAACTTTGTCAAAGGCCTTACTGAAGTCAAGATATGCCACATCCACAGCATTCCCTCCATCTATCAAGCTAGCAAATCTATCATACAAGGAGATAAAATTAGTCTGGCATGACTTATTTCTGAGAAATCCATGTTGACTTTGAGTGATTACGGCATTGCTTTCTGACTAATTACAAAGAGACTGTTTAATGATCTGCTCTAGGATCTTTCCTGGTATTGAGCTCAGGCTGACTGGGCAATAATTATTTGGGTCCTCTTTTTTCCACTTTTTGAAGATGGGGATGACATTTGCCCTCTTCCAGTCTGCTGGGACTTCTCCTGTCCCCCAAGATTTCTGAAAGATTATTGCAAGTGGTTCAGAAATGACTTCTGCCAGTTCTTTTAATACCCTTGGATGTAATTCATCTGGCCCTGGAGACTTGAATTCATCTAGTTTAAGCAGATATTCCTGTACTTCTCTACTTATTCTGTGCTGCATTTCCCCCCCTATCTCACCTGCTCCCCACTCCCCAAGTTATTTTTATCCTTTTGGGAGAAAACTGAGGCAGAGAAGGTGTTGAGCAGTTCTGTCTTCTCTCTTCCCCCTGTTATTAACTGGTCATCTTCTCCAAGCAGCGACCCGATCATTTCGTTCTTTTTCCTTTTTCTGTGGACATATCTGAAAAAGGCCCTTTTTATTGTTTTTAGTTTCTCTGCCAAGGGACTTCCGGTGTCTGCGGCGAGGAGCTTGGCTGTCACTCCGCATAGCTGCAGGGAAGACAGCTGCCCCACGAGGTTGAGACCCCGTTTGTTTTGGCAAAAACAATGGGACAAAATCCCTTTGGGAAAAGGGGTTCGGAGGTGCTCAAAAAGGGACCGGGATTCCAGCGTGAGTGCCTGAGATAAACATCAGGAAATCAGGATATGGGAAGTGCTGAGGAGGTCGTGCGAGCCGCCATTGCCTCGTGGAGGCTTCTGAGGAAGAAATCCTCGCCACCACTTTTTAAAAAGAAGAAAGAAGATTCTTCTAGAGGATGATCAATATTAATACTGCACAATTTTATGGTCGGTAAGAAAACCAACACACCAAGGACCCTACATCTATTTAGAATAGACAAAGAGACTCAGTAAAGGAGCTCCGAAACACAGATCACTCCAAGTTTAAAACTACCAAGAGAGTGGAGTGAGGGAAAGAGGCTGTACTCCGCTTAGTCCCGGACGACGTTAAGAGAAAAATAAAGAAAGGTTGAAGGGGTTCAAAGAGTGACTTTACTAACCTAACTTTATTAACTAACTTCACTTTAAAAGGGGATCAAGAAAAAAAAAAGGAAGAAAATACAGTTGAGAAGCAGCGGTGTCATTTTGAAAAGATAGTACAAAAGATTGGGAATAATAACAGCTAAGGGACAGAATGAGAAAGAAGTGAATTAAGTGAATTAATTTTGAGACTGTGGCAGTGTGGGATTGTGACAATAATTATTATGAGAGTTGCGGACTGTTAGTTGTCATAAAAGAAAAAAAAGTGGGGAACGGACAGAGTTATATATAAGAGACTGAGACAGCAAGTGAGAGACAGTGAAGAAAATGTCGGAGGAAAGAGAGTGACTGAGGAATAAAAGGGATATTTAAAATAAAAAAGAGAAAGGGAGAGAAAGAGAGATAGAATGAACTTTTGAAGAAAGCGGGTAAAAGAAATATTTTGTGTGATTTTGGACTTGGCTGAAAAATGGAATATAGGAAATAGAATAATGGTGCCTGAGTACAACGGACATTTAACAATAGAAGGGGACGGACGGAATTTGGAATTGGACTTTGTATGATTTCATAAAGGCATTAAGCCTATTTAACAACAGATAAGAAAGAAAAAAACTCAAAGTCGGGAAGGCAGCACTCGAGAGAGGAAAGATAAACAACACAAGGCCAATGAAGAGGCGGAGAATACTATTAACTCTTTCTTCATAGTATTGGAAGAAGTGGTAAAAGAGCACCATCTGCTTGAATAATGGAATGTGTGTAATTTGAAAAATTGGATATACAGTTTGTGGGGAGTGTTATAAGTAATTAAGGAAAATTAATGAATTAAATGGAAATAAATAACAAGGAAAAAAATATATACAAATATATAATATAAAGATATACAAAAGAGATTGTAAGAAGTGAAAGGAGTATAAGCCTGGTGGAATATTAACTAATATTATACTGCTTTTTTTCCTTCTTTGGTGAGAATAATTATTGGTGATAATTATATTACTTGTTGGAGAGAATTAATTAAGGGGATTAACTAATTAATTGATTAAGGGAAAATATATAGAATATTGTGTTAAAGAATTAAGTTGAATATTAAGATAAGTTTAAAATTAAGATAAATGAACTGATTTAATTTATTAAGGGATTGATTGAGTATAGATATATAATATAGATATATAATATATTAAGGTTTTAAATAAGAGACTGATTTAATTGGTTGATATAAGTCATTAATTGTGAGATTGATTGTAGAGACAATTACATTATTGTGTTGAGGAAAATACATATATATAAATATATACATAAAGTTATATTAAAAAAAAGAGGGAGAAGAGGAAGAAGAGAAGAAGAAAGAAGAGAGATAAGAAGAGAAATTTGAATAAAATGGCATCAGGAACGAGAAAAGCAATGTCAGCTAAACAGCAACTTCAAATGAGACCAGCTTTGGAAGAACAACCTAAAGCAACTGAGTTTACACCAACGATCATTGAAGAAATAAGGAAAATGAGGAATGATTTCAAAAAAGACATAAAAGAAGTTGCAAGTGACATTAAAGAAATGAAGAGAGAAATGGGGAGTGTTGGACAAAGGTTAGAAGGTATGGCTATGGAAATGAAGAATATAAACAAGAAACTAGATGAAATACAAGATAGAACTACAAAATTGGAGAAAGAGACACCAATGTTGGAGAAACAGATAGAAAATGTAGAACAACAAAATAGAAGTATGGAGATAAAATTCAGAGAGAAATGTATTAAAATAAGAGGTCTGGGAGAAATTCAAGGAGAGGAGTTATACAACCGAGTGATACCACCATCAGCGGAATATATAGGGTGGAACGCTGAACAACCAGATATCGAGATCAATAAGATGTTTAGAATTAATTCGTTTATTGGGGGGGAAAAGGAAAGTACCATGTGACATTGTAATATACTTCTTGAGGGAAAGAGTGAAGGATCTTGTGATCCAACAGAGTTATTCGAGAAAACTCATAATTGAGGAGAAGGAACTTCAGATATTCAAAGATGTCCCCACCCAGGTATTGAAAAAAAGGAAAGATTATTATTTTCTGACTCAAGTATTAAAAAGAAGAGGAATAACGTACCTTTGGTGTAAATTGGAAGGAGTCACTTTTACATATAAACAGAAAAGATTTACATTAAACATGATTCCAAAAGCGCAGGACTTTCTAAAGAGATACAAGGAGGAATTGAGGAAAAGCCACACAGAAAAACAAGAGCAAGGGAGAGAGCAAGAGATAATACGAGTAGAATTGGAAGAATCCCAAAAAGACTATCAAAGAAGACTAAGTGAAGAATCTGAGAGGGAAGAGAGGAAAACAGAACAAGAAAGGGAAGAGAATATAGACCAAGAAGAAGAGGAGGAAGAGTTAGAGGAAGAAGGAAAAGAACAAGAGCAAGAACTAGAGTAAAGGGAGGAGGAAAAAAACAAAAAACAAAAACAGATAAGATCATGAAGATTATTTCTTGGAATGTCAGGGGAATGAATGCGGCAACTAAAAGGAAAAGAATATTCCATCATCTAGAAAAAATAAAACCGGATGTAACTTGCTTACAAGAAACTCACATAAGAGAAAAGGATCTGAAATATATGAAAAATCTGAAGTTGGGACAAGAATTTTCAACATCAATAAAGAAGAAAAAAAAAGGAGTTACGATTTATGTGAATAAAAAATATAACGCGAAAGAAGTCTTTAAGGACAATAAAGGTACTCTAATTGGAATAGAGGTAGAGACGACCTGTAATAAGATCTTATTTGTGGGAATTTATGGCCCACTAGAAAATAAAGCCTCTTATTACGAAAACTTAACAAAGTTTTATTAGAGTACGACTATCAAGAAATAGTAGTTATGGGAGATTGGAACGGGGTGATAAACCCAGACCTGGATTGGACATTAAAAAAGAAGGCAAAAAAGCCACAAAGAAAATTACCAAAAACATTTTATGAATTCATGGATTTAGTATCAATAAGTGATGCTTGGCGATATTTGTACGGAGATGCCAAAGAATATACCTATTTTTCAGAAGTCCATAAGACTTGGTTGAGGATTGACATGATATTGATATCCAAAACTTTATGCAAAAGATTGAAGAAAATGGAGATCCTACCAAGACTTCTATCAGATCATAGCCCTATTATGATGACAATACAAGAACGAAATAGTGAATATCGATGGACTGTAAAAGACGATCTCCTAAGAGATGAAAATATAATAGAAAAGATAAAACATGAAATAAATTGCTTCTTTAAAGAAAACGCTGGAAAAGGAACACCAAATAAGCCAGTATGGGATGCAGGAAAGGCAGTAATAAGAGGTTTATTTTTACAACAGGAAGCCTACAAGAAGAAATTAAGGAAGCAGAAATATCAAAATATTGTGAAAGAACTTAAGAAGAAAGAGGAAGAATTAAAGAAAGATCCAAGAAATCCAAAATTGGTAAGGGAGATTAAGATTCTACAAAAACAAATGTCTATAGAAGATAGATTGGAAATAGAAAAGAAAAGAAAATATACACGTCAAAGATTTTTTGAGCATGCTAACAAAGTGGGAAAATGGTTAGCGTTTAGACTGAAAAAAAGAACAAGAGAAAAGACGGATTATGGAAATTAAAGAAGGAGATAAGATATATAGACATAAAAAAAAAATAAATTCAATATTCCAAGATTACTATAGGAAATTGTTTGAGGACTTAGAAAATACGGAAGAATATGTACAACATATTGAAAAGTATTTAGAAGAAATTAAAGTGGCTCAAATTCAGGAAGATCAAAGATTAGAGTTAAATAAACCTATTACAAAAGTTGAAATTAGAACGGCAATCCAAAAATTAAAAATTGGAAAAACGCTTGGTCCAGATGGATTCACAGTAAGGTGTTATAAAGTGTTTCAAGGCCAACTAATAGACCCCCTCCAAAAATTATTCAACAGATTGGAGATGACGGATAGACCAGATTCGTGGGGAGAGGGGACAACCACTTTAATACCCAAAGAAGGCAAAGATCAGCGAAAAGTGAAGAATTATAGGCCAATATCCCTTTTGAATATAGATTATAAGATATTTACATCTATCTTGGTAGACAGATTGAAAAAAACTTAAGGAATTGGATATGCAAAGATCAAAATGGTTTTTTGCTGGATAGATCAATAAAAGATAATGTAAGGGTAATATTGAATACAATTGAATATTATCACAAACATAATGAAAAAAAATGGGGTTGATCTTTGTGGATGCTGAAAAAACATTCGATAATGTAAAATGGAGATTTATATTAGAGGTATTGAAAAAGATAAATGTGGGGGGAAAATTCATTGATTGGATAAGAACGATATATAATAACCAATCAGCAAGTATCATAATTAACGGAGAGAAAACAGAAAGATTCGATATTAAGAAGGGAACAAGACAAGGATGTCCATTGTTGCCTTTAATTTTTGTAATGGTGTTAGAAATATTAAATTATAAGATAAGGCAAGATACTGAAATAAAAGGGGTTCGAATTCAAAATCAAATGTATAAACTCAGGGCTTTTGCCGATGATCTTGTAATTATGTTAGATGACCCAATCAAAAGTATATTAAGATTAGTTAGAACCTTTCAGAAATATGGAAGAGTTGCGGGATTTAAAGTCAAAGTGGATAAAATGACAATGTTAACAAAGAACATTACGAAAAAAGAAGAGGAAGAAATTAAACAATTATCCCAATTCAAAGTATCGAAAAAAGTGAGATATTTAGGAATCAATATCACCAACAGTAATATAGATTTATACCATAACAACTATAAAAAAGTTTGGACAGAGATAAAAGAAGATCTAAAAAGATGGTCAAAACTTGATTTATCATTGATGGGAAGAATTGCTACTGATTGCTACTGATATTGCTACTGATATTGAATATTTTACCTAAAATGATTTTCATGTTTCAAAATCTCCCTGTAATTTTGAATGATGCACCTTTTAAACAATGGAAGAAGGACTTATCAAAATTTATTTGGAATGGTAAAAAACCATGGATAAAATGGAATGTATTGAAAGATACAACGGAAAGAGGTGGATTGGGATTACTTGATTAAAATTTATATTTCCATGCCAGTTGCCTTAGCTGGGTAGTAGACTGGATTAAATTAGAAAATAGGAGATTATTAACTGTAGAAGGGGCGGACCTTTTTTTTTGGCTGGCACGCATATATGTGGTACGATAAGGCAAAAGTAAATAAAGATTTTAATAATCATTTTATAAGAAAGCCACTTCTAAAAATTTGGCTACAATACAGGAAAAAATTACATATAAAAATACCACAATGGGTGTCAGCACATGAAGCTTTTTATAGAAGAGAAAAACCCCAGTTAAATAAATGGTTAACATATAAAGATCTAACAAAAGTCCAGGGAGAAAATATAGTTTGGATGAATAAGGAGGATATGAAATAATGTGGTATTATTTCACACTGGCTTTTACAGAGGCAACTGGAGGAAAGATTTAAGATGGACTCTAGAATGCAAGGAATTGAAATAAGGGAGAAAGAATTTGAAAGAATATTAAGACCAGGAACAGACCATTTAATAGGTAAAATATACAAAATACTGTTGAGTTTATGTATGGAAGAAGAGACGGTCAAGGATAACATGACAAGATGGGCACAAAATGTGTGACACGCAATCACACTGCAGAGTTGGGAAAACTCATGGAAAGATGTAAAAAAAAATTTGTACAAGTACAAATTTAAAAGAGAGCTATTATAAGATATATCTTCGATGGTATTATACACCGGTCCAAATTGCTAAAATAAGTAAAAATACGAAAAATACATGCTGGAAATGTACTGAGAGGGGGACGTTTTACCACATATAGTGGACTTGTGCTAAATCAAAGAAATACTGGAAGGGTATTCATAATTGTATTGTTAATACCCTCCAAATCAATTTCCCAGTGAATCCAGAAATATATTTATTGAATATGTTAGATATCAAATATTTCAAAAAAAAATTCATTGAGGAAAATGGTAATATACGTGGTGACAGCGGCGAGATTAGTATTTGCGCAAAAATGGAAATTAAAAGAAGTTCCGGACATTGAAGACTGGTTGTGGAAATTACATGAACTATGGGAAATGGATAAATTGACATCAATATTGACAGATAAACCAAGAAAACAAATGATTGAAGAATGGAATTTAATCATCCCCCTTTGGGAATCTAAATGGGGAAAAACAGTGGTAAATGAGTTAAATAAAATGGAGTGAAGTGGGTTAAGTGAGAAAACCACTCATGTATTGCAAGTTAAGATATGGAATGATGTTCGGATAAAAAACTTCGAGAAATAAGATATTAGTGAAAGAGTTGTGAAATAAGGGTATAAGGTAGTGGTATGAATGTTGAAGTATGAGTATATGGAATTGCTGGTCAAGTATAAATAAGTTATAACCGTCCATGAATTATGCAGATGTGATAAGGGAAGGATAATAGGTAAGTAAAAAAAAAAATGTTTTCTTTTATTTTTATGTATAACCTTTGATTGATAGATGATGAGTGTATAAGTAAGATATAGATTATGTGTTATGTATATATAGATTGTATTATGTATGTTTAGATATCTATAATTTAAGAAAGATAAGATACTTAAGGAGATAAATAGAAATATTTATATAGACTAATGACTGATGTATAATCATGTAAATGTTATAAATATGAAATGTTTTAATTTTGTGATTTTAATGAATAAAAAATATTCTTTAAAAAAATTTCTCTGGCAAGCCTGAGTTCATTCTGCACTTTAGCTTTTCCGACCTTCTCCCTACATCTCCTGGCTATTTGCTTGCGTTCCTCTCTGGTGGTTTCACCATTCTCCCGTTTCCTGTACTTGTTTCTTTTAACACTTAGCTCAACTGAGAATTCTTTCATCAACCATTCCGGTTTCTTTAGACACCTGCCATTTTTCCTCCTAATTGGCACAGTTTTCAATTGTGCCTTCAGTATCTCACTTTTAAGAAACTCCCATCCGTCATGAACTCCTTTCTCTTTTAGTATTCTTGACCACGAGATTTCGGCAAGTAACTCCCTAAGTTTACAGAAATGTTTAGGAGGAATCTCTTTTCCTGGAGTATGAAGCCATTGCTTCATAGTGCCCTAGCGTCTGGAGCAGCAGAAAACAATCTTCCGTACGGCATCCTTTCAGATATTTAAGCATGTCATGTTACCTCTTGACCTTCTCTTCTCCAGGCTAAACCTACCCAGCTCCCTAAGCAGCTCCTTGTAGGGCTTCATGGTTTCCAGACCTTTTATCAATTTGTTCACCCTCCTCTGGACACCTTCCAGCTTGTCAATATCCTTCTTGAATCGTGGTGTGCGGAACTGGACATAATGCTAACAGCGAGGCCTGACCAAACCAGATGCAAAGAGTCACATAGGAATGCAGTGTGTGTGTGTGTCTGTGTGTGCAGGAGAGGGGAAGCATCTAACAGCAATTGAGACAAGCAGGAAAATCATGTGGCGAAGCAGACCGAGTACAGAGAAAGGTCTGAAGCTGGGAGTTTAGAGACTTCATTAGGAGGGAGGTCAGAGAAGATGTTAGAGGTCAGGAGGCAGGGGTAGCAGAAGCTGAGGAAGAGCCATTTAGAATTATTATATCTGCTGAATATCATTGTTACGCTGAGTGGATCTGAAAGCAGCTGCCTTGTGACAGAAACGGCTGGATGAGCGTATGGACTTCCCCACCTTTGCTCTCTGGCAACCTCCTGACCTTCAGTTCCAATTAGCAGTAGGGTTTTCCTAGGAAAATCAGGCCCTGTAATGACTTTTCCTATAACCTCCTGCCCTGAATCACACTGGGCCAACTCTGAGCTCTGAATAAGTCGAGGTCTTTTGGGGTTGGGACAAGAAGGGAAGGGACACTGTCTCAAAGGTGCATTTGGAGGCGAGCAACCCAGGGAGTTTCCAAGAAAGCCCCAAACGAGGAGGAGGAGCAGGAACAGCAGCAGCAGCAGCAACACAAAGGCTGTCCCGTGGCATAATGTCTCTTTATCAATGTGATATACAGGATAGCTTCAAGTTCAAGGAATTGGGCTTAGAGGTTTCGGAGGCTTTGTTCAGCGACACCGAAGAAAACAACAGCACGTCTTGGCACTGCGAAGACTAAAGAGGCATTGTGTCTGCAGCACCTCGTAAGCTGTAACTTTTCAGATTAGCATGATCTGAGGTCCTGTTCGACAGCAAATCCTAACAACCCCTTTCCCAGGCTATTTCATCCCCCTCCCATTTTCCCGTTCCTCTTTCCAACAGTTTGACCTTTGTGGCTGAGTCTGTCTACCTGCACCTGTACTCCTATCAGGATTTGTGACAATAACATTTCCCCGTTCCCCGCACAGCACTTCCCTGCCAATCCCATCATCCCTTCACCGCCCAGTAAAGCACAGTAAAGCATCAAAGCAAAGCAAACAGCTACCCAAAAACATGGTAGGGAGAAGAAAGCTGACGCAACAAGAACCCTGGAGACCCAGGTTTGAAGCCTGCTCGGCCACGGAAACCACTGGGTGATCTTAGGCAGCTCACGTTCTCTCATCCTCAGAGGAAGGCAAAGGCAAACCCCATCTGAACAGATCTTGCCAGTAAATCAGAAATATCTTGAAGGCACAAAACGAAGAGGATTTCCAAACCAAGGGTTTCTAAGGAAAAGACTTTTAAGAAGATGTTTTAAATTGTACAGTTTTCCAATTACGTTTCATCCTTTTTAAGTCTATGTTTTAGACTGTTCTAATTCTGTTAATAGTTTAATGTTAACTTTTTCATGTTTTTAACTCCACTGTAATCATTCTAATTTGTAAGCTACCCTGAGCTCCAATCTTGTGAAAAATGCAAGGTATAACTGAAGACAAGAAGAAGAAAAAGGAAGGGGAGGTTTAAAATACATATAGAAGTTGAAATGAGGTCCATCATCCACAAACATGGACAACGACCTGTCCCTCCCTCCCCCACCAGTTATTCAGAAATTGGCCGGGGGGGAGGGTGAATCAGCCCCGCCACAGATATTAACCCTCTCCTTGCCTCCTCGTGGCCCACCCACCCAAGGAGAGGTGAAACCCCGGGACCCCTCCCTCTCCCCTCCCCAGCCCTTTCTGCAGCATCTCCAGCAAATCACTATTAATGTTTTCTTGTGGCATCCTAAAGTAAACACAATAAAGCAAATAACAACTCTAATTGCACCAGGCAAGGAAGAGAGGGACGGTGAGAACCAATTGGATTGTCAGCCAAAAAGCCCCGGGGAAGCTCATAAATAATCCTTAACCTTTATGCTGAGCAGCAAATTACTTCATCCCCCTCGTCTGAAGCAAACAGGCTGAACACCAAGACAAAAGTAAAGTTTTATTGCTGTTTTCTAAAGGCCCCACTGCCAGAGGAAGGAAACAAATGGCTGCTTCTTTCTCTTCCCAAATATCTCCCCTCTATAAGAGGTCACCACTGCCTCCAAAGCTGCAAATGGCAAGTCTCCTTGGAAATCATAAAACCATTGGATAATAGAGTCGGAGAGACCCCCAGGGCCATCCAGTCCAGCCCCATTCTTCTGCATGCAGGAAGATACCATCAAAGCCCTCCCTCTGGCAGATGGCCATCCAGCCTCTGCTTAAAAACCTCCAAAGAAGGAGGAGACACCACCACACGCCATGAAGGCAGCAGCACAGTCCACTGCCGGACAGCTCTTACCATCAGGAAGTCCTTCCTGAGGTTCAGGAATTTTCCTGTAGTTTGAATCCATTGCTCCTTGTCCTAGTTTCTAGAGCCATGGAAAACAAGCCCACTCCCTCCTCAAAATAACATCCCTTCAAGTATTTAAACATGGCCATCATATCCCCTCTCAACCTTCTCTTCTGCAGATTAAATATTCCCAGCTCCCTAAGCCACTCCTCATAGGGCTTCATGGCTTCCAGACCCTTCACCATCTTGGTCATCCTTCTCTGGACATGCTCCAGAGGAGCATCACGGCACTTAACCCAGACTTACCAGCTTTACACTTCCCAAAGCCTTAAAAGGTCCCCTCCAGGGTAGCGGGGGTCTCTCATCAGATTTTCTTGTCTGATTGCATCTTCTGGAGCCCATAGAAGCATAGATGTGGAGAGATGGAAGGGGCTGCAAGGGGCTTCAGGTCCAACCTCCTACCAAGTAGGGATGCAAAATTAAAGCTCTCCCTGCCTATCCAGCCTCCAGACATGGAGCGTCAACCACTCTTTGATGCAGCCCATATTCTACTCTCAAACAGCCTGAACAAACAAAATGTCCAGATTTTTAGGTAGAATCTCTTTTGTTGTAATTTGAATCCATCAGTTCCTGTTCCAGTTTCTGGAGCAGCAGAAAACAAGCTCCCTCCATCTTCTGCGTAATGTCCCTTCAGATATTTGAAGACAGCTGTTCCATATCACTTCTCAGTCTTCTTTTTGGCAGGCTAAACATACCCACATCCTTAAGAGAACATGCCTATTGTGTGCTTTGTGGTCATACCTCCACACTTTCCCTGAGTGGCATCTTGTTCGTCACTTACACAGCCACAGGTTCCCTGAAGAAGAGCATTTTTGCCTCTCACGGAAGTCTGTATTCAGGTGAAAGATGTAGGAGCTACGTGACGTGCCATTGCACATGTGTTGTCATTGTGAAACGCAAGACAGAAACACTTTTGCTTGGACAAGACAGAAACACTTTTGCTTTCTGGTGATTCAGAGTACACCAACTTTATAATTTTTACTGATTATTTAAACCTACATAACAATACATAACAGTACTTAATACACAACACAATACATAATACATAATAGACATAAACTTACAAACCGCTTATACCCTAAAATTCTTAAACTTGGTCTACTCTACAATTAAATCATAAGGGCTGCCCCCACCACCGGGACCATTAGAGATATAACCACTTCCATTCCCTTCGTGTGGTTCCATTCCCTTCCAAAATTGTAATGATTCTTCTGTTGGTTTACTTCCTTTCCTGTTTATTGACTGAGTACACCAACTTTGTTTCATGCACAAGATTATTAAAAATATTTTATAAAATTAACTTCAGGCTATGTGTATAAAGCGTATATAAAACATAAACAAATTTCTTGTGTAGACCTATCTAAATTTATATCCAAATTTGTACTATGTACAAATGCAGGTATTCCAAAATCCAAAAAAATCCATGATCCAAAACACTTCCAAGCTTTTTGGACAAGGGACACTCAGCCTCCGTACGCTCTACGGCCCTTTGTGTGGCAGAAGGTGTGCTAACCGGGGTGGGTCCCTCTTGCGTCCTGTGATGAGGATGAGAGCAATTATTTACACGATAATGTCAAGCCCCTCAGTGAGAAAACAGGATCTGTTTCTCAGAATTCGAATCTGGTACGGATTGTCTCTAATCTTCTCAGTGAAGGAGTTTACTGGGGCATCCAGGAATAGTCAGACTGTGAAGCCGTAAGCAGGCTCCTCTCCGAGTTCTCTGCTCCTAAAGGGTCCAGCAATCTGCAGCAGAGGGGCTGACAGTAACCCATCCTTCCAGAGTTTATATGTGTCTGCTCTGTAGTCTGTTCTTTGTACAGACTGCCGAATAGGTGGCAAGCAAATGGGTGTGCATGTGCTACACACACGCGCGCACAGAGAGTCAGATTTCTGAAGGGGAATCTATGGCTCTGTGTGTGCACCTCTTAGGAAGGAACCCCCTTTGAGTTCAACGCTCATTCTCTGCTGCTCTGAGGACACTGCGGAGCCATGGATTCAAGCTGCAGGAAAGGAGATTCCACCTGAACCTCAGGAAGAACTTCCTGACGGTCAGGGCTGTCCGGACATGGAATCTGCTGCTGCCTCAGTGGAGTGTGGTGGAGTATCCTTCTCCTTTGGAGGTTTTTAAGCAGAGGCTGGATGGCCATCTGTCAAAGGGAGGACTTTGGTGGTGTACTCCAGCATGGCAGAAGGGGCCTGGATTGGATGGCCCCGGGGGTCTCTTCCAAATCTAGGATTCTGTGATTCTCTGGAAAAGATACACAGAAGTACAAGGTATCAAAGGACAATAAAGATAAATTGGCAGGGAACACTACGAGCAGACCTTCATGGCATTTTGTGGCTAGAAATGATGTTTCCTGGAACCTTTTGCACTCCACCTGATTGGTCAGCCAGGAGACTTTGCACCAAAGGATGGAAAACCTCAAAAGCACCACAATTTTTTTTACTGCCCAGTGATTCTTTCTGTCTGCCCATCAGATTCTGTGGGCGTTCATTAAGTCCAACCCTACTAATGAGGAGAATGAGAGAGAAAGGTATTTGTTTCACATCATGGAAACACATTTAACTTTGCATTTTCAAACCAAGGTGGAAAATAATACAGCTTATTTGACATTCGTGCTTCTCTGAATTGTGTGAAGCAATTCCTAAATCAAATTTAAGAAATCATTCAAAAATCCATGTATTGGGGTAGGTGGACACAAACCTGCATAGGTGAAGTTACATAATAAATCCCAGCATGTGCAGCACTGAGCAGAAAATGTAGGCATGATGCTTCCCTTAAGGTGGTTCTTCCCAATATTGCTGCCCCCCAACCCCAATAACCAAGAGGAAGAGGGGAGGGGAGGCATGAGGGCAGACTGTAGGAGTAAGCCTCCAGATGGCCCTCTGGAGCTTCAGCAGCACCATCCACAGAGAGGACAATACCGCGTCCAGTTCTGGGCACCACAGTTCAAGAAGGATGCTGACGAGCAGGAACACATCCAGAGGAGGATGACCAAAATGGTAGAAGACCTGGAAGCCAGGAAGCCCCACGAGGAGTGGCTGAGGAAGCTGGGTAGGTTTAGCCTGGAGAAAAGAAGGTGAAGAGGTGACATGGTAGCCATGTTTAAATATTTGAAAGGATATCATAGGGAAGATGGGGCAAACATGTTTTCTGCTGCTGCAGAGACTAGGATACAGAGCAATGGCTGCAAACTACAGAAAAAGAGACAAGCCTGAACATTAGGAAGAACCTCCTGACAGTAAGAGCAGTTTGACAGTGGAACACATTGCCTCAGAGCAGTCGCATAGGAACAAGGGGGCAGGGGACACTTTGCTCCAGGTTTTGGGGGCATCCCAGCTGGTAGCCACACCCCTGCATGCCCTGGCCACATCCCCATGCACCGTAGCCACGCCCCACACACTGAGGCCACGCCCACATACACTATAGCCCTGCCCCCCTCCACGCACTTCAAGCTCCACCACTGCCTCAGAATGTGGTGGAGTCTCCTCCCTTGGAGGTTTTTAAGCAGAAGTTGGGTGGCCATCTGTTAGGAGTGCTTAGATTGTGCCTTCCTGCATGATAGAATGGGGCTGGACTTGATGGCCCTTGGGATATCTTCAGACTGTAGGATTCTATGATTCCAGAATCATACAATGACATAATAATAGAATCCTAAAGTTCGAGGAGACTCAAAGGGCCCGTTCTGCCATGCGGGAACACACAATCAAAGCGTTCCTGACAGATGACCATCCAGCCTGTTTTTAAAAACCTTCAAAGGAGGAGGAGAATCCACCACACTCCATGGAGGCGGCAGGGGATTCCACTGTCGAATGGCTCTTACTGTCAAGAAGTTCTTCCAAATGTTTGGATGGAATCTCTGTTCCTGAAGTTGGGAAACCACTACTCTGTGTCCCAGTCTATGGACCTGCAGAAAACAGGCTTGCTCCATGCACCATGTGTTTGTTGTTGTTGTTGTATGCCTTATGGCCATCGTAAGGTGAACCTATCACTGGGTTTTCTGGGGCTGACAGTGGGTGCCACATATGACATTTCTTCAGATCGTTAAACATGGCTCTCACATCACTTCTTCACCTTCTCTCCTCCCTCAAGCTGCTTCTCACGGGGATCGACAATTTCCAGGCCTTTCTACTGTAGGTCTGCATGGAGAACTCCTATGCCATGCTGGTTTAAAGACAAAGTTTACATTAAAAAAGAAAAAAAGACTGGAATCCTACTGGTGTCTTAAGCGTGAGTAAGTTTCCCCGTGCAAGCAGGTGGGTCTTTCTGTCTGGTGTGGAGCAACTGCACTCAGCTCAAGGTGGGAGTTACCCACGTAGAACCATTCTGTACGCACATGCGCATGGAGGTGGTTGCCCCGCACTAGCACTGTGCAGCTCTGCATGTAAAGATTACACTACACAACCCAGCTTAGGATCTTGGCCTCTGGCTGGTATTCATAGACCCAGGGTAAAAAAATGCTAGACTTTTTTTTTTTTATGGGCAGGAATTTTGGGCCCCAAATCAGGCAGGTCTTGGGGGGGGGGGGGCTGCTGGAATTGATCCACCAACGGACGAATGGCTGCTGGATCTCAGCTAATATATCCTATTTTTTCCCAACGTTGATATCTTGGGAGACCTGCCTGACGCGGCCTTAGTCTTAATTATAACTGACATCTTTCCCTCCCCTTTACGACGGCAGTGGAAGTTGACACAGCTTGTTTTCAAATAACTCTGGCTTGTTTTGAGACTGGCTTGCAAATTCTGAAAAGTTATTATGGCATAATTAAGCTTTGGCCCTGATGGAGTTGCAGCAGAGGGAGAGGCATAGCCTCCCCACCACCACCGCCACCTGCATTTCATTTGAAAGCGGCATCGCGTCCAGGGAGGGGAGGGGTGAAGGGGTCAAGGTGTCGCGTGGCAGGAAACATTCTGCGGCCGACCTCAGGCAGAGCCGGAGGGGCAGAGGAGGAGCGTGGGCGTGAATGCTGATGCTCCCGGCAGGGGCGGGCAGCTGTTCAGTTTGCCGCCGCCTGTGACACGAATGCACAATGCCTTCCTGAGAACTTAACGTGTTTCTCTCTCTGCAGCATCTCTCTGGCATCCGGGTCTGCCTTTGTCCTTTCGGTGTTGCTCCACATATTCCCATGCTTGATACAGAATCTCGTTTGACAGATCTGATGACAGGTTTTCAAAAGAGAGAAGAGGGGAGGGAGGGGAGGAAGGAGGGGAAATAAAAGACTCCATCCTTGATCATTCGTCTCTTCCAGTGTTTCCTAACATGCCATCCGGCTACACCTGCGCCTGATCTTGCCGACGGCAGGCGGCTCTTCCAATCTCTTCACCCCGGGTACGTACGCTGATTTTCACCAGCCGAGCAAACCTTTTACTCTTTGCTTCCCCAGTTGAAATGTTTGCAAACAGCCTGTTACGTGCTGCAGATGCAATAATGGCAAGAGTGGGAGGAAAAAGGCTTCAGAAATAATCCCCAGCATTTCTCCAGTGCTTGGACAGTGTCTTCCTGCATGGCAGAATGGGGTTGGACAGGGGGGTCCTGGGGGGTCTCTCTCAAGTCTTCTAGGATTCTGTGATTTCAGGAGAGAGAGCAGGCTGCCTGCAACAAAACCTCATCTTGCAGGTGCTGCCCGTCCAAACCAGTCCCTCACCCTGTTGCAGACGGTTGGCAGCTTTCTGTCTGTGCCGATTATTTATTCAGAACAGGGGTGGGGGCAGCGCTTGCCCCTCATCATCTCTCTCCAAGCCCCCAGCATCCAAAGAATTTGGGCAAGAGCTACCCTATAATGGGATTTAGGGCACTTAAACATGCTGATTAGGGGGTCCTCAAAAGAGGAAGACCCTCCCCCAGAAAAACAGCAGTGCAGAAGACAACCGTGGATCACTTCAGGTCATCCATAACGGCAACCCAAATGGCATTGCTGGTGGCCCTTCATGTTGTAAAATAGAAATTCAGAAGACAAATGGATAATAAAAATAATTCTTTTATCTATTCTATTTAAAAGGAAAAAATAGCAACATAGGTATTTATATAAAGACAATGTTCAAAAGAAAAAACATAGTCAAAAAAGTTAAAATGAACATGAGCAATATAGGCAAATAAAAACAGAAAAATACAAAATATATCAAACTACAAGATACCACAATAAAGCAGGATCAAACAGGATACTATACAAGGACAAACGGCAACAGCAGAGGCTTTGCAGCTGCTGCAAATAACATTTACAGCTGAAGGTCCTCTCTATCTCAGTAATACACAATTAACCCTATAATGACTGAAGTTGTAAGTCTTGTCTGTATTCCAGCACTCCAGAGCCAGCATCAGCGGGTGCGGATGCCCATGCCCTGGAGTACGCCTGCTTTGTTTTACTGTGTGGCAGCCTTTTATCCACTGATCAAAAAGTGAAAAAGGCTCGCCTTTGTCCCCACCTCCTCAGTGAAAGATAAGACACAAAACTGTATTTCTCTTCCATTCGGTCATCAACTGTTTGGAAAGAGCTTCAGCCGCCTGCAAAACTGCAGGTTCCCAACTATCTGTGTATGATCATTTGCTCATCTGTTAAACTTATCAGAGACAAGATGTGCCAGCAGCAACCCCACCATCACCAAAAGTAGTAATAAAGCCCCAGAAGGTCCCGGGGAGGAAACAGAAAGAAGCAAATCATGCTAATGTTTTCTAGAATTGGGGCGGGGGGGGAAGAGAGATTGACGAGTGGTGAGAGTTGTCCATAGCAACCAGGAGATCTGGGCCTTGAGAATCACGATCCTTTGCTGGCCCTTGAAAAGTCTGAGCTTAGGCAGCTTATCAAGGAGGTGCAAGAGCTGTTGTCAAACGTCAACAGAAACTAGATCAGTAGCAGGAGAATCTTATTTCTACTTTGCAGGCACCTGAACCTTGGGGACCATGCATTACGATCCTCACTACGCAGGATGGGGAAAGCCTCGCTGTCAGCTCCTTCAGGGTGGATAAGGAGGGAGAAGGGAGAAGGAGCGCGAGGGCCCAGGCCTCCTCTGGGCTCCTGCATTCAGTTTCCGGGCACTTTGTGTTGGAAAGGAGATGAACAAGGTGGAGCAAGTTCAGAGAAGGGCAATGAGAATGATAAGAGGGATGGAGAACAAAACATCAGAGAAAAGGTCGAAGGAGCTGGGCGTGTTCAGCTTGGAGGAGAGGAGATTGAGGGGTGACATGGCCCCACTCTTTAAATACATCAAGGGCTGCCCCAGAGAAAAGGCAGGGTTGCTCTAGGTTGCCCCAAAGGGTCTAATGGTTTGAAGTTACCGGAAAGTGGATTTTGATTGAACATGAGAAGGAATTTCTTGACAATAAGAGCTCTTTGGCAACAAAACCAATTGTGAAGAGAGCTGGGGGGAGGGTCTCCTTCTCTGGATGTCTTCCAAAAAGAGGCCGAACAGGTCCCTGCTGCTGGAGATGTTTTAGCCAGAGACCTGGTGGCCTATGAGGCCTCTTCTAACTCTATGATTCTACCATTCTATGAAAATCCTTTTTTCCGCCCTTCTGGATTTGACTGTGGCTGCATGGTCAGTAGCTAAAAGAGTCAACATTTATCTTTTGTTTGCATCTAGACATGAAATTCTTCACTACCAGGAAGCTCCAAGCAACTCCCAAAGGACTGCAGCCTAGAGGCACAATTCTTCACTAAGTTCCTTTCTGAAGGAAGAAGGAAGGAGTAATTTTAGCAATTTTCTTCCTGCTATCTTCAAAAATGGTGCTGTTTTCAAATACCATTTGCAATTTGGGAGTTGTTCTGCACAAAGTTTGCGTGCAGTTGTTTTGTATTTCGAAAAACGTCTGGAATTCCATTTCCTGAGTAGAAAATTGTGCTCTCTGTGCGAAACAACCAGGTGTGAATTTTGCAGAGAGTAAATCCCAGACTGCAAGGATTCTCATCAGTCTAAGGCTCTCCTTGTCAGGGTTTCTCAAAACTTGAGAAACACTTAAAAAAAATTTTTTCCCCAAATATTCTTTTGATCCCTACTGACATCTTATTCCTGGCGTATGTGGGATTGAATGCCTCACCCACCCCTAGAAGAAAAAGATGCTGGAAAATATTGTGGCGGGGGGGGAGTGGAGATTGAAAAGACAGTGGAGGTGATGTTTCCAATGTTCCAATGCCCTCCACGCAGACACAACCCACCCAGAGCGTCACAATCAGTGTATAACTCTACCAGCAGCAATTTATGCTACCAGTCTAAATTTCACATCTTGGCTTCAGTTTGATATTTGCAATCCTAAAGTAAAACGTGTTAGGCTTTTTTTTTCCGGGGGACAAGAAGGATATTGACAAGCTGGAACATGTTGAAAGGAGGGAGACCAAAATGGTGGAAGGCCCAGAAATCATGAAGTCCTATGAAGAACAGCTTCCGGCCGGCTATGTTTATCCTGGACAAGAGAAGGTTAAGGGGTAACATGATAACCGTATTTAAATACTTGAAGAGATGTCATAGGGAAGATGGAACAAGCCTGTTTTCTGTTTCTTCAGAGATTAAGACAAGGGGCAACGGCTTCAAACTACAGGAAACAAGATTTCACCTAAACATTAGGAAGAATTTCCTGACGGTAACAGCAGTTGGACAGTGGGATATGCACTACCTGGGAGTGTGGTGGTGTCTCCTTCTCTTTTGTGGTTTTTAAACGGATCCTGGATTGCCACCTGTCCAAGGGAGTGCTTTGGTGGTATCTCCCTGCACAGCGGAAGGGGTTTGGATTGGATGTCCCTTGGGGTCTCTCCCAGCTCTATGGCTGCAGGACTCTCTGAGTCCCTAAATCAGAGAGATGCATTTTGGGAGGCTGCTGAAATTGACCCTCAACTGGCTACAACCATGCACCTGTGGGGGTAAGTTGTGACCCCTTCATCTGTTTGTCCCCCTCGGCAGCTTCGCTCAAGGTTTATAAAGCGATGGTTTCTGCTTTGCTGCTGCCCTCCCAACACGGTGCCATGTTTCTTATCCCCAGAAATCACCAGAACAATGATTCCCTACCAAGTCTGGATGGACAGACTCCACATTCCCAATATTATTAGAAATTTCAAGGAAAAAAGAAACAGAACAGGAGATTAAATTTTCAGTTTGGGAAGAAGAAAGAGAAGAAAGGAGGGGGATCCGTGATGTTGCAACATTTAGGGATCTACCTCGCCTGTGAGCTAGGGCTCTCCCCTCAACCTTCCAGTGCCGGAAGGATGTTTTCCTCCCTTCCTTCCATCCGCCCATAAAGTGAGAGCTGTGTTTTGCTCTTCCCAGGGGGTTGCTGCAAGTGAGGGACGGGAAGCCTACAGCCTGAATGTGGCAAAACTGAATTAAATGGATGGGGACTCATTCTCTGCAAATGATCCATGGCAGCGGGGCTTGGAGGAGGGCCAGGCACGTCGGGGGCCTGTGAAGGGACACAACGGTGGCATACAGTTCACCACTCCATAACCACTGCCTGGAAATGAAGAGAGAGGGAAATAGGTCTCAGCTGGAGTGACAACGAGGCACCCGCTTGTCCCCTAGTTGATTATTTTTCACTGCGTGGCAGCCAAGAAGTCAAATGTGCATTGTCAAAGTTTACAGCTGCCAAAAATCTGTGTTGGAAGACAGGCTGGGTGCTTGATGATGCTTTGACGGATCTGCTGTTTGTCATTTTCTGGATGAGAGGCAAATTCTTTCTCGCTCCCTCGTCCCTCGCTGCACCCAGACTGCCTTGCTGTTGAGAGTGCTGAGGAAAAGGGGACCCCTTTGGGCTCCTTGCACCTCTTCCTGCTCTTAGAATCACAGAACCAAAGGATCCCAGAACTGCTGGAAGAGACCCCCAGGGCCTTCCAGTCCAGCCCCCTTCTGCCAGGCAGGAAGACACAACCGAAGCACTATCATTGACAGATGGCCACCCATTCTCTGTTTCAAAAGGTTCCAAAGGGAGGAGCTCCACCACACTCCATGGAGGCAACAGCAAACCGGCAAACTGCCCTTGCCCTCAGGAAGTTCTTCCTAACATTTAGATGGAATCTCTTTTCCTGTAGTTAGAAGCCACAGCTCCATGTCTCTGTTGGGAGTGGCAACCTTTGCATGCTTAATTAACTGGCTAGTTCATTTGCATATTTATTGTAGGCATAGAGAGGACTGCCTAGAGTAAAGATCCTGTTGTTTGGTCAACACCCACTTCCCCTTGCATGGGTTCTTCCTCTTCCCGTTTTTGTTCTTCAGCTTCCCTGCAAGCATGCGGTCTTCTGATCTTCTAGCAAGCATGCTTTCTTGTAAGCATGTGAGTTCTTATTTTTGTCTTACCTCTGTTACCCTGTTTACTGGGGGTCCTGTGAGGGACACCAAAATGTGCTCAACAATAGGTGGGGAAGATTAGCTCTGAGCACTGCTTTAGCGATACGAGAGGCAGGGTAACTTAGCAGGATCTTGAACCCTATGTCTACAGGGTCGGGCTGAGTCAAGGAGCACACAGAAGTTGAAATAATAAATGTGGTTTTATTAAAACACAATCAGGACAGTGTATGCGGCACACTCACACAAGATAACTAAAGAAATCAAGGTTGTAGTGGGATAGAGGGGTTTTTAGAGGAGTTGTTGGTTTGAGTGATACTTCACCTGTCCTGAAGCCCAGTTGGAAGTGGAGAAGCTGGGGAGCGTGGATCTCAGCGCGTGGAGCTGAGGGGAAGGCTCGCTGGACAAAGCGACAGCGAGGCGGGATGGAAGCCAAGAGCTATCCAAGAAAGCGCTCAAAGTCAGGGGGTTTTATAAGGAGAATTGTGACTGCAGGCTAGGTTGGACTTGGGGAGAACAATAGATTTGGGGCTGGAGACAAAGCCTCCGAAAGGTCAGAATTTGAATGATTGAGTTACAGCCAAATTGTCAATAGGACAGCCAGTATGCAAACGCGGAGTGCTTGAGCGTTGTATCGTCCGATCGTCAAGCTGCCAGCGCAGGGCAGAGGGTCTTTTGAAAGTTGCGTGCATATCTAATGAAGGTACTTGCTTTGAGGTCTCCTAAAGCTGCGAGTCGGCTATTTCTGACCTGCCTGTATTGTTTCAGAATATTACGGCGATTATCGGCCGAGCCTGTATGCGTGCTTGTCTGGGGGCCTCGCAAGCACGTGGAAGGGAATGGGTACGTGAAGCTGAATTATCGATATCAAAAGATATCTTTTTATATCCCCCAAAGCTCGGGCTAGCCAGGGCAGTAACACCTTTCTTCAAGAATTTGAACCTGTGTAAACTATGCAAAAGATTATGTGAGTACATCCTTTTTATATATTTTTAACCAAACTGTTTTGTGTTTATTTTCAGCTAAATTAAGTGTGATAGAAGTGGGGCTGGTAATTTGTTCAACTTCTGTTTGTGCATTACAGAATACTCTGCTGATTGGGAGACTTATTACTAAAAATCTCTCAATTCCCCAACAGTGCCAGTCTCTGAAGCAGCAGAAAATAGGCTTGCTCCTTCCTCTATATGACATCCCTTTAACTATTTAAAAATGGATATTGTGTCCTCTCTTATACTTCTCTTCTCCAGGCTAAACACACCCAGTTCCCTCAGCCTCTCTTGCTTTCCTCTGGACATACTCCAGCTTGTTAATATTCTTCTTGAATTGTGGTCCCCAAAACTGGAAACAGTATTATTCCTGGTGGGGTCTGACCAAAGCAGAACAGAATAGAACCATCACTTCCCTTGACCTAGACACTGTACTCCTATGAATGCAGACTAGAATTGCACTGGTTTTTTAAGCTGCTGCATCACACTGCTGACTCAAAATTCTCTTTGCCCTCTCATCAGAAGCTTCATACTTACCAAGAATTCAAACTGCATTTGGACAGCATCATTCTCTCAGTGAGGGTTTGAATGCCCCTCTGTGTTCATGTGCACATCTAGAGGCACAACTGGCATGACAAAGGCAACTCCACTTCTGCAGCCTACAACTCACTGTGGATTGTTTCTGTGGAGGGCTGTTGGATGATGGGAGCTACGCAAAACCATAATAGCACCTCCCTCCTGCCACTGAGCTCTGGTCAAAAAGCTGTACCAGAGTCAAGTGTATCAAAAACCAACATATAGCAGAGTATGTTGACACAGCTTCAAAAGCGTGCACAGTTTAAACTAGCAGAGTTTAAACTAGCAGCAAAGCTCTGACCACAAAAACTCACCCACACAATGTTATCTTCCAACACGGAGGCATTTAATCTTCAGTTACGATACATACATATTTACAGGATTCTTCAAACAGAAAACCAGCATTCCTCTGACACAGCAAGTTTAGATATGTTTTCTGGCATAACCTCTGGCCAAACACAATCAGGCAATCGTGAGCGCAGTTGGCTAGAACTCAGCTCCTTATATACAACCCTTGCTGATGCAACATCTAGCCAACTTTGCATTTCCCATGTCTGATGCAACCCTCTGCCCTGGTTGCATATCACAATGATTCGGTTAGAGTCACATGGGATTACCTCATACATTGTCATCCCCAGGTGCAATCCACAATTTACATCATATGTATTTTATTAGACCAAAGGTTATGTCCAACCTTTCCTCACAGTCTCCGCCAGACAAAAATGTCCGGCTGCTTCTGCAGAGGAACTTAACACGTGAAAAGGTCACCAACAGGGTTACAGCCGTCATATGTTAGTAGGATTTCCTGGAGACAGTGGCCAACATCCAACTGCTGCTCACCATCAGAGTACACCTGCTGAGTAAATAGGAGTTGCACAAGGGGTATTGACGCATAAACCTCAAGAACTGACAACCAACGGGACTTAACCAAGATGCTTCCGCAGCAGAAGCACGGCTAACAGCTGCAACGTAAGTGTCAGGTCTGGCCCAAGAAAAGCACACACAAAACCACAGCATCACAGAGTTGGAAGGCACCATAAAACCCATCTAGTCCAACCCCATTTTGCCACTCAGGAAGACACAACAAAAGCATGTCTAAGGGGTGTGAACCCAACTTCCACTGTGAAGACCTCCAGCGATGGAGAGTCTGCCCCCTTGGAGGTGTTCCATCTTCCACTGTCCAACAGCTCTTGCAGTGAAAAAGCTATTCCTGATGTTTAGATGGAGTCTGTTTGCCATTTGAATCTGTTGGTTTGTTTACTAGTCTTTGGAGTGGCAGAAAACAATCTGGCCCCTTTTCTCCATGATGTCCCTTCATAAGTTCAAAAATGGCTCTATTAGGTCCCCTCTTGGTCATCTTCTGTCCAAGCTAGACATCCCCAGCTCCCTTGGTTGTTTCTCAAGGGCTTCTTGGTTTCCAGGCCCTTGGTCATTTTGGTCTCCTTCCTCTGGACATGTTCCAGTTTCTCCATCCAAATAAACATGGGCAGAGTGTCCTTTCACATTTCAGTGTGTAAATATCAGGGAGTGACCTTGTCAATATCCCTGCAGCTAAGGCATAGGGAGAAATTTCTTTGGTTTATTAATCTTGATGCAAATCTGTCCAATTTGTCATTCTCAAATCAATGCACAAAGGAAAACATAATTCTTCTTTATTATATTGTCACTTCTGAAAACACTGTAGTGGGGTGTTGAGGGATTTTTTTAATTTAAAATTACATTTTACCATTTTTGCCCTCCTCTTAATTCACTCCAACTTGTCTAGATTCTTCTTAAAATGAGTCTCCCTGAACTTAACACAGTACTCCTCCCAATGAGGCCTGATCAGCACAGAAGATAGTGGAACAATTACTTCCCTCAGCTTGGAAACTATTTTTCTCCTAATGCTTCTCTTAAAGGCTGAAATGGGACTTGCCTTCCTTGGTGCAGCATCACACTGGGTTCATCTCCAGCTTATGCTCAACAATAACCCCAAGGTCCTCTTCACATATAGTTATGCCAAATCCACCAGTCCCCGCTCAGCTCTTCCCTAAAATGAAGCTGGATCAGATCAGCCCCCTGAGTCACTTTCCTGTCTTAGAATGAAGCTTCTCATTTGTTTCTCCAAGCCATTTGCATCTTCATTCTTTAATCAGGATCTTGGTCCACCACATGCATTCTCTATCACTCTGAAGAAATCTGACCAAGAAACCCCCAGGAGAGAGGAGTGACACCAGCAGGGCACACTGGTTTGAGTGTTGCTGGACCAGGATTCTGGTTTGCTTGAGGATCTCCTGAGGATTGTTGTTAAGCCAGAAGCAACTTAAAGGCTGTAGAAGGTTGGAGAGAGGGACCTGAGGACCACCCAGGCCAACTGCAGCTCCCCCTCCACACACACAGCCAAAACTTCCCTAACAGGACTCTCACCCCTTCCCCAAAAAAGGAAAACCTCAAGGGCCTGAATTTGATCGGTGAGTCCCAGCTGGAGTAGACCCAGTTATTGAATGGTGAGACAACCTGTGGGTCAACCCCATTGACTGAATGGTCTGGACTCCGCTTGGGACCAGCAACAGGATCTGGGCCAAAAAGCCCCCCCCCCACCTCCACCTGTGGCACCTGATTCCTATTTTGTTGGGTCCAGAATAGGAGTTTAAAGACTGCTGGCAAATCTTCTCATCCTCAATGAGAAAGTGTGTGTCAGGACACACTGTCAAGAAAACAACCAAACATCATAAGATCATTTCACTTTTGCTATTATTGGGGTCATTTTAATAAAAGTCTAGACTTGGATATATGAAAATATGCCAGATTTCTGCAAAAATGATTGGATTTGCGGGGTAAAAACCTTCATTTTCACCCAATAATAGAGGGCTGATATCCTGCTGATATTTAGCACTCATGTGAGTTCCCTTAAGTGTCTGATCGTATTTTTTTTGGGAGGGGGGGAATGTCTGTATTCACTTCACAGTTGCATAAGTGGAGATCTGAAATTGTGTCGGCTTCCAATGCAGTTCTGCCACTTGGATGGTGCGTAACTGTTCACCGGGGCCTTCATGAACCTCTTGATTCACGGGATGTGGAAACAGCAAGTGGATTCCCAGATACGTTGCTAGTAGAAGGGGTGTGTAACACAACCACTACTTAATGAGCTGAGTGGAGATTCACACAACAAAAAGGTGACACACGTCCGCTCATATTTTACGGATTCTACTGGGAGATTTTTCCAAGTGCTTGGTTCTGGCTGGGTCACACCTACAGTGGCCGCAACGCATGCACCATGCAGGTTAAGGGGCTTTGCACACTTTTTTTCCACTCAAAATAATATCCTGAAGCAAGTGCACAAAACTCTTGGAAAATGTGCAAAGGCTGTTCAAGAAATGCACAAAATAACTACTACTACTACTACTACTACTACTACTATTATTATTATTATTATTATTATTATTATTATTATTATTGAATTTTACAGTGCAATACAAGATCAAAACATATACAAAGAAGAAACAAGCAAAAGGAAAAAAAAGGAAAGGATAAGAATAATAAAGAATGGTGAAAAGGGGTAATTAATTTGAGTTCTAACTTTCACAATGATGATTATACAAAACTATATAAAATAACTTCTCTGATTGTAATTACCCTTTTTAGACTTCTTCTGCCTTACCAGATCTACTAATTATCAAAACCAACAGTTAACATGTTATTATCCTTTTCTTGCAAAAAGAAGAAGAAGAAGAAGAAGAAGACGAAGAAGAAGACGAAGACGAAGAAGAAGACGAAGAAGAAGAAGAAGAAGAAGAAGAAGAAGAAGAAGAAGAAGAAGCAGCAGCAGCAGCAGCAGCAGCAGCCAATTAATGGTTCCCAGTCTTTCACAAATGTTGCCAGCGGTTTTTCTCTGATCAGTGCTGTAATTTGTCCATTTCAGCTAAACCCCCCAGTTTCAGGACCTGGCTCTCGCTCATCGGTATTGCTGTATCTTTCACCTTCTGCGCGTACTAAAGTGCACAAAATATACTCGTGGTCTCACCCAATAGGGAGAAAAAGTCTTTTCTAAAAAAAAACAACAACTTTAGTTTTATAAGTGAAAGTCCAGAAATGAATTCATAGTACCAATTGTAATATCACATAGTATTCTAAACAGAAAATATAAATAAAGCAAACAAGTATTAGCACATAATCTAAATTCATTGCATCGTCCATCCTATACGCTATAGTCTGTTTTACAGTTTCTCTTCTCGCTGTTCCTCTTGATAGAAAACTTCTGAATTATTCCTCCTGGCCCAGAGGAACGGACTGGGGGAAGATTTACGCCCGCCGGGTCCAGCGGAGGGGCTTCCGGCCCCGACTCCCGGTCGCCGCGGCCCTCCTTCGCGGAGCATCCTTCTTCCCTGCCCGGGGCCGAGCAATTTGCTCTCCGCCTGCCAAGCGGCACAATAACATTTCAGATTTATAAATGTTGAGAGAGGTAGATGCCGTGCAACTGTTTTCAGGCCGAAGATGATTTATGGTTATAAATCACAGGTAGGAGACACATAATCATTTTTACGAAATGAACAGAGGATAAATCAGAGGCCGAATGCAACTCAGAGACAGACTAGAAAAACGATAGTTCACATAATGGGGAAAAATGGGAACCGGGCAGGGCAGGAGTGGGGGCGGGGGTGACGCCAACGGAGACGGGCGATCAGTTATCTTCAGGTACCGTTTTCAGGCGGTAACAACGATCGCAATTGGCATCTGCGTGTCAGAGATGAGGAGAGTTTTCCAGACTTTTAACCTGTGATCTGGGCTTATCGATTAAGAAGGCCAAACTCATTAGCAGCAGCGTTGGATTTGCAGCCCGGGCAGGTTCTTCCACAAACATCTGCACGATGGGAGACGGAGCGAAGGGAGACGGACAACCCCTCCCTCGCCGGGAAAGCTGGTGGCTGCGCGGAGGCCGCAAACGGATTTCATTCCCAGATCCAAGAAATGAGAGAGAAAGAGATCAAGACAGAGGAAAAGAGGGAGTGTTTCCTCCCTTTGGGGTGAAATCATGTGAGTTTTCACACAGAATTTTTAACATCGCACAAAAGAATTTTTTGCAAGAAACAAAGCAAAATAAGCAAACAAAAAACATAGGCTAGAATCCTTTTGGCATCTTACGCATGGGCACATTCCCCTACAAACGTGGCTGGACATTTTTGTCTAACGTCAACCCCCTATATTCAGCTCACGGTCACAGAAGCAGAGCCACGTGTGTGTGGTGCCATTGCACAACGTACACATGAATGTGCATTGCACATTGTGCCTTGTGCATGCAGACTCAGATGTGCATTCAGTTGTGCAGTCTATTCCACATCCAATTGTGCATACACTTGCACAAGGCTGCCATTCAACACAAAGGTCAGCCCATAATTCCACATGCAAAGACTTATGGTATGCAACCCTGATGTGGGACCCCAGCCACTGAACTTTTCACAAAAGCAGTGATTGATGCAAATTTCGTATAAAGAATAGCTGACATGCTGCTGCTACTTTATGCACAGGCAAGTTCCCAGAGAGCCAGCGTGCTGCAGTGGTTTGAGTGCTGGAGCAGGACTCTGAGAGAGCAGAGTCTGAATGTCCGCTCAGCCACTATAATGCCCTGTTTTTGTATACATGTGTGTGTGTGTGTGTGTGTGTGTGTGTATACGTACTTTAAGAAAAGAAAAAACAACAAAAAATACATACGATGATAAACATAAAAGTGAAGGAAAAAAGTTTACAACAAAAAAATCCTTACATTTCTATTTCTCTCTAAATCTATTTACATAATATTACTTATTCAACGTATTACAAATCACACTGATTATATACTTTGTTTTTATACATATTCTCATTACATCCATTGTTGTTATTTATTCCAATACTTAACATTTAAAAAATATACTATTAGTAATTTCATTCATATTTCTATCGTTTTCAAACTAAATTTAGCCTCCTACTATTGCTAAGTGTACCCCATCCCCAGAGCCAATTATGCCTCGGCTTACTCCACCTTCCAAAATTGTAACTCTTCTTCTGGAGATGTGACACCTTCCTCTTTTGCTAACACCTTTTCCACAAAGATCCTTCATATTGTGTCAAAATCGCTCCCTTTTGTTATTCCTTTTTTGACCTTAATTCCACGTTAACTTATCATTAATCGCGATTTTCCACACTTCTTTATACCAATCCTCTATTTGAAAATCTCCTTGAATTTTCCATTTTCTTGATATAACTAACCTTGCTGCAGTTAATAAATTTGTAATTAGCTCCTTCATTGCCTGGGTATAATTAACCTTATCATATGTAGATAACAATGCTATACTAGGACATATTTCTAAATCAATTTCTGTTATGTCTTTTATCCCTTTAAACACTATTTGCCAAAATTTCTGTGCACTATAACGCCCTGTTTGACCTTGGACAAGTCACACTCTCTCAGCCTCAGAGGGAGACAAGGGCAAATTCCCTCTGAAAAATCTCGCCAAAAGTCAGAAAGCACACAACAGCAGCAGCACTACAGGTTCCTTTGCTCCTTTGCTTTGGCCTTTTTTGGCCATGGCTTGGCATCCATACGCAGTTCACGGTTATGTGAGCAGAGTTCCGTGGGTGTAAGCGCTGCACATGGTGTTGCTCCTTCCCGGATGCTGCATAACTGCTTGTTTCCACCTCTAGCGTACCCCTCAATCCACTGGGACTGCACAAAGAGCAAGCCCATTTACAGGACACAGCCAGTTGCACCCTATCAGTTCCCAGAAGGGGGAGCAAAACCACTGTGTAACCACGTGAGATCGGATATTGACTCCACAGGCACAATATAGGACCTTGGCCACAGCGCTATTGGCCATTTCCGCACTAGCCTGTTACAGAGCTATGATTCCACTTCCAACATCCTATGGAATCCTGGGGTTTGCAGTTCCGGGAAGGGCCATTCGGCCCCTCCCGGAACTGCAAACCCCAGGATTCCATAGGATGTTGGAAGTGGAATCATAGCTCTGTAACAGGCTAGTGCGGAAATGGCCATTATGGGGCAAAGCCTTTGACGCTTTTTTGTTCTTGTGTGTGAGAGACTGAAATAAGTGAAGGTTTACAATCTCTGACAAAGAGGCACATTCCACCTCTAGGATTCTATAAATCCATTTCCAGAGCAATGGCCCCATTTCTGACCAGATGCAAAAGCAGGCAACTCCCTACCACGTCGGCCAACAAGAGGGCCTTCCCTGCTTAAAGAGTGTCGCTAACTGTACCAGCACGCTTGCATGCTCAGTTATTGAATTAAGAGAAAATATTGTAGCTTCCAGAGGTGAGAGGGAAGCCTTGCGAGGGCTCCTGTACACAACACGTCCAAATCCACGGGACTTCCTCCAAAGTTCCTGAAACCTGCAGGTAAATGGAGCAGCCACAGCATCTTCACATCTGCCAGACCAATCTGCAGTAAACCTTAAATGCCATTTGCCATGATTTAGAAAAAAAAAGTTTGCCCAAGCTCCTCTCTGAGAAAGAGTCGCTTTTCTTTCCCATCAAGCCCTGGTCCAAGAAGCAGACGTTTCTCAGAATCCCATCAGTGCTGAAGCAGAGCTGGCGGGGGCTGGACTGAAGAATTTTTGCTCCCTCCTCAGAGGCCCCCTGACGATCCAGATAAACAAGAATTTTTGCCTGAGAGCAGCTTTAACGTTCAGTGGCTTTGTAACGGGCACTCAGGAAGAGCATGGAGGAGCCGTCGTCCTCCCGGGAGTCCCCACGAGCCAGACTCATTACACGGCAATTCATGGCAGAAACGGCATCTTCTTCTCAGGGCTCCCAAAGGAATGGGATGCTTTGCTAGAAATTATGGGAGCTGTGTTGCTATATTTTATTCTATTTTACTCCATTGGAAAGACTTTCCTTTGTTTAAACACAACTCTGCCATGGCCTGCTCCCAGCTTGCCAGTACGTGCTGCTTAAGATGTCCTGTGAGTTTTCTCTTGCCCTTGTTGGCCGCTGACCTCATTGCAAGCACTGGTCAAGATCCGACATGCTTCCAAGCTGAGGCTTCTTCAGAGATTTTTGATTTTCCTCCTCTGTCTTTGTTCTCATGGGAAGACCAGCCTCTGAAAAGCTTCCACAGCTCCAGAAACGTCCCATTAGCAGCTACGCTTGGTTATACAGAAGGCCCGTCATGCCAAACTGGCATCTCAAGGGGAAAACGATTCAAGCAGCAGCCATTTCAGAGCATGCTTTTGCCTGTGAGTTGTCAATTTTACCCATTACTAAGATTGTTCTTTCCCATTTGGTGCCACTTCAGAGTGTGTGGGGTTTTCTGTGTCGTCTGCGCATCGGTTGCATGCATGCTTCCCCCTCCCTCTCCCTGTCTGTCCGGTCCCCTGCCTGCTCTCCCAAGTTCAGGGCAAAGGGGGTGTTATGGAGTCTGGGTGAAAAGGTTTCAAAGGGGGGCAGCAAAACAGAAGCCCTTTCTGCCTCCTCCTCTGTCGTACGTTCAAAGGAGTTCTTGGACAATGGAAAGGAAATGGATGGGGTCATTTCCCTCTACCGAATGGAGGCTCCTCCAGTTGCAACGTCATCACCGCACCAACCACTGATCCTTGGGATCTGTGTGTACACAAGATGCTACACACCCACCTCCTTACATCGTTGTTGGTTTTGATGGTGGTGGTGGTTTTTTATGGCCAGAATCCAGTTGGGGATCTGCATCTTTGTAGGTAGACTTACGTATGCAGGGATCAGGAATGCGCAGCTGCGTAGCATCCGTACGTAGTAAGGGCTGCTGTTGCGTTAAAAGGTGGCAGGGCCAGCACAGTGCCTGGGTGCACATTGGTGCCCAATGGACAGGGAGACCGGTGCCTAATGATACACATGACACTGGTCCTGAGGGGCCTCACGTTGGCCTTGGTGCACACCGCAAGGCACAAATGCACACTACCCGCTCTTGCTGTTGTCTCATTACGCATTGCTGCTAATCGGTATGGGTGTTTCTTAGAGCCTCTGCTACACAGCGGGGGATATGTAAATGTAGTAGGTGCTAGAGGATTCTGTAATAAATGGTAGAGGATTCTGGCAATTAGCATTATCTATTTCATCGTCTCCTAGGTGTTGCTGACTAAAGTTTGAGACTATGAGGGATTTTGATTTTGTGCAAGAACCTCAGAATCCAAAGAGTGTTGCCACATAATGCACCACATTCCAAGCTCTGTGCTCTGGTGATCCTCTCCATGGCATGGACATTTTGTCTGTCCATTTGGAACTGCCTCCGAGGACCTCTCACCTCAACAATCGCAGGTGTTTCCTTTCCCCCCGGGGGGCTAAATCTCCATTTGTGGCTCCCAGTATTTCCCAGTCTTTTCCCTCTCTTTTCCTTCAGTTCTGCTCTCCCCTGAAACTGCTGCATTTATTACCCAAGCAGAGCACTTGCTTAGATTTACTCACCTGTAACTGTTCCATACTCACCATCAGCGCTATTTTGGCACTATTGCCAGGACTGTAACTCCCCTCCCAACTGACTTCTCTGGGCATCAGCTGTGTGAGAAGAAGGGGGTCCATTCTTCTGGTAATTGGAACCTGGGTGAATGACATTTCTATCAAAGGGGATTTTGGGGGGGGGGGGGGCAGGCCAGGAGACATTAGTCAATTTAGCTAACTTTAGTATCCCTCAAGAAGCCGACAGAGGATTCCAGTTATTATTATTAATGCTCCTCCTTTGTCTCAATTCAGGACTCAAAGCAGCTTAGAAAAACTAAAAAGGATACAAGTAAAAAAATGCATCATACAAAAGTTAAAAATATAATTATACTCTCTATCTATCTATCTATCTATCTATCTATCTATCTATCTATCTATCTATCTATCATATTTGTAGGCTGCCTTGCTCATGGAATTGGGACCCAAGGTGGATATCTATAAGATTAAAAACAGTTAAAAACATGGCTATTTAAAGGAGGAAGAACAATACCAACATTACAGCACATTATGAAAATCCCTTTTTCTCCTGAGCAGTCTGTCTGTGTTACTGCCCTGGCTAGCCCGAGCTTGGGGGATATTAAAAAGATATCTCTTGATATCAATAATTCGGCTTCACATACACATTCCCCTCCACGTGCTTGCGAGGCCCCCGGACAAGCACGCGTACAGGCTCGGCCGATAATCGCCGTAATATTCCAACACAATACAGGCAGGCCAGAAATAGCCGACTCGCAGCTTCAGGAGACCTCAAGGCAAGTACTCAATTATGTATGCATGCAATTTTCAAAAGATCCTCTGCCCCGTGCCGGCAGCTTGATAATCGAGCTATACAACGTTCAAGCACTCCGCGTTTGCATACTGGCTATCGTACTGACAATTTGGCTATAATTCAATCATTCAAATTATGATCTTTCAGAGGCTTTGTCTCCAGCCCCAAATCCATTGTTTTCTCCAAGTCCGACCTAGCCTGCAGTCACAATTCTCCTTATAAAAACCCCTGACTTTGAGCGCTTCCTTGGATCGCTCTCGGCTTCCATCCCGCCTTGCTGAGCCCTGATCTCTGCGGTGTGCCCTGAGCTTCTCCCCTCGTTGTCCCACGAGGAGCCGCTGCCAGAGGATGCTCTGGCCACATTGCCCCACAACCCTGACTGGAGCGGCCACACAGCCCCAGTCCAACCAGTAGAAACTAGGTCCATGACAAAGCGGACCACCCCCCCTTGGCGAAGGTAGTTCAGAGAGACGAGATGCAGGAAACTCAGGTCACAGAGACTAGGGTCCTGTGGCGAGCCATGGAGGCCAAAGCCATTGCGGACCAACTGGGTCCTCTAAACCGACCCACCGGGATCATGTGGTTCAACGCAATGATACACTCTCACCCGACAGCCAATGGCCAGAACCTGACCCAGTTGGCTCGGCTTTGTACGTCCCCTTCTGAGCTCCCTACGCTTGAATCATCCGTGGCGGTTCGAGGCTTGTAAGACTCAAGGCCCACGATTGGATGAGGGAGGTGGTAAGGATTCTTTGGTCAGGACAGAGTGCCAGTGTACTCTACATTATGGAGTAACAGGGTCCTCGAGAGAACCCTGAGGCTTACGTAGCATGCAAACAGCTGTTGGCCATTTTAGCGGAGAAGGTTCCCCTAACTCCTGCTGGCTATAACTTTGACCACATGGAGTTCAAGACTCTGTTGTATGGAGGCTTGAACCACGAGACAAAGATGGCCCTGGGATTAGTGGATCCTCCCACCACCAGATGGGAGGAATTCGGAAACAACGTCCGGTGGGTCTCAGACCTGCTGCAAGAGGCTGGTTCCCTGAAACCTCCCGCCAAACCACACAGACTTGACACCGGGAACTGGGAACCCATATCGGAGGTGACATACTCCAATTATGGTCCCCATTCCCAGCACAGGAGATCGGCTCCGAATTCGGTTCCCAAGGGGAATTGGAATTCGCACCCTAAACAGGACAACAGGTAGTGGAAGGCTAGGGACTCCCGAGGCCCGCCTGGCAAGACCGGGCACTCCTCACAGACGCCCTATGCCCCTAGAGAGGCCCCTGATTCGAACTCTCCCAGGGAAATGTCTGGTGGGTATGACCCCACGGCCCAGACGTACTCCATGGACAGAGGGAGAATCTGGAGCATGCTTAAGAAGTTCGGACTGCACATGAGCCAGTTTGACAAGAGGCCTACATCGGAGCTCATTGAAGCTTTGGAGAAACAGCTTCAGGCGGAGAGCAAACAGCCGGTCCAGGCCGCGACCAATGGCCCTCCTCCGGCTGGATACTATCCGAGCCTGGATCTGAAGGAATAGGGATGCCCTCGGTCCAGGAAGCTTCCCTGCAATGTTGTAACTAGGTTGAAGCTGGACAAGTGGGGAAGGTTCTGGGTGAAGGCAGGCACTAGGACCAATAGGGAAAAGACCCCTGCCACCCCTCCTGCAGACTCTGGAGCTGCACTAAAAGTGCTGCTCACTAACCTGCGAAGACAGGGTAAGCCCACCCCTGATGCTATCTGTTTGACTGGATACGGCGGGGGGGGGAGCCAATCCAAGCCCATCAGAAAACCCAAGCACCCCAGGCACACCAGAGCCAGGCAGATTGCACCTCCTCCTGACTCAGCCCCGAGTGCGAATCCAGCCACCTTGGAGACAATAGCACTTTCAGAGCACCAAGAAGGATTGCGCCAGGCTGAGGTTCAGGAAGAAGCCCCCACCAAGTTTGATAAGGCACAGGACATTGCCAGCATATGTGAGAGCCGGGAAAGGGAGAACACACAGCAAGGGGAAGCCAGCTCCAAGCTTCCAGAACTTGCCATTGTTCCCTCTCTGAGCCCCCTGTTAGAAACCTGCAGTTTCCCCCAAGATTTTCTTGAAACCCTGGCAGAGAGAGTCCACCCTTTTGTCTCAGTCACCATGATGCCAAGAGAAAAGACAGTGCTTCAGGAGGCACTTGGGTCAGACACCAGCCTCCCCTTTGATTTGGACAAAAGGGTCTCAAGCAATGAGTGGACACTGTCGCTCTTGCAAGTAATTTCAGAGATCCACCAACCAGCACAATCCAAGGACTGGAAGAGAAAGCCCCCAGACTGGGCAACCCCCTCCTTTGTGCAGCAGAAGAGCGAGGCAACTGCCTTATTTCCCTTCACGGGTTGGCAACCACTTTGAAGAGACACACTCCAGCAAAGTTTCCCCTTTTTGTATATATAGTTTGTTTTAGTCATAGTTGTAGTTGTAGATTGTGAGCCTCTTCCTCTTTTGCAACCAGAGCAACATAATCACTTTCGCCGCTCAGGTGATTCAGGCCAGCCTCATGGGATTAATGCACCCACAGATCCTAAGCCTGCTGAGAGAGCGCTACCCGGAATCTTCGGAACACCCTGCTGCTTTGGGGCAAGTACGGCACGCCACCTGGGAGAACCTAACTCTTAAGGTGGAAGTCGTGCATGAAAGGATTCTGGATCCAGTAATTCTACATCCATTATCCCATCTCGGACTACCCTTAATAGCAGCCAATGCCACATTACTACCCCGACAAATGTATCATTGGTCCAACGGTACACACTTCTTTGACCTTTCTGGCTGTTTATTTCACCAACATTGGATACAGTGCTTTCGGAATATTGACAGTTTTAGTTACGGCAACATTTCTGAATACATAGTAGTACTGGTTAATTATACAGTCATGGCACAGATTAATAAAGAGTGCTTTTGCTTGAGAACCTCATGTTCAAATTTGACAGTATTGCCTAGTGGTACGACTGTAAGCGTCAACTGTACAGCTGGCAACCCTTGCTTTTGCTCACAGCATGTACAGGATTGTTTTGGAAACAACTTCTATCTCCGGCAGGAGATCAGAGATTATATATTGGAAAATGGATACGTGCCCACGGAATCCGAACTAGTCGGATTCCACCTCAAAGATGAGATCCCTGTGTCTACATGGCTAAGGAATCTCACCTGCCTAGCCCAAAGAGTATTGGAGGCTTTGCACTCCCTCCATCAGATTGCCTTGGCAGTTAATCACTCTGCCAAGGTGATCGTTCAGACCTCAGAGGAATTGGAAATGGCCTCACAACATTTCTGGTGGGATGTCTTTAGTTGGTCATCCACGGGGCAGGTGATTGCCCACTTCGCCCTACACCCCTTAATTATACTGGTTGTGTGTCAGATCATACTTGCCCTATGCTTAATTGGACTCGCACTGTGGGTCAAGAAACAAATTTTCCAGCTTCAAGCTGGCCGATTTTATTGAGAGCTCCGAGGCTCATGTTATGTAAATAGTTTATTGTTAATATATATAGTGTGTTGGTTAAACTTGTGACAATGTCCCAATTGGTTTCAAAAGGCCTATCCGAAGGCGACCATCTTTCAGGCCTGCCTCGTAATCCAGCTTCTTTTTGTATTTGGTAGTGGAGCAGCTCATTCGGGGCCACTGTCCATGCACTGTACCTGGGCCGCCCGAGCCCTCGGGGGACATCATCAGGCTGGAGCTTCTGCTCTGGTCTGGGAGAGGAAGGGGGAAGAATGTTGTGGCATTGCAGCTACTCAGTGGCTGCTCTCAGGTGCAGCTGAGCAGACAAGGGTCCTGAATCAGCTACCTCACCACCATGATCAATGGCCTCCTCAAGCCCAATGCAACCTAAGACGCAAAAGCTATTTAAATCTCCTATACAGCTAAGTCCTTTTGGTTACAGTGAGCAAAATTTGCCCAACTTGAACTCCCAGTAGGCTTTGAGCTGGTAATTTGCATTTATTTTATACATTGGCTGCTAACTTTGTCAGTCTTCTGCCAAATAGCTACAGGTCGACAGCTCCGGAGAACCGGGATGACCCTTCGGACCCTTCCATCCCCCCAGGGTATTGGGGGGGGTGAAAAGACGGAAATGTCGCAGCTCCAATCGGGAGCCCCAGCCAAAATGATGTCCCAATTCCATCTGCTACAGCTGTGATACCATGGGAGAGTGATCCAGCCACCCTCCGACAGAGATAATCCAAAAATTCCTGATGCAAAAGCCTGTGCCCTGGCAAAATGGACTATTCTTCCTGCAAAATGCAAGCAGCTGATAGCTAGCTTTTACTTGTTAAGTCTGCACAAGGTGGATACTCTGTAACTTTCACTCGGCTTTGCTCACTTTGCAGTACCTCATTGGAAGGCACGCTTCTGCTTTCAACACTTAGAGATTTCTGCATTGTGCTATTTACACTTGTTAACCATTTGCTGACAGTTCTCTATTGATGGGACTGATAACCTTTGCCATTAGTAATTGCCTGGTAATTGCCTGAAACTGCCCACTGTTTTGATATAGATAACTGTTTATTGCTTGCTTTGATGAGGGCATAATTTATGGGAAAGTGCTAAGTGTTACAGTGTGTTTAGATAAGGATTTTTTTTACTAGATAGGAAGCCCTGTTAGAACTCCTGAGACTTTCTCTTTTGCCTGATACTACCACCGAACCTGTAAGCCCCTATTCGGCTCTAAAATAATTTTTGATTTTAATTGGAAAAATGTCCGATATTGTCCCCAACATTGCCCATTTTTTTTGGCAGGGGGTCTGTTACTGCCCTGGCTAGCCCGAGCTTGGGGGATATTAAAAAGATATCTCTTGATATCAATAATTCGGCTTCACATACCCATTCCCTTCCACGTGCTTGCAAGACCCCCGGACAAGCACGCACACAGGCTCGGCCGATAATCGCCGTAATATTCCAACACAATACAGGCAGGCCAGAAATAGCCGACTCGCAGCTTTAGGAGACCTCAAGGCAAGTACCTTCATTAGATATGCAAGCAGCTTTCAAAAGATCTCCTGCCCCATGCTGGCAGCTTGATGATCTGACTATACAACGCTCAAGTACTCTACGTTTGCATACTGGCTGTCCTATTGACAATTTGGCTGTAACTCAATCATTCAAATTCTGACCTTTCGGAGGCTTTGTCTCCAGCCCCAAATCTATTGTTCTCCCCAAGTCCGACCTAGCCTGCGGTCACAATTCTCCTTATAAAAACCCCTGACTTTGAGCACTTCCTTGGATCGCTCTTGGCTTCCATCCCGCCTCGCTGTCGCTTTGTCCAGCGAGCCTTCCCCTCAGCTCCACGCGCTGAGATCCATGCTCCCCAGCTTCTCCGCTTCCAACTGGGCTTCAGGACAGGTGAAGTATCACTCAAACCAACAACTCCTCTAAAAACCCCTCTATCCCACTCCAACCTTGATTTCTTTAGTTATCTTGTGTGAGTGTGCTGCATACACTGTTTTGATTGTGTTTTAATAAAACCACATTTATTATTTCAACTTCTGTGTGCTCCTTGACTCAGCCTGACCTCGTAGACATAGGGTTCAAGATCCTGCTAAGTTACCCTGCCTCTCGTAATGCTAAAGCAGTGCTCAGAGCTAATCTTCCCCACCTATTGTTGAGCACATTTTGGTGTCCCTCACGGGACCCCCAGTAAACAGGGTAACACTTCCCCTCAGCTCCAAGTGCTGAGATCCACGCTCCCCAGTTTCTCCATTTCTGACTGGGCTTCAGGACAGGTGTAGTATTACCCAAACCAACAACTCCCCTAAAAATCCCTCTATCCCACTCCAACCTTTATTTCTATAGTTTTTCTGTGTGTTTGTGTTGCATACACCGATTGATTGTATTTTTAATAAAATTCACATTTGTTATTTCACTCTGGTGTGCTCCTTGACTCGGCCTGACCCCGTAGGCATTGGATTCAAGATCTCACTACATTACCCTGCCTCTCGCAGTGCTAACTTGTGCTCTTTGACTAATTTCCCTAACTTGTATAATTTTGAGAGCAATTTGGTGTCCCTCCCGGGACCCCCAGAAATCAGGGTAACTTCTGCAACAGCCTCCGGAAACCAGAAAGGCCTCCACCTGCCTACAAGGGGAGAGCAAGGAGGGCACCAGACAGGCCTCTCCGTGAAGGGAAATTGGAAGCAGACACTGAGAAGGCCCCACCTCTCTCCCATCTTCCCACCAGGTATAATGGAGAGGATTCTGGGACAAAGAGAAGGGCCTCTGCCGAAGATCTCAAAGCACAGGTAGGGTCACGGGGAGAAGGCGGCCCTTCAGGTAACCTAGACCCTGGATCCTACGCCACACGGATTGAGAGGCGAGGAAGGGGAGGGGAGAACCACTTTCTGAGGTTAGGGTGGATGTGGGACCAGGAAGGAAAGATCCAACCCAGGATTTCCTTGATGCCCTTCTTACTTTCCTCTAAATTGGGGTGGGGAACTCTGTGGATTCAGGGGTAGTTCTGTGCCTCTACCACACAGTCAAAAATGCAAGACAAAAAAGAAGGAGGAGGAGGAGTGGGGAAGGGAAAGGGAAAAGAGAAAGAGAAAAAGAACCCCAGAGGTGATTGGACGCCCACTTCAGGTTCTGCAAAACTGTGTGCTGTGCTGTCCTTTCTTACCTGAAGCATGTGAACATGTGAGGTAATTTGGGCTGGCCCCTGGACCCGGCTGGGGAATTTTGCCCCATGGTCACGTGGAAATTTACTTGGTGGGCAAATCTGTTGAATCAAAGCGCAATTTTACTATAAATTGCATTCCAGACTCCCTTTGGGCCAGACCAAAACCAGTCAAAAGATACCAAGGCCAGGTCACTGTTCCTTATACCTTTTACATACTCTCAGAATTTAGCTAAGTCATCAGCAGAAATGCACACAACACATGCGAGAGACTACGCTTCTGAGTTCATCCAGCACATGAAGTTGCCAGATTCCTTCCCTCTTGGAGCAGATGTTCCAACAGAGCCAAAATAGAAGTTATGCATAAACATTTCATACACAGAGGTTGCAGGTCAGAATATGCTGTGTGTGTCTTTAGCACTCAGCGGAGTGCCTGTGCATTTCCACTGAGGCCTCCAAGCCTGAACCAAAGCCTTCCAAAGCACAGCCATGATAAACTTCTTCTTCACTAGGGATGTAATTCTTTGCTAATTTTCTTCTTGAACGAAGCAAAGAGTAATGTGAACAATTTTCTCCTTGGAAAGAGACAGTCCTTGAAACTCTGCAGTTTTCTAAGACTATATTCACAATCTGGGACGTATAATGCACCAAATGTGCACACTGTATTTTTTGCAAAGTAAGCAGGCACCTCTGCAGACATTTCTGCACAGAGGTTTTGCTTTCTGCGCAAAATCACCACGTGAAAATTTTGTGCAAAATCAGCTGTTACGGCACCTTGCACCTTCCATAACTGGCATGGTTTAATTGGCAAATATTATTGAATTGGCACTACATTAATTGGCATTGATATAAATGATACCTGAGGTAATGGCAAGGTTGTGCTGGAAAAGGCAAATTCCTGACTGTAAATGTGACGTGGCAAGGTGGGTCAGCCCCACCTACCTCTTAGGCAAGAGACCCAGCCAGTTTCGGGACAATTAGTACAGCCGCTATGAATACAATAAGCATGAAACACCAAGCGGGACTCTCAGAGCTGAAATAGGGAAGTTCCCACCAAGCTGTGATTGTCTCAGCCCTGGTCCCTGTACACCTGGACGTTTCCCTATTGTTTCCCCACCAACATGAGACAGTGCTCTGCACTGAGATTGTGGAGTGGAATCATGGAGTAGTAAAATCATACAGTTGGAAGAGAATGCAAGTGTTGCCTAGTCCAACCGCCACCCATGGAGGAATAAACGATGAAAGCTCTTAGAAAGGAATGCTGTGCTCACCAAAAGTCAATGCGTGTTTTCAAAAACAAGTCATGCCAGACTAATCTTTATCCCTTTTTTATTGATAGAGTGCCTAGCTTGGTAGATGAAGGGAATGCTGTGGATATAGTGTATCTTGATTTCAGTAAGGCCTTTGACAAAGTCCTCCATGATTTTCTTGCAAAACAAGCTAGTAAAATGTGGGCTAGACAATGCTACTCTTAGGTGGATTTGTAAACTGTCTGACTGAACCCAAAGGTGCTCCTCACCAATGGGTCCTCTTCATTTTGGAGAGAAGTGACTAGTGGGGTGCCCCAGGGTTCTGTCCTGGGCCCAGGGCTGTTCGACATCTTCATCAATGACTTGGATGAAGGAGTAGAGGGTATGCTGATCAAATTTGTAGTTGACACCATATTAGGTAGAACAGCTAATATCCTAGAGGACAGGATCAGAAATCAAAATGACCTTGATAGATTAGACAGCTGGGCCAAAACTAACAAAATGAATTTTAACAGGGAGAAATGTAAGGTACTACACTTAGGAAGAAAGAATTAAATGCACAGATATATAATGGGTGATGGCTGGCTTGGCCACAGTACTTGTGAAAAGGATCTATGAGTCTTAGTAGACCGTAAGCTGAACATGAGTCAGCTGTGTGGTGCAGCAGCTAAAAAGGTAAGTGCAATTCCAGGTTGCATCAATAGGAGTCTAATGTCTAGGTCAAGGGAAGTGAAGGTACCACTCTGTTCTGCTTTGGTCAGATTTCACCTGGAATCCTGTGTCCAGTTCTTTGCATTGACAAGGTGGATATTGACAAGGTGGAGTGTGTCTAGAGAAGGGTGACCAAAATGGTTAAAGGCCTAGAAACCTATAAGGAGTGGCTTAAGGAGCTGGGAATGTTTAGCCTGGAGATAAGGAGGTTAAGAAGCAACATGATAGGCTTTTTTAAATATTTGAAAGGATGTCTTATGGAAGATGAAGCAAGCTTGTTTTCTTCTGCTCCAGAGACTAGGACATGGAGCTATGGCTTCAAACTATGGGAAAACAGCACTTTGACAATGGAATAAGCTGTCTCAGGCAATTTCCTTACCAGGCTTCTGAAACGGTGCAGAGCGACCTCTCACTGAGGTCTTCTACACCATAGAGTGGACTGGCATGGACTACTTTTTGTAGTTCCACACCAGAATCCACTCAGGAGCGGCCGGAAATAGCCGCGCTGTATGTTTTTAAAAACCTCTTTTTCAAGGTTTTTAAAAAGCACGGAGCATGCAGCCCTGTGCCGCTCCGTGGCCCTGCTCCAAAGTGGATTTGCAGGCGCGTGCAAGTGCGTGCCTGCAGATCTGCCGGGGGCGGGCTTCCGGCTGGCGAGCTTCTCCGGTTGGCGGAGAGCCTCCACCAACCGGAAGCTGCCATCTGGGACGCCAGAGGACTGTGGAGCAGCGAGCTCGTGCTGCTCCGCTTGGAGATGGACTTATCCGGCTGCGGGTAAGTTCCGTTTTAGCGTGTTTTCGCCCGTCCCCCCCACACACACACACATGTGGAAAGGGCCTCAGTGGACTGTGTTGGAGTCTCCTTCTTTGGAGGCTTTCAAGGAGAGGCTGGATGGCCACCTGTTGGGACTGTTCTGATTCTGTCTTCCTGCACAGCAGAAGGGGGTCGGACTGGAGGGCCCTGGGGGTCACTTCCAACTCTATCGTTCTATGATTCTATGCTTGAAGGCAAGCAACAACAGAACAAAACAACAACACTTCCCATGACCATTGTGCCGCAGCCAAAAGAGGAAATGTTTGTGGGTATATGCCACCCGTAGGATTCAGGCTGGACCTGTTTGCAGTTAGCTGCCCTGCCTGCCAGCTTCTCTCTCCACTGGCCCCTTCCCGCCACCTCCGCCGTCCGTCCGCGGCCTCTACACTCTGCCGGCCTGCAGTGAGAGCTGCCCGTGCCTCTCTCCGCTTCATCCTCCGGCTGCCCAGGTGGCCTCTCTCTTTGTAGCCTTGGTGGGTCCGAAAGAGGCAACTGAGCCTACAAATGGATCACGCATATGCTAAAAAATTAAACTTGTAGTGGCAAGTCATATTATTTAAAAGCCAGCTTCCAAGGGAATGTTGCACCTATTTGCCATCAGCTTGTCAGGCATGACCCAGTTCCAACAAAACACAATACAGCCACATTTTGTTTTTCAACCAAAGTTGATGGGAGGCCCAGACATTTAAATTTCTGGATCTCAGATCAAAATCATGCCACAACTTGGACTGGATGACTTCTGAACTGTTCCAACTTGGAATCAGGCTGTTTTGCAACATGTCAGGCAGGGACTCTCACAGAAAACTGCCACACTTTGGCTCAATCAGTGCTACTCAATTTGTGGTCCAAAACTTGGTGCTGGTCCATCAGCCCTCAGCTGCTGGTCCATAAAATACCAAACTTAGAATCAGCCAGGCCAGCACATTTCCAGCTTCTAGGTATGGCCAATGACACATCATAAGAATCAGCTTATTTGAGATGAGGTGCAGGAGGAGAGGTCTGGAGGACCACCAAAAGGCAACGGCTTCCAGAGAAAATCAAGCCTGACCTCTCCCTAAAACCCAAGATGACTGTCGTACTTTAAATGTATCAGGAGAAGACATGACTCATTAGAAGAGATGATGATGCTGGGCAAGGTAGAAGGCAGCAGGAAAAGAAGAAGCCTGCACTGCAGATAGATAGACTTGGTCAAGGAAACGCCAAACGTCCTGAGTTTGCAGGACCAAAGGCAGGACTCCGCAAGGCCTCTTATTAGGAGGGTTTCCAAAAACCAACTTGGTGGCAATTAATGAAGAACAACAGTCAGAGAGCTTGAGCAGCCCTGAGCTAGATCATTCCATGTATTCTTAATTCTTGCTGAGAAAAGTTTTATGAGAACAACATCACATTACACAGTGAACTTTGGTATTTTGTTCTTTGTTGCTCAACAACCTTCCAAGGTGAAGAGCTTCCACATATTGACATGTTGTGGCTCCTTCAAATGAGTGAGGGGAGAGTGAACATGTTTTGAAAGTGTTAGGAGGGGGGAACCCATCTGCTTCAGATCTCTCCCACCAAAAATGCACAGACTCACAGGGCCCAGCTTCTGATTTCCTTGGGAGGTTGCTCTCTTGGAAATTGCTGAAAATGCCAAGCTGCCCGGGGCCTTGGCTGGCATCCTCCGAAGGCCAGGTGGGCAGCAAGGTCCGTACCTCCAGCAGAATGGTAATCAGAATACAACACATTACAGATCACTGCCTGGAGCACTTTCCAGCCCATGAAAGTGGACTCTGCCTGAGCTCAGTAGCACGTCTCCTTAATGGCAAGCCAACTTCCTTGCCCTGTTGGTTCATGCCTCGAAGCAATACAAAGCAAGTTTTCTTCTCTTGCAGCTGATGAGTTTGCAGCCAAAGCATCTGGGAATTTGCAGATCCAAATCAGAAAGCTGGAAGGGAGGAGGAGAAACATCAGTCAGATCTGAATGTTTAGCAGGCAAATTTGAGCCAAAATGAATTTTACTCTCCTTCTCAGAAGATCCAGCTCTTTGCTGCTGCCTCTCTGGCACAGAGCTCATGCCCTGACAAAAAAAGCCCTCCTCTGAGCACAGCTGGAGGATTGGGCCAGGAGAGAGGCAGATTGTGAGCTCAATAAACCTCCCCTGTAGAGCCATGTTAGATGTGGAATTCTAGGAACTGTGGCCCCAATAAAGGAACTTTTCCCAAGCCCACGCCTTGCTCCAGCTGGAAGTCATGGAGAGAGGAAGATGGTTGCATTCTCTGAGACAGAAGATTACTTTATATACAGAAAGTTGTGGGCGATTGTGAATCAGTGAATCGCAGCACTGTGCAAACGAATGTGCACAGTAATGTGAAATGCACAATTGCAGTGCAATGCACGCTGTGGATTTGTATGTCAAATGCACAACGTCCCCTTGTCCACAACTCTGCTTCCAGGACCTTCAGCTGAACGTGCGCTTCTGTGTGAGACAGAGCTGTCTGGCTGCTTCTCAAGGAGGAGCAGAGCGGGCGCAGGTCACGGAAAGGGTCTCAGCCTCCATCTCTCCTTCTCTATCATTACAGTGAAGGATCTCAGAGCTGCATACAATAAAATCAGTTTAAATGGTTTAAACTAATTTAAAATGATTAGAATATATTAAACAGACGAAACACATATTAATGTAGCTCTTAAGACAGTTTAAACCCAGTTTAAGATCATTTACAAGTGTAATGTGTGGGAAGATTTGTACATCACCAGAGAGACTCCAAAGGCTTTAGTATAAAGTTAAGGGATTTTTTTAGACTAAGGTTTCCAATTGAATTGCTCAGTGAAGTCTGGGTTGAGGGGTTGTGGGGTAGAGATTCCTCTGTTTCGTATCTGTATGCATCTTTCCCCAAATTTGCAGCTGTGATTTTCAGACATACACATCTTTTGCATTGACTAAAGCATCTTTGTCCGCATTTTTAAGAGGTGCAGTTTTAATACACCTGTTTCAAATGCAGACACGTGCTGGGCAGGCCTTTGGTGCACCTGTTGGATTGCAAATTCAGAAACATCTGGATTTTTGATTGCGGAGTGGGTTTGGATCCCCATTCAGTTCAGAAAGGTGCAAAGCGGATGAATTCTGATCCAAACTGGACATTTCCCCGTTCCTAGCAACAGACACGGTTTGCGGTGTTCTGGGCAAACGGTGTCTTGGCAGGCCTCACTCTGGTCCCTGATTTGCCAGAGCACAGCAACCTCCAGCAAGGGCACCTGGTCCTCTTGCCTGGTGGCCTCATGAGGGGGTCTTCTCCTTTGAAAGTCAAATATCTTATTGTTTTTAAATTTTGTTGTGGATTTTTCAGTAGACTGTTATTGGAAGCCACTGTGGGTCCAACTCTGGGACAGAGTCAGCAGACAGAAACAGTTAGTCAATCAGACAATCAATAATTTTTCTGGAATCCCACGTGTGTCTAACTCATGTGCAACTTCCCCTATAGAAGGAGTTGGAAATGTCTACATTCAATATGAGGTAGAGGAAGTGGAGAAATCTGTTAGGTGCCATTGCACGTGTTTGCACATGGCTCATGGATGCACATGTACATTTGGCTGCACATCTGGAGTCATGGTTCACTTGTGCAACAACACACCAGAGGTCCAACAAAAGGTCTGCGGCGTGTTAATTGCAATGGGTGACCCAAACAAGAAATCTCAGCAGTCTCCACCATGGCTTTGTGTTGCAACGGTCCAAGGGATGCTTCTATTCTTTTCAGAGTGAACAGGAATGCCTGGTGCTTCTGGGGATATTGATATCACAACCACCACACTCCCGTTTGCATGCAAAGTTTTGTGCTTTCCCAGAAGGTTCCTCAGACTCCCTTCTGTGACTTATACCCTAAAAGAAGGAGTGGGAATCAGCTGGACCTCCTAATATTTTGCATTACAGTTCCCATCATCCCTTCCCAGCAGAACCAGGGTGAGGAATGGTGAGAGTTACAGTCCAACAATATCTGGAGAGCTATGGAATTCCCACCATGCCATAGAACTGGAAATATCTGATTTTTTTTAAAAAAAGTTAAAAATGTATTTCTTGAATGCTGAGAAATTCTGTTGAGGAAAATCCTGGACTGACAAGAATCTTTGCAGTTCAGGAGTTATTCTGAACAAAATTTGCATGTGGTTGTTTTGTGAGGAAAACTATTTTCTGCTGTTTTTTCTGCACAGATATACCACTTGCACATTCTGTGCAGAATACATCTAAAGCTGTGAATAGTCTTCAAAAGTTCCACAGTTTTAGTGTGGGACGAAAGTCATGAAATGTCTCATTGCTTTCTCAAAGAATGAAATCAACGAAGAATCCCCCCTCTACAGTCATCCAAATACTTTGAAGGCACCCTTAGATCCCCCCCGATAATGGAAGTTAAGCAGTGTCAGCTCTGGCTGGAATTAGCATGGGAGACCACCAACAGATACCAGGTGCTATAGCCTATATTTCCAAGGAAGGAACTGCCAGAAACACCTCTGAGGATTCCTTGCGTGAGAAAATCCTGCAAGAAATGCATGGGGTCACCACAAGTCCACAGGCAACTCAGAGGCATGTCATTGCAGACACACCCGCTCATCCCAAGCCAGGGCGAGGCCTTCCCTTCTCCTGTCTTTGGAGCCGGGGAGCCGGGGCTGTCTCTACTTGGGTCTCTGTATCATTTTCCTCAAAGTCCCAGTGTTTATTCATAGGTGATAGCATTGTCCCCCTTCTAAAACGATGGGGGAATGACAAGCAGGAAGCGGAGAGATCAGTGTAGGAACGATGGAGGAGACAAAGTGCCAAGCCAGGAGGGCAGAAACAGGAGGAAAGCATTTCTCCTTAGTTGCTCTATTTCTGTGCAGGACATCCCTTTCCTCCTCCTCACCAAATCCAGAGCCCAGCGGTTCACTTTTCGCAAGAAGGACCGAGCGTTTCCCTGCTGCCCGTGGCCTCAATTGCCTGGAGCACTCACACCCACACCCCAAATGGGGCACACTCAAAGGCATTGGACCCAATGGGAAGAAACAAGCCTATGGCAGCTCCTTTCTCCTCCCCTTGAGGGGAAAGAACCTCAAATCCCTTTGCCTCCCCCAACTCTACCTGTTTCTCCCAATGGCTTTTCCTTTCATGTCCCTCAAGTTCTTTGACAGAAAGGAAGAGTCACAGTCTCATGGACATGGAAAAAAGGAAGACCATTCTCAGGCAATGTGCTCACCCACTGTTTTGCAGAGAAATTACAGCAACCGGGAGATCCTGCTCGCCTATCAACCAGCCTGCAGGAAGGAAATATATTTTCATAGAATCATAGAATCATAGAATCATAGAAATGTAGAGTTGGAAGAGACCACAAGGGCCATCCAGTCCAACCCCTGCCATGCAGGAACACCCTCAAAGCACTCCCGACAGATGGCCATCCAGCCTCTGCTTAAAAACCTCCAAGGAAGGAGACTCCACCACACTCCGAGGCAGCAGATTCCACTGCCGGACAGCCCTGACTGTCAGGAAGTTCTTCCTGAGGTTCAGGTGGAATCCCCTTTCCTGCAGCTTGAATCCATTGCTCCTTGTCCTGGTCTCTGGAGCGGTAGAAAACAAGCCCACTCCCTCCTCGACATGGCATCCCTTCAAATATTTAAACATGGCTATCATGTCCCCTCTTAACCTTCTCTTCTGCAGACTGAACATACCCAGCTCTCTAAGTTTATCCTCATAGGGCTTGGCTTCCAGGCCCTTCACCATTTTGGTCGCCTTCTTCTGGACCTGCTCCAGCCTGACCATGTCCTTCTTGAATTGGGGTGCCCAGAACTGGACCCAGGATTCAAGATGAGGTCTAACCAAAGCAGAGTAGAGTGGTACCGGTACCTCCCTCGATCTAGACACCATACTCCTATTGATGCAGCCGAGAATTGCGTTGGCTTTCTTGGCTGCCGCATCACACTGCTGACTCATGTTCAGCTTGTGGTCTATTAAGACTCCCAGATCCCTTTCACACGTACTGCCATCCAGCCACGTGTCCCCCATCCTATATTTCTGTATTCCATTTTTTCTACCTAAGTGTAGGACCTTACACTTCTCTCTGTTGAATTTCATTTTGTTAGCTTTTCACACACACGCGCACCAAAAACCACCCAAAGTGCTGTCTTTGCAAACCTTCCCCTGCATTTCCAGTGGAGGTGAGGGACTGGAGGTTTACAGAAATCTGTTGGCCTCTTCTTTAATTTTGGCATCTTCTGTTGTTTCTCCCTTCCATAATTTGCTTTTTTCAGCTGTATTGTTATTTCTACAAAAGTCAAATTTGTTCTGCTGCCAGGGCTGGCTGGATTTTAATTGCCTTCACTTCTTCCTGAGGAATCTTCCCAGGGAGCTGTGAAAAGTAACCCTAACCCTTTGCAATTAAAGGATTAGAATTAAATAGAGATGACCATTGGCCTCATTAAAAAAGATGCTTTCTACATGGATACCAGACAGGCAACATTGGGTGACAGATAAAAGGAGCTTGTTTTCATCTTAGCTTCCACAACCTCTTTGCTGAAAGAGACACGTGCGTCCATGAAGCCATAATAAGTCTCTGGGTCTTTAAGGGGCCAAGAAAACACGGAGCTCTGTTTGAAGTCTTCCAGCTTGCCTGCCTTGTCTCAGTGAAGTGCTGGTGGCCTGTCTTTCTCTTTTTAATTATCAATGTAAAGCTGGAAATTTGGCCATCTGTGAATCTGGGAGGCTGAGGAATCAAACCAGCCCCTCTGCTGTTTGTACCAGGTCACAGAAGTCAAGGCAAGTGGTCTTTCCTTCGGACTCTGAGGATTTTATACACAGCTGGGCGTGTGATCACATTTGATGGTAAATGAGCAAAGGTGAGGAAGAGGTGCTTAGACCCTCCCAAGGGGCAACTTTATTTTCTGGATAATTAGGCCCTCCAGGCAAGAATAAAACTGCTCAGAATTGACTCGCTTTGCCTGATCCATAGCACATATTCACTTCCAGCTCTAAACAACCTAGGGAACTCACTGCTCCCTTCCAGCAGAGGAGTTTGGGTGCTTCTCTTGGGATGGAGAAGGTTGGAGGAATCAAAGGAACCTTTTGGTGGGCTTTCAAACGGAGAACTGGATTTTATTGCTCTTCTTTCACGGCCTTTCTTGTTACCAGCAAGCCCAGGCCACACAGCTTCCAGCCTCACCTGCTAGTACTGAGGGTCTACCTTACTTTACCCCTCCTCGAATGCAGCAAGCAGACTGGGGACTCCAAAAATCAGCATTACCCCTTTTCTTCCTCACACTTAGACATTTTTTCAACATCCTCATCTGGAATCCTGTGTCCAGTTTTGGGCACCACAATTCAGGAAGAATACTGACGAGTTGGAACACGTTCATAGGGGTGAAACCAAAATGGTGACGGGTCTGGAAACCATGAAGCCCTATGAGGAGTGGCTGAGGGAGCTGAGTATGTTTAGACTGGAGAAGAGAAGGTTGAGAGGGGGCATGGTAGCTATGTTTAACTGTTTCAAGAGATGCCATATGGGAGATGGGACAAGCTTGTTTTCTACTGCTCCAGAAACTAGGACATTGTGGAGCAATGGCTTGAAACTACAGGATGGAAAGCAATTCCACCTGAACGTTAGGAAGAATTTCCTGATGATCAAAGAAGCTGCACAGTGGAATCTGCTGCTGCCTCAGTGGAGTGTGGTGGAGACTCCTCCTTCTTTGGAGGTTTTTAAAGAGTGGCTGGGAGACCATCTGTCAAAGGGAGGGCTTGGACTGTGTATTCCTGTGAGGTAGAAGGGGGTTGGACTGGATTGTCCTCTAGGGTTCTGTGAGTCTGTGTTTCTGTGACCTTTCCCATTTTTCTAATGGATAATGAAACCAAACGAACCAAACAAACAGCTTGGCTTTTTTAAAAAAGCCTTCTATTTAAAAAAAAACACAGCAAGGACTCTTACCGAGAAATAGTCATTTTAGGATAGGTAGTAACATGTTATTCTATAACAGTAGGCAAGAAAGCATGAACTTGCAGGTATGTGCTCCAGGCTGCCGTCTTGGAATTCCTCTTTGAGCCTACTGGGGCTTACTTCCAAGTAAGCAGGTGCTGTCGACAGGGCCAGCACTGATTTTGTTTCGGTTCCTGCTGGGTGAAGAGATGCTGGGGGAGCAAAAGTTCAGCTCCTGGCCTCCTAGGGCAGAAAGAAGGGGCTTCCTTCTCCTGCTGGTGTCACTTCTGTTAACCAAAATCTGTGGATCACTTTTTTACTGACTTTATCCCCAAAGTAAAACACTTGTTTGAGAACAGGCTCCGTGGTCTGCGGTGGAAGAGTTTAGGGAAAAGAGAGAAATGCAACTGGTTCTCATTTTGATATTAACCAACCTGCTCACACTTTTTCGGCTAACATGTGAAGGCAATTATCCTTGTGTTTTCACACTTTTCCTAATTTTGCAATGCAGTCATCCAGTTGTTTTTTAAAAAGCGATACATACAAAAAGTCATACATTAAGAAAATTTATGCACAGAAATCCATAAATGTGGAGACTACACAGCACAAATCTTTGCAAGCAGAGTTTTGCCTTAGTTCTGCTAGGCAGCCCTTGTGTTGAACAGCAATGTTGTGCAACGGGACCAAGCCTCCCCATGAGCAACCAAATGCAAGATGAAATTCAAGTGCACACAGACCCATAAGCATAGCATCACAGAATCCTAGGAGGGCTGGAAGAGACCCCAAGGGCCATCCAGTCCCACCCCTTCTGCCAAGCAGTAGGATACCATCAAAGCATTCCCAAAAGACAGCCACCCAGCCTCTGTTTTAAAACCTCCAGAGAAGGAGGTAGTTCAGTGTATGTGAAAACCCCTCTCATACTTTGGGCACACCATGAGACGATGGAACTTACTGGGAAAACAATTATGCTTGGCAAAGAGGGAGGCAGCAGGAAAAGAGGGAGGCTGCATTACAGGAGGAAGGAGTCCGTCAAGGGAGCTATGGCTGCCATCACGAGTTTGCAAGATCTGAGCAGGGCTGTGGACAATGGGGGTTCAATGGGCAATGGAAATGAACAGAGAACAGGACTCTCTTCCAGACATCCTCGGCTGAACTGGTTCACACAATGAGCAAAAACAGGCATCCGTGAATCAGATACAGCTGGTGGCTTCACAGTTACTGCATGGGGAATCCACTCTGAGTTTCAGCCTTCAAGGGTCAATTCTATCCCTTCCCACCCAAAATCAGATCAGCACCTGGAATGGATCCATCAAAGTCCGGATTAAAATTTGGGGCCAACTCATCTCCCCAGTGACAGGGAGCTGCTCCTGCCTTGCCTAGAACTTGGGTCTGTATTGGGCCAAGATAGAACCATGTGGTGCTGTGTAGAGCCTGGACCCCACGTGGAAGGAAAGGTGGGATGTTGCACAGATAAATAAGCAGCTATACACTGGAGGAGGCTAGATGCCCAGATTTGGCCCATGGCAGAGATAAACCTGTGGGGTACCTCGCTCCAAGGCTCCACAAAGGCAGCCAGCTACTGGCTGATAATTGAAGGTGGGGATTCCTCATCTGGCTGAATTAGTACTTCACGGAGATTCTCACATGTAACCGCCGCTTCCTTTGAAAGCCAGACAACCAATTTTCCTCAGCAACACCTGATTTCCATGTATCATTACGGGCTCAATAGTGTCGCTGCACAAAACTGTTGTGTCTTAAATGGTTCTCCTTATCCATTTAGTGAGGACAATTGCTTAGATTCAAATTCATTTCAAGCTGAATGCAAACACCATGTTAAATAGAGCGCAGACCAGGGCAGCAGCCTGTTCAGGAGCTCCTCTTTGATGCAACCCACATGGGCCGGAGCTCTCGTTTCTGCTCCCCTGATTCAAACAACTGGGGGAAGGGGAAGTAATCTGCGTCTCCCCGGTTTCAGCTGGGACTCGGTTACCTCCTCGGCTAACTAAGAACTGAACTGCAGTGATTAGTTCCAGTTCAGGAGAGGAGCCACTGACCTGGTTTCCCACAAGGAGCCAAACCAAACATAATTAATTAAAGCCGAGAGAGTTAGAGAGAGAGAACAAGAAAACGAGGGGGGAGGAACAGCAATGTATTTTATGATGGCTCAAGTCTCCCGGGAGACAATCTACCTTGGTAAAATTATGCAGTCCCCATATTCCACTTATTAGCCCTGACTCTGTGTACAAGAAATCAATCTCTGTAAATAACAGAAGGCCGAGGAGGGGGGGTGATGCAGACCACAGGGAGCTGCGCTCTCCTCTCTGAATGACAAGGGACCGAGAAATTGCATTTGCTCTGCGTCTATTTCCCCCTTCCATTGACTGCTGAGTCTGCAGCGACAGCAGCAGCAGGAAGGAACAATTCACACACAATGCTGCTCACAGCCAACAAGATGCACTTGCAAAAGTGGAGGTGGCCAGACTTAGGCCTGCCGACCAGCCGGGCCTCGGTGTCTGATCTGGGATCGGGGCCCTCCACAGCAGCAGGGGTGGGCAGGAGCCGTCCACGAGTGCCGTGGGCAAACGGAGGACCCTAAACCAGCCCTCCCTCTGCTCTGGCAAATGACCCGGCCTCAGGGACTGGCTGAGAGTGCGTGCTTCATACTCAGCTTTGAGTCTAAATGGCAACGGTCCACATGGAGGAGAGAGAGGGAGAGGCCTGGGGGGAGGGCTGGCATGATTGGGGCTGGGAAGAGACAAATACCCCAACAGAATCCAAGGAAGAAAGGGGGAGATAACATCCCCAGGGGCTCAGTGGATGGTATTTGATTTGATTTGATTTGATTTTATTTTAGAACAAGCCCAACACATTTCAGCCTCTGTATATATTTCAATGGCCTTCTTTGGGGGCTACAAAGAACAAATACAAATAGCAATGTCAAATTAAGAGTCAAAAGGAGAACACATAATAATACTACTCTAATAATATCTACACGAAACATCACAATACATTTCAATTTTTGTATATTGTTTAAAGCCTGCAGGTACCCATATGCTATGTAGTGCAAAAACGTCAGGAGCTGGGAATCTCATTCTATTTGCTAGGTGACAATAAACTAAAGAATCAGGCTCAAAGAATTATTCCTTTTTTACAGGATACGGTAAGAGAGAAGCAGGGAGAGAAGAGGGAGTGAGACAGCTCTCAAGGACTTGCCGTGCAACTGGGCCAGAAAAAGTTCAGAGTGAGTTTACAGAAGTGGGAGGAGACGTAGTTCTTCGTTTGGTCCTGCAGGAATCAACCATTTTAATTTTAAAATCCACTCTGCTGCTTCTCCTACGTTTTAGAAATAGAATAAAGATCACCCCAGGAGGCCCCGTAGCACCCTGTCCAGCACCCGGTGAGCTAGCGTGTGTGCCGTGAGCTGGTCCGTACAACTGGCGGGGCCTCCTCCACAGCAGCACCCCAACTGTTTGGTCAAGTTGTGCAATGTTGCCACCCAGCATAAGGGACAGGTAGCACAATTGATGTGCCCCTCTGATTCGTGGCCCGCAATCCCCTTGCCAGATCTTGGCCTGAAACCTGCAAAGCACAGTCGGGGAGGCCCCCGCCCAGCCGGGCACGCCGCTGGAAGCGCGAGTTCAGTCCGCCTGAGGGAGAGTCAGCAGGCTGAGCTGGGGCCGCCTCCTTTCCTCCTCCGCGCTCCCTGCTTCTGACATCCTCTCCTGGCGACAGATCTGTACTTAGCTGACCTCATCAAAGCATTAAAATCTCATTGCTTTATTGACAGAAGGGGAAAAAAATAAATCACCCACTTCATTCAGTTCACTCACTCTGTGGCAACAAACCCGATGTGGAAGAAATTATGCAAATCGTTCCATCTCGTCACAATGATTTAACGTGCAGCAAACCATCAAGCTGCCTGACATATTGAACCAGCCAGTAATAAACCCGGCTGCTTTAATTTAAGTTCTTTAAATTGTGCTCATCCCATTAGAAGACTTCTGAAAAAACTGTGCTGAGTGCCTTCCAGCTGGGCTCTGTCATCTTAAAGATCCGGGTTCGGGATATTCTCAACTATATTTTATTTTTATTTTTCATAGAACCGTGTGGTTCTCCACGGTCACTCTGTTCTGTCGTCTGACAGAGTTTAGGTCGATGGAGTGTCTGTCCATCTCACCCCAGTAATTTCTGTTGTGATTCGCAGCAGCTGAAACTCCAAAACTCCATCTGAAACCTTTTTTAAAAAATGGCCAATGCTGGATGTGCCAGGGATTGAATCTAGGGTCTTACAACCACAAAATCTTACGGTTGGAAGGAGACCATGTAGTCCAATCCCCTGCCATGTAGAAGTAAACAGCTAAAGCCTTCCTGAGGGATCCCCACCCAACTTCTCTTTAGAGGTTTCCGAAGAAAGAGGAGATTCTGCCATCTCTGTGGCCATCCATCATGCTGTGGAAAAAGCTTTTGCAATAGAAAAAGTTCTTCCTCGTGTTTAGGTAGAATCTGTTTTCTCTTAATTTGCAATTTTTGCATGAATGTTGTCCATGCAAAATGTGTTACCGGGATGTGGCTGCGTTGCATACTGCCCCCTTCCTCCGGCCGGCTGAGAACCGCAGGAGCATCGGTCCAAGCCGCCTCTGAGCCGTGCCTCGGGGGCTGAGTCAGTTGACCTGGATTGCTTCGCCCGCACAGTGCCCACTTCTTCTCTGGTCTGAAGTGAGCCTGGCTGCTCTGCAAAACCCCAACCTGCAACGGGGGGGGGGGGCCATGGAGCTTCTGCTGTTGCTTAAAAGCAGGGTAGACTCCCTTTAGAGGAAGTTTTAGACCTTTGGTTTGGCTTTGCTCTTGAAGGAGAGTGGGAAGAGTGCGTGTAAGCAGGGACATTTTTATTGACTGCTGAAGAAGACGGTGGAGGTCAAAGGGCCCCTGGCTTATCCACAGCATTTGCTGCCTGTCCTCTGCTACTGCTGGGATTTATGCATAGACAACATTCACTTCTGGGAGACCGTGGCCCGCTTGAGCTAAATATTTATGTAGGCGTTTGCAGAGAATCGTATGAAGCCAGCACGCTTGTGAAGCAGTGTTTGTTTCTTCATAGCGTGTACGCGTTTTAGGTCAGCTGAATTCATGCAGGGTGCAATTCCCTGCTTGGCCATGGAAACCCGATGGATGTCTGCGGGTGAGTCACACAGTCTAAGCCCCAGAAAAACCCGTGATAGGTTTGCCTTGCCGTTATCATAAGTCAGAAATGACTTGAAGGCACAACAACAACAGCAAGTCTTTATTATTTCAGAAATATAAGAAGCTTTACTAACTGGTTTTCTGACTCTGCTGGTTTGCTGGCAATGGAAAATTTGATGCTACCACTAACTAACTCTTTCCCCACGCACACACCCATAAATGTCTGCAGGCGCACACATGGAGAGCCAGGGGAGGTCTGCAGACTTAGCATCTCCTTCTGAGTAGCACAGGGCCTTTCTGTCCTTTGCATCTCTCAACCTGAGATTTATTTGCAGGCCTAGCAGTTGGGTTTGGGTCTGCGTATTTGCTTACTGCTCAATGTTGGTATCAAATGCTGGGAAAGTGTACATCCTGGGAAAGTGGAAGGTCTCTCTGGAAGGAAGGAAGGGAGGAAGGAAGGAAGGAAGGAAGGAAGGAAGGAAGGAAGGAAGGAAGGAAGGAAGGAAGGATTCCCCTCCCCTTCCAAGCTGCCCATAACAGTTGTTGTTTTAAAATGCTTTAGGCCAAGATTCTACATCAAGGAGAAGTAGCAGGACTTTACACTTACAGAGAGTAATAAAAAGTTTTTTCTTTTCCTGAGACACATTTGAAGCAAGAGAATGACCAAGGAAATTGTTGGGCTGCTAGGTAAAATGCTAACAGCTCACAACAAAAAGACAGACTACTCGATACCTATTTGGCTTCAATTTTCTCCCAAAAAGAGAACTATGTGCTTCTGTGCATCAGCAGAGACCTTGGCAAGGGATCCAGATTGAAAATCAAAATTGACAGAGAGATTGTCAGGGGTCACCTCATTAAACTAAATGAGTTCTGGTCCAGAATTCTGAAGGAACTTGCTGAGGGTACTCTCTGAACCACTCGCCATCATTTTTGACAATTCTGGAAGAACAAGTGAGGTACCAGAGGGATGGAGAAGGAGAAAAATTGTCTCCTTCTAAACAGGGGAAAAAGAAGATCCAGGGAACTACAGAGTAGTCAGCCTGACCTCAAAACAAGGAAAAATATTAGGACAGATTATACAAGAGTCCTTCTGCAAGTATCCTGGTGACAGTGCAGTGGTTAGTAAGACCCAGCGTGGGGTCTGTGTGTGTGTGTCAGGAACAAATCCTGCTCAACTAACCTTACATCTTTATTTGATCAGGTCACTAGTTTAGTAAATGGGGGAATGCTGTGGACGTCTTTTTGTCTTTTTCTGGGGAGACGGATTTGATCAAAGTACGTGATAAGGTCCCCCATGATATTTTGATTAAGAAACTGACTAAAGATGGAATAGATGAGAAAACTGATCCATAATTGGTTGGGAAACTGCGCTCCAAGAGTTGTCTTCAGTGTCTGTGCTTCAGACTGGAAGGGGGTCTCGAAGGGAGTGCCACAGGGTTCTGTCCTTCAGTATTTCTGTCAGTGACTTTGACAACAGGGGGGAGGGAAGCCTCATTAACTTTGCAGATGACACAAAAACTGAGAAGGCTGGATAATACAATGGAAGATAGGAACATCATTCAAAAGGACCTTCATAAATTAGAAAACTGGACCAAAATTTTCTTCTTGTTGTGTGCCTTTAAGATTCTGCACTGAGCAAGAAAGCGAGCAAGGATTCTACATGATTCTATGATGAAAGCAGGAACAAACATGAAATGCACAATTGCCATGCCCAAGATCCCTCTAGCTGCACAAGGCACAATGGTGTTACCCCAAAAGGTGGGGAATCTTGCAGTTCTCCAGCGTTGCCAGCATCTCAGTAGAAAGGTGGGGAATTATAGCTCAAAAAAGGCCTGCAAGCAGGGGGTGGGGTATCCACAGGACCGTTTCACCTGTATATACCAGTACTAACTTCAGGACACCAAAGAATGTTTTTTATCGTGGGAATTCACAGACACATGCAAACAATCAGGCAGTCTCATGAACCACACAAGGCTAACAAATGTACAGGAGAGAAAGGTTGGATAGCAAGAGTTTTGGGGTAAAGTGGGTGATAATTACCATTCCAGAAGTGGAGGGTCAAAGTGAGATGGCCCACACACAAGAGCTTGAGACCATCCCAGGGCACGAGAATTGGGACCCAACAAACAGGGTGGCACACCTACATGCGTCCAAGGTACTATGAATTGTTGGTCTTAACGCCAGGGTTTAATTACCCTGTTTCTTGCCCTGAAGGGGAATGTGTTAATTGCTCTCTGCCAGGGCAGACAAAAGGGGTCTGGAATGGACTAATGGTCTTAACTTCAGATGGGAATCATGATAGCTTCTTAATGTCTGGGCAGGTGAGGGAACAAAGGAGAGTTTTGGAGGGAAGAGGAAACATTGATGACCATCAGTTACTCCACTGAGCAAGTTTTGTTGGCTATTGTCCTTGAAGGTTGGGTCATTGGGGGGATTATCACAAGCCCATCAGTGCTGGGTCTTTCCAACTAATTCCTTTGGATGATATTGCCAATTAAGTGATATTTCTTGCCAATTAGACTGTATCACAGTGTGGGGGTCTATGGCATGGTAACAATGGCATCACACACAGCGGCCCCTGGTGTCCAGCTCCTCTGCCATAACTGAATATAGACTTTTTACACTGGACAAAAATGTCCAACTGCTTCTGTAGGGTAACTTACACATGAGTAGGACACCAGTGGGATGCTTGTCTTAATTCTGGAATTAGCAACTAAACTACCGTATTCATTTCATGAACAAAAAATAAACCTGGTTTCCTGTCTCCATTTCATTGACTGAAGAAACAGCTGGGAAATTTAAAATGTGTTGGCTCTTTAGCGTACTCTCTCATAAGATTAATTCATATCTTAATTAACCACCTGATTCTGGAATTAAGTTAACGCAGAAAGTCCAACTTAAGTCAATCAGTTATTTAAAAAACGAGGGAAAAGAAACAGATGCAATTAACTTATGGAAAAGAACCTGTTTTTTTGTGTCGGCAGAAGATAGTCTCTTCTCCCCTTGCAGACTCTGCTCTCCCTTCCTGCTCTCTTTCTCCCCCGGCTACATTAACTTGTCACAGGTAATCTGCTCCACAGGACTGCTCCAGACCTTCCGCCTGACCTGATAGATTTCATAATGGGGAGTCCGGCAGTAATTTCTGACCATCCGAGGTGAAGGCCAGTCCCAGATCTGATTAGAGTCATTGCACACTATGCGGCCCCCAGGTAACCCCAGTTTGACTCCCTGGCCCTGCATTAGCTGCATAACTTTGGTTTCATCTTGTAACCAGCTGGGAGAAGGTGGCAGGGTTTGATGTCTCTCTGAAAGGATTTTATACTTTGTCTGTTTCTTTGTAACCATAATCATGGACTGAGCATTTAGATTCTAACCCCTTTCTATTTTGTATTCACAAGTTGTATTCCAAAGAACCGGCTGAGAACACACCTTCTTAAGCAGTTCTTTGTGGGAGTCTTTGGAGTCTTGCACATGGAAAATTCCCCAGCAGGAGCAACTGGACTTCTTGGCCAGTGTGGACGGCCTGCATTCACTTCAAGGTTGCAGAAGCAGAGTGGCCCATGAAGTGCCATTAGGTGTGCAGGTTGGCCCACACACGCCTGTTTGGTTGTACACTCAAGTTTACAGTCAGCTGTGCAACCTTGTCCCTCAACATGAAGGGCTGTGTGGCATAATCAATGTGTAATGCTACACGTGGAGATTTACGCTCTCATGTTTATTGGCAATAATTTATGTGCACCTATCCCATGGCAGAGATGGAGTTCTATCAGCAACAGGAAATTTTTTGGGGGGTGGCAGAGCTCAGGGCCAGAAAATGCAGAGCCGTGGCTGAATGCCATAGACTAAGAGAGCCCAAGTGCTGTCCAAGTCCAAGATCTTGCCTCAGGCCTGCACAGTCTAAGTCCACACTGGTGCAGTTACTCAGTTGTGGCACCACTTCACCATTCTGCTGAATACCGGCATTGTGCTACTCGTGGTATAGCTGCTCCTGTTTGGCTGCTTGTTATCCTCTTGTGCCATGGGAAGTAAGGCACAGCAGTTGCTGTTTCTCCCATCATGCAACGAGGAACGCTCAGTGGCAGGTTGCACGCCCCTCGTGAATCAAGTGGTATACTGAAGGAACTGCTGAGTGTCTAACTGCCTAACACCCCATTCAGTAATGGGCAGTTTCAAGACTGGAGTTCTGTTGGCCATCCCCATGAGAGGAAACCCACTGAGGCAACTGTGGAACAGGAAGTAGGTCAGCCCCAGGTAAACCCAGGACATTCAGTGGGTCCCCTCTTCTCAGGACTAACAACAGGGCTTAGGCCCAGTGAAACATTTATGCTTGTGGAACTTTGCTTCCATATCTATCAGCTGAACAGAATATGAACCAAAGGAATTCAAATTATAGGAAAGGAGATTCCACCTAATCATGAGGAAGAACTTGACTGTAAGAACTGTTTGACATTGGAATGGACTTTTCTCTGTCTTTGGAGATCTGTAAAAGGGTCTGATGGGAACCTCTCGGGAGGGCTATAGTGGTGTCTCCCTGCACGGTAGAATGAGGTGGGACTGGATGCCCCTGAGATCCCTCCCGTCTCTAAGATTCTCTGATTCTGTGATAAAGTAGAAGTGTGGCAGGCATCTGGCGGGGCTGCTGCTGTTGGCTTTGCCATCCCCAAAGAAAGTCACTTCCTTTTTTCCCTCTGTTTATCTTTTATATGAATTTATTTATTAATTTTAACACAAAACAACATAAACACAAACTGACACTTTAACGTGAACTAAAAGTAAAGCACAATACTAAAACAATAAACTAAAAGCACTAAACACCATCTCACTAAAACTCTAATTTACTAACTAAACACTGACTTATTAAAACACAAAAGGACTCTGACGCCCCAAACCAAACTGTAATGAAAGGGAGAAGATAAGAAAAGAGAGGAGAAAAAAAATACAGCTTGCATGACAGATCCAGCCAAGCTCTTTTACTAGAATTACTTGTGTCCATATTCAGAGATTATTGCATCGTTAGATTTCTTATTGCTCAAAAAGTCCATAAACAGCTTCCAATCTTTCAAGAAATCTTCAGTTGGCTTATCCTTTAAAACCCCCGTTAGTTTGGCCATTTGGGATAAAGAATGTCATTTTCTAAAAACAGAGAGTTTCCATGTATAATTCCTAAACACAATACAGATCCGATCAGCCCATACAACCTGGTGCACAATTTTCCAGCTCAGTTCTCATCTGCGTGATGAAGAAGGCCCATTCAGAGGCGATAACATCATACTGATGGGTCCCAGGGCGCCCTCTGAAAGCGCATCTCGCCATTCTATTGTGCTGGAGATCATCTTCATTAGAAAGTGACAAGCAGGATGGGTGTAAAATGGGTCACGCTAATTAAATATTGGAGGATGAGGCCAACTGGAAGGGAGGAGGCAGGAACTGGGGATGAGGAAGAAGGAGAAAGATCTAGATGTGAGAAACCATAGCAATTACATTCCCTCATTCAGTTAGCCACTTTAAAGGGAATGGCACGCTGTTCGCTTCCCCACCGCCACCCTCTAGGCACAGAACAGCCGATATGTTAAGAGGGAGCATGTAGTAGCCGTCACTGCCATATAGACTGGCAAGTTTTCCTACAGAGCCAGCATGGTTTGAGCAGCTTTGGAGACCTGGGCTCAATTCCCCTTTGCTCAGCCATGGAAACCCAGTGGTGGGTGATCCCAATCAAGGAGGACGTGCCCCTGAATCTGCAAGACCTGAGCAGGCCAGTTGATGACAGGGTGACTTGAGGTCTCTCATCCATAGGGTTGCCACAAATCAAAGTCAACTTGATGGCAGCTAACAACAAGAACACATGGAAGATGGGCCAATCTTTTTTTCTGCTGCTCCAGAGACTAGGGCACTACAGAACAATGGCTTCAAACTTCGGGGAAAGAGATTCCACCTAAACACTAGGAAGAACTTACTGACGGTATAAGAGCAGTTCAACAGCGGACTCTGCTGCTGCCTCGGTGAGGTGGAGTGGAGTCTCTTTCTTTGGAGGTTTTTAAACAGAGGTTGGATGGTCATCTGTCGAAGGGAGCGGTTTGATGGTGCCTTCCTTACGATGGAGATGGACTCAATGGCCGTGGGCATCTCTTCCAACTCTAGGATTCTGTTCTATTCCAATCCAATTTATTCTATCCTGCTTCTATCACTGCCCCATCCGTAAGCAACCTCCAGTGCAAAAAGGGATTGCAGGTGGGGGAATCCTGCTTCTGCCTGTCATGAGAGAGATTGTTCCTGGGGGCGAACCGGCCCACATCAGTTGCAGGAGCTGCTGCCCAGTAAATGGGGATGGGAAGAAACTGGACCAAGAGTCATCGAGCAGCCACATCGCTGTGGCAGTTGCACAATTGTATCTCCCAAACAGGATTCCGGCTGGTATTTTGGATATGCCTAACACTGTAACCGCTTTTTAAAGAAAGAAACAGTCCATTTCAACCAAATGTTGGTGAGGTAATACAGATAATGCTTCCTTATGGCGTGTGTTGTGGACATGTTCAGGGGCTTACACTTTTTGAATGGATATACTGTGTAATATGAATATAATATATTACATTAACTTTGCGTTAGAAAAATGTTTTTGGCATCTGTAGACATGTGTATTTTTTTAAATTGGATCCCAGTCATGTGGAATCTAACGCAGGGTCAGTTTGGCTGAATCCCGTGCAATTTTGCTGTTGCAAAAAGATTTCATGTCTTTTAGAAGATAAACATTTGTTATCTTTTAGAAAGATAAACATTTGTCATATCTATTCCTCAGTGGTCAGAAGATATCATTTCTTTAGCTACACAAGAATGTGTGTGTTATAGATGCCAGCTGTCAGAGAATGTATTTTTGGAAATAGGTGCAGTCTGTATTAAAGTGTAAACTCATCCCATGTTCTCATCTCCTGTTTTCCCCCTCTTTTTTGCTTGTCTTTGCAACCATACTTTAAATAAAAGGAAAGAAAACACAACCCTTTCTGAAGATATCTGGTGCTTGAGATGAAAAAGAGCATAGAAACCTAGGGCTGGAAGAGATCCCGAGGGTCATTCAGTCCAACCCTCTTCTACCATGCAGGAAGACACCATCCAAGCCCTCCCTTGGACAGGCGGCCATCCAGCCTCCCTTTAAAAATAACTTCCAAAGAAGGAGGAGACTCCAGCGCACTCCACGGGGGCAGCGGTGGATTCCACTGCCCAACTGCTTAGATGCATTTCTCCGCTTCCACCCCACCTTCTCAAGACCTTTGCACCTGTTTATTGTGTACTGGGCCACCATCCACCATTCTGGATCTTGGCTCAAGATCTTCTGTCTCAAGAGCTGACTTCTGGAGCTCTTCCTCTGTCAGTGCCCAGATTTTGCTTGCTTGGATTTTTGGTGCCATGGAAAACCTTTCTTGTAGAAACACCTCTTTCCTTTGCCTTATTAATGAAGAGTTGTTCTCGTTCCTTTCCTCTCCCCGCACACTGACACACGCACCCATCCTCAGGCGGCACTTGTGATAAAGGGTCTTTGGCTGAAGGAACAGCCTCTTCATTTTTTTAGCAGGCAAAGCTGTCAGGAATAGTGATTTTGGGGGTGGGGGCAGGGAGGGAAGGAGAACAGCCCAATCCCAACCCAAATGCTGGATTTGTCAGAAGACACTGCCTGACACAGAGTGCTTTCATTTATAGCCTGACAGATTTTTTCCTTTTTTAAAGAAAAGCAGCATTTTTTGCTCACATGCTGAAAGAGCAGATGGCTCACCATGATGGGATGCAACATCCCTCCCACAGCCTGAGCTTTTTGGGAGCCAGAAATTAGCACTTAGGCTGAGAAATATTGCCGGTTGGAAGGAGAACGGCTGGAACATAATTGTGCATAAGGATTGGCTCTACGAACCACGGTGCAACCCTGGCTGCACGGAGGATTCAGTCAGCGCTTTATGGTCACATCCTGCACTGCCTCCTGTAATGCTGGGAATACGAAACCCAGAGCCTGCGCCATGGGGCTGCCTTTGCCTTTGGTTAAGGGGTGCGGTTCTTCTTTAAGTTTATTCTTGAAGGAAGCAAAAGATAATTTTATTATTTTTTGTCCTGCTCCAAGAAAGTCTTTGAAAACCACACAGTCATTGAAACCTGTTCTCATTTTGGAACTGACTCTCTGAAAATTCATGTGTGGTTGATTTGCACGGAAAACATGATTTTCTGCACAGCAAAGAGCATTTTTTCCTCAGAAAGAAAGCTGGTTCCTCTGCAGAAAATGCTTTTTTTCTTTTCCTATGCCATTCAACCACATTCAAATTTTGCACAGAACTCCCCAATTACAGTATTTTTCTGTGCAGGAAAGAGCATTTTCTGTGCCAAAAATAACATTTCTGTGTAGAAATACTATTTTCTACACAGTAAATGCTGCTTCCTGAACAAAAACCACCACCTGCAGATTTTGTGCAGACTACATCCCAGGCTATGAAGATTCTCATTGGTCCAGAATTTTTCTCATCAGGATTCCTTGACACTCAGAAAACATTTCTGTCAGTCAATTTTTGAATACTTTTGAGATCTGGGGCCTCTTGCTTGATGGTAGCTGAGCCCACCACAGATGGAACAAAATCCTCATCTGCATTACAAGGAGCTCAGGTTGAAAACCAGAAGGAACCAGAAAAACTCAGCGAATCAGGTGGCAAAGAGAAACCGAGGTTGATATCCTGTTGGTGTCTGAGGCATGAGTAAAATGAGCACATTTTTCTCCAGTGCAGGAGTCTGCATTTGTAGGAAGGCCGTGGGAACCAAGTTGCACAGGAGGTACCAAGGGGCCCATGGTACCATTGCACACTGCTCGTGTAGATGGATGTTGTGCATTGCACTTTGCAATCACGAGTTTCACAGTTGTTTGCACATTGTGTTGTGCAACATTGAAATTCTCTAATACACTCCAAATGGATGGCCATCCAGCCTCTTTTTAAAAACCTCCAAAGAAAGAGACTCCACTACACTCCATTGAGGCAGCAGCAGATTCCAGTGTCCAACTGCTCTTACACTCAGCAAAGTCTTCCTAATGTCTATATGGAATCTCTTTTCCTGTAGTTTGAATCCATTGCTCCATGTCCTAGTCTCTGATGCAGCAAAAAACAGGCCTGCCCCATTCTCCATATGACATCCTTTCAAATATTTAAACATAGCTATCATGTCATCTCTTCACCTTCTCTTTTCCAAATGTGCCTATCTCCCTAAGATGTTCCTCATAGGGCTTCATGGTTTCCAGACCTTCTATCATTTTGGTTGCCTTTCTTTGGACACATTGTAATTTCTCAATATCCTTCTCGAATTGTGGTGCCCAAAACTGGACATACTACTCCAGATGAAGTCTAACCAAAGCAGAAGAGAGTGGTACCATCACTTCCCTTGACCTAGACACTATACTCCTCTTGATGCAACTTCTGGAAGCTGCAGCCTGTCATGCCCTGCTCCCGGGACCTAGGCATAGACTCTGACTCAGAGACTGAAACAGCAGAACCTGCTGAACAGGAGGAGACAGCACCACCACCACCCCCAGAGACAGAACTGTTGAGACCCTCTCCTGGAGGGGAGAGGGTCTCAACAGTTGCGAACCTCCTTTTCCTCAATCTGAGAATGAATCATTGGGGGTGGCGAGGGGGGGACAAGGATTTTGGGGCAAGGGGGACCCGGCCTTAAAGTCCCTCGGTGCTCCTGGGTTGTCCTGAGGCACAGTTGGGGTCCCAGGGCCTGTCATCCCTCACTTCTGCTCTGCTGTGTCATGAAATTCAAATTTTGACCCTGTGCTGGATCTGCTGGCAGGAGGAGGAAGAGACCATGCATAACATCCACGCCATTCACACTTAGTGGTGACATTTTGAGGGAAGCGCGCTCCTTGAAAGTGGCTCTGAGCTTCACCCCGTGGAAGGAAAAATGCCATTAGAGCCTGTTTTATGGAAGCGATAGCCTTTTCTCGCCAGATGCCTGCCAGGACTCTAAGAGGGATGGGGGTTTTGGTGCACATCAGTGGGTCTCTCTCTGAAAGGTCATCATAATGTTAAACCTCAGCCTGCCCTCCCTCTGCAGATGACCGTGCCTCCTGTCCCGTCATTGCTGGACCATACAAACTGTGAGGGGCGTGGTGGAAATACTCCATGGAAAACTGTGACAATCGTGAGGCTCCTTGTGTCCCTCTGAACCTAGACTCCAAGCCTGGAGGGCCGCGGCAAGTAAGGAGATTTTCCTGGTTCAGACGGAAAGAACTCATTGGGTCGGGCAGAACCATAACTGTATTTCTGTAGCATAACTCTATGCTCGGTTAATTACGTGGTGGTCACAGCGCATCAACCTGATAGCCATGCAGACATATCTGCCCGAGCACTTGGTCCTTTGTCCCCCTGGGGAACGTGGAATGAAGTGCGGGGGCTGCTTCGGCCACCCCTCTGAGTCACATGGGACGCTGAAGGCTCCGCAAAGACTTACAGGGCATCGGCAGAAGCGGGCAGCTCTCCGGCCTCTTTCTGAAGACATCCGGAGAAAGAGACTCCGCCACCTCTCTGGGCAATGGGTTTGATTTTTCAATTGCTCTCTCCTTCTAATGTTCAATTGAAATCTGCTCTTCTGTAACTTAAAACCATTAGGCCCGGTCCGGCCCTCTGAAGCAGCAGCGAGCAGGCCGGTTCCTTCTCTCTGGGACAGCCCTTGGCATATTTAAAGAGGGAAACCATGCCAGCCCTCAGTCTTCTCTCCACCAGGCTGAATACGTGCAGCTCCTTCAACCCATTCCTCATAGGTTTTGTTCTCTTATCATCCTCGTTGCCCTTCTCTGGACCTGCTCCAACTTCTCTATATTCTGCCCAAAACTGAACACAGAACTCCAGCTGAGGCCTGACCAGCACAGAATTTAGCAGGAATATTACTTCTCTTGGAACCTATGCTTCTATTGATGCACGCTAAGATAGCGTTTGACTTCTTTGCTGCAATGTCACACTGCTGGGTTATATTCAACTTACAATAATAATGCAATTATAGTAATAATATTACAACAATAATCCCAAGTTTCTTTTCACATCTAGTGCTGAGGAGCCAAGTATCCCCCATCCTACACTTGCGCATTTGTTTTTTTTGTGGCCTGAATGTAGAAATTTGCATCCGTCTCTATTGAATTTCATTATATTAATTTCAGCCCAGCTTTCTAGTTTATCATGGTCCTTTGAACTCTGTTCTTGTCTTCCAGTGTGTTAGCTAGCCCTCATAGCTTTGCGTCATCTTCAAGCTTGATAAGGATTCTCTCTAACCCATCAGCTAAGTTATAGATAAAAATGTTGAAGATTATAGAGCCTAAATTTGATTAAATGATTGCAGGGAGTCATAGTTATGGGGTGTGCGTGCTGTATTTTAACTTTACTGCTATTTTTTAGAAATGGTTTTACACTTTTTAAAATTTAATGGCATCATACTACGATAACTTGTTTAATTATATTTTAACCTTTCTATTGTCAGGTTTGTCTGTTTACCTTTTTCTTGGTTTAGCATTTTTGTAAGCCTTCTTGATTCCTGTGCTGGGAGAAAAGCAAGACATAAATAAAATCTCATAAATCACACTTAGACAATTTCCACACTTGACTGTTATAGCGCTATTATTCTACTTCCAACTTCCTATGGAATCCTGAGGTTTCCAAACTGCAAACCCCAGGATTCCAAAGGATGTTGAAAATGGAATAATAACACTATAATAGTCTAGTGTGGAAATGGCATTGCAGAACTTACAACTGCACAGTGCCCCCAAACGTGCAACGATGCATGCACCACGTAGCTTCGGTGTATGAGGGGTGCCAGAAGGAGACCCACCAGTGCGACTCACATCCAACGTTGTCATGCAGGAGTTCCCCCGGTTTCATCCAGTACAGCAAATGTAAAATGGCTTCCTTGTGTGTGTACAAAGAACGCTTGCTAAATATTTATTCCACACAAGAAGCTTATGAATACCCCAAACAGGTGCACCGAGTTCCAGAGAACACTTTGACGAGGCTAAGCAGAACGTAAATGTATGCACTGTATTTTCTGAGTACGTGCACTTGGATGAACAGTGGCCGCCGAATACCGTTGCGTAGAGCTCCAGCCTCCTGGAGAGGATCCCTCGGTCCTATCAGTCTGGAGGACCGGGGTTGGGGTGGGGCATAATCGATAACAGTTGCATTTTACCATGGTCTTTAAAAATGTAATTTATATGCAGCAGAAAGTCTTTTGTGTGTGTAAATACACGGAGGAGGAATCAATGGACTCTCCTGGCCAAGGAGTGGGGAGGAGGAGAGGGAAGGATGGCAGCCCCATTCTTCTGGTAGCAGGCAGTGAGCCAGAGAAGCTACAGCAACAGAGTCTGTTGCATCGTTCTGAAAGTCTATTTCCTCTCTGATAGGATCTATTTTTCCTTCAGTGGAAATATTTGCAATTATATTGGCTAGGAAGTAGATGTCTTTGTGCTGGCGCCGTCTCAGCAGGGGCGGGGGGGCTGGGTAAACACAATTAAATATCTCTCCATCTGGTACCCGGCAAACTCTCCCCCTGGCAGCTTCACTGTTAAGTGCCCCTTTCTTCCTGCGTAGGGTGGCACGCTGGCTGCCTTCCTTCCTTCCTCCAGGGAAAACAGGATCTAAGGAGTTTCGTTCATCCAGGTCTGGATTCAGGACGGAAAATCCAGGGCATCTGACAAAAAGGCCGATGGTGAAGTGGCAGAGAAGCATGGCGCTCGCAAGGGACGGTTCACGACCCAAATGGTCCTTTGGCTAAGTAAGGCCAATTCATTCGGTCATTCCTTCTCTAACGATCCTGTTGGCTGATGAGTTGCATCACTGGGCTTGTTTAGCCTGGGGAAGAGAAGGTGAAGAGGGGGCATGACGGCCATGTCTAGATATTGGAAGAGATGCCACGTGGAGGATGGAGCAGGCCTCTTTTCCGCTACTCCAAAGACTAGGGCCCTTTCCTCAGCTTACCTTCTCGCGGTGGCGACCGGTGGCAATCCCATCAGGGGCTCTGCCAGGAAGGGACTGCGATGGCAACTCTCCCCTCCGCACGGGACCGGCTCCCTGTGGAAAGGAGCACAGTGGACACACCACTTCTTTCTGCGGCACAGCCGGGCACTGTCCTAGGCTACACAGCCGTCGCACTTCTGGGGCTTCCGCAGGACAGGTAAGCGTGGGATGGTGGCGCGATCGCAGGTCATTGGTGGGGAAAACCTGGGGACGGGAGAGGAGCGGGACTGTGCCAGCATGCAAAAGTGTCATCAAGTCCCGTCCTTCTCCCGTCCCCAGGGCAGGATGGGAAGGTGCTGCAGAAAGGGCCCAGGACGCTGTGGAGCAATGGCTTCAAACTACAGGAAAAGAGATTTCACCAAAAATTAGGAAGAACTTCCTAAGGGTAAGAGCAGTCTGACAGTGGAATCGGCTGCCCCTTGGGAGTTTTCCTGCAGAAAGAGGACAGAGGGAGGGCCAACCAAACCTCCCAAGAGAAGGGATTGCACAGCCTGGGAGAACCACTGAAAAGCCCTTGTCTGTCTCGTGTCCTCACCAGACTTGCCTGTCATGGTGGTGGGACTGAGCAAAAGCCCTCCCCAACGGATCCTGAAATTTGGGCTGGCTCACAGATGACTTCTCTCTGCTGCCCCCTCAGCCCTTCCTCAGCACAGCCCTGCGGAAAGTGCACAACACCAGCCTCAGAGAGCCTTGCTCCCCTGCAAAGCACCAGCAGGATCCCAGCCACAGGTCAGAACCCTGTGGGTGTTTCATGCGCCTCTGGTACGTCCCCTGTGGAGGTGGTTGAACATTTCTGTCCAGTGCACAAGCACACATTAAGCAAGGTTGTGGAAGCAGGGTTGTGCATGCACTGCAGCTGCACGTGTGGACTTATGGTTGTGTATTCAGTTGTGTGTTTGATTGGTTACTTAGTTGTCCATTTGTCTGTGCATTCAGTCAGTTAACACAAGGGCCATTTCCACACCGGGCTTCTGTAATGGTGCAGAGCGACCTCTCACGGAGGTCTTCTACACCGTAGAGTGGACTGGCATGGACTACTTTTTGTAGTTCCACACCAGAATCCACTCAGGAGTGGCCGAAACTAGCCCCGCTGCGTGTTTTTTAAAAACCTCTTTTTTGAGGTTTTTAAAAAGCACAGGGAGCGCAGCCCCGCGCCGCTCCGTCGCCCGGCTCCGACGCGGATTTGCAGGCGCGCGCAAGTGCGTGCCTGCAGATCTGCCGGGGGCGGGCTTCCAGCTGGCGAGCTTCTCCGGTTGGTGGAGAGCCTCCACCAACCGGAAGCCGCCATTTGGGACACCGGAGGACTGCAGAGTAGCGAGCTCGCGCTGCTCCGCGTCGTGACGGACTTACCCGGCTGCTGGTAAGCTCCGTTTTTGGGCGTTTTCCCCCGTTTCCCCACACACACATGTGGAAAGGGCCAAGGTTTGCTTTCCAATAACAACAGCAGCAGCAGCAACAGCAGTAGTAGTAACAGTCCGGCAAGGCGGCCAACAGGAACTGAAGCAAACATAGATGGAAATTCATAGCATACAAAAGTTTAAAAGCAATTAAACTATCATAAAATCCGAATCAGTTTAAAACATAAACCTTTACAAAAAAGCAACTACGACAGCAAATAAAAGTCTAGCATGTTATTCAAGGCTTGTTTCCTCCTTTAAAAAAAAAGTTCTCATAAGTTGGCTGGAATAGAAAAGTTTTTATCTGCTTGTGAAAAGATGGTAAGGCTGGTCTGACTTTTCTGGGGAGGGAGTTCCAGAAGGACCCAGGGCAGCCACTGAGAAGGAGGCTCTGTTTCTCCCATGTTCCCACCAGATGCCCCAGTGAGGTAGGTGGGAGAGAGAGGAGGGCCTCCCTCGAAAGACCTCAGAGCCTGGGTTCCTTTGTGAGGGAGAATACAGAGCCGATCCAGTTCCAGCCAGCTCTAGATGGTGGAGCTGGGAGGATCCATCCCTGTTTGCATGCCATGCCCTTGGAGAGATGTTTTCTGCAGCTGGAAATCCAAGCTCAACGCACTCTGCTATTTGAGCCTTTGGCTAACAGCCTCGTGCCAAAAGGAGGCAGGGCCAACACCTGCAATGTCAGACTTTTGTTCCCCTGCCCCCGCATCAAAGGGCTTGGATCATTCCTGCAACATCTTTTCTGGGAACCGGACTCATCCCTCTGGATTTCAGGAACCAAAATGGCCTCGTTCTGCATGGATTTGGGTCATTAAGATTTTGCACTGAGTAGCACTGAAATGGTTAGAAAGCACATTTTATTTTATTCTAATGTCAATTTAAAGAAATTATGAACTCCTCTGAGTTAAACTTTTTGCCTCTCAGAAGAAAATTGTGGGAGGTGTCTCTAAAAATAATACTATCGACAGCCCAAGGAGAAGATTTCCCAGACTGGTGAAGTGTAAGCTTTTTGGGTGAAGGATGTTTGCTAAGGCCTGTTGGAGGAAAGCCAAGATGTCTTTGGGCTGTCAGAAAGAGGGGGCAACGGGCTTCTCCACAGCTTTAATCTGCCGACAGTTAAAGCAATAATTGGGACGGTTTCAGCTGTGACACTCGAAGGCGATAAGAAATGTTCTGGGCCTTCATTCGGCAGAAGTCAGATGCCAGAGAGCTCTGAGCACAAGTGGCAGGCCAGGAATGGAGTATGGGCAATAATTTTCAGGAATGATTCTTCTTTTTGTCCCCTTCTAGATTCAGTGCAATATAACAGGCAAACTCCACTCTGTCAGGCAATAACCAAGTATTTGTGCTTCTGTCCAAGGGCAGACAAAATGGTCTTCCATTTGTCTCCGCTGAGACTGAACAAATGTAAATTGAGCCCATTGCTTCTTGGTAACTGAAGCCACCCATTTTCTTCCTTCCAAGCCACTGGCAGCAACTTCCCATCCATTTTCTCCTCCCTCCCACCTCTGCCATCAATAAAATCTACATCCCTCCTGTTCAATCAAAGCTACCAGAGGAGGACTGGCCAATCAGTTGTGCAAGTGCTTCTATGAAGGAAGGCTGTGGTCCAACTTCTCTAAACAAAGCAGTAGTGAGAACTTGGTGGGAAAAGCTTTCGCTGGATCCCACCTCCCAAGGGACCTATCAGCCACTCTCTAATCTCCCCTTTCTGAGTGAAGTCCTAGAGCAAGTGGGGGCAACACAACCCCAAGCTTTCTTGGATGAAATGGATTAACTGGACCCATTCCACTCTAGGTCCAGGCCTGATTATGTGACAGAAACAGCCTTGGTCACCTTGGTGGATGACCTACCTAGGGATTTAGGTGGGGTAGTGAGTACCTATTGGTCTTCTTGGATCCTTCAGCAGCATTTGATACCTTTGACCATGGTATCCTTCTGGATTCTGGCTGGCTGGTATGGGACTTGAGGGCACTGCTTTTCAGTGGTTCTGGTTTGGCTGAATGAGGGTAGTGCTGGAGAAATGTTGTTCATTAAGGCTTTTTGGCCAATAGCTTGAGGGGTTCTCCAGGAGTCAAAACTGTCCTCTGTGCTTTTCAACATCTACAGGAAGCCATCAGGAGAGGTCATCTGGAGTTTTGGGTGTCATCCGTATGCTGAAGATCCCCATCTCTACCCTTCCTTTACAACTGATGCCAAGGAGGTTGTGGTACCACTAAATCATTGCCTGGATGCAGTCAAGGATTGGATGTGGGTAAACAAACTGAGGCTTAATCCAGACAAGATGGAAGTGCTGCTGGTCAGAAGAAAAATCAACCTTATATTGGGAGGGCAGCCTGTTTTGAATGAGGTTGCTCTCCCTCTGGAAGATCAGGTTCATAGACCCAGCATTGTTCCTGGAAAGCCAGGTTGCTGCAGTGGCCAGGAGTGCCTTTGCCCAGCTTTGGCTGGTGCACCAGCTGCACCCTTTCCTGGGGAAGACACATCTGGCCATGGGGGTTCATGCCTAGTTATCTCCCAATTAGGCTACAGTAAAGCCTTCTGCGTGGGGCTGCCCTTGAAAAGTGTTTGGAAGCTGCAGCTGGTGCAGAATGCAGCAGTCAGAGGGCCTTTTCGCATGCCATTTCCCATGCAAAATGGCCTCCGGAGCATCACGCGATTGCAAGGACCATTTCACATGACTTCCTTGCAATTGTGCGATGCTGCCGAGGCCAATAGGCGACGATTGCGCAATATATCATTTTTGACTTCTTGCCCAAAATGATGCACAATCGAGCATCCCTCCTGGGCCCCACACGCACTTACTTTGTGTGCGGAGCTTCCGGAGATGTGGCCATCGCACTTCCTCCCCCAGCACAGCCTTGGAAAGTACCAGCTTCCTTCCAGCCAGCATGGAGCTAGTGCGGAGGACAAGCAGAGGGGACACAAGTGCCTCTCAGAAGAGGCTTCTCGCGTGATCCCCACGTGCCCAGCCAGGAAAAGGTAAGGTGCAAAAAGGGCCAGACTGGTGTCAGGTGTGCATTTTAAAGACCACATAACACTGATCCTGCAAGAGTAACACTGGCTTCCAATTTGCATTGGAGATGGCATTGACTTACAAAGCCCTGAACAACTTGGGGCCATGGTATCTGAAAGACCAATGCCTCTTCCCAGAGAAGCCTGCCATGAATCTGAGAGGAGGTCCTGTTGCGTGTCCCAACACCTTGTGAAGTTAAGTTGTGGGTGCACATAACAGGGCTTTCTCTGTAGCAGCGCTTTGACTGTGGAAGTCCCTGCCCAAGGAAATTAGGCTGGCCCCATCTCTTTTGAGCTTCTAGCAGACAGCCGAAATGGTGCTCTTTCAGGCAGCCTTTAATGGAACTGCTATTTTAACTGATTCAATATTGAATTCGAGGATTGCTTTAGACTGCTTTTAGGAGTTTTTAACGAGTATTTTAATGGGTCTTAAAAACATTTTTATCTTTCTATTGTTTTGATTGGGTTCTATTTGTCCATTGCCTTGGGAGTCCTTGTAGACTGGGAGGTGACCATAGAAGTGCTGGAAGGAAGAAGGGAAGGAGGGAGACAGAAAGTGAAAAGAGAGAAAAGAATACCTTCCTCAACAGAAACAAAGAGAAAAGCAATGTGGGGTCATGAACAGCAGAAGTGGAGATGCCAGAGGACCAAACAGGGCATCTTTGAGGCTTCATAGAATCATAGAAACAGAGTTGGAAGAGACCACAATGGCCATCGAGTCCAACCCACTTCTGCCCTACAGGAACAAAGCACCCTCAGCAAATGGCCACCTAGCCTCTGCTTAAAAACCCCCAAAGAAGGTGATTCCACCACAGTCTGAGGCAACTTCATGATTGCACATTGCCCCCAGGAGTGAGCCACAGACTCCCTTCTGTACACCAACCTAAAAAAGAACAAGGAGGTCATGGTATAATTTAAGTCCCTGTCTCAACAACTGGGAAAATGCTTCAGGTGTTTGGGGAAGAGGCAAGAGGGGCTCCTTATGTGTCAGCAGTGTGATGCAGAAGCCAAAACAGCCAAAGCAATTCTGGGCTGTGTCAGCAGGAGTTTGGTGTCCCATCACTCGAGAAAAACAGCAGTGCTGCTCTGTTCTGCTTTAGATGGACCTCAGCCAGAGGGATCCTGTGTCAAGTTCTGGGCACCTCAGTTCAAGAAGGGCATTGACAAGCTAGAGAACGTGAAGAAGGTTGTGTGTGAAATGAGAAATGGTGGAAGTCTGTTTGCCTGCTTTGCATAATGCATTGGCTGCAATCCCGGAGGTACCTTAATGCAGGCAGAAGCTCAGAAGCAGCTGGATATCTATCTATCTATCTATCTATCTATCTATCTATCTATCTATCTATCTGTCTATCATCTATTTATTTATTTTTGTCCCATATGGAATGTTTGCATCAGCTCAAGGCCCTGAGCATTGCCACTGTGCATGCAGACGTCAGCCAAAATCTGCTGGGGGCGGTCACAAACACATAACCTGCAGTTACGCAGTCATAACAGCTCATAAGTAGCCCCCGGCAAGGACCACGAAAGTCTCCCAACATCACTTATTGGTGAGCAGCTGCTGGGAGCAGTGGGGCTTCTCTCCCATGTCTGTCTAGAAGCAGCTGGCTAAGGTTCCCACTCCTCCTAGGAGAGGACATGGTCATTTTAATAGTTGGAAGGATGTACCATATGGAAGATGGGGAAAGCTTGTTTTCTGCTGACCAGCTTAGGCAGTCCCTTCCAGTGATGAACAGCTCTTATTGTCAGGAAGCTCCTCAGAGGGCTTCATAGCTTCCAGGCCTTATGGTTTCCAGGCTTCTGCATGTGCAGGGTCTCCTATGGAAGCAGTTAGATGCTTTTCTCCATGCAGAATGGCCACATTCAGTTCAAGGCCATGGAAGCAAAGCTGTGAGCACTATGGCACTGCACCTGGATGTGTTGCCATTCACTAATGCACAATTGTTGTGGAAAGTCAGGCCCCTTCTCCTTGATCTACTTGCCATCCAGTTTGTGTTCCATGGGATGGGCAGGTGGGTGAGTCCCTCTCCCAAGATGGGGGTGAAACTCCATTCCCATCCCACTGTTGATTTGGGGGGGAAGGTGGGACAGGAATGTGGAACAAAGGGATTTCAGCTGCTAAAGAGGGAATCTCTGTGGAGAAGCAGAAGAACAGGAGAGCTCTCTGCCTTCAGCATCTCCAATGCCTCCTCAAAAGGCAGGAAGGGTTAATTGTGGTTGGCTCAATTAGTGAGGCTTCAATGAACATATGTGTGTGTGTGAGTGCAGGCGCACGTGCTTGGGTGTGCGCATGAGAACGTGAGAGAGCTTGAGGGTAAATTAAGACAGCATTTAGCTTTCCTTCTTATTAGCTGTGCATACATTTTCCCCAGAGCCTCATTACCACTGTCACACAGAGTGTCTCCTCCATTTACAACAGAGGGAGGGATCTTGGTTTGATAGACTTTGCCACCGAACATGTCGTGGTAATGAATGAACAGAGAAAGAACTGTCAGGCAGCCAAGGAAACTCCTTCCCTACCCTTGGCCATGAAAAGGGAGAAGGAAGGAAGGAAGGAAGGAGAGAGGAAGGCTGGGAGGGAGTATCTGGACTGAAAGAAAAGAAAAGGGGAAATAACAAGAGGAAGAAAAGTAAAGGAGGTCACTACAAGGCCTCTTGTTGGTGGGTGATGTGACAGCTGTCCCTGGCTGGATGCGATCCCTTGCCAAGGAGAGCAAAGAGGACCCAAGAACCAAACTGAGTGCCCTTGGGATTTTTGAACAGTGGAACAGAGCTGTGGAGGACAAAACCCATGAGGTGAGATTGGAGAAGCTGGGTGCGTTTCAGCCTGGGGAAGAGAAGACCAAGGGGGCACATGATGGTCCTCCTTAAACAGCTCAAGGGCTGTGACAGAGAAGAGGAGGCAGGCCTGTTCTCTGCTCCCCCTTGGGGTAGGACATTTTGATTGAACATTAGAAGGAACTTCTCAACAGTGAGAGTGGCTGGGCTTTGGAACTGATTGCCTGGAGAGGTGGTGAGGTCTGGACATCTTCCAAAAGAGCCTGGACAGCTACTTGCTGGTGGAGGTGCTCTGACTGGAGATCCTGCACTGAGCAGGGGCTGGACCTGATGGCTCACAGGGCCCCTTCTAACTCCATGATTCTATGTTCTTATGACTCCATGACTGCCTCACAGGGTGCTGTTTAAAGGCCTTCTTTGGAGGCCTTTAAACGGAAGTTGGACAGACATTTTTCAACAGTACTTTAGCTGTTCCTCCCTGCATGGCAGAAGGGGTTGGACTAGGTGCCCCTTGGGGCCCTCCCAACTCCAGGAGTCTCTGATTGTGTGATTCGATAAACTGGAGTCTTGTTGGTTTCATAAGTGCACTGAAGATCCTTTGCAAATGTGGTTGTCGTGCAGTGGACACATTCAGCTCAGTGGGTGTGTTCAGCTCACAGTGGAGAAAGTGGAGCTCCACAAGTGCAACTGTTGTTCATGGAGTTGTGTGTTCTCAGGAGGTGTGTAACTCTTTGTCAGTGCTTCCAATTTGCCACCAGATTCCTAGGATGGCAGAAACAGCCCCTCAAACAGACAAGTGGATGGGAAGCAGGCCCGTGGGCAGGTGCCCCCTTGGCTGGAGAATGCCAGGATCTGGTAGGAGAAGGGTGGAGCAGCACATCCAGCACTTAACTGGGGAGGTGAAAATTTATACTCTGCAAGTGAGCTGCAGGATCTCAGCCAAAGGATTGCTATAGAAACTGAAGGGGGAGAGTGTGAACTCTGGAGCCATCTCCACCCGAGAATCGCTTTCAAATCTGGGAGATGCTATTTCTGTTGCAAGAGATTCGTATTTGGAATGCAGAACGTGCATCCGGGTGGGAGCAGCTCCTCTCACTCTGTTGATGCCTTTCTGTGTCAGAAGGAGCCCCCCCTTCCCTTTCTTCTCCTTCCCCCTCCACCCCCGTCTCTTGTTGGCCCCCTTTGTGACCAAGAAACTGAACTGGTCAGCCATCAGACCCCTTGCCCTATCTTCTTGGAGGCTGGTTCCCCTGGCCAGTATTGGTGACAACAGGGGAAATTCAGTGAAGCAGATTTTGTGCATGCTCAGAAGCACCCACTCCTTCCTTCTCTTTTTTCCACTCTTGCTCAGACCCGTATGCGCCTTGCTCACTTATTTCCTCAGTGGGCTTGAGGTGTCTCTTGCATACTTGAGCTGGGGGCCCAGTTGATTCATGGGAGATGCCTCCTTCCCTCCCCATTTGTTCAGATCCCTCTTTCCCACCCAGCCTCCCAGCTGTTGTTTGGCTCCAGCTTCCCACGGGGTCCCTGTCTCTTCCAGAGCAAACATTTCAGTCTTGATGTCTGGGCCAAGACTCTTCCTGCTCTTGACTCCCTGACTGTATGAGGGCTCCATGAGCCTGGCAGAGACATGCGCCCCTACCCTCTACGTTCCCACACCACCAGACTCCATTCCCCCCCCCCCATGCTGAGTGGCAAAATCCAAAGAGGTGCTCTGTTTGCATTTGCTCGACCACAGGAAAGTGCTCTTTGTGGCTGAAAATGGGGTCCCAATCCTGTGGAGGGTTCTACATACATTCACAGAATTCACAGCATTAGAAGGGGCCTCAGGGACCATCTAGTCCTTCTGCCATGCCAGAAACCCACAGCTACAGCAGCACCCTGGTACCCATGAGCTTATGAAGCTGGGTCTGTATAACCTGGAGAAGATAAGCTTGAGAAGGGACATGACAGCCACTTTAAATATTTGAAAGGATGCCACATGGAAGATGGGGCAAGCTTGTTTTCTGCTGCTCCAAAAACTAGGATACAGAGCAATGGCTTCAAGCTACAGGAAAGGAGATTCCACGTAAGAACATCCTGAGGGTGATAGCAGTTTGGATACAGTGGAATCTGCTACTGCCTCAATGGAGTGTGGTGGAATCTCCTCCTTCTTTGGAGGTTTTTAAATAGAGGCCGGATGGCCATCTTTCAGGAGTACTTTGACTGCGTCTTCCTACATGGCAGGGTGGGGTTAGGCTGGATGGCCCCGGCGGGGTCTCTTCCAACTCTAGGATTCTGTGACTCTATGAGCATCAAAAAAGTATCAGCTAAAAAGGAGGTTCTAGCCCTAATAACACCCCCCATCTTTCCCACCATGTTTTACCACAACATTGGGTGCATTTCCAAATGCCAGCACATTGGTGATATGAAGTGGGGTGGAGCAGAGAGGAAAAACTCAGTTTGTACTGACCTTCCCCCTCACCCAGTACAAACACAGAATTCGGCAGGAATGTTCACCTTGCAAGAAGCATGAAGATTGGAGAGAAACCCACTGAGAAACATTCAGGGAGGGGATTGACTGGGGTGCCTTTTAAGCCCAGTGTCTTTCTGGCTGACATGTGCTTGCGGTCTCACCGTGAGCACACACACACACACCCCGACATGGGGTATGGAAAGGATATTCATCTTTGCTCATTTCCTGGCTGTAAAATGGGTTTCCCAAGACTCCAGGGACCTCCTTGGGAAGGATAATTTATGATCTGTTAGCAATCTTGAGTTCAACTAGTGGGAAAATGAATAGTGGTAGTAATAGCAGTAGCAATAATAAAAAATAATTCCCTCTCCCCCCACCTCACCCCAAAAAACCCTACTTGACTGGGCATCAACTGCATGGTGAGGTGAGCAGGAGGTCCATTCTGCTGAGATCAGCGCAGGTTCGGGCCGGGACAGATTGCTCAGTTTAGCGCACCAAACTAAGAAGCTAATGCAGAAGATCAGCCTCAGTCTTTGCCTTCCAGCGGAAAGAGATCAGTGAGGCGGTGTGGGCTGACCATACCTCATGAGGAAGGGAATCCACAGCCTGGGGGCATCCCCCAAGAAGGCCCTCACCTAACATGCTTGTAGGGTGGTAGGACAAAGGCAAGCCCTCCCTTGAGGATCTCAAAAGCTGGGGGATCTTAATTACACAGAGACATGAATTTTGAACAGTCTGTACAAAAAAAAAAGAAAGTGTGTTTCTGCACAGAATAATTTACCAAAGCACCTCCGGATGTGTGAATAACAGATGAAAACAGTGCAGACTATTGGTACTTGTGTGTGCAGGGCGGGGGGGAGGCTGGAATTACAGAAATGGTCCACCCTTACAAATGAGGATGAAATTTGCCTCACTGCTCCTGATGCAGAAAGACTGTAGGAGGGTTTGGGGTTGCTGCCTTTGAGCCCCCGACCCATCTCTGGGGGAGGTCCTTTTCATGCCACCCCATCTCAGGTGCCACCGCTTATTGCTGAAAAAAACTGGGCCAAAATGCAGACCTTGGCCCTAAAATTAGGGGAGGCGGACACCAATGAAATGGAGGAGCTGAAAGCAGAGAGAAGGGATGCCAGGCATAGAAAAAATCCAGAAATCATGGCTGCGCTCCTGAAACAAGGCAAGTTCATTTAAAATACCCAAACCAAGTGAGCAATCTTTGATGACAAGAACTTCAAAAGCATCCCCAGTCATTCAGTAACTGGTCCTTAGTAGTTCCAGAAGGAATGTTTCTTGTGAGCTTTTAATGTGTTGGATACCTGTAAATGGAGGGTGTTAAATTTGATCGCAGCTGCAGAAAACATGGCAGCTTCCTCCGGCTGCTCTCCCCTCCTACTTAATTTTTTAGGCTGGCTATTAAAAGGACCCAAGCAAACTGAGCGTGAAGGGACTAGCCAGGCATGTTCAGCCTGGGGAAGGAAAGACTGAGGGGGGACATGACAGCACTCTTTAAATACCCCCAGGGCTGCTGCCCCAGAGAAGAGGGGGCAGTCCTGTTCTCTGCTGCCCCTCAGGGTAGGACCAGGTCTAAGGGGTTTAAGTTTGAGTTTCTCCCTTGTATTTGTGTTAGCTACCTCAAGGTGGGTAAAGTGTAGCTAAGAGAGGAGGGACACCCAGCCTCACCAGAGGTCCTGTGTTCAGGTCCAGATGCCTCATTTTAGGAAGGATAGAGACAAGTTGATCGGATTCCAAGAAGGACAATGAGGTTGATGGGAGAAATGGAGAACAAAACCTATGAGGAGAGGTTGAGGGAGCTGGGCACGTTCAGCCTGGTGAAGAGAAGCCCGAGGGGTGACATGATTGAAATACCTCAAGGGATCTCCCAAGAGAGGAAAGGGAAGACCTGCTCTCTGCTTCCCCAGGGGGTGGGAGCTGTTAACTGTGTAATTTTCCCTGTGGAAGCCATTGGACATTTTTTTTAAATGTCTGGTGACACCATATTTGCAAATTTGCAGGTGACACAAAATTAGGAGGGATAGCTAACACCTCAGAAGACAGGATCAGAATTCAAAATGACCTTGACAGATTACAGAACTGGGCCAAAAGCAACAAAATGAATTTTAACAGAGAAAAATTTAAGGTACTACACTTAGGAAGAAAGAATGAAATGCACAGTATAGGATGGGTGATACTTGGCTTGAAAAACAGTCCACGTGAAAAGGATCTAGGAGTCTTAATGGACCACAAGCTGAACATGGACTAACAATGTGATGCAGCAGCCAAGAAAGCCAATGCAATTCTGGGCTGCATCAATAGGAGGATAGTGCTGAAATCAACCAAAGTGATAGTTCTACTCCATTCTGCTTTGGTTAGACCTCACCTGGAATAATACTGTGTCCGGTTCTGGGCACCACAGTTCAGGAAGCCTATGGACAAGATGGAAGGTTTCCAGAGGAGGGTGACCAAAAAGGTAGGGAGCTGGGGATGTTTAGTACGGAAAACAGAAGGTTAAAAGGTGACATGACAACCATGTTTAAATATTTGAAAAGGTGTCATACAGAAGATGAAACAAGGTTGTTTTCCATTGCTTCAGAGACTAAGACACGGAGCAAGCTATTTTGCTAAAATAAACAAATAAAATCCATGCTAAATAATTGCACAAAAAAACAAGGGCCAAATTTCTACATTGTATAGACAGAGTGTAACTGCATATTCACAGTGTGCAGCAATGATTGTGCATCAGTAAACTGCAACACTGCAGCCCTTTTTACATGGCATTTGCCATGTGAAAACGCCCCTCAAGCATTGTGCAAATATGAGGAGCAGTCCACACGATGCACTCACAATCGCACAATGCTCCAAGGGCTGGCAGGCGCCAACCACACACTTTTTCATTTTCAGCTGTGAGCCAAAAATGGTGTGCGATCGCGCATCGCTCTGGGGCCCCGTGCACACTTGCTGTGCGTGCGGAGCTCTGGAGCTGTGGCGCTTGTGCTTCCTGCCCCAGCACAGCCTGGGAAACTCCCAGGCTGCACTGCGGAAGGAAGAGGCGGGGCTCTCGTGTGAGCCGGCGGCAGCCGTGGAGCTGAAGGAGCCTCGCTAGAGGCTGCTCGTGCGATCCCCGCACCCCAGCTCTGCAAAAAGGTGCATTGCAGAATGGGCCTGCATGACTTAAAGTGCAAAGAAGCCTGAAATCTGGACTTGCAATGCACAGTGCACATCATGATATACAACACAGCAGTGGCACTACAAGTGCAAGCAGCATCATGCATGGAGATCTGCTTCCATAACCTTAAACTGAATGCTGAGCATCAAACAAAAACATCCAAGGACTTCCACGGAGGAAGATATGCATGCATTAACACGCCAAGAGAATTACAGCCCATTTGTCAAAACTAAAAGAGGACTTCTGAGCCCTTCTGGATTTGGCAAACCCTGCAGGCTGTGAGTGCCCCAGAGTGTCCTGGGAGGAGCAGAATCCCTGAGGGCCAAGGCAGTTGCCCATTCCTTTTCTACATGGAGTGATCTAGATGGGGCAAGCCTGCTTCTGCTCTCCAGAGATTGGGAAAAGAGTAGTGACTTCAAACTACAAGGAAAGGGATTCCACCTAATCCTGAGGAAGAACTTCCTGAGGGTAAGAGCAGGTGGACGTGGAATCAGCTGCTGCCTCCGTGGAGTGTGATGGAGTCTCCTCCTCCTCCTCTGGAAGTTTTAAAGAGAGGTTGGGTGGCCATCTGTCAAAGGGAGGGCTTTGGCTGTGTCTTCCTGCACGGCGGGAGGGAGTTGGACTTGATGGCCCCTGGGGTCTTTTCTAACTCTGTTGATTCTGTGATTAAATGATTCAAGAGATACAGGCCATTTCCACACTATACTGTCACAGTGCTGTTATTCCACTTTTAACATCCTATGGAATCCAAGGGCTTGCAGTTTAGGGAGGGGCCTTTGAGGATTCCATAGGATGTTGAAAGTGGAATAATAGCACTATCACAGTCTAGTGCGGAAAGGGCCATAGCTGCACCCATCGTAGGAAATGAGCAGTTTTATTCCACCTTATTTCCAGCCCTCACAGCCCCTGCCCCTTTTTTTCCTGGCAGGTAATCTTATTGCAAATAAAATGAAAACCGGCTTTGCCCTCAACCCACAAGAAAGGCTCAGAAGTTCACTCTGACATCTACGAGCTTTTTCGAGCACAGATTGATCTCAAATCCCATCAAGGCTTGTTAAACCCGGGAGGTGAATCTTTGGCAATTCTGCTGGTCCTTCTCCCCCCACCCCCCCCCGGCCCACCTCCCATCCCTGAGACGTATCGACAGAACAATCTGCCTCCTAATGATTAGTTAAAAGCAGCTGAGGAGGATGATCAGTTACCCAGAGCCTGGAAGAACAGGACGGGCCCTTCTGCAACAGCAAAAGCCCAAATTTATCCTGAGAAGGGAGGTGGAGCCTTGAGGAACATCTTGCAAGCTATTTTATTATATATTTGGTTTGATTTAATAAAGTATTTATATCCTGCCCTATATTCCCAGTCCCCAAATATGTCAAATTATATGACAATTTAAATAACTATATAACAATTTAGAACACATCAAAGGAGTTAAATCCAGGAGCTTGAGAGTCAGTGTGGTGGAGTGAGAGCCATCGTGCGGTCATGGTTTGAGCATTGGTCTAAGACTCCGGGAGAGCAGGGTTCAAATCCCCACTTGGCCATGGAAACCCACTGGGGGACCTTGGGCAAGTCGTATTCTCTCAGCCTTCAGTGGAAAGCAAAGGAAAACTTCTTCCGAAGAACTCTTAAAAGCCGCCGCAGTGTAGTGGTCTAAGTATTGGGCTAGAACTCCAGGAGACTTGGGTTCGAATCCCTGCTCGGCCGTGGAAACTCACCGGGGGACTTTGAGCAATCCACGCTCTCTCAGCCTCAGAGGAAGGCAAAGGCAAACCCCCTCTGAGCAACTCCTTGCAGGAATGCCCCATGATAAGTTCCTCTTAAGGTTGCCATCTCTCAGAAACACGTAGAAGGAACATTATCCAGTTTGCAGTTGTTGTTGTGTTCCTTCTACCTGTTTCTGGGTGATGGTAACCCTAAGATGAACCTATCACGGTTGTTAGACCGCCCCCTCCACGTGCCCCCAACACGGCTTTATTAAAAGCTGCATTTTTGCTTGGTACCAGAATGACACTTGTGTTGGTGCCAAACCTCCAAAGTGGATGGCATTTCACAGTTGTGGAGCCACGCTACAGAAGGAGTTGCGGGGAGTTGTGGAGCCACACCACAGAAGGCCCTGCTCAAACATCCTGCCCCCTGGCAGGACACAAAAGAGGACCCTCGCCCCCAGCTAACCTCGTTCTTTGACAGGCATATGCAGGGAGAGACTTATGCCTCCCATACTGGCACCCAGCACAGACGCATACGGAGAGAGAGAGACAGAGAGAGAGAGAGAGAGGGAGGGAGGGAGAGAGGGAGGGAGGGGAGAGAATATATATGTCCTGCCCCCTGCCTTCCATCTCCAAAAGGAGGCCTAAGGCAGCTGATGCCAATAATTATAGGTGTGATAGGTAACAACCAGACCCTAGCAATGAAAAAGTACCAACAACATAAACCATTTAAAGATGTCAAAGGAAGAACCCCAGTACTCGGAAATCCTCGCCCGAATCCTGTGGGTGCCTTGTGATTCCTGTGTAAGTTTTCTTCTAGAAGCAGAAGTGCTGCCTTTGTTCAAGGTTGTGGAAGGGGAGCTACGTGTGTGTGGTCATTTATCACAAATGCACATCGCACATGGATCCATGCTGGACATGGCGCTTGGGTGCACACCTCACATTGCGTTGCACGGTCGTTTCATGGTGCCTTGGTTGCACACCTGGCTCGGCTCTGCAGCGTTGCCAGTCGAAAGGAGGGTTGTTAAGCAGGTATGGATGCCTGATGTCACAGGGGGAGATTTATGCCGCACGACCCTGGCGAAGGATCTCTTCCGTTATGATACGTCTACCTGTGGGAAGACGGTCTTCCGCCTGTGCCAGAGAGCCGTGAAGAAAGCAGCCAGGTAAACGGTCTCAGGGAGAGGAAGGGCCAACCCTCTCCCAACGGATGCGGGGGCAGAGCCCCCCGACTCACCCACCACCCCTGGGATGGCGCGGGGATGCAGTACCGCGGCGCCTACCTGTACCTGCATCACCACCAGACCTGCCTCAAGCTTGGCTAGGAGGGTGGGGCTCGGGATTGTTCCTGAGGAAGAGCAAACCCAGCCCTCATGAAAGCACTTTTTGAACATCCTTGGGTCAAATTCTTTGGGGAAAAGTCGGGGATTGCTGCTGTTGTGTGCCTTCAGGTCACTTCTTGCCTAGGGTGATCCTAGGGTGAACTTATCACACGGTTTTCTTGGCAAGATTTGCTTTCCTTTGAAGCTGAGAGAGTGAGAGATGCCCAGTCCCCAAGGGGATTTGAACCGTAGATGACAGACAGACAGACAGGTGGGCTGAGGCTTCCCTCTGTGCATTTGGCAAGGGTAAAACATGCCATAAAGTGTGCCAGTCGGACCAAAACGTGGCAACATGACTTGTTGGGTCTCCTACTTCCACAGTCCTCCGGGATGCTTGGCCTTGGCCCTTCCAGCCAGGGAATTCTGAGAGCTGTAGTCTCCAAAAGTAGCATTTCCGAGCTCCATTGGAATGCTGGTCTTTTCTAGCCACACGACCCACTGCGAGGAGCATGAAGCCACCCACATCCGACCCACTCCCCACACACTGCGTCTCTCCCAAGGCCAGCCCTATTTCATTCAACGGGCCCAAAAATTCCTCCAGCTGCATCTCTCGCAGTTTCTTTGGGACATCTTAGCAGTTGGGATGCCTCAGGCAACGGTATCAGGGTACCTGAAAAGGAGGTCTTCTGGAGGATAAAATATGTTCTGTGGTTGGCTTTGTTGTTGCTGCTGCTGCTGCTGCTGTTGTCATACCAGATATCGGCAAATGGTCTCCTTTTGTCTGACAATCCAAAGCAGGCGTTGCTCCTGATCGCAAAGTCTTCCCTCACCCTGAAGCTCCCTCCCAGCTTCTTCCCACTGGAGATTTCAATTTAGATTAGAAACTGCTTTCTGCTCTGATAACATATAAAAACCAGCATCGCCAGCCTTGCTGACACACACGCACGTCTTTCATTGTACCCACAAGGTGGGCCGAGGCAATGCGGGTGGGGGAAACGTGTTTTATCCTTAACGTTCCCTCAAAGACGCAGGGCCTCCCGGCTCAGACCCGGAGACACGGCAGCCCATGCAGCTGGCCCAGAAGGCAACGTGGGAAGAGAAGGCGGGCCGTTCGAGAAATGGCTGAAAAACTCTCCAGGAAGAATCCTGGACTGCTGGGAATCTTGGTGGTTTGAGAGTTGTTCTATGTAAAATTCACATACGGTTGTATTATGCAGAAAACAATTTCTTTTTTCCCGGGCTGAAAATAATATTTCTTAACAATGCTGACATGAGAGACATGTTTAGATATCTGAAGGGGTGTCACGTGGAGGGTGGGGCAAGCTCGTTTGTTGGTGCTGCAAAGACTAGGAGATGGAGGAATGGCTTCAAGCTTCAGGAAGAAAGATTCTACCTAAACATTAGGAGGAACTTCCCAACGGTAAGAGAACTTCGACAGTGGAATTTGCTGCTGCCTCAGTGGAGTGTGGTAGAGTCTCTTCTTTGGAGGTTTTTAAACAGAGAGGCTGGATGGCCACCTCTCAAAGGCAGTGCTTTGACAGTGTCTTCCTGCCTGGCAGAAGGGGGCTGGACTGGATTTGGCCCTGGGGTCTCTTCCAACTCTAGGGTTGCATGATTCTAATATTGAAGTTAATATTGTTTTCTGCACATAAAATGCTTTTTTTCTGTGCATTCTTTTCTGTGCGGAATATGCAGTCTATTTCCAAGCAGAAAATGCTGGTTTTTTGCACAAACAGCCATCTGCAATTTCTGTGTGTGTTTGTGTGTGTGCACACGCACATGCATGTGGAATAAGTCTCAGACTATGAACAGTCTTTGAAAATTGTGCAGTTTTTGCTGACTTTACCTCAGCAAGTAGAAAATAGCTAAGATTATGTCTTCTTTCCCTAAAAGAAGACAAATTCCATCCCGCACCCAAACTTCACAGGCATCCCAGCTACTTCCTCCCACTTGCCCCAGTTTTTGAAGTCATGCTACCTGCTGTGTGACGTGAATGACAGCGTGCAAGAGAGCTTTATTTAAATTCACCTGGAGTGCAGAATGCCACCCCCAGGGATGCAAACCTTGGGTTATTTCATCCTTGCATGCAATGCTGAAGAATTTCCATAGTTTCCTCTCTGCTGCAGGAGCAAAACAGGATTTCCTCCCACTTTTTGCCTGGTATTTGTATATCCCAAAGCATTTGCGGAAATATTCTGTGCAGGAACATACATAGGAGTTTTCCTGTTTTGTTTCTTTCGTACAAACCCCACCATTTTTACACATAAAATAGATGTGTATTTGTGTGCAAATGAAACCGAATTATATGCAGAATAACTTTCTGAAACATTTGGGAGGTGGGAATACCAGACAAAGACTGCACAGAATTCCTACTGTGTTCTTTATCCTGGCAGCCCTTCCAAAGAGCCTGAAATCTCTTATCTTTTTTTCAAGAGGGGAAACAAATGCTGGTGGATATCCTTTCCATCTCTGGTTGCCCAGTGCAGCCATTCTGAGGCACTCATGAGAGGCTGCCGCTGCTCCTCCTGCTCCAGTCCCCTTACATCTCAAAATCATAGAGCCATAAAATCTCAGAGCTGGAAGAGAAGGTGCAGCTAAAGCACTCCCAAGAGGTGCCCACCAGCTCCTCTTTGAAGACTTCCAAAGACAGAGAATCAACCATCCTTCAAGGCAGGTTGTTCTGCTGTCCAACACTCCTTATAGTTCAAAAGTTCCCCCTCATGTTCAGGTGGAATCTCTTTTCTTGCTATTTGAGTACATCGGTTCGTGTCATAGTCTCGGGAGCAGCAGAAAACCAGCGTACTTCATCTTCTGCATGGGATCTCTTCAGAGAGCTACCATGTCCCCTCTCAATCTTCTCTTCTCCAAGATAGACGTACCCAGCTCCTCAGTCATTCCTCATAAGGCTTAAGGGTTTCCAGACTGTTGACCATCTTGGCGGACACTCTCTGGACACATTCCACCTTCTCAATGTCCTTTATTGTCATAGGTTGTTCCAACACCCCTTCTGAAACCTCCCAAAATCCCAGTCCTGGGCATTTGCAACACCATTCCCAAGGTGGCCTTAGCCAGCTTGGCCAATGGGATAGACATGATGTCACTTGACTGTCACATTGTGAGAGGGATTGCAGAGGAAAACAGAGGTATTTGGACCTTTTGTTTAGGGGGCCAGGGCAGGGGGGTAGAGAGCCTGCATGGTTTGGGCACTGGACTAGGACTCTGGAGAACAGGGCTCCAACTCTTGCTAAGCCATGGAAACCCACAGATGTTTGGCTGATTCCTCACATTTCTTCTCTCAAGGCTGCCTAGAGAAGGGTTAAAACAATATATAAATAAACACCCCGTCTTCAAGAAGGGAAGAAAAGAGGACCCAAATAATTATTGCCTGGTCAGCCTGACATCAATACCAGGAAAGATCCTAGAGCAGGTCATTAAACAATCAGTTTGTAATTACTTAGAAAGCAATGCCGTAATCACTAAAAGTCAACATGGATTTCTCAGAAATAAGTGATGCCAGACTAATATTATCTCTTTTTACTATAGTTTCAAGATTGATAGATGAAAGGAATGCTGCAGACATGGCATATCTTGATTTCAGTAAGGCCTTTGACCAAGTTCCCCATGACATTCTTGCAAAGAAGCTAGTAAAATGCAGGCTGGGCAGGGCTGCCATTAGGTGGATTTATAATTGGTTGACTGACCGAACCCAAAGGGTGCTCCTCATCAATGGCTGCTTTTCATCCTGGAGAGAAGTGACCAGTGGGGTGCCACAGGATTCTGTCCTGGGCCCAGAAGTATTCAACATCTTCATCAATGACTTGGATGAGGGAGTGGAGGGCATGCTGATCAAATTTGCAGAGGATACCAAATTGGGAGGGGTTGCTAATACACCAGAGGACAGGATCAAAATTCAAAACAACCTTGACAGACTGGAGAACTGGGCCAAAGCTAACAAAATGAATTTCAACAGAGGGAAATCTAACGTCTTGCACTTAGGCATTAAAAATGGAATGGACAAATATTGGACGGGAGACGTGTGGCTGGATAGCAGTACCTGTGAAAGGGATCTAGGAGTCTTGGTAGATCACAAGCTGAACATGAGTCAGCAGTGTGATGCAGCAAGCAAGGAAGCCAACACAATTCTTGGTTGCATCAATAGGAATATGGTGTCTAGATCAAGGGAGGTAATGGTACCACTCTATTCTGCACTGGTTAGTCCTCATTTGGAATCCCGCATCCAGTTCTGGGCACTTCAATTCAAGAAGGATATTGACAAGCTGGAGCATGTCCGAAGGAGGGTGGCCAAAATGTTGAAGGGTCTGGAAGCCATGAAGCCCTATGAAGAACGGCTTAGGGGGGTGGGGATGTTTAGTCTGTAGAAGAGAAGGTTAAGAGGGGACATGATAGCCATGTTTAAATATTTGAAGGGATGTCATGTTGAGGAGGGAGCGGGCTTGTTTTCTGCTGCTCCAGAGACTAGGATAAGGAGCAATGGATTCAAGCTGCAGGAAAGAAGATTCCACCTGAACCTCAGGAAGAACTTCCTGACAGTCAGGGCTGTCCAGAAGTGGAATCTGCTGCTGCCTCCGTGGAGTGTGGTGGAGTCTCCTCCTTCTTTGGAGGTTTTCAAGCGGAGACTGGATGGCCGTCTGTCCAAGGGAGGGCTTTGAGGGGGGTTCCTGCAGGGCAGAAGAGGGCTGGAATGGAGGGCCCCTGGGGTCTCTTCCGCCTCTAGGATTCTAATGTTCTATGGCCTGGTGATTAAAAAAAGGCTATTAAGCCTTGTTCTTGTTGTTTTTCCAATTCAGGACTCAAAGCAGCTTACCACAAATTTGAGAAAAGGTGTTAAAAATTCACAAGATCCTAACATCAAAACAAGATTAAAGAATAAAAAATTAAAACCAGACTTTTAAAAAAATCTGTAAACATACACAAACAGAGCAGCACAGCACTCAGCAGAATCCAGCACATTCCTTTGGTTGAACATGCTGCATATAGTCAGCCATCTTTTGTCTCAACAGAAAAGTCTTTACTTGTCTGTGAAAAGACAGCAGAGAGAGTGATGGCCCGACTTCTCCAGGAAGGCATTTCCAGAGGCCGGGGCAGCCACTTGGAAGCCCCCGACCCTCCTGTGTGCCCGCCAGGCGTTCACACGGGTAGGGTGGCCGTGGGCCAGAGGGAAAGGCCTCCCTTGTGAAAACGGAGCTCCCCGGGAGAGGCCCCACAGAGCCCAGGTCTCCCGAGAAGCTCACAACTCGCCTGAGAAGCCAAAGATCCTGGCCCTCACCCTTGTCTGTTTGGACGGCTACCCAGATGCAGTCATGACATTTCCAAAGAGAAATGTGTGTGAGAGAGAGAGAGAGAGAGAGAGAGAGTTGCTCAAAATAATGCTAGGTGTGCCACCAGAGAGATTAAATCCCTTCATGAAATCTGGGACTTATGGGAAAACTTTGTACCAGAGAATTGGGTGAAGTGTCTGCTGCAGGTTGGAGAAGGTCTGAGGAAGTTTAGCGGAGGCACCAGATGCAGGATTGGTAGAGGGACCCAAAAAGTTACAAGGGAAGAGGGTGTCTTCATTTCAAAAGGGGGAGCTTTGCCTGGGTACATAGAAGAGGTTTTTCTCTTTTTTCTCCATTTTTTAAAAAGGATTTCTGGTAACTGCTTTATTTAAACAATCCAGAATTCATTCATTTGCTCTTTCATTCACAGATTCATAGATTCCTTTTAGCACTTTTTCTGCCAGAGAAACAGCACTCCGGGTGGCTGAAATACAAGGAAAGACAATTCAACAATCAAAGTCAAAGTGAATTGCCTCAGTGAAAAGGAACAACCAGCCCCTTCCACAAGAGCCCACCCTCGGTGCCACCACCAGGGATCCTAAGCCAGACAAAGGGCCAGATCTCAGGGCGGCCTCTCTGCAGGTACGGCCGAAAGGTGCAGGATTGCTCCCAGGTCCAACCTGCATATCGTGGGCCAATTCCTCCCTGTCTGGACTCTGTGGGGTGAGGGCCCCCTTTTCCTGTTGTTACCGCTGTTTCTAGCCCGAGCTTGTGGGATAGTAGATATCATTTGATATCAATAATTTGGCCGTCTGTACCCATTCCTCTCCACGTGCTTGCGAGGCCCCCGGACAAGCACGCACACAGGCACGGCCGACAATAGCCGAACCATTCAAATCCCAATCCAGGCAGGTCAGTCATTGCCGAATGCGGCTTCAGGAGACCTCAAGGCAAGTACCACATTATGTATGCGCGCGACTTACAAAAGATCCCCTGCCCAGCGCAGGCAGCTTGATGAGCAGACTATACAACTCTCAAGCACTCCGGGTTTGCATACTGGCTACTCTATTGACAATCTGGTCATAACTCAATCATCTAAAGTACTGACCTTTCAGAGGCTTTGTCTCCAGCCCCAAACTCATTGTTTTCCCCAAGAACGGACTAGCCTGCGGCCACAATTTTCCCTATAAGAACCCCTGACTTTGAGCATTTCGTTGGATCGCTCTTGGCTTCCATCCCGCCTTGCTGTCGCTTCATCCAGCGAGCCTTCCCCTCAGCCTCACGTGCTGAGAATTCTCACTTCTACAAACTTCGTCTTCAGACTACCCGGGCTTCAGGACAGGTGTAGTATTTCCTATACAAAACCTCCTCTTCAATCCCTCTATCCAACTCCTACCTTTATTTCTATAGTTCTTCGTGTGAGTTTGTTGCATACACCTGTTTGACTGTATCTCAACTATTATTATTTACTTCTGCTTGTTCATTGACTCGGCCTGACCCCGTAGACATTGGGTTCAAGATTTCGCTACATTGCCCTGCCTCTTGCATTGCTAACTAGTGCTCTGTGCTAATTCCCTCCCCGTTGTTTTGAGCACATTAAGGTGTCCCTCCCAGGACCCCCAGAAATCAGGGTAACACTGTCCAGCTTTTACTCCAAGGGCCCTGGACTATGCTTAGGAGGTTCTGAGAGAGAACCTGTCATGCACTGAGTAACTTTCTGCATTGTGTGAGTTGCATTCCTCTGGTGCTTTCCACAGATTTGCAAGGTTTATATGTCAAAAGAGCACCCTACCTTCAGACTTGTCCAGAAAGAAAAAAAATCCATGGAAGTATTGAGACTTTTCAGTTCTTTTTGTTTTGACCTTACCTGCATTTTCGTGGTTTTTCATCCAAACTCCTTCTTGAAAGTGCTTTAAAGTGCCTTAGCAATGGTACACTAGTTGAGAACTAGGATCATTTTCTTTTATTCCTACCATTACTAGCATTCCTCTTTCTCTCGCTTGATCACTGTTGAATCTGTGTCCTAAAAATATTGCTGTGTGTAATGGTGGCGGCCATCTGGGATGACACAGACAGCCTTGGAGAGGTGCATTTCATTTTGGGAAACTGCAGGTTAATTTAAACTGACTTGGGGAACAGGAATGAAAGGTCCTGGATTTTGCTGGGAGTTCCCAGGGAACACTTCAGGCTGGAGAAAACATCATATGGATCTCCAAACTAAAATCAATTTAGTCAGGAGCAAAACCTGGGACTTTCAGAAAGGTCTTTTTTTTCCCCCTTTTCCAGAGGGCCGTGGAATCTTGCAGAAATATTTAATTCCTGATCCAAAGAACCAACTGATGGTGCCAGCCAAGGCCTTTCTGCAGCCTCGAGTGTAGCCTAGGAGGAGATCCAGCACGCCTCCTGGCATCCTCCCAAGCACACTTATGTCACAGGCCGAGAGGTGGAGAGGTAATGTCCTGCTCTAAATGCCACAATCAGAAGCAGGAGGTAGCTGGTGTCAGCAGTCGTAGGGTCAAGAAAGCCACAAATGAGGACAGAGTCCAAAGAAGCAGAAGAAGCCAAGTGGGAAAACAGCCCAGGTGTCACAAATCCAGTACTGGCAACAGCTGAGACATCAAGAGCTGAACTGAAGTTTGCAATCCATAGTTTGGCCTGGGGGAGCTTCCTGTTTATCAAAGCAGCACCCTCTGTCAGGAACTGAATTCACACACACAAATATAATAGTGCATAAACACTATTTATTAGAACCATGATACATCATACACGACTTCAGTGAGTGAACTGGGGGCAATTAGCAAGATTCAAAACATAAAAGACAAAGAATACATCATCCCGCTCGCAAGAGACCTTGAAGTGTCTGGTGTAGCCTGGCTGCACTTATCACTACATTCCTAGCTTTGTTTACCTAGCAGTCTCTGGTTCTCGTACCTTGTTACAAGCAAGCTGCTACTTAACTCCTACTACATATCCCATAAGTAAAATATGGTGGGCTACCCGACACCCTCAGCCCACACCCTGCTTGCAGGCAGTATTTAAGGAGGGCATTTTGCAGCAGCTGTCTCTTACCTGATGTCAGGAGTGCAGTCTTTTGTTCTGTCTGTGGGGAATGATCCGAGCCAGATGCTGGAGCCTCTGCCTTTCTCAGGGGCTGGGGGGGGGCCTCTCCTCCAGCTCCTCTTCCTTCTCTGAAGCCTGCTGAACTGGAGGAGGGCCTGGTTGGCTATCTTCCAGGCAGTTGCTAATACACCAGAGGACAGGATCAAAATTCAAAATGACCTGGACAGATTGGAGAGCTGGGCCAAGGCTAACAAAATGAAATTCAACAGAGAGAAGTGTAAGGTCCTACACTTAGGTAGAAAAAATGGAATACAGAAATATAGGATGGGGGACACGTGGCTGGATAGCAGTATGTGTGAAAGGGATCTGGGAGTCTTAATAGACCACAAGCTGAACATGAGTCAGCAGTGTGATGCGGCAGCCCAGAAAGCCAACGCAATCCTCGGCTGCATCAATAGGAGTATGGTGTCTAGATCGAGGGAGGTACTGGTACCACGCTACTCTGCTTTGGTTAGACCTCATCTTGGATACTGTGTCCAGTTCTGGGCACCCCAATTCAAGAAGAACATGGTCAAGCTGGAGCAGGTCCAGAGGAGGGTGACCAAAATGGTGAGGGACGTGGAAGCCATGCCCTATGAGGATAGACTTAGGGAGCTGGGTATGTTCAGTCTGCAGAAGAGAAGGTTAAGAGGGGACATGATAGCCATGTTTAAATATTTGAAGGGATGCCATGTAGAGGAAAGAGAGGGCTTGTTTTCTGCTGCTCCAGAGACCAGGACAAGGAGCAATGGATTCAAGCTGCAGGAAAGGAGATTCCACCTGAACCTCAGGAAGAACTTCCTGACAGTCAGAGCTGTCCAGCAGTGGAATAGGCTGCCTCGGAGTGTGGTGGAGTCTCCTTCTTTGGAGGTTTTTGAGCAGAGGCTGGATGGCCATCTGTCGGGAGTGCTTTGAGGGTGTTCCTGCATGGTAAGGGGTTGGACTGGATGGCCCGTGTGGTCTCTTCCAACTCTACATTTCTATGATTCTATGATTCCACTCCAATTCCACTCCTAGGTGTGTCTGAGGAAGACAGACTCTCAAGGGGGGGGCATGAGAGGTGGGTGGTATTTTCTGTTGCCTTCCTGGGTATGTAGCAGCAGCCCTGGAATGGGAGAACACAGCTCCATTGTCCCAGCTACTGGAGGGCACTGGGGAAGGGCTCAGATGCCCTTCTGTACTTGGGAAGCAGCAGGAGTCTCCAAGTACGAATACACACATGCATGCAGAGAAAGAGAGAGAGAGAGAGAGGTAAGGCCTTCCCCTCCTTCTCCAGATTTGCAAAGAGAGCCAGAATGCTCCCAGGCCCATGCTGCATCCAACTGGTGACTGGGGAGGCACAGTTGCACCATAGGCACCCCCACACACACCCATTAGCATGCAGCTGTACACCCTGGATTAGGGCCATTCCCACAAGGAGACATAGGATCCCTTCTCCCACATTGCCCCAGAAAATGCATCCCCTGGTTATCCTGGGGTTTCATCCATATATCTCACTCAGTGGCTTCTAGCCAAAATGCCCCCCCCCCTCTCATTAGCAGCAGGGTTTTAAGAGGGGTTCCTGCACCCCTCAGGCACAATGGCTGGGGCCCTTTTCATGTCTTTTGTGTGCAGAGATTCCCCAATTGAAACAGCTGGGCATTCTGGAAAAGGCAAAGAAGCTACCTTCAGTTCAAGGTTGTGACAGTGGAGTTATGAGTGTGAGGCTATGACATGAGGTGTGCTGTGCATGGGGGCACATTGCAAACTGGGTTGTGCATGGCTATACGTTTGCTGCCTTGCACGATGTCATTAAATGCATGGGTTGCCCAGCACTCTCAGGCCCTTTTCGCATGGCATTTGCCATGCAAAAGGGCCACTGGAGCATCGCGCTACTGAGAGGAGCGGTCCACACGGTGAACTCACAATCACGCGATGCTCCAGGGGCTGGCAGGTGCCGATCGCACACGATTTCATTTTCAGAGACAAAAATTGTGCGCAATCATGCATTGCTCCGGGGCCCCACGCACACTTGCCGTCCGTGCAGAGCTCCAGAGCCATGGTGCTCGCACTTCCTGCCCCAACGCAGCCTGGGAAAATCCCAGGCTGCACTGCAGAAGGAAGAGGCGGGGCTCTCGTGCGAGCAGGCAGCGGCTGCGAAGCTGAAGGAACCAGGATGTGAGAGCCTCTTGCAAGAGGCTGCGAGCGCAATCCCCACACCCCAGCTCTGCAAAAAGCTGAGTTGAGGAAAGGGCCTCAGTGTCTGAGTACCCATGCAGGGAATTACACTGCAAAATCCTATTGCAGGACCACAGCCTGACCTCTCCAGCTGCCTGAAGCAGCTCCCATCACCCACCCACAGGGGAAACAAAATGGCCCGTTGGGTGCCTGGCTGGCTTCTGACCTCCAGAGCTGGTTTCCCAGAAGGGAAAGCGATGGGACTCCAGCCGGCCTAAAAGTCAGGCCTCTTCCTTTACACCTCAGGTGAGAAGGTGGACCGTGGAAGGGCAGGCCTCCCAAGTGCACTCAGAGGCAACGTTACTGTTTCTGACATTGCAATTTTCAGCTCCGAGAAGGAAACAGATTCTTGGACGTAACTGTGCAAAATCATACTTACAGGCATTTTTTTAAAAATGATATATAGATTTTTCTGGTTTCCTGGTCCTGAGCTTTTTTGCTTGGAGACCGAAACACTCTGCATCACTCCTCTGCAAATGCCCTGCAGAGACAAGCTTCCCAACAAAGAGCGAGCCCCCCTTCCTGAACTGCAGAAGGCACTTTGCTTAACTGCTCAGTTTTTGCTCCTCAATGAATGTACTTTGAAATGGCTTCTCAGTCTGTTGACCATTCAATCATATTTTAACCTTTCTGTGCTTTCAGTGATGTGTCCTTTTACCTATTATGTCTTCTAATGTTTGTCAGCTACCTTGACGCCCCGGACTGGGGAAAAGGGAGGATATAATTTAGCATTGTGCCATTGCTGGGATCCAAGGGTGTCCCAAATGCTCCTGGCCAGCCTGTCTCCCTCCCTCCCTCCCTCCCTCCTTCCTTCCTTCCTTCCTTCCTTCCTCAGTGCAGCCCTCCTTTTCTGGCACTACTCTGAGGAGAAAAGCACCATCCTTCCCACACAGCCCCAGCCAACATGATCATCACGCAAAAGGAGCTATTGCCGAATTTTTTCCAGTGACAGTATGATGTGCGATCATGACAGCTGGGGACACAACAGGAGCAGGAACATGACAACGTCATACGGTAGCACGTGTCAGGGACCGGCTTCGACGTGTCCCCGTGCTGGGAGTGGGCTGTAGTGTGGTAAGGACCGAAGTCTGAAACTGCTGGTCCTGCCAAGACTGGGAAATCCAATAAGATGTTGTTCTTTTTCCAATGGACAGCAAGGGATGGAGTCCTGTTGACAACGCACACCCATGTATGTTCTCTGGCCTTTGGGCATGGGACGCATTCAGTTCACAGCAGCACAAGCGGAGCTCTGCAAGTGTATCTGTTTCACGTTCATGTTCTCGGGGCAACTACATCTCAGTGTTTTCAAAGTAACTTCACCATAGCTGTGGGAGAAAAAGACCTGACGCATTCCCCTTTCAAAGACACAGCCGTGTTACCCCGGAATATCAGCATGCAAAGGGATCTTGCAGCACCTTTGAGACGAACTGGGAGAAAGAAGTTGGTAGCACGAGCTTTTGTAGACTGAGCTGAATCCAGCGAAGCCTGCGTGCTTCAGACCCCTTTCTCTCAGCTGGGGTCAAATGTGCTGCCAGATTCCTTTGCATACGGTCCCTGTTGTGCAAAGGGACAAGAGGTAGGCTCTTCGGCAGGCACGGCTCAGCTCCGCAACATCCCCATGCAGCAGCAAAGCCCTGGGCGGGGAGAAAGGTGGGATAGGCGGGCAGAGAGACAAGGGTAGCTTCAATCCCTGTGTTTAAATTCATGTTGCATAAGCTAACCCCCAAAACTCACCTTGTAAGCACCCCAGCCTCTGCAACATAGCCCATTTCCGCACTAAACTGTTATAGTGCCATTATTCCCCTGTCAACATCCTGTGGAATTCTGAGGTTTGCAGTTTCCTGAGAACAGCTCTCTGGCTGAGAAGTCTAAAGGCCTCTCCTGAAACTGCACAGAGGTGACCATTTGACCATCTTACATAAAATTGTAATTTAAGAGGGAATTCACAACTCTGATTGAATCATTATTATAACATTTTTTCTTCAGTATAAATGTATTTCTGTAGCCTTCAAATAATCATCATAGCTCCCATTAGCTGTTAGAGGGTGCAAACATTTTGAGGGGAACACTCTGTGTTTCTATCTCAAAAATGGAGGTGTGCTTTGCCACTCTTTTGCTCACAATGGGCAGCTCAACCACTGCAAGCCCACCTATTTAACACCAGAGCCTCCGTGGCCACCGCCTCCTCCTCCCCCTCCTCTTTTTCTCTCTGTCTACCTACAAATCCAGGCCCGCGGGGTCCTAGTAGATTCAGAACTCACGGTTGCCTGCTGCATGTTTGGACACCCCTGGAGGCTGAGATTTTTGCGTCTAAAACTGTTGATATGGCAACTGGATGTGATGCTACGGAGGCAGGCAAGGGGCAAGAAACCACTCTCGGGGTGGGGGAGATGGAGGTGGCATCAGGCAGTCGGTCGCCCAGTCAATTACTGGTGATCCGCAGTTAAGGAGGCTCCTCCGTGGAAGTGACAACTCACTCCTATCTCCTTAATAGCCTTCCTTGTCTCAGGCCGGCCCCGGTGAAGGTGCTCCAGAGCAAAGATTCTTGCTGGGCAATTACTATAACAAACAGACACACAAGGCTAGGAGGGATGTGGCTGCCATGTAACTCCTTGTTTCCTTTGTCACATCCAAAGCAGTAATTGAAGCGCTCAGAGGGGGAAAGTGTCTCATCCAGCTGCCCCAATAAAAGGAACAGCCAGAGCGGAAACCGGTGTTGAGCTGGCGCCTGCTGGTAGGAGCAAGCCCTGTTTCACAAGAACAACAATGTCAACATGGTTTGCATGGGTTTGGGACAGCTGTGACAGCCATCTTGTGCTCAGTCCAGCCTTCCCTCCACTGATGTGTTCAAGGGGAAGCGCAAAGGCTGAAAGAGGAGCAGAGGAGAGAGAGAAAATAAGAGATCTCCAACATTCCTTCCTTCTCCTTCCTTCCAAAGGGGTGAATCTTTTCACAGAACCGAAAGGAACAGTCTCCCCTCCTCAGAGACACAGCAGCCTGAATTCTGTTGGGTAGGACTCACCATAGACCTAGCATGCCACTATTGAATGGCGAGTCAACACCTTGCCATTGATCCCTGTGGGTCTCCTCTACTTGGAACTAATGGCAGGGTTCAAGCAGTCACATAGGCCCTTTTCGCACAGCATTTCTGAAGCAAAAGGGCCCCTTGAGCATTGCGTAAATGTGAGGAGCGGTCCATACTTCGCACACACAATTGCGTGACGCTCAAGGGCCTGAGGCGGATCGGGCACACATTTTTTCATTTTCGGCTCAAAGCCGAAAATGCTGCACGGTCGCACATTGCTCCGGGGCCCCATGCGCACTTCCCTGGTGTGCAGAGCCTCGGGAGCCGGGGCGGTCGCGTGTCCTCTCAGTGCAGCCTGGCAGGTCCCAGGCTGCACTGCAAACGGAAGAGGTGGGGTGCTCACACGACCAGGAAGCAGCTGCAGAGCCAAAGCAGGAGGGATGCGACAGCGTTCCTCCCAAGGCTTCCTGCGCGAGCCCCGCAGCCCAAGGTAAGGTGTCAAAAGTACCATAGATTCCATTCAAGGGTTTGCCAAAAAGAAGTATATTTGCAAAGCAAAGCAAAATCAGAACCAAAATATTTTTCTCAGAAAAAAATCCAGTTGTTAGCAGAACAGCTTCAATGTCAAATACAGGCCCCATGAGCAATTGCACAAGCATGTGACTTTGCACAGGAAACAAAGGGAAATAAGGAAGTTGTCAGGTCTTGGCAAGGGCTTCTGTTCACTAAGTTAAAATAATGGTGGGAAATTCTGGATTCAGGTGTTACTATCCCTTACAACCCTCACCCCACAGGATCACAACACTGGCAAGAAATATCATTTTCATATAAAAACTGGACGCTTCTGATTGGGAAACATGTGGTAAGCAGGATGCTGGCAGTACGCCTGGGCTAGGTCAGCATGGCCAGGTCATAAGGTCATGAAGAGTTAAACAAGAAAGCCCTGAGTTAATAGACTTCCAGAAATCCCATCAATGACCTGACATCTGAATACAATAGTCAATGAAACTGCCTGGGTTCAGCAGGCAAGCACCCCGCTGTGTGCATCTCCTACCGAAACCTTCCCCATACACTTCACCCAACCACAACATCAAGAGGCCATCAGGACTCCCATCAAGGTTTTGTCACTCAAAGGAAAGCAATCAGTCCATTCTGGACCCCTTTTGTTTACTCTGCCAGACAGCCATTAACACTTGCCCCTTCAGGGCAGGAAAAAGGGTATTTAAACCCTAACTCTGACCCCAGCAATTCAGAGTACTTTGGACACATGTTGGCATGTTATTCTGCACACTGGCCTCAAGATTCCTGTGCTCTGTGCTACCCTCCAATTGCGGTCCGGGCCACTCCACTTTGACCTTCTTCCTGACCAGTAAATATCACCCTCTACCCCTGAAATCTCTCTCTATCTACCTTTCTTGCTTCTCCCTTCACTAGCATTGTATGTTCTATGAATCTACTTGATTTCGTGTGTGTGTGTTAATTTCTAATAAAAACACCCAGTTTAAACCTTTAACTGGAGTCCTGCAACTAGTACTGATATACACAGGTGAAAAGATCCTGCCATTACCTCTCACAAGCCTCCTTTGGGCTTCAGCTTCCCCAATTTCTAAGGAGATGCTGGCATTGGAGGTGGACCTCAAGGTCCTTTTGGAGTAGCACATGTGCCCACCTTACCACAGCTAGCCTTCTTTCCCAGTTCAGCAGCACATGGTTCTAGTGCCTTGAGATGCTTTCACAGTCAGGAATCCACCCTATCAGGTCCTGGGGTTTGGGGTTTGGGGAAGGGTACTTAGATTTCTGTGTTAGGTAGCTCCAGTAATGGCTGTGGTCCATCCAGGAAGGTGCAGCATAGAATTCTAAATCTCCTCCAAGCTATAAATCCATGTGTTGGAAGCAACATTGTGCAAGCAAAGCAAGACACCACACATGCAATCAAATGCACAAACAAATGTCCATCCGTGTGCATGGTGCAGCCAGGCAGAATGCACAATGTGCCTTAGGCATCCATGTGCAATGACATCTGCCCACAATGGCTCACAGAATCACATAATCATACAATTGAAAGGGGCCTCATGGGCCAACGATTCCAGTCCCCAGCTAGAGGATATCCAGCGAGAGCATCCCCAGCAACACATTTATTGCCTGGATAAAAGTGGGCTGGAGTCCCATTTTCTCTGAGAAAGCTCCTCTGTGGCCAGAGACAGAATTTCAGCATGAGCCCTCCTCAAATTACTGAATCATCATAAAATCATAGAGTTAGAAGGGGGCCCAGGGCTCATGGGGTCCGACCCCCTGCTCAGTGCAGACTCTCCAGCAAGACCTTTCCCAGCAACAGGCAGATGTCCAGCCTCTTTTGGAAGATATCCAGAGAAGGAAGGAGACCCCCTACCACCACCCTAGGCAATTGGTTCCATTGCCAAGTTGCTTTCACTGTTGAGAAGTTCCTTCTAATGTTCAATCAGAATCTTCCCTCCTCAAACTTGAAACCATCAGGCCTGGTCATTTCCTCTGGGGCAGCAGAGAACAGGCCTGCCCCCTCCTCCCTGTGGCTCCATGTGCCCAACTCTGCTTCAACCAATGAGCTGCATGTGGATGTTCCAGAAAGGCCCAAATACACACCTGCTTCCACAGTTAGGTATGGGTGAGACGCCAGCTGGATTCCTGAAAGTGAATTAAATAGGCTTTGCAGGAACTCTGAAATGTGCTGCAAAGGGCATATGTGATACTCCAGTAATATATTTGTACCGTGAGATCAATCAGAGTCCAATGTACAAACGTCTTTATTAACGTAGGTAATTAAGTGGTGTACCATCCCACCCGCCACCCACTGAATGTTATCCTGCCAAATAGAACACAAGCCAGGTGGAATGCACATGTCCATCACAGATTTAGTCAGGGAGGGGCAGGGAGGAAGGAGTGAAGGATTTAGGCCCAGGGTTGGCGACAGGTTGGCAGGAAGAGGCAGGAGAGAGGGAGAAATGCTAAGCTTTGTGGCCAGGCTCTCATTAGGAAGCCTGGGATCGCAGAATACCCAGTTCAGTGCCCACCTGGAACATGATCTCTCTCTCTTTCTTTCTCTCTCTCTCTGCAGCTGTTTTCATTCTATAGTAGTCCAGGTTATTTCTGTGCTCTCCCTTACGATCCTGCCCATGTTCTGGGGAGGCCATTCTCTCTACCTCACCCTCCTCGCAACAGCAACCGGTGGAACTGGGATGATGTTGTGCATAAGCATTGTCCCAGCCCTGTCCTTCTCCTGTCCCCATGGCGGGCTGGGTGTGTTGCATGGAAAGGGCCTAACACAGAATTCTAACTACCTTTCCCCAAACAGAATATCCCAGGATCTGATAGGGTGGATTCCTGACTGTTAAAGCATTCTCAAAGCACTAGAACCTTGTGCTGCTGGACTGGCAGAGAGGGCCAGTCTTGGCAAGGTAAACACCTAAGCCCAGAATTTCCCACCATAATTTTTCCCCAGTGAACAGAAGCCCTTGCCAAGGCCTCACAACTTCCCTATTCCACTTTGTTTCTTGTGCAAGGTCACGGTCTGGTCATCAGTGGCTGCCCCCAGGATCATCTGGAAACCCCTTCCCTGAGAGACTCCTGTAGACCAGCCTCCTCTCTAGCTCTCTCTCCAAAAACCTTTAGCGGAGACTTTAGTGTTTGTCAGGCCTTTGAGGACGGATGACTCAGGTCATTTCCGCATTGGACTGTTATAGCACTATTATTCCACTTGCAACGTCCTATGGAATCCGGGGGTTTGCAGTTTCGGGAGGGGCCAGCCAGCCCCTCCCGAAACTGCAAACCCCAGGATTCCATAGGATGTTGCAAGTGGAATAATAGCACTATAAGAGTGTAGTGCAGAAATGGCCTCAGGGAGGAAAGGGCCTTTCTGAATATGCAGACTGATTTATATCTCTCACTTTTCTTTGTAATGAACATGCTGTCCATTCTATTAATAGTTTTATTTTTTAAAAAAAAATTGGTATGATGCAGATATTTAAAACTGTTCTTGTAGCTGTGTGCCTTCAAGTTACTTCCAACTTAAGAATACCCTAAGGTGACCCTATCATGGCATTTTCCGGGGCTGAGAGTGTGTGGCAGGTCCAAGGTCACCCAGAGAGTTTCCATGGTTGAACAAAGGGGAATTGAACCTGGGGCCCTTTCTGCACAGTATTTTCCATGCAAAAGGGCGTCTGGAGCATCGCGCAATTGTGAGGAGCGATCTGCACGACGCACTCACAATCGCGCAACGCTCCAGGGGCCGGCAGGTGCCGATCGCTCACCTTTTCATTTTCTGCTAGAAGCTGAAAATGCTGCGTGATCCCACATTGCTCCCGGGCCCCATGCACACTTACTTGGCGTGCGGAGCCTCCGGAGCCACGCCAGTCGTGCTTTCTGCCCCAGTGCAGCCTGGGAAACTCCCAGGCTACGCTGCGGAAGGAAGAGGCGGGGCTCTCACGCAAGCAGGCAGCTCGTGCAGAGCCGAAGGACCCCGGACGTGAAAGCCTCTCGCCAGAGGCTGCTTGCACAATCCCCGCACCCCAGCGCCAGAAGAAGGTAAGGTGCGGAAAGGGCCTGGGTCTCCAGGGTTGCAGTAGCACAACACTCTTACACCACGCTGGCTCTCTTTAAAGCTGTTACTATCTTGAGTCCTGGATTGGGAAAAAGTTGGGATATAAATCAATATTACCTCCCTTCCTCCTGCAATTGCCTCATCTTTTAATTGACTCTTTACCCAGAATTCCTGTTTTCCAGCTCTAGTTCCCCAGGGTCTCCATTTCCCATTGAACATCCTTTGGGTCCCTTGTCCAGAGAGAGAAGACCCCCATGCCCATTTCGCCTCATCAACAGACTGCAATTTCTCCCTTGGGGAGGGAACCTTTCCCTTTAAAAAAGGTTATTAAAAGTGTTCATCTATGTTAAAATAATATGTACATACAAGAAAAAAAGAGATAGAACAAAAATAACTGAAAAAGAAATGGAAAAAGGGAGGGAGGGAGGGAGGGAGGGAAAAAAACAGAAAAAAGTTTCAATGACTTCCAACCTTCTTTAAAGTGATTATAGGTCTTAGAATATAAAACCTTAACTTCTCAAATTAACTAAAAGATATTCCATACACTTCTTCCTGTAAATCAAACCTGCTAATTATCAAAATCTCCTGTTATGATATTACTCTTTTTTATTCTGTAAAAAAGGCAATCAAGGGTTCCCAAGTCTTTCAAAAATGTCACCGATGACTTTTCTGTGATCAAAACAGTTAATTTGTCCATTTCAGCTAATTCATTCTATTTTTAACAGCCCCCTCTTTTAAAAATCAATTTTCCGCAGGCATATTTTCAACTTGTCAGGCAAGACATTCTCCAGGGATTCCTACCCTCATCTTTTCTTCTCCTGGTGGCAGCTTCTCCTGAATTCAGTCAGAACATCAAGGAGTCTCTTGCACCTCCAACCGTCTCTAGAGCCAGTAGATCTCCAGGATAAAATTGACTGATTGATTGATTGATTGATTGCATACCAAAACCACTCTATTCCCCCAAGGAGCCACAAAGCAACACATAATAAAATCACAAAACACTGTGGCCAGAGTTCTGTTGGTGTCCTAATGCATGTGTAGGTCCACTTCTTACACATGCACACAGTATTGTTTTTGGCCTTTGTGGAACAGACAGTTCAGTTTGCAGCTGTGTAGAGTTCCACAAGCACAACCATTCCCCATCAGCCTTAGTCCTATTGTTAATCCAACAGCCATTGAATCAACTGAGTTTACCCATCCGCTGCCTGACCATTGAGCAATTGACTGAGTGAATCACAGAATCACAGAGTTGAAAGAGATCCCCAGGGGCCATCCAGCCCAACCCCCTTCTGCCAAGCAGGAAGACACCATCAGAGCCCTCCTTTTGACAGGTGGCCACCCAGCCTGTGCTTAAAAACCTCCAAAGAAGGAGGAGACTCCTCCACACTCCATTCGGGCCTCGTATTATTCCACTGTGAAACTGCTTTTACTGTCAGGAAGTTCCTCCTAATGTTTAGGTGGAATCTATTTTCCTGATGTTCGAAGTGTTACCCTGATTTCTGTGGTCCCTTGGGGGACACCTCAGTGTGCTCCATGTGATGGGGAATGGAAACTAGCCAGAGCACAAGCAATAGCAATGCGAGAGGCAGGGTAACCTAGCGGGGTCTTCTTACCCAGTTTTTATGGGGTCAGGCCAAGCCAAAAACCAAACAAAAATGTCCAATAAATGATTTTATTGAATGAAAGTCTCACTCACCAACACAATCACTCACACACTCGGTCAAGATCTATTAAGAAGCAAAAGAGAGGAAACTGGATAGGGGAATATTGAAGGGGTTGTAGCTGGGGTAATACTGCACCTTTTCCTGAAGTCCTTGGTCCGGGAAAACGGCGGAGAAGTGGGGCTCAGCGCGGAGACGGCTGAGGGGATTACTCAACGGATGGAGCAACAGTCTGCTGGGATGACTGGGAGTGATACAAAGAACCGCTCAAACACTGGGACTATTGTAGGGGGAAAAGTACCTGGAGGGCTAATCCTTTCCCGGGGAGAACAATGGGTGTTGCAACGAGAAAGAAGCTCCACAATGGTAACTTCCTTTGTGTGATGAGATTACAAGGTGTTGCCAAAGTCTCAGGATCTTCAGCTGCATTTGGTTGTGGTGTGACTTCATGTAAATGGTCCTCGCTGGATAGGATATTTGCTCAACTTGGGGCACACACACTAATCCTCTCAAGTCAGCTTCTCAGGGGCTGAGGACCCTTTATTTACTGTGGGTTTGCACATCTTGAGGTATCCTGGGGCTACGTGACTGGGGATTTTACTGGCCTGACTTGGTTTTCGATAGTTCGACCATTGCTGCCTACGTGCCCATCCGGGCGACCTCTCAAGCACATGGAATCATATATAATATCAAAAGTGTAGACCCCGGTACAGGGTTTTCCAGTGCAGTAACAGAAGCCATTGTCCCATAGTGTCCTAGTATCTGAAGCAGCAGAAAACAAGCTTGCTACATCCTCCATGTGATATCCCTTCCAATATTTAAACATGGCTATCGTGTTCCCTCTTAACTTCCTCTCCTCCAGGCTAAACATACCTAGTTCCCTAAGCTATTCACCATATGACTGGATGGGCTCCAGGCCTTTGGCCATTTTGGTTACCAAAACAGTGGCGTCTACTCCAGCTTGGAGTGATCAACAGGATTCCAGCCATGCAGCTCCCCATTCTTGGATGGGGTTTAACTATTGGTCAGTGCCTGCCATGGGCCACTAGAGCCCCTGGGATTTCAGAAATAGCCCATTTCAATCAGCACCGGGCATGCCTCCAGACAAGCAGGCACTTGCACCATTTCATTAGTCAGCAGAAGGGTGATGTGGATCAACCACTGAGCCACTAGGCAAGTATAGATTTACACCATGTATGCACATTGTAGGATCCTGACCTGCATCTTTGTTTAATTGATTTGTTTCTTTAAATGTTACAAGAAAAGAGATTCCTTCTAGACATTAAGAAGAACTTCTGGACAGTAAGAGCCATTTGAGAGTAGAATATGCCCCGCCTCTTCCCTGGAGATCTTTAAACAGAGGCTGGGTGGCCATTTCTCAGAAGCGCTTTAGCTTTCTATTCCTGCATGGCAAAATGGGGTTGGACTGGATGGTCCTTGGGGTCCCTTCCAGCTCTGCTACGATTTGAGGATTCTGCAGTTTTCCTCCCCTTAGGGAAGTGAGTAGCCCAGATTACAACAAAACTCTTATTTCTGCCTCTCATACGCCTGGGTGTTCTGGGCTCCTCTGGCCTGTGTGTGTGTGTGAGAGAGAGAGAGAGGATCCATCATGAGCAGAAGGAGAAGAACAATTTGTGGGCAAATCTGAACTAAAAGCAGGCCCATAAATTCTGCTTTCACAAACATATAAACAATCAGCCCAACATTCAGCTTCAGAAATATGCGTCTGTGCAAGGGGGTGGAGAGGGGATCTCCAGGTACCATCAAAGAGCAACAGCAAGGATGTTGCTTAGCTCCCCTCCCGCCCCATGAATAAATAAAGAAATAAAAGGAAATTGAAAAGAGAAGAGAGCAAACTTGTACGTGTCAAAGTTGTCTGTTGAACATATAACACTGATATAAATTGGCCAACTGTGACTGACTGGGAAACCCTTTTTGCAGATGGAAACATCCTCCGTGGCTCTGACCAAGACTTCACACTGAATGCGGGACGGGTGCTGGTTGGACCCACAGTCCCTCTCTGGCCAGACCAGACTTGGGACCCTTTTTTCTTCACCTTCTTCTGTACCTCTTGTAGCTGTTTGCATGTCAGTGTAGGTACTGAAGGCACCTTTCTCTTTGCTGGTTGAAGCAACCAGAAGATCTGGGACGGTTGTGTGGTGGAAATTCCTTGCCTGGAGTCCTGTGGGTGTCTTGCACACATGCAAGTCCCTCTGAGGAAGCAGCTGGACATTTTTGTCCAGTGTGGGACATCCAGTTGAACTTTACAGAAGTGGAGATGTCCCGTAGAGCCATTCCACTCACAGAGGTACGTACTGTCCAGAGAGGTGTGCACACATGGAATCATAGAAATGTAGAGTTGGAAGAGACCACAGGGGCCATCCAGTCCAACCCCCTGCCATGCAGGAACACCCTCAGAGCACTCCCGACAGATGGCCATCTAGCCTCTGCTTAAAAACCTCCAAAGAAGGAGACTCCACCACACTCCAAGGCAGCCTATTCCACTGCCGGACAGCCCTGACTGTCAGGAAGTTCTTCCTGAGGTTCAGGTGGAATCTCCTTTCCTGCAGCTTGAATCCATTGCTCCTTGTCCTGGTCTCTGGAGCGGCAGAAAACAAGCCCACTCCCTCCTCTACATGGCATCCCTTCAAATATTTAAACATGGCTATCAAGTCCTCTCTTAAACTTCTCTTCTGCAGACTAAACATACCCAGCTCTCTAAGTCTATCCTCATAGGGCATGGTTTCCAGGCCCTTCACCATTTTGGTCGCCCTCCTCTGGACTTCCTCCAGCTTGACTATGTCCTTCCTGAACTGGGGTGCCCAGAACTGGACACAGTATTCAAGTTGAGGTCTAACCAGAGCAGAGTAGAGTGATACCAGTACCTCCCTCGATCTAGAGACCATACTCCTATTGATGCAGCCGAGAATTGCATTGGCTTTCTTGGCTGCCGCATCACACTGCTGACTCATGTTCAGCTTGTGGTCTATTAAGACTCCCAGATCCCTTTCTCACCTACTGCCATCCAGCCATGTGTCCCCCATCCTATATTTCTGCATTCCATTTTTTCTACCTAAGTGTAGGACCTTACACTTCTCTCTGTTGAATTTCATTTTGTTAGCCTTGGCCCAGCTCTCCAATCTGTCCAGGTCATTTTGAATTTTGATCCTGTCCTCTGGGGTATTAGCAACCCCTCCCAATTTGGTGTCATCTGCAAATTTGATGAGCATGCCCTCTATTCCTTCACCCAAGTCACTGATGAAGATATTGAACAGCACTGGGCCCAGGACAGAACCCTGTGGCACCCCGCTGGTCACTTCTCTCCAGGATGAAAAGCAGCCATTGGTGAGCACCCTTTGGGAACGGTCAGTCAAGCAGTTACAGATCCACCTGACGTAGCCCTGTCCAGCCCACATTTTACTAGCTTCTTTGCATGACACATTGTTACCCTGATTTCTGGGGGTCCCAGGAGGGACACCTAAATGTGCTCAAACAATGGGGAGGGAATTAGCACAGAGCACAAGTTGGTAATGCGAGAGGCAGGATAACGTGGCGAGATCTTGAACCCTATGTCTACAGGGTCAGGCCCAGTCAAGGATGAGGCAGATGTTGAAATAATAATAATTGTTTTATTGAGATACAATCACACAAGTGTATGCAACACACTCACACAAGAAGCTATAGAAATAAAGGTAGGAGTTTTAAGGGATTTTAAGAGGAGGGTTGGTATGGGAAATACTATACCTGTCCTGAAGCCCAGTTATAAGCAGAGAAGCTGGGGAGCGTGGATTCTCAGCATGTGGAGCTGAGGGGAAGGCTCGCTGGACAAAGCGACAGCAAGGCGGGATGGAAGCCAAGAGTGATCCGAGGAAGCGCTCAAAGTCAGGGGTTTTTATTGGGAAAATTGTGGCCGCAGGCTAGTCCATACTTGGGGAAAACAATGAATTTGGGGCTGGAGAAAAAGCCTCCGAAAGGTCAGTACTTTAGATGATTGAGTTATGACCAGATTGTCAATAGAGTAGCCAGTATGCAAATACAGAGTGCTTGAGCGTTATACAGTCTGCTCATCAAGCTGCCTGAGCGGGGCAGGGGATCTTTTTGTAAGTGGCGCGCATACATAATGTGGTACTTGCCTTGAGGTCTCCTGAAGCTGCATTTGGCAATGAGCGGCCTGCCTAGGTCAGGGTTTGAATGGTTCGGCTATTGTCGGCCACGCCTGTGTGTGTGCTTGTCCGGGGGCCTCGCAAGCACGTGGAGAGGAATGGGTACAGAAGGCCAAATTGTTGATATCAAATGATATCTTAATATCCCACAAGCTCGGGTTAGAAACAGCGGTAACAACATGGATGCATGCACATGGATGTGCATGCATATTCAGTTGTGCATTGAGTTGCACAATTACTGTCTTGGCTCAGCTACACAACACTGCCACTCATCACAAGGGTTGTGTAGGGGCTGCTGTTATGCCACTAAGCAAGAGAGCCAGTAAAGTGATCAACGCAAAACAGAATGGATGTGCACTGGGACGGCTGTGCATCAAGACACCAGCTAGAGAGCACTGGGGAGCATTGTCAGAGCCCAATGTGTGCCAGGATGCTCTTGCTGATGTCCCATTATGCATCTTCACAATTCACTGACAGGTTTCTTAGCACATCTGCTACATAGCTAAGGCTGTTTAGGGTTATGTGGCATACATCGTGATAAACGGTTCTGGCTGTTTGTGGCGTGACATTTCATGGACTCAGTCCACTTCATAGGATGCATGGTTGTGTCCTTGAATGCTTCCACATACAAAGATTTATGCTGTGCAACATGATGCTGGATCTGGGCCCCTGTATCCACCTATAGTTCCACCTGGATTGTATTGGAGGAGGTTGCTGTGAAGCCCCTGGTCACCTGTTTCCCTGGATGCCCCTGAATTAGCAACCTTGGGCAATTTGCAGGAACATCGTTTTGGGTGGGGGGTGGGAGGTGCAATGTCTTTGTGACTCCAAAAATTCCTGGACTATGCTAATCAAACTCTTGATGCTTTTCCATCCATCTTATTGGTGGTCATTGTTTGCAGACAAAGGTTTATTTGGTTCCCACAGTCGACTGTTTATGCTGGAAATTGGGCCCAGAGAAGAGGAGCCCCTCTTGGTTCTCTGCATTTTCCAGTGCCAGGAGTTTGCCATGATATCTTTCTAAACTGCCTGGAGGGGACAAGTACTGGTTGCACCATTTTGTGGTGGCTTTGAAAGTTTCTGGAAAAAAGTTTCTCAGCAGGTGATGCACGTAGCTGTCTTCTGAATAGGAGTCCTGCCTGCATTCTCTGGAGAGTCCTTTAGCCTTATGTTCCTGCCCTGGGAGGAGGATGGACCAGATGGCCTTTTTGGTCCCTTCAGGCCCCATGGTTCTACGGTTTTGCATTGGTACCTTGGGACCGTCTCCTTGGTTTTGACATATGGCTGCAATCCAACTTCCTTTTTCAAAACACGAATATGCGGAGATACATATGTGCACCAGACCTACGCGGCACCTGTGTGGAATAGCATCCTTGTGCAACACATGTCAATAAATGTTAAATGTGCAATGCACAGTAGGTAACCACACTGTGCAACAATGCCATATGTGCAACTCCTCCTCCCCCACCGCCAGCAGAACGCACCTGTTGTGCTACGACACACTCCCTGCATGCCAGGTGGCATGATTTATGTGTGAATATCTCACTAACAAAACGACAGTGTCTGTGTGTGCATGCGTGCGCATTTGCAAGAGGAGCCCCCTCTGTCTGCTTCCTCTAAAGGCCTAAGAAGAGTGCCAGAGGTGGTAGGAGGGGCTGAGGGGGCGGGGACGAGTCCTGATTCCCCCCACACACACTTTGTGATGGCTGCAGCTGAGAAAACAAGATTAAAAAAGAGGAAACACCTCTCAAATAATAAAAGCAGAAGCAGTATAAAATAATGCCCTATTTGAATATATTTGGTTGCAAATCAGCCACCTTAAATCAGCCGGCCATCCATGACCGATGGACGGCACTGCTCCTGCCTGGAAAGTAGGACCCGCCTCACCTTGGCAATGTGGACTGGTGGGACAGAGAGGCCCCCTTCCCTAACAGAGCCCCCAGCTCCAAAATGGCCCCGTCTTCCTGAGTACCCCCATCTTCCCTCCTTTCTGTCACCAGAAGAGGCGGCAGAGGGGTGGGCACGCTCTGCCGGAGGGCTTGAACAGGAGGCATCCCTACTTTTTCCTCCCCTCCATCCTGATGGCTGTGTCACAAAGAAAGCCCCCCCCCCGGGTTTCCATCTCTGCCAGCCCCCCCCCCCCCCCAACCTGGAGGAAAGGCCGTCAGGGATACAAGCCAGGCTGCCTCCAAGCAAGAGCTGAGCTGGGGTGGTCAGAGAATCCTAGAGGAGATGGAAGAGACCCCCAGGGCCATTCAGTCCAACCCCCTTCTGCCATGCAGGAAGACACAGTCACAGAACTACCTTGGACAGAGGACCACCTGTTCCAGGATTTGGCCCTCCAAAAATTCGTGGGACTTTGGGACAGAAGGGATTCTAGGTCATTAAGATGCTAGGACATTAAGGACACTGGGGGAGAGAAAAGGGAATTGTAGTGTTGCAGGACCAAAGAATAAGAAGGGACCAAGAGAGGGAATAACGTCCCACCCCTGGATGCCAGTGTAGGAAAACCCCAAGTGAACTACACCAAGAGGCAGCCAAGAACTGCTGTTGAAAAGAACTGTCTTCTGAGGGAGAGTGTTAGGCAATCAAACAGCTCTCACTATTGGACCTTTTTCTCCAGGTTCAGTCAACACCTCTTTCCTTCTAATCCAGATCCACTGCTCCAGGTCCTAGAGCAGCAGGCTGGAAGCTCCATCCATTTTATTAATAAGGCTGTAGACTGGAAGACTTGGAAGGGTCCCCTGGGGCCACCGAGGCCAGCCCTTGGTGCCCAGGCAGGAATCCAGAGGGAAGGCGTTCCATTGAGGTGAATCTCCCATGCCTGTAGAAAGATGTCCACCAACAGAGAGGCCATCGTCTGCTGAGGGGACCCATTTCTCTGTCAAACAGGAACTTGGAGATGCTGTTGTCATCGTCATCGTCGTCTTATGCCTTCAAATCATTTCCAACCTACAGTAAACCTCTGATGACTGGCCCCTGGTCTGGGGAGCACCCCATCTCCCCAAGGGAGGCCACTCAAAGTTGGATCTCGGGTGGGGGATATTTAGGGTGGAACCAAACAAAGGTAACTGAAAGTGTGGGGTGGGGGCAAAACACTGCGGAGGGGAAGCAATGTTCGGACTCAAACCAGATATGTCTACGGGGTCGGGTCGAGTCAAGGAGAACACAAAAGTTGAAATAATAAATGATATTTATTAAATACAAGCAAAGTAGCGTATGCGACACACTCACACAAGATAACTAAAGAAAATAAAGGTTGGAGTGGTATGGAGGGATTTTTAGAGGGATCGCTTGTTTGGGTGATACTTCACCTGTCCTGAAGCCCAGAAAAATAGAGAGCGAGGCTGGGGTGCGATGTAGCTCAGCACGTGGAGCTGAGGGGAGGCTCCCCAAGCAAAGCGGCAGCAAGGTGGGATGAAACTCGGGAGCGATCCGAGGAAGGTCTCGGAATCAAGGGTTTTTATAAGGAGAATTGTGACTGCAGGCTATGCCGTACTTGGGGAAAAACAATAGATTTGGAGTTGGAGACAAAGCCTCCGAAAGGTCAGAATCTGAATGATTGAGTTATCGTAGCGGTTCTCAATAGAGTAGCCAGTATGCAAACGCAGAGTACTTGGGTACCCATCAAGCGGCCATCGCGGGACAGAGGCTCTTTTGTAAGTGGCGTGCATACTTAATTAGAGTACTTGCCTGGAGGTCTCCTAAACCAGTGAGTCAGCTATTTCTGGCCTGCCTGTATTGTAGTTTGAATCTTACAGCAGTTAACGGTTGAGCTTGTTTACGTGCTTGTCCAGTGGCCTCGCAAGCACGTGGAAAGGAATAGAAAAGTGAAGCCGAATTGTGATATCAAGGGATATCTTTAATATCCCCAAAGCTCGGACTAGCCAGGGCAGTAACGATGTCCTTGCCCCATTTCTCAGCCCTGAAATTTTGCATGAAAGTATAGGGGGCATTTGACAAGGAGAAACCCCCCCTCCCCACCCTAAAGGCCCCCAAAGGCCAGGTACCTTCCCTGTTCCTTCTGAGCTTCATCCGTTCCACCCTCCATTGTTCCGGACTCTATTTTTCTTGCACGGTTTATTCACAGTCTGGCAGGCTTCTTGCCTTTCTCTTGAAAGCTACAGTTAGCCGTTTGTATTTATAGACTGCACCTGCAGAGAAGTAAATGAATTTATTCTCTTCCGGGCATCTTCTAGTCTCCAAGTGTCATGCCCAAAGTGTCCCCGGCACCACCAGGGCTTCGCTTTCTCCACTTCTTTGCCGTAACACACACGGCAGGTTCTGGGTTCTTTATGGTGCCTTTTACACGTTCCTCGTAAAGCTTAATCACTTGCATAAATAGCACTTACCTAAATATATCTTTGTTTATGCTCTTTGATAACAAATTAGAGTGTGTGGAATTATTTATGTGGCTTCGCTCCCACTGCCGACGCTCGCTCTGGCACAGAAGCACGACCATTAAGCGCACTCTCTGCTGTGCCTCTGCTGCCTGGCTCCAAAACAGCCTCTGAGAGGAGGCAGCCGTGGACGGAAGGGAGTCAATGGCCCAACATCTGGTGGCTTATCAGGTGTTGTGGCCAAAGGGATGCTTCCGGAGGGGCAGGGCGGGCAGGAGCCAGTTTGATGCCAGTTCACAGACAGAAGGTTTTGTGGCCCAGAGGTCCAGCCCTGGTCTTCTTGGTGCAAAGCATGTGGGAGAAGCGATGCACAGACAGATTCGGGCTAGGTGCTCCATGAGTTGTGGGTGCAATGTTGTGCATAACAGCAATGAAGAATAATCTATTTTCCCCAGCTCCAAATTCCACAACCGCTGGACCCCAGAAGCAATTTAAGGACTTAAGGAAGGGGTGGGTGACTGTGGTGGATTGGAAGAGATATGGGGCAGGGGTAGGGAAGAAGAGAAGGCATTTGAATCCGAGTTTCCCCCTCAGGCACCTCTCCCCACTCATCTCCTGGAACCTGGGGGATTCTTCCGAAGCCTGAGTGCTTCTCCACTTATCTCTGAATGGCTGAACTACCTTCCACTCCAAGCATGAGACTGTGCTAAAAAGCACAGAGTAATTTTGCAGAGTACCATCCCATCCTGGAAACGGCACATGCTGACGGCTAAAACTCTTCTCCCTCCCCGACATTCTTCTGAGGAGGATGGGGCTCTGAAAAAGCATGGCAGAATATTTTGTCATGGGGGTGGAGACAGGGGGCTCCGGGGCTTGCTATCTTGCCTCCCCTTTGTTTGGGCCTAGACCACCGCCCCGGTCGAGATGGGGAAGAGGGGTAGAGTCAGGCAGGAGCCCAGGGGTGCAGGTGGAAGAGGACAGCAGCCAGCCTTTCTTGTTTGCCACATAGAGATTTTTAGCATTGGAAAACCTCTTGGTGGTGATTTTCTTGGACCCCATGTGCAGTGTGGCGATGAAAAACCACTCTGTGAAGAACACCAGTGATTCCAAGGTTACAAAAGGAGTGTTTTTAGCTCTTAATATTCCCCAGAAATGAGAAGTCCTGAAATGGGATGAGACCAAAGAAGACTTCCTCAACCCAGTGGTATAAACAAACTAACAAGCACACATGGGCTGGAATCCTGAGAGAAAGTAAATCTCCGTAAATCTCACTCTTGTGGGCAAAAACAACTGATGTAAACATTTTTCTCCCTGCTGTGAAAAAGTCCTTGAAAACCGCACAGTTTTCAAGGATTATTTGTGGTTTGGGGTTTACTCTGCAAAAAAAAAAAAAACCCACACGTGGGGATTTATTTGTGTGTGTGTGTGTGTGTGTGTGTCTGTGGAGAGAACAACATGTTCTGTGCAGAAATGCTGGCCAAGGTCCTGTTATCAGGAACTGTGAGGCTTAACTTTATGATGACAGAGCTACTTTGCTGACACAATAAGCAGCAACCCTGTTAGAAAATTGTGCTGCCGTGCCATGGGTCATCCTGCAAGGTGTCCCACTGTGCAGTGGGGGCTCCCAGACATAAGGGGGCACTGTGAAAGGTAGGAAAATCTTTCCAGCTGGTCAGGGGGCACCCAGGCCTGGCCACTCCCCTCTCTTCTGGATTACGAGTGCCCCGTGGGTCTCCATGTGCCATCGCTGTGCAAGGACAACCTGACCTGCAATGCGCTCTTCTGCTGCACATCACAAGTGTTGCACAAAGTGTTGCTCACTCTGTGCGATGATCCTGCTGGTGCATCTATAGCAATGTGCCTTTCCTCGGAACATGACTGTTACACAACACTGCAATGCCAAACAGCACAATCATAAGTTGGTTTGCAATGTTGTAAATTCCCAACAGGATGTCAGCCATTATTTTCTATGCAGGAGAACACAACTCTATAAAGAAAATGTAATTTTTGTGCCAAAAAAAAAAGCAAACCTAAATGCATTTTTCCCCAGAATAAGTCCTGAACTGTGAAGATACTAATTCATCCAGAATTCTCCTCTCAATCCCCCTTTTGTTATCTGGAATATTATTTATAAGTGTTTCTTCCACCCCTAGAATCCTGCTGGTAGGCCCAACAAGAGAAGACTGACTAAGGCCATTTCCACACTAGACTGTTATAGCGCTTATTATCCCAGTTTTAACATCCTATGGAATCCTGTAGTTTGCAGTTTATGGAGGGGCCAGCCGATCCCTCCTTAAACTGCAAACCTCAGGATTCCATAGGGTGTTGAAAGTAGAATCATAGCACTATAACAGTCTAGTGTGGAAATGGCCTAAATCAACTATCAAACAGTGGGTCAACATGCAGGTGAATCCCAGTGAGCCAAGGGCTCCACTTTGCTAGGAGCCGACCATAGGTCGTTCTGTTCACCAGCTATCAGCTAACAGGAAGAAGCCCACCAGAAAGACCTGGGGCAACTCCACTCTCAGCAGTAGAGCCACGGAGGGGCAGATCCTGCCTCAGATACTGGAGGTCACCTGTAGCCCCCTGACCAGCAGCCACTGGGGGTCCCGTTCTGCTCTGTGTCCCTGTATCCAGTCCCCTCTTAAAGCCCCCCAAGATGGTAGCTGCCCTAAAGTGTTTCCTCTGAAGGGCCGGGGGCTCCTGCTGTCAGATGAAGAATCAGAAACCGCCATGAACGCATCTGGGCTCATGAGAGGGACAAAAGTGCTGGGGATGCTTCTGGGACATCACGATGATGAAAGAAACCAGGGCCATACTCCTCTAGCACGATGTAACTTTGCGTACACCTAGCTGCCTGGCAGAGGTGCTGAGGAACCCTGTTGGTGAATTGTGAAGATGTGTAATGGGACACCAACAAGACATTATGAGGTGACATGAAGGCCACATTTAAATATTAGAAGAGATTTCATAGGGAATCAAAGAACCGTAGAATCCGAGAGTTGGAAGAGACCCCCAAGGACCACCCAGTCCAGCCACCTTCTGCCATGCAGGTAGATGCAATCGAAGCTCTCCCTCCGACAGATGGCCATCCAGCCTCTCTTTAAAAATCTCCAGAGAAGGAAGAGACCCCACCACAACCCACTGAGGCAGCAGCGGATTCCACTATTGAACTGCCCAACTCCCCCCATGGCTGTTGCAGAGCTTGGTGATCCTCTGTTTTTGAAAGGAGAACAAAGGAGGTGTAGCCCATGCCAACAGGATGTGCTAACAACTCACTACATGAACAAATAACAAACAATGAGCCGAGGCTCTGGAGGTGTGCTTAACAAAGGCCTAATCCTATCTAAGGCCAAGGAAGGAGTGGACAGCCGTGTGGATGGGGCGTGGGTGCGCTCAGCTGCTTTTGGCATAACGGCCAACCCTAATATTCACCACTTCCCTGGGATGCAAGGTGGAGGGAGAAGGACAGGTGGGTTTACTGACACTACGCAGTCATCCCACTATGGTGCCACTCCAGTTGCCCCAGCCCCGCCCGATGGAATCCTGAGACTGGGAGTTCTGTCAGGTAACCGGCCTTCTCTGCCACTGAGCTCTGGCACAAGAGTTTCGGTCTGGTTTTCATTCTGAAAGCCCACCCCGGTCAGCTGACTACAATGGGATGCAATACAATGGGATTTTTGGTTTACACAGGGAGTTCTTGAAGCAGAATCCCCACTCCCATGTGTACGGCAGGTGCACCGCGCTACAACTGTGCAGGGTGAATGCACTTGAAGTGCCGTTTTGACTCTACAGTGTGACCCTTGTGTTGGGTGGTGATCTTGTGCAACTGGATATATCAACCAGTGCCCCTCAAAGTACGCAACCAAATGTGCAACTGAATGCACAGCCCAATAAGGGTCTGCCTGCAGAATGGCACCACATGCACACCTCTTTCCCTACAGCCTTGAACTGAATGTGCCCATTGTGCATTAGGGCAAAATCTTCTGCAGGGGAACTTGCACATGTGTAAGACACAGAGACAGTGTGATGTCATGGTTTGAGAGCTGGTGTAGGACTCTAGGCTTTGAATCCCCTTTACTCAGCCATGGACACCCACTGGGTAAGCCTGGGCAGGTCCCACTCTCTCAGCCTCAGAAGAAGGCCATGGCAGACCTTCGTGGGAGAAAGCCAGCCCCAGCCCCTTGCATTGGGTACCTCATGGGGCCAGCATGGTCTGGTGGACTGGGCATTGGACTGGACTGGGACTCCTCTGGGAGACCAGGACAAGAGTCCCCACTTGGTGTGTGTCCACAGAATCCAACCAAGATGTGTGCAACAGCCATCATGGCTGAGCTGTGTGGTAACACCTATGGAACTCAATGGACCTTGCTGGTGAGTAGCCACACATGGGGCTGTGCTGTTCAGTGTATCTCCAATACGATCTTCCCCACCCCCCAGCTGCATTACACTGAATAGGCTCAGTCCAGTGGCTGGCCCCAAGAACTGGAGAGCCATTGCATCAATTGCCAACTGGCACATCAACATTAACTCAAGTCCCGTTGTTTCAAGGAGTCTGCTCTCCTCGCAAACACCCCCTGGATGGAGTCCTGTACACTTACGGAGGTCACCTTGGCTAACCTTGCCTTGGCAACAGAGGCTGGGAAGAATATAGATGCCTTGGATCAGCCAGCGCCTCTGTCCTCCCATGCGCTCCCTGCTGTGTGCAGAGGTTTTGCCGAGGCCAGCCTGCAGCAGCACTGTCGTAATTGGCATCTTCAAGAGAAAGAAGCAGGGCTTCTGAAAGAGCCCACTGCTGCCACTGCTGTCTCCTCTTCTGTCAATCCCGAGGGAGGAGGAGGAGAAAAGGAGAGCCATTCCTTTCTCAGTCCTTCTGCACTGAGCTCTGTATTCCCCAGGTGAAAACGAGTCCAGCGCCAGGTCTTCCTTGGGAAACAAAAACAAAGAACTGACTGCTGATCACAGATTAAAGAGATGTTTTCATGCTGGCAATAAACATCTTCAGAGACAAATGAGTGTGGAACGTGGCTCAACAAGAAATGATTCTATCACAGTGATGGAAATCACATTTTCATTTCCACTAGATATTAAAGGAAGGATTCCTCAGTTTATTGCATCTATGAAAGATTTTTCAGTTCTAAAGGCGTTTCTTCCCCTCCTGCGAAGCACGCAGTTTCTGCAAAAGAGTCCTCATCCAGCACGCGGCTGTACTTGCTCATGGACCACAGGAAGGTGCGAATGAGGGCCAGACGGTGGCCAAGCGCCTCATCTACCGGGCTGTTTCTGCTGATTTATTTCTCACCTTTACCTGAGAGCTGGGCAAAGCCCTTCCCGCCTCACCTCTGTGTTAGATGAGGGTCCTGACTCAGTGGTTCAGAACCTGCCTTGATTCAGTCCAGACCAATTCAGTCCTGATCCAATCCAAGCCAACCCAACTGGAAGAGAATGTCCAACAACTTGAGGCCCGTGTAGCCACTCTTCGACATTTTAGGGAGCACGAGGTTTTCTTGGCTAGAGCAGAGCAGGTCTTCCTGAGAGAGGGACACGGAGAGGATGTCACTGAGGAGGAGGAGGAGGAGGTCGGTTCCCAAACACAGCGGCACTAACTGCCATGGCAACATCCTACCCAGAATCCTGGGGTCTGTGGTTTGGAGTGGGGTGCTTTTGCTGAGAATCCTCACAGTCTCAGCCCATGCAGCCCAGGGGTCTGAGAGGTGCAGCCAATTTCCCACATGAAGCACCAATTTTTGTGGCCCTGAGCCCCACCAAAATGCTTTTAATCTGGGAGGGGGTTGATTTGGGGGCAATTTTTCATATGAAAACGACTTAAAATGTAAGAGAAACTCCTTACGTAGGATCATAGAATGATAGGGTTAGGAGATAGCTCAGGGGCCGTCTAAACCACACACACACACACACACACACACACACACACACCATGAAGGAATCCACCATTCATGCATCTTCAAATTGGTTCTTGTGGGTTTTTCGGGCTTTGAGACCATGTTCTGGTTGTATTTTCTCCTGACGTTTCATCTGCATCTGTGGCTGGCATCTTCAGAGGAATGGTGAATTGAACATTGATGCACTCCAGAAAGATGAGCTTCTTAGAGAATCTTCAAAGTGAACATTCTGTGAACATTCTGTGTCTGGGTTGGTTTATAGTGTGTTCTGCTACTGCTGACTTTTCTGGCTGGATCAGCCTGCAGTATCTTTCGTGTTCTTTGATTCGTGTTTGGATGCTGCGTTTTGTGGTCCCTATGCATACCTGACCACAGCTGCATGGTATGCAGTAAACTCCTGCAGAAGTTAGGGGATCCCTCTTGTCCTTTGCTGAGCGAAGCATTTGCTGAATTTTCGTGGTTGGTCTGTACATTGTTCAGAGGTTATGTTTCGCTCAGCAAAGGACAAGAGGTCTACACAGGGACCACAAAACGCAGCATCAAATGTTATTTGAAAGCACAGAAATTCTGGACCATTCTAACAAGTACCAGGTCAGGCTACACAGAGAGGCCATTGAAATCCACAAACACTTGGATAATTTTAACAGGAAAGAGGAGACTCAGAAAGTCAACAAAATTTGGCTGCCAGTATTGAAAAACACCAAAATCAAAACACAAAAGATACTAACGAGCCCTAACGAGTCCCACCTGGGCTCAGGAAGTCTCCCTCCAGGAACAAGTATTCAATACACACAATAGGACTATTATGCTAATTGCTCCCTCCCCTCTGGAGGAGGAGACTGGCATATATATTCTCCACTCCACTCCCAATTCACCATTCCTCTGAAGATGCCAGCCACAGATGCAGGCAAAATGTCAGGAGAGAATACAACCAGAACATGGTCTCAAAGCCCGAAAAACCCACAAGAACCAATGGATTCTGGCCGTGAAAGCCTTCGACTCTATAAATCTTCAAATTGTACAGTTGGGAGAGACCAAAAGGGCCATCACCTCCAAGCCCCTTCCACCATGCAAGAAGACACCATCCATGCCCTCCAAAGAAGGAGGAAACTCCACCACACTCCACTGAGGCTGCAGAGGATTCCACTGTTGAACTGCTCTTACCCTCAGGAAGTTCTTCCTAATGTTTTGATGAAACTTCCTCTAGTTTGAATCCATTGCCCCGCGTCCTAGGTTCTGGAGCAGCAGAAAACAAGCTTGCTCTGTCCTCCACATGACACCCCTTCAGATATTTAAACATGGCTATTAAGTCTCCTCTTAACCTTCCCTCCTCCAGACTAAACATTCCCAGCTCCTTCAGCGACTCCTCACAGGGCTTAATGGTTTCCAAGCCATTGTCCATTTTGGTCACCCTCCTCTGGACACATTCCAGCTTGTCCATATCCTTCTTGAATTGTGGTACCCAGAACTAGACACAGTATTCCGGGTGGGGCCTGACTAAAGCAGAATAGAATACTGCTATTACTTCTCTCAGCCTAGGCTTTATTGAGAGATAAATCATTTTTCAGGCAGGTGAGCATGTATTTCTGCGTGTACCACACTTTCAAGAGGAATTCAAAGGGTCCATGTTGCAGGACATGGCTTGGTTAATGAGGCTGACCATTACTCCTGAGATTCCAGAAGGATAAGCTGAAATCTGCCCCAGGAAAGTGATCTGCTTTGGTAGACCCTCTGATAGACCCTCAAAGTTGGAAGGCAACCTAAGGACATCTAGTCCGATCCAGTGCAAGAAATCTACAGGTAAAGTACCCCATAGAGTTGGCTTCTGATAATAATAATAATAAATAATACTACTACTACTACTAATAATAATAATAATAATAATAATAATTCCTCCAATGAAGAAGAACTGTGACTGCTACAATGTGTTCCATATGGGACTGCCCTTGAAGAATGTCCAGAGGCTAAAACCACTGTAACAGGGAGTGATGGAGTTGTGGAGCTGGAAGTGACCCCAAGGGCCAGGTGGTCCAACCCCCTGACAAGACAGTAACGCAGCTGTGAGAGGAAGGCAACCGACTTGGGTTTGAAATCATTCGTGAGGGAACGTTCCAGTGATGTATTTAAGTCTTTTACTCCAAGCCTCAAGTCAAGTCTCAAGTCTCTACCTTCAAGTCTCAAGTCGAGTCTCAGGTCCTTGCAAGATAATTCAAGTCCAGTCTCAAGTCTGGGAGCCAAATTCAACAGAAAAAAGGAGGGGGTGGGGGTGGGGTTTAAGTTGCAATCATTAGAAAATCAAGGCCCCATATGTCACTCCATTTCTCACCTTGCCTCAGCAATGCTGCAGACAGACTTAAAATTTCCTTTAAGAGTTTAAACTTTAAGGAAATGCAGCCTACCTAGCCTGGTGGCTTCCTCATGGGTAATCAGGATTTGATTAGATTCTGGCCTTTCACTTCTTTGCTGTCCAAGCCTCCTTTTCACTCCCCTGTTGCTTCATCAACCAGATTCTAAACCCCGGATCCACGGATTCCTTCCAGATTTTAAACCCCTCCCGCTCCACCAATTCCTGCCTTTCACTCCCTCTGCCTTCCAAGCCTCCTTTACTCTACAGAAAGTCCTTCACTAAAAAAAAGACAAGTCTCGAGTCTAGTCGAGTCAATCCATGATTTATTGAAGAGTTGAGTCCGAGTCAAGTCATTGAAGCGCCTTGAGTCAGACTTGAGTTCGAGTCAGTCAACTTGAGTCTTCATTACCGGAATGTCCACCCGCTCCTGAGGGATTCTGTCCCATTCTTGAACAGTTCTTGCTCTCAGGAGGCTCTTCCTAATGTTGAGTTGGAATCTCCTCTCTTAAAACATGAAGCAATGGGTGGGCAAGAGCAGGGATCCACGGGCCAGAAGCCAGCACGGTGCATTCCCGCAAGCGGCCAACTCATATCAGCTGGGACAAAGCACCGAAAGAAGGCAAAGCGATGGTGTGTAGGGTTGCACCAGGATTCCTCTTGTGCAGTGTTTTCTTTGCAAAAGTGCATGGAAGAACCTTGAGACAATTTAACAGAGAATCACATCCAGGTTCCCTTCTTTTGTTTTCTCCAGGGGAGGGGTGTGTTTCAGTCAGTGCATGGAAAGCTGATTTAAAATGCTAAACAAAAATACTTTTTATGAAATCACAGATCAGTAACGGAGACGGAAAGGAAAGGAAAGGATGGAAGCAGACTCCAGGGCAGCTGACTGCACAGGCAGTCTGTTTTCTGCTTGACATTTGGAGAGCGAAGAAAGTGGAAAGGGAGGCTTTGCAATGGGTGAGCTCCGTTTCCAAAACTAGAGCAAGTGATATCAAAACGCAAAGAGCTGGGGACAAATTTGGCTGTGAAACAGGCTGGTATCATCCCTCTCCTCTGAGACATTTCTGTTGTTGGATAGATTGGAAATAATGGTGCTTCTTTTGCTACAGCTAACGTCTCCTGGAGTTATGAGGCCGTTTTGCTCTGATTCTTATGCCAGACAGCTGTTCACGAGGAGAAAAAAACAAAAACTATCAAATCAATTGCTAGAAATGGATTTGTAGAGTTCTAAACACACCATGAAATCCACAATTTAGTAAGTGGCACAATGAATCCCACTTCCCAATGGCAGACTTGGATTCTTAATGTGATGAATTTATCCTGTAAACTTTTTAGCCAATTTATGTTGAATGAAGAGGAAGCAAGACCCCAGAAAAGCAGCTGAGATTGTGGCTGGTAGCAATTGGACACGTGAAACATAGTGCCATGAGTGAAAGATGTTTTTTCCCCAGCTGTCCCTTCATTTCCAATGTCAGTGGTAAAAGTGGGGATTATTCCATGCAAGTGAAGGGCTCCAAAAGGCGTGTGGGGTGCATGCAGAGTCCTGGGCAAGTCAATGCTCTTCCCCCGAAATACTTCTGCAGAGTTAAAAAAATAAATCCATGAAAACTCAGGCTGAAATAAAAAACGGTTGGTCTTAGGGCTTTATCACCTGTGGCAAGTCAGTTGCAATTATAGCAGGATAATAGCATCTCCTCCATGAGCTTGTCCAAGGCCCAGAAGTCCTCTGGAGAGGCCCTTCTCCCAGTCCCGCCATTTTCACAGCCATGGCTGGAGGTGGGGGGAGCGGAGCCTTGCCAGTGGCTGCCCCCGGCCCTTGGGACAGGGTCCCTCCTCACGTCCCTCTGCTGGCTTCGGAGAACGTATTGTTTTCCAAGGAAAGGCCTTTGCTTCCTCTGCTGTGCTACTTTCGTTCTTTGTCTTTAAACCCATGCTTTAAACGGTCTTAAATTCCACAGGGCGTTTAGACTGGTGGAATCCATCTCCTCACCCGTCTGACTCTGCCAAGCGAGCGCAGAGGGAGCCGGCTGACCATCTGGGAAGGAAATATATTAGCAACACCCCCCCCCACTCCCACCCCAATACGATAAGTAAATGCTCTTGAATGGGCTTAATTTTCATCTTTTTTTCATCTGGCACCATCTGTTTTCCATTGTTCTCCCTGCTTCCAATTAGGTCTTTATCTTAGTCATTGTTAAATAAACTTCAGTTTAGTTTATTATGAGAGCCTTGAATGGTTCGATCCGGTGGAGGGTTGCGTTGAGGCAAACAAAGTCAGCAATTCTGTGCTGGGTTCGGATCTTTTGCACGTCAGAGGCTTATACAGGTGGGTTGGTGCTCTGGCCCCATGAGGGCATTCAAGAAGGGGTTATCTTTTGGAGGAGATAGACCTTGTGTAAGGGAAATTTTGAGGTAAAAACCAGTGGAGGGAAAAGGTTTATGCTCAAACGCACCAATGATGCTTTCAACCTGGATGAGGGTTGTTCAAACACACCTGAGTGTGAATGTGATCATAAGCTCAAATGCAGCTCTTTCACTTGGATCAGCCCCAGATCTTCCCAGCTTACTCAACTGTTCCTGAAATGGTTCCATTTCCAGACCTTTCACCATCCTGGTCATCCTTCCCAAGACACGTCCGAACTTGGCAATGTCGTTCTTACACTGTGCTGCTCAAAAGTGGTAGGCTTAGCCCGGAGAAGAGAAGGGTAACAGCTGACATGATAGCTACGTTTACATATTTGAAGGGATGTCCTACGGAGGATAGAGGAAGCCTGTTTTCTTCTGCTCCAGCAGATACTAGGACACAGTGGAGCAATGGCTTCAAACTTCAGGAAAAGAGATTCCGCCTAAACCTTAGGAAGAACTCCCTTGATGGCGAGAGCAGTTGGACAGCGGAATCCACTGCTGCCTCAGTTGAATGTGATGGCTCTCCTTCATTGGAGGTTTTTAAAGAGAGGCCAGATGGCCATGTGTCGAAGGGAGGGCTTTGGTTCTGTCTTCCTGCATGGCAGAAGGGGGGTGGCTGGGAGGTTCTAGAAGCTGAAGTCCATGCCTGTGACTTTCTCAGGCCCACTGCTCCTCTAGCCAGGGGGCAGAATGCCAAAGGTTAGGACAGGTTTATCAAGGGGCCTGTGGAAGTCTCTTGGGGAGGCTTTGTGGGCCCTGCCCCCTTCCCATCCTGTCCACAGGTGCTGGCTGACCTTCTCAGTGGATCTGCCACTCCTACCTGGACCAGAAATACCAGGACCCTGGCCTCAAGGATGGAAACAATGCTTGGAAATATTCAAAAATACTTTGAAAATGTACTTCTTGAGTGTCAGGACACTCTGGTGAGAAGAATCCTGGACTGATGAAGAATCTTTATCATTCACAAAATTTGAAAAAAAAAATTGCAAACAATAAAAGCAGGGTTTGGTGCAGGAAATAGAATTTCATGTGCAGAGAATGATATTTCTGTGTATAATTATTGTTTTCTGTGCAGCAAATGCTGGGTAAAAAAAACAAACAAACAAACCTTCAAGCCTAAAGCAAATTTTGCAAAGGATTTTCAAAGCTCAGGACTTTCTGTATAAGAAGCATTATTTTCTAGGTAGAAAATGCTTTTTACCTCCTCAGAAAATGCTGCTTTCTGTGCAGATATGCCACATGACTGCACAGGTTTTGAAGGTTTTCCCACAGTGAGAAGAAAGTTACTAAAAATGTTCCTTGTTTCCTTCTGGAATGGAGAATTAACAAAGAAATACCTCCCTGTCCTGCCCTCCCCGTGTGACCAGACCAACGGCTGCAGGGTTTCTTTTATGGCTCCCAGCCTCCCAGCCACAAAAGTCCATGTGCCCCTTTGTCACAGAAAGGCAAATAGGCTCCCCACGGACTGAGCGTTTATGGGCACGGCTGGGCCATTTGGACAGTGAGACAGAGCTCAAAACAGCTCTGGGGCCATAAAATGGAGGAGGCACAAATCAGCACTTCTTAATTTTGGATCGGTCCCTCTGAGACCTCTAAGGAGGCACCATTCAAAGGAACCTGAGCTGCTGTCTCTGTCTCTTTCTCTTGTGACATGTCCTCCTTCACTTTGCAGAGTAGGAAATGAGCTTCCATGTTTGGTTGCTTCTTAAATGCAAGGTAAGTGAAGAATGCTTCCAAATTTTCTCATCTTAAGCAAGAAAGGATGTCTCAACCCATTAAGGCATTTCACTGAAAAAAAGGGCCAAAGAGCATACGATTTTTTTTTTCATTTGGAGACTGGGTGCTTTTATCCCCTATAAAATATGTTGAGAAGTTTTTATTGTACATAGTTTTTTACACAAATCATTGGCTTTTGCACAAAGGAAATTTTTACAAGAACGTCCCAAAATGCGAACAATCCTTGAAAGATGCATAAAAAACTTGTAATTTCACCTGGCAGGGAGAAAAGCTTCATCCTTGCATTCAAGAGCAAGGCAAGGAGAGACTTACTTTTCTGTAACAGTGGCTCCAGACATTTGGCTGAGCAGTCCTGGAGGAGCCTCAGATGCCCAGCCTTTGGGACTAGTTCGTCCCTCTTAACCCTGGGCACCTGTGCAGGACTTTGCCAAAGACCTGGCACCTCTTGGGGAACCAGGCACAGTGGATTTGGGCAGCAAAGGATAGGGCCCAGAAATGAAAGGCCCCACCTGAGCTTTCCTGCCTGAGATTTATTTATTTGCAAATATTTAAATGCAATTTATATCTAAAACTTCCAAGGTGAAGTTTGAGAGGGGTGACTGCAGCACAATTGCCTGCATAAAAGGTATCAGGTGTCACAGGCCAATCTTTCCTCCTCCTCTGTCTCCTCCTGTTCTAAACAGGTGCTTCAGAAAAGGCCCAGCGCTTACAGGATGCGTCCATCCACACCTTCCACCCAGAACATTCAGAAGGCTCCAGGTTTTTTTGTTTTTCTTTTTCCAGGAAGAAAACACACATACAGCACATGCACTAATATTGGCTGGTCATATCTTATTGCACACTCTGGTGTTTCCAGCAGCAGGCTTCAAAGGTGTGGATGATGCCCGGTCATCCAGTTTTGAGCACCCCACAGTTTGAGAAGGAGATGGACAACCTGGAATATGTCTAGAGGAGGGGCATGAAGATGGTAAAAGGTCTAGAAACCTTGAAGCTCCTGAGGAAGGGCCTAGGGAGCTGGCGATATTCATCCTGGAAAGGGTTAAGAGGAGACATGGTCGCCATGTTTAAATATTTGAAGGAATGGCATATAGAGGATGGAGCAAGCCTGTTTTCTGCTGCTCCAGGGACTCGGACACAATGGATCAACGGATTCAAAGAGATCCCACCTAAACATTAGGAAGAACTTCCTGAACGTAAGAGTAGCGCGAGTGGAATACACCGTTGCCTGAATGGAGTATGGTGGAATTGCCTTCTTTGGAGGTTTTTAAAGAGAGGCTGGATGGCCAGAATCTGTCAAAGGAAGGCTTTGAATTGTGTCTTCCTGCATGGCAGAATAGGGTTGGACTGGTGGGCCCTTGGGGTCTCTTCCAGCTCTTTCTCTATGAAGGAAAAAGGATGGTGGGTAGCAAAGGCTCCTTGCTGTCTTTTCTTTTTTCCACAGCTTCCGTGTGCTGTTTGGCCTGCCCGTGCAACCCCTCCCTGCTCTTCTTCAGCTGCTGAACCTCCCTTCCTTCTGCCCCCCACTGTCATGCTAATTGGAAATCAAAGCAAGTAAATAAGCCCCTAAAATGAAATAAAATGGAACAGAACGAAGATAATAAAGACCTGCCTGACATTGGCTGGAAGCGATGACAGCAGAGATGCTCTCCCCCTCTTGGGCACCCCCCCTGCAACTTAACAAAGCCGTGTGTGTGTGAGAGAGAGAGAGAGAGAGAGAGAGAGAGAGAGAGCATCTCTTGAGACAAGAGAAAAAGGAATATCTAGGACCTGACTCACAGAACTGGTAATTAAGGAGCCAGTGGAGTCCGGAAATAAATAAGGAAGATTTATGTGTGTGCATGCGTGTGTGCCTATTGAACAAATTAAATTTGCAGTAAATCCACCTAAACACTCTGTAATTTATATTAAATGTATAATCCATATGGTGTTGCGACACCAAAGGCACGTTAGATGTGAAGGTCCGTTTGGCATGAATTGTTCCATGGTAGAGGACTGATGGCCACCAGGGCAAACCAGCTGGACACTGTGGCCAGCACTGAAGGCCTTTCTATCTCAACTGTTAGAATCACAGAGTCATGGAGCTGGAAGGGACCACAAATGTCCAACCCCATTCTGCTATGCAAGAATGCACCAACACAACCCTCCTGGTAGATGCCCATCCAACCACTGCTTAACCACCTCCAGAGGAAGAGGAATATCTTCTACTTCTTTCCTCCAATCAGAGCGAGATACGTTGGTGTGGAATTTCTACCAAAAGAGGAATGAAGATGTCCCTTGCCTCCACAGCTGTAGCTCCCGCACGCCAATTCTTGGCCTGGTCCCACGGTGCTGGCAAATTGGGTGGCAGCCCCATCCTCTTGCCTCCCTCTCCTCCAATTTCCCATTGCATCAGCCGGCTGGGGTGAGGTCCTCTGCGAGCCCAGGTCTAGCCACAGCAAGTTCAGCCTGCCGTCAGTGGTGATGTTTCCTCCTTCCTTGGAGGTTTTTAAACAGAGGCCGGATGGCCATCTGTCAAAGAAAGTGCTTTGCATGTGTATTTGATTGGGTTGGACTGGTCGGCCCTTGAGGTCTCTCCCAGCTCTCAGATTCTATCACAAAACAGGAGCAGCAGCAGGTGGCAATGGCTGCCACTTTGAGCCTTTCTGGCCTCTGGGCCAGTGTGGAGAGGAGCCGCTCAGCCGCTTCCTCGGGTAACATCAGCACAACACAAACACGGCCAACAAGTGACCTCTGTGTACCACATCAGGGAAGAAAAGGGCAGGCTGACAGCCAAACAAGGACACAGCTGCTGCAGCTGCCATTCCACCATGTGTGGGTCCTGCCTGGAAAGACAAGGGCGGGGGGACTCAAGCCCCTCCAAGACTGGGCGGTGGGTGGGGGGAGAGACTGAGCCCCTCCCTGGAAATAATCCACCCCAAGTGGAGCCAAGACTGCTCTGCAGTCAAGCTCCCTCTGGAATTGTGCCCCCAAAGTATGCCAAATGGTCAGGCACACTCAAACACAGATGTTGAGAGAGTGACTGCGTGCGAGCCCACACGGAACAACAGGTGCTGCATGCAGTCTGTCTTATGCAGACCTACTGGAGAGTAACTGACTCTGAACACACGCAGAGGGCACTCTTAAGCAGGCAGCATGGCCACAGCCCCGCGTGGCTCAGCACAGTGGAGTAGTTTTGCATGAGGAACGAAATTGCAGCTGGCCATTTACTATCCACCAGGCCCACGGTTGCTCCACTGGAGCCCCCTGCCCATGGCTACTCTGTGCTTTGGGGACAGAGGGAGTCATAGAAGTGTCTGTCCCTCTCCCCACAGACAGACATACAATGAGTCTGCCCCCACTGTGGTGGGCCAGAGCAGAAATAGATGCAATCCCTTCGCTCCTCGCTATGGGGACAGAGACAGCTGCTTCTCCAGTCCTTCCCAGACTCCTCGAGGCATGAAGTTTAATGGGTGTGAGCTTCACCACTTCTGTAGCAGATGCATGTGCGGGGTGTGTGTGTGTGGATGCATGTGCGCATGTGCACTTTGGTCACTGCAGAGGGAGGGAGGGAATAGGCACCTCCACAGTGACCAGACACGCTGTGTTCCACTGGAAGGATGCCAGCCTGTGCTTGTAAATGGTTCTTGTTGCAGGCTGATTGCAAGATAACGCATGGGAGAAGCAATTTCCCCCTCCCTCCTGACTGCGCCCTCAGGGGCTACGGCAGCTGTTGCCACGACCAGCCTCACGGGGGTTCCAGATCACTGCCAGAGGTAGAGCATCTTGCGCTCACTGGACCTTGGAAATACCCGGCTCTTTAGTCATGGCACTCAGCTGAGGAGGGGCTTACTTTGGCAAGAGGGAGAATGGGGCTGGAGTGGCAGCAACAGGTGCATTAACTTCTTCCTGCTGGAGTAGAAACTGAAGAAAAAATGCCTCATTGCAACAGGTTGACCCAGAGTCATTCTTAAGTGAGCAGCACAGAGAAAGCATGCTCTTTTTCTGTAACTTGCACTCTGAGCATGCTCTGCAGTTAGTTTCAGTAGGTTAGGGTTTTGGGATGTTATGGCACAGTTTTGAAAGGGACCCCGAGTGCAATTTTATCTGAAGTCCTATCAGTGCAGGAACCCACAGCAAAAGCACCAAAGGGTGCTCCTCACCATCCGGGAGAGAAGGGACTAAGGTTCTGTCCTGGGCCCAGTGCTGTTCAACATCTTTATCAGTGATCTGAATGAGGGAATAGAGGACGTTCTCTTCAGACCTGCAGATGACACCAAATTGGGACAAGTAGCTAACCACCCAGTGGGCAGGATCAGTATTCAAAAGGGTCTTGACAGATTAGACAGCTAGGCCAAAACTAACAAAATGAACTTAAAGACAGAGAAATATAAGGTACCACGCCTGGGCAGAAAGAATGAAATGCACAGATATATGATGAGTGTTACCGGGTTTGACCACGGTTCATGTGAAAAGGATCTAGGAGTCAGCAGTGTGATGCAGCAGCTGAAAAAGACAGCAAGAATCTGGGCTGTATCAATACGAGTGTAGTGTCAAGATCAAGGGAAGTAATAATATCACTCTATTCTGCTTTGGTCAGACCCCACCTGGAATCCTATGCCCAGTTCTTGGCACCACTGTTCAGGAAGGATATGGACAAGCTAAAAGGTGTCCAGAGGAGGAGCAGTGTAGGGAGCTGGGTAAGTTTAGCCTGGAGAAGAGAAGGTTAAGAGGTGACATGAAGGGCATGTATAAATATTTGAAAGGATTTCATATGGAAGATGGAGATAGCTTGTTTTCTGCTTCTGCAGACACTAGGACACTATGGAGCAATGGCTTCAAAGTACAGAAGAAGAGATTCCACCTAAACATTGGTAAGAGCATCCTGACGGAAAAAGAGCAGTTTGACAGTGGAATCCACTGCTGCCTCCATGGAGTGTGATGGAGTCTCCTCCTTCTTTGGCGGTTTTTAAGGACAGGCTGGGTGGCCGTCTGTCAAAGGGACAACTTCCTTTGTGTCTTCCTGTGTGGCAGAAGGAGGTTGGATTGGGTGGCCCGGGGGGGGGGTCTCTTCCAGCTCTAGGATTCTATGATTCTCTGTGAGCATGTGTGTACCTGTGTGTGGTTCTCCTCCGCATGATACATCAATTTTAGCTCAGTAGTTACTCAATAGTGAAATATTTTAGCCCTTGTTTAGCCTTTGTTTTCATGGTGGTCAGATGGTTACTTGCTTCGGCTGGTATGTTCTTGTTATTGTTCTTGATGCAATGAAGTGTGTCTTTTCTGTTTCTTTTTCTTTTTTAAATGTTCCAGCAAGGGGGAAGATTGAAAATGACCTGCCAGCCAGTGCTGAGCTTCCTCACTTTCAAAGAGGCCCAGGCCAGCTCTGGGAAAGTCCCGTCCACCTCCTTCCCTTTTTTCTGCTGCCTCCTTTTCCAGACACATTAGCTAAACATTCCCTTTGTGCTCACGAGAGCTGCCAGAGCACTGAGCATCCTTTGTGTGGAAAGACACAATTTACAACCACCACAGTGTGTGCGAGCAGAGCAGAAGGAAAAAAGGGATGTATCTGGAAGTAGATGCAAATCCCCAAATTGTTAGCGAACTGACCTTGGCTCAGGAAAAGGCGCTCTGTTTTCCCAGAACCTGTACCGATTAGTCTGGGAGCAAACGAAGGCCAAAGGGATGTTTGTGAACTTCTTCCCACTCCCAAACTCAGCTGGTAATCAAGAAAGCAAATAAAGACCCTGGGAAGGGAGAGGGAAGACAGAGAGGGCACCGGTGCCCTTCCGGGCGGGCACGCGGCCAACCGCTCCGTCTCAATAAAAAACTGAAAAGGAACATAGAGGACTGGGGAATGGTGGGAGCATTATTAAAAGTGCCAAGATGTAATTAAGAGAGACTAATGCGTGGCAGGGTAGAAGTATGTGTCGGGGGGGCGACAAGCGCAGGAGGGGCGGCTGAGGCGGCAGTGGCGGAGGAGGAGCCAGGCGCTGGTGGGACCAAGACCAGCAAGAGGATGCAGGAGTCAAAAGAGGGGCACCATCTGCTCCTTTTTGCTCACTGAAGGAAATGTCTCTGGTGAGGCCTGATTCACAGTAGTCCCGTCAAGAGGGTCCGCCCCAGGTAGATCGCTGACGGGCCTCGGAGAAGTTCCCATCACCTTGGCAGGTGATCCTGTCAAAATCCTGGCTGATCTCTGGGACGGAAAAAGGGCCAGGGTGGTGGGCACGATTCCTCCCAAGCCTCCCTTCCCATGAAGCAGAGCCAAGTGGGCCCCCTGGTTCACTAGGGAAATGGTGGTGATGAAGAGAAGGGGACGGAGACTGAGAGTAACAATGGTGGAAGATTCAGAGTGAGTCCTGCTGCACACAGGCTAGAGGTCACCGGAAGGCCTATGCCGAAGCAACAGTGGCAGCCAAGAAATTACACTTCTCTGCCACCATTGCATCTACATGGTGCCATCCCGCAGAGCTGTTTTGAGTGGTCCGGGGCCTTTTACTCTCTGACCCGCAGGAAGAAAACATTTGGCAAGCAGGTTATGATTGCCGTTGCACCCTCCATTTTGCACTCTGCAAAAATTGATGCCTAGAAACATGCAACATCTGATACACAGCAGTAATTTAGGACTTCAGCTGAGCATTTTAAAAGTGCAGTACAGATGTCCAAAGAAAAGGGGGCAAGCAAAGCAACGGAGGGAATGCAAACACAGCGCAGCCAGTTCTGCATGCCAAATCCATGCGTAATGCTTAATGGGCATCCATCTGCAACACCCACCCGGAGGGACAGACTGGAAGTACACAAAGATTGTGAATTAGTGTATTGCCGCTCTGCACAACTGGATGTACAAACAAGTGTGAAATGCACTATTGCCGTGCAAAATGTCCACCTGCACAATGCACAAAGGCACCACAAATACTCGATGGCACCACTTCCTCAGCGCTGCTTGCACAGCGTTCCGCTGAATGTGGGCTTCCTCATTAGACAAAAGTGTCCAGCCTCTTCTGCAGGGAAAGCTGCACCTGTGTAGGTCTCCTCTATCCCACGATACCAGCCACTGGCCACACCTTCCATGCACCCAGGCATCGCTCTGTTATTTATAGAGTGCTGTAAGATGCTGGAGAAGAAAACAGCCAAATCAACCACAGCAGTGAAAATAAGAGGCGTGATTTAAATTCAGCAGTAATTCAGCAAGAAATGCACTAACAGCCAGAACTTTTAAAATGCCAACTGAAATGAGATGGCTTTTGAGCTCAGGAACATAATAATATAAAAACAACCATACTGGGATTGGCCCAAAGGGGACCCTCTAGTCCAGCCATCCCTGGGTTTCAAATGGAGTTTCCCAAGGCGCCAGGCTGAAGAGTAAACCATCATGGCTTCAGGGGCTCTTTTTGGGGAGAGACTCAGCACCTTGGAGCTCTTTATTGCCATCTGAGACTTGATTATGGCTTCTCCAAAACTAGGCAGCTTTCACCATCCCTCACCATTGGCCATGTTGGCTGGGGCTGATGGGTGCTGCAGTTCAGCCACATCTGGAGACCCACACTTTGTCCACTCCTGCATGAGAACCCAGAAAGAGCTTGGTGGCCGGGTCACACAAGGGACCTTCTAGTCCAGCATTCCGTTTAGGCTGTGGCCGGCCCAAGGGGCTTAAGCCCACCCTCAGGACAGGAGACAGGCAACTGCACCCTCCTTGGCCTACTCTGGAGTAACTGACACCCAGAGAGAGACTGCCTCTGAGACCCTGGGGGTGGGTCAGCCTCCTGAATAGCAGCCCCTGGTGTCCTTCATGGCCTTGGATCCATCCAGCGCTGAAATCCACCCAAACTGACAACCACAACTATATAGCCTTCCATCAAGTTTCTTCATCAGCCAACCTTTTTCTCAAGCAAGTGGCCCCCACCAGGAAGAAAAGAACTTTCCTCCAATCGGTTGTCTCTGGCCCCTTGATCTCATCGGCTGAGTTATTTCCTGAAATTTTTTTTGTCCAGCTCTATCTACAACATCGTTGTTTTAGGCACAGTGTCCTCAACTATACAGGATGCCTTAAAGGTGGTCATGGTGTGGATTTGAGGACCATATGCATTTGCAAGGTGATACTTCAAATCCCTTTTGAATTAGCGAAAGGGTAGAATTCACCTTTTTTCACAGCAGCCACAGTGCTGGGTTGACATGTCCACTGAGTGATTCACCACAACCCCAAGTTCATTTTGCTGGTCAGTTGCTTGCGAGTTCAGATTCCATCAGTATATATGTGAAATTGTCATTGACTGATTGATTGGTTATTTTTCCCCCAGACGTGCCTCACTTTAACCTCATTTAACCTCATGAATTGCATTTGCCATTTTACTGCCCCCCATCCCCGCCCCCACCTCCATCTGGAGAGATCCTTCCACACCTCTTTGCAATCTAGTTTTGTTCTGCCTGCCCTGAATGATTTTGGGCATTTTTTCTGACCAGCCAGCTGGGCCCTTATCACCAACTCCAGCTCAGTTGTAACAGACAGAGGCAGGAAGAACCTCAGTGAGAACCTTCACAAAGTTTAGATAATCTATGTAATATAATCCAACTAAGGAAAGGTAGGAAATGAGTAGGACATAAATTGCATCAAAATGCATTGTATTGTATTAAAAGAGACGGAATTAACAAGGGTGTGGTACAAGCACAGTATGTAAAATATGTATATGATCTGTTATCATAATCTGTCATTGTAATGAAAATGAACTCTTACTTGCAATCGGTAACATAACATATGTAAATTTTACTTTTTATATAATTAAAAAAAAAAGAAATACAATCATGTGAATTCACATTTAAAAAAAAAAAAGACGCCAAAGAGAAGCTCTGAAGGAGGAGCCCTCCAACGGCCTCCCTGGTCTGGTCTCCTTTCTCTTCCAGAAGCCAACCAGATACACCAGTGGGAAACCAGAATGCAACTGGTGACATTTGTATGCTGTCCTCTGATCTTTCAACACAGAGGATAGCATACAAATGTCCCCAGTCACATTCTGGGGAAATCTGGTCAATTTGTCTTCAGTGCTGTTGCTTCTGTGGCCGCATCAGGCACAACTCTTAGAGCCACAGACCTGTAAGCGCTGAAAGGGACCCCCAAGGGCTACCTGGTCAAACCCCCTCCTGCCAATACAAGGAAGTCACAGCAAAATCTCCCCTTCCAGCCTCTGCTTAAACACCTCCAAGGAAAGATGGTCATGGACTCCGACTCAGTGTCTCTGCACTGTTGATATCATGGCTGTTCTGGGATTTAGAGCAGAGTCCCTCCTGGACGGAGGGGCATAGGAGTGAGGGGGTGGACCCAGGGTTGTTGGCCAGATCCCCCATTTCACCGGGCACTCAGAGGCTAGAAACTTCCCTCCGTCCCTGGATGGCTCTTCTTGCCTGGAGGAATCCTGTGCTGCCTTTGATCATCCCATAATTCAGCACTGCTGCTGCTGCTCCTCCTGCTGCTGCTTTAATTTAGGGAAATGACTCCCAGCTAATTATTTATATTTGCTTGATAAAATCTGTTAATCATTTGTGTTAAGTCGTTACTCTTACAACACATTCTTGTGCGTAATTAATTAAACGGAACGCTTGGTGCCATAATTATCTGCTCCCCCGGGTACGGCACGGATGCCCCTGCCACGCCGACTCCCCCAAAACCCCCACGGTCTGACCGGGACAGCAGGCGGCACCTCCGAGGGAGCAACAGCTGCTGTGGAGGAGAGATAATCCCAGTGCCTGGTGCCAGAGAGGCTGAGATTTAATAAAGGGAATCAAATTAATTAATGTTCCACTGGTTCCCAGTCCCTGTGTCAAAGCTCAGAAGAATCCAGTCACTCAACCGCTGTCAGAAGCAAGCCAGACAGAGGCAGTGAGAAATCGCACAAAGAGACTGCTGAAGCCAAGTCTGGGGTCCTGGACCTTCTGGCTGAGATCCTACAGTTGGGAAACGTGGCGCAAATCACTGCCTGCAGAGTGACGCATTGATTGGGCTACCTCGCCCTTGTGCTGAACAAGCAGTGCAGCGCAACAAAACGTGCAGCTGATGCATAAGCCAGTGTGCAACTGAATGTGCAACTCAGATGAACTCCCGTGCACGATGGCACCACACGGGCAGTTCCACTCCTGCGACCTCGAACTGAATGGAGACCTTCTCCTTTGGTCAAAAATGTTCAGCCATTGGAACTTGCAGGGCAGGCCTAAGGCCCTGAAAGGATTGGGGCCTCTGTACTCCAGACAACGCTGGAGCCACTACCTGAGTTCTAAGGGGTCGGTGATGTTGGGGGAGGAGCAATTCCCTGTCTCCCTCGCAAACTTTGGTGCATCCCGGACAGATGTCGGTTGCAGAGCAAAGAGGCATTCCTGGGAATGAGTCTGCTTCCTAAAGCCAGGCTTTGAGACCCTTGTTGCTTTCCCACTGTGGGCAGGTCCTTGCCCCTTCCCTCCACCGATCCTCATTCCACGCGGTTTACGAAAGGCAGAATCAGCACTTGGAACTGTGCCCAAGAACAGACTCTGCCCAGGACGCTGGTGCTTCTATGCCAGGTGGGTGCCAGGAAATCATCCACCCCATTTCCCCAAGTCCAACCTGGAAGGGCCCTTGCACCCTGCAAGGTCATAGCACTCTGGCTCCACTTCAACTGTCATGGGGTTCCATCATCCTGTGGGATGCTGGAGTTTGCACTTGAGGGAGCAATACTTGGAATTCTCACCCAGTGACACAATCCAAGCCCTCCCTTTGACAAATGGCTGTCTCTTGAAAAACCTCCAAAGAACAAGACTGCACCACACTCCATTCAGGCAGCAGCAGACTCCACTGTCAAATGGCTCTTACCCTCAGGAAGTTCTTCCTAAGGTTTAGGTGGAAGCTCTTTACCTTTAGTTTGAATTCGTCGCTCCATGGTGTCCTCTAGTCTCTGGAGCAGGAGAAAACAAGCTTGCTCCATCTTCAACATCACATCCCTTCAAATATTTACACGTGCCTATCACGTTACCTCTTAACCTTCTCTTCTTCAGGCTAAACATACCCAGCTCCCTAAGCCCCTACTCAGGGGGCTTCACGGTTTCCTGGACTTTTGCCATTTTGGTGTCCCTCCTCTGGACACATTCCAGCTTGTCCATGTCATTCTTGAACCGTGGTGACCAGACCTGGAAACATCGCTTACATGCTGGATCCAGACATAATGGGATCAGTTGAAGTCAGTGGCACGGAAACTAGACCGGCCTTGGAGGAATTGCACCTTGACTGGGTAAGTGGCCACGGATTTGCTTCCTTGTGCCGGTTTTTTTTGGGGGGGGCAGCCACAAGGTCTGGAACTGGCCCTTCTCCACATCTGCCTTGGCCCAGATGCCTCTGGAGCCCTCACCAGCCCGAATCCCTGTATTTGGTGAGTGGGCAGCTGTGGAGGGGGTGGGGCAAAGCCTTCCCTCCTGTGTGTGACCCTTGCTCCACCTGTGAGCCAGACTGGCAGTCCCAACGTGAGAGGAAGTGACATTGCATCACTTCCTATCTTGTTCCCTTGGCTTATTTACGTTCACCGGGGTGGGGGAGGTTCTTTGTGCGTGTTTCGCGTTCATCGTGAAGGGGGAAGACGGCTGCCTTTTGCGGTGGTTTCAAACTGTTGTTGTTGTTGTCTTTTTCCCCCAAAATGGCCCTGTGGTCCTTGGTGTATCCTGGGGAATTCCAAGGGCCACAGAATGGGGGCCCTGAGGGGCAAACACAGCCCTTGACCTGTCCTTTCCCCACCCCAGCACAGAAGGCAGTTGCTCCCCTTGTGTCTTCCCGCTGGCCTTCCCTCCCTCCTTTTCTGGAATTGACTTTTAAGTTCCTTGGGGCAGGGCCCTCTCTTTGCTTCGCCCCTGCGAGTAGAGGAGCAGCACGTTCGCAAGGAGAGAGGGAGAGAGGGATGGGCGTGAGGCGGGCTAAAATTAGTCCCTCGTCAGCAGGATTTAGGGCTTAATTCCCAGCTTCAAGCACCCAGGGAGAGCAAAATGAAGCAGAGACGCCAAGGACTGATTTGTGACTTTCAGCTCCACGGGGAGATATCACTGGGAGAGGCTTCTTCAGGACTAAAATGCAAACTCTGAGTGGCACTTTATCCAGCCCTGGTGGATGAATACTTGGCACCACACTTTTATAAAGTTTAAAGAAACTCCAACTCCAGCACTTTCTCTGTCTCTCTCTATCTTTCTTCCTCGGCACTGATATCGTGCATAATTTACCGTTGCAAAATGCTAGGGATGAAAATCCTAATCCGTCTTCTTCGTTAGGGGAAAAGGTTGAAGTCTGCTCTGAATATAGCTGCTGCTGCCGTTGTTGTCTTTTCTTCATCTACAGCATCTGTGCCGTTAAAATTATCCACGTCTTATTTTCTTCCGTGGCAAAGTGCTAATGAATAATATCTGGTTTATAGGTGTGATTCAGTAATCAGAGCTATTTGTCCTCCTCAGAGCACTTGTCCAAATTGTGTTAATGTGTACGCGGGAAGCCCGCCTGGATCTTTCATCAAAACGCTCCCCTTTTGGCATTCTTGGTAATTTAAATCATCTTATTTTCCAGACCTCTTTGCTATTTTCAGAACCCAAGGAAAACATAGCCGCCGCATCCTTTATTATTAGATTGCCTTGATTGCTCTATTGGGGAAACTGTCAAGCAGAGCAAGATGGAGAGCGCGGCGTCCTAGTGGCAGGTCCCACCTCCCTCGCGCCGCTCAAAGAGGGGAACAGCCTCTTCGGGAGAAGGAGGTCCCCGTCGTCTGCCAGGGCCGCACGGAGGGACCCGATTCACCCTGAAGCGGCCTCAGACGGAACAATCCTCAGCCTACTCTCACTAGGAATGTAAATCTAGATCAGTTGCATTTTCGCAGGCAAGAACAGTGATGTATTTAAGTCTTTTACTCCACATCTCAAGTCTCTACCTTCACGTCTCAAGTCCCTGCAAGATACTTTCAACTCAAGTCTCAAGTCTGGGAGCCAACTTTATACCTCAACCTATATTTCAGAATTTCTGGACAGAGTTGAATAGAGTCAGTTTTAACAATTTAAGCAGAGTTGGCCCTCCACGTTTGCAATTTTGTATCTGCAGTTTCAGAGGAGGGGAATAGGATCCTTCTCACTCCCCCTTCCTGAAGCTGGAGGCTTTTGTGCCAACGGGCATAAAAGAGTCTGCGGCTTCAGAAGTGGGGAATAAGATCCTTCTTACTTCGCATCACTGAAAGTTCAAAAGCTGTAGAAGGAAGGATCCTTCCCCCTCAAGCCCACTGCTGCTCTCTGAGAAACATGCCCTGTGCTTTGGGGGAAAGTCTTGCCCTCTACTCTTGGGAAAAGTCCCTCCAATATGCAGCAGGTACAGGCTGCTGAGCAGACCTCAGGCCCACCTCAAGCCCATTGCCTCACCCATTCTCTCCTCCCCTCTGAGAAATGTGCCCACACTTTGGGCGTGAGATAAATTGTCCTGTGCTCAGTAGACAAAAAGAGGTGGAGGGGCTGTTCAAAGTTGTCAGGTTTCTGGATGAATGTGTTATGTTACTGAACCAAGGGCAGCAAGTAGGTCACTAACGATATGCAAGTCTCGAGTCGAGTCGAGTCAGTGCATCGTTTACTACCGAGTCGAGTCGGCAAGCTGACTTAAGTCTGACTTGAGTCCAAGTCAGTCAACTCAAATCTACATCACTGGGCAGGAATGAAACATTTTACCACTTCACTCCTTACTGAAAAAAAGTAACCAAAACACGTGCAGTGCTTGATTTATTCTTGTTCAAAAAATGCACTTTGGTTGTTTTGAACAGGCAATGGCATATCTGTACAAGAAGCCAGTTTCCTGTGTAGAATACAACACTTTCTATGCAGCAGTTATGTTTTCCATCATTGTCTGTGCAGAAAAAAACATTTTTTTCTGCATGGAAAACAGTTTCTTATGCACAGATTGTTAGGCTTGAAATTCGGGGCTCTGTAATTAGCTATAGAATTGATATATTAATTGGCATTTTAGAAACTCAGAGCTCATCAAACAACCTTGCTTTAAGAATTGCTTTTTCTGCTCCTGTTTACAATCAGTATGTACAGTATGTGCAAGTGAGGGACTCTTGAGAATGACCTAGGAGGAAACAGGGCCATGTAGACTCAGGAACTTAAGGGTCAGATAGAATGCAACACATGTACAAGCTGTAACTTTGCTGACGCTGATGCATGAATCTTTTCTTCCTGTAAGCATTCTTTAATATGAACATAAAAATGGTACACGAAGGAAAGCCTGAAAGAACAAATTATCCTACCTGGGACCCTTTGGTCAAAGCGTTTGTCTGTCTGTCTGTCTGTCTGCCTTTCTCTTTTCTGCCTTCCTACCTTGTGTTTGGGGCTCACATCAGCTCTGTGTCCATCTGAGGTACAGTAAGGTGTGGTCTGTTTATCCACACTAACATTGCTCCATGTTCAGAAAAAAGTGTCTTGTTGCACATTAAGTGTGTTTTCTATGAAGAAAACACTGTTTTCAGTACAAGCACACAAACACTTGCACATTTTTTTTGTGCAGACTAAGTCCCCAACTGTGATGATTCTCATCATTCCAGGATTCTCTTTGTTAGGGTTTCCCAACACTCCAGAATCCCCCTTTTTTTAAATTATTATTACTCTTTCCATCCCTAACTCACCTTGTGACAGAGCAGAGCAGGTACCCATGCTCTCGGGAGGGTAGGGACGGGTCCTGTGCCCAGAGATATAAAACTTACTTTGCAAAACAATTCCTTCCCATGCCAAGTTATCGTATTTGAAATGGAATTTGTCATTGTTATAGCTGTGGTATTTAAAAGTTACAGTATTTGCAAATAATAAATGCATGGCATTTCCAAAGTAATCCATTCCCATTAGAAGTTATAGTTAGTTATGGTACTTATAAAAGTTAATCGCTGCATTACTCAACACATTTTTGCTGCTTTTCATTGCACGGGCGTAACTGGGCATTATCAAGAACTCCAGCCATTGCTTGGAGGATACGACAACCCCACCATATCCAGTGTGGTCCTAACACGTGTCTGCTCAGATGCAAGTCCAGCAGGACTTACTCACAGGTAGGTGAGTGCCGGACTGCAGCCTCGATGGCGTCTGTGTGTCCACATTCTACCCATGGCCTGATAGGTAGAGAAGCCCCATCCAGAGCAGGGTCTCTTCCCATTACATCCCCCAGAAGAGCCTCAAGGGCCTCCACTTAACCTCTTCCAGGCAACTACTCCCAAGCCCTTTGGATTCTGAATTGGCCCCAGGGTCCTTCTGGGGTCACTCCGGCCGCCTTCTCCAGGCCTTTGCCTTTTCTGTCACTGGAAGAACAACAGCAACAGTGGGGAGGGCAGAGTCCTTCTGATCACTTCTCTCCTTTCACAGGTTTCTTTTCCCCTCTTGCTGATGCTTCTCTAATTGGGATCCTTAGAGAGTGCTTGCACGTTTAGCATCTCCAACACCTCTCTGTTGCAGACAGTGTGCAAGGCAATTATTCACGGAAGCTGGGAACTGGTGCTTGCATCTCTCCTGAGCAGAAATCCAGGGAGGCTGGAGGGTAAGTCAATGCTGCAGAGCTCTCCTGGGCTTCTCCTTGCTCTCTTTCTTCTTGCGTATCTGATCAGCATATGAGTTTCTGGAAAATCCTCTCCCTCTCCTGAGCAAACAGGACTGTTGAGAACACAGGTGCGTGCACATTAAAAATTAAGGAAAGCTGGCACCTTTTGGTGGAGGGTGGAAGGAGCTTTTAACTATAACTCTGGAGATCAGGGTTCAAATCCCACTCAGCTATGGAAACCCACCAGCTAATCTTAGGCAAGCCTCAGAGGAAGGCAAAGGCAAAGGCAAACCTCCTCTGAACAAATCTTGCCAATAAACCCCTGCGAAGCGTTTGCCTGTGGGTTCTGTCATGAGTCAGAAGCACCTTGAAGGCACACAAGAGCAAAGGTATAATGGGATTACAGAGTAGCATAGATGTGAAATCAATATAGTAGCTTCAAACAGTGTAAAGTCTGGGACAGTAAGGCAAAGATTCTCCATCAGGGTTTCTAGCATCAGTCTCCATACGTGGAATGACACACTGATTGTACTATGCAACACTGATGCTGAATTGCAACATTGCACAACTCCACCGAGATACCAGATGAACAGCTAAATATCTTGCCAACTGCACACGAGCACCCACGTGCAGTAGGCGTCCATGCGCAATTGATGTCCATGCACAACTGCACAGCAAGGACAACTTCTCCTCCTGCAGCCTTGAGCTGAATACGGAGGCTCCACACTGGAGAAAAATGTCCGGCGATTTCTGTAGGGAACTTGCACGGCCAACCGGATTGTGGCTGATGAATCATTTAAACGGACAGAGAACAAATTGAACAAGTTAAAATAGCAAAAAAGGTCAAAACAGTTGAAAAGCAGGCAAGATGTATACATCTTGGAAGAAATAGTTCAAGCCCCACCCCCTGCCAAAGGCTTTCCTGGAAATAATCAGTGCCGGGGGGGCAACAGCAAAAGGAGGAATGGCCTCTCTCCAGGAAGGTGTTTGGCGGAGGCCCTCCTGGGTCGGGGGAGCGGGTGCAGATTTACCCCGCCCGGCCCTCTCTCCCCTCCTGCCAGTGCCCAGCACCCAGGCAAAAACACTTATTTGACTGCTTTTGTTAAAACACTTCTATTCTACCCTCTGAAAAATTAAAATAATTTAAACCTGATGAAAGCCAGTTAGAGCGATCTCCAAGTGAACGCTGCAGAAAGGAGATATATGCTTTCAACAATTAATAAGACGGGACCCCAAAGGCATCAATACGACCCCACGTTTTCATTCAGCTGCTGACAGAAGCCAGCATTGGTGCCAACGGGGCCTCCCAGGAGAGGCGTTCCATAAAACGAGCGCCACAACGGAAAAGGCGCCGCTCCCAGGCGCCCGCGTGAGGCACGGCTCCCGCCAGCGGACACGGAGGGTTCTCAGGAGGGGCAGCGGGGCGTGAAGGGGAAGCAGGAGGCAGCCTTCTCCCGGTCACCTCCCAGGAATACGGGGAGGGCAGAGGCCCACTCTCTGCATCTGCAGAGGGATTGGCAGAGTTGCATTCTTGTTCTTGTTGGCTGCCGTTGAGTCAGCTCGTGGTGACCCTCTGAAAGAGAGACCTCCGGGACCCCCGCCCCACCCCAGTCGTCCCCCGCCCTGCTCAGGCCTTGCAAACTGAGAGCCAGCCACTAAACCACTCAGTCTCCCCTCCTTCGTGCTCAGCCTTTTTTTTTTTCCTGGATTAAAAGAGCCGCCTGCTCATCCTCGTCCTGCATCCCCCCAGAACTTTAGGCTCTGCTCCTCAAAGGGAGTTTCCTCACATCCCTTTTGTGTTATTTTAATGGCTCCTCACCCACCGCCACCGCCCCCGTCGCTCCTCTCCCCGTGCTTTGGCGCCCTTTGGCTCAACAAGCAAGCAAGAGTTCTCGGTTGTATGTCTTCTGCAGGCGGCTACACCGCAGATTTATAGAAAGGCATTACAATATTGGCGGCTTTATATGTGATCCCTTTTGTAATAATCCCTAGCGTGGCATTTGGCATTTCCACAGCTGCTACACGGGGGCTGACATTTTCATTGTGCTCTCGGCCTCGGTCTGGGCTCTTGCATGGGCAGCCACAGCCCATCACGGGTTGTTCGACACAAACGCCCCACCTTTGCCCCCCTCCCCTGGATCTCTGGGTGGCTGCAAATGCTGGGGTGCAGAAGTTCTTTCCTCCCACGGGGTGGGAGGTTATCTGGAAATCAGAAAACTTATGATGTGGGTTTATTTTATTTTGTCTTATTATCATGATTTTATTTTATTTTATATTTATGGGATTTATGCTTTGCCTTCCTCCCGGGGTTTATTCTCATGTATGAGGCTTAAACAGAAGTCAGGCAGCCACATCCAGGGGAGCTTTAGCGGTGCGTTCCTCCACTGGCAGGGGATGGACTAGATGCCCCTGGTAGAATGTTTTCCAACGCAATGAATCTGAGGCCAACATCCTAGATTTGGCTTGCATATCATAAATCTCTGCGTGTGGAGTTATCTATCAGTTGTGCCATCTGCAACCCTTGTGTGGAATGACTGCATGCCATGTGGAATTGGAATCCCACCCTAGTCGCGCTTACAGCATTGGGGGGGAGGTGTGGAGAGGACAGCGTGTGCGTCCAGGCTCCGTGCACCGGCCGAGGAGCGCAGGGGCACCGGTCGTAGAAGGGTGCCAGCTGTTCCTGGTAGACCTGCAACAGAGGGTGAGAGCCCTTTTGGCCAGCCCAGTGGGGGACAAGGACTAAGCCGAAGCTTATGTGTGGCACATGATGTGGCATTAATTTGGTGAAGGGGAGGCCTCTGGAGTTGCCCATACATGTCCTGTGATCTGGGGTGGGGAAGGAGACTGCCGTTGGGGCTGGTTGGAGGCTTTAACCCTCACTTTGAGTCAGGTGACTAGGGGCAGAAATGCATCCTCGGGTGGCCTTCCAGTATACAGCCAGCCGTGAAGCAACCTGGGAGCTTCCTGGGTTTTCCTCAGAGCTGGGGTGTCTCACTCAGGAGAAACCGGGGAAGAGGCCTGGGGAGACCACCTGCCTCAGTTGCTCCTGCACTAGGTCCCCCCCCCTTTGCACATCCCGGGAGATAAACCCAAACAGAGCATGGGTTAAATAATATGCCTCATATTTCAACCCAAGCTTTGTCTCATTATTTCCTGATTTGGCCAGCAATGCAAACTGTGCACACAGACTAGACAGCCATGCTAGAACATTTTCCAAGGCAACAGTTCTGCGGCCAAAATCTGACCCTAGTGCTGAATACCATAAATTTCTGCTTGTGGAGCTATGTACTCAGCCCTTGTGTGCAACGACTACATTACATAAGGAATGCAGAATGTGCGCCATTCTAATGCACCTCAGGCCATGACACCCATGCACACTAATGTGTAACCCATAGCCATGGACAACGGCACTGCCCATGTGCCACCTCGATTCTGTAGCCTTCAACTGGATGCAGATGTTCTGCATCACACAAAAAATACCCAACCACCTCTGTAGAGGAACTGGCATCTCCCCCATAAGACACCAGCAAAATCCCAGTCGATGATGCCATACAGCAGCTGAGCGTAAGCAGAGAGTTGACATGGTATTAATGCCCCCAGAGGTTCCTTTTTCTTCTCACCAGAATTCCCAAAGTCACAGCACTGAAGTGTTTCCTACAGAGCGCAGACTCAGCCTTCTGCCTCTCTCCAGACCCACTTCCCACATCCAGGGGGCTTGAAGCAGGAATGGGGAATGCGATGCTTGACCGGCAACCAGAAGATGCTGGTGGATCCAGGGTCGGTGGGGCCGTATTCTGGACTTCAGTAAAGCAGCTGTCCAAGGTACTGAAACCTGTCCCTTCTGAAGCTGAGAGGAGTCCTCATCCCACTTCCTTCTGCTTTGGTTTCATCATAAAAGGAGAGAAGAGGCACTGTCGGGTAGCTCTCCATATTTTAGTTATGGGACATGTAGTAGGAGTTAAGTAGCAGCTTGCTTGTAACAAGGTATGAGAACCAGAGACCGTTAGGTAAAGAAAGCTAGGAATGTAGTGGTAAGCGCTGCCATGCTAAACCAGAACTTCAAGGTCTCTTGCGGGCAGGATGAGAAACTCTTTGCCTTTTATGTTTTGAATTTTGCTAATTGCCCCCAGTTCACTCACTGAAGTCCCATACTATGTATCATGCTCCTAATAAATAGTGCTTGTGCCCTGTTATATTTGTGTGTGTGCATTCAGTTCCTGACAGGCTCACCCCTTGGCCTTGGGCGAAGAGATCAGAGGGGCCCTTGCACCATCAGGTGCCTCCCAAGACAAATGTGGACAATGCCTGCTCAAGGAGATCCCTTGCAATTTAATGGTCTCTGTGTGTGGGGAGGGGGGGGCAGGAGAAACTTCCCACTCCAGTCTCATGTTGTACAGGATGTCTCAAGATTTCTCTCTTCCAAGCTGCACCACTTCATATTCCACCATGAATCACAGGATCGCAGAAATACGGGTTGAAATCTGGTGGGTTTCTTGCACAGGTGTGAACTTCCCTACATAAGCAGTGGGACATTTTTCTCTGATGAGGAATATTCACATACAGATCAGGGTTGTAGAAGTGATGTCCTGCATGCAATGGCTTATGCAGATACGCATTCACTTGTGCATTCCGTGGCACATGCGGTGTCCTCGTTTGCACAACATTTCCATTCAACACAACAAGGCTTGTGTAGCACAATCCATGCACCACTCTCATGTGAAGATTTATGCTACACAACTTTGATATAGGACCCCAACCACAGAACTAGAAGGAAGGGCCTGTCTAGTCTGATCCCCAGCCATTCAGGAATCCACAGTTGGTCCTTCATGCATTTTGTCACCATCCTTTTCAACTGCCCCTGTGTTCTGTTTAATGCCAGTTGCTGCTGAGGGGAGAAAGGAGGGCTCTGAGGAGCAAATATCTCCTAGGAAGCAGATATAGTAAAAACAAACAGCAAAGATTTCTCTAAACACATCTGTTTGGAGAAAAAAAAAGCAGCCAGGTTGGAAGATGGTTAGACTGCAAGGGGACAGCAGGTCCCTAAAGGAAAGGAGAGGTTCCCGGAGGGAGAAGGAGGTCATAGCCACCGAAGACGTCCTTTCCATATTCTCCTTCACAGCTGGAGTGGCTGGAAAAGCTGCGACCGTGTTTAAACCACTCATTTGGGAGAGAACAGCAGAGGAGCAATGTCAAACACAGAGGAAAGGATGGCATTTTTGAGCAAACGGATTTCTTCTTGATCACCAGGAATTCAGTTTGCTGTCTACGGCAGGAGAGGGCACACTGTTTTTAGTCAAACACTCCATTTTCCCCTGTATGCATGTGTGTGTGTGTGTGTGTGTGTGTGTGTGTGATCTGTTGAGGCAGATTGCAGCTCACTTTCTTTCCTCCTTTCCTTCCTCCTTTCCTTCCTCCTTTCCTTCCTCCCTTCCTCCCTTCCTCCCTTCCTTCCTTCCTTCCTTCCTTCCTTCCTTCCTTCCTTCCTTCTTCCTTCCTTCCTTCCTTCCTTTCTCTCTAGTGCAAGTGTAAATGTAAATGGGAGGTGTGTTATTTGTTGGCTGCTGAATCATTATCCCTCTTTTTTCACAGCAAAGAATCCAAGGCAACCTACAAGAAAGCTGAAACAAGGCACAATTAAAAACGTGATAATACTAAAGTTAAAAGAAAATAGTCATCCTGTAAAAATATCCATAAGTTAAAGCAGTATAAAATCATTTAAATTAAAAGGTTTAACAGCACAGATTTAAAAAATCTGCATACACATCCCACTAAAAGCCCTTCTGAACAACTTGTGAATCACCAAATATCTCAGGGCCCTATCACACTACACTGTGATAGAGCTATTATTCCACTCTAACTGCCATGGCAATATCGCAAGGAATCCTGGGGTCTTCAGTTTAGGGAGGGGCCTTTAGAATTCTCATCCGGAGAGCTCCTTGGCCTCACCAGGCTACAAACCCCACAACGCCACAGGGTGCGGCCAGGACAGTTAAAGTGGAATAATAGTGCTATAACAGTGGATAGGGACCTCGGTGATTCCGACTAAACCTTAGGAGGGATGGTGTGTTGGGAAGAGACGCTCAGCAGAAGAAAGGGCTTCTCCGGAGGGCGACGGTGGGGTGCCCTTCCGAGGAGGTTTCTAAAGAGAAGACGGACGGCCACCTCTTGGGAGCGCTTGAGCAGTGGGTCACCTGCCTTCATCGGGGGAGGTCAGGATGGCCTTTGGGGTCCCTAGCAGCTCAAAGATTTTCTGAAGAGGGCATTTTGAGGGTACCCTCAGGGCCACCCAGAGGAGCCCCAGGACTGCCGGAGAGTCGGCCCTCCTTCTCCCATAGACTTAGGAGTTGCTGTGATGAGGATCTCGGCATCCTACCAATGAGAAAGCTGGAGGGATAATTCGGGCAGAAGCAATGTGAATGCTTGGAGCAATAGGTTAAATGGAGGTTTGATCATTATTATAGCTGGAAATGAGCAGCAGAAGCGTTGGAGAAGTTATTTACACACTGTCATGAGTAATCTTTGTTAGGAAAGCTGGAAGTGAAATGGAAATTCTTTATTATTCTTTCGGGTTTTCCTTTATTAACTTTCTTCTTGTTTGTTTTCTGCTTTTTTCTTTTTCTTTTTTGTATATGTATTTATCTTGGGGGGGGTTTATTGTGTTGGAAATGTGTAATAAAATTTATTTTTAAAAAGGAAGGAATGCAAATATTGGTACTGTGAGGAAGGTTTAAAAAGAAAGCACAACTCTAATTGCCCCCCCCATGCTGTCCCAGTGCTGAGGGGCCCCCACCAAGTGCAAACGTTGACCTCATCCTGGGGGACTCAAAGGTCGTGCTGACCAAGCAGAGGCGGTGGGGCCCTTTCTTGCGGGAGGCATGGCGGTGCGGGGGAGCAAGCGGGGAGAAGAGGGGAGCAGTCGGGTCGGGATCCAGGTGAAAAAGACCCAAGGAGGGCTTCCTCCTCTTTCCACTTCTTGCTGCATTGGGAGGGAGGGAAGGAAGGAGGGAAGGAGGGAAGGGACCTGCCAGTCGAAGGCCAAACAGGATGATGAATCATTTAATTACATTTCTCTTGTTCAGCAGCAAGTGGACTTGAAATAAAGTTCAGCAGGTTAAATGGGGGACTCTATAAAGACAGAAGATGGGAGGGATTGATTAATTGAGAGAGAGAGAGAGAGAAGGAGCTGAGCAGGAAACGAAAGTCCTGATTTGGGAGGGAAGCAAGAGCTGTCGGGCATTGCCGTCGCCACTTCCAAAAGCTCCTCTCTTTTCACTTCCACCGGTCTGGTGGAGCTTTCTCACACTGTAAAGGATGTAACTCTTTATTAATTTTCTTCTCAAAGGAAGCAACAAGTAATTTTAACAATTTTCTTTCTACTGTGAGAAGGTCTTTGACAATAGATTTTCAAAACCGACTCACAGTTTGTTCACAAACATGTGAAGATTTTCACGTTTGTTTGGCAAAGAATAAAGCATTTTCTGCCCAGATAGTATTTCATAGAATCCCGGAGCTGGAAGAGACCCCAAAGGCCATCCATCCAGCCCGACCTCATCCTGCCATGCAGGAATTTACCATTGGAGGCCTCCCTCTAACAGACGGCCATCCGGCCTCGGCTTAAAAACCTCCAAAGAAGGAGGAGACTCCACCCACCTCCATGGAGGCAGCAGCATAGTCCACTGTTGAACTGCTCTTACCATCAGTTCTTCCTGATCTTTAGGTGAAGAAATGTAATTTGCCACCCATAAAATGCTGTTTCCTGACCAGAAAATGATGCTTTCTGTGCAAAACAACCATGTGCAATTTTTTCACTGAATAAATCCCCAATTATTGCATTTTCTGCACTGTAAACAGCTTGTTCTACACAGAAAATACTGAATTAGTCCCAGATGGCAAAAATTCTCGTCACTCCAAGATCATTCTCATCAGGCTTTCTCAATACTTGGGAAGCATCCTACTACTATTTTTCATTTTTTAATATATTCTTTCCATCACTACACATGTATACAATTCCACAGAAGATTGAGATTTTACTATCAAACACAATCACCCTTTGCTGAGGTTCTGGGGACTCCCCTAAGGAATGAAACACCTGAGTCCCCAGAATTCTTTTTAAAATGGGGCGACTCAACATTTTCAGGAGGGTTATTGTGGTCACAACTCTAGCATAGAGTACTCTAACATAGAGAAAGTAGATCACAAGCAGTTTCTGGCTCCCTCACTCTTTGAATCTAGGCAGCTGGTGGCCAAAGTAGCCCTTTTCCTCGGTAGGGCCAGAGAGACTCTGAGCGGATGCCCCCATTCTCTGAAGTCCACTGAGGGGAGAAGAAGCAGCTTCGTAGGAATCAACAGTGATGTATTTAACTCTTTTACTCCAAGTCTCAAGTCAAACCTCAAGTCTCTACCTTCAAGTCTCAAGTCAAGTCTCAAGTCCTTGAAAATACTTTCAAGTGTTACGTCTGAGAGCCATCTTTGTACCCCAACCTATATTCCAGAATTTTTGGACACAGTTGAACAAAGTCAGTTTTAATAATTTAAGCAGAGCTGGCCCTCCGCATTTGTGATTTTCCCACCTGCAGCTTTGGACCTGAGGAATAAGATCTTTCTTACTTCCCATCTCAGAAGCTGGAGGGTTTTTCAGAAGTGGAGAATAGGATCCATCTTAGTCGCCATTACAGAAGCTTCAAAAGCTTTAGAAAGAAGGATCCTTCTTCCTCAAGACTGACACATTTGCTGTTCCCCTCAGAAATGCACCTGCACTCTGGGGGCGAGTCTTGTCTTTTGCTCTTAGGAAATGCTTTAGAAACCTCCTCAGATACGTAGCAGACACAGGCTGCCCAGCAGACCTCCAGCCCGTTGCCTAACCCGTTTGCTGTTCCTCTCCGAGAAATGTGCCCACATTTTGGGCTTGAGACAGACTGTCATGTGACCAGTAGGCAAAAAAAAAAAAAAAAAGGTAGAAGCATTGTTCAAAGTCGTAAGGTTTCTGGATGAATGTGTTATGTTACTGAACCAAGGCCAGCAAGTCAGTCACTAAAGATATACAAGTCTCGAGTCAAGTTGAGTCAGTGCATCATTTATTGTCGAGTTGAGTCTGGGTCGGGTCACTGAAGTGACTTAAGTCTGACTTGAGTCCAAGTCAATCGACTCGAGTCTACATCACTGGGAATCAAAGCCTGTTAAACAGGAGACACTGACTCAAGAAGCACCCAGTGTCCAGAGAAGCAAGTGATGAATCTCCTCCCAGCAGAGGCTGGGCATCCCAGCTGCTCACAACCATTTCACCCTCCAGCTGACAGTTTCTTTGGTGTTTGTGTGTTTCCTGGTCTCCTTGACCTCTGGACTGGCTACTTGTGTTAGAGTCTCCTTCTCTGGAGGTTTTTAAGCAGAGGCTGGATAGCCATCTGTTGGAAATGCTTTGATGTGTGTTCCTGCATGGCAGAATGGGGTTGGACTGGATGGCCCCTGGAGGTCTCTTCCAACTGTATGATTCTACGATTCTATGATACCTTTAAGAACTCCTTGTCTTAGACCTTTTGGCTGTGTTTATCCAGTCTATTGGCCTTGTGTAGTGACTTCTCAACTGGCTGAGACCTTGCCCCTGTGCCTCCTTTTCCTCTTCTCTGAACATCTTTGATTGCCTGTGCGTGACCTGAACTGGACCTGTAGCTGCTTCCCATATGTTGATCTGTCTCTTAGGACACTTCCTGCCTGTGGACATGGGATGGCTACTAATTTGGCCTACTTTCAGCTGCTGCCGCTGCTACTACTCTACTGCTTCTCCTCCTCCTCCACTTTGTAAAGCCATGGAGTCCCTGCCCCTCCACTACACGTCTTTAAAAGCAAGGGCTGGGGAGGAGACATGTTTGAAGGCAGGGGGTCACTTATGCAGTGCTCTCAAGAGCAAATATGGAACACATTTATCTACCAAGCTTGAGGTGCACATAATCTGGTGAGACAAAACCTGGAATTAGGGGTGTATAATGCCACCAAGAAATCTCTGTCTCCCATGTTCTCCTACAAACATGCCTGCGGAGGGGGTGGGATGGAGAGAAAACCCTGAGGATCTGAAGATCCCTTAGGATCTTAAAACTCAGGTAGGTGTGGGTAAGAACAGATTATTTTTCATGTTCTAGTGGCCCAGGTGGCCTATAAAGGCCATCTGGATGGATGCAGCTCTGAAGCTGTACCAGCTGACTTCTCCAACCCACTCCAGCTGAGATACCCCCTCGCCACAGAATAGTGTAAACATATGTTGGTGGAGTTAATGTCAAAAAGCCCTCTGGGGAATCACTTACGGAGTTGGAGGTGCTTAGCCTGGAGGTTTAGAGAAGGTTAAGACAGGACATGATAGCCATGCTTAAGCATTTGAAGGGATGTCATACAGAGGATGGACCAAGCTTGTTTTCTGCTGCTCCAAAGACTAGGACACTGTAGAGCCCTAATGGCTTCAAACTACAGGAAAAGAGATTCCACCTAAACATCAAGATGAACTTCTTGAGGGTAAGACCAGTTTGGCAGTGGAATACTCTGATGCCTCAATGGAGTGTGCTTGGAATCTCTGTCTCTGGAGGTTTTTCAAGAGAGGCCGGACGGCCCCCTGTCAAAGGGGATACTTTGATTGTGTCTTCCTGCATGGCAGAAGGGTGTGGAACTGGATGGGGTCCAGTCCCACACCCTTCTTGGGGTCTCTTCTAGGATTCAGTTCTATGAAGGTCTATCTGAGTCAGGGCAGAGTGTCAGCCATGTCTTTTACCAGGCACACCCAAGTCCGGTGGATTGATGAGCAGGGAAGCATTTGCAAGGAGAAACATAGCCCTTTAAAAATGTATACTTAAATGGAAATGCCAGAGCCTGCTGCCTGAGAGATTAGTCCAGCCTTCTATGAGAGCTGGCATTGGACTTCTCTGCCTGGCTGCCTTCTCAAGCGGCAGGTCCGGAGCGGGCCAGAGCGACAGGCCGGAGTGGCATCTGTCTGGTCGTTTCAATTGCGTGGCACGCATCCTATCACATTCCCTCCCATCTCATTGATCCTGGCATCTGACTCGGGGAGCCTGCCATCGCCACCAGCCCAAATAACTCTGGCATGCCAAGTGCAGTTTCCGAGTGGAAATGCATTTAACAAGCTCCATTTCGTACACCATTTTGTCTGCTGCATGCCAGTGTTGGGGCGTTTTAATTTGCAAAAAAGACTCAGAAACTCATTTTGCCCTGGCTGCTCTAATCAGACTCCATGGAAGGGTAACTCTTTGCAAAACAGAACGGGTGGCTGAAAATGGAGAAGCAGCAGGACTGGGGGAGGGGGGAGGTGAGGAAAGAGGAAAATGAACACCCACCCCCCCAAGAGCAAGTGAGCAGCAAGAAGCCCCTCCCTCGCACTGTGAGATAAACAGAGCCGCGTCCTGAAATTGGCTGCAGGGAGTATGCTGGCTTTTGGCAGGAGCCGGGGCTGATCACGGGCCCTGAAAAAGGAGGGGAAGCAGCTACCTCTCTTCCACACACACACACACACACACACACACACACACACACACCTACACTCACACACACATGCACGCACATGCACGCACACTCTCCTCTCTCCCCATATGCTCTGAGGGCAGCGCTCCGCCAAGCCAGGCTGCTATGAAAAAGGCGGCTGCGCCTCATTGACGGACCCCAAAAAGGAGTCAGAAGAGTAGAAGGAAAGACATTTGCTCAACCCCACTTCCCCCACCACAAAAAAGGTGCTTGGAGCAGACCCCAAGAGATTACGCAAAACCAGGCCTTGATCTCAGGGAGGATTCCAGTCCCCGGTTTCTGGCTGCTGCACAGCCCCGTTTGGAGCCTTTCAAAAGGAGCCCCTAAAAACTCTCCCAGAATTGTGTCTGTGTGTGTACCTGGGTGTGCCTCCAAGTTGCCTGTCAATTTATGGCAACTCCCTGAACTTTTTAGGGTTTTCTTGGGCCATGAATGCTCAGAAGTGGTTTTGCCAGCTCCCTCTTGTGAAACAGAGCCAAGAGCTCCTGGTGTTCCTTGGTGGGTCTCCCATCTAAGGACTAACCAGGGCTGACCCTGCCTTCAGGTTGCATGTCAACTTATGGCAAACCCATGAATTTCACAGGGTCTTCTTGGGCCAGGAATCCTCCAGGGAGGCCAGAGTCCGGCCCTGAATTTCTCGTCAGTTGCTGGCACGTGCCTCCCACCCAGATCCAGAGATCTCCTGCCAAGAAGGAAAGGAAATCCACCAAGCAAAGAGCCTGCAGCTGGCCACTGGGAGCGGGCTACGTATGCTCAGCAGGTCCAGGGACCCATGGCCCCTCAGTGATCAGACCAGGGGGCCCAAGTGCTGATCATAAAAAGGGTCGTGTGATTCTTTTGCTTCCCCAGTCTCTTCTTGAAGCTCTCATACCTCCTGTTGTTTGCAGAATTTCAGTAACTGCTTGAACAATTGCCCAGGACTGGGTTGTTAATCCAAGGTAACGGGCTGAAAATGGGTTCCCACAGGAAGAGTTTTCTGCTTTTCTCCCTGTTGTCTGTTGCATTTTATTTATCGTGCATCTAATCCACCATTCCCATATACTAGGGATGGAAAGATGTTTGAAAACATTTGCAGCAGCATCAAAATGTGGGTTTCCTGAGTTTTGGGGAACCCTGATTTGGAGAATCCTAGAAGGGTGAGACTCATTGTGGGTTTGGGACTCGTACATAATAAAGGTGCTATTTTTTTTTACGGCACAGAAAATTTTAAAAAATGCTGTTTTCTTTGAAAAACCCCATGTGCATTATTTTGCACAGAATAACTCCCAAGCTGCAAATGGTCTTCAAAAATTGTCCAGATTAGAGACTTTCTTGCAGTGAGGGAAGAAATGCAAAGTTACTTGTTCTTGCCTGTGAGAATGAAATTTATGAAGATTTATTTTCCAAAGACACAAGTGCACTTGGCAGGGGCCATTTTGGAGGGCTTGTGGGGCCCCAATTACCTTCATCCAGGCTTGCCAGCGACAACAAAGCTGTTACAGGTGGAAGCTGAGAATGACGGATGTTTCACGGGCCGCCCATGTGCCTTTGCTCCAGGTGACGTTGGGCTCTCTCTCCCAAATTCTAATTTCCTGCTGCAATCAAGCATTCTTTTTGCGTTCCCAGAAAACTTCAGCTGCGTTTTCATTAAGGAAGATGAAGTGACTGAAGCCCTGCTGAAAGGTCCAGAGGCTGCTTGTTATCGTTATCACTCTAATTACCTTTTTTTTTCTTGTTCGCCTTCATTAAACCTGAGATGAGGCGATGGCTGAGTGGGGATCTTTTCCAGAAGTCTTTGCTAACAACACTTGGTCTGTTTATGTTTGTGAATGATCTCAGCCGCTGAGGTTCTACATCTGGGTTGCACGATCTATGTCTTCACATGTGAGGTTGCGCACACTGGCCACGATCCGGCACCAGGAAAGGTGTCTCCGGCACGTTGCTAGGATGTGGTTCCCGGTGCAACCCTCTCTTCACCAAAACCCCACCTTTTCAGTGTTTCAGGCCCTCCCCCAGGACAACCGTCTCCATGTTGATAGGGAGCAGGGGGAGCAAAGGAGAAGCATCCAGGCACACTCCTTTAGCTGCACAGAGGGCAACAGGCATATTTCTCCTGGACCTCCCAGGGTCTTCAGGAGGCCCCCATGGGCAACATTGTTGCTGTGTTACTCCCCAAACTCTCCTCCAGCACAGAAATGGCCACCAGGGAGGGGCACTGCCCCACTGGGAAAGGGGGTTTAGGAGAGAGATGTTAGCCATTCTGTGGTTGGGACAGAATTATGACCTCCACAATGCCCAAAAAGTGGGTTGTGATGACATACTTTGGACTTTCGCAGTTGTAACTCACTCACAGTCTCCAGTCACTGCTTGTGCTACACAGTGTCAGTGTTGAAGGGCAGAGTTGTGCTACTGAGTTGTGCAGAACCAAAGGCATAACTGAAGGTTCTTTTGCATCCGTTTGTGTGATTTTCCAGACCAACTGAATCTGGTGATTTTCATCAGAGAAAAATGTCCACCAGCCACAGGGTTCCAGCCAGTGTGTTTCCTTTCCGTGGCACAAAAGCTCCATCGCTGGGGCCTGGATCTGACTGATATTCCCAGCCAGAGTAGACCTATTGAGCCGAGTGTGGAAAGGTGAATCAACACGTAGGTAAATCCCGTTGATTCAATAGGCCTGTTCCACTTCTGACAGCCAACAAGGTTTAGACTTCTTTGCACAGAGGCTTTTATGGATGTGAAATAAAGGACAGTGCTTTAAGAGGCTGAATAAAGGACTCTCCGCTAAGAACAATTAAACCAATTTATGACATGATTTCCCACCACCTCAGGATCCAAAGAGAGTTTTTGTCCCATGTAATATTTCCACATGGCAGCACTGAGAAAGTGGCGCATTCTCTATTTTGGTTTCCAGTTAGCAAACCTTAACCCTCATAACAAAATCCATCAGCAGCTGCATTATCACCAAGCCATATACCAAGATAATAAAACCATTGCAGTCTTCTTTTTTAAAAAATCAATTTATTTTTCACTGCTGCCTCATAATTCCACAAGAGGCTTGATTACCCCTTCCTGATGCTGTGACCAAAAATCCACCAAGCCAGGGCTAAACGGTGACTGATAAATGGGACATTTGCGAGAGATAAAATCTGGAAATGGACTTTGGTATCAGAAGAAATAGCATTTCCTCACGTTTCTGTGACTTCCAGTTTAAATCATTTCTCCCTTTTTTGTTGTTGTCACTGTTTTCTTTTGCTCTACAAAATTCTTCTTCCCCTATTTCAAGACAGCACAGCCAATTTTGCACCCACTGACCTGAGTTGCCCTGCAGGTCTTGTGTGCCTGGCCCTGGAAACAGCCAAGCAAAGACTTGGCCTCAAGCTACACCATGCAAAACTCGGGCCTTTCCCTTGCTTAAAGTCTGGAAATACAACACTTGAGACCTTTTCAAATCACACGACAGGGAAGTGATTAAAAAAAGAGCAGAACAAAAAAATAAAGGAAATGTGTGAAATAGAGCAAAATACAGAGCTTCAGCTGGAAGAAAAGCAGAGGGAGGGAGGGAGGGAAGGAGGCTGGTGGCCTACGTGGGCCTCAGTTCTAGTGTGCACAAGAAGCGCATGTCCTCCAGTTGCACAGTGGGCACACTCAATTGACAGAGCTGGAAATGAAGGTGCCAATTTGGCCGTGCACATTTCTGTGCACACACCCCACAATGTTGCTTTTCTGTCTAGGGGTTGTCATAGAATCCTAGAGCCATAGGATCCTATTGCTGGAAGAGACCCCAAGGGCCATCCAGTCCAACTCCATTCCACCATGCAGGAAAGCATCATCAAAGCCCTCCCTTGGACAGGTGGCCTTCCAGCCTTTGCTTAAAGAGCTTCAAAGAAGCAGACTCCACCACACCCCATGGAGACAGCCTATTCCACTGTTAAACAGCTCTTACTCGCAGGAAGTTCATCCTAACGTTTAGAAGAAGTTTGAAGCCATTGCTCCACACTTTCCTAGTCTCTGGAGCACCAGAAAACAGGCTTGCTCCATCTGCCATATGACATTCCTTCAAATCTTTATACACGGCTATCATGTTGTCTCTTAGTCCTCTTTTCTCCAAGCCAAACATCCCCAGCTCCCTAGGCCGCTCCTTACAGGGCTTCGTGGTTTCCAGGCCATGGCATAATTCTAGTGTACTAGTAACCCAAACATCAGATGTTTACGCTCAATTGATAGCTATCAACCTATCAATGTGCTCCAGAAACCCCCAAAGCTGCTGGGCGGGAGGGAGCCCTGGGTGACCTGTAGCCAATGAGGAGCGGGAAGCGGTAGGGCCATGGAGGCCAGAGCTTCTCCTCCTCTCCTTTCAGTGGAAAGGAGCATTGGGTGGACTGAGAAGGCCTGGTAAGACGGCCTCCATGAGGGGAGAAAAGGTTTCAGGCACGGGTGGGCAAAGGGAAGCCCTGGGGCCTCACGGGGTCCTCCTGGCTCCACTTCTGTGGCCTTCAGCCCCTCCTGGCTCCCAATTCCCTTCTCCGCTGGGGTGAAATGCAGCTGCAGCAATCAACATTTTTTAAAATAGCCATTTTTCAAAATGAGAATTGGATTCCAGCCACTTCTGCTATGAGGCTGCCAGGTTCTGAGATTTCAGGGGCAAAACCTGAGACTCCAGAAATGCCACAGAAGACGAGGACATGAACCACTGGGTGCAAAGTATAAGAAAGAAGATTCCACCTAAATATCAAGGAGAACTTCTTTACCATAAGAGCTTTCAAACAGGGGAATAAAATGCCTCAGAGGGAGGTGGACTTGTCTTCTTCTTCTTCTTCTTCCTCTTCCTCTTCCTCTTCCTCTTCCTCTTCCTCTTCTTCCTCTTCTTCTTCTTCTTCTTCTTCTTCTTCTTCTTCTTCCTTGGAGGTCTTTTAAGAAAGGTTGGATGGCCCACCTCTCAAGGAGGCTTCAGTTGTTCATGGCAGAAAGGGGTTGGAGTAGACGGCCCTTGGGGTCCCTTCCAGCTCTATGATGCTGTGATTCTACGATTCTCCGTCCCAAGGATGATGCCACCGGGGGCGGCGTTACGAGGGTGAGGTTGCAAGGAGCAGCCCCTGGTGGTGCCGTTAAGCACGACTCTTTAAGCATCAGTCCCCGCCCCCAGCTGCACAGTGTGTCCACTCAGATTCGAAACACCAAGCTAACAAATGAGGGAAGTAGAAACACTTACACTTTTTCAAGGCATCCGCCTCGCCCTGAGACTCTTCCCTTCACTCTGAGGACTGGGAAAGAGGCTTCAGCCACTGACGCTTGGGCCAAGAACATGGGAACTCAATTATTATTTTATTTTATTTTATCACACCTTTTTCCCAGCACGTGGCTGAGGGTGGCATGATGTTCAAGGCCTTAATGTTGCTGCCCTTAATTGTGATCCCTTAAGCATAAAGCCCACAGTTCCGCAGGGTGTTGTAGAATCCAAAAGCACCCAGTTTTACAGACAGAGAAATTATATCTACACACACACTTTTCAAAGCAGATCTCTCACCCTGCAATTCTTCCCCCTGCTCCAGGCCATGAGATCGGGGGACCCTGCTTCCGGGCTGGTTTTGCTGCAGGGTATGTTACTGCCTTGGAAGATCCCAGGGCAATAAACCAGCACCCAGGTTCAAGCCTGTTCCCCAACCTGACCATCCTCTGCCCTGTGCTTTCTGAGGGGAGGGAGCCCTGATATCAAACAACAACAATAACAATAACAGATTCCACATCGCCGCATCACACTCACCAGAGAGGTGGGTGGCATTGATCTTTTTATAGTCTGGGAGGCAACCAGGGCCATTTCCTTCCTTGAAGGCCCGTGCTGTCTTTGGAAGCTGCTTTGCTGTAAATAAAAGCCAGTGCGACCAAAGAATTTCTTCTTCGGTGCTCACTTGCATGCCACCCCTGGCCTGTGCACCCCCTGCCTTCTTGCAGCCCCCCTCCCAGCAACCAGAGCGATCGGGCATCCCCAGGCCTGGGGAGAAGTGCCCACAAACAGCATCCCGGTCACTAACGGTGTAATAAACTGGAGATATATTAAAATGTCTCGTAAACCAATTTGCAGCTGGTGACTGATTGCTCTGCTTGAGAGACCTCCGTTTCCAGCTTTATTTTCTCTTTCTCCAAGCTCCTACTTATTAAAATGCAGGTTATTAAACAGCAAAGGTTTGCCATGTCTTGAGACAATTTTAGCATCTTTTAAGGGCCTCATAAATGCTTTATAGTGGATGCTTCTGAATAAATATTAGATGCCTCCGTGAGATCGCAATCGGTGCTCAAGGAGCTGCAGGAACACAACCAAAGAAACACCACTTTGTCTTCCCTCTCGAAGGCGAAGGCGAGGCAAGTGAGGTTCCACCCGGACACACACACACACACACACACACACACAGCCTGGCTCAAGGCCCACCGGAATGAAAGACCCCTGCGGGATGGCTCTCCCTTTTCTCTCCGCCAGGGATGGAATTCTTTGCTAATTTTTTAGCAACAAACAACTGGCAGTTTTCTTCTTCCTGCAAGAAAAAGTCTTTGAAGGATGGGCAGTTTTCAAACACAAGTCACAGTTCAGGATTTATTCTATGCAAACAAAACAAAAAAAAAGAAAAAGTAAAAAAAATCACACATGAAAACAGCATGTTCTGCACAAAAAAAGGGCTGTGTATCCTCCACAGAAGAAAATGCATAGAAAAATGCTGTTTTCTGGCCAAAACCACCATGGGTGAATTTTGTGCAAAGTCTCAGGTTGTGAAAATGCTTGTCGGTCCAGGATTCTTCTTCTCAGGGTTTATTGACCCTTGAGAAACACTTTTTATTTTATTTTTTTACCATTTTAAGAATATTTTTTTAAAAAACCCTTCTCTTTTCCTCAGTGAAACAGGCCTGATTCCTCCTGTCTCTTTAGTATGGAGAAATGAACTGCCATCTGTCAGGTAATCTGTATCTGCCTGGGGTCCCTTTTATCCCTTTCTGGTCACCTGAGTGTCCAACTTGTGACCCACAGTAAAGTCCAAAGAGGCAGAGTTAGCATCAACACTCTGCTTACGCATTCTTAAGTACTGGAATCGCAGGATATTTATATGGAAGAATGAGCAGTCTTTCTTTTTGGCTGTCTATTATATGCAGTCAAAGATATACAAACACATCCATTCCCCTTAGGGGCAAAGACAGGCATTACAGTGTCAAGGCACATTAGTTGCATTACATTACATTGCATCTAAGGCATCATGAACTCATTATATTATAGTGTATGGCAGGTAAGTTGTTACAGTTTCATAAGATCTGAACCTTTTTATCTTCTGCATTTCCTTAGCAGGCTTCTCTGTATTTACACACAGAGGTGTACTGCCCTCTTAAACAATATGGGAGTGTCCCAACCCATATAACATCTGTGTAGGAACATACATAACAGGCAGCCATTATTCCTAATGTGTATACATCTCTTCAGATAGAAAGCCCGTCTAGTCTGTTTGAGAGCAGATATTCTCTCTTAGCAGCATGGTCTGCCTTTTGTCAGCCTCGTCCGGGCAGTTATAAACTAGGAACTGTGATATAGCTGAAGGTTTCACAGCAGCCTCGTCTATGGTAGGGACTGGCAATCAGCAGTGAAGGCAGCCCTTTGAATATTTGGAGATGGCTACATCAACTTGTTTGGAATGTGGCGCTGGAGGAAAGTTCTACAGATAGTGAGGAATGCTAAGGAGACCAATAAATGGGTCCTGGAGCAAATCAAGCCTGATTCTCCCTACAAGCCAAGATGGCTAAACTGAGGCCATTTGTACCCTGCACTGTTCTAGTGCTATTATTCCTCTTCCAACCTCCTGTGGAATTCTGGGGTTTGTAGTTTCCTGAGGCCAAAGAGTTCTCTGGCTAGGAATTCTAAAGGCCTCTCCCTAAACTGCAAACCCCAGGATTACACAGGAGGTTGAAAGTGAAATAATAATAGCACTATTACCCTTTTCGCAAGGCATTTCTGAAGCGAAAGAACCCCTTGAGCTTCGTGTAAACGTGAGGAGCGGTCCATACGATGCACTCACATTTGCGTGATGCTTCAGGGCCTGACACAGACCGCGCACGCATTTGTTCATTTTCGGCTCAAACCAAAAATGCTGCATGGTCACACATCACTCCGGGGCCCTGCACGCACTTACCTTGTGTGCGGACCCTGGCCACTCACGCGTCCTCTCCTCAGTGCAGCCTGGGAGGTCCCAGGCTGCACTGCGAACGGAAGAGGCAGGGCGCTCGCGCGACCGGGAAGCAGCTGCAGAGCCGAAGCAGGAGGGATGCAAGAGCGTTCCTCCCAAGGCTTCCTGTGTGAGCCCCGCAGCCCAGCACCGGCAAAAGGTAAGATGCGAAAAGGGTCTATAACAGTGTAGGGCAGATACGGCCTGAGACTTCTGCACTTTGGCCCTATCATGAGGGAAGGCATGACTCACCAGAAAAGGGAATGATATTTGAGAAGGTAGAAGGCGGCAGGAAAAGTGGAAGACCGCCATACAGGTGGATAGGGCCCATCAAGGAACACTCAGCTGCCCTGAATTTACAAGACCTGTGCAGGGCTTTTGGACCTTTTGGAGGCCTGGCATCCAGAGACTGTTGCCATAACTCATAGCTGACTTCACGCAGTTAACAACAACAAACAAACAAGTTTAATTGGATTTGAGCCGTGTTCTCTTAACTCTTCAAATGGTCAGCTACATTTTTAGACTCTTTAAATTATTTTTCACTGTTTCGAATTGTTTAAATTGCTTTTATGGTCTGCAGAGCTTAGAACCACTGATAGAGGGCAGAATACAACTATTTGCATGAATAAATAAGAAAGACATTGTGCCACAGATTCCACCTCCTCTTCTGATCTGCACTGCAGGGATATTGTACAAAGTTACCCTGCTTTTAAATCTAGAGTTAAACTGGGAGAGTTGGTGTCACTGGATGTGCACACATAGAGAGAGAGACAGAGAGCTTGAGCGCTGAGGAAACCAGTGAAGAACAGGGCTAGAGGAAAATTCGTGTAGGAGAGATGTTCATTGGTGACTTCTTTGGGCAATATAGAAGCCAGGACGGCAAGTGCTGGTCAGAGTCCTCAGCTTTCACACTTCCTTGGAGGGTGGACCCCATAAAACTGGAGGGCCTCTCCTGCCCATGCAGGGGTCTTGCTTTGCATTTTGGCAGCTGCTTCCAACATTTGGTGGACGCTCTGGGGTTCATTTTGTTTCCATTTCAGCGTCTCTGTTGCTCATTCAGGTACTTGACTCCCCTTCACGATGATTGTAATGGGAGGAACGTGTGACTCAGAATGAACAAAAAGGCAGCAGCTCAAGCCTTGATTTTACAGGGAGCGGAATGAGCACACAGAGGCTGTCCCACTGAACTAAGGGGAGAAGGCCTTGCTTCCAGGCGGAAAGGAATAACAATGTGCACTTCTTTCCTCACCTGGAGGAATCCTGTCTCCAGTTATTGACATTACAGTTCAGGAAGGATATTGAGAAGCTGGAACATGTCCAGAGGAGGGCAACAAAAACAGGAGAAGGCCTGGAAACCATGAAGCCCTGTGAGCAGTGGCTTAGGAAGCTGGGTATGTTTAGCCTGAGGAAGAGAAGATGAAGAGGAGACATGATAGCCCTGTTTGAATATTTGAAGGGATGACGTGTTGAAAGTGGAGCAAGCTTGTTTTCTACTGCTCCGGAGATTAGGACGTGGAGCAATGGATTCAGACTACAGAAAAAAGATTCCACCTAAACATTAGGAAGAACATCCTGAAGGTAAGAGCAATTCAACAATGGAATCTGCTGCTGCCTCAATAAAGTGCAGTGGAGTGTCAAGATGCAGAGCTCCTGGTATATGTTGGTCCACTTGGAGCTTGCCTGTGTTATTACAATCTACCAATCAGTTAGTTGCTTTATCGCCTGTTACTAAAATGTGTCCAATGAGGGGGAGACTATCAGAGTGGGTGAAAACGAGAACTTGAAGCGTCTGAGATAAGAGGCAGGAAATATGTTCCTGACCCAAGGATGAGAAGTGGGAGCCAAATGTGAGTTTGGGAATTGTCTAAAGATGTGGGGTGACATTAGATTTGTGATCCTCTCCAATCACAGCTTTTTGCACCTAAAATTTGGATTTGTGTCTGTAAAACCTGAGAGCTCAAATGTATGCTTTAACGTTAACCACGTCAGAAGAAGTGCGCTGTGTTCCTTGCTTTTTCTTCAGATAAAAACTACTGCCCACCTCAGAGCGAAGTCTGTAGATTGTGAGTTTCTAGTACATGAAATGGACTCTCCTTCTTTGGGGGGTTTTAAAGAGAGGCTGGGTGGCCATCTGTCAAGAGGAGTGCTTTGACTGTGTCTTCCTGCCTGGCAAAAGTGGGCTGGACTGGATGGCCCCTCAGGGTCTCTTCTGGCTCTAGGATTCTCTGAGCCAATGATTCTGGGAGCAATTTTAACTGTGGAGAGGTTCTTCCTAATGTTCAGGTAGAATCTACTAGTGATTCGTGCATATGTAAATTCCTTTATACATGTGGTTGCACGTTTTGGGCCACGGTGTGACTTCTATATTCAAATGGAAATCTAAAAAAACAAAAAAAACACAGCTGAAGCCAATGTATGTAGATGTAGGTGAAACCACGCAGTCCACTGGCGTTAATAAAAATCCAAGTTTTAACCAGGCATGGAATGGCACCGCTGTCCAGAGAAATCAGTCCTCTGAGGGAGATAGTGTTCTGCAGCTGGGCTGCCACAGCAGGCCATCTCCTCCCACAGTCTTTTGCCCCCACTGGTGGGACACAGAGGAGGACCTCTCCAACAGACCTTAGTCCTTGAGGAGACATGTCTCCTTTATGTCCCACCTTGCTCTCTGAGGTCCATCAGTCTGGCCTTCCCGTCGTCACTTCTTTTGCATCACGTTGGGCCGCCAGTACAGCCCCCCCCCCCCCGGCCCCGGCTCGCCACACTCCTTCCACAGTGGATGAAAGTCAGTCACCAAACATCCGTTCAGCTTCTGGGTGGGGCCTGAGGAAGCGAAGCAAGCAAGGACGGAAGAGAAAAGGAGGCGGTCCCTAGTCCTTTATACAAGATATGCCTCAGTGATTTCTCGATAAAGAAGCTTTCCTGCAAATCGTCCCCCATTCCGTCAAATTGATCCTCCTCATCCTACAGCCTTTCATTTCCTCAGACTGAAGCCACATTTCCTCAGACTGAAGCCTCGCTGGAAGAGGACTTCCCAACCTTCTTTTCTTTCCGCACCTCACTCTATTTAACACTTCGAAAGCATCAGCAGAGGCAGAAGCTTTCGCAGAAGGAAATCCAAAAGCTCATTTTCCTGCAGGCAAAACCCAGACCAATATCCTTCTGAAAGGACAGGAGGAGGAGGAGGAGGAGAAAAATATCAATTTCTTTTCCCTCTTGGCCTTTTCAGACTCTAAGGACTCCACAAGACCTCTCCTTCTCTGATTATCCTCAGTCCATCCCTTGGGGGAGCATCTAGCCTCATGCTGTTATCACTAGCCATCAGGGGCTATGGTGGCTCTCCAGGATCGCAGGCCTGAATTCTCCCTAGTCTTGCCTGAAAATTCCTTTGGTTGCTTCCTGGTGGACCCTCACCCAAATATTAACCAGTGCCCAAGGTAGTGTGGTTGCTATGTAGCATTGTTGTTGCTGCTGTTGTGTGCCTTCTAGTTGTTTCCAACTTACGGCAACCCTAAGGTAAGCCTATTACGGAGTTCTCTGGGGCTGAGATTGTGTGATGTGCCCAAGGTCACCCAGGTCTAGACTTGTGACATGCACTCTGATAGCAGTTACAGCTTCCCAAGGTCTCCATCAGGCAAGATTCTTCTGCTGGTCCTCCCTGGGGAATCTGCTGGTGATGGAAGCCAGGCCTTTTTGTGCAAGAATGTGGGACACTGCCCTTCTACTGTGCTTCCACCTAGCTTATTAATACCAAATCTAATTCACAGCCCTGGCTCTCCTCATAGTTTCTTTCAGCCAGGATTTCTCTCCGAGACTTACCTGGAGATCCCTGGTCCTAATTCCTGGAGGTCTCCTTTCTGAGGACTACCCAGGCTAGACTCTACTTAGCTTCCAAAATCGGGTGGAATAGTGGGTGTGTTTGGGATGGGGCAAAGAGATGGCTGGAGCAATACTTCAGGCTTCAAGGCTGCAAGAAACTGGAGTCTGTCTTCCGCAGCTGTGGACCCAGGACCGGATGCTCCAGATTGCCTTGGTTGTTGGGTTATGAGGAGGCTGCTGCACACTTCCCTGGGATTGGGCCTCAGCCTTGCTACACCCAAGAGCCACCATGGTGTAGTGGTTTGAGCATTGAACTATAGCTCTGGAGACCGGGGTTCAGATCCCCATTCAGCCATGAAAACCCACTGGGTGACCTTGGTCAAGTCATACTCTCTCAGCCTCAGAGGAGGGCAAAGGCAAAAACCCCTCTGAACAAATCCTGCCAAGAAAGCCCTGTGATAAGTTCTCCTTAGAGTCACCATAAATTGGACATGACCTAAAGTCACACAGCAGCAGCAACAACTTATTAAACTCAGGCCATTTCTGCACAAGATTATTATAGCGCTATGATTCCACTTTCAACATCCGATGGAATCCTGGGGTTTGCAGTTTAGGGAGGGGCCAGCCGGCCCCTCCCGAAACTGCAAACCCCAGGATTCCATCGGATGTTGAAAGTGGAATCATAGCGCTATAACAGTCTCATGCAGAAATGGCCCCAATGTGGCTTACTTTGGAGTAGAGATGCATAGCACTGCAATCTCTTTCCTGCCTGTTCCAGGGCAAAGGACATCATTAAGCCAAACCTATAGTAACAAGAAATAATTGTAAGCTGAATGAGGAACCGGTTAATGGTACCCTTAACTACAGTGCAGTGCGCAAGACTGCTGAATGGAGGCTTCATAATTAGTGGCTTTTACAGGAGCTTATTGCGCCCTCACTTTTGCTGAAGTTTAATAACAGCTTTAATTTAATTACCTTGACGGCACCATGGACAGCTTACGTGTAAGAGATCCCACCATTTTTTCCCTGCATGCCCATGCTATGTAACCCACTCCTGCTGTGCGGAAAAGTCACTCAGGGATGCAAAAAGTGTCTGTGAATTCAGCAAGAGTTGAGGGGCTGGCCTGTGGCTCCTCCTGCGTAGAGTAGAACCAATGAATCAGCTGAATTTACTCACCCTTCTAGACTTGATTCAAAGGGGCGTACCCCAGCTGAGTGCAATCAACAGGATTCTAGTCAAAAATCAGGAACCACAGTTTTGTGTATTTTAAATAGGTTTGTCTTGTATCATAAGACGGGGTGGACAGTTGCAGGAGGGGCAGGGGCCATTTCCCCTCCTGAACCCGCCAAGGGCTGTACCCCCTAGGCCACGCTCCCAAACACCTCCATCTTCATCTGAGTCCTTCCCAAAATGGTAACCCAATTTGCATTGCATCAGTTCCTGTGGACACTTTGAGAAGGACTCTGTTGACAATAGAGGTGTTGGGGATGCTGAGCAGTTCTGAGGGGAGGCTTTTTGTGAGAGGGTGGAGTTGCTTTCCACGTTTTGGGGCTCGCCACTAGCGAGGGAAAGAATATTAGAAAATGCTTGAAAAATGCTCAAAAACACATTTCTTGACTTTCAGAAAATCCTGTTGAGAACAGTCTTGGACTGATATGAATCTTTGCCATTTAGGACTCATTCTGAGCCAAATTTGCACTTAGTATTTTTGTGCAGAAAACCACATGCAACTTTAAAACTTCACTGCTTTTGAAGACTTTCTCGTGGAAGAAGAAAAATATTGAAATTCCTTCTTGTTTCCTGGGGAAAAAAAGGAAGAATTAGTGAGTCATTACAACCCTACATTACATCCCTACTCTCCATATGGTTTTCAGGTACAAAAAAAGTGTGAAAAGCATTCCAATTTTTGACAGAGTCAACTTGATTTGGGAGAGAGGAGCAGGGCTTCAGATGCCAGAAAAGTGAGGTACAGGGGCCAGATGCAACCTGAGGGTCCCACTTTGGCGTTCCCCATCACAAAATATCACAAAATATAAGAATCATAGACTCATAGAAATGTAGAGTTGGAAGAGACCACACGGGCCATCCAGTCCAACCCCCTGCCATGCAGGAACACCCTCAAAGCACTCCCGACAGATGGCCATCCAGCCTCTGCTTAAAAACCTCCAAAGAAGGAGACTCCACCACACTCCGAGGCAGCAGATTCCACTGCCGGACAGCCCTGACTGTCAGGAAGTTCTTCCTGAGGTTCAGGTGGAATCTCCTTTCCTGCAGCTTGAATCCATTGCTCCTTGTCCTGGTCTCCGGAGCGGCAGAAAACAAGCCCTCTCCTTCCTCTACATGGCATCCCTTCAAATATTTAAACAGAGCTATCATGTCCCCTCTTAACCTTCTCTTCGGCAGACTGAACATACCCAGTTTTCTAAGTCTATCCTCATAGGGCTTGGCTTCCAGGCCCTTCACCATTTTGACTGCCCTCCTCTGGACCTGCTCCAGCATGACCATGTCCTTCTTGAATTGGGGTGCCCAGAACTGGACACAGTGTTCAAGATGAGGTCTAACCAAAGCAGAGTAGAGTGGTACCATGAAACAAAATCAGTTTAAGCCACTCCAGATTTAAAGCCCTAAAAATAATTTAAGCAGTTTAAAAAACATAGCAAATGAAGGTGGAATTGAAAAAGTTTGCAAACAGTCTAAAACAGAGTTCTCAACCTTTAGACTTCTGCTATTGGGCCTTTAGCTACCAGAGTTCCTGACCACTGGCCATCTCAGCTGGGAAGTCTGGGAGCTGAACCCCAAAACAGCTTGAGAAACGCTGGCGCTCAAACCACGGATGTGGACGCACTGCGGTGAGCGCTCATGAGACCACAGAGGACTTCATTAAGAAGAACAGCAACAAGACTGAGGTAAAAAGGCTGATCTTCATTCATTGCTGTGGTGTGACAAGGGGGTTTCCAACTAACTTGGAAGTCAGGAGGAGGAGGAGAGAGAGAGAGAGAGAAGACCTTGATCAATAGAAATCATCTTCATTCTGCAGCCCTGAGTTCACCAGTGGATGCCTCCTTACCGGTGGTCATCAAAATGATGCTGTGCTGTTGTTCTTGTTATCATTATCATTATCCTTAACGTTTGTTTATGTAGTGCCACCCATACGCATGGTGCTTTGCAAGTAACCTCACCAAAAGCAGTGGGTCCTGCCAAACAGCAGGCACACCAGAGTCCCCAAGAGCTGGAGCCCCAGACTCTCGGGCAGGGATCGGAGTGGGCTGGCAGGAAAGGCCGGCTGAGAGCTGACCTGGAGCTTGCGGGATGTAAAGGGGTGCATATGGAGCGTGAGAAATAAGCAAGATGGACTCCAACTCTTAGAACAACAAAATAAATATGATTTAATAGGTGTCACTGAAACCTGGTGGGATGACTCTCATGACTGGAACATAGGCATAGGGGGGTATAACCTATTTCGCAGAAATAGACCAAACAAGAAAGGAGGAGGAGTAGCCTCATATGTCAAAGGTGTTTTCACCTGTGAAAAGATCCAGGACTTAAATCTGGGAAGCCAAGTCGAAAGCATCTGGGTAAGGATTAAGGGAATGAGAAACAATAGGGATGTGATTGTGGGGGTTTGCTACAGGCCTCCGGGCCAGCCTGAGGACTTGGACGAGGCCTTCCTGGAGCAGATGACCACACATTCAAAAGGAGAGATGCAGTGTTAATGGGAGATTTCAATTATCCTGATATTTGTTGGCAGTCAAACTCTGCCAAGACCGCAAGGTCAAACTTGTTCCTCGCTTGCCTTGCAGACAATTTCATGGTCTAGAAGGTGGAAGAGGCAACAAGGGGATCGGCTATTTTAGATCTAATCCTGACCAACAGTGGAGGTGGTGGGATCCTGGGGGGGGAGTAACCATGTTCTTTTGGAGTTTGTCATTCAGTGGGAAGGAGAAGCCACGTGTAGCCAGACACGCATCCTAAACTTTAAGAAAGCTGATTTCTGTAAACTTAGGGAGTTACTTGCTGAAATCCCGTGGTCAAGAATGTTAAAAGAGAAAGGAATTGATGACGGATGGGAGTTTCTTAAAAGTGAGATACTGAAGGCACAATTGAAAACTGTGCCAATAAGGAGGGAAAATGGCAGGTGTCTAAAGAAACCAGAATGGTTGACTGAAGAACTCTCAGTTGAGCTAAGTGTTAAAAGAAACATGTACAGGAAATGGAAAAATGGTGAAACCACCAAAGAGGAATTCAAGCAAATAGCCAGGAGATGTAGGGAGAAGGTCAGAAAAGATAAAGCGCAGAATGAACTCAGGCTTGCCAGAGACATTAAAAACAATAAAAAGGGCTTTTTTAGATATGTCCACAGCAAAAGGAAAAACAAGAAAATGATAGGGTCACTGCATATGACCAATTACTAACGTGAGGAAGAGAGAAGGCAGAACTGCTCAACACATTCTTTGCTTCAGTTTTCTCCCAAAAGGATAGAAATAGTCAACTTGGGGGGTGGGGAGCAGGTGAGGAAACGGGGGAAATGCAGCACAGAATAGGTAGAGAAGTAGTACAGAAATATCTGGCTAAACTAGATGAATTCAAGTCTCCAGGGTCAGATGAATTATGTTACCCTGACTTCTGGGGGCCCCTTGGGGGACACCTTGATTCACTCCAAAAATGAAAAGATTGGAGAAATTAGCAGAGCACTGGCATGGCAAAACAAGGGGAAGGGTAATCCAGCAGAATCTTTTACCCAATTTTTACAGGGTCAAACCAAGTGAAAAGCCACAAAAACGTACCAATAACTGGGTTTTATTAACAAATGTATTCTCACGCACCAATGCACTCACTCACTCACGCACACAAGGCCTGTTGAGAAAGGAAAGGGGTGAAAATTGATGGCAGATTCAGCAGATAGGGAGTAAAGGCGGTGATACTGCACCTATCCTGAAGTCTTCAGTCCAGGAAGCAGCAAGAAGGACGGAGCTCAGCAAAGATGACACCAAATTGGGAGGGGTTGCTAATACTCCAGAGGACAGGATCAAAATTCAAAATGATCTGGACAGACTGGAGAGCTGGGCCAAGGCTAACAAAATGAAATTCAACAGAGAGAAGTGTAAGGTCCTACACTTAGGTAGAAAAAATGGAATGCAGAAATATAGGATGGGGGACACGTGGCTGGATGGCAGTACGTGTGAAAGGGATCTAGGAGTCTTAATAGACCACAAGCTGAACATGAGTCAGCAATGTGATGCGGCAGCCAAGAAAGCCAATGCAATTCTCGGCTGCATCCATAGGAGTATGGTGTCTAGATCGAGGGAGGTACTGGTACCAGGACAAGGAGCAATGGATTCAAGCTGCAGGAAAGGAGATTCCACCTGAACCTCAGGAAGAACTTCCTGACAGTCAGGGCTGTCCGGCAGTGGAATCTGCTGCCTCGGAGTGTGGTGGAGTCTCCTTCCTTGGAGGTTTTTAAGCAGAGGCTGGATGGCCATCTGTCGGGAGTGCTTTGAGGGTGTTCCTGCATGGCAGGGGGTTGGACTGGTGGTCTCTTCCAACTCTACATTTCTATGATTCTATGACTCTATGAAGAAAAGCAGCTGAGGTGATCACTCAACTAACAGAGTGCCGGTCTGCTAGCCTGGTGGGGAGTTCTCTGAAGAGACCCTCAAAAACTGGGACTACTTATAGGGCAAACGTACCTCAAGGGCAGGCCCTCTCCCGGCAAGAACAATGGCCAAAATAAAGGGAGAAATGCTGCACAACAGCAACTTGGTAGTTTGTATGATTGGTTTATACAGATAGACTTTGCAGTCTAGGGTTTACTAACGCCGGAGTTACTCAACCTAGGGAAAACCAAATAATCCACTCAAGCTGGCTACTCCTTGGCTGCGGACTCTTTGTCTGTGCGGACGTGTTTAGCCTGAGGTCTCCTAGGGGAACACGACTGGGGATTTTCCTGGCCTGACCTATTTTCGGTCATTCAACCTCTTGGTCTATGTACCCATTTGGACAGCCTCTCTCGTATGGCAGGCAAATTTGATATCAAATTTATATTCCCTGGGATAGAGTATGGCAGTGGGGTAACAATTACATCCAAGGATATTAAAAGAACTGGCAGAAGTCATTTCTGAACCACTCACAATAATTTTTGAGAACTCTTGGAGAACAGAAGTCCCAGCAGACTGGAGGAAGGTAAATGTTGTCCCCATCGTCAAGAAGGGGAAAAAAGAGGACCCAAATAATTATCGCCCAGTCAGCCTGACATCAATTCCAGGAAAGATCCTAGAGCAGATCATTAAACGGTCACTTTGTAATTCCTTAGAAATCAGTGCTGTAATCACTAAAAGTCAACATGGATTTCTCAGAAATAAGTTGTGCCAGACCAATCTTATCTCTTTTTACAATAGAGTTGCTAGCTTGATAGATGAAGGGAATGCTGTGGATGTGGCATATCTTGACTTCAGTAAGGCCTTTGACAAAGTTCCCCATGACATTCTTGCAAAGAAGCTAGTAAAATGCGGGCTGGACAGGGCTACTGTTAAGTGGATTTGTAATTAGTTGACCGACCGAACCCAAAGGGTGCTCCTCACCAATGGCTGCTTTTCATCCTGGAGAGAAGTGACTGGTGGGGTGCCACAGGGTTCTGTCCTGGGCCCGGTGCTATTCAACATCTTCATCAATGACTCGGATGAAGGAGTAGAGGGCATGCTGATCAAATTTGCAGATGACACCAAATTGGGAGGGGTTGCTAATACCCCAGAGGACAGGATCAAATTTCAAAATGACCTTGACAGATTGGAGAGATGGGCCAAAACTAACAAAATGAATTTCAAAAGAAAGAAATGTTAGATCCTACACTTAACCAGAAAAAATGGAATGCACTAATATAGGATAGGGGACGCATGGCTGGATAGCAGTATGTGTGAAAGGGATCTAGGAGTCTTGGTAGATCACAAGCTGAACATGAGTCAGCAGTGTGATGCGGCAGCCAAGAAAGCCAACGCGATTCTTGGTTGCATCAATAGGAGTATGGTGTCTAGATCGAGGGAGGTAATGGTACCACTGTATTCTGCGTTGGTTAGGCCTCATTTGGAATACTGTGTCCAGTTCTGGGCACCTCAATTCAAGAAGGATATTGACAAGCTGGAGCATGTCCGGGGGAGGGCAACCAAAATGGTGAGGGGTCTGGAAGCCATGTCCTATGAGGAATGGCTTAGGGAGCTGAGTATGTTTAGTGTTCATAAGAAAAGATTAAGAGGGGACATGATAGCCGTGCTTAAATATTTGAAGGGAGTGGGCTTGTCATGTCGAGGAGGGAGCGGGCTTGTTTTCTGCTGCTCCAGAGACCAGGACAAGGAGCAATGGATTCAAGCTGCAGAAAAGGAGATTCCACGTGAACCTCAGGAAGCCTAGCAGTCAGAGCTGTCCGGCAGTGGAATATGAGAGCCCTGGTGGCGCAGTGGTTAAATGCCGGTACTGCAGCCACAAGTTTGTGAGTTCAAGCCTGCCAGCTCCAGGTTGGCTCAGCCTTCCATCCTTCTGCAGGTCAGTAAAATGACTACCCAGCTTGTTGGGGGCAATTAGCTAATACACTGTAAACCACTTAGAGAGCACTTAGCTGATATGCTGCCTCCCTGGAGTGTGGAGGAGTCTCCTTCTTTGGAGGTTTTTAAGCAGAGGCTGGAAGGCCATCTGTCAAAGAGAGTCCTTTGATGTGTGTTCCTGCATGGCAGGGGGTTGGACTGGATGGCCCCTGTGGTCGCCTCCAAATCTATAATTCTATGATTCTATGATTCTTTGCCCTGGGCCACCATTCTCCTCAATACTGATGTTGGCCAGAATCCTGTTGGGGACTGAGGTCTCTGTACCTGGACTTACATCTATGGGACTTGGAAGGAGTAGTTTTGCAGCGTCCATATCCAGTAGAGGACTGCTGTTACGTTATCATGTAGGGGAGCCAGCAATGGGAGCAATGTGCATTGGGACTGACACGCAGCAGGACTGATGCACCCAGGGTGCATTGGATCAGTCTTGATACGCAGCAGGCACCAACACACCTTGGGTCTTCTTGCCAGTGTCCTGTTAATTCACTAATAGGGTTTCTTAGTCCTTCCGCAACGTAGTGAAAATACATCAAGTTACGTAAAGTAGACTCTAATAGAGGATTCCAGTGGTTGTGCTACTGATGGTGTCTCTGCCCATGAAGTTGTTGTTTCTTGCTCTCTTGTGCAGTGGGGAGTAACACAATCTTTCTGCAATTCCAGGGCATCTAGGAGGACACTGAAAACCCTGGCAAATAGTTAATGCCATATCCAGGAAAGAGTAGCTGCATGTGGCAAGATTATGCTCGCAGCACTCCACTTACTCAGCCATGAACTGAATGCAGCTCTTACATGCAGGCCAAAAAAGTACAACCATCTGTGTAAGGGAACTGATGTGTGTTTGTGACACCCACCCACAGGATCACAGCCTCAACATGCTTCTTTTTCCTTGGCAGAGTCCTGGAAGTGACCTTGACTTGGACGCTCTCTCTCTCTCTCTCTCTCTCTCTCTCTCACACACACACACACACACACACGCATACACACCAGCCAAAGATGGGGCCATGTGATATTGAATACTGCCCAGCCTTGCTGAGCTTTTCTGTCTTCTCCTTTATCTGCAGAATGTGCACAAAGATTTTTAGTGACATGGCAGAAGAATTGCTCTTAATGTTGGTCCCTCTTCTTCAATTGTTAATGGGAAGGATCAATATAATGTTGGCCTCCTGAGGAGGGGCCTCCAGAATATCAGTGGGGAAACTGATTTTGAACTATTAAGAGGACAGGTGCAATGAGACACAGAGAGGGTTCATGTGTGTGTGTCTGTGTGTCTGTGTGTGTATCTATATATTAAAGTGATTGAGAAACAGAACTTAACAGTTGAACTAGTAAGCAAAATATTTTGGCTTCTGCCTTCCTTGGTTGCTTTAAATAAATGTAAGTTTGCAGCCAAGGTGGCAATTTTGAACACTCCATTGTTAACATTCTTAAGAGGATGATGTACTGTCTTCTAGGTTGAGACCACGTGATGTTAAAGTCCTGAGTCCACGGATCCCCAAATTTTCCCATACGGTCAAAGTACAATCATAGAGCCATAGAATCCTAGAGCTGGAAGGGGCCTCATGGGCCATCAAGCCCAACAGGCTACTCAGTGTGGGATCTCCAGCTAGAGCATCCCAGCAAGTGGATGACCTCTGACCCCTCAGTTCCAAACAGGGACAAATCAGAGAGGCTGCGGTCTTCTGATTTAATTGCTCCAGCTTCCTGGCCAGGACTGTAGTGTTGCGCTTCCTCGAATGCGTATCCAGGTGGGTGGTTGTTTTCCCTACATACTGAAGATGCTGTACTTCCTAGCGCACTGAAGAGAAGACACATAGGCCTGAAGTGGCTGGACCTTCTCTTCCAACAGGGCAACTGACTTGCACTTGCTGCAGGTGTAACTACCCACACCGCTCAGCAAGAACACAAACAGACCGTGGCGGTTGTAGGTGACTGAAGCACCTCCTTCACCATCCCTATTTAGTATTTAGTAGGCGCTGAAATAGAACTGTGAGGCTCTCCTGCAAATCTCCCCCACTAAACACTAAATGCCCACCAAATGCCTCAAGTGCTGCCTGGGAGTGTGGGGAGCCTCCTTCTTTGGAGCGTTTTAACCAACTGTTGCAAATGCACAACAGTGCCCCAAAAGGAGTGTGTGAATGTGCATTGCATGTTGTGCATTGTCTCCATGCATTGTGCATCATGAAGTGAAGTGACAGCTAGTCATGTTTCTCATAAGTGTTGTGCTGTGATAGGGATTGTATAGTGTCAATGTGATGGAACTCTGCTGGTGGATATTTGCCCTCTGCTGAGCTAATGCAGGATCTCAGCCAGTGTGACTGATTGGAAAACTGACAATATTTGCTTTGCAGCACCAAGGTGTTGATTTAGAAAACACCACCGTTACGGAACAAAACGGTAAAATTGATGATGAAAGAGGAAGCAACTAGAAACATGCAACAGGTGAAAGCATTTCTCAAATTTAAAAAGTGTGGGAATATGAAAAATGTCTTAATCTGAAAAGATGGGTCTGACAGGAACACCTTGGCAGGTGAGGTTTTCCATATGCCAACTGGAGCTACCACCAGAAAAGGCCTCTCCATGAGTTATTGTCATGTGGATCAGACAGCTGCCGGGAAGGCCCATGGGGAAGAGCTCCAGTGGACGACCTCCACAGACGGAGCAGCTCCTGACAGGCAGCGATGCTCGTTCCTTCTGGTCAGCTGAATCCAACACTTGGAGCCGGAAGCACAGAGGCAGCAGTGGGGGTCTTTTTCCAAGATGACTGTGTTATAACACATCCGGCTGCTGGAGGAGAGCCAGGTTCTTCTCTGCTCACACCCCCACACAACTTTCCAGCAAAACAGACATGGCCATATGGGGAGGGAGGCAGGCAAGACTGCTTAAAGCACAGGTTTTGGGGGAACTTTGGTCATTGCAGGGCCAAAAGAGATTTCCAACCTGTGCAGGGGCCATAAAAGTTCACTGCAATGGTGCAAACTAGGCTGAAGCCCCTGTAATTCATGGACAGGAGCCCAGCTGGTCATGGAATTAAGGGAATGACCACACACTAGTGAATTGCTACACTGCACAACCAAATATGCAAACAAATATGAAGTGCACAGTTTCAGTGCTGCACATGCAACATAGAGGGGCACTAGGTGTGCAATGGGAGCAAGTGTTCAACTCTGCTTCCACAGTCTTCAGCTGAATACAGACACAACTCAATAGCCAAAAAAAACAGAACCACTTGTGCTCATGAAAGCCATGGTTAAATATTCGAAGGGATGTCAGGTGGAGGGTGGAGCGAGCTTGTTTTCTGTTGCTCCAGAGACTATGGAGCAATGGCTTCAAACTCCAGGAAAAGAGATTCCACCTCAACCTTAGGAAGAACTTCCTGATGGCAGGAGCAGTTGGACGTGGAATGCGCTTCCACGGTGAAGTGTGGTGGAGTCTCTTCCTTCCTGGAGGTTTTTAAACAGAGTCTGGATGCCCATCTCTCAAAGGGAATGTTTGGACTGTGTCTTCCTACGTGGCAGAATGGGGTTGGACCGGATGGCCCCTGGGGTCTCTTCCAGCTGTAGGATTGTTCTGTGATGCTCTGTATGTCAGGAACTGAATTCCCACACACAAATAGTACAGCGCATAAACACTATTTATTTGGAGTGAGATACATCGTACAGGACTTCAGTGAGTGGACTAAAGGCAAGTAGCAAAATTCGAAGCATAAAATACCGAGAAGAGTCTTTTCTGCCCGCAAGAGACCTTGAAGTCATGGCAAGCCTGGCAGTGCTGGTCAGTGCATTCCTGGCTTTTGTTTATCTAACGGTCTCTGGTTCTCATATCTTGTTACAACCAAGCTGTTAACTTAAATCCTACTACATACCCCATTACTATAATATGGAGGGCATCCCGACACTGTAAGTCACTAATAGGACGCTCATCCTTGTTTCCTGGGATGCCTGCGAGAAGCAGCCTGTGGGATTCTGAATGGAAGGGAGGGAGCATCAGGGAAGCTTCTGTGGTTCCCATTATTGGTCGTGCCAGGAGGCACTGGGGCTGGGGTGCTGCTCCTAAACCCTCATCTCATGTTTCCCCCAATGTGAGATGGCACTAATTCAGTCCCATCCCCACCCCTCAAAGCCACCGGGTGAGAGAGGAGCTGTGTGCAAGTCCACAAAGAGGCTCCCTCACAGTTGTATCAAGATTGCTGTCTTGGTATTTATTGATGAATATTTCACGTATTGACGCATTAATATCTTTTGCTCCTCTGTGCTCCCGGCTGAGCTGACAGGCCTGTTCTCTGGCTGGGCCGTTGCTTCTGCTCATCTTGCCAGCTCATCCAAAGCTCTGAGAAGCCTTAAAATCCTTTAAAGGGTGCCGGGAGGATGTGTGCATTTTTCAAGGAGCTGAAGACGTCACTGCTTGGCGACCCGAGAGCGAGCGCTCCGGCAGATGAATATCTTCAAAGCATGGCAGACGTGTCTTGCTTGGCAAATCACGTTTGTGCACATCAAGGAGTGGAGAAGAGACCCTTCGGGCTGGCGAAGGACTTGCATGAAGGATGGAAGCAGTTGCTTGCAGAGATGCTTACGGCCCACTTCCCGCCCCCAACCCCACCCCACCCCCCAGCCATCTTAGTTCAAAACACCCCTGCCGTCGCTGCTTCCCAGTGTGTAATCTCCATTGCAGGAACAGACGCTGCACAGATGCTCCCCTCTGCTTCCTTCTTTTAGGATTCCTCCCTTTGTGATAATCTCTGCAAAATATTCCATTAGGGGAGACTTGTGTGACTCAACTTCGTCTTCCCCTCCCTCCACTTTCCTCTGTCTTCCCTCTGCTGAGAATTATCCACATGCCTCTGTTCTGCATGAATACTTTAACACGTTTCCAGACTGTAGCCCTGTCTTTCCATCTAAGCACCTTCAAACATGATTCATTCATTGGGACCAGCACAACGAGCAACACCCGGAGAGAAGATCAAGGCTCAACAATGCAAACCTTCTGGGTGGCTATTAGCACTCTTCCACTCCCCGATCTGTGCTCGTGGGCCTCCTGTTCTCCTCACCTTGCCCATCTTTTGCTGCCATAGCTTGCAATTCTAATTTTTAAAAAGGAACTACTTTACTCCTTACTCCAATCACCCAACTGGTAATTGCTTGATACTCTTACCATAGTCCAGAGAGATAGCTTGCTGAGTTATTCATTACTGAAAAAGTCCATTGTAGTGGTACACTTGTGCCCTTGGAATACACACAGGAAAATGCTCTCTGATTCCCCCAAATGGCCAATTCGCACATTACAGTTTGAAAACTGAGAAAAAAGCGAGTCTCCCCCAAGTGACAGGTGAGCAATGTGTTCTCCTTCCCATGAGAATTAGTGAATTGCCACCAAATTAGTAAAATACAGACAGAAAGTGTAACTCAGTTTCAGCCAGTTGCTAGAATCACTGTGAGAAGTAAACAGATATCAGAATGTCAGGGAAACACACACGTGTGTTCATCCTATCACATCTCCGAGCATTCTTCCACTATTCTGTAAAATGAAGACTGATAGATGTTCTCCTTCCTTTCCCATGGAGACCTCCCAAGCTATCCAGAGACGCACCTATCACTCCTAAGAGGAGAAGTGTGTGGAGCTAGCAGCAGCAACAGAGGGAGTCCTCATTCCTTTGCAGCCTTGGGCCAAACAGGATAATTGGCCAGCCATCTCTGGCCACCATTGTGCCCAAGTATGCAGGTACCCATGCTTGCCAGTCACCTGTGACCACCTCTCCGGCCAGGTGGATTTGAATCCCATTCCTGACACCACTTTCCTTAGAAGCATCCCAGGTTTAAAGGAGTGTCATCCAGGGAACAGGGCTGGTGAAGGCCCTACACATCAGAGGAGAAGGAACTGGGAGAGCAAAGAAGCAAAGAAGCTGGGGAGAGGGACCGGCTGCCAGACTTAGGGACTGGATCCATGGGAGTTGGCACAAGTGTGGACTCACTGCCCCAAAATGGTGGGGGCTAGCAAGAAGATTTGGGTCTATGTATGTCTGTAGGATTCCCCTCTTTTACTGGGGGAAAGAGTGGATGCCAGTGTGACTCCAGAAGGTCCCCTGTTCAGCACAGTGGGTGAAGGGATGCCTGTGCTGGACCAGAGGGAGTCGGAGGCTCAGAAGAACAGATTCAGTCCCTGTCCACTGTCCCAGAAACAACCATGGAGAGCAGCAGACTTGTTTTAATCTTCCCCTCCACCCATCACTCTTTAGTGCCCCTTTCAGCTCCCCATATCCATGGGTGGCAGGAAGAGAGCTGACCATTGCTCCAGTGTTCCCTTTTAGCCTTCATGGCCACCCCTTTGTGGCTATTTACTGCCAGCGCCCTGTGAGCTGACAAGAGCCACACACCCATATTCAGACCTCTCTCTCTTTTTCTTGCATTTGGAAAACATGAGCTATTAATTGCTGAGAGACTTTGCAGTCACATCACAGCCTTTTTAAATATTGAAACACAGATGAGGGGAGTCCAAAGTAGGAAGATCATAAAGCCCAGACTTTAAAGACAGCTTGTTAGAGTTCTTTAAATGGCTGCAGTTCTCCGACCGGCATTCCCCAGCCTTTGATCAGGCACCTTGCTCCAGCAAAGGTCTCCAGGGGTGGGGTGGGAGGACACAAACTAGGTCCATCTTGCCAGGCATCCAGCGACTCCTGAGGAGCTGAGTAACTGTGTGGAGCTCCCAGGGGTTCATCAGAAAGGGCCCTGAGGCTTTTGGTGGGATGCTTAGAGCCCCATGTCCTCCCCTCCCCTCTCCCTCTCCTCCTCTTGCCAAGCCCTGCTTATCTAGGCTACCAATGGAAGTATCGCAGGTGGACATCTTTGGAAACCAGCATCAGTCTGACATACAGATGGACTGATGCAACTGAGGAAGCCACAGTTTCTTCCCTGAGTTTGCAAGACTTAAGCAGCAGGGCTGTTAAGAATGAAGGGGTCTCTCAGGACCTCTCATTCAGAAAGGCACCTGGAGTGAAGAGGACTCGATGGCAGATAACTGGGATCCCCCTTTGGTGTATGTGAGAAAGCAGAAGATCTCTGTTTATGCAGAGAAACACCACCACCACCCAACCAAGCAGAGGAGTTCTCAGAAAAGCCCCAGTTGTGTTACTCTGGCCAGCCTGATCCACTCGGATCCAGGAGCAGAGAAGCAAAGCCAAGCCACTGGTGATGGAAAACACAGCGCTGTGGCTTACAAGTAGAAAGCAAATGGGTGCAGTAACAGAAACAAAAGCATGTCCCCCCACCTTTGATCTCCTAGGTGAGCAGCCAGCTCTCCTCTCTCTAGGAACAGAGAAACACCCCAATGAGTGTGGGTTACATAGCCCATCATGGCATGCCTCCCAGAAGCTATGGTCCTGAATCACTGATGGCCCAAAACTCCAGATGATGATGATGATGATGATGATGGCGTCTTCACTCTGCCTTTCCTCCTCCTTCCCATTCTCTTGCAAAGGAAGGAGGAGATGGGACCACCAATGGCTTCCATGCCAGGGCACAGGAAATCCACTGTGGGGTGTTTTTTGAAAGCTTAAAAGTGTTGTCCAAAATACCTAACATACTTTGATCATGGCTGCTCAGCAGTAGCTCCTGACAGTGCTGGAGAGGGCCTTTAAAATCTGGAGCAAAGCACAGAGTGGATTTCAGCTTGCTCTTGACATAGAAGCTGCCCTAGTCCAAGGCAGCCCTCCTGGGCACTGTGGGACAGTGAGCAGGTGGATGCAGTTGTGGGGCTGCAGGGCTGATGTTGAAAGGAGTCCTGGGGAGGTCTCCTCAGGTGGCAGCAGGCAGCATCAGGGGCTGAGCCCTGGTGCATGAGATGCACGGAGGAGCTCTGCTCTGTGGGACCCCTGCCCAAAGAGGAGCTGGGGGGGCAGATGTGTGTGCAGACCAAAAAGAAGCAGGTCTGCAACATTTTGAACAAAATCCGGTCTCCACCTCTGATGAGACTCCAAGAGGCCTGAGGGGTGGAGCGTGGCCTGCCCAGCCATTTTAAGCTGTGCTGCTCTGAGCCAAAGTCGTCACAACAACGGCTGCTGGATTTGGGCTTTTCTGCACCTGATGATGAATCTCACAGCAACAGACTTTGTTAGTCTATCAGTACCTTCCCTTTTAACGTCCTCCAACTAATGCCGCAAAATCAGTTCATTAAAAGTTAGGCGCTTATTCTTCCCCCCAACTGCCAAGTGAATTGATTCAATAATGTCAAGGCGTGTCCCTCGGCAATCTTTGCAAGATCCTGCCTTTTTCTGGAGAAGGATTGCCCCCTTGACTCTGCAAAAGCAACTCATAAAACATGGATAGTTTGATCTTCCATGTTGCAGACACACACGCGTGCGCGCGTGCGCACGCACACACACACACAGAGAGAGAGACACTTCACAGTTTCTCTGCCCATTTGGTCTAATTCTGTTGGTTTCTCCTCTCAGCCGCCTGGAAGGAGTCTCGATTGCAAGCTCCTTAATTGGTTCTTTTTCTTCTAATATCCAAGAAACAAGAAAGGCAGCAATTGATTATCCTGGTGCAGAGAGGCTGCAGGCAAATTTCCAAAAGGCCAAAGTATGCATGTGGAGGGGTGGCTTTGGCCATTCCCCCTCCCCCAGCCACAGCATGGTTTGGCATTTGTCACATTTTTCAATATGGAATAAGCCCTTCGGTGTCACAGTTACCTGGTAACAAGCAACCTTTGTGTTTTGGGGAGAAGATTATATATAGGTTGCTCTTTGCATTTTGACTCTTTCCTCTTCCTGAAAAAGCATTTTCTCTGGCAGTCGCCACTTCTGAAAGCTTCTGTTTAAACAGCTTCTCCTTCCCCCCCGAGTTCATTATTATGCTTGCCATTCCCTTGACGGTGGGGTTCGGGTGCCTTCAATTATGGGCCATAGTACCAGGTACCACCTTGGCCCACGATAGCCAACAGCTCCCACCCATGACTGAATTGCGGGTTAAAGGACCAACCTGGTGTTTATTACTGGGACCCAGCACTGGCAGAGAAAACCGCCAAGGAATGCCAGGTGCTTCTCATCAGTGCCCATCCCTGCCTGCAGCCAAGATCCTACATCAGAGACAAGGAGTGTGATTTATGTATTTAAGTACATAGAGTGGCAAGATGCACATGCATTAGTGAATTGCAGCACTGCACAACTGAACATGCAAAAAAGTGAAATGCACAAGCGCAACACACAATGCACATTGGAATGTGTGCTGCACAATGTGTTTCTGTGTGGGCAGTGTGCAAGGACACCACATGCACAACTCTGATTCTTCAACCTTCAACTGAATGCAGACTTTCCAGGTTGTGCAAAAATGCCCATTTGTTTCCGCAGGAGAACTTGCACATGTGTAAACCACCTGCAGAATGCCAGCCCATGTCCTATCTCCTTCTGTTTACAGCCAGGATCCTGTTGGTGAAGCCCAGACGGGGGAATCCCACCGAATCAGTGGTTGAACGGTGAGTCAACAAGTGGGTAAGTCCATTCCGTCCAATGGTTTCACTCTGGTTGGAAGCAACAGTGGAATTTGGGCTGATGTTTGGATGTTTATCCCCACTGTTCAGGGCAGCTTCTGACAATCTGAAACCACGTCTCTGAGCTTCATCTGTTGCTTCCCGTGGAATCTCATGCAACACGGAGGGTTTCTACAGAGGCAGAGGGAACTGCTTCAGTTGCCAAAGAAAATTACAAACCCAAATAGCCCTTAAGCACAGCAGATGTCCACCTTATTGCCAGGTTATGGTTGTTCCAACCCCAGCAGGGACCACACAGCTACATTTAATGGTGTTTCATTTAGTGATATTTAATAAGGCATCGGACGAGAACGAGAGAGGGAAAAGGATGAAGGCAAAACAGCAGGGACAGCACCCCAGCTGAAAGAAACATTCCTACCCGCAGGAAGCCACGCATGCGTGGGATCCTTAAAGCAAAGAAGCTTTTAAAATAACTGTGCCAAGCTTCCCACTTCCAAGTCAGCAGCAGCTATGGGCCGAAGAAGTGAAGCTCTGCTCCTTTCTGGGCGGCCAACAACCAGCAGTGGAGATAAAATGGAATTAAGAAAAGCTAGGAGGCAGCAGTGCCGTTCATTGTCTCCTCGTAGGAAGCAACAAGTAATTGTCTCCTCGCAGGAAGCAACAAGTAAGCTGTGACAAAGCCTTCAAAGTGTGGAGAGTCTTTGAAACCTTTCAAAGACTCTTCACCATTTGAGACTTAATGTGTGCGAAATTTGCATGTGGTATTTTGGTACAGACGATGCTGTTTTCTACACAGAAAAGGCTAATTACTTTTGTGCAAAACTATCATGTGTAAATTTTGTAAAGAATAAGTCCCTGGATTCTTCTTGTCAGCATTTCCTGACACTCAAGAAACACACTGTTGTGCATCCTATGTAATATTTTTGAACGTACCTCCTGTTCCCCCTCCCCAGTTTCCCTGTAAGAGATCCCGGGAATGCAGCCTCTCCCACCAGCGTCCCAGCCTTCCTGTTATCTCGCTTGCAATTTCTGCAGATAGATCCTTCTCCTGCAGAATAATCTCCCAGGTTAAAAGTATTTTCCTGGATGCTGCCAAACACTGCGCATCATCGCGTCTCCCTCGGCCGCTCCCCTGCCCTTTAGAAAGCCGAAGGAGGGACCCCAATCTCATTCCTTTCAAGAGGGAGGGACGGAGGTGAGGCTGGAGAAAAGCAATAAGACCCTGCAGTCCCTTGGCCACAAACGGACAGGCCCAGAATGCTAAAATCCACCGTCTGTTGACTCCTTTGCGTTATTGTTTTAGCTTGCCTAGCTATACACAGGTGGTAGATGGAAAGGAAGCAGAACAAATCCACTTTCGGGGGAAACAAGTTAATTTCTTAGCTGGATTCTTTCTTTCTTTTCCTTTAAGAAACGAAAGTCTTATTTTCTTGAAAGCCGCAAGGATCCAGGCGCTAATCTCTCTGTAATCCACCGTAATACTGTTTGTTGTGCATCTCGTTGCCAGAGCTAATTGTGTTTCTCAAATGATGCCCTGCTGCTTTCTTCCCCGGCCCGCATCCCTTTCAGGGGCCACAACAGGACTGGGGTTAATCTGTCTACAAGGAGATTTGCTCTCCCCTGACGCGGCCTGGTTTTTGCAGGGGAAAAAGGGAATCTAACTTTTTCTTGCTTTTGATCATGGCATAAGAAAGGAAAGGACACAGCCCTCAGATTATGACGGAGGAAAATGAAGGGTTTGCATCTTCAGGGGCAGACGGTCTGGCGGCAAACTGGGGTTTCTCCTGGCTCCATTTACGGGTTCTGAAGGTCACTTACCTAGTAGCCCGGATGCAGCACGTGAACCAGACAAGCTTAAGCCCAGCTCCAAGTGACTCCATGTTTGGGCCTTGTACCCAAACGCAGACGAAAGACTTCATAGGAAATTTTATTTGTGCACACTCAATTTTTACCCCCTTGCCTTCCAAGAGGATAATGATGATGAATCTATATCCCACTTTTTCCCCAAAAATTGGGACTCAAAGTGGCTCACAATTTAAAAGAACAATTAAAAACATACAAAAAGTGACTGTTAAAGTAGAATTAAACTATTTACAGTGTTAAAACAATTGTTGTGTGCCTTCAAGTCATTTCCAACTTATATAGACCCTAAGCTGAACCTTTCACAGGGTTTTCTGGGGCTGAGAGGGCGTGACATGCCGAAGGCCACCCAGTGGGTGCCCACGGCCGAGCAAAGGGGAATCGGACACCGGTCCCCAGGGCCCTAGTCCAGGGTTCAAACCACTGCACCATGCTGCCTCGCCATTAAAACAATTGCATCTCAGTAAAGGAACGGAATGGAAATGCTGCGCAACTGAATGTGTACAATGCACCTCCTTGCGCAATGCCGCCGCTTGAGCAGCTCCACTTCTGCAACCTTGAAACGAGGGTGGACGTCCTGCATCAGAGAAACACGTCCAGCCGTTTCCATGGGGGAAATCGCGGCTGTGCGCGAGAGGCCGGGGGATTCCGTGCTTTGCCTTCGGCAGGGAGCCTTCCCGTGCCGTTGCCCTCCAAGCGAAAGCCCGGCCGCCTCCCTTCCACCTGCAGGGCTGCTCGGGGCCCCCTGGAGGTCGCGCGACGGACACGCTTGAGTCAAATCCGCACGCCGGCGTGAAAGGGTTTAACACTAGATCTTCTGCATTTATGATGGACTGTGGTTGAATTAGAATCAGAGGTGGCGGCTAATCTCTTTAGCCTAATTTAGGGGAAGAGTAATAGTAGGTTCTGTTAAAGAGCACTAACCCTTATTGACTTTCTGTAGAAAATATATTTAATAATTTATAAGTTTGGATTTAGATATTAGTAGGTGGTGTATGTCACAGAAAAGAGGATGAGGAATTACGGTGAGAGGTGAGGGAGGTATGGATTGAATGTACACTTTAATAATTGCTGAAGAGGAGACTGGAAGTCACTTTTATTTTTCTGTGATTTCTTTTCTTCTTTTTCTAACTATATCTTTTTTATTTTTGTCTATCATCTTTATTTATTTATTTATTCTTTATTCTCTGTTTTTTTTTCTTCTTTTATGTTGTATACACAAATATTTTAATAAAAATGATAAAACACAAACATTTTGCTCCTCAAGAAACCTGCAAAGATCTGCGAGGAGGGAGGAGCAACTGGTGGACGCCGTGAGTCTGGATTTCTTGGGGTCTGGTTCCTGGGGGAGGTAAGGCCCCGCTTTGGGGGTCCCTGATATTAGTATGGTTTGGATGGGCACCATACCTAATTGGCATCATATGTAACTGGCAACACATTTTATTGGCTCTGATATCAAATTCAAGCCCGAGAGGTGACGCAGAGGTCAAACTGAGCGAGGGAAAGAATTTGACTGTAAATGTGAGAAGGAAAGATCAACTCAAAACTTCCTCCAGGTAAGACTGAGTCCTTTGTCAGGCAAACACACACCATTCCTGGGGATAATAGGTTTAAATAGAAGCTGGAATTTTCCAGGGACTCCAACTGTGAGGAGCCCACCAGGACACTGGTTGACAGATATCCATCCCTTGTACACCTGGATTCCTTCCTCTTTCCTCACAGCACCCACAACAGACAGCTATTACAACACCCATCATGTCTTTGTCAATCCAAGCACTAAGCCCATCAACAGGCGAAACACCCATTGTCCACAACAGGTTCCCTTTGTCTTGCACCTGGAAACTTTACTGCCACAGGCTGTTTTCAGGGTACAAATACCCCTGATTTGAGGATGCCCAGGGCAGTCTCTCGAAGGTCTACCCGTCACTCTGTCCGTCTGGCTCCTGAATGAGAACTGCCCTTAGGTCCCGCCTAAGCCAAAACACATTTCTGCTTTTCACTACTCTTTGGGACTGGGAACTATAAATCCCCCAAACCCCTCAGCCTCTCTATAATTTTTCCTCCCTTTTTCTTTCAGTTAGCTCTTGTGTGAATGTGTGATTGTGTGTATCTTGTGTGCACGCATGAGTGAATTCCCCTCAATAAAACACATTTTTAGCTTACTTCTGAATCTCTGGCTGGTTCTTTTCCTGTGTGTTCCCATAAACACTGGCAGATCTCGCTAAGTTGCCCCCTTCTCACAGCCTCCTGATTTTAATCTAATTAATTCCCCACTTTTGCAAGGAGGTATTTGGCATTGCAGAGTGGCCCTTGTGGTACCTAAGTTTTGGGGCAACAGGGGCTTTGGGTTGCCACACCCACCAACATAGGTTGTTATGGGTTTTCTAGGTTTTGAGGCCGTGTTCTATTAGTATTTTCTCCTGGCGTTTCGCCTGCACCTGTGGCTGGCATCTTCAGAGGATATATCCTCTGCCATCCTTCATAAGATGCCATCCTTCATATCCTCTGAAGATGCCAGCCACAGATTCAGGCAAAACGTCAGGAGAAAATACTAATAGTACACAGCCTCAAAACCCGGAAAACCCGCAACAACCTGTAGATTCTGGCCGTGAAAGCCTCCAACTTTACACCCACCAACACTCTCACAGATACCCACTAGGGTGGAAGGAGATCCACATTATGCCAATAAAATGGCTGAAAATAGCAGCATCCTAGATGGGTGAGAACCTTGGCAGTTCAGGACTTACATGAGAAATGCACAGTGTTTGTGCAGAAAAGGGGCATTTCAGCAGAGAAAACAAGTTTATTTTACAGGGAAAAAACTGCTGCACAGAAACCATGCATCCTGCACAGAAAGCAGCATTTTCTGTGTTAGAAAACCATGTGGGGTTTCCGTGTTTTGTTTTGTTCTTGCTTTTTTGCATCAAATAAGTCCCGATCTCTGAATGGCCTTTGAAAGCCGTGCTGGTTTTGATAATTTTCTTACAGTGGGAATAAATGGCCAGATGATTCATTGCTGCCAGTGAGAACAGAACATGCAAAGATGCTCCCAGGGCTCCTCCACACCTTCCGGAACCTCCTCCCTGGGGATCGCGGAGGGGTCCTTCTGTTCCCAGAACAAGAGGGGGCTCAGTCCCCTCCCCACCTGCCCTCCCCTGGGGAAGGACCAGAGCTCGGCAGAGGAAGAGCCAAGACACTGGAGCTCTAAAGCAAAATGCCCGGGGAGCAGGGAACAGTCCTGCGCGATAGACGGGACCGTGCCACTTCAGGCCGCAGACTTGTGTGGGGTCTATAAATGGCCAGAGGGCCAGCAAACGTTTTGGGGAAAGAGGGGGTGCTGCAGAAAGGCCCTTGTGGAGACCAGAGGGTGCTCTGAGTTTCACAAAATCATGAGCACATCCTTTCAGGAATTCTGCAGGAAGGCAAATTGGTTCCCATCGGGAGTTGCAACGTCTCCCTTGGATTCTTGCAAACCTGCTTCAGGCGGTCATCACGTCTTGTCCGAAGCAGCAATACCACCGTGGGTAACAATCGTTCAAGGGGAAGGAGAGACCATTCCTCCTCCGGCAAAACATGGAAAACACAGTGGGGCTCCCAGGGAAGCCAAAAGCATTTTGAGAACCCTGCAGGAACGTCTGGGGGGCAGGGATTGACTCACACTCCTCTCAGTTGCCAAGAAAGCAGCACAGACCCTGGATCACGTTGGAGGAATCCAGTCTGCAGAGCTGACCCAATACCTTCTGCTGCCTGAGGCAGAAGATCAAACGGCCCCACCCATGCCGGGGGCAAAACACTGTGGGAGAACCCGGGAGCAGGGCCTTCTCTTCAGGGGCACCCCGGCCGTGAGATGCCCTCCCCCGGGAGCCCGAACGGCACCAGCACCGGACCCGCCTCAGCCGCAAGTGCCCAAACGCTGGCTTTTGGCCAAAGCCCTCGGGGAAGCTCCCAGTCCTCACAAGTCCTCGCAAGTCTTGCGGTTTTAGAGCGCCTTCAGCTGTTTCCACTGGTTTTCAACCGTCTTGTTTTAACTTGTCAAATCGTTGAATATGCTTTCAGTCTGTTTAAATTATTCTCGCTATTTTAAATCGTAAAATTGATTTTATTGTACTCCATAGTGAGATCCTTCGATACAGGGCAGGATGATGCAGACAATTACCACCGCCTCCATCGTCATCGTCACCATCATCATCCTCTTAAACAGCTGGAAGCAAACCGAAATGGCAAGGAGGATTAGAACTGATGACTGCGGTGCTTTTCAGAGGTCTTCCTCCGGGCGCCCGGCCGCGGAGAGCGACGAGTGGGCGGCGCGACCCGGTCCCTCGGGAGGGAGGGAGGGAGGGGGGAGAGCCCGGCGCAGGGGAGGCCGCGCGCCGGGGGCGGGAGCGGCGCCGCCGCCGGGGAGGGGCGCGGGCACACCCAGCCCCCTCCGTGGGAAGTCGGCGGAGGGCCGCCCGCAGCGGGGGGCGCGCGGGGGAGAGGGAGGAATATGACGGTTCCCTCGCGGGGTTTTCGTGCTGCGGCGCGGCGTGCTTGAAACGCACAGAGAAGCCCGGGGGGCGTGCAGGCCCAGCACCCTCCCCCCTCTGCCAGGAAGCCCAGCGGAGGAGGAGAAGGGGGGGGCGGGAGGCAGACTGCAACTCCCATCTGGCAACATCCCCCCCCCCACCCGGCTGCTTGTCTGTTTCCGGGCGGAATTCACAGCGCTGGCCGTGGCCTATAACGCCCTCCGGGGCTCAGGCCCGGGCTCTCTGGAGACCCTCCCTCCCCATGTGAGCCTGCTCAGGTATTACAGTTTGGGGGTGGGGGGTAGCCTTTTCTCAGTCCTACCACCTGCCCCCCTCCGCGCACACACGCCCAGCCCAGGCCCACCGGGAGAGGGCAGCGGAGGCAGAACCCGCACAGGCACCGGGCAGCTGATTGCGGCCGAGGCCGCCCAGGAAGCCGCCCGCCTGCGAGCCGGACCGCCGGTGACCAGCGGCGCAACGCCCGTCCCGGCTTTGGGCCGGCCGCTCGCCTCGCCTGGCCCCGAGAGAGACCCCCGCCTTCCCGCCAGGCGCGGCCTCTGCTGAGGTCAGTTCTGTCCAGGGGGGATTCCCCGAGGGCGGGTCAGACCCCTGCACTCGGAGGGGGGCCCACCCGCCCCGCCTGTGGCGGAAGACGTGGCTCCTCGGGGTGCCAGGGTGGGGTCTGGCCCTGGGGCCTTCCCCGCAAGACGGTGGGAAGCAGCTGCCCCCGTTTAGACTGAGGCCGGCTGTCCATCCAGCCGGATCAATACCGCCAACCCCGACCGGCAGCAGCCACAGCTGCCCCCAGGATTCCCCGTACCTCCCCTGACGTCCCTGGCGATATTTATGCCCTCCTTGTGCGCGAGGACACTGGCCGGGCCCCGACCTTCCTGGGCTTCCGAAATCAGGCGAGGGACAGAGCGCGTGCCCGGGCTGGCACCGCGGTCGGACGCAGGGTGTGCCCCCCCCCCGGTCTCGCCGCCTGACTCTCCGTGCCTACGGTGCGCGCGGCTGGAGGGAGACGAGCCGCGGAACGTGGGCCGCCGACGGCGACGACGACGACGGCATGATTGACACGCACTGGCCACGCACAAAACTGTTGCTGCTGACACACGCATCCTGCAGCTGAACAAGCCGACGGACGCAAGTAGCATAGCAAGAAGCCACGATGAAAGAACTGGGGAGGAAACACAGAAGACGACTACGGAACGTGACTACGGCTGTGCGGCTCCCGCAAGCACGAAGGTGGAAGAATCCAGCCTCACTGGCGAGAGGGGAATGGCTGCTAAAACTGAATGACTTGGCAGAAAGGCATAAATTGTCTGCTTTGATTATGGCGGAAAAATATTAGTGACTTTTTTAAATGACTGGGAAACCTGATTGATTTTTTGCAAAAAAAAAAAAAGGCAGGGGGAAATAAGATGGTAACACTGGGCTTTGGGAACAAGAAGAAGTGTAACAGTATTGTTTAGAGTAGGGGGTAAGATTGCGATACTTAGGCTTAAAATCACCAAGAAGAAAGGCAGAAGTATCTTTCACTCTGTGTATGTGTGTGTGATTCACTGCATCTCCTCTCTGGTTCACACACACATGCTGTTGGTTGAAATCTATCCCCCTGTAACCTAAAACCATTAGACCCGGTCCTACTCTTTGGAGCAGCCCCTGAGGCGTCAAAGAGGGCTATCAGGTCCCCTCCCAGTCTTCTCTTCCCCAGGCTCCTCCAACCGTCCCCCTGGGTTTTGTCCTCCATGCCTCCTGTAACCCTCGCAGCCCTTCTCTGAACGCGGTCTACTTTCTCTCTATCCTTCTCGGAAGGAGCTCTCCGGCACTGAACACAGGACTTCAGATGAGGCCTGACTTAGTAGGGAATATCCTGCCCCATATCCAAACATCTAGGGGAGCCAAGCAATCAAATCAGTTTAAGAAAATAAACCACAGTAACTCTAATTTAACAGGCTAAAACTATATTAAATCATTTATCATTCAAAACCAGAACATTTGAAGACCGTTAGAGCAATTTAGAATAGTGCTGACCATAGCACATGTGCAAATTGGATATAATCTTTCCTAATGAAGCATCTTTGCAATGCGGTTGTACATCGTCCATGGTTCTGCATGGTGCGGAGGTCCACTTCACATAGATGCTCGCTGACCATGGTTTGAAGGCACATTTGGCCAGGTCCTCCGTAGCACAATGCCACGATCCGTGACTGTGTGCGTGTCGGTTTATGCTCTGCCTCCTCAGTTTCGGATTTTGGCCCCTGGGTGCCTATCGGGTGACGAGGATGCCAAAGGCAACCTGGCAGGATCCTTCCCCGGACTCCTCAGGAGGAGGCAGATATTCCCACCCACCCCCACCTGCAACAAGCTGCCGCAAGACCTCCCCTTTTTAAAAAAGCCTTTTAACGAGGTTGGTCACGGGATGGGGTCAAGGCTTGGAGGGGCTTCGCAACGGTGGCAAAATCTCCCTGAGAAGGCGGGAAGAGTGCAGTGGACGCAGGGAGGAGGCCTCTGGCCACGGCCGCCCCTTCGCACTGCACAATTAGAGCACTACGGCTCCACTTTAATGAGAGCCGCGCTTCCATCCTGTGGAATCCTGGGAGAGGCAGTTTAGGGAGGAGTAGCCCCGATCCAACCTAGAGTAGACCCATTAAATTGAGTGGTGAGTCAACACACAGGTAAATCTGACCGCTTCAACAGTTCTGCTCCAGTTAGGACTAAAATAGGATTTAGGCACATGACTTTAGACAAAACGGTACAAGTATTTCTGTTGAGGAATTTCAGGACGTGTAAGGTCCCCAAAAGGATCGTGTCCTCTGTGTACCTCCAGTCCCTTCAGGTCCCAAATGACGGGAGAGGTCCATTGCTATGACAGCGAGGAGCTCTGCACCGTAAAAGCGGAGAAGAGGAAGAGACAAACACACCCTGTAACTTCAAAATCCAAAACAACTCCGAGGAGCAGAGGAAAAGCAAACAAACGTCTGAATTGACGTTGTTTTTTTCCCGAAGTCAGTCTTGCTCTCCTGATTAAAGGCAAAGTTTTGAAGGTCCAGGAGAAAAACCCCAGCTCAGGCTCCAATCAAATTGGCTGCATCCAGGAGATTGGAAAATGCTAAGCAAAGCATCTCCGCGGCTGGGAATTAATCTTCGGTGAAGCGCTGCACACTTGAAAGGCAGACCCACATCCTGCCAATGGGTCGTGACCAGCTGAACTCCTGACATTTATATTTCTGGTAATGGAGAAAGAGGAAGAGATGCCAGATGATATAAGGGGGCAGGGGGGATGGCAAGAGCCAGAAGGACACACACACACAGATCTCTATTGTGCTGCCTCCGGTTTTAAAGCAGAAGAAGCTCCGGTGGAAATCCTGCAGTCAAAGAAAGTGTTTCAGCTGCACAGAATGTGATGAATAATTCAGGCCGGAGTGCATTAAGGCTCTGGCTCATCCCGGGCTGAACAGGAAAAGCAAATGCAAACAGGATTAAGTTTTTCAAGAGCACTTTGCTGGGCAGAGAGGTGGCGGTGCGGGGCTGGGATTCCCAGGGATCCGGCGCCATAGACAGCGGCTTCCACATCTGCTTAATGCACTTAGAGACAACTCTCGTCGGAGCAACAGTAGTGCCAAATATTGAAAAATAAATAAATACAAGCAGGAGAGGTCACTGCCCTGAGGCTCTTACAGGCCACATTTCAACTGTGGGAGAGACAATGGAGAGACGGGGAGAGGGCAAGAGGGGCCCAAAGATCAACCGGGGTGTGTCTGCCAGGTTTAAGCCCAGTTCCAGGGGCTAAAAGCAGCTCTCAAGTAAGCTTAGACTGACTGACGGACCAGCCAAATAAGAATTGTGTTTTATTTTTATAGTTAGCACCAGAACCAAAGCAACTGGCAAAGGTCCAGCTGCAGAACCTGAGTGATTCTGGCCAGAAGTAGGCCAAGCACCTCAAACATGCCAAGGCAACGGGAATGCTCTCAGTGACCCAGAGACGCACCGCTTCGACTGGGACTCTGCACAGAACCGGCACAGAAAGGAAAGGGCTGCGTGGCTGTCAGATCGATACGGCAGCCTGCAACAAAGAGTAAACCAGGCTGCCTTTTCCACTTTTTCTACTACACTTCTAGTTCTACTGCTTCTTGTTACTGCTCCCCCCCCCCTTTTCTATATTAAAGTTATTATATCTCTGTACTGTAGCAGGAGCCTTGGAGCTAAAAACCTCCTCATGTATCACACCAGAGATTCCATCTAAATATTAGGAAGAACTTCCTGACAGTAAGAGCAGCTTAAAACAGTGGAATCCGCTGCCGCCTCAGTGGAGTGTGGTGGTTTTTAAGGAGAGGCTGGGTGGCCATCTGTCCAAGGGAGGGCTTGGACTGTATCTTCCTTCATGGCAGAATGGAGTTGGACTGGAGGGCCCTTAGGGTCTCTCGCACATCTATAATTCTGTGAGTCTACACCAATCCTGCAAAAGAGCTGGGCTGCAATCAGGGAATTGGGGCCACAACCAAAGGGAACTGGGGCCTGCTGGAAGGGTGAGGGAGATGTTCCCTGTGACAACAAAAGAGCCCCCTTTCTCTTCTTGGGCAGTTCAGAGTGGAGCTTGCTTTCTCCATTTGGGGGACTGGCAGTGAGGAAGTCTGGTGGGCCCCACCACAGTGCTGATGGTCAGGGCACTCTGGATTTCAGTCTAGAATTTGAAGGGTCTCTCAAAGTGCTCTCCAAATGGTGTTCTCCAAAATTTAAAAGAGATATCCAAGCAGGCACTCCCCAAAACTGGTTCAGTATCATGGACAGCTGTTTTGAAGTTCACCCTAAAAATTGGCATGGATTCCCCTCCCTCCTGAGCCATCGGCTGCCAGTGGGTGGCAGAGGGTAGGCTAAGATTCACTTTGATTTATTCACAAACAGGAAGGTGGCCTGAAGGATTCCTTGGGCAAGTTACTCCTCTTCAGCCTAGTCTACCTCACAGGACTGTTGGGCTACCAGAAGGTTACCCTTGAAAGGGAAAGTGCAATGCTGCTGAAGAAAATGGGCATCTAGGGTGCGTTTCAACCAAAGCGTGATGTAAGGCCCCACTTTGGGGGTCCCTGATATTAGTATGGTTTGGATGGGCACCATACCTAATTGGCATCATATGTAATTGGCAACACATTTTATTGGCTCTGATATCAAATTCAAGCCCGAGAGGTGACAGAGAGGTCAAACTGAGCGAGGGAAAGAATTTGACTGTAAATGTGAGAAGGACAGGTCAACTCAAAACTTCCTCCAGGTAAGACTGAGTCCTTTGTCAGGCAAACACACACCATTCCTGGGGATAATAGGCTTAAATAGAAGCTGGAATTTTCCAGGGACTCCAACTGCGAGGAGCCCACCAGGACACTGATTGACAGATATCCATCCCTTGTACACCTGGATTCCTTCCTCTTTCCTCACAGCACCCACAACAGACAGCTGTTACAATATCCATCATGTCTTTGTCAATCAAAGCACTAAGCCCATCAACAGGCGAAAGACCCATTGTCCACAACAGGTTCCCTTTGTCTTGCACTTGGAAACTTTACTGCCACAGGCTGTTTTCAGGGTACAAATACCCCTGATTTGAGGATGCCCAGGGCAGTCTCTCGAAGGTCTACCCGTCACTCTGTCCGTCTGGCTCCTGAATGAGAACTGCCCTTAGGTCCCGCCTAAGCCAAAACACATTTCTGCTTTTCACTACTCTTTGGGACTGGGAACTATAAATCCCCCAAACCCCTCAGCCTCTCTATAATTTTTCCTCCCTTTTTCTTTCAGTTAGCTCTTGTGTGAATGTGTGATTGTGTGTATCTTGTGTGCACGCATGAGTGAATTCCCCTCAATAAAACACATTTTTAGCTTACTTCTGAATCTCTGGCTGGTTCTTTTCCTGCGTGTGCCCGTAAACACTGGTAGGAAAGATCTCGCTAAGTTGCCCCCCTCTCGCAGCCTCCTGATTTTGAGCTAATTAATTCCCCACTTTTGCAAGGAGGTATTTGGCATTGCAGGGTGTTCCTTGTGGCACCTATGTTTCCAAACACTGAACCTCATTCACAGCAACTGTTAGCTCCCACTTGGTGCTCCTGTCGCATTGCTCAGTCCCTGTGGGCAGCAAGTGCCAGAACAGGCAGGCCGGAGTAGGGAGAAGCAGATACACATGAGTGACACTAGCCAAAGTCATGCATTGTTAAGGGAGTTTGCTAAGGCTGAAAGAAGGCACCATAGTGGCAGCTCAGCTGGAACGGGTCCAGAGGAGGGTGACCAAAATGGTAGAAGGCCTGGAAACCAGGACACCCTATAAGGAGTGTCTGAGGAAGCTCGGTTTGTTTAGCCTGGAGAAGAGAAGGTTAACAAGGGACATGACAGCCATATTTAAATATTTGAAAGGATGTCGTGTGGAGGATGGACCAAGTCTGTTTCCTACTGCTGCAGAAACTAGGACACAATGGAGCAATGGCTCAGAACTCCGGAAAAAGAGATTGCATCTAAACATTAGGAAGAACTTCCTGATGTTAAGAGCAGTTCGACAGTGGAATCCACTGCTGCCTCAGTGAAGTGTGGTGGGGTTTCATCCTTTGGAGGTTTTCAAACAGAGGCTGGATGGCCATCTCTCAAAGAGAGTGCTTGGATTGTCCCCTCCTGCATGGCAGAAGGGGATTGGACCGGATGGCTCTTTGGGGTCTCTTCCAACTCTTTTAGGATTCTAGGATTCACTCTCCCTTTTGCACAGGGACTGCAGCTCTTGTATTAGTTATTTGGGCGTCATCCAGGGTCTCTTTCACCAAGCAAATCAGCCAGAGCCATCCTATACGGGGATCTTGGTTGTTTGTTGGTCATGCTCTCTGATGAATTGCAGATGTGATTCTTGACTCAAACAAATGGGGCCCTGGGATGGGATGAAACTCTTGGACAGCCCTGAGATGGATGGACAGATGGACAGATGGGGTTTGTCAAGAACTCAGGAACAGCTGTGGAGCTTTCCCATTGTCAGCCCTCCTTTCTCACTGGCAGACCTCTCCGGCTGCCTCCCTCCACAACTGTCATTTATTTCTTATCTATTTAAATATTTACATTCTCCCTTGAGCTCCAACAGTCTGAGGACAGGATACAATCAGTTAAAAATATTTTAAAGGCATTTAAAATATAAAAGTGTAAAAAAGAACTTGTGGTCCAAAACTTTCATTTTATTTTATTTTACTTTAATTTGTTTCACTTTATATCCCATCTTTCTCCCAGTCTGGAATCCAAAGTAGCTTAGAATATAAGTTAATACAAAATAGCTAAAATATCAAGCTGACAACTTAAAACAAATGAAAACAGTTTAAAACCAGATGTGCATCTTTGTGAATGTGTGTGTGAGAAAGAGAGAGAGAGAGAAAGGACAACAAGAAGGGACGGTGATAAAACATTTGGAGTTTTATGACTGGCTGGAGGAAATTGTTTTGGGAGAACAAAAAAGGTGTGCTTAAGGTTGTGAGCGGAGTAGCTGGAGGGAACTGTTGGCCAGGATATTCTACGGACAGGTTAAGTACATTTTAACAACAACTTTTTACTTCTATCTTTGTGCCATTTATCAATAGAAGGGTCGCAATATTGTGCTTGTGCCACGTAACTCTCTCCTCACATGACTGCGTGGCGGTTTTGCTGCACCACCCTTCTGTGGAACGCCAGAGCTGTGCAACCACCAAGGGTGCCTCTGCCCACATGCCAGCTGCTGCGCCTGCTCCCCTCCTGCTACAGAGGGCTGTTCCTGAAGTCCCAGGAAATCAAGGGGTGTGTGGAAGGGTCCAAGAAACGCTTACACGCCACCCAAGAAAGCACAGTGGCATGTGAAGTGGTTGCTCTGGGGGAACTCTGCTTATGCAACCATGAACTAAATATAGAGGTAAGGCCACAGCTAAAAAAGTACAACCATATGTGCAAAGGAACCTATGTAGAGGACCCCACCAGATTCCAACTGCCACTTATTCTTCAATTTTTGTAAGGTGCCTTGAGTCCCAGTCTTCCCGACACTAGTTTAGGATTAGTAAGGCCCCCACTGGCTCTGTCTCCCATCCGCACCCAGCTGAATCCCTTCAGTCCTCTGAAAGGGAGGAGTTTTTCCTCTTCCTCCCACACCAGAAGGCAAAGGATAATGAAAAAACAAGGCAGGGAAAGAGAAGAGGGCAGCGGCAAAGGAACGAGGCAAGGTCCTGAAGTGTCAAGAGGTATTAGGATAGCCCGTGCCATTGCGTTTCCAATTTCTATGTCTGGTTGTGAAAGCTAGAGAGCGAAGGAAGCTGATAGGAAGAAAATCAGCTCCTCTGAAATGTGGTGCTGGAGGAGAGTTCTGCGGAAACCCTGGACTGCCGAAAAGACAAATAAAAGGGTCCAAGAGTGCATCAAGCCTGAACTCTTCCTAGAAGCCCAGAGGACTAAACTGAGACTGTTGTACTTTGGCCATATCATGAGAGGAGACAGGACTCCCTAGAAAAGACAATAATGCTTGGGAAGGTGGAGGGCAGTAGCAAAAGAGAGAGACCCCCATTGCAGGTGGAGAGACAAGGAAGCCCCAATGGCTGCTGCCCTGAGTCTGCAGGACCCAAGAAGGCTGTAGGTGGCCAGAATCACAGAATCACAGAAATGTAGAGTTGGAAGAGACCACACGGGTCATCCAGTCCAACCCCCTGCCATGCAGGAACACCCTCAAAGCCCGACAGATGGCCATCCAGCCTCTGCTTAAAAACCTCCAAAGAAGGAGACTCCACCACACTCCGAGGCAGCATATTCCACTGCCGGACAGCCCTGACTGTCAGGAAGTTCTTCCTGAGGTTCAGGTGGAATCTCCTTTCCTGCAGCTTGAATCCATTGCTCCTTGTTCTGGTCTCTGGAGCAGCAGAAAACAAGCCCTCTCCTTGCTCTACATGGCACCCCTTCAAATATTTAAACATAGCTATCATGTCCCCTCTTAACCTTCTCTTCTGCAGACTGAACATACCCAGCTCTCTAAGTCTATCCTCATAGGGCATGGCTTCCAGGCCCTTCACCATTTTGGTCGCCCTCCTCTGGACCTGCTCCAGCTTGACCATGTCCTTCTTGAATTGGGGTGCCCAGAACTGGACACAGTATTCAAGATGAGGTCTAACCAAAGCAGAGTAGAGTGGTACCAGTACCTCCCTCGATCTAGACACCATACTCCTATTGATGCAGCCGAGAATTGCATTGGCTTTCTTGGCTGCCGCATCACATTGCTGACTCATGCTCAGCTTGTGGTCTATTAAGACTCCCAGATCCCTTTCTCACCTACTGCCATCCAGCCACGTGTCCCCCATCCTATATTTCTGCATTCCATTTTTTCTACCTAAGTGTAGGACCTTACACTTCTCTTTGTTGAATTTCATTTTGTTAGCTTTGGCCCAGCTCTCCAATCTATCCAGGTCATTTTGAATTTTGATCCTGTCCTCTGGTGTATTAGCAACCCCTCCCAATTTGGTGTCGTCTGCAAATTTGATGAGCATGCCCTCTATTCCTTCATCCAAGTCATTGATGAAGGTATTGAACAGCACTGGGCCCAGGACAGAACCCTGTGGCACCCCGCTAGTCACTTCTCTCCAGGATGAAAAGCAGCCATTGGTGAGCACCCTTTGGGAACGGTCAGTCAACCAGTTACAGATCCACCTGACAGTAGCCCTGTCCAGCCTGCATTTTATTAGCTTCTTTGCAAGAATGTCATGGGGAACTTTGTCAAAGGCCTTACTGAAATCGAGATATGCTACATCCACAGCATTCCCTTCATCTATCAAGCTAGTAACTCTATCATAAAAAGAGATAAGATTAGTCTGGCATGACTTATTTTTGAGAAATCCATGTTGACTTCTCGTGATTACCACATTGCTTTCTAAGTGATTAGAAACTGACTGCTTAATGATCTGCTCCAGGATCTTTCCGGGTACTGACGTCAGGCTGACTGGGCGATAATTATTTGGGTCCTCTTTTTTTCCCTTCTTGAAGATGGGGACAACATTTGCCCTCTTCCAGTCTGCTGGAACTTCTCCTGTCCTCCAAGATTTCTCAAAGATCATAGCAAGTGGTTCCGAAATGACCTCTGCCAGTTCTTTTAATATCCTAGGATGCAATTCATCTGGCCCTGGAGACTTGAATTCATCCAGTGTGGCCAGGTATTCCTGTACCACCTCTCCACCTATCATGTGCCGCATTTCCCCTGCTTCCTCCCCTGCTCCCCAACCACCAGGTTGAGTCCTTGTATCCTTCTGGGAAAAAACTGAGGCAAAGAAGGTGTTAAGTAGTTCTGCCTTTTCTCTTCCCCCTGTTAGTAATTCGCCATCTTCTCTGCACAGCGACCCTATCGCCTCTTTCTTTTTCCTTTTGCTGCGGACATATTTAAAAAAGCCCTTTTTATTGTGTTTAATGTCTCTGGCCAGCCTAAGTTCCTTCTGTGCTTTAGCCTTTCTGACCTTCTCCCTACATTTCCTGGCTACTTGCTTAAATTCTTCTTTGGTGGTTTCCCCCCTCTTCCGTTTCCTGTACACGTTTCTCTTAACGCTTAGCTCAGCTGAGAGTCCTTTAGTCAACCATTCTGGTTTCTTCAGGTACCTTCCATTTTTCCTCCTTATTGGCACAGTTTTAGACTGTGCCTTCAGTATCTCCCTTTTAAGGAACTCCCATGCCTCCTGAACTCCTTTCTCTTTCACTATTCCTGACCACGGAATTCCAGCCAGCAGCTCCCTAAGTTCACAGAAGTCCGCTTTTTTAAAATCTAAGATGACTGTCTGGCTACACGTATCTTCTCCTTCCCACTGAATGCCAAATTCCAATAGGGCATGCTCACTCCCCCCTAAAGATCCAACCGCTTCTACCTCATTAACAAGGTCATCGTTCATGGGGGTGCCCTAAGTCAAAGCCGACCTGACAGCAGTTAACAACAAAGAGAGGAGATTTCCTTCCTGCTCGTCCTACCCGGGGGGCAGGGGGTGGATCCTCTCCTGCTCCTTCCCTGGGAAGGGACCCGTCCTGCCAGTCGGTGCAGCAGAGACTCCATGCAGGCCGGATGGAGAAGAGAAACTGTTTTCCTTGGCGAAGGTATCAGTGAGCAACTCTTCCTGAGCTGAGAGAGAAAGTTAATTTGTGCCATGTAATTAGAAGTGTCATATTCAATAGCACTTTCTGATCCTTTTAAAGAAGAGAATTAGAAATAATTTGGGGTAATATTTTCCTATTGATTCGTACTTCGTACTATGGATCAGGCAATTAGCTGCCCTGAAAAGCAGAGGAGGCAGGCGAGCAAGCGAGCGAGCAAGTGAGGGGGGAGGAGGAGGAGGAGGAAGGGAAGAGGAGTTCTCCACCAACACTGGTGGAGGCAGCTCCATGCTCAAAGGTAGAGTTTTGCTGCCCTCTTGTCCTTGGATTGGTGACTTTTCCCTGGGTCAGAGGTCTTGGAGGCACCTGCAGGGTCCCAGCTGCATTCCACGAGGATAGAAAGCATATTTGGAAACAGTTCTGTCCTCAGTGAAAAAGGGGTCCCTGGATGTCAGAAAGTGATGACGAGCAGGATCCACAAAGGACAAGAATCTTTGCAGTTCAGGACTAATTCTATGCCCAAAAAATACATGCATTTTTTAAAAATCCAGAAAATAGTGCTTTCTGCACAAGAAAAGCTGGCTCCTCCTCCCACTCTTCACCAAAAGTGATCAAACTCTGAATTGCCAGACTCACACAACAGCGTCTTCAGTTTAAATATTTTCTTCCATTTAAAACAGGAAAAGTGGGGGAGTAGGAGGGTGAGCAGTATAGAGCAGTCAAAATTCAGCAATCCCCCCAAGAACTTGGGGGTTAGACTGCTTCCACCCAAATGAGTCCCCGTTTAAGTTGATGCCCCAGAAATGGAGGAGGAGCCCCAGAGGATCCTGAACTGTGATTCTTCATTAGTCCTAAGTCCACCTCCAGGGACAAGAAATATGCCCCATTAATCATACTAACATCTCAAGAAGGAGGGGCTTATTCCACAGTTTATGCCCTCCCACTGTATTAAAGGGGCTCCCCCTTCTTGTGGCCACTTGTTTATTCCTGATGTGGCTGAGGCCGAGCTGACTTGCTGTTCCTTCAGATAAACACCTCAACTTTTCATTTAGTACGCCACTTGCATTATGTGGTGAGGATGTGTGCTCATGCCCCGTGCCGCTCACTCTTTTTGCTTCCCTCCCCACCCCAAGGTCTGCCCAATTTTGCCCCTAGCTGCATCCAACTTGGGTCCCATCAGGACTTCACCTCTCCCCTTCATTAAACAGTCAGTTTGTAAGTACTTAGAAAGCAATGCTGTAATCATCAAAAGTCAACATGGATTTCTCAGAAATAAGTCATGCCAGACTAATCTTATCTCTTTTTATGATAGGGTTACAAGCTTGATAGATGAAGGGAATGCTGTAGACGTAGCATATCTTGACCCCAATAAGGCCTTTGACAAAGTTCCCCATGACATTCTTGCAAAGAAGCTAGTAAAATGTGGGCTGGACAGGGCTGCTGTTAGGTGGATTTGTAATTGGTTGACCGACCACACCCAAAGGGTGCTCACCAATGGCTGCTTTTCATCCTGGAGAGAGGTAACTAGTGGGGTGCCACAGGGTTCTGTCCTGGGCCCAGGTGTTACCCTGTTTACTGAGGGTCCCAGGAGCGACACCAAAATGTGCTCAACAATAGGTGGGGAAGATTAGCTCTGAGCACTGCTTTAGCGTTAGGAGAGGCAGGGTAACTTAGCAGGATCTTGTAACCCAGTGTTTACGGGGTCGGGCCAAGCCAAGAAGCAGACCGGTTGGAAAATAATGAATGATCTTTATTAAATACAGGCACACAGTGTAAGCAACAGAAACACACAGATAACTAAGGAAAATAAAGGTGTGAGTAAGATAGCGGGATTTTCAGAGGGATAGTTGGTTCGGGTGATACGAAACTGTCCTGAAGTCCGGGAGAAAATGGAGAGCGAAGCTGGGGTTCGATGTATCTCAGCACGTGGAGCTGAGGGGAAGCTCGCCAAGCAATGCGGCAGCAAGGCGGTCTGGAACTGGGGAGCGATCCGAGGAAGCGCTCAAAATCAGGGGTTTTTATAAGGAGAATTGTGACCGCAGGCTAGGTCGGACTTGGGAAAACAATAGATTTGGAGTTGGAGACAAAGCCTCCGAAAGGTCAGAATTTGAATGACTGAATTAGAGCTGAATTTATCAATAGAGTAGCCGGTATGCAAACGCGGCGTTCTTGAGCGTTGTATAGCTCAATCATCAAGCTGCCAGCGCGGGGCAGAGGATTTTTTGAGAGTTGCTCGCATACCTAATAGAGGTACTTGCCTTGAGGTCTCCTAAAGCGGGGAGTTGGCTGTTTTCTGGCCTGCCTGTATTGTCTAGGAATATTACGGCGATAATCGGCCGAGCCTGTGTGCGTGCTTGTCCGGGGCCTCGCAAGCACGTGGAAGGGATATGTGAAGCCGAATTAGTGATATCAAAGATATCTTTTTATATCCCGAAAGCTCGGGCTAGCCAGGGCAGTAACACATCAATGATTTGGATGAAGGAGCGGAGGGCATGCTGATCAAATTTGCAGATGACACCAAATTGGGGGGGGGGGGGTTGCTAATACCACAGAGGACAGGATCAAATTTCAAAATGACTGTGACAGATTGGAGAGCTGGGCCAAAGCTAACAAAATGAAATTCAACAGAGAAATGTAAGGTCCTACACTTAGGTAGAAAAAATGGAATGCACAAATATAGGATGGGGGACATGTGGCTGCATAACAGTACGTGTGAAAGGGATCTAGGAGTCTTGGTGGACCCCAAACTGAAGATGAGTCAACAGTGTGATGCGGCAGCCAAGAAAGCCAATGCCATTCTTGGTTGCATCAGTAGGAGTATGGTGTCTAGATCGAGGGAGGTAATGGTACCACTTTATTCTGCATTGGTTAGACCTCATTTGAAATATAGTGTCCAGTTCTGGGCACCTCAGTTCAAGAAGGATATCAACAAACCGGAATGTGTCCAGAGGAGAGCAACCAAAATGGTGAAGGGTTTGGAAGCCATGAAGCCCTGTGAGGAATGGCTTAGGGACCTGGGTATGTTTAGCCTCCAGAAGAGAAGGTTAAGAGGGGAAATGACAGCCATGTTTAAATATTTGAAGGGATGTCATGTCAAGGAGAGAGCGGGCTTGTTTTCTGCTGCTTCAGAGACCAGGACAAGGAGCAATGGATTCAAGCTGCAGGAAAGGAGATTCCACTTGAACCTCAGGAAGAACTTTCTGGTGATCAGAGCTGTCCGGCAATGGAATATGCTCCCTCAGAATGTGGTGGAGTCTCCTTCTTTGGACCTTTTTAAGTAGAGCCTGGATAGCGATCTGTCAAAGGGAGTGCTTTGATGTGGGTTCCTGCATAGCAGGGGTTGGACTCGATGGCCCCTGGGGTCTCTTCCAACTCTATGATTCTATGATTCTATGATTCCAGTAATTGTAAGAAGGTTTGGGTTTTCTGCTAGCAGAGCATAGAGGAGGCCAGGTGCTGTGGGAGTTTATGGTAAAACCACTTTACCAGGAGCCATTACCCTGGTGCTCACTGTAAGGTAGAACTGAAAACCTGGGCTGGAATCCTCTTGGTGAGTCCAGCTGGAAGAGAGCCATCAGATCGCCTGCTGAACGGTAGGCAAGTCAACATACCAGTTGGTTCAGGTGGTCCAATGGCCCTCCCCTCTCCAGGGCTCAGTACTGCCTTGGACCTAGGGTCTCAGGAAATCCCGAGCTGGAAAGATGATGATGATGACTGTTGTCATGATCACCACCACTCTTCATACAGGGCCACCCATCTACCTGATGCTTTACAAGTAAAACAACCAAACCAGCAGGTCCTGCCAAAGACGTTCAGTCTAAAATATATGTATAGGCATATATCAACACAGTGACACAGAGGGAAGGAAGGAATAATAAAACTATACTACACAATTAAGAAACAAATTATCCATATAAAATAGAAAAAACACAATACAATAAAGCCAACTAAGAAATATGAGTAATCAAGCTGTACAGACTTATAAACCAATATTACACTAAGATTCCAAAAGCTTTTGAAACCAAGAAGGGTTTTAATCGAGATTTAAACATAGTGAGGAAGAGAGCAGGCTGCAAATGATCAGGAAGCTGAGCCAAGGAAGAGGAAACCCTTTGGTGGAGTGGGACGGAGAAAATCAAGGTCCATTGGCTACGGGACCCCTGCAGCTGGCCTTCATGTCTGGAGAGCAAGAAGCAGCCGCCGCTGGTCTCGGACCCTGCCCCCCCACCCCATGGCAGCCCCCCCCCCCGCAGGGCAAAGGTAGCAGGGAGACGGGCAGCTTCCTCGAAGGGAGGCAAGTGAGCCCAACAGGTGGAAGGGAGCACAAAGGCCGGAAGTCCACAGGGCAAAGGAGGAACCGCCAGGGACCACAAACGTCGCTGTCCCTCTCCCGCCGACCTCGCCAACCAGGTGCCGCTGTCCTTTTGGCTTCCAAGAGCGACAGCAGCAGCAGCAAAAGTAACAACAGCCCTCCGCAGCCCAAGTTCAGCAGACGCTTCACCCCCTAAATTAGGACTGTAGGCTTGAGGCCTTAGGTCCCCGGGTGCGCAAACATGACAGCACTCAAATACCCTCCAAATCAAAAGGGGGATTAAAAATCCCACCGCGGCCCCCGTCTCTCATGCGCCCGCTTAATCCCCTTTAAAGTTTCTGGTGATCCCTTGAGCACCATCGGTACGGCCTTTAGTCTTAGTGGGAACAAATGCGAGGCACTGGCTGCGTGTCCAGGGGAGCTGGCTCTTCCTTGGCTGGGTCTTCCAGGAGGTGACACTTGTGGTTGCCGGTGGCTGCTGTTGTTTGCCATGAGTCAGCTTCAACTGGGGGCGACCCTATAAAGAAGAGACTCCAAAAGCCTTCCTCACCTCCCAGGTCACCCACAGCCCTGCTCAGGTCTTGCAATCTCAGGACAGTCTCGGGCCACTGGGGCTCCCTGGATGGAGCCCAGCACCTCTCCTGCCGTCTTCCTCTCTTCCTACTGCTTTCTGCTTTAACGAGCACTGCACAGACTTTCTAATGAGACGTCGTCTCGAGGCATGGCCAAAGTACGACAGCCTCAGTTGAGTCATGACTGAACTGAGGATCGCCATGAGAGTAGAAAAAGTTTTCTCTCTCCACTTTCTCGAAATTTCACAGTCCTAACAGGCGTTAGCTTGAGTGCCACAGCCGTTTAGTCCCACAGCTCCTGAGCCAAAGCCTGTCTGACCTAGGAGAGCCTCCCAGCAGCACCGCTGCCCTCGGTCGAGGAGCCCCTGGCCTCACAGGGGCGGCACGCAATCCCACAGCCACGGAAAGGGAGCACCGTGGTGTGGGATACACCCACAGCTTTGCATTTAGGAGCGAGCCCCGCTGCAACTTCCACGCTCCTCATTCCCGGGTGTATGAGTGCAATGGCAGTAGGGACAGGGGGCTGTGAGGGGCAGCTCGCCCCGGGCGGCAACGCTTTCGAGGTGTCCTGGCCCGTAGCCACACCCCCACATGCCCTAGGCATGCCCCACGCGCCCCGGCCGTGTCCCCACGCACCGCAGCCACGCCCCCTCCCGCCCCCCCACCCCACACTCCAAGCCCCGCCACGGAATGGTGGCCAAAGTCTGGAACTTTGCAACTACCTCCCGAGGAAGGCCGGGGTGGCCCTGTCTTTGCTCACCTCCCATCACCCGTTAAATAAATATGTGTGTGTGTGTGTGCGCGCGCGCGTGTGCGCGCTGCCCAGGTTTTTAGAAATTGACTGGGGTGGACTTTCCACACTCTGTGGGGCTGTTTTATGTTTTGCATATAGTCTTCTAATGAATTTGACATTTTTAAAGTTTCAACTCTGTAAATTGTTTACTTTTACATAACATTTATATTTATACTTTTACTGAAGCCTTTGTATAGTCTTTAATCTGCAGTGTTTTAAACATGTTGTTAGCTGCCTTGAGTCCTACTCTTGGGAGAAAGGTGGGGTACAAATGAAGGAGGAGAAGAAGAGATTGTAATTTTTTCCTTTACTAAACTGAGGGTCCCCCTGACCTATTATCTTTTCCTCAGAGGAAAGATTCCGCCCCCACCCCCAGCCCCATTAACGTCTTCACTTTGGGGCAGAAAATGTTCCGAAGTCAAGAGGAGGTGGGTGGGAAGTGGGTTGGAGAATGTGACGGCAGAAAGGAATAAGGATGCATGCAGAGAGGCATGATTTTGGGAGCCAGAGACAAGCGATAAGGACTTGAAAAGCAGGGGGGAAATTACTTTGACAAATCTGTCTTCCCTGGGCACGTTCGGGGGGAATTCCTCTCAAGATCCTTAAAGGGTTTTTCTCCTTCCCATTCAGGTTGTTTCAGGCCGGTCAAGGCTCCTCTGCCTGGCTGAGATGCAGCCTGGCCAGGGCTGTCTTGACAGAGGATCCAAAGGGCAGCAGGAAGACGAGGGGAGGAAAAGAGACTCTGTGTGTGTGAGAGAGAGAGAGAGAGAGAGAGAGAGAGAACTAGGCTTTGTTCCCCTCTGGAAGGTTAGAACTTTCCAACTATTAATTAATCATATTATAAATATTCATAGGGAGGCTTCTACCATACAAAAGGTAAATGTGCTCATCAGAGCTATTTTGGTTGCAGCAAACAGAGGGAATCTAGGCAACACCAGGGTGGAGGGTTGGGGGAGCTGGATGTGGAAAAAATCTTTCTCCATTAAAAGCTTTTTAGATATCCATCCTGGATTCTTTAGGCACCTCCCCATTTTCCTCTTCAATGAAATCGTCAGAAATTATACCTTCAAGGTCACCTTTGAGAAACTCCTATCCATAATGAACTCCCTTCTTTTTCAGTATTCCTAACCATGGAATCATATCCGGTATCTCTCTAAGGCCGTTTCCGCCCTGCACTGTTCTAGTGCTATTATTCCACTTTCAACATCCTGTGGAATTCTGGGGTTTGTAGTCTCCACAGAGGCCCAAGAGGTCTCTGCCTTGGGATTCCAAAGGCCCCTCCCTAAACTGCAAATCCCAGGATTCCATAGGATGCAGAAAGGGGAATAATAGCATTATAACAAGGTAGGCAGAAATGGCCTCAGTATACTGAACTCCACTTTCTTAAAAGTCTAGAACGTGTATCTGACCATGCTTGCCTTCCTCTTTCTGCTGTGTAACAAACTCCAGGAGAGCATGATCACTTCCACCTAAAGATCCCACCACTTCCTCTCCATTAACCAGGTCATCACTGTTGGTTAGTACCAGGTCCAAAATAGCTGATCCCCTGTTCCCTTGTCCACCTTCTGTACAATTGTCTGCAAGGCAAGTGAGGAATCTGTTGGACCTGATGTTCTTGGCAGAGTTGACTTCCATCAAATATCAGGGTAGCTGAAATCTCCCATTACGATGACACGTCTCCTTCCTGAATGTTTCATACTCTGACTGGGGTGTCTGTATAGACCCCCACAGGGATATCACTGTTGTTTCTCTTCCTCTTAATTTTTAGCCAGATGCTTTCAACTTGGCTTCCAGGATTTAAGACATGGACCTCTTCACAGCTGTACATGTTCCTGACAAATAGTGCCATTCCTTTTCCTTTCCTGTTTAGTCTATTCCTCTGAAATAGGTTATACTCCTCTATTGCTCCATTCCAATCATGAGACTCATCCCACCAGGTTTCAGTGATGCCTATTATGTCACATTGGTATATATATCATATCATATGAGCTGGTGGCATGTGCCTGAAGGAGGGCAACCAAACTGGTAAAAGGCCTGGAAACTATGAAGCCCTGTGAGGAGTGGCTGAGGGAGCTGGGTAGGTTTCACCTGGAGAAGAGAAGGTTAAGCGGGGGCACGAGAACCACGTTTAAATATTTGAAGCTATTTCATATAGAAGATGAAGCAAGTCTGTTTTCTAGGGATCTAGCAGAAACTAGGACATGGAGCAATGGCTTCAAACTTCAGGAAAAGAGATTCCTCTTAAACATTAGGAAATCCTTCCTAATGGTAAGAACCATTCAACAGTGGAATCTGCTGCTGCCTCAGTGGAGTGTGGTGAAGTCTCTTCCTTCCTTGGAGGTTTTTAACCAGAGTCTGAACGGCCATCTGTCAAAGGGAGGGCTTTGAGGGTATATTCCTGCATGGTAAAAGGGGGTTGGACTGGATGGTCCTTGGGGTCTCTTCCAGCTCTAGGATTCTATGATTCCTACTCTTGATAATTAATTTATTGATGGACTCTTACCTTGATGGACTCAATGAGCCTTGTGGTTTCCTTCTTTGGAGGTTTTTAAGCAGAGGTTGGGTGACACTCTGTCAAAGGGAGGGCTTTGACTGTGTCTTCCTACCCAGGCGAAGAAGGTTAGACTGGATGGCCCCTGGGCTCTCTCCCAACTCTATGATTCTAAGAGCTGAGGAGGGGGAGGAGGGGGAGGAGGAGGAGGAGGATGGGGGAACAAATAAATTAGGGGGAGAGCCTCACCTGCCTGGAGGAAAGCAGTGCGGATGACCTGAACCATCTGCAAATGTGGCTTTTGCACCTTCCCTCCTGGGAGCTCTTTGGAGAAAGGGCTGATGACTGATGGGCGTGGGAGAGGGTGGGAAGGCCTCCTTCCCTCCTGCTCCGAGAGAGAATGAGTGATGCCCAGAGGCAGGAACAGCTGTCAGGCCGGCTTGACAAGCGGTGATTGATTCCCCCCTCAGCCCACTCTGATTCAATCTCCATCTCTTTTTGGTCGGCTGGAGAGGGACTGCGTCTTCGGCAGTGGCAGCTGCTGTAAAAAGGTTGAAATGGAAGTCCACAGGAGGTGATTTTATAAAAGTTTGATAAATTTAAACAAGCAGTAAATCCAAATGTCGTCGGCAGAGACAACATTGACGTCTACCCAAGGGGGAGACTCGGGCTGGGTTTTATTTCTCACTCTGTTTTGTGTTTACGGCTTCAGTGAGGGGAAGGAGAGGCTGCTCTTCTGCAGAAATTCCAAAGGGCAGAAAAGAGAGCAAACGGGGCAGCAGCAAAGGCTCCAGGAGAGAATTTGGAACGGGTTGGAGTAATGGATTTAGTGAGCTTTAAAAAAATATTAATAAAATGGGGAGTGCTTCAGAGCAACATGAGGGCTTTCCCACACAAGTAGGAATTTTGCCTTCTCCAAAATAAAATTGTTCTTCAGTCTCCCAGTTTCTAGCACTCCAATCATTCGCTACTTCAGTGAAGCATTTGGCAAAGCAGTGTAGTCACCCAAAACAAGAGGGAAAGGCAACACTAGCAACCGAACGAGAACACAGAAAATCAAAGAGTTCTGCGTGTCTACCATTATCCATGCCTCACTCTCTGCAGTGCTAGAAATTTGGGAACAGAAGGAAAAAATCACTGGTGAGGCAGAGTTCTTCTTTGCGGGAACAATGCCCTCATTTTACACACATGTGATCAGGCTCAGCTCTATCCCCAGCTGAATCTGCCAGATTCAGGGAGATTTGGGATGTTCAAGACTCAGAGACCCAGGCACTATGTCTGTAAAAAAACAATATGCTTCCCCCAAAGCTCACCAAATAAGGGAAATGTAATAATGTTGGGGGGAGGGGAGGCAGAGGCAGATTTTGTTGAGTGGCTGGTGCTTCCAGTTTCTCATCGCACTGAATGATGGGATTACTAGCCATGGGACTCAAGTCCCAGGGTTTTGGGGTGGAGATCTAGAAACAACAAAGCTCCTCAAAGTCCCATGTAGGAAAGGGTCATCATATGCCCCCCTGCAGGCTTTCTTCAGAACCAAAAGCCCAAGCTGGGTGGAAAACACAGGGCAAGAACCTGACTCAGTGTTGCCTAGCACAAAGCTCTGTGTGCGGAGCTATGCCTTCATTGTGCTGTTCACCCCTGTCCTGTCTAGGTCACAGCTGGTAATTGCACAGCTGATAACTCAAACAAACAAACCAAATAGTTCACAACTCCTTACTTACTTTTATTCAGCAAGGTCATAGCCATAAATAGAGCCCAACAGAATCCAAGGCAAAGTGAAAGAGTCCAAAGTGAGTGAGTACAATCCAAGGTCAGGTATGGAGTTCAGGAATACAACCAGCAGACAGAAAGGTCAGAGCTTAATGCAGCTGTCACCTAATTAATTACTGTCTTCTATAAATCCTTTGAGATTGGAGCAAGTTCTCTTTTTGCAGTCTACAGTTGGCAAAGGTAAGTATAGGTAAGTTGTCTTCCACATCTGAAGGGGCAGGGCTCTCTGCTGGAGCTGGCACTGCCCCCCGTTCTGTCTCTGGAATCTGTGGTACTGTGACCTCCTCCTGTTCAGCAGGTCCTGACATGTTCCCTGTTTCAGTCTCTGAGTCAGAGTCCACTTCCATGTTCTGGGAGCAGGGCATGCAACCCTTTCTGTTGAATGGCAGGATTGTGCAGGATTGTGCAGGATCACACTTCGTATGGGTTTCACAAGGCCTGTCTTTGTAGGTTTGTCTTTGATGAGAACAGGGGGTATGGAGGGACACTCGAGAGGCAGAAGGAGAATGGAGGAGAACGGGTGCTGCTACCCCAGACAGCAGTAGAGCAGCAGTTGTTCCACCACCGAGATACCCAGAGAATTTCTTGAAACAACCCCATATTCAGTAAGCCAAGGGAGGATCTCCATGCTAGAGGTGACATCATGAGTCCATTGCGTCACTACAAAGGTCCCACAAAAGCAGAGGCTCACTCAAAAGGCGGCCCCTTGGCTGACATCAAGAGATATCATGGGGATGGACCAGACCTGCACCGCAAAGGTTGTAAGTCTCCAGGACTTCCACCATCCTTTGAGGACTGAGCAGACAAAGGAGACCTGGGGCATTACGATTGCTGAGATCCTCCAGTACCCAGCTCCTTCAACCTCTTCCCATAGGTTTTGTTCTCCATACCTATCATATCATCCTCATTGCCTTTCTCTGACCCTGCTCTACATCTTTCCTAAAATAAGATACCCAGAACTGAACAGTCAGCATGAGTGACAAACTTCCCACACCAACTATATGGGTCTGCTTATCCTCTCTACCCTCCACTGGGACCCCAACTAGAGTGACATCATAGCCCATGCGGAGCAGCATGGGGGAACAGCTCCCCCACCCATGCACTTGCCCAGCCCTGTTCTCGGGGATGGAGGGATGCTACCAATCCCAAAGGGGCGGATGTGATGTGACAGGGAACTTGAAGACCTCCGTGCCATTCCCCAGCTGGAAGGTGAAGACATTTTCATTCCGTTCTTGTTCTGATAAGGGCAGCCTGATTGGAGTGACACAAACTTCACTACAGTCCTTTCTAATTAGCAAAAGCATCGCTATTGGAACAGCCCTGGAGACATCTCCCATCTTAGGGGTTGATGAATGAGCGCACCGGTGGCTGCAATGGCTTTTGTTCCTGGCGTCTTCCATTTGCTCCTTTTTCACCCTCTGATGCTTCCAGAGAACTCTGATGTCTCCCATTCTGTCCCCCTTGAGAGCTGCTCTGGTCACAGATTGCCATTTTTATTCTGTGCCATCAACCCAGGCCATTTCCACAGGATGGTGTCCTCCTGGCATGGGGACATGAGAAAAGCAGGACTGTGATGACACTTTTGCCAACATCATCGCAGTCCCACTCTTGTCGCGTCCCCAGCCGGCACGATTGCCGGGTATATCATTGATGAAGAATCTCCATCAATGGCTCCCAATCACATGAGGCTCCCGTGGCAGCCAGCCATGCAAAAGGGGCAGAAGGACAATCACATGCTTGCTTCCCCACTGCAGCACGGGAAGAAGGCTGGCTGCAGTGTGGAAAAAAAGTGCACTCCCTTCTGCAGGCAGCCGGCTAAATGCAGAGGGGAGTGTTGGGGACACACGCCCATCCTGTCAGAGGCGCTGCTGGGATTGTGACGGGACAACGCAGGACAGCATCATTGTACAGAAATGGCCCCAGCTTCCTCTTATAAATGAGAGACCTTCCAGTCTTTTTGCAGACTTGGGGCAGCAGCCATGGCTTCTTGGCTGAATCAACCCACCTGTTCCACAATCTTCCTCTTTTCCTACTGCCTTCCTCTTTACCAAGCATCATCATCATCATCATCTTTTCCAGTGTTTCAAATTGTCTCACGATGTGTCCAAAATATGACAGCCTCAGCCCATGGAACCCAGCAGAACACTTCTCTCCCTGCCAGCCTTTGTGGCTGTCCAGCTTTCACACCCATAGAAATAAGAAATTTTATGGCCCGGATGATTCTGATTTTGCATCCAATAATATATCTTTAGACCTGGGGATCTTATCTAGCTCCTCCTAGCTGTCTTTCCAAGACTTAGACTTCTTCAGATTTCTTGACTGCAGCCTCCATTTTTGAGACTCCATTTTGGTCCAGGAGGCACTTCTGCAAGATCACGCCTTGACTTTGTTTCATAATTACCTCCCTGCCTCCCCACCTCCCTCTCTCATTAATTCAGAAGGACATACTTCAGTGTTGGTTGTTTAACTGCAGTGTACTTTGGATACATGCTGCCTACATACCCTAAGGACACCATATCCCATCTGATCTTGAAAGCTAAGCAGGGTTGGCCCTGGTTAATATTTGGATGGGAGACCACCAAGGAATCCCTGGTTCTATAGGCTCTGTTTCAGAGGGAGGAACTGTCAAAACTACCTCTGATGATTCCTTTCCCAAGAAAACCCTAGGAAATTTATGGGGTCACCAAAAGTCAACAGGTGACTTGAGGCACATAAACACACACTTTGGATACAGCTGTCAAAGGGTTGTAGTCACATGTGCTATAAGGATGATGGAGCTGCTCTTAACACATAAAAGATGTGCATGCACATGCACACACACACACACACACACACCAGGAAAACAGAATGCTGGAAACCTCTTGGAGGTTTCTAAGCACCTCTGGGCATGCTGTGGGCATGGGCTTCCCCCGTCAGCAAGAGACTGGGCCAAGACTACCTTGGATGGTCTTTCAAACTCTCTGATTCTCAGAGGGAGAAACAGCATGTGGTGCTATGGCAGTGACAAACTGGATTTGCGTTGTGTGGAGATTTGGGTCTTCAACTTTTATATCTATGAAGATCTGACCTTTCCATTTGCTCTTGCAAGCTGTTGTTAACCAACATTCTTTGGCCTGAATCCTCCTCTTAGTCCCGATAGGAGCATACCCTCTGAATCCATTGGCGTCTCCCAGAAAGATCAATTCACCAGTCGACAGTTGCTGTAGTTGAGACTACCAACACTATTCAAACCTTTATCTCTCCATAGTTAAATACCGCTATGGCCAAAGCAAGCTAGGGAAGGACTACCTCCAAAGAGATCCTTGATTTACCAGGCCTGTTCTCCTAATTTCTCCTAGAGTTACAGGAGAAGGAAACTGCCTGTCAGACTGGTTCTCCTCTTCCCAAGAGGAAATTCATACTGGAGCATGGAACCTATAGAAGTTGAGTGAAAATTATTCATGCACACTGAAGGTCACCATGTGGTTATTCTTCTTGTTGCCAGGAAAGGGCGCCCTTGCCTTATTGAGGCTCCCTTGGTTGCAGTTGGACTTTTTTGTCCCTAACCAAACACACTTTTCTTTGGCTTTCCCAGCTGCAAAGGTGCTCAGAAGTCCAGCCCTGTACTGAGTGGGGTGTTTTGTCTATGGGTGCAAACCACTTGGTATCTGGGAATGAAGGGGAAGGCCTTCTTGGTGGCTGCACCCAAACTCAGGCACTCCATTCCTAGGGAGGCCAGGCAATCTCCCTCCCTGTTGCCCTTTTTGTCAGCAGGAGAAGACCTTCCCCATTCCATCAGGCTTTTGGGGAACTCATGTTTTAAGGACATTCTGTTTTATAGTGTTGTACTGATTTTACTCTATGCTTTTAATGTGTTCAATGGCTGCGCCCTTTCTGCAACTCACCTTTTCTCGGCGCTGGGGTGTGGAGATCGCGCAAGCAGCCTCCAGCGAGAGGCTCTCGCATCACCGCTGCTTCAGCTCCGCACGAGCTGCCTGCTTCTGAGCAGGTAGCGCAAGAGCCCTGTCTCTTCCTTCTGCAGAGCAGCCGGAGAGTTTCCCAGGCTGCGCTGGGGCAGGAAGCATGACCGCCGCGGCTCCGGAGGCTCTGCACGCACAGCAAGTGTGCGCAGGGCCCTGGAGCAATGCGCGATCGCAGACCATTTTCGGCTGAAAGCCAAAAATGAAAAAGTGCACAAGCGGCACCTGCCCTTCCCTGGAGCGTCACGCGATTGTGAGTGCGTCGTGCAGATTGCTCCTCACAATCACGCGACACTCCAGGTGCCCCTTCGCAGGGCAAATGCTGTGCGAAAAGGGCCTAGGTCCTGCCAAAGGTGTGCAATCTAAAATAGATGTGTACACATATGCATGCACACATTTTTTGTGGTTTTTTTAGGAGCATGTAGTTTTATTTGTATTACCTTTTATCCTTGAGCCACCTGGAGCCCCAGTCTTGGGGGAGAGGTGGGTATAAATAAGGTGATGGATCAATTGATTGATTGAATCAGTTGTGAAGCCTCACTTGGATCTGCAAGAGTTTGTTTTCTTCTGAGCCTGCCAGCGTCCTCCTCTGATGAACTTTCCCCACCTGCCAACACAGTTCCTTCATCTCCACTGGCGGCTGCAAATCTTTGCTGTTGTCGCTTTTGTTCTGCTCCTTCGCTAGTTTCCCAGATGGCAATTAGGGCTTGTTTTAAAGGTTCCCATTACAATTATTCCAATACTTAATGGATTATCCAAAAATGTAAATTTGTTACCTCACTGTAGCTGGAACAAACTCTTCAGCTGGGTTTAAAATAAATAGTAACAATAGAAATCAGCTCCTCATTTGGCCCTTTTGAACCCAAAAGGAACACTTCTTGTGGCCAAAACCTTTGTATTATCAACACCATTGGCACAAAGTCTACAAGAGCCGATGCCACATTCTGGGCAGTCAGTGTTCCATGTGGAAGATTGGGAGCTCGTCAGCCCCCGGGACTCCTCAGGTCTGATTTGATCGTATGGGGTGTAAAAACAAACAAGGCCCATGTGTGGGCACGATGTGGCATCAACAGTTTCAGTGTTCCCATCTGCTGGGACATTTTAAAAAATGAGAGAGAAAGACAGACAGACAGACAGACAGATGGAAACAGAGACAGAGACAGAGACAGAGACAGAGACAGAGACAGAGAGAGCTCTCCTGGTGAGAGGAAGGAGATTGTTCGCAAAGTTCCACCAGTGGGGTTACCATAGGGGAGAAGATCCTTCTCGGCTGTGGCACCTCAGTCTTTGAAGTTGTCTCACTGGGGATAAGAGAAAGTCTCCAGCAGCTGGGAGCTTCCAGTGGGGGCCTCTCTCGGCTTCCCCCTTACCACCCACCCTGTGGGACATCAGAGGGAGACATCTGAGGCTCAGGGGCCTCACCACCCATGATCTGTTGAGGGGGTTCATGACAAAGCAGATGTTCTTGCTGCATGTAGCTTTCAGAAGAGAGTCTCTGCCAACCACTTCCACCCTCCTGCCTTGGGGGTCATTGTCGGGGAATTGAGAGATTTTGGTAATGAGACTCTCAATCAGCAGAGTATCTTAGTAATTGCACAAAAACGGAAGTTGAAGAGATTACCAGTCCCACTTCTATCACTCCACCCCAAACACACTTAACCTAGCTCAAAATAAACACAAAAAACAGTTTGGTTAAAAATATAAAAGAATTTACTCACAAAATCTTGTGCATAGTCTACACAGGTTCAATTCTTGAAGAAGGTAGGAAGAAAATTAAGCACTCACATGTTTGCTGAAAATAATCCCTGTTAGGAGATCTCAGGGCATGCTTTCGGGACAAAAGGCGAAGACAAAAGGAAGGAGTAAATGGCAAGAGAACCTTTTTAAGACCAAAGAATGTGTAGGTGCTGGAGGAAGAGGTGTTGACCAAAACAAACAGGAAGTTTTCTCTAGGCTATCTCTCTATGCGTACAATAAACATGCAAACAAACTAGCCAGTTAATTAAGCATGCAAAGGGTGCCACTCCCAACAGTCATTGGGAAAGGAAATGGATGAGTTGAGTTAGGAGGCAGGTAGGAGTCCTCAAATCTGTTCCTGAGTGAAGACCAAGAGAGGGGCCAAAGGAGGCTTCTCCTTGTTGGGGGTTTTGGACCCTCAACTCACCCCGTTCTCAGTTGTTTCCCTTCAGCGTCCCAATGCTTCTTCTGTCCCTAGAAGGCAGCTGCTGGACTCTGCTTACGATTTAAGCCTGAGGCTCAGGAGAAGAGCAGATTTGGGAGGGAGCAGAGAGAAGCAGCAGCATTCCTGTGAGAGGAGGACATGATCTGTTCCCTGGCTTTGCTTTTCCTCTCCAAACTGCCCCAGATTGAAAGGGGGAGCCAGGCCCTGCCTGGGGTTGGGGCTTCACCTGCATCTGGGCTGGCGCATAGATGTGCCACTTGGACTGGCTGTGGAAGTCCTCCTCTGCAGGCCCGAGGCCAGTCGCCAGCAGGGAAGCACCTGGATGTGCAAGTGGAATGACGGAACACTGTTAGCAACAATGGGCAGGTTTCCCTGGAGCGCAACACAGCCAAAGTTACACACCAGCAGGAAACGCAAAATAGTAAAAAAACTTTTATTCAATCCAGGCTGAAATCAAGAGACACCCAAATCAGGATGAATCCCAAATCAGACGTCCCGAACAAAGAAGGCATAAATAATTATGCTTCCCATGAGAAATGAAATTAGCATACTAGGCCCTTTTCACGTGGCATTTGCCATGCGAAAGGGCCCCTGGAGCATTGCGCAACTGTGACGAGTGGTCCACACGATGCACGCGCAATAGCATGACACTCCAGGGGCTGGCAAGCGCTGATTGCACACTATTTCATTTTTGGCTTCTAGCCGAAAATGGTGTGCGATCGCTCATCGCTCTGGGGCCCTGCGCACACTTGCCGTGCGTGTGGAGCTCCGGAGCCATGGCACTCGCGCTTTCTGCCCAAGCACAGCCTAGGAAAATCCCAGGCTGCGCTGCGGAAGGAAGAGGAGGGGCTCTCGCGCTACCTGTTCGTAAGCAGACAGCAGCCGCGGAGCTGAAGCAACAGGGACGCGAGAGCTTCTCACAAGAGGCTGCTAGCGTGATCCCCGCACCCCAGCTCTGCAAAAAGGTGAGTTGCGGAAAGGGCCTAAGTTGCGCTGTAAGACCTGATGGGCTTCAGGTGTCAGGGCATGCATCTTGGCCCTGTCACACAGTAGCCCCTCAATGCATCAGCCATTTAGCACCTCTCTGTTGTTTATCCAAAGTGGGGCCTGCTTACACTCCTTAAAGTCGGGGGTGGGGCTTGGCACTACTACTCCTTTGTGATCAGCAGAACACTTTCCGTTCTCAAGGTCCATATATTTTCCAAGGCAGGCTGTCCCTTCCTCGGTGCCAGCCTTCACCATGTGTCTAGGCTAGTAATTCAAAGACCATCAGAAAAGGGAAAGGTCTGCAGAGGCCCGCAGAGGCCCAGTTAACTGATTTCCATACTATTCTGTGCTACTCTAAATCCCATCATTCTCAAGCATCCAGGCTTCTCTACCAACACCAGAGGCCCTGAGGCAGCACGTGCTCAGCTTCAAGCAGAGGCGGAGGGCCTGATTTCGCTGGGCACAGTTGCCTTGGCACTCAGCCTGTGCCAGGATCAATCCCTGGTCAGAGACGGAACTCAGAGACCTGGCCCGGGGGACCCTGGCCTCCACTTGAGAGCCTGGAGAGCCACGGCCAGCCAGAGGACCACAGAATCATAGAGCTGGAAGGGCAGCAGCTGAGAGATGCCCATCCAACCTCTCCTTAAAAACCTACAAAGACAGAGACCTCCCCACCCACTGAGGCAGCAGTTCGTCCCATGGCTGAACAACTCTTACAGTCAAGAGTGTCTCCCTTCCTGGGGGACCAAGGAATGGGCAGAGGGAGCTGTGCGGACACAGTCAGCTGGCTTGGGGGGCAGCATCAGGACTCAGAAGCCCACCCTTGTGGCCCTTCTCATGGCTAAGTCGGGCCCTGCAACCTTTAGCTTCCCAGAACTGTAAAACGCAGGCTTCGAGAATAGTTTGTTACGGAAGCCCTTGCAGAATCCTCACCCCCCTCCCATCACAATCAGTTGAGTCCCATCAACCTTAGGGACCTCAGTCTCTCTGCTGAGGTGCTTCACTGCCTCTTTGCATTCTTTTCCTGGTGAGGAGAAGAAGGGAGATGCAGGACAGAGCCTGTCAGGCTCTTAAGGCCCTTGAGCATCTCCCTCTCTCTCTCTCTCTCTCTCTCTCTCTCCCCACAGGCAGCTGGCCAAAAAGAAAGTACAGGGGGGCATCAGCCCAAGGGGGGAGCCTGAACCTGGTTTGCTCAGTCCTTGCAGGCAGAAGACATCCTGGGCTGCCTGGCAGGGCTGTTGTTCTGAACTCTGAAGCACACGGTGGAGAAGGGGGAGACAAAAAGCAGCAGCCCAGAGACCCAGTGCAGCTGCAGTTGGCACAATCCATCCCTTCCATGGGTGATGCGGAACAGTGCTCTTGGACACTCCCAGCCTGGAGCAGAGATTGGACGCAATTTAGGCTTTGGCTCATTTCTGCTAATTGCAGCTGGGGCCTGCAGCCACCTGTCCATCGCCCCTGGAAAACTGCCCCCTCCCCACTTATCTCGGCACAGCATCTGGCCTCAACTGCTTTCCACACAGCAGTCCAGACAGCAGCAGCAGAAGCATCACACCTTGGGGCTGGAGCCGTCATAGTCTCCTGCTCCATCCCCGCTCAGCAATGCTCCCTGCCCACGAGCACATGTGGTTCCGCCAGCTGGTGGCTGTTCCTCCTGCCCAATGCCGTCCTGTCCAGGAGCTGCAGGAAGGCAAGCAGGTGGGGCGGAAAAGCAAGAAGGACTTTGAAGCGAGAAGCAAAGGGCAACCTGAGGGCATCTGGCCCCCCAAAAGTGAGCCAATCAGTGAACGAGAAGGCCAAAGACAGAGGTCACCACGCAGGGGGGACTCTCCCCACAGCCCCCAAAAGCCAAGCCCCAGCTCTGAGATTCAGAGGCCTTCCTCTCATTCAGATTGTCATCTGCTCAAGTCCAGTTTCTCTGTGTGAGTGCACAACAGTGATACAATTTGTCACTAATGTTATTTCCAAAATAAGAAATAATTTGAGTAATTTTCTTCCCACTGCAAGGAAGTCTCTGAAAACTATGCAGTTTTTGAAGACTATTTACAGTTCAGTACATATTCTGGACAATATCTGTACGTGGTATTTTTTGCACACAGAGAGACAGAGAAAGAGAGAGAAAGATTGAGTTGGGAGACCCAGAGAGTTCTAAGGCAGGGGATAACTTATTTCCAACCCACTCCCTGATCCGGAAGACACAAAGCAGGTCAGTCCACTGGGTCGCCTGCAAAGACTGAACTCCTCTAGCGTGACACCCCCAGCCCTACACCCTCTTTGGGCCAAAGGTCTGCCCCCTTGGCCCAGATTGCTTGCAGGGACCCAGTGCCTCAGCCCCTGCTCCCTGCCCCTGGCTTTATGATTCCATGGGACATTTGCAGGAACAGTACCAGGTACTGACCAAGGTTGGCTCAGTGTTGATAACATCTATGCTTTTGGAACCTTGAAAGATGAAAAGTAATAAGCAACTGTATTAAGATCTCAGTTATTAGATTAGATTAGATTAGATTAGATTAGATTAGATTACCCAACTAAACTTCTTGACCAGAAGAGATGTTTGAGTGTAGAGTAGAGAGCCTTGGGTGGTGAGCTGTGCTTTATTGGACATTTTTCAACAGAGGTTGGACAGTCTCCAGTTAGGGATGCTTCGGCTGTGGAATTCTGCAGGGAGGTGGTTGGATGAGATTGGCTTTGGGATCCCTTCCAACTCCTTGATTCTATACCTGTCCTTCTCTGCACGCATGGGAACAAAAATCTTGGACCGTTCATCCTGAACAGCCAGCTTGGCATAGTGGTTTGAGCACTGGAATACTGGTTTGGAGAACGGGGTTTGCTTGGCCATGGAAACCTGCTGGGTGACCTTGGACAAGTCACACTCTCTCAGCTCCAGCAGAAGGCAAAGGCAAAACCTCCTCTGAACAAATCTTGCCAGGAGAACCCTGTGATAGGTTCATCTTAGGGGTGCCATAGGTTGGAAATGACTTGGAGACACACAAGACCAGCAGCAGCAACAACAACAACAATTTCATCTTCACATGTGGGGATTAATAATCTCCATAGTTTTCTTTCCACTGCAGGTGAAAAAGAGTATTTCTGAACTGTTTTCACTCTGTAGAAATACACAATTTTTTTACATGAATATTCAGTGTTTTTATGCAACACCCACACATATTCTCCACACACACACACACACACATTGTTTGTTGCACACACGCACACTGCTTGTATTCTTGCACAGAATAGTTTTCTTGTGCATTGCACATGCACATGTGAACTGTAGTTGTTCATGCCATATTTCTTTGCAAATTCAGTTGCACATCGCATAACTCTGTGAGTGTGACGTTACTTTCCTTGACGCAGGACCCTGGCCCATGTCCCCCTCTGCCCACGTATGGCACATTTTCCCTGCTGATCCTTGTTGCCACACAGAACACAGAATGAAGCCTTTCATGGATCTCCCGGGGCAGTGCTCTCCTCCTTCCCCTGTCAGCCACTGAGCATCACAGCTGTGTATTTCAGTCAGAGGGAAGCCTCTTAACAACCTCCATCTGATTGGTGCCTGCTGGAGGACAGTCGCAGGGCAACGCAGCTCTCGTCCCCCTCGAGGGATTTCTCTCAGGGAAACCCTGTGAGGCAGGCGGGAGGTCTTCCCTGAAGATACCTCAGAGAGGTGCCCAAGAGGTCCTCTTGGAGACCTTGCCATGGAAACAAACGTGATGGCCTTGGATGTGCTTCTGCTGCCGCTACGAAGGAAAGCATGCAGACAAAGAGAGATAAATGAGAGAGAGAGACTGGGAAATGATAGAGGATTCCTCCCAGCATTCTGGCCCCCAAAAGCCTTTATCCTTTACACCCCTTCAAAAACAGATGATTCAGAGAAGGGCAACCAGGATGACAAAAGGTATGGAAAACAAAACCTAGGAGGAGTGATTGAAGGAGCCGGGCACACTCAGCCTGGTGAAGAGACGACTGAGGGGTGACAGGATGGCCCTCTTTAAATACCTCCATTGCTGCTGCCCCAGAGAGGAGGAGGAGGAGGGCTTGTCTCTGCTGCCCCAGAGGGGAGGACCAGGTCTAAGTTACAGTTGAAGTTACAGGAAGGTAGATTTCGACTGAATGTTAGAAGGAACTTCTTGATGGTAAGAACATTTCAGCAATGGAACCCATTGCCTGGAGAGGTGGTGATGGGGGGGTCTCTTCCTCTGGACATCTTCAAAAAGAGGCCAGAGAGCTCCCTGTTGCAGCTGCTGCTGGGGATGGTCTGGCTGGAGGTCCTGTATTGAGGAGGGGGTTGGATGTGAGGACCCAGGAGGACACTTCCAAGCCTATGGTTTTTTGATTCTATCATCATCATCATCATCATCATCATCATCATCATCATCATCCCCCTCTCCACAATTTTAGCACTTCCTTGCTGCCTACAGTGGTTCCTGAAAGCTCTAATTTGACCCCAGAGCTCCCAATGTCCACATTTTTATAGAAAACACCTGAGAGGAGAACGTCTCTCAGCCGCTACACTGTGAGCCCACATGGCTCAGGAGCCGGCCGCCTCATCCCCCAGCCATACTGCTGAGCTTCCCCATTGCCCCAGGCTTTCATTTCCCAGTCCATGATCCACCCCAGATCTTCCTCGTCCTCATCCTCATCCTCCTCCACCAGGGACCCATCCTCCACTTCCTTCACCACTGCCAGCTCCCTTGAATATTTTTGATATACTCAAAGAGATTTTACAAATCTGCCTGGAAAGATTTGCATAATTACATTAGGGGTTACATGTAATGTGTCAGTCAATGATTATTCATGTTTGTATCCTTCTGCTTTATTTTACCAATAATGAAAAAGGAAATTACATACATTGGTGTTGCACAGCTATTACATTACTTATACGCTGACTGGCGCATTGCAAACAATGTTACATACATTACACACTGCATTACAATGGATATGTTGTGTACGCAGCACAATAGCTTTTGTTTGAGTTTGGCTGAGTACCATTTTTGCCCTGCTTTGCCCTGGCAGTCTGTCAAGAAGGAAAAGGAAACCGGGCCTCACCTGAAGGCAATTCTCAGCACAGCCTTTTTGGAGCAAAAGGCAGAACAAAAAGTTCTCCCCCATTTGTGTCACAAGTAAAACCTCCAAGGAAAACAAGAGGAGAGGGAGTGTGGAAAACAGCAAAATGAAGGCATACTTGAAGCCACTAGATTTATGCCTTGGAATGAGGGTTGCCAGAGTCAAAACAAGAGAGGGCTCCTGTACCTTTATCAAGGGTTGCATAGATGAGGGAATTTCAGCAGGGGTAGCTTCCCACACAAAGAACTCACACACAACACTTGCGGAAAGTCCCTCTTCTGTAGAGTCATTAAACAGAGAGGAGCTATCTCCAGTTTTAGGACCACAAAATCCTAGAGTTGGAAGAGATCCCAGGGGCCATTGAGTCCACCCAGCCACCCCACTTTTGATATGCAGGAAGACACAATCGAAGCACTCCCTTGGACAGATGACCAAACAGCCCCCCGTTTAAAAGCCTCCGAAGAAGGAGGAGACTCCACCACACTCCATGAAGGCAGCAGCAGATTCATAGAATCCTACTAGCATAGAGTTGGAAGAGGCCACTTGGGTGACCCAGTCCAACCCCCTTCTGCCACTCAGGAGGACACAATTGAAGTACGCCCTCTACAGACGGTCATCCAGATCCTCTTTAAAAACCTCCAAAGATGGAGGAGGCTCCATCATACTCTACAGAGGCAGCAGTGGATTCCACTTTCAAGCAGATCTTACCCTCAGGAAGTTCTTCCTAAGGTTTGGGTGGAGTCTGTTTCCTGCTGAGATGCCACTTAAACACTAGTTGGGGTTTCACTCAACCATTTCACTCTTGCAACCCTACTTGGATCCGATGGAAGATGTTTTCCTGGGAAACCTAACCCTAACCTAGCTTGTGCTTGAGCACAGAGGAGAATTTTCCAAGCTGCATCTTCTTCCTTCTTGCACATCCTCGAACCCAATTGACTGACTGACAGCCAAGGCACTGCCTCCCACTCCTTCCCAAAAGTGCCTGTGGGGGTGGTGGGCCCAGGGGAAAGCCCTCTCAAGAAGCCATTCTTGACCCAAAGCTTAGCTTACACCACATGGGAGCAGCATGCTCTAGTGGTCTGACTGTTGGGAGACCATGGTTTGAATGCCTGGAAGCCCTTGGGCAAGTCATACTCTCTCAGCCTCAGAGCAAGGCCCTGGTGGCTGAGCACCTCTGCATAAATCTTGCCCAGATACCGCAGAGGAGGTAGCATAGTGTAGTAGTTTGGGTGTTGGATTAGAAGTCTGAAGACCAGGGTTTGATTCCCCATTTGGAAATCCAACTGGGTGACCTTGGACCAGACACACTCCCTCAGCCTCAGAGGGAGGCCATGGTGGCAAACCTCCTCCAAAGAAACTTGACCAAGGAAATCCTAGGAAAGAGTTGTTATGAATTGGGATTGATCCATGGACCTCTGGAGATGAGTTGTGGACTCCCTACAGCTCCACCAAGGGGTCCTTGGGAGCCACTGCCCACCCCCAGGAGGTTCTTTACTAAAGAAGGGTTCCTCATGCAATTTTACCAGATTTCTACCCTTCCAGATTTGGGGAAGAGAGGGAGAGGAAGCCCCCTGAAGAGCATGGTCCCCGGCCAGTTTTGGGAAGCTCTGAAGGATGGAGCCCTCCGAGTCGCCCATCCCAGGCTTCAACCTCTTGGACAGAGCTCCTCCAAAGCCCAGATTATCCCTAGAAGGGACTTTCCGACAGCTCCTCTGCCAACATCTTTTGCCATTGCTGACTGCCCTGAAACTGCCGCTAGCAGCCAAACTGAGTGGTGCCACGGGGGAACAGCTGAAGCTTCTTTGTGGCAGTGCAGTGTTTAACCAGTGTGGCTGAAACTTGGAGGGCAAGCTCAAAGGCTCTCAGAAAGTTGCTTCTGAGGTAGTTGCTGTTGCTGCGTGACTTCAAGACATTTCCAATTAATGGTAACCTTAAGGTAAACCTATTGCGGAGTTTTCTGGGGCTAAGAGTATGTAACATGCCCAGGATCACCCAGTGGGTTTCCATGCTCTAGCAGGGAACTGAACCCTGGTCTCCAGGTCACATTCCAATGCTCAGACCGCTGGGCCATGCTGGCTCTCAGATCTCAAAGCCTCCTGCTGGGGTTTCCTGGAGGTGGGCTTCCAAAACCTAACACATCAAAGCTCTGATCAGGCCCAAAATTAGTCCTGGAAGTTTTCAAATACTTAAGCTAAAAGTCTTTGTTACAGCAAACAACTACAAGTTATTTGGGGCTGCTGACAAAGTGTACGTTAGGACACAAGGGCTGAAATCCTGCATGCTAAGCCTCCACCTAAGGAGCCATGCAGGACTGTGCAACTGAATACATGCAGCAAAGGTGCCTCTGCCAGGCATCCCTCCACTGTGCACAGTGTGCATCCGTGCATAATGCGAACCCCTGCGCAATGGGACCACATGCACAACTCCACAACCACAACTCTGGACTCAATACAGCCAATCTACATCAGACAAAAAATGTCCAGCCGGTTCCACAGAAGAACTTTGCCATGTCTGAGACACCCACAGCCGCCAGCCATCATGTGTTAGTCGAAGAGTACTAAATGGGCCAAGGTTTTTGTGGGAACAGTGCAGTTGTTCTTGTTGCCTCTGTTAACAAGGAATCAGTGAGACCAGTCACACTGACTGATTGCCTGATATACAGAAGGAAAAACAGCCCTAGAGAGAGTTGTTTGAAGCACAGTAAATAATACTTTTCTACAATTTAATAAAGAATATTCCTTTTAAAAATCCCAAGTCTTGCTCCTTCAAAAATAGCACAGCCTGGTGTGTATAAACCCATCTTTGGTGGTGCTGCTGTTCTGAGAAAATGGAAACCATTTTTCAAAGGTCAATACAAAAGTCTACCACTTAAGTAAGGACAAGGGCCCTCAAGAACAGAATTTTTTGCCGATAATTGCTGATCATCTTCCTTATTATAGGGGATGGGCAGATAAGACAGGAGATCCTTATTCCCCCTACTAGACGGGGGGCCTTCCATCCCAGCACCAGTCCCCATATTGAGCAGCACTGTGCCTGCCGTGGGGGGCACACCGTGATGCTGCCCACGCTGTGAGCAGAGGTGCCTGGGGCATTCGGCAAGGGTGAGCGGGGAAATGTTCATTTCAGTTCACTCCTGAGGACCTTGGCAACATTTACAATCTTCATCTTAGGGTCAGGCAGGATTTGAGGTTTAAAGCACAGGGGGAGCCAGAACCACCTGGTTTTTCCCCACTGTGTGCGCGTGTATTCCCCGTTGCTCTATGGGACAATCGGCAGGTGCATCAGCTGGTGCACAAGAAGTGTGCAACATTGGTATTCAGCAGAGTGGAGGAAGAGCACAACTCCAGCAAAACTATGTGGGTGTAGGTTTATGTGTGTGCTACACAGCCACAATGCTGGAGGCCAGCCATGCATGTATTTACTGGATTTTTAAAAGTGTGGATTACAAAGAAGCGAAAGCAGCAGAGAGGGAAAAGACACAATTGGCCTGCTTTGGTCCCTTATTTGGAGAAAGACTGGATATAAATTAATTAAACAAACACACAAATAAAATAAACACCCAGCCAGATGTGCAAAAGAATTTTCAGTGTGGGCAGAAGGGCATGCACCAGCAAAGACTGCGCAGCTACTGGAAGAAAGGCACCCTCTGTGCAATTCCACTTCTGGTGGAGTAGATGGCCCTTGTGGTCATTTTCCTCTCTAAGAGCCTGTGAATCAAACCTTGAACAGAACATGGTCATTCCACGTCAGACAAGAATGTCCATCTGCTTCTGTAGTGCAACTTACTCATGTGTAAGGGTCCCATAGGATTCAAGCCATTGTCCTTCTGATCATCTGACTTGAGCTATATAGCCATGGGTTCAATAGTGGGACTCTCCCCACCCACCCACCTTAGTGTGTACCTGCCCGGCAATTAAGGCCCATCTCCTTGTCCACGCCTTGGTTTCTCATGCCTGGATCATTGTCACAGCTTACTGGCAGGTTTGCCTTCCTGCTCCTCTTCCTCTGGTTTTAATTCAGAACAATGCCATCCGGGTTGTCTTAAATCTCCTGAAATATTCACCTGTTTCTTCTCCCCATGGATCAATTCTCCAGCTACCAGTTTGGGCTGGGGCCTGTCTTCAACTTTTGGTCGTGGTATTCAAGGCTCTGCGTTCCAACCTCCCTCACCCCTTGCAGCCTGGCTAGTATGGTATGCCCCATCTGGGAATTTAAGATCTACAGGCAAAGGATGGCTGTCAGTCCCACCAACGTGCACAACCCTGTCAAGGCTGAGAACCTTTTTAGGTCTGGTTCTGCATTTGTATAACGGTCTTCCTTCGGACCTCCAGCTGGAGAGGAGGATCTCACCCATTTTCATAAAGGCCTGAAGACCTTCCTCTTTGATTCACTGTCTTAAGCCACTGAGTTGTGTTTAAGGTGCAGTGACTCGTGGAGCGTTGGGGATTCCAGCCCATGTGTTGCTACAGCGGCAGGTCTATTGACTTTGTCCCTCACTGTTTATGTTGATGTTGACCTTTTGGTGAAAAAGGTGTTGTAAATAAACATTGTTGTTGCTATTTTCCTAAGGCTCCTTCCTCCCTAAGAAATCAGGCATCACAGAGTGGGCCAGATCAGGGCCTCATCTATGGAGGAAGAACATAATCCGAGAGAGAACTTTCAAGCACCCTCTCCATAGCATTGTAGAGTCCGAGAGCTGGAAGAGACCACAAGGGCCAAATCCAGTCCAACCCCCTTCTGCCAGGCAGGAAGACACCACGAAAGCCCTCCTGACAGACAGACATGAGCCGGCCTCTCTTTAAAGATGGTCTCCAAAGAAAGAGACTCCACCACACTCCATTAAGGCAGCAGCATATTCCACTCTTGAACTTCTCTTACTTTCAGCAAGTTCTTCCTAAGGTTTTGGTGGAACCTCTTTGCCTGAGGTTTGAAGTCACTGCTTCCTTGTGTCTGAGTCCCCATGAGGCTGGCTTATGGCATTTTACCTTCTGGACCAGCAGTGCCACGCCGTGACTGAGAGGTGGCACCCACCAGAGCCTCCCTGGGTTTCCTTGAGCGCAAGGCCACTGCCACATGGGAGCCACTGCTTCTGGCAAATGCTCCCAGACTTGGTGGTGCTGCTGACTCAGTTTCCGTGGCCTTCTTGACGATTCTTTCCTCTGCAGTCCTGGGTGGTATCTGTGAGAGGAGGCTTCTCCACCTCCACCACCACCACCACCACGGAGACTTGGAGGAAGGAGATGCCTTTCCCAGTTTCCCCTCTCCTTATGAGAAAGAAAAAACGAAACAAGGAAAATCCCCCACCCCACAAAAAAAGGTCTTCCAGGCTCCTGGTGTTTCATGAGGATGATGATGATGATGATCATTATCTTTTCAGATCCAGGTGGCGGGGGGGCATTGCCAGGGGTTTCTTTCAACACCCCACACCCCCCACACAGGAAGCAGCAGCTCAGGGAAGGCCTAGTTCTTGGAAGAGGGGGGAATGGGGGGGCAGGCATTTCAGTAACCATCCTCATCTTTATTATTAAGCGTTCTGCCTGTTTAGGCGCACCAGGGCAGCACTTAAAATAGAGGATGTGACTCACTGATTGCCGGTTTATCCTCTGCGATGGAGCCATTTCTCTCAAAGTGACAGCTGGATCTCTCTAATAACACGGAGCCACCTCGGGGCGGTGGGGGGGAACCAGCCTGGAAAGGCCCCCTTCCAGACTCAGGTTATAAGAACAAAATGCATTCCAGCCGCTCTGCCTACGCGCTGGCCCAGCTGCAAGCGCCAGAGCAGGTGCCCTCCTTCCTCCTCTCAACTGCAGCCACCCACCCAGCGTCCTGGCAGGGGACGCAGCAGCCAAGCCAGGCCAGGCCGGGGTGGGGGTGCGGTGGCCCTGCCCCAGGCCTTGCTCCAGGCTCTTCTGGGGATCTCTCCAAGGTTCTGCCCTCCCGCCTGGCCCCTGGAGGAGAAGACTGATGGCGGAGGACCACCGCCTGCAGATCCCTGAGGGGCTGCAGTAAAGGGAAGGAGGGAGGGAGCTTGTTTTCTGGGGCAGCCCCACAGGAAGAAGGAAGGAAGGAAGGAAGGAAGGAAGGGCCCAGTGCAAAGGCTCCAGACGACAAGAGAGGAGGTCCCCACTAAACTCTACGATGAACCTCCTGAGGGTAGAAGCTGTGTGATAGTGGAACAGAATCCCTTAGAAGTATGGATAGAAAGATGTCTGGAAATATTCTCCCAAAAACGTGGTTGAAAAATTAGTTTCTTGAGTGTCAGGAAGTGCTGGTGAGGCCAGGCCTAGAAGAGGGAGCATATTCTCCCTCTGGAACTCATTCTGTGTGAAAAATGGGTGTTGGGAGGAGGAGTTGCGCAGAAAACAGTATTTTCTGCATAAGACATTTCTGTACAGAAAACAAGTTTCCTGCACACAGAAAATAGGCCTATATGTTTCGGATGGGGGGGTAACAACGAAGCTGTTTTTGAAGGCATTGGAAATACCCCCCTGAGGAATCTCCCACCCTCCAACCCACAACACCCTTGAGGTTGACGTGGTGCTCTCCTGGTTGAGGGTGCCGGGGCCAGCTGTTGTGCTTTAGGATTTAGGCCCGGCAAAAAAATGCAGTTGGGAAAAATGCACATTTTGAAAGCCAGTAATTTTGCACATGGAAAATAGGCCCACACCACCAAATGGGATGGAAATTTGTGACAACACGAACTTGCAGCTTTAACGTTGTTTGGGAGTTGTTGGGAACGCCGGGGGAGAGAGAAACCCAGAGCCTGTGAGGTACCAGTTTGGCTAGCAAAAGTCTGATGGGGCTGCAGGACTAGATTTTTATCTCTGCTACCGAGCTGAGGTGGTTTCATAAATAGGTTGTATCATTTTCCATTGTTTTAACCTGGATGAGGACATCAGCTTTTAATAAGACAAAGCATGCGAGTCATGTGTTTTTGTGGAGTTTTCAAGGTCAAGGACACCGAGATGTGGTCGAGCACTGCCTTCTTTCGCACAGCGCTCAAAGGAGGCAGCTGACGTGCCACTGCTCTTGTCTCTGGGGGATCCTCTGCTGGTGTCACACACCGCACACGCACACACGCACGCACACGCGCACACACACGACACTTCAGCTGCTCCCCTGCTGCCTCCCCCCATCCCCACCGTTGGGACTGCCTTCTCTCTTTTGTCGGCACGCTGACAGCAGCCTGAAGGGGCCGGATCCATCTTCATCTGGGGTCGTGTCTTGTGCGTTCTGCTTGAGGGGACCTTGCTAGGGGTCTGGCCTCTGGAGAGGTCCCCGGCTCCTGATGGGATTCCTCTTGGCCCCCTCAGCACCTCCCACCCTCACCCCGCATCCCCACTTTGCCATTTCAGATTTCAGTGTACGGCTGCAAAAGGCGGACAGTGGAGAAAGCTTAGCCGTTTGCTTTGTGTTTTTAAAGTGTTTTTACTCTTTGTCCATCCTCCCCTCGGGGACCTGGCAATTTGAGAGATGCCAAATAAATGCCTTGAAGAAACAGGCAAACAAGTTGACAGGAAGAGAATCGACTCACTGGACATGTGGGGCTGGCTGGGAATTCTGGGGATACCACAGACCCCCAAAAAGCCCAGCCAGGGGTCCTAGAACAAGGCAGGCCTGGACTCTCCCTGGAAGCCAAGATGAGTCATTCGGGGCGGTCATGCTTTGGGTATATAATAAGACTGCTTGAATCACTCGAAAAGATAATACTGCCTGGTAACAGAAGGCGGGAGGGAAAGAGAAGCTCCCCTTACAGGCCAATGTTGGGCAGAACCCTTGCCCCCTACACATACACACACACAAAACAACAACAACAACAACAAAGAGCTGGATTGTAATGCAGTGCCAGGCCTCACAAGGCACCTTGTACTGAGGCCACTGTGGGTTCATCCAGCCCAGCCCTTTTGGCCCAAGCAACAACAGGTCTTTGGGGTCTCAGGGCCCCCTTCACGGCCCTCAGGTCCTGTGAGAGAAGAGGGCTTCAGGCCAGGTCTTGGGAACCAAGCAGCCCTTCCCTCAGCCTCTGAGGAATGCAGGGCTGCGAGATGACTCTGCCCCACAAGAAAGACTGATGTGGGGGGGGGATGCTCTCAGCCCTCCTAGCTCCAGCCTTCTGCCCACAAGAGGCAATGAGTGGCAGAAGAAGGTCAGCAGCTCCCCTTCTTCCTTTGCACAGAGAATTTCCAAGGGACTTCAAAGCCGGGCCAGAATTCTGCATTCTCCTCCACCTGGCGCTGTCTGTCCACTGGCTTCGGAGGCGGTGGCCGCCGCCGCTGCCGCCGCCGCCGCCGCCGCCGCTGCTGCTCCTCTTCCTCCAGCCTTTCCAATCAATTCTTCCTCATGCATGGCCAATTTGCCAGCCAGCCAGCCTGCTTCCTCCCTCCCCCACTCTCCGTCCCGATTCTCCTGAGCACCTCCATAGGATTTCCCTGTCCGGCACAGTTGCTTCTGTACCGTGTCGGTGCTATGAAACTGCAGCAAACAGAAGAACCTTTAGAAAAAAAACAAAACAGCAAGAAGCCAGAGGCTGTCTTTAAGTGGAAATATCAAGTCAGGAGTCCTTCCAAGATGAGAAACCCTTTCACAACCAGCTCAGAAAAGCAAAAAGCAGGCCCGCTGAGGTCCTCTGAGATTTTACCCCCCTTGTGCAGAAGAAAGAGCGCCAGGATTTCTGCTTGGCCTGAACATACGAAGGAGCCCTGAATACTGGCTGGGATGGAAGCCGTTCAGAGGAAAGCGCGGGCACCAGTCTCAAGGGCCCCAGAGCCAGACAGGTCTAGAAATGCTCATTTCAGAATCTGGCCCAGGGAGTGAGCTGAGCTTCCACCACAGCTGGCAATCAATGCTGCTCGTGCTTGCAAGAAAGACTCCTTGTGCAACCTGACTTCAGAAGAATGAAGAGAATAACTGAGATCATTCATTGTGCTTGCTGTGCGCAGATCTACACTCGTGTGGTTACACAGTGCTTGTACTGCGGCAACCATCTGCTGAATGTCAGCATGTTGCAATGGATGCTGTGTGTGCCTCCTGAATGTCCTCCTTGAGCCTTTGGGGATGTGCCGTGGCTTTTTCTGCATTCCCGTTGAATCAAATGCCACACTGAAGGCCATGACAAATCATTACGCACCATCTAAGAAGGTGCTACTGCATGGCAGGAGTCCTGTTAGTGAATCCCAGCTGAAGAAGGATCACTAGGTCCATTGCTGAATGGTGATTCAACACATGGGTGGACTCAAAGGATTCAACAGTTCTCCTCTAGTTGGGACTAGTGCAAGGACGTGAAGCCGCTATACAGGTGGGACTCCACCGATGAACCAAGAACTGGACACATCCATTGAACCACAGCTATAAGAGGACAACTGCATGTGCAAGGGAAGTGATCTGCTCAGACGCTGAAGCCATGGGTCACTTGGCTCTGGGGGCCAGTGCCTGAACCCCGCCTCCCACCTCGGTACAGACAGCTTCAGCATTGTGACCATCCTCACTCTTCTTGCAAGGAACTTGTGAAGCTCTGCCTAAAGCTAAGGGAGAATGACTTCTTTTTTATATAATTTTTATTAAGCTTTTTTTAAAAAAAATACAGTACATTAAGAATTATAGTCATCCCTCCATAGCCACAAATTCTGTATCCACAGATTCAACCAACCATGGCTTGAAAATATTCCAAAAAATAAAGTTAAAGTAAACTTTGATTTTCCCTTTATATATAAGAGGCACCATTTTACTACACCTTTGTACATAATGAGACTTGAACATCCACAAATTTTGGTATCCATGGAGGTCCTGGAACCAAACCCTAGCAGAGACTGAAGGCCCACTGAACACAACAAAATTAAATTAAATTTTTTTAAAAAAAGGCAGAACAAGAAGAAAGAAAAAGAGAAGAAGTGAAGAAGAAAAGTTACTTTCAATAATTCTTCCAGCAGTTACATAGGCATTCATTCCTCTCCAAAATTACAACATATTCCCTTCTTTTGGTTCTTTCTAATTTTGCAAAGAAGTCTATAAGGTATTTCCAGTCCTTAAGAAATGTCACTAATGGCCTTTCTCTGATCAAACCAGACCATTTGTCTATTTCTACTAAATCTGTCTGTTTCAGTGACCGTTCCTCAGCAGTTGGTGGTGTTGAATTCTTCCGTCTTTGTCCATCCAACAGTCTTGCTGCTGTGGTCAGGTACTGAAGCCATCTTCCATGATTCTTCTTCAGCTGCACATCCATCAGTCCCAAAAGAAAGAGTTCTAGTTTTAATTAACTAAGAGAGACTTCTGTGGGCCACTCCAGCTATCTAACACACACTCTGATGACTCATCATAGAATCACAGAATCATAGAGTTAGAAGAGATCTCAGGGCCATCGAGTCCAACCCCCTGCTATGCAGAAACACCCATCGAAGCATTCCCAACAGATGGCCATCCAGCCTCTGCTTAAAAACCTCCAAAGAAGGAGACTCCACCACACTCCGAGGCAGCATATCCCACAACAAAAATCCTACAACTGTGAAAGAAAACCAGGAATTTCTCCTCTATAACTATGTGATGAAAGCTTTTGGAGTATTCAGGCATGGGCCCTTCCAATGTTGAAAGGTGTCACATGGTTCAACCATCCACCTGGAACTTCAGATACCACATGACACCTCTGAATGCATAGAATATCACCTAGCCCCCATTGAGGTCCAACATGGCAGCATTTTCACTCACCAAAAGGGTCCACGTGAGAGGCTTGGAGCAGATAAGAGGGTTTGCTAGCCCTAAAGCAAAATGGGCCAAACATAGGAGGCACAGCTGAGGGTAAAAATCTTTGCTCAGTTCATTCTCAAAAAGAACTAATTTCAAGAACATTCTCCATGATATGTAAGATTTCAAGAGGTTTTCTGGATTTTGCAAGGAATTTTCACTCTTTGAGATTCTTTTTAGAAAAAAAACCTATTTATTCAAAAATTTGCTCTCTATACAACAAAGGGGTTTTTTGCATAGGATGGTGTACCATGCAAAATACACTGTTTTCTGTAGGAAAATGTTGGTCTTTTGCTTTAAAGCCCCCTGCCCCACTTTTGTGCAAAATTTTTTTTTTTCAAAAGAAAGGAGAGGGTCCTTTGGTGTGGAAACTCTTACAGCAACTGGCCTTCTGTTAGGCTGGCTTTGCCCTCCCTAACACCATGCAATATGATATCCATGTAGTGCCATGCAATGCCATGCAGTGCTATGATATTTGGGACACAACATAGGAGGGGATGATGGAACTGAGTGAGAACCAGTGTGCTGGAAATGAGGGAATGTCACTTCAACCAAACTTTGATAAGAGGGAACCAATGTAGCTTCAAGATTATGCCACTGGCAGTGGGATAAAAGCCTATAGGAAAGGAATTGTTTTAATTATCTGTCAAATGAGATGCTTGCCTATGCAAATTTGTAATGTTACAGCCTGTAAGGCACTGAAAATCCAGTAGTTTTCTAGTCTTGGCAATTGCCAGAATGTGCCACTATTACACAGCTGTTTCTGAATAAAGTTTTGCAAACTTCTACACCTATTTTCTGGGAGGGGAGTAATCTTTATATGACACCTTCTCTTGCAAGGGTTGGTTTGATGTGCCAAGACACCCTTTCTGACTGAGGGTAAGAAAATCTGCAAGACACTCACCCAAGGTCTCTTGGAAACAAAAGAGACATCAACGCCTATATAGAGAGATTAGTGAGAGGGAGCTCTAGAGAGCGTGCCTGCCCTTTTGCTCCACCTCTGATGTATGTACTCAAGCCCTTTTACTGCCTGCCTGCCTAGGTCACTTCCTCCTTCTTCCCAAAGTTAGTTAATCCTTTGTCTCCCTTTGTCTGGAAAAAGATTATCCACAACGTTCCTGCCTGCTCAGGATGGCTTATCTCCACACATGAGAGCCAGCTTTTAGGAGCTCCTCTACTGAAGTTTAGCTAATCTTCTTTTGTCCATCTCCTTTCCACTGCCAAGGTGGATTTCCTGAAACAGTAAATATAAGTTTTCCTTTTCTAACCTTACAAGAGCGTCCTGAATATTTTCTCCTGCTTCCTACCACAAGTTCCCACCACACTGGTTATGCTCTATTCTGCTTGAGAGAGATACCAAATATTCCTGCAGATAGGATCAAAGCCTCTGACAGCCACTCCACCTTCTCCCAGCCCGAGAGGGTTTCTCCAAAAGGCAGCTACCTCCACCTCCACTGAGAGACCAAGGAGGAGACCTAGAGCCATGCTCCCACCACCCTCTCCCAATGAAAACCCTCCCTCTGAGTGACTCAGGCCAGGACTCTCCCCAGGCCAGGCCTGAACCCAGTCTGGATGGGCACAGAGGACCTCTTTCCCTCAGCGACCTCTAAGGCTGGGCCCTGTCCACCCTCCCAAAGGAGGAGCAAGCTGTTTGGAGCTGGGTGGTAGCTGTCATAAAACTAGGGGGAAATGGTGAAAGTGCCATTGGACTACAAATGCCATGATCCCCAGCCAGCATAGGCAAGGGTGAGGGCTCTCAGGAGTTGTGCTTCAACAGGGTTGTGTGTGTTTATGAAGCCTGCCCCTGTTATAAGTCGTGGAATCCATTCTTAACCAGCCAGTTTCCTTTCTCAAGGGGCTGGTAGCCAAGGGGGCCTCTAAAAGATGACAACGTGTGTCCTAATTGTTCGTTCGAGAGAAGGAAGACCCATTGGGTCAGTGGGATTGACTACTCAACAGTCGATTGAATGAGCCTACCCTGGGGGGAGCTCTCCAATTGCCTTCAGACCTCTGTGCTCCAAGGGACAGCATGGACAAATGGGGGGAGCAGGTAAACACAAGTGTGCACACACCCCTGCAGTGTAGCCCCCAGATTTTGGAAAGGAAGGATCCAGGGGAACAGGGGAGATGCCTCCCTCCCACCTCACCCCTAAGATGTTTGTGCTTCTCCCTCCCGTCTCTGTTTTTTACCCCCAGTGTAAAAACACTAACAGCTGACTTGCTCCAGTTCCTCAGTTTATGTATGAGGTTGTTTTCTATGCTGACTTGCAGCAATTATCCCATAAATTGCACTTGGCAGAACTGGATCATAATTATACACACAGTTATTTGAGGGCACATGCCAAAATATGATTATTCACCCACAACACAAAAGATACAGAGGGAAGGAAAACAAGAAAACACGCACAGGCAGACAGGACAAGCAAAGTGGCCATTAAGTGGAGACGGAGCCTGCAGAAGATGATGCTGGCCTGCAGGGAAGGGAGGGGGATGAGAGGGGAGGATGAAGAGGGGGACGAGAGAGAGCGGGGGGAGGCAGCTCTTTCGGCTGGCTTATGGGGCCTGGGCTGGTCTTCTTTGTGCACAGAGGGTGTTGTCAGACCCGCTTTTCTGCTCCCACTCATTTAGAACATTCATGCTGCAATCTTCTGATTCAAAAGGGTGCCTAACAAACCGTTTGTAGCTTTGGGAAAGGGAAGAGAAAGAAAAAAGAAGAAGATAAAACAAAATGAAAAGGCGAGCTGACATGGAAGCAGCGGAGAAGGAGGCCAGGCACCAGAGCCACACTGGAAGATTCCCTGCCCAGCCACAGAAACCCACTGGGTGCCCTTGGGCGCCTCACACCCTCGGCAGCCCAGAACACCCCGTGATAGCTTCACCTTAGAATCATAGAATCATAGAAATGTAGAGTTGGAAGAGACCACACGAGCCATCCAGTCCAACCCCCTGCCATGCAGGAACACCCTCAAAGCACTCCCGACAGATGGCCATCCAGCCTCTGCTTAAAAACCTCCAAGGAAGGAGACTCCACCACACTCCATTGAGGCAGCAGATTCCACTGCCAGATAGCCCTGACTGTCAGGAAGTTCTTCCTGAGGTTCAGGTGGAATCTTCTTTCCTGCAGCTTGAATCCATTGCTCCTTGTCCTGGTCTCTGGAGCAGCAGAAAACAAGCCCTCTCCTTCCTCTACATGGCATCCCTTCAAATATTTAAACATGGCTATCATGTCCCCTCTTCACCTTCTCTTCTGCAGACTGAACATACCCAGCTCTCTAAGTCTATCCTCATAGGGCATGGCTTAGGGTTGACATAAGTCAGAAATGATTTAAAGGCACACAGCAACAACAAAAGACAAAAGATGAAACTGTAGAGGGCAGTCCACCATTAAAAGCCCATTTAAAAGTCCCTTTCAAAGAGCCTGTTGGAATAAGGAAAACCATAGTGCTTCCTCCTTCTTGCTGGGGGGAAGAAACAAGGAGGGAGCTGCCTTTACTCGCATCCCAGGGAGGGAATGCCAATTCTTGGGAGCAGCCACCAAAAAGCCCCTGCCCCCCTCCCATGTTTCCACCAAAGATGAGAATGAGAGGAAAGCGCCTCAGAGGAGGTAGACACAAACACTTATGCTGTAGTAAATGGACTGGGAGCCGGTTTCAGAGTCTGCAAAGCATTTCCAAAGACAGCCCGGCTGGACTTCAGGGCCTTCAGATACTTAAAGATGGCTCCATCAAGTCACCTCTCAGTCTTCTCTTCTCTGAACTATACATCCCCAGATCACATTAAGCTGTTCCTTGTTAGGCTTGGTTCCCAGACCTTTGACCACCCTGGTCACCCACATCTGGACACCTTCCTGCTTGTCCATGGGCAACTTTGGTTCCCAGAACCAGACAAAGTGTAACCCCAGGTGTCAACTCACCTCTCAGTGACTGATTCAGTGGGCCTACTGTGGCTGAGGCTGACCAACAGGGCTCTAACCATGGCTTGTGAAAGGGAGACTCCATGGCTGAGTCTCTTACTCTTGCACACACCTCTTGGACCATTTGCACAAGCATTCATCTCCACAGCAAATGCAGCCTTCCTCTGGTGGGTCCCTCATTCAGCTATTCTTGTGAATCCGCTCTTACGCTATGACCTGTTTGGGCAATCCAGAACGCAGCAGGAAATGAAGGAGGCTTGTTGCTGGAGGACAACCATGGCAACCGTGTTTTATGAGCTTATAATATCTGAGTGCTCCTGAAAGTGCTATTTTGCAAACAATCATTTCCAGGACTCAACTGTAGCTTCTGCTTCAAGGTTCAGAGTGAGTTGACACAAACTTTTGTGTTTATTGTGCCACCAATACATCACCTTCCGTCGATGATGAAAAGATAGGTTTTTAGATTGTGTGCTGGAGCTAAGAGACTCCCATGATAGCCCTGGCCCACTCACCCATTTTGATTGAATTCTTTAAAAAACACATCCCAAACTCCCAACCTCCATGCAATCAAACTTCTTTCAGCACAATTCCATAGTGCAACCCTTTTATGGCTCAAAAAAGCCACATGCCGCCCTGCATTAAGCACTTATGACATTTCCTTACGTTATTATAAGAGCAGAAAGTACTTCAGGCATCTGAGTAAGGTGGGTCCAAAAGGAGGAAGGGCACATCCAACCCACCCTCTAGAAACAGTGGATTTGGTTGGGCATTAGGATGGACCTTCTTGAAGGCAGAGGAGGTCAGGACCTGGGGAGCTAGAGACTTGCACATCTTTAACTGCCCAGGAAATCATTCCCCTGTTGGCTATTTGTAGGGACGGAACAGCAAGTAAATCTATCAGAAGTTGACTTGCTTTGACTAAACCCTCAGCCTCAAGCTAGGAAATGTCCAGAGGAGTGTTGTTACTGCCCTGGCTAGTCCAAGCTTTGGGGATATTAAAAGATATCCTCTTGATATCATAACTAGGCTTCACTTCTTTATTCCCCTCCACATGCTTGCGAGGCCACCGGACAACCACGCCAACAAACTCGGCCGTTAATTGCCGTAATATTCAAACAACAATATAGGCAGGCCAGGAATAGCTGACTCGCTGCTTTAGGAGACCTCTAGGCAAGTACTCTAATTAGGTATGCACACAACCTACAAAAGAGCCTCTGCCCCGCGATGGCAGCTTGATGGGTGAACTATACAATACCCAAGTACTCTGCATTTGAATACTGGCTACTCTACTGAGAACCTCTACGATAACTCAATCATTCAGAATCTGACCTTTCGGAGGCTTTGTCTCCAACTCCAAATCTATTGTTTTTCCCCAAGTACGGCATAGGCTGCAGTCACAATTCTCCTTATAAAAACCCTCAATTCCGAGACCTTCCTCGGAACGCTCGAGTTTCATCCCGCCTTGCTGCCGCTTTGCTTGGCAAGCCTCCCCTCAGCTCCACGTGCTGAGCTACATCGCACCCCAGCCTCGCTCTCTATTTTTCTGGGCTTCAGGACAGATGAAGTATCACTCAAACCAGCAATCCCTCTACAAATCCCTCTATACTGCTCCAACCTTTATTTTCTTTAGTTATCTTGTGTGAATGTGTCGCATACACTGTTTTGCTTGTGTTTTTAATAAAATATCATTTATTGTTTCAACTCCTGTGTGCTCCTTGACTCAACCCGACCCTGTAGACATAGGGTTCAAGATCTCAGTAAGTTACCATGCCTCTCGTAACACTAAGCAGTGCTCTGAGCTAATTTTCCCCACCTTTAGTGGAGCACATTTTGGTGTCCCTCCTGGGACCCCCAGTACACAGGGTAACATGTGACCAAGAGGGTGAAAGGCCTGGAAACCGCCAAGCATTGTGAGGAATGCCTTTGGAGGCTGAATATGTTTGGCTAGAAGAAGAGAAGACTGAGAGGTGGCATGGTAGCCATCTTCAAATGTTTGAAGGGATGCCATGAAGAAGGAGCCAGATGTGTTCATAGTGGGCCAGTGGTGGATGAGAGAGCACAAAACTGGGTTGCAAAGTGGGAAAAAGTTGGGGCTAAACACCATCGCTTAAAGTTTCAGGATGGTAGGTTTCTAGGAAATATTAGGAGAAACGTCTTGATGGCCAGGGCAGCTTGCAATAGAGCCCATGGCCTGGAGGGTCAGGGAGCCCATCCTATAGGACCTACCAGAAGTTGCCTACCTGTTAGCTGGCCTGTACAAAGATCAAGCAGCTGGCCACTGACCCTTCCCTCCCAAAGAGGGATCATGGCATTTTCAGTCTCAGACAAATGTTTGTGCACTTCTGTTTACTTTTAAAGCCCCCAAACTTGGAGAATCCACAGAGCTGCTGCACATCAGGCTCAGTCTCTTCCAATCCATGAAACGTTTGTTTTGAGGGTGTGGAGCAGGCCAGCTCACTGTCCAGTGTGGCCATGCTTACCAAACATGCATCCAAATGTTCATCTTGCCCAGGAAGCCCTGAAACATCCCTGGGCATGCTGCCTCTCCACTGAATGCCACCCCCACCTGTTTCAGCAGGAGAAGGTGTGGAGCTGCCAACACTGCATAAAAGCTGCAGGTGGGACCAAGTGCATCCAGACAGCAATGCAGTGCTGCAGCAGATTGAAACATGGCATGGAATCATAGAATTCTAGAACTGGAAGAGACCACAGGTGTCGAGGAGCCCTCCATATTTTAGTTATGGGACATGTAGTAGGAGTTAAGTAGCAGCTTGCTTGTAACAAGGTATGAGAACCAGAGACCGTTAGGTAAAGAAAGCTAGGAATGTAGTGATAAGCGCTACCAGGCTAAACCAGAACTTCAAGGTCTCTTGCGGGCGGGATGAGAAACTCTTTGCCTTTAATGTTTTGAATTTTGCTAATTGCCTCCAGTTCACTCACTGAAGTCCTGTACTATGTATCATGCTCCTAATAAATAGTGTATATGCACTGTTATATTTGTGTGTGTAAATTCGGTTCCTGATAGAGTGAGTGAACTCCTGTAAAAAATATTAACAATATGTATCAAAAAACCTGAAGAAGAGCCTGAAGAAAAGGGAGCATCCAGCAGAGTCGTCGAAGCTCCAGGCGAGGGAATTGCCGAAAGAGACAAGACGGCCCCCAGCCGGGCCCCTGATGCAAGACCCAAGACACGGCCTTCGATTCCCTTTATCCACCCCAACCGGAGGCCAAACCTGGGCCTGGGGAGAGAAACCAGAAACTACTCAACACCAACGTTGCCGGGCTACAAGATGAGACACATCAATTGTAGAGACCAGCTTAATGGAACAACTTTTAGCCAGAGAAGAAGAAGTGGAAAAGCAGCGAGAAGAAATTTCTAAACTGAGAGCTCAGCTGCATGACTGGAGACTCCTGGTGCCTCAGGTTGGACAAGCGCCACCCCAGTTTCCAGCAGCGACAGCTGCTCCAGCGGCTGTGGCACCTGCACCTCCTGGGATACTGGCACCACAAGTGGGGCCCCGGCCTTTTCGAGAGTTGAACAATACTTACTGGTTTCAAGATTGCAAAAAAGAATTATCAAAATTCATATGGCATGGGAAGAAACCAAGAATGAAATATAAATGGTTGACAGATACAAGACAGCGAGGGGGCTTTGCAGTACCAGATTTAGGTCTATATTATGAGGCAGCATGCTTAGCCTGGATGGAACCTTGGATACTCCTGGATGACAGGAAAATACTAGCATTTTCCATTTCGGCTGGCATGCTTACCTGTGGTACAATAAAGTGAAAGCCGAAAAGATTTTTAAAAGTCGTGTGATCCGAAAAGCTCTTTTTAAGGTATGGGAGAAGTACAAGTTTTATTTCTGTCCCAAAAAACCATCGTGGATTTTACCGCTGGAAGCGCTTTCTATTAAGGGACTGAGAAGATATGGTAGTTGGCTGACTTATAAGGACTTATTAAAGCAAAGTGGAGAAGTGGTTTTAATGAAAGACCAATGGCAACTAAAAAAGGAAGGATTTGATATTCAATGGTTTCCCTATATTCAAATAAAAGAAAGATTTATAAATGATATACAGGGAGAAGGAGTGGATTTAAGGCAAAATGAAATTGGAAGATTTGATATTAAAAGGAGAAAAAAAGTTACATTCAACTGTTATCCTTTAAATTAGAGAAAGAGACAGTCAAAGACTGCATGATAAATTGAGCTAGAAATCTTAACCATAATATTCTCCTAGAAGAATGGGAAACAATTTGGAAAAATAACATGTCATATACCAGATCTTATGCATTACAAGAAAACGCGTTGAAAATGGTGTATCGTTGGTATTTGACAGCCAGCAGATTAGCTAAAATGAACAAGAATATGAATAATCAATGCTGGAAATGTAAAGACCAAGTGGGGTCCTTCTATCATATGTGGTGGCGATGTGACAGAGCAAAGAGATTCTGGTATGCCATAAAGCAAACATGCAAAAAATTTTGAAAAGGAAAACTGATTTAGTTCCTGAATTTTTTTTATTGGGAGTCCTTAGTGCAGATAACTCGATGGATTTCTGCACCAAAAGACTAATTTGGCACTTGATTGTGGCAGCCAGACTTGTTTATGCCAATCATTGGAAATCAGCTTGCATCCCAACAGTGGAAGAATGGATAGAAAAAACCATGGAAATAGCACAAACGGATAAATTGACTTATCGATTGGATAATAAGATGGACTAGTAAGTTTTACAAAGCTTAAGAACTGTTTACAGAGTTTCTGGAAAATAAGGAACTTTCAATTAAAGGTCTTCAGTCTTCAGCATTAATTCTAGTAATATGTTAAATATAAGGAATAAGTTGGGAAGCGATAATTGTTAAAATAACGAGAGATAATCCCCAGGTAATAATGTGGAGGGAGGTAGAAGTAAGAGAAGAGGTGTTGAAGTAATAGGTTCATTTTTGAAAGAATAGGGATGTGAAAGTATATTACAACATTATGTGGTAGATTTGTAATTAGAGTTGAAGATGATGTGTGTCAAAATGAATATTTGTTTTGGTTTTTTCCCCTTTCTGATATAGGGAGGTAGATCCTTTTTTTAAAAAATAGTACAAGGCTGTATTTCATGAAAAGGGGGAAGTGCTCTATGTTTGTTTAGATTATGTAAATAAGGTATGTCGTATGTCATATGTGTATTATTTGTATGTTTTGTTTTAAAATGTCTAATATGTTTATTATGTTATGAATGTGATGTTATGTGGATTATGTTATGTTTTCTTAGATTTTTTTTAATAAAATATATACTAAAAAAAAGAGAGAGAGAGAGTTGAACACCACTTATGATGGTGATGGGGTCACACAGACATACTTTCTCAACATGGCCTCTAATTATATGATTGACTACAGGAACAGTTTCCCTGATGATGCCTCCAGAGTCAGATAGCTGAGCCAGCACCTCAAAGGAGAAGCAGCGGAGTGGGTTGCCAGCCTGTTCGACTCATCAGCTGAAGAAACAGCCAACCTGCAGCTGTTCATGCATCGACTTAGAGAAAGGTTCGAGCATCCTTTCTTTCAAGAACAAGCCGGATACCAACTGAAAAAACTGCGCCAAGGAAAAGGAAACATGGGCGAATATGCCCGAGAATTCAGAAAGTTAGCCACTAAGATCCCAGAATGGAAAGATGACATGCTCAAGCAATTTTTCTGAGACGGATTAAACCCCACCATCTTAGATCACTGCCTGACCCAAGGGGATCCTGTCAGTCTCCTGGGATGGATGAAACTAGCCGGAGAAGTGGAACGCATCATGGAGAGTGTCCAGCTTGCCCAGCAAAGACAAGCGCAAGAAAGCTGTCGCCGAACCCCAGCACCCTGAAAAGCCACTTTCCTGAGCAGCAAGGAAAAGAAAAAACAACTCAAAGAAGGCACCTGTTTCCAATGTGGTAAAAAAGGCCACATTGCCAGCAAGTGCCAGGGATCAAAAAAACCCACTGAAGAAAAGTTGGGCACCCCCACAACCTGACCTGTATCCCGCAAAGCTGACACCCTAAAGCCGCCAACCAAACGTCCTGCCAGCAGAACCACTGCTGGAACTTGCGATGGTGAGGACAGCCCACTGACGGCGTCTGACTCTAATAGCGATGATTGGTATCCTGACCAGTCCGTGAAAGTAAGTACAACCAAAACTCTGTTGCCCCATTGGTAAACCCTATCCCAGGGTCTACAACTTTGATATAAAATATAAATTAATACACAAGAGAGGTCACCCGGATGAGCACATAGGCAGCAACGGTCGTATGATCAGAAAACCAGGTCAGGCCACTACACTCCCCCGTCACGTAGCCACAGGAGACCTCAAACTGTGCCAACCCATAGTGGACAAAAGATCCTCAGCCTTTGAGGAGCCAACTTGAAGGGATTAAGGTGCTTTCCCACAAGTTGGGCACTGGTAACAATAATATTTTATCAGGCAGGGACCATCTGCATAAACTCACACCACAGCTCAAAGCGGTGGAAGATCCTGGCACTTTGGTAATACCTTGTCATCTTCTAATATCAAAGAAGGTGCCAGTGTGGAGTTGTTTTTCTGTTGCCATCTCCTTTGTTCTCCCTGGGAGAGGATTTGCCCTAAAGGTACGTTTTCCCTACAAATAGTCCCCGTTTTTGGCTGGTTCTTTGGATAACTCCGGGTCATACCAACAGGCCTTTCCTCCCAGCAGCCGAGTAATCCCCTCAGCATCCTTTCGCTAAGCTTTACCTCTTTCGCTGCTTTCTCAGACCAAGGACTTCAGGAAAAGGTGCAGTATCATCAAAACTACGAATCCTCTGATAGTCCCTCCAACTAATTTCCACTCTTTGCCTTTCTATAGAGTTTGAATGCGTGTGTGAGTGAATGCGTTGATGCGTGAGACTTCTGTTTAATAAAGTCATTTATTGGATCTGTTTGTGTTGGTCTGACCCCGTAAAAATTGGGTAAAAGATCTCACTAGGTTACCCTGCCTCTCGTATTGCTATTATTTGTGCTCTGTTAAGTTTAACTTCTCCATCAAGAGGAGCACATTAAGGCGTCCCTCTGGGACCCCCAAAATTTCAGGGTAACAAGTCATCATGTATATGTTACAGTAATCTTACAAGGAAATGATGGGAAATTATGAATGTACAGGGCCTTAGTTGACTCAGACTGCACAACTAGTTTATTGAATCCCACTGTGGCAAAAGAACTTGCAGTAAAGTTTGAAACCCTAAAAAAGGCCATCAAGTTATCTCAAATGGACTGCTTGCCCATGGCAGGAGTCCCTGTATGGGAAAGGACCAAACCTATCCCTGTTCAAGTGGGAAATTTTCAGGGGCAATTGCGTTTCCTAGTGTCCACCAAAATCGGGTTTCAAGTAGTTCTTGGGTACGATTGGCTAAAAAAACATAATCCCCAAATTGACTGGACCCAAGGGTTACTAAAGCATAACCATGATGTAAATCTAGTGCCCGTACCAAATCCCCCTGACTCGGTACTTACTTTGAGTCCTGAGGAACTGCAGAAAATCCTGTTAGAATACTGAGACCTGCAGAAAGCTTTTGAAGACCATGAAGCAGACAAACTGCCCCCACACAGAGACTTTGATTGCAAACTCAGATTGATAGATGGAGCTAAAATTCCCAAACCCAAGATATACCCTATGAACAACCAAGAACTAGAGGCTCTAAAAAGATTCCTGAGCAAAAACTTACAATGTGGATCTATTAAACCCTCATCTGCTCCCACCACCAGTCCAATATTTTTCCGCAATAAAAAGGATGGAGGAGAACCGTGAACTATAATTTAATTAATCGGGCAGTATTGCCTAATGCGTACCCGATTCCTTTAACTAAGGATATCCTAAATCAATTGATTAAAGGCAAATTCTTTACCAAATTAGACCTCAAGGAGGTTTTCCACAGAATATGCATGGATCCCAAAAGTGAGTGGTTGACTACTTTCTCAACTCTCCTGGGAAACTACCAATGCACTGTACTCCCTTTTGGATTACAAGCTGGTCCCACAGCCTTCCAAATGTTTCTCAATTCTGTATTACAAGATCTCCATTATGAAGGTGTTGTTGTTTACCTAGATGACATTTTGATCTACTCATAAGCCCTTGAACAACACACTGAACTCGTACGTACTGTGCTGCAAAGACTCATAGACAATGAATTTGTTGTTAAACTCTCAAAATGCGAATTTCACACTCAAACTTTTGACTACTTAGGGTACTGTATTTGTCAGAATACCCTAAACATGGGCCCCACCAAAACTGACACCATTTTGAACTGGCTTGCCCCAAAAACTAGAAAGCAACTCCAATAATTCCTTGGCTTTGCAAACTTCATAGAGGGGTTTGCCACAATTGCTCTCCCTCTTACCGACCTCTTGAAGAAAAAAACCGATAACAAAACTAACCGATGGAACCTCATCCTCTGGACTGAAAAATGCCAAACAGCATTCAAAACCCTCATTTACTTACGAATCGCTTCTCTTATTCCCTGATACTAGCAAAGAATTCATAATTCAAACTGATGCCTCTGACTTTGCCATGAATTTTTCCAGCGATTTAGATTCAAAATTGTTTTCAAACCTGGAAAAAGTAACACTTTGGCAGATCCTCTCTCAAGACTACCCTGCCACGAACCTCCCTCCTTTTCTTCTACAACCAAGGAAAAACCTGTCTTCTCCCCAAACAATTTTGGATTACAAGTCACTACCGAGCACAACAGCAAGCCCGAGAATCAGGCTCAACACTATTTGATTCTACTTTCCATCACTTTCTGAAATTTGCCCACCGGACAGACACTTGGCTACAAACACGCAAAGACTCAGTCTCCTGTGTTAAAGATTGGCTTTCATCGGAACTAAAATCTACGTACCACCAGCTTGCCAAATCGCAATTTTGAAGAGATACCATGATTCCAAACCTGCTGGAGACTTTGGCTTTCTTAAAACTCTGCATTCCATCAGAAAACTTTTCCACTGGCCAGGTCTCACAAAAACAAGTCCAAGAATATATAAAGAACTACACCATTTGCAACACTTGCAAATCCTCTTCGTCTAAACCTCATGGACTTCTTCAACCACTTCCTACTCCCTCCTCACCTTGGGACACTATTTCATGGGACTTCATTGTTGGTTTGGCCAACTCAAGCGGATTCCATACCATTTGGGTTGTCACCGATTACTTCTCCAAACAATCTCATTTCATTCCACTAAAAAAAGTACCTACTGCTGAAAACCTGGCTGACCTTTTCATCAATAACATCTGGAAACTCCATGGGCTTCCTTCCACAATCATTTCTGACAGAGAACCTATATTCACTTCCAAATTCTGGACTTCACTCCTTAAATCTCTCAGCATTTCCCAAAAACTCAGCAGCTCCTATCATCCTCAAACTGATGGACAAACTGAAAGCACAAATCAAACCCTAGAACAATGCTTACGCTGCTTCATCAATTCCAAACAAAATAATTCGGCACTCCTCCTCCCTTTTGCCGAATTTGCTTACAACTCTGCTCTACACTCCTCCACTGACAAAATTCCATTTGAAGTTGTCCTGGGCATCACCCCGAAACCCTTTCCTTCTCTTCCCACCACCTTGTCTACAACTCAGCCTGCCTCACTCACCTCTTGGATTACAAAAATTTCTTCTGCTTGGGACTCTGTATGTTCCTCTCTTGAAGCTTCAAAAGCTTCTCACAAGCACTTTGCTGGCCGAAAATGGCAACCCAATCCTACTTACAAGCCTGGGGATCTTGCCTACCTCTCCTCCAAGAACGTTTCCTCCAATGCCCCCTCCAAAAAACTCTCCCCCAAATACCTTGGTCCTTTCCCAATCAAACGTGCCATTAATGATGTCACCTTTGAACTTTCTTTACCTGATACTTACAAACTTGTTCACCCTGTTTTTCATTCCAGCTTACTGAAATGGCTCCTTTGAATTCTTCTTCGGAGATTAACCCACCTACTCAACTGCCTGTTCCTACATCACCAGTGTCAACACTCCATGTTTAACTACCGCATTTCGTATTTGCATTTTGACTGTTGTCTCCCCTCTTCTCCTTTCTTTTCCATTCCCCACAACCTTTCCCTCTTCATCACTGCCGTGGTACGTGTTGATTCATTTTTTTTTTCCGGACTGGCAGGATGTCGGGTAGCCCTCCATATGTTAGTTGTGGGACATGTAGTAGGAGTTAAGTAGCAGCTTGCTTGTAAAAAGGTATGAGAACCAGATACCATTAGGTAAACAAAGCTGGGAATGTAGTGATAAGCGCTGCCAGGCTAAACCAGAACTCCAAGGTCTCTTGCAGGCGGGATGAGAAACTCTTTGCCTTTAATGTTTTGAATTTTGCTAATTGCCTCCAGTTCACTCACTGAAGTCCTGTACCATAGTATCACACTCCTAATAAACAGTGTATATGCACTGTTATATTTGTGTGTGTGAATTCAGTTCCTGACAACAGGGGCCATGGAGTCCAACCCCCTTCTGTCACGCAGGAACACACATTCAAAGTGCCCCCAGCAAATGGCCACCCAGCCTCTCCTTAAAAACCTCCAAAGAAGGAGGAAGTCCCACCACACTCCGCTGAGGCAGCAGCGGATTCCACTTCCGGACAGCTCTTACTACCAGGAAGTTCTCCCTAATGTTTAAGTGGAATCTCTTTTCCTCTAGTCTGAATCCATTGCTCCATAGTGTCGCAGTCTCTGGAGCAGCAGAAAAACAGCGTACCCCATCATCCCTATGACGTCCCTTCAAGTATTTAAACATGGCTCCCATGTCCCCTCTTAACCTTCTCTTCTCCAGTCTAAACATCCCCAGATCCGTCAGCTGCTCCACATAGGTCATAGTTTCCAGGCCTTACTTTGCATTGCAGCTCCCATATGCAACAATAACCCTCCCCACCATGGAAATAATTAACCAGATTCAGTTTGACTAAGGAAGTCTATGTGGAGGGATAAACCGGCCACCTCTTGGGCCCCTTGTTCGGCCTGACTGACTGAAGGATTTGGCATCTATCCCACCTTATCTTGCCTCTGTGTTAATCTTCCCATCCAGGTTTCTTGAATGTCAGAAAACAGGAATTTTTTTTCAGCTGAGAAATGAATAATGGAGGAGGGTATTATTGCCTTCCCTACCCACCCACTCAAATGACCCAAGCAGCAAGAAAGCCGGAGAGGCCGGCGCCCCGGGATGGAAGGACCCTGGGCAGACGCTGAGGTGAAGATTAATGTCAAGCCTCACCAGAAATGACACCATCTATCCTTGGAACATGAAGATATTTGTATGTTAATGAAGAGATGGAGAATGAAGAGGCCCGTCAAGATGGAAGGCAGATAATAGAGAAAAACGTCTCTCTGTGGCTCTGGCTGCCCACACGCCAGAGACTCTGTAGCAGGCGATAGCGCACTCCTTGAACACATCTCTCTCTCTTTCTCTCCGTCCCTCTCTCTCTCTCTCTGACAGGTGTGCAGGCCAGACGGGCAGACAGGGAAGATCATTTGTCTTTAAAATGGAGGGGAGAGAAAGGCCATCTGCATCAGATGCAGGGATGGCACTGCCCTTGGTCATGCTGTGAGGAAGGGAGAGCTGAAGGGGGCTGCCAAGGAGGAGGGGCCAGGAGGGCTGGAGGGCGGCACCCCATACCATCTGGGGACTACCCCCCAATGCGGCAGTGAAGACACTCCAGATGCAGAAAAGCAGCTTTCAAAGATCTCTCCAAGGTGCTGAACCTGCTTCCTAAATCACTTCCGCACCTAGAAGAACTCCCTCAAACCTGGCATGGAGCCACCAATCCACTGACGGGGAGTCACCAGCCACCACTGGGGCATCAGAAGTAGAGCCACTGAGGTGGACATTTGCTGGCCAATAAAGCCAAAGAAGCTGCCACCACCACCACTGCCACCCTGCCACAGGGAGAGTTTCCACCTGCCCTTCAAAGAGACACCTGGTCTGGTTTAAGCCAGAGGAGGGGTGGCTGAATCCCTCTGGCCCTCACACCCTGTACTCTGCTTTTCTCTTGCTCAGCCTGACCCATTGCTGAAACACTGTGAATGACGCTCAGGGGTCCCTGCAGGTTGAGCTTCCTTTCTCGGGATCCAGAGCTACTCCTCACTCCAGAACCCCCTTTCTGGGGAGGCCAGACAAGCTCCCTCCTTGTTCGCCTCCCAACAGCAAACAAAGAAGACCTTTTTATTCCTGCAAGTTTGGCAGGACCCCTTTGTTTTACAAGAAAGGGGTTTTGCTTAGTGAACTATCCTACTATTTATCCTATGTCTTTAAATCTTTGTTTTAAATGGTTTTAATACCATAGATAGCTTAATACTATTTTAACCATAACTCCTTCTATGTTATTTAGCTGTGTTCTTACCTGTAATTCTTTTTAATTATGTAAGCTGCCTCAAAGCTGGGCAGTGAAGAAAGCTGATAGGAAAAGGATCAACTCTGTTGAAATATAGTGCTGGAGAAATGTTCTATAGATATCCTGGACTGCTAAAGAGACAAATGCACGGGTCCTGGAGCAAATCAAGTCTGAACTCTCCCTGGAAGCAAAGATGGCTAAACTGAGGCCATCATACTTTGGCCGTATCGTGAGGAGATATTCCTCCCAAGAAAAGACAATAATGTTTGGTAAGGTGCGAGGTGGGAGGTGGGAGGAAAAGAAGAAGACCATATTACAGGTGGATGGACTTGGTCAAGGAAGCCACAGCTGTTCTGAGTTTGCAAGACCTGAGCAGGGCTGTTGACAACCAGGGCTCTTGGCAATATCTTGTTCAGATCACCATAAGCATCAAGTCCCAGGTTTGGGGAAGAGGTGGCATATGAATAAAGTGAATAGAATAGAATAGAGTAGAATAGAATAGAATAGAATAGAATAGAATAGAATAGAATAGATCTCCCTGGCAAATGCCACCATCACTTCTAACTGCTCATTCCTTTGGAACTGGAAGATGGGCACTGAGTGAATCCTCATTGAGATCCAGCACTGCAGCACCCAGCGTGTAGTCTACACCTCTGCATGTGGAATTAGACATTAATTTTGCTGCACATTATTGAACATCAGTGTTGTGCAAATGAACAGCCACTCAGGTGTACAATGCAATACACAAACAAATGCACACGCATGTCTGCCTATGCATATGTATGCACGATGGCACTCCACCCCTACCACAGTGTAATTGAGCTTTTGCAGCCTTGAACAGAATGTGGACATTGCAAATGCCCAGCGGCTTTTGTGGAGAAAGCTACATGCACAGAAGACACCAGCAGGATTCCAGCCCCTTTTAGAACCGGATTCTGCCATCCGTGTCCAGGATTTTGCTCTTTTCAGTGGGAAGAGGAGAGACCTCAACTGAGAGGTCTGCTGTCTTCCTGGGGCCAAGATCAACCACATAACGGAGAGGCTAACCAGGCTGATTAAGTCCACTGACCATAAGCCCCTAATTTTGGTTGATGTCGGAACCAATGACACTGCGAGGAGCAGCTTTTACCACATCGCAAAGGGCTATGAGCTTATGGGGACAAAGCTTAAGGACCTTGGTGCGCAGGTGGTCATTTCGTCTCTCCTCCCTGTTCAAGGGTATGGCTCACAAAGGGAGAGGACAATAGCAGGAGTCAACAACTGGCTCCGCACATGGTGCCACCAGCAACTGTTTGGGTTTTTGGAACACGGACTGAATTTCCATGAATGTGGGCTTCTGGCAAGGGATGAGCTGCACCTCACGAAACTTGGCAGGAATGTTTTTGCAAACAGTCTCCCAAGGAGGATTAAGAGGTCTTTAAACTAAGTTCCGCTGGGGAGGGAGACAATATTATTCAAGGCCAGGACTCGGCGAGCGCAGGGGGAAACGGTCCAAATGATATTGGACAAGTATACAAGCGGCCAGTGGCGGGAGGAGTAGAAACTATAGTACAGGACTTGCAGGAAGGGCCCGGGGACTTAAGTGTCTCTACTCTAATGCACGGAGTATGGGAAACAAGCAAGATGAACTTGAACTCCTAGTACAACAAAATAAATACGATTTGATAGGCATCACTGAGACCTGGTGGGATGGGTCTCAGGATTGGAATGTAGAAATAGAGGGATATAGCCTATTTTGTAGAAATAAACCAAACAAGAAAGGAGGAGGAGTAGCCTTGTATGTCAAGGATGTTTTCACCTGTGAAGAGATCCGTGACTTAAACCCAGAAAGCCAGGTCGAGAGCATCTGGGTAAGAATTAAGGGAGCGAGAAACAATAGGGATATTCTGGTGGGGGTTTACTACAGACCTCTAACCCAGACTGAGGACCTTGATGACGCCTTCCTCAACCAGATGACTGCACATTCAAAAAGGAGAGATATAGTAATAGTAGGAGATTTCAATTACCCGGATATATGTTGGCAGTCAAACTCTGCCAAGACAGCAAGGTCCAGCAAGTTTCTTGCTTGTCTTGCAGACAATTTCATGGTCCAGAAGGTGGAAGAGGCCACAAGGGGATCAAATATTCTAGATCTGATCCTGACCAACAGGGATGACCTTGTTAATGAGGTAGAAGTGGTTGGATCTTTAGGGGGGAGTGACCATGCCCTATTGGAATTTGGCATTCAGTGGGAAGGAGAAGATAAGTGTAGCCAGACACTCGTCTTAGATTTTAAAAAAGCGGACTTCTGTAAACTTAGGGAGCTGCTGGCTGGAATTCCGTGGTCAAGAATAGTGAAAGAGAAAGGAGTTCAGGAGGCACGGGAGTTCCTTAGAAGGGAGATACTGAAGGCACAGTCTAAAACTGTGCCAATAAGGAGGAAAAATGGAAGGCATCTGAAGAAACCAGAATGGTTGACTAAAGAACTCTCAGCTGAGCTAAGCGTTAAGAGAAAAGTGTACAGGAAATGGAAGAGGGGGGAAACCACCAAAGAAGAATTTAAGCAAGTAGCTAGGAGATGTAGGGAGGAGGTCAGAAAGGCTAAAGCACAGAACGAACTCAGGCTGGCCAGAGACATTAACAACAATAAATAGGACTTTTTCAAATATGTCCGTAGCAAAATGAAAAAGAAGGAGACGATAGGGTGGCTGCGCAGAGAAGATGGGGAATTACTAACAGGGGGAAGAGAAAAGGCAGAACTACTTAACACCTTCTTTGCCTCAGTTTTTTCCCAGAAAGATACAAGCACTCAACCTGGCAGTTGGGGAGCAGGGGAGGAAGCAGGGGAAATGAGGCACATAATAGGTAGAAAGGTGGTACAGGAATATCTGACCACACTGGATGAATTCAAGTCTCCAGGGCCAGATGAATTGCATCCTAGGATATTAAAAGAACTGGAAGAGGTCATTTCGGAACCACTTGCTATAATCTTTGAGAAATCTTGGAGGACAGGAGAAGTTCCAGCAGACTGGAAGAGGGCAAATGTTGTCCCCATCTTCAAGAAGGGAAAAAAAGAGGACCCAAATAATTATCGCCCAGTCAGCCTGACGTCAGTACCCAGAAAGATTCTGGAGCAGATCATTAAGCAGTCAGTTTCTAATCACTTAGAAAGCAACACGGTAATCATGAGAAGTCAACATGGATTTCTCAAAAATAAGTCATGCCAGACTAATCTAACCTCTTTTTATGACAGAGTTACTAGCTTGATAGATGAAGGGAATGCTGTGGATGTAGCATTTCTCGATTTCAGTAAGGCCTTTGACAAAGTTCCCCATGACATTCTTGCAAAGAAGCTAGTAAAATGTGGGCTGGACAGGGCTACTGTTGGATTTGTAATTGGTTGACCGACCAAACCAAAAGGGTGCTCACCAATGGCTGCTTTTCATCCTGGAGAGAAGTGACCAGCGGGGTGCCACAGGGTTCTGTCCTGGGCCCAGTGCTGTTCAGTATCTCCATCAATGACTTGGATGAAGGAATAGAAGGCGTGCTCATCAAATTTGCAGATGACACCAAATTGGGAGGGGTTGCTAATATGTCAGAGGACAGGATCAAAATTCAAAATGACCTGGACAGATTGGAGAGCTGGGCCAAAGCTAACAAAATGAAATTCAACAGAGAGAAGTGTAAGGTCCTACACTTAGGTAGAAAAAATGGAATGCAGAAATATAGGATGGGGGACACGTGGCTGGATAGCAGTACGTGTGAAAAGGATCTAAGAGTCTTAATAGACCACAAGCTGAACATGAGTCAGCAGTGTGATGCAGCAGCCAAGAAAGCAATGCAATTCTCGGCTGCATCAATAGGAATATGGTGTCTAAATTGAGGGAGGTACTGGTACCACTCTACTCTGCTTTGGTTAGACCTCATCTTGAATACTGTGTCCAGTTCTGGGCACCCCAATTCAAGAAGGACATGATCAGGCTGGAGCAAGTTCAGAGGAGGGCAACCAAAATGGTGGGAGGCCTGGAAGCCATGCTTTATGAGGATAGACTTAGAGAGCTGGGTATGTTTAGTCTGCAGAAGAGAAGGTTAAGAGGGGACATGATAACCATGTTTAAATATTTGAAGAGATGCCATGTAGAGGAGGGAGAGGGCTTGTTTTCTGCCTCTCCAGAGACCAGGACAAGGAGCAATGGATTCAAGCTGCAGGAAAGAAGATTCCACCTGAACCTCAGGAAGAACTTCCTGACAGTCAGGGCTGTCCAGCAGTGGAATATGCTGCCTCAATGGAGTGTGGTGGAGTCTCCTTCCTTGGAGGTTTTTAAGCAGAGGCTGGATGGCCATTTGTCGGGAGTGCTTTGAGGGTGTTCCTGCATGGCAGGGGGTTGGACTGGATGGCCCGTGTGGTCTCTTCCAACTCTACATTTCTATGATTCTATGATTCTATGATCTGTGCACTCTGAGGAGCACACAGCATTCCTCCGCCTTGACCACCTTTCCCCTGTGAGCCTGTCTGCCCTGGTCTGAGATTTCCTGGAGAGGCCCTTCTCTCCATCCCATTGGCCCGGAGGACCCTCCCGTGCAGACTCGGGAGAGGGCCTTCTTGCTGGCTGCCCCCAGGCTGGGGAATCCCCTCCCACCCCCACTCCCTTTCCGCCAACAAGAAAGACCTTTCCATTTCACCAAGCTTTGGACCTTTCACTTTCCATTGCAGAAGGTCTTTTAGCTGGGCTGGGCTACAGTTTTTATCATCATCATCATGTTCCCACTACTTTTTAAACCATTGTAAACCAATCTTCTTGAGATATCTGTGTATGTATGTATTTGTGGTATTACACTCATTTTCAACTGAATTCTGTTTTACACTATTTTGTAACCTGTCTTAGGTTCCCTGTTGTAGGTGGGGGAGCAAGATATTAATCAAACAAACAAAAGAAAACAGAGATGCTGGGCAGAGTTTCATGCACACACCAACGTTTCTGCAGAAAGTCAGCAAGGTGAGAGCATCCCAATTTGAAAACAGTGTTTTTTAAAAGGAGGAGGAGGAGGAGGAGGAAATATCCCCCCCCCCCCCAGAGTGGGCATTCCCATGGCCTGTTTTGCCAGCACTTCTGCTACACCCACCACTCTTTCCATACATTTAGCTTAAAGGAAGGCAGCAAATCAATACGTCATTCTGCCTCTGTGGGCTGACCTTAAATTGCATTAGCGGCCTCTTCACAGGTTGCTGAAGGCAAGATGCCTTGCTGGAGGCTGAAAGAGTTGAATTCCACTTTGCTCATGGTACCACAGAAGACCAACTCATTGCCTGAGTGAGTGCACCTTTTCCCACCCCGACTAACAATGATGAGGATGTTCCCTTCTGCTCTGAACGAAGCCTGGGATGAATGTGGCAGCTTCGTTCTCATAAAGATGGCCTCTACTGAACCTTGTCAGGCTCCACCAGAAACATTTATGCTGCGTCGTAGTGGATCGACGTCAAAACATGGGAAAGCGTTGCTTGGTTTGATAGAGGCGTGCCTTCTGTCTACTTCCCAGAAGTGAACCATGCCTTGGCAGTGGGTGGATTGAGCCCCTGCCACCTGGCCGCAAAGCAAGCACTCTGGTGAGGAGTATGTGCTCTCACAAAGGAAACACAAGGCACAAATAGGGGCACTCTGGGCTTCCCCAGGTGGGGTAAATGAATTGGGAAGTTTGTTACCCCAAAATGTGAGTGACCCAGGGGTCTACCCACAATGCCAGTACCTCCACGTGGCAATGGGGAATTAATTAGCTCAACAAGGAGGCCTGACAATTCTTAACCAGATCTTTCCACCAATATTTATGGGGTCCTAGCAGGAAAGAACCAGCCAGAGATTCCAAAATGTGCTTTACTGGAAAGGGTTCAATCACGCACACAAAAGACTTAAACACTCACACACTCACACAAGAGCTAACCAAAGGATAAAGGGAGGAAAGTTGTTGATAGTGGAGTTTCAGAGAATGAGCAATAATTACCGGTCTGGAGAACAGTGAAGAAAGTAGCAATGTGGCTTAGACTTGTGCTTAAGGACAGTAGTCACTTGGGAATCCAAGCAACAGTGAGGTGTTTAGCAAGCAAAGTACTGCATTAAACTGCTCAAAACAAAGGTTTTTTTTACCCAAAATCTGCCTAGAGGGCATGGGTGTGAATGGCTCTCTGGCCAAGCAAACAATGGAGGTTGCCACATGGACAATGAGATCTGAACAGAGTTAATGGTCTTAGTGTTAGGTGACAAACAGTTAATGGCTGTCATAATAGCTCTGTAACTGTGGACAGGTAAAGGAACAATGAAGGGAAATGTTCAGGTGCTAGGAAGAAAGGCTGAAACAATCAGTGTTTTGGTAGAAACTTCCAATTGCTATTGTGTGGAATCAGAGATGTTACAGCTTCAGCTTAAGCCTATTATCTCTGGAGTTACCTGCTGATTAGCCTGACAATTACCTTGGCTACACCTAGAAGGTATCTTCTGACCTACTTTGCAGCACATGTGTACAGCCAGTGTTTCTCCTCTGCCCAGTTCAACCTTCCAGTCACAGTCCATGCATTTTGCCAATTTAATTATATATCTCCCATTAAACCACATGAAGTCTGGGGGGATATGGGCTGGTAACAAGTTAGGATCATAGAAGCTCAGAGGTGGAAGGGACCAAAAGGGCCATCTACTCCAACCCCCTGCTATGCAGGGATACACAACGAAAACATTCCTGAAAGATGTCCGTCTTTATATGACATCCCTTCAGATATTTAAACATCATGACTATCATGTCTCCTCTTCATCATCTCTTCTCCAGGCTAAGCTTACCCAGCTCCCTTAGCCACTCTTCATAGGGCTTCACAGTTTCCAGACTTTTGACCATTTCAGTGGCCTTCCTCTGGACACATTCCAGCTTGTTAATATCCTTCTTGAATTGTCATGCCCAGAACTGGACACTGTCTTCCAGGTGAGGCCTGACCAAAGCAGGACTATCACTTCCCTCGAACAGGACACTATGTTCCTGTTAATGTAGCCCAGAATGGCATTGTCGTTTTTGACCATTTCACCACAGTTGTGGCATTAGTTGCTGCAGTTCTCAGTTCTCCAAATGATATTTCCATTTTCCCAAACTATTTTCTGACAGTTCTCAGCAGCAGCAGCTGCAGCATCTTATCCCCATCCGCATCTGGGTTTCTTTTTAATTGTTGGACATATTAAAAGAGAAGAAGTCACCTTCTCCCCTCCTCCTCCTCCTCCTCCTCCTCCTCCTCCTCCTCCTCCTCCTCCTCCTCCTCCTCCTCCTCCTCCTCCTCCCCCCCCCCTCTCTCTCTCTCTCTCTCTCTCTCTCACTTTTTCTGAGAATTAAAAAACCCCAAACTTTGGAAAATTTCCTAGTGCAGACCCAAGAAATCACTACAAACAGCCCCAGAAAAGAATAGTATAAGTGGACTGGGAGGCGAAAACAACCAGCAAAACCCAATGGTCTGTTGTTTGAGAACTCATACTTATTTCTTCCAATCTGAAAGATCCCCCCGGCATTATCTTATAGGATGGTGGCATTATGTGCTTTTTAAGGGAAGACCATAGCTCTCTGTTCCAAACCCCATTAAATCAAGTATTGGCTGGTAAATCAGGTTACCTGCAAATCAGGCAAGCAAGTGGAACATAATACCCTTGCTGCATCCTGGCACCAGTCAAGCCCTGGAGGGATCACTGCTGTGGTTGTTTACTTTCCTGGGTGGAAAGAGGGAGGGCAATGCTGAGGAGGAGGAAGCAGCCAGTCTGGGCTGTGGTGGGAAGGGAAACAAGGGTGACCTCCCAGATGGAGCGTGTCCTTGCTTCCCTTCCCCTTCAAACCTGGACCAGCTGCTGCTGCTTCCTCTGAGTCCCAGAGAGAAAGAGAGAGAGAGAGAGAGAGAGAGAGAGAGAAATAAACAGCATTAGAAGCTCCCCCATTGGCTTGACAGCTGCCCAGGGTGAGGATTTGGACAGGCCACTGAAGGCTAGAAAATAGTCCCTTATGCCCCATCCAAACAGAGACCTATGCAGGCACGAGTTACCTGTATGTAAGTTGCTGTCAAGCTTCCAGCCACTGATAAATCCCACTGATCCAAGGACCAACCTATAGGAATCAGTCTCAGAGTTGGATGGATAAATTTCCCAGCTTGCTGCCCACCCCGACTGCCAGCTCTGCCACCTGTCTGTGCGCTCTGGAAAAAATCACCATAGTGACCTGCGGACGACCAGTGGTATGGATGGCTGGATTGTTGTGGCTGGATTGGAAGCTTGGCCCTGCCCCCCCCCTTCACTTTTTCCTTCCAACAGACCATCCCTGTAGGTCAATATCAAAGGTGTATCTTGGGTCAGGCAAGTAGGGTACATGCCCTGGGCACCAATGCCAGGGGGGTGCAAAAAAGCTGTGCTGGAAGATTTAGTGGCAAAGAAGGAGGAGGAAGTGGCCCCAGAGGAGGTGGAGGAGGAGGAGGTGGGGAGGAGAGGGCAGCTTGGACAGCTCTGAGTCCACAGGGCACGTACTCTACTTGCCCCACCCTAGATATTCCAGACAAGTCTTGGGCAGAAGGATCCCTTTCCACTATGGCTTGGATCCAGTGGTACCCTGAGGGTGTCAAGCAGCACATCAAGGAGACCAAGATAGCCAAGCCACCACCCTGGGCCACTCGGAGGGTGCCTTCCATGACAGCCAGCACAGGGGGGTGGGGGTGCCTGCAAAGGGCTGAGTAGGGGCGCAACTTCCACACTTGCCCTAGGTGCTGTTTACTCTAGATATGTCACTGGTCAACACCCCAGTTCTGTTTTGCCCAGTCAAGATGTGTCCTGCTGCTCAAAATCCTCCTTGGCCCGGCAGGTGAGATTCAGCAACAAGGACACATTCTCTACAGCATCCCAAGAGACAAAAAAAAAACATGGGGGGGGAGAGAGGGTATCTCTTTTCCTTCCAGGCTGCAGGACTGGCTTGGGCTCCTCCCATCCTCACCCATCCACTGCCAGTTTCTTGACCAGCTCACTGGGAAGTGAAGCCCGAAAAACACAGCCAAAGTGTGAGGTCCCCCGCACCACTCTTGAGGTCTCCGGCTCTGCTGGAATGGACGGAAGACTCTTTGCCAGGTCCAACATTCCTGCAAAGGCTATTTTGCGGCAGCATCCGCCTGCGGGGACACAGTGGGAAGGCGAGATGCCCCAGCTGAGCCCGCCTGGGATTTGAAAGAGAGCCAGCATGGTGCAGGCGTGTTGACCTGGGACCCTGGGGAAATCAAATCCCCCCCCCCAGCTATGGACGCCCCCAGGGGGCCGCGGGCAAGTAACATCCTCTCGCCTCAGAGGAAGACCATGGAAAACCTCCTCCGAATAAATCTCTTTTTTCCCCCCAAGATATGGTGTACAGGCTTGACTGTTGAACTAGGCTTTCGGGACGCCAGAGTTCAAATCCCTGCTCAGTCATGGAAACCCTGTGGCGACCAGCAGGCAAAGATCGTTTTATTCAGGTTATTAACTGGCGCCACAGAAAGCTGTTTTCAGGGGGGTACTGTATCCTCATTGTTATATTTTAAGTGCTTTAAACTGTTTTTAAATAACTACAGTTTTTAATAAGGTAGCTTATTTAATTATCCTCTAACTAGTGTCATTACATTGATTTTTTAAAAGCGGTATTATTTTGGTCTGTAAGGTATATTTTGAGCCACCTTGGTTCCCATACTGGCAGAAAGGAAGGAAGCCATTCTTGCTGGTGTCCTGTCTCTTTATTATTGTCAGATCAGTTGCTTTCCAGAGCTGTGGAAATGTCAGGGAAACAGAGGTTTATTTCATGAGACTCTGCCCAAATCCTTGCAGCAAATTGGCTTGTGTGCGCTGTGAGTGCACACGTGTGTGTGTGTGTGTGTGTGTGTGTGTGTGTGTTGCAGTTCTTTTTTCTGAGCTCTGCCCAGTCAGGCAAGGGGCTGCTGTGTTTCTCAGCCCCCATGGATGCCACCTCCATGCTCTGTCCCCATGTGCCCCCTTGGCTTTTGGGGCCCACGGCCAGTGGGACAAGAGCCCCATTGTCAAGGCAGCAGAGGGCTGGCGATTTCCCATTCCAGCTTCTTGAAAAGGTTAGCCCCCCGGCTGGCCGTCCACACTGGCTGGTGACCCAGAGAGGAAAGACCTTGGCCCACCACAGAGTGCCAGGCGTTGGGCCGGTCGGCTCTTCTTCAGGAATACAAAGCAAGAGGCAGGCCGGAGGAGCCGCACAGATTGCAAATAGCTCCCCACTGAATGAAGGGAGCAGGTATTTTGCGGGGGAAATGGCCTGAGCTGGAAGAGCAGGCTGAGGCGGGGGAAGGGGCAAACTCCTCCTCAATCGGCCATTATCACTTGCTGCCCGTGGCCTGCCGTATTAAGAACACCTTTCTTTTTATGAAGAATGTCAAGGAACTGGTGCGTGCAAATAGCCCACGTAGCCCAAGGGGATGCAGGAATGGTAGCTGCAGATTCAAACGAGCATCCCTCAGATTTCTGCCAGTTGCCAGAAGCACAAAAAGGAGTCGGTTTGTGGAGCCAGTGAGGTGTAGCAGCCCAAACATCGGACTAGGACTCCACAAGACCAAGGTTCAGCCGTGGGGTGACCTGGGGCAGGTCAGACTCCCTCAGTCTCAGAAGAAGGGCATGGAGGCAAGCCTCTTCAGAATAAGTCTTGCCAGGAGAGGCAGCATTGCACAGTGGTTTGGGTATTGGACTACAGTTGCAGAAGACCAGGGTCCAAATCCCAGCTCAGCCACGGAAACCTATCAGGCGTCCCTGGGCAAGTCACGCTCTTGCCGTCTCACGGGAAGGGGGTGGCAAACCTTCCCTGGACAACTCCAGTGGTCTGAGTGTTGGTCCTGGACTCTAAGAGACCAGGGTTCGAATCACCACTCAATTCCAGAAAGCCCTTCCATAATCCTAGGTGAGTCACACTCTCTTGGCCATAGAAGAGGAACATGGAAAACCTCCCCTGGAGAAATCTTGCTAAAGAAATCCAGTGATAGGTTTGCCGGAGGGTTGTCATAAGTCAGAAACAACTTGGAGTTACGCCACAGCAACAACAACAGCAATAGCCGTTTGGGGTGGGAGGAAAAGGGAGGCCTTCAATCTCACGGAGAGACCCCAAATCAAAGAAGTTAACGTGCAAAGGGACTTTGTAGCAGATTTGAGAGCAACTGAGAGACTCACAGCTTTCTCACAGGAGGCCGTAGAGCCTGCACAGAGTTCACTCTGATGAAGAGGTTGGTCGGCAACTAAGCATCTTTGGCCTCCTGGATGGATGGTGTGAGACGGTAACAGGGAGGCTATTTGCGTACGTTTGTGGGAGGTTGGAAAATGCCTCTGTGCAAGGATAGACTGCTGTCTCGGGCAGCAATCAGTCCTCAGCTAAAGTGACCGTTTAGGTGCTGCTTCCAACCTTCTTGATGAATCTGAAGTTGCTCAATGAAAGAATCAGCCACCTCCTTCCAACGTTCCACAGAAAGCAGGAGGCAGCAGCGAGGTTGCTTCATTCTCACCCATGGGAATTTTCCCCTCACCTGGGGGACGGCGCAATCACATTTCTCTTCGTCACAGTATGTGTCTTTTGTGCAAATTGCACAATTGTGCAGTTATAGAAAATTAAAATGGCTGCTGCTTTGTTGCACAGACTTTTAAAAACAGAAGCTTGGATGGGCTATTTTCATCTTTTTGTCATCAAATGGCCAGTCCCCCCCACTCTCTCTATCTCTGTGCGTGTGTCTGTGTGTGTGTGTGTGCGTGCTTCGTTTGCACACAGAAACAAGACCTCAGTTTTGCTTTGCAAACAATCCAGTGGGTGTTTGGCCACTGAAGTCACTTGTTAGCTGCTGAGAAAGGTTTTAACCAATGAGCACTGTTTTTTTTTAACTATGTCCATGTTCATATTTGATTAGCTTTTATGCTGGGATTACAGTTTTGCATTTTTTTTCCTTACAATTTGCTGCTGCTGGCCACATTGAATGCCAATTGCAGTGGAAAGACAGGATAAGCAGGGAATAAACTTCCTTTAAAAGCGTAAGTTAACAAGCGCCTGCCAGCTAAGAAGAAACCTGTAAGTGATGCAGCGCTGCCTTATCTTGCAGCCGCCCGGGTGGGGCTTCCGACAGAAACCCGGGCCAGGAAAGTTGGGCCTCTGCTTCTGTTGTGTGAAGTCCTTGAGGTCAGCTCCCAAAGCTGGAGGCTTTGTTGGAGTGATTGATTGACTGGATGAGATATTGGCCTTTTCCGCACCGCGCTATTTAAACGGTGCAGAGCGATCTCCAACGGAGGTCTTCTGCACCGTAGAGTGGACTGGGGCGGACTACTTTTTTTGCTCCATACCTCAGTCCACTCCGGAGCGACCGGAACTGGTCGCTCAGAGTGTTTTTTAAAAACCTCTTTTTAGAGGTTTTTAAAAAACACGGAGCGCGCAACCCCATGCCACTCCGTCGCCCGGCTCCGTCGCAGATTTGCAGGCGCGCGCAAGTGTGTGCCTGCAGATCTGCCTGGGGCGGGCTTCCGGCTGGCGAGCTTCTCCGGTTGGTGGAGAGCCTCCACCAACCGGAAGCCGCCATTTAGGATGCCGGAAGAGTGCGGAGCGACGAGCTCGCGCTGCTCCTCGTGGCGACGGACTCGGCCAGCCAGAAAACAAAGCCAGTAAGCTCTGTTTTCGGCCGTTCCCCCACCACCACCTGCGGAAAGCGCCATTGATGTCCCTCCCTGTAGCCAAATCTCTCAAGGCAGAGAGAGCAGTAAAATAAACTGAAACAATTTAAAACAGTTTAAAATGGCAAGCATTACACTGAACTATACAGCAAGTTAAAACAAGTTAAAAACAGTTAAAACCATGTACATTAGATTGCTTCCACAAAAAAGTAATTAATGGAATGCCTTTGGTTTTTTGTTTTGTTTTTAACAAAAAGCACTGAAATGGAGCCAAAGTCAGGCCTCTGGGGGGGAGGCATTCCACAACTAGGGTGCCACAGCTGCGAAGGCCCCGCTCCTGGGTTCTCAGGTGGCAAAACCAGAGCCAAGTCTTGAGCCCAAAGGAGCCAGAAGACCCCCTGGACCAAGGAATGTCAGCTGGGCAGCCTCAAAGGCCGTCTGACCCAGAGGCTTCCTGCCACCCGACCGTGATGGGGGATCGGGGGGGTGCCCTGTGATGGAGGAAGTCCTCTTCTCCCCTGGGTGTCTTCCTGCCTATCGCACGACCATCAAGAGGCATCTCCCGAGTCACATTGGGCCCAGGGCACCCGGGACTGTCCTTCCGGGGGGGACGGGCAGACCTTCAAAGGCCTGGCTCCTCAGTGAGACAAGGAGCCCCCGCAGGTCCTGGCGAGGGCCATCCCTGATGTGAGGATGCTAAGAACGAGCAGGTTCAGGAGAGCTGGACAGAAGAGGTGTTGCGTGTTCTGGCTTGCAAAGTTGTCACCATCTCAGCAACTTGGGAGGCAGGAGATGCCTCTGGCAAGTACCATCACCCCAGGCCCTGAATTTTGGGGGCCAAAATCTGAGATGGAGGGGGAGCCCCAGTCATGTCATTAGGCATCATGCATGACACACCAACTGCAGTTGCTCACATGCAGAACCCAGAAAAGAGAAAGTCATGTTCCTGTTACTTGTAAATTAAGAGAGAAGCCCTGGCTAAAAGATCTGCTCCCAGGTCAAGGTGAAATGAGAAGTTTGTTCCACTCATTCACCTCGGGAAAGGGGATGAGGAACAAAGGAAGGACTCCATTATACGTGTAAAAGGCTAGGCTCCTTCATAGGCATTTCTCAGTCCGAGCATCTCAGTCCAAGCATCTCACGTGAGCAAAGCTGGGACAGGTTGGCTCTGCTGAGATTTCTGAGAGCCACCGAGCAGCCCCGAGCAAGACGGGGAAGGGTCAGGCTGACTCAGCAGAAAGGAGCTTATGGTGCCGTTCGGACTCAGAGCCCTTGCTGGGTTTCTCCCCCTCCAGGCAAAATGGCTCCTTCTCCTGACCCCAGAGGCGCCCCTGCCTGGCACCTCTTTTAACTATGGCCCAATTTTTTTAAAAAAAAAAAGAAGAAGAAAATGATGGAAGCCTTGCAATCTGTCTGTTTGTAGCTCATCTTGTACTCAGCAGGCTAGAAAACTGTCTATTTAAGGGAAAAAAACTGGGGGGGGGGACAAAATGAGGACCAAATACCCATCTCATTTTGTGTGAGTGACATTCCCCTGCTCTCTGGGGTACCTGGAAAATGCGCACTGAAAGCTGGCGCCAGGGTGAGTTGAACTAAATCCAGCTAATATCTAACCTATTTTTGGAGAAGAGGCTGCTGACACAAACACTTTTTTACAGCACATTCGGAACAGATTCAGGGAAGGAGGAGAACGCACACACGCGCGCACACACACGTACACCAAGAAAGATAAAACCCCTTCATCCTTCACAATGATGCCAAAGATGATGAGCAGGTAGACATGTCTGTGACTCTAAAGGCCAACACACACACACACACACACACACACACACACTGGAAATCCCTCCCAGTGATACCTGAATGGCAGGATCTCATAGTCATTCTTTTCCTTCCACTCCAGGAAGCTCACCCATGCGAACAACCCAACCCCATCCCCTCACAAATCTAGGCAGGAATCAGCCGTTGGTTCCCAGGTGCTGAGAAAAGAGGTGGGCAGCTTCACAGAGGGAGAGGGAGAGAAAGGCTCCAGAGGAAATGTTGAGTTCAGGAGGCCCCAGATTGGCTTACGAAACAAGGAAGAAACAGCAAGCAGGTGTACTGGAAGAATCTTCTACCGAATCCACTGGTAGCACGGAAGATTTTGGTTTCCAGCGGGCGCGTAACCCTCTGTGGGTGTCTTCCGCATCTGTCTTGATTCCCTGGGACACTTGTGCAGTTCAGCACTTCTTGCCTTCGGTATAAGGGAGAACCTGATGGTCCCTGAGTTCTTCTCTGGCTTGGATCCATTTCTAGTAGAAAAGGACTTTTGAGTCATGCGCGCACACACACACACACACACACACACACACACACACCACTATCCACCCCCTGATGTATCCATCCAACTACAGAGGAAGGGGGCTAGGAGGTGGTGGGGAGGAAGGACAACCTCCCCACTTTCAATCAGTCCCCCTCCTCTCTGGGGTGGGAAACACCACATGGATGGGATGCCCAGGGAAAACTGGGGATGGTTCGCACCACCCTTCCCAGGGCATTCTACCAAAATTGGAGATCCTGGGACAATTGTCTGTCTGTCCGTCCGTCCATCCGTCTGTCCACCCAGTGGGCTTGTGCTCTTCTAGCAGGAAGTACATCTGCTCATGCTTGCCAGGAGAAGAGACCCTCCACAAGCCCTTCTGTGGCTCCAGGTGCCCAGTGTGACTACACACACACACACACACACACACACACATCCAGTTCTTCCTCCTGCTCCTCTTCTTTCTCATCTCTACTCCAATCTATGGCTTCTGCCTCTTCCTCCTCCTCCTCCTCCCGGCCAGTGGTTCTCAGCTGGGAGGGGAACAATTGAAACGTTGCTCAGCTTCAGCTCCCAGAAGCTCCAATCGGAATGTCAAATGGCCAGGGATTCTGGGAGCTGGAGTCCAACCACATCTTGGTGGAGAATCTCCGCTCTAGATCTCTTACTGCTCGACCTGGGACAACTGTGCCTTCATCCTGGTGGGAACCGCGCAGCCCTCCAGCTGTTGTTGAACTCATCGTTGGCTGTGGTGGTTAAGGAAGATGGGAACTCCACAGGCCGTGGAGGGCTGCACGATTCCTGGCCCTGTCGTATCGCACCCCGCTCTGCCCAAGGTCAGCTGGGGGCGGCTTCTCCGCACCCCTCCCCTGGGGAAAATGCACTATGGGCCCGTGTGGGAGCCGGGCTGCTCTTCCATGGTCCTCCAGCCAAACAACACCCCTGCACGCACCTTGGAAGCCTGACTAGTGCTGCATTTGGATGCTGAGTTTAAAAACTGGGTTTTGATTGAAGACTTTTGGGGTCTGGTGTTTTTATCCAATTTCTGCACACACGTGGTTTCATTTTACTGTTCTAAACTGGAATGTTATTTACTGTATTTATTTTGTGTACAAGTCCAAATGGAAATTGTTTTGTTTCAATCAATGAATTATGTATTCAATTGATTAATTACATATTGACTCATTTTATTAAATGTAATACCCCAACCCTACAACGCCCTCCCCCCTTGAGATCCTTGAAGACGGGCCAAGGTGCCCGTAGGGTACAGGGGCCTAGAAGCCGGACTACTTTGACCCCGGAGACCAGGACTCAGTTCCCAACTTGGAAACCCGCTAGGTTATTACCAGGCCATACACCATCACATTTTGATATGGTCTAATTCGCAAAATATATTAACTGGCAGATGTGTTGGCATAAAATATAAATTATACTTATGGCTGGCAAGGCCATGTGGAAGAAAGGGACACTGGCTGGAAGTAGGTCAGAGATGACCCCAGCACGGCCAAGTCAAAAGTTCTCTGAAATTAGCCAAGAAAGCCTGACTTACTGGCCCTGAGCTCATCCTATCAGCTGCCAACATCAGAAAACAATAAGGTGCCCAGGACTCCTATTGCGTGCATATCCTAATACAGATAGCCCAGAAACCCCCTCTCAACCAAGACATTGAAGCCAATCAGTCCGTTCCAGACCCATTGTCCACAACAGGTTCCTTTTGTCTTGCATCTGGAATCTTCACTGCCACAGGCTATTTCCAGGGTACAAATACCCCTGATTTCAGGATGCCCAGTGCACTCTCTTGAAGGTCTATCCCTCACTCTGTCCATCTGGCTCCTGAATGAGAACTGTCCTTAGGTCCTGCCTAAGCCAAAACACATTTCTGCTCTTCACTACTCTTCTGGACTGGTAACTATAAATCCTCCCAAACCCCTCGGCCTCTCTATAATTTTTCCTCTCTTTCTCTTTCAGTTAGTTCTTGTGTGAATGCTTAATTGTGTGTATCGTGTGTGTATGCATGAGTGAACTCCCCCAATAAAAACCCATTTTTAGCTTACCTTTTAATCATCGTCTGGCTTTTGCTTGGCCTGATCCCATAAAGTTGGGTAAAAGATCCTCCTGGGTTACCTTGCCCCACGTTTTGCTATAGCCAGTGCTCCGCTAATTTCCCCAATCTTAGCATTTTTGGATCAAATCAAGGTGTCCCCCAAGGGACCCACAGAAGTGAGGGTAACAAGGTGACCTTGGGCATGTCACAAACTCTCAGCCCCAGAAAATACCATGAAACGACTTGAAGGCACAGAACAACAACTCAACATTTTAATAAAACAATCGAAGCCTCTTGGCGAGACACCTCTGAAAATGTGTATGTGTGTGTGCTCGCGCGTGCGCGCATGCATGTGCCAAAGGAGGCTGGAGAGGTGCTGGATGGAGCCATTTTGAGCCCCAGGGGTTTTGGCAGAGCCGTGGGGCAGGGCAGCTCTGTGGAAGCAGAGCTGTGGGGGGGGTCTCTGGCTGTGAGCTCCATTTGGGGGCCATTGGGAGCTCTCAGCTGGGAGGGGGCCACAGGCACAGATGCTGCTCGGCTGGAACAGCTGCTCTCTGCCCACCCCCTGCTGGAGCCCTTTGATTTTTAAGGTGGTTTTATTAAAAGCAGCTAAGCGCCTGAGGCCAGCAAAGCTGAAACACCAGCCGGAAAGACTTCCCAAGATGTAAATGAACAAAGGGCTGCTCCCCCGTTAGGCACCAAGGCGGTAATGTGCTTGAAGCACCTGGGAGGTGGGAAGAACCAAACAAAGGAAACTGAACTGTGCAGGCCCGGCCCATCTCTCATCCCAAGAGAAAGGAGAAGGTACAAGCCAGTGTCTAACACAAAAGTTTACTCTCCACCCTAGTTCCTGGCCTTGAACGCTACTCACAGATAAGTTTTCCTAAAGAAGTGATGGATCCTTTAGCCCAATGCTGAATGTTTACTTTCAGTCTAAGGTTGCAAAACCAGAGTTACATGTGGACTGCCTTAGCACATGTTCACATATTGTGCATGAACACGTGCAGACGGTTGCACTTTGCCACTATTCACTAATGAGACGGCATAGCACAACTGCCATGTAATGCTGAGTTTATCTGTCTGATAGAGGATCTCAGCCATCATCCTGAGGAACGTGTTGCCTCTGGGAGCAGGGCTGAGGAATCATTTAGAGATCAAAAGAGGCTCTACTAGCCCAGCATCACGAGGTCACTGCTTGAAAATCCGGCAGAAGTCCAGCAGGTCCCAGGCCAGCTTTCTGCGGTGCCGCAGCCACAGAGGAGGTCCTTCAAGTCTTGGCTGGTGGTAGAGGGAAATCACCCCCTCCTTCTCTGTGTGTTTTGTGCAGCTGGTCAACAACCTGGCCACGGGGGCACAGTTGTGCCATGTTCACGTGGCTCCCTCCCCTGAACCCCAGTGGTTGAAGCGCCCCTAAGTTTGCCTCTTTCTTGGAAAAGTTCACAGATGGGAGGTGATTCCAGGTAACGGCTGTGGCCAAACATGTGGCAAGAGGCAGGAGGGCTAATTGTTTTTCCAGCCGTAATTACCTGAGAAGATGCTGTTTTATCGGACTGGATAATCACACCTAAGAAGACCGATAAAAGGCAAATATCAGAGATCAGCTTGCTTTCTTTTTTAATTAAAAAGGGAACAAAAGGCGAATTTCTCGTCTCTTCCTTTGCTTTTGAGGCAGTGTTGTTTTTTAAAAAAATTACTACTAATAATGTGGATGGAAAAGGGCAGTCCTTTGAACTGTGGGGATCTTCTTCCCCTCCAAAGGCAACACAGCAGGGAGAGCGCAGCTGAGATCCTGAGCCACAGCTGCCTAGCAGAAATCTGCAGAGTGAGGTCCCACTTGCATCAGGGCTGAATAGAAGCACGGCACTGCTAAACCTCCAAAAGGAAGAAGAACCAGAAGCCTCACTGGAGACACAGCTGCTTGGCCAACCAAGGCCATTCCCACACTGGACAGTTAGAGTGCACCAGGAACCCTGGTGGTGCAGCGGATAAATGCTGATACTGCAGCCACTAGGTTGTGAGTTCAACCCTGCCAGGCTCCAGGTTGACTCAGCCTTCCATCCTGCTGCAGGTCAGTAAAATGAGTACCCAGCTTGTTGGGGGGAATTAGCCAGATACATTGTAAACTGCTTAGAAAGCACTTAGCTGATAAGTGGTATAGAAATGCAAATGCATTTAGAAAGCACTTAGCTGATAAGCACACAGTCTGACTAACGAGGGGGAGGAGCCAGCTAGGGGGGAGGAGTCTTATTAGGAGCTCCCAACGGCCCTCTAGCTCATTCCCAGAGGAGAGAGCAGAGGGTGAGCTGGGTCTGTGAAGACATCCTTGATCAGGTGTTGTTTACAGGCTCGTGGGGCTGTGCTTGCTTGTTTGTCTGTTTGCTTGTTTTTGTTAGGTCTCCTTGTGCTGGCCGTGTGCTCTCCCTGAGCACACGGTCTGACTAACGAGGGGGAGGAGCCAGCTAGGGGGGAGGAGTCTTATTAGGAGCTCCCAACGGCGCGCTCCAAAGGCGAGCGCAGTTGAAGCTCTCTTCTTCAACCCTTCCAATTCATCCCTTGCTGATCAGCAGAGGAGACATACTTAATTCAGTTGAATTTTAGAAAGAAAGCCCTGTTATTCTTTCTAGACCTACTCCCTGTACTACTGTCTGTAGTATCAAGGATGGAAGGTGAGGGAGCTGCCGCGGTCACCTGTAACACTTGTGAGATGTTCCTTTTCTTGCCACAAGATGTTGTCGGGTACACCTGCACCAAGTGCAAGCTGGTGACCTTCTTGGAGGAGAAGGTTCGCCAGTTGGAGGCACGAGTTTCTAATCTTCATCTTATTAGGGAAGGGGAGGAGTTTTTGGATAGGGCAGAGAAGACCTTCCTGAAGACCGAATGCGCGGGGGAGCTGCCAGATCAGGAAGTCAGCACACTGGGCCAAGAAACGGATGCTTGGAGGAAAGTCACACGGAGGAGTAGGAGGACCAGGAAGGAAACAGAGACTCTCAACCTACACAATCGCTTCAAAGTTCTTGGTCTTATGAACGATGAGGAGCACCAGGAGGAGGGAACAGAATGTCAACAAGAAGGAATCCAACATCAGCAACAGGAACTAGATCAACACTCCCAGCCTCAACAGACTGTCCAGGCAGTCCTAGAAGAACCTGCTGGTCGAGGAGCCCCGGACAAGCCTCAGAGGAGGCGAGTTCTGGTTGTTGGGGACTCCTCGCTCAGAGGAACTGAACCGGCAATTTGCAAACCCGACAAGTTCAATCGAGAAGTCTGCTGTCTTCCTGGGGCCAAGATCAACCACATAACGGAGAGGCTAACCAGGCTGGTCCAGCCCACTGACCATAAGCCCCTCATTCTGGTTCATGTTGGAACCAATGACACTGCGAGGCGCAGCTTTTACCACATCGCAAAGGACTATGAGCTTACGGGGACAAAGCTTAAGGACCTTGGTGCGCAGGTGGTCATTTCATCTCTCCTCCCTGTTCAAGGATATGGCACACGTAGGGAAAGGGCAATAGCAGAGGTCAACAACGGGCTCCGCACATGGTGCCACCGGCAACGGTTTGGGTTCTTGGAACATGGCCTGAATTTCCATGAACATGGGCTTCTGGCAAGGGATGGGCTGCACCTCACGAAACTTGGCAGGAATGTTTTTGCAAACAGTCTCCCAAGGAGGATTAAGAGGTCTTTAAACTAAGTTCTGCTGGGGAGGGAGACAATATTATTCAGGGCAAAGACTCGGCGAGTGCAGGGGGAAAAGGCCCAAAAGATATTGACCAAGTAGTACAAGCGTCCAATGGTGGGAGGAGTAGAAACTATAGTACAGGACTTGCAGGAAGGGCCCGGGGATTTAAGTGTCTCTACACTAACGCGCAGAGTATGGGAAACAAGCAAGATGAACTTGAACTCCTAGTACAACAAAATAAATACGATTTGATAGGCATCACTGAGACCTGGTGGGATGAGTCTCAGGATTGGAATGTAGGAATAGAGGGGTATAGCCTATTTTGTAGAAATAGACCAAACAAGAAAGGAGGAGGAGTAGCCTTGTTTGTCAAGGATGTTTTCACCTGTGAAGAGATCCGTGACTTAAACCCAGAAAGCCAGGTCGAGAGCATCTGGGTAAGAATTAAGAGAGCGAGAAACAATAGGGATATTCTGGTGGGGGTTTACTACAGACCTCCAGCCCAGACTGAGGACCTTGATGACGCCTTCCTCAACCAAATGACCGCGCATTCAAAAAGGAGAGATACAGTAATAACAGGAGATTTCAATTACCCGGATATAAGTTGGCAGTCAAACTCTGCCAAGACAGCAAGGTCCAGCAAGTTTCTTGCTTGTCTTGCAGACAATTTCATGGTCCAGAAGATGGAAGAGGCCACAAGGGGATCAAATATTCTAGATCTGATCCTGACCAACAGGGATGACCTTGTTAATGAGGTAGAAGTGGTTGGATCTTTAGGGGGGAGTGACCATACCCTATTGGAATTTGGCATTCAGTGGGAAGGAGAAAATAAGTGTAGCCAGACACTCATCTTAGATTTTAAAAAAGCGGACTTCTGTAAACTTAAGGAGCTGCTGGCTGAAATTCCATGGTCAAGAATAGTGAAAGAGAGAGGAGTTCAGGAGGCACGGGAGTTCCTTAGAAGGGAGATACTGAAGGCACAGTCTAAAACTGTGCCAATAAGGAGGAAAAATGGAAGGCGTCTGAAGAAACCAGAATGGTTGACTAAAGAACTCTCAGCTGAGCTAAGCGTTAAGAGAAAAGTGTACAGGAAATGGAAGAGGGGGGAAACCACCAAAGAAGAATTTAAGCAAGTAGCTAGGAGATGTAGGGAGGAGGTCAGAAAGGCTAAAGCACAGAACAAACTCAGGCTGGCCAGAGACATTAACAACAATAAAAAGGGCTTTTTTAAATATGTCCACAGAAAAAGGAAAAAGAAGGAGACGATAGGGTCGCTGTGCAGAGAAGATGGGGAATTACTAACAGAGGGAAGAGAAAAGGCAGAACTACTTAACACCTTCTTTGCCTCAGTTTTTTCCCAGAAGGATACAAGCACTCAACCTGGCGGTTGGGGAGCAGGGGAGGAAGCAGGGGAAATGCGGCAGATAATAGGTAGAGAGGTGGTACAGGAATACCTGGCCACACTGGATGAATTCAAGTCTCCAGGGCCAGATGAATTGCATCCTAGGATATTAAAAGAACTGGCAGAGGTCATTTCGGAACCGCTTGCTACAATCTTTGAGAAATCTTGGAGGACAGGAGAAGTTCCAGCAGACGGGAAGAGGGCAAATGTTGTCCCCATCTTCAAGAAGGGAAAAAAAGAGGATCCAAATAATTATCGCCCAGTCAGCCTGACGTCAGTAACCGGAAAGATTCTGGAGCAGATCATTAAGCAGTCAGTTTCTGATCACTTAGAAAGCAAAGCGGTAATCACGAAAAGTCAACATGGATTTCTCAAAAATAAGTCATGCCAGACTAATCTTATCTCTTTTTATGACAGAGTTACTAGCTTGATAGATGAAGGGAATGCTGTGGATGTAGCATATCTCGATTTCAGTAAGGCCTTTGACAAAGTTCCCCATGACATTCTTGCAACGAAGCTAGTAAAATGTGGCTGGACAGGGCTATTGTCAGGTGGATCTGTAACTGGTTGACTGACCGTTCTCAAAGGGTGCTCCTCACCAACGGCTGCTTTTCATCCTGGAGAGAAGTGACTAGCGGGGTGCCACAGGGTTCTGTCCTGGGCCCAGTGCTGTTCAATATCTCCATCAATGACTTGGATGAAGGAATAGAAGGCATGCTCATCAAATTTGCAGATGACACCAAATTGGGAGGGGTTGCTAATACGCCAGAGGACAGGATAAAAATTCGAAATGACCTGAACAGGTTGGAGAGCTGGGCCAAGGCTAACAAAATGAAATTCAACAGAGAGAAGTGTAAGGTCCTACACTTAGGTAGAAAAAATGGAATGCAGAAATATAGGATGGGGGACACGTGGCTAGATGGCAGTATGTGTGAAAGGGATCTAGGAGTCCTGATAGATCACAAGCTGAACATGAGTCAGCAGTGTGATGCGGCAGCCAAGAAAGTCAATGCAATTCTCGGCTGCATCAATAGGAGTATGGTGTCTAGATTGAGGGAGGTACTGGTACCACTCTACTCTGCTTTGGTTAGACCTCATCTTGAATCCTGTGTCCAGTTCTGGGCACCCCAATTCAAGAAGGACATGGTCAGGCTGGAGCAGGTCCAGAGGAGGGTGACCAAAATGGTGAGAGGCCTGGAAGCCAAGCCCTATGAGGATAGACTTAGAGAACTGGATATGTTCAGTCTGCAGAAGAGAAGGTTAAGAGGGGACATGATAGCCATGTTTAAATATTTGAAGGGATGCCATGTAGAGGAGGGAGAGGGCTTGTTTTCTGCTGCTCCAGAGACCAGGACAAGGAGCAATGGATTCAAGCTGCTGGAAAGGAGATTCCACCTGAACCTCAGGAAGAACTTCCTGACGGTCAGGGCTGTCCGGCAGTGGAATCTGCTGCCTCGGAGTGTGGTGGAGTCTCCTTCTTTGGAGGTTTTTAAGCAGAGGCTGGATGGCCATCTGTCGGGAGTGCTTTGAGGGTGTTCCTGCATGGCAGGGGGTTGGACTGGATGGCCCATGTGGTTTCTTCCAACTCTACATTTCTATGATTCTATGATTCTATGGTAAGTGGTATAGAAATGCAAATAGAAATTGCTATTGCTGTTGATTCCACTTTCAACATCCTATGGAGTCCTGGGCTTTTCAATTTAGGGAGGACCCTTTGAGGCTGCAAACCGCAGGATTCCATAGGATGTTAAAAGTGGAGTACTAGCACTATAACAGTCTAGTGCAGAACAAACACACATCCTGGGTGCACCACACACACAGCAATGTTTCTATGACCTTGAATGGAACAAAGAGATTCCAGCATTTGGTGAAAATGTAAGGGAATTTTGGTGGTGGCGATCATGGTCTGCACCCTCAAGTCCTTTCTGATTTACAGTAACCCTAAGGCAAAACTGCCCTGGGGTCTCCTTGGCCAGATTTCTTTAGAGAACATTTTTCACCATTGCCTTCCTCTGAGGCTGAGAAAAAAATGCCCTCAGAGTCCTTCTCCACCACTCAGATCACTATGCCCTCTGACTCTTGTTGACACGTGTCTTCAGAGGTTGACTCCAACTTACAGTAACCTTCTGCTATGGCTTTCTTGCCAAGATTTCTTCAGAAGAGGTTTGCCACAACTGCCTTCCTCTGAGGCTGAGAGTGTGCCACCCCAGAGGTGTGCCACTCCATGGCTGAGGGAGCACTCAAACCTTGGCTCCGAGAGCCCTATTCAATGCTTGAACTGCTGCACTGTGCTGACTCACCAAAGGGAACTTACTAGCGTGTGAGTCAATAACAGGATTCCACTTAAGCCTTCAACCGGATTCCTGTTATTGTCACGTCAATTTGCTGGCAATTTTCGAGTCACTGCCAGTCAGAGTGCAAAGTCCTCAGACAAGACAAAATGCTGAGCCTGGTATTTTTAAGTGCAGAAGCCTGGCAGAAGGATTACTGTTGATCATAAGCTGAACGTGAAGGCGAACACTGTGCTAGCCTGCGCTAAAAAAAACACCACTGATGGTGTCTTCCTGCATAGCAGAACAGGGTTCAACTGGATGGCCCTGGGGGTCTCTTCCAGCTCTATCACCCTAGGATTCTAAGTCGAAGGGAGTAATAATCCTTCTTTATTCTGTGCAGGCTGGGCCTCATCTGGACTCCTGCACCCGGTCCTGGGCACTTCTTTTTAGGAAGGACGCAGATAAGTTGGAGCAACTCCAGAGAAGGGCAGTGAGGAGGACAAGGGGGAACAGAGGACCAAACCTACAAGGAGAGGTTGAAGGAGAAGGGAACGTTCAGCCTGGTGGACAAAGACTGGGAAGCAATGGGATTGCCCTCTTTAGATACTAAAAGGGCTGCCTCAAGGGAGGTGGGGGAAGGCCCGTTCTCTGCTGCCTCAGAGGGTAGGACTGGACCCAATAGTTTTTAGTTACAGGAAGGTAGATTTCGACTGAACATTAGAAGGAACTTCTTGACAGCGGGAGCGCTTTGGTAATGGAACCAGTTGCTTAGGGAGTTTAGGAGTCTAGGGCCCTTTCTGCACCTTACCTTCTTCCAGCACTGGGGTGCAGGGATCGCACAAGCAGCCTCTGGCAAGAGGCTCTCGCGTCCGGGGTCCTTCGGCTCCACATGAGCTGCCTGCTCACGCGAGAGCCCCACCTCTTCCTTCCACAGTGCAGCCTGGGAGTTTCCCAGGCTGCACTGGGGCAAGAAGCACGACCGGTATGGCTCCGGAGGCTCCGCACACCAGGTAAGTGCGCGTGGGGCCCAGGAGCAACCATTTTCACCTTCTAGCCAAAAATGAAAAGGTGCACGATCAGTGCTGTGCGATTGTGAGTACGTTGTGCAGATCACTCCTCGCAATTGCACGACGCTCCAGGTGCCCTTTCGCATGGAAAATGCTGCGTGGAAAGGGCCTGGATGTCTCCAAAAAGAGGCCATACCTCTCCCAGCTGCTGGGGATGCTTTAGCTGGGATCCTGCACTCAGTGGGGGGATTGGATCCCATGGCCTCTAGGGGACCCTTCAGACTCTGGGACCCTATGATTCCAGGAGTTGGGCAAAGGCCTCTCCAGCAGCATCACCCATCTCCTCAACCCACATCTTCCAGCCAGTGAGGGCGGCCCCCTTTGTGCCTCTGTTGAATGTTCTGGTTGTAGATCAGCCCCTTCCCCCTGCCCAAAGGTCCCAGATCAGTCCCTGGTTTCATAAAATCCTAGAGATGGCAGAGACCTCAGGAGTCATCCAGTCCAGCTCCCTTCTGCCAGGCAGGAAGACACAATCAGAGCACCCCTTTGACAGAGGGACATCCCGCCTTTGCTTAAAAACCTCCAAAGAAGGAGAAGACTCCACCACACTCTACTGAGGCAGCAGGGTATTATTCCACTGTCAAACTGCTCTTACCCTAAGGAAATTCCTCCTAATGTCTAGGTGGAATCTCTTCTTCTATAGTTTGAATCTCCATTGCTCCATGTCCTAGGCCCTTTCCGCATGGCATTTTCCATGTGAAAGGGCGCCTGGAGCGTCTTGCGATTGTGAGGAGTGATCTGCATGACGTATTCACAATCGCGCAACACTCCAGGGGTCGGCAGGGGCCGATCGCGCACCTTTTCATTTTCGGCTAGAAGCCGAAAATGGTGCCTGATCGCGCATTGCTCCCACGCCCCATGCACACTTACCTGGCATGCGGAGCCTCCGGAGCCTCGCCGGTCGTGCTTCCTGCCCCAGCACAGGTTGGGAAACACCCAGGCTGCGCTGTGGAAGGAAAAGGTGGGGCTCTCACCCGAGAAGGCAGCTCTTGTAGAGCTTAAGGACCCCAGACATGACAGCCTCTCGCCAGAGGCTGCTCGCGCGATCCCCACACCCCAGTGCAGGGGAAAGGTAAGGTGCGGAAAGGGCCTGTAGTCTCTGGAGCAGGAGAAAACAGACTTGTTCCATCCTCCATATGACATCCCTTCAAGTATTTAAAGCTGGCTATTATGTCCCCTCTTCACCTTCTCTTCTCCAGGCTAAACATACCCCTAAGCTCCCTGAGCTGCTTCTCATAGGGCTTCATGGTTTCCAGGCCTTTGACCATTTTGGTCAGCCTCCTCTGGACACGCTCCTGCTTGTCAATATCCTTCCTGAGCTGTGGTGCCCAGGACTGGACCCAGTACTAGTCCAGGTGGGGTCTGACCAAGGCAGAATGGAGCGGTGTTATAACTTCCCTTGACCTAGGCACTAGACTCCTACTGATGCAGCCCAGAATTGTACTGGGAGATCCTGGGCAACTGGAATTGGGAAAAAGAAGGCTGGGACCCCATGTCAGGGCTGCATAGAGTAAACCTCTGCATGCTGAGTGATGTGCTACGCTACCCTTGTGCTGAATGTTGTGCAGCTGCGTGTGCAAAGGGACCACCTCCCTCCACAGCCTTGAAATGTACAGAGACCTCATCATCATCTGAAAGGGCCCAACAGCTTTTGTAAGGAAAATCTACACATATGTAAGATCCCAGCAGAATTCCTCCAGCGACAGACCTCCGTTGGCTGCTGGTTTTGGGATTCACTGCTGCCAGAGTCCAAAGACAAGGCGGACTGGTCCTTATGCCTGGTCCTTCCAAGCGCGGTCAGTGGGGCATGTCCTTACACAGGAGGGGCCATGGGGCCTTCCATGGAAACACCCGTCGTCAGTGATGGGGCTGCCAATTACTAACTTTATTATTGTTGTTATTACTATTACTATTGTTTCATTATTATCACTATCCACGGGATAGAGAACTCAGAAAGCCTGAGAATGACGGGACTTACAGTAGCATATAATAGTATAAAGGAATCAAGACCAGGCCTCTGCAGCATTTCCCCCTTTGAGTGCCCTTTGAGTCACCAACCTGCTTTGTTATTAACAAGGGCTCCTGGAAATTAGTATAGCAGCCTTGGAAAGGCAACAGCTTGACCTGGGAGACATAGAGACATGGAACGTATACTTACACGGATACAGTAAAATGACCAGAATCAGTGGGTCCTGCCAAAGGCCCACAGTCTAAGCTATTGTGTACGTGTGTACACACACACACAAAGGGAAGGAATAATAAAACTACCCATACAATTGCAAAACAAATTATCCAGATAAGACTTCTTAAAACACCAAACAAAACACTCCTCCTAAGAGCGGAGGGGTGCTCTTCTTGGGGGAGGGGGCGAGGCTGGGGCCAAGGGGTGCATTGCTCCCCCCATGGGTCAGAGACTTCTCCCGCCTGCGGCCCCCTCGCTCCTGCCCCCTTCCCCAGCCACGCGACTGGAGGCAGAGTCAGCCCCCAACACACAAGAGGGGCTTGATCTCCAGAAGAGGAGCAGCTCCTCGTCCTCCGCTTTGGACTCTGCCAGGAGATTGCCAAGGCAACCCGGCCCGTCTTACGCGCTGCATTCAGAGCCACACACACACACACACACACACACCCTGACAAATCCATCACCGAGGAAATTCACAACCTGTTGTATACACGTTTTATTGTCTTGTTTTTCCCTCAACACAGCTGTGATCCAACCACCTTTCTCACACGGAAATGCTGCTCCGTCCTTGTAGTGGCTGTCGATATCCAGGTGAGCCTGGGAATTAACAGCCCTCTGGCTGGAAACAAAAGGCGGCGCCTTGGCACCGAAGCCTTGCGCTCTTCCTCCGGCAGTGCCAGGACCTGGCGGCTAATGCCAGCCCCTCACCTGGAGGCCCAGAAGGCCTGTGAATGAAGCGAGCTAGTCTCCAGAGCAACCGGGCAGAGTTTGAGTTTTTTAAATATTTAATTCATTCATGTAAAGCATTTTTTAAAACCCTCTTCCTCTGGTAGAAATTTTCTAAGACAGTTTCCATGAAGTCAGGAAAAGCAAGAGATTCCCTGGAAGAAAGAGGAGAGGAGGGATGAGGAAAACTAGCCAGATGAGTTACTAGTTAAATAAATTGAAGTGTTTATTTCCTTGGGTATCGCATTTACAAATCTCTGCTCTGCGCAAAGCCCTCTCAAATGGCACCCAGAACGTTAGAGATCCCACCTCAGGGTAAAACAGACAGTGACACTGAAACCTATCAAAACTATAGCAGAATGCCCCATGCTCGCTGCCTGTCTGAAACATCGGCCATTTCTGCACTAGACTGTTATAGCGCTATTATTCCACTTTCAACATCCTATGGAATCCTGGGATTTGCAGTTTAGGGAGGGGCCTCTGAGGATGGCTTTTGAGGATGGTCATTGAGGCCCCTCTCTAAACTGCAAGCCTCAGGATTCCATAAGGTGTTGAAAGTGGAATAATAGGAGCAATGGCTTTAAACTACAGGAAAAGAGATTCCACCTGAACATGAGGAAGAACTTCCTGAAGGTAAGGGCCATTTGACAGTGGAACCTGCTGCTCCTTTGGTGAAATGTGGTGGAGTCTCTTCCTTCTTTGGAGGTTTTTAAACAGAGCCCTCTTAAACAGTTTTTAAACAGGGGCCGTCTGCCAAAGGGAGGGCTTTGGTGGTGTCTTCCTGCCTGGCAGAAGGGGGTTGGATGGCCCTTGGGGTACCTTCCAGCTGTATCATTCTGTGACTCCACAATTTCTGTTCTGGTAAGCTCAGGACAACAAGCAGAAATAGGTTTGCTGGTAGGAGTTCTGATGATGGCCATCAGAAATGGAACAGGCTCATGGAGAGCGGGAGTGTGATGGAGGTGGGTCTCTGCTGAGGCCCGCTTCTTGACTAGCCCTCCCTCTTCATATCCTCCAGATTTCTCTCCGCAGTTGCAAGGGCTGCACCCTTCTCTGACAAAGTCAGAATGCAATTTGATAAAGTTTGCCCGTTAAAAATGGGTTTATATGTACTAAAAAGTTAAGCAACATTAAAATGTCCATTATTGGCTTGGATGTTTAGCAAAGGGATAAATCTCTCGCTTATTTTATCCTCATATGGAGGAATGAATCATTTCTACGCTTCTTTCCGCAACGCACCTTTTCACGGAGCTGGGGTGCGGAGATCGTGCGAGCAGCCTCCAGCGAGAGGCTCTCACGTCCCGGTTCCTTCAGCTCCGCAGCTGCTGCCCGCTCACACAAGAGCCCCACCTCTTCCTTCCGCAGTGCGGTCCGGGAGTTTCCCGGGCTGCGCCGGGGCAGGAAGCACGAGCGCCGCTGCTCCAGAGCTCCGCGCTCACGGCGAGTGCACGCGGGGCCCCGGAGCGATGTGCGATCACGCACCATTTTTGTCTCAAAGCCAAAAATGAAAAAGTGCGCGAGTGTCGCCTGCCAGACCCTGGGGCGTCTTGTGATTGTGAGCGTGTCGTGTGGATGGCTCCTCACATTCGCGTGACGGTCGAGGGGCCCCTTCACGTGGCAAGCCGTCTCAGATGGCATCCAGAACGGTAGAGATCCCACCTCGAGGTAAAACAGAGTGACACTGAAACCTATCAGAACTATAGCAGAATGCAAATGCCATGCGAAAAGGGTCAATGGTACTCTCCCTGCTGCATGAAAGTGCAAGGGATTTTCCACCATCCTCAACCCCTCTTCGCCCTTCAGGATGCCTTTGGGAACAAACCCTTTCTGCAGAAATACACAGAGAGCTTGTTCAGAACCTACTTTCTGTGCAGAAAAACTCTGTGCCTTGCTAGGCAATTAAATTGTCCTCTTCTGGGAAGAGTCTTGCAGCTGTTCTCCTTTTTCTCAGCAGGGCTTCCAGAGCGCCAGGACATCCTTTTCTCACTGAGGAGACGACAAGGAATGAATTCTCTTCCTGCCCCTAAAGTATACTCTGCTCTCTCCTCAGCTGATCTAGGCATGAAAAAGTGTCTGTGTGTCTGTGTGTGTCTGTGTGTGAAGTATCTGTAAGGGGACAGATGTCCAGGTGCATTTAAGGCGTGTGTGCTTGTGCCTTCGAGTCGCCTCTAGACTTACGGCAACCCCATGAATTTTACCTAGGGTATTCTTAGGCAAGAAACACTCAGAGGTGGTTTTGCCAGTTCCTTCCCGTGTAGCCTGTGCCACCTGTGATGCATTGGCAGTCTCCCATCCTAGTACTAACCAGAGTTGACCCTGTTTAGCTTCCAGGATCAGACAGAATCTGGTGCCTTTAGGGCATTCAGACCTCCTTTCCCTTCTTGCTAACTAGCTTGGATGGTTTTCTAATGCGGCTTTTAAGGGTTCCCACATAAAAAAAGCATCCAAGTCAGTTAGTAAGAAGGGAAAGGAGAGTTTGTACAAGAGGAGCAAAATCCCAGCAGGATCCACACAGAAGAGGAAGGAACTTTGTCCTTGCGTTGTCTCAAGTCCGTTGCAGTAGAAACAACGGAGAATTTTGAGGCATTTGGGAGACTAACAAATGTTTCATGGCAGAAACTGTAGGCCTTTCTGCACTAGACTGTTATAGTGCTCTTATTCCACTTTCAACATCCCATAGAATCCTGGGATTTGTAGTTTAGGGAGGGGCACTTATAATTCTTAGCTAGAGTTCTTTGGCCTCAGTAAACTACAAACCCCAGAATTCCATAGGAGGTTGAAAGGGGAATAATAGCACTATAACAGTACATTGTGGAAAGGCCCTAAGACCAGAGTTTCTTAGGGACCTGTGATCAGGCAGGCTCAGGGGAATCCACTTATTCTTTAGCTGTTTTCCTGTTGCACAGTTCAGGCTTACCATAAACTGCAACAAACCATTTTTTAAAAAGTGGGGGATCTAATTGTGCACTCTAGCAAAACAGGGTGTGTTTTTTTTTCTGTTACTGTTTTCACATTAGAGTAGTAAACCTTTTGGAATCAGTTGTTGCTGCTGTGGCTTGCAGTTCTTGGTTGCCCACTCCATGCCTAAGGCATTGCCACTCCCCCAAAAGGGTATTCATTTGTGGAATTAAAAAAATGGGGGCAAATTTGGTGAAAACAGCCTCGTAAATAAAGGCACCCACCTGGAGGCAGCAGAGGAGTCCCTGGGATGGATGGAGGGATGGAGAGAGGGCCCCATGGCAAAGCGCTGGGCACACTCTTTTTGGCCACCCTGTCTGCCTCTCAGGTCCATGACAGCAGCTCTGAGGAAAGGGGTTGGACCATCCCCACGCCGGCCTCCATCTTGGCCGAAGAACCTTCCTGAAGCGGCCGAGGAAGGAAACATGAAGCCTTTGCTTGTGTGCTTCAAGTAGCCACCCAGGGCCACCTGATCCATTCAACACTTTGGGTACAGTGCCCAGGGAGCACAAAAGTTTTAGGACCTACAAAAATATCCCTGGTGGTGTGTCAAGGTGAGGTGGGGAGTCAAATGCAAGAGTGCCCTGGGACCAACAAAAACCTTAATGTGCTCCTGCAGCCACCCTGTGCTTGTTGAACAGGGAGTAAATCCCCAGTGCGGCCCGAAGGTCCTGAAGGCCCCAGATCCTGTCTGAGAAGCTGAGCGGGGTCAGGCCTGTCTAGGACTTGGAAGGGAGGCTTCCAGGGAGCACCAGGGGCTGTTGGCTAAATGGCCCAAGGAGGCCAGCCGCCCCAAGTATCGTGTCCTCCAAAATTTCACAAATGAAGAATGGGACAGGTTTGACGTCATAGCAACCTCAGAAGGTGGCTAAGATGGCAGGCGCTGTCAGCGGGGGCGAACACACAGGCTGGGGGAAGCTGCAGAAGTCTGCTTTCGCCCGTCCCTCTTGGGAAAGGGAAGAACCTTCCAACTAAACCTCACTGCAGATTCCCCCATGCTGCTCGGCTCAGCCTGAATCCTCTGACGGGAGGCTGCTTTCAGGAGCTCTGGGGGTAGCCAAAAGCTCTCCTGGGCACCCTTTATCAAGTGAAAGTATCTCTGCCTGGCGCCATATTTTCCAAGAGGCAGGGCTCCCTTGTCAGAGGTTCTTTATTGTGCAAAACAAGGAGGGAAGACAGGGCAGCGTGATTTAAACGGTGTGTGGAGTTCCACCAGCACAGATGAATCATCAATCAAGGCAGGAAGCAGAATCTTTGGCAAGGCAGGAGCTCTCCAGTGACTTTCCTAATCTCAAGCAAAATGTACCAGCCCCAGTTGCCTCTCGCTGTGCAAAGTGGGGGCGGCCGGTGAAAGAAGCACCTGTTGGCCACCAGTGCAGGTGGTGTAGCATCCAGAGAAAGTCTGCTCCCTTTGGGGGACTCAGAAGGCTGCAAGCTCAATCCCAGCTGGAAGGGGGTGGGAAAGATGTCGTTCTACACACAGGCCCTGGAAAACCACTGCCAGTCCCTAGAGAAATGCCTGCTGGACAAAGAGATCAGAAACTTTGTTGACACGTGCAACCGTGTTACATTTACCCTGAAAAAACTTTCAAGAAACATTGTGTATATTCCGAAAGGGAAATGTTCGTTTTGTTAATTACGTTAATTCTGAGCCGAAGATTGAATTCTTGTTCCGCTGCTGCACTAAAAATTTTCTGGAATGCAGGTGGAAAACCTGGCCAGTGATTCCTCCCCTTCCCTCATCTCTGAGCTTAGGGAAGAAAGAAGGAGAGACGTGGCTTTTGGAAAACCCCATTTCCCATCCACGACGGGCCCCCAAAAGAGGATGAGTGAGAGTTGGAAGTCACACACACCAGAAGGGGAAGGAAGGAAGGAGGGAAGGAAGTTTGGCTGGCACATTTGTTCAGTAATTATGATGCCAGGACCCTCCTTTTCTTCCCGCTCTCCCTCATCTTACTTCTCTTCTTTTTCCTCCTCTTGTTCTTCCTTCCCCTCCTCCTCCTCCTCCTCCTCCTCCTCCTCTTCCTCCTCCGCCTCTCCTCCCTCTTCCCTTTCTTTCTTCATTTTCTCCTCTTTTTCTTCATCTTTTTCTCCCTCCTCCTCACTCCCCCATGAGCCCAAGACTGGGCTACTTGCTTTTCGGTAGCCCTGACCTCCACCCTGGGCCAGTTTCTGCATCTGGAGATAAATCTCTGTGTGGTAAACAACCCCTGTGTCCTTGTGATAAGAGTCCTTGGGGCAAAGGAGCATAATTTTACAGTTTAACTGCCTTTTCAAATTAACTTCATCATTCTCTGGGTTGTTCTGTCTCTAAGTGCTCTTGTATCAATGTAATTGTTGCCATTTTTATAACATTCTTTTATTTTCGTAAAAAGGAGATGTACTTTGCTTGGGGATCTCGTGGATGCTTTGAAATTTTAAAAACAAATTAAGGGTCTGATGGCCAGCCTCATGTGGACGGCTGCCTCCTATGAGATCTCCGGTGCGGAACTCCAAGATCCTACCATGAGGAGGAGGAAGGTAACGCAAGGTCTTCTCATTAGCAAAGGGGGATATTATGCAACTAGATGTTTAACCCAATGTCCACCCACAAGGTGCATCAGTGTGCACCAATTGTGCTGCATGCATTCCTCTGATTCCACAACCTTGAACTGCATGCGGCCGTTGCACAATGTCTATTTGCTTCCAGAGGAGAGGAGGAGAGGAGGCAGAAGCAACTTTTTCAAGACTGGCAACAGTCTTCTGTCTGTAATTTTCACCCATGGCCCCCTCCTCAATTCTTTCCTATCAGCGCTTTGGGGTGTTTCCCTGAACTGTGCTACAGAAGCAGAGTACCATGTCCTACCTGAAGGAGGTCTCTTCAGATGAAGAAGGGGGAAAGGAGAGCCAGGATGGCAGGCCCCAGGTGGAGCCAGAGGAGGCTGGCAGTCCTGCTGTGACAACAGCAGAGGCAGGGTATGGTCCATCCCAGCAGCAGCTGCTGACCTGGAGGAGGAGAAGGAGGCAGTGGTACTTCACTGGGAGCAAAAGGTCAGGCAACGCTTTGCTCCACTTTAAATACAAGACTCTAAGCTAACAAGCTGGGCTGGTTAACTGCTGGCTATATATTTGCTCAGCCAAGGCAATTCTGTTGCTGCACGTGCACACACACACACACACACACACACACACGCATGCGCACGCACACACACACACACACACCTACCTGACACACACATATTGGGGACTTTCCATTTTTACATTCCAAAGTCAACATGGTCACTGTTTGATGCTCCATGCTCATTTCCCCTCTAGAGTCCCAGTGATGGGTAGTGGTTGGCAAAGAAGAACAGCAACTCAGCCACCCTGGACACACCTAAGTATGCCTGACCTTAGATGTGAAGCAGGATCCCAGCAGGTTAGTTCTTGGAAGGAGGACCTCCAGGAGGGATAGTGGAGATCTCCAGGTACGGTGAAGAAAAGCACCTTTCCTAAAATACTGGTGGAGGACTGCAGCTGCTGGTCAGTAATGGCAGTGCCATGCTAGGTGGTCCCCCATGGTGTGACTCTCAGGGCAAGCAGCCTCCCCCTTCCCACAAGGGGCATTCAAGACCTCTTCAGAAGACACACTCCTTTGAAACACTCTGAAGGCCCGTGCTGCTGCCAGCACTTTTTGTAGTTAATGAAATAACAGTAAACCATGTTGATTGAGCAGCCGCTGTCTGTTGTGCCTGAACATGGAAGAAAGGCATTCTGCCCATTGTCACTGATAGACCGGATGATGGTGAGCAAACTGAACCTCAATCCAAAAGTGATAGACGTGCTCCTGGTCAGTCGAAAGACAGATCAGGGAATGGGGATTCTGCCTGTGGGGCAGGAGGACCACACTCCCCCTGAAAAGGCTGGTTTGCAGCTTGAGTGTGCTCCTGAATTCAGCCTGGAGCCTGGAAGCTTGGGTCTTGGCATTGGCCAGGGGTGCCTTTGCACAGTTAAGTCTTGCGTGCCAGCTGTGCCCATTCCTTGAGACATCTGACTTGGCCACAGTGACGCATGCTTTAGTTGCAGCCCACTTGGATGGCTGCAATGCATCCTATGTGGGGCTGCTTTTGAAGAGTGTTCAGAAACCTCAGCTGGCCCACAGAACTGTGGGGCCGGGCACAGGGAGGGCATGGCTTCCATTCTTTGCTGGGTGCTGGTCTGTATCTGGGCAGAATTCAACTTGCTGCCTACAACCTGTAAAGCCCTACATGATTAAGGGAATGCTGTGGATGTAGCATATCTCGATTTCAGTAAGGCCTTTGACAAGGTTTCCCGTGACATTCTTGCAAAGAAGCTAATACAATGCGGGCTGGACAGGGCTACTGTCAGGTGGATCTGTAACTGGTTGACTGACCTTTCCCAAAGGGTACTCACCAATGGCTGCTTTTCATCCTGGAGAAAAGTGACTAGCGGGGTGCCACAGGGTTCTGTCCTGGGCCCAGTGCTCTTCAATATTTTCATCAATGACTTGGATGAAGGAATAGAGGGCATGCTCATCAAATTTGCAGATGACACCAAATTGGGAGGGGTTGCTAATACACCAGAGGACAGGATCAGAATTCAAAATGACCTGGATAGATTGGAGAGCTGGGCCAAAGCTAACAAAATGAAATTCAACAGAGAGAAGTGTAAGGTCCTACACTTAGGTAGAAAAAATGGAATGCAGAAATATAGGATGGGGGACACGTGGCTGGATGGCAGTACGTGTGAAAGGGATCTAGGAGTCTTAATAGACCACAAGCTGAACATGAGTCAGCAATGTGATGCGGCAGCCAAGAAAACCAACGCAATTCTCGGCTGCATCAATAGGAGTATGGTGTCTAGATCGAGGGAGGTACTGGTACCACTCTACTCTGCTTTGGTTAGACCTCATCTTGAATACTGTGTCCAGTTCTGGGCACCCCAATTCAAGAAGGACATTGTCAAGCTGGAGCAGGTCCAGAGGAGGGCGACCAAAATGGTGAAAGGCCTGGAAGCCAAGCCCTATGAGGATCGACTTAGAGAGCTGGGTATGTTCAGTCTGCAGAAGAGAAGGTTAAGAGGGGACTTGATAGCTATGTTTAAATATTTGAAGGGGTGCCATGTAGAGGAAGGAGAGGGCTTGTTTTCTGCTGCTCCAGAGACCAGAACAAGGAGCAATGGATTCAAGCTGCGGGAAAGGAGATTCCACCTGAACCTCAGGAAGAACTTCCTGACGGTCAGGGCTGTCCGGCAGTGGAATATGCTGCCTCGGAGTGTGGTGGAATCTCCTTCTTTGGAGGTTTTTAAGCAGAGGCTGGATGGCCATCTGTCAGGAGTGCTTTGAGGGTGTTCCTGCATGGCAGGGGGTTAGACTGGATGGCCCCTGTGGTCTCTTCCAACTCTACATTTCTGTGATTCTGTGATTCTGTGATTCTGTGGGTGGACTATCTAGAATGGTCGTTCTTCACCTGGGGTCTGGGGAGTCCTTGGGGTCCACGGAGCCCTCACGGGGGGGTCCAGGAAGCCCTACTGCAGGACACCAGCAGCAGCAGCAGCAGCAGCAGCAGCAACAGGGATGCAGCAGCCGGGGGGGGTGAGGATGATGAGGGAGCGGTTTCAGCACCCTGAACCCCCTGCTATGTGTCCCGGATGAACGGGATGCAGCAGCAGTGGGTGCACACGTGGTCACACTGTGACTCTGGCGACCGCAGTTCATGAATCCCCACTCAGCCATGGAAACCCACTCGGTGACTTCAGGCAAGTCAAACTCTCTCAGAAAAAGGCAAGGCAACAAATCCTGCCAAGAAGACCCCCGTGACAGGTTTGTCTCAGGGTCACCATAAGTTGTTCTGAAAGGCGGGAGCCGTGATGGCTGGAAGGCACCGCTCCCTCTCAGCGGCACTTGGTTCCTCTGTGTGCCTGACTTATAGCAAACCCTGACTTGTAGGTGAACCTACCACAGGGTTTCTTGGGCAAGATTTGTTCGCCCAGCGTCTGAGCGGGGATTTGAATCCTAGTTTCCAGAACCCTTTAAGAAACAAAGAAACAAATATTTGCATGCTTAAATCTAAATTTAAATATTTACATTTTGAGTTAGGTCTTGGGGGTCCCTGGCAATAAATTAAGGACCACTGATCTCGAAGACCGTCCATCCCCACAGAAGCCAGCCTGAGGCTAAAGCCCCTTTCTGTCCACCCCACCCCTCACAGGTGGATCTGGTGAGGACAGAGGAAGGGGCCTCCTTGGTAGCTGCTCCCGGGGTTCTCACGGGAGGTTCAAAAGAGCAAAAGAGAGATTGAGAGGGAGACTGGGAAATTTTGAATTTTGAAAAGAGCAGAGGACATGGAGTGGCAGAGAAAGTCTCTGCCAAATCAGGACAGTTATACAGTTATACAGTTACTGTATATAAAGAAAACCTCCCCCATGCAAGGGATGGAGTTGCCAGAAGGTGATGAAGTTGACGAGTGAAGTGAGGGAGGAGGGAACTTAGCAGTCCTTTCTTCTGCGTTGCAACCTTCCAGTCCTGGACGTTCCTGGTCTCCGGAGACACGAGGAGGGTCCCTGCCAAATCAGGAGAGCTGCAGGCACCAGGTCCAAGGCTGGTGGAGGAACCTGCTGCCCTGCAATGGGCAAGATGGCCAAGGCCTGGCTGTGGGGCACATGGGTCACCCCATCACCCAGTCAGAGATGGTGGCTGGCTGCCTTTTGCAGAGGAAAGCCAAGCTGTAGCCCAGCCAGCACAGCATCAGATGCTCTTTAGTGCTTCATCTTCTTTCTTCCACAATTATAGTGTGTACTGTTAATTGCTAGCTTGATGTGCCTGTTCTTCCCTGGGTGCTACATAGTTATCTTTTTAAGCGTATTTTAATTTTGTTTTCTGTGGCAGCCGTAAAGGTTTCAGTAGCAGCTTGCAGGCAAACAAGTGAAGCTGCTTCTGCGGTGTCTCCCCCTTTTATGTCCCCCCTGCACAATTCCTCTGGCAGAGGAGTCTTGGGGAGCAGATGGGGCCACACAGCACAGCATTTCTCCAGGAAGAAGGTTTACGGACTGCTCACAGAATTGTTCTGCCTGAGGTTTTGTGGACAAAAAAACCACTCTACTTGGAGAGAAGTGACTAGTGGGGTGCCAGAGGGTTCTGTCCTGGGCCCAGGTCTATTCAATGTCTTCATCAATGACTTGGATGACGGAATAAAGGGCATGCTGATCAAATTGGCAGATGACAACAAATTGGGAGGGGCTGCTAATACCCCAGAGGACAGGATCAGAATTCAGAATGACCTTAACAGATTGGAGAGCTGAGCCAAAGCTAACAAAATGAATTTCAACAGAGAGAAACGTAAGGTCCAGAAAAAAATGGAATGCACAAATACAGGATGGAGAATGCGTGCCTGGCTAGCAGCACGTGTTAAAGGAATGTAGGAGTCTTGGTAGCCCACAAGCTGAACATAAGTCAACAGTGTGATGCAGCAGCCAAGAAAGCCAACGTGATTCTTGGTTGCATCAATAGGAGTATGGTGTCTAGATCAAGGGAGGTAGTGGTACCGCCCTGTTCTGCATTGGTTAGGCCTCATTTGGAATAATGTGTCCAGGTCTGGGCACAACCATTCAAGGAGGAGACTGACAAGCTGGAGTGTGTCCAGAGGAGTGTTACCCTGATTTCTGGGGGTCCCAGGAGGGACACCTCAATGTGCTCAAAATAATGGGGAATGTGAATTGGCTGAGAGCACTGGTTAGCAATGTGAGAGGCGGGGCATCGTAGCAAGATCTTGAACCCAATGTCTACGGGGTCAGGCCGAGTCAATGATCAATCAGAAGTTAATAATAATGATTGTTTTATTGAGATACAGTCAAACACGTGTATGCAACACACTCGCACGAAGAACTATTGAAATAAAGGTAGGAGTTGGATAGAGGGATTTAAGAGGAGGTTTTGTGTGGGAAATACTACACCTGTCCTGAAGCCCGGGTAGTGTGAAGACGAAGTCCGTGGAAGTGAGGATTCTCAGCACGAGGAGCTGAGGGGAAGGCTCCCTGGACGAAGCGACAGCAAGGCGGGATGGAAGCCAAGAGCGATCCAACGAGATGCTCAAAGTCAGGGGTTCTTACAGGGGAAAGTGTGGTCGCAGGCTAGTCTGTTCTTGGGGATAACAATGAGTTTCGGGCTGGAGACGAAGCCTCCGAAAGGTCCGTACTTTAGATGATTGAATTATGACAGCGTTGTCAATAGAGTAGCCAGTATGCAAACGCGGATAGCTTGAGAGTTGTATAGTCCGCTCATCAAGCTGCCTGCTCGGGGCAGGGGATCTTTTGTAAACAGCATTCATACATAATGTGATCTTAAAAGGGTACTTGCCTGGAGGTCTCCTAAAGCTGCATTCGGCAATGACTGGCCTGCCTGGATGGGGATTTGAATGGTTCAGCTATTTTTGGCCGTGCCTGTGTGCGTGCTTGTCCGGGGGCCTCGCAAGCACGTGGAGAAGAATGGGTAAAGAAGGCCAAATTATTGATATCAAATGATATCTAATATCTCACAAGTTCAGGTGAGAAACTGTGGTAACAGGAGGATGACCAAAATGGTAGAAGGCCTGGATACCATGAAGCCCTGTGAGGAGTGGATTAGGGAGCTGAGTATGTTTAGTTTGCAGAAGAGAAGGTTAAGAGGGGACATGATAGCCATGTTTAAATATTTGAAGGAATGTCATGTCATGTCATGAAATGTTGAGGAGGGAGCAGGCTTGTTTTCCACTGCTCCAAAGACTAGGACGAGGAGCAATGAATGGAGTCAAGCTGCAGGAAAGGAGATTCCACCTGAACCTCAGGAAGAACTTCCTGGCAGTCACAGCTGTCCAGCAGTGGAATATGCTGCCTCCATGAATCTCCTTCTTCTTTGGAGGTTTTTAAGCAGAGGCTGGATGGCCGGCCATCTGTCAGGAGTGCTTTGATATGGGTTTGTGCAAGTCAGAAGAGGGTTGGACTGGATGGCTCCTGTGGTCTCTTCCAACTGTATGATTCTATGATTCTATGACTTCTGCTCCCAGAATTTTCCTCCTCCGGGCAGGAGGAGAACAAGAACAAGTCCACCTGACCATGATCCAAGAAGTGGAGTTGGTCTCCACAGTGGAAGTGGCTGCTCCTTCTGGTCCACAATCACCCCATTGCTCAAACTGCCTGTGGAGTTCAGGGACTGTTGTCAGCTTCACAAGCAAAGGTTCTCTCACTGAGGAATAAGAGTCAAAATCTTTGCTTAATGGTAGTTTCGTGGGATTATGGAGCTGGGATGCAGCGCAAGGGCCTTTAAGTCTCACCCACTGCTGTGTGGTGTTATGCCACTCAAGTGCTCCTGGGAGGTCTCCTAATCCAGCCTCTGCTTAAAGACCACCAAAGGAGGAGGTCCACTCCCACCTGAGGAAGTCCATGCCACTGTCAAGTTGCTTTTGCCATTAGGATTCCCTTCCCAATTTTTGGGTGGAATCACTGTTTTTACCGTTTAAATCATGGAATCCTAGAGTTGGAGGAGATCCTAAGGGCCACCCATCCCAACTTCCTTCTGCCATGCAGGAAGCCCTCCCTTGGACAGATGGCCATCCAACCTCTGTTTAAAAATCTCCAAGGGAGGAAACTCCACCACACTCCACTGAGACAGCAGCAGATTCCACTGTAGAACCGCTCTTACTATCAAACAGTTCTTCTTAAGGTTTAGATGGAATCTCTTCTCTTGTTTTCTGAAGGCATTGCTCCATAGCGTCCTAATCTCTGGAGCAGCAGAAAACAGGCTTGCTCCATCCTCCATATGACATGCCTTCAAATATTTAAACATCATGACTATCATGTCCCCTTCTCTTAACCTTCTCTCCTCCAGGCTAAACATCCCCAGCTCCCTAAGCAGCTCCTCATAGGGCTTCATGGTTTCCAGACCTTCCACCATTTTGGTCCCCTGCCTCTGGCCACACAACCAATCCAATGGTTCATGTCCTTTGGGTGAACAGAACCTTGGCTAACAGGACAAGGACAACTGGCATTTTTGTGGGGGAACTTGAAGGGGAACCCCAGAGGAGTCTCACACTGCTGGCCTTATACGGTAACGCAACGGGGATGGTGAGGGAGCTGCTGTAGCGACTGGCAATATCTTTGTTAGTGTTCTCACCAGACGATGCGGAGATCTATACTGCAACAGATATCAGCATCATCATCACCACTATCATCATCATCATCATCATCATCATCATCATCATCTTTATTTGTAGCTCTCTTTTCTCCATAAGCCAGGATTCAGGGTGGCTTACAATTAAAACAAATACAGTGTTGCTTAAAAAATACAAATACAAATACAAATACATACATACATACATACATACATACATACATACATACATATATATATATAAAAATAATTAAAATGGAATGAAACTATTAACAACACTGACAATAGTTTAAAACGTATGATTAAAAGTGTTTAAAAGCTGTCTTTTAAAAAAAAAGGTAAAGTTAACCAGAGAGCCAGTGGGGTGTAGTGCTCTGAGTGTTGGACTACAAGCCCTCCAAAAGACCAGGGCCTGAATTTCTGCTCAGCTATGGAAACCCACTGGGTGCCCTTGGGCAAGTCACACACTCTCAGCTTCAGAGGAGAGCCAAAGCAAACTTTCTAGGAAGAGATCTTGCCAAGCTAACCCCAGGAAGGCACTAGCCGGTCTCACGGTGGTCTGAGTGTTAAACTAGGACTCCTATGGTGGGAGGCCAGGGCTGGGTGAGGAGGGGGACCTTGGGGAAGTCACACTCCCTCACTCATTCTCACCTCAGAGTAAGGCAAAGGAAACCCCCAGGATATGCCGTGTAGCAGGGTATGCCGTGCCCTAGACCACACGTTAGTCCTGACTGGAGTGGACCCGTTCTGTTAACAGAAGTTACACAAGTGTTGGCTTACTGATTTCCCACTTATTCAGTGGGTCTCCTCTGGTGGACAATTGGACAGTTGGATGGAGGCCCAAATGAGCAAAATGGCCATCGTCCGCAGCTGGGCTGCTCAAAATTCTCTTGAAAAGGCCCTATTAGTGTCTGATGAGAAGCCAGCTCCCACATCTGTGTGCCCGCTTATCTTGTGTGACAGCTTTTTAGGACCTTGCCAACTTGCCTGTCAGGGCTAATGGAAGGTGGCATTAATCAATACAGGCCTCAGATGCCAGGGGCATGAGCCAGGAGGCACAGCTCTGCCTGAGTTCGGTGGCTGCAAAGCGACGGCTCCCTGGGAAAAGAGGCAGGGACTTTTTCTGGCACAAACAAGCTGACACGGACCCCCCGGAACGGAACTGACAGGAAGATGGGGGACGTTCAGTTGGCGACGAGTCACAGGATCACAGACTCATGGGGTAAGAAGGGACCTCAAGGGGCATCTAGTCCACCCCGGCCATGCAGGAACCCACAACTCAGGCACTCCGTTTGACAGATGCCCACTCCGCCCCCGCTTAAAGACCACCAAAGACAGAGAGCCCAGGCAGCCCATTCCACTCCCCAGCAGCTCCTTCTCTGAGGAAGAGCTTCCTCACGTTCCGCTTTCTTGCCATTTGGATCCGTTGGATCGCATCCTATTTCCTGCAGCAGCAGAAAAGAAATTCACTCTGTCTCGCACATGATGGAGGTCCTTCAGGTGTTGAAAGATGGCTGAACCATGTCCCTTCCCAATCTCCTCTTCCTCAAACTAAATGGAAGCCACACACACACACACACACACACACACACACCTTTTTCCTGCTTACCCTACCGGACCCAGGTTGGCAGGTAGGACAATCCCTCCAGCTCCAGGGAGGGGGAGGAAACAGGAACTTCAGGAAACCATTTCAGAGACGGAGGGATGGCCGCTGGTGAGGTTTCCAGGGCGATGCCACGAGAAGGGTGATGTCATTAAGCACAATGATAGCAAGGGAGGCCTCAGCCCCACGGACGTTCAGAGGATAATGGCAGTCAGATAAAAGACAGAGCTCTTGCCCTCATCTGTGCACCGTGACCACACACACACACACACACACACACACACACGATCCCGGCCCTCTGAGGCTCTCTGTTACTTCCCTGGCTAGTCCAAGCTTTCGGGATATTAAAAGATATCCTCTTGATATCATAATTTGGCTTCACTTCTCTGTTCCCTTCCACGTGCTTGCGAGGCCACCGGACAAGCACGTAAACGAGCTCAGCTGTTAATTGCCGTAATATTCAAACTACCATACAGGCAGGACAGAAATAGCTGACTCACTGCTTTAGGAGACCTCCAGGCAAGTACTCTAATTAAGTATGCACACTACTTACGAAAGAGCCTCTGCCCCGTGATGGCAGCTTGATGGGTAACCTATGCAATACCCAAGTACTCTGCATTTGCATACTGGCTACTCTATTGAGAACCACTACGATAACACAATCATTCAGATTCTGACCTTTCGGAGCCTTTGTCTCCAACTCCAAATCTATTGTTTTTCCCCAAGTACGGCATAGCCTGCAGTCACAATTCTCCTTATAAAAACCCTCGATTCTGAGACCTTCCTCGGATCGCTCCCGAGTTTCATCCCGCCTTGCTGCTGCTTTGCTTGGCGAGCCTTCCCTCAGCTCCACGCGCTGAGCTACATCGCACCCCAGTTTTACTCTCTATTGTTCTGGGCTTCAGGACAGGTGAAGTATCACCCAAACCAACAATCCCTCTAAAAATCCCTCTATACCGCTCCAACCTTTATTTTCTTTAGTTCTCTTGCGTGAGTGTGTCGCATACACTATTTTGCTTGTATTTAATAAACATCAGTTATTATTTCAACTTTTGTGTGCTACTTGACTCGACCCGACCCCATAGACATAGGGTTCAAGATCTCGCTACGTTACCCTGCCTCTCGTAACGCTAAGCAGTGCTCTGAGCTAATTTTCCCCAATTTTAGTTGAGCACATTTTGGTGTCCCTTCCGGGACCCCCAGTTCACAGGGTAACAGAGTGGCGGAGCAACACGGGCAGCCCTGGTACCCCTAATTTGAGAAGGAGTTGCGAACCTCCTCAAATCAGGCTGGTACTGACTTAGGTGACGGTCGGTCAAGTTGTTAGAGCTCTGTTAGGCAGAAACACATGTATGTGGAGTCTGTGTGTTTGAGCTCTAGAGCTATTCTATCGGGGTGGAAATCTGTTCCCCTTTCTTTCTTGGTTTGTATACGTCAGCCACCCTGGCGTGGTCACTAGCACTAGGCGGTGAACCATTGTCCGATAGCAAGGGGTGTGCACAAGCTGTCCTAGGAATCACATCCTTAACTTGGGGTCTATCGTGGGCTGGGATCCGAAGTGTTAGAGTGTTAGCACGGTAGGAACAGTCTACGCTCATCCAACACCCTAGTGGCAAAGTAAAATAGCACTTAGGGAAGAAATTCCCCCCTTACAGGTGCGTCCCGTCAGTTGTTGTTGGGTAGCTTTGAGAGTGCGGGTGCATCCCGCTTGTAGTTGTGAAAAGCGCGGGTGCGTCCCGCTGTGTAATTTTGGGTGCGTCCCGAGTGGCTAGCCGACTAGGTGCGGGTGGTGAGTCCCAACCTAGCCTAGGGTTTAGAGGTTTTGCCCGAGGTAGAGGTAGGCGACCCTCACCCAGAAAACCAGTTAGGGATGGTTTGGTTTTGGTTCCTTGCCCCTTTTTCCCCGCTGCTTGGCCAGGTGGCGTAGTAAGTTCCTCAGTGTTCGTTTCCCCCCTTCAAGCAGGCGGAGCACTCCTGAGGGTTCCCTGGGTCTAGGTGACCTCCCTGTCCCTGAACTGTTTCCTCGTCCTTTGGTCCCCAGTGCTGTCGAGGTGGAAAACCAGGCTTGGGAGTACCAAAGTGACTTTGTTTGGGCAGGCTGGAGATAGGTTCCGTCCCTCTTTCCTAGAGAAGTTCCGCAGAGTTCGTTTCCCTTCAGTCCCCCAGGGGTCTAGGTGATCCTTCCCGTCACTCCAGTTCCTGGTCCCGTTTGTAGTTTGTAGTTTGTGTTAGAAACAATTGTAGTTTGTGTGAAAAATGGCAGAGAATAGCAAGGTCACCATCAAGGACCTCATGTTGGAGGAAGAGGTCTGAGGCAAACTAGAAAGATGGGTGTTGAGTAAGGGGAAATGCCCCTGGAAGGACACCATCTTCCAGACGGCCAATCCCTTTACCACACTCTGGGAAGCGTATACCCTGGCGCATAAATCAAAGAACCCTTTCGGGCCATCTAAGGACGCTTTGGCCACTTGGGGACTTTGGCTTACGGCCAGAGATGCTAGTAGCGCCCTGGTAGAGACCAGAGAGAAGTTAGCGAGTGTAGAAAGAGAGAATGCCCAGCTTCAGGCCGAGGTCGAGACGCTGCGTGCGGACAAAGTAACTTTTGTGTCCGTAGTGCAAGCGTCAGCACAGAAGCTGAGCAACATCCAGGTAGTGGCCCAAACATGGGAAGAGAAAGCCCACGCTTTAAAGCCTGAGCCGGATCATGCCTGGTCTGAGCCAAGTTCATGGTGGGGCAAGTAAGAGAACAGCAGGAGGCTGTTAGCCATGTAGCTTGCCAGAAACAGATAGCTGCGCTGGAGAGTCAGCTCCAAACGCACAAAGCCCTAATTTCGGCTGTGTGCCCAGAGCTGCTCCCAACGTTTGTGGAGGACTTTTCTGGGGAGGCACTGCCAGAGGATGCTCAGGCAACCGTTCCCCACAATCCAGACTGGAGCGACCCTAATGTCCCAGTCCACCCAGTAGAGACATGGTCCATGACCAGACGGACCACCCCCCCTTGGAGAAGGCAGTTCTGATAGGCAAGAGACGCAGGAGATGCAGGTCACTGAGACTAGGGTCCTCTGGCATGCTACTGAGGCCAAAGCAGTTGCGGACCAATTGGGTCCATTAAATCGGTCCACTGGCATCATGTGGCTAAACGCGGTGATTCACTCTCACCCGACAGCCAATGGTCAGGACCTGACCCAACTGGCCCGGCTTTGCATGTCCCCCTCCGAGCTCCCTACTTTTGAGTCAGCCGTGGCGACTCTAGGCCTGGTTAGGCTCGAGGCCCGCGACTGGATGAGAGAGGTAGTAAGGATTTTGTGGCCCGGACAGAGTGCAGGTGTGCTCTATGTCATGGAGCAACAGGGTCCTCGTGCGAACCCTGAGGCTTACATGGCACGGAAGCAGCTTCTCGCCATTCTGGCTGAGAAGGTCCCCTTGACGCCCCATGGATATGACTTTAACAGCCTCGAGTTTAAGACGCTCTTGTACGGAGGTCTTAATCATGAGACCAAGATGGCTTTAGGTTTGGTGGATCCAGTCACCACTAACTGGGAGGAATTTGGGAACAACCTCCGACGGGTCTCCAACCTGCTGCGCTAGGCAGGATCCCTCAAACCTCCCACTAAGACACATAGGAAGGAACCCGGGAATTGGGAACCCATCTCCGAGGTCACGTACTTGAACTATGGGCCCCATTCCCAACACAGGAAAACTGCGCCAAATTCGGTTCCCAAGGGGAACTGGAATCCATGCCCAGCTCCCAGACAGGACAATAGGCAGTGGCAGGGAAGAGATTTCCGCAGCCAGCCCGGCAAGGCAGGAAATCCCCCACAGCAGCCCACTGACCCCAAACAGCTCTCTGACTCGGGCTCTCCTCGGGAGACGTCTGGTGGGTACAATCCCACAGGCCAGACATACTCCTTGGACAGAGTAAGGGTCTGGGGCATGCTCAGAAGGTTCGGACTGGACATGAGCCAGTTCGATGGGAGACCCACAAGCGGTCTCCTTGACGCCCTGGACAGGCAGGTCCAGCTGAGAAATAGCCAGACTGTGAATGAGGTGACCAACAGTCCCCCACCGGCTGGATATTACCCTGACTTAGAGCTGTCAGGATAGCGGTGCCCTCGGTCCCGGGATCTCCCCCAGAGGGTTGTTGCTCGACTGACACCCAACAAATGGGGTAGATCTAGGGTGAAGGCAGGCACTAGGACCGATAGGGAAAAGACCCCTGCCTCCCGTCCTGCAGACTCCGGAGCAGCGCCAAAGGTGCTGCTCCCTAACCAGAGAAGACAGGGTGAGCCCACCCCTGACGCTATCCGCTTGACCGGATATGGCGGGGGGGGACCCAATCTAAGTCCTTTGAAGGACACAAGCGCTCAGTGCGCAATAAAACAAGGCAGATTGCACCTCCCTCTGACTCAGCCCCGAGTGTGAATCCAGCCACCTCCGAGACCATAGTGCTTTCAGAGCACCTAGAAGGATCGCACCAGGCTAAGGTTCAGGAGGAAGCACCATTCTTTCAATTGAGAGATGTGGAAGCCTCCACCAAGTTTGATAAGGCACAGGACATTGTCAGCATGTGTGAGAGCCAGGAAACGGAGAACACACAGCAAGGAGAAGCCAGCCCCAAGCTTCCAGAACTTGCCATTGTCCCTGCTCTGAGCCCCCAACTAGAAACCAGCAGTTGCCCCCGGGATTTCCTTGAAGCCTTGGCCAGGAGAGTCCTTCCTCTCTGTGCCATCTTTCAGGGGAATCTCAAAGGAGACTGGGGATTTAAGCAGCAAGAGGCTCCCGCCCAGCCAGAGCACGGGCTAGCACAGACACTCACCCTGGCACACCCTGTGTTGACATTACGCACTCCCATTAACTGCAGTCCAGCCGGGGAGATTTCGGCCAGTGTGAGACCTAACTGCCCCACGGAGGTGAATTTGGCTACCACCTCACCCTCCGTGCAGACGTTCTGGTGCCACCTTGTCCTTAAGGGCCATGGCACCATCTTGATTGTGACGCTGGCGATTGTAAAGGGGGCCAAGCTAGTTTACGGCTCCATCCTGGTCACCATCATACCTGGAGAGGCAGTTTTCCAGGAGGCATATGGGTCCAAGACCAGCCTCCTCCTTGACTTGGAGAAAGGGGTCCCTAACCAGGAGCTGGCTCTGACACCTGCCGGTAATTCCGGAGACCCTGCAAAAGGAATGGAAGGGTCAGCCAGTTGATCCTGCATTGGTGATCATCCCTGAGCCAGAAGATCCCAGTGCCCAAGAACCCAATGTAAGCCCAATAGTCTGTCAGACTTCCTTGAGTCGCAAGGAAATGCCAGCCGTTAATTTGTCAGAGACATCTGCGTCAATTTACGAAGTGTATGACAATGGGTAAACTGGCATTGTCTGCACGGGACGGAGAGAGATGGCCAACTCTCCGACCTCCCGCTTATGTACATAGTTCTTGGTTATATTTGGGTGTTTGGGGAAGTGGTGTTATTTCTGATATATATATATTATTTACTTGAATGTCCCGTTTGGTTGCAAAAGCCTATCCGAAGGCGACCAGTCTTCAGGTCTGCCTTCGGAGTTCAGCTATATCTGTGGGCTAGTGATACTGCTTGCTCGGGACCAGCATCGAACCATCAGTACTAGGTTGTTAAGCCGCTCCAAGCCCTCGGTAACATCATCAGGCTTGGAGTTTCGGCTTCGGTCTGAGCGAAGGGAGGGTGCGAGTGTGCAGGTCCATGTTATACGGACCAGAGTGTGAATGGGACCTTCATAGCCGTGGGTCCTCTCGTGCTACTGGGATGTTAACATGGGCGTCTCTAGACCCATGAACCGATGCGGGACCCGAACCAGTGGTCTCACTGTCCCGACCAACGGCCGTCCTCCGGCCAATACAGCTATTTATGTCCCCGTGGACTCTTAGTCTTTTCAGTCATGATGACCCAGTTTCAATTCGAATTCCCAGTAGGCTTTGAGCCGGACATTTGCATTATACATTGGAAAATGATCGTGTCAGTTCTTCTGTTAAAGCTATAATAGGTCAATTGATCCAGAAGACTGGGAAGATCCCGAGGTTATACCATCGCCCCCGAGTACCGTGGGGGGGGGTTACGAAGAAAGTTGCCTCTCCATCTGATGGCTGAGGCTTGGAGATTGCTGGTGCTTTGATGACACCCATGACTGTGAGGGAAGGTGAACACACAGCCTTCCGATTGCAAAGATGGACTTTTTACCATTCCTACTACCGTTTGCTGACCCGAGAAAACCTATGGACTATTCCAGGCTCCAAACTCTGCAAAGACTCTTTGCTCCTGAACTTGCAGCAAGCCAGGCTGCACCGACTTGGACATTTTGTTGTTATTCCTGCTCCGTTGCCTGGATGGACTTATGTTTTGCTCGCCCACTCCAGCTAAAATACTTTTCCTGTTCCGAGGGGGGGGTGCCAAGACTTTTGCTTGCACCTCACCTCCCCCGGACTATGAACTTTAATCCCGCATTGAACTGTTTGCTCATTGGATTGCCTTCATTGCCAGACCATGCATTGGACTTACAGTCTTGCATTGATTATTCCATTCATTGATTGCATTTGCTTACCATTGCTCATTTTTTGACAGTTCCCTATTGACGGGACATTGGACATTGTTTATTGCTTAATTGTTTATTATTGGGTTATTGACATTGGTGTGTGTGTGTGTTTAGGTTTAGGTTGTAGTTAGGACTGCCTTCATAAGATAGGAATCCTTTTGCTCTTCCCGAAATTCCCTTTCTTGAGGAGGCTACCAACCTGCAAGCCCTTATTAGGCTCTAAATTGATTTTTGCTTTTTGATTGGAAAATGTCCGATATTGTCCCCAACATCACCCATTTTCGGGGGGGGATTGTTACTGCCCTGGCTAGTCCGAGCTTTGGGGATATTTAAAGATATCCTCTTGATATCAAAATTCGGCTGCACTTCTCTATTCCTCTCCACGTGCTTGCGAGGCCACCGCACAAGCACGTAAACAAGTTCAGCCGTTAATTGCCGTAATATTCAAACTACCATACAGGCAGGACAGAAATAGCTGACTCACTGCTTTAGGAGACCTCCAGGCAAGTACTCTAATTAGGTATGCACGCTACTTACAAAAGAGCCTCTGCCTCGCGATGGCAGCTTGATGGGTAACCTATACAATTCCCAAGTACTCTGCATTTGCATACTGGCTACTCTATTGAGAACCACTACGATAACACAATCATTCAGATTCTCACCTTTCGGAGCCTTTGTCTCCAACTCCAAATCTATTGTTTTTCCCCAAGTACAGCATAGCCTGCAGTCACAATTCTTCTTATAAAAACCCTTGATTCCGAGACCTTCCTCGGAACGCTCCCGAGTTTCATCCCGCCTTGCTGCCGCTTTGCTTGGCGAGCCTCCCCTCAGCTCCACGTGCTGAGCTACATCGCACCCCAGCTTCACTCTCTATTGTTCAGGACAGGTGAAGTATCACCCAAACCAGCAATCCCTCTACAAATCCCTCTATACCATTCCAACCTTTATTTTCTTTAGTTCTCTTGCGTGAGTGTGTCGCATACACTGTTTTGCTTGTATTTAATAAACATCAGTTATTATTTCAACTTTTGTGTGCTACTTGACTCGACCCGACCCCGTAACATAGGGTTCAAGATCTCGCTACGTTACCCTGCCTCTCGTAACGCTAAGCAGTGCTCTGAGCTTATTTTCCCTAACTTTAGTTGAGCACATTTTGGTGTTCCTCCCGGGATCCCCAGTTCACAGGGTAACATTTGACCCAAATGCCCTGAGCTCTGAGAAATCCTTACGGGGTTAACAGTGGGGTGGAGCGAGGATGCTTAGGTACAGCACAAACATTCTTTCTTTGGAGATCTGTAAACAAAGGTTGTGGGGCATCACCTGCTTATGTTTTACCAGTGGATTACTGCATGGCCAAAGGGGGCTGGGCTAGATGGCCCTTGGGATCCCCTGTGGCTCTGTATTCGGGAGGGAGGGAGGGGATGCCAGCAGTCTCCAGGGAGGCCTGGGAAAGGACCCTGCCCCAAACCCCACAGAGCCAAAGCTGCCAGCCATTGCTGACAAAAGAGTTTTAAACATGGGCACCTTCTGTGCCTCCCTTTGCAAGCATAAACATTTCCGGAATCGATTTCCCCTCCCCAGGTGGATAAAGAGGTTTTCTCCACATTGCATGAGTATGTATTATTTTTGTGACACTGTTTCAAATATGCACCATCGTTGGCACTTTTTCTAACATCTGCTGCTCCAGAGATTAGAACGTGAACCAAAGGATTCATATCACAAGAAAAGGGGGTCCACCCAAACCTCAGGGAGGACTTCCCAAGGTGGGCCATTTCCGCACTAGACTGTTATAGTGCTATTATTCCACTTTCAACATCCTGTGGAATCCTAGGGTTTGCAGTTTAAGGAAGGGCATTCAGAATTCTCAGCCAGAGCTCTTTGGCCTCAGTAAACTACAAATCCCAGAAATCGACAGGATGATGAAAGTGGAATAATAGCACTATAACAGTGTAGTGAGGAAATGGCCGTGGTCAGAGCTGCCTGACAGCAGAACAGACTGCCTCCTTCTCTGGAGGTCTTTATGCTAAGGTCGGATGGGCATATTTGAGGAGGCTTTGGCTGTGTCTCCCTCCATGGCAGAACGGGGTTGCACTCGATGGCCCTTGGGGTGATTTCCAACTCCAGGATTCTGTGATAATGTCCCCCCACATGCACACACTTCTTTTGGACAGCTGTGTTCCAATTTGGGTCCACATCCAGGATGTCTGTGTGCACCAAAGAACAAAATGAGTCTGTCCCACCCCTGTGGAAGAAGGCCGGGGGTCCTTCCCCCCTCCCTCACCCCACCCAGCCTGTCAGCCTCCTCCCTCCCCACACTCCTGCCTCAGCTTGCAGGCTCCTAAAAGAAGCTCAGCCAATGTGCTGACTTGAAGCATTTCTGAGATATATGGAGGGCCCTTCATCACATTTTAACTGTTTGGTCATTTGTGGTGGATGAGCTTTATAAGTCTGGCTTGATTTAGGTGACTTGGGGTGAGTCTTTTTATTATGAGTGTTTGCATTTTATAATGGATCGTTTCCCCGAGAAGGAAATGCTCTCGCTTTACTGTGGGATTGATATGTTGTTGCATGAACTCTTTTGCCGGCCTTTTGTGCTGAGATAAAAGTTTATTAAAAAGTGTAGGAACGTACGCAACCACAGCATTTTAGGGTAAGCCCTCCAGTCTCCTGAGTGATTAGCGCAGGGCTCAGGAGCATCCAGTCTCAGCCGAAAGGCCTCCGAGAAAGGACTTCCACGGGGTTGCCTCAAGGCTATTCCCAAACCGGACAGTGTCCAGGGGGACACCCAGTTGGCAAAAGGTCTGGAAGTCAAATTCTACCATGAACAGTTGAAGAATGCATTATCCCGGTTATCAGACCCAGACCCGGGGAAGTATTACATTTAATATCTAATTATATTGGGCCAGAGGTTCACCAAGCAGGGATGTAGACACCCAGGTCAAGGACCAGGCAAAATGTCAGACCAGAAATTCCCTCACCCACGTCTCCATAAGGAAACCTTGGACAGGCACGTCCGCAGCTATAATGGACCATCAGCCTCAATGATACTTTGAGGGCATTACACGGTCCCCCTGGCGAGATTAATGCTTGCAACAGCATGACATACCAGGGCGAGGTCCATTTGCATGATGCTACCATTATCCTTTTAAAAGAAAGGGTCTGCCCCTGAGGTACATTTCACCCTGTAACTAGACCCCCTTTTTGGGACCTTCTTCGGAGCTCTCCTACACCATACTAGTGGACTGGCACTCTGCTAGTTGAGAGCTCTCCTCAGCCTTCTTCCTCTGCTGAGCTTTCTTCACTTTACTTCTTCCAGACAGAAGACTTCAAGGTCAGGTGTAGGATTACTGCTCCTACATCCTCTCTGCTTTTCCCCTATTGGTTTTCAAGCCTTTCCGACTTGATCATCCTGGCGTGTGTGCACGAGTGATTGCTTTGTTGTGTGTGTGGTGTGACTATTTGCCAATAAAACACTGTGATCAAACATTTTCCCTCGGTTTTCATATGGCCTGACTCCATAAAAATTGGGTTAAAGATCTTGCTGTGTTGTCCTGCCCTCAGTTCTGCCAAAGCTGGTGCTCCACTAATTTCCCCAACCTTTGCATTTTGTAGCAAACCAGGTGTCTGCCAGGGACCCTCAGAAGCCAAGGTAACAAACGGTTGGTATGTTTCGCCTGGAAGATGAGAGGGGAATGATCCAGCCATCTTCAGATACCTCAAGGGATGGAGCAAGCTTGTTTTCTGCTGCTCTCAAGGGCAGGACCTGAACTTCAAAGGATTTAGAATGGAGGGGATTAGATTCTGACCGAACATGAGGAAGAGCTTCCCAATGGACCGTTGGGTGGCTGTGGACTCCTCCGCTGGCATTGGGGGTGGGCTAGATGGCCCTTGGGGGAGTACGATAAGATGGTTTCCTCCCAGGACTTCTGTTCCACAGCCCCAGGTGCCATAACCTTGAGTGGAGGGGCAGGAAAGGGAAGCAAGAGTGAGGAAAAAGACCCTGAGGCACCCGGCCCACCTCAGCTGGCCAGGGGACAAAGCTTTCAAACCCGCCCGGGGCAAGTGATCTCCCCCCTCCCTGGATGGTGCATGACATGTGGCGCACGACACAATCGGGTACTGATGAGCGACAGAGTGGTTCTCACCTCCTTCAGCAGGGATTCCTCACCAAAACAACTTGACAAGGAATCCAAGACTAATTGAATAATCACACACAGCAGTTGGAGAAGAGAGAGAGAGAGAAAGGATTAATTATGCTGGAGTTGAGATGAATATTTCAACTGTCATTTGCCTCAAAACTGGCGTAGCTGACTGACTGGCACAGCCAACAACCGCAGCAGGACTGGCAGTCCTCGCCTTCTAGGTCTGCGTGACCCTCACCCACGGAACGGCCGCGGCACTCGACCCTCCCCGGCTGGGCCGAAGGGGTCTGGATAGAGCTTTGCCGTGGGCCAGGGAGGGGTGCGACCGGCAGAGGGCAGGAGGCAGCTTTTGTCCCCAGGAAACTTTGAAGGGGAACCCCTCACCACACCCCTTGGCAAACAAATCAAAATTTTGCCCCCAAACACCCTGTAATAGACTGGGGGCATTTCCCCACCTTTTTGTCCCCCCCCCCCGGGACACTTTAGGTGCAAGAGAGGCCTCTTCTGGAGGCACAAAAACATGGCAAAAATGTCTCCACTTTCCCAGGGGCCACGAGGTGGGGCTTTGGGGCAAAAATGGTCCTTTCCCTGCATGACTTGAGGCCTGTCTCCCTCTTGAGGGCCACAAAATGGCCTAGGGATGTCATGTGGCCCTGGGCCTCAGCTGTGCCCCTGCCCCAGAGGAAGGACTTGAGGGCAAAGGAGCAGTGGGGGTGGGGAGCCCCTCCTCAAGGACTCTAGGCTCTGGCTGAGAAGTCTCAATTCCCCTCCCTAAACTGCAAACCCCAGGATTCCATAGGAGGTTGGAAGTGGAGGAATAGCACTACAACAGTGCAGTGCAGAAATGGCCCAAGTCCTTGCGTGTGAAAATAATGGTAGTTCTCTTGCTGCTGCAGAAGAAAATGAGTGTTTCTCTACAGGATCCTCCAAAAGTGTCATAGAAGATTTTTTTTTTTTCTGTTGTGAAAGACACGTGGGTTTTCTTTCACTCAGATCCCTACGGGGCCAGAGCCAACAAGGAGCTCTGCTTCTGCCTGGGAAGGAGGAAGAAACAGCTGTGCACAAAATCCCGCTCCCCTTCCCCATTTTTCTCTTCAGAATAATTCCTGCTCAGGACCTCAGGACATTGAATAGCAGGAGAAAATTGTCCCACGTTCTCACGGGTCTGTTATTCTACCTGTCGGGAAACCCAGTTTTTGACCTGGGGGAAAAACAATTAGGGGTCCTCCTTTCATCCCTGGCCTGGAGGGCCACATTCTTGCTGTGCCTGATTTTGCCGCAGCCTTCAAAAAAGCCACATGGGTTCTGTGGTCCTTCAGACCTGATGGATTGGACCCAAGGTGGAGGGCCTCAGTGCACGCACCGGGGCAGTTCTGTCCGATGTTTTGGTGGGTGGAAGGGCCCCCTGGGGATTGGAGGGGCTGCTGTGGGGAGGCAGGGGTGGGGGAAGCCACTCCCACTTCCCCTGGAGCTTGGACCAACCGGCTGGTGGGCAAATCCATTCCCCCTGAGCTTGCCAGAGAGCTCCTTGACACCTTGCTAGTGGCTCGTGCTATTTTTGGAGACTGTTGACAAAATAACCTTTGTCACAAATGACTTGTACGAACTTGCAATTATAAGATAATTATGCAGTAAGTGTGGGTTACATTTACAAATATTAGGTGGGATTTGACTCTCAGCAAATCAGGAAATAAATAAAGGCAGGCCGAGCAACTTGCAGCACTGGGGAGGCTGGGATCTTGAGAAGTGTTGGATAAACAGTGGTGAAGCGTTGTGTGTGTGCTCATGCGTGTGCACAAGCGCGTGCACAAGCGTGCGTTTGCAGGGGCGCAAAGGTCTCAGGACTCTCAATAGGCGTGTGGGTTTCTACAGAGGGCTCCGAGCCGTTTGGGGCCCGGAAAGGACAAGAGGGACTCTTGCGGGAGATCGCAGGGAGGACGGAGACGAGCTGGAGCAGGCCCAGAGAAGGTTAACAGGAGGAGAAGAGGGACGGGGAACAAAACCAGGGAGGGGAGGTGGAGGGGGCCGGGCACGTTCAGCCCGGTGAAGAGAAGGCTGGGGGGGGGGGCGCGATTGCGTGCGCCCCTGCTCTCAAGCCCTGGACAGGTGAGGGGGCACGTCCGCCACCCCGCTTTTAGAAAGGGTTAAAAATTCTCGGCCGCGGGTGCGGTGGGAGGCCGTGAGCCTCCGAGGCCTCCGGGGTACAGGGTGGGCTCCCAGCCCCATCCCTGCCCCAGCGAGCCCCCCAGGGTGTCCCTTGTTTGGGTCCGTGGGAAGGAGGGGGGGCCTTGCCCCGCCCCCTTCTGCCCCCCCCCCGCCGCTGGCCGCGCTTCCCAGGGAGCAGTTCCGCCCCCCCCCCCGCCCGGCGCGGCCGCCTCGGTCTCTCCTCTCGGGCGTTTCGTGTTGACACAGCGCCCTCCTTGCTTAACCCAGAAGCGTCAGCGTTTCCCTCCTCGTCGCAAACCGCTAAGCCAACAGCCCAGTCCCGCGAAGGGGCTGATTTAACAAGCGTCCGGCCCCCTCCCGGGCTCGTCGGAGGACGCTACCAAACGACCTTCCCCGTCCGGCGCTAAGCTCGAAGAAGCCGCGCGGATGCGCTGGAGGGGGCGCGGGGGCGGCGGCGGCGGCGCCCAGGGCGCCCGCCCCCATCCGCGGCGCCCTCCCTCGCGAGCGGCTGCGCGCGGGGACCGCGGCGCCGGGAGAGCCGGGGGTGCCCGAGGGCCGGCGCGGAGTGCCCGGCGGCGCTTCCCGGGTGCCCGGCGGCGCGGCGCGTTCGCCTGAGGGGTGCCGCCGTGCGGAAGACGGACGGAGCTTGGTTTTTGCTGCTCCAGAGGGCAGGACCCGGCCCCAAGGAAGTCAAACGATGGGAAAGGAGATTCCGAGCAACCGTCGGGAATTGCTGTCCAGGTGGTAAGGGGTGGTCGACAGACGCGGACTCCCCAGGAAGGAGCCCTTGCTGGAACATTTTAGAGAGAGGTGGGGGGTTCCCGTCTCGGCGGTGGTCTGGCACCGGCCTTGGGGTGGGCTAGATGACCCTTGAGAGCCCCGTCAAACTCTGGAAACATATATGGGGGTAGCCGTGTTGGCCATACGGCAAAATACAACAAAACCCAAAATCTACAAAACGGTAATACCTTTCTGGGACCAACTAAAAAGCACACGAGGCATCAGGCAAGCTTCCGAAGCTCCACTGGCTACTTCAGCAGATAAAAGTCTGGGAGCGGCGACCGAGACGGCCCCGTCTCCCTCGATCCCACCAAACGTGCCTGGAAAGGCTGTGAGACAGACAGAAGGGCCTCTCCGGACAGTCATAGAGCAATAATGGGCTCATAAAGGGAGATACAGTATTTCAGTTAACCTAACTTTGCGCTCACAGTGTTACGTGATCCTTGTGGTTGGTGAACTGCAACACTGCACAACTGCATGTGCAAAAAAATAAAGTGAAACCCATGATGGGGATGTGCAGTGCACACCTGTGTGCGCAATGTGAAATGGCACCACAGACACAAATCCACTTCTGCAACCTTTAGTTACATACAGACATTACTGTTGGGGATGATAGCAGTTTCAGCCCCATGGAAGCGCAGCGGAAGAACCAGAGTTCAGCGAGCCAGCAGCAGCAGCCTTGTTCCCCAGTAAGGATACTCACACACGGAGGAGTTTCTTCCAAAACAGGAGGCACTTTATCCTGCAGCAAAGTTCCGTTATATACAAAACATAGGACGGACGGACAAAAGCTTGCGCCAGGCACCAGGTTTGGTCAACAGACAAATACATACTGGCGTTGCTTTGTCATATACATATCTACAGCCAACCAGGTAGAGGTTTGCACGCCTCCCTCTACCATCCGCACACGACCCCAGTTTCTTATGCAACCTGGCAATCACCCACAGCTGGGGCATGAGGCAACATCTGTGCAGTGGGCTGATCATTTCCCCAGGGTTCCCTGCCTGGAATCCCTGACAATTACACCATGGCCAAAAGAGTACAGGCACTGAGGATGTTATACGTCACGAAACTAGTTCTCAAATGAAGCAACGAGTAATTTAGCAACGGTCTTTTCCTTTAAAAACTATTCACAATTCAGGGCTCGTTTTGTATAAAACTGATCCATGGGGAGTGGGGTGCCCAGGAAACAGACTTTCTGTGCAGAAAAGAGATGGGCATAAATATTCTGTGCATAAACATTATTTTATATGAGGAAAATAGTATTTACGTGCAGAAAATGCTGTTTTCTGTGTTGAAAAATCTGTGTGGGAATTTCGTGCAGAATAGATCAAAACTGCAAAGACGCTTCCCACCCAGTGATTCTTCCCATCAGGCCTTTGTGACGCATAAGAAGTGTGGGTTTTGACTATAACAAACATTCTTTCTTTCCGTCGCTAACAACTGCATGCACAAGGAAACACACACACATGCAAATGTGTAAGTTGCTGTCAGGAGGCCAGAACTATTTCCACACTAGACTGTTATGGCGCTGTTGTTCCACTCTCAACATCCTATGGAACCCTGGGGTTTGCAGTTTAGCGAGGGCCTTTGAGGGTTTGAGGCCCCTCCCTAAACTGCAAACCCCAGGATTCCATAGGATGTTGAAAGTGGAATAATAGCGCTATAGCATTCTAGTGCGGAAATGGCCCCGGCCCCGGGGCTGGTCAGTCCCCTGCCTGTCACTGGGGGGAGAAGGAGGAGGAGTTGGGATGGTTCCTCCTCGGGACAGTTGGGAGAGGAAGCGGGGGGGGGGAGGTGGCTCCTGCACGGGGGGTGCTTTCCGTACACAAGGCGTGCGTCATTACCCTCCATTTGGAAGGAAACATGACTCTGTGCCTTCAAAGAGCAAATTTTGCTTTATGGCTCATATCAGGATCCATTTCTTTAAAGCAGGCATCTTTTATTCTTTCTAATGTATGATTTTCCTCGAACATTTTGGTTTCTCTCCCTGTTTTTAGCTGCTCCTCCACCCCCTGGAGCAATTGCACAGGTTTTCTGTTTAACTGCTTTATATCACATTCCCGTAATGGCTTTTTACCTACATCTTGACCTATTCTTGGAATCAAATCACAGGTTATAAAGAGCAAGGAGAAGACTCTGCAACAACCGAAATGAATCAACGGCAGCCGTTAAGGAGACATTCCGGCAGAAACGATTCCATCTCACATTATCTTTACAAATGAAGATTGCTGACTGGGGCTTTGTTAAGGGCCTCCCCTCCCACCCTTTTTTTTTCCCCCTCTTCTTTTCCTCGGAATTATAAAAAAATGCCTGCAGGCCATGTCCTGCCCATCCCTGGTTCTTCTTCAAAAGACTCAGGTGGGGGACCTCTTTTGCCTCCCACCCACCTGGAGAATGGAGTGGGGGGGATAGTTTGCATAGCTCACACATGCGCGTGCACACACACACACATACACACACACATATATATATGTATATCCCTCCAGAAGGAGCTTCCATCCCGCCTTGCCCACCTTCCTGAGCCCAGCTCTCCACTCTCAGTGACCTCACCAGCACAGTTTCCCATGTCTGCCCCCCCAAGACTCCCTTTGGTAAGGAGGCCTTGCTCACATCTCCGCTCCAGGGTCAGCCTTTGTGGTGCCATGGGGCGGGGCGTGCTGGCGGCGAAGGAAAGCATCTCAGCCCTTTAGCCGACGGGCTCCAGCCTCCCTTACAGCAGGTGGCAGAACCAGGCCACAAAGCAGTGAATTCTATCTGGACCACCGGGGGCCAACCCTCCGGAACCACTCCGTGGCGGATAATGGGACCCCCGGGCTGGGCGGCATCCCCCCTCCACCCCGGGCAAGGCAATGGGAAGACGGCTCTCCGGGGAGGCGCGTGAGGCAGGATCGAAAGAGGGAAGCTGGACTGCGTGGGCACGACCCGCCTCCCGTCCTAAACCGAATGAGAGTGGTATGAATCGTGTGCCAAGAAGAGGGTCGACGGGGTGCCCCGCTGGGCTCCCAGCCGCCTCTGCATCCCTGGACCACCAGCCTTCCGCCGCTGCTTCTCAGCTCTGGTCCTTCACTCGTGACCCCGGCAGCCGTGGGGAGAAGCCAAGGCCAGGGCGGGCCGGGCGTGGAGTCCCCCTCAGCCTCCTGCCTCCCACTCCCTCTGAGGCAGAAGGCCGTGAGCAGGGCAAAGGGGGGACGGGGCAGGGAGCGAATAGAGGGGCCCCCACAAGGCAGCACAGATCGCCGGAGGAACAGCCAGCAGCGGGGCCTGGCGGAGTCCGGCCGGGGTCGGAGATGAGCCCCGTTCTGTCAGGAAATTAAAAAGATTACGAAGGCTGGCATCCTGTCAGTGGGCCACCGAAGCACAAGTCCCCCTCCAGAGCACTTGGGTGCTTTTGTCCCCTGCAGAAAAAGTCCGTATTCAGTTAAACGTGGCACCAGAAGCCGAACCACCCAGGTGGGGCTGCTGGGCATCGAGAGAGATTTAACCGGATTTAAACTGTCCAACTGAAAAACTCCTAAATATATCCTTAAGCCTTTAAGCTTTTGTAACTATTTGCCATATTATTTTAAGTGGATTGCACTGTAAGCTGCCCTGAGATCTTTGGGGGGGAAAGGTGGGAAGTACATATTTAAATAAATAAATAAATAAATAGAAGCACCCATGTATAAGATGCACCCCATTTATACACTGGCAAAGACTATTTGCTGGCGTATAAGACACACACTAGCCGATTTTCAAACAGTATTTTTGGGGGGGGAAAGTGAGTCTTATATGCCAGCAAATACAGTAAATGTGCCTTGCGTATTGTGCATACAAATGTGTGTTGCACATTGAAATCAAGTATTTCACATTTGCACATTCAGTTTTGCAGTGCTAGAATTCGCTAGCGCACAAACATCACACAACTCCACAGGTACAAAGTTATGCTCTGTCTCAGCCAAATATTAAAGATGAGCAGTACATACACATTTAAAAAGGCGCATATCGGTCTGCAGCTTGGAAGGAGCAATCCCTTGGGACCGTGTGGGATCATGTGGCATAAATCCATCATCATCATCATCATCATCATCATCATCATCATCATCGCCATTCTCCCAGTTTCCCCGTCCGCCGCCCGTTTCTGACTGAAGTTCCGGACCCCCAGTAGTTCGCATTCTGTCCAAGAACCCAGCCATCAGTGAGGCACGGCTGGATGACGCAGCACAATCCAAGCCCTGTCGCCCCTTGCAATTGCGTGACGGCAGCCCTGTCTGTGGTCATTTCACTCGGATGTTCCATCAGTCCGGTGACGGTGACGATGGGGTTGGGGGGATGTTGCCAGGGCGCCATCCACGTACCTCTCCCTTCACCACAACCCGGTGCTCCTTGAGACGTGGCCGGCAGCAGCCACCGCAGGGTTGCCCGTTTGATTGGGTGCCCGCCCTGCCAAGGGCAATTATTCCCACAAGCTTCCCTCTTGCCCGCTGCGCAGCGGCTGAGAACATTTCAGCGCCGTCTCGAGCGTTGTTAAAACCTTCCATCATCTCGGATAAGGAGCCAGAGTCTTTTCATGGCACATCAGAGGAAGAGGGAGGAAAGAGGAAGAAAGGGGACTGCCGCACGGCAGCAAAGAGCGTTAAGTCACACACACACGCACAGACACACCTGGCTCAGACGCTCATTTTAAATTGCTCCTCAAGAAGGGGAAAAAATGGGAGTGCATTTTAATTGGATTGGAATCAGGCAAGAAACTTTTTCAGATGGAGCCAAGGGGAGTAAGGGGAAAGAAACCGAAAAAGTGCCAGGAAACTGAGGCTGAGAGGATCCCACATCACTTCAGCGCCATGTAAATATCCACCGGCAAAGTTGTGTGACACAGCCCGACGCTGAACACCAGCATAGCGCAGTGGATCAGTGATCCAAGTACATGGCTGGCAATCTATTGTGCAATTGCAACGCACAATTGGCAAAGGAACTGCGTACAGGCAATGCAATTCATGCCCCGCCTGTGTACTTTAACACACTTTAACACAGGATTCCTATGGAATCCTGGGGTTTGAAGTTTTGGGAGGGGCTGGCTGGCCCCTCCCGAAACTGCAAACCCCAGGATTCCATAGGATGCTGAAAGTGGAATCACTGCACTATAAGAGTGCAGTGTGGAAAAGGCCTTGGTCAAGTTTTCCTTAGCTGCACATCTCCTCCTACCCTCGTTCTAGATGCTCACCCATGTTTCTCAGGGGCTCAGGTGGCCAGCGGCATCTCGGAAAGGGTCCCGTTTGAGGCTGTGCTGCTCTTCCAGCCCTGAAAGGTGGTGGAAGGGATTTCTTTTTATATATATATATATAATATTTTTTTATTTAATATATTGTAATAAAAAAACAGTGAACAGACAAACTTATACAAAATCATATCATAAAGAAAAAGAGTGAAAAAACATACGAAAAAAAGAGTGTCTTAAAAAAAACACATACACATATGAAAACATACAATACATACTAAGTAACATATAATGATAATGTTCAAAAGAAAGGAATGGCATGTTACATAGTTAACGTAATGTCATGATATGACTCTATTAATCAATTAGATATATATCATGGTAACGCTAACAAATATATAAGATCTTGATATTATATATGAATATATTAATTAAGTTTTTAACCAAAGATCACTCTAAACCCTATGCCGTTTGGCCTCTTCATGACCATTATGTTACTTATTCTACCAGGCTTTACAAGGATTCTTTACCACTTCCTCCCACCAACTCTCCCCGCACCCCACTTACCGAACCTCAAGAAGAGAGTGCTTGTCTATCTATACCTTACCTTCTAAGACAAAACCTTTATACGATTTATATCACTCATTTTATACTACATCAATCTTTTTCTAGTCTCAGAGCTGGTTTTAACTTATTTTATACAAATGACAGTATCTTGAACATCTTGTCTTAAACATCTCTTGTATTACTATTAAATATTTCATTCAAATCAAAATAAGGTCCTGTATCTCTTATCTCGTATCCCTTCTACCTTAGTGGCCTTTCCAACTTATAATAGCATTCTTGCCCCAGTAAGATTCCCATAATGGGAATACTGTGTTCCATCTTCAATAAATTTCTTCTTTGTCTTATCTTTTAAAGAGCTCATAATTATATCAGCTTCAGCTATGTCATATAGTTTTATCAGCCAATCTTCTATCCCGGGAGAGGTTTTCAGTCTCCACACCTGGGCAAAGCAAAGTCTAGCAGCTGTTATCATATACAAGAGGATTTTCTTTTGGGTTTGTTTAACTGATATAGACAGTCTGTCATACTGAGTAGATAAAGTTCCGGTAATAACGGAAATTTTACCTTCATTGTTTCTTTAATTTTGGCATGCAGAGTCTCCCAGAACCTCTTTGCTTCTCTAAAGCACCACCAAATATGATAAAATGTGCCCCTTTGAGCACATTTCCAACAGGTGTCTTTTACATTACTTTGGATCTGTGAAATCTGGGTTGGTGTTAAGTACCACCTGTGGAGAATTTTATAGTAGTTTTCTCTTGAAAAAAGCTGGTTTTATCAAGGTCCAAGTGGTATTCCATGAGTTCTCCCATTGATAAAGTTTTGGGCCCATTTTATCATAGCCTGTTTAACTACTTCTTGTTCATTTTGTAAATTTAACAAAATTTTGTATATTTTACTAAGCCTGTGTTCTGACTCTGGTTTTAATATTTTATCAAATTCCTTCCCTTCTATCTCAAAGTCTTCTGCTTTTCTATCTATCTTATATCTTTCTGCTAATTGCATTAATAGAAGTCAATCAGTTGTTAAACCTTGAGTCTTACCAAGAATAAGATTTAAAACATTACAGGATGCAAAGGAGAGAGGAAGTTTTGAGGTGCCATTGTTGAAAATGTATTATCAAGCATGTTGTTTAGAAATAATAAAAGATTGGATTCAAGTGGAGAATACAACAATAAAAGAAACTGAAGGAATAAATAATAGATTCGGTTGGCACGGATACTTACGTTATGACAAAGCAATTGTAAATAATGATTTTAACAATAATTGTATCCAAAAGACTTCCAGTGTGGACCTCACCTCAAGAAATTTTCAAAATTGCTCCAACAAAACAAGGGAATTTATTGACGTATCAAGAGTTGCTGAAATGGGAAGGAGACAAGTTAAGAGTGCGCACAGAAGAGGAATTAAAAGAGTTAGGACATGAATTTAACTGGTTCCCATGGAGACAATTAAAAGAGAGATTCAAGATGGATTAGAAATTACCTTAATTAATTTTATTGAATTTCACAAAATAAAAAAAAAGGATTCTTTAAATTGTAATTTTGCATGCATTGGTTCTGATCTTCCACTCTGGTCTGGTCTTCACTTCTCGCAAATCACTCTACTTGTTACATTAGAATCACAAGACAACGATTATCTCAACTGTTTGAACATGCATTTCCCTCTACTACACACTCAAAATACTGCCATTTCATCTTGTCAGTTCCCAGCTTTTACTTCATTCTGCTTTCTCAAGTCGACATATTCCAATATGTTTTCTTTCCTCTGCTTATCTCTTATGAACTTCTACTATCCTCTCATATATTCTCTTCCAACTCTCCATTACTTAACTAAACTCTTACTGTTGTAAAAAAAAAAGTCTGTCAGTGTATATCTGGAAGTCTGAGCTATTATTACTGTAACAGTCACTCAACTTCTTTCCCTGGATTCCACTATATTAAAATATCTTGTTTCCCACCTCTACTCTTAAATCCTATTCAACCCCTTTCTGCCCTTCAACAATATCATAGTGTTCATTTTCATAGAAATATATCGATATATCAATATTTGTAAGCTTAATTGACATTGCCAAAGTACAATTCTAACGCACATAATTCAAAACCCTGTGATTGACTCCAATTCCCATCCCCTCTCTCATCAGGGACTTTGCAGCCCGGAAATACATTCTGAAAGCTCTCCGTATTCTCATAGTCGCTTATACTCCAAGCTGCTCTGTCCCAGAGAGTGAGGGTATTTTACTTGAATAATTTCCCTCGCAAACCCCCTCCCATCTTAGTCTTTGCTGCCCGGCGTTTTCCTGAAGATTTACTGTATTCTCAAAGTCGCTTTAATTCCAGGCTGCTCCAACCGTAGGTGTGAGGGTATTTGCTTGAATAACTTCCATCGTAGACTTGCCCGTCTCAATACCCCTTTCCTCCCATCTTGGACTTTGCTGCCCGAAGTTAATTCCTGAAGATTCTTTGTATTCTTATAGACGCTTAAATTCCAAGCTGCTCAGTCCATGGGTGTAAGGGTATTTGCTTAGATAACTTCCATCACAGACTTACCAATCTCATTACCCCTTTCAACCCTTTGACAATATCACAGCATTTAACTTAATGAAAATATATCAATCACATACATATGCTCAATTGACATTGCTGAAATACATTCACTTGTCATATTTAGAACCCTGTGCCAAAATCCACCTTCTGTTACCCCCTCCCTTCTTGGACTTCGCTGCCTGGAGTCTGTTTTTGAAGATTCATTGTATTCTCATTGTCGCTTAAATTCCAGGCTGCTTCACCCATGGGAATGAGGATGTTTTGTTTAAATGACCTTCCAGCACAGTCTCAGCAGTCTCAACAATCACAATATCCAAATAGAAGTCAGGAAACAAGAGTCTCAAAACAGGAGTTAAAAAAAGAAACATAAAAAAGAAATCGCACAACTCCATAATTTTTCCTCCCCAGGTATTCTTCAAAAGTCCAAAATCCATAGCAAAAGAACCAATAATCCGCTCGTCTCAGTTCAACCAGATTATTAAAATAACGAATTATAGAAAGTTCAGTGTCCAAATGAAGAGTGTTAAATTTTATAAAGTCCAATTTTTTCCTTTAGGGCAATACCAACTGCTCATTTATTTGACATTTTAGACTGTAAGTCCATATTACAAGCCAAAAGTCTCTTACCAGTAATCAATCATCGTAAGAAAGCAGATACACCGTCATAGCCTTTTCTTTAAATTCAGCCGCCCCTTTAAGATGAAATCACAACACTTCGCACTCACATTCCTGGGTCCCTCCATACTTCGCTCCTGCACAGCGTTGCAAGCCAGCTCTGTTATGATAATCCCGAAGTGAAGACCAGAACAGGTTATGTTATCTTATTCTTTTCTGCTTGAAACTTGATTTCTTAATTAAAAGTCGACGGCGGCGCTTGTGCCGCTCAAGCGACGATCCCGCTGGCTCCGTCATGGTCCTTCAACCCCCTGACGCTTCCCGCTCCCCCAGCCGGGTAGAGCCACGAGCCAGTTGCGGGGTCCCCTTCGGACCCTTTCCGCACCCCTAGTACCGGAGGGGTGTTTGCCGCTTCTGGGTCTCAAAAGAAGCGGCTGGAATCCAGCGGGTGGCTGCTCGGAGCCGCGCCATTGCGCAGCTTCTTTCCGAGCAGCCGCTCGCGCCCGCCATGCAACCGGAAGGCAAGATGGATTAGAACTTATATAGGTTCGGGGGGAAATGAAAATGAATTAGATGTATTGATGAAAGGGGACCAGAAAAAGAGAATCTCTAGATTTTATAAAATATTGTTTCAAAGAGAAATGGAACCAGAGATTGTTAAAGATAATATGCTCAGATGGGCTCAAAATATTGGACACCCAATTGAGTTGGATACATGGGTGAGGGCATGAAAACTGATGTAAAATTTACACCAAGTTTAAATTTAAGGGAAAATTTTTATAAAATTTTACATAGATGGTACATGACACCTGAAAGGTTGAAAAAAATAACAAAAAATGGGAATGGAAAATGTTGGAAATGTGATGAAAAGGAGTGGTCCTTTTTTCATATGTGGTGGACCTATAAGGTATCAAGAAAGTTTTGGAAAGAAATACATGATGAAATTCAAAGAATGTATGGTTTAAATTTTGAAATGAAGCCAGAATTTTATCTGTTAAATATATTAGGGCAACAAAGAGAAATAAGATCTCATCAGAAGACATTGTTATATGTAATAACTGCTGCAAGACTGACATATGCACAATATTGGAAAGAAAGAAACTATATTGACATAAAAGAATGGAAATTAAAAGTTTTAGATATGGTAGAGATAGAAAATTTAACTTTTTCACTTAAAAATAAGCCAATCCAGAACTTTGAAAGAGAATGGCAAGAAGTTTTGAATTGGATAAAAGAACAAGAAAAGGAAGGAATAAAGAAAGATTGTTGATAATGCGATATAAACTAACGATGGTATAGAAAAAGCATAAGTTGTAATGTAACAATGTTAAAAGTAACAGCGTAAGATTATTTGTTAAGCAGAAACAAACAGACTCAACTGGAAAAAAGATGCTTGGAAGCGGGGAGGGGTTTTTTTGTTTTTTATTCAAAATTTTAATAAAAACATATATAAAAAAAACCTTGAGTCTTGAGTTCTTCCTTAGATTTAAAATAAGTGGTGTTTCCTTGTATAGTTAATATATCTTTGTATATAATCCATTTGTTTATTACAGGGATCTCTCTTTTACAAAAAAGCCTCATGAACTGAGGGTGGAAGGGATTTCAAGGGGCTGCCCTCCCCACTTCAGAGAATCGGAGCTGTAAGAGACCCCCAGGGCCCTCCAGGCCGGCCCCCTTCTGCCCTGCAGGAAGACACCCCCAAAGCCCTCCCTTGGGCAGGTGGCCATCCAGCCCCTCTTCAAAGGCCTCCGAAGAAGGAGGAGCCCCACCACACTCCAGCCGGGCAGCAGCAGAGTCCACTGCCCCATTGCTCGTACCCTGAGGAAGCCTGGAGCCATTGCTCCGTGTCCTAGTCTCCGCAGCAGCAGAAGACAGGCTTGCCCTATGTCCTGTATGACATCCCTTCAAATATTTGACATGGCTATCGCCCCATGTCCAGTTTAATATCAGTAGGTTTTAATGTGCTGCTAATTGTTTTAAACTAATATTTTAAAGTGGTTTGTATTTAATGCTTTTTTAGAATGTTTATAGCTGTATTGTTGTGATGCAGAGTGTGAGACACTTTGGGACCCTTACTGAAGAAAGGAGGAAAAGAAAGAAAGAAAGAAAGAAAGAAAGAAAGAAAGAAAGAAAGAAAGAAAGAAAGAAAGAAAAAGAAGGAAGGAAGGAAAAGGAAGCAAGCTAGCTAGCTTTTAGCCAGTTTATCGTGGTTTCCACTGTTCTGTTTTGAATTGCGGCACTGATTTTCTTGCCTGCCACGCTGGCATCATAGGGAGGGATGTAAACATTTAAGCCAATAAGTAGAAGTGGAAGATGATGGAGTGGGTTGGATGCCAGTCGTATTTGTGCCCTCTGTCTCTCTAACACACACACACACACACACCCCTCTACCTGTGCTGGAAATACTGTATTCTCAACAATACCGCAGCTCCTTAATGGAAAAGTCCCTTCTTCGTCGAGCGCAGCCCTTCTTGCCCCTGGCAGCAGCTCTGCAACATTTTGCTGTGCCAACTTTGTTGCTTCGAAGGCTTTTGAAGGATCGAGTAATCCTCTTCCGCATAATTAAACTCTGGAACAGAACATCAAGGCAATCAAAATGCAAAGCTCCCAGTCCCCCCCCCGGCTCCCCCCAGAAGCCGCATGTGCTCTTCCTCCTCCACACACACGCGCACGCACACACGCACACACCCCTGCCAGGGCTTCAGCAGCCAGCTTCTCTCCCTTCTAAGCCACCCCATTTAGATTTATTAATTAATTGGAAGTGGCTTCCAGCGACGCTGTTCTCGTTGATTTTTGATTGATCATTAATATAAAAAAATCATGCTTTCCATCCCAGGGAGTTCTTAATGCCGCCGTTGCTGGAACGCCACAGGGAAGACAAGCTGAAACCGGGCTGGCACCGCGCTCTTTATGAAGAAGAGCGTCGCTTTGGCCAAGAACTTGAATCGGGGGCTGCAGCGCATAACTTTATGATGACAGATCTGATGTGGTAGGCAGCCATGCTATTGGATTGTGGCGATGAACAAGAGGTTGTTGCACATGATGCCCCACTGTGCAACGGGGGCTCCCACCCATGTGCAATGTGTCCCATTGTGCATTGAATCCCATTGCACGTGGGCCAGGCTGCTGGCCCTGTTTGCACAGTGATCCTGGAGGCTCTGCTCCTCTTTTGGGGATACAAACGTCTCACAACTTGCGACTCACCTTTATGTGATTGTAAGCCAGTTTAGGATGCCGCAAATACCTGTGAGGATGCCAACTATTTACTGGATTTGTTAATAATCAGCCAGTCTGTCCAACCATCTCTCCATCCCAGGGCACTTCTAGCTTAATCAGGTAAAAGCTGAAGCAGGTAAAGGCGGAAGGGGTAAGAGGATGCGAGCAGGAGGGCGCCAGACCCACAACCCCCAAGAAAGGCACCTTCCAAACCAGCGACGCCGACTTCCCTTGCAGCCCCCAGGAGGCAAAGACCTTCAGCACTGGAGGGGGGGTGGGACCCTGGGGGCACCGGGGGTTGTTGCAATCTGCACACCTTCTCCCTGGACCCCACCCGTGGCCCGCGAGACTTCAGAGGGGAAGCGCGCCAGTCTCTGATGAGGCAGATGCAGTCCGCAGCCTGCTGGAGATCTCTTCTTCCCGGTTAGTCTCAAGGGCCCTGCTGGATTCCTCCGAGGCAGATTCCGCCTCCGTTCCTTCTCCGCTTCCTCCAGCAAAAGAGGTGCCCGGTAAGCTGGTTAAGTGGGCGGCAATGGGTGAACTCCCCACATGCTGCTCTGCCAGCACACACGCACGCTCCTGCGCAGAGGGCAAAGGGCGCGCCCGCTGTGCCAAGGGCTCCCGGTCAGGGTTGAGGGAGCCATTGCGGAGGCTGGCTGGGTGCTCCAAAGCAGCCGCCAGGAACTTCCAGGAAAGCCCGAGAGGCAGTAGGTGGCCCCAGGAGGGTTGCTTACCACAGCCAGCGCCCTGACGCTGCCTTGCTTCCCTGCGTAAATCCCTCTACGGAAGCGGTCGGACATTTTTATCCACCGCAGAACGTCCACGTTCGGTTTGAGGTTGTAGAAGCAGAACTGTGCGTGTGGTGCCATTGTGTATGGATGCACATTGCACATGGATGCACACTGAGCACTGTGCATAGATGTCCACGCAGGTTCAGTTGTACCTTTGCTTTCTCACTTCAGGTGCACACCTCTCTACATCACTCCCGCATAAGCAGAGAGAGACAGGCCACAGGACTCTGCTGTCACCTCTGAGCATTATAGTCGTGCTTTGCGGTCCTAACGATCTGACCTGAAAGCCAAACGGTAGCAAAAGGGCAATTTCCCCCATTTGCTTTGCAGGGGAGACTCCTCCCTGCCTCTCTGAATGCCACCCCAGCATTTGGCGACGAACAGCTCCAAAGGAAGAGCAAATTGCTCTGGAAGGCAAAGAAATTCTCTCACATTTCCCTGCCAGATCCCAAACCTTGATCTCCCATCCCATCAGCATGGAGACACACGCGCACGCTCACACACCAGACAGGCAGGCAAGGGGGAATCGTGTGGCGGGACCCCCTCCTGCTGCAGACCACCTGCCTGGCTCCCAAGCAGCCCTGCTCCCTCCACAGTTCTGCACCAACATCCCTGTTCAGTTGCTGGGGTCAGGGCCTCTCCTCTCCAGCCATTCCCTGGGGGTCTAGAGGCTGTCAGAGCACTCCTTTCCTTTAGTGCAAGGAAAGACAGGGCTCCCCCACTGCCTGCCACCAGCTTGCGGGAGAGGTTGTGTGGGGAGCAGGGAGAGAAGAGAAAAAGGCAGGCCGGCCAAGCAAAGGAAGGAGACTTACCTCCCAGAAAGGGGGTCGGTTCCTGGAGGGAGCCACTGGTGGGAATCGGCTGGAGACAGAGCCCTCGGGGCTCCAGGGCTGTCCTGGATCACTTGCCCCCCCCCCCGCCGCCGCCGCCACCCTGAAAGGCTTTGCTGGTCTTGTTTTCTGTGCAAAAAATGCCACTCCCTGAACCAAATAAAAACCAAAGACCATGTGCCAATTGCAAACGCTGTTTCCTGCCCACACCAAAATGTGTGAATTTTGTGCAGAAGAAATCACAAACTGTGAAAATTCTCATCCATGTAGGATTCTTCTCACCTGAGTTTCCCAACCCTTCAGAAACGCTGCTTTGGATCCCATGCTGGGAGAAAGGCAGGATATAAATTAGATTAATTTAATTCGATTACATTAATAAACAAAAACGTGATTTTGACGTGTTTTTCAAATATTTCAAATATTTGGGGGTATTCTTTCCAAATAGTGAATTGTGCCACCAAACACACAAGTGGCCCAGAGGAGAGCGACAGCCGGTTTCAGCAGAGGAAGATGGTCTCCACAAAGGGGGTTCTGCATGCCTAGTGGCATCACGTGCCCAGCTCCACTTCTGCCACCTTGAGGGGAGATGTTGCCCATCAGCCAAGGCCCTGCTTGGTCTGGAAGAGAAACCCTCTGAGGAACGGTTCAGGGAGCTGGGGACATGTTTAACCCGGAGAAGAGAGGGTCCAAGACTCACTCTGCATGAAAAAGGCACACCACGGTTTTGCACAGAAAAGATAATTTTCTGAGCAGGAAGTAATGTTTCTGTGCAGAAAACAAGTTTCCCGCAGGAAAAAAAAAACTTGTTTTCTGCAAAGAAAGCAACATTTCAGGAAAGACCATCTTCTGAGCAAAAAGAAAGACCATGCATTTTTTGCACAGCAATGTCTTGAGCTGCAAATAGTCTTTGGGGAACAAAGACAGCAGATGTGCCACAAAACATACAACTCAGTGCACCGCCACATGCACACGGTGCACATCCACAAAATACAACCACTGGGCATTTTGTTCGCTCTTGGCTGATCTCTTGCCTCAGGGTTGTGCAGTGTTAATCTCTGCCTGAGAAGTTCCACGTGTGTTGTGCTCACAAGCCTTGCGTTGCGGGGCTGTGCTGAGCCACTGACCCAAGAGACCAGAGGAGCGACCAAATGCCAGGCAATCACATTGTGCGCATCTTCCTGGGCAATGCCACCCAAACTGCCACTCTGCTTGCTTCCTTGAATTGAGCACAGGCTTTCCACATCAGAGAAAAAGGTCACAGTGGAAATTAATCATCTGTAAGATGACACCAAGAGCAATTTGGCCCCAGAACTTGTTTGCACAAAGTGCGATATTTTCACTATAATTTCCACCCCAAACTCCCAAACCACAAACACCCCGTCCAAAACCTGCCCAGAAGCCCTCCTGACTTTACCCAGTTGGAGAAAACTTTGGAAAGCTTTCCTTCTCTCACGTGACAATGAAATAAGCCAAGACGATGAGCCCACTTCGGGATCAAATGCTGGCACTGGTATCCTGGGGCAGCTGCTGAAGCTCCTGGTGGGCCCACAACCACTGCCCAGATGGCACACAGGAGGTCCCTGGGGGATCCCTGAGGCGCACCCCTTCCTTCCTTCGTTGCAAACAGCAGAGAAACCCTATGGAAACCAGCGCTCTTCCTGTTCTCCTGCCCAGTCCCTCCTGAATTTCCAGCTGGGTTTCAGCCAAGTCCCCTGCAGTTGGCGGACAGGAGCTGAGCACCACCTTTGCAGTGCAGGATCTGCCCCTCCCTCACACACTCATCAGCTTCATTGTGATAAATGGAGCCAGAGGAACTTGACAGTTTTAATAAATGAGTTGTTCCAGCAAACACGGAGGATGATCTAGCGTTTAACCTTAAAACTAAATATTGTAATGTTGATGCTAATTTGCCGATGGACTCCTGTGCTCAGATTTCATCAACAGATATAATTAAATGCTTTCGTCTGTGAATTTTATAAATATGGCTTAAAGTTGCTAATGGAGTGTCTTAAATTCTATTAACATTCAGTTCATCTCTTTGGGGTCTCTTTAAATATGCATTTAAAATTCTAATCACTGCACAATGATTTTAATAAAGCACACAGATAATGAAATATGGGGAGCAAATATTAAGAGACAGTGAGATTTGTGGAGGAACAAAACAAATAAGCAAGTGGGCAGGAGGGGGCTGAAGCGGAGGCAAAAACAGCCACAACCACACAGGTTTGGGTTTTTGGAACACGGCCTGAATTTCCATGAACATGGGCTTCTGGCAAGGGATGGGCTGCACCTCACCAAACTTGGCAGGAATGTTTTTGCAAACAATCTTGCAAAGAGGATTAAGAGGCCTTTAAACTAAGTTCCACTGGGGAGGGAGACAATATTATTTAAGGCCAGGACTCGGCGAGCGCAGGGGGAAAAGGCCCAAAGGATATTGGACAAGTAGTACAAGCGGTCAGTGGCGGGAGGAGTAGTACAGGACTTACAGGAAGGGCCCGGGGACTTAAGTGTCTCTACACTAATGCACAGAGTATGGGAAACAAGCAAGATGAACTTGAACTCCTAGTACAACAAAATAAATACAATTTGAAAGGCATCACTGAGACCTGGTGGGACGAGTCTCAGGATTGGAATGTAGGAATAGAGGGGTATAGCCTATTTTGTAAAATAGACCAAACAAGAAAGGAGGAGGAGTAGCCTTGTATGTCAAGGATGTTTTCACCTGTGAAGAGATCCATGACTTAAACCCAGAAAGCCAGGTCGAGAGCATCTGGGTAAGAATTAAGGGAGCGAGAAACAATAGGGATGTTCTGGTGGGGGTTTACTACAGACCTCCAACCCAGACTGAGGACTTTGATGATGCCTTCCTCAACCAGATGACTGCACATTCAAAAGGGAGAGATACAGTAATAATAGGAGATTTCAATTACTCGGATATATGTTGGCAGTCAAACTCTGCCAAGACACCAAGGTCCACAAAGTTTCTTGCTTGTCTTGCAGACAATTTCATGGTCCAGAAGGTGGAAGAGGCCACAAGGGGATCAAATATTCTAGATCTGATCCTGACCAACAGGGATGACCTTGTTAATGAGGTAGAAGTGGTTGGAGCTTTAGGGGGGAGTGACCATGCCCTATTGGAATTTGGCATTCAGTGGGAAGGGGAAGATAAGTGTAGCCAGACACTGGTCTTAGATTTTAAAAAAGCGGACTTCTGTAAACTTAAGGAGCTGCTGGCTGGAATTCCATGGTCAAGAATAGTGAAAGGGAAAGGAGTTCAGGAGGCATGGGAGTTCCTTAGAAGGGAGATACTGAAGGCACAGTCTAAAACTGTGCCAATAAGGAGGAAAAATGGAAGGCGTCTGAAGAAACCAGAATGGTTGAGTAAAGAACTCTCAGCTGAGCTAAGCGTTAAGAAAAACGTGGACAGGAAATGGAAGAAGGGGGAAACCACCAAAGAAGAATTTAAGCAAGTAGCCAGGAGATGTAGGGAGGAGGTCAGAAAGGCTAAAGCACAGAACGAACTTAGGCTGGCCAGAGACATCAAAAACAATAAAAAGGGCTTTTTTAAATATGTCCGTAGCAAAAGGAAAAAGAAGGAGACGATAGGGTCGCTGTGCAGAGAAGATGGGGAATTACTAACAGGGGGAAGAGAAAAGGCAGAACTACTTAACACCTTCTTTGCCTCAGTTTTTTCCCAGAAGGATACAAGCGCTCAACCTGGCGGTTGGGGAGCAGGGGAGGAAGCAGGGGAAATGCGGCACATAATAGGTAGAGAGGTGGTACAGGAATACCTGGCCACACTGGATGAATTCAAGTCTCCAGGGCCAGATGAATTGCATCCTCGGATATTAAAAGAACTGGCAGAGGTCATTTCAGAACCGCTTGCTATAATCTTTGAGAAATCTTGGAGGACAGGAGAAGTTCCAGCAGACGGGAAGAGGGCAAATGTTGTCCCCATCTTCAAGAAGGGAAAAAAAGAGGACCCAAATAATTATCGCCCAGTCAGCCTGACGTCAGTAACCGGAAAGATTCTGGAGCAGATCATTAAGCAGTCAGTTTCTAATCACTTAGAAAGCAACGCAGTAATCACGAGAAGTCAACATGGATTTCTCAAAAATAAGTCACGCCAGACTAATCTTATCTCTTTTTATGATAGAGTTACTAGCTTGATAGATGAAGGGAATGCTGTGGATGTAGCATATCTCGATTTCAGTAAGGCCTTTGACAAAGTTCCACATGACATTCTTGCAAAGAAGCTGGTAAAATGAGGGCTGGACAGGGCTGCTGTCAGGTGGATCTGTAACTGGTTGACCGACCAAACCCAAAGGGTGCTCACCCATGGCTGCTTTTCATCCTGGAGAGAAGTGACCAGCGGGGTGCCACAGGGTTCTGTCCTGGGCCCAGTGCTGTTCAATATCTTCATCAACGATTTGGATGAAGGAATAAAGGGCATGCTCATCAAATTTGCAGATGACACCAAATTGGTAGGTATTGCTAATATGCCAGAGGACAGGATCAACATTCAAAATGACTTTGACAGATTGGAGAGCTGGGCCAAGGCTAACAAAATGAAATTCAACAGAGAGAAGTGTAAGGTCCTACACTTAGGTAGAAAAAATGGAATACAGAAATATAGGATGGGGGACACGGGGCTGGATAGCAGTATGTGTGAAAGGGATCTAGGAGTCTTAATAGACCACAAGCTGAACATGAGTCGGCAGTGTGATGCGGCAGCCAAGAAAGCCAATGCAATTCTCGGCTGCATCAATAGGAGTATGGTGTCTAGATTGAGGGAGGTACTGGTACCACTCTACTCTGCTTTGGTTAGACCTCATCTTGGATACTGTGTCCAGTTCTGGACTACCCAATTCAAGAAGGACATGGTCAGGCTAGACCAAGTCCAGAGGAGGGCAACCAAAATGGTGAGAGGCCTGGAAGACATGCCCTATGAGGATAGACTTAGAGAGCTGGGTATGTTCAGTCTGCAGAAGAGAAGGTTAAGAGGGGACTTGATAGCCATGTTTAAATATTTGAAGGGATACCATGTAGAGGAGGGAGAGGGCTTGTTTTCTGCTGCTCCAGAGACCAGGACAAGGAGCAATGGATTCAAGCTGCCGGAAAGGAGATTCCACCTGAACCTCAGGAAGAACTTCCTGACGGTCAGGGCTGTCCGGCAGTGGAATCTGCTGCCTCGGAGTGTGGTGGAGTCTCCTTCTTTGGAGGTTTTTAAGCAGAGGCTGGATGGCCATCTGTCGGGAGTGCTTTGAGGGTGTTCCTGCATGGCAGGGGGTTGGAGTGGATGGCCCTTGTGGTCTCTTCTAACTCTATATTTCTATGATTCTATGATTCCAGGTTTCTCGACACAAGCAAAAACTGGAGGGGCAGGGGCTGGAAAAAGGTAAAAAACACCTCCCACTCAAGCAAGAGGTGGGGGGCTCTTTCTTTTTCCAAGGGCTGGGACAACTGAAAGGCCAAAGGAGGCAGCTCACTCAGGGCCTGGAATTTTTAAAAATTTCTTACCAATGTGATATATTTGTAATGCCTGGGAGGAAGATCGGCCAGTGGGAGCAGGAAATTCACTCCAGTTTTCACACCAGGCTTCAAAGGAGCGCTCCAAGCACTGAAAAATCTTCCTCAACCGGTTCGGCATCTTGGGTAGTTCCTTTAGACCTAGCCAAAACCCGAACAGATTCACTGCCCCACCGACAGGGGAGCGACAACGGCTGGGCTTGGGGGGGACCCCCGTTTGCCACTCTGACCCAGGCAGGGGCAAGTCCTGTGAGTGTATGTTGCCATCTTGCATAAGTGTCTGTTTCCTTGCAGAAGCAAGTGGGCATTTTTGTCCAGTGCTCTTTGTGCCTGCATGCCCATTGTGTGTGAATGTAAACTTCATGCGATGCACACGCACATGACACACCATGTGCATCGTTGCACACTGGCTGTCTTGTTTCAGTTGCATGACATCGCCACTCAACACAAGGTTGGTGTAGCACAATGAGTGTGTGGCTTTGCATCAAGAAATTTATGCTGCACAGTCCCTGATGCAGGAAGACTGCCTGGAGTTCCAGATAGGTGGAGGGAAGGAAGGCTTGGAACGCCCCCCCCCACCTCAAGAGAGGCCGGCTGGCCGGGACCACCGAGGAGAGGGGGATCAAACTGTCCCGTCTGCCATCCCACAGCAAAGTTGCTTAGACAGCCCAGTGTTTCAGAGACAAAACAAAGAAGTTATTTTTTATTAAAATAATCAACACAAATACATATCACACATTCATTGAGAGAAAGCATCGTACATGATTGTGTCAACATAATAAAAAAAGGGAAAAAAATTGTTCAAAACCAAAGCTTATATAAATAGGCACTTGTTTCATCAACCTCTTTTCTTCTCAAATTTTTACCTAAATCACACTTCTTTCACACCATCTCCCCCACACACACACACCAAGTGAAGGGCAATTAACGTAGTCGATAAACCATATTGCCTGTGATTTAATCCCATATAACACTTGTAACTGCATATTTTATCCTTTACATCAAAAGTGAATATTCACCATCTTGCTATCGCCCCAAACATTCCTGAAATACAGTATAACATTATCCCAATCTTTGAAAATTTTTTCGAACTTATCCCCTCTTAATGGATATGTAAATCTATCCATCTGTATCGTGTCAAACGATTTCATCTCCTAATCTGTTTTTGAGAGGAGGGTTTTCTGTCTCCACATTTGAGCCATTACCATTCTGGCAGCGGCTGCCATGTAAAACAACTTTCCAGCCTTTTTCTCCAAATCATCTTTCATTATATTTAATAAAAACAGTTTGGAGTCATTTCAAATTGGAAACCTAGAATTCTTTATATTTGGATATATATAGCATTCAAAAATTTCTTCACTTTTTTGCGTGACAACCACTGGTGGAAAAAAGTACCAATTTTCTGCTTGCATCGGTCTCACTGGAGACAAAGCAAAGGAATTCGAGGGAGAGGCTCCCAGGGGAGAAAGCTGCTGGACAACAGCGCAGGCACCCTCAGGCTTTGGTGGGCCCCCTCCTTGTTGGCGATGTCTATGTCAGGGGTGCTTCGTGGTGGGTTTTCTGCGCCAGCATCAGGGGCTGGACTGGATGGCCTTTGGGAGTCCCTTCCAGCTCTGGGTTTCTATGGTTCTGTGAAATCCCTGTGACTCGTCAGCTTGGGACTTGGGAAACCCACCCAGAGGCTCTACTCTGGAGAGATGCCGGGGATTGTCTGCAGGGGCCAGAGTCTTTCCACATCCGCCCCTGGGTCACTTGCATGTGCAAGTGGGTCACCGCAAGAGTCTTCTGGCTTGTCTGGGAGGCGGACTGAACCGAGGTCAAGCCCCTCTCAGAGGTTTCCCACGTCTTCTGGGATACTGTGTGCCAACTCAGAGTCCAGCCTTGCCTTTCCAAGCCTGTTCCAGCAGAGTAGCTGTGGAGGGGAGAGAGAAACAAGGGCATTGCCCCCCCCCAAGTATTCTGCCCTCCTTCAAAGAAGTTCTCGTCCAGTCCCCAGCATTCTCCTTCCTGAGGTGACTCTGCTTTTTGCCCTCTGGCTGCCTAAGCTCAGTTCCTAAAGGCGCCACTGAAGTTTTAAGTGATTGCAACGCTAGAAATGTGCGGTCTGAAGGAAGTTTTTCATCTAGGGGGCAGAATTCCTCTTTCTGGGAGCGACGCTTTCACTGTGTTCCCCTGCATCCTTGCAACTATACCCCCAGGTCCCCCTCCCTGCCCCACGTTGTGCATTCCTTTGCTTTGTGCCCCACAGTGAAGTTGGGGGAATTGTGTCTTTAACGTCCTGCCCCCTTGCAGGCTTCTTGCGGGGCAGGGAAGCCCAGCATTTATTTACACACACACACACACACACACACACACCCCTCTGCTCAGTTGCAAAGGAGGCCCCAGAGGGAGGCAGCTTCTCTGCACCCTCAACATGCACTCCTGTGACAAGGACGAGGTGGCGGGGAGCTGATGGCTGGCTTCCACACCCCGGCAGCTTGCCGGTCCCCGCCTGCTGGGAATGCAGGACGCGGAGCAGGAGGGAGGGCTTCGATACTCGCCTGCCGCCTGTTCTCTCCTCTGAACTGCCCCTTCTGCAATTGTGCCAGAGTGTGCTGTGTGCTCACGTGTGTGCGCGCACACATGTGCTGTGTGTGCCCCTCTCCTTCCCGGCCTGTGTTCATTCTGCATTCAGCCCCTCCGCTCTCTTTGCATCTCCGTGGAGGGAGGGAGGGAGGGAGGGATCGGCTGCTGCTCCTCCAAACAAACACAGGCGCCTTTATCTCTGTGTCGCCGGGTGCTTCAGGGACCCCCCTTCTCCTCACTCCATTTGCTTAGGTCAATTACCTTAAAGGACGACTTTCATCCATTCTGGAGTCTTTTCTTCACCACCTTCTTTCCTGCTGCAGCTGAAAGAGCCTCTTGTGGAAGGAGCCTCCCCCACTGCGCTGGGGGGAACTTGGGGGTCAGGAGACAGAGGCCATGAGATGTTGCCCCTTTGATGCCAGTGGAGGCAGCTTTCCATCCCTCCTCTTCTATGTGCCTGAATGGGGAGGAAGTTTGCCACAGAAAGTGGATGGAGGGGGGAGTTTTAAGGGTGCGCGCGCACGCACGCACACGCGCACACGCGCACACACTCTGCTCCTGTTCTTGATTGCATGGCAACAGGGGCCGAGATCCTGCTGTCGGCATTGCACAGTGTAAATTTCCACGTGCAGCGTGATCCCTGAATTGCATGCCCAGTCCTTGTGACAAACTCCAGCATTGCATAACTGGACCACAACACCCAACGGGCAACCAAAGACAAAACCAACTGTGCCCGGCACCGGGGCCTCAGCACGGCACCCCACAGCAGATAAAATGTCGGGGGGAAACTGTGCCTGCCTGGGAGACCAAGAGAATCCCCCTCACGCGGGAGCCCAGTGGGGAGACAGGCAAGCAAAGGGCTTCCACCCATCCATCCATCCACCCATCCATCCATCACTCATTCAATGGAGAGACAGGATTTTAACTGGAGGGCAACAGACAGAGGCCCTAAAAGGAGAAGGGGTGGCTTGCCTTCTTCAGAAAGAGAAGAGAGAGCGCGTCCTATTGGCTAGGCCAAACTCAAGGGCACCCTTTGAACCCACCCGTAAAGAGAACGCTGACCTGTCGGGGAGTCCCATCGGTACGCCGCCTTTCTCCCTAAATGGGGCCCAATGCAGTTGTAGGGGCAGGTGGAGGATTCGCCAGGGGGTAGGAAGTGCTGCCCTCTGCCCAGCTGCTGCTCATCAGGTGGTGGGTTGAAATCTCCCCCCTCCACGTGCAGGGGTACTCACACAGGTTGCCCTGGACATGGAGGGGGCAGAGAGTGGGGTCACCCTCCCCTTCCTCTTGCCTGCGCCCCTCTTCCCATCCTGGCCCGAGCAGAAGTGGACCGAGCACCCGTGGGGTCCCTCCTCCTCGACACGCAGCGTCCCCCCACAGGGAAGATGGCCAACCAGTGGCAGGTTTTTCACGTTTCAGGGTTCAACTAGCACAACGGAACTCAGTCTTCTTGGGTACAAAAGACTCCCATTTGCACCAAAAAAAGGGGGTTTGGTGTAGTTAAATGGTACACTGTGAGCAACAGAATTTTTGGGGAAAAAAGTCTCAAGTGCCAGAAATCACAAAAGCTCTTTACGATCCCACAAAAGCGGGAAAACATTCGAGTAGAACCAGCGACTCAATGGCTGAATAGTGAATCGGCTCACTGGTAAATGCCATCGATCCAGTCGGTCAGCTCTCGTTCAGACAACAGCAGAACTGAAGCCGGTATTTTACCAAACAAGCAAACAATGAAGGAATGAATGGGTCAACGTCAGTTGGCAATAACTGTACGACTTGGGTCCATCTATTCTCACACAGTTGAACTTTTAAAAGAGGCTGAAGACTTTCTCCTCTCCATGATAGTGTGTTCCCCCTCCCCCCAAAACACACACACACAAAGTCTCCTGGGAGCCCCCCCCCCCCAAGACAGCGTACAAATTCTGAAACACCGTCAGCAACCCTTCTGCCCAAAAGGTTCTGGTTCTGCCCAGGCCAAAGCGGGGGACAGACAGGGGTCACTGAAGGGGTTAAGGACTTAATTCTGGGTAAGTTGCTCAGCCAAGAGTTGCTTCTTCAGCAAAGAGACAGTTCATTGAATCACGGTCGGCCCTAAACAGCTGAGGTTGTGCCAATGCCAACATGATATTATGTAGATTCATGGGCTCAGATGCCGACAACTGCATTTGATAACGTTTCTGCCAAAATGCATAAAGGGGAGCAGAGGAAGAGGCCCAGGGCCTTACAAGGGGAGGGGAGAGCCAGGCCCGGTGGTTGCTGAGTTGCCTTTTTGCAGGCTTAGCTTACCTTGCAGGAAAGGAGCTTAGCAGAGGCAGGGCAGGGGGAGTGGAGAAAGGGGCAGCCAAAGGGGAAAGGCGGGAGCCTTCTACAGCTCAGCCAGGGCAGGATCACCGAGGGACGGGCCAGTCTGGAAGCACTGCCCCAGTCAAGCCCTCCTCGAACAACCTCCTGCCTCCTCTTTGCTGCTGGAGCAACCAGAGGGCTGAGTCTCTCCAGGCCTGCCTGCCTGCCTGCCTGCCTGCCTGCCTCTATGAACATGGTTGGCACCCTGTTTGTGACTTGCACATGTGTCACTTCCCCTACAAAAGCCACCAGGCACTTCTTGCAGATGCTGTGCCCGCAGTTGAAGGACGCCAAATGCACATACATTTGGCTGTGCAGTGTTGCATTCTACTAATGCACGATCATCATCTAACTCCACAAGCGAAGTGTTGCACTTTGTCTCCTTGATGTGGGATGTAGGCCCATATTTTACTCTGTTTCTCAAGCTTTCCCTCCACTCAACCCCACAGGCAGTGGTGTATGAGCACTGACCATCTGTGCCACAAGGCAACCGGCCCCTGTGAGCTCGGCAACTCCCCTGAGGGGGTCCGTGGTCACCCCAAGGCTCCTCCCTTCCTCCCTCTCGCTTGGTCCCCTATCTTTTTCTTTCTCTTCTGACCAAGATGGGGAGGTAGGTTTCACAACCCCACAAAAATCCTCTGCCTGAAATAGCCTGCTGCATAGAAGTTAGGAAAACTCAATATCCATTTAGAAGAACCTAATAAACCTTTCAAGTGTGCACCTTTAACAGTGCTCACCAGCCTTTTACTTTCTGGAAAGTTGGTCTTAGAGATTCAAGGCATTTCTCGGCAGAAACTCTGCCATAGCAATCCACTTCTAATAGATCCAATCTCCACCCTTTCCTAAGACGGGGCGAAAAGGGACTTTCCTTCCCCTGCAACTCTAGGAGAAATGCAAAGGCCAGGCCTGGGGAATCAAGGGTCCAGCTTACTAGCATTGCTGTCTCCTGCCGTGGCAGACCGGAATCCAAAAAGAACAGGAGGCCTGAGCCATGAACTCTTACATCCTAGCCTACTTGCCAAGTCACTCCGGCAAAGCGCTCGTGCTGGGAAAATTCCATGAAGTCCACGGATGCAACAGCAACTTTGACTCCTGCAAGGTAAACCACCCTTCCCCAGTCCCTGCTACTTTATCCATCCCCCAGACTCTTGGCATCGTAGGGAACAAATTATACCCTGTAACCCGCACAGTGTCAACTTGTTCTTCTGGAGGAAGACCAAGGCAGTGCAAAAGCATTTTGCTAAGTGAGCCCATATGAAGCCATGTCTGTTTCTCCTTCATTTCCCCCACCCCACCTTTTTTCAGTGCAAAGAACTAAAACTAATCCACCTCTCTCTTAGCTAATTCATTCCAGTTACCATCCAGAGCTCATTGCCTTATGGTTTTTTGGTTTGCTGTTCAGCAATATTTTTCACACATAGCTTTCCACACATAAGGCATCTATTAATACCCACATACAGTACCACAACAACAGCTTAGCATAGATAATAAGCCATTTTATCAAAGTCCTAATGGCACCACCCACCAGACCTTGCTATTCAGGTGACCAGACAAACCAGTTCCCTGAAGGATGTCTCCCCCATAGTCTCTTTGGCCTTTGGAATTATTTCTTCTATTATGTCCACATTGATCTCTACTCTGTGTATGGTGGCATTCTCACAGTATCTTGCAATCAGAGTACCCTGGAGCTCTCCAACCCTCTTCTTCCACACAGAAAGACACCATCGAAGCCCTGCCTTTGACAGGTTCTGGCCAGCCGGTCTCTGTTTAAAAACTTCCAAAGAAAGAGGAGCATCCACCATACTCCCAAGAAGCAGCACATTCCACTGTCAAACTGTTCTTGCCATCAGGAAGTTCTTCCTCAAGTTTAGGTGGAACTTCTTTCCCTGTAGATTAAACCCATTGCTCCACAGTGTCCTAGTTTCTGGAGCAGCAGAAAACAAGCTTGCCCCATCTTCCCTACGCCTACCCTTCAAATATTTAAACATGGCTATCATGGTCCTGATTTCATTTTGCACTATTGCCATTCAATGGAAGGGTTGCATAGCACCATGCAGGCATATTTCCACATTTGGTAGTTTTACGCCAGGCAGCCCCTTGTTTTCTGTGTTGCCAGGAGATCCACTTTGTTTCTCTGGCCCTTTCTGCACCCTACCGTCTTCTGGTGCTGGAGTGCGGGGATCGCATGAGCAGCCTCCGGCGAGAGGCTCTCACATCCGGGGTCCTTCAGCTCCACACGAGCTCCCTGCCTGCATGAGAGCCCCGCTTCTTCCTTCCGCAGAGCAGCCTAGGAGTTTCCCAGGCTGCACTGGGGCAAGAAGCGCGACCCACGCGGCTCCAGAGGCTCCGCATGCCAGGTAAGTGTGTGCAGGGCCAGGGAACAATGCGCGATCGTGCACCATTTTCAGCTTCTAGCCAAAAATGACAAGGTATGCGATTGGCACCCACCGGCTCCTGGAGCACTGCACGATTGTGAGTGCGTCGTGCGGATCGTTCCTCACAATCACGCAATGCTCCAGGCCCTCTTTTGCATGGAAAATGCCATGCAAAAAGGGCCTCTGACTGCCGGTGTCCCAGCCGGCCCTGAGTGCCACCACCAGGCACCCACAGAGGCCTCTGGCTTTTTGAGGGGGGGAGGCACACTGGCAACATGGCCTTGGGCTCCTTTGACCTGAAGGGGCCAGAGTGAAGTGTGGGTGCCTCTTTCTCCTCAGTGGGACACTCACCATTTCGTACACGCAGCTCAGCTCTCTGAGCAGCTGCTGCACAGGCAGACACAATTGTTCATTCAGGAGAAGAATCAAAAGCCAGAGAACCCATGCCAGGTGGGACCACAGGCAAAGCCAAGGGAACAGACCCCAGATAAAGTAAATAAAATTGACAGGGGAGGAGAGGAAAGCTGAAAAGAAAACTCTGCTTGGCCACAGGTCATCATGGCTGCTGTTGCTGCTTTCCAAGAACCTTCCCCTATCACTGTTTCCATTATGCATTAGACAACTTTGCATTGCATCCACAGCACAGAGGTGGGAGATATATCTAAAAAGCAAAGGCACTTGACAAGCTAGAGAAATGCAACCGACACAACAGCCTCCCTGAAAGCAGGAAGGGGGCTGGCGCCCCTGTCAGAGAGCCAGCATTGTAAATCTTGCTGCAGGACGACACAAGTCTGTGTAAGCAGATATCGGTCAAAGAAAATTTTCAGGCCTGACAGAATCGCAGGGCAATCCTGCAAAGTAATTGTGCATTTGCAGCATTGAACAGCCATCTTGCACAACTGAACCAAGGCACCAAGTGAATGCAAAATGTGCACCTGCTTTTCTTCATAATGGGAGTGTTGGGCAACAGAACCAACTGCCTGGAGAAGAAGTTTTGGAAGTCTTCAAAAAGAGGCTGGAGAGCTTGCTGCTGGAGATCTTGCAGTGAGCCACAGGTTGGACTCCATGGCCTCTGGGGGACCCTGTCAATTCCGTGACTCTATGATCCATATGCCGTGGTACCCCACGAGCAATGCCATTTCCTCAGTCCCTGAATAAATGCAGACATTCCACATGGCACCAAAACGTCCAGGTGTTTTTCTTGGAGGAGCTTAGGTATACCTAAGTCTTGTACTAACCCCCTGCTTCGTTTCGTGCACAAACTTTTTCAGCAACGGCCATCTTTTTCTGCATCTTCAGCCAGTGAGAGAACTTTCCGTCCTCCAGGAAAAATCAGGCATGCAGCTGACCAAACATTTCTCTCCAATTCAGTTCCATGGCTCCCTGGTAGGCGCTCCCTTCCAGGCCCTCCTCCTCCTCCTCTCCTGACCCACCTCCCGGAAGGGGGGGCTCCCCATTCTCAGAGGCCGGCCCTGCTCCTTCAGCCCTCGGTGCAAGGGAGAGGAATCACCGGGCCAGAGCGCTGGATTGCCAGTGACGCACCTTGGCCCACACTTGCCTTCGGCAGCCATTGCGGCAGCAGCTGCAGGCTGCTTTGAAGATGGTCTTCCAGATTGCCTCCTTTCCAAAGCAGAGCTGAAAAATATTTATTTGGTCAGACTACAAACTCCATGGTGGTCTTAGAAGGGGTGCCTGGAAAGGGGTTCAAAACACAGCTGGGCAAGATGTGGCCAAGATCCTGCATCGGGGGGGGTACGTGTGTCAAAGGGCAACATCGTCATAGCTAGGACTCCCTCTGCACCCCGCCGAAACCCACCTTGTAAGCAGCCAGCTCACATACACACACAAACACACACACCACTGCCATTTCTGTGTTGTCAGAGAACCAGGGGGTGAGTGGGGACGACATCCAGCTGGATGTGCTACAACGGGCACCTGCAGAGCGCTCTGGGTCGGGCTTAGGCTTTGGGTTCCCCCCAAAGAAGAGGAAACACAGGTGGTTCTAGTGGCCCCACGGGTCTCCCTCACTCTCCAACACTCTCACAGAAAGGGCTCTGTTTGTGGGGGAGGTTGCACTGCTTTACAAGGTAGGTGGAAGGGAGGAATTTGGACTGCTGTGTGGTTGGAACAGATTCTGGTCAACAACCACAAAAGGGAGTCCCAATGGCACACGTCCGACTTAATAACTCAGTAACAGGATGCCAGCCTGTGCGTGACTGTTTTCTGTGTTCAGCTTAGGGCTTGGAAAACCGAACTTCCAGCCTGAGAAATATTTCCTCACTTGTTCTTATTTGAATTGCATGCTTTGAGCAACTGTGGTTGATGTGTTACCGCCATTGCTAGCCCAAGCTTGTGGGATATAAAGATATCTTTTGATATCAATAATTTGGCCTTTTGTCCCCTCCACATGCTCGCGAGGTCCCCGGACAAGCACGCACACAGGCGCGGCCGACAATAGCCGAACCATTCAAATCCCACTCTAGGCAGGCCAGTCATTGCCTAATGCAGCTTCAGGAGACCTCAAGGCAAGTACCACATTACGTATGCACGCTACTTACAAAAAGATCCCCTGCCCCGCGCCAGCAGCTTGGTGAGCGGACTATACAACTCTCAAGCACTCCGCATTTGCACACTGGCTGCTCTATTGACAATTTGGCTATAACTCAATCATTCAAATACTGACCTTTCGGAGGCTTTGTCTCCAGCCCCAAACTCATTGTTCTCCCCAAGTACAAACTAGCCTGCGGTCACAATTTTCCCTATAAGAACCCCTGACTTTGAGCGCTTCCTTGGATTGCTCTTGGCTTCCATCCCGCCTTGCTGTCGCTTTGTCCAGCGAGCCTTCTTTTCAGCCCCACGTGCTGAGATCCACTTTCCCCAGCTTCTCCGCTTATAACCGGGCTTCAGGACAGGTATAGTATTTCCCATACCAAACCTCCTCAAAAATCCCTCTATCCGCTCCTACCTTTATTTCTATAGTTTCTTGCATGAGTGTTGTGCATACATTTGTTTGATTGTGCTTAAATAAAACAATTATTAATTTCAACATCTGCCTCATCCTTGACTCGGCCTGACCCCGTAGACATAGGGTTCAAGATCTCGCTACGTTACCCTGCCTCTTGCATTGCCAACTTGTACTCTGCGCTAATTCCCTCCCCATTGTTTGAGCACATTTAGGTGTCCCTCCCAGGACCCCCAGAAATCAGGGTAACAGAGGCTGAATGTCCTGTGCTTCAGGGACATTAGCAGAACCCATCCCTGGGTTATAGGTTTTGGCCCCGGGATGTTCCGGGCCTGGCAGCCCTTCTGTGAAGAAACCCAAAACCACACCAACGCTTATAAAGCAAGCAAGAAATGCTCATGAGACTCCAGACCAGGCCAGGGGGAAACTCCAGAAGCCGCCTTCTGCCACAGCCAGAATCTGAGACCTTAAACAGAGGCCCAGGCAGCCCTTGTGTGGATCCGTTGAGAGGCAGACATGACAGGGCTGCCTGTGGAACTCCCTGCCAAGGGAAGCTAGGCCAGCTGTACCCCACCTGGGCTTCCAAGAGGGAATAAAGAGTCTTCTTCTAAGTGGCTTTGGTGTTTGAAACAGCTCTAACTATTTTGTTTACTTCAGAATTATCTTTAAGGGCTATTTTCAATTTGTTTCTAAAAGTTCTTAATATTTCAATTTGTATTTAATGCTTTGTTTAATCTCTGCATTGTTTCAAATGTTTTTACCTCTTGTGCATCTCCTTGGAGGCCCTGGCAGGCTGCAGCAGAGGTGGGGATATACAAATACTATAAATAAATAAACAAACAAACAACAAGAGAGCCATGTCAAGATGCTGGAGAGATGTTTGTCTTGCTAAGATAAAAGCCCGATGGATTGACAGCCATCCGGACTCTTCAGGCCTTCCTCGAGGTCCTCCGGGTAGCCCTCATGGCCTCTTCCAACTCCACGATTCTAGGATTCTGTGAGTTTCCTGGTGGGAGGAAGGCCTCTTTCTTCCTCCATGGACCCTCCCTTGGATGCCCTCCATCTTTCACTCCAAAATGGGCTGTCCATCAGTTGACAGATCTTGGTGGGGCCTACTTGGACCAGCAGTAGTGCCTCTCCCGGGGGCTCAGAGGGAGATTGTTCCCATGGCATGAATTTCCCCACAGAAAACATGAGCTCCACCCTTGAGCAACTGTGGGCTTTCTGTGCTGGCAGATTTTTCCTGAAGTGAAACCGAGAGCGTATCTGGAGAGTCTCCTCCAGGCAAGAGCCTTGAGGGGGGACCTCAGAGGGTGCCAGTTAGTGCCACTGACTCAGTGAGGCACTGTGCTTTGGGGCCTTTTCCTCACGAGCTGGCATTTTGGCTGGGTTGGAGACCTGGCAGGTTGGTGGCACTGAGGAATCAGCACCTGGCATTTCTGAAGGGGGCCAGAGACCCTTGGAATTTTTTTTGGGGGGGGGGGACAGAGGATGAGGCAGCCAGAACTCATTGCAAGATGGCCCTTTGCTCTAAGGAACTTTTCTGGAAAGCTTTCTCTGGTATTAAATGGGACATTCAGGGCACTGTTACTCCTGACTGCTGACCTCAAAATGAAGGAAGATTTTTTTGCGGCGGGGGGACAGGAGAGAGAGTTAAAGGATGTTAACAATCCTGGCAGGAGGGTCTCCACAGGAACTGCTGTTCCCAAAATAGGCATCCTTCCTGTTTGTTTGGAAGCTTGCAGGTGACACCAAAGGAGGCAAAACGCTTGACCTCCTCATGAATTGTGCATGAGAATAAGCCTCTCTCCTGGTCGAGTCAAGGTGGAGGGCGTTCCAGAGAAAGGCAGCCTCTTTCCGTCCTTTCTGCCTCCTGGTTTTGAGCATTCAAAGGACAAACGTGGCACTTGACACCCCTCTGATAAAGACCAGTTTGGCCGGGACGGTTCTCATGGGAAGCACGTCCACCTCAGTTGTAGCACCCATTTTGTTGAGACAAATCAGCATCTCTATTTCCCCTGCTCCCCATTTTACTTGGTTTGTGTATTTTCCAGGCACAGTTCTGTGTCGCTGCCTCGTAATTGAACGCTGCTTCTGCCACTCACGCCATTCCTTGGACAGAAATTGGTCATTTTATGCATAATTTACAATATGCTGAAAAAGTCAATACATATCATTAACAGGAAAGAAAGATTGAGGGAGATTTCTGTATTATTAAAATTGAACACATCTGGAAGCACCGCGGCTAATTCTCACTGCCTGAGAAGGGACAGAAACCTCTCGACGGGAGCCATCAATTTTCGGCCTCAGTGTGGAAACAGAAGTGTTTAGGCTGACAAAAGGGGAGAGGAGGAAGGAAGGGCGAGATAACAGAGGACGGAGGAATTTGCGAGGGATCTCACCTGCAATCACATCTTGCAGAACAAATGCCACTGTTAAAATAGAAACAAGGAGAAACAGCCGTTTTGCCGGAGTGCTCTTACTGGCCATCATGGCTCCGTGACTGACAAATTCCCTGTTTTGTTTCACAAGAGGTGTGGCATTGCCATAAATGCTGTGAGACTTGGAGGTGGAAGCCCAAAAGGTGGGAAACTGGTGGCAAGATTCAAAACTCTGATCAGCTGCAAATCAGAACCACAGAATCGTGGAGCTGGGGGAAGAGGCCCCCAGAGACCCACCAGTCCAACCCCCTGCTCAGTGTTCAACCTCCAGCAGGAGCCTCCCCAGCAGCAGGGGGCTCTCCAGCCTCTTTCTGAAGACCTCCAGAGAAAGAAGGAGACCCCACCGCATCTCTCTGGGCAAGGAGTTCCATGGCTGAACCACTCTCACTGACAAGAAGGTTCTTCCAATGTTCAATAGAAACATACTCCCCTCTAACTTAAAACCATTAGACCTGGTCCTCCCCTCTCAGGCAGCAGAAGACAAACCCACCACAGAATCCTAGAGCTGGAGGAGGCCTCGAGGGCCATCAAGCCTGCCCAGGGCAGGATCTCTAGCTGGAGCATCCCTAGCAACTGGTAGCCGTCCAGCCTCTCTTTGGAGGCGTTCAGAAGAGGAGACCAGGGAGAAGAGAACGCTGAAAATGCTCTCTCCTGCCCACCCAACACCAGCCATTAGGCTTGCCCTGAAATGGCTGCATTTCCCAGTGTGCCTCACATAAACCTCCACAGAGCCTTGAAAGTGCCCTGGGGAGCTCAGGTGAGGAGGCCCTGTGAAGAAAGGCCACCTTGGACAAAGTGGGGTTGGGGGACAGGACGGCTGCTTCACTCCTACTCCTACTCTTCCTCCTCACACTCCAGCTGGTGTCCCATTTTCAGACTCCAGAGTCACACTCAACGGAGACCCCCTTACCCCACTTTGTCAAGCAGGGGCCAAATTCTAGCCAGAAAAATATTTTCTCATTTCTTACAGGTGGTTTTAATTGTTTCATAGACTCATAGAATTAAGGAGCTGGAAGAGACAGCCAGGGCCCTCCAGTCCAACCCCCTTCAGCCATGAGGAAGACACAACCAAAGCCCTCCCTTTGACAAGCGTCCACCCAGCCTCTCCTTAAAAACCTTCAAAGAAGGAAGAGGCTTCACCACTCTCCGTTCAGGAAGCAGCAGATTCCATCAGGAAGTTCTTCCCACTATTTAGATGGAACCCCTTTTCCTGAAGTATGAAGCCATAGTATCCTTCAGAAAACAAGCCTGCTCCGCCTTTAACATGAAATCCCTTCAAATATTTCAACATGGCTATCGTGTCACCTCTTAACGTTCTGTTCTTCAGGCTAAACCTCTCCACAGCCATAAGTCAGTGGTCTTATGTGTATTTATAATGTTATGTTTTATTTGCCTTGTCTTTGACTGCATAAGTCTATGTTTGCCCTTTGGTGAAAACGGCAATAACAACAACAATAATAATAAATAATCATTATGCTGCTTGTGTCATGTCCCTTGTGGTACCAGAGGCACGCCCAGGTCTTAGATTTTGGTCATCCCGCCTTGAGCCCTAGGATGCTCCTCCCCTGGCACCTCTAGGGATGTGATGGGACGTGTTCAGATCACCATGACGTCACTGGCCACCTCTCACCTCTACTTGCCACGCAGGCATTCTTCTAGGTTCTCTGCCAGATGGGTGGGTGCCTGGCGGTGTGGCTGCCATTTGTGCATCTTTGGCTTTTCTTCCCTTGAGTGGTCTTCCTGTATGTGAAACAGGAGAGTTTTACACCTACATAAGGAGTGGTTTGTCCCCAGAAGATTTCCAGCCATCCGGTTGGCTTAGTGAAATGCCTCCAATATGACACACTTTCCATTTTCTGCATATTTACTGCGTTCTCCTTAAATTGCTAAACAAATTACTCTGCATTCCACAAGATGCAAATAGACTAACCAAAGTGATGTACCAAATGCCAATTTAATTGAAGTAATTCATTTAATCTAGTTGGTCTTCAGCATGGCAGGACCTGCAAGACAATGAGAGAATTGCCATCATAATGAAGATGAAATGCTGGAGGGACGGGGTGCATTTTAAGTGCAGCTCCAAAGAATTCAGTGAACCAAGCTGCCCACAGCTGGGAGATCAGTTCCCCCCAGAAACCAGTAAGAAATTGGTGCCCGTGGTTCTTGCTCAGAGTGTCTTCTGACAGCACCCAGTGAGAGCGTATGGGGCATTTCCATGAACCGGAGAGCACAAAGAATATGGGGATCCATCCAGCATCTCAGTCTCTTTGCTTCTTTTTTCACCTCCAAGCGCTTCCCAGCATGAATCCACATCAGACTGCAAGCTGGGGGGTTTTCCTCCACAGGAATATATACATGGCTTTATTCATAGTGTTCAAAATGAAGACATCTTTTATGCATGCTGTCTTGTAGAGCAAAGCAAGTGGTTCACATTCTTTCAAATCTGTGCTTTAAAAAAATGTGTGTGAATCACATTACAAGCTTAGGAATGTATGTATTCCAGGCAGCAAACGCCATTCCAGTCCAGACAGTGCTGAGTACAGTCACATTAAAAGTTGCAGCCCATTAACGTCTCACCCATCCTGGATGCCGGGGTGCCTTCCTTCCAGGCCTCGAGGCACGAGGGAAGGGGCTTTGTACCCACAGAACCCCTCCTACATCTCACTGCATCTGCATGTCAGGGGCACACACACTGGTCTGAGGTGGGTCCTTCAAAGCATGATCAGTATTTCATAGCAACTGAGTCCAGAAAATATAGATTGACTAAGGCCTAGGTTTGATTTTCCTGCCAAGGACTTAAGAAGTCATATTTCTGATTTACCCTGCCTTGAATGTTTTGCTTTAAAAGAATTGTTGAGCAACTGTGGCCTGGGAGTGTGATGACATCTTCTCCTTCTTTGGAGGTTTTTAAAGAGAGGCTGGACGGACAGCCGTCAAAGAGAGTGCTTTGATGCTGTCTTTCTGCATGGAGAATGGAGTTTGGACCGGAAGGCCCTTGGAGTGTCTTCCGGCTCTAGGATTCAATGGTGTGGCTTGGTCAGACCTCACCTGGAGAGTCCTGTGGGCACTAGCTCTGGGCACCACAGGGTAGCAAATGCCCACTCTGGAAGGTGTGACCACCTGCCTGCAGCACCCTTGCAAAGTGTGGCATTCAGGAGAGGTGAATGGCCGGCACAGGCTCCCTTGCCCACCTCCTTATCTTCCCTGGTTGGTCCTGTGCACGGGCTTGTGGGCAGCCTCCCAAAGCTGTTTCATGGTGGTGAAGCTAACGGCTCCCAGCAGATGTGTTGCACATTCACAGAACTGGATTTGGGAAGATCTTTGCAGAGGAGCATAAGTTTCTTTGCTTCCTTTCTCTTCCCAGCTGTGGTTCCAGGAAAAGCCGACTCATGTCCTTCATATTTTATTTACACCTCTGCTTTGTAATCAGAGGATCCCAGAACAACAAGCAGAACAACGCTGCATTTTAAATACTGCCTGGTTTTTCCCTGTGAACTGATCAGGAAATGCCAACACCATCTGCCCCAGCGTTCTGGAAGGGTCTCCCCACAGCTGGACTTGGTGTTGGTGGGAACTGGCCGGCAGCCTCCTGGCCCTTGAGACGGCACTTGACGTGGACCCTGGCCCTTCCCTTCACTCCATCAAAAGAAAAAAAGAATAGAATATCCTGACCCCAGATAGAGAGCTTTGGGGAAATTTTCTCTTTTATATTCACAACTCTAACCATCCAGATGTCTAAAGGGCGGGGAGAAAAGATGGCAGAGATCTGACATCTGAGTTGCTTGGCGTAACTTTCCACGTGTGAAGAGACACGTTATTTGGGCTGTGGAATGCCTGCGCTGAATGGCAACGCTGGCCAGCTGAACCAAGAAAGCCAAAATGCCCCCAAATGCTGAACTCCCTATCACGCACTGGACATCCTTCCACCACGCACATCCATGGGTGTGGTGTGCCCATTCAAAATGCATTATGCACCTCCATGTTCATTATTCTTACGTGCCTTCAAGTTGGCCCCAAATTATGACCACCCTCTCTGAGGGTTTTCCTGGCTGGGTTTTTTGAGGGGAAGAGCGGTTTTCCACCTTTGCTTTCCTTTGAGGCTGAGAGAGTGGGACACTTGCCTAAAGTCACCAGGCTGGGCTTCCATGGCTGAATAAGGATTTGAACCCTGCTCTCCCAGAGGAGCTCTACTCCAACACTCAAGCCACTGCAACATTCTGGCTCTTGCATAATATAAAGGCGCACCCAGCCACAATGTGCCTCCATGCACAACAGCCCCACAGGCACAAACTTCTCTTTGGCAACCTGGCAGCAAATGCAGCCATTCCACGAGAGACCAAAATCTCCAGCCACTTCTGTAGGGAAGCCTAGGCACGTATTGTGGTGCCATCAGGAATCCGGCTGCTGTTTTGGTCCATTTCCTCTTGACCTGACCCTCTATGCCCATCCCACTGTAGAATCTGAGAGGCGGAAGAGACCCCCAGGCGGAAGAGACCTCCATCCAGTCCATCCCCCTTCTGCCATGCAGGAAGACACCATCAAAGCCCTCCCTTTGACAGAGGGCCACCCAGACTTTCTTTAAAAACCTCCAAAGAGGAGGAGACCCCACCACACTTCACTGAGGCAGTGGCAGATTCCACTGTCAAACCACTCCTACCATCCAGAAGTTCTTCTTAAGGTTTAGGTGGAATCTCCTTTCCCGTAGAGACCTCTGAAGCTCTCCAAGTGTTGCCCCAACATATAAGCAGATGCTATTTCCGGCTGCCTTGGAGTTTTGCCTACCCGTTAGTGAGACGGCATCAGATTCCTCCATAGGCAGAGCATTTCCAGGGCAAGCCAAGTGGGGCCCCAGGGATGCCCACTCTGCCCACAGGCTGATGGTTTCCATAATGGCTGAGGCCTGGTTGGGCACCTCCTGCCCTCAGATCCCGTCTCCACTCCGCACTCACGCTGGCAGGCTGACATCGTTTTGCTTTTAGCCTTTGCTGCCTGAGAGCCTCGCTTGAGCATTGCCAGTCTCTTGCCTCCTGGTTCATTTTGGGACAGTTCTCCCCCTCAGAAATCACATCTTCTTAATGTGCTGCCATGGCAGCTGCTATGTGTGTGAGAGAGAGAGAAAGAGCAAAGGAGAGAGGGCCTCGTTAGCACACCGTCCTCATTCTTGCCTCTCCTCCTCTCCCCCAGAAGCTCTGGGACTCAGGCCTGCATCTGGTCGGGAAGAAGGGCTCAGCACCCAGCAGGATCAGAGCTGCTGCTCACAGCTACATAAATTCAGAGAAGATGCAGGGAAAGGCTGTTGGGCCCAGATAGTACGGAAGACCCTACCTCTCCCTTCCCCAAACGTATATTTGATCCTGACCAAGCTTTTGAGATTCTTGCATGTGGAGGGAGGGATGTGCATTCTCTCTGCCTGGCTTGTGTTCTGGTTTCTGGAGCGGGGAAAAGCGAACTCCCTCCATCTTCCACTTAACTTCCCTTGAACCTTCTGCATTGGGACACTGACCTAATTCTCTTTGTAGACATTTATATTTCACATTCACTCAGATGGGATTCTGGCCTTCATGGCAGGTCCAAAGAGGTCCAACTTGGTGGGAGGAGCGCACGTGTGCTCTGCCCCATGCCACCCCTGACCCTCTCCCCCCCCCGGCATCCCCAGTGGCTGATCCCTCAGAGAGCTCCCTGTCAGCCCCCCCCCCCGGCCCCAGTGCCCTAACTGGGCACGACACGCCCTTTGGTACCTCCTCAGAGGGCGGGTGGAGCGGAGACCACTGTAGGTCCCGTTTCACAGATGACGCACAACTGGAACCCAGGCGGGCATCGTCTTGCCCTGTCGTGACAGCCTTTGAAACATGGTGGACATGGAAGCCAAGCATGAATAAGAGAATTAAAGTACACCATGCCCGGTGCGATCGTGGTTCAGCTCTGCATCTGTTTTGGGAACGGAAAACATGCTGCCTCTCTGAGCCGGAAGGTGGGAAATATCCGTAAGAACGAAGGGGTGAGTTTCCAAGCATTCGGTGCCCAAATACCTCCAGGGGAGAGGAGGCACTTTGGGATGGACCTACCCAGGAGGGGCCGGCTCCCTTCTCAGATGCTGATGGAGATAAAACACAGAGCAGAGAGAGGGGGAGAGGCTCTTTTTTTAGTCTCCAGCCTGTTTTCCTGGGAAAACGCCAGTTCTCGACTCTGCAGGTGCGAACAAGGGGGCCGAGCGGCACCCACAAATCTCTATCACTCCCGTCTCATTTGAAGGGCAGCGCTGACATTTTAATGCGGAGATTAGCGGTGGGCGCGGTCTGTTTTCACTCTCTGTTTTCGGAGTTGCGCCGACAGTTTCATCGAGGAACGTAAATACGACACGAAAGCATACGGAGGCCAGAAGAAAGAGTGGGGAAGAAGGAACGAGATTTCTTGGAAAGAAGCCGGAGCGGAACCACGGCACCCGACGCAAAGGGCAGAAAAGCAGAGAGGCGGCCAGGGAAAGAGGCCTCGGGTGCAGGCGGGCGGCGGCGGAGGGGCGGGACCGGTCAGCCGGGAGGGGAAGATACAGAGCAAGGAGCTGCAAAGCTGCCTAGTCTCTCTCTCTCTCTCTCTCACACACACACACACACACACACACACACACACACTGCAGACAGTTTGCAGAAACGTTCAGTAACGCCGCTGTTTGGAATGGCCCCGCTTTCAGCGTTAACGAGGCAGTCGTGCCTTTGACGGCCATGCGCGTGTACCGAAGCCCAGGCACGACGAGCCACTGGCCCCTCATTCCACAACGTTACTGGGGGACGTATTTGAGGCCGTCTTGGTTGGAGGGAGTGTGTTTTTTAAAAGAGTGTGCCCCCCACCCAGGAAATCCTCTCCCACCTGTGCCCCCAAATCCACTACCCAGCTGCCCAAATCAATCCTGTTTTTGCCCCTGCTTCGAAGTGGGCTCCATTCCTAAAACCATCCCAGCTGCTTGGCTGTGTGCCCTGGACGCCGTTGTCCCTCTGGGGGCTCTGCGATGGCTTCCTTCCACCCGGGAACCTCTCGAGCTAGAGTGCTCTACCGTGGGGGATCTAAGGCGCTTCACGCGTTTAAAAAAGAGAAAGAGAGGGAAAGAGAAAGAGAAAAATAACTCCAGTCCTCCCCTGCAAATGGCATGGAAATTGATAACACTAATGTAGTGAGTTTCTAGCCTCTCTCCCTCTCTCTCTTTTGCCAGAATGGCCAGTTTGAGCGACTGACAACCAGTTCATTTAACGAATTTCTTTCGTTCCGCAGCCTTCCAAGCTCTGAGCCCCGCGGTGGCGCTCTGGAGAACTCCGCTGCTTTCCCGGTCAGGACCAGGGCGGGATCCCCACCCGCCTGCTCTGGAGTGGAAGAGGTTTCCTGCCCAGATGTGGTCAGCCGGGCCTTGACCGTCTGCCCCAAGCCCCGGGCTCTTCAGGGTGTCTGAGAAGAAGAAGAAAAGCTCCTCCCCTCTCTGCACAGACCCACAGAACAAGCATAGTACCAATTAATCCTCTGTCTTCCCACTTTCTCAATGCTTTCAAAAGGTCCCGCTTTCCCTCTCCTCCTTCCACCTTCCCCCTTTGTCTTCCACCTACCTCGGTCTCTGCCAAACTGGGTTCAAAATGCAAAAGTTTTTTGCAAGAGAAGAGGAGGGGTGGGGTCTTGCCCTTCCCAGTTGGATCGGACGAAAGTAAACAGCTGAAGCCCCTCCTAACGTGCATGTCCCTCCTCGTTATTAACTGTTGTCACCTTTTCGTGTGTTACTTGGCCACATGCGTCCTAGTTTTCATCTGTGAAATGGAGGTGAGTATGTCATGGTTGTGGCAGTGGTGACCACAAAGCCTTCCCAAACTTAAAGCAGTGCCGCACTTTTTCACCTTTCGTGCATTTGTTTACAGAAGAACATTAAAATGGTCTGTTGTCTGTGTGTGCATTTTCTCTCCCTTTAGAAGTCCTATAAAAATGGTTTGATAAAGCTTTGTCCATCTGATCAGACTACTGTTGCAGCCAGGCTGACAGCAGAGGCTGAGAACATGTTCCCTCTCAGCCAAGAGTTATTGTCTGTGTCCGTCTGGGGGCACGTGACTCCTTGCCAACCTGATTCAGGGTCCAATCTCAGTTCCATGTTTCTATACTTGGGAATCCAGAGCAGACTGCTATTTCTGCCACTCCCAACAAAATGGTGGTAAGTATTTCACGATTGTGGCAGGGGCAACCACTAAGCCAGCCCTCACCCTTTAAAGCGGTGCTGCACTTCTTCACATTTTGCCTGTGCCGGATTGAGGACCAGATCCAAGTGACTTCCAAGTGACAGCCTCACGGGTAAGGAAGCCACTTCTAAGCCCAAATCAAGGCCAAAATCTGCACCTAAATCCTCTGGTTAGTCCTGACTTGAGAAGAGCCTGGGAGTCACCGGGATTTACAGATCATGCTGCTGATGAGGGTGGCTAGGACTTCTCTATGCATCCTTAGTGGATGAAAAGTTACTTTGTGCTTCGGGGGTATGAGAGAGGGCTCTGGGCTTCCTCCCCATCTTCCCTCTGCTCTTGCTGGCAGAAGGACCGAGGAGGACAGCTTGGATCCACCACCTTGGATCCCAGTCAGGGAGAAAGGCAGGATATTGATTAGTTGAATGAATGAATGAATGAATGAGAATGAATGAATGAATGAACAGCATCAGAGACAGAGAGCAAGAGAGAGGGCAATGAGGCCCCTTTGTCCTTTCTGCCCAATTCCACCCAAGGAACGGTGCCTCTGAGCCACATGCAAATGGCAGGCCAGGAAGGGATAGGGGGCAGGGAGGCAGGTTGGGCCCCAAAACCTTGGAGTTTAGTGCAAAAGCCCCACCGTCCTTTTAGCGTCTCCAATTAAAAAATGGCAGCCTATTTTTAGCATCTCTAATCTTGGAGTGTGTATTTAGGAGACAGATGTTCAGATGCAGAAAAGCTTCTACGATACTGGGATGAATGTCACCTGAATGTCGACTGACAGAACAACACTTCACCCACACACATGCGTGTGTGCGTGCACACACACACACACACCTTGATATATCCTGTGGAAGAGCAGGGAAACAGCAGGAAGCAGGTCAGTGAAAGCCCTTCTTGCTTCCTCCACAGCCTTACATGTTGGAGCTGCAATGGCTGACTGATCCTCCTGTTCTCCCTGCCCCATCGCCATCTGCTCTGCCCCCCCGCCACCAAGAGACTCCAGAAACACCTCCTCCTTATAGAATCATAGAAGAATGGAGAGGAGGACTCCATGCATCACCCAGTCAACTCCTCATGCCAGTGGAGGCATCTACAGCTAAAGCCTTCCCAAGAGGTGGCATCAGCTCATCCAGCTTCAAGAGACAGGCCAATCTGTCACCAGATTCCTGGGGTGTTGTTGCTGTTATTTGCCATCAAGTCAGCTTTTTGTGCCTCTTTCAAGGAGAGATCTCCAAGACCCTGCCTGGTTACCCACAGCCTTGCTCAGGTCTTGCAGACTCAGACTCAGGGCAGCAGCCACTGGGGCCTCCTTGCTGAGTTAAACCCAACTGTGGTCCTGTTTCCCTCTTTTCCTTTTGGCCTCCACTTCCTTAAGCATTCTCATCTTTTCCAAAGAGTCAAGTTGTCTCATGATGTTGTTACCGCTGTTTCTAGCCCAAGCTTGTGGGATATTAAGATATCATTTGATATCAATAATTTGGCCTTCTGTACCCATTCCTCTCCATGTGCTTGCGAGGCCCCCAGACAAGCACGCACACAGGCGCAGCTGACAATAGCCGAACCATTCAAATCCCACTCTAGGCAGGCCAGTCGTTGCCGAATGCAGCTTCAGGAGACCTCAAGGCTAGTACCGCAATTATGTATGCACGCGACTTACAAAAGATCCCCTGCTCCGAGCAGGCAGCTTGATGAGCAGACTATACAACTCTCAAGCACTCCGAGTTTGCATACTGGCTACTCTATTGACAACGCTGTCATAATTCAATCATCTAAAGTACTGACCTTTCGGAGGTTTCGTCTCCAGCCCGAAACTCATTGTTATCCGCAAGAACGGACTAGCCTGCAGCCACACTTTCCCCTGTAAGAACCTCTGACTTTGAGCGTCTCGTTGGATCGCTCTCGGCTTCCATCCCGCCTTGCTGTCGCTTCGTCCAGGGAGCCTTCCCCTCAGCTCCTCGTGCTGAGAATCCTCACTTCCACGAATTCCGTCTTCAGACTACCCGGGCTTCAGGACAGGTGTAGTATTCCCCATACAAAACCTCCTCTTAAAATCCCTCTATCCAACTCCTACCCTTCTTTCAATAGTTCTCCGTGTGAGTGTGTTGCATACACGTGTTTGACTGTATCTCAATAAAACAGTTATTATTAACTTCTGCTTTATCAGTGACTCGGCCTGACCCCGTAGACATTGGGTTCAAGATCTCACTACGTTGCCCTGCCTCTCGCTTTGCTAACTAGTGCTCTTTGCTAATTCCCTCCCCATTGTTTGAGCACATTAAGGTGTCCCTCCCAGGACCCCCAGAAATCAGGGTAACAATGTGCCTGAAGTGTGGCAACTGGGCAAGCTTCCCCTAAAACCAATTCTGTTTCTCTTGTATTGTTTGCCTTCACTCAGTGATCAGGCCTAGATTTGAGGTTCATGGGAGAAGAGAAGGTGTTGGAAAGCTAGAGGGGAAGGCAGGAGAGATGCAATGCCACTTATCTAAGGCAGTCTACCACCTTCCAAGGGTTGGACTAGATTACCATTATGGTCCCTTCCAGCTCTATGATTCTGTAATTCCAAGGGAGTCTATTCCACTTCCCAACAGCTCTTACAAACAAAGAGTTCTTCCTCATGTTTAGATGGAATTTCCTGCCTTTTAATTTTAATCCATTGGTTCATGTTCTAGTCTCTGGAGCAGCAGAAAACAAGTCCACTCCATTCTACACATGACATGGAGACTCTGAAATAGGCATAGTTGCCCACCCCTATCTCTTTAGGTACTGGGGGAGGGTCTTTTGCCATTTGTCAGGTAATCTGTATCTATCTGGGTTTCCTTTTATTACCACCTGGCCTCCTGGTCATCCAACTTGTGACCACAGGGAAATCCAGACAGGCAGAATGAACATCAGCATTCCAATTAAGCATTCTTAAGTACTGGAATCTCAGGATATTTATATGGGAGAACATAAACGTCCTGAGGGAGAAATACACACATTGCCATGTCTTGACACATAGCTTTCATTGTGTTACTTTGCATGGAAAGCATCCTATGTTTGTTACATTCCAGTATATGGCTGGTAAGATACAGCAGGTAAGACGCTCCACTTTCAAAAGGACAGAACCTTGATGCCACCTGCATCCTTCTAGCAGACTTCTATCTCGCTAACACATAGAGAAGCATTACCATCTTAAATATTATAACTCAGCCATTGATCCACTGAGGAATACCATCTCATCTGTTGAGGAACTATACATCTCTAAAGAGGCATCTGTGAATACAGAGGTTTCCAGAAGTTCATATCCCTAGGCATTGCTGTGTCTAGCAGCAACCACTACTATAACTGTGAGAAAGGGAAACATACCTATTTAAAAAAAAGCGTTATTAACAGCAGAAATTCTCTTTCTCTTTCCAGCACTATCTGTCACCATCAGCATGTCTGGGTTATCAGCTAGGAACTGAGCAGCTGTTTATCAACAGTTCCTATGATGGAGACAGACATCAGTTGCCTGGCTTTCTTCTCTCTTCTCTCCTTTATATCTTTCCTAGCCTAACCAGCTGACATACCTGTTCCAATGAAGTATGAGGGGCTTACAATACTCCATTCATATAAACATTTAGCCTCCTCCAGTTGATTCTGCAGGTAACATAAACATACCAGGTACACTTAATTTCCATCAGATAACATTAGGCAGCTGGTTGCCTCAGACATTCCCATCTACCATCATGCCCGTTTTGAGTTCATTATTGGTCAAGTCAAACAATTCATACTATCATATTTTGTTTATAGTTGTGATGGTGTTCTGAATGTGTCTACTAGGCTATTGGTAACAGCACACATATTTTACGGTGCACAGAGGCTTCTGCCTGATATTTAATATTTCATGCAACTCACCGTTCATGTTTTCCAGGGCTTAAATTTTAACCCAAATCAGTGCTCATCCTGTCACAACCCACTATGTGACCCTGGCCCAGTCTCTCTCTCTCTCTCTCTCTCTCTATCTCCCTGCCTGGCCTACCTCCCAGGACTGTTGCTGTTTCCAGGATAAGTGGGGAGGCCGAGCTACGCCCCCTCCACCTCACTGTCGGGAAGGAAGGAGGTAAATATGGTAAATGACATAGACTGTTAACCCACTTGGAAGGCGTTCTGCACAGCCACTCTTTCCTGGGAATTCTTGGCAAACTGGGGCACAGAAGCCACAGCTCAGGATCAAAGGCTTGGAGGTTCCACACATTAAAAACCAACTAAAACTCTGTACAAACCACATGAGGGTGTTTACATCAGGGTCCTTGCTCAGCCTTCTCCCTGAAATGCTGATCTCAAGGACATGGGGTCTTATGAGGGAACTTACCAATATTTGGGGAGAAAAAACCTAGCTGCCTGGAATGGAAAGCTTGCCAGGGGAAGGCTCTGAGCCACCAGTGGCCCTCTGCTCCAGTGGCCCTCTGCACATGCTCTGGAGTCTCAGTGCCTCCTCTGCTGCCTCCTCCTCATCATCATCTCCTGTGCTATTGGGGGGCTCCCTGTTGGGGTGCCTAGTTGGTCCCTGGGGAGGCTGGACTAGAGACCCCTCTTTGTATCTGATCCGGGAGGTCCTTCTCTTAATCTTCCTCCTCCTCTTCATTGCTGTTGTGTGTCCTCAAGTCATCTCCAACCTTAAGGTGACCCTAAGGGGTCCAGATTTCTTCAGGGGGGTGTTTGCCTTTGCTTTCCTCTGAAATTCTGAGAGTGTGACTTACCCAGCATCACCCAATGGGTTTCCATTGCTGAGCAAAGGGGATTCAGCCCTAGGTTTTCCAAAGCCCTGGTCCAGAGTTCAGACCACTACACCATGCTGCCTCTTTATAACTGAAGTTAAAGAATAAGCAAGACTTCCCCTGCAAAACCAGCAGCCAGTTCATCCATCAGAACAATGCTGGCTCCCTCCTCCCCCTCCTTCCTCCTCCTCCTCTTTGTTCTGCCATGTCTTCAAGTGGACTAGCAAGCCACACATCTTGTAGGCAGAAGGCTTCTGAGCCCATGCAGGAAAAAGAAGGAATGCATATTCACCTTTATTCATTCCACTGCAAAAAAAGGGAGGTCTCAAAAGCCAACCCTTTTGCAGAAAATGGTATATTTCAAGAAACACAGTAGTTTGAACAAAAAGTGAGTTTTGCACCAAAAAAAAAAAATTTTGGTCAAAAACTCCTGTAGGAGAGGAGAAAACATGAAGCGTGCTTGGGTTCCTGGCTCAGGGCCCAGCCTCTCTTCCCTGGTCTGCAGAGGGAGGGGAGAATCTCAGGGCAAGAGCACTATCTTGAAAAGTGAGTGTCCAGGTTCTCTGTTACTGGGCCTTTAAAAAACAAGGAATTTGGATGACACACTTGAAGCACCTTTGGTGGGCACTTGAAGTGCCCTGCTTAAGAATACTATCCTCAGCCCACCTATGAGATCACCCAGGGCCACACCTCTTAACCTCACCAGCTTCCCCCCACCCCCAATAATCTCTGGCTTTGGCCAGGGAGGGTTAGAAGGTTGGGAGGCTACGCCCTTGCCCATGCCATCTGGAGCTCTTGGGGCCTGGTTTTGGAGGCTGGTAGTCATTTCTGAATGTTCAGCACAGCTGTGGCTGCTAGGAGTGGAGGGCCACCAAAATGGAAACCATGAAGCCCTCTGAGGAGCAGCTTAGGGAGCTGGGGATCTTTAGCCTGGAGGAGAGAAGACCAAGAGGTGACATGAGAGCCATGTTTAAATGAAATGGTGTCACACAGAGGATGGTGCAAGACTTGTTTTCTGCTGCTCAAGAGATGAGGACACAATGGAGCAATGGCTTCAAACTTCAGGAAAAGATATTCCAGTTGATTTAGGAAGAACTTCCTGGGTATAGGAACAGTTCAACAGTGGAATATGCTGCTGGGTCAGTGCAGCATGGTGGAGTTTCTTTCCTTGGAGGTTTTAAAGAGATGACCAGAATATGTCAAAGGGGGTGCTTTCCCTCTTTCACCCCTTTTATTTATTTTAATATTGGAAATACTTAACAATAAGATCAGATCATAAAAGGGGTTAAAATCAAGGAGCAGACGTACAAATTACAAGTATACGCAGATGACCTAGTAATATTTTTACAAGAACCACTAGAAAGTATAGACAAGCTAATAAAGGTGGTCTATGAATTTGGTGAAAAAGCTGGCTTCAAAATAAACAAAGAAAAAACAGGAATAATAACAAAAATATGCATATTAAGAAAGAAGAACAACTTATCAAAAAATCTAACTTTCAATTACAAAAGAAAATTAAATACTTAGGCATCTGGCTCATGAAACAAAATGCAGATTTATATAATAATAACTATTTTTAAAAAATGGGCAGAAATAAAGAAAGACTTAGAGAAATGGAGCAAATTGCATCCATCCTTACTTGGAAGAATAGCGGTAATAAAAATGAATATCCTTCCCAAAATGATCTTTTTATTTCAAAATATTCCAATAATAAAAAATGACAAACCATTTAAACAATGGCAAAAAGAGCTCACAAGATTTATATGGGAAGGGAAAAAACCAAGGATTAGTTGGAAAAATCTTGTAGATCAAAAAGAAAGAGGAGGATGCAATTTACCAGACTTAAGATTATACTATTATGCAACCGGACTATCCTGGATAATAGACTGGATCAAATTACAAAATGTAAGAACATTAACATTGGAAGATGCTGACAACAGGATGGGCTGGCATGCCTACCTGTGGTATAACAAGGCGAAGATAGATAAGGATTTTCCGAATCACTTCATTAGGGGTCCATTACTGAAAATATGGACAAAAATCAAGAAAAAAATTCTACAATAGAATACCAATGTGGATATCCCCACAGGAAGCCTTTTTTGGGAGACGGGTGGAAGGGCAAGAAAAATGGTTGACATATAAAGATTTGTTAGAAATCACGGAATTCGTAACACCACAGATTAAATCAAGGGATAAACTAGAACAAATAGGTTTCAAACTGGGCTGGTTTCCATACGGACAACTATACGAAAGATATAAAATAGGTTTAAAATTAGAAGGATTTAATATGAGACAGACATTCAATGAATTAGAGAAGATTATATTTGGACAATCAGATCATGTAATAGCAAAATTCTATATACATCTACTAGAATATGATTTAGAAGATCAAACAGTGAAAGATACTATGATAACCTGGGCGAATATAGTAGGTCATTCAATCGAACTAGATCAATGGGAAACCTCTTGGAAACTAACACAAAGATTCATGCTGTCGCAAGATCTCAAAGAAAATTACACAAAGATGTTTTATAAATGGTACGTAACACCAGAAAGAATTTAAAAAATGTATAACACACATCAGGATAAATGCTGGAAATGCCAGGAAAAAACAGGTACTTTTATGTATATGTGGTGGAACTGCCCAAAGGTAAATAAATTTTGGAAAGAGATAAATAAAATATTGATGGAAATATTTAAAATACAAACACCATTAAGATCAGAAATATACCTACTAAATATGATTCAAATTATAGATTCGAAAATTTCAAAGAAATATTGGGAAAATAAAGAAATCTCAACTATTGAACACTGGATGTTGAAAATATTAGAAATGAAGGAAAATGATCAATTGACTTTAAGAATAAAAGAGAAATCTGACAAAATAATGAAAGAGTGGAATCCAGTAACAAAGTTTCTCCACAATAGATGGGGTAATATATTAATGGAACAAATATAGAAAATTAATTTGATGGGGGAAAAAGTAATAATAACAGTAATAATAATAATTACTGTAGAGGATTGGAAATAAGAGGTTAGGACAATTATGTTTACTTGCGTGTAAAAAACCAAAAGAGGTACAAGCATGGATGAAAGAGAGAAATGAAGACATAAAGAATCTATAAAGAATGTATGTGTACAGAGAAAGACTACAAGGTTTGTAAAAAGTTTGTATTATGTACTACATGTGACTGAAGGAATATATATGACTGTATAAAAATATACATGTAATGGTACAATCTCAAAGGATCAACACTGAAAGGTAGGAGAAGTAGGAGAACATTTACGTATAGAATAACAAGTAAAAGGAGGAACAATAACAATGACAACAGAGAAAACTGTAATAAGAAGAGATGGAGGGGAAGTATAAGTAAAAAATATATGAATATTTAATATTGGTTATCAAGTTTTGTGAGTTCAAACTAGAGGAAGTAATTATATATAATTATTTTTTACATTTTACTTTATTTTATTTATTTTTTATATTTTTTTATTTTTTTATTTCTTTTTTATTATTCAAAAAAATAATAAGATAATTGTTGATAATAATGGAAAACAGTATTTTGTATGTAACGTATGGAAAATAGGACCTTGTATATAATGTAATACGTAAGTGAAGATCAACGATGATGCAAATTATTTGTATAATAACTGAACATAATTTGGTATCAATAAAAAAATAATGAAAAAAAAAGGGGGGGTGCTTTGATGGAGACCTCCTACATGGGAGAACGGGGTTGGACTGGATGACCCCGGTGGTCTCTTCCAGTGCTAGAATTCTAGGATTCTATGACTGCAGGCTGAGATGGGAGTTTGCAAGTGGAGAACTGGAGCATTTTTTATGCCAGGAAACGGAAGAAATTGCACCCAAGGCCTGCATTCTTCATGTCTCTAGAGATTTCTCCAGCTTGGCAGCTCGGGAGCTGCACGCCTGACTCCAGGCGGCCCCCTCTCCCTCTCTCCGTTTTCGCCACCCCCAGCCACTCTTCAGCCTCCATCTTTCTCCCTCCTTGCCCCTACGCCTTCCTTCATCCTCCCCACGGTTATTTCCTTGAAGACAAAGAGAGAGACAGCCTGAACTTCTTCTCTTCACCCAGACCTGCTGGCAAAGGGGGTCCCTCCCCCCCAAAATATTACCAGATGCAAATGCTGCTTGAGGTGGCGGAGGCAGAGGTTTGGTCGGCAGCAGCTTTGGCACAGTTTTTTGTGCCTCTCCTCTGCAGGTTCTGTGCACCCCGTCTTGTCACGCCTAAGTGGCCGACGGGCCATCCGTGTTCCTCCTCCTCCCTGGAGGGCCCTGCGCCACTGTGGCGGGGAGGCCTCGCTCCCTCTGCCACACGCTTCCAAGGCACCGCAAGCGCCTCTCCCCCCTCCTGCCCCCCACGCCCCCGCCCCAAAAGCCTGCTTGATCTGACCGGACCACTGCCCTGCCCTTGAAGAGGTGCCTGGCAGAACCCTCCTCGTTGTCTTCACGAGGAGGAGGGGCCTCGGGCCCTTTGCTCCCTCTTTGCAGCCGGAACCCTTCGGCAACCGTCCGGGCCCCCTCCCCGCAGGACACCCGTGCCCGCCAGCCTCCGTTTTCCAGAGGGCACCAACCCTCTGTGGCCTGGGGCAGCTGAGCTGCGGCTGAAAGGCAGGAATTCTGTCACAAGCTAAACGGGGGAGTGGTTGTCCTGGGCTCGTAATGATATTATTATCACACATAATGGCTGCTCTGGTTTCTGCAGTGATTTCCCAGGCAGAACAAAGGGGCTGCTTTCGACCTCAAACCGAAACACTGCTGGACTCCCACACGGCTGAGAAATGGCACTTTACCAGCCTCCTACCCGCGACACACACACACACACACACCCCATGAACCCAACAGCCCGCCCTCCAAGCAGACTTTCCAGATGCCACGCATCTGGAAAGCACAAAAGAGCACAAAAATTCAGCGCCCTCAATCATTGTTCTTTGCTTCCGGCATTGTTCTTTGCCTCTCAGAGTCCTCAGGTTTCCCTTTTCTGGCAGTAGATTCCCTAAGAAAAACCTGCTGCTCTCATCACAGACTAATTAATCCCATATTATCCATCTGTTGCTTTAATTAAAGATTCAGGATGCAGCCCAAGCACCATGGCAGGTGGGTACACACACAGCTCAAGGGGTGTTCCAGGGATGGAGCACCACATTTGCCATGACTGGCTCTACAGGTACCCGCACCCGGCCATGGGTTTGACAGTTCACCCTTTCCAAACCAGGGCAGATATCGTGGAAAACACTGACAAGATCATTGTGTTTCAGGAACATCTGGAGGACTGCCAATGGCAGGTGGTTGTTGGCCATGAGTTACCCTGATTTCTGGGGGTCCTGGGAGGGACACCTAAATGTGCTCACAACAATGGGGAGGGAATTGGCACAGAGCACTAGTTTGCAATGCGAGAGGCGGGGTAACGTAGCGAGATCTTGAGCCCTATGTCTACGGGGTCAGGCCGAGTCAACGATAAGGCAGAAGTTGAAAATCATAATTGTTTTATTGAAATACAATCAAACACGTGTATGCAACACACTCACACAAGGAACTATAGAAATAAAGGTAGGAGTGGGATAGAGGAATTTTTAGAGGAGATTTGGTATGGGAAATACTATACCTGTCCTGAAGCCCGGTAAAAGCAAAGAAGCTGGGGAGTGTGGATTCTCAGCACGTGTGGCTGAGGGGAGGCTCGTCAAACGGAGCAGCAGCAAGTTGGGAGGCAAGTCACGAGCGATCCAAGCATTCCGAGGAAGCACTCAAAATCAGGGGCTCTTATAGGGAAAATTGTGGCCGCAGGCTAGTCCATACTTGGGGAGAACAATGAGTTTCGGGCTGGAGACAAAGCGTCCGAAAGGTCCGTACTTTAGATGATTGAGTTATGACCAGACTGCCAATAGAGTAGCCAGTATGCAAACGCGGAGTGCTTGAGCGTTGTATAGTCCGCTCGTCAAGCTGCCTGCGCAGGGCAGGGGATCTTTTGTAAGTCGCGTGCATACGTAATGTGGTAATTGCCTTGAGGTCTCCTGAAGCTGCATTCGGCAATGAGCGGCCTGCCTAGATCGGGGTTTGAATGGTTCGGCTATTGTCAGCAGCGCCTGTGTGCGTACTTGTCCGGGGGCCTCGCAAGCACGTGGAGAGGAATGGGTACAGAAGGCCAAATTATTGATATCAAATGATATCTTAATATCCCACAAGCTCGGGCTAGAAACAGTGGTAACACATGCCCGAAGTCCTGTGGGGGTCCTTCTTGTGAGTAAGTTCTCCTTGGTCAAGGTTGCAGAAGCAAAGTTGAGCCTTCCACGTTCTTGTTCATGCAGATTTTGCATGTGCGCAGAGCAAAGTCAGTCATGCAGTTATTTACTTACTGTTGCCTTTCAACACAAGAGTGGTATAGCACAGCCCATTCATAATTCCACACACAGAGATTTTCTCAATGCAACCGAAACGCAGGATCTCACCATTTTACTTCAGCTGGGGGACACAAGCAAGCACACACTCGCTCGCCTCCTTGATTGTTTAATAGAGTACCAGAAGCTTCTTTGGTTGTGACAATTAGATTTAGTTAAACACAAGGAGAAAGAAGATTAAAAGAAGAGAATATAAAGTGCAATTATATGTCGATGATACTTTATTGACTTGGCCTAATGAGCCATCTTCAGTTCCGACGCTGCCCTATTTAGACAAAGAATTCTTGCCCTGAGCAGGACGCCTTGAGGATGCTGAGCCCAGGCAGCGGGGTGGGCTTTGCTTTGCCACCTCTCTAACTGGCATGGGATGTTCTGCCACGGACTCACCCTTACCCCCGCCCCCCCAAAAGTATTTTGGCAAGGAAAGGGCTGGCGTGCAGAGGGGGGGCACAGCCTCCTCCAAGCTGCCCCAGTTATTTGCCCCGATCCCATCTGTGGTTCTTCTCAGGAGGGTTGAAAGAACTTGTGAAAGGCCATGGCACCACAGAGCTGGAAGGACCCTAACGGCCATCTATTCCAACTCTGTTGTGCCAGGGCAGGAGTCCCCTGTATCCCCGACCCCCAGAAAAGCACTCCTGAAATGTGGCCATTTGTCCTCTGCTGAATAAGTTCCACCACCTTCTTCTGCAAGAACCAATTATTCCACTGTTGCCACCTCCTCCGCTGTCACATGCAGCCATACAAGAAGGATTTGGCTTGTTTTAGGTCATTTCCTCACGAGACTGTTATAGCGCTTTGATTCCACTTTCAACATCCTATGGAATCCTGGGATTTGCAGTTTCTGGAGGGGCCAAGTGGCTCCTCCCAAAACTGCAAACCCCAGAATTCCATAGGATGTTGAAAGTGGAATCAAAGCACTATAACAGTCTCATGCGGAAATGGGGTTAGCTGGGTCAGTCTTTGTTTAGCACTGCTTGAAAACTTTAGGAACTTCTTAAACTGATTTTTTTACATTTTATTTTGTAAGCTACCTTGGAAGTCTACAGTCTCAACTAAGACTTGCATTAGGCAGACAGACAGACAGACAGACCGACCGACCAACCGGGCCCCTGTGACAGGGTGAAAATCTGAGTAACCTGAAAGGTGGGTGTGATTGTCCTACTGTTCAACAAAGAGCCTTGACGGTGTTGTTGTCCACTGCCCTCAAGTCGGCTCCAACTTATGGCGACCCTTTGAATGAGGGACGTCCAAGCCACCCTTCCACCCAGAGCCCCGCTTGGGTCTTGCGGACTCAGGGTGGCAGCCATTGGGACTTCCTTGACAGAGTCACTCCACCTGTCATGCCACCTCCCTCTTTTCCTGCTGCCTTCCATCTTCCCAAGCCTTATCATTGTCTTTTCGAGTGAGTCGAGCCTTCTCATGAACTGGCCAAAGGACGACAGCCTCAGTTTAGTCATCCTGGCTTCTAAGGAGAGTTCAGACTTAATTTGCTTTTGGACCCCTTCATTTCTCTTTTTAGCAGTCCAGGGCACCCATAGAATGCCCCTCCAGCACTGCACTTGAAAAGTTGATTGTCTTCCTATCAGCTTTCCTCACCGTCCAGCTTTCACAACCATACATAGAAACTGGAAATGCTGTGCCATGGACAATCCTGACTTCGATATGCAACGATATATCTTGACACTTCAGGATTTGTCCAGTTCCTTCAGAGTTGCCCTTCCAGCTCCTAGCCTTCTTCCGATTTCCTGACTGCAGTCTCCACTCTGATTACTGACCGAGCCACAGTATAGAAAATCCTCAACTATCTCAATGCCCTCATTGCTTGTTTTAAGGTTATATAAATCACCTCTGGTTGTTATTTTTGTTTTTTTCATGTTGAACTGTAAACCTGCCTTCTCGTTTTCTGCCTTGGCTTCCTTCAGTAATTGTTCCAAGTCTTTGCTACTTTCTGCTAGTAATATGGTGTTATCTGCATACCTTAAACTGTTGGTGTTTCTTCCTTCAGTTTTCACACCTCCTTCCTCCAAGTCTAATCCTGCTTTATATATGAAAGAGGAGGGGGGAGTATTCCTGGAGGGCTGTGTCATGACCCCCCCCCAGCTGTCCTGTGGTCCCTGGAAGTCCAGGGCAGGAGCTTTTGTGACCCGCCACCCTGTCAGGCTCATTTGGTGAGAGAAGGGAGACGGGCCCTTCTTGGTGGCTGCCCCCAGTCCTTGGAACTCCCTCCCCAGAGAGGCCAGGATGCCCCGTCTTTGCTCTCCTCCCATCAGAAGGTCAAAACATTTTTGTGCCATCAAGCCCTTACAAACTGACTAGGGTTGGGGTTTTAATGCTGTGCAGTTCTGTTTCTAAGGTTTGTATGTAGTCTTTTAATGCATTTTAATATTTTTATAGTTTTTAATTTATATTGTACTTGGTTCCTACTATTGGGAGAAAGGTGGGATATAAATGAATAAAATAAGTATGAGAAAAGCTACCTGTTTGAACCCTGCCTTCCTCCCTGCAACCCCGGGATCACTGTCCACGCTGGCAGCTGCAGGAGATTCCCTGGGGGCCTCCCAGAGCCCCCTCCCAAAGCCACGTCCACCACACAGCCGAAGAGGCTGTCCCTGGGGGCTCTCAGGACTGAGGGGGTCCATCCAGCCCAGCCCGTGTCCAGGGGCCCAGGAGCATCCCCCTCCACGCCCCGCGTCCATCTGCGGTGCCGTTTCCGTGGCTTAATGGGCTCCTGGCACACCCTAACCAAGGAGAGGGTTTTATGGGAAGCTCGCTGCCATTAGGAATGCATTTGATCTTCAGTGTAATTGCCTGAATCATAACGAGCAGGGCTGAGGAACCCAGCCCCACCGAAAGGGCCAGGCTAGTTGGGTCTTTGTTATCTGTACTTAATTCTGCACAGAAAATGAGGCCCCCTTGCCTTCCACTTCAGAACGCTCACGCTAAATGGAGATGGAACAAAGGCGGTGTGATATCACACGGTTGCGGCCTCCTTGCAGGGCAGGGCTGCTCTGGGCAGGGAGGGTCGAGCGGCCGAGAAGCCAGTCAGAGGCCGGCGAGGCGTCACTGGGGGCGGGAGTCCAACGGCCACAGGAGGGTGTCTGCTGGCCCACTGGAGGGGGGGATTCCTTTTCCAGAAGGCTTAAGGTGAAGGAAATGGTTTCTTTGGACCACAGTTCCCAGCATCCCCAAACCAGCGCATCCGCTCCAACAGTTCACAGGTGGAAACCGGGACATGGGTGACCAAGAACCATCGGGGGGGGGCAAGATACCAGTAGTTATTAGTAGAGTGCAAACTACGGTTGAGCTCTGAACTCAGTTTGCAGCAACTGAAGCAAGCCGAGGAGAAGGGGGGGGCCGAAGCTGTTTAAAAGCAGCTGGAAAAGCAGGGTGGAATAAGATCGCTTAGGACTGCTCCTGCCAAATCAGGATTGCTGGAGAGTCTGCCAGGATGTCATCCCCCACAAAGTAGTCTATCCAAGCTCAGAGCCTATCTAGAAAAAGTGACTTATCTGCAGTTGCCCCACACCCTTTGCTCCTCCTTCTCTACAAACACACACACCTAGAGGGGCTCCCCGTATCACAGGAGGAGGAAGCCTGGATGACTCCCCTTTTCTCAAATGCTTCTCCAGATGGGAAACCATTTCCCTCCTGATCCCATGGACAGGAAGTCTCCTTGATCCTGGAAGCTGGGGTGGCACTTCTCCTAGGCTATTTGTGGCCCAGCGCCAGATGCCATGCCCAGCTGGCCAAGGCCACCCCAGGTCTCTCCAGAGCTCTGGTCAAAGCCTCTCTGTCTTCAGTAGCTGGTCACCAGCAGAACTTCACACACACACAAACACAGAGTTTCCCTTCTGCCTCACACGAGGAGATCTCAGTCGTGCTGTCCCTGCAGCATTGTTCACTTGGGGGGCAATTTTGGGGAGGGTGTCTGTTTAAGCTTCCTAGAAGTAATCAACAGCAGGCCCAAAGCCACAAAAAGCAGGGCTGCAGAGAAAGCACCTCCTTTTTTATTCTCAGTGGGAAAGGGAGTTTTTTCAACACCCCAAGAAGCCCCATCAGCAAAACTGCCACGGGATTTTTCACATTGCAGGACCATTTTGTGAAATATTGAATTGCACAGCATCTGCTGGACAAGTGACACTGTTTTCAGTGCAAAAACATGGTTTTTCCATGTATATGACTTTTTTTTAACCAACACTCCCCCTCCCCGCAAAAAAGAATCTTTGCCAACAAGGAAAAACATTGCAGAAATCCTTTGTTCCTGCCTGAGAGGCCCAGATGTCCAGGAGCAATCGTGTGCAATGTGCAGGGGCACATGTGCATCATCTTGCACACCTGCCCTACACTCACAACTCCACTTCTGCAACTCTGAACTGAACGCGCAAGTTCTGCGTTGGACAAATGCATCAACCACTTTTCCAGGGGAACTGACGCATGTGTAAAATGCCCCCAGGACTCTGGCCAGTGTGGCCTTGGTCTGTTTTTTATTGGTTCCATGTTTGTCTGAAGCTTAAATGTTGCTTTTGCTGGTTTGCTGCTGCTGTTCTAGAAGGAGCTTTTTTTAAAAAAAACATTTTCCACTGTTTGTTGGGGTTTTTTATGCCAAAAACGTTGAAAATAATCGGGTAGCAGGAGAAGAAAACACATCACAGGGCAGAGGGGAGAGAGCTATATCTCATCCAGGTGTGTGGAATCAACATTTGCTAAGTGAGTTATGGCATTTTGCAACCCAAGAACAAATATGGCAGTTAAAGGCTTGGCCAGTAAATATTGGTGACAATGTATTTCCTTTGCTCTGAGTTAAGAAGCCAGAAACAAAGAGCTACTCGGAGATAAATCTCTCCCTGGTACGGTGAAGTCAGTGTGCCTTTCAACCCAGCCCCTCCCCCTGAAAATAAAATACAATAAAATAAAACCTCCCTGTGCGCATCAGGTTTCCAGGAAAAGGACGTCAGTCAAACACGTGCGCCCACGTGCCCACGCCTCCTAAAGAGGGGGCGAGCCGGAACCACCTTCACACGTGAGCAGGGAGGCGGCGTCCTTTGCAGAAGATAAAATGCTCTCACGTACCCCGTTCTGAGATCTGTTGGGCAATGCTTTCCTGGAGGACTCTGTGTGTGTGTGTGTGTGTGTGTGTGTGTGTGTGTGTGTGTGTGTGAGAGAGAGAGAGAGAGAGAGAGAGAGGGAAGCCTTCCAGCTGCATGGCCTATATAATCCTGCCAAGCAGCACAACATCCCCGGGCTTGTTTTTATAAAGCAGTTCAAGGAACATCAACACCGTTTACTGGACTATGAAGCAGCCCTTTACAAAGCGAGGTGAAGAGCCTGGCTGCGCAGCCAACCCAATGCATTTTCTTTATAGTGTGCACAACTTGGAACAACATCTATAAAAGCAAGAAGGAATGGCCTATAAATCCAAGTGGCTTGTGCACCAGGCCGGGCTGACAGCCGCATTGCAAGAGGGAAACCTTGGGAAGCAAAAGAGTTTCACCGGCCCACACGGAGGGGCGGCCTAGGCGTAATCCAGGGGAGTAAACCCTGAGGGTCGCAACTCGCTTGAACTGCTCTGGTATCTCTGACGGTGACAGGTGAGTCACAGCCGAGAGGTTCAGCTGCCTTTCTTTGGTTCTGACCAGTGTAACTTCCCTTCAGAGGAGGATCCATCTTCCACTGGTCTTGCCCTGTGTGGGGAGGGGGGCAGGAGGGATGCATCCCTACACACACACACAGAGGACCCCGTGTCCTGCCACTGGGCCCTGCAGCGTTGGCCTGGACACGGCCTGCTTAGAAGTCATTGTTTGGGGCTGTGAGTCTGTCCCCTGCCCTGAGGGCGTGCTGGAACCCATCTGCTCACAGACAAAAGGCTTCCTCTTTGGTGGGCCACTGGCTGCATCCATTTACCTGCAATGAACCTCGCCTGGCGTCCTGCGGGTGCTCTACTCGTGGGCGGGATCCGCGGCTAAGGTGGCTGCAGATGTTTCTCCGGCGCAGAAGCCCACGTTTAGCCGAAGGCTGCAGAAGCAGTATTGCACATGCAAGTGCTGCAGTGCACCTGGTTCATTGCGCAGGTGTGCACGGCACATGGCCCACTGCAGTCACGCATCTTACCTTTGTTTGCACAGTTCCATGATTTTGCAATTTACCCATGAACAGGAAAAAAAAAAGGAGAACCATCTCTGGATGCTAAACAGATGGCCTTGGATTTGGCAGGCAGACCATTGTGGGGAGGGGGTGGCAGTCTTGCCTCCTCTGGCAATCCACAGAGGCACAATCCCCCCATAGCTCCAAGCGGGTAAAGTTACCCTCCATCTCCTGGATGTAGGAGCCCGAGGCTTCCCATACAGGGTGGGTGACATCAGTCTGCAAAACCAAGCCAAACTGGGTCCACCCTGAACAAGAAGCCCCCTCTTCCAGCCCCCCAGGAGATGAGAAGCAAGGGGGCCATCGGGGTGGAGGGGGCGGGGGGTGCAGGGGAACGGGGGGGCCAAGGCGTGGGATGGACCGAGAGGCCGCAGCCAGCCAGTCGGGGCACTAGAAGACCTGCCAAACTCCGTTTTACTCACATCGAATCCATTTCATCTCGTTCCTGGTTCAGATTGGGATTTTCTTTCTTCTTCTTTTTTCGAAATCGCGTGTGCAGTTTTTCCCAAAAGTATACATTTTGGTACTCAGTTTTTTCCAATGCATTCTGTGCTTTCCTACCCACTTTTTGAAATGTCCTCAGCCTCCACCCCGCTGCCCGCAGGAGGAAAGAGAAGTCAGGGCCCCTGGAGTTTCCAGGAGTGGCTCCAGTGTGTCTTGGTGAAGCTGGGACTCCCAAGGCACCCGGCTAGGGAGGCGCCTCAGTTCCCCCAACGTGAAGAGTGAAGGAGGGGGCACAGGAAGGAGGGGGCACGAGGAGGGGCTGTGGGGGGGGCCTGCAGGCCTGCTTCAGGCGCTGCGTGGGCTGGGGGCTTCCGTACCACTCTAGCCAACCACGGGCCAAGCGCTGTGATCTGTGACCGCTGCACGAGGGAGCACTGTGGAGCACCAGTGGATCACCACCAAATTAATTCCTTCTGTTGAAAGTGAAAGCACGCACGGTGGGCACAGTTAATGCAGTGAATTCTGGAGGAAATGACTTCCCAATCCAATTACATCTCAACCAGATTTGCTGAGCTTGCAGTGGCTTTTGTTAAATTATCAGTGGACTTCTTATGCAGATCCAAACAAGGGTCGGCTGTGGTGCGTACTGACTCTCAGTAGGGTCTGCATGGACGGCTGAAGGTGCCTCTCCAGGATTCCTGGGAGGTCACCTCTGGAGATCAGGGCCGTGATCCTCCAACAAGTTTGCACTGCATAAATCTCCACAGACAGAGTTATGTGTTGCATGCGCTATGTGACCTTTGTGTTGAGCAGCATCAGGGTGCTACCAGATGTCTGACCAAGTGTTTAACCAAAGGATTTCTACTGACAATTTCAGCAGGGGATGATGGGTGCACATCCGCTGAGACTGCCAGAGCAGCGCGTGTGCAACTCCACTTCCCTGGCTGTGGGGTTGTTCCACTGCACATCAGACACAGATGTCCAGCCACTTCTCTAGGAGAACCCACAGGGTGTGTGTAAGTTGTTGTTGTTGCTGCTGCTGCTGCCAAGCTCGCTTTGACTTACGGTGACCCTGTGATGAGAGATCTTTAAGTCATGAGTCAAGTCTTCCCATGATATGGCCAAAGGACGACAGCCTCAGCTTACTCACCTTGGCTTCTAGGGAATGTTCAAAGCACAAAGGAAAAAGAGACTTGCCTCGGGGTGCCAAAACGATGGCCTTTCTCTGCTAAAATGCCCAGTGCATTTTGTTAAGCCTCACTTTGCAGTGAAGGGGGGGTTCAAATCAAAGGTTCAGACGTTTCTGAATTAGGCAGCGCAAAACCATTTTTACTGGCAGAATGAAAGCTGCTCTGATTTGCTGTGGGTCCCTAAAGAAACCCACAAGAGCATTTACAGGCCAAGATGCGAGGGCTGCAGGGCACAGAAGCACAACCAGTGTGCTTTGTGTTAAGGGTGTAGACGTACACATCTCAGGCATGAGGCTGAACATCCCCTGGACTGGGGAGGGTTTCACTCCAGAGTCCTGTAAAGTACAGGGGCCAGCATGACCCCAAAAGTTCCTGATAGGGTCACAGAACCACAGAGTTGGAAGGGACAGCAAGGACCTTCCAGTCCAATCCCATTCTGCCATGCAGAAAGACAAAGCTAAAGCTCTTCAAAGAGATGATGGTCACCTGTCAAAGGGAGTGTTTGGATGGCGTCTCCCTGCACGGCCAAATGGAGTTGGACTGGGTGCCCTTGGGGTCTCCTCCAGCTCTAGGATCCTATGATTCTCTGAACCTCTGTAAAAAGACCTTCCCAGAAGGAGATACACCACTGCCCAAGGCAGCCTATTTCATTGATTGACCAAACCCAAAGGGTGCTCCACACCAATGGCTGCTTTTCATCCTGGAAAGAAGTGACTTTTGGGGGTGCCACAGAGTTCTGTCCTGGGCCCAGGGCTATTCAACATCTTCATCAATGACTTGGGTGAAGGAGTGGACAGCATGCTGATCAAATTTGCAGATGACACCAAATTAGGAGGGGTTGCTAATACACCAAAGGACAGGATCAACATTCAAAATGACCTTGACAGATTGGAGAGCTGGGCCAAAGCTAACAAAATGAATTTCCACAGAGAGAAATGTAAGGTCCTGCACTTAGACAGAAAAAACGGAAGGCACAAATATAGGATGGGGGACGCGTGGCTGGATAGCAGTACGTGTGAAAGGGATCTAGGAGTCTTGGTGGAACTCAAGCTGAACATGAGGCAGCAGTGTGATGCGGCAGCCAAGAAAGCCAATGTGATTCTTGGTCGCATCAATAGGAGTATGGTGTCTAGATCGAGGGAGGTAATGGTATCACTCTATTCTGCATGGGTTATACCCCATCTGGAATAACACTGTGTCCAGTTCTGGTCACCTCAATTCAAGAAGCATATTGACAAGTTGGAAGGTGTCCAGAGGAGGGTGGCCAAAATGGTGGAGGGTCTGGAAGCCATGAAGCCCTCTGAGGAGGGTCTTAGGGAGCTGGGTATGTCTAGTCTGCAGAAGAGAAGGTTGAGGGGTGACATGATAGCCATGTTTAAATATTTGAAGGGATGTCATGTTAAGGAGGGAGCCAGCTTGTTTTCCACTGCTCCAGAGACTAGGGCCCTTTTCGCACCTTACCTTTTACCGGTGCTGGGCTGCTCGGCTCGCGCACGAAGGCTTCGGAGGAACGCTGTTGCATCCCTCCTGCTTCGGCTCCGCAGCTCCTTCCTCGTCGCACGAACGCCCCGCCTCTTCCATTCGCAGTGCAGCCTGGGACCTCGCAGGCTGCACTGAGGAGAGGACGCACGACTGGCCCGGCTCCCGAGGCTTCGCACGGCAGGTGAGTGCGCACGAGGCCCCGGCGCAATGCGCGACCTCGCAGCATTTTCAGCTTTGAACCGAGAATGAAAAGCTGCGTGCGCAGTCTGCATCAGGCTCTTGAGCATCGCGTAAATGTGAGTGTGCCATGCAGACCGCTCCTCACATTTACGCGACGCTCAAGGGGCCCTTTCACTTCAAAAACGCCATGCGAAAAGGGCCTAGGACAAGGAGCAACGGATTCAAACTGCAGGAAAGGAGATTCCACCTGAACTTCAGGAAGAACTTCCTGATGGTCAGAGCTGTCCGGCAGTGGAGTATGAGAGTCCTGGTGGTGCAGTGGTTAAATGCCGTTACTGTAGCCACAAGGTTGCGAGTTCAATCCTGCCGGACTCCAGGTTGACTCAGCCTTCCATCCTTCTGCAGGTCGGTAAAAAGATTACCCAGCTTGTTTGGGGGCAATTAGCTAACACATTGTAAACCACGTAGAGAGCACTTAGCTGATAAGCGGTATGGAAATACACATGCTATTGCTATTGCTATTGCTATACGCTTTCTCAGTGGAGTGTAGTGGAGTCTCTTCCTTCTTTGGAGGTTTTTAAGCAGAGGCTGGATGGCCATCTGTCAAAGGGAGGGCTTTGATGGCGTCTTCCTGCATGGCAGAAAGGGGTTGGACTGGATGGTCTCTGAGGTCTCTTCCAACTCTATCATTCTGTGAACACCTTTGACAGTCAAGGAGTTCTTTCAAATATTCAGGTAGAATCTCCTTCTATAGAAGCATTGAATCATGGAGCTGGAAGGGCCCACCAGTCCAACCCCCGCTTCCGCCAGGCAGGAAGACACACCTCAAGCACTCCTGAGGGATGCCCATCCAGCCTCTATTTAAAGGCCCCTAAAGGAGGAGTAGGACCCACCCCTCCAAAACCATCCATACTCTACTCTACTCTACCCTTGAGTCAGAAGGAACCCAAACTTCCTGGATCTAGCCGCTCTGCCGCCATCACCACCCCCAGCGCCCAACAAGGCGAATTGGCACAGACCGGCGGGGGGGCAGGCGAGGGGGGAGGAGAGGAGGAGAGGCATAAATCTCAGGAAACAAGAGCAGCAACCATGGCATCCAGCCTTCCTTCCTTCCTCCCTTTGGAGAAGGATCCTAATTGGGTTACTTCACAGCCTGCTTCTCCTTCCTTCTCCTCCACCCAGGCAGCCCCAGGGCAGGCGGAAGGGATTCCAATCAAGTCGGGTTAAGTTGGGTTTCAATCATCTGGAAACAACAGCCCCCAAAAGGCAACACAAATCAAGAGCCCTTAATTATCTGGTGAAAAGTTTTGATGGAGAAACAAATGGATCTTATGGACTGCCTTGGTGCCACACTTTAAGTATACATCATTTCTGGAATATTTAATGGTTTTTTTTTCTTTTTACTGTTTTAGGAAATGGAACAATATCTTATTTATGCAATAGCAAATAAATTTTGGCTCTCACAATTTATGTCAAGCTCAATTACATACGGCATCACCCACAAGCACTTATGTGTCACCCTTTTATTTCACGGTACTTTGGGGTTTTGATTTGCCTTCCGTATCTCTGTGTGTCTTGGCCCAGATCCTACAGAGTGCTGGGCAGACAGGTCACCAATCAGGGGCACAGTTCTGGCCCTTATTTGAAGGGTGAGGAGGATTGCCTGGGAGGGTCCTTGGAGCTTGGATGGGCATCTTTCAGGGCACTTTAGTTCTCTGTTCCCGCATGGCGGAATGGGGTTGGACTAGATGATAGCCATGTCTAAATATTTGAAGGGATGTCACATTGAGGAGGGAGCAGGCTTGTTTTCCGCTGCTCCAGAGACTAGGACAAGGAGCACTGGATTCAGTGGCAGAGCTTGGCCCGAGTGGGGCAGGGGCAGGGGTGGAGGGGCGTGGGCAGGGCTACAGTGCACGTGGACGGAGTGATGACACACATGGGCAGAGCGACGATGCATGGGGGGGGCTACAGCAAGCGGGGGGGCAGGCAAGGAGCAGCACCACCCCCAAAAAAAATACCGCCCAAGGCACACCATCTCCATCACCCCTCGTCCTTCCACCCCTGAATGGATTCAAACTGCAGGAAAAGAGATTCCGCCTAAACCTCAGGAAGAGCTTCCTGACAGTAAGAGCGGTCTGAATAGAGTGGAATCTGCTGCTGCCTCCATGGAGTGTGTTGGAGTCTCTTCCTTCTTTGGAGGTTTTTAAGCAGAGGCTGGGTGGCCATCCGTTGGGAGTGCTTTGATGTGGATTCCTGCATGGCAGGGGGCTGGATTGGATGGCCCCTGGGGTCTCTTCCAACTCTTTTATTCTATGATTCTATGATTTTAGATGGTCCTCGTGGTCCTTTCCAGGTTTATGGCCAGAACCCTCTTGGTGTCGTATGCATGGGTAAGTGGCTGGACTTTTCTGGACACGGAGTAATGGATGGCTTTGTCTCACCATTTGCCTAAGCAGAGTTCCACAAGTGTGCATCTGTTCCACATGCAGTTGTGCATCCTAGGATGGTGCCTGGCTGTTTGCCTGTGCACATGTAGCCCACTTGGTCCCCTGGGGTTGCAGAAAGGGCCCCTGAGCATTGTTTCCCCTTGCCTAAGGGAGCAAGAAACAGCAGGCGCAAGGGCAGGGACACCGCCGATCATGCAATGTCAGCATTCAGCAGAAGGGCGGCATCACACAACCACCAGGTAAGTGTGTGAGGGTAGATTCACACAATGCCAGAACAATGGGGAATCTCGCCCAATGACATTATATGCACACACACATACATGTGCACGCACACATACGTGGTTTAGTAAGACTACACAATGCATACATGCAAAACAAGAAATTAATCATTAAGGTACACACAAAAAGAAAAGAAACAAAATACAATATAAACATATTCAAAACACTAATTGCTAAAAACTAGAAGCTAACCATAAGCACTAACAGTAACATCAAGACAACTAACGTTGTCTACTTTCTTAACATAGGCTATTGTTGGTTCTATAAAAGGACAACACCTTTTCTAACTGCAAATACAGTTCCAATGTTTCCACTGCTACTTTTCCCAAAAATACAAATGATCAAATCCAACTGTAATATTACAATAATTTTTTTACTTGCAAAAAGCTTGTTAATGATTGCTAGTACTTGGTGAAAGTTGCCACCGATTTTTCTTTTAACAGTATCATCAATTTGTTCCTTACAGCTCAGTCCAGGAGTTTTATCAACCTATTCTTTTTCATTGGGATTTCTGCACTCTTCCACTTCTGAGCATATAGGAGTTGTGCTGCTGTGGCCATATATCACAATATCTTGCCATATTTCTTCTCCAGCCAATCGTCTACTAGACCCAACAAACACAGTCCAGGAAAATACTGCGCACCATAACATGTATGTGATTCCAGAATTTGGGGGCCTTTTCACATGTCCACCATATGTAATAAAAAGTTCCCATTTGTTGTTCACATTTCCAGCATTTATTTGAAGCACCATTAGGCATTTTTCTAGAGTCAGTTAGGTTAGGGGTGAAGGGGCCTTGCAAAAGTGAGGAAAAATGCAAATATCAAAATGTGTGTACATGTGTTTCTGTGTGTCTGTGGGAAGGGGGCCACGGCATGGTGTGGAGAGTGGCCGCCCAGGGTCCAAGCCAGGTCAGCAAAAGGGGTGGGTTGGCACGGTGGCCCTAGACTTCTCTCTCACACACATCTCCTTCCTTGAGTGTGGGAGAGCATCAGGAGAAGGTTTGTGGGCTGAGAAATTAGGCCATGTGAGGCATCCTTCACCGGCCAGGCAGTGGCTGGAGGAGGAGGAGGAGGACCAGAGGTGGGTTTTTAAAGGGCTGCATGGCCTGGTCGCTTAGAAAGAAGGCGCCCCCAGGAAATAAACGCCTGGGGGAGCAGGGGTTGGAGAAACTCACAAATAATCAAATCCATGAAAATCAGATCTGCAAGTGTGGAAGGCCAACTGCCTCATCTTACAGAAGTTCTCTTCAAGATCATAGGATAACATGATTTTAATATCTCTTGACTACATTTTCCCCACTGTTCCAACTGTATGTTACGTCCAAAATGTTGTGCCCACTTTATCATACAGTCTTTGAACAATTAGTCTTCCCTCACATGCTTCAAAAATGTATGCATTTTACCAATCAAATGTCCATCATCTGATCACAACTGTTTCTCAAATTCTGCTTTAGTCGACACAAAATCATAGTTTTTATCTACCTTGTACTTTTCTACTGTCTGTCTATAGGAAAATTATTGAAAGCTCAGACATTAAATCTTCCAGCGTTTCAACTCTGTGCTGTTCCTGCTCAATTTCTCAAAGATCTTGATCTCAACCATTTTTCTTCTGCATTGTCTCCTTCCTGTAAAAACCCTCTTGTGATGACACCCACAAGGGCTGGCCCAGTGGCTCCCAGACTCTATGGTGTCAGCAGGAAGCCAAAGTCACTGGGGGACTCACACATCTTGGGGCCACTGTGTGTCGTCCATGGCGCCCTTCTCTCCCACGCTCCTTGCATTGCCCTGTTTCTTCCAGACTAAATGCAGCAGGAAGAGGAGGAGGAGGAGAGGAAGCAGAAGAAGAGGAGGAGGGGGGGGAGTGGATTTTCACTTCTGTTTTCTGTCTCCCTTCCTTTCTACCCCACGGCAGTGGGGGAACTTCAGTGTACCCCACAAAATGGAAGGTTTTCCTCCTCCTGTGCCTCCATCGAGGAAAAAGGCTTCATCGGGCCTCCATTTCCACAGCTCAGCAGATTTGATCCCCCCTCTGGGACCAGCCAGCAGCGTTGGCGGTCCTTCTCCTTCCCCTGCAGTGGTGCTGGCTCGCTCTTGTGCTCCTTCTCAGACGGGAAGGGAGGAGATGCCAAGGGGAGGGGAGGGCAAGCTGCTCCCTTACGGGTGCCACCCGAGAGCCCTCACCAACGCCACCAACAGCACCTGGCACACGGAGGACTGGGCCCACGGGGGGGCAGGTGACCGCCCCCACGCCTGCCACGGGCTCCGCTGCCCGAGACTGTGAGTGACAGGACCAGGAGCACCGCTCAAGAGCAGCCCAGGGTCAATGGCAGGGCTGCCAACCAATTAAGAGTTTAATTGATTGATAGTGGTGCTTGAAGTAATTACTCATCCAATTAGAGAAGCAAGGGCTAGCATGTTACAGAATTTATTAGGGGCATTACTATTAGTATTTAGCAATCAGTTGCCAAATGCCACTTTGATGAGATTGTTTAAAGAGATGCCAGGGAATGGGGACCCTCTCTGTCCTCTGAGGGACCAAGAAGCGAGGAGGAGGAGGAGGAGGAGGAGGAGGAGGAGGGGAGATGATTCTGTACAGGCAGCCAAAAGTGTGCTAACAAAAGGTCCATCAGCCAAGATAAATCTTTCAGTCTGCAGCAAGAAGTTTCAGCTTATGCTGAATGGCAACGTGGAGCAATCGAACCAAGTCACCCGCGGTTCAACTGAATGCCCAGCCCAGTGCTTGTTCTCATCCACGCACAGTGCACACTCACACTCCATGGCATTGCACGTGCACACAACTATGGTTCCTCAGCCTTGGTCTGGTGGGGATGTTCCACATTGGACAGCTGCCTTGGATCCCACCTGGGAGAAAGGTGGGAAATACATTCAACAAATAGAAAAAAGAAAGAAAGAAAAATGCCCAGCTGCTTCTGCAGGGAAATTTACACCATGAGTAAGATACTGAGAGGATGCTGGCCTGTACGTGCAGTGCGTGTGTGGGAAGGGTGGAACCGGGCAGGTGCTGCTGGTGTGGCTAAATGCAAGCTAAATGAAGCAGTCGGTCCCCTGGGGAACGGAGCCTCCACTCTCCATTGGCTCTGCGGAGCTGCCTTCCCTGTGGCTTGACCGGCTTGCTTTGTCATAGTGTCAGTGTGTGTGTTTCAGGAGCACCCCTGCGACTACTCTTATGCCCTTTCTGCACCATCCTCCCAACCCACCATCGGGACAGGAGAAGGACAGGACCGTGACAACACTTCCGCGTGATGTTGTCGCGGTCCCGTCCTTCCCCAGGTGGCACGATCGCGGATTAAATCGTTGACAGGTTTTCCCCGTCAACGACCGACGATCGTGCCACCGTCCCGCACTTACCCATCCCGCAGAGGCTGCAGGAGCGCAACGACCGTGCTCCCCATCTCAGCACAGCCTGGGAAAGTGCCCGAACGTGCTGAGGAAGGAAGCGGGGTGGCCATCACGCCTCTGTTGCAGGGAGCCAGCCGGCGCTGAGGGGAGCGCTCCCCTCGCATCCCCACCCAGCAGCACTGCTGCCGGGATCCCACCGGGCGGCTTCTCAAAAAGGTAGGGTGCGGAAAGGGCCTTAGTTTTTAAAGGTGGTGCCAAGGCAGCCAGACCCTCTGGCAAAGGAGTGAGGAGAGCGGGTGAGGAAGGGAGAAAGGGGTTCCCGGGTCAGTCCCTCAGGCACCCTGGGGGGCTGCTCCCGGGCTCGGGAAACGCCTTCCCAGAGGGGCCCCCGCCACACCCCTCCCGCAGCAGGCGGGGGCTGTTCTCTTCCAAAGGGCCCCGGGGAACCCACGGCTTGTGGGGGAGAGGGCTTTCAGGAAGGCCCCACGTTGCTCACGTTCCGTCACAGCTGTGCTTTGAAGCGGCTCCTAAGTCTCTTGAGAGCTTGACCATATTTAAACTTTGGTCTGTGAACTTTTACCTGTATCTGTCTTAATTTCTGCAAGCCTGCATAAGGGACAAGGAGGAGGAGGAAGAGGAGGAGAAGGGGGGAGCGGGAGCGGGAGGGGAAAGAGGGCCTTGCAAAAATGTTATTTTCTATTAAACACTTTGATCTCTCTCTCCTGTGCCACGCCACCCCAACCGGGCTCCGCTTTTGTCCTGGAAAATGACGTGGGCTCAGGCTTTGTTTTCTACATCTTGTCAGGGGAGCTTCCTTCCCAACAGACATCCACCTCACCCCCCCTTAAAGGCTCCCTCTCCCAGCCCATAAAGAATAAGGGAGGGGTTTTTGGGGAGCCCCCGTCTGTTGCTGACTGATGCAGCGGCTGCCAGTGGGTCGACAGCTCACACGCCCATCCAGCCGCCAAGGTCAGGCATCTCCAATTAGCGTTTTTAAGCAGTTCCCGGGCTGAATTGCAATCATATTTCAATATGGCAAAACTGGGGCTTGGCTTATTAAAGCAATCACTCACATATTAATCATGTTTCCCGGGGGGCTTTATCCCCCTACCCAAGCAGAAATGAGAGCTCTTTGAAAAGAAGGACTCTGACCATCTTTTACTCAGCAAGTTCCCTCTTCCAAGAATGAAATGTGGCAGCCAAAAATAAATTTGTCCTGCTCATCAGTGGGGAACAGCAGCAGAGGAGCTGCACATGCTGAGCATTACTGCTCATTCGCCACACAGCTTTGAAAACTGGGGTGGCCACCAAACCGCATGGGAGGCGAAGCTCCTCCCCAACCAATCTCTCAGGTCCAGGGTTGGGGGGTGCACTTGGGCAGGAGCAGCTGGTGGTCTTGTAGGCCAAGGCGGGGAGCTGGTGGCAGAAGAAAGGAGGGCTTTGATACAGGTAGATATAGACAAAGGTCATCTGTGGAGGTCAGATCTCTTCCTTCTCACAGCCAAAATTTCTGCAGCAGCTGAGAGCTCATCACCTGTTCTTGGTACTTTATGGAGTGAGAGGTACAAAGTTCCCCGGGCCAAAAATAACTGCTATGGGGAAATAGATTATGGATCTACACTCCCATCTGTGTGGCAGTTTAGAATCAGGCTGTTATGCTCGCTGCAGAAGTGCTGCCCCAAGTGGTGAAGGACAACTATCACAGAACATGCTTTTGCCCACTTCTGTATCTTGCATTGAGTGTTTGGGTTTTTTTGTTTGTTTTTGTTTCTGGGTTTTTTTTTCTTTTGGTTTTTTTTGTGATTGGTCCCGAGAAGGAAAGTAAAGCTTATTTTGCAAGTGTGATTGCTGAGACATGTGATTTCTGGAGGATCCCGTTGTTTGAAGGGAAATGGGAAAATGCAGGGAATATATGTGCCCATTAACGTCCACTTTGACTCTCAAACAGTCCAATATGGGAACATCTTTGCAACACATATCCTGTCTCCAGCCATGTGCCTTCTGCAGCCTGTTCAACATTGAGTAGCCTCCACAGCACCCTGGAAGATTCAAGTGAAATGTGGCAAATACCTAAAACACGGGGGATGGCTACATTCACACACGCACCTATCAACAGCCCTGGTCAAGCGTTACACGTTTATGGACTGGATTTGATTCGATCTGATTTGATAGACATGCGTCCTTTTCTTATCACTGGGCCCAACACAGCTGACTGATAAAAACCCCACAAAAAGTTGTAACACTGATAGACATTCAAAATGTAATTTAAAACTGAGTTGAATTAAAAACCAACTTAAAATTAATCCAAAAGAGCAGCTTCTCCCTATTAAAACGCCCCTTCTTTAGCAACCAGATCACTGTCCAGAGCCCCCTGAATAAAAAAGTCATTGCCACAGCAACAAACCCTGTGTGTGTCCAGTACACACACACACACACACACACACACACACGTATACCTTGGTTGACGAAGTCAATGTCTTTCTGAAAGTCACCTCTTTAACAGAGACAGAAGTAACAAGAAACCAGAGTAGGTTCTTACCCCTACAAAAAGAAAGAATACTGTAGTTCAAGACACGTCAGCAAACTTTTTGTCCATGATTGGGAATATGCACATGTGAGCTGAAACAATCAGATCAGGCAAGCCTTGAATAAGTAAACAAAAATGTGTGAACTTTCTAGGGGCCTCCTAAAGACAGCTTCCACCATGGATCCAAGGATGACTTTTTTTTTTCCAACTGGCATCCATTTTTCCTATGATTCCCACTTCGGTATTCAAGCATACAGATCTATAGCCTTTTTAAACATGCTAGGGGAGCCAAAGAGGCAGACTTGTTTGTTTTCCCTCTTTCTTTCTGTTTATGCATGCTCAGTAAGGGATTTCTGGGGGCAGCAGCTGTTTACTATGCCTGTTGTAGGCAGGCATACACGGCTACAGCAGAATCAGCTTGACGCATTTGTGTGACACCCAACAGATTCTAGTCGCTGTCCAGCTCTTCCAAAATCAGACATGACCTGGTGCCTTTACAGTATGTAGGCCTATACCACTAAAATAATATAGAAAGGATGGGGGAGGGATCTAGAGTACTAGCCAGCATTTCACTAAGTTAAGCTGTGCTTTCATGCAATTGTGACATCAACTTTTAGAAGATTATATCAGGGATCGCGCGCGCGCGTGTGTGTGTGTGTGTGTGTGTGCACGCGCGTGTGTGTGTGATCTCTTAGTGCTCCACAAATCTGCTGAAAACACCTCCTGAAGGATAGTGGCACAGCAGGTCTCCACACAATCACTTTGGGATCGCTTGTTTGCAGTGTGTTATGCGCATAAGGGTTCCAGTGACATTGCAAGAGCATGCAGAAGGAATGGCAACGTGAGCATCCTCAACACTTGTTGCAAAGTTCAGAAGGGTAAAATAGGAGAATGGAGGGTTTCTCCCAGAGAGAGATCTAAAAGATCCCTTCCCTGGGGGAGGATTAAATCCACTCTTGATTTCACAGTTGTTCCTCATCCAGCTTCCTCATGTTGGGGCAGGAGCTTTCCCCTTGTCTAAGCTCTCCTTTGCTGGATCAGCCCCTGTGAGCTCCTATCAACTCAGGGCAGCTGTGGGAGCAGAAGCTGGGAAACAATTATTTGCCACCCCACTGACTGCACCCAACTTCTAGTGCATCAGTTCCACACCAGAAGCCAGGCCAGGGAATTCTCCAGCCTCTACTATCTGGGGCAAAATTTGGAAGGATAGAATATCCAAGGCTTCTCATCCTGCAGGCAAGGGGACTTGGGTGCCATCATGTTTTCTTGGGCTGAAGATCTCGGGCTGACCATCTGTGGGTGTGAGTCAGGGCTTCCACTTATCCTCCACCTCTGCCACCTCCTCCTATCCCACAACTAAGGCCACCCACTCTGGGGTTTTCAACTAATCTCAAATGCTCCTTTGACTCTTTAAACATCTCTTTAAAGTTTTTAAGCATCTCTTAAACAATCTCACCAAAGTGGCATCTGGCAACTGAGTGCTAAATACTAAAAGTAATACGACTAATAATCCAAATCACTACTTTGACAGATGGCCATCCAACATCTGTCTAAATACCTGCAAAGAAGGACACTCCACCACACTCCAATGAAGCAGCAGCAGATTGCACTGTCCAGCTGTTCTTCCTAAGGCTTAGGTGGGATCTCTTTTCCTCCCATAGTTTGAAGCCATTGCTCCATAGCGGCCTAGTCTTTGAGCAGCAGAAAACAAGCTTGCCCCATCATCCATATGATATCCTTCCAACTAATTAAACGTGGCTGTCACATCCCTCTTAACTTTGTTTTCCATGCTAAACACATACTAAGCTTCCTCAGCTGCTCCTCAGGGGGCTTCATGGTTTCCAGGCCTTCTACCAGTTTGGTCGCCCTCCTCTGGACATGTTCCAGCTTGTCACTATCCTTCCTGAACTGTGGTGCCCAGACCTCCTCCCGTCCCACGCCTACGGACACCAACTGTGGGGTTTTCCGCTAAGCCCAAGCACTGCCGCCAAATGTGAGGTTTGCGCTAATATTCCTTGTGTAATGTAATGTAATGTAATGCGATATTCTCCAAGTCTCAAGAATATAATACAGCCAAAAAATGGTTCATTGAACAGAAAGTGAGCATGACATTACAGCGTGCTCACATAATAGGTCTAAATCAGATCCCTGCCTCCTTCACTCACTCCTTTCCTAGCTAACTCTGGCCCCGAGTCTCTCTCCCCTGTCTCTGCCCCTCTGACTCTCCTCAGCCCCTGAGCCTGACCAACCCCGCTCTCAGCCCCCCAACTGTTCTGCCCCATCCTTTCAAATTCCATCAGGCATTCCGCCAATCTCCACTCATTCCCCGTTCCCATTCTCCCACCCCCCTACAGATCGTTGTCTTGCAACATCTCCCATTATACCTTACCTTCTTATCTGCTATGTAAAAGTCAAAGTTTGTGAGCTCGCGAGTTCGTCTGCGTCAGGCAGGCGAAGACCTCATACGGTTGGCTGCGTGAGGTGATGAGACCTCATACGATCGGCTGGCTGTGAAGATTCCATGGAATCCTGGGGTTGGCAGTTCAGGGAGGGGCCTTTAGAATTCTCAGCCAGGGAGCTCTTGGGCCTGGCCGGTTGCTATGGAGACGAGGCCTAGCAGCAAGTCCCCTCACAAACCCAACCTCTGTACGTTAACAACTCTGAATACAGACTAGATTGGGGAATATGGGGAAAAGTTACAGGTACTGGACAAGAAGTTTGGGGAATTAGAGACACAGGAGCTCAAACCTGTGTATTTCAACTGCATCTAACTACTAAGGTAAGGCAAGGTAAGGTAATTCCTAAAGTATTTCTAACAAGTGTTACCTATGAGAAAATAAAATCCTGGCCAACACCAGGTATTTCTATTAGGTACACTAGTAACTAATAACTGCAGCAACATTCCCCCTCCCCAAAGGTCCACAACACCTCAGTGAGTCTTGAGGAGCAACGGCCACCGACTGGGGGAGTGGGCACTACACCCTGCCCCTTCCCCCTGAAGCCAGCTGTGTGGAGGTTGGCTTGGGGTCCAAAATCACCCCACCTTTTACTTGCCTTTGGCCTTAATGGCCACGGGGTCCCCTTCCTCAGCTCCCCAATTACCGCTTCGCCAAACGGCAATGGACTGACGCAGGGCTGCTGTCAATTAGCTTGTCTTCGGGAGGCTAAACAACCGAGTTGTTATCGAGAGTAAATCCAACAAAGATATCCATCACCATCCCCCATTCCAGTACACAAATGAAACATCCAAGATAATCTCTGATGTAATGTAAACATGGCCAACTACAAGCATTTAATTACTTTTTTCCCATTCATTTTCTTGTCGCAATTAGTTTTACTACATGTATCTCTTCCATCGGGATGCTCCTCATGAAAAAGTCTCCTGCAATAAGTGCAGAAAAGATCAGAGAGGTGCCGGAAAGGAAGGTAGTGGACTGGATCAAGGGGCTGCCAGAGACCCCCAGAAGGGAAGGGGCAAAATGTGCCCCGGCACCCTCCCCTTTCTTCAGCAACTTGGGTCGACTGGTGGCAACTGATGGCAAAAGCAGCAGAAAAGTAGTGGTAACACACAGAGAGATTGGCGCCAAGGTCCTGGGGCACCAGAGGAAACTGATGGGGGATGGTTGGGCCACCATCCAGGAGACAAGTGGCATGAAAGAAAGGCGACAAGGTCTTCTGTGCCCAGAAAGCAAGATGGAACCTGGAGCTCCCTCAGGAGCTAAGCCTGGGGTCCACAGAATCCTATCCTCCTAGAGGAATAGAGGATAGAGGATAGAGATAGAGGAAGAGACCCCAAGGGCCGCAAGACCCCAAGTGGCAGTCCCCTTCCTGCCATCAAAGGGGTCTTAGCATCAGCCTTTGCACATGTGGACTGGAATCCTGCTGGTGCCTTCCGCCTGCCCTTTACATTCCCTGATTGGCCAAACTCGAGGGACAACACGGCTCCTCGGAAAAGACACAAACGCCGAGCGAAGTGGCAGTGGGAAAGGAGGGAGACCACATGGCAGGTGGGGGGGGCTCCTTGCATGGAATGGCGGAGTTGTGCAACCGAATGCGCCTGCACACCTGCTTGTTCCCCCACATGCTCACAGGCACACTTGACGACACCACAGGGACATCTCTGCTTTCATAGCCTTCAACCGACTGCAGCTGTTCTGAGTCAGACAAAGATGTCCGAGCGCTTCCGAAGGGGAACTTACACAGGTGTAAGACACCCAAAGAACTCCAGCCTAATTCTCCATTTAAGCCCCTACACCTTGCTTTTACTCGGCAGTGCTCGAGGCTCTGCACGTGGCTTCCCTCAGCACCCCCAGACAGCACCCTCGCAACGGCCCTGTGAGGTAGGCAAGGCACAGCCGAGACAGGCCTATGCTCCCCCGGGGCCCCCACGCGTGGCCCTCCCCAGTCAGCGCCCTTGGACAGTGGAATCCGCTGCCGCCTCGGTGAAGTGCGCTGGACTCTCCTCCTTCTCCGGAGGCTTTTCAAGGAGAGGCCGGGTGGCCGTCTGTCAAAGGGAGGGCTGGGGTTGTGCCTTCCTGCAGGGCAGAAGGGGGCTGGACTGGGTGGCTCCGGGGGTCTCCTCCAGCTCTAGGAGTATGATTCTAGGGTCTGGCACTCAGACCACCCCCCGCCATCTTAGAAGCAGTAGGGAAAGGAGGGGGAGAGGCGGGACCCCAAAACAGAAGCCGAGGGGAATTGCCCCCCCCCCAAGACCAGTCAAGAGGGAGCTGAACACACATCTCCCCAAAATGATCCGGCCAAATTGGGAAAGCAAGACTCCTGCGCAGCTGAGCCCGTGTGGGCATTAACAATCGGACGCGTACCGAACGCTAAAGCACTAAAAACGCGAAGAGAGCGGCTGCAGTCGAGCCCCCACCCCGCGCCCACCCGAGAACGACCGCGGCTGCCTGCAGGCTCTCCCGCGCACCCTCACCCGGGTGGGAGCGGCCCCGAGCCCTCGGAGGGCGCCTCCAAGCAGGGCGAGCGGTGACCCGCGTCCTCAGAGGTCTGCGTGACCAGGGATGCGGAAAACCAGCTGCCTTCCGACCGCTCGCTTTCCAATTCGCCGGCCAAATAAGTCATCAAGCCCCTCCCACCACCCACACACCCGTTAACAACCTTTCTGGGGTCCCTGGGGAGACGGACTTTGCCCTGCGAGTCCCCCCCAGGTGGGCGGGAGCCTCTGATGTACAGGGGGGGTAGCTCTTTGGGGACTCCCGGCCCCCCTGCCCGCCGCAGCCTTCCCAGGGCCCCCAACGGCCGGTCTGGGATGGAGAGCCGGGATTAACGCGCCTTAAGTTGCCCATCCGGCGCCCGGGCATCCCTGGCGCTGCGCCAAGTGGAAGACCCCCCCCCCCCGCCAAAGGCACACTCTCTCATCATAGGCCACGCTGGGCGCCCCCGGGGGAGCTGTGCGTGGCTGTCCAGGCCGTTTTCGCCCCGGCACTGACTCCCGAGGAGACACGCAGAGAATCGGGCGCTGCTTTGAGAGCGTGGCGGGCGAGGGACCGTCCGAAACGGCGCGCTTTGCAGCCGGCCCCGACGCGCGCTGCTCTGTCCTCCCCCAAAGCTCTTCGCTCCCCCCACCCCAAGGCCCTTCCTGGATTGGAATCCGATCCCTGGGAGCCACAAAAAAAAACCCAGAAAGGCTTCACCCCCGCTCTTTCTCTCTCACGCACGTGCGCATTGACTTTAAAACTTCAACCGCGGCCCCACGGGAAGCTGCTGGAATGGGAAGGGGTCGCAGGACTTGCCGTGGCGACGCACCCGCCGCTGCGAGGAAGCTCCGGGAAGGGCCGGCGAGAAAAAAGGGATTAATTTTGGCCGGGGATTTAAACAGCTCGAGGCAAAGAGTGGCCCCGGGGGGGCCCTCCGAGCCCCACTTCCCCGCCTGTCTCTCTGCGTCCATCCTCCCGTCCTCGGGAAGCCGCGAGGTGCGCTGGCCGGGGGGGGGGGCTCTGTACCATCGCAGCCCCCTCTCCCGCCCGCTTTGCCCCCAGACCCGCCAGTCCCCCAGCAAAGGCCCGACCGAGCCGCGCCGCCGCCGCCGCCGCCGGTGGATGGAAATCCGAGAAGTCCGACTGGTAACTAAGAGGCAGCTTGTTAACAATAATTAACCGCTGGAACAGCTTGCCCAAGGGAAGTGGCAGATTTATTGGCGGTAAACGGAGCCCGGATGGCTCTCCGAAGGGAGGCTCCGGCGGCTGCGGCGGCGGCAGAAGGAGAAGCTGCCGCGGATCCAGGAGCAGCATCGGCCGGGCAGGCGGCGGAGGCGGCGGAGGCGGCGCTTCCCCTGCGGGCCGCCGAGGGCGCGGAGGAAGAAGCCGGGCCGGGTGGGCGAGGGAGGGGGGCTCCAGGGAGGGGTCGGCCGAGAAAGAACCCCCCCGGCGGTCCAGGCCCTTCGCGTCCCAGGGCTGCCGGAGAAGCCGCCCCTGCTGGACCTCCGCTTCTCCACACCTGGTAAAAGCACAGGCGCTCCCTCCAGTTTCCCCCCTGGCAAACCTACCGGCAGGGCGGGGGCCGGGCGGGCCTCTGGGGGGAGGACGTTCTACCACTGGGGCGCCAGAGGAGAGGAGGCCCTGCTCCAGCAGGACAGACTGTGTGGCCCCACTTTGCCCCTGGCAAAGGGCTGCCACAGGGCTGGCGGCCCAAGAGGGACTGCGGCCCCTTGGAATGAAGAAGACCCCACACACACACACACACACACACCAGCTCAGCAGGAGGCCTGAGAGGAGCGCCTGAGAAGCCCATAGCGGTGGGGCTCCTTTGGCACAATCTGGGGCAGTTTCCATCCCAGCCCCACTGGGGCAGAGGAAAGACTCTCCCAGGCCTCCGGGAAGCATAAGCAGGGCTGTCCTGGGGTGGCTCTCCCGGGGCGGCCGGTGGGCAAAGGATGGCCCCTGGCGCCATGCTGCACCTGGCCCTGGGCTCTTTCTGTGGTCGGACACCCCTCCCTATTTGACTGGCCTCTCTGAAGAAGGTGCGTGCGTTTAAGGGCCGACTCTGGAGTGCAACTCCGTGGACGTCCGGTCAGGAGCATCTGCCTGGGAGCTTGGGGCCCTTGCAGCCAAGTGAACCCATCTGCCAGGCCCGCATCCCGACGCCTTTGCTGCTGCTCCTGCTGTTCTCCCTGTCTCCTCCAGACCTTCCGTCTTTCCCAAAGTCCCTCCAGTCCACCTCCAGACCTCCTCGGTTCCAAACAGGGCTGGAATTGGGTCCCTCCCCCCTCCCTGGAGCCTCTGGCAGATGGCAGGATCTGCACACCAGGGACGGAGCAGACTGTACACGGAGGGCTCTGCATAATTCACAGCTCCCTTCTGAGGCATCCAGTCCCAAGACTCTGCCTTGTGAGGGGGAAAAAATGATTGCCAGAAATACTGGAAAGAAAATACCATTAATCTTGAAAATCACCACAACCTACTTGGAAAAGGTGGTCGAAAGGAGGGAGCCTGGTGGGTTGGGTGGGGAAGATGGGACAATTAACCAAGGCAAGTAATCTGGGAGGACTTTCTTGCAAAGAAGCTAGTAAAATGTGGGCTGGACGGGGCTACTGTTAGGTGGATTTGTAATTGGTTGACCGACCGAACCCAAAGGGTGATCACGAATGGCTGCTTTTCATCCTGGAGAGAAGTGACCAGCGGGGTGCCACAGGGTTCTGTCCTGGGCCCAGTGCTGTTCAGTGTCTTCATCAACGACTTGGATGAAGGAATAGAGGGCATGCTCATCAAATTTGCAGACGACACCAAATTGGGAGGGGTTGCTAATACGCCAGAGGACAGGATCAAAATTCAAAATGACCTGGATAGATTGAAGAGCTGGGCCAAGGCTCACAAAATGAAATTCAACAGAGAGAAGTGTAAGGTCCTGCATTTAGGCAGAAAACATGGAATGCACAAATATAGGATGGGGAACACGTGGCTGGATAGCAGTACGTGTGAAAGGGATCTAGGAGTCTTAATAGACCACAAGCTGAACATGAGTCAGCAGTGTGATGCGGCAGCCAAGAAAGCCAATGCAGTTCTTGGCTGCATCAATAGGAGTGTGGTGTCTAGATCAAGGGAGGTACTGGTACCACTCTACTCTGCTTTGGTTAGACCTCATCTTGAATACTGTGTCCAGTTCTGGGCACCCCAATTCAAGAAGGACATGGACAGGCTGGAGCAGGTCCAGAGGAGGGCAACCAAAATGGTGAAGGACCTGGAAGCCAAGCCTTATGAGGATAGACTTAGAGAGCTGGGTATGTTCAGTCTGCAGAAGAGAAGGTTAAGAGGGGACATGATAGCTATGTTTAAATATTTGAAGGGATGCCATGTAGAGGAGGGAGAGGGCTTGTTTTCTGCCGCTCCAGAGACCAGGACAAGGAGCAATGGATTCAAGCTGCCGGAAAGGAGATTCCACCTGAACCTCAGGAAGAACTTCCTGACGGTCAGGGCTGTCCGGCAGTGGAATATGCTGCCTCGGAGTGTAGTGGAGTCTCCTTCCTTGGAGGTTTTTAAGCAGAGTCTGGATGGCCATCTGTCGGGAGTGCTTTGAGGGTGTTCCTGCATGGCAGGGGGTTGGACTGGATGGCCCGTGTGGTCTCTTCCAACTCTACATTTCTATGATTCTATGATTCTATGACTTGTCAAAGGAGCCCTGTCATTGATTAATTCCACAGATGCTGGTTAAAAGCAAGACAGGGAGAAAAATAAACAAGTTGTGTCTCTCTGTCCCACCGCCTGAAAAGCTCCGGAATGTTAGTTCGTACCAGGAAAAAAATCCACCGGAGTCTGAGTTTTTTTGTCTGTACACACAGGCACAGACAGCCATACAGATGGATGGACAGACAGACAGAGAAACAGACAGATAGATGGAGTTCTCTTTTTATTGTGTGAGCCAAGTGGGCTTGAGTTGTGTCCACTTTTGAACCACTTCTCAGAATACTTGGGGGTCCTAAGCTGAATAGCTGGCTTCTCCCCCTCACCCCATCTCACTTGCACTCTTTAATTCTTTTCCTTCCTTTTTTACTCCCAGTTGTGTGTGTGCGCGTGCATGTACATGCACACGTGTGCTTGTTCCCCGTTCTTTTGTCAGGCGGTATTACATAATGGTGATATATGAATCAGAGCATTCCCAGCCAACCAGTAAAGGTGAATCGTAAACTAAAGCGTCTGTTTTGATTTATGAGGTCAGGGTGGAAACACAGAAGTTCATCTCCAGTGGAAGCCACCACCACCCCCATGCCTTTCCCAGCTCCTCTTAGACCTGCCGGAGGGAAGCAAAAAGGAACTACTAGTGCTTCTCCTCACCCAGAGTAAGGGGGGGGGCGGTCTATTCTTTAGGGGTGGTGTAAAAGTGGAGGAAGGACGGTGGCTGTGGCAAAGCCGTTTCTGTGCCCACAGACTGGTAGGGACTGCCTGGGAAGGGTCTTCAGAATGCCCAGTTTATTCATTTTTACTTGTCTGTCCTTTTTAAACCTGCTAGTTTCAATTTAGTGGCCAGTTTAATTGCATTTTAACAGCAGGGGCATGGCTCGGATCCTGTGGGTGCCTTGGGCACGTAGAATCCCAGAAAAGCTGGAAGAGACCCCCCCCCCCGGCCATCCATTCCCACCCCCCTTCTTCCACAGGAAGAAAGCCCTTCCTTTGACAGACGGCCACCCGGCCCCTCTGCGAAAACGACCTCCAAGGAAGGAGGAGACCCCACCACCCTCCACGGAGGCAGCAGCGCATCCTGCTCTCAAACCGCTCCGTGGGCTTCCCTGAAGAAGAAACTTTTTGACCTTCCTCTGCGATGTGGAACGTCCACCTTCGGTTCAAGGGAGCAGAGGTGGCGTTGTGTGTGTGGTGGCACCGGGCAAGCGCAAGAGTATGCAGGGGCGCATGGGGCAGACACTTCGTTGGACATATATGTGGGCCTCCCGTTGTGCAATGCTGCTTTTCAGCCCAAGCGTTGTTCAGCACAACCAACACCTACATGCGCACGTGGATATTTATGCTAGGTCACCCCAACGCAGGATCTGGGCCTTTCTATATCTTTTTTTTTTTAACGTACAGCCTTCTCCATGCTTTTCTCTGCATATGTTTTGCTTTTCCAAGCTGCCTTCACTCCAAGTTTAGCAGGAAAGGTGGGACACAAATGCACAAATTAACCAGCAAATGGCAACTGCCTCTACCACCACATCAATGCTTGCTGCTGCTCCCCATCCTCCAGAGCTTCTGGGAAAGGTAGCCCCCCCCCCATCTCTCTCAGGACAGCTGGCCCCCTTTCCTGCTCCCTGCACCTCCCTCCCCACCTCCCCAAATCAATACAAATTAGCGGTGATTGGTCAGAGGCTGACAAGTTCCTCCATGTGTGCCGGGAAGCTCTGCTAGTCCTCCTTGGCCCTGGCCTCTTTGAGGGTCATCAGGCAGCCGTTTTCACTCGTGGCCTTTGGTGTGGGGAGTTCTTGCTGCAAGTAATCCACCAGCTTCTTAAAAGATTAAGCTGAAGGGCAGGAGAACACACTGCATGCGGGAGAGGAGAGGAGAGGAGCCCGGAGAGGTAGGAGACCCTCCAGCGGAAAAAGCAAGAAGACCCAAACTGCAGCAGGGAAAGTCACGCAGAGTCATGGGGTCACAGAACCTGAAGGGGGCCCAGGGGCCACCAGGTCTGCCCCCCTGATTAGCACAAGCTCTCCAGCTAGAGCATCCCCAGCAGCAGGGAGCCGCCCAGGCAGTTTTTGGAGACCCCCAGAGAGGGAGACACACACACACACACCTCTTTCCCATTGGTTCCATTACCAAACCACTCTCACTGTCAAGAATCTCTTTCTGTTCAGCTGAACATTGCAGAAGCAGAGTTGCACTTTGGGTGCCATGGCGGATGCGTGGTGCCGCTGTGCCTTGTACAGCTAGATGGGTGCTGTGCATTCCAATTATGCGGCTCACATGTCTTCCTGCTTTCGCCATGGAACCATAGAGTTGGAAGAGGCCCCCAGAGGCCATGATTAGGTAGGGTCTCCAGCCACTGGCCCCCCAGCAGAAAGGAGCTGCCCAGTCTCTCTTTGGAGACATAGAGAGAAGGAGAGCTGCACACACACCTCTCAAGGTTTTTGGTTCCACTGCCAATCTGCTCTCCCTGCCAAGAACTTCTTCCTAATATTCAATCAAAATCCATCATTCTATAACTTTAAACCCTTAGACCTGGCCCTTCCCTCTGGGGCAGTGGAGAACAAGCCTGCCCCCTCCTCTCTGGGGCAGCAGCCCTGGAGGTGTTTAAAAGGGCAGCCATGTCACCCCTCAGTCTTCTCTTCCCCGGGGTGAACGTGCCCAGCTCCTCCGAACTCTCCTCACAGGTCTTGTTCTCCACCGCCTTTATCATCCTTGCTGCCCTTCTCTGAACTTGCTCCAACTTGTCTGCATCTTTCTCAAAATGAGGTACCCAGAACTGGAAAAGAAGGAAGTTCTGGCATGCACCAGCCCTGCATGGGCCTCAAGGAGACAGAGTGTGAATGTGTACCCTCAGAGTTATGATTGTGCATTAGTGAACGGCAAGACTGTGCAATTGAATGTATAAACAAATGGGAAATGCACAGTGGTGTTACCCTGTGAACTGGGGGTCCCGGGAGGGACACCAAAATGTGCTCAACTAAAGGTGGGGAAAATTAGCTCAGAGCACTGCTTAGCGTTACGAGAGGCAGGGTAACATAGTGAGATCTTGAACCCTATGTCTACGGGGTTGGGTCGAGTCAAGTAGCACACAAAAGTTGAAATAATAAATGATGTTTATTAAATACAAGCAAAACAGTGTATGCGACACACTCACACAAGATAACTAAAGAAAATAAAGATTGGAGTGGTATAGAGGGATTTTTAGAGGGATTGCTGGTTTGGGTGATACTTCACCTGTCCTGAGGCCCAGAAAAATAGAGAGTGAAGCTGGGGTGCGATGTAGCTCAGCACGTGGAGCTGAGGGGAGGCTCCCCATGCAAAGCGGCAGCAAGGCGGGATGAAACTCGGGAGCGATCCGAGGAAGGTCACGGAATCAAGGGTTTTTATAAGGAGAATGTGACTGCAGGCTATGCTGTACTTGGGGGAAAACAATAGATTTGGAGTTGGAGACAAAGCCTCCGAAAGGTCAGAATCTGAATGACTGAGTTATCGTAGCAGTTCTCAATAGAGTAGCCAGTATGCAGACGCAGAGTACTTGGGTATTGCATAGGTTACCCATCAAGCTGCCATCGCAGGGCAGAGGCTCTTTTGTAAGTGGCATGCATACCTAATTAGAGTACTTGCCTGGAGGTCTCCTAAAGCAGTGAATCAGTTATTTCTGGCCTGCCTGTATGGTAGTTTGAATATTACGGCAATTAATGGCCGAGCTTGTTTACGTGTTTGTCCGGTGGCCTCGCAAGCACATGGAGAGGAATAAAGAAGTGAAGCCAAATTATGATATCAAGAGGATATCTTTTAATATCCCCTAAGCTCGGACAAGCCAGGGCAGTAACAATTCCCCCCCCCCCGAAAATGGGCGATGTTGGGGACAATATCGGACATTTTCCAATCAAAAAGCAAAAATCAATTTAGAGCCGAACAGGGGCTTGCAGGTTAGTAGCTGTATCACTCCTCAAGAAAGGGAATTTCGGGAAGAGCAAAAGATTCCTATCTCATAAAGATGTTCCTAACTGAAACCTGAACCTAAACAAACACACCAATGTCAATAACGCAATAATAAACAATTAAATAATAAACAATGTCCCATGTCCCATCAATAGGGAACTGTCAAAAAATGAGCAATGGCAGTAAAATAACAAATGTAATCCAATGACATAATCAATGAAATACGGGAAGTCCAATGCATGGGTCTGGCAATGAAGGCAATCCAATGAGCAAACAGTTCAATGTGAATGAACGTTCGTAGTCCAGGGGAGGTGAGGTGCAAGCAAAAGTCTTGGCACACCCCCCCTCGAAACAGGAAAAGTCTTTTAGCTGGAGCTGGTGAACAAAGCATAAGTCCATCCAGGCAATGGAGCAGGAAAACAACAAAATGTCCAAGTCAGTGCAGCTTGGCTTGCTGCAAGTTCAGGAGCAAAGAGTCTTTGCAGAATTTGGAGCCTGGAATAGTCCATAGGTTTCCTAGGGTCAGCAGTCAAAGGGTAGCAGGAATAGCAAAAAGTTTGTTTTTGCAGTCGGGAGGCTGCGTGGTCACCTTCCCTCACAGTCATGGGTGTCATTGAAGCACCAGGAATCTCCAAGTATCGGCCATCAGATGGAGCCGCAACTTTCTTCGTCACCCCCCCCTCCCACGGTACTCAGGGGTGATGGTACAACCTCGGGATCTTCCCAGTCTTCTGGATTAATTAACCTATTAGAGTTTTAACAGAAGAACTGACATGTTTATTATCCAATGTATACCATTAATGCAAATGGCCGGTTCAAAGCCTACTGGGAATTCGAATTGAAACTGGGTCATCATGACTGAAAAGACTAAGAGTCCACAGGGACATAAATAGCCACTGAGATTAAGGCTGTATTGGCCGGAGGGCGGCCGTTGGTCGGGACAGTGAGACTGCTGTTTCGGGTCCCGCATCGGCTCATGGGTCTAGAGACGCCCATGTTAACCTCCCAGCCGCACGAGAGGAACCTCCAGCTACGAAGGTCCCATTCGCACTCCGGTCCATATAACATGCACTTGCACGCTCGCACCCTCCTCGCTCAGACCAAAGCCGAAGCTCCAAGCTTGATGATGTTGATGAGGGGTTGGGGCGGCTAACAACCTAGTACCGATGGTTCGATGCTGGCCCCTAACGAGCAGTATCACCATCCACAGATATAGCTGAATTCTGAAGGCAGACCTGAAGACTGGTCGCCTTCGGATTAGGTTTTTGCAACCAGACGGGACATTTAAGTAAACAATATATATATATTAGAAATAACACCACTTCCCAAACACCCAAATATAACCAAGAACTATGTACATGAGCGGGAGGTCGGAGAGTTGGCCATCTCTCTCCGTCCCGTGCAGTCAGTGTCAATTTACCCATGGTCATACACTTCGTAAATTGACGCAAACGTCTCTGACAAATTAATTTCAGGAATTTCCTTGTAATTTAAAGACACTTGAGGAGCAGTTACATTAATGGGAGTCTTCCCAGTAGCGTCCTCAAGTGAGTCTGTCTCAGTAATGCCTTTCAGGTCGACTAGCTGACCCTTCCACTCTTTCAGTTGAGAGACGTGGAAGAACTTCAGCCAGTCTCCCTTTTTCCTGGGGATCCTTACCTGATATACAGCAGGGGAGATCCTCTTCACAATGGGGACAGGGCCAACCCACTTGGCAGCGAGGGAGTGCTTATCCTTATAGAAATTTCTATATAGGACTAGCTGTCCCTCCTCCCACTGGCAAGGGTGGTGGACACATCCCAATCTCTTGTCCATCCTCTGGAGGTTTTTACCTAGCTGGGCAGCTACCTGCCTGTGTACTTGTCCTATGTGCTGCACTAGGTTCCTCACCCACTCATTATTTAGAAACACCGGCTCTAAATCGGAGGGGAGGCTAGTGTTTATCCAAAAAGCCTCAGGCAGCATCATCTTCCGCCCAGTCATTACCATGTGCGGCGTGAAGCAGTGAGAGGCCACCGTGCCTCGGAAGGCCATCAAAATGATGGGCAACTTATTATCCCAGTCTTTACCGGAGGAACGCACCATCTTCCGAAGCGCTTCCTTCAGAGAGCAGTTCGTCCTCTCAATTTGACCTGAACTCTGAGGATGGTGGGCGATACGGAAGCGCTGGCGAATGCCCAGTGCCTTGCACAACTCCTGGGTAACTTCACCAGTGAAGTGTACCCCTAAGTCTGAGTCAAGGTCACGTGACACTCCCCATCTTGCCCAGACATTGTTAAAGAGCAAGCGCGCTGCCGTACTTGCTGTGTTATCTCTACATGGGAAAGCCTCGATCCACTTGCTGAAGGGATCGATGACAGTGAGACAGTATTTGTTCCCCCTCGGGGTTGTAGGTAACGGGCCTATAAAATCTATTTGAATGCGCGACCAGGGACCCTCGATGCGTTGGTACTGGATGGCCGCCTTGGGGCCAGAGGTGTCAGCGTTGACCATGGTGCACGCCAAGCAGTTGTCAACCCACTGGTCTGCATCCTGCTTGATCTGCAGCCACCACCCGGTTTCCCTTACCCTGTCCAGAGTCACACTTCGCCCTCAATGTCCCTGCTCGTGCACACACTGGATGATGTCACTGCGGAGGTCTTGGGGCACGATCCAGTGGCGTTGGCCACTGGCATCGATAGCCCAATACACTCCTTCTAGTTGGGAGATCTTGAATTGACCGGACTCGGCCGAGCCCTTCTTGGCCAATTCCAAGATCTCGGAATCTCCCTTTTGCAACACTCCTAGGTCGAACATGGGAGATACCATGGGTTCCTTTGGATTGACATTTATGGCGGCAATGGGGGCCCCATCGTCCTGTAAAGCGGCATCCCGAGCTATGGCGTCTGCCCTGGTGTTCCAAATACATGTAGCCGTGTTCTTTTTCTGGTGTCCTCGGACGTGAGCAACCCATGTAGGAGCAGTCCATTCCTCAATCTGGGCAGCGATCCTGACCCATTTATCGAGATGGGCAATGGGCTTCCCAGCAGATGTTTTGAGGTCGTTTTGGAGCCAGATCGGTAACCAAACACTGGCTGCTTTGGCAGTCCAATCCGAATCTGTATAGATGGCCAGGGAGCAGTCAAGCGGCTCGTGCTCCAGGATAGCCCTCAGAGCTTCTACTTCCGCCGCCTGGCTGGAGTGTGGCCGGGCTTTCCCCTGTAGGGTGAAGGAGTCTGTGACTTGGATCGCTCCATAGCCTGTCCGTGGGCTACCGTCCACGTGCATGGATGACCCGTCACAGAACCAGCAAACAAAGCCCTGTAACTAAGCTTCCTCGAGGGAGGCTCCCCATTCCCCTGGCCATTGACTCGTAGTCATAGGTGGTAAAGGACACTCATGCGTGGCTCCAGTCACAACTAGACCATAGGGAGCTGGTGGTTCCTGTGGTTGTTTCTGAAAATCCACCCCACGTGACACCAAGGAAACAGTCCATTTGGCAATCCGGGCGTTGGACACCTGACCATTCTGGACTTTTCCTGACAGGATGTAGTTAAGCAGCATGGGGGGGGGGGTCTAGACAATCACACGGGTGCCTCCAATCATAAACTCCCAGTGCGTTATAGCCCAGATTAGCGCGAGGCATGTTTTCTTGCATGGAGCAAATTTAGTCTCATGTGGGTCCAAATTCCTGGAGGCGTAGGCTATCACATGCTGAGTGCCGTTTCGTTGTTGCGACAGAACTGCTCCCATACTCCTGTCCGAGGTGGCTAGTTGTATGAGGAACAGCTTAGCCATATTCGGGTGCGCAACAGCTGGTGCTCTCATTAAATCCTCCTTAAGTTGGGCAAAGGCCTGCTGTTGTGCTGGTCCCCATTCCCACTGGGCATTCTTCTTTAATAGGGCATATAGAGGCTTTGCCTTGGCTGCGAAAGACTCTATAAAGTCCCTGGAAAAGTTGAATGTCCCCAGAAGATAACGCAAGGAGTGCACATCTGTGGGGGCTGGTAACTTTGAGATCACTTGTACCCGCTGTGCATCGGGAGTGCGACCTTCGGTGCCTAAACACAGCCCTAGATATTTCACTTCAGTAGATACCATTTGTGCCTTCTCCCGGTTGGCCTTAAAGCTGGTGTCGCGAAGGATTCCTAACACCTAGTGGGTGATCTCCCGGGTCCTTTCCTCCGAACTGGAGTGTATAAGAATATCGTCCACGTAGGACAAGACGTGGGACCTTGAAGCTGGCTGCAGCTTGTTCCACATCTTTACCACGTGGGCATGGCAAATGATTGGGCTGGAATGGAAGCCCTGGGGCGTGCGTTTAAACACATACTGTTGCCCCCTGAACATGAAGGCAAATTTATACCAACAAGCCTCTTGCAAAGGAATGGAATGAAACGCATTGGCCAAGTCCAGAACACTGTAAAATTTGGCTCCTGCCGCAATGGCAGACAGAATTTCATTATATTTAGTCACGACCGGCACGATGGGTGGGGTGACGGAGTTCAATGCTCTAAAGTCTACCGTCATCCTCCATGTCTTGCCGTCTGATTTTAGCACAGGCCATAGGGGCGCACTGCATATGGACTGCATCAGGGTGACTACACCCACTTGATGAGTCCTTCAATGGTTTTCCCGATGCCTTCCTCTGCTTCAGCCGGGTATTTGTACTGTTTCTGAGGTGGGGGATCCTGTCATTCTATCAAGACGCAGGCTCCCTTTACAGTCCCACACTCTATTTTATCCTTTATCCATACCTCGGGGAATGCTCTCACCCACGGGTCGCTAGTCACACAATGCACAGGGGCAGGAGCTTTAATGGCGGCACAACGGTGCACGGCTGAAATCTCTACTGGTCCCTGATCTAACTGCCATAGAAACCCGTTTGCGTAATCAACCGTGAGCCTGTTTCCCTGGAGAAAACCGATGCCCAAGAGGCCGTCGTCTTCTCCCCGGTTCTCGCACGCTCACAGCTTAAAACAAAACGTCTCTATGGACGTTGGGATGCCTGTCCATGCCCTAGCTTGGTGACACCCCCCCCCCCGCCATATCCAGAAAGCTGGACATGCTCAGGCGTGGATTCACCGTACCTCGCAAGTTTGGGGTGCAGCATGTTTACGGCTGCACCAGAGTCCAAAGAAGGGTGGCAGGAGTCTTATCCCTCTTGGTCCCTATGCCTGCCTTCACCCAGAACCTTCCCCACCTGTCTGGCTTCAACCTAGCCACAACGTTGCGGGGAAGCTTCCTGAACCGAGGGCACCCCTATGCTTGCAGATCCAGGTTAGAGTAGTATCCAGCCGGAGGTGGGACGTCGGTCACGGCCTGGACCGGCTGTTTACTTCCCGCCTGAAGCTGCTTATCTAGAGCTTCCAAAATCTCCGATGTTGACCGCTTATCGAACTGGCTCATGTCCAGCCCGAACCTTCTGAGCATGCCCCAGACTCTTACTCTATCTGAGGAGTACGTCTGGGCTGTGGGATCGTACCCACCAGACGTCTCCCGGGGAGAGCCCGAGTCAGAGAGCTGTTTGGGGGCAGTGGGCTGCTGTGGGGCACTCCCTGCCTTGCCGGGCTGGCTGCGGAAGTCTCTTCCCTGCCACTGCCTGTTGTCCTGTCTGGGAGCTGGGCGCGGATGCCAGTTCCCCTTGGGAACCGAATGTGGCGCAGTTTTCCGGTGTTGGGAATGGGGCCCATAATTTGAGTACGTTCCCAATTCCCGGGTTCCTTTCTATGTGTCTTAGTGGGAGGTTTGAGGGATCCTGCCTAGTGCAGCAGGTTGGAGACCCGTCGGAGGTTGTTCCCAAATTCCTCCCAGTTAGTGGTGGCTGGATCCACCAAACTTAAAGCCATCTTGGTCTCATGATTAAGACCTCCGTACAAGAGCGTCTTAAACTTGAGGCCGTTAAAGTCGTATCCATGGGGCGTCAAGGGGACCTTCTCGGCCAGAATGGCGAGGAGCTGCTTCCATGCCACATAAGCCTCAGGGTTCTCACGAGGACCCTGTTGCTCCATGACATAGAGCACACCTGCATTCTGTCCGGGCCACAAAATCCTTACTACCTCTCTCATCCAGTCGTGGGCCTCGAGCCTAACCAGGCCTCGAGCCACCACGGCTGACTCAAGAGTAGGGAGCTCGGAGGGGGACATGCAAAGCCGGGCCAGTTGGGTCAGGTCCTGACCATTGGCTGTCGGGTGAGAGTGAATCACCGCGTTTAGCCACATGATGCCGGTGGACCAATTTAATGGACCCAATTGGTCTGCAATAGCCTTGGCCTCAGTAGCACGCCAGGGGACCCTGGTCTCGGTGACCTGCGTCTCCTGTGTCTCTTGCCTATCAGAACTGCCTTTTCCAAGCGGGGTGGTCCGTCTCGTCATGGACCGTGTCTCTACCGGATGGACTGGGACCTTAGGGTCACTCCAGTCTGGATTGTGGGGAACAGTTGCCTGAGCATCCTCTGGCAGTGCCTCCCCAGAAAAGTCCTCTGCAAACTTTGGGAGCAGCTCCAGGCACACAGCCGAAATTAGGGCTTTGCGCGTTTGGAGCTGGATCTCCAGCGCAGCTATCTGTTTCTGGCAAGCTGCATGGCTAACAGCCTCCTGCTGTTCCCTCACTTGCCCCACCATGAACTTGGCCACAGACCGGGCATGATCCAGCTCAGCCTCTAAGGCGTGGGCTTTCTCCTCCCAAATTTGTGCCACTACCGTGATGTTGTTAAGCTTCTGTGCTGACGCCTGCACTACGGACGCAAAAGTTACTTTGTCCGCACGCAGCGTCTCGACCTCGGCCTGAAGCTGGGCATTCTCTCTTTCTACACTCGCTAACTTCTCTCTGGTCTCTACCAGGGCGCTACTAGCATCTCTGGCTGTAAGCCAAAGTCCCCAAGTGGCCAAAGCGTCCTTAGATGGCCCGAAAGGGTTCTTTGATTTACGCGCTAGGATATACGCTTCCCGGAGTGTGGTAAAGGGATCGGCCATCTGGAAGATGGTGTCCTTCCAGGGGCATTTCCCCTTACTCAACACCCATCTTTCTAGTTTGCCTCAGACCTCTTCCTCCAACATGAGGTCCTTGATGGTGACCTTGCTATTCTCTGCCATTTTTCACACAAACCACGATTGTTTCTAACACAAACTACAAACTGCAAACTACAAACGGGACCAGGAACTGGAGTGACGGGAAGGATCACCTAGACCCCTGGGGGACTGAAGGGAAATGAACTCTGTGGAACTTCTCTAGGAAAGAGGGACGGAACCTATCTCCAGCCTGCCCAAACAAAGTCACTTTGGTACTCCCAAGCCTGGTTTTCCACCTCGACAGCACTGGGGACCAAAGGACGAGGAAACGGTTCAGGGACAGGGAGGTCACCTAGACCCAGGGAACCCTCAGGAGTGCTCCGCCTGCCTGAAGGGGGGAAACGAACACTGAGGAACTTACAGCGCCGCCTGGCCAAGCAGCGGGGGAAAAGGGCAAGGAACCAAAACCAAACCGTCCCTAACTGGTTTTCTGGGTGAGGGGCGCCTACCTCTACCTCGGGCAAAACCTCTAAACCCTAGGCTAGGTTGGGACTCACCACCCACACCTAGTTGGCTAGCCACTCGGGGGACGGTACGCACCCATATACAACTCTAAGGGGGGGGATTTCTTCTCTAAGTGCTATTTTGCCTTGCCAGTCAAGGAAGTCAAACCAAATGCCCAGGGAAACTTATATACACGTAAGTTACTAGTTGCTGGGTGAGAGCAACTCCTCTCTCCTCCTCTTTTCTTCACATGGATGTTAATTACTTTAGGAAAACAAATAGGGAAATCTTTCCAGCAGAAACCAGTCTCTGTTCTGAAGCAAAGCTCTGACATAAATCTTCATTTTTCTTGTCATCTTACCTTTGGATGTTTTATTAGACTTCACCAGGTGATTCAAAGTGAGAGGGAGGGTACCTTCCCCTCCCCCCAACTTTCAAAGCCTGAAGCCAAAATTGAAAGATGTTATAGCCATGAATATTTAAACACATCTTAACAATAGCAGCATCAACAAGGTTGGAGGAACCCCCCATTTGCATAGCGTGCGGCTAAACAGCACGTTTCAGAGTTAGCAGGAAGAGCCACGAGACTGACAGAGAGAGAGAGAGAGAGAGAAATGGGGGGGGTCGCTGCTCCTCCCAGGGAGGGCGGTGGGGGGAGGTGGGAGAAAGAGACTAGTAAAAGGACAGATCCGGCTCACCCTCCAGTTGCCCTGCGTGCCACCCTTTCCTATAGAGTGCAACCGTACCCTGGCCCAGCCACCCCCTCCTGGATCTTGGCTCAAAGCCACTGTTCTTTCTTAGCCACGCAACCACCAACAGCCCCTCAAAGGGCTGAGCCACGTGCCACTTTTACCACGGGCCAAGCAACTACATTTCCACCCCGCCAGACACATCTCCAAGAAGGCAAAAATTGTGGAATTTTCAGAATTATGGAAGGGTCTGCCATCAGGATGAAGGAGCAGTGGTGCATGGCTGATTGTCCCCTGCATGACTAGCAGAGCCAGTTGCCACTTGGATGTCGTGGCAGTTGGAGAAATGGCAGAGGTGTGGCCAGAGAAGGTGCAGAGAACCAAGCTGCCCCGTGGCCAAAACAGGCCCACCTTCAGCCAATTCACCCACCTCCATGTCAGCCTGCTGAGGAGGGCAATGTGGGCAGTGACAGGACTCTCAAACAATTCCTGGGGGACTTGGTGGGTTGGGGGCTAAGAAACCAAGAGCAATCAAAGCCACTGCTGATCCTTGGGAGGGGCCACTCAGCTCATGGTGCCTCATGACCTCCTCTTGCAGATGCAAAGGGTTTCAAGAAAAGAAGAACAAAGCAGGGGTTCAGAAAGATTTGATGGAATCGTAGAAACCGTAGAATACTAGAGTTGGAAGAGACCTGAAAGGCAATCCAGTCCACCCCCTTCTGCCATGCAGGAACCCACATCAAAGCACCCCCTTTGGTAGATGGCCATCCAGCCTCTACTTAAAATCCTTCAAAGAAGAAGGAGACTCCACCACTCCATGGAGGAAGCAACAGATTCCATGATCAAACTGCTCTGACCATCAGGAGGCTCTTTCTAATGTTTAGGTGGAATCTCTTTTCCTGAAGTTTGAAGTCATTACTCCATAGTGTCCTAGTCTCTGGAGCAGCAGAAAACAGGCTTCCTCCATCCTCCATGTAACATCTCTTCAAATATTTAAACATCGTTGTCATGTCCCCTTCTCTTAACCTTTTCTTCTCCAGGCTAAAAATACCCACTTCCTAAGTTGCTCCTCAGATGCCTTGATGGTCTCCAGGACTTTGATGCTATTCAGCATCTACTTCAAACCACTGGGAGAGATCATCTGGAGGCATGGGGTGAGGTGCTATCAGGACGCTGAAGACACCTAAATATATTTCTCCATGCCTTAAAGATCATGCATCTCCTCTGAATGCATGCTTGGAGGAGGTAAAGGGCTGATGAAGAAAAACAAGCTGAAGCGGAGGATGAAAGTGCTCACTGGCAAGGGTCCTCACCTGGGTTTGGAACTGTGTCAACCAATCCACTCTCCCTGAAAGACTGTGATCCAGAGGCACCTTGAGAGTGCCTCTGGATCCGTAGCGCCAAAATGACAGCTCAGATAGAGACGACAGCCAGGAGTGCCTACTATCTGCTTCGGCTGTTACACCAGCTGCACCCCTTCCTAGAGCCGGGGGACCTAAAGACGGTAGTGCACACACTGATAACCTCAAGGCTGGACTTCTGCAATGTGCTGTGCATTGGGCTACCTCTGTACCAAGTCTGGAAACTTCAGTTGGTTCTAAACATGGCAGCCAGATTGGTTATTGATATATCTAGGAGTGAAAATATCACACCAATTAGAATATCTGCTGACTGCCAATTAGTTTCTGGGCAAAGTATGACGTGTTGTTTATTGCCTTTAAAACCCTACATGGTTTGGGTCCAGGTTAGCTGCAGGATCACCTCCCCCCATACAATCCATCCCATACACTCAGGTCCCCTGGGGGACATTTACTTCAACCGGCCACGACTAGGCTGGCAACCGTCATCCAGAGGACTTTTTTTTTCAGCTGCCCCAAATTTTGGAATGACCTGCTGGATGAGATTCAACAGCTGAATATGCTGTCTGGACTTAAAATAGCACTAATAACCAATCTCTTCCAGCAGGTCTATCCTGATGATTTTTAACTGTGAATTTTAACAATGAATTTTAAATATGTCTTGCCTGTTTTTAGATATCTGTATTATTTTTTCTTTTAAGATGATATGCATTTTAACTATTGTTTTAACTGATGTTCTCCATGACATTCCCCCTGACATTCTTGCAAAGAAGCTAGTAAAATGCGGGCTGGACAGGGCTACTGTCAGGTGGATCTGTAACTGGTTGACTGACCGTTCCCAAAGGGTGCTCACCCATGGCTGCTTTTCATCCTGGAGAGAAGTGACCAGCGAGGTGCCACAGGGTTCTGTCCTGGACCCAGTGCTGTTCAATACCTTCATCAACGACTTGGATGAAGGAATAGAGGGCATGCTCATCAAATTTGCAGACGACACCAAATTGGGAGGGGTTGCTAATACGCCAGAGGACAGGATCAAAATTCAAAATGACCTGGACAGATTGGAGAGCTGGGCCAAGGCTAACAAAATGAAATTCCACAGAGAGAAGTGTAAGGTCCTACACTTAGGTAGAAAAAATGGAATGCACAAATATAGGATGGGGGACACGTGGCTGGATGGCAGTACGTGTGAAAGGGATCTACGAGTCTTAACAGACCACAAGCTGAACATGAGTCAGCAGTGTGATGCGGCAGCCAAGAAAGCCAACGCAGTTCTCGGCTGCATCAATAGGAGTGTGGTGTCTAGATCGAGGGAGGTACTGGTACCACTCTACTCTGCTTTGGTTAGACCTCATCTTGAATACTGTGTCCAGTTCTGGGCATCTCAATTCAAGAAGGACATGGACAGGCTGGAGCAGGTCCAGAGGAGGGCGACCAAAATGGTGAGAGACATGGAAGCCATGCCCTATGAGGACAGACTTAGGGAGCTGGGTATGTTTAGTCTGCAGAAGAGAAGGTTAAGAGGGGACATGATAGCTATGTTTAAATAGTTGAAGGCATGTCATGTAGAGGAGGGTGAGGGCTTGTTTTCTGCCGCTCCAGAGACCAGGACAAGGAGCAATGGATTCAAGCTGCAGGAAAGGAGATTCCACCTGAACCTCAGGAAGAACTTCCTGACAGTCAGGGCTGTCCGGCAGTGGAATCTGCTGCCTCGGAGTGTGGTGGAGTCTCCTTCTTTGGAGGTTTTTAAGCAGAGACTGGATGGCCGTCTGTCGGGAGTGCTTTGAGGGTGTTCCTGCATGGCAGGGGGTTGGACTGGATGGCCCGTGTGGTCTCTTCCAACTCTACATTTCTATGATTCTATGATTCGGTTTTTAACTGTCATATGTTAATCTATTGCTGTCTCCCACCGCAATCCATGGGGTGAGGCAGGTAAGAAATAAATGTTATTGTTCTTGTTGTTTGACCATTTTGGTTGCCCTCCTCTGGACACGTTCCAGTTCATCCATATCCTTCTTGAATTGAGGGACCCAGAACTGGACACAGGATTATTCCAGGTGGGGTCTGACCAAAGCAGACCTTTTTAAGGTGGGCAAAAGCCCCCACCCCATATCTTGACCCAGGACGGGCTCCCTCTCCCTCCTGTGTTTGGTAAAGGGGATTCTCAGAGACAATGGGGGCTTTTCATGGGGGTTTTCAGGGTCTTGTGCTGCGTGCTGCTTCGGCCTCCTCATCCCCCACTTCCCTGCATGAAACAAAATAAACATTCTTGCCATTTGTGGCTTTGCGAATTTCAGCCCACGGTTCATGAGCCCAGGAGTCCGGCTTTCTTGTTCTGTGTGTGATTCTGGTGACTGCAGTTGTCACATTTTGTACCGTCACTTTCCTTCCTCCCTGCACAGGGAAGCCCAGAGAGTCCTGATCCGTTGTTGCCAGTGAAAAGGAGCACCTTCACTCAGAGCCCAGGGCCTGAAGCCATTGGCTGCTCCCAACTAGAGCAAACCCACTGAATCAGTGGGTCCCAGGGTGGAGACATGAACACGTAACACCGTGCGGAAGTCTTTGAAAATATACCCCAGTGGATTGATGTGCATTTATGGTTCCGACTTCTGTGAGGCCGGGTGTCGTCACATTGGAAGAGATCCTCTCTCACCTTGCAGGGAGGCGGTCCTCTTTTTTTCCACTGCAGTGGGGCCCCTGTGCCACCCCCATGCTGTCTAAGCCCAGTGGGAGCCTATGGCCAAAGCAGAAAGCCATGCCAATCCCCAGTTGACTTTGCCACCGACTCCAGATTTCTCCTCTCCTGCACCTAACGGAGCATCTCCTCTGGTGTGAAGCCCTGGGGGTCTTTTCAGTGGCCAGCCAGAGTCCCACGCCAGGGCTCCCCTCTTGGGGCAAAGCTCCCGTGATCCGCCCTCCGGGTGAGCAGCCCTCCCTGCGCCCCCTCCAACAAAAGAACCAAAGAGGAGTGCCAGCCGCCCTCCATCCTTCCCTCGGTCCATCCACGGGCAGCCCCCCTTCAGCTCTCAGCTCCCCCCTCCCCCGTCCCTGCTGCTGCCACCGCTGACAAATTGCTCAGTGGTTTATATGATGCTGTAATGCAAATGGGAAGCTATTTCTAAATCAGAGATTTGAGTAATAATAAGCAGCCATTTGAATTTGGGCTCAGAAGATAAAATGTCCTGGGGGATGCCTCCTTGAAGGAGGGTTTTTTTTTCCTCTCCTTTTTCTTCCTCTTTGAAAAAAGGGCATTCATAATCACACATTCATAAGCAGGAGCGGCGGCTGCCTCCGTCCCCACTCCCCGTCCCCAACTGCTATTTTTTGATTGCTAAATGAATGGGGCTGCGTTGTAAATATGCATGGGGATGTCTGTGCTCAAGGACAGAAAGCTCAGTCATGGCGAGAATGGGGCGGTGGGGGGGACTCGTTGTCTCCGGCCTGGGAAAAGGAAGGGACACAGCACCCCACTCCCCGGAACACCTGCAAAATCCCACAGGAGCCCGGCTGGCGGTTTGGCCTCCCGGGGAAGTAGAGGGGCTGCTCCCGGTGGGGTGGGAAACGCTTTGGTACGAGGGGACGCACTTCATGTAGCGCAAGTGCCTCGCTTTACGTTTGGGTGAGGTAGCTGTTCCCATGGCTTCACAGAAAAGTTACCTTTCCTGGCCTCTGATCTTCACACACTCTTTCAGGTTCTCTCAGTCACCTCAAAGTGGGAGTGGTTAGGGATGTATGGTGTCCCTTGTTGCCAACCGTCCCCCGAAACCATCACACCATCCACGCTGTGCAAAGCCTCACTAGCCTGAAGAAAACTTCCTCATTCAGAATGAAAACTTTCTCGTGGAACTCCACCTCCATGACCTTGAACCAAACGTGGACATTGTCCATGAGCAAAAATGTCCAGCTGCTTCCATAGGAGAATTCACGCACACGTAAGACACCAGCAGGGTTTTGGCCCAAGTGTTTGTCCAGTTTTGGCATGCTCCGAGCTCCACCGAGTTGCTCCTGAGATGAACAGATCTTCACTTGGACCATCTCCTCTAGTCCTGAGAGGCCCCCACAGCTCCTGGAATAAGTGGATGGACAGCACGCAGGTTCAGGAGAAGTCCTGCACATCTGAATGGGCCAGGAGAGCTCTCACACCCTCAATACACTTCCTTTCAAAGGCAAAGCTTCCCAGGCAAGTGAGGCACTCATTCAGCAACTAGCCAGTCACCGAGGTGTGTTGGCTGGCTCACACCTGTGTCTGCTCCTCCTCACCTGAGGCTGGCTACTGGAAGTGGGAACTGGCAAAGAAGGTATGGAATGAGTTCCTTTTGATGCAGCCTTGTAGCCGCTCCTAAGGAAATGTAAACTTGGATGGCACATGAGGTCGTGTGTGTGCGTGCGTGCATACATTTGCTTCCCTTCTGACTTCACACTGATGCACCACAGAAGTGCATTTGTATGGTTTGTTAGGGAGAAAAATTTCGAATGGCAGAAGGAGGGAGTTTACGGGGCTTCCTAGTGACAGATAGCACCAGACTCTGCTCTGTCTGGGACCCTCTTTCCCTCCTCCTCTGCCCCCCCCCATTCCCGTCCACTTGAAGGCATAACCGCACAGGCAGGTTTAGAGGCCCAAAGGAGGATCTTCTCTCCCTTTTGGGCCATCTTTCCTTTTGGCTCAGCAAGCTGCCTCAGTCAGTTCCTGAATGTGTCGATTGTGTCCTCATGCGTCTTCTGCCCGTGGCGGGGGTCTCCTTTCCTTCTCTGCCTTCCCCTTCAGCTGCTGCTCTTAAGGCGCTGTCTCCTCCGTTGCCTACCTCTGGACCTCTCCAGCTTGTTCCAGTCCAGTAATTTGTCCTCTGCTCCAGAGGATCACACTGTCACTGCAGCAGAAAATTGGCCGGGGGGAGGGGGATGAAGAAAGGAGGAGGAGGGGGAGACTAGAGAAGAGGGAAGCATGGGAAACCGGGCCTTCCAAAACCCCACAGGGCCCCACAGGAACTTTTTGTGCCTTCTCACGCCAGGTGGCCAGGGCTGTGTGCTTATTTATCTAATTTTTATCCTGCCTTTGTCCCGGAACAGAATCCAAGGTGGACTACGACAAATTTAAGCAAAGTACCACTAAAATCTTATCATACAAAGGTTAAACATTAAACAAAAGTTGTATTTAAAAAGCGCCTAGTTAAGACCATTTAAAGCACATTTAAAACATAATTAAAGAGATAAAGCACAGCTGTGCCATGAGGGGGGATCCCCCAGTACTCTGTTTCCCCTCTTCCTTCCTTCCTTCCTTCCTTCCTTCCTTCCTTCCTTCCTTCCTTCCTTCCTTCCTTCCTTCCTTCCTTCGTTACCCTGTGAACTGGGGGTCCCGGGAGGGACACCAAAATGTGCTCAACTAAAGGTGGGGAAAATTAGCTCAGAGCACTGCTTAGCGCTCCAAGAGGCAGGGTAATGTAGCGAGATCTTGAACCCTATGTCTGCGGGGTCGGGTCGAGTCAAGGAGAACACAGAAGTTGAAATAATAAATGATGTTTATTAAATACAAGCAAAACAGCATATGTGACACACTCACACAAGATAACTAAAGAAAATAAAGGTTGGAGTGGTATAGAGGGATTTGTAGAGGGATTGTTGGTTTGGGTGATACTTCACCTGTCCTGAGGCCCAGAAAAATAGAGAGCGAAGCTGGGGTGCGATGTAGCTCAGCACGTGGAGCTGAGGGGAGGCTCGCCAAGCAAAGCGGCAGCAAGGCGGGATGAAACTCGGGAGCTTTCCGAGGAAGGTCTCGGAATCAAGGGTTTTTATAAGGAGAATGTGACTGCGGGCTATGCCGTACTCGGGGGAAAACAATAGATTTGGAGTTGGAGACAAAGCCTCCGAAAGGTCAGAATCTGAATGACTGAGTTATTGTAGCGGTTCTCAGTAGAGTAACCAGTATGCAAACGCAGAGTACTTGGGTATTGCATAGGTTACCCATCAAGCTGCCAGCACGGGGCAGAGGCTCTTTTGTAATTGGCGTGCATAGTTAATTAGAGTACTTGCCTGGAGGTCTCCTAAAGCAGTGAGTCAGCTATTTCTGGCCTACCTGTATTGTAGTTTGAATATTACGGCAATTAACGGCCGAGCTTGTTTACGTGCTTGTCCAGTGGCCTCGCAAGCACGTGGAGATGAATAGAGAAGTGCAGCCGAATTGTGATATCAAGGGATATCTTTTAATATCCCCAAAGCTCGGACTAGCCAGGGCAGTAACACCTTTCTCAATCTCTCTCTATCTCTCTCTCTCTCTCTCTCTCTCTTTCTTTCTTTCCTTCCTTCGTTCAAAAAGGGCATTCAAGGGGGCTTTCTCTCAAGTGAAAGGCCAGATTCCATTAAATCCTAATGATATAGAAGTTAAAAGGCAATTAAATTGGTTATCATGCTCAAAGACCTGTATTGTACAACGGTATGCAAGCAGTTAAAAGACACAAAAATAAAGATAAAAAGCAGCACGCACGCAGACACGCCCGTTGCAAAAAAGGCCCTCCTGCACAACCTGTTGGTCTCCCCTTGCCTGTCTGGACAGAAAGGCCTTTGGCGGCCGGCAGAAAGAGAGCAGCTGGAGGGGGAGCAGTCCAGCCCCCCCCCCACAGCCCCTCGGAGCAGCCACCAAGAACATCCCCTTCCCTTCTCTTCCCCGTTTTGTTTTGGTTGTAGTCTTCAGACAGCCTTTGAATGGGAGACCGCTAAGAAGGGAGGGAGGGAGGGAGGGAGGAGCAGAGGTCTCAGGGAAAAGCCCTCGGCCTGGGCCCCCGGAAGGGGGACACACCTTCCTGCCGGTCCGGGTCGGCCACCGCGGGCGAGCGGAAGCCCTGCAGGATTCTGGCTCAGTTCAAGGTTGGGCCGCGTCCCAGCCTCCCAGCCAGAGGCTCCCAGGCAGCACCGCCAGCTATGAGCGGGGCTAGGAGGGGACTCCCGGCTGAAAGCTTGGGGGGCACCCCTGTCGGTCAGCTGAGGAGAAGAACTGGCCCCTTCCATCTTGGCTCAGGGAGCGCGAGGTTCAGTCCTCGGCTGGGGGGGGGGGACCTTTGCAGTGGAATTTCTCTACCCCATTTTCACCCGTACCGTCACTCCTTCACTCAGTGCGTTCAGGGTGCGCCCAAAGGCGGCAAGAGAAGCCGGCAGCCCGGGCAGGAGGGAGTCCTGCGTTCAGGTCCTGCACCGGCGCCTCCTCGGAGGCGGGGAACTCTGGGGCCAGGCTGAAGCATCAGCCGCGCAGCAGGGCAAACGGAGCCCCCCGCAAGAAGCCTTCCAGCACCGGCTGCCTGTCTCTCTGCTCTGCCCTCCCCTCCGTCCAGAGACCTCAGGGTGGGACGCCACAAAACCGGTCTGAATCGGCAAAGAGAAGACTGAGGGGCGGGCGAGGTGCTTGCCCTCTTTAAATACCCCAAGGGCTGCCCCGGAGAGAGCGGGGCTGGCCTGTTCTCTTCTGCCCCTCGGGGTAGGACCGGGCCTACCAGTTCAAGGTCACAGGAGGGTCGATTTGGACTGAACCAGGTCAGAAGGAACAGCGAGAGGAGCACGGCAGCGGGAAGGGTCGCCTAGAGAGGGGCGGTGGCGGTGGTGGTGGTGGTCGGGGAGGGGTCTCCTCCTCCCAGCCTCTGCGAGAGGAGGGAGGGCAGCGACGCGCTGCCCGGGACGCTCTAGCCGGAGACCCCGCACTGAGCAGGCGGCTGGTCTCCATGGCCCCGGCGGGGGGGGGCTTGCAACTGTATGGTTCTATGACTCTGTCTACACCTCTACGATTTATTTAAAACAGTGTAAATAATAGAAGTATATTTAAACAAACTAGAAATACATTAAACATCTTAACAATTTGAAAGGACCCATTAAAAGCAGTTAAAATCATTTCAAAGTAGCTACACGTGCAGTTTTGTGAAGAACCAGTTAGGCCCGAAGGCTTCCAAAAGCAGCCACATCTTCACTTGTTGGGGAATGACAGCAACGTTGGTGCCAGCCGGGCCTCCGGGGGGGGGGGTCTTGCAATTGGGGTGCCACAGACAAGAAGGGCCCCTCCCACACTGTCCCACTGTGTCTCTTGGTGACTGACGGGAGACGGAGGAGGGCCTCTCTAACAGATCTCAGACTCACACAGGTATTTCTAGGGAGAGGCGCTCCCTCCGGGAGGGAGGCCCCCGGCCATTCAGGGCCTTAGGGTTCTTTATCAGCACTTCGAATTCAGAGAGAAAAGTACTGGCAGGCGGTGCAACTCCTCTGAAACTGGTGCTATGTGGTTTTTGAATGAGGTCCACTGGGGAGGTCTTAAGGTTTGGCCACGACGCTGGCGAGATGCTAGAACCCATCTGCCTCCCCTCCGCCCACCCCAGGGCCAAGCTGTGGGATGCCGCCAGGGGCCACGCGAAGTGTGCCATTTGTCACACGCAGATACACATGCACAGCCGGTCCAGGGCCGGTGCCAGACAGCGTACCTGCTGCCAGGAGAGAGGCCAAAGGCATCCACAGCTCTGCTCAGAGCCCCCTTCCCAGCAGAAGCAGCGGTCCTGGTTTTGGAGAGGAGCCTCAGTCCAGTGATGTCCCCGTTGCCCTGAACCAGGAAGATCTATCAGTCCCGACAAGCTTCTGCCCACAATGCCATGCCGTCCCAGGCACTCCGGCCCAGATATCAAAAAGGCAGCCAATTATTATGTATTTATTAAAATATGCTATTTTTATCCTGCCTTTCTGACCCAGAGAGACCTCCAAGGTAGCTAACAGTACCGTACAATAACAAACAAGAATACATGAATAGCAATCAAGTCTGCGGCACAATCAATGCGACAATTCAGCTCCATAAATCAGGAAGCCAACCCGCCAGCCATGGGAGGTCGTTACTGGTAATGACAATCACCATCAGGCCAGGCTAGACCCAGGCTTCCAGGATGGTGGGGTGGGTGCCCCTCCACCCAGACGTGGCACATTTCTGTCTGGCAGGTTCTGCTGGCACCTTGCTTGGGTTCTGGCCACTTCGCCTTGGATGCATTTGGTAGAAAGAGCCTTCAGAAATGCAGGATGTCCACCAGATCTCTTCCAGTTCAGGAAGACACATTCTAATTCCGTCTCTGTACCAGCATTACACAGTTGTAGCAGCTCAGTCCCCCTTAAATGGCCATGGATGCATCCCATGGAGTGCTGGGGTCTGTCGTTTCATAAAGAACCTAGAATCCTCTGCTGGAAGACTGCTCTATGGCTGCAATTCTGGGGAGGAGGCCAAAGAACTCTAAGGAGCTGGGTACCCATCCCAGGATTCTACAGGACAGAACCAGGACAGCTGAAGGGGGTTCAGAGGAGCTCACTAGAGGGCCGACACCCTCTCAGTTTGAGAGACCCCCCCGCAAGGAAGCTGCTGGGCAAGGAGAGGGGCTCTTCCGGGGTTCCTCCAATTACCAGGGAGCCAGACCGTGAGTGCTGAGGGCCTGGGACGGGGGCAGGGGCAGGCCCCTGAGGAGCTCCTTTTGCCAGGAGCCTTTGATGCTTCCATTCTAGGAAGGGGAGGTAGTGACCTCCATCCCTCACCCTGGGGCATTTCATAGCAAGAATTTCCAGCACTGGAGACCTCACTTGGCAGTCCATTCCCAGGAAAGGGGGATCTGTGTGTATCTGCCTCTGTGTGTGTGTCTGTGTGTGTGTGTGTGTCTGTGTGTGTGTGTGTGTGTGTGAGAGAGAGAGAGAGAGAGAGAGAGAGAGAGAGAGAGAGAGAGAGATTGCAAGCATGCTGCAGGCTCAAGCACTTTTTTACCAGTTGAGGCAGGAGAACAACAGGAGAAGGCAGCAGGCAGGGCCAGCATTCTGGCTGGAGGGCTGCTATTTGTCTTATAAAAAAGAAGGGGCAATCTGGGAAGTGGCTTGTACAGCACTTCCCCTGCCCTCCCCCCACCATGGTGGTGCTGTGTAGAAATTCAGCTCAAATCCACATTCTTCTGCAGGCACCCTACCAGATCAGCTTTGGGCCTAGATTCTTCTCCTGGACCCCAGCTAAATCCAATCTCCACTGGGGCAAGGGAATTGACACAATTACTGACTCACCAATCGACAATTGATTCAATGGGTCTACTCTAGTTGGGAGTAGCCGTAGCAGGTTGGACAAAGTGTGGTTTCACAAATTCTGCTGAACATGATGGAGCACATCTAGAGGAGGGCAACCAAGATGGTCAGATGTCTGGAAACTGTAGAGCCCCCGAAGAACAGTTGAAGGATCTGGGTCTCCTTAACTTGACATGGTAGCCATCTTGGAATATCTGAAGGCCTGCCACTCTACGGAAACATAGAATCATAAAATCATAGAGTTGGAAGACACCCCAGGGGCCATCCAGTCCAACCCCCTGCTATGCAGGAACACCCATCAAAGCATTCCCAGCAGATGGCCATCCAGACTCTGCTTAAAAACCTCCAAAGAAGGAGACTCCACCACACTCCGAGGCAGCAGATTCCACTGCCGGACAGCCCTGACCGTCAGGAAGTTCTTCCTGAGGTTCAAGTGGAATCTCCTTTCCTGCAGCTTGAATCCGTTGCTCCTTGTCCTAGTCTGTGGAGCAGCAGAAAACAAGCCCACTCTCTCTTCAATATGACATCCCTTCAACTATTTAAACATGGCTATCATGTCCCCCCCCCAACCTTCTGTTCTGCAGACTAAACATACCCAGCTCCCTAAGACCCTCCTCAGAGGGCTTCATGGCTTCCAGACCCTCCACCATTTTGGCCACCCTCCTCTGGACACCTTCCAACTTGTCAATATGCTTCTTGAATTGAGGTGCCCAGAACTGGACACAGTGTTATTTCAGATGAGGTGTAACCAATGCAGAATAGAGTGATACCATTACCTCCCTCGATCTAGACACCATACTCCTATTGATGCGACCAAGAATCACATTGGTTTTCTTGGCTGCCGCATCACACTGCTGACTCATGTTTAGCTTGTGATCTACCAAGACTCCTAGATCCCTTTCACACATACTGCTATCTAGCCATGCATCCCCCATCCTATATTTGTGCATTCCATTTTTTCTGCCTAAGTGTAGGACTTGACATTTTTCTCTGTGGAAATTCATTTTGTTAGCTTTGGCCCAGCTTTCCAATCTGTCAAGGTCATTCTGAAATTTGATCCTGTCCTCTGGGATATTAGCAACCCCTCCCAATTTGGTGCCATCTGCAGATTTGATCAGCATGCCCTCCACTCCTTCATCCAAGTCATTGATGAAGATCTTGAATAGCCCAGGACAGAACTTTGTGGCACCCCACTAGTCACTTCTCTCCAGGATGAAAAGCAGCCATTGGTGAGAAGCACCCTTTGGGTTCAATAGGTCAACCAATTACCAATCCTCCTAACAGCAGCCCTAACCAGCCCGCAGAAGGAGGGAGCTCGTTTTCTGCTTCTCCAGAGAGCAGAACATGATCCAATGGGTTCAAACTGCAAGAAAAGAGACTCCCCCTAGAAGCCAAGAACAACTTTTTTATCATAAGACCTGCTAGACATCGGAGAATGGTAGACTCTCTTCCATCTTTGGGAGTCTTTAAATAGAGGTCGGATGGGCATCTGCCAGGAGTGTGTTAGTTGTGTGTTCCTGCATGGCAGAATGGGGTTGGACTGGTGGCCCTTGGGGTCCCTTTCAACTCTTGGCTTCATGGGCTGGTGCTGATGGAGGTTGCAATGCAAAGAGTGCACAATTCCTACCGTCCGTCTGCTGCTGAGGGAACCGGCCCTGGAGCAGACAGCGGTTTCCCCAGTGAGGTCAAGCGAACTTCCTAGATTCTCCTCAGATGATAAAAGTGTGGAGGGAAATGTCCCCCTCCCGTCCTCCTCGCTTGCGTTTGAACTTCTCCTGCAGTTCACAAAGAAACCTCCTCTCATCTTTGGGACTCTGGGAATCCTGACAAGAAAAAAAACAGAGAACAACAGGGAGAGAAACCTTAATATATTCCTGGCGGGCTGCAACTGATTGCACCAATTCTCCCCTCGCAAAGGACAGGGATCCCAATGCCAGGTGACGGGTGGCTGAGGTGTCTTCCTTCCTCAGAGGCAGGTGGGTCTCCTGCCTCCCCACTGCCTCCAGCCCCCGGAGCTTCCTTGCACAGAGTCTGAACTGGAAGTCTGTTCACTCCGTACGCGGAAGAAGACAGGAGACGCCAAGTGACAGATTCAGGCCAGAATCCGCCTGCCTCCCTCGTGTGCGGACGGCAGGTGCTCCAGGTTTTCCTCAGCTGGACTGGAAGCACCGTATAAGCGACTGGGCACAACTGAGGGAAAAGTGAGGAGCCGCACCCAGATCTATGCATCACTCCCTATCTTGCTGCTTGGGAAACCCCTGGGCACAGTCCAGGTGTAGACCAACAGGGCCTCACCCTGTGGTACACTTTCTGAAGCTGAACCTGAAGCTGCAGCCACTGGAGATCTCTAAAAGAACCCTCTTTTGTTGGAAATGTGGGAGGTACTAGTGGAGCTCTCAAACAGAACAATCAGACTGGCAAGGCAGAAGCTGAACAACTACCAGTCTCACTCACACACACACACCCCCACACAGCCAAGCAAAGAAAGAAATAAGTCTCCTTTATAAAAAAAGAAAATGTGAAAGTAGCTTTACCTATGAAATCACTTATTCATAATCAAAGGCACAGTCCTATGGAGGAGAGTGAGGGCCTGGAGTGATGCAAGGAAGAAGGAGGGTGTCTTGAACAGACAGGAAGTCTGCAGAGGTGAGGGCTAGCACTTAGGGATTGTAGGCCTGCCAACACAGTTCTCTTCCCCTCCCCCAGCTACCGAACTGCAGCCCCCTGGCCTTGACATCTACCTGGGGAGGGGGAACAGAGAAGCGTGGAATTGGGCCCATGAAGAGCATTGCCCTCCCCCAGACAATCAATACCCAGGATCTCCACCAAGGTTTCTCAGACAGCCAGGAGCAGCAGAAAGGAATCCATGGCCGGAAGCTCTCCCCGCACCATCTTCAAAAGAGCTCAATTTCCCAATCAGTTCCACCCTCAGCTGGCTGTCTCCCCAAAGGGAAAAAGATGCTTGGGGTGTATAGGATCCCCATGTGGCTCTTTTCCTATTTGGCTGAAGTCACCTGGGGTCCTCGGTGGAAGTAGCTTGCGGGGGGGGGGGTCTTCCTTTTCCCAATCAGTTCCACCCCAGCTGGTTTTCTCCCCGCAGGGAAAAAGATGCTTGGGCTAGTCGGGTTTCCCTTGCTGAGAAGAAGGCTGGGGTTTGAATTTGAGTGGGGAATCATCTTGTGGGGAAAATACCCCCTTTACCCCCAAAATATAACACTGAGCAACCCCAGCAGAGACGTTAGGAAAATAACACATCAAGTTGGGGGAAAAAAGAGAGACGGGGTGGGGGGAGGAAGAGAGACCTCTCCAGATTCAAACTGGAACCTCTCCTAAAATCAGGCCCCATCAGCAGCAGCGGCGGCAGTGTCCTGTAACCGTGCTTATTTATCTCAGTGCGTCCAAGGGCGCCAACACATAAAACAGGAATATTAGCCCGTGATGTCGTAAATTAGGCGCTGGTGGGACATTGCTTCACTGCCACGCTATCTATTACTGGGTGGCATTATGGTTGTGACACATTTACTGCAGTTTTAACTCTAATAAACTCTGGTTTATGTTTGTGATCTGAATATTTGGTATCACTTTGCTGGCGCCGAGTCCCGGTTTATGTCAAAATCCATACAGAACCTTTATTGGGATTTATGCCGGGACGTTTGTTCATTTTTCCAGAGAGGACGGCAGCCTCGAGATCAGGATCCAAGGGCGATAAAGTGGGAAATGGAAACAGAGGCAGCTCTCCGCGCCTCCTCCTCTTTCTTCTCCCTCTCAGATCGGATCTGCACTCCCTTCCGGGCAGGCCGCCTTCCTCGGGGGTTATGGCTCATGAGCTTGGCGGTCCAAAACCAAGAGCGCTTGCCCGGCTGGCCGCCTGCCCTCCTCCTCAGAGGGAGGCAACCGAGGCCAGCCTCCGATTGATCTCGCCTAGAAAGCACTGGGATGGGGCTGCCCTGCTGCAGACAGCGTGGGGTAGTGGTTTGAGCGTTAAACATTTCCGCACTAGACTGTTATAGCGCTATCATTCCACTTGCAACATGCTATGGAATCCTGGGGTTTGCAATTTCGGGAGGGGCAACCAACCGGCTGGAATTGGCCACTTTGGGAAACAGGGTGCTGACTAGAGGGGAGAGCAGCAGCCACACAGGCTAGGGGATTCTGGGAATTGTAGCCCAGAAAGGCGCTGCCTGGCTCTTTCCCTCAGGAGCAACTTTCCTCTGTCAATTTCAGCCGGTTATTGTGCTGAATTGGGCCGAGTTTTAATTTAAAAGGCATTTCTTTCTGCTGCCTTGTATTGTTTGTATTTTACACAGGTTGTTTCTGGGGGGTTGGTTTGTTTTTTCTTTTTAAAGAAAAAAAGAATGTTTTCCCATCCGTTCCTTTACAAAGGCTGGAGCTGAGCTGAATTTTTGTGTTTTGATCTTCGGGGTGAAATCTGCATGCTCAACAAGGGAAAACATTTTTGACAAACGGCTACACAAATCCTGTGAAAAATCACAATTATTTCTGTGCTTTTCATCCACCGTGCCGGACATTAATCACGTCCCAGGCAGAGCCAGGCAAGAGCCCCCAAAGGTGAAAGAGGGAGCAGCGCAGAAGCCCCCGGCCCCCACACCGCAGTCGGCACGCTCCGGAACCACAGGCGCCGGTCACGCTTGACCCGGTCAGAACATTTAGGCCGGCGCCCCGCAGGAGGGGGGACTTGGGGCTGCCTAACTAACGCCCCCCCCTCCAGAAAAGAAATGGATTGGCTCCCGACCCGGACCGTGCAGGACAGTCGTATTCAGTTCAAGGTTGTGGAAGCAGAGTCGCGCGTTGCAAATGTTCAGGCACCGCACACTCCCCCGCAGAGGTATCCCGCACGCAGCACCCGCCTGTCGCGCTTGCTTGCGCTTTCAGTCCCCCACCACTCTGTGACACAGAACCATAGTCCCAGTCTCTGGAGCAGCGGAAAACAAGCCCGCTCCCTCCTCAACACGGCATCCCTTCAAATATTTAAACACGGCCATCGTGCCCCCTCTTATGATGATGAGACATTCTAATATTATTATAATGTTGTCGTGTTCATAGAATCATAGTATCATAGAATCATAGAAATGTAGAGTTGGAAGAGACCACGCGGGCCATCCAGTCCAACCCCCTGCCATGCAGGAACACCCTCAAAGCACTCCCGACAGATGGCCATCCAGCCTCTGCTTAAAAACCTCCAAAGAAGGAGACTCCACCACACTCCGAGGCAGCAGATTCCACTGCCCGATGGCCCTGACCGTCAGGAAGTTCTTCCTGAGGTTCAGGTGGAATCTCCTTTCCTGCAGCTTGAATCCATTGCTCCTTGTCCTGGTCTCTGGAGCGGCAGAAAACAAGCCCTCTCCCTCCTCTACATGGCATCCCTTCAAATATTTAAATATGGTTATCATGTCCCCTCTTAACCTTCTCTTCTGCAGACTAAACATACCCAGCTCTCTAAGTCTATCCTCATAGGGCTTGGCTTCCAGGCCTCTCACCATTTTGGTTGCCCTCCTCTGGACCTGCTCCAGCTTGACCATGTCCTTCTTGAATTGGGGTGCCCAGAACTGGACACAGGATTCAAGATGAGGTGTAACCAAAGCAGAGTAGAGTGGTACCAGTACCTCCCTCGATCTAGACACCGTAGTCCTATTGATGCAGCCGAGAATTGCCCTGGCTTTCTTGGCTGCCGCATCACACTGCTGACTCATGTTCAGCTTGTGGTCTGTTAAGACTCCTAGATCCCTTTCACACGTACTGCCATCCAGCCACATGTCCCCCATCCTATATTTCTGCATTCCATTTTTTCTACCTAAATATGGGACCCTACACTTCTCTCTGTCGAATTTCATTTTGTTAGCCTTGGCCCAGCTCTCCAATCTGTCCAGGTCATTTTGAATTTTGATCCTGTCCTCTGGCGTATTAGCAACCCCTCCTAATTTGGTGTCATCTGCAAATTTGATGATCATGCCCTCTATTCCTTCATCCAAGTCATTGATGAAGATATTGAACAGCACTGGGCCCAGGACAGAACCCCGTGGCACCCCGCTGGTCACTTCTCTCCAGGATGAAAAGCAGCCATGGGTGAGCACCCTTTGGGAACGGTCAGTCAACCAGTGTTGTGTGCTGTTAAGTCATTTCCAACTTGTGGTGAACCTAAGGTGAACCTATCATGGAGTTTTCTGGGGCTGAGAGCGTGTGACTCACCCAAGGTCACCTGGTGGGTTTCTGTGGTTGACCGGGGAATCACACCTAGTGTCGTATTTGTCCAGTGCTCAAACCACTACACAATGCTGGCTCTCAATATTATTATTATTATTGTTATACATTATTTTAAAGCCAAAGTGCCTTTATAAGACCTGTTCAAAATTACAGCCTTCTCTCTGATCCGCTGTGTGGTGAACGCTGCCTTCACGAGCTCCCGCTCCGCCTGTTCCAAGTCAGGTCAAATCCTGACCTCCCCGAACACAACACCGCCGTGGTCCACTTGCTCCAGAGGCAGCTTCTCAGCTGAAACTGCTCCACAGGGTTGCTCTGGGAATACGAACGGAGCACAGAAAAATAACGTTCAGTGCCTTTATCTCCAGGAGACAAGCGGAATATAATGGGTTAAGATGCAGCTGGAAAAAACGTGATTGCCATAAAAAAAATGCATTCCAATGGCCTTTCGAAACGTCTCAGACTACAATGTCACACTGAATTCATGACTTGGTTCTGAGTAGGCAGGTCTATGGTGGCATTATTTAAAGTTTGTTTCTTTCTTTCTACTCACTGGTTACTACAAAGACAACTGGCAGAAAAATTTAGGATGGATCGAAAAATAATAATAAAAGAAAATGATTTTGATAAATTGATGAAACCAAGAACTGAGCATTTTATAGCAAAGACATATAAAATCATATTGAATCTAGAACTAGAGAGAGAGACCGTCAAGGAAAATATGATACAATGGGCACAGAATATAGGTCGCCCAATAGAATTTGAAAGTTGGGAAAGCTCTTGGAGGATACCTTGTACAATATTGAAAAGTGTGCCACTAAAGGAGAACTATTATAAGATTTTATACAGGTGATATTATACCCCAGCCCAAATAGTGCAAATGACCAAAACAAATAAAAATGAATTTTGGAAATGCAACTCAAAAGGAACTTTATATCACTTATGGTGGACCTGCCCCAAAGCAAGAAAGTTTTGGGCACAAATTCATAGTATTCATAGTAATATAACAAAAATTCATAGTAATATAACAAAAATTATGCAACTAGAGTTTTCAATGAAGCCCGAGATATACTTATTGAATATATACCAAGAAATAAAATCATTGAAAAATAGACCGCAACCTAAACTATTAACACATATGATAGTAGCAGCAAGAATAGTTTATGCAGGCAAATGGAAACATGGAGATACACCGGAGTTAGAGAACTGGTTAATTAAAATATACGATATAATAGAAATGGATAAACTGACAACGATTATGCACAAAAATACACTGGAACAATTCTATAAAGACTGGGAACCAATTACTACAATATTTAAAGCTAAGTGGGGAAACCTAGCTATAAAAAGTATTGAAGAATGAATATTAACAGTATGAGGTTAGCAATAATAAAAATGTAGGGAATGGTGAATAATATAGGTATTATAGAAGAAGCGACTTCTTAAGTTAATCTAAAATAACAATGACGAATTTGCTGATCTGGGCTTAGAAATACAAATTAGAATATAATAAAATAGAATCAAAGAAATTTTAATAGATAGAGTTCAAGGAGGAAAAATATAGGACTCATTTATAGTTGGAAGCTACGATCTAGGGAATACTCAACATGCACAAGGAAAGTGAATAAGGGAAATAGGTTTGTTTTTGTTTGTTTGTTTGTTTGTTTTCTTTTTAGAGAAAACCCAAGAAGATAGAAATATGGAATAGGAGATTAGTTATAAGGGCACTTTAGGAACATCTATATTGTATATTACATAAAAATTTATAGGACGAAGGAAATGACTCCGTAGGTATGAATACGAAATATGAGAATATGAGTATATTTTTTAAGGTAGTTAATAATTGTAATAGACAGTTATAAAGAATTGGCAAAACTGGATAAGAAACTAATGGTTCTGATGTACTATCTGATAACAGTTTGGTTTTGTTTATAGAATTTTTTGTAATCTTTGGAATATTTGTAAGTCAGTATAATGTACAGTTGAAATGCCAGTTTTGGTGATTGTTTTTTTTAATAAAAAGATCTAAAACACATAAAGTTTGTTTGTTTGTTTTCCAGGTGTGTTTATTCCTCTTCCTTACCTTCCTCCAAGCAACTTGGAGTCACACAGCACAGGAAGCTCTGTTCCAAAGGTAGGAGAGGCTGCAGCGGTCTGCTTTTGCCGGAGCCTCCTGGGAAAGGCAAGTCTCTGCCCCTCCTCTCCTCGCCTCTCCTCTTCCTCCTGCTGAGCTAACTGAGCAAGAACTGCTTTGCACCTTGAAGTCAGTTTGAGCAACTGAAGTAACTGAGGGGAGAATGTGAAGAAGAGAGACAGAGAGATTGAGAGAGAGAGGGAGAGAGACCAGAACGTCATTGTTGTTTCTCTCCCCCTTAAGTTTTACCCAGATGTCCTCAACCTGGCATCCAGGCTCTAAGTCACGACGTCTCTTCACAAATGCATGGTCCTGTATGCTCTGTTTCTTTGAAATAGCTTATACCCTTCTCCTGCTACGTTGCAGTCATGAGATTCATCCCACCAGGTTTCAGTGATGCCTTTTATATCATACTTCCTTTGCTGCATTAAGAGTTCAAGTTCATCTTGTTTATTCCCCATGCCCTGTGCATTAGTGTAGAGAAATCTAAGACCATGGGTCATTCCCCCTGCTTATTTAAGGGTTTTTTCCTCCCACTGTTGGGTTCTTGTACCCTGTTCCCCTTCCAAATTTGGACAATTATCACACCCCACATTGAAAAAACACTCAAAATTAATCTTGTTCATTGTTAAATCAGCCAGAGTTATGGTTATGTGCAAAAATGGAAGATAAAGAAAAGAAAAGAAAAGAAAAGAAAAGAAAAGAAAAGAAAAGAAAAACCTTCACCGAATGACTGGTAATTGAAAATGTTAGAAATGATGGAGATGGAGAAATTGACAATGTTATCGAAAGAAATACTTATGCAAAGCTTTGAGAGAGAGTGGGAACTCTTTCTAACATTTATTAAAGAATATGATGGAAAAGAAGGGGTTAACATTATTAATTGTAAATATATTTAAAATACCAAATGTAATAGATTATAACATATTTTATATTATTCATTCAAAATTTGGAGACAATGAAGCTAAACTAAAACTTAATACAGTTAACATGAATATAGCTTTCATAGTAATAATTCCAAGTGAAAAGTGGAAAAATGGAAGATTGAGGATGGGGGAACTTGGGGAGTGGGGAATGGGAATTTTATATATGATAACATGAGAATAATTGTAAAAGATTGAAAGAACATATGTTGAGATATATTTTCTACCTGTCTTTTTACTCTTAACAAAAATATAATTTAAAAAATAAAATTTGGGCAATTATTTCCAACACTATCTTCCTACCCTCAAGAATACTGTCTCCCCACTCCCATAATTCAGTTTAAAGTCCTCCTGATCAGGCTTTTGTGAGCAAAAACATTCCTGCCGACTGCTGTGAGGCGCAACCCATCCCTTGCCAGAAGCCCATCTTCATGAGACTGCAGCCTGTGGTCCAAGAACTTGGTCCAAGGAACTTCTTGGCAATGAGGGTGGTTCAGCAATGGAACCAAATGCTTAGAGAGGTGGTGAGGTCCCCTCCTCTGGATGTCTCCAAAATGGGGCTGGACAGCTCCCTGCTTCTGGGGATGTTCTAGCTGGAGATCCTGCAGTGAGCAGGTGGTTGGATTTGAGGGCCTCTGGGGACCTCTTCCAAATCTAAGGTTCTAAGAGGAAGATCTTTTACTTGCTTTGAAGAATTGCCCTTCGGGACAATGTTAGGGAATTTAACAGGCACTTTGCAGCAACCAGCAAATGGGTCTCCCCTGCAAAAGGACCTGGTGGAAAGAACCAGAGCTGGGGAAAGATGGCAAGCCATAGCATGTGTGTGTCTGCACACACACACACACACACACACACAGAAAACTGGGCAGTGGCTGGACATCCTTCCCTGCCCGAAGGGAGGGATGTGAGGCACCTGCATGTTCTGCCCTTGGCCGCCTCCTTGCAGGTTGCCAGGCCAGGTCCTTCCATGGCTGGGATTCAACTGTGCTGCCGAGAAGCCGGCGCTATCGGTGGCCACCTGGCAAGCACACCTGCATGCCCTCTGCAGCAGCCCAGGTGGCTCAGCCTCAGAGCCCGGTTCCCTTCCTCCTCAGGGACCCAAACAGAGAAGAACACCCAGGGCTGGAAAGGGGAAGGCTTTGAAGGAGAGATTGGCTAAAACTGTGTGTCTTCCCCACCACAAATTAGAGACAGTGAAATATATGAGTGGACGGGGGGTTTTCCCCCTTTTGCAGGATAAAGCCAAGCTAATCCAACTCTTCCCCCCCCCCGCCCTGCCCCGCCACAGACACAAACACACACACACACACAGAGAGACATTCCCAAAAGTGACAGATCAATTCCCTGGCTGCAAAATTCCTTCACTGCTTCTCTAAAGACACAGCAGAGATTTAAAAAAAAAAAAAAGCTGTTACACTATTGATTTTTGCAAAATGCACTCTGAAAAACTAACGTTTTGGCTTTAAGGAGATTAAAAAAATCTATAAGTTATAAATTTCCAACAAAAATGCTTTTTTCCCCTTCTTAGGAAACAAAGGCTGAGATGCTGCAACAAAGAGATAAAATATACATTTACAGTCATTGGGTTGTGTGAAGATTGTGCATTGGTGAATTGCAACATTATGCAACTGAATGTGGAAACAGACACGAAATGTGGAATGCCAGTGCTCAGTGCCACATCTGCATGCGCCACGCACAGAGGCCCAGGACCCTCCGTGGCACCATCAGCCTTCAACTCAAGACAGGCTTTCCACACCAGATGTCCAGTCACTCCTGCAGTGGAGCTTTATGCATGAGTGAGACACCGAGAGGATTCCAGCCAAGACAGGAGAAAGTAGAGTTCCTCTCGTGTGGAGGCCTGGAAGACCTCAAATAGCCTTGGAAGTGGTGAGGATTTCGGGTCCAAAAGTGCTGGCGACGTAAGCGTTCCTCCTGGCGCTGCTTGGCATTTCCTCCTCCCCAGCTCTGGTGTCCCTCCTCCCCTCATTCCCTTCTCTCTCCCACTTCTCCTTCTCCTCCTCCTCCGTCCTGTAAGGGGCCCCTCCAGCCAAGAGCCCCAGTGCAAAAAAGTCTCAGCTTTCCTTCCGGTCCCCCACCGGCAACCAGCTCCTGCCGGGGCCCTCCTTTCCCTCCCACCGGGACACTCCCGTAGCACATCCCGGGAGGACACAAGAAGCAGGGCCTTCTCTGCTGTAGCACCTCGGTTGTGGAATACTGTCACCCCTTTAGGGCCCCGGCTGGCACCAGTGCGGGCTTCGTGCCCTTGGATCCTGCAGCTTATTAAGCTCCTCTGGGTTAACAAACCATTTTTAAAAAGTCCTATTCTGGGATAGTTCTGGATTCATCCTCAGCCCCTTTGGAGCTTCTCCCTCTGCTCCCTCTCCCCCTCTCCTTGCAGGCCCCCTCCTCTCCTCCTGCTTCCTGTCTTCCCACACAGGCTGTCAGAATTGGAATTGGGCCCCACTGGTGCCCCCTCCCTCTCGGTGCCTCCTGGTCATGCTCTCCCCGGGTGCGACTTCACCAGAGTGATGCCATTCCCATCATCCGTGGGCTGGAGCCATCACAGTCATAGAATCATGGAGTTGAAAGAGACCCCAAAAGGCCATCCAGTCCAACCCCCTGCTGCCATGAGGAAGACACAATCAGAGCACTCCTTTTGACAGATGGCCACCCAGCCTCTGCTGAAAAACTTCCAAAGGAGGAGACTCCACCACACTGCATGGAGGCAGCAGCGGATTCCACTGTCAAACTGCTCTTAGCTTCAGGAAATTCTTCCTAAGGTTTAGATGGAATCTCTTTTTCCTGAGGCTTGAAGGCATTGCTCCATGTCCTAGTCTCTGGAGCAGCAGAAAACAGGCTTGCTCCAACCTCCATATGACATCTCTTAAAATATTTCAACAAAGCTATCATGCCTCCTTCTCTTTACCTTCTCTTCTCCAGGCTAAACATCCCCAGCTCCCTAGGCCATTCCTCACAGGGCTTCAGGGTTTCCAAGTCTTTCGCCATTTTGGTCACTCTCCTCTGGACGTGCTCTCCTCTGGGCTCCTCTGGAGTTGCAGAGAGCTGTGTTGCCACACCAGGACAGTTGGGAGCTTTGCATGGCATGGCTATCTGGCTGCGCACGTATCTCTGCATGCGTGGTTTTGTCTAGGAAACACAACAGGTGATCCGGGGCCCTTAAGCCCTGGCTGAATGTTCCATGAAGCATCTCACATCCTTGGAATGTGGTGCCCACTGGGAAGCAGAGAAGGGAGGGCCGCAGTTGCTGTGAGGAAGAGCATGTGCAAGTTGGAGCAACTTAGTTTGGGTCAATGAAGGGTTGCACAGCATAAACCTCCATGTGTGGAGCTGTGCATTGGTTGTTGTGTGCAACCATTGGGCGGGATGGCAAAGTTGCACAACTGAATGCGTGCACATCACATGCACATGTGCCTACATGTGTGTGCCTGCACATGAAAAATCTCTTCAACAGTGGAATAGACGACCTGAGAAGGGATGGGCTCTCTGTCCTTGGAAGTCTTCAGGCAGAGGCTGGGTGGGCCTCCCTTGGGCGGGCTTTACCTGTGGATTCCTGTGTGGCAGAATGGGGTTGAACAGGATGGCTCCTGGGGCCCCCTCCTGCTCTACGATCCTATGATCGCATGATCTGCGTGCACCATAGCACTGCGTGCTCAGCTCCTTTTTTGCTGCCTTGGACTGAATACTGCCGTCATCCCTCACAGAGGATTCCACACTTGATTCCACAGGGGACCTGTGGCTGGCAGAAGGCAGTGGCCGCAGGACGACAGAGCTGAGGAGGAAGAGAGCACAGATCCTTCAGCGACTGGCATCGGCTTTCTCAGAGCCCACATTTTTCCTCCAGCAATGCTGAGCTCCCCCGTCCTCTGCATTTTCATTCATTTAAGATATTTCTACATCACGTCCCAGTCCCCAGGGGCTCCCAAGCTGATGAACAGATAGAACCAATTAAAAGAGTTAAAAACTTTAAAAAAAGAGTCATGAAACACCATTTGAAAACACTTAAAATGGAGCCATTTCAAACATTAAAGGCCAGGAGGAACACCGTTGCTTTGGCTGCCTACCAAAAGCTCAAAAGAGATGGAGCCAGCCTCATTTCCTGTGTCAGGGAGTTCCACAGTTGGGGCACTGCATAAAAAATCCCAGGAGGATGGGGTCAGTTCCAGTGGAGGTTCCCACTGATTCCACTCACATGGCAGACTATTTCTTCCTTGCTGGTGGAAGACAGGGACAGGAGAAAGTGAGCTTGAGTGCTGGGGTCAGCCAGGATATTTGGGGGCCGGAGTAGGTGCTTTTGCTTATTGTTTTGCTGGATGCCCCCAAAGCACATGCTCTAAGGGGGTGGGACTTCTGCTGAGTCAATCACTTGGTTGAAGGCGGAGCTAACAGCCACCAGCTCTGTATAGCTGCTGCCTCAGCCTGTGGAGTTCAGTCTCTGAGGCGAGAGCAGAAGGTGGCTTCTGTTTTGGGGTTTTGGCTGCTCTGTTTGGAGGCTTGTGTGGCACCGGTGAGGCGGATCCCTGGGATTCCTTTGTCAGGAGTCTTATGCAGGATCGGGGCCATCTGAAACTGCTGCTCCCCCCATAAGCTTGTTTACTGCTTGCCCATAAGCCACTGCTGCAGAGAAGCCATGGAAGCATAGAATCGTAGAATTGGAAGAGACGACGAGCACCATCCAGTCCAGCCCCATTCTGCTAAGCAGGAGAACACAAAGCCTTCCCTCTGACAGATGGCCACCCAGGATCTCTTTAAAAACCTCCAAAGAAGAAGGGGACTCCATCACACTTCCTTGAGGCAGCAGCGGATTCAACTGTCCAACTGCTGTTACCATCAGGAAAGTTCCTCCTAATGTTTAGGTGGAACCTCTTTTCCTGAAGTTTGAAGCCGTTGCTCCATAATCTCCTGCTCTCTGCAGCAGCAGAAAACAAGTTTGCTCCATCTCTCCCTTCAAACACATCCCTTCAAACATTTAAGCATGTCCATCATGTACCTCAACTCCTCTTCTCCAGGCTAAACATGTCCAGCTCCATCTGCCTGAAGGACCCTCTTGTCCAAAAGAAAGGGGGCCTGGTAGTGTTGCCCCATGGACTTCCCACAGTTTAGAGAGTTGGGGCGTGGGCCACTTTACCATATATAACAGGCAGAAAGTACCAAATTCAGAACCATCCCTCTGAGATATTCCATCAATGCTCCTGAAGAGTTCTGCAGAAAGACAGCTCTGGCGTTGCCTCTGGAAGCTGCTGAGTGATGCTCCATCTCTGGGGGTCCCTGGCAGGAGCTGAGCACCAGGCTTGAGTGAGCAGCGGCTGCTGAGAAGGACCCACTGGGCCGAGGGCAAGGCAGATCTGCTCCTCACAAAAAAAAGACACACACACACACATTGCTGCCTTCTTGTTGCTGGGCCGTCTCCTTATGGGGTGGGAGGGAGGGACACTTTTTCAGGTCAGGATGGGATACAGGAGAAAGGAGTAAGGAGACAGGAGGAGGAGGAGGAGGAGGAGGAGGAGGAGGAGGAGGAGGAGGATCCCTAGTTACCCATCCGACCCTGCACAAGGAAGGGCCCAGAGGCAAAATCCATAGGTTCTCCAGCCCTGCTTTTATATATTTTGCTTGATGCAAGTGTGGAGGAAGCAAACACCGTGACATTCAAAATACTACAGACAGATCTGATTTTGCAGTTTGCTGTGGCATGGCATTCAGAGCATACTTTTACGAAGTCTGTTGCTTTGGTATCTTTCGCCAGATATTTTTGTTGCGAAATGTCATCCTGACCTCAGAGAGACTCTAACGTTCACAGAGCCTATATGATCCCTCAGCCTGCGTGTCAGAAATGTTGGGAGTCTGGGAGTGCTGGGATGCGCCCAGGTAACCAGGTGGCCCCTGGTGAACCTGGAGAGAAGAGCAAAGGTGCAATCACATGTTTTCTGCATAGGAAAACTCAGAACTGCAGAACCACCAGCTGCAGCTGAGCAAAGATGAGCACAAGACCTAAACTGTCTCCCAAGCCTCTTGTTTCTTGGAACCAGGGAATTCTGACTCAGGGGCCAGGAAGGGGCCCCAAGGACCATCTCGTCTCCTGGCCTCTCCTGAGGCCAGGAGAGCAGTCCGCCCAGTCCGTTGGCAAACAGCTCTTGCTGTCAGGAGGATCTTCCTCCTCAATGCTTGGTCTAAACTTCTCCCTGCGTAATTTTTTAATCCATGGGTCCTAGAACAGGAAAAAACCAGTTTGCAGCATGCCATCTTCTGTCTGAAAGCCGACCTTCAGGCATCTGGAGACAGCTGTGTTCTCGAAGAGGGAGGACCTCAATGCCCTCAACCGTTCTGCACAGGAATGATGCACATTTTTGTCTGATCCAAAACAGCCATATAAAGTTCATGGTTGTGGAAGTGGAGCAGCACAGGCGGTGCCACTGGGAAATGGTTGTGCATGGCACATGGATAAGCATTTGAACTGTATATGAATGTGCATAAATGTACATTGTGCAAACAGAAAATACAATGCACATTTGGTTGTGCAACACTGCAGTTTGCTTATGAGGCGCAGGAAGACTGAATTTGAGCAGAGCGACTCTCCTGGCTGGGGAGGAGGAAGAGGAGGAGGCGGCATCCATTTGGGTTCCACAAGACTCACTTGAGCTTTGGGAAGGCCACCACTAGAAGGGATGCAAGTCTCTGAAAACCATGAAGCCCCATGAAGAGTGGCTGAGGGAGCTCCAGGGAATGTTTAGCCCAGCGGAGAGAAGATGAAGAGGGGACATGACAGCCATGCTTAAATATTTGAAAGGATGTTATAGGGAGGATGGGGCAACGTTGTTTTCTGCTGCTCCAGAGACTAGGACACTGTGGAGCAATGGCTTCAAACTTTAGGAAAAGAGATTCCACCTAAACGTTAGGAAGAACTCCCTGACGGTTAAGAGCAGTTTGACCGTGGAATCTGCTGCTGTCTCAGTGGAGTGTGGAGGAGTCTCCTCCTTCTTCGTAGGTTTTTAAAGAGAGGCTGGATGGCCATCTGTCAAATGGAGGGCTTGGATGGTGCGTTCCTGCATGCCAGAAGGGGGTTGGACTGGATGGCCAAAAGAGGGGGTCTCTTGCAAATCGTTCACCTTATGTTGTTATGATTCTGTAATTCAGTGTTTTGCCCTCACATTCAAGGACAAATAGTTTCTATAGTTTTCTCCACTCTTTGGGACAAAATGGATATTTCTGCACAGCATCCCCCTGCCCCACTGTATTTGTCCATCCAGAAGTTTTGCAGGTTGTTATTCTGTGCAGAAATACAGCTGTTTTTTCTGCACATGAATACATGTCTTTCCATGCAGAATAATTTTCCAGATACTTCAGAAAGTACAGATTCTACGATAAAACTGTGCCAGAGTCTTGCCACTGTGTTATTTTTCCCAGTGGGTTTTTCTGAGCGTCAGGAAAGCCTTTTTTCAGATGGAAATGAATAATGTCAAAGAGAGAGCCTCCTGGTCAGAGGAATTCCCACCCACAGGAAACCTGGTTGTCCCTCCCTTGGTCTCCTTCAACTGGCAGGGAAAGAAAGGCCTTTTGCTCTGAAGAAGCATTGGGTGACCCCAGGGGCTGGGTGGAAAGGCCCTGACCGGAGCTGGTAAGCTGCCTGCTTTCCAATTGCTCTTGTTGTGGTTTCAAAGGAGTTCCTCTTGGTTTTGAGTATCTGATGTTTTAAAACATGCTTCAACTTTCTTTACTGCTGATTTTGAATCCATGGACCCTGTTTTGACTCATGTGCGAGCTGCCTTGAGTCCCCTACAGGAAGGAGGCAGGTTACCAACCCCTCTTCCTCCCTTCTGTCCCTCCATCCCTCCCTCCGTCCATCCATCTGCAGGTGTTCTCCCACCCCACTTTGCAAGGAGTGGCAACCTTTGCACGCTTAATTAACTGGCTAGTTAGTTTGCATGTCTATTGTAGGCATAGAAGGGACTGCCTAGAGTAAACTTCCTGTTGTTTGGTCAGCACCCACTTCCCCTTGCAGGGGCTCTTCCTCTTCCCCTTTTTGTTCTTCAGCTTCCCTGCAAGCATACGATCTTCTGATCCTCTAGCAAGCATGCTTTCCTGTAAGCATCTGAGTGCTTAATTTCATCTTATTTTCTTCAAGATTTGAACCTGTGTAGACTGTGCACAAGATTTTGTGAGTAAACTTCTCATACTTTTAAAGCAAACTGTTTGTGTTTGTTTTGAGCTAGATTAAGTGTGTCTGGGGTAGAAATGATAAAGTGGGACTGGTAATTTGTTCAACTTCTGCCTGTGCATTACTAAATACTCTGCTGATTGGGAGACTTATTACTAAAATTCTCTCAATTCCCCAACAAGTGCTACCCACAGGGCATGCTCAGGCCGCCTTGCCCAGGGAGGCCACCTTCTCCAAGAGACCTTCCTTGCTGAGGGTCTTGTGGGATGAGGCGGGTGGGGGATGGGGGTACTTGAAGATCTCTCCCCCACCCACAATCGCAATTGGACTGAGGACCAGGAAAATGTCCAGACCTTTTGCCCTTGGCAGCTCTTCCGGAGTCCCTCCCTCCCCCCGCCACCTCACAAGCAGGGCTGGGGTGTTTTCTAAGAACGATAAATCCTCTTTAATAAAAGTAAGACAAAGGGCCACCAGGGAACAACATAACTCCCTTGCCTTTTGAAATCATTTCTGGGCCTCAGTGCAGTTAGCTTAATGCTCCTTCTTACAAAATAAGGAGAAAAGCAAAAGAACCACAGTTATTAATACGCTGAAAGCAAGAGAGCCCTTTGCAGGAAGTCTTCCCCATTTTCTTTTATCTTCATCCAGTGGACTAACTATGATGTTGCAAATTTTTGTCGCTCCCCGTGGAGAGGACAAGTTTCCCAAGCGACGTTCTTTTGATAGTTCCATCACAAGCCTGAGAAAAGCAATGTGTCCAGCAGCTTAAATTGCTGCCGAAACAACCCAATTTATCCCCCAATGAGCCATTTCCCCCATCAGGATGGTATGATTAAACCTTGCGGTTTGACACTTCAGCCTCAAAGTGGTCCCCCTCCCTGTTGCTCGGAGAAGCCACGGCTTCAAGGGGAGCTTTGCGCAGTCCCTTGCCTCATGAGGGAGGCATGATTCATGTTGCCAATCGATCCCAAAAACTCACCCTCACCTGGCAATCTCCATCTCCACTTGACTCAAGGAGCCCCTGCCCGTCAGCCTCCGACTTTCCAGGACAAACAAGATCCTAGCTTTGTGCCTCAGTTTCCCAGGCCTTCCAGTGATCTCTCGCTAGTCCTGTGCATGCTGCCGAACTAGGCCTTTCCTGACGTCCTATGCGGAGCTTGTGGGCTCTTCCTCTTGACATACCCTCTCCCCCCTGCTTCCCTCCCCTCCCAGATATCTCCCCCCCATGCACACACTTCTTCCTTTGTAGTGACTTCTGAGTTTCAGAAAACGCTAGCGCTGGAAGAAACCCCAAAGGGCCATTCAGTCCCTGTTCTGCCACGCAGGAATACACAATCCAAGCCCTCCCTTTGACAGACGGCTGTCCAGCAGCTGGAATAGGAGGCTGTCCCGAATGATCGGTCCTCTCCCCCTGCTTCTCAAGGGTGATGGTGGTAGCACCCCCCACACCAAGGCCTTGAGAGCTTCCAGGGAGGGATCATGGAAGGGCTTGTGTGGAGCGTTACCCTCTGCACGCCTGATGTGGGATCTTGGCCAAAGTGTTTAAGGGCCAGGTGAGACACACAGTGGCTGAAGGCCCTCGAGGGGCACCCAGCTGAACGGCCGACGGAGGGGGGGCATGCGCTGGACAGGTACACCAGCAGGTCCTGCGTGCTGCCCTACGAGTACTGGGCTACGAAGCTGTCCTTTGAGGCTCTGCACATATTTGGGGTGGGAGGAACATTGCCCAGTGAAGAGACCCCTGAGTGGAGCCAGAGGTCTTCCTGCAGCCCAAAGTCTGAATAGGAGCAAAAAAGAGCCCCGGAGTCCCCCTCGGTCAAGTCCAGGGCTGCACCCAAAGAGCGTCCAGGCAAAAAGTGTGTCAATGGGATTCAGCCCTGCAAGAGTGGGTGAGTTCGTCAGAGCAGGTGCCCGCATGGCTGGTAGAGTGGGCGGCCGGATCCTGCGTGCTTTTGCTGTTGCTACTAAACAAGCCACAAGGCTGGAGAGAAAAACACTCACCACATCTGTCCTTCAAGGTTCAGAAGATCTCTCTGCTTTAGCCATGCATGAATGTGTATTTGAGGGACACCCACTGAAAGAAAACATATTTTTGGAAATAGAGCCACCTCGTATCAGTGTATGAGCTGAGCTCACTTTCATCTCCTGTATACTCCCTCTTTTCCTTACTATTCTTTTCTTCTCTATTACTTTTCTTTGTAATCAAAAATCCAACAAAACCTATTTTGGAGAACTGCACATGCATGCATGAATGCATCAGGAATTACTTGGGAGTCCCTGCATTCCAAGGCAGAGGCAGGTGTGGCGGGCTTCCAGGGGAAGAAAACGCTGACCAGCAGTCCCTGTGCCAGGCTACCCAGAAGCCTTCCTGGGCTGCCACGTCTGGGCATCTCAGCAGCGTCTGGCTGGGAAGGGCAGGGCCCCCTTGGAGTGGGCTGCCCCCTCGGGTGTGCCAAACGCAGGTGCCTCCGATGAGCCTACATCCAGTTGCACCTTCCCTTTGTGCTGGAAGCACCATTTGGGGCCAGAGGTCTCCCCCTGCAGCCCTCCAGGAGGACAGGAGAGGGCAGGAGTCAACGGGAGAAATTCGGCTGCCTTGACCGATGTTTCTGGAAAGATTAATTCAGTCCCCGGGAGATGCAGGGAGAGACAGAGATCCCTTTTGGCATCTGAGCGCAGTTATTTATGCGCATGCCTGATGGAGTGTGGGCACTGGGCAACGTTCCTATGGTCTCCCTCAATATAACCTGAACGGTCTCCAGGGACCGTAACTCAGACGCTTTCTCATTTTGTCTTGAACTTTTCTGGGACTTGGAGTGACAATCATGGCAGATTTTGCTGAGCCAGGAAATGTCTTTGAGATGAGAGACTGAGAGAGAGAGAAAGAGAGAGAGAGTTGCAAAAGTGCTGAAGCTTCACATTAGCCCTTTGAGTGATGTGGGGAGTGCAGAGGTGAAAGTCCAGCAGTCAAGGAGATGCTGTGCTCACACACACCCCTGCAAGACCACACACACACCCCACTCTCTCTCTCTTTGTCCTTCTCCCTCTCCACCCCCCAACAGCCCCAGTAATGCTAAGAAAGGCATTTCAGAGACGGATCGGGCAAAGTGGGCAAGGCGGACATTCCCGATGAAACAGCAAATCTGAGAACGTCCTCACATAACGTTACAAGAGTTGCAAGCAGAGCCCTTTGAAGCATCCCAGAAAGCCTGTACTGACAGCCACGAAGCCACCTTCACCGCAGTTGGCCATCACAGCCCAGATGAATCCATCTGAATCGAAATTCCCTTGCAACGTCCTCCTACCAGGCTTATCGGGCACCACGGGAGAAGGAGGCAACTGCTGGGCTTGCTCATTACCCAGGTCCTGGTTTTTGGGTGGGGGGCATACCCGGGAGAAGGCGCCCGGGGAGGGAGCAGACGAAACCTTGGCTTTGGCTCCTCGGCAGCTGCAGGACAGTTTCCTGTTAGAAGAGAAGGAAGGCAGATTTAGATGCAGATGACAGAGACGGAGATAGAGATGAAGAGCAGGACAGAGGCAGACGTCCAGCGGGGCCGACTGTGGCCTGGCCTGGCCTGGCCTGGCCTGTCAGAACTGCCTTCACCTGAGGCTTCCACCCAAGTTGTCCTGTGCTGGACTTTCCACCTAATCCCGATGTTTCATTTTCCTTCCAGTTCATCCATTCTCTACTGACTTCTTGTATAGTTCTTGCTTACCCTTCACAGACACAATGCCTTGTTTATCTGCTGTGATTTAAATTAAACTTTAAAATAATTCCTCCCTTAGAATATGGCTCCATATTGGGGGGAAAGTGAGACACACATTAAAATAAAAATAAAGCATCACCGCGCATTTCTGGTGACACCTTCTAACCCACAAGGCCAAACAGAAAAATGTATTTTCACTGGCGTTTATTTAATTCCCACACTTTGGTTTAAGAACACGAGAGGTGGCCCTGGTGCTGGTTCAGGCCAAAGGCACCGGTCTCTAGTCCAACATATTCTGTTCCCTGAACGGCCAGCTGATGGTGCCCAAAACAGACCAGGGAAACCCCGAGCCCCAAGAGGTACTGCTGAGGGGGCCCAGGGTTTAGCCTGCAGAAGAGGAGGCTGGCAGGTGGCGAGATGTCCCTCTTTCACTGCCCGGAGGGGTGTTGTGGAGAAGATGGAGACAGTTTGCTTTCTGAGAATGTGAACCAAGGCAGTCAAACGGCAGGACAAGAGATTCCAGGTAAACACTGGGGATAAAAAGCTTTTTTAAAATTCATATTTATTAGCTTTAATACAAATCAGTTCACAACAATACAAAATAAGGAAAAAACCAAAAAGTATACATAAACAATATACATGCATAACTAAAACTAAACTAAACTAAACCAAACTTAAACAAAGACACAATACTAAGATACATTACTATAACAGTAATCTGTTACCATAAACACAGCGTAACTACATTAACTAAATGAAACGCAAAAGAACTCTGACTGTTTCCCCTCCTCACAAAACTGTAATGAAAAAGGACAAATTATTAATTCAAAATATCTTCTTCTACAATTACAGATCTGACTAAATTCCACTTACTGGGATTACTAATCACCATAACCACAGATAGTTGGCCAAAGTCCACAACTTTAACAACCCCCTCTTCCATCCTTGGTGCCTTCTAAGTTTGGGCAAAGAGCTTTCTGGCAGCTCTCACCGTTTAGCACAGAAGCCGCCCACCTTTAGGAACCGCTTCCTGGTGGCAAGAACGGTTTGGCAGGGGAACAGACCCCCTCGGAGCTGGGGGGGGCTCTCTTCCTCCTCCTCCTTGGGAGATCTATGGGCAGAGGAGGGATGGGCGTCTTTCAGGAGCCCTTTAGTCATTTATTCCCTCCAGACAGAACGGCATTGGGCTGGACGGCCCGTGCGGTCTCCCCCCCTCGGCAATGCTGTGATTCCACAGTTCTAGGGACCATTTGCCCCACAGGCGGCTCCCAAGACGGAGGACCCGGGTGCCGTCACAGCCGCGGTCACTCGCACGCGCTACGGTGCCACTCTGCCCCCAGTCCTGGAAGCAACCCATAGCCCACCTGGCCAATAGCCACTGAGGGCCCCATGCTCCTCCCCAAATTTATCCAGTTCCCTTTTATAGTCGCCCGTGTAGTTAGCCATCCCTACACCTGGTGGCAGTGAGTTCCACTGTGTAAAGAACTCCTTCCTTTTCTCCCTCCTGAATCAACTCCAGCTTCTCCACACACACATGCACAAACACAACACATTCAGCTTCAGTGGAGGTGACAACACACACACACACCCCAGTTGTCTTTTGGCATTACGTTGGTAGAGAGAAAAGCTTCTCCTCCCGGCATAGCCGTATGCGCCTCTCTCGTGTGACCCCCCAATGCCTGCCTGCCCACCTTGGCTCCCCCTTCTTTTTCCCCCCAAATTAAACAGCCCCGCAGTCTGTGGCTCCTTCAGTGGCCTTTTTCTCCACCTTTTCTCTCTTCGCAGGCTCCTTTCCAAGAGCCGTGACCAGAGCCGCATGCCTGATTCCGAGGGCGGTCGCACCGTGGATTTGTGTAAGGGCAGCACGATACCGACAGGTTCAGCCGAGGGCCCTCTTCTAATTACACCCAACACAGAATTTGATTTACACAGCAGAGCTGGCGTTTCCATTACCTTCCCACCCCACCTTGGCCGCGACCCCCAGATCCTGCTTCCCGCCCCTGCTAGGACCCATCAGGGAAGATTTTGTGCCCCCCCCCCCATATCCATCTCTTTGCAGTTCGCACTCGCCAGCACTGACTCTCACCTGCCGTTGGTTAATGACTGTTCCCCCCCGTTTGGCAATGTCCTTTAATGTTTGTTTCAAAGCAACATAAAAGATGGCCTTTGTGGTCCCTTCCAACCTACGATTCTCTGATTCTGCTTTCATGCCACCTCTTTAAAATTCTGACTGCTTCAAGCCCCCTCTTCCCACCCACCCCACTGTCAGCCCACAGCACAGCACGAGGACGCGCCGTGGGGCACCCCTCCACCTCAGCCACGGGGATGTAGAAGCTGCTAAACGTTAAACAAAGAGGGCAGCGTTATCCTTTGTTCCGTTACAACTGTAAAAGTGGCGCACTTATACCTTTACCATTGAGGGGGCGGGATTAACTGCGAGTGACTCCCGGCGTGCAAGTAGTTATCTTGCTCTGGACTCGCCACAAGCGAACTCTCCAATATTTGCATGTTTGGAGAGCTGAGCTGGAGACTGTTACGAATAGGCATCAGAATGCACACGTGACATCCTCCTCGTTCATGAGCAAGGCACACCGGTGGCACACCATTCTTGCAGTCACACACGGGATCTTTCCTCTCCCCCAAAAGGTCACACACACTCACACACTCCGGCCAAGATCCTACACAGGGGTGGCCTGGTGCAAAGCTCCTCATGTGGAAGTCACAGAATCCTAGAGCTGGAAGAGACCCCAAGGGCCATCCAGCCTAACTCCCTTCTGCCATACAGGAAGACGCGATCAAAGCCCTCCCTTGGACAGACAGCCATCCACCCTCTCTTTAAAAATCCCCACCACACTCTCAGGTGGCAGCAGCATTTTCCACTGTATTCAAACTGCTCTTACTGTCAGGAAGTTCTTCCTAATGTTTAGGTGGAATCGCTTTTCCTGAAGTTGGAAGCTATGGCTCCTAGACTCTGGAGCAGCAGAAAACAAACTTGCTCCATCTTCCCTGTGACATCCCTTCAAATATTTAAACATAGTTGTCATGTCACCTCTTCCCCTTCTCTTCTCCAGGGGAATTATACATTATTTGTCCTTCAGAAACCTTGTTGCAACAACTCTACCAGCTGCCGTTCCATTTCTAGGCACAGTTCAACCTGCTGGGTATGATCAGTTTAGCTGTTGCTGGTCCACATTTGGATTGGTTGGTTTGTTACCCTGTTTTCTGGGGGTCCCACGAAGGACACCAAATTGCTACCAAAATTATACAAGTTGGGGAAATTAGTTCAGAGCACAAGTTGGCAAAACGAGATGCAGGGTAACTTAGCAGGATCTTGCAACCCAGTGTCTACAGGGTCAGGCCGAGTCAAGAAGCAAACCGTTTGGAAAATAATGAATAGTCTTTATTAAATACAGACACACAATGTATGCAACACAAGCACACAGATAACTAAGGAAAATAAAGGTGTGAGTAAGATAGCGGGATTTTCAGAGGGATAGTTGGTTCGGGTGATACGAAACCTGTCCTGAAGTCCGGGAGAAAATGGAGAGCGAAGCTGGGGTTCGATGTATCTCAGCACGTGGAGCTGAGGGGAAGCTCGCCAAGCAAAGCAGCAGCAAGGCGGTCTGGAACTCGGGAGCGATCCGAGGAACGTCTCGGAATCAAGGGTTTTTATAAGGAGAATTGTGACAGCAGGCTAAGTAGGACTTCGGGAAAACAATAGATTTGGAGCCGGAGACAAAGCCTCCAAAAGGTCAGAATTTGAATGACTGAATTAGAGCCGAATTTATCAATAGAGTAGCCGGTATGCAAACGCGGAGTTCTTGAGCGTTGTATAGCTCAGTCATCAAGCTGCCAGCGCGGGGCAGAGGATCTTTTGAGAGTTGCTCGCATACCTAATAGAGGTACTTGCCTTGAGGTCTCCTAAAGCGGCGAGTTGGCTGTTTTCTGGCCTGCCTGTATTGTCTAGGAATATTACGGCGATGATCGGCCGAGCCTGTACGCGTGCTTGTCCGGGGGCCTCGCAAGCACGTGGAAGGGATATGTGAAGCCAAATTAGTGATATCAAACGATATCTTTTATATCCCCAAAGCTCGGGCTAGCCAGGGCAGTAACAGGTTGGTTACTTAGTTTTAATGTTTCTGAGACCTCAGTTCCATTTTAATGTTGATCTTTTTGTATGCTATGACGATCTGGAACTTGCACTTCTCTTTCTCTCCCCCGGCCCTTCCAGGCCAATTTCTGAGGATCCCTCGAAGGAAGGTCCCAAACTGTCCCCTCCCCTCTCATCTGCCCCCTTGTCCCTTGAGACCTTCTGGGAGGGCGGGCATAGGAGGCAGGACAAGGGAGCATCCCTTCCCTTCATTCCCTTCCTTGGCTCTGAGGAACACTTGGAAGGGGGATGCGTGTAGGAGGTCTGGCGCTGCAGCTTCAGGCTGTGGAACTCCTTGCCTCAGGACAGCCATCTGCCTCCCTTGCTGCTGAGATCCTTTTGTCGCCTTCCCCAGACACATTTATTCCAGCAGGCCTCTCCTTTGACCTAATTGCTTCTGACATTTGCATCTGGCCTGCTCTCCCCGGATGATGTTATCTCAATGCCGAGCTGTTGTTGCTGCAGCTTCAGCTGTTTTAAATTTCATACTGGTTAAATTTCTGGAGGTTTGGACCATCTGTGATTCAGAGTCACTCCAAGAATCAAGGAATCAGAGAGACTTCTCATCGGATAATGGGGCACATTCCCAAGCGTGTTGCTGTGTGCAGTTGTGCTACTCTGATCACGTCCATAGTGGTAGCATCACAATATCTGTATTGCTACTGCTGTTCTTCCTTGGTTTGGATCATGTTGGGCGGGCTTTCACTGAGGACCCCGACTCAACAGGCAGCAGCAGGGGCAGTCACGGTGGGGAGTGACACTGGCAGAGGGTCTCACTGAGACAACGACAGAGGCACCAGAGCTAACGCTTGTTGGCACTGCGCAGAAGCAGGCACAGCAAACCCCCTTTGAATGCCCCCAAGGATTCCAAATCTTCCAAATCTGAGAGCCTCCAAATTAGTTATTCAGCCTCCAAGGCTGCCCGTTTGCCAAGCTGAGCAATGCTGTAGTGTGAGACCCCTGGACTGCCTTTTTTTCCTTACTGGAAATGTGGGATGGAAATGCCGCAGAAGCCCAAGAGCTTATTGTGTGCCAGCATCTGCAGCAGCCCTCTCGGTGGCTTCAGTCTGGAAGGAAGATGAGTCTGCACCACACAGTCAGCTTGTGTGCCTCTTCCCAGTCTAAATGCACTGCAAAGGGCTCTGGACATTTTTAAAGCTGGGAAGAAATGTGTAACCTAATATACTTAACTGTGATTTGCAGAGAAAATGCTCTCCTCCAGGAGAAAAGGGTACAGAGAAAGTGGGCCCCCAGCTCTCCCAGCCCCCCCCCACCAAGCCTGCCTCAACCCTTTTAACCCAAAAAGGGTAAATAGTGAAGCAATCAGGAAGAAGATGAAAGGCGGCCCCATTACGGGAGAGCTATTTTGGGGAAATTAGCATAACAAAAATATCTGCAAATAGCTTTGGAGCTGTGAACTATGGAGGTTAAAAGTGGATCTGCTAACTGATGGCCCCCTTCTCCCTGCCCTAATTATCCTTCCCTCCCTGGAGGGCCCTGAAGGAAAAGAGGAGGGGGGGCAGAGGGCTGTGCTCCCCTCTCCCAGGTGCAGCCCCTCCCCCAGGGAGCTGACATAGGCTGCTGGCCTTCCTGTGCCCTGGACATCCCTGTCACCTACCAGGGGCTGCTCAACTATTCCTGAGGAATTGGACTGTTACCCCAAAACATGGGTGTCACGAGGGCTCACTAGCGAGGCCAGTACCTCCGTTCAAAAGCAGGGGATAATTAGCTCAAAGTCAGGAGGCCTGCTAGAGTGGGTAACTTAACAAGATCTACCACCTGTGTTTACGGGATCCTTGCAGAAAAGAACCAGCCAGAGAGTTTAAAGTGTAAACTAAAAATATGTTTTAGTGAGAGAAATTCACACAAGCACACAACGATCCAGGCACTCACACAAGCATTCAAGGACTAGCCACAGGAAAAGGGAGAAAAGGGGACTTTCAGGGATGAGGTAATTATTACTGGTCCAGATAGCAGCGAGGAAAGCAGCGACATGGCTTAGGTAGGCACCTAAGGACAGTGCTCATTCAGCAATCAAACAGACAGCATGGTGTTCAGGAAGGCAAGAGACTGCACTGGACAACCTGAAATCAGGGGTACTTATACCTGAAAAACATCCTGTGGATGTGAGTATGAATTGCTCTCCCAGGCAAGTGGACAATAGGAGTTGCAATACAATGAAGTCCAGACAGAGCTAATGATCTTAGCGTTTAGGTGACAAAAGGATTATGATTGTTGTAATAGCTGAGTATTTGTGGAGAGGTGGGGAAACAACAGGGAAACATCCCAGTGTTTGGGGTCAGAGTTAAGACAACCTCAGTTTGGTGGGGATTTCCCCTTTCAGCTCTGAGAAGTCCGGCTTATGATCTTTTAAGCCTATCGTCTCAAGAGGGTCCGTGCTGTTAGCCTGACAATGACTTGGTTCCTGCCTAAGAGATGGGTGTGGCTGGCCTGCCTTGCAACCTCATGTTTACAGTCAGTAAGCTGCCTCTTCCAGCGTGACCTCCCAGTCACCTCAGGTATCATTTATATCAACACCAATTAATATAGTGCCAATTGAATGATATTTGGCAATTAAACCATGCCAATCATGCAGGGTGCACAGTGCCGTAACAGGACCTGTGTTGAGATTGCCATCAGCCATTGCACTGTTTGGCATTTTCATCACATTAGACAGCCCCATGGAAACACGCTCACCAGCACACAGGTTGGATGACTTGTGCCCCCTTTCCAAGCTTCTGATGCACATGGGGCTGGAGTTCCACAAAGCACAAGTTGTATAGAACTTGATAGAACTGTGTCCAGTTGTGAGCACAGAAGGATTCAAGAAGGATATGGACAAGCTGGAATGTACACAGAGGAGGATGATCAAAATGGCCAAAGGCCTGGAAATCATGAAGTCCATGAGGAACAGCTGAAGGGAATGGGAATATTTAGCTTGGAGGCGAGAAAGTTAAGAGGGGACATGATGGCCATGTTTAAATAATTGAAGGGATATCATAGAGAGGATGGAACAATCTTTTTTTTCTGCCACTCCAGAAGAGACTAGGGCATGGAACAATAGCTTCAAGTTTCAGGAAAAGAGATTCCCCCAAAACATTAGGAAGAACTTCCTGATGGTAAGAACAGTTGGACAGTGGGATACGCTGCTGCCTCCATGCAGTGTGACGGAGTCTCTTCCTTCTTTGGACAATTTTAAACAGAGGCTGGATGGCCATCTGTCAAAGGGAGGGCTTGGATTCTGTATTCCTGCTGAGCAGAACAGGGATGAACTGGAGGGCCCCTGGGGTCTCTTCCAGCTGTTCTAGGATCCTTTGAGTCTAGGATTCTTTGCTGCAATGGACAAAACACAGCCTCTATTGCCCCACCCCACCCCTGCCCAGCCTTCCTGCCCAAAATGAACGCCAGCTCCCTAGGCAGGGATGCTGGAGGCTGTGATGAGGGAACCTTCTTTCCCTGGCACATTCCCAGCAGCAGGTGTTGCCACAGGACGTGGGCTGCTGGGAGCTGTTGGAGGTCTTGGAGGCAGAGGTATCATGGGGTAGGGGGGTGATGTGCCACATCCAATACTGCCCCCCATCCCTGGAGGCAGGGGAAGCCAACATCCTTTCAGAACAAATGGCCAAGGAGGAGGCCAGTGAAGTATGGGTTAATACCTGGGAGAGAGCAAAATCCGAGCAGATGCACCATGCCGAAGCTGGGAGGGATGACAATGATGTGAGATGCCTGATGCACGGGGCCGGCCCTGAGATGCCTCAGCATGCCGTAATGAACAGATGCTCCCGAACGCAGAGCTGGGCGTGGCACCAATCTTCCTTTAAGTGCTCCGGTTTAACAACCAGTTGTGCAAAGTCCATTAAAAGACCATCTTTTCCAGTGAGCTCTCCCTCCCACCTCACATTAGGCCAGCATAATTAAGCTTCACTTTCTAGTAATTCACATTGTTCCTCCAGCATTTTAATGCTTGATGCCGGGCGGTTCCTGTTCTCAAAGGCCTTCCTCCTTGCTTGAGGAAGAGATGCCTCGGAGCAACCCCGCAGGTGAATTTTGGCTGTGTGCCCTGGGTTCAAGGCCCACTGCTGTGCCAAGTGGTCTCAATGCCTGGCCTTGGGAAATGCTGAAAGCACTCTTCCATGCTCAGATGATCTCTGTGGCCAAGATCCTACATCAAAGAGATGGAGCGTAACTTTACAAGAGGACTTCACAACGCCACCTCATTAGTGAATTGCAACATTGCAACCAAATGTCCAGGCACGATGTGTAACGTGTCAGGCACATTAGCCTGCACAATACACCATGCACACTTCCACAAGCAACGCACAATGTGCTGCATGTGCACCTGTGCTTTGGCAACCCTGAACTGAAGACGGCCAGTCTACATGGGAGAAGACTGTCCAACTGCTTCCTGAAGGAAACTTACTCAGGTGTAAGATGCCACAAGCATTCTGGCCTCTGGGCTCCACCAAGTAGATAAAGGGTGTCAGGGGGTTGCTGGAGGCAACTGTTTTTGTGGCTGGAGTTCCTCCCTGTCATTTTCAAAAATAAAAAAAAATACCCAGATGGTGTTTCTGTGGTACCAGACTATTTCCTGACCATCCCCTTCACCAGCTGCAACACTTTATTCTTACCCTCAAGTGGATTTCTTTCCAGTTCTGAGTCACATCAGGACAATATACTCTCTTCTCTTCTCCTCCTTTCTCTCTCCCATTCAATTCTTCTTTTTTTAAAAAAAAAGGAGTTATAGTCCATCAATATGTGGCAGGAGAGGCTGACGGTGGAGAAGGAAAAGGAGCTGGACCAAAGGCCACCTTCTCTGCCCGGCTGGCTGTCATTCCTGATCATGTCTGTGGCAGACAGATCTGTCAGGCACCCCGGTGATGATCTGAATGGATGCTGCAAGTGCTGAGGAATCTGTGCACTCAGCCCAATTCACCTGGGGATGGACAGGGAACAGCTGCAGCAGGCAGCAGCGGTGGCAGCAGAGCACTGGCACTTCCCTGGCACAACTGCCCAGGCTGCTTCTCCTAGAAAAAGAGCAAAGCTCCAGCTGTTGCAGGGAGGGAGGGAGGAAAATCACACACACACACACACACACACAGAGTCCAAGCAAGGGCAAGCAGGGAGTTCAGCGCAAAGGCACTGGGAGGCAGTGAGGCAGGAGTCAGTCACAGCTGCAGGCAGAGAGAGAGAGCGCTCTTTGGGGTCGGGGGAAGTGGCAACTATTTGGAGGAGGGGCTTTCTCTCATTCCTTCTGAGGCACCAGGGACCTGCCGTAGGTCACCCAAGAAGGATCTAGGACCAAGCCAACCAGGGTCCTCCCTCCACAAAAGTTACACCGTACAGGACTCACATTTGGAATGCATGGGAAAAGGAGGCAACAGCATGCAGGAAAAAAGGCCGCCAGAGAGACAAAGACAAAGGCCCTGATCCAGCACAGGGGTCACGTGGTGTACATCTCTGCAGGCAGAGTTCTGCATTAATAGTGCAAAGTGACCCTTGGACCGAGTAGCTGTGTTGCACAATTGGAGCAAGACAGCAAAACCGAACATTGAATCCACAGCCAAACGCACATACAAATCCACGTACAAGGTGCATGTGCATCCATTTGCCATGTGCCTCCACGCAAAGGGGCACCACATGAACCACCAGCACCTGGAACTGAGCACAGCCCTCCCACATCGGACAGAAATGCACAACCACTTCTTCCGTAGCAGGACTTGCGTGTGGGTAGAACACCAACATGATTGCAGCCCAACTGTGGACAGAGAGTCCGCCCAACCCCACCACCTTGGCATTGTAGCTTTTCCCTACCCGGATGCTGGCGGGGAGGCACGGTATAGCAATGCTACACGAGCGCCCTTCTTAATGTGCCTCCGGGCCACATGGCAAATTCTGCACAGTAAACGAGAGAGCTCTGAGGCTGCACGAGGCATCGTATACAGCAGGCCCTCCGCTGAGTGAGGGGTGAGGCTAGATGATCCCCAGGGTCCCCTCCACCTCTAGGATTCCCGGATCCTAGGCAGGGGGGTGGGGGGGTAGCAGTCCCAGAAGTAGTCAGACTGCTGTGCCATCTTGGTGGGAATCCCGATGGTGGCATACCTGTGTGCACAACTCAGGGTTACTTACACCTCTGTCTTTTTCGGGGGTGGTACACGAGGGGCTATGTAGCTCCTTCCTGCCCGCCCCCTGCCCTCCCTCCCCTGGCCATTACAGAGTCACGCCCGGGGGTTTCCAGCTGCCGGTGGGGGGGAGGTCTGGGATGACGCACGAGGAGGGGGCCAGGGAAAAGCCGCGAAGGATTCGCTGTGCAGTTACTTCTCTTTAAGCACCAGGGTGCTCCCGGCTGCCGGCCTGTAACGTGAAACGCTCCTCACGGCTGAGGCCGGCCGGGCGTCCCCCGTAACTACCCTTTAAAATAAAAACGAGCAACGCCAGTCAGGGTTACATCGCGAAAGGAAGCAAAAGCACTTTCTCAGTTTGTAACGGGGTCCTTCCCAGCCTCTTCAGCCGGAGCTGCGGGAAACGCCGGGAATTTCCCGTCCGCACAGCCGCCGCCGCACCGCCGAGCGACATCCGCGGTCCTCCGCGGAAGAGGGAGGCCGAGCAGCAAGCCCCCGCGAAGCCCCCGCGCCCCGCGGGGAAGGGGCCGCAGCCGCCCTCGCCCCCCCCCGGCGCAGGCCCCGCCCGTTCCCCCTCGCGCTCCTCCCCGCGGGCCCGCTCTCGGCGCCGCTCCGGACGTCGGCCTGCGCCCGCGCCGCGCGGCAGAGCGCCGTCCGCTTAACCTTCCCAACCGAGGGAAAACGCGACGGTTGAGCCCCACCTGGCCGCGCGTCCGCGGCAGGAGGGGAGCCCCGCCGGCCCACCCGCCCTCTTCCCGGGGCTGCTCCGGCCGTCCTGCCGCCTCCCCGCCCCCCGGCAAGCGCGCCGCCGCGGCCGCGAGCGAGCGCGAAAGAGGAGGCGGGCGTCCGGGCGGGGCGCCGCTCCTGTCTCCGGGCCGCCCGCGCGGCTCGTCCGTCGAGGCCCTTGGTCGGCGCGCGTGGGCGGCAGCCCCGCGGGAGGATCGGGGGCGCCCGGGCCGTTCGGCGGCCGCGCTCAGCTCGAGGCTGTGGGGCGGGGCGAGGAGCTGCGCGCGCGGTGCCGTCGTGGCGCGTGCACCGATGTGCCGGCCGCGCTGGCCCGGGCGTCCGGCTGCGCGTTTTGCGCGGCCTTTAGAGGCTGCGCGCGCACTGTTCGGCGCAGAGGGCGGCGCAGCGCAATGAAAGCGTGGTCCTTTCCCGTCCAGCGGCAGTACGGTGGAGGCCTGCGGCCCCTCCTTCCACGGGGGCCTCCTCCCTTAGCACCCTCCCTGGCCCCGAGACCGAGGAACTGCCCCGGAAGCCCCACAGGGGGCACCCGCACGGCACGGGAAGGGCGAGCGGGTCTAGACAATCCAGAAGCCCCTGGAGTCGGGAGGCCTCCCCGGAAATGGGAGGCTGGACACTGCCCCAGAGCTACCCGTCCGAGAGGGATTCAGGGCTGGCGTTTTCAACGAGGGCCCCGCGGCGGCCTCCTTCAGGCAAGCCGGAATGCCGCCTCGTTGTGAGGAGGCGCCGGGTCCCCGCTTCTCCCGCTCAGCCGCCCCCCTCCGCCCGCTGGAGAAGCCTCGAAGGGCAGGGGTCCGCCGCGCGCACGTGGCTCTCCCCCCTCCATACCCTCAGGCTGCCCAAACGAAAAGTAGCCAGTAGCTAGGACAAGCAGGAGCCAAAGTTACATCCACTGCTGTAGTTACATCCAACTGCAGCATCCGAGTCAGAGCGGATCTGAGCGATTTTATCTGCAAAGTGCAAATCCTTCACAGGGGGCCGTTGAGTGGTCTGTATTTTCTGCTTGAGGACCTGTGTGTAATAGGCCTCCGTCCGCTTGAAACAGCTCTACTGGACAGTTCTTTGCAGATGCGGTCGTGGCAGGAAAAAGGAACTTCCTTGCTGCCTGCGCTGCCACGGAGTGGGCCATCAAACACGCTCTTACCCGTCTTCGATCAGACCCCTTCGAGTCTTCTGCCAACGTCGCTCTGGTCCCCGTTTCACCTGCTTCGGCCCCGCCAACCCCCTGGAAGACCAGAGGGCTGGTTGGCCTCCGCTCCGTGAGAGGGGCGCTCGGGAGGAATTGCGTGCACCACCTGGGCCGTTTCCTCCCACCGCCCACGTTAGAGCAGACCCAGCAACCAACAGTCTTTGCCTAGGCGACACGCCGTTCAGCCGTTCATTCAGCGGATCTATTCTAGCTGAGACTGGCGGCAGTGTTTAGGGCCCCCAAATTACCTTCACCAGTGATAGGACAAAGGGGGTGCCTGCCCCCGTGCTGCCCCCCATCTTCCGAGCCAGCCTTCAGATGACAAAGGGCCCCCTTGGCCTCCTGGGCCGTGGACTTGGAGGCCAGGCACTCACCGGCCACCAGGCCCCGGGAATCCTGCCAAGATACAAATGGCCGAGTTCTTTAGCGGGGAGGGTGGCACATGCTTGGAGTGGTCTGCCACGCCTGTGGGGTCATGCTCAGACTCTCTGAGGCCCAAGCAGGGCCCAGGGCGGCCATCCAGAGTCAGCAAAACTCTGACGGGAAGAACATCCGAGAGGGCCGAGGCTGGATCAGACCAAGAGAGGCTGCCCGAGACCCCCGTTCTGTCCGCACAGTGGCCACTCAGTTGGCACCCGCGGCAGGGCCTGAGCCTCTGGCACTGGAAGGAACAGAAAGGGCCATCCTGGCCAGCAGCCACGGAGAGCACCAGCAACCCCTCTGGATCTGTCCAGTCCCTCTCTACACCCACCCAAGTTGGCCCTTGCCACTACACCTTGTGGCAGTGAGTTCCACAGCTAAACTGGATAGCAAGAGACATCTCTCTTCCCCTTCAGCTTCAGCAGATGAGCCCCAGTTCTTGCACAATGAGAACAGACCGGAAATTTATTTCTGCCTGCCTGCCGGCCGTCTTCCTCCAGCATCTTCTGTGCCTCTCAGGAGCCCCAGACCTTTCCTCAGTAGCCCCTTGGCCACTTTGGTGGCCGTTCCTGGCACTTCATCCAGCTCTCCCATAGCCTTTCTTCTGCTATGGTGCCCAGAATGCTGCACAGGATGACCTGGGCGGCTGTGCTCTTGACCCCTTCCCTGTTTTTGCCCAGCATGGAAACTCACATTTTTGATGGCAGCTGCAAGCAAGATGAACGCTTGCATTGTGCCGTCCAACAAAACCCGACATCTCTTTCTCAGTCCTCACTGCCGGCTCTGGAACCATCCGTGTTCAGATGAAGTGGGGATTTTAAAAAATGTTATTTCGTTTTTCTATAATTTTATTGCCCTAGTATACCTCTCCTTATACTTGCTTTCAGTGAATCTCATTTGCCATCCCAATGGGCCTTCCTTCCTTCCCTCCTTCCTCCAACTTGCTTCATGCCTTCCATTTCTGTGCTCAGCAACCAAGTAAATAATTCTGTGTCCTCTGCATGCCAGACCCCCCCCCCACACACACACACACCCCAGAATTCCAGGTCCTTTATGAACAGCGGGGGGGGGGCATTGGTACCAATCTAGCAACCCCCGACATTTCACGTATGAAAAACGGGGGACGTCTGGCCAAGCAACACGGCCAAGGCGGCAGCGGTTCTGTTAGTGAGGAAGAACAGAGCAGCAGGGAGAGGGCGCGGCCGTTGGCTTCTGCCAGAGCTGACTGGGGGGAGCACAATCCCTCCTCCTCCTCCTCCTCTCCTCTCCAGCCTTGACTGAGTGCAAACTGCGTTTGCACGTGGAGCTCGGTTGGCAGCAACTGAACCAAGCTGGGGAGAAAGGGGGAAAGCAGGAAGAGGAGAGAGACACGGGGGTGCCTTAAAAGCAGCTGAAATTGCTGGAGAACTGAGGATTAATCCGAGGGTAATGGATGCCTGGTGTTAAATGCTTGAGCAGGAGGCCGCCGCCGTGGCCAAAGCAACCTTGCGGTGCAGACTAGGGCTGGCCTGGAGTTGGGCTGAAGCACAAACCCCAAGCAGCAGGAAAGTGCTAAGGCCAGTCCTTCTCCCCTCGGGGCACAGGCAGCCTGATTCTCCAGACATCTGGAACATTTGGGAGCAACGGGCAAGTCTGTGGAAATGAGAGAACAGGAGACAACAAGGGGTCTTTTGCCACTGTGATTATTCCTAAGAGATAATCACAAGCTGTGCTCTAAGGGTTTAATTTCTTTATTATTGACCACTGCTTCCCTTGTGATACCTCAGTCTTTCGAGAGACCTCAAAAGATAAACTTACATGCCTTAGCTTTTCCTCAGGAGAGGCCCCTCTCTCAGTCCCATCACCTCCATCAACAGGAGCAGTGGGGCAGCAGGAGACGGGGACTTCTTGGTGGCTGCCCCCAGGCCCTGGAACCCCCTCCCTGCACGCCTCCCAGCAGCCCGCCCTCCCTCCCTCCCTCCCTGTTTGCCTGCCTGCCTGCCTGCTGGTTTAACTCATATCCCACCTTTCTGCTTGTACAGGACTCAAGGTAGGTTAGAAACAATTAAAAATAGGGGGAAACAACAGCATCTGAAAACAAGCAATTAAAAATTATTTGTTCAAAGTGTTCAAAAATAATTGTTCAAAAAAAGCCCCAGAAAAAGAGGAAGAGCGCACTTGGAAGAAGCCAGTCCCTTCTCCATGCTTTGCCCATCTTTTTGTCTCCTGCATTGCCAACATTCAGTCTGGCCAGCCTGCGGTTCTTGCTGTGTTTGCCACCCAGTTGGCTTTGACCTCTGGAGCCCCTCTGGAAGAGAGACCTGCAAGACCTCACCCCACCCCGGTTATCCCCAGCCCTGCTCAGGTCTTGCAAAGCCAGGGCAGCAGCCACTGGGGCTTCCTCCATGGCGTCCTTCCTCCTGCCAGGCTGTCCCCCTCTTTCTTCGTCGGCCTCTGCTTCACCAGCCATTACAGCCTTTTCCACATCTCGTGATGTGTCCGAGGCGCAACAGCCTCAGTTTGGTCTCCTTCCCTTCTAGGGAGAATTCAGGCTTTATTTGATCTCAAATCCTGATCTCTAGACTGCATGGTGAACCTTTGGAGCATAACCTTTGGCACACGTTTGACTCTTGGGGCATAATGAGCTGCCTGAAAGAGGACATGTTAGTGCTCGTGGATGACTGAGTAGTACTTGTTCAAGGTTTTGTGTACATGTGTTGTTCCAGGAAATTATCAATACATGTATATTTAAAAAAAAAACAGCAGGGTAGAAAGAGACTTTGCTGCAGGGTGTGAGAAGATTCCTGGTCCAGTTGTGGCTCAGCGGTGGGGTCTTCCAGCAGTTTCTGCACAAAGACCCACACACGCACACACTTATTCCCGCTCACCCGCACCCTCCTGTCCACCATCTTGCCTGCCGCCTTGTCTGCCAGTGGCTCGGAAGGGACGGTTTCTCAGCCCCAGCTGTTTGGGACAGTGGCCGGAGAGATTCTTCGGAGGGGCGCACCCTTCCTCCTCCAGGAGGGAGGTTCAGGTCCTACCTCAGCCTGGATTGGAGTAAATCTACACCCAGGCAGTGACTCAGTGGTTGCACTATGCCACCCTTGTGCTGAAAACTGCCACCGTGCAGCCGCCCTCGCCCCTTGCGCCAGCCGCTGCTTGTTGTCCCCATTTGGCTGTGGGGAGGGGGATAATAAGGCACGGGGCACAGTTTCTGCAGCCCCAGGGAGTCAGACGGGATGTCAAAGGTGCTGGCAAAGAGGTAATTGTGCCAATGGCGAAGGCGCTGCTGCACGTCAGTGGCATCAGACTGGCGCTGCTGCCTTTATGCCCGCATGAACTGACTACGGCCATTGCGCAAAGGCCAAAACCAGTCCAGCCACATCCATAAGGGAATGTACATGCACGTAGGACACCAATAGGAGTTTGGCCAAAATTACTACACTCAGTGTTCATGACAGTTTGGCCAAGCGCGCCTCTGAGCCAACACACATCTGCTGCCTGGAACCCCCCTCTCCTTCCTCCTCCTCCTCCTCCTCTTCCTCCTTGGAGAACGGAGGGCCATTACTGACAGCAAGACGCACGGAGGCTTTGCGTTTAAAAGCCTTGCCAGCCAGCTGTTTCAATTCTTCCAGCAATTAAATGGATTACAGTGGAAAATTAGATGTAATATTTGTTCGAGGCAAAATAAGCCAGCAATTGGCAGTCTGTGTGGTGCTGCAGAGCTGAAGTTGGCAGTGCGAAAGGGTAGAACGGGGAGGGAGGGGAGGGGAGCCCCTTCTGCAGAGAAAGGGGGCCAAAAGAGGAAGGGGGGTCCCCTGAACCTCCTCAGGAGCAGGGGGAGACACCTTCGGCTGGCAGGCCTCCTCTCCTCTTCCTCCCTCCCAGAGGACAGGGGGGTCCCAGGAGCTCTCTGGCAAAGGCTTCTGACTGAGCCGCAGGCCCAGTGATTGTAGCCAGGAGAACTTACTATCATCACAATGATTACTTTTATTTTTAATTACTTTTATTTTGTACAAAAACCGTCAGGATGCCATGAGCCTCTGGCTGGTGGTGTAAAATGTGCCTGAGTGATGAAGCCGCCTATTCATGCTCACTACAAAAATAACAGACAGAGTTGTGGTTACCCTGCAAAAGGAGTGAAATTATTCCTCATTATGTTGCATTGCAATTTAACTTAGTTATGTCTTTGTTATTTCGTGCAGTATTTTGTTTGTTTGTCCTATTCATACACAGTCCAACTGACAGTTCCCTTGGGTGGCTTGCAAATCTACAGCACAGCAGCAAGAATCCTGTGGGTGTCTTACACCTGGGTAAGTTCTCCCAGCAAAGTGTGTCAGCGTTTTGACCCGGCACGGAGGGTCTGCCTTCGTTCAAGGCTGTGCAGGGAGAACTGCGTATGTGGTACCACGGTGCTTCAGTTACGTTAAGCATGGATCTGCATTGTGCATTGCAAGCGAACGACTATGCTCCCTTGGTTGTGCATTCAGATGCATATCCGGTGTCTTGGTTATGTTGCATGGAATTGGAATTCAACGTAAGCTCTGTGTAGCATAATTAACGCTCCAAACTCTACATTTGGAGATTTATGCCATGGAGCCTTCGTGTAGGATTTTGGTCCGAATACAATGTATATTTCAAAAACAGCTATTGGGGGGGGAAATGGATTAATTGCAAGTAACCTGTTAATCATCGCTGGTTGCTTCTGAGCTTTGCAGAAGAAGTGATGATGGGGACCACGCTCAGCAGCTTTTAAAGGGGATGGCGAGCAGTCACGAGGAGGAGGAGGAGGCTCTCCATTACTAGCCCGACCAGGCTGGGATGTTATTCCCAGGGCGAGAGGCCACGGGGCACCCCAGCACCATTTACGCCCACGCGGCACCCCAGCAGCCAGAGGGAGGGGGCGGGGAAACCTGTTGGCCAGGCTGCACAGGGCTGTGGGTCTGATCTCATACAGTCCACGGTGGCCGGAGGGAAAGGAGGTGCCCTACACGGAATCAGTCTCCTCATGCATGCGGTGGCACAATGCCCGTATTCAGCTTCCTCTCGCATAATAAGGAGAGCCCGGGGAGTGGCACCATTGCCCAGGGTGAGACTGTGCCTTCTTGGGGGCTGGTGCACAGCTGTTTGGCGGGGCCCCCAGTGTATCCCTTGGTTCCCTGGGATGGCAGGAAGAGCCTCTGTGGCTCCCTCGCTGCAGAAGGGGGCGGCAAGCAGGCACACGGCTAGGTCAGTTGGGGCAGGAACCTTTTCGTGGTCGTGGGCGGCGTGTGCACACATCAGACCCACCCCGTGCCCCCATAAAGTGCACTTGGAGCTTTCCAGAGCCAAAGAGCAGGCCCTCGCAAAGGGGCATCTGCCCCCATCCCTCCTGGAAGAACAAGCCAGGTCCAGTGCTTCAGCTGTATCCCCGGCCCCCCCGCCAATCCGGGGGGGGCCTCGCGGATCTCTTCAGTCCTCAGCTGCAGTGAGACAAAACAGGAGGCCCGGTGGGTCTCTGCCTGCAGAAGCCAGGATGAAGGGGTGCACAGGAGAAGGTTGGCCAGGGTCAGGGAGCAATCGATGCCAATTGGGGCATGGAGGCTGTGCCAGTGAAGCAGAGGGAAGAGAGGCAGGTGACGGTCCTTGAACGACCCCCACCCCACCCCGTACATGCTCTTAAGCAACCTCCCCTCGCTCTGAACATTACCAAAGGAACGTTTGTCCCGGGGTAATCATCCCCCCAAGGCCCCGGAGGGTCACCGTAACCCACCAGTAAACCCAGGCCTTAAACGTCCCCCGCAGAAGGGGGACGGGGGGCGCACTGAAAGCCTAAGCGAAGCAGCTGAGGGGCCTCACGGACTTCACCCGCCCGCAGAGACAGGTCCAGAACCACGCCACCTCGGAGGAGGCCGATCCGGGCCCCGGGGTGCCCGGAGCAGTCGGTCCGGCCCTCCGGCGCGGGTGGCTCCGGGCGGGCCCGGCCGTGGGCTCGTGCGCTCCCTCCGGAGGGGCCGGGGCCGAGGGGCCGGGGGCCGGGCCCGCAGACCGCCGGGCTGCCTCCTGAGGTTTCGCTTCGCTCCGCCGGCGGCTCCGGAGAACGCGCCCCGGCCCCCCGGTCCTCAGGCTGGGCTGGAACGCCTCGGGCGGCGGGCGGCGGGCGGCGTGAGAAACGGCCGCGGGCACAAGAGCCCGGAACGGCCAGAGCCGGCCGGCCCTCAGAGTTCACACCTGAGACTGGAGCCAGCTCCTCTGCTTTAGCGAAAAAAGGCAATGGGCAGTTTAGGATTAAATGAGCCTGAGCGCAGAGTCGACACGTTCACTCCAGTTACGTTTCCTTACTGTTACCATACTTTACGTGGGCCGGTGCGCGATGGCTCTGCGAAGGCGAAGGAAATTTAACTCGCGGGGGGGGGGGATTTGGAGCTCTGCGCTAAGGGCGCCAAAGGGCCGTCATCCAGGCGGGGGGCGATCAGCCCTCCGGAAGCCAGACAGCGGTCAGGAGGCCGCGGAGGAAGCCACGGAGTTGTGCGCGGGGGGCGGGGGAGGTCAGAAGGAAGGATGCGCCGGAGACGCACGCTCGGGCCGTTTCCGCACTAGGCTGTTATAGCGCGATGCTTCCACCTTCAACGCCCTAGGGAATCCCGGGGTTTGCAGTTTCGGGAGGGGCCGGCCGGGAAATAGCCTCAGTGCCTGCGTGTCCCCGGCGGCAGAACCATCCCTCGCGCGCGCCCGTGCACGCACGCTCCCGCTCCTCCCGCCCCTTCCCCGGCCGTGGGGAGGGGAGGCCCGCGCGGCTGGCGGCGACGATGACGGCGGAGGCCTCCTGTGTCCTGTTCTTCTCGGGGGGGGGGGCGGGGGCGGTGCCCGTGTTCCCCGCCAAGGCGCCCCCTCTCCCCGGGCGAGCGGGCTGCGGGCCGGCGCCGCGGCGCGCATCGGGCACAAGGCGGGCGCGGGGCGGGACGTGTCTGCCGTGGGTGTTTAACGCTTTGCTGATGAGAATTAAATATGGAAATTGTAATTAGTCACTTAGCCAAACAGAGCGGCCCCGCTCCCGTCCCAATTACACCAGACAGGCAGGCAGGGAGGCGGGCTGAGGGCGCGGGGGGGGGGATTAATCAGCCGACTCATCACGACCACTCCCCCGCCCTGAGCGGAAGGGGGGAAGGGAGGGGGGCCGGAACTGGAGCGCTGATGCCCCTTTCCAGATGTGTCCCAAGCAGAGGGGGACAGCGGGGTCTCCCTTCCGGGTCCTGCCACGAGTAGGAGGCTGCCCAGAGGGACCTGGCTGGGCTGCAGGACGAAGACAGCGGGGCGACCCCGGGAGGCCTCATGCGGCCGCCGCCCCCGAGGAGTCTGCAGGGGAAGGGTCTCACCAGCCCCAGGAACTGCCGGCGGCCCGCTTCCGATGGGCCCTGTTGCCCAGAGGGGTCCCTTCCCCCAGCAAGGACCGGCTGCTGCAAATGGAGCCAAGGAGGTGGGAGGGGGCTTCCCTTTGGCACTCCGCTCCGGGACCAGCCCTTGCAGCGCCCAGTCCTGCTTTATTCATACAGTCATAGAATCATAAGACCATAGAGTTGGAAGAGACCTCAGGGGCCATTAAGTCCAATCTATGCAGCTATGCAGGAACACCCTCAAAGCACTCCCGACACATGGCCATCCAGACTCTGCTTAAAAACCTCCGAAGAAGGAGATTCCACTACACTCCGAGGCAGCCTATTCCGCTGCTGGACAGCCCTGACTGTCAGGAAGTTCTTCCTGAGGTTCAGGTGGAATCTCCTTTCCTGCAGCTTGAATCCATTGCTCCTTGTCCTGGTCTCTGGAGCGGCAGAAAACAAGCCCTCTCCCTCCTCTACATGGCATCCCTTCAAATATTTAAACATAGCTATCATGTCCCCTCTTCACCTTCTCTTCTGCAGACTGAATATACCCAGCTCTCTAAGTCTATCCTCATAGGGCATGGCTTCCAGGCCCTTCACCATTTTGGTCGCCCTCCTCTGGACCTGCTCCAGCTTGACCATGTCCTTCTTGAATTGGGGTGCCCAGAACTGGACACAGGATTCAAGATGAGGTCTAACCAAAGCAGAGTAGAGTGGCACCAGTACCTCCCTCGATCTAGACACCATACTCCTATTGATGCAGCCGAGAATTGCGTTGGCTTTCTTGGCTGCCGCATCACACTGCTGACTCAAGTTCAGCCTGTGGTCTATTAAGACTCGTAGATCCCTTTCACATGTACTGCCATCCAGCCACGTGTCCCCCATCCTATATTTGTGCATTCCATTTTTTCTACCTAAGTGTAGGACCTTACACTTCTCTCTGTTGAATTTCATTTTGTTAGCCTTGGTCCAGCTCTCCAATCTATCCAGGCCATTTTGAATTTTGATCCTGTCCTCTGGCGTATTAGCAACCCCTCCCAATTTGGTGTCGTCTGTAAATTTGATGAGCATGCCTTCTATTCCTTCATCCAAGTCATTGAAGAAGATATTGAACAGCACTGGGCCCAGGACAGAACCCTGTGGCACCCCGCTGGTCACTTCTCTCCAGGATGAAAAGCAGCCATGGGTGAGCACCCTTTGGGAACGGTCGGTCAACCAGTTACAGATCCACCTGACAGCAGCCCTGTCCAGCCCGCATTTTACTAGCTTGTTTGCAAGAATGTCATGGGGAACTTTGCCAAAGGCCTTACTGAAATCGAGATATGCTACATCCACAGCATTCCCTTCATCTATCAAGCTAGTAACTGTATTCATCCAAAAATATTTTCCTGTCGCCTGTCCCGCACGGGAGGGCCAGCAGTTGAAACCACAAGGCAAACCAGCAGAGGTAAGCCCTTCCCCAAGGAAGCAGTGGGACGCTTTTGTCTGATGCACAACCTTTTCCTTCAGTTCCAAGGGCACGGGAGTGGCACATGCAGAGCCACGGCATATGGATGGACACATGTGTTTGTGCACATACACATTTGGCACCAAGGCACGATTTTGCCATTCAGAAGAAGCACTTCAGAGCAAAATCTGCAGAGGTGTAGTCCATGCAAGCCCAACCTATCCAGAAGTGGTGCTGTTGTGCACCTTCACATTGTTTCTGACTTGCAGCAGTGCTAAGGGGTTTTCTGGGGCTGAGAGTGTGTGATGCGTCCAAGGTAACTCAGGGGCTCTCCAGGGACAAGTGGGGACTCACACCCTGGTCTCCAGCTCAAACCGCTGCACCTGTCCGGCTCCCTGGGGAAGCACCGAGCAGAAGAGGAGGGTAGGGTTCACGGGAACATGCTAAGACTGCCCTGCACGCATGGCCTCCTGGCCAGGCTCCTGCCACGTGGTCTCCGTTGGGGGGTGGGGGTGGCTGGGACCTTCTTAAGGAGACGCAGAGAGCAGAGGGTGCAACAGCTGGGGGGGCCAGACGAGGAGGGGGCCACGCACAGACCACCCCTGGGCTGAATGAACGGCAACGGCTGCTTCCCAGATACCAAGCCATGTCCAGGGCTTGTACTGATTGATCAACTGATTGATTGATTGATGAAAACAATCATATCCTGCCTTACTCCATAAGCTCTCAGGGAGGCGTACAGACAAAAACCAATTTAAATTTAAACCTGTCTAAAGCATATGAACCCATTAAACTACCTAAGCAGTTTAAGTCCACCTAAAGCCATCTGCTTCTGCGGAGTCACGACCGGAGCCTGACGCCGCAAAGGGTCACCGTTCAGCCTGGCGGAAGACAGAAATTAATGTGGGCACCAACCACACCTCCAAGAGGAGGATTTTCCTCACCTGCTGCTTCTGGAAGCTCTCAGCCAACAAAAGGAACTTCTCCAAATTCACCCCTCCCATTAAAGAAGATTTAAAATTGCCAAGAAAGTGAAATATTTAGGCGTGACTTTTGAAAATCAAAATTTTACACTACACTACATTAAAACGTGAAATGAGATTATGCAAGATTTACAAAGAGGGTCTCAACTGAAGCTTTCTTTATGAGGCAGAATCTCAACTGTAAAGGTGAGTGTTTTACCAAAGATGTTATTTCAGTTTCAAACAATACCTCTTGTGAATAATGAGGTGCCATTTAAACACTGACACAAAGACACTTCCGAATTATCTGGCAGGGGAAGAAACCAAGAAGAAGACTCAAGACTTTACAAGATGCAGAGCAAAGAGGTGGGCTTGGGCTTCCTGACTTAAGATTGCATTCTCAGGCTTGCTGTTTAGTATGGTTGAAAGACTGGATTACTTTGAAAAGGGAGAGATGTCTTCATTGGAAGGTTTTTGATTTAAGGTTTGGTTTGCATGGTTTTCTATAGTATGATCAGCTTAAAGCAAGTATCGATTTTAATAATCATTAAATCAGACATGTTATATTAAGAGCCTGGAACAAGTGTAAGATGAGATTGTGTGCCAAAATGCCGTTATGGAACTTGGGATACAAATCTTTCTTTAAGAGAGAAATAACTGTCACTAAGACAGATGGTTAACAGATAGAGATCTTTTATGGATTAAAAAAAAAGACCAATTTCAAGTGAAAACAAGAACTGTTACAAGGTCATGGGGTTCAATGGTTTGCACATGGACAATCATCTGAACATTTTAAAATAGAAAAAGTCTATTTAGTTTTCAGGTATCTGTGAGGAGCAATTGTGTAATGATGATGAACGCTTGATAGCTAAAATGTATACGTTATTGTGGAGATTCAAGGCAGAGGAGGGACAGGGAAAAGATGGAATGACTAATTGGGCACAAAATGTGGGTCACAGCATACAGATGGAACAATGGGGAAAATGTGGACAAGAGATTTGAAGTTTATGTTATGGTCTAAAAAAAAAATTGTAAAATGACATACAGATGGTACTTAACACCAGAAGGGTTCCCTAAAATGTGTAACGGATCCATTACTATTTGTTGGAAATGTAAAAAGAAAGAAGGGGCTATTTTCACATGTGGTGGACATGTGTAAAAGCCAAGAAATTTTGGGCCTCGAACCATCAATGAACAGGAGACATCCTGAAGATAAAGGTCCAGCTGAACCCTGAGTGCTCCTTATTGGGACTGGTAGATGTTCGGGCAGACAGGGAGCTCGGAAGGAGTCTCGGGGTCTGTGATGGCAGCGGCCGGGCGGCTCTGTGCGGAGGGACGGAAAGACCCAGTTACTCCGTCTCAGGAAGACCAGGTGATGGTGAAGAAACTGCTTGATCAGACAGAAATGGACAATCTGACTTTTTTGATCAAAGAAGGAGCATTGAGTAGATTTAAGAAAGATTGGGAAATGTAGATTGTTTATTTGAGGGATCATTGGGGGAGAACCACGGTTTTGGGTTTTGACGTGAGCAGCTTGTAGTTACGACAGCAGAATTATTTATGCAATTTCATAAAGCTGAGGAAGTTTATTTGCTACTATATCTTATCAGCATCATGCGGATGTGGGGGCCTGGAAATCCCATATACGTGCACCTTTTCAGCCCCCTTTCTTCTGTTAGATTACTTTTGTCTTTTTAAAATAGGTTGCTCTTTGTCAGTCTTGTTCTGTTATTATTATTTGTCTTAGTTTCATGTCTCCCCTTATGTGTTATGTATCCAAAGGTGGTGTTTTAATGAAGTTTTTTGCATTCCCCCATCCCAGTCTCCCCTCCCCACCCGGAGCCTTTGGCCGGCGTTCCCCCTGATGTGGATGGGACCAACAGGAGGGGTGTCCCCTGCATTTCCCAGAGAGGCCACATTTCCTCCCCGGGAGGTTTCAGGAGGCCCCTTCCCGTTCTTCTGTCCCCAGGGCTTAACGGAGGCCGAGGCGCCTCAGACCACGGAGACCGAGAGCCAAGGGGGTTCACTCGCCCCCGAACCTCTCAGCCGCTCCCCTGCACAGCGCCTTCTCTCCCGCCACCTGCAGATCTCCTAGCCCCTGAGGAGGGCGCACAGTCTAAATGCCCACATTGGTATTGTGTGGCACAAATTCCTACATGAAAGGCTGTGCCTTCCCTGATTGTGGTGTGCAGCCCTTGTGGTGAACAGCAGCGTTGTGCGGCTGAACCAAGGTAGCAGGTGTGCACCTGAATGCACAGCTAAATGTGCAAGGGGAGGACCCACCTGCACCCCTACGCAGTGCACGTGGGGGCGCACTCGTCATGGGCACCCAGGGGCCGTGCACCGTCATGCTGTGCATCGTGCAAAAGGCGCATCCACGCAGAATGGAACTGCGTGCTCCTTCCTCCCTCCATGACCTGGAACCGAGTGTGGGCCGTCTGCCCTCGGCAGGAATGCCCAAGCCCCTCCACCGGGGGAATGACGCATCCTCAAGCCTTCCAGCCCCTGATTGGGGGGGGGCATTCCCCAGCCCACCTGCCCCCCACCCAACATCTTTTTTTGGTGGGTGGAGGAGACGGGAAGGGCCCAGAGGGCTGTTGTGATCTCTTCCAACTCTGTGACTCTGCGACTGCCTGGCCTCCCAGCCCAGAAGGGCTCCTCCGCTCCCCCTCGGCTTCTGTAGGGGCCCCTCAAAGCCTCTCTCAGCCTTCAGCATTTTCAAATGCATTTTCAAAACAATTTCCGTCTTAGTCCTCTTTTTCCTTACATTTCTTCTCCCTCTCCAAATTCCATCTCAGCAGAAAGACTTATTGCACTTCACTTGCTGGAATTTATGCTTTCATTGACTTTTGGCTGTTTGGATCGCCTTTTGAATTTTTTTTTCCTAAAGACTAGTTTTCCAATTTTAATAGCTTGTTAAATCACTGTTCCTTAATTGAGCACAAGTTCTTTCCGACCCTCTCCCCCTCCCCATCTCTTTCTGTGCGCAGGAGGGCTCTTTGCAGAACATTTTTCTTCAAGGTTCACTCAGACTCTCCTGCAACCCACTCCAGCAAAAGCCCCCTTCCCCTGTTCCTTCTACCAAAGCCACAATTCCCTTTGTCACTGGGAAGCTGAGGCTGCCAGGTGTGGGGACATGGGCACCCTTTGCTGGGACTTGGGGGGATTTGGGGGCCCACAGGTGCACCCCTCACCAGCCAGTGGGTTGGGCAAAAGCGGCGGGGGGGGTCCACTGAAGTCACCTTGAGGCAAAAAGGGAGGAGAGAGCAGTGCCAGCGGCCGAGGCAGCTTTCAAAGAGGGCCGGTCCACTGAAGGGGGGGTGGAACCAATCGGGCAGGGGGAGAAGGGTCCTCCCTCCATCTTCAGGGTTCCATCGACCTCTGGGGTGGAACTCATTCATTCCAGGTCACCAAAAGCTGGACACCTTCTTACTCTGAATATACAAGCATGAACCCCTCTGAAGGAAGAAGGGGCCCACGGAAACATAGGATCACAGAGTTGGAAGGGATCTCCGGGGCCCACCTGGGCTAACCTCCTGCCATACAGATAAGGCCCTCCCAAGTAGTGGCCATCCAAACTCTCTTGCAAATATCTCCAGCCAGGGAAAGTCCATCACCTTCTGATGGAGCGCTTTCTATTATTGAAAAGAAAAATCCTCCTTTGAGTCATCTGGGCCCAGGGCTATTCAACATCTTCATCAATGACTTGAATGAAGGAGTGGAGGGCATACTGAGCAAATTTGCAGATGACACCAAATTGGGGGGGTTGCTAATACCCCAGAGGACAGGATCAAATTTCAAAATGACCTGGACAGATTGGAGAGCTGGGCCAAAGCTAACAAAATGAATTTCAACAGAGAGAAATGTAAGGTCCTGCACTTAGGCAGAAAAAATGGAATGCACAAATATAGGATGGCGGACGCGTGGCTGGACAGCAGTATGTGTGAAAGGAATCTAGGAGTCTTGGGAGATCACAAGCTGAACATGAGTCAGCAGTGTGATGCAGCAGCCAAGAAAGCCAACACGATTTTTGGTTGCATCAATAGGAGTGTGGTGTCTAGATCAAGGGAGGTAATGGTACCACTCTATTCTGCATTGGTTAGACCTCATTTGGAATACTGTGTCCAGTTCTGGGCACCTCAATTCAAGAAGGATATCGACAAGCTGGAACATGTTAGAGAAGGGCAACCAAAATGGAGGATGGTCTGGAAGCCAAGAAGCCCTGCGAGGAGCAGCTTAGGGAGCTGGGGATGTTTAATCTGCAGAAGAGAAGGTTAAGAGAGGACATGACAGCCATGTTTAAATATTTGAAGGGTTGTCATGTTGAGGAGGGAGCAGGCTTGTTTTCTGCTGCCCCAGAGAGTAGGACAAGGAACAATGGATTCAAGCTGCAGGAAAGGAGATTCCACCTGAACCTCAGGAAGAACTTCCTGACGGTCAGAGCTGTCTGGCAGTGGAATATGCTTCCTCAATGGGGTGTGGTGGAGTGTCCTTCTTTGGAAGTTTTTAAGCAGAGGCTGGATGGCCATCTATCAAAGGCAGGGCTTGGATGTGGGTTCCTGCATGGCCGAAGGGGGTTGGACTGGATGGCCCCTGGGGTCTCTTCCAACTCTAAGATTCTATGATTCTATGAGTCTTCCCTCTCCTTCCTCTCCAGGAGCACGACAGAACCATAACAGACAAGAATAACTTTGTACCTCAAAAGAAAAAAGGCTTAACGAACCCCCTGTTGATCACCACAAAACTGTTGGCCTCTGCCACAAAGGACAGCAAAATTCTCAAATCCTGTGCAACCTTTGGTGCTGAGTAGCACCAAGAGAAGCGTGGGACCTGTTGGCATGTTCTGTCTGGTCCTCTGTGCCCACCTGCCTGCCTTTGCTCCCCCGCCCTTGTTCCTTGGGGGAGTCTGAGGGTCTCTGCCGCCAGCCCCATTTTTATTGTTGTTATTGCTTGTTTGCAATTATAGAAGACAGAGATGCTGAATCATAGTTTGGGTTTTACTTACTAATCCCATTTTTTTGTTCTGCACACAGGCACAGTGGCGTCTCCAGCGTGCCGTTGGAACACTGTAAAAATGTGAACATTTATTAAAGACAATAATAAAAGCAATTCATGCAAGGAGAAGAGACGTGCTGTGGCAAGGGGCTGCCTCTTTTCCTAGATGCCCAGTGGAACTTGAGTAAGCTGCAATGCTAGAAATTTGAGGAGTGAAGGAAAATTTCCTGGGGAGGGAGTTAAGAATTCTTATTGGAGGGGAGACAATGCTTCTGGATGCCACATGGTGAACTTGGGGAAATTACTGCGCTTTTTGGCTGGTCGATTATGAGAGTTAGAGTCCCAAAGAAGTCATTTTCCCAACCTTTGGCCAGAGACACGTGGCCGACCTGGTCCGTCCAGGGCGGCTCCTCCTGTGAGCAGAAGACAAGAGCTGCACCTCAAAGAGGGGCTGGGGGAAGCCCTGGCAGTGCCAGCAGCATCCAGCAAGCGCTCTGCTCCGTCCCAGGCTCTCTGCTCCTGCTGCTTAGTCCGGGTCCCCACTGGCCCCAAAGCAGAGCTCCCTTGGCCGGAACACTCCAGGGGCAGGAAGCTGCCTGCTGCAGCCCTCCCCACTCCACCGGGGGAGGCAGCCATCTCCCCAGAAGGAGGGAGTCCACCCACAGCCGCCGCCACCACCATCACCCCTGCATGGGTTGGCTCCACTGCCAAGGAGCTCCTGCTGTCAGGAAGTCTTTCCTTGTACTAACTGATAACTTCTCTCAGAGAAGAGTGTCCAGCCACTCTGTGAGTGGGATTACAGTGGATCAGGACAAACTGCTAGGACGAGTAAGGAAGACATCCTGTCCCCTAGATCCTGTCCCCTCCCTCTTGGCTGGTCGTCCAGGGAGGAGATGCAGTTAGATCTCAGTTGCAACGTATTATTGAGGCATCTCTCAGGGACAGAAGTTTTCCATCTTGTTTTTGTTTTTTTTTAAAGGTGATGGCACAACCACTTCCAAAAAAGCCGACCCTGGACCCTCTGGACAACTGTAGACTAGTATTGAATCTTCCTTTTCTCGGCACAGTGACTGAGAGGGCAGTTGCCTTCCATCTCAGGCAGTCTTGGATGATACTCAATTCCTAGACCCATTTCAAGCTGGCTTTAGAACAAGATATGGAGTTGAGACAACTGTGGTCACTTTGGTGGGTGGTGTTCACCTGAACATCCACGGGGGAGCATCTCCCTGTTTGTGCTTTTGGGCTTCTCAGCAGCATTCGATATCATGGGCCATGGTGCCTTCCTGGAATGCCCCAGGGGTTTGGGAATTGCAGGCACTGTGCTTCAGTGGCCCCAGTCCCCACCTCTCAGGGGGTTCCAGGTGGTGGTGCTTGGAGATATCCTTCCCCCACCCCACCCCCCAAAAAATCTGTTGTATGGCATGCCAGGAGGTGCCATTCAATTTCTAATGCTGTTTAACATCTGCACGTTAGCATCTAACATCTGCACGAAACCGCCGGGAGAGATCGTCCGGAGGCACGGGGTGGGGTGCTATTAGTATGCTGACGACACCCAAATACTCTTCTCCATGCCTTCGGAAACAGCGTCCCCTCAAGATGGTGCATCTCCTCTGGACTGAATGCTTAGAGGACGGAATGAGCTGGATGAGGAAAACCAGACTGAAGCTGAATCCAGACAAGACGGAGGTGCTTAACGTCAAAGGTCCGAGTCTGGGACTGGAGGTGTGTCAACCAGTCCTGGATGCGGTTGCACTCCTCCCGAGGGACTGTGTTCACACCTTGAGGGTGCGTCTGGAGCTGGCGTGCCCAACAACGCTCCAGATAGATGCAACTGCCAGGAGTGCACGCTATTAGCTTTGGCTGATATGCGAGCTGCGCCCCTTCCTGGAGCTGGAGGACCTAAAAGTGGCCTGCACGTGCCGGTGTCCTCAAGGCTGGACTGTTGCAATGCGCTGTATGTTGGGCTGCCTCTGTACCATGGTTGGAAACTTCAATTAGTGCAAAATGTGCTAGGAAGACTGCTTACTGGTGCATCTAGGAGCAATCATATCACTCCTGTATTAAAATCAGTTCACCGGCTGCCAGTGAGTTTCTGAGCAAGACACAAAGTGTTGGTTGCTACCTTTCACCAACCCTGGTTTGGGCCCAGGTTAACTACAGGATTGCCTTCTCCCGTATCATCTGTCCCGTACACTCAGGTCTTCTTTGCGGGGGGAAAGGGGGCATTTCCTTCAGTCAGCCAGAACCAAGCTGGCAACACTTAACCAGAGGACCTCAAAGGCCCATCCCTAACTGCAAACCCTAGCGTGCAATAGGATGTTGAAAGTGGAATAAAAGAACTATAACAGGCTAGGGCAGAAACATCCTAAGAAACACCGGTCTTAGACAGTTCCTCTTCTCTTCTCCTCAGGTTCCAACCAACAATTCTTCTCACAGCCACCTGGCCAGCTCTTCTCCCCAAATGGTTCTCCCTCCCCTTGCGTTCCTTCTTGTCGGCCTCCTGGCCTCGCCTTCTCTTTCTTCATTTCCGTCGCTCTTCCAGCTCTCTTTCCACGGCTTTTGTTCAGCTCCTACTTCCAGCTTTCTTCCAACTCTGGCCTTCATTAGCTCCCACTTGGCTCCTAGGCCTGACCCCAACAGCCCCAATTTTGCTTTCACTTCCCATTCTCTGCAAACCTCTTATATTTTACAAGAAATTAAACTTTGTAACCGAGCATTAACCCCTAAATAAACCAGGGCCAAACAACATAAAGACACTACTGAGTCCATAAATATTAATAAGACAATATAAAGCACTCTTCCTTCAGAGATGGGAACCCAGAAGAGGGCCTCCTTGGTGGCTGTTCCCAGGCTGTGGAACTCCCTGCCACCAGATGCTGAGATGCACCCTACCTTCTCGCTGCCCTTTTCTCAGCAAAGGGGAAGTTTTCTGTTCCAGGAGCTGACTGCGAGGGCTTCTAGCTGTACTTGCTTTTCCTGGTTTTAAATTTATCTGCTTTTTTAATGAATTTGTTTTAAGTGGTATTAATTCTATGGTTAGTTTAGTGGCACTTTCATCTTCAACTTTTATGTCTTTATGTTGCATGACTTATGATTAAGCGGTTGCAGAAGACACTTTCTTTAACGTGTGCACTTGCAAATTCATTGTTATGTTTTTAATGATTTTATATTAAATTAATAGTGTTTTAATATGAAAGCTTTTTAAATTGCATTTTGACTTTTTTGACCATCAGGTTTTAACTCTGGTTTTAACCTGGCGATAAGCCAGCCTGGGCCCCATGTGGAGAGAAAAGCAGGAGAAAGATAAGATAAAATAAAACAGTAAATTAGTAAGTGCTTTTCGCTGTATTTGTTCTAACTGTTGTAGGCATCTCAGCATTGTCATCACCACCACCACAGGGGACAATGTTGGGGGGCAAAGGCACCTTCAGGCCCCGCTCCATTCCTTGCCTCCCATTTGAACCCGGGCCTGCCTTCTTGGCGAACTTTGAGTCCATCCCGACAACCTCTCTTGGGCCTCTCCTCATCCCCCCCCCTCCCTCCCTTCCTCCTTCCTCCTTCCTTCCTTCGCCCGCTGCTCCTCCGTGGCAGAGAGCCCCCCCCGGAGCAAGGGTGGGAGCGCCAAACGGAGAGGGGGCGCGTGCGCACGCCTGCCCCCACACAGAGGGGAAGAGGCGGGCGGGCCGGCGGGCGGGCGGGACCCGCGCCGTCTGCCCCCTTTATTTCCCTCCCGAGGGAGGGCACCACAGCCTTTGAAGACGCTGGATGGAGGGTGGAGAAGGAGCGTCACGTCACGCAAACCGCCTACGGACAGGGAAAGCCACGCTGAAAACGCTCGGCCCAGGCAGAGAAAAGGCTCTTCTGCAGACGCGAATGTTTCAGGCGCCCCCCTTTCGTTGCGTGCTTCTCCACACAGCTTTTGGGGAAACGGCGGGTTGCGAAATGCAAAATATTTATGGATTCCCCGATAGGCTTCCTTCAAAGGAAAGGCGCAGAGATCTTTGCGAGTGCCGGCGCCGCACAAGTGCTCCGCTCTGGCTCAGATGATTAACTTTGCTGCGCCTGCATAATTAACACGGGTCTCTGCTGAGCCCCGTTTAAATGTATTCCCACACTACACCCAGGTTGTTGGCTGACGTATTAAGCAGCGCTGGCTTCAGGAATCACAGTTTTTTCCCATCAATATTAAAACAGTGCCGGAGGGATTCTGCACATCCTGGGTCACGCGTGCGCTTAATGCAACCCAGAGCTGAGATTACAGGCCCGGTTCTGCCTCCGGCAACCGTCCCCCCAAAACACACTCCGATATCCCTGTGTTCTTTTTAACGACAAACCAGAGTTGGGGGGAAGCATGTGAGCGCAGAGAGCAAGCTGCCCCAGATGCCACCATGAGCTTACTGAGGGAAGACCAGGGAAAGGAGGAAGAGACTGACGTGCAACAAAACGGCAAACAAAAAAATAGTCACGAGAATGAGGTCAGTGCGACCGATGACTCTGGGTGCTCGGCCCCCCAGGAAGGGCCTGCAAGGCGTTCACCAGCTCCAGGAGGTCTGTTGGTGTCTTAGAATCACAGAATCATAGAGTCATAGAATCATAGAGTTGGAAGAGACTCTAGGAACCATCGAGTCCAACCCCCTGCTATGCAGGAACCCGCATCAAAGCCCTCCTTTGGACAGATGGCCATCCAGCCTCTGCTTAAAAACCTCCGAAGAAGGAGGAGGTTCCACCACACTCCCTGGAGGCAGCAGCAGATTCCAGTGCTGCACTGCTCTGACAGTCAAGAAGTTCTTCCTGAGGTTGAGGTGGAATCTCCTTTCCTGTAGTTTGAACCCATTGCTCCTTGTCCTAGTCTCTGGAGCAGAGGAAAACAAGCCTGCTCCCTCCACAACATGACAACCCTTCAAATACCTAAACATCGCTATCATTCCCCTCTTAACCTTCTCTTCTTCTGACTAAACATGCTCCTCAGAGGGCTTCCTGGCTTCCAGATCCTTCACCATTTTCGTCGCCCTCCTCTGGACACGCTCCAGCTTGTCTAGATCCTTCTTGCATTGTGGTGCCCATCACTGGACCAGTATTCCAGATGAGAATAGGTGTGCACGAAGTCCCCCACGGAAGCAGGTCAAGGCTGCAAAACCAGGGCTGGATATGAGGACCGTGTGAGCACTGCACATGAAGATGTGGCCTGCATGTTGCACATTGTGTGCTATGCGTGCAGATGAACATTGTGCATTGTGCGTGAGCATTTGGTTGCACATCATAGTTCACCCATGAGTAGGTACCGCATGATCCTCCTGTAATTCTGTGAGCGTAAAGCCCACTCCCTCTCCTTCACACAGGGTCTCAGGCAGTGTGCTTGTCTGGAAGTCATTTTCTGGAGACCCACGGCCTGCCCCCCACTCCACCCCACACCAAACGGACACCTCAGATCCAAACTACTATTAAAAACCAGGGCTTTAATTTTGCACCAGAAAACTTCCAGATATTTGAGGTCGTTTGAGAAGGGATCGTAGAGGGAGAAAGAGAGAGAGAGAATCCTGTCAAAAATGCCAGAAATGGCCGTTCCCGGCAGGGGGGCTGTGCAGGGCAATTCACGCTTAGCCCCGCACACAGCGATGCACGCAATGCAAATGCAGCCCCAGGTAGGATCTCAGCCAGTGGAAGGCAGGCAGCGTGTTCTTCATCTCATTCCTTTGTATTCCCCCCAGCTGTTTTTTTTCCCTTTCAAACATTGGATGTGCAGTGGGTAAATTTATTTGAGAGCCTCATTTTTCACTCACAAGCCTGTCGCGTTGTCAGTCCCTGAAGGTTGACTTAATTTTCCAGCTCTCATCGCACGGCAGACCTTGCGGCTCCCACAAACAGATGGCCCGTTTCTTCTCTTTTGGTAAACGCCCATGCATGGGTGGCTTTGGAGTCCCTCTCACTGGCTTCCGTGGACGGCGCTCGGGGGCGCAGCTGGGACCCCGCAAGAGGGCGCCTGCGTGCCGGCATCCCTGTCCATCAGCCCACCTGCCTGCCTGTCACAGCCATAAACTCCCAAGGAGGCGATGCTGAGGAACTCAGGATCGTGCAGAGCGCTTCTGGTTGCTGTCTGAGTCACAGTGCTGTATTTCAAACTGAGATTCTATACGGGGGGGGGGCTGCCAGTAGGAGAAAAAGCAGCAGTTGTGACTCCCCAAGATATTACCCTAGATGCCTCAAAATGTGACTGAGGCCAGAATCCCCCTGGTGCCCTACACGCGCATACGTTCTCCTGCGGAAGCAGTTGGGCATTTCTGTCTGATGCACAAGGTCCGCAGTTGCTTCAGGCTTAACGGAAGACGTGCTTCCACTGTGAATGGGCGAGTGTTGCGTACGGAAGGGTATTGCTCACCGATGGGCTTGGCCAGGTTGGTGAAAGGTGAAAGGGCTGCCTTTCAGGGCTTGAATCTGGGTGAACATGTCCACTTGCCTGTATCACAGAAAGCCTGGTTCGATGAGGCTGGGGGGGGCAATCTCTCCCAGCTTTGCCCACCAGGATTTTCTGTGCAGCAGCAGGTGAGACCTGTGGGCAGAGAGGTGGAGTTGCAGCGGTCTCTTGGGATTATATTCCCCTGGTCAGGCAGCCTACCTTCAGTCTGAAGGGTGTGAGTGCCTTCATTTAAATCTGGGTGGCCGGGACAGGTGAGTGTTTATGTTGGCATGCTGCCCCCCACGCCCTCCCCCGCTGCTCAACGGTCTCCGGTCTCCCTTCCTGAGCCAGCCGCGGTGGTCTTGGGTTGGTGTTGGAGCCTCCACAGCGTGTGGTGCTGGGAGAATCCCACATCCATACTGAGACCCCCACTGCCAGGAGGGGCTCAGGACTTCTTGTTCTCCATGAAACCACGGATCTGGCCCGAATGGTATCTGGCCCCACTCTTTAGTTTTGCACCAGAAAACTTGTGGACCTTGTTGTCTGTACTGGGGGCGGGGAGCGGTACGATGGCAACCTGGGAATAGAGAGGCTTTCTACTGTTCTGTTGTCACAAACAGATCACCTTTTGATCAGTTTTAGACTTGCTGGGACCCACAGCCTTGGCAGGAGTGGGGACTCGGTCTGCCCAGGAGGCTTACGGATCCAAATCGGTTCCTACCAGCACTTGGAGAGTTTTCTGTGGCCTCAGCAGGTGGTCCTTTCAAAGCCCTGGTTGATCTGTGGAAAGAGAAATGACCCCTGGGGCGATGGACATGATTGCTCCTCACGGAAAGGACCTCAACCACGCGCACCCCGCCTGGTCTTCTGAGGAGTTGGCAGCAATGAAACAAACAGAAGGAGACTAGAGTGACACTGGCAGAAAACTCAGAGTGCGTCTGACTGAAAACAGACTAAAATTTGTCTGAATGCCTATGGTGGGGCAGTAAGGGCACCCAAAAAGCTAAAAAGCTAGCCAACACTATTGCAGCCACACAGAACCATTCAGCTGTTTTGAGTGGTCAAGGATCTGTCACAACCTGGCTTTAAGGAAAACATAAGCGAGTCAACAGCTGACTGCAAAGAGTTTGTTCACCATTTTGCAGATAAAATCTCTCAGATTCGCTCTGACTTAGGACACCAGAGTTGATACAGTTCTGGTGGGTGTAACCTTGGCCCCTGCTTGCCCAGCGTTGATGGAGAGTTCCTATTTGTTCAGCCTGAGGATGTGGACAGGATCCTCAGGGAGGTGAGAGCCACCACTGTGTGTGCCAGACCCTTGCCCTTCCTGGCTAACTAAAAAGGGCAGTGGGGGAGGGCTGGCTGATCGGGAAGGGGAGGCAAGGCATGAATACCTCTTTACAACAAAGCAGGGTCCCAACATGCCAGACGGAGGGGGTCATAGAAAGCCTTCCCTGCATCCTACTGGATAACTATAGGCCAGTCTCCAACCTCTCATTTTTGGGCAAGGTACTAGAGCACATGGTGGCCTCTCACCTCCAGGGGTTCCTGCATGAGGCAGATTATCTAGATCCATTTCAGTCTGGTTTCAGACCTTGTTACGGGACAGAGATGGCCTTGGCTGCCTTGGAGGATGACCTGTGCAGGGAACTAGATGGGAGGAGTGCGTCTAGATGTCTCAGAGGGTTTGACACCATTGGCCGTGGTAGCCTTCTGGGCCATCTCTCTAGGATAGGGCTTGGAGGTTCTCTTCTGCAGTGCCTCCGTTCTTTCCTCGAGGAGCTCTTGGAGGGAAGTGCCCAGGGGGGTTCCTGCGTGCCTCCTGGGCCACTGTCCTGCAGCGTCCCTCTGGGTTCAGTCTTGCTCCATAGGCTACATAACATCTTCATGAAACCACAGGGAGAGGCTGTCCAGAGTTTTGAGGCCACGCACCACCAGCGTGCTGGTGATACCCAGCTCTATTACTCCTTTCCCCCTAATTCCAAGGAAGCCCTTCCTGTGCTAAACTGGTGCTGGCAGCCCAACAGTCAGCAGAAATGGGACTGAGCTGAGAGTGGGTCGCCTCTGGGGAACGCTCCTCCCCCACCTGCCCCCCCCACGGCACTCCCTCCTAATCTAGGGATGTACAATCCTGCAGGGATGGGAGCCTCTTTTAACCCCATGACACCTCCCCTTGTGGTGACCCACAGAGCCTCATATCCAGTCTATGGGCAGAGTGTGTGTCGTGCTATGAGTCGGCCCAAGTCTTACGATCTTTAGGGGAGGCTTTCTCATGGCCCCACCCCATCACGGGCACATCTGGTGAGGATGTCAAAGACAGGGCCTTCTCGGTGGCTGCTCTCAAGCTGTAGAGCTCCTTCCCTCGGCTGGGCCCCTCCACTCTCCTTTCCCTGGCAGTCGCATAAGGACGTGGGGGCAGCGGGGTGATTCACCCTGGGCAGCGAAGTTTCTGGGGCGTCCCGGCCCGTAGCCACGCCCCCTCGTGCCCGGGTCATGCCTCCATGCACCGTAGCCATGCCGTCACGCACCCCTCTCACCATAGCCCCACCCCCTCCCAGCCCCCCTCCACACACTCCAAGCTCCGCCACCGTTCCCTGGGCATTAGACCATCATTTGACCACTGCAGAAAGCCTTTTAATTGGGCTGTGCTGTTTTTTTGTCATTAGAATCATAGAATCATAGAGTTGGAAGAGACCCCAGGGACCATCGAGTCCAACCCCCTGCTATGCATGAACACCCATCAAAGCATTCCCGACAGATGGCCACCCAGACTCTGCTTAAAAACCTCCAAGGAAGGAGACTCCACTACACTCCGAGGCAGCAGATTCCACTGCCAGACAGCCCTGACCGTCAGGAAGTTCTTCCTGAGGTTCAGGTGGAATCTCTTTTCCTGCAGCTTGAATCCATTGCTCCTTGTCCTAGTCTCTGGAGCAGCAGAAAACAAGCCCTCTCCCTCCTCTACATGGCATCCCTTCAAATATTTAAACATGGCTATCACGTCCCCTCTTAACCTTCTCTTCTGCAGACTAAACATACCCAGCTCCCTACGCCATTCCTCAGAGGGCACGGCTTCCACACCCTTCACCATTTTGGCCACCCTCCTCCGAACACGCTCCAGCTTCTCGATATTCTTCTTGAACTGAGCTGCCCAGAACTGGACACGGTATTCCAAATGAAGCCTAACCACTGCAGAATAGAGTGGTACCATTTCCTCCCTCGATCTAGACACCATGCTCCTATTGATGCAGCCAAGAATCACGTTGGCTTTCTTGGCTGCCTCATCACACTGCTGACTCGTGTTCAACTTGTGATCTACCAAGACTCCTAGATCCCTTTCACAAGACCTCTTTCAACAGACTCATTGTGACAGCACTTAATCCAAGCACCAGGGCTTCTTAAATAACCAGAACTCAGGGCCAGGAACTCAAATGAAACCTGGGCACCAAGGAACACCCTTTCTCCCCTTGGGGTTCACGTGGGACACAGAGCAAAGACAAACAAACAACAGGAACCCCCGAGCTCACGTCTGTTTCCAGAATCTTGCTGTGTGCCCCCCACTTCTGTCTTGGGCGTTGATCACCTTCACAGAGAGAACAGTTGTGTGTAAATGTCCATTTGTGTGTTTCTCCACACATGCACATCTACAGCCAGCCCTTCAGATGAACTTGATGACTAGCGGTCAAGTATTCGGTCCAAATTGCAAGCAGCCGGGTTTCTCTCCTGGCATTGCAGCAACCGGTCAGCTGGTTGGCCTCTCTTGGAAAGAGAATGTGGCACTCCAAGGGCCTTTGGCCCAATCCAGGGTGGCTCTTTGTACCTTCTGATGTAAATCACAGGGTTCAAGAGGCAGACAAAGGAAGAAGGAAATGAAGACGTCTGGGGCAGAGCAAGCCAGCTAAGCCCATCTAGAACTGCAATAAGGAAGCCCAAGATGGCTAAAGAAGATACGGAAACTAATAACAAGAGCTAATATTAAACAAGCCAAAGAAGGAAGCTGGGCACTGTGCGATTGTGTCACCATTAGATACCCGTGTTAGAAAAAGAGTTCTCAAGGAATAATTCAGGTAGCTGCAGGAAAGCCAGAAGCAGCCTGTTTCACAGCCAAAAATGTTGAAAGGACCCCACCCCCATGCTTGAAATGTTCTTTCTGGAGAGCCTGGAGCCATCAAGGTGACAAAGAGATGGCATTTCAGAAGTGACAAATGAAAAAATAATGAGTCACAGCGGCCAGGTGGCATTTTACATCTCCTGAGCACTTTTAAATACAAAAATCTGAGCTACATCTTGTCCGGAGCTCACCTCCAACACACAGCTCAGCCTCACCTCCAGTCTCCTTCCACCACTGGACAGACAAAGGCCAAGACAGCACCAGGCCAAGGAGACCCACGGCATCCCACCAGTCCCATTTCTCTCCCAGAAAAATGGCTGGAGAGGGTTGCTCTGACAGTGCAAGTCATGCAAAGGAGGACAAGACCCGCTCGGGGAAGAATCCACCCGGCTTCTTCCAAGGAGAAGCTACCTCACAAACCTTTTTCCTTCCTCGGGCTTCTGCTAATGAGGAACAAGAGCAAGTGTGGCTTAAGTGTGAGCACATCTCTTTGTACGGTATGCTGGGGTCTCCGCTCCGGCCCTTGGCACTCCGTCCCTGCTTTGTGTAAGACGCAACAGAGACGCTACCCGGCTCAGGTTGCCCCGGCAGCAGCTAGACAAGGACCGTCTCGGCCAAAGAGGGAGCAAGACCAGAGCCCCGCTTGCCAGAGATGACGCCGGAGGCCGGAAACAAGCAGGAGAGGGGGAGGAGGGTGTCCAAACCCCCAAGCCCTCTTCCGGGGCCTGCCCACAAGTCCCCCTCTGCGCCCCTTTGGAAACAGGACTCAGCCTCTTTCTAGGGGGTGCTCCTTGTGCCCCTCGTGATTTCTGTTTCTGCACCGATCCCAAACACACGCACAAGCAGAGAGAGTGCGCACGCACCAGGGGAACTGCCCCAGGTGGCCCCCGGAAGGGCCAGCCGGTCTCAGCACTTGGGGCAAGAGGGCAAGGCGTACCTGGCACCATCCACGGGCCAACGGGACCCCTGGCACTCACGGGGCATGCCGGGGGCTAAGAGGCGGGACCCCCGACCCAAGCGCAGGTGCGGGGGGCAGAGGCTGCATCCTATCAGTCACAGAATCACAGACGCCCAGAGCTGAAAGAGACCCCCCCTCGAGGGCCACCCAGCCCACCCCCCTCTGCCCCGCAGGAAGACACCATCGAAGCCCTCCCTCTGACAGAGGGCCGCCCAGCCTCTGACTAAAACCCCCGGAGGAGGACGACGACGAGCCCCCCACACACTCCCCAGGGGCGGCGGCAGCCACTTCCACCCCGGAGCTGCCGGGGCACCCCCAGGACGCCCTTCCCCGGCTTCAGGGGGAGCCTCTTTTCAGCTTCAGGAGGGAGGGAGGGGAGGGGAGGGGAAGCTGGCCTGGAGGTCAGTCGGGCGGGGCTGGGCAAACGAAGGCCCGGGGGGGGCCACAGCGTCCACTCGCCTGGAGCCTCCCGAAGCCAACAGGCCCCCTTTTTTAAAAAAGGGGGGTACCGTTGTGTTGATTTTCAGGTAATCTTTTCCTGCCCCTAAACCAGCCAACCGGGCCACCGGTGCGGAGGCCGGCCTCCCCCGCTCCCCGGGACCTCCCGCGCCTCTCCCCAAAGGGGACGAACCCCAAAAGCCGAAAATCGGTCCCGAGGGCGGCTGGTGAGGATGCCCCGCCCCCTATGCGCCCCCCGCGAACGCCACAGCGCAGCCCCGCCCCCTCCGCCGCTGGGGAGTCTCTTCGGGGCCGAGATCGCCCCGCCCTCCCTGACCCACGCCAAAGCCCGGGGCCGCAGAGAACCCCTCCTTCCCAGCCGCCGCCGCCCCCGCCCCCGCGGCCCTCGCTCCCCCTTTCCTCTGCCCCCTCCCTCGCCTCTCCCTTCCCGGCAGCCGCCGCGGCCGGGGGCGGCTCGCTCTCCCCCCGGAGCTGCCCTAGTTTCCCGGCGGCGGGGAGGAGGGCTCCGGGCAGGCCGGCGGCGGGGCCCCCTGGACGCGCGCGCGCGCGCCTCCGGGCCCAACTCGGTCGGCCTCGTAAACGGCGGGGGGGGGCTCGTGCCGAGAGGGCTCCTGCCCCCCGCGCCAAAGCGGGTCCCCGCCCTCGCTCCCGGGCGCTGCTGGGCGAGTCGGGCTGCGGGGAGAGCCGGGCGGCCTCCGGGGCTCCTGAGCGCCCCGGCTGGCTGGCTGGCTGGCTGGTGGCCCCCGGCGGCGCCCCGCGCGCTCCCGGCGCCTCCGCAAAGGGCCCGGGGGGCGGGGGGCGGCGCCTGTGCGCGGGCGGCCAAAAAGAGGACTGAGCCCCGGGCGACGCGGGGGAAGCCGCCGGCCCCGGGACCGGGCTTCCCCTCCCTTCCCGGGGGGCGAGCGGAGTGGGGGTCCTTGTGGGTCACGGCTGTGCCATCCTCTGGAAGGCTGGGGCGCGGGGTTGCGGGGCACAGAGGAGCTCTCGGCGCCGCCCTTCTTAAAATGCCCCTTCGGGGCATCCTCGGCACGGTGGAAGCGAGGCGTTAAAGTGGGATCGTAACGCTATGATCGCCTAGTGTGAAAGGACCCTAAGCTACCGCCTGCCTCTTCCTGCCTTCGTATCGGCTGGGTCTGGTAACTGCCCGTGGTGGGGACCCAGAAACATCCCCTGCTGCCCGGCTTTTGGGGGCGCCCCCAACCCCAACATCTGCCCCCCCGTGGGTGGCCCTGCTGCCTCTGGCCGGACCCCGCCTCTTGGCCCCTGGAGGACGGGGGAGGCGGTGGCTGCTGGGAGGGAGGAACTTTTCTCCAGAAGCGAAGCAGGAGGGGCGAGAACCGTCCTCCCCCCGCCGCAACACACACACGCAGCCAAATGAGACCCAAGGGCACCCTGTCCAGGGACAGAGGACGATGCCAGGCAGTCCCTGGCACCAGCGACAGGGGTTTCCTCGGAGGTCGCCAGCCCCTTTTCTGGCCCGGACCGCCATGGGGAGGGGTCAGCAGAGAGAGAGAGACCTCAGGGGAAAGCAAGGCACCCAAGTGCCAGCCATGGGGCCCAGCAGCTGGCAGAGAAGGAAAGAGGCAGTCCTGTGTCTTCTCTCTGGGGGTCAGAGAGGAAGGCAGAGGGGAGGAGAGGGGGCCCCGGGAGGAGCCAGCGAGTCTCCTGAGTGGCCCCTGGACTCCCTTCGGGCAAGGGAGTGGGAAGGAAGGTCCTTTCACGGAGAAGGAGCATCTCTTTCTCCCGCTTTCCTCTCCCAACGCCAGGGAGAGATGGAGGCCTCCAGCGAGTCCACTGGCAGGGATGAGGGATGAGCTATAAAGATTCAACCCCCTGGCACAACTGCCATGTGTGCTGTGCTTGCAAAGGGAGGGCAGGGCTTGGCCAGTGACTTCCTGTCCTCCCTCCTTCCTTCCCTCCCTCCCGCTTGCCCATCCAGTGCAGAGTCTTGGGACTGTGGGATTGTGTTCCGTGGGAGGGTCCTTTGTCACCTGCGAGCCGTCCATGGGAGAAGTGGCAAACTCCCACATTTGAGAGAGTCCTTGGGGGTGGATTAAAGCCCCACCCCCACCCCACAAGAGCCTATGGGCAAAGCTTAATGCGACTGCCCTGCCCCCCTATAAAATGAGCCACACCCTGGAAAGATTATCCAGGAAAGAAGCCTTTTGCAGGGGAGGACCCTGTTACACACTCAGGGGAGGCTGCCCAGAGATGCCTGCTGCTGGTGTGTGCCTGCAGGTTGCTTCTACCCTATGGCTGCCCAAAGGCAAACCCATTCCTGGGAAGATGTCTTCCGAGGAGCTGTGCCACCCGCAGAGAGCGTGACTTGTGGGGGTCCCCAGGTCTATCTATGGAAGCTAGTGGAAATTTCCATGGCCTATCAGGATTGAAGCCCTGGCCTCCTAGCCGTGATCCAATGCCCAGACCAAGACTTCATGCTGCTTCTCGCTGGGCTTTTGTGGGAAGACCGCCAACCCTGGGCTCCTGGGGTTCCAGTCCAACACACAAAACTCTCCACCCCGTTGGCCAAAGATGCTGGTGGTGTCCAACCTTTGCTAGGAAAGAAGAGGCCGTGGAGAAAATGAACATCCTCTGGGAGGTGTTTCCAAGTTCCAGAAGGAGGTGACTCTGTGCAGGAACCCAGACAATTCTACCCGTCTGGGTCACTCTTCAAAGACACCCTTTAAAGCTGCACCCTTTTGCCCATCAAAACACAGAGGGCTGGAGAAGGATTTCACCCATTTTCATGGGGAGCTGAAGACCTTCCTCTTTGACTTGTGGGATTAAGCTGCTGACTTGTGCTCTGAGACTGCTCGTCAGGGTGGTTTTATATGTATTTATAGTGTTTTGTTTTACTGTCTTTGCTTCTGACTGTGTATGTTTAATGTTCTGCCCTTTGGTGGAAAGACTGTTGTAAATAAACATTGTTGCTATTATTATCTTGTTTGCTCAGATGAGGGAGGCCCAGGTTCAGATTCCGAGTAGATCGTGAAACACACACACTCATCCAAACCTCCTTTGCAGGATTGTCGCTGGGATAAAGATCAGATTAACCCTCATCACTATACCTGCTGAATGACGAAGGCTCACTAACAATATGCAAGGCCAGTTTCAGCCCAGTGCAGAGGGAACTGGTTCTGCAGGCTGCTAAACCAGGAAACCGCCACCTCAAGGGCCTTTCCCGAAATAAACAGTGGCTGTGTGGCCAGTGAACGGGCCACTATTTGAAGGAGGGGCATGGTGTGGCTACGATCCAAAGCACCTCTCCTGCGCTGGAGAGTCAGACCTCTCAAAGTCTTTTGATGTCGGTGGCTGCAGTTCTATTGGTGGTCTGAAGCAGCATTGACAGTTTTCCCTGCAGAAAGCTGGGCATTTTTTGTTTGGTGCATAACAGCTGCAGTCAGGTCCAGTCTAGGGGAGTGGAATTCCACATGCAGTGGCATTGCATTCTGTTCCGCACAGCTGCACATGCACATCGCACATAGATGGCACTGTGCATGGTTTTGCATTACACAGTGCACATACCACCATGGAGTCTTGGAGCTGGAAGCTGCCCCACCCAGCATTTGGAGGTAAAGGCCTTCAAGGAAGGAGAATTGGTCATCCCACAGGCAATGTGTTCCATGTTTAGATGGGATCCCTTTCCTTGGCATTTGAATCCACTGCTCCATGTCCTAGTCTCTGGAGCAGCAGAAAACAAGCTGGCTCCATCTTCTCCATGGCATCCTTTCACATATTTAAAGATGGTTCCATCATGCCAACTCTTAATTTTCTGTTCTCCAAGCTAATATTGCCAGCTCCCAGGGCCAGAGCTTTTACCATCTTGTACATCTTCCTCTGGGTACCTTGTAGGGGTGAATGTGCATTTGGTTCTGCTTCTGATTGTGCAATGTCACAATCCACTAACAAGGCAGTACTGAACAACTACACTTCTTATTATTGTTGTTGTTTGTATCCCACTGTATCCCAAAGCGACTCGTAACGTAATACAATTTGGACACATGCGCCCCTGCCTTCACACGGAGGGATCCTGGCCAGCGGCCATTCCTTCTCGGTGGGTCTGCCCAAGCCTGGGCTCTGTGTGTCTCTTCCAGGCCTGAGCCCCTCTGTTCTCTCTGAGCTGCCCTCCCAGGCTTTCTGGTACACAGAAGGTGCAGCCAGCCCGCCATGCGCCCACACGCAGCATGTGCAAGGAGGCGGCGGGGGGGAGACACCTTCCCTCGTGGCCATTTTTGCTGCAGACACTGCCGCCACAGCACCACTGCTTCTGCCACCACTGTGTCTTCGGGGAGAACGGGTCCCTTTGGCTGCCCCAACTGACCTTCGACTGTCCTGATTTTCAGAGGCCCAGCACCTGAGCCACCACACAGCTTGCTCGGCCGTGGCAGCCGAGGCTCAGCTGTCATCCGAGTGTGAGCCACAGCCCTCTGTGCATTTGCTTGGCTGTCAGTGCTCTGGTTTCATCAGGGCATGCTTCTGAGTAAGCCCACTTGGCTCTGTGCGGCTCGGAGCCTGGGGGCGGGACTTCATGGCAGCAAAAGGATATCCCCCGGGGCTTGCACAAGGATCTGGGTGTCTGTGTGCTTACAGATCCTTAGTCCTTGCAGGCTCAGTCCCAGCCAAGGAGATTTGGGGCCCCTGAGAACCCACTGGACGCAGATCACACACCGAGGGTCACGGAGTCTGAGGGTATCAAGGGACCCCCAAGGACATCCAGTCCAACCCCTTTGATGCCAGAGCAGACAATCCCCAGCCAAAATGTCCCTGAGCGATGTCCCTGAGCGATGCGTTCCAGCTGTCCTTAAGGCACCTGCAAGGAAGATGGGGCTCCCCCTTCTGCCAAACAGTTCTCACCACCAAGAGGTCCCTTCCTCACATTTAGACCGGATCGCTTTTCGTGCTGCCTGAATTCGTATTGGTTCAGCTCCTGCCCTCTGGACCAGGTGAAGAGAAACTCAAACACCCCCCCCCCCGTTCCACCTGGCAGCCCATCAGACTTTCAGCAGACCCGAGTAGAACCCACCCCTTCCTGAGAGGCTGCAGTTGCACAGAATCACAGGCACGCCCAGAGAGGGCCGGAAGGGATCCCAGGGGCCAGATGGGCCTCGCAGTCCTTCCAGCTCTATGAGTCTGTGATTCAAGGGCTGCGTGGCCCAGCCCCAAGCCCCCCAGGCGCGGGCAGAGTCCACAGCTAAGACCTTCCCAAGAAATGGCCGCCCAGCCTTTGTCTAAAAACCTCCCGGGCGGGAGAGAATCCCTCTGTATTTCATCTCGGACGTTTCTCACCATTCTTCCTAACGTTTAGGTGGAAGCGCTTTTCTTGCAAAATGAAGAGATCCCCCAAATCCCGAATGCCGGGCAGGGGGTGTCTGCAGAGGTGGAACCGGGAACCCCCTCCTCCCACCTGTGCCTCCACTCTCTCAGCCTCTTTCTGGGGACCCCTGCCCAGGCCCCTCAGCATGGGAGGCGAGAAGGGCCGCTTCTGACTCCTGGGCCTTTGAGACCTTGATCTCGCCAAGACTCTTTGCAGCATTACCCGCTGGCTCGGTTCTGGTGACCCCTCTCTCTCCCCACCCGCCTTCAGCCCCCTCCCCCGGTCGTTCTCCCAGGAGGTCCCATCCAAACCCTTCTGGCAACCGGCTTGAGCGCCAAGTACTCCGCTTTGCCCGGACTCCCTGGAAGCGCCCTTGTCATAACAACGATGCTCCAGTGTGCCGGCTCGATTTTAAAAAGAAAAAGAAAAGCCAGAGGTATGAACATCGCCAGCACAGCAGGAGTTGCCCTCAGCGCCCGGGAGATGAAAGGGAAAAGCGACTAGGGAGGAAGGGGGCCGGCGGGCGGGGGGCCGGCGGGCGACCGAAGGGGCCTCTCGTCAGGCAGACAGGAAGGGGGGCAGGGCGGCGGGAGCCGGGAGGGCGCGGGTGGGCGAGCAGGGTGGGCGTGCGCCCTGGCACGCGGGGGGGATGTCTCGCGGGGGGTCCTGGGCACCTCGGTGGGAGAAGGGCTACTCGGAGGCCGGGGAGCGTTGAGGGGAGGGTGACCGGGAGGGAACCACAGAGCCCCCCGCCCCCGACAGGGGGCTCGGGGAGCTGAGAGGGCTTAGCCTGGAGAAGGGAAGGCCGAGGGAGGGGACGTCTCCTCAGGCGGAAGGCGGGCCGGCTTGTCTCCTGCTGCCGGGGACGAGGATGGATTCACACGGCGAAAAAGGGGCCCCACCTCCCCCACGCGGCTCTCAGGGCTGCTGGGAGGGGAACGGGGCGCCCTCGGAGGACGGAGGGGGCTCTCCTTCTACGGAGGCCTTCGGGCAGAGGCCGGACGGGCGCCGTGCGGGGGAACTCGAGGGGGCGTTGCGTCGGAAACCGCTCCCCCTTCGGTGCCTGGAGGCTGTCGGCGGGAGGCCTCGGCCGCTCACGCCACCCCGGGCGTCCGTCGTAAGCCGCGCGCGCCCCACGACCAGACACCCCCACCCCCCGAGAGCGAGCAGGCCCCCCGCGTCGGTCGTGCCCGGCTGGCTCTGAGTCAGGGCCCCCGGCGCCGTTTGCCCCGCTCCCCTCCCGCCGCGCCGCGCGCGTGCCCGCGAGCGAGAGCGCGTGCCCGCGTGAGTAGCGCCGCGCCTGCCGCCTCCCTTTCCGCTCCCGTTCGCTCCCTAACCGGCAGAACGCTCACATGACACACACTTCGGGGCTGTTAAAATAATGCCTGGCTGTGTATTTATAGCACCAGGGATAATGAGATGCAAATCACAGGCGCTGCCGCGAAACCGGGGCGGCAATCGGGAGCGGCCTTTGCAGCGCGTCTCCCCCGCGCGAGCAGAGGTTGCTCGGGCGTAAGCGGGGGGGGGGCGACACGGTCCCCCCCGTGCTTCCCCGGAGAGGCTCCCTGGCGGCCAAAGGCTGGGCACGGAGCAGAGGGCCGGCCGGCAGGGGCGCGGGCTGAGAGGCTGCTTCGCGCGGCTCTCCCCTCCCCTCCGGCCCCGCTCCGCTCGCACACGCCCGCCCTTCGCGGGGGCCGAGCCCGCGGCAAACGGCGCCGCTCGGGAGAGGAGACCGGAGGAGGCGGGGGCGCTGCTCCGCGAGCCCCCGAGCCCCTTGGCGCACGGCCCGGCCACGCCGGGCGGGAGAGCGGGGCGCCCGGCAGCGCCTTCAGCACCTCGGACAGCGCCCGCGCCCGCCTCCCCCGGGAGGAAGGCCGGGGGGGGGGAGGAGGAGGAGGAGGCGGCGGCGGCGCGGCGGGGGGGCCGGAAGAGCTGCTCCCCCGCCCCGCCCCGCCCCGCCCCTTAGCCCCGGCCCCGCCTCTGAGAGATGCTCCGGGGGCCCGCGCACCCGTCCCCGGGGGCTGAGGCCGGGAATGGCCGGTCGTCTCGCTGGGAAACGATTTGAGGCCCTGGGGACCCGGCTGCCCCCCCAGCCCCTCCCCGGGCGCTCCGGGGAGCCCTCCTGCGCCCAGGGCGGCCCCTCTCCCTCAGCCCCGCCGGGCCCGAGGAGCCGCCCTGTTTTCGGGTCTTACGGAATAAGGCCGGGACCCTTGTCTTCACGTCCTGGGTGTAGGGCCGCCCTTCGCCCGTCGACCTGGAGCCACCCCGTGATTTTTTTCCGGCTTTCTTAGGCCAGGAACCCGCCTCGGAGGTGGTTCTGCCGGTTCCTCCCTCTGAAATTTAGTACTCGCTGGCGGGCTCCCGCCCAAATTCTAACCAGGGCCGACTTGCTTAGCTTCGACGATCAGGCGGGATCTCGCGGCGCCTTTAGGGCATGTTGGCCCCCTCCGTCCGTGGCTGGCCGTCTTCGTCCGGGGCAGAAGGGCCTTTTGGGAGTGGCGTCGCGCGTGCCCGGCCGCTGTGCACGGAAACACATTCCACGTCGTGTGTGGACACGCATCACACATTCAGTTGTGCATCCAACTGCACATTGGCGGTCTTGGTCGTGCTGCACAATGTTGCCGCTCGGCACAGGAGTTCCGCGTCCTCCAAAAAGGTCCACTGCTGAAGGGGAGCTTGGGTGCGCGCGGAGGCCCACAGGACCCTGGCCAAATTTCACTGGGGCGCAAGTAAAGTTGACCTCCAAACCGTAGGAGGAGGAGTGGGGAAAAGGTGCAGCCACGGCTTCAGAGCCTGCAAAGGCAGGGCGCGTGTCCGTCTTTTTGAACAGTTCCGGAAGGGGATGCCAGGAGAGGGGGGCACGGATCGCTCAAGGCTGGGGCTGAGGGAGGACGCCCCCGGCCCCCTGGACACACTGAAACCCTGGCTTAAAGGGACAAGAATGGCCGTGGAGTGCAGTGGATTAAGACTCCAGGAAGCAAGAGTGTGGGTCCCTGCTTGACCATGGAGTGTGGCACCCAGGTTACGCTCTCTCAGCCTTAGAGGAAACTGATACTTGCAAACCTCTCTTGAGTAATAATTCTTTCAAGAAAACCATGTGTTTTTTTAGAGCCAGAGTGGCGTCATGGTTTGAGTACTGGACCAGAACACAGGGAGGCTGGAGTTCAAATCCCTCATCATCCTCAGGACCCCACCAGGTGACCTTGGGCAAGTGACACTCTCTCAGTCTGAGAGAACGGCAATGGCAAACTTCTCCTGAATAAATCTTGCCAGGAAACCCCCCTGAGAGGCAGCATGGAGTAGTGGCCGGACTGCTGGATGAGGACCCTGGGAGATTAGGGCTTGAATCCCCACTCAGCCATGGGAACCCACTGGGTGACCTTGGGCAAGTCACACTCTTTCAGCCTTGGAAGGCAGCAAGGGCAAACCTCCCCTGAAGAAAACTTGCCAAGAGAAGCCCAGGATAAGGCCGCCACACGTGAAGGGCACAGAAGGGCAATGGTCTGGAGAGGAGGAGGAACTGTCAAGAGGCCAGAGGGGCTCAGCATTTGGATGTTCCTGAAAAGCATACGTTCTGTGGTAGAAAAATTCCATGTGAGATTCTGTGCTCAGCTGGGGAGCAGAGACCCACAGCTGCCCTTGCTGGAAAATGGTGACTTTGAGCCTTGGCAACTGAATCCAGTTGGAGTACTTACACAGAAGTGTGTCCTTGCTATGCCATGCTCGTAACCTTGCACTGCTGTGCTTTGCAGTCTTCTGCAAGGAAGTCTTTCTACTAGCACAGGAACGGTGTAACTCTGGTGAAGGAATTGCCTCTGAGACAGATGAAGCAGTGTGCCAGTCTTCCAGTGGCCCCCGGCCCCTGCCTGGAAGGGACTCCTGGACTCTGGAGAGAGCCGGATGTGCTAAACGGACCACCCAGGCTGGCGCTGGGAAGGAATGATGGAGGGATTCATGTTCGCAGGAGAACCCAGCACTCGCAGTGGACTTTTCCACAGAAAGCGCCCGTGTGCTCCCCTTGCACTCACACCCCCTTAACCTCTTCCTGGCATATGTTTCCTTAAGTGCTTTAAACTATTGTTTTGTTTTTAAATTGCTTGTCAATTGATCTTAATTTTCTAACTTGCTCCGGAACCTTAGGAAGGATGGCATATAAATTCATTCAAGCATAAAATAATGGAGAAAAGGGTCCCCTGGTAGAGGCAAACCAGATGTCAGGCTTCCCCAGGGAGCATCTTTACAGAGGCAGCAGCTTGGAGCTCCTGCAAAGAAGGAAGGACCCTCCCCCCCAAATCAAAGCTGTCTCTGACCCCCCACCAACATTGGCACTGCCTGCCTCTGGGGATGGAGGCTCCCACCAGCTGGCTGCTCACACCATGGGCATCAAAGCAGAGGTTGGAGCATCCCGGTTCCCTTCCTTTCACACAGGAAGGAGGCGCCCCTTATCCTTCCCTCAGTGGGAGAGAAGGGGAACTTGCTCCTCACTTCCCCAACCCAGTGTGGAGGTGGCATTAAGGAAGGTCCCCCCTACTGAAAGCTGGCCTCCCTCCACACTGCTCACTCCTCACAGTTCTGGGCCAGGTGCCATGACACACGGCACAGAAGGGGGCCCTGCTGCCCGCTCCCCCCTCATGGCTATGGGCAGGGGTGGCAGATGCATTGGCCTCCTCTTTCCTTCCAGATGTTGCAAAAAGAGCTTCTGCAGGAAAGGGCTGCCACCTGACCAAGACAGCAAAATCCGCATCGCCAGCAGCAGCTCATTATTAATTCACAGGCGCTGAGGAGGCCCGGCGCTCCCAAGCGCTCGGCAGCGGCCCCACGAGGCGTGCGGCATCAGGAGCAGAGGGGGAGGCTCCAGGTCCCCCGCCTCTTTCTTGGGGAGCCCTGTGGGAGCACGGGAGTGGATTCACCCCCAAATACCGAGACACCCAGAACCCCCAATCTCCACCAGGCAGCAGTTGCCCAACACTGTCCTGGGCATCTGGGGGAAGCAACGCAAGAGAGGAGGGGGGTGGACCAGATGCCAACGTCCCATCCTCAGAATAACTGCAAGAGAGCAAAGCGTGCCCCCCTCAGATGCCACTGGACGACAACTCCCACTGTCTTGCCCAGGGCTGCTGGGACCAATGGTCCAACTGCACCTGGAGGGTTCCCCCCCGATCCCCATGGAGAGATGCGTAAGAAATAAGTATTGTTTTTATTGTTGCGATGTTGACGACACAACCTCGTCCTGCCTATGTGAATTCAGCTGTTGCCCTTGCACCCCTGCCGACCTTCACTCCAGGCTGGGGTTCCAGAGACCAGGTCCTTCCCCTTCCTGGAAGGCTGGCGGTCACGTGGCCATCACGCCACCCACATGGAGGCCACCGATCAGGGTGCAGATCCCCCACGACTGGCTACGAAGCATGTCCACAGGCCCCAGCCAATCAAGAGGTACGGCAGACTCTGGTATTAAAACATTTATTTCTGCAGAGTGGTGTGATGTAATGGAGCACTGGACACTCGGCAACACTGACCACCAACACCAGGAATGACAGACACGGAGGGTGAGGCCAGTGCCCCTCGTGGCTCCCTCCCCCATTGCTGTACAAAAAGAGAAGCACTGAAGGCTGGAGGAAGAGCCCCGGAAGGCCAAGGCAGGGTCTGAGGGGAGGGGCAGGGAGATGGAGGAGAGAGATTCCCCTCACCAGAAGGAGCTGGGGCAGGGGAGGGGAGCGCCAGTCCTTCCAGCGTCCTCTTGGGCCTCGGTGGGCTCTCGATGTGGGCCAGAGGCACTGGGCGTGCAGTCCCTGCTGGTGAAGCAGAATCCGGCCCTACCGCTCTCCGGTGAGTTGGAATCGGATGGACTTTTGTCGCGTGCAAACATGAGCAGCCCCAGTTTCGAGGGGCAGAGGAGGCGGGCAAGTGCTCTTCAGGCTACGGCCGGCTTCTGTGTGGTGGAAACAGAAAGAGAGAGAACTATAAGGAGACCCAGCACCCCAGCTGGACCCCTCTCTGCCCATGTGCCCACCTGCCCACCTGCCCCCCACCTTGCAAGTGCAGAAGCCCAGAAGCAAAGAGGAGACTCTCCCCTGTCACCCTGCTGGCCACTGTGGCCAAGGAGAAAAGTCACCACAGACCCCACCCCTCCTAAACACCAGACTGAAAGGAAACAAAAGTCAGGTGGGGAGTCACTTTCAGCCCCCGCAACACACACCCATACACGCAAAGAAAGGATAGATTCAGGCAAGACCCTCGAGAAGAACTTCTGTGCCCTATAGCCTTTCTTGCCCTGAGAGGATAAAAGTGGCCACCAGCCTAGTGGGCTTTTAGAAAGAGATCTGGCTAGTCCACAATAGCCTCTCTGTGGCTAAGTCCCACAGAAGGCCACTTGCAAGGGAGGGACAGGTGCTGCAACACCCCTCCCCAAAAGGCATTTCCTGCACTCTTGAGAAGACCAGGAGATGATGCTTAGGATGGAGAGGCCACCACTGGGAGGGAGGGTCCAGCCCCCTTCCGTGTGAACAGCACCAAGCCCAGAATTAAGGGCAACTGATCAGCTCCAGCCAAAGTCCATGGGTCACCTGGACTCACAACTTGCTTGGTGGACCTGGAATCCCCTTCTTCTGGATGATAAGCCAAGAAGTTCCAGAAACACTGGGCATGATCCCACGGCTAGAGGAGCTTGAGGAAAGGGAGGGCCAGCAAAGGTGGGATTTCATGAAGATGGAACTGAGACAAGCAAACATTGAAAGTAAAAAAAAGAAGATCTTGGAAGCTACAGACCAGCCAGCCCAACCTCAATACCAGGAAAAAATATTAGAATGGATTATACAGGAATCCTTCCGCAAGTATCTTGATGACAATGCAGTGGTTAGTAAGAGCCAGCATAATGGGGGGTGTCAAGAACAAATCCTGCCAAACTAACCTTATGTCTTTATTTGGTCAGATCGCTAGTTTACTAGATGGTGGGAACGCTGTGGATGTCATTTATCTGGATTTCAGCAACACATATGATAAGGTCCCTCAGGATATTTTGATGAGCAAACTGACTGAATATAGGATAGATGGAAACACCATCAGATGGATCAACAATTGGTTGGAAAAACATGTTCAAAGAATTGTCATCAGTGGCTGTGTTTCAAATTGGAAGGAGCTCCCGAGTGGAGCACCAAAGGGTTCTGTCCTGGGGCAGATGCTCTTCAATATTTTTAACAAAGATTTAGATGTTGGGGTGGAGAGAATCCTTATGACATTTGTGGATGACATGAAACTGGGAGGAATGCCTAACACACTGGCAGAGAGGAACAGAGAACAGGAAACTGGGCTGAAATTAGTAACATGAAATTCAACAGAGACAAGTGCAAAATGGCACATCTAGGCACAGGTATAGGATGGGGGATACTTGGCCCACCAACACTACACCTGAAAAGGACCTTGGGATTATTATTGTGGATCATTAAGAGCAGCACAGTTTCCAAGTCAAAGGAATTAATCATCCGCGTACATTCTGCACTGGTCAGGCCTCGTCTGGAGCACTGCATTAGGTTCTGGCTGCCTCATTTTAAGAAACAGTCTCACAAGGAAGCTAGTAAAGCGCGGGCTGGACAGGGCTACCGTTAGGTGGATTTGTAATTGGTTGACCGACCGAACGCAAAGGTGCTTCTCACCAAGGGCTGTTTTTCATCCTGGAGAGAAGTAACTAGCGGGGTGCCACAGGGTTCTGTCCTGGGCCCAGGGCTATTCAACATCTTCATCCATGGCTTGGGTGACGGAGTAGAAGGCATGCTGATCAAATTTGCAGATGACACCAAATTAGGAGGGGCTGCTAATACCCCAGAGGACAGGATCAGAATTCAAAATGACCTTGACAGATTGAAGAGCTGGGCCAAAGCTAACAAAATGAATTTCAACAGAGAGAAATGTAAGGTCCTACACTGGGCATGTTCAGCCTGGTGAAGAGAAGACTAACGGGCGACATAATCTCACTCTTTAAATACCTCAAGGGCTGCCACAGGGAGGAGGCTGCCAGCTTGTTCTCTGCTGGCTCAGAGGGAAGGATCGGGGTGGTGTTTTTAAGTTGCAGGAGGGTTGATTTCGGTTGAACATTAGGAAAGACCTCTTGAGAGTAAGGACAGTCTGGCAATGGAACCAGTTGCCTGGAGAGGTGGTGAGGTCTCCTCCTTTCTCTGGATGTCTTAAAAAGAGGCCGAAAAGCTACCTATTGCTGGAGAGGCTTTAGCTCACAATCCTGCATCCTGCTTCTTGAACTGAGCAGGCAACTGAACTCAGTGGCCCACGGGGGCCCCTTCTGACTCTGTCATTCTGTGATTCTATTAAAAGGGTGGCCCTGCTCTTAAACAGCTTTTTCTAATATTATTACTATTATTTGAAATATGTCTTAAATTGTGTTTAATGTCATTGATAGCTTAATTAAATTTTAGTTATTATCCCCTGCATGTTTTGAATTTCACTTTGGGGAAACGGGGGCTAGGTCTGGCTGGCAAGGCAGCGTCTGTGGCTCTCAGCTGCACCCCTGGAGCCCCGGGGAGGAAGGCGTCCCCTGCTGCGGGTCACACAACAGCCACCACACTGCTCAGCCACACGCCTGGCAACCCTCCGGCCTCTGAAAAGAGTCTCCAGGGAAGAGGACGCCTGGCGCTGCCTCTGGCCGCGTGACTCCTCCTTCCTGTCCTGAGGAAAACCAAAGACCCCCGTGGGCCTGGCAGCCAAGACCCGTTCTCAGCCCCTTTGGCTGGCAAGGTCAGCTGGGCCCTCAATGGAGAGAGGGGAGGGGGGAGAAACGGCTTGGCTACATGACCTCACCCTCTCACAAGCTTCCGGCTGGATCACAACTCTCTGCTGTACCCCAGCAGCCAGTCTGGGAGATTTGCTCTCTAAAGTAGGGCAGCAAGGCCCCGGTGATGGGACCTGGAGGCCAGCCTGCTGTTTCTGGGCCAAGTGCTGGCAATCACCAGCCAAGCCTTGTACACCCCAAAGAGCCAGATGACCCCCAGATCACCACCTCCCCCCCCCCCCGGAGCCCAAAACAGGATTCGCCAGGTCCACCCCCACTGGCACTCGGACTGCAAGAGAGAAACAGGGAAGGACTTTTCAGTGTTGGTGTCCTGGTGCCAGAAGGCCCTCTGCAGAGAGACTTGCTTGGTGCTCAAATTGTGGCTGTTTTAGCGTCAATGCGGGGAGCCAGCTTGAACAATTTCTGCAATTTGCAGGCCTCCATCCTCAGGAATGCTGGGATTTGTAGTTTAATAAGGCACTTAAAATTTTCTAAGGCTCCAGTACTAGCAGAGTTCCTTGCCAGAGAATATCCCTCCCAAAACTACACATCTCAAGATCTTATAGGACAGGAGCATGACAGTTAAAATGCTCTCGCAGTGCTGTAACTGCATGGTGCAGACACATCCCAGGTGGAGAGACCCTTTTATGCACCTTGGAGTTTTAGCTCTTCGGTTTTATAAGTGTGTGCGTGCGTGTGTGTTTCAATCAGTTCCCTGCAGGCACTCCCTTCTGCTGTTGGCTTGACTCTGGTTTTCTTCTGCAGCTGTTTCAGATTTTACACCTTTTTACTACATATGCAACTTTTATGACTTAATCTTTATCTCACCATCCGCCTGGAGAGTTCTAGCTCTTGGGCATTACAGAAAGTAGGCAGCGGAGAAATCAAACAGATGTATGAATTCTGAGGCAAGCACCCCTTTGCCCGTGCAAAAATGGACCGGGATCCCCACACAGGGACATCAGAAACAGTTCCGGTTGTGGGGGGCAGAAAGTGAGACTTCCAAGGGAGAAAGGCATAGCAGACCATTGGGTAGAAGGGTGCCAAAAAAACCCCTGCCCCTTTATTAAAAGGCTTTATTAAAAGCATCCCCACCACCATCGCCCCCACCTCTGAGCCTGAACACTGAATGGGGGGACTCGGTTTCAAAGCAGAGACACGTTGGGCTGGCCTCCCAGTGGGATGCCGCCTTGCCCAGGGGCTGCCTCCACCCTCTGTGGGATCCCACCCCTGCAGCCTGGGACCGGCTGCTGCTCCCACAGGAGATTCCCTGCCACTGCCAACACACAGTGTTCAGGAAGCCAAAGCAGGCAGCCCCTGGCAGCCCCTTCCCTCCAGCTCAAAGGCTCACCTCACTGCACTCAGTAGCTCTGACTCTCAGGCTCAAAACAGAGCGCAGTCCCACACAGGGTCTATGAAGAAGTAAAAAGCCCCACTCCCAGGTCAGCAGGGGAGAGGCTGCAGCCAGGACTGAAAGGAGTTGGAAAGGGCAGCAAGGTGCTAGCTAGTCCAACTCCCCACCACCACACAAGAAGGCACAACTGAAGCAAAATCTCACACCAAATCACCTGGGAGGCACGCGTCCCCTGCTCCCTTGGCACACTGCAGGCGGCAGCCCACTGAGGTCAGAGAAAAGACCCAACTCTACTCTCCCAAGAGAAGCACAGAGAGCAGCTGAGATTACACTGACTGGACGATGCAGCCCCTGTGCTGAATGGCGATACTGAACCTGCAACCAAACAAGAATATCGTATGCATGGGGGGGGCACACGCATGGACAGCTCAGGTTCATCTCTTGTGCATGTGCACCCCGTGGGCACACATGCCAGTTGCACAGCTGCACACCTGGTGACACGGCAGGGCTTCCTCCCACTCCTACAAGCTTCAGCTGAGCAGAAGAGGCCCTCCTCACTGGGCAAAACTTCCCCAGCCGCTTCTGTAGGGAAACTGCTGCACACACTGGGCACCCACACTGGCTATTACACTTTATGATTGATTGATTGATTGACTGATTGATTGATTGTTTGATTAAAACACTGCTACTCCTTTCAGGGTAACAAGGGGTGGTGGGAGGGAACTGTAGGTGTGACTCTGACCTCCGAGAAGGGAGCAGAGAATGGGAATGGGCAGCCAACGGAAGTGAAGGCACCAGACCGGAACAGCTGTCCAGGAGAGCCACGAGGGCCAGTGCGGACTGCTTTCCCTTCTTCCATCTCTCTAGCTCTCCCTCCCAAAGACACCCCAGTTTCCCTACACTGTGGCCCTACAGTCCCCAGTTAGTTGGAGAGACCAGGCAGAAGGAAGCCCAGATCAGTGGGGGAGGGGATTCTCAAGTGCACAAGGGAAAAGAAGGGTGAAACTCAAAATACCCCCATCCCCCCCCCCCGCTCCCACAAAACAAAATTTGGCTGAGATCTGCAACTGGCATTTGTCACTGCCAGGATAGAGAGAGCCGCGCAGGATTTGGAAGGACCTCAAGCAGCTTCCAGAAGGAGTAAAACCAGTGCATCTCCGCCACTTGCACCAAACCAGATTCAACCCAATATAACTGCATCAGGACGGAGATGCACTTGGCAAGAGTGGACGAGGCCTTCCGTGCCCACTGGGATTCCTGTCCCAAGCAGACAGGGGCCTCAACTTGGAAGGGCCCCAGAGAAACAGCCTGGATGGGCCCTGGGTTTCCCTTAAGAAGACAATCCAACTGTGCCCCTTCCGCTGCCAAGCTTGGTCCTTCCTCCTGCCCTCCATCCGAAGCAACTTCTCCATAGGAATCAACCACAGAGCAAAAGTTCCTTTCTGAATTGGCCTTCACTCACTAACTAAGAGGGCAGGCCAACAGCTCCAGTGCCAACATGAATGCCATTTCCATGACACTTCTTACACCAGTGCAAGAGCCATTATTCCTGCTGCCTCCTCAAATCTGTCCTGCTAAAAGTGGTCCCTCCTTAAAACTGGCCTCCTCTTGTTTCCACCAAGTTGGCCTAACAAAAACAGTGGGCCTTTCCACACTACACTGTTCTAGTGCCATTATTCCCCTTTCAACCTCCTGTGGAATTCTGGGGTTTGTAGTTTCCTGAGGCCCAAGAGCTCCCTGGCTGAGAATTCTAAAGGTCCCTCCCTAAACTGGAAACCCCACAGGATGTTGAAAGTGGAATAATAGCTCTACAAATGTGTAGTGCGGAAAGGCCCACTGTCTTTTAAGGGCTGTGTAAACACTCCCTGAACCAAGTTTCCCTTCCATTTTTCCAACTGCACATTATCACTTTTTCAAATTGCACATTTTTTCCCAACTGCACATTTTGTGTCCAACTGCACACTAAAAAATAAAATAACCACTGAGGAGTGCTGGTCCCCAGACTTCAAAATGGAAGCAAACCAGGCATTGCAAGCAGAGAGTGGGTGCCAAGACTGCCAGCTCCCTGAGAGAGAGGATGAAGGTCAGCTCTGAAGACCCAGCAGATGCAGGAAGAGGTCGGTCACATACAGAAATGAGCACAGCAAACACAGGCACTTTTAGGAGTGGGAGAGGACAGGAGAGTCTTCAAAGCCCACATCTTTGCATAAATGAAACAAGAGGTGGGAAGAACAAAATCTTCTGTTCTGCCCTGTCCCCTTCTTAGCCCCCTTGAGGACAGCAATCAATCAAGCAGCGCGGCCAGAAGTCAGGAGCTGCCACCTGGCCCTTCCTTTGGGAGAAGGTTAAGTTTGGCCTTTTGCCTGAGCATCTCCGATGCACAAAACAAAAGCACAGCAACAGCCCCAGGAAAGGAAAGGGACAGGGAGAGGGACAGGGAGGGCCCTCCTCCAGCCCTCACACTTTCCCACCTGGAGTCAGGCACCCAAACTTTGCCCCTTACTGGGTTAAGAAACCCATTTTGCAACAGAACACAGAAGCAGAGACGGGGATTTACAAAATGGCGGCACCTCTGGAACCTGCCTTTGATGCAGCTGCTCCACAGCAAGACCCAACCAGGCCGTGAGGCCAGATCGGCCAGGTCACCAGACAGGTCTCAAGCAACCTCTGCAAGCTACCCAAGGGCTGCACCCACCTATGTCCCCTCAGGCATGAGGGGACTATAGGCACCATCCGTGGGTCTCTCTGTTGTGCCTTCACTGTGGGAAAAGCTGTGTCTCCATGGTCTGAATGGCTTCTGATAGTTCCCTATTTATGTATGTATGTATGTATTTATTTAAAGGAAATACTAATTTAGAAAATAAATTAGTAGTATTTTCCTTTTGGTGGTGGTGGGATCTCATGTTTCTGAGGCAAGTGGCTATGCTGTGGTGGCAACAATGCTGCTGAGAGGGTCTCCCACGTCCAGCAGGCTTCCACTAACTCAACGGGCCAGGCAGCTCTAGGGCGGCTGCAGCGGTGGCAGCAGCAGCAGCAGTGGAGGGGGGGATGTGACACTGGCGGAGGATCTTCCAGAGACAACAAGAATGGCACCAGAGATAAAACTTGTTAGTACTGCACAAAAGCAGGCATAGCCAGACCCCTTTGAATGCCTTTTGCCAAGAAACCCCTCTGATGAGACAATCCAACATGAAACAAGAGATAGTGCTAGGAGATGATGCTCCCAGGTTGGAAGGCGTTCAATGAGCTACTGAGACCAGAGGACTACTACAAATAGTGCTGTGGCTAACAACGCAACTGGACTCGAGCCGAAAGGATGCTCAGCTCTTGACATGCTCAGAGGCAAAGGGAGTCAGAAGCTGCACAACTCAGATGGGATGTGAGAAGCACGAATCGGGGAAGCCAGACATAATCACACAAGAAGTGGAACATACAGTCATTGCAATAGCTGGAGTGAGCAAGCAAAAGCCGACAGGAATGGGATGTTTGGGGCTGGATAATTACACAGTGTTTTACTCAGGAAACAAACATCTAAGAAGAAATGGGAGGTATTTATAGTGTGGAGAGATGCAGCAAAATCAGTCAAGGGTTATAATGCAAAGTCAGACCAAATCAACTGAATCAAACTTAAGAGAAAACCTAGCAATATAACCATAATCTAAGTTTACACTCCAACCACAGAGGCAGAAGAGAAGAAATCAAAAGATTCTGTGCTGGAGTCCAGAAGGAAACTGTTCATGCACCAAAACAGGAGTTTCTCATAGGCACTGGGTATGCAAGAGTAGGAAGCAGAGCCGAAGCAAAGACTGGAAGAAAATTTTGACTAGGATCAAGAAATGAAGCAGGAAACAGGCTGATTAAATTTCACCAGCACTTTGCTAATTGCAAATGCATTCTTCAACAGGGTGGCTGTATATCTGGATGTATACCTGACAGCCAATATAGAAATCACATAGACTACATAATTGGAAGCAGAAGATAGAAAAGCTCCTTTCTGCAAAAACAGGATCAGGAGCAAACTGTGGCATAGGCCATGAAAACTACTATTATCAAAAATGACACTAAAGCTCAAGAAAAACACTGAGCCAACCACTGTGCCAAAATACCACTTCAAGAGCATCCTGGTAGAATTTAAAGATAGTGTAGAAAATAGATTTGCTCTATTAAGCCTAACTGACCAGGAGCCAGAGGGACTCTGGACTGAAGCCATGGACATTATCAGAGAAGACTGCAAAAAGACACTATCTGAAGCCAAAAAGAAAGAGAAGAATTAATGGATGACAGATGAAACTCTTCAAGCAGTTATAGACAGACAAGAAACAAAAGGGAAAGGTGGAAGAAATAGAGTCAGAGCCCTGATTACAGCTGCTCAAAGACTTGTGGATAGAGACAGAGACTCCTGTAATAATTAATGCAGAGGAATAGAAGAGGAAAACAAAAAAAGGAAGAACAGCAGACTTATTCCACAAGATCTGAGAAATCAAAAGGAGATTTAAACCAAGAGTGGGGATGCTCTACAACACATGACATGGTCAAGTTGAAATAAAAAGGTGATGGAAACAACATGCTGAAGAATTACATAAAAGAGATGAAGGAAGAAGAAATTATTTATCGCTTAGTCCAGAGAAGAAGTTAATGACAGATTCATTCAAGGAAAAACCATATGTAGACAAACTGCCAATTTTAGAAAGTGAAGTAAAAGCTGCACTCAGAACACGTGGAGAAAATAAGTCACCAGGAACAGATGGCACACCCACAGAGCCGTTTCAGCTTATAGAGACAGAATCTAGTTCTAACCAAAATCTGTCAACTACTATGGAAAAGAAAAGATTAGCTCACAGATTGGAAATGCTCACTATACACTCCAGTCTCATGAAAGGGGACACCAGGGGTTGCAATAACCACAGGACTGTTGCACTGATTTCCCATGCAAGCAAAGCCATGCTCAAAATTCTGCAATGAAGACTTTTGCCATGCACGGAGCAAGACATGCCAGATGTCCAAACTGGGTTCAGAAAAGGAAGAGGCACCAGGGATCATATTGAAAACATATGTTGGATAATGGAGTGCACCAAAGAAATTCAGAAGAAATCACCTTGTGCTTCATAGACTATAAGGAAAGCCTTAGCTTGTGTAGATCATGAAAAACTATGGATCAGTCTTAAAGAAATGGGTGTGCCACAACATTTGATTGTCCTGATGCATAACCTGCACTCAGGACAAGAAACTACCATAAGGACAAAGTATGAGGAAATGGAATAGTTTCCAATTGGCAAGGTGGTCTGGCAAGGATCTATTTTATCACCCTGTTTATTTAACTTGTAATCTGAACATATCATATGTTAAGCAGGATTAGACTTCAAGGAAGGAGGCATGAAATTTGGAGGAGGGAACTTCAACAATTTAAGATATGCAAATAGCACCACACTACTTGCAGAAAATAGAAAAGATGTGGAATGTGGCTGAAGAAAGATTTACGTAACTATAAAGCAGACGATGAAGATCTTTAAACATTTAAAGATTTACCATACACCAGCTCACTCACTGATCAGAATGGAGACTGCGGTCAAGAAATCAGAAGAGTAGGATTGGGACGGACAGCTATGAAAGAGCCAAACAAGATCCTGAATGTAAAATCTATCTTTGACTACTAAAATGCCAACATGGCTGACTTAGAACAACACTTCCTTAACTCCTGCACCAGAAACCTCTCCTCTACCTGAGGTTCACGAGTGATATCTTCATAACTCTAATACATGGAAAACTCCCTCAAGATGTTCCACCTGCATGGAAAACTCCCTCAAGATGTTCCACCTGCATGGAAAACTCCCTCAAGATGTTCCACCAGAATTTCGACCACTTCTACCCCAGGAACTATCAAGAGGACACATTCACCTTCTGGACACCACTGTGCAGCTATATACTGGACATCTTAGCAGCACTTTGTATCACAAACCCACTTGTGGATAAATGGACTTGCACCCTCCAGTTTCTACCCTGAGCACACTACCAAATCCAGAGTTTACAGCCAAGTTCTCTTGTGCAACTGCATCTGCTCAGAGCCAAAAGACAGGGCTACCAAACCCACGGAATTACAACAAACATTCCTCGAGCTACACTACCCAGCACAGGAAGTTTTAAAAAATCAACAAGACAAGACTTGTACCCAGGAGCGAAGATGAGAAATGGCAGAATCCCACTGGAGGTCACATACTGCTCCTAAGTGAGAGCCCCCTAGGCGTGTCCTCAATGAACTACAATCCAGTCTGGCCAATCATGCCGCCCTCTGACAGGCTCTTAGTGGCAGGCCATTACGTGCCTCCAGACAGCCTCCCAGTCTCAAACAGCTTCTTACTTACAGGGGGACGCACAACACGGATGGGGAGGCAGGCAAAAGACCTTGCCACAAAGCCAGGTGCCAGCCCTACCCAGATCGAATCTCATCACCCACAATGCTAGAGGTACTTTCACTTGCTGTATGCCACCCTCTGTCAACCATGCCCTTCAGCACTCTGCTCTGGGCAAACAGGATAAAGGACACAAATCAGACATCAGGAATGGGAGTCACAAGAACCAGTTGCAGAACACTTCAGTCTTCCTGGATATTCCATATCAGACCTCAGAAGAGCATTCCTTGAACAAAAAGACTACAAAGGAAGATTGGAAAGAGAAACAGCATAATTGTCCACAAACTCCAAGCTATTAACAGTGCATTGCACAGACAATCATTTCCAGGCACACTTTTTCTACACTGGTCAACACCCCCAGCCTCCTGAGGGGCTTCTTGCCCATTTTATCACATCTCCCAGCTGGCATCATTCTACATTACAACAGCTCCCTCCACCATTCAAATGCTTATCCACTGACTTTGGCTTGTTGCTGTTAAGTGCCTTCAAGTCATTTCCAACTTACGGCAACCCTAAGGCAAACCTGTCACGGGGTTTTCTAGGGCTGAGAGTGTGTGATGGCCCAAGGTCACCCAGTGGGCTTCCATGGCCAAGCAGGGAGCTGAACCCTGGTCTCCAGGGTAGTAGGGCAACACTCAGACCGCTACACTATGCTGCCTTTTGGCAACATCTTTCCTGCTGCCTTCATCCCAAAAAACTATTGTTAAACCTGAACCTATCACCTCAGCACCATACCCACAAGTTTTGCATTTCTGTCAAAGCTTATACTACCAACTTCTTTCTCTCACTTAGTCTCAAAGGTCCCTATAAGTTCCCTTTGCATATTAAATACTAAAGTTACCATTGTCTATGCCATCCTATTTCCAGTTTCTACGTATGCCTGTGAAAGCTGGATGGTGAAGAAGGCTGATAGGAAGAAAACCAACTCATTCTCAATATTGTGCTCAAAGAGAGTTCTCTAGGTAATCTGGACTGCTAAAAGGTCAAATAGATGGGTCCCATAACAAAGCAAGCCTGAACTCCCCCTAGAAGCCAAGATCATTCAACTGAGGCTGTTGTACTTTGGTCATATCATGAGAAGAGATAATTCACTAGAAAAGACAATAATGCTTGGTAAAGTGAAAGGCAGTAGGAAAAGAGGAAGACCCCATTACAGAGGGATGGACTCAGTCAAGGAAGCCACAATGGCTGCTGCCCCAAGTCTGCAAGGCCTGAGCAGGACGGTTGATGACAGGGGGATTTGCAGGTAGGGTCGCCATAAGTCCAAGTCAACTTAACAGCAGCTAACAGGAACACTTATTTAGTAATAAAGAAGACACATGCTATCAATTGGGTTGACCAACAGGTTGACTCAGCAACTGGCTCTGCGGTCTCCTCTAGTGGGACAAGCTAAGAGGATTTAGGCCATGATGTCTCCTGCCTAATGGGCACCAAAAGCCAATGCTGAAGAAAACGGTCTTAAGTTTTTATGGTGCCACAAAGGTCTTTACTCTTTGTTCCACTGCTGTAATCTTATTTGAAGAGACCGGCAGAAAGCATGCTTGCTTCCTCCCTCTAACCATTTTGCTATGGGGAAATGCAGGCCAGGGCCTTTTCTGCTGTGGTCTCGCCCTCTGAAAAGAAGAGGCCCTTCCCTAGAGAGGCTGAACGAGGTCCTGAGACACTCCAAGAGCACAGCAAGGTGGGGTGCTGGCTTACTGAGAGGAACCTCCAGTTACATGATGCTCCTCTCTGAGAAGGAACCTCTTCTTGACCAACAGAGGAGAACTCCTCTTGGTATGGTCAGGGGAACAGGCTGCAAAAGGACCACATAAAAGCTAGGAGGAAGCCCCTAAGTGCAAGCTACCTGGAGCTGGAGAGCCTCTAGTGGGCAAGCACAAAGGGCGATGCCACCTGGCTAACTGGACTCCCTTGATGTCAGGTAGCCCTCCATATTTCAGTTATGGAACATGTAGTAGGAGTTAATTAGCAGCTTGCTTGTAACAAGGTATGAGAACCAGAGACCGTTAGATAAACAAAGCTAGGAATGTAGTGATAAGCACCGCCAGGCTGAAACCAGAACTCCAAGGTCTCTTGCAGGTGGGATGAGGAAGTCTTTGCTTTTAATGTTTTGGATTTTGCTAATTGCCTCCAGTTCGCCCACTGAAGTCCTATACTATGTATCACACTCCTAATAAATAGTGTATTTGCACTGTTATATTTGTGTGTGTGAATTCGGTTCCTGACAGAGTGAGCGAACTCTTGCACAAAATAATAACATGTATCAAATAAGTGAAGAAGATCCTGAAGACAAGGGAGCATCCGGCAGAGCCGTCGAAGATCCAGGCAAGGAAATCGCTGAAAGAGACGAGACGGTCCCAAGCCGGGCCCCTGATGCTAAACCCAAGACACGACCTTCGACTCCTCCATCCACCCCGACCGGACGCCAAACCTGGGCCTGGGGCAAGAGACCAGAAACTGCTCAGTGCCAACGTCGCCGGGTTACAAGATGGGACACATCTATTGTTGAGACCAGTATAATGGAACAACTTCTAGCCAGAGAAGAAGAAGTGGAAAAGCAGAGAGAAGAAATTTCCAAACTGACAGATCAGCTGCACGGCTGGAGACTCCTGGTGCCTCAGGTTGGATGAGCACCACCCCAGGCTCCAGCAGCGGCAGCTGCTCCGGTGGCGGCAGCACCTGCACCTCCCGGAACACTGGCACCGCAAGTGGGGCCCCGACCTTTCCAAGAGTTGAAGACCACATATGATGGCAATGGAGCCACTCTGACATACTTTCTCAACATGGCCTCTAATTACATGATCGACTATGGGAACAGTTTCCCTGGTGATGCCGCCAGAATTAGCTGCCTGAGCCAGCACCTCAAAGGTGAAGCAGCAGAGTGGGTCGCCAGCCTGTTCGACTCACGAGCTGAGGAAACAGCCGACCTGCAGCTGTTCATGCATCGACTTAGAGAAAGATTTGAGGATCCGTTCTTTCAAGAACAAGCCAGATACCAACTGAAGAAACTGTGCCAAGGAAAAGGAACCATTGGTGAATACGCACGAGAATTCAGGAAATTAGCTACTAAGGTTCCGGAATGGAAAGATGACATCCTCAAGCAATTTTTCTGAGACAGATTAAATCTCATCATCTTGGATCGGTGCCTGACCCAAGGGGATCCTGCCAGCCTCCTGGGATGGATGAAACTAGCCGGAGAAGTGGAATGCTTCATGGAGAGTGTGCGGCTTGCCCAGCAAAGAAAAGCGCAAGAAATCAGTCACCGAACCCCCAGACTGCGAAAAACCACTTTCCTGAGCAGCAAGGAAAAGAAAAAATGACTCAAAGAAGACACCTGTTTCCAATGAGGGAAAAAAGGCCACATCGCCAGCAAATGCCAAGGATCAAAGAAACCCACTGAAAAAAAGACGGGCACCGCCACCACCCGACCTGTATCCCGTAAAGCTGACACCCCAAAGCCGACAACCAAATGCCCCGCCAGTGGAACCGCGGCTGGAACTTGCAATGGTGAGGACAGCCTTCTGCCTGCATCCAACTCGGATGGTGACGACTGGGACCCCGACGAGTCTGCTAATGTAAGTACCACCAAAACTCGTCATGTATATGTAACAGTAGCCTTACAAGGAAATGATCCCCAAATTGACTGGACACAAGGCTTACTCAAGCATACCCATGATGTAAATCAAATGCCCAAACAAAACCCCTCTGACTCGGCACTCACTTTGAGTCCCCAGGAGCTGCAGAAAATTCCATTAGAGTACCAAGACTTGCAGAAAGCTTTTGAGGACCATGAAGCAGACGAACTGCCCCCACACAGAGACTTTGATTGCAAACTCAGATTAATAGATGGAGCTAAAATCCCCAAACCAAAAATATATCCAATGAACAACCAAGAACTAGATGCTCTAAAAAGATTCCTGAACAAGAACTTACAACGTGGATTTATAAAACCCTCATCTGCTCCTACCACCAGTCCAATATTTTTCCACAATAAAAAAGATGGAGGGGAACCAAGGCTTATCATAAACTACAATTTAATCAATCAGGCAGTGTTGCCTAATATCTATCCGATTCCTTTAACTAAAGATATCTTAAATCAATTGATTACAGGCAAATTCTTTACAAAGTTAGACCTCAAGGAGGCTTTCCACAAAATATGCATGGATCCCGAAAGTGAGTGGTTGACTACTTTCTCAACCCCACTGGGAAACTACCAATGGACAGTTCTCCCTTTTGGATTACAAGCTGGTCCCGCAGCTTTCCAAATGTTTCTCAATTCTGTATTGCAAGATCTCTACGAAGGTGTTGTTGTTTACCTCGATGACATTTTGATCTATTCAGAAACCCTTGAACAACACACCAAGCTCGTACGTACTGTACTGCAAAGACTCATAGACAATGAACTTGTTAAACTCTCAAAATGCGAGTTTCACGCTCAGACTTTTGATTATTTAGGGTACCGTATTTGCCAAAACACCCTAAACATGGACCCCGCCAAAACTTACACTATATTAAACTGGCATGCCCACAAAACTAGAAAGCAGCTCCAGCAGTTCCTTGGCTTTGCAAACTTCTGTTGTAACTTCATAGAACGATTTGCAACTATTGCTCTCCCTCTCACCGAACCCTTGAAAAAAGCCACCGATACCAAATCTAACCGATGCAACTGCATCGCCTGGACTGAAAAATGCCAAACGGCATTCGACACCCTCAAACAAAAATTTACCTCTGAACCACTTCTCTTATTCCCTGATTCTGCCAAATAATTTATAATTCAAACTGATGCCTCTGACTTCGCCATGGGAGCACAACAAAAAAGCACATGAAACAGCCTCAACACTACTTGATTCAGCCTTCCAGCACTCTCTAAAATCTGGCTACCAAACTGACACTTGGCTAAAATCACACAAAGACTCAATCACCTGGGTTAAAGATTTGGCTTTCCTCGAAACTAAAATCTCTGTACCATGTTGCCGCATCGAAATTTTGAAAAGATAACCATGATTCCAAACCTGCTGGACATTTCAGCTTTCTCAAAACTCTACATTCCATCAGGAAACTTTTCCACTGGCCAGGCTTTACAAAACAAGTCCAAGATTATATAAAAAACTGCGCAGTTTGCAACATCTGCAAATCCTCGTCTTCTAAGCTGCATGGGCTTCTCCAACCACTTCCTGCTCCTTCCTCGCCTTGGGACGTTATTTCATGGGACTTTATTGTTGGTCTGCCCAACTCACGTGGTTTCCATACCATTTGGGTTCTCACCGATCATTTTTCCAAACAATCTCACTTCATACCACTGAAAAAGGTTCTGATCACTGAAAAATTAGCCGATCTCTTCATCAGCAACATCTGGAAACTCCATGGACTTCCCTCAACAATCATTTCTGAAAGAGAACCTATCTTCACTTCCAAATTCTGGACTTCTCTCCTTAAATCTCTCGGCATTTCCCAAAAACTCAGCAGCTCCTATCATCCACAAACTGATGGGCAAACCGAATGCACCAACCAAACCCTAGAACAGTACTTATGCTGCTTCGTCAATTCCAACCAAAATAATTGGGCACTCCTCCTTCCCTTTGCTGAATTTACTTACAACTCTGCTTTGCACTCTTCCACTGGCAAAACTCCATTTGAAGTTGTCCTCGGCAGCACCCCAAAACCCTTTCCTTCTCTCCCCACGACCTTCTCTACAACTCAGCCTGCCTCACTCACCTACTGGATTACAAAAATTTCTTCTACTTGGAACTCTGCACGTGACTCTCTCAAAGTTTCAAAAGCTTCTCACAAATACTTTGCTGACAGAAAACAACAACTCAATCCTACATACAAACCTGGAGATCTTGTTTACCTCTCCTCCAAAAAATTTCCTCCAATGGTCCCTCCAAAAAACTCTCCCCCAAATACCTTGGTCCTTTCCCAATCAAATGTGCCATTAATGATATCACCTTTGAACTTTCTTTGCCTGACACAAACTTGTTCACCCTGTTTTTCATTCCAGCTTACTGAAGCCAGCTCCTTTGAATTTTTCTTCGGAGAGTAACCCACCTACTCGACCTGCTGTTCCTGCTTCCCGGGTTTCACCAATCCATGTTTAACTGCTACATTTTGCATTTTCAATTTTATTGTTGTCTTCCCCTTTTCCCCTTTCTTTTCCACTCCCCGCTACCTTTCCCTTTTCCCTATTGATCACTGCTATTCCATCTGTTCATTCATTTTCTTTTTCGGGACAGGCAGGATGTCGGGTAGCCCTCCATATTTTAGTTATGGGACATGTAGTAGGAGTTAATTAGCAGCTTGCTTGTAACAAGGTATGAAAACCAGAGACCGTTACATAAACAAAGCTAGGAATGTAGTGATAAGCACTGCCAGGCTGAAACCAGAACTCCATCTCTTGCAGGTGGGATAAGAAAGTCTTTGCTTTTAATGTTTTGGATTTTGCTAATTGCCTCAAGTTCGCTCACTGAAGTCCTGTACCAGGTATCACACTCCTAATAAATAGTGTATTTGCACTGTTACATTTGTGTGTGTGAATTTGGTTCCTGACACTTTTTCAGGCGCTTTTACCAACATAAGGAAGGAGGAGGAAGCAGGTCAACCGATCAGAGACTCATAGAATCCTTGAGCTGGAAGAGAGCCCAAGGGCCATCCAGTCCAACCCCATTCCGCCATGCAGGAAGACTCAATCAAACCACTCCCTTTGACAGATGGCCACCTAGCCTCTCTCTGAAAACAAACCCCAAAGAAAGAGGAGACTCCACCACACTCCCAGTCTGGTTCCTGGCAGAAAACTAACTGCTGGTTTTGACCCATAAAGATATTTGAAGGACTGTATTTTCCCTTAGGAAGCAGCCCGAGCTTTCAAGTCTGCTGGGGAGGCCCTGCTCTCCATCCCCCTCCCCTCACAGATACACCAGATACACCTGGTGGATTAGGGTCAGGGTTTCCTTCCCAGGGAAGTCAGACATGGGCATCTTCCCCAATTTCCTTCCACAGTCAAGTAAAGATGTTTTTATTCTGACAGGAGTTCCATGAGGGATTATTCGCGGCCCATCTGTTATAATGTGCTGGATATTGCTAATTGTGCTATTGATGGCCATGTGAATCTTTAATTATGCATTTTAGCATCTTTTAAATTCTTTTTGATTGTTTAGGTGTGTTTTAGCTTTTGTATTCTGTGGGTTTAACTGTGGCCCTTTCCACACCTTACCTTTTTCCGGCGCTGGGTGCGGGGATCTCGCGTCCCTGCTGCTTCAGCTCCACACGAGTTGCCCGCTCGTGCGAGAGCCCCGCCTCTTCCCTCCGCAGCGCAGCTTGCGACTTTCCCAGCCTGCGCTGGGGCAGGAAGCGCGACCGGGGCGGCTCCGGAGGCTCCGCACGCCAGGTAAGTGTGCGCGGGGCCCGGGAGCAATGAGCGATCGTGCACCATTTTCGGCTTCCGGCCAAAAATGAACAGGTGCGTGATCGGCACCTGCCAGCCCCCGGAGCATCACGCGATTGTGAGTGCATCACGCAGATCGCTCCTCACAATCGCACGATGCTCCAGGAGCCCTTTCGCATGGCAAATGCCGTGCGGAAAGGGCATGTGTCTTTTTAACTGTTGTAAGCCTCTTTGAGTCTCAACCTGGGAAAACCGTTGAGTATAAACGATGATGATGATGATGATGATGATGACGACGACGACGACGATGACGATGACGATGACAATGATATCATATGTGGCTTGGGTCCAGGCTATTTGAGGGAGAGGACCTCTCTTTATACAGCAATAGCAGTTACATTTCTATACCACTTATCAGTGCTAAGAAGCACCCTCTAAGCAGTTTACAGCGTGTTAGCTAATTGCCACCAACAAGCTGGGCACTCATCTTCCTGACCTGCAGAAGGATGGAAGGCTGAGCCAACCTGGAGCCCGGAGGGATCAAACTCACAGCCTTGGGGCTGCAGTACAGGCATTTAACCACTGTGCCACCAGGGCTCTTTAGGAGCCCGTCAGAGCCCTAATGTCTTTGGGAGAAGCACTTCTCCTTATCCCACCACCCTCTCAGGCTCGTTTGGTGGGGAAAAGGGTGTTATCGGGCCTTTTCCACGGCTGCTCCCAGACTCCGGACCCCGCTTCCTAGAGAGGCCGGGGCGGGGGGCCCGTCCTCACCCTCCTTCCCTCAGGCAGGTCAAAACATTCTTCTGCCATCAGGCTTTTAAAAACTGGCTGGAGAAGGGGGTTTAATCCTGTGTGGTGCTGTTTTTAAGTTTGAATAGGGTCGTTAATGAATGTTAATGTTTTAACGTTTAATGTTTTTACTTTATAAATTGTTTAAAGGTTTTTACAAGAATTCATATGTGTGTGTGTGTGTGTACACATATATTTATTAATTGCTATATATAGTTTTAATCTGAATCACTTTTTAAATATATTGCTAATGCCATTATAAGGAGACGGCCAGAATACAAACAAAATAAATAAGGAAAAGTAACTGTCAATTTCACTTGTTGGGGGGAGTATACACATAGTTTTTACCAACATTTGGAATCTCCATTTCAGTTTCACACCAAGACTCCTCTTTGCCCTGAAACGTAATCATTGCCTCTCGTTTGCTGACATGCACCAACCGCTTCTTATAAAAGCAGCACAGGCACCAATGAAATAAAAGGGCCCAAGAGTTTATATGGAGAAACACAGACCACACCTCAATTTCACCCAGCAAACTTTGGGGGGGAGCCATATAGCCTTGCTGCCACTTGAGAAAAGGAGATCAAGCAAACACTAGCTTCCGGGGAGAAATTCATAAGGCACCCAAAGATCTCACCCTGGGCAAACATCACAGGCATCCAGAAGAGTTCCATTTTTGTGACTTTTACCCATTTTCTCTGGTTTTACTTGGTTATACCGGGCAGGAATTCCAACAGAAAAAGAACCAACAACCTCATAATACAGCCACAGACAAAGGCTCTCAACTCAGCCCCGGGAACTCCTCACGCCCTGCGGCCAGCAGAAGCTGAGGAAAGCCGGACTGAGCACTGCCCACAGTGGTCCTCCTCTTCCTCCTTCAGAAGCTGAAGGCCTGGCAGAGCCTTCCGGATGTGGGTGGCCTTAGAAGTCTGCAAGGGAGCCCCCCGTGCCCCCATCACCACCGCACAGATCCAAGTCGGACATTTCCCAAGGCCTCCAACTCCAAGAGAGACAGGAAGGAGGGCCTACGCCTGGATGTCCAGCTTGCCACCGGACCCTCCCGCCACTGGCAAGGTGCAGGAGCGATACGGAGCAGACAATGAGCCCCCGACCCAGCCGTGCCACAGGCGGCTCCTGCCCTCCCTCTCTCCCCCTACCATGCAAAGGGGGAAAAAAGGTGGCAGAGGCCCCCAGGGTGCTTGAGGCTGAAGAGGCTTCAAAGGGGATCAATCCCCCATCACACCAGCTGAGTGTATTGATGGAATATTTTATTTTACACAACATAACAACACAGAGTTGTTGGTTTTGTACAGCATTTGCCTGGAAAACAAAGGCATCACCATTGTCACTGGGGAAAGGAAAAAAAGACACTCAGATCACTTTTTAAAAATACTTTTTCTTTCCTTTTTTGTATACTGATCGATCCGTTAAGTGGTCTGTCGTTAGTGTGGAGGAAAGAGCAAATCCCTTTTAAAAGAGGCCCTTTTTTGCCAACGCTCTTTCGTTCTCCATCTCCTAGCGCGCAACCAGAATGCCAATCCGGGAGGGGGGGGGAAGGCACTGGTGTTGTTTTCATGCTTTTTCCCTTCACCGTACTTTTTTTTTTTAATAATGAGCTCTGTGAAATGATCTGCCTTCATCCGTAATATTAAATAAAATAAAAACCCGAACAGAGAAATGTGGACGTGCTCGGTGGCTTGTGCACAACTCTGCACAGACACAAGAGGGGCGGAAAACGCCCAGCAGCTCAGTCGGGCAAGAGTCCTCAGACAATATTCGGAAAGTGGAGGGGGGCGGGGGAGGAGGGCGCGGGCGGTCTCCATACTTATCTCCCCTTTTTAATTAGAAAAAACCCAGCACACACCACAGCGGATCACACAGTGCTTTCCAATATCCACTCAGAACTCGAGAAAGTCGCTTTGCCACTATCCGCCTCAGAGCCGTCTCTCTGCATCAGCATCCCATTCATAGACAAGCTCCGCTTAGACCAAAATCCTCCCGGGTGCACGGAGGAGTTAATATAACAACGGTATTCCATTAATTCTCCGTTCAGGGAGTACCTGCGCTTTGCCCGGGAAGGGTCGGCCGGCAAAGTGAGGAACTTACTTGGCGTGGCTTGCGCTCTTTTGTACAGAGGGGGCCCCCTGGCACAGTCCGGGGCCCGGCTAGCCAACTGCAGCGCGGTAGAGTTGTTCCGGTTAGTGTTCTGGGACTCCAGGCTGGTGGAGGCTGCAACGGCGACAGCACCTTCACACGGGGGCGTCGGCAGGTCGCTGCCGGGCTTTGGCATGGGCTTGCGCTTCAGCTTCTGGGAAGCGGTAGGGCCCGGAGTCCACGCGTGAGGCAACGACGCAGAGGTAGCGGCGGCAGGAGAGGAGTCCTGGCCGGAAGAGCAGGAGTCTGACGATGACGGCACCGCCGCACTGTCGCTGCTGATTTTGCAGCACTGCGGGCTCTCCTCGTGCCCCACGGTCTGTTTGGACCCAGACTGGGCCCCAGAAGCCGTGCCACACCCCTGGGCCTGCGCCCCGTTGGTCTGGGAGTAGACGTTGCTGACCTTGGTGGCCTTATGGTGCCCGCCCCCGTTGTTGCACACCTTGTACCGGATCATGAGGATGATGATGAAAACCAGGACAGAGGCCACGATGATGCCGCCAATGATGATGATCATGGTCCCACCCAGGAACTGGGACTGCATGAAGTGGCAGCGCACGTAGTCCTGCTCCGTCGTGAACTGGATGCACCCCACCACACGGGTGGCCGTCAAGGAGGTGATCCCATCATCATAGATCGCCAAGACGCACAGGTCGTACATCGTCCCCGCGGCCAAGTTGTTGACCAGGAAGGTCTTACTTGTGGGAGGGATCATTCTAAAGGGTAAGAGAAGAAGAGGCGAACAGGTTTAGTGTTTAATCCCACATCACAGCACAACTCAAACACCACTGCCCCCCCCACTCCCACGGAGCAAGGTAAAGCTGAATCCTCCTCAACCTGAGTGCCCCCGGTCAGCAAAGCCCCCTCTCCCACCCACAATGCAATTTCAGGAGCCCCCCACCCCTTCCCGAGACACCCTGGATCTCCCCTTTCCTCCCCCTGCTCAGGTGAACTGCCTCCCAGAGGCGTATCCGGGGTGGGGCAAGTAGGACTCACGCTCCAGGTGCCAACGCCGGCGGAGGGTGCAGAAAAGCTGCGCGTGCAGGGGTGGTGGGTGGAGGGTAGGGGTAAAAAGGTAGGGGTGCAACTGCCACGCTTGCCCTAGGCGCTGTGTTTGTGCTAGATGCGCCACTGCTGCCTCCCAGAGGAGCAGTTTTTCAATAAGCTGTACCTCCCCCCAACAGAGGAAGTTTACTATCATCACACAAAAGGTTCCTGTGGGTTCACATCCACTTCTGGGGGTCACCTTGTTTTTTGGTATTATTGGCAGAGTATGCAGCCCCCACCCCAAATCCAGGTGAAAAATATTGGCCTACAAACCTGTCAGGTTGGTCATCTTGACCTGAAGAAAACCTAGGGGGGCCGATATTGCCTGGCTATCCCAACACGTCTCCCCCTCCCAGACACACACCTCCCAAAAACACAGAAGCAAACAAGCTGTACGCACTTACTGAAAAGGACAAGACAACAAAAACCACCTCGGTATCCCGTTCTTTGGGTGGGCAGGCGAGTGGGCAGGCGGGGAAGGGAATGCTCTTTTTTCCCAGAGCTGACAGACAGCGGGCTCCCCTCAACGTTGCTCTGCCTGCCCTTAGCTTTACATCTTGAATTCTCAGACCAACCCATCTGCCACTTTGGGACAAGGCAGAACGCCACCACCTCTTTCCTCTTTGGCCCAAAGGGCTTTTCTCTGCCTCCTTTTCCCTTCCCCAATTCACCCTCCCAGCAGTCCAGCCCGTGGGGACGGCAGAGGGGCACGGAGGTTGGTGGCCGGGCACGCACAGGGCACAGACTCTCCGCCCGCTGCCATTCACTAGAGAGATCACAACAGCAGCAGCAGCAACGCCGCTCCCCTCCTAGGGAACGGCAGAAGAAGGAGACCCCGTCCTGCGGCCCAGTGGTCCACATCCTGGGTGGGGCTGGGAGAGAGGGAGGCGCACGGCTGTTGCCCTCCACCCAGGCCACCCAGGATCCCAGCAAAACCCCTCCCGGCACAGCTACTACCACTTGGGAACTGGGGCAGGTTTGCCTGGAGAGAAGGAACAGCAGCCACCTTCCCAGAGATGCCTCACATCCAAACTGAATGTGGCCCAAAAAAAGTCCTATCTCTGTGGGACCCAACCCTCACTGTGTCAGCCCCGTCCCCTTGGGCTGGACCCCCTTCCCTTGCCCTCCTGGACGCCTCTCCTCAGGGGCTCAGAACGTTTGCAGCACCTTTGCCAGGGGGTCTTGTTTCATCAGTGTGCATGAGAAAACACACACACACACACACACACACACACACACGAGTTAGCCACGAAGGTCAAATTCTTCCTCAACCCCACGTGTTCCGTCACAACCCTATTCTTACAAGACGAAAAAATCAGACACAAATGCATAAAACAGAACCACTTTCCTGAGATGGTTGGATACTCAGTGAGCAAGTATTTGTGTCTGATTTGTTCATCTTGTAAGAATAGGGTTGTGACGGAACATGTGGGGTTAACGAAGAATTTGACCTTCATGGCTAACTCGTGTGTGTGTGTGTGTCAGTTTCTAATCACTTAGAAAGCAACGCGGTAATCACGAGAAGTCAACACGGATTTCTCAAAAATGAGTCATGCCAGACTAATCTTATCTCTTTTTATGATAGAGTTACTAGCTTGATAGATGAAGGGAATGCTGTGGATGTAGCATATCTCGATTTCAGTAAGGCCTTTGACAAAGTTCCCCATGACATTCTTGCAAAGAAGCTAGTAAAATGCGGGCTGGACAGGGCTACTGTCAGGTGGATCTGTAACTGGTTGACTGACCGTTCCCAAAGAGTGCTCACGAATGGCTGCTTTTCATCCTGGAGAGAAGTGACTACCGGGGTGCCACGGGGTTCTGTCCTGGGCCCAGTGCTGTTCAATATTTTCATCAATGACTTGGATGAAGGAATAGAGGGCATGATCATCAAATTTGCAGATGACACCAAATTGGGAGGGGTTGCTAATACGCCAGAGGACAGGATCAAAATTCAAAATGACCTAGACAGATTGGAGAGCTGGGCCAAAGCTAACAAAATGAAATTCAACAGAGAGAAGTGTAAGGTCCTACACTTAGGTAGAAAAAATGGAATGCACAAATATAGGATGGGGGACACGTGGCTGGATGGCAGTACGTGTGAAAGGGATCTAGGAGTTTTAATAGACCACAAGCTGAACATGAGTCAGCAGTGTGATGCGGCAGCCAAGAAAGCCAATGCAATTCTCGGCTGCATCAATAGGAGTGTGGTGTCTAGATCGAGGGAGGTACTGGTACCACTCTACTCTGCTTTGGTTAGACCTCGTCTTGAACACTGTATCCAGTTCTGGGCACCCCAATTCAAGAAGGAAATGGTCAAGCTGGAGCAGATCCAGAGGAGGGCGACCAAAATGGTGAAGGGCCTGGAAGCCAAGCCCTATGAGGATAGACTTAGAGAGCTGGGTATGTTCAGTCTGCAGAAGAGAAGGTTAAGAGGGGACATGATAGCTATGTTTAAATATTTGAAGGGATGCCATGTAGAGGAGGGAGAGGGCTTGTTTTCTGCCGCTCCAGAGACCAGGACAAGGAGCAATGGATTCAAGCTGCAGGAAAGGAGATTCCACCTGAACCTCAGGAAGAACTTCCTGACAGTCAGGGCTGTCCGGCAGTGGAATCTGCTGCCTCGGAGTGTAGTGGAGTCTCCTTCCTCGGAGGTTTTTAAGCAGAGGCTGGATGGCCATCTGTCGGGAGTGCTTTGAGGGCGTTCCTGTATGGTAGGGGGTTGGACTGGATGGCCCTTGTGGTCTCTTCCAACTCTACATTTCTATGATCCTATGATTCTATGATTCTAAGTGATGGAGGCAGAAGCAGAAACCTTTGGCTAATGTATTTACAAAGTTTTCTCTCTCTTTCTTCCCATATTCATATATTTTCATATATGAATATGAATATATATTCATAAAAGGACAACTCTTTACGATAAATCACATAAAGTATGACCCTCCATTAGGAGGCTTCAGAGCAAATCCACTCAGCAAATCCAATGCCTCGTCCACATGGCTCTCCCCACCCGCTTGCCCGCCCACCCCACCAACACCTCTTCCTTGGCCAGGTTACGCTGGCTGAGATCTGTGGGGGAATTAATGTACGGGCGTGATCTCTGCTTGCAGTTCCCCACCTCTCCTCACCCCAGCCGGTGCCAAACAGAGGGTGTTAATGTCTTCTTAGCCGGGTTGACTTTCCAATCCTTCTCCTAACCAGATTACCTTGAAGGATTAAAGGTCAGCATGGATTAGCCAAAAATAGGCACAAATCACAATTCAGGGCTGGCGAGGGCCTTTGCCTGCTGCCCCGCTGGTGGCCCACCAGCACTTCTGGGATCTGCTGTCCAACTGGCCCAGAACCTGAGATCACAGAGCTTCTGTGGGTCAGTACTTGATTTTACGCCCCCCTCCATACTTGACGCTCCCTGCAGCTTGCTCGATTTCTCAGCACTGCTCCCATGTTAACACCTTTATGCCCGAAAGCAGAAACATTTCACAGAACAATGCTGAGAACAAACATGAGGGCAGGAGGCAGTAAAAAAAAAAAAATCCCACTCCCTCAAACCTTGGAAGAAAACATTTTTTTAAAAGGTCTTTGGCTAGTGCCTAAAGCCGCCAGGAAGAGGAGACCACAATCTTAATGTCCCTCCAAAAGGCCTTCTTGCTGCCAGCCACCCATCTTGCCTCAGCCTGTGGGGGCACCCAGGGTCGCGTTAAAGTTTTGTAGGCCCTAGGCTCTCTCATATTTGACTCCCGGTGCTGTAGATTTTGTTAATCCTGTTTCCCGTAGACCCTAAAATGTTTGTAGGTCCTACACACTGTTCTTAAAGTGCCCAATGGATCAGGCAGCCGCAGGGGCCCCTCTAAGAGCCAACCCTGCACTCTGGGCAAGGATACAGGGCAACATACCACCTTTGGGGGTAATCTGAGTCCAAGATATTAGGAGCCCACTTCCACAATCCAGGACCTAGCTGGGTTCCCCACCCACCTCATGGGTGAAGAAACCAAGCACTGGACCTGCAGCTGCCCCTCCTGCCTGGCCTCTATGACACTTCCAGCCTCTGTCGAGCAGGTGCTGCTCCCTCCGGCACCCAAGGGACCCAGAACGGCTGTGCTTGGCTGTTCCTCTGCAGGTGCTGCACTGGGCATCTCCTGCAGCTCCTTGGAAAAACTGCCCAGTGTTCCTCACAACCTGCCCAACACAATGGCCTAGGCCCATGCCATTCTCTCCCCAGCATCATGTGGACAGGGAACTGATGGCCAGAGGTTCTACGCCCAGTGGGCGTTTCACATGGCACCACATAGACATTCCTCCTGCCCCATGCCCTTTCTCCAAGTGCATCTGGTGCTTAATGAGACCAAGCTTCTCAGCCGGTACAAACACCTCATGTCTCCCAAACCGTCCCACAGAGAGGAAAGACTGTCAGGGTTGGCAGGATTTGGCTCCTCTGAGCACGAGCAGAGTGCTATCTGTGAAGCAAGGCTTGGCTGCAGCTCTAATACACGAGACATAGCCATAACAATCCTGCTGGCCTTGCATCGGGCTGCCTGGCCACACCGCCTCTTCCCTCTGCCATCCACTCCGAGGAAACCTTTGCCTGCCCAGCAACAACCTTGACAAAGATGTCTCTCTTAAGTGAACCTAGTTCACACTTGGCACTCTGCCAAGAGGACACCAACTGGGCACTAGGCCACCAGGCCCCAGTGGTCATGGAACAAGGCAAGGAGGTGTAGGCTGCTTGGGCCAAAATGCTCTTACTCGTCATTCTCCTGGCCTGGGCAAGCAGGTGATGGCCAAAAGCCAGTCCTTGGCCACTCCTTTCTGCTACTAGGCAGCCCAGGTGCCCCTGCTGTGCGTCCTCGCATGGGCAGCATCACAGAAGGGGGTGTGCCGTTCCCTCCCCCTTCCACAATCTCTAGGCCACCCTGCTACTCGGCCCCTCTCCAAAGGCACCCCAGAACCATCAATCCATCCACTCGGGCCTTGTCTGCCAGGCCCAGGTGATCTCCAGCCCTCACACCCAAAGGTCTCTGACCCTTTTAAGGGAGGCAAGATGCTGAGGAAGGAGGTTTTTGCCTAAGAGATGTCCCCTTCGCAAAGGGAATGACAAGGAAAAGCTTTCCCGGGCACACACATGGATTCCACTGTTTAAGAGCGAAAGTGTTTAGAGTTCCCACCTGTAAACCAGCGAGTCATCGTACGTCCCATTGTACTGAATTTGGAACATCCGTATTCCAGGTATGTTCCTCTGGAAATTGAATCTAAGCAAGGCGGTTGAGGCCGTGGTCTCCGCCACAACCACCTTCTTGTCCTGGCCCACTTTGGTCTCCCCGTTGCTGCTGCTGCTGCTGCTGCTGCTGCTGCTGCTGCTGCTGGCATTTGAGCCGGACTTGGTGGACGTGGAGATGTCCGAAGAGCCAGGGTCCGGCTCGTGGATGTGGTTTGTGCTGTTCACAATGTGAGGCAGTTTGATGATGTGGAGATAGACTGACTGTGTGGCCTCCCCGGCCGGGTTGGAAGCGATGCAGGTGAAGTTGCCGGTGTCCTTCACGGTGGTGATGTGGATGTCCAGCGTCCCGTTGTCGTAGACCAGCGAGCGGGTGGCGTTGGAGATCAGCTTGCTCTCAGGGGAGATCCAGTGGATGGTGGGCTCTGGGTCCCCCCGGGCCTTGCACCTCAGGATGGCGCGCTGGCCCTCCAGCACCCGCAGTTCATGGGTATGCCGGGTGATGAGCGGAGGCTCGCACAGGAACTCCTCCTCGGGAACCGACCAGAAGTAGCGGCCGGACAGGAGCGCTGGGGAGGCGCAGGTCTCCAGGTCGTCCTCCCGGGAGAGGCGCCGCAGCCAGAGGAGCTCGCAGTTGCAGTGTAGGGGGTTCCCCCCGAAGCTGAGGGCAAAGGTGGAGGGGCTGATGATCCCTGAGGTGGCCAGGACCTGGGCGCGCTGGAAGAGTGGGTCGGGTGGGAGCTTGTGCAGCTTGTTGGAAGTGACGTCCAGCCGGGTCATCTTGTGGAGGTGGGAGAAGGTCCCCTTGGGGATGTTATCAATCATGTTGTGGTCCAGGCTCAGGGTGTGCAGGCTGACCATCTTCTCCACGGCATCCCAGGGGATGGTCTCCAGATTGTTGTAGGAGAGGTCCAGCTCCTCCAGGGCCAGGACGTCATCAAAGGCGGTGGAGGAGATTAGCGTCAGCTGGTTGTTGTTCAAGATCAGGTGGTGCAGGTTGGAGAGCCCGCTCAGCATATCGTGGGTGATCTTGGTCAGCCTGTTGCTGTTCAGGTGCAAAGCCCGCAGGTTGCGCAGGTCGGCAAAGGCGTGGGGCGTGATGAAACTGATTGTATTCCGAGAGAGTGTCAGGTCAACCAGGCTGGTCATGTTGGCAAAGTCCTTCCGCTTGATGCTGGTGACAAAGTTGTCTGCCAGTCGCAGCTCGACTGTCCGCCGGTCAATGTTGGGTGGGACAAAGAGCAGCCCTTTCTTGGCGCAAAGCGTGGCAAGGTTGGGAGACAAGATCTGGCAGACACACCGCTTGGGACAGATCTGTGCCTTCACCACTAAGCCGATGAGCAGCAGCAGGCACAAGAGCAGTTTTTCCATTGTAGAGCAGGGTCCAGATCCTGCAAAGAAAGCAGAGGCAAGAGAGCGCAGTGTTACTCTGGGAGCCAGGGCTGAAAACGCGCACAGAAAGAACGCAGGAGGAAGAGAGCAGGGCCCGGATTCCTTATCACTATCCTCCAAACCAGGGGCCCTCCTCTCTAAGGCTAATTTAAAAGCAGGAGAAGTTGGCATATCAATCCCAATGCCATGTCCACGCTAGGTATAAATAGGCCCTTCTGTGGACACCACACTTCAAATCAGTGGCTTCCTTCGCTCCCAGTGAGTCATGCCTGAAAAACTCCCCCCATCTTGGGTTATTTTTGAAGAGTGAGACTATGTTCAGAATGCTCACCTCCAGAAGAAAATGCCAGAACTGCACATCATGGCCTCAATTTGCCTTTCAGTAAAAAGCTCAGACAGCCACGACAGAGCCTGCCACCTACCCACTAACCACGCACCGTGTGAGATAACAGGCCCTGTCCTGTTGGAACTGAGCACCCCCTCCCCCATTTTGTGGGGTGAATGCCAGTCCTAATGTCAGATGGGAGTGCACCGGCTCCTCCTCCAAAGCCCCCTGCTCGCCAGACCAACGTTTACGGACCTCTGCCTTGCCTCCCCTTCCCATTTCTCCATGAGGAAATGCTTTGGTCCCCGGGGTGATTCTTTTCTCCAGCTGTATTGGAGAACGAGATTGATCAATCAGATTGGCTGACTGATAAGGGCAGACCAGAACTATACCATATCCCCAGTGTGGTCCCCCACAGAGGAGGCTGTCTGTTCCTTTCCCAAGTGGATCCACTATGCCATTTACCCTCCGCGGCAGGCAACGCGCGCCCAGCCAGCACCTTCCCTGAGTCTCTTCCATCCCAACCTCCCAAGAGCACCTCCCTGGACAGACACCCGCAGGGCGCACTGGCCAGTCTGCCTCAGAATCCTTGGGAACTAATCTGCCAGCGTGGCTCCATGCTGCTCACACCAGACACCACTGGTTCCAAATAATTAGGGAGCTAAGAGCAGGCCCCACAAGGTCTGGCAGACGTCCAAGCACTCCTCAGACACAGACACCCCCACCCCCACACAGAGCCACTGAAGAGATGCTGCTGCACAAGGCCAGAATCCTGTGGCTCTCTTACACCCGCTTAAATCCCCTTACAGAAGCAACCAGGCATTTTTGCATCCACAGTCAGCTGCGGTTTGTGGAAGTAGAACTGCATATACAGGGCTGTCGCACATGGATGCTCAATGCGCATGTTTGTGCCCTGCATGTTGACACAGAGACATGCTGTGCATTTGGTGGTATCTATGACTGCACACTGCCTCTCTTCGCTGGATGACATTGCCATTCAACACAACGGTTGCGTAGCACAACCAGTGTGCAATTCCACAAGGCCACTGACCCCCCCTCCCCTGCCAGCTTCTGCCAGTTTGTTGAGAGCCTCCTACCTCCTCTCAGCTGACCCTCCCCATTTCCCGAATGTTCTGCTCCCTGAGATCAGGCAAGTGGCCCCAAGGAAAAGTCTGCTTGTAGGGTTGGCACCCAGGGGGTGCAAGAGATCTTCCCCCAGCCCCCAACACTCTCTTTCCTCCTTAAATCTGCTTTACAGGAAAAATGATTTGCAGGAGGCTCCACTCAAGTATTCTTGCCTTGGCTCTTTTTCTGCTTAACCTTTGCTGCCTTTGCGGAGCATTTGGGGCAGAAACAGGACATAAAGTATTTCAAAATGTTGTCTGGGTTTTAAGAAGTCCTTAGTCAACGTCTTCCATCAGCTGTCGAGTCCTCGTGCACCCCAGAAGCCCTGCTGCAACTCCCCACCAGCCCTTACAGGGAGGCCGCTCTCTTCACAAGGCATGGGACGCCTGCGCTGTCTCCACGCACCCCCCGGACCCCCAGATGGCCCCGCTCAAATGCCCGCACAGACCCACAGGGGGACACGGCTGCTCCTCGCTCCCACCTCTTCCGCAGCCCCATCGCGGACACTCCAGAGGATCAGTGCTCCCTGAGGGGGCAGAAAGTGCCCACAAAACCAGACTCATTTTTCCCGGAGAGGGAGAGGGCAGGCTCCTCTCTGTGGCATCTGCTATGGCTCCAGCTTACATGTTCCATTTAAAAGGAAAGCCCAGGCAGCCCCGGACCCTAAATGTCCCCATTAAACCTGTTCCCATTTGCCCTGGTCCTGAAGTTGAAAGGGAGCAAAGGGGGCAAATGGGGTTACTGCACGCCCCCAAACTGTGTCATTTTAGGATAAGCTATCTCCCCGAGAACATCCTCCGTGAGGACAAACTTGAGAATCCCCTGAGGGGCGGCGGGGAGGCATTAATTCTGGTGATAAGCAAACAGGTCCCGGTTGATGCTTAAGCACATTTCTGGGGATTAGCTGCCCTGCTGTTTGTGCGGCCGTGTGCGTTAGCTGGAAATGTGGGTCTCTCGGAGGGAGAATTCGGCCACTGGCAGCAGCCAAAACCTCCCTCCAGTGGGACGTACGTGCAGCTCTCCGCCCTCTCCCAAAAAACTCCCTCCGTTGTTCACTGATGGAGAGCTAAAGGCTTCAAAACATTAACACCCATGAGGCTGGCTAGGAGTGTCTAAAATATTTTTTAGAAAATAGAACATTAAAAAAAAAAAAAGGAAAAGACAGCCTATTTTATGTATTTTTTCACTTGAAAACGCTTACCAAAGTTAGCCCCTCCATTCGGATGTGTGGCCCACACACCCCCTCCCACCATGAAAAATGGGCCCCAGTTCTGAGCAAATGGTGCGCCGCCGCCACCACCACACACACACACACACACATACACCTGGGACTCCCAGGTATTTGGGGCTACCATTGCTGTATGGCAGAATGGGATTGGATTTCATGGCCCGTGTGGTCTCTTCCAGCGCTACGATGCTGTCTCCCATCATCCCCCATCCTCGGCCAGCCTGGCTGGGCCTTCAGGGAATTGGACTGTGAATACTGGGGGGAAATGCAGGTTAGGGTTAGTTTGGGGGGGTGGGACTGACAAAGGGACCCCCCCCCCCAAAGGAAACCCTGTCCCAGCCTTCCATGGTAGAAGAGACGGGAAGACTCCGAGGCCGAGGGCCTGGGACGTGGCCATACCGTCTGCACTGCCTGGCAGGAGCTCTCCTCTGGGATCCCCAGACAGGGAAATGCCCTCTCTTTTGCCACGACCCCCAACATCATTCCCAGGGGTCTTTTCAATGGGGGGGGTGGAATGTCAGAAAGCACAGGCAAGTGACAGATGTGCCGTGGGGTCCCCGGCATGACTGCCTCCCCAAATCTGTTATAAACAAAGCACCACTCGGTGGCGACCGGAAGACAGTTCTGGCCAGAGAGTGGACTTCCAAGGGATGCGGCACAGCTCGGACTTACACAGAATCATAGTGCTGGAAGAGACCATGGTAGCCACCCCATCCACCCCCACCATACGCAGCCTCAGATGGTGTTCCTCCATCTCCTTGTCTCGGTGTGTCTGCACAGCGTTAAGGGAAGACACAGCAGGGCTTGGCTGTAAAATGGAAGCCAGGTTGGCACCTTCTCTGGTTGCCACTCATCATCTTCCCCAATAGGATCGCCATAGCAACCAGAAACCAAGAGGGCGCATTTCCAAACAGCTCCCGGATCATCAAAGCATGCATCATCTTCTGAGGAGGGAGAGGGGGTGGCGGAATGGGGGAAGAGGCCTCTCCAGTCTTGGGCCCTTGAGGGCACCGTGTGGTCTGAGGCGGCCCGGAGGTTCCGGTGGGCTCCTCACATTCAGGAGAGCCCCGGGCCCTTTGGAACACAGATGAGAGAACCACAGAGCCGGACACCCCGGTTGCTGGCCCACAGCTCAGATGCCCCAAGAGATGGACGTCCAAGTTCTGTTCAAAGACCACCAAAGGTGGAGGGAGTCCACCACTTTCTGGGTGGGGAGTGGGGAGTCCGTCCCATGCTCAAACGGCTCTTACCCCCAGGAAGTTCCTCCTAGCATTTAGCTGGAATCTCTTTTCTGGGAACTCGGATTCCTTGGGGTTCAAGTCCCAGCCCCTGGGGCAGGAGAAAATAAGCTCACTCCCTCTTCCACAAGATGGCAGCCCCTCAGATATTCCTCCTATGATGGCTATCATGGCAGCTTTTGTCATGTGACCAGCACAATTCAGGAGGAAAGGGGATATTGGGGGGGGGTGGCATTTTAGGAACAGTCTTTCTTTCAAGAGAGGAGAAACAGCAGCAGACCCCCCTCCTCTCCTTCCCCCCACTGACCATCGGCTGCAGGTTGCAAAGGAAGGGCCTCCAAGTCCCAAACCGGTGCCTCTCCAACTCCAGATACACGGGAGACACAAATCCAAATGCCACGAGGGGAATGAAAGGGGTTCCTCCCCAGAGCCCCACACACCACTCAAAGTCACCCCACTTGCATGGATGCACCTGGAAACCCTGCTTAGGCAAATGATTTTAAGAAGTGGCTGCAATGAGGCACAAAAGGTGCTTAGAAGCTGTTCTAGTTGCATTTTTAAAACAGTAACTCTTTCCAAGTTCTCAAGAGTAAGCAATTAAGTATCATTAGTTTACTAAAAGTTTAGCTGCTTTTTATTAATTTGTCTTAGAATCATAGAATTACAGAGTTGGAAGAGACCACAGGGGCCTTCCAGTCTAACCCCCTTCCGCCACGCAGGAACCCACATCAAAGCACTCCCCTGGACAGATCGCCATCCAGCCTCTCTTTAAAAACCTCCAAAACAGGAGGAGACCCACCACACTCCATGGAGGCAGCATATTCCACTGCCAGACAGTTCTGACCACCAGGAAGTTCTTCCTGATGTTCAGGTGGAATCTCTTTTCCTGTAGTTTGAATCCATCGCTCTGTGTTCTAGTTTCTGGCGCAGTAGAAAACAAGCTTGCACCATCTTCAACATGATATCCTTTCAAATATTTAAACGTGGCTATCATGTTTTCTCTTAACCTTCTTTTTGTCAGGCTAAATATACACAGCTCCCTAAGCCACTCCTCGTAGGGCTTCATGGCTTCCAGGCCCTTCACCATTTTGATCGCCCTCCTCTGGACACACTCCAGTTCGTCTTGTTTCTACTACCAGAACGTTGCACCACGGGACAGTCTTGCTCCATCAAACAGTGGGGCCACACCTGTGTAACTATAAAAGCAACTTAGCGTTTACGGTTCCACCACGCAAGGAATGACGTCATCCCTTGCTAAGCTAATGTAACACACACGTAACGTGCTGCTGAGGTAACACAATCCCAGCGCAACGCACGGTCCTAAGGGAAACGTACTTATTCCTTGCCAACTGGGGAAAAAAACACAGGAATTACAAGCAACGTCGGCCGTGTGGCTCGTCTTTCCCCAGTTTCTGGGTGGCCCCACACAGGGGGTTCCTTCCCACCCACGCGGGGGTGAGCAAAGCGTCACCCCACAGCTCCCCGGCCTTCCTAAGGGAGGGCCGAAGAGGTTCACACGGCTGTAGGGGACAGCCAGATCCGAGCCAACCCGGTTGGGATCTCCCTTCAACTCGTGGGGATCCCTTCAGGGTAAAGCTCTAGCCCCCCCCCCCCGAAAAAATGGCACTTGGTTAAAACACTCTAAAACCAAGGGAATAGGGGGGCATCATGCCTGTTGGAGGGAGATGGGAGGAACCAGACATACCCCCTCAGATGTCCACTACAGGCACGCTGGGGAGGGGTCCATCCTGACAAACGGACCCCTTTCAGTTGCATGCTGACTTAGTGCCCACCCTTTCAAGAAGGCCATTTCTCTGCGAGAATCAAGGCGGTGGGGGGTTGGGGGGTTGATTAAGATTATATCCCATATCTCTGAAAAAGCTTTCTGACGTAAATTGATACAAAAGGTCTGGATCCTCTGTTAGCTGTTTGGGGAGTTGGGGGGTTGGACAGGTTGAAAAGGCATTCCTGTTAAAATTGTTTTTTTTCCCTTGTAATAACATTGAAACACAGTCTGTATATTTAGTATGTGATTCATAAAAGAGGAAAAAAATTAAAAATATATCTCTGTCAAAAAAAAAGAGAGAGAGAGAATCAAGGCAGGAGGGATATTTTAATTCTTGATGGCCATCTGTTGGGAGTGCTTCATTTATGTCACCCCGCACCACAAAGGGGTTGGACTAGACTGGACAGCCCTGGGGATCCCTCCCAACTCTTGCGATTCTACGATTCTGTACAAAGAGGTGGAAGAGACCACACAGGCCGTCCAGTCCAGCCCTCCTGTGATGCCAGAATGCTCAACCAAAGCGCCCCCCACCAAGACGCCCACCCAGTCCCTGCTGAGAGATGACCCAAGACAGAGGATCCACCGCCCGCCCTCCGAGGCGGTGCAGTCCACTGCCAAGCAGCTCTGACTGTCAAAAAAATCTTCTTAATGTTGAGGTGGAGTCGTTTTTCTTATTTATACAAGACTATCTTTGGACTCTTGGCCTTTTCTCAGCCCCTCAAGCACACTGAACACAGTTGCAATCCTGAGCCCAGGTCCAGGAGGGAATTCTGCCGCCCCCAAGCCCAGAGGTCAAGCGCACCCCAGGGTAACCACAAGGAGCCCCCAAATACACTGATCAGAATGGGGACCCCAGAAAGGCAGATTAGGGTGATGTAAATACACCTATCCCCACAACCCAACGCCTATGGCCCAAGACTGCTCCGCAGGCGAATTTGAACTTCTGAGGCAGATTTTTTTGGGAGAAGGAGATCTGAGCTGGGAGGCTTTGCTTGGTGAGCCCCCCTTCCTTTACTTTTATTATTTATTAAATTTGTCTGCTGCTTTCCTCCCATAAGAGACCCAAACAGATCTTCAGCAAAAAGAAAACCATCTGAGTTGACCATCGACTATGGACATGTCACACATTCTTACATGGAAGGTCTTCTTTGAAGGAAAACAAAGCTCCGCTCAGCTCCTGTACAGAGCCAGGAGGGGAGGAGGTAGAAACTGAGGGGCCGATTAACATGTTCCCTGAACACGGAGAGTTTATCCATACACCAGAGACTCTGTTGCTGCAATCAACCTGAGATGCTTACTCTCCCTTCCACCACACCCTCTGCGGGTGCACTGAATCCCAAGATTCTGCCCAAAGAAGTAACCTGCACCATGTTGCAAGACTGAATGTACAACTGCACGCATACTTCCATCTGCAAGGTGCACCACCATGCACATGTGCAAATGTTCACAACTATATGCAATGGCCCAACTGCACACACATCTCCATGTCCACAAGGTAGAACTGAACAGCCTTAGGAGCAGGTCTCCCAACTCCACCAAGGGCAGCTGGGCACACCCAGGTCCATCAGTAAAAGTGAAGGGGAGGGAGAAGGACTCTGGAAGGATGGAGGGCCCCCCCATAGAGAAAATCTCTCTCTCTCTCTCTCTCTCACACACACACAACCTCCTGGCCCTACCACACTCAACTTTCTTCCAACATGCTAAAGGTGGAGGGGTGCTTCTGCCTGGGGCAGACAGAGACCATTTGGTCACCTGAACTACCCCAGAGCTGAAGGTCAGAGGAATTGAGGGCTGGGGAAGGGGTCAGGAAGGCAGTGCCACTAGTCCCCCCCCCCCCCCGCAATCTAGGCCAACAGCGTGAGTTTGCCAGCCCTCTCTGTCTCACCCCTCATATTATTCCAAAGTCGTATAAAATTGTAAAAGCTTAAAGAAAATCCACAGGGAAAGGCAGAACAATCAAGGTCCTACCTGAGAGTTTACACTGTGTAAATTGTCACATATGCAGGAGACACGCATTAATTGCATTAACAAACCCTTGGGGTGGATGGCAACATTTCAGAATCTGACCAAGATGGCAAATGTGCAACCAAATGTACAGCTGAATGCACGTGTGCAACCTGTCTCCCTGTGCATTATGTATCCAGGCACAACAGCATCATGTGCACAACTCTGCTCCCATAACCTTGAAATGAGTGTGGATGCTCTACCTCAGACAAAAATGCCCAATGGCTCCTGTAAGAGAAACTTAGGGAGGCATAAAGGTGCCCACAGGATTCCACCAGGAGGTCTATCTTGAGCTCAGGACCCCCAGATCTCCCATCGACAGAAGGCCTGAGACAATAGCCTCCCCAGCGCCTCAGCCCGGCTGTCCAGGGTCGTTGCCCTGCCCCCCCCCCCCAGGGATCTCAGCTTCCCCCTGGCCCCCAAGCAAGGTGCCATCAGCTGCAGGGTATCCAGCCAAATCTTCCCGTGGTCCCCTTTGCCCCGAGGAGGACAAAGACAACGGGAACTGCGGGAGCAGGGAGAGAGACACCGGGACTTTGGCAAACCTTCCATCGCCTGCTGCACACGAGGCCCCGACCCTCAGCTCCTCCCTGTGCTGCAGAATTAAGCCTCTCTGATTGAGGCTACCTCCCTCTTCCTTCTTTTGGTGGCAATTTTAACCCTTTAGGGATAACCTTCCTGCTTGCTCAGGTAGACTGGCAGCCAGGAGCAGAGAAAGGACAGGGCGGAAAAGAGGCCTTTGCATTCCCGACTGGGTCTGAGCGGCACCAGGAGCAGCACCAGCCACAAGCACGCCACGCCAGCACCATTATTCCAGAAGCAAGGAACAAACAGAGGCCCGGCAGCAGCACCCTTCCAGCTGCTGCTGCAGAAAGAGAACAGAGCCGGAAGGGTGTCTTGGGACCCATCCGGCAGGGAGCAGAAGTAGAGCTGGCTAGAGAAAGGAGCCAGTGGTCTTGCAAACAGAAGCTTCCTCACACCAATGCAGGGTTGGGGGCAGAGAGGGGAGAAGTACCCAAACACACACACACGCCTTCCCAGAGCAGCTCCGCCCTACCAAGGTTGGAAGCCACCCTGCAGAAGAGCCTTTGTGCTTCTGAGGCTGACAAGGAAAAACATTCTTGCTTTTTGCAACAAAAGGGCTTTCCACGGGCTTCCACACAAAAATGTTACTTAAACTGGGAATTAAAAATTAAAGGGCGAATCCTCCCCCCCGCAACCCACCCACTGCTATGGAGCGCAAAGCTTTCACCTCACCCAAGGAAAGAAAGGAGGCCTATTAGTGAGACAAGGAATAAGCCAAGATGGAGCTTCTTGAGAGGACGAGCACGGAAGAGGGGGAAGGGGAAGCACTGCCAGGTAGATCAACGCTGGGCCCACAAGGCTGGCCCCAGAGCCGCCCTGCTGGCACCCAAGTGCCTTGTCCGACAGCTCTTACCATCAGAGAACCACTTGGATGTCAGCAGGGCAGCTGCGGGGGTAGCCCTATGGGCACAGTGGGCTCATCTGGAGGACAACGGAGGTGGGGCAGAAGGGCCCGCTCCCTCTTGACTGACCCAGGCTCAGGAGCAAGGAGATAAAGGATTCCACCAGACAAGGACAGGCAGCTCCCAGGGGTCCACCCAGCCACGGCTCCCCAAGGACAAAGGTCCATCGGGGAAAGAGCACAGGCCAGGGAGCAGCTAGGAGACTCAGGGGGGCAAGCTGAAGTGGCCAGCATGGACCAGCCAGCACCCCTCCTCTGGCCCCCAGGCCCCCAGCTTAGCAAAATGGAGGTGGGGCAGAGAGGCCCAACCAGGAGACAGAGCCAACCAACTGCCTAGCCAGTACAGGCGTGGGGGTCTTTCCCAAGGGACCTTTTCCAGACGGCTCTGGGGGGAAGGGGGGGAGAGGAAGGGGGCTTTGAGGGGGTGTTGGGAGGAGCCACAGCCAGGCAGGAGGGGCGACTGGAGACCCTGGCAGGGGCAGCTACAAGGAGCCTCTCCAGAGGCACAGCTCACACGGGTGGGGAAGGAGGCGCAACCCAGCCCACCGACCAGTGACCCTCCACCTGACTTCCAAGAACCCACGAAGAGCCCAGAAGCCCAGCCGGAGCACAGAGGAGCGCCTGAGAGCAGGAGCCACGCAGAACGCGAGAGCCGAAAGCACTCCCGGTTGGAGAGGCAAACTTGGCATTGCCCTACACAGAAGAAGCCTACGTATTTGAGAGGCACGCCAAAGAAGGAAAAAAAGTACACAGATGAGGAGCACACAGATGTGTGCACACAAATGTGTCCAAATGATGTGGGCTTTAAAAATAGTTCTCAGCCTGACGCAGATATGGGGTGGAACACATCGTGCAGAATTCCGGCAAGAGAAATCAGAAGCAGATGCCACAGAACCCCAGGCCCAGAGGTGCCCAGGGCTAAAGTTAAACCTTTACTGAGACTTCATTTTGGGGGGGGGGCATGGAGGATGCTTCTGCATCAGGGTCTTCCATCCCACTCTTGTTTTGCCAAAGCTTTTCAAAACCAAAGCTGGCCCCTCAGGGGCTCAGACCCAATGCTGGGAGGAGGGCGGTGGCGAGCACAGTTCGGCCCAGGGCCTCTCGCCTCCACGCGCCCCCTCCGCCCAGGCTGCAGGGAGAAGAACTGAGGGGCCTCCCTGGCAGCCCCCGCCACCCCCAGGTGCAGCACCTGGGCAGGAAGAGACACCCAGCCCGCCTTGGGCCCGGCCAGGGAGCGGAGCAGCAGAAGAGCCTCCCCGGTGGGTCTCAGTCTCCAGTGCCTCGCCTCTCCTTTGGTGGAGGACAGAAGGCGGGGGGGGGGAGCGATGGGCTCCGGAAAGACTCTGGAAAGGAGTGCAACTAGAGCATCACCCCATCTGCCCATTCCGGCTGCTCTTTCCTCTCCCAGAAGCAGCAAGGAAGATGGAAACTCTTCCACGTCACAGGGCCTTCCTGGGGCCACTCCAAGGCCACTGAATTCTCTCATCCAATCACCCAATGGAAGTTACTGAACTTCCACTGGATAACTGGACATGTACAGACACACTTGGCTAAAAATAAGCAGCTGCATCAATATACAGTCCTCCCTTTGCCCAAGTACTGTGGGGCCCATTTACTTGTCCTCCCGCCCCCCACAATGTCCTATAGGCCACCCTTGACAGCCATGTGCCCTTAGGCTCTGCACAGGACAAACAGGTCAGTTTCTATGCAAGACGATAAAGGCATTCAAATTTAGTATTAGAAATGGCCAGACTCCAAACCAGTGGTGGAACATTTTAATCTTTCTGGATATCCAATCAATGACCTTCAAGTGGCTGTTCTTGAACACAGAAATTTCAGAGGAAGACTGAAAAGAGAAGCAGCTGCATGGAAATATGCTGACAAATTCCAGTCCGTCAGCAAAGGTAGGATGAGAGATACCAGCTTCTTGACACACAACATACACAAATGCCAGAGCCCTCACCGCTGTTCAAGCACTCAATCATTTGCCTCAGAAGAGTTTCCAAAACAGTTTGAGCAAAAATTTCTTACTTTTCTGGGGCACTGCCTCAGGTATTACATAAGTAACTCTCAGGTATCACTTAAGCGCTGCCTTGGGATCTATTGCTTTGAGAACTGACTGAGTTACTTACTTAAGTAACTGTTCTCAGTATCACTTTTTATAGGGTCACCATAACTCTTGAATATCATAAAGGCATCCGATCCTACCTGATCCCGGAACCTTGTTTTCTGCTGTTCCAGATTCTAGAACAAAAGCCAATGGATTCAAATGACAAGAAAAGAGATTCCAGCTAAACATCAGGAAGAACTTCCTGACTGTAAAAGCTGTTTAGCAGTGGAATACAGGTGGCCTCAGAGGGCTGTGGCTCTGAAAAGAGTCTGGATGGGCAATTCTCAGGGATGTGCTTAAGCTGTACATTTCTGCACCGGGAGGGGGCTGGCTTGGACTGGTGAGTACCCCCCCCATCCTTTCCAGCTCTGTGATTCTCTGGTCAGGGAGCAGCACGTGTAACCCCCTCACCCTCTTCAGAGGAACAGCAGGACGCCAACGTGAGAAGGGAACAGCCATGGCCACTTCCTCCTCACGCTTCCTTTGCAAGGGATGGGGAGGGGAGGAAACAGCCTTAATTCAGGAGAGTTTGTTTTCAACTTCTTTTGCCGCCTTTAAGAAAAAGTAATGGATCCAGCTTTAAGAGATTGTAAGATTTGCTTCAATATGTTTGTTCAAAATTCAGATTTCATCCTAAACCAGGAAAGATAAAGGCCATTTCCACACGACACTCATAGTGCAATGATTCCACTTTCAACCTCCTATGGAATCCTGGGGTTTGCAGTTTCGGGAAAGGCCAGCCGGCCCCTCCTCAAGAGGTGCCCACCCAACTTCTCCTTAAAGACCTCCAGGGAGGAAGGAGAGCCTGACCCGTCTGCTGCCAAAGAGTTCTCCTGCTCAAGGAGTCTCTTTTCCACAGCCAGGCCCACAACCAAAGAATGTCCTTCCACCAAACTGCAGGAACTGGTGCACCATAAAGGAGGGGGGCACCTATTGTATTTATTTATTTATTTATTTAAAAGATCATCCCGTAAACCATGGAGCTCCCCCTGCAGTTGGTGGTGTTGATCATCCCTCTACTTTGTTGTGTGAGAGAGGTGTGTGTGCCCCCCCCGCTCATCCTCCCCTCCCCCTCCACACGCATGCAGTCTCAAGCTTTTTACCCCTGTGCCCCACTTTTCATCACCTCCTCTCTTTGCTTCCCTTCCCCCACACCCAAAAGAACTGCCTTGTGGTCACTAAGAGTCATGCGCCTGCTGCCCCAAAGATGGAAAGTTTACAGAAGCTCAGTGGGAAAAGTGAAGAATCACAGAATTGCAGAGGTGAAAGAGACCCCCAAGGGCCATCCAGTCCAACTCCATTCTGCCTCCCGTGGCCAGATGGCTGGCCAGCCTCTGCTTAAAAGCCTCCAAAGAAGGAGAAGACTCCACCACACTCCATGGAGGCAACAGCAGACTCCACTGTCAAACAGCTCTGACCATCAGGAAGTTCCTCCTAAGGTCCAGGTGGAATCTCTTTTCCTAGTGTCCTAGGAAATAGTGTCCATAGTGTCCTAGCCTCTGGTGCACAAGCTTGCTCCATCTTCAACAAGACATCCCTTCAAATATTTAAACACAGTGATCATGCCACCGCTGAACCTTCTCTTCTTCAGGCAAAATATACCCAGCCACAACCTAAGCCTCTCCTCCTATAGCTATTTTGGGTCTGATCCTAACCAACAGTGATGACCTGGTTAATGGGGTGGAAGCCATGGGTTCCTTAGGTGAGATGACCATTTTCTTTGGGAGTTTATTATATAGCAGAAAGGGGAAGCCAAGCCAAACCAAGACACACATTCTTCGACTTCACAAAAGCTAATTTAAGGGAGTGATCTCATGATCATGAATATTTAAAGAGAAGGGAATCCACAGTGAATGGGAGTTTCCTAAAAGTGAGACACTTAAGGCACAATTTCTAATAATTCCAATGAGGAAAAAATGAGAGGTGTCTAAAAAATCTGGGATGTATGTCTAAAGAACCTTCAATGGAGCTAAGATTCAAAAAGGACACGTACAAGAAATGGAAAAAGGAGGAAATCACCAAAGAGGAATTCAAACAAGCAGCCAGTCAGTGTAGGGAGAAGGCCAGGGAAGCTAAGGAGGCAGAAGGAGTTCAAGCTGGCTAAAGAAATTACAAAGAATAAAAAGGGTGTTGGGTTTGTTTGTTTTTTAATGTCCATAGCAAATGAAAGAACAAGGAAATGGTGGGCCTTCTCCTAACAGGGGACAGAGAAAAGGCAGAATTACTGAACCCCTTTTTTACCCCAGTCTTCTCCAAAAATGAAAACAGTGCTCTACCTGCGGGACACGGAGTAGATGACGTGGGAGGGAAAATGCCACACAGCACAGGTAAAGAGGTAGCACGGGAATACTGTTGATGATGGGGTTAAATTGTAGAAACTGCTTGCTTGAGTAGAAAAATAGAGAAAAATAAGTCAGGCAGATGCGTCTCTTATCTTATCAAGAGCTTAGGTATGCGGCTTGGCAATGCATGGAATACAGGGAGTTTGGGAGTCGATGTGACCAAGGGAGAATACTCCCTGGTACAGGGATACTTCATTTTTGAAACTGTAATACATCATTTCGAAACTTAAACTTTTGTAACCTGTACTCTTTTCATATACGGTAATCATTTCCTGTACTTGTTTTTCAGAAAGTATAAATGTGTGCTGAAACCTAAAACGGGGCTCTCAGTCTTTTGGAAGTTGATTCCACTGAGATCCCCGCGCAGTAAAATAAACTCTTGTTTTCTGATCTGCTGCTCTCAATTCTCTGGCTCGCCACAACACTGTAGGAAAGACGCAGCATGGATTGACCTATAGTCAGAAAAGCCCAAGCGCAGAATGCACTCACGCTTGCTAGAGAAGTTGAAAACAACAAAAAGGGCTTTTTTTTCAAGTATGCAAAAGGAAAAACAAAGAAACAGAATTCTACAATTCTAGGTGCCCATTGGGGAGATTCTCCGTGGCGGGCCAGAAGGCTCAGAAACAGCACAAGCGTGTGTGCGCGCACGCGTGCGAGGGCCAGAAGAAAGGCAAAGGACTCTGTGTGACCCACTGGGCCTGGTGGGTGGGCGAGGGGAGAGAGAGGGGGAGGCCAAGCCCTCCTGGACCATGCCCCCCCCCGGGACCCCCTCTCCCCCTCCCCTGCAACCCCGGGAGACCCTCACCGGGGCAGCACAACATCTCTGCCCACCTCTGCCTGTCTCCTACATGCTCACCTACATGGGATGCGGAGGAAAAAAAACAGACAGTTGCATTGGGAGCACTGTCAGCAAATGGCGGGGGATGATTTCAAGTTGGAAGAAAGAGGGGCAGGAGGGAACAAAAGGAGAGCTCTGCCTCCCCCCATGGAATTCCCATCAATCTCCAAATTTCTAGTATTGCACTGACAGAGAGAGAGAGAGAGAGATGAGAATGAAAATCTTTCTCACCCGAGAACTCTTATGTGCTGTGCCTGCCCCCCCTCCGCAACTCCGGGCCTGCCGCCCTTCTCAGGATGCCTAAACTCTTATTTCTAAAGGCTCAGCTAAAGTTTCCTTTTATATCACAACAGTGCTAGAAGTTCCGGGATTGAATCATAGAGTCACAGGGTTGAAAGAGACCCTGGGGGCCATCCAGGCCAACCCCCTGCCATGCAGGAGCCCACCTCAAAGCACTATTTCGGGTGGGCAGGGCGGGTGGGCAGGAAAGGACAATGCACTCATTTCCCCCCTTCATTCTAGAGATGCCAAAGCTGGGGAGGGGCAGGGAGGAAAGGAGAAATTTATCCCCACCTCACTCCCACCAGGATGAACATCCTGGGTTTGCCCTGGAATAAACTGGAAACCGGGGAGAGGAGAACCTCTCCCACGATCTCGGTTCTCCTTTGCAGCTAAATGCTTGAAAAGGGAGAGGTTCCCCCCCCCCCAGAGGCCAAGAACAGCACGGTATGAATGGGACATGACGTCAGACCATCCACAGGATTAGAAAATGATAATAAGGTTGCATGTAAGGCAGTAAAGGGAGTCATGTGAAAAGAACTCCTACATATACACCCATTTTTCCCATGATGTCTGACCCCCACGTCATTTTCCCCCTCACAGCTTCAAAATTTCCATCAACTGCACATCTCTACCTCAGTCTTTGGCCTGTAAAATGGGGATAAGGGTCTCCTGCGTTGCACACAGCTGCCTGCTGCAAGAATGAAAGAGCAAATAAACGAATACCTTAAGAGATGGAAGGTTCACTGGACCCCTCCACTTAGGAGGGAGGGAGGGAGGGAGGGAGGGAGGGGGGCCGCTCACCCAAGGAGGGGGATGCACTGCAGCCTCTCACCCCACTCCCCCCCCCCGGCCCACCACCCGCAGAGGGGAGAAGGACCCTCCTGGCGGGAAGAATTGCTTGGCTCTGGCTAAATGAGCAGGTTTGGCCCCATCTGATTTAACACGCTATTAATGTCTCTGTGCTTTCAAGTTGTCTCATTTGAATTCAGATTAGTGATTAGTGTAATAGTGTTAATTCCAGATACCAGCACACACCACTGGTTTGATATTAATTTGCTGTGGCCTATCAATTTTTTATGCATTTTCTGAAGCTTTTTTCTTTTTTCTTCCCTTCCTATTCTTAATTGCAATGACACATAGCGGCATTAGTGGGAGGAGGGACAATAAGGCGATCTAGGAGTCCAGGACGTCAGCGGCTGGCCCGCTCTGAACAGGCTCCTCGCAGCCAAAAAACACACAGCCTTCTCTTGGCATGGTGTGTGTGTGTGCGTGTGCATGCGTGTGTGCTGCAGCCTCTCCCAAAGAATCTCTCTCTCTACCCAAAATGGTGCTTCCATGGCGGGGAGACTCCCCAAGGGACAAGGGTGCCCCAAGTGCTGACCCAAAGAGAAGCCCTGCCCTCCCTTTCTGGGGGCCCTGCAGGAGGGGAAAGGGAGGGAAGGGGGTTTTGTAACACAGAAGACCGGACCCCTCCCAAATGATCATGTCCTGGGGGAGGCCAGAAGGGGTGCCTGGGGTGGCAGCTGGGCCTCTGCTGCCCCTCTGGGCAGGTTTGGGGCCCCTTCCTGCCCTTCTGGGGGCAGAGGCACCGTCCTGTGGCAGAAGGAGGAGACTCCCTCAGCTGCAAGGCCTGGGTGGTCCTAGCCAAGGGTCCCTGTCCACCACCTGGACAGGTAAGAGGCCCCCACCTGCCCAAGCCCACTGGGGGCTGTGGCTGGCCAGAGTGGACTGCAAGAGACCCACGGAGCCCTGCCCATGTGGCCCCACATGGGGCAGTTTCCCTGGCCTGCATGGAGACCCTCTGGTCACCACCCACCTCCACCCCAGGCCCAAGGAACCCCCACCCCAACCCCAGGGCATGGCCAGAACAGACCCCTCCAAGCCCCCAGGGAGATGGAATCAGAAACGCAGGAGGAGGTCAGGGACTCCCCAGCTCTTCACCACATGGAAAAGCAACGGGGGGGGAGTGAAGCAAAGCAACCCAATGGAGAACAAATCATTTTGGCACCATGGCAACACCATCCACCTCCTATGCACTGCCTGGCAACTTTGGCAAAAGATTGGAGGGGGAGAGGGAGTGCCCAGATCTCTTCTCTGGGCCAGAAGAAGCCCAGAACCTCCCGGTCTCCTCCATCGGCCACACGAAAGGCAGAGAAGCAACCGCGGGAGGGAGCAGAGGCATTTGTGTGGGGCAGCTGCAACTGCATCACAACACAGAGCTTCCCCGACTGCTCTCTCAAGGGGGTGGTAGGCTGAAGAAAATTGGGGGGAGCAAGGTGGGGGAGAGGGTGTCTCACGTCAGTGGCAACTGCCACTGGGCACAGGGAGGAACTCAGACAAGGAGGGCAGGTCCTGGCAAGAGGCAGGAAGGTAAGGCAGAAGGAACCTCCAGTTTGGGAGGCACATCTGGACTGGCAGGCCAAGATGGGGGTGCTTTGCTCAGTCCCAAGGGACGTAACGGCAAACAGAGAGGCCCCAGATTAACTGGTACTGCATTCCCAGCATAAAACTGTGTCACACTCACACAGCTGGCCAAGACAAAAACCCACCCCAGCCACTGTGAAAGAGACTCTGAAGAACTAACTTAAAGTAATTCATTCTGGATAAGGCCCCTTATAAACACACACAAATAACACCCCATACATGTCCCATTGCTAATGAAAACTCACTGTCAAATGTTATATGCAACTACACACACAACTGGATGTGAACATATGCACTTGTCCAGCTTCCCTCTTGGGAAGACGCACCCAAAGGTTCCATGTTGCTCCTTCAGTTCAGCCAAAGCCAGGAACTCAAACCATCCAGCAGTCACAGCAAAGGCTGCATCCCCACCACAGTGGCATGGAGGCAAGGCCCATGGGCTGGCTTACAAGTAAGTATGCTTCAGGCTGCACAGCCCATTCAGTTCTTTCACACCTTGGGCAGTACGGGCACCATTCACCCTCCTAAAGTGCCAAGCCTAATGCTCTCCAACCTGAATAGGAGTCAGCGCCAGGAAATCTTATGTTACGAGCATTTTCCTCAGGCAAGACAACTTCCATGCTCTGAAGGTTGAGCTTTACCTTTCCACCCCAACCCTGGCACTCCAGAAACTCACAATCTCCAAAGATCCAATAAGCCAGAAAATTGTGTGATAACCAACACAGCTGTGCAGCCACGTTGTAAATGACCCAGAAGCAGCAATACATTCTTAACCTTGACTGAATGGGGAGTAGTACTTTTAACCTCCAGAAGGTCCGCTCCCCGCCCCTGGAAACTTGGTGTTCTGATTTTTCCAGGTCTCCTAAAGGGATCCAAATCTCTCATCACTTGGAGAGAAAGACAGGAGCTAATGCATGTTTCATGGGAAAGGGCTAACCATAGCCAGAATCCAGCAAACTGCTTGTATGGAGTAAATCTATGCTCGCAGCATTACACAGTGGTTGCACTACACCAGTTTTGTGCTGAATACTGCCATAGTGCAACCAACAGGGTACCTGTCAGTATGCTTGCTTACGCCTCCCTCGGGCAATGGGAACTATTTATTTATTATTTAGTTCCTATCCTGCCTTTCTTCAACAGGGAATCCAAGGCAGCACACAACATAAGCAGGCACAGGGCCTTTTTGGACATAGAATCATAGAAACATAGAGTTGGAAAAGACCCCCAAGGGCCATCAATCCAACCCCCTTCTGCTATGCAGGAAGACACATGAAAGCACTCCCAACAGATGGCTGTCCAGCCTCTGTTTAAAACTCTCCAAACAAGGAGAGTCCCTGGTCATCCCAGGGAACCACAGGGGATGCTGAAGACCCTGAAACACTGTTATCCACCATCCCAGAATACGCAGCCAGAATTCTGTGGGCCAGCCCCAACTAGAGGAGACCCACTGAAACAACTCTTGAATGGTGAGTCAAGAGGTAGGTAAATCCAACGGGTTCAGTGGCTCTACTGCAGTCAGGAGTTAACAAAAGCTCTGAGACAGAGGAGGAATGGTCACACTTGTGGAACTCTGCTTGTGCAGTCGTGAACCGAAGGCATCCACCGCACAACAGCCAAAAAAGTCCAGTGGCACGTGTAGGACAATTTACGTGTTCAAACGAGGCCAAGAGGATTCCGGCCCAGACATGACGAGGGGCGCTCCATGCCAAATGGGTGCAGGGAGGCTTTAAGCTCTTCTCTTTCCAACCCAAGCAATGATGGAAATCCCCGCAACATGGCTGGTGTCCAGTAATGTGATACCCACCCACTTACCCCCCCAGTAGAGGGTGGAAGAGAGCCCTGCTGGGAACCCAGGCGCTGCTATGGGCTGAGCCCCAGGGGAGTAAGAGGCAGCGGAGCAGGGGTTCCTCACACGCCTGCTCAGGGGGAGGGTGCCAGCATCACCAACCTGCCCCTCCGGAGCCCTGGATGCACCCTCCCTCCGCACCAGCCAGCATGCTCTTGGTCTGCGGTCGACTGTCTTCCCGCTGGGAGAGGCATACTGCCTCCCAGGCAACCAGCACTCTCATCCAGAAGGTTCTGTTATATAGCTGAGAAGGACAGCCAAGAGCCAAAGCAATTTGGGGGGGGGGGGACAGCAGACTGCAATGGGACCGCTGTGCATGGGGAGAGGAGGAAAAGCCCTCCAACTGCGACGTGGGGCTGGGAAGCCACACAGAGGAGGCCCTGAGAGAGAGAGACTGGCCTTTGGGGAGGAGTAGGAAGAGAACACCTTCATGCCCGATCGCTCTGTAGGCAAAGGTGGTAGAGCTCCCACATTACTGCCGTGCCAGCCGCAGCGACAACATTTGCAGCAGGCAAACCTGGGGGTCCGCTGTCCCCAGGAAAGAGGGCACCTCAGGACAAGCCACGTGCAAGGAAGGCATCATGTGAGCCCTCAAGCTCCTCAGGTGTAATTCACACCCATCTCACACACTTCTCTTGCTACAGCAGTTCCTGCCCTTCTGTGCAGTCGCCTCCACTCTACGACTGTTACACAGGGGGAGAGAGAGAGAGGGGAGACCGGAAAAATAGAAGTGTTCTGTTGCCCTGGGAGACCCAGGAGCCTGATGCTGCCCCCGCCTCACAGAGGTTGGGGGTTTCTCTCCTTCCGGCCTTGCTGCCCACCCGAGCTTGCCGTGCCTTTCACAGAGCCCCTTCCAGAGGCAGGAACTGTGTTTGCAGCTCCTCGAAGGTGCAAGGGAAAGAAGAAACAAGCCAGGCACTTGGCAAAGTCCACAGCTTCTTCTGAAGCCCATATCATCACCATTTTTCAAGAACTGACTCAGATTTTAGCCTCTGAATGTGAGGAACGTCTGAACAAGAACCTGGAGAGAATGCAAAAAGCCACCAGCAGCCACATGATCAACTGAGCTCCCACCGAGCTCACGGGCTTGCAAAGCACGGCAGCGGGGGGGGGGGGCCAAACACACCCAAAGTCCTGGCTCCATCAGCCACAAAAAGATTCCGAGCAAGTTTCTGGTGCCAAATGGGCCTCCCTCCACCACTAGACGTGTGGCTCAAATGGTAGCTGGAGGAGCCTCTGGAAGACCTACCTCTCCATTTGCCCCCCTCCCAAACCACATCGGGGTTCCTGCTCCGCCTCTAAGCCCCACGTGGCTGGCAGGGCAGTTTGCCAGCCCCAGTTAAGGACCAAATCCTCTTCCTGGCACAATCCACATGCCTCCCCCGCCCGCTGACCTAAAGGTGGCCGTGCTGACTCGCACAATCACCTGAGCACAGGCCAGCACTCGGCACCTGCCAGCACCAGCTGGAGGGGGCTGTGGAAGAGCAGGTGCCCCCACCCCTTTCACCAGGGCAGCGGGGGGGGGTCCTTCCAGGGGGTTGTCCTCATGAGCAAGGAGGAGGGTGAGGCCCCCCGATGCTGACTGGCCAGGGAAGACAAAGGCCCGGCTGTGGTTTCTAAGGGGCTTCTCAGCAGCTCTGCTCCACTCTGGCCCTCACCGGCCCCTGACTGCGGGAGTGGCTGGGGCTTGGAGGCTAGAGAGAGAAAGACGGTCCCCACTGAAGTTCCAGGGGATCAGTGAAGGGGGGGCTCAATGATGGGAGAAGCCTTGAAAAGGAAGGGACAGCCTGCAGGGATCCGGGAAGGGGAGTACCAAGGCCTCCAGGTCCCCGGGCCAGGCACAGGCAGGGTGAGGGAAGGAACACCAGGAAATCCGGGGAGCCACAAGTCGCCCCCACAACACTGCAAGAACAATGGACTCATCCTTTAGAGTCATGGAGATTTTATACGCTCTGCAAGTTATCAGAAAAATGGTCCCTGCCCCCACCAGCTGAAGGAAGATGAACTGCAACACAGGGGGTGGGTGGGTAATAAAGTGCCATTAAATGTTAAATATTAAAAAAAAACTTGAAGTGTTCCCTGGAAATTACATTTATTAAAATACCTGGATTTTTTTTTAAAGTTATGACATCTCAGTATCGCAGACTCAAGCGATAAAAGCACAGGCACGTGTGCCACTGTAATGGGCTCGCAATCCGACTTGGGATTATGGGACCCTCTCCCAGCCTCTTCTAGCCACATTTCTAGGGGAGGTCGCCCCCATGGCCTTCCTCCCTCTGGGGCTCAGGAGGTGCGACCTGCTCAAGGTCATCCCAACTGGTTTGCCACAGCTGAATAAGGATTCAAACCCAGGTCTCCCTGCGTCCTGGTCCAGTGCTCAACCACCGCAGCAGGCTGGCTCCCACCAGCACCACTTCCCTTCCATTATGGGGGGGGGGGGTTGCTGGAGAGATGGAAACTTCTGGCCCCCTCCCTCCGTCCTCCCCTCCGGCAACCGTGAGGAGCACAGCCCACGAGCAACGGCTTCCCGGGGATAACAGCCACCTAAAAATGTTAATTACGTTCTTGGAAAAAGTAATCCTTTAAGAAGGATCTTGAGAAGCTGGATCCTTAGCACTTGTCCTGAGGCTGGTGACCATGATGGTCAAAAGACTTTTTCGCCTGGAGAAAAGAAGACAACAGTGAAGATTTGGGAAGAGGAAGCAATCCTTAAATACCTGGACCCACCCCCCCAGGTCACACGGATGATGGAGCAGCAGCCCTTGCCCCCCCCCCCCGCTCTCTCAGCTCGACCAATCTGAACTGGGCCTATAACGCTACTGATCTGAAATGCCACTACCAGAGCGGACGATCCCCACCCACTCTGCAGAAACGAACACCGCGGGTGCCCCTGCCACGGCAACCATGAGGGTCCAGCCACTCATCCCGAACTATGCCCAAGGGGTGCCTATTCAGCCCTGAATTAACTCCCCCTTGGAGATAGGCTGCCCTCCCCCCATTCCCCTGCCTTCTGGGTGTGAAGGAGGAAATGAGAGCTGCTCCTCCGGAACAGACCGACCAAACACCCCTCCTGCTTCCCCCCAGCAAAGGTGGAGACACCACTGGCTTGGGGGGGGGCAGTGTCTACTCTGCCTTTTACCCGGACCCCGGTGGCCACGGCCAAGGACAAGGGGCATGTGCCCATCCACACGCCCCCACTACAGCTCCTGGCCAAACAGGCTGTGGGACCTGCCTGGAGCATTTGGGGAAAGGGGAAAAGGAAAGGAGCAGGGCGCCAGCAGCACCCTTCCCCTGCCCCCTGCAGCTCTGCTTTTTGGGACTCTGACTTCCAGGCAGGCCTCAGATGAAGAAGCCCTCTCTGCTCTCCACCTTCAACATGCAGGCCAACCAAGGGCTGCGGCTGTCGTGGGGAAGATGCTCCTCCACAGGTCAGGACTCAAGCCACTTGTGGATCCAACAGAAGAAAGGAGGTTCTCACGCCGCATTAGAGAGAAATTTCTGTGGTTTGTGATAAAGGACCCCCCCCCCATCAGAAGACGGCTGATTCTCCTTCCTTGGAGGCCTTGAAGCAGGGGTTGGAGGCCCTCTTGTGACAGCTGTGGACCTCTTGATTCAGGAGCAGGGGGCTGGACAGGATGGGGCACCACGGGGTCCTTCTAACTCTATGAATGCCTAAGAACCATAGAGTTGGAAGGGACCGCAGCGGCCACCCGATCCAGACCCCTGCCAGGAAGGAATCCACAGCTTGAGCCCTCCTGAGAGGGGTCCTAATCCAACTTCTGCTGCTTAAGGAAAGAGAGTCAGCCACCATGCCAAGGCAGTCTACTCCACAGCTCAACATCTCTTATAGAAAAGTTCTTCCTAAGGTGTAGGTGGTATCCTTTTCCTGTAATTTGAATCTCTTGGTCCATGTTCTAGCCTCTGAAGCAGAAAAAAAAAAGCCGGCTTCAGCCTTTATGCAACATCCCTTCAAATATTTAAAGATGGTTATTGTATTACCTCTCAGTTTTCTCTCCTGAAAGCTAAACATACCCAGGACTCTAAATTGCTCCTCATAAGGCTTGGTTTCTAGGCCTTTGCCCATCCCAGTCACTCTCCTCCGGACACACTCCAGCTTGTCAATATGTTTCCCGATCTGTAGTACCCAGAACTGGACACAGGATGACTCCAGGTGAGGCCTAAACAAAGCAGAATAGAGTGGCAATACTGCTTCCCTTGAGCTATACTCCTCATGATGTAGCCCACAACTGCAATGGCTTTTTTGGCTGTTGCATCACACACTGTTGCCTCATGCTGTAACACATTCCTGTTCACTTGTGTGGGAGAAGCACATGCCAACAAACACACAAAACCCCACCCCACCCCATGTGGCTCCTACTGTCAAGCTCGTTTTGAATTCTGGTCATGTCCTCTGGGGTACTAGCTACCTGCCCCCCCAATTTGCTCTCATCTATACATTTGATAAGCCAGCCTTCTATTCTCTCCTCCAAGTTGTACGTTAAGCAAAATTGGTCCCAGGACAGAGCCTGAGGCACCCCACTCGCCACTTCTCTCCAAAACGAAGAGTGCCCTTTGGTGTGGACTCTCTGGATTCAATCTGCCAACCAACTACAGCTCCACCTAAGTGTAATGGTGTCTAGCCAACAGTTCACCAGTGTCCCTGCAAGAATATCATGGGGAACTTTGTCAAAAGCCTTGCTAAAATCAGGATATCCTACAATTACAACATTTGCCCTCCTCCAGTCTGCTGGGCCCTCTCTTGTTCTCCAATAATTCTCCAAGATTATTGACAGCAGCTCTGAGATTAGATCTGCAAGTTCTTTTAGTACTCTTGGATTCAGCTAATCTGGCCCTGGAGTCTTAAATTCATTTAGAGTAGCCAGGTGATTTATTCTATTTTTACCAATTACAAGTGCTAGTTTTCTCTTGAGAACAGAGCAAGGTAAAGAAGATATTAAACAGTTTGGCCTTCTTTTTGTCCCTGGCTGGCATTTCACCATCTTTCTCCATGCAGCCGCCCTACTATTTCCTTGTTCTTCCTCTCGCTGTAAACGCAGTCAAAAGAAACCACTTTTTATTATTTTGAACCCCTCTACTGAGGCAGATCTCATTTTGAGCTTCAGCTTTTTGGACTTCCTTCCCACGAGGATGTTCTAGGGTGACACCCTGTTCCAGCACCCTTGGTGTGTGAGAGTTGGGGAGAGAGGGGGGGAGGGAGGGGGGGAGGGAAGCAGAAGCATCTCTGCAGGGGTCTGGGATGGCCTTGGGAAAGGTCTCCAGGCTGCCTCCTCTGAGCAGGAGCCAGGAGGAAGAGCCATGCAGCTCACCCATCCAGGCAGTCAGTGTGCCGGTCCAGGGTCTTTGGAGCACTGAGCTGGATGGTCATCTTTCAGGAATGCTGTGACTGTGTTATGCAATTCCAACTCTATGATTCTACACCTCTATGAGGCCTGGGACTGATGGACGGAAGAGGAAGGATTTGGCCTCTCTGCCTTCCTTCCCAAGCTCTGCTTTGCATCGGCTACTTAGAGGAACTGTAGGAACAAGCCCGGAGCTTAGGGGGATGGCCGTCCCTCCACACTCAAATGCACATCCCTGACAGGCTTCTTGTCTCTTTTCACCCTACTGTTCAAAAAATATTTAAGAAAAGGAAGAACAACTGAGGAGAAAATCCATGCACAGGCCTGAATCTTTTAACTTTGTCCCACTTACAGCAAACCCACATTTAAAAGCACTGTTGGAAGGTGACCTCACACTAGCCAAATCCCACTGATTCCACAGGTCTATTCTCAGATTGGAGATAGGATTTCAGTCATAGTCTTCTATACATGTGGCCAAACATCCAAAAGCATAGGCAAGCATGAGTGAGATCTATGTGTGCCACATGTCCAAGAACTGAAAAGTCTGGTTAGATCCTCCAAATATCAACTGCTAGAAAGTGGGTGTCTCTCTTTCCAGCAGAAATTTTCTGAGCCACCAAAAGAGAATCCCTTTCTGACTATCAGCAGCTGAGGGTCAAGAGGTGAGGAAAAAGTTCAAAACTGGCCATATCCTCTCTGCAAGATTTCAAGGCCACTTCTGTACAAACCTGGTATGAAAAGATTGTCTCTCTGGCAAGGAAGAAGCTACAAATGGACCAAAAAGCCCAGATCAGATTATCAAAAGTTGTGTGAGGAGAATAAGGTCAGCAATTAGCTGAGCCACTCATGTGTTTCACAGAATCATCGATCCTGACCCATCCTTGAGAGAGAGAGAGACCCCTAGCTGCGTCTTCAGCCCCTCTTCCTGGAAGCTCTTTCCCATGGGCTCCTCAACATCCAAGGAGGTCTTCCTTTCTCTTTCCTGTGGCATGCACGGCTCCGTTTATAGAAATCATAGAATCACAACAGTTGGAAAAGACCCCAGGGGCCATCCAGTCCAACCCCCTTCTGCCATGCAGGAACCCATATCAGAGCACTCCCAACAGACGGCCATCCAGCCACTGCTTAAAAACCTGCAAAGAAGGAGGAGACTCCACCACAGTCCATAGAGGCAGCAGCATATTCCACTGCCAGACAGATCTGACTATCAAGAAGTTCTTCCTGAGGTTCATGTGGAATGTCCTTTCCTACAGCTTGAAACTATTGCTCCTTGTCCTAGTCTCTGGAGCAGGGGAAAACAAGCCCACCCCCTCCTCAACATGACACCCCTTCAAATATTTAAACACAGCTATCCTGTCCCTCCTTAACCTTCTCTTCTGCAGACTAAACATACCCAACTCCCCAAGCTGTTCCTCAGAGGGTTTCATGGCTTCCAGACCCTCCACCATTTTGGTCACTCTCCTCTGGACATATTCCAGCTTCTCAATATCCTTCTTGAAATGAGGCACCCAGAAGTGGACCCAATATTCCAGATGCTGTCAGACAAAGGCAGAATAGAGTGGTATCATTACTTCCCTTGATCTAGACACCCTACTCCTATTGATGCAACCAAGAATCGCATTGGTTTTCTTGCCTGCCGCATCACACCACTAACTCATGTTCAGCTTGTGATCTTCCAAGGCTCCTAGATCCCTTCTACATGTACTGTTATCCAACCATGTGTCCCCCAACCTATATTTGTGCATTCCATTTTTTCTGCCTAAGTGTAGGACCTTACGTTTCTCTCTGTTGAAATTCATTTTGTTGGCTTTGGCTCAGCTCTCCAATCTGTCCAGGTCATTTTGAATGTTGATCCTGTCCTCTGGTGTATTAGCAACCCCTCCCAATTTGGTGTCATTTGCAAATTTGATCAGCATGCCCTCTATTTCTTTATCCAAGTCACTGATGAAGATGTTAAATAGCACCGGGCCCAGGACAGAATCTTGCGGCACCCCACAGGGCACCGGAAGGCACTGGAAGACAACAAGCAGTGGAAAGGGTTGGCTCAGATCTCACCGGGGCTCTGCAATCGGCATACTATCACACTGGCGCCAGAAGCTGGCATGCCCCTTCAGGTTCTCTTAAGAAACACAGCATTTATCATGAGCGGCCCCTCCATCGGTAATCCAAGCAGAGAGATAAAGCTAATCCAACACGCCCTGGGACGCTGTGGAACTTCTGCTGAGGTTCCGAGAGCAGCCGCGGTTCAGATCTCTCGGCGACGTGAGGCTCTTATCATCCCAGGGAACGCTCACGGAGAGAGACAAGCAAACAGTCAGGACTCTTAAAAAGGGCCAGCGCTGGAGAGGAAGGCATTTCGGCAGAAGCCAAGCAGGCAAAGTTATTTATGTACACTTATTTTAATTTATTTTTTGGGCTGGTTTCAATTCATCCCACAGACATGAAAAATTAATCAAGCAAACAGGGGAGACTTTTATCAAACTCATCGGAGGGCCAACGAGTCCAAAGAAGCCACGCAGCGGGACACACGCTCCCCGCCCGGCCCTGGCCATTCCATCGCCGCCGCCTCCACTGCCAATTAACAGCAATTGACACAACTAACCGGCCTGCCTGTGCTGTTGCCTTGTGGGCACCTCAGAACCACGGAGCCAACTAGACCCGATCCCTGGATCTCTCCCATCCCTGGATGCTGCACAGAAGGGAGAACCTTTTCTTTTGGGGCGCCGAGAGAAAGCGAGATTGCAAGGGTGTGCGTGGCTGTAACGCCCAGCGCCCACCCCGGGACTGCCCTGGCCGCCGTTCCCTGGGGCCCAACCGCCTCGGCCCGGCCCTCCCTCGGCCCAGGCCCAGGCCGCCCAGGGACCCTTCCCCAACCTCTCCCTGGTCCTGCCCAGCACCAGCAGCCCCTCCCACCCTCAGCCCCCCTCGGCAGCGCTGGCAGCACCACGGCTGCTCAAAAGCACTCCCCAAAAATCGGCAGCGGGGAGTGGGGTCTTCTGGGTGGGGCCCTCTCCATTCACACAGACACAGAGAAAAGTGGCTCTCCGCCCTCAGCTGTTCCCTGCCACCCAGCAGAACAGCTGAGACTTAGGCCAGCTCCAGGTGTCCCTGGTCCAGCCCAGCCTTTACTTACTCCTGCGTGAGAAGAGCACCCGAGAGGACAGCCCCGGATCAGGGCACGCCCCCTTCCGCAGGTGGCTCTCTGCCACTCCTTTGAGGCAGGAGACAGGCGGTCCTCCCCGCGGAGAAGGTCACCCACTGCCACCCTCGCCCTGGCCTTCGCAGGAATCCTCTCAGATGGAGCAGGATACTGCCAAGATGGGGTTTTAAGCAGTGGGAAAAGCAAAGGCAACGGCAAGGAGGGCCTTCCCAGGAGAGGTTGAGCCCCCCACCACGCAACAGACGCAAAACCAGAAGAGAGGAGGAGGAGCGGGAGGGGGAGGGGAGGGAAAGAAGAGGGAAGGCAGTCCCACAAACCTGATCAGGAGGGTTTTAAACTGAGTTATTGCGGTGGGGGAAGGAGACAGTATTCTCGCGGGTGGGCGTTTATACTGGACAAATAGTACAAGAACCCAACAGAGGGAGAAAAAACCTTAAATATACAGCTGGGGGGAAATGAATGCACAGAGCATGGGGCACAAAGAAGACGAACTTGAACTCTTAACATAGCAGAGCAGATATGATGTAACAGACATCACTGAAACCTGGTGGGATGAGTCTCATGACTGGAATGTAGTAATAGAGGGTACAATTTGTTTCAGAAAAATAGACCAACCAGGAAGAATGTTTACTCCTCTGAAGAGATCGACACTTAAATCCTGGAAGGCAGGTTGAGAGCACCTGGGTAAAAATTAGGGGGAGAGAAACAACAGCGATGGCACTGTTTGGTTCTACTACAGACCTCCAAGCCAGACTGAGGACTTGGATGATGCCGTCCTGGAACAGATGACAAGACATTAGGGAAGAAGAGATATAGTAGTAATAATGGGAGATGTCAAGTATCCTGATATTTGTTGGAAGTCAAACTCTGCCAAGAATATCACATCCAATAAACTCCTTATGTTCTCATGTGACCTTGTCCTCCTGGAGTCTGTTATACAGCAGAAAGGGAAAGCCAGGCATAGTCAGACTCACATCCGTGACTTTAAAAAAGCACATTTCGGTAAATTTAGGGAAATGTTAGGCACCATCCCGTGGTCAGGCATACTAAAAGAGAACAGAGTTTATGATGGATGGGGGTTCCTTGAAAGTGAGATATGGAAGGCACAGTTTCAAACAATTCCATTGAGGAGGGAAAATGGGAGGTGTCTAAAGAACTGTCCAATGAACTAAGATTTAAAAGCGTCATGTACAAGAGATGGAACAAGGGGGAAAACACCAAAGAGGAATTCAAACGAACAGCCAGCCCATGTAGGGAAAAAGTCAGAAAAGCTAAAGCACAGTACAAGCTCAGTCTTGCTAGAGAGGTTAAAAACAGTAAGAAGGGCCTTTATATACATACATACATACATACATACACACACACACACACACACATATATACACACACACATACATACATACATACATATACATATGTGTGTGTGTGTGTGTGTGTGTGCGCCCGCGCGCGTATGTATGTATGTATGTATGTATGTATATTAAAAGGAACAACAAGGAATTGGTAGGGCCTCTGTGTGGAGAGGATCACGAAATTCTAGCAGGGGACAGAGAAGGGGCAGAACTACTCAATGCCTTCTTTGCTTCAGTCTTCTCCCAAAAGAAAAACAGTGCTTGACCTGGGGAAAGCAGAGCAGATGATGTGGTAGGGGAATGCAGCACCAAATAGGTAAAGAGGTAGTATGGGAATACCCGGCCACTCTAAACGAATTCAAGTCTCCAGGGCCAGATGAATTGCATCCAAGGATATTAAAAGAACTGGCAGAAGTAATTTCAGAACCGCTGGAATAATCCTCGACAGTTCCTGGAGAATGGGGAAAGTTTCAGCAGACCGGAGGAGTGCATATGTTGTCCCCATCTTCAAAAAGGGGAAAAAAGAGGACCCAAACAATGACTGCCTAATCAGCCTGACATCAATACCAGGAAAGATCCTAGAGCAGATCATTAAACAGACAGTCTATAAGCATTTAGAAAGGAATGCCATGATCACTAAGAGTCAACATGGGTTTCTCAAAAGCAAGTCACACCAGAGTAAATTTACCTCTTTTTTTTTGATAGAGTTACAAGCTTGGTAGATGAAGGGAATGCTGTGGATGTAGCATTATCTTGATTTCAGTAAGACCTTTGACAAGATCCCCTATGACATTCTTGCAGACAAGGTAATAAAATGTGGGTTAGACAAAGCTACTGTTAGGTGGGTTTGTAATTGGTTGACCAGCCAAGCACAAAGGGTGCTCCTCACCAATGCCTCCTCTTCATCCTGGAGAGAAGTGGCTAGTGGGGTGCCACAGGGCTCTGTCCTGGGCCCAGGGCTAGTCAACATCTTTATATCCATGATTTGGAAGAAGGAATAGAGGGCATGTGCATCAAATCTGCAGATGACACCAAATTAGGAGGGGTAGCTAACACCTCAGAGGACAGGATCAGAATTCAAAATTACCTGGACAGATTAGCTGGCTGGGCCAAAGCTAACAAAACGAATTCTAACAGAGAGAAATGCAGGGTACTACACTTAGGAAGAAAGAATGAAATGCACAGATATAGGATGGCTGATACCTGGCTTGAAAACAGTGCGTGTGAAAGAGATCTAGGGATCTTGGTGGACCACAAGCTGAACATGAGTCAATGGTGTGATATAGCAACTAAAAAAGCCAATGCGGAGGCTGATGCTTTACCCATCAAAAATGGGTACCAACAACCATAATAAATGTTTGCAACGTGAACAAAAGGTTCCTTCCATCATCTATGATGTCAGTGTCCAAAGGTGAAGAAAATTTTGGAAACAAATCCATGATCGCATAAAAACATTTTAAACCAAATTTCCTATGCTACCAAAAACATATCTATTGAATATACTGGATAGAATTGATATTCAAATTAAAAAATAAACATTGGAGAATTTTATTATTATTTATGCTGCAAGAATAACACAAAGGTGGAAAGGTGTGCATATTCTTATAATTGATGACTGGATGTTGAAACTTTATGAAATGTCCTTAAATTATATACTGGTTCTACAATTTAGAAGACAGTGCAAAGTTTTAACTCCTCTCTGGGAAACTGGAAGGGGGAAATAGACAATTCTGAAGTTTTGAGGACTGAGTCGGAAACTTATCTGACAAGTTATATCTGGTTAGTGATTAAAGACATTTTTGCTGTAGAGATCCTGATAAACATACTTAGGTTCTTCCAGGAGAAGATGGTTATAAGGTAACACTCACCACTGTTTGAGAAGGGAGTCATGTTCTCAATAAGACTTTTTCTTTCTTCTTTATATAACTGTGTTTCTAATCATTCACTTATTGGATTGACCAAATTTAGTATATTCTCTGTACTAGTAATCTTATCTTGTGTTTCTTTTTTATGTCTTCTCCTATCTATAGATATTGTATATTAGCACTTTGCTACTGATGCAATACTATCTTTTAACATATTTCTTTTATAAAAATAACTTTTAAAAAATAAAAAAGCCAATGTGATTCTAAGCTGCATCAATAGGCATATAGAATCTAGCTCAAGAAAAGTGATGGTACCACTCTATTCTGCTTTGGTCAGATCTCATCTGGAGAAATCCCGTGTCCAGTTCTGGGCACCACAGTTCAGGAAGAACCTGGACATGCTGGAACGTGTCCAGAGGAGGGCCACCAAAAAGATAAGAGGTCTGGAAACCATGGAGTCCTATGAGAAGTGGCTTAGGGAACTGGGGAGGTTTAGCCTGGAGAAGAGAAAGTTTTAAGAGGTGACATGAGAGCCATGTTTAAATACTTGAAGGGATGTCATAAGGAAGATGGAGCAAGTCTGTTTTCTGCTGCTCCAGACACTAGAACACTATGGAGCAATGGCTTCAAACTTCTGGAAAAGAGATTCCACCTAAACATTAGGAAAGATTTTCTGGTGGCAAAAACAGTGCTGTCTCCACGGAGTCTGGTGGAGTCTGCTCCTTCTTTGGAGGTTTTGAAACAGAGGCTGGGTGGCCACCTGTCAAAGGGAGGGCTTGGACTGTGTTTTCCTGCATGGCTGAACGGAGTTGGACCAGATGGCCCTTGGAGTCTTTTCCAGCTTTAGGATTTTGTGACCATTTCTGCCCTACACTGTTAAAAGTGCAATTATTCCACTTTCAACCCCTTGTGGCATTCTGGGGTTTATAGTTTACGGAAGCCAAAAAGTTCTCTGGCTGAGAATTCTAAAGGCTCTCCCCCTAAACTGCAAGTTCCAGGACTCCACAGGAGGTTGAAAGTGGAATAACAGTGCCAGTATTGCCCTCGTGTGGTGGGGCACCAAGGCACCCAGTCCCCCCCCCCCGCAGCCTAAACCCCACCCCAAGCCAGAGAGGCTGGAGTCAGACTGACCCCCCCCCCTTTAGACAGAGAGAAACTGGCACCTTGCACTCAATTATACTCTAAAACCAACTCCGACCGAATCTCATTATTATTAGACTGATAGTAATTAATCCCAGCACCCTGAAGGACTTCCGCTTCTCTTGTCCTTTGTTCAAAGGAGGAGACAAAGCGTCTCAGCCAAGGAACCAGAGAGAGTTTTACCTTTTCAACCCAGCAGAAGTGAAACACACGTACACGCGTGCGCACACACGCACAAATACACACACACACACACACACACGAGGAGGAGCTGCTTTGGATCCAGACGAGCCTCCCACAGACCTTCAAAGCTATGGGAAATTGCTCATGACTCCCAAGAAGCTCACTGAGCAAGGAAGGGGTCTGCCTGGAGTTTGCACCTTTCCACCTGGGTGGGGATTCAGCACACCTTCCCGCTTCTCCTCCACCCCCGCAGGTGGTCCAAACGTCCCGCTCACTTTCGGACCCTCTGTGCCTTCCAGACAAAGGCCACCCTCCTGGCTCTGGAGCCCAGACCAGCATCTTCCTCCCCTCTGAGTTGCTCCGAGGCGCAGGAAGGAAGCCGGCGGCAGGGTGACTTTGGGTGGGGCCGCTCTCCAGAGGCTCTGGGGGGCAAGAGATTCGCACCCACGCGAAACGGAAAAGGCACACCACAGGAGCTCTCAGAGAGAACAAGTACCTCGGGATCCAGGGAGCACACCTCAAATCTTAGGGGGCCAAACCTCAGAAGCAGCCCTAGGGCTTTTGGGGGGAAGGGGCCAGCCCCGAACCCCTCGGCACCAGCAAACGGCGTGACTCCCGCCAGCCCCGGCGGCCTTCGGATCCGGGGGCCGGTGGGGGGTCCTGGGGGGTTCAGGGGCTTGCTGGAACGTGGACAGAGGTGGACACTCAAGGCGGTGAATAGTCTGGAGGCGGCCAAGTCCCAGGAGGAACAGCTTTGGGAGCGGGGCAGGTTCAGCCGGGAGGAGAGAAGGCTGAGAGGTGACGGGATGAAAGGACCTCGTTGCAGAGAAGATGCCGCCAGCCCGCCTGCTGCTCCTCCAGAGGCTGGGACTCCAGCGGCCGTGAATGACACCAAAAGAGACGGGTGCGAGGAGGCATTCCTTCTGAACGAGCCTCCAAGCGGACAGGCGGACAGGGGCTGCTTGGGGACCAGTCCTTCTTCCTCCCCCTCCCCACCCACCCAGCCAGGCAGGACCACCTGAGGAGGAGGGGTCAAGCGAGCCACAGGCCCGCTCCCCTCCCCACTCCTGGCCCAGACGGCAGGGGGGCGAGGCTTTCCCACCCCCACCCCTTCCATGCTCCCTCCCCCCCCAGCCTCATTTCCCTCACGCCTCCACTCGGGATGAGAGATTCTTTGCTCAAAGCCTCCCCCCCCCGCTGAGTCAGCGTTTGAGCCCCCCCCAGTCTCCACGGGTCCAAGAAGGAGGCTTCTCCCCCCCAAACCTCCCCACACACCCCAAGGCCAGGAAGCAGCCAAGCAGATGGCGCTGCTCCGGAGGAAGCTAAAGCAGGAGCCGCCCGCAGGGAAGGAGGCCGGCGGGGGGGTGGCGAGCGCGCGTGCTGTCTTCGCTCGCCGCGTTGCCCTGGTTCGGTCTGACTGAAATCCTGCCTTTCCCGGAAGGGGAACCAAGGAGGATCACAGAGCGGAATAAAGCGGCCAACGCGTTCCTTGGCACGGCTTCTTTAACAGCACCTTTGGCACCAGAGGGAGAGATAACACACAGGGAAAAAGAGAGGGAGGTTCCTACATCGCAAAAAGTGAGGAGCAGCCGGGACGTGTTTCGGGCGATCGGCCGCTCAACACCAGCGGCACGCGCACGTGTGAAAGGAAACAACGGGGTCAGGAGGTAAGCCTAGCAGAAGGAGAGGAAAAGACGTCGAACCTTCTTATGTCCTCTTGAAAGCGCCTTCCAAAATGCATCCAGGGACAGTTTTTTGTTTTGTCAGCCTCCACCTTTCTCACGGTTCCCACTTTGGTGGCCAAGCTTACAGGCCTGTGGTCTCTTCACAGACCAATCTGCCCTCCCCTCTTCTCCCTTTTGCCGTGTGCACACGCTCATCAGGGGGTCTCAGGGGCAGCTGCTGTTTCCCTCGCCTGTGGCAGGCGGGCGGGCGCACACGGCTATTGTAGATTGGGCCACTTCCCTCCTCTAGCCTTAATGCGGTGTTTACTGCAGACAAACTGCTGCAACTCAACAATGAAGGTCTGTGTTGCTCCAACCCTCCTTGGTTGTCATCATCATCAACATCATCGTCATCCTCGCAATTCTGACACTGCTAAAGAAGCTTCCAGCTATACTGAGGACAAGGGGGAGGACTTAAAAAGACTTTCCAAAAAAAGATCTTCAGTAGAAGATTTGATAGCTAAAGTAGGCTGTACAGCAAAAAACCTCTCATAAAGGGAAAAAGAGCTTTCAAAAAGCCATTAAAGTATCGCATTTAACACAAAACTAACCTAAAAGCACTTAAAAACATCACACAGAAAATCAAAAGTAAGGATGGGACAAATCCACAATTTTCCAGATCCCTGGAAGGTTCTGGGAATCCACAAATCTCACGAATCTTGAATCTTTCAAATCCTTTCTTTAAAAAGGGCTTAAAAACCAAAGGAAAGAAAGCACCTCTACCGAAGAGTGTTTTTGAAGCAGAATTTTACATCTTTGTTTAATGAAAAATAAACTAAGCAACAGTTTTCACTTGCACGAAAACTTTCAGGATCCTGGGTAGAATCATGCCAGCCGCGGGCAGCTGAAGAACAGGGAGCGCGAGAGTGCGTGAGAGTGCGCTCCCCGCAAGCTTTTCCCGCCCGCCTGCAGGAGGATCACGCTGGCGGCAGCAGGAAAAGAGCGGGGAGCACGATGTCACACTCCCCACAAGCTTCTCCTGCCCGCCCCGGGCAGGACTGCGCCGTGGTGGTCGGGCAAAGAGTGGCGCCTGCCCCGGGCCAGATCTTGCCAGCGGCAGGCAGGAGGAGGTGTGGATTCGAAATAGTCAATTCGCCTATTTTGGCTTGGGGATTTGGATCCGCGGATCTCGAATCCTTGCCAATTTGGTTGCCAAATCCGAATAGGATTTGGTTGGCCCACCCCTAGTCAAAAGCAGAGCACTCTTCCCTCCCCCAACATATACAAAAAGACGCTTTAGACACAAAAACCAAGGTCTGGATGGTGGAGATCGGCAGGGACACAGATAGATGGATGGATGCACACACACACACTCGCACACGCACACGCTCCAACTCAGAAGCCACAAAGGATGCTCTGAGGCTGTCTGGTGCCCCAGTGGGAAGCACTCCCAGATCTCAGGGTCCTCCCCAAGAGGAGGAGGAGGAGAAGGAGGAATCTTGGCGAGGCAGGAGTGCTGCCTTGGAAAGTGCGTGCACAGCTCTTTACCTCTTTACTGGGACTTAGTGGGTTTGATGCAACCAGCACCCCCTACACAACTCTGGCTGATGCGACTTAATGAAGGGTAAGTAGAAAGAAGAATAGAGTCATAGAATCACAGAGCTGGAAGAGACCCCGGGGCCATCCAGTCCAACCCCCTTCAGTCATTCAGGAAGACACCATCCAAGCCCTCCTTTTGACAGATGGCCATCCAGCCTCTGCTTAAAAACCTCCAAAGAAAGAGGACACTCCACCACACTCTATTGAGGCGGCAGCATATTCCGCTGCCGGACAGCTCTGACTGCCAGGAAGTTCTTCCTGAGGTTCAGGTGGAATCGCCTTTCCTGTAGCTTGAATCCATTGCTCCGTCCTAGTCTCTGGAGCGGCGGAAAACAAGCCTGCTCTGTCCTCGACAGGACATCCTTTCAAATATTTAAACATGGCTATCATGTCCCCTCTTAAGGTTCTCTTTTTCTGCAGACTAAACATCCCCCGCTTCCTGGTCCGCTCCTTAGAGGGCTCCGTGGCTTCCAGACCCTCCACCATTTTGGCCGCCCTCCTCCGGACATGTTCAAATGACATCAAAAGAGATGGCTGGGGGGAGGCATCCCTGCTGACCAAGCGTCCAAGCCCTCCCCCCCGCACAGGGCCAGGGAGCAGGTGGACAGGGGCTGCTTGGCGCCCGGCCCTTGTTCCTCCTCCCGCCTCTGCCCACCAAGCCAGGCAGGGCCACCCTGAGAAGGGTGAGTAAGCCACAATATATTAGCGTTATCTCTATGTACTCAAATACTTGTGTGCATATATATGTGAATGTAAAGGTATATAACAAACACAATAAATCACTGAAACAGCCAATTAATGAAATTAACACTATGCAGTCCACGCTCTGAACAGTAGTATGGGAGAAGGTCCATGGCATACAAATTATTTGTTGAGAGGAAAAAAAGATGCCCCAGGGTCTCCCCCAATTCTTCTTTTAAACAGGAGCCGGGTGCCTTTCAATAAGCCATCTTCGTCAGCGGGCAATGTAACTCCTACGCTGTCCAGTACGATACTTAATGACATCACTGGGGCTGCCCCGTGACATCATGCTTGCAACCTCAGCAGGGCCTGCCTCCTGTGACATCGCCGGGGGGGAGGCACTATCCCTCGGTCTCAGGGCTTGGCCTTGGCCTCTCAGGGCCAGGGAGAGGCCCAACCTTGCAACCCATCCAGCAGCAGCCAAAGAAGTCCTCCCAGCTGGCCAGGCTGCTGCCAAGGGGAGGCAGCCAGGCAGGCAGGCAGGCAGAGAATCCCCCCATGAATCCTCACCTACCCACCAATATTTGGCAACTCTCCCAATTCTGCAACATCCCAAGGTTGCCCCCAGGCAGCCCCAAGGGCAGCAGGAAGACACCCCACATTCAGAGACATTCGGTGGGGGCCTATATCCAGGGGGGTGGCTCAACAGCACGCCTGGTGCATTCACACACTCATTTAGGGGGCTTGCTTTCTGCGGCCTGCCTTATGAAAGACGTTTGTGGTGCCAAAGGTTGGGCGCTGCCCAAGGGACCCTAGCCCCACCCTCTATGCCTGCAAATGAATACACAACCAAGGTGCAATGTGTCCCTCCCCTGCACAACGACGCTGCATGCACATTGGATAAAAATGTCCATCCGCTCCCGCAGGGGAACTGATCTGCACAGGCGCCAAGCTCCCTGCAGGACTCTGGCCCAAGGCCGGGTGTAGACACAGAGTCACCAAGCCCAGACCAGACAGGAAACACCCCCTGCAAGGATCCTGGGGAAGACCTTGGGGAAGGCTGCGTCAGTCTGGCGCAGCAAGGGCGGGGAAGAGTCCGGGGTCAGGCACCTGGGAGACCAGCAACGCGCTCCACATGGCCTCCGTCCCCCTGCCGTGCAGCCACTCCCTGGCATCAGCTGCACAGAGTGCAGAAGCCTCCCGTGGCAGATGATGCCACGGGTGGAAGGATTGTAACCTATGGGCTCAGAGGGACATTCATTACAATGCCAAATGAGGCAGAGCTCTGTGCAGCTGAGGGCATGGGCACTGCATCTGGTGCCTTAATCTCAGCCGCTTTCCCAAAGAACCTCCCCCAAGGGAATCAGATGAGCTCGAAAGGACCCCAAGGGCTATCCAGTCCAACCCCTTACTGCCAAAGCCTGAATCCACAGGTAAAGCATCCCAAGAGGTTGGCATCTAATATCTGCTTTAAAACTTTCCAAGGAAGCCCATCTATCACTGAACAGTTCCTGAACAGCTCCTTCAGGATATTCAGCCTAAGTTTAGCTGGAACCTCCTTTCTTGTCCTGTGAATCCATCACGTTGGGTCCCTCCCTCCCTCTGGACCATCCACAGGATGGCAGCCCTTCAGAGGTGAAAAGAGAGGTGAGATATTTAAAGGTGGAGATGATGGTTCTTGTGTCGTTTCCAGAAACTGTGAAGCTTCCACTTGAACAGAGTTCTAGAGTTGAGAAGTGAAAGAGAAATTCCCTCTCCCTCCCTCCCCCCCGCTTTCTGGGTGCATCTCTGGCATTCTGCTCTGATTAAACTGCCCCTCAGTTTTTACAGGAATGATTAGGGTGCGAAGAGCCACTGGGAAACCCCACTCCCCGGGCTCACCCCCCTTCCAGTGGCAGCGTCTCCCAGCTCAGTGCTGATGCTGGAGAGGTGGAGATCCAGGTCTTTAAAAGGAGGCGGGGGCATTTGTTTTTCTTCATTTCTTCCAAAAGACCATTCTGTACTTTTTTTCCTTGTGGAAAAATGGACTCTTTGGGGAATGCAAGAAGTAAAAACTACTGGTGACCTATTTTCCCTTTTTGAGGCCCAACGCCCCCTCTCAAAACTTTGGGAGCGGTGTGGCACGGAGGTCTGCAGGGAAGACCACCTCCAAGAGCAGAGAGCCGTAATTCCCGTGGATCCGGCTGAGGCACACAACCCTCAGATCGGGCACTGCCAGCCCACGCGCAGGGAGACAGAACGGGGGGCTGGGTTCAGGAGCTAATCTTCCAGGGGCTGCGTCTGATTAGAGGCCTGTGATGCGGCTGCTCTTCAAGGCGCTGCTTGTGGCTTAGAGGGACTAATCCTGTCCACAATTAATAGGCCGTCAAGTGGGAATGCTGATAACAATGCTCTTGAGGAGTTCCCTTTCCTCCCAAGGCTGAGTTAAACTCCAGCCCCAGCTCTGACACTGGCCCGGTCCTGGAGACAGTGGCCACACAACGCTCCCTGCCCAAGAAGTAGGCCTCCTTTGGCTGCTTAGCAGTTTCTGTTTGTATTCTCACTCTGCTTCTCAGAGGACAAAAACCATGGGCCTGTTCCTCCACAGCAAAGAACACGGCTGCTTGCAGCTCTCTCGCTTTCTCGCTCATCTCTCCTGTTAGTATAGGGTATATTCACAGTTTTGACCAAGGTCCTACATCGCATTTACCTGGAGCAAAGGCCCGCTCATCCTGCCACCCTTTGGCTGCATATCGACAGAGCCCAAACACCAAGGGAGCTTCTGCCCATCGTGTGCCTGGCGCTGCTTCTCATCCCTTTGCCCACTTGACGCCCAGAGACCCCTTCTGCCATCCCAGAGAGGCAAGTGGGACCCTCAAGGCATGGAAGGATCCAAGAACGCACCTCAGCGGGCTATGAAGTGATGACATCCACAGGACGCCCCCACACAACTAGGCCAACAGCGAAAGACACATGACTGACGCAGGAGGGAGTGTACACGTGTGCATGACTTACGGGTACAATGGTGTGCATACAACGTGCATAAGAGTCTAGTCTTTGACTCTCCAAAACTAAGGCTTTAATATGCCTGGTTTTCAGAAACATGCCAAACAATACAATTTTATATGCTAAATAATGAATGAAGCATTCTCTGTTTCTAAAGCAATACAGTAAGTTTCCCTGAATTTCAGAACTCTGGGAAATATTGCATCTCCAGCCTGAAAGATTTAAGAGCACCACTTTTTAATCCTGGCCCCCAGTCCTCAGAAAGGGAGTCTCTCCTCCCACCCCGCCAACAGTAAGGCCTAAAGGACACCTTTGCACACATAAAACCTCCAGAGTGCTGGGTCCCCAGACCGTGCTCAGGGGAGGGGGCAGCGGGGAGGAGAGACCTGGTAGGGTGGGGCCCCTTTGCAACTGGAGCGAGGCTGCAGCTGACCAAACAGAGCCAGGCCGGAGTGCACACTTCCTCACTCACCCACCCACTCACCCACCCAACCTGACAACTGTGCTGTGGGAAGAAAGGAAACAAGACACTGCCCAGCCCCTGACAAGGAGACTTCTGCTCCCTGCCAGAGAGGCCTCCATGCCTGCAGGTGCCTTAAGTCAGAGTTATTCACCAAACACCAAAGCGGGAAGGAGGATGAGGGGGAACGCTGCTGAAGGCCCCCCCCTGGGTTTTCCGGAGGGCCCCCAGGGTTGGAGAGTGCACTTGCCATCATCCTCACCATTGCCCGCCTGCACTTCCTCCCAGAGAAAAACCAGCATTTGGGCTGAGTGTGTAGAAGGGCCCGAGGCTCTGTTGCCTCTCCCTCCCCAAAAGAGGCGAGCCCAGCGGAAGTGGCTGTCCCCCTCCCTGATATCAAGGGGGCCACCAGAAGCCCTCTGTGCTGTCCAAGAGGTATCCCACCCTCCTTCACAGGGGAAGGGGGTAAGGAGCGGTGTGGCTAGTGATGTAGACTCGAGTCAACAGACTCGGACTCAAGTCAGGCTTAAGTCATTTGACTCATCAAAAAGCACACACTGACTCAGCTCGACTTGCAACTTGCATGTTTTTAGCGACTGACTTGCTGCCCTTGTTCAGTAACATAACACATTCATCCAGAAACCTTACAACTTACTGCTCGCATTACGATCTGTCTCAAGCCCAAAGTGTGGACACATTTCTCAGAGGGAACAGCAAATGGGTTACGCAATGGACTTGAGGTGGGGTTGAGGTCTGCTCAATAGCCTGTCGCTGCTACATATAGGAGGATCATAGAATCATACAGTTGGAAGAGACCACAGGGGCCATCCAGTCCAACCCCTGCCATGCAGGAACACCCATCAAAGTATTCCCAACAGATGGCCATCAAGCCTCTTCTTAAAAACCTCCAAAGAAGGAGCCTCCACCACACTCTGAGCAGTATATTCCACTCCCAGACAGCTCTGACCGTCAGGAAGTTCTTCCTGAGGTTCAGGTGGAATCTCCTTTCCTGCAGCTTGAATCCATTGCTCCTTGTCCTAGTCTCTGGAGTGGCAGAGAACAAGCCGGCTCCCTCCTCAACATGACATCCCTTCAAATATTCAAACATGGCTATCATGTCCCCTTTTAACCTTCTCTTTTGCAGACTAAACATACCCAGAACCCTAAGCTGTTCCTCATAGGGCATGGCTTCTACACCCTTCACCATTTTGGTCTCCGTCCTCTGGACATGTTCCAGCTTGTCGACATCCTTCTTGAATTGAGGTGACCAGAACTGGACACAGTATTCTAAATGAGGCCTAACCAATGCAGAATAGAGTGGTACCATTACCTCCCTTGATCTAGACACCATACTCCTATTGATACAACCAAGAATCGCGTTGGCTTTCTTGGCTGCCGCATCACGCTGCTGACTCATGTTCAGCTTGTGATCTACAAAGACTCCTGGATCCCTTTCACACATACTGCTATCCAGCCACGTCCACCATCCTATATTTGTGCATTCCATTTTTTCTGCCTAAGTGTAGGACCTTACACTTCTCTCTGTTGAAATTCATTTTGTTAGCTTTGGCCCAGCTCTCCAATCTGTCAAGGTCATTTTCAATGTTGATCCTGTCTTCTGTGGTATTAGCAACCCTTCCCAATTTGGTATCATCTGCAAACTTGATCAGCGTGCCCTCCACTCCTTCATCTAAGTCACTGATGAAGATGTTGAATAGCACCGGGCCCAGGACAGAACCTTATGGCACCCCGCTAGTCACTTCTCTCCAGGATGAAAAGCAGCCATTGGTGAGGAGCACCCTTTGGGTTCGGTCGGTCAACCCATCACAAATCCAACTAACAGCAGCCCTGTCCAGCCGGCATTTTACTAGTTTCTTTGCAAGAATGTCATGGGGAACTTTGTCAAAGACCTTACTGAGGTCAAGATGTGCTACATCTACAGCATTCCCTTCATCTATCAAAGCCTGTAATCCTATCATAAAAAGAGATAAGATTAGTCTGGCATGACTTATTTCTGAGAAATCCATGCTGGCTTTTAGTGATTACAGCATCGCTTTCTAAGTAATTACAAACTGAGTGTTTAATGATCTGCTCTAGGATCTTTCCTGGAATTGATGTCAGGCTGACCGGGCGATAATTATTTGGGTCTTCTTTTTTCCCCTTCTTGAAGATGGGGGACAACATTTGCCCTCCTCCAGTCTGCTGGGCTTCTCCTGTTCTCCAAGAGTACTCAAAGATTATTGTGAGTGGTTCAGAAATGACTTCTGCCAGCTCTTTTAACATCCTTGGATGTAATTCATCCGGCCCTGGAAACCTGAATTCATCTGGTTTAGCCAGGTATTCTTGTACTACTTCTCTACCTATTCTGTGCTGCATTTCCCCCCTTCCTCACCTGCTCTCCACCCCCCAGGTTGAGTACTTCTGCCCTTTTGGGAGAAAACTGAGGCAAAGAAGGTATTGAGTAGTTCTGCCTCGTCATTTTCCCCCGTTATTAACTGGTCACCTTCTCCACACAGTGATCCTATCATTTCCTTGTTTTTCCTTTTGCTGCGGACGTATCTAAAAAAAGTCCTTTTTATTGGTTTTGATGTCTCTGGTAAGCCTGAGTTCATTCTGCACTTTAGCTTTTCTGACCTTCTCCCTACATCTCCTGCCTACTTGCTCGAATTCCTCTTTGGTGGTTTCACCATTTTTCCATTTCCTGTACATGTTTCTTTTAACGCTTAGCTCAGCTGAGAGTTCTTCAGTCAACCATTCCAGTTTCTTTAGAGATCTGCCATTTTTCCTCCTTATTGGCACAGTTTTCAATTGTGCCTTTAGTATCTCACTTTTAGGAGCTTTCTAAAACTTTTCCTAAGAGCAGAAGGCAAGACTCGTGCCCAGAGTGCATGGCGCATATCTCAGAGGGGAAAAAACAATGTGTTAGGCAATGATCTTGAGGAGGAAGGGTTCTTCTTTCTAAAGTTCTTGAAGCTTCAATAATGGGGAATAAGAAGAATCCTATTCCCACTTCTGAAGCTGCAGATGGCAAAATCACAAAAGTGGAGGGTCGACTCAACTTAAATTGTTAAAACTGACTTTCTTCGACTCTGAAATTCTGGAATACACGTTGGAGTATAAAGTTGGCTCCCAGGCTTGAGACTTGACTCAAGACTTGACTTGAAAGTATCTTCAAGGACTTAAGACTTGACTTGAGACTTGGAGTAAAAGACTTAAATACATCACTGAGTGTGGCACATTTTTCAAGTGAGTGGGTGCAGTACTGGGGGCTGGTTATGTAGAATAGCCATTTAATCAGGTTCAACACCTGCAAAGACTTTGAGGCACTGGAAGCCTCTCTGTCTCGGCTCTGAGATGCAACCACACACACAAACACACACTCAAAACTAACATCTGCAATATTACAAAGGACATCATTCCCAGAGGAGAGAGCAGAGGGTGAGCTGGGTCTGTGAAGACATCCTTGACCAGGTGTGTTTACAGGCTTGTGGGGCTGTGCTTGCTTGTTTGTCTGTTTGTTGCTTGTTTTCGTTAGGTCTCCTTGTGCTGGCCGTGTGCTCTCCCTGAGCACACAGTCTGACTAACGAGGGGGAGGAGCCAGCTAGGGGGGAGGAGTCTTATTAGGAGCTCCCAACGGCCCTCTAGCTCATTCCCAGAGGAGAGAGCAGAGGGTGAGCTGGGTCTGTGAAGACATCCTTGACCAGGTGTGTTTACAGGCTTGTGGGGCTGTGCTTGCTTGTTTGTCTGTTTGTTGCTTGTTCTTGTTAGGTCTCCTTGTGCTGGCCGTGTGCTCTCCCTGAGCACACGCTCTGACTAACGAGGGGGAGGAGCCAGCTAGGGGGGAGGAGTCTTATTAGGAGCTCCCAACAGCGCAGTTGAAGCCCTTTTCTTCAACCATTCCAATTCATCCCTTGGCGATCAGCAGAGGAGACATACTTGATTCAGTTGAATTTTAGGAAGAAAGTCCTATTATTCTTCTAGACCTACTCCCTGTACTACTGTCTGTAGTATCAAGGATGGAAGGTGAGGGAGCTGCCGCGGTCACCTGTAGCACTTGTGGGATGTTCCTTTTCTTGCCACAAGATGTTGTCGGGTACACCTGCACCAAGTGCAAGCTGGCGACCCTCTTGGAGGAGAAGGTTCGCCAGCTGGAGGCATGAGTTTCTAATCTTCGTCTTATTAGGGAAGGTGAGGAGTTTTTGGATGGGGCAGAGAAGACCTTCCTGAAGACCGAATGCGCGGGGGAGCTGCCCGATCAGGAAGTCAGCACACTGGGCCAAGAAACGGATGCTTGGAGGAATGTCACACGGAGGAGTAGGAGGACCAGGAAGGAAACAGAGACTCTCAACCTACACAATCGCTTCAAAGTTCTTGGCCTTATGAATGATGAGGAGCACCAGGAGGAGGGAACAGAATGTCAACAAGAAGGAATCCAACATCGGCAACAGGAACTAGATCAACACTCCCAGCCTCAACAGAGTGTCCAGGCAGTCCTAGAAGAACCTGCTGGTCGAGGAGCCCCGGACAAGCCTCAGAGGAGGCGAGTTCTGGTTGTTGGGGACTCCTTGCTCAGAGGAACTGAAACGGCAATTTGCAAACCCGACAAGTTCGATCGAGAAGTCTGCTGTCTTCCTGGGGCCAAGATCAACCACATAACGAAGAGGCTAACTAGGCTAGTCAAGCCCACTGACCATAAGCCCCTCATTGTGGTTCATGTCGGAACCAATGACACCGCGAGGCGCAGCTTTTACCACATCGCAAAGGACTATGAGCTTATGGGGACAAAGCTTAAGGACCTTGGTGCGCAGGTGGTCATTTCATCTCTCCTCCCTGTTCAAGGATATGGTGCACAAAGGGAAAGGGCAATAGCAGAGGTCAACAACTGGCTCCGCACATGGTGCCGCCGGCTACGGTTTGGTTTTTTGGAACACGGCCTGAATTTCCATGAACGTGGGCTTCTGGCAAGGGATGGGCTGCACCTCACGAAACTTGGTAGGAATGTTTTTGCAAACAGTCTCGCAAGGAGGATTAAGAGGTCTTTAAACTAAGTTCTGCTGGGGAGGGAGACAATATTATTCAGGGCAAAGACACGGCGAGTGCAGGGGGGAAAGGCCCAAATTATATTGACCAAGTAGTACAAGCGTCCAATGGTGGGAGGAGTAGAAACTATAGTACAGGACTTGCAGGAAGGGCCCGGAGATTTAAGTGTCTCTACACTAACGCGCAGAGTATGGGAAACAAGCAAGATGAACTTGAACTCCTAGTACAACAAAATAAATACGATTTGATAGGCATCACTGAGACCTGGTGGGATGAGTCTCAGGATTGGAATGTAGGAATAGAGGGGTATAGCCTATTTTGTAGAAATAGACCAAACAAGAAAGGAGGAGGAGTAGCCTTGTATGTCAAGGATGTTTTCACCTGTGAAGAGATCCATGACTAAAACCCAGAAAGCCAGGTCGAGAGCATCTGGGTAAAAATTAAGGGAGCGAGAAACAACAGGGATATTCTGGTGGGGGTTTACTACAGACCTCCAGCCCAGACTGAGGACCTTGATGACGCCTTCCTCAACCAAATGACCGCGCATTCAAACAGGAGAGATACAGTAATAATAGGAGATTTCAATTACCCGGATATATGTTGGCAGTCAAACTCTGCCAAGACAGCAAGGTCCACAAAGTTTCTTGCTTGTCTTGCAGACAATTTCATGGTCCAGAAGGTGGAAGAGGTCACAAGGGGATCAAATATTCTAGATCTGATCCTGACCAACAGGGATGACCTTGTTAATGATGTAGAAGCGGTTGGATCTTTAGGGGGGAGTGACCATGCCCTATTGGAAATTGGCATTCAGTGGGAAGGAGAAGATACGTGTAGCCAGACACTCATCTTAGATTTTAAAAAAGCGGACTTCTGTAAACTTAGGGAGCTGCTGGCTGGAATTCCGTGGTCAGGAATAGTGAAAGAGAAAGGAGTTCAGGAGGCATGGGAGTTCCTTAAAAGGGAGATACTGAAGGCACAGTCTAAAACTGTGCCAATAAGGAGGAAAAATGGAAGGCACCTGAAGAAACCAGAATGGTTGAGTAAAGAACTCTCAGCTGAGCTAAGCGTTAAGAGAAACGTGTACAGGAAATGGAAGAGGGGGGAAACCACCAAAGAAGAATTTAAGCAAGTAGCCAGGAAACGTAGGGAGAAGGTCAGAAAGGCTAAAGCACAGAACGAACTTAGGCTGGCCAGAGACATTAAACACAATAAAAAGGGCTTTTTTAAATATGTCCGCAGCAAAAGGAAAAAGAAAGAGGCGATAGGGTCGCTGCGCAGAGAAGATGGCGAATTACTAACAGGGGGAAGAGAAAAGGCAGAACTACTTAACACCTTCTTTGCCTCAGTTTTTTCCCAGAAGGATACAAGCACTCAACCTGGTGGTTGGGGAGCAGGGGTGGAAGCGGGGGAAATGCGGCACATAATAGGTAGGGAGGTGGTACAAGAATACCTGGCCACACTGGATGAATTCAAGTCTCCAGGGCCAGATGAATTGCATCCTAGGATATTAAAAGAACTGGCAGAGGTCATTTCGGAACCGCTTGCCATGATCTTTGAGAAATCTTGGAGGACAGGAGAAGTTCCAGCAGACTGGAAGAGGGCAAATGTTGTCCCCATCTTCAAGAAGGGAAAAAAAGAGGACCCAAATAATTATCGCCCAGTCAGCCTGACGTCAGTACCCGGAAAGATACTGGAGCAGATCATTAAGCAGTCAGTTTCTAATCACTTAGAAAGCAATGCGGTAATCACGAGAAGTCAACATGGATTTCTCAAAAATAAGTCATGCCAGACTAATCTTATTTCTTTTTATGATAGAGTTACTAGCTTGATATATGAAGGGAATGCTGTGGATGTAGCATATCTCGATTTCAGTAAGGCCTTTGACAAAGTTCCCCATGACATTCTTGCAAAGAAGCTAGTAAAATGCAGGCTGGACAGGGCTACTGTCAGGTGGATCTGTAACTGGTTGACTGACCGTTCCCAAAGGGTGCTCACCAATGGTTGCTTTTCATCCTGGAGAAAAGTGACTAGCGGGGTGCCACAGGGTTCTGTCCTGGGCCCAGTGCTCTTCAATATTTTCATCAACAACTTGGATGAAGGAATAGAGGGCATGCTCATCAAATTTGCAGATGACACCAAATTGGGAGGGGTTGCTAATACGCCAGAGGACAGGATCAAAATTCAAAATGACCTGGATAGATTGGAGAGCTGGGCCAAAGCTAACAAAATGAAATTCAATAGAGAGAAGTGTAAGGTCCTACACTTAGGTAGAAAAAATGGAATGCACAAATATAGGATGGGGGACACGTGGCTGGATGGCAGTACGTGTGAAAGGGATCTAGGAGTCTTAATAGACCACAAGCTGAGCATGAGTCAGCAATGTGATGTGGTAGCCAAGAAAGCCAATGCAATTCTAGGCTGCATCAATAGGAGTATGGTGTCTAGATCGAGGGAGGTACTGGTACCACTCTACTCTGCTTTGGTTAGACCTCATCTTGAATCCTGTGTCCAGTTCTGGGCACCCCAATTCAAGAAGGACATGGTCAAGCTGGAGCAGGTCCAGAGGAGGGCGATCAAAATGGTGAAGGGCCTGGAAGCCATGCCCTATGAGGATAGACTTAGAGAGCTGGGTATGTTCAGTCTGCAGAAGAGAAGGTTAAGAGGGGACATGATAGCTATGTTTAAATATTTGAAGGGGTGCCATGTAGAGGAAGGAGAGGGCTTGTTTTCTGTTGCTCCAGTGACCAGAACAAGGAGCAATGGATTCAAGCTGCAGGAAAGGAGATTCCACCTGAACCTCAGGAAGAACTTCCTGACGGTCAGGGCTGTCCGGCAGTGGAATCTGCTGCCTCGGAGTGTGGTAGAATCTCCTTCTTTGGAGGTTTTTAAGCAGAGGCTGGATGGCCATCTGTTAGGAGTGCTTTGAGGGTGTTCCTGCATGACAGGGGGTTGGACTAGATGGCCCGTGTGGTCTCTTCCAACTCTACATTTCTGTGATTCTGTGATTCTGTGAATACTTTCCAGATAATTTATCCCAGATTCGGCTTCTGCGCCCCCATAAGGGGAGAGAGGAGGTCCTGCAGCTTCTACCCACGCCCCGCCTCCTACTGGTTCCAAAGGCACTCAAGAGGCTGCTGGGGTTCAGCAGAGCACATTTATGAGCAGCAGGTGGCTAATGACCCAACTGGCCTCAAGCCAAAAGGATGTCCAGCTGCTGCCATGCTCAGAGGCTAAAGAAAAGTCAGAAGCTGCACAATACAAATTATAGAACATAGAATGTAAGAAGCATGTATCGGAGAAAGCTAGACACAGTAAAACAACAAGTGGATAAACAAGTGGAATGCAATAAATATTGCAAAATATCACTTGGGGTGAGTGGGCAAAAGTGGACAGGAATAGGATGTTTGGGGTCAGATAATTGCACAGTGTTGTATTCAAGAAATGAAAATCTAAGCAGAAATGGTGTGGCATTAACAGTGAGATGTAGAAAAAAGCAGTCAAAGAATATAATGCAAAGTCTGACCAAATAATATCAATAAGGCTTCAGGGAAAACCTATCAACACAGCCATAATCCAAATCCACAATCTGACTAGAAGGGCAGAAGAAGAAACACATACTAAAATAAGACTAGTCCTCAGTCACAGGCTATTGGAATACAAAAGAAGGAAACAGAGCAAAATCAAAGACTGGAGGAAAATTTGGCCTAGGATCAAGAAATGAAGTAGGAGAGCAACTGCTTGAATTTTGCAAAGCCAAAACTTTGTTCATTTCAAACGCAATTCTTCTAACAACTAAGGAGGCAACTGCATACAAGGACATCACCTGGTGGCAAATACAGGAATTAAATACACTGTGTAATTGGAAGCAGAAAATGGAGAAGCTCCATTCTGTCTGCAAAAACAAGACCAACAGCAGATTGTGGCACAGACCATGAACAGCTACTATCAAAAATCAGAACAAATTAGAGTAGACAGCCCCTCCTTCACATCAACTGGTTTTCAAAATCCCAACAGCAGCAAAAACACACACACACAAAGGTGTGCAGCTGCCCCATGGGCCAGAATCCTGCTGGGATCTTACACATGGCCCTACATTCCCCTATGGAAGCAGTTGGGTCTTTTTATCTGATGCAGAAGGCCTGCATTCAGTTCAAGGTTATGAATGTGGAATTTTCACACACAGGGCCACTGCACACAGATGTGAGTTACACATTGATGCGGAGTGTGCTGCATAAGTACTTGGATGAATACTGCTCTTCTGCATTTGCACACGAGCATGTACAATCCAGCCACCTCTCTTTGTCATCTCTCTTTGCTTTCTGTTGCCCCATCATGTGCCCATCTTATCCTTTGGTCCCCTTTCCACTCATCTTCCTGGGGGTTTCTGCCTCTTTGGCTGCCCTCCAGTCCCTTCCTGTCCATGGCACATCCGCTGCCTTGAGCCACCACTACCTGTGACATTCCTTCATCCATCCATCCATCCATCCATCCATCCATCCATCCATCCACCCACCCACCCACCCACCCATCTGTCCGTTCATGCAGGATCTACATCCACATCTACACATACATACATCACAGGGCCTAGAGAAAGAGCCTTCTCTACCCCTAAGCCTAGACAGCACCCTCTCACAGCCAGTTGCTTCAAAAGTCAAGGTAAAGCAATTAAATTCATTTTTATTTAAAAGAAAGTAACCTCAGAAATGCCAAAGCAGGTGGCAGCTCCCAGCTGATCATCTCAGTCCTTTTGCACCTATTACTCTCTTAAAATTCCCCTCCCCCCGCGATGACATGGGGAGGACTTTCTATTTTTAGAAAGCTTCCAGAGAGGAGAACATCCAGATCCACATAACTGCCTACCCCACAGGGGGGGGGGGGGCCAGCCTAGGTTCTCTGTCCTTCTGAAACTCTTTCTGCCAGCCCCCTTCCCTCCCACCCCAGAGATTCCACTGTCAAACTGCTTTTACCCTCGGGAAGTTCCTCCTAATGTTTAGGGGGAATCTCTTTTCCTGAAGTTTGAGCCTTGGTGGCACAGTGGTTGAATGCTGGTACTGCAGCCACAACATCGTGAGTTCGATCCTGCAGGGCTCCAGGTTGACTCAGCCTTCCATCCTTCTGTAGGTCAGTAAAATGAGTATCCAGCTTGTTGGGAGCAATTAGCTAACACACATTGTAAACCACTTAGGGAGTGCTTAACGCTGATAAGCGGTGTAGAAATGTAACTCCTATTGCTAACTGCTATTCCTCCATAGCATCCTAGTCCGCGAAACAGCAGAAAACAAGCTTGCTCCATCCTCCATCTGACACCCTTCAAATATTTAAACATGGCTATCCCGTGGCTTCTTCACCTTCCCCTCTCCATGCTAAACACCGCAGCTCCCCAAGCCTCTCCTCACAGGGCTTCAGAGTTTGCAAACCTTTGAAGACACACAACTGCAAAAGCATATCAAGAAGCCACTCTCTGAGCTTTGGCAGAGTTAGGAAACTGGGAATTGTGTCTATTAACCAAGATGTGAGAACTGGGAGCAGGAAAAACCCTCACATCAGAAGAGAGTGACCGACCCACTGTCTCCTTTGAGACCCAGCTAAGGGAGCGGTGGGTCTGGACCATGAACTGTCACCCGTGGCAGGTGCCCCACAGAAACCAACTGCAGCCTCTTGGCAGCAAAAATTCTCAGGCAGCCTTCATTCTCTACTTAACAGGACAACCCATCAGGGCCATCGTTTAATGTGAAGGCCAACTCTGTGATGCTTCTGACACCAGTGCAAGAGCCACAATTCCTGCTGCCTCCTCAAATTTCTGCTGCCCACACTGGCCTTCTCCTGTTTTCACCAAGACAGCCAGATAAAAAGCTGCCACTTCAGGGTTTCATAATCACGTCATGGCTCTCCTTTCCTTCCTGTTTTTCCAGTCGTGTATTACCAGTTTCTCAAACCACGCATTTGATCCAACTTCACATTCTGTGTTGAATTGCACACTAAAAAAACCCTCAGACCTCAAGACACCCAGCAGGATGCAGGGTACTACCACCACCACAGCCTGGAACCCAGCCCCCCACTGTCATTCATGTTCAACCCCCCTGCCCCCATGTGTTTCAGATGCAGCTGCAGAGCTTCCCCCGCAAGCCCCACCCTGTGAATGAGGAGAAGGACCCTCCCCCCCGCACCTTAAGCCACAAGGAGAGGGCTCACTGACCCGCCCAAGGCCTCTGGGGGCGGCAATTGCAAGAGGGGGGTCCTTGAACCACACCTTCCCCTCCACTAGTGTATGTGCAAACACACACATGCGCGCGGGCACACAGAGCAGTATCCTGCCCCTCTGGGAACCCCAGCAGCAAGAGGGGGTGCCGTCTAGGCTTCCCTGGCCTGCAGCTGCCAGACAGCTCAGCCCACTCCCACCCCAGCCGACCTCTGTGTGGGAGGTGGAGTCCCTCCTCATTCTTCCCAAATGCTAAAACCACCCCGCCCACAAAGCCAACAGAAAGGGGAAGTAGGAATCCCACCACCTGCCCACCCACCCGTCTGCCTGCCTTTGGTGGGCCTCCAATGCCTCCAAGGAGCTGAATGGGCCGCAGATATCCATGCCATCACTGCAGCACTTCAGGGGAAGGGGCCCCACGCAGCGGCAACCCCAGGGTCCCCCAGGACAGAGGGGCCACAGTCAGGGTGGGTATCATAGCTGGGCAGAAATCCCAGAGCTTTCACACTGACTCCCCTCCCCGACTGCAGGGGCAAAAGCCAAATCCCAGCACCAACACACACAGGTGTTTCTTCCCTCACTGACACCACGCTGCTTTGCCTGCCTCGGATACAGATCCCGCCCCGTCCCTCTCTCCTTCCCTCCCTTGGTTGGGTCCTTCCAGCTGTCCATCCCCCCGGCCCCAAACAGCTCACCATCACCCACCATTATGACCCCCTTTCCATTCATTGACGCTTTGGTGCTTATTTATGGGCCCCCTGTGGCAGCACGGCACCCTGGTTTGAGTGTTGGACCCCACGGCTCGGAGACCGGGGCTCACTTCCCCACTTGCCCATGGAAACCCAATGGGTGACCTTGGCCAAGTCACACCCTCTCAGCTCCAGAAAACCCATGACAGGTTTGCCTTTTCGTCACAATAAGTCGGAAATGACGTGAAGGCACGCAACAACAACAATGACCATGGAAATTAAGTCACCCTGCCAAGCAATCTCGGAGCAGCCTGTGGGTTGCCATCCGACAGGTCACCACCCCAGAGTTCATGCTAGGGAAATCCCACACTGCCTGAGGCGGAACCATTTCCGCCCCTGGGCTGCATGCAGAAAGGGACCGCCCTGGCTTTGCACCACTGCACCCCGAGTGTAAACAGAGCACAACACTTCACACACACACCCTGCTGGCGCTGCCGCCAGGGCCTCCTCCCCTCCTCCTTCCAGCCTCTCCACAAGAAGAAGCAAGGCAGAGATGGTGCACAAAGATTTCTGGAGGGATGAAAAATGGATTTCCAGGAGCCTATCACTAAAAACATTAAGATCATCAATAAAACATTCCTTAAGTACATCAGAAACCAGCCAGGAGAAAGCCTGAGCAGACGCACTGCCTCTCATCCACCACGGCTGCAGGAGACGCCGGTCAGACACACCTGCGCCCGGACTGAACATTTTCGAGGCGGGAAAGCGGGGCCAAAGGGCCGCCAGAGCAGAGGTGCCAGACTCTGGAGCAAGAAACCGACAAGCCGGGAAGAAGCACAGGAGCATCCTCACTGCCATCGGCTCCAGCTGGAAGCCCTCGGGGGCCCGACAAACTCCAGAAGAACTCACGTGAGACTGCTGGGCCACTGAGATGGAGGCTGCGTACCTGGGCCCCCAGCATGGTCTCTCTGCTCGTGGGCGGCGGGGGCTAGACAGTGGCCAGCCACATGTCCACTTGGTCAAAAGCGGTCCAAAGGAGGCCCAAAGCCAGCAGCTGGCTGACCATCTGCTCCGGCTGAAGGGGAGGAAAATGAGAACACATGTGAACGCATGCAGAAGTCACCCACCATCTTGTCAGGTGGAAACCGCCAAGTGGGGATGGCCCCCCACAGCAACTACTTGTACAATACCCCTATACACCTCCTGGAGATGGGGGGCAATTTTGTCCCACAGGGTGCCATTTAGACTCAAGAGGGGCCCAGTTTCACAAAGAGAAACTGACCAGGTCGCTGAGCCAGAATTTGACCTAGAATGGCCCAGAGAGAGCCAAAACCATGGCAAGACTTCCCTCCACCAACACCAATGGGGGCAAAAAAAAAAAAATTAAATTCCTTCCAGGTGTGTGTCCCCCACTCAAAGTACCTTGGGGGCAAATGCAGCCCCTCACCCACAACAGTTGCCCAGTCTGGCGTAGAAATTAAAGAGCAGCCGGGGTGAGGGGTAGCAGAGGAAGAGAGCTCTGAGGGGACCCACAAGGGGAAGGCTGAGGAATACACAGAAAGAGACAGAGAGAGAGTTCACGCTGTGGCAAGGGGGGACATCTCCAAAATGATGTCTTTTCTGAAGAAAGTGGGGTGAGGGAGACTCTTTTCTCCTCTCCATTACTGGACCCCAACCAGAGGGATCCACTGGAGCAGAACCGGTGGAGGTGGGGCGGGGGGAGGGATTCAAGGGAGACTGACGAGGCCCTTCACGACACAATCAGGGGGAGAGTCAACCTGCTGACAAATGCCAGCAGATCACAATGAAAAGGCAGAACTAGTCAATCGATACCTATTTTGCTTCAGTTTTCTCCCAAAAAGAAACCTGTGTGCTTCTGTGCAGCAGCAGAGACCACGGCAAGGGATCTGGGCTGCAAATCAAAACTGACAAGGAAACTGTCCAGCATCACCTGGCTAACCTGAAAGTGCTCCAATCTGCAGGGCCAGACGAACAGCACTCCAGAGCACAGAAGCAAAGTGCCGGCATTCTCGCAGAACTACTTGCCATCATTTTTGAGAAATCTTGGAGAAGAGGTGAGGTGCCAAAGGACTGGGGAAAGGCAAACATTGTCCCTCCTTTCAAAAAAGGCAAAAAAGAAGATCCAGGGAACTACAGGCCAGTCAGCCCAACTTCAGTATCAGGAAAAACACTAGCACAGATTACACAGCAGTCTGACTACTGCTATCTTGATGACAGTGCAGTTATTAGAAAGAGCCAGCAGGCGGAGGAGGGTGTTGTCAAGGACAAATCCTGCCAAACTACTCTTATATCTTTCCTCCACCAAGTCACTAGCTTAATAGACAGTGGGTATGTTGCAGATGTCATTTATCTTGATTTCAGCAAAGCATTTTATAAGACATTTTGATTAGCAAACTGATTGAATGTGAAATAGATGGGAATACAGTAAAATATATATGTAATTGGTTGGGAAAACATGCTCAAGGAGCTGTCATCAATAGTTGTGCTTCAAACTGGGAGGAAGTCTCAAGTGGAGTGCCTCAGGGTTCTCTCCCAGGGCCATTTCTCCTCAATATTTTTATCAATGTATTAGACAGATGGGGAATACTTCAAGTTTGCAGATGACACCAAACTAGGAGAGGCGATTAACACTTCAGAAGGTAGGGACAGAATTCAATAGAACCTAGATAAATGAGGTAACTGGGCAGAATTCTACAGTTAGGCCACAAAAACCAAAGGCACAGGTATAAGAGGAGGGATGGCTTGGCAATAGTACATGCAAAAAGGACCCTGAGATTATTGTTGATAAATGGAACATGAGCCAACAGGGTGATGCTGCAGGAAAGAAAGCAAATGACACTTGTGCCTCCATTAATCAAAATGCGGTTTCCCTGTCAAGGGAAGCAACAGTCCCCCTATATCGTGCACCAGTCAGGCCTCATCTGAAGTACTGTGTTCAGTTCTGGGCACTTCATTTTAAGGTGGTTATGGACAAGCTGAAATAAGTTCTGAGAAAAGGGCAATGAGCATGAAAAGAAGTATGGAAAATAAAGCATATGAGGAAAAGTTGAAGGAGCTGGGCATGTTCAGTCTGAGACAGTCTGACTGTCTGACACAGAATCATAGAATCTCTTTAAATACCTTCAGGGCTGCTGCCCCAGAGAGGAGGGGGAGGGCTTGTCTCTGCTGTTCCAGAGGGGAGGACCACGTCTAATGGCTTGAAGTTATGGAAGGGTAGATTTTGACTCAATGTTAGGGGGAAAAGTCCTTGACGGTAAGAGGAGTTCAGCAATGGAATCCATTGCCTGGAGGGTGCTGGTGGGGGTCTCCTTCTCGGGATATCTTCGAAGGCTAGACAGCTCTTTGCAGCGGGGGTGGTTCTCGGTGGAGACCCTGTGCCGTGCTGAGGGCTGGACTCCAAGGCCACTGGGGCCCCTTCCAACTCTAGGATACTACGGCCGTGAGATTTAGCAAAAGCCACCAACAGGGCCAGAGGATGGGGCCACAAATTGCTGCTAGCCATGAGGGGCCCCCTCCTCCCAACCCATTGGGCGGTGAGGGGAGAGACAGGCCAAGCAGGGCAGCCAACCTTTGGGCTTTGCTCTGATCCAGCCCAGCTCTCTTGGTCCCTGCACAGCAGGGGTACTCTCTCTCTGCCCAAGGACACAGCCTCAGGTAATCTGGGAACTCTTTTTTAGAAAATGGAAATTCTCCTGTCGAAAGATCTTTTTGGAGGAAGGTCTGGTGTGCCTCCAACTCAGCCCCATGCCAAATGCACAGCTGCCCTGAAAACAGGAGCCCTGCTCCCCACGGATCTCCGGTCTTGTCTTTTTACAGATTCTGTATTATGAACACCACAAAATCGACAGTGTTTCATACTGAAGCGCCCAGACTGAACCTGTAAGTTAAACGTGCTCTCTGTGTTTCCTCCCACAGCCATCCCAAAGAACTGGAACCGCTTTGGGAGCCCAGCGAGACGGTATCGCCTACGCAGAGCCCTGAAACCGGACGGCCTCTGTGGCTGCAAAAGCTGCACATGGAAACATGCAAAATCCATGGAAAGGTAAAGGGTGCTTGGAAAGGATCTGACTTCAGGTAGCGCTCTCTCCTACTTGACAAACCCTTTTCTTTTTCAAGGGTATCCAAAACACCCACAACCACTAAAAGCCAGTACAAACGCTTAAAAGTTTTAGGTCTCATCAAAGCAGAGTCAAAGATTCACTGATACGTTTCCGAGAACGCATTTAAGGTCTATTCCGTTTTAGTCACCATTTAAAACTTACAATAATGAATTGTTGCAACCCTGACTTATTAATATAAGAGATACAGTAGTAATGGGAGATTTCAATTATCCTGATATTTGTTGGCAATCAAACTCTGTCAAGACCGCAAGGTCCAACAGGTTCCTCGCTTGCCGTGCAGACAATTTCTTGATCCAGAAGGTGGAAGAGGTAACAAGGGGATCAGCTATTTTACATCTGATCCTAACGAACAGTGGAGGTGGTGGGATCCTGGGGGGAAAGTGAACATGTTCTTTTGGAGTTTGTCATTCAGTGGGAAGGAGAAGCCACGTGTAGCCAGACACGCATCCTAAACTTTAAGAAAGCTGATTTCTGTAAACTTAGGGAGTTACTTGCTGAAATCCCATGGTCAAGAACACTAAAAAAGAAAGGAGTTCATGACGGATGGGAATTTTTAAAAGTGAGATACTGAATGCATAATTGAAAACTGTGCCAATAGGGAGGAAAAACGGCAGGTGTCCAAAGAAACCGGAATCGTTGACTGAAGAACTCTCAGCTGAGCTAAGTGTTAAAAGAAACATGTACAGGAAATGGAAAAATGGTGAAACCACCAATGAGGAATTCAAGCAAATTGCCAGGTCAACTAATAACGGGCGGGGACGTGAGAAGGTAGAACTCCTCAACACCTTCTTTGCCTCAGTTTTCTCCCAAAAGGGCAGAAGTACTCAACCTGGGAGGTGGGGAGCAGGTGAGGAAGGGGGGAAATGCAGCACAGAATAGGTAGAGAAGTAGTACAGGAATACCTGGCTAAACCAGATGAATTCAGGTTTCCAGGGCCGGATGAATTACATCCAAGGATGTTAAAAGAGCTGGAAGAAGTCATTTCTGAACCACTCACAATAATCTTTGAGTACTCTTGGAGAACAGGAGAAGCCCAGCAGACTGGAGGAGGGCAAATGTTGTCCCCATCTTCAAGAAGCGGGAAAAAAGAAGACCCAAATAATTATCGCCCGGTCAGCCTGACATCAATTCCAGGAAAGATCCTAGAGCAGATCATTAAACACTCAGTTTGTAATTACTTAGAAAGCGATGCTGTAATCACTAAAAGCCAGCATGGATTTCTCAGAAATAAGTCATGCCAGACTAATCTTATCTCTTTTTATGATAGGATTACAGGCTTTGATAGATGAAGGGAATGCTGTAGATGTAGCACATCTTGACCTCAGTAAGGTCTTTGACAAAGTTCCCCATGACATTCTTGCAAAGAAACTAGTAAAATGCCGGCTGGACAGGGCTGCTGTTAGTTGGATTTGTGATGGGTTGACCGACCGAACCCAAAGGGTGCTCCTCACCAATGGCTGCTTTTCATCCTGGAGAGAAGTGACTAGCGGGGTGCCATAAGGTTCTGTCCTGGGCCCGGTGCTATTCAACATCTTCATCAGTGACTTAGATGAAGGAGTGGAGGGCACGCTGATCAAGTTTGCAGATGATACCAAATTGGGAAGGGTTGCTAATACCACAGAGGACAGGATCAACATTGAAAATGACCTTGACAGATTGGAGAGCTGGGCCAAAGCTAACAAAATGAATTTCAACAGAGAGAAGTGTAAGGTCCTACACTTAGGCAGAAAAAATGGAATGCACAAATATAGGATGGTGGACGTGGCTGGATAGCAGTATGTGTGAAAGGGATCCAGGAGTCTTGATAGATCACAAGCTGAACATGAGTCAGCAGCGTGATGCGGCAGCCAAGAAAGCCAACGCGATTCTTGGTTGCATCAATAGGAGTATGGTGTCTAGATCAAGGGAGGTAATGGTACCACTCTATTCTGCATTGGTTAGGCCTCATTTAGAATACTGTGTCCAGTTCTGGTCACCTCAATTCAAGAAGGATGTCGACAAGCTGGAACATGTCCAGAGGATGGAGACCAAAATGGTGAAGGGTCTGGTAGCCATTAAACCCAATAACTAGCGGCTTAGGGTTCTGGGTATGTTTAGACTGCAGAAGAGAAGGTTAAGAGGGAACATGACACTCATGTTTAAATATTTGAAGGGTTGTCATGTTGAGGAGGGAGCCGGCTTGTTTTCTGCTGCTCCAGAGACTAGGACAAGGAGCAATGGATTCAAGCTGCAGGAAAGGAGGTTCCACCTGAACCTCAGGAAGAACTTCCTGACGGTCAGAGCTGCCTGGCAGTGGAATATGCTGCTGCTTCAGTGGAGTGTGGTGGAATTCTTCTTTGGAGATTTTTAAGCAGAGGCTGGATGGCCATCTGTTGGGAGTGCTTTGATGTGTGTTTCTGCATAGCAGGGGGTTGGGCTCGATGGCCTCTGGGGTCTCTTCCAACTCTCTGATTCTATGATTCTAAACTGTAAGACAGATTTTTGTTAAGAGAAAGAAAATGAAAACTGTCAGAAGGTTACAAGACTTTGAAACTGATGTAAAAGAAACATTATTTCTGTGCTGGACTTGTGAGATGCAGGTTTCACAGAGAATTGAAATTGACTGGACGGCCTTGACGGCTCACTCTCTCTCAGAAAAACCTACTTCACAGGGCTCTTTGGAGGATAAAGTTGGGAAGGGAGCCCTGCATGCCACCTTGAGCTTTTTGAGGAAAGCAAGGTAGAAGAGTAAATAGCAGGCAAATAGATATTTTTCCCCAAGATTTCAAAAACAATACATGTGAGGTGCTACATTTATGCAGGAAAAACGAAATCCACAGATGCAAAAGATCTAGGGGATTTAGCAGACCACAAGCTAAACACAAGGCAACACTACAATGCAGCAGTGAATGCAATTCTGGGTTGCATCGATAGGAGTACAGTCTCTAAGCCACTCCAATCTGCTTTGGTGAGACCTCACCTGGAGTCATCTTGTGTCTAGTTCTGGGCACCAGAGTTCAAGGAAGAAGAAATGGACAAGCCGAAAGTGTCAAGTGAAGAGATACCAAAATGATAACAGGTATGGAAACTAAGTCTTATGAGGAATGACTGAGGGAGGTAGGGACATTCAGCTTGGAGAAGATGAAAAGGTGGCATGATACAGGCATCTTTAACTATCTGAAGGGATCTCGTCAGGCAGAAGATGGAGCAAGCCTGTTTTCTGCCGCTCCAGAGAAAAGAACACAAACGCCTGGGTTCAACTTGCAAGAAAAGAGATTTCATCTAAATATTGGGAAGACCTTTCTTGACTGCAGAGCTGTTCATGAACGGAATGACGTGCCTCAGAGAACGATGGGGTCCCCCTCCTCCTCTTTGAACATGGCTTGGACAGGTGCCTTTCAGGAAGGCCGTGGCTGTCTATTCCTGTATGGCGGAGGGGGGCTGGATGAGGGGCTGGATACTCTGGGATTTTAAGGGAATATGTTTCTCCTCAAAGCAGCCTGAGGATCCCAGTGCAACAATAACTGCAAGTACGTGCCATTGCTCCAAAACCGGGGCTTAAATATTCTTCAGATCCAAAAGTTAAGGAATAACATTCAAATTAGCAACGCGATGACCAGGTGAGTAAATAAATGCAAAAGGGCATACGACCCTTTGCTAATTTTAGTACATTTTAAAAGTACGGCAGGTCAGTTGATATCAAGGATTAAACCACACTGTAACACAACAAGCAGAATGGACACGCCAGCAGCGGCTGGTCTTCTTTACAGGCATGAACTCCTGGCAAGAGGAGCCCCGCCTGCAGGAGGGGGGTCGGCGAGAGGCGATCCTAAGGGAAGGAAAAAGAGAAAGCAGGGGAGGGGCAGGGAGGCCATGAGAAATGGGGTTTTCAGAAACTCAGGCCGCGGCTTCCTCCTCTCCAAAGCCGGGATGGCGGGCGGGGGAGAAAATCACGGGTGGAATTTTGCCGTTCCATTCTAGTTGAACAGGGCAACTTAAAACGCCAATGTCCAATCCCCTTGTTTTTCAAAAGTTCCCCTTTCAACGTCAAAGCAATCAAACTAAATTTGTCAGCACGTTAAGGAGCAACTCGGTCTGCTACTTCTTTCACACAAACCTCCCAGCCTCCTCAGAAGCCCCTGCCCCAGCCAACCCAACCCCAGGTCAAGAGGGCGCCCATCCAGGCCCACCCGAGCTTTTTGCCCCCAACGCCTCCTCCTCGTCCTCTACGAAAAAAGGCAGCCAGCACCAAGAGCTGTCGCCCGGCTGCAGGAGCAGCCCTCACCCGGGGACGTTCCAATCACGCGGCTGCAATTTGCTCCGCCCGCCCCGCCCCGCCCCAGGGCCCCCGTAGCCACAACTCGGAAGCCACAGGTAATGCAAAAGCCCCCTCTAGACCGGCGACTGGAGCAAAACGCAGAAACCACGCAACAGACCCCTCGACGGCACTGCGCCGGCAGCCGAGAGGATTCTAGTGTGGATTGAAGGCGCTGGGGGTGGCCCCGAGGAAGGCTTTGTTTTCCCCTTCAGCACCTTAAGCCCCGGATGGCCTGGGAGCAAAATCCTCAAAACGACGGCCCCCAAGACACCTGCCAAGGGACAGAGTGGCAGGACGCTGTGGGGAAGCTGAGGGCCAGCGGGCCTTTTGTGCCGTGGCCCCCTGGTTGCAGAACGCTTGCCCGGAGAGACCCGACTGGCATCGACACGGGGGTCGTTCCAGCACCGCAGCGCAAGGCGGCTTCTCACAGACGCCTTGCGGGGGAGGAATTGCTTTCGCCCAACTCTGCCCGTGTGCCTGGCTTTAAAGTCAACTCAACTATTTCAAGCAGTTTTAAACAGTCTCGTTTTAGCCGGACAAATCAGTCTTGCAACTTTTTGAGAATCTTCTCAGTTCTTTGGCCGGGTTACACCGTGGCCCCCTGAGACCCTTGGATGTGAAGGAGAGCACAAGGGGGTTAAGAACCGCAGCAGCAACAACGCTACTAAGTTTGGCCGGGCCAGGCCTGGCCTAGCCCAAGGGGGGAGCACCTACACATCGCCCTGCCCCAGCAGACACCACCCCACAGACCCTCCGGCTCACAAGACCAAGGAGGCCACCCCCGGCTGCAACTGCGCAGAAGACACTCGTCCTGGCTGGCGGGGGGGCAGCAACGGATACCCCTGCTGCTGTTGCCAGGAGATTTGGCTCAGGGAGCCCCCAGATGCCCTCCTCCACCCCCCCACCTGCATCCAACACCCAAGGGGGGCGAGACTGACCACCTCCCCCACTGGATGGGGAGACAGAGAGCCAGTGGATACAGCACCTCTGCCGCCAGGCCGCAGAAAGCCTGAAGGTGACGGGGGGGGCACTGTCTCCCACCTGGCAAAAGCCCAACAAGCCAACCAGGCAAGCGACAAGCGTTCCAAGCAGCGTGCGGTCGTGCCTCCGGACCCCCAGGGCCACGCCAGAAGCTTTTCTCTTGAGGCCCAGCTTCCCTGCTCAACAGGAATGGGAGGACCACAGGCCCCCAGCCCCATTTCTGCCTCTGCAGCAGAAAGCAAGCTAGGCCTGGAGGGAGGCGGTGGGCTATGGGGCCCTCTGCTCCACCAGGGCCACTGAGAGGGGCTCCCTCACATTTGGCAGGAGGGATATTCTGTGCATTAGGAAGTGACAGCCCACTTGCTTCCCTCCACAAGGGGATGGGGAGGCCTGGCACCCTTTTCCCCTACCCAAGGCTCAGCCGGCCTCCTGTTGCCACTCTCCTTGAGGGTGTGCCCCCCTCCTCCTGGTAGCTATCCCTCTCTGAGGCACACACGCACACGTGCAAGCACACACACGCACACGCACACCCCCCGCTGGCCTCTCTCTCTCTCTCTCTCTGAACCGGGAGCTCCCCCAGACCCACTTCCTGTTCTGCAACAATTCCCCGTTCCAGTAAATACAGCACACGGACTTATTCCTCTCACAAGAGTGCCGCCAGCAGCACGGAGCAGAAGGGGGAGGAGACACCAGCACAAAAACGGGGAGGGGGAGACTGGGAGTGTGTGTGCCGGCAGCCTCCCCCCACCCACAGAAGGCAGGCTCCTGTTTTGCTTCAGAGCAGCTCTATTTCAGGCTCAAGGGCATGGAGGAGGGGGAGGAAGAAGATGGCAAGGGGGAGGGAAAGAGAGAGAGACCCCACCCAGCAGAGCTCCAAAGACCCCCTCCACCCCTCCCTGGCAGCCAGCTCACTGGGTGTCCCCCCCCCCCGGTCTCAGTAAGAGAAGGAGCGCCCCCCCCACCACAGCCAAGGAGGGAAGGGCACACCCAAATTTATCCCAGCCCCAAAAAACTCCCGAACCCCTGACTGCCTTCGAGAGGGCTTTTTTTCGGGGGGGGGGCACCAGGTCCCTGAGGAATCCAGGAGATGCCCCCCAGCCAGCATCCCCCCTCCAGCACACCCCCCCCCAAAGCAGAGTCCCCCAGCATCAGTCACCCTTCTGAGTAGGCAAATGGGAAAGAGAGAGGGTCCCCCTCTTCTGTCCTCCCCCCCACACTTGGCATTTTGGGGGGGACCTGGACAAAGCAGCCCTCACCTCCACAGGCTGCTGCACACCTGAGGGGAAATTTAATCAGGGGGCTGCCAAGGGACGCCCTCCGCTCTCTCCCGGCCCTCCCTGAGCATGCTCATTCCACAGACGCTCCAAGGCATCCACACAACACCCCTGCAAGGTGGGCGGCAGGTCTACGTGCACCTGTCCTACAAGGAGGAAAAATGGGGAACCTGTCCAGAAGCCTCTCCTGCCCTTTGCCCCGCAGCTTTAGTTGGGGGGAGGGAGAAGAGGGTCCCCGTGAAAGGAGGAAGGGGCTGGAGAAACACCTGGCTTTGAGGGGAGGGTCCAGTCAGGAAAGCCCCCCCCCGCCACTGCTGCACTGCCCCCCGGGGGCTCCATCAGCTCCGTCGAGGAAAAGCCCCCCAGTGGAAACAGGGGGACAGCAGCACCGGAGAGCGAGGAGGAGGAACTGCGCCCCAGCTCTGGGGGCCACTCCTTCCCGCTCCCCACTCGACTCCCCGCCGACCGGCACACGCACCACACCCGCCTCAAGAGGAGTCCCGGCCCCCACCGTGGCCTTGCACCCCTCCGCCTTCGGGCCCGCCCCTCCTGAGGGACTCCCCACCTGCCCCGCCCCGCTCCCCCTCCCCTCCCTTCCAGGAACCTTCGGGGGGCTTCCAGGAGGCGGGGAAAGGCGCCTCCCCGTCCAGGCGGTTGAGCGGAGAGGGGAGCCCGGGGGGCCCCTCTCGCCCCTCCCCTGTCCCCGGGGCTCCGTCCGCTCCACAGAGGCAGCGCCCCCGCGGCACGCCGCTTGGTCCCTCCAAAACTGCCTTGGAGCTCCCCCAACCTGCCGGAGCCGCCGCGACAGGCAGGCGGGCAGGCAGAGAGCGAGCGAGCCCGAGACAGGGGAAGGAGGGGGGACCCCTAGGGCCCTCCCGCAGAAAGGCGAGCGGGAGAGAGAGAGAGACGGGCAGGCTGGGGGGCTGCAAGGGAACCTGGCGCCCCTGCCCACCTCCTGACCAGGCCAAAGGGAGGGCCGGGGCTAGCCCGGGACTCCCCTCGCCTCCTTCCCGAGGTCGGGGCTGGGCTCGGCGGAACAGCCTCGGCAACCGGCGCCCCCCTCCCCACGTACTCCCCTCCCCCGGCAAACAGGCGGAGAGATCACCTGGCCCCCTCGCCAAAAGGAAAACAGGCCCTGCCCGCGGCCCGGCCAAAGCCGGCTCCCTCGCGTCCCCCGCCGCCGTCGCCCCCCCGTTTTGCGGGCACCCCCTCTTTTCCTGACAACTCTGCCGCCGCCGCCGCCGCCGCCGCCGCTCGGCCACCCCCTCCCTCCCGCCCCCCGCCGGCAGGAGCGGCGCGCGCGGGGCTGCAATGCAGAGAGAGGGAGAGACAGAGCGAGCGAGCGAGGGAGCAGGAGAGGAAAAGCGGGCCGCTCACCTGCCGCCGCCCGGGGAATCCGGCCGCCCGGGGCGCTCCGCCGCCGCCGCCGCCTCCTCCTCGTCCTCGCCCTTCTCCTCCCGGTGGGGGCCCGCGCGAGTCCTCCGGCGCCCGGCGGCTCCTCACCAGCAGCACCCGCAGCAGCAGCAGCAGCCCGGCCGAGCGCGGGGGCCCGAGCCGCATCCTAGAAGCGCCAGGCAGCGGCGGCAGGAGGAGCGGCGGCGGCGGCGGCGGCGAGGGGGTGCCCGGCGGCTGGGCTCGGGGACGGAGCGCCCGGCGGCGGCGGCGGCGGCGGCGGCGGCGCCTCCTCGCTCGAGCCGCGCCGCCGCCCCGCCGCCCCCCATGGAAGAACGGGGGGAAAAAACCCGAATCCTAGCCCCCGAGGAAGAAGGGAGGGCGGGCCGGGAGCCCGCCGAGGGTGACCTTGCCGCTGCCTCTGCCGCCGCCGCCTCTACCGGTTCCCGGGAAGCGGGCACCCTGCGCGGCCCCGGGCTCCCTCCGCCGGCGCCGGGCGGGCACGAGGCTGGCCGCTCGCCCTCCGCCGCCGCCTCCGCCGCCGCCGCCGCCCCCTCGGTCCAAAGCTGCTCCGCGGAGCTCGAGCGCCTCCTCTCGCCGCCGCCGCCGCCGCCGCTCTCACATCCCCGCCTGACGCCGCCGCCGAAGCCGAAGCCGCCCCGAGCCAAGCGGCCGGCCGGCCGGCCGTGCCCGCCCGCCTCTCACTCGGCGCCGGCAGCCGCGGCAGCGGCGGCGGCTACGGCGGGGGCCGAGGGGGCGCCCGGGGCTGAGATGGCCGGTCCGCTTCCGGCTCCTCCTCCGACGGCCCTCCGCCGAGCCCCGCAACGGCAGCCCCGGCGCCCGACGCCCATCGCCCCCGCCGCCAGAAAGCAGGAGGAGGCGGCGGAGGGGGAGGAGAAGGAACGTCGGGAGGGGCCGCCCGGGCAGAAGAGGGAGAAGGGCCGCCGCCGCCGCCGCCGCTGCTGCCGGAGGGACGAAAGAACCCCGCCGCCGCCGCCGCCTTCCTCTCGGGCAGCCTTTCCCTCTGCCGCCGCCGCCGCCGCCTTCCTCCTCCTCCTCCTCCCCGGCGCCGGCGTCTCCTCCGCAGTCCGAAGCGCGCCCGAGTGGCGGAGAAGGGAAGCGGCCGAGCGCCGCCCGCCCGCCAGAACGCGCCGCCGCCGTTGCCGCGGCCGCCGAGGGAGGGGGAGGGGGGAGGGAGGGGGCGAGGGAGGGGGCGCGGGGCGGGGAAAGCGGGAGCACCGCCCCCTCCGCCCGCCCGCCCGCCCGCCTGCCTTCGCGTGTGCGCGCCCGCCACCCCCGGCAAGCCGCGCATAAAGGCGCTCGCCGGCCGCTGCTCCTCTCCACTCGGCTCAGCTCCTGGCAGCGGTGGGGGGGCTGTTCCCGCCGGAGGAGGGGGCGCCCGGTGACGGGAGGCCCTGGGGATTGCCGTGCGCCGAACGGGAGCGGGGGTGGCGCGAAGGGCGTCCCACTGAGACGGGCGAGAACGCGGCGGCTGGGGGGGGGGGGGCGCGCTGGGGAAGAGGGGCGGCAGGGGGGAAGGGGCCGCGATGTGGGTGGGAAGCGGGGGCGAGTATCCTTGGGCGGCCGGCTGGGAAGGGAGCCCCGTCCGAGGGGGAAGCCGAAGGCCGGCGGGGCTTTCTTGGACGCGGGGGGGCGGGGAAGAAGACTTAGAACGCGCTCCGCCTGTCTTCCCCTTTGGAAAGGAGCGGGGGGGCCGCGAGGCGCATGGAGCTTCTGCGGCCCCCTCGAAGTTGACCCGGGACGTCCTGGGGGGGGGGAGGAGGAGGAGGAGGCGGCGGCGTCTTGATCCGGACCTCCTTGGGACGCCGCCTCCCTCTTCCCTCCCCAAAATCCCAGACAGTCCGGAGAGGGGGAAGAAGGCAAGAAGCCGTTCTTCCCAGTCGCTGGCAAGGGGCGCGGGGAGGGGATGCCGGGGAAGCGCCGAGGCCTACCTGGCAGGGCTCCGAGGAGGAGGAGGAGGAGGAGGAGGCCGGTACACGAGAAGGGCTGTGGCGACCCCTGCCGGTTCTTCCAGAGCCTGCTCCCTTCGGGGCCTTCCCTTGAGAACCTGATTGCTAAGAGGGCGAGGAGTGGGGGGGAGGGAGGGAGGGAGTTGGGCCCCGCGCCGGGGGTCACGTGCGGGGCGACCCGGCGGAGCAGGGAACGGAGAAGGTGGAGGAAGGCCGCCGCGGGTGCGTGCGAGGGACCTGTAGCTCCCCGGCTCCCGTGGGCGCACGCATCCTGGCCTTTTCCGGGAGCGCGGGGGGGGGGCGTTTTGCCACTGTAGCCCAGCGTGAGCCGCGGCGGAAGGGTCTTCCGCGGATGTCGCTGGAGTGCAGCTCCCAGCATCCCCGGCCGTGGTGCTGTCGGGGCTGCCGGGGGTCCGTCTGCCCGAGTCTTCCCGGGGGTGGGGCGGAGGAGCGCGGCCCACTCTCCCGCGCGGCCGGCGCCGCTCTCCAGGGTCCTGAAGCGGGCCCGCTGCGCCTCGCGCGGCGGCGGCTCCGGCTCCTTCCTCGGGCGGCCTTCCTGGGGTGCCCGCTGCGGGCGGGAGGGCGGACTCCGGCGGCGGGGTGGGAGGAGGTGCTCCGGCGGGGGCCCCGTGCGCCGGGACGCCCCACCGCCGGGAGAGCCCCCGGGGGCCCGCGGGCGTCGCGGCTCGGGATTGCCGAGGAGCCTCGTCGCCCTTCTCTCGCTCGCGGGCGGGTCTTTTGGAAGACAACGGCTCTTTCCTGCTCCGGGCCGGGCGGCCCGCGAGCCGCCCCTGGCCCGGATCGGGCGTTGCGGTTGGGTAGCGCGAATCCGCTCCACCCGAGGGCTGCGCGTTGCCTGCCCCGCGCAGAGCTCCCGGGGAGGAAGCGCTCCTGCGAACCCGCAACCCGTGGCCGCTTCCTGAAGGATCCAGCAGATGGGCCCAAAAGGCCCACGGAGCAGCAGTGGGAGGGGGGCGGGCGAGGGGTGGGGTCCGGGGCCCCCGCACACGCCCGTGCGGGCGGGGGGGCCGTATGGGGGCCCTGGCAGGCGGGGGGACCCGCCCTCCCCCCTGGCCTCCCTGTCGCCGCCCGGAGCCCCCACCCGGGCGCACGGAGTCCGACGGGCCCGCCAAGGCGGCGGGAAAGGGGCGTCCACCCGAACAGAAGGACTGCTCGTACATGCTGGGCATACACGTGTCCGCTGTGAGGTGGCGGGCCGGGCGCTCTCGGGCACCCGTCCTGGCAGAGGGGCCGCCTGGCAAGCGGGGACCGCAGAACAGAAGGCGGGGGGCGGCGGCGGCAGGGGCTCCCCATCAAGGGCCGCCGGCGAGAGAAAGCTGACCGGCTCTGGCGTCTGGGGGCCACAGGACCCCCCGGAGTGTGGCCCTGTCCCGGAGGCTCCGCCGCCTGCCCCAAGACCCCGGCACGTCGGGCGGGGCGCGCAGGGCTTCTTCTCCGCTGGCGACAGCAGCAGCAGCAGCAGCGCCGGGACGGAGGAACTCCCCGCCACGAGAAGCCCGGTTGAGGCCGCCTCTCCGGAGCGGATTCGCCGGCAGGCCCAACCCCGGGGCCGCCCGCCTCTGCGCCCGGGGCTTCTCGCACGGCCCGCCCGGAGACTTCAGGGCAGGCGGAGGGCTCTCCTGGCGGGGAGAGGGGTCTGCCCCCCCGCCCCGGGCCCTTCCTCGAAAGGCGTTGCCCCCCCGCCTCGCCATCCCCACCCCCTCTTAACTCACACACACCCCTAACGCCCCCCCCATCCCGTTCTTTCGCGCCTCTGTCCCGGGACGGTGGCTGTGCCACGACGCTTGCCACGGGTCCTCCCCTCGCAAGAAGGACAAAACCTCCCCCGAGCCCCTCCCAGGCCTTCTCCCTCCCCGGCTGTAAAGTTAAGACGAGAGATGGGGGGCGCTGAACAGTCCGTGCGCTCCCCCCACCGCGTGTCTGCGCCGGTTTCAATTCTCAGCTTGGCCGGCAGGTGGCGCGCTCGCACCAGCGAAGGAAGGAGCGCCGGGCCTTTCCGAGGAGAGCCGGGCTCGGGGGGGAACGGGGCCCTCGAGGCCCTCCCCATCGTGTCCGGGAGAAGAGGACCCCCACCAGCCCCCTGCACCGCCTCGGCTGCGGCACCTCGTCGTGCCCCGCGGGGTGGGGCCGTAGGGTCTGTGTGGGGGTGCATTTTTTTGTGGGCGAGGAAGGGGTTCTCTGGGTGGGGATACCTGTGGAACTCACTGCCTCGGTCTGCCCCCCCCTTTTACTTCTCTTACCTCCCACCCACCCATCCCGCCACTAGACCATCTTCCGTCCGTGAGGGCGGAGAGAGACTTCTCTGAGCCTACCGCTTTCAGGGGAGGATCAAGAGTGTTCCCCAGGAACCAACAATTAGCCAAAAACGGGGGGGAGGGAACCGACCCCCATCTCACTGCAGAGGGAGGAGATGGCTCTCTGCTGCGGTCTCGCTTCCAGTGCCCCCCTGCCGCTCCTGTTCCCCCGCTCCCCCGGAAGGGCCGCCGCCCCCCCCGCCGGCTTCCCCTGGATGCTCCTCCTGCTGTCAAGGCCTGGGGTGGGGGCGCGGGAGCACCCAGAACCCTCCCAGAGCTCCCTCCGAATCCCCCCAGCCAAATTCACCCCACCCCTTCCCCACACAGAACAAGCTAGAATTCGGGGGGGGGGCAGTGGAGCTCTCTGGCTTCTGTCCCACCCACCCCCTGCTGGCCATCTCAGGAGGGACGGTCACACACGGCCCCCCACACCCCTGAGTGGAGGCAGCCACGCGCTCCCCCATACAGACCATCCCTAGATCTCGCTAAGCACAGTCGGGGGGGGCTAGATGTGTGTTGGGGGTGTCTGCGTGGAAGATGAGGGGAGACGCCTGTGTGCGGAAGTGCACCCCCGACACCCGCCTCATTCTGAGGGAGTTTTCCTCTGCTTCTCTTTTTGGGAGAAGAGGGCGGCTCCGGCCAGTGGCCAGCGGCCAGCCAGCGCAGTCTTCACTGTCCACCCCGGACACGTGTTGGGGGGAGGCTACAGTTTCCGTGCTCCCAGTTCCGCCGGCCTTGTGGGGGAGCAGCTTTTATTGTCCGGAGGGGACAGAGAAGGGGGTTCACTCATTGCTCACTTGTTCTCTGTGTTGAATTTGTGGGATCCTAAAACGGACCGAGGCCCCCCGGGGCCATCCGGTCCACCCCAGTTCTGCCATTCAAGCCCGCCCTCACGGAAGCAGCAGCCAGTTCCCCTGTCCAGCTGCTCTGACCGCCAGGAAGTTCTTCCTCCGGGCGGTGGAACTGGGGGGGGCAATGAGGGCCTCGGCTTTGAGGGGGCATCCTAAGTCCAAGCCAACCTGACAACACAGAAGAAGAGGAAGAAGAAATAATACAGCTTTCCTTATGGGGCAAAAAGCGTGCCCTTGTTGGGCAAAGGGGTGCCCGCTGCAGGGAAAGAGAGTCAGTCGCAAGGCAGGTAGGAGCCGCCCACCAAGGGAGCCACGGCTGCTTCCCGGGACCTGAAGATCCGAGCAGGACAGCGGGTGACGGGCGGGGGGACACGGGAGGTCTCTCTATCGGGGGGTCTCCAGAAGTCAGGCCAACCTTATGGCAAATAGCAGCGATGAGAACAGGCCTGCTCCTGCCCTCCTTGGCTCGGGGTGGTGTGGAATCAGAGAGTCTTGGGGACCGAAGGGAGGCCCGACACCGTAGACGGAGGAACCTTGCTTTGCTTTGCGTGGATTTGGGCAAGGACTTACCAGAACTGGGCGCTGGGGGTGGGCGGGAGAGACCCTTATCTGCACCTGGCCTCTGACGAAAGCAGGCTCTGTCCGTTTGAGAGTGACCCTGTCTGAGGAATGCTGCAAACAGAGCACCACACAAACACTGAGAATCACATGAACGCGTGCGCACACAGGCCCAAGACAGCTTTTCCTAGCCTGCTGCCTTCCTGGATGTGTTGGGTTACAATTCCCATCATCCCCGGCCAGTATGGTCCCAGAATATCTAGAGCTTGCCAGCAAGAGCTTTGCTGCCCCTGGGGGATTTCTGCCTGCAGCCAGCTCTACATGGGAGCCCCGGGCTGACGAGGGGCTTGGCTTTGCCCTCCCCCCGTTCGATGTTGCCTTTGCCCAGGACTCACTCCCCTTTCTGCATTGGGACTACTGCTTTTTCAAACATAGCGGCCAAGAACCTGCATCAAGGTGGTGGAGCGTAATTAGCACTCAGGGCGTTATGCCACAGTTTCTCTACTCTGTTTCTTCAGCTTTCAACTGTACATTGTCGTTCTGAGCCAGACATGAATGCCAAAGCTCTTCTGCGGTGGGGGAACTGAGGTATGCCTTAAAAAGGCCAGCAGGGACCCAGTTTCCAGCTTTCAAATCTTTCTCTGAGAATCTGCATTTTGGCCCATGTTTTGTTATCTTTTAAGTGCCAAGAGATTTTTACAGAATCCAGAGAGATGTGCAATCCACCACCCTTGGTCCAGGGCCCAGGGACAGGAACCCCATAGGAACTGAGGAGAGGGCAGGGACCCTGAGCACCCATGGACCAAGAGGACTGTGCTGGGCAGGGGCCCACAACGTTTGGGGCCCAGGATGTGCTGGCTTAGAGTCATAGAATCATAGAGCTGGAAGAGACCACAGTCCAGCCCATTCTGCCATGCAGGAACCCATATCAAAGCGCTCCCTTGGACAAATGGCCATCCAGCCTCTGCTTAAAAACCGCCGAAGAAGGAGGAAAGTCCACCACACTCTATTGAGGCGGCAGCATATTCCACTGCCGGACAGCTCTGACCGTCAGGAAGTTTTTCAGAGGTTCAAGTGGAATCTCCTGCAGCTTGAATCCATTGCTCCTTGTCCTAGTCTCTGGAGCAGTGGAGCCTGCTCCCTCCTTGACATGACATCCCTTCAAATATTTAAACACAGCTATCATGTCCCATTTTAACCTTCTCTTCTGCAGACTAAACATCCCCAGCTCCCTAAGCTGCTCCTCTCTGGAGTGCTGGAGCCCAAGCACTTGCTCAGAGTAGACTCTCTTATGTCTCGTGAACCGTGTTTGTGCACTTGTGTGTCTGTGCGCGTGCAGACAGGACCACATACACACAGGGATATGCTTCCTCCCTTCTGAAGCCGTGAGCGCTGATGCCATTTTTCAAACAGAAGAGCTCTCTCTGGCTAGATTAAGCTATGATATCCTAGAAGTAGTGGTTGTTAATTAGGGGAAAGGGAGATATTGGGCAATTAATGGGAGTAGTGACACATGTTTTGAGTTAATTTCATGTAAATGACTCACATAATGATCTGTATTTTGAATAATTAAGGAGGAGAAGTTAGTGTAACCGTTTAACCTCTTGCAATCCCCAAAGCAGTCCTTATGTTTGGGGTGGGCCGGGCACGGATCCTGCCCTCTGCGTCTCTCTCATGGGGGCATTTCACGGTGGGGGGAGGGGAGCTGCTTGCAGAGTTGTGGCTGGAGTTGCAGAATGAAGGCATTCCACCCCCACACAAGAGTTCTGCCCCACAAAGGAAACTCTGTGATGGGTTAGCCTTGAGGACACCATAAGTTGGAAATGACTTCAAGGGAGACAGCAAGGGGGAGGCATTGGTGGGGACCCTTGGGAGGAAAGGCCTTGCAGGGTCAGGTGGAATTGTAAAGAGGAATGGCCATGCCCCCAACCCACCCATGGAAACTCCTCATGTCCAAACAGAGAGCTCTCTGAGCATGCTCAAAGTGTGGAAGCCACTCTGGGCTCGCCCGCTTAGCGCCCCCATGTTCTTGGAAATGGCCTTGCTGGGGCAGAGTTAAGCAAATGCTGGGGAAGCTCATTGAGGTCAGATTGGTGGGGGATTTGTCTGAAAGACGGAAGCTAGCCCAGGCGGCATGGCACGGTTGGCGCAATTGTGCCAGCCTCTGCTCCCTTTCCAGGAGGTGTGTCGCCTTGCCGCTGCATCTGGCACCCACAGCTGCTTCCAGAACGTGTGTTGGAAGGAAGGGGGAAGGTGCTGGGAGTCCCCATAGGGGCTTCAGGGGGCTGCTTTGAAACGACTGTCCCTGAGCCACTCCCGGCTGTGTTCTTGTGGGCAACATGGAGGCCTGAGGGTGCACTGGGCACCACGCCGGCTCTTGGACTGAACTGATTAGCCAAGACCCTGCAGCAAGGAGAGGGAGGTAACTCTACAGTCATGGAGTAAAGTGGTGGCAGCAGAGAGCCTCACACCAAATGGGCCACAATTAGACAACTGAAGTGCCACAAACCAATGGGAAAAGCAGCAGGGCGAGGCATGTAGCGTGACCCCTCCTTAGCCAATGGCACACAGCACAGGTGTGCCCCTGCAGGTGCAAAGTTCAGTGCACACCTGTGCCCAATGTGTGTGTGCATCCATATGCAATGCTTATCCATGCACAATGGCACCAGAAGCACAACCCCGCTTCCCATTGCACTCTATACCGGACACAAATTCCATGCAGTTCTCCACGGGAACTTGCACACCAGATCCCAGCCTCTGTGTCATAAAATCGGGCGCTTCAGAACACTCAGGAGCCAAGCAGGCCATTCTCCCTCCCCAATGTGCATGTCATGACAACGGGGATGCAGGGATGCTTTGTTGTGGCCCCACAGCTGAGGCTGCCCTTCCCCAGGGGCCCTTGGTGGCCATTTCCCTGCCCTCATCTCCCTACCTTCGGTGGTGAAGGATTAATGGAGGGGTTTTTTCATTCCTCTCCTCCTCTCTTCAGCACCTGCCTCCCCCCTCAGTGAGTCAGAGCCTCCAATAGGATTCACAGCAGAAGAAAATACTTGAAAAGGAGGTGGGCCCCTGTGGAAATTGTCAGGGGGCAGACTAGCCCCCCCAACCAATCACACACAAACACACACACATACACACACACACTGCATCAATATTACAACATTTGTTCCCCCCTCCATGCGCTTTTGGGGGTGTTGGGGCATTTTGCCATATGTTGGGGTGCTCTGGGCCATTTTGGGTCCAGGGGCCCTTTTTAAACAGTAGCAGCAGCCAACCAGGGTATAAGAAACATGCTTCCCCTGCGCCTAAAATGGATTAGGGAGATCAAAAAATATAGTGAAAATGCCCCGCACCCTCTACAGAACGTTGGGGTGGTAAAACCTCTGGAAAAAAAAGTGTTGATCACTGGAGAGCCCTGGGTGGCCAAAAACATCCCCAGTTGCTGGGGAGGAGGCTGGCATCCCAGGCGCTGCATTTTGCCCAGATATTCACTACAGAAGTAAAAACAACTAAAAGCTACAGGAGGCTAAAAGAGTCCTGAAGAGTAGGTACTTGTTTTTCCGCCTTGGGAGCCATGTTCTTACAGTGGCGACCTGGAGCAGCTTCCGCTTCTGGGCTGCTCTGCCCTCAGCGGATCTGGATCCTGGAACATCTGCTGACCCCGTGCACAGACTGGGGCGGAGGGGGCAAGGTGGTGGATGATCGGGGGGGAACTCTGCTGGATCCACACCTTGAGCTGCCTGAAGCCCCGCTGGCACCAGAGACAAGCTAACCCCACGTGGTCGGCACTCTTCCTCTCTCTTTCACCTCTCACTGGGGAAGAGCCCAGCGCTGCTCCTTTCCACAGCCAGGAAGGGAAGCCTGTTGGTTGCACCGTGCGCCCATTCAGGAGAAGCCGCTGGTCGGATGTGGCACGGTCCCGCCCACTTGTGTCGAAGAAGCATGTGCCGACTCAGAGACCCTGCCCGACCTACGTGGCTGCTACTGTCAAGGTCATTTTGAGTTCTGGTCCTGAGCTCTGGGGTATTCGTTACCTCCCGCCCCACCATTTGGTGTCATCTGCAAATTTAATAAGCCAGCCTTCCATTCCATCCTGTAAGTCATTTATACAGGGCCAGGAGAGAACCCTGAGGTGCCCCGCTTGACTCTTCTCTCCAAGATGAAGAGCAGCCCTTGGTGAGCACCCTCCGGTTCAGCCTGTCGGCCAGTTACAGACCCTCCTAGCTGTGGCGCTGTCTTGCCCATAGATCTTGCCTGCAGGAATATCACAGAGGACCTCACCGAAGGCCTTACTGAAAGCAAGATCTATGGCATCCACAGGACTCCCCTGGTCTACCAAGCCTACAACCGTAGGGATAAGATTAGTTTGGCAAGATTTGTTTTTGAGAAACCAGAGCTGGATTTTAGTAATTACAGCATTTCTTTCTAAGTGTCCAGAGACTGACTGTTTAATGATCTGTTCTAACACCTTTCCTGGTATTGACAGCAAGATAAGTTGTCGATAGTTGCTCGGGTCCTCATTTTCCCGCTTTTGAAGATGAGGCCCTGCCATTTCCTTGTTCCTCCTCTTGCTCCAAACAGGCCAAAAAACCACCCTTTTTTATTGTTTTCAATAATAACAAAAACAACAATGTTTATTTGTAACGCCCTTTACACCAAAAGGCAGAACGTCAACATATGCAATCAGGGACAAAGGCAGTAAAACAGAACACCACAGCAGTGCATGGAATGAAATCCCCAGCACCCCGCCAGTCACTACCCATCTCAGCACCTTGAACACAAGTCCATGGCTTAAGATGGTGAGTCAAAGAGGAAGGTCTTCAACCATTTGAAGACCATTTTAACCTCTCTAGCAAGCTCCAAGCTCATCCTGAATGTTGGCTTTTCTGAATTTCCCCCTACAAGACCCAGCTCTTTGTTGCCCCTCTTCCATTTCTTATACACTTTCTTACGTGCATCTCTTATACGCGTTCTTTTAAATCTCAGCTTGCCTGAAAGGTCTTTCTCCATTTTCTGTATGAAGCCAGCCTGTCAGGTCTTCAAAGACGGCTCTACCACATCATTTCTCTGTTCGATCCTTGGCCTCGCCAACGTGCCCCCATCTGACCCAGGCACCATATTTCTCCTTCTGCACATGAAACCTGAAAACGTTGTGGAAAATACCAATTCCTCTTCTTGTCCGACGCGCGTTGCAGTTTGCATTCAGGAATTAAATGTGAGCCGCAACCAGACCTGGCATGCCAGCCCTGGCTCCCAGCCACCTCGACTTCTTTGCCGGGTTCAGAGGCTGTTCAGGAGAGGGAGGAGGAAGGGCTTTTCCTGAGGCCCCCACCAGCAGAAACCCCTTTGGACAGCCAGAGGGTGAGGGAGGGGTCCGCTTCCTCTCCCCTCCCATCTCAGAGTAGAGGGCAGCGGGCACCATCTCTCCCAGACTCCAGGGCAAGGCTTCTGCCACCCTGGCAGGGACAAGCGAGAGAAGGAAAGGCAGGAGAAGGACCCAGCCACCCAGGCAGCCAGGGGCCCTGAGAGGTCCACCGGCACACGGCACTTGGAAAGATCACACACATGCACATGCGCCCACACCCTGACCAAGAGCTCCTGGCGCCAGGACTGGGCAACTCCTGTGCCACCTTCCACAAAGGCACCTGGGAGCTCATTCCTCTGCTGGAGGGGGGGCTGGTGCTCCCTGGACCCCTGCTGAGGGAGGGGGAAAGACGTGGAGCTGCCTTGGGTCTGTGCAGGGGGGAGGCAGGATAGAACTGAAATTTAACACACAAACAATGAAGACACCACAGTTCTGTGTCGCCATCAGCTCTCCCTCCCTGCTGGCAGCATCCCAGCCGAAGTCACTTTGTGAGTGTTGGTGCTGTGCTGGAACTGGACCCTGGACAATCTGTTGTTGGGGCAGCCACGGGTCGCAGGAGCATCCGAGCAACCAGGCCAAATCCCATGGCTCCCATTATGGAGGAGGTGACCGGCTGCCTCTTCCTGCCCAAGCCCAACCCAAGTCGTGGGTGCTTCCCCCCCAAAAAAGGCCCAGTTGCTGCCTCTGAAAGGAGGGCCTCCCATCCTAAGTGGGGCCTGCCCCACCACCCAAGCAGGCTCACAGACACAGGGAGGGAGGGAGGGAGGGAGGGGGGGTAATAGCAGTAGCAGAAGAGGGAAAAGCCTCGTGCCAAAGAGGTGGCAGATATCACAGGTGCCAGCAAGAGAAGAGACGAGTGGTTGGGTCTCACACTCAAAGTGAGGGGAAAAGGAAAGAAACAGGGAGGGTAAAAGTGATCAGAGATGGGTTCCAAAGATCCTTGGTTTGAACACAAACACATGCAAACTAAATGGGGATGAACTGTGAAAGAAATGAAACATTTAACATCAAAAACAAAAACAGAGAAATCAAGACAAAAAAAATCTCTCACCCTACTTGGCCTCTTACCCAAGAGGTAAATTAGATTTTTATTTTAAAAAATGTACAATCAGAAGAAATGTGAAGATATGGAATCCTGCTGGTATCCTTACAGACACGTAAGTTCTTCTGTGGAAGTAACTGGACATTTTGGTCTGACGCACAACCACTGCCTCCAGTTCAAGGTTGCAGAGGCAGAGTTTAATGTGCAGTGCCATCGTGCATGGGTGCCATCATGCATAGAGATGTCTGTGCATTGCTCCTGGATGTTGTGCATTGCACATGGATGTGCATACAAAGTTGGTTGCACATTTTGCTGCACGAGATTGCCACTCTCCAATGAGTCAGTGTTGCACAACAGCAGCATCACCCTTTGAGCGCAAAGTCACACTTCATCTCCCTCAGCGCATGATCTCAGCCTGTTTAGTTACTAACATGCTCTGGAGGGGGTGGGGAAGTGAAAGCCCCTGCCACTGTGGGCCTCCCACCCAAGCCACGCTGAGACAAGGCTTTTGTGGGCCTCCTTCGCACGTCAAATGCCCCTGCCAGATGGAGACAGTACAGCACCCTTTTCACTTCCACATGGGCCCATGGTGCAGTCTCGTCTAAAACAACCTTGGCCAAACCTTTGTGAAGAAATGAGCCAGTTTCTGCTGGACAGAGAGGTTGCGTGGTTGCATTTAAAATCCAGAGGATGTGAACAAGCACAGCACTTCTGCCCAGCCACAAGACTGGAACCTTCGCCCCACATGTGTGGCACTGCTGCCCCTGCAGAGCCAGTCTGCACACCCAGACACCACCCTCCCCGTAAAAGGGCTTGACTCCCTTCCTGGGGGTCAAGAGTGGGAAGAGTCTTCATCACCAGCAGAACAGCAGGAGAGAGTGGCAGCCATGGAGGGTGGCATACACAGGAGCCCCGAAGGCCAGAGAGGGCCCCAGGGGCGTCCTACTACCCCTTGGCCTTGCAGGAAAACGCAACTCAGGAACTCCGGAGAGACGCTCCAAGGAGAGGGAAAGGAGGGTCCACGGCCTCTCCCAGGGTGGTCCGTCCTGTTCTCCGGCAGCTCTGCCCACCAGGCGGTGCTTCTGGGTGTTGAGTCCTGGTGGAGAAGGGGCCCTCTAGGGCCTCCCACTCCAGCTCCCCCAGGCCAGGGACCCAGGAGACCCACGGCAGAGAGGTGGCTGAGCGGGGAGGGAGAGAGAGTGCCAAGGCCTTCCCTGGCCCTCTCAGGCCTCTCCAGCAGAAGAAACGGGCGTGTGTCTGCACTGCCCCTTCACACACCCCCGTCGCCTTTGCACTGTTTTGCTTTTAGAGATCCCTACATTTCCTCTTAGTGACCCAGTGCTTCCAGCACCTCTCCAGCTGAAAAAAGACCAGCTGCAGCAGTGATGATGATGATGGGAACTCTGTGTGCCTCTTTATAGCCCCACTGACAGCTAGAGCCAAACAGAGGAGGGGGGCAAAGGGCCCCAGAGGACAACCCCAGAACCACAGGGAGGCAGGAAGTGGGCAGGTCCAAGAGGAGAAGCAATTCCGGGGTTGCCTTCCTGAGGTCTTCTAAAGCAATTTTGCAATTTACAAACATACAGTCGTAATATAAAAACTTGAATCTGTTCCAATAAAAGAGAATTTTCTGTGGCAGCTATAATTTACTCAAAGTCTGACAGAGCGGTGGGTTTGGGGGGACCTTTCAAAGAAATTGCACCGGGCAGCTGCAGCCACAGTTTTGAAATGGGGGAGGGTTGTGAGGAACAAAAGAAGGAGGGGCACCCCAACTGGTCAGAATGGTTTTCTGCAGGGCGAGGAAACAGGAGAGGGCGCTGCTGCCGAGCTCTCTGAGGCGGGGGAAACGGGGTCCCCGGGGGAAAGACCCTGGGGCAACAAAAAGCGGGGCAGGAAAGGCCCCGCGGGCCCCCTGGAGGTGTTAGAGGTAGAGCCAGACAACCCTTAAACAGCGTGGAAAGGGAACTCCAGAAGCCGAGTTGAAAAGAGCCATGTCCCCTCCAAGGCGAGGGCACGCAAGCGGTCCCTCCGGGCCGTTTCTGTGGGGCCGAGCGAAGGGGAAGCGTCCTGAGGCACGGCCGGTCCCTGGGAGGAGGCGCCCCGCCGACCGGCCCCCTGTGCCCTGGGGCGGCGGCGGGGAGGAGGGAGGCCCGCCCAGCCGCCCTCTCGCCCGCCGGCCGGCCTCCCGGTCTCCGCGTGGGCTCGATGGGCTCCGCGCGATGGGCTCCGCTCGCTCAACCACTCACTCGGCGGGGAGCGGGGGCATTCCTGGCAGCGCGTTGCCGGCGATGGGGAGGGAGAGCGGAGAACTGCGGGGGAGAGCGGGGTCCAATGGGGTCCCGAAGGAGGGGGTCCTGCCGTCCTCTTCCTTCCTTCCTTCCTTCCTTCCTTCCTTCCTTCCTTCCTTCCTTCCTTCCGCGCTGAGCCAGGGCTCCCTCCTTTGTAGCCCACCTCAAGGAGGGGAGATCCAGCACGTCAAACTGACCACCTGGTAGCCCCCCCCGCCCCCCACTGCCACCGCCGGCGCCCTCGGAAGGAAGAGCCGCCTGAAGGACATGGTCAAGCTGGAGCAGGTCCAGAGGAGGGCGACCAAAATGGTGAAGGGCCTGGAAGCCAAGCCCTATGAGGATAGACTTAGAGAGCTGGGTATGTTCAGTCTGCAGAAGAGAAGGTGAAGAGGGGACGTGATAGCCATGTTTAAATATTTGAAGGGATGCCATGTAGAGGAGGGAGAGGGCTTGTTTTCTGCCGCTCCAGAGACCAGGACAAGGAGCAATGGATTCAAGCTGCAGGAAAGGAGATTCCACCTGAACCTCAGGAAGAACTTCCTGACAGTCAGGGCTGTCCGGCAGTGGAATAGGCTGCCTCGGAGTGTAGCGGAGTCTCCTTCCTTGGAGGTTTTTAAGCAGAGGCTGGATGGCCATCTGTCGGGAGTGCTGTGAAGGTGTTCCTGCATGGCAGGGGGTTGGACTGGATGGCCCGTGTGGTCTCTTCCAACTCTACATTTCTATGATTCTATGATTCTATGATTCTGACTCCGGCTGGAGTGGCAAGACCGCGGGGAGGCCGGCCGGCCCCTGCGCCGGGGCAGCAAAGGAAGCGAAGGACAGGCGGGCGCCCCGGCCGTCCTGGATCAGAGCTTGCCAACACTCGAGGCAGTTGCACGGGAGGGAGGGAGGGAGGCTGAGTGGTCCGTGCAACCTCGGGCCCCCTCCGCGGCCCACGCACTTCCACGCAAGTGGGGAGGCCTTCAGGTTCTGCCGCGGAGGCGCCCAACCCTGAAAGGGGCCTGGGTCCGGCAAAGAGGCCTTCTTCCCGAGCCGCCTCGGAGGCCGGGGAGAAAGAGCGGAGCGGCGCAGGAGCCAAGCGACGCCACAAAACGCGAAGGAGCGCAAGCCAGCTGTGGGGCCGGGCGGCGATGGGCCCCCACCCCCGTCATCACAGCGCCTTAAAAAAAATCCTCCCCCAACACAGGCGCCCTTCCCGCTTCCACAGCTGCGGTGCAGCCCGGCGTCTGCAAAACACAGGCCGAGGTCGCGCCCGGGGGTTGCGTGGCACAGCGCCCCACGGGTGGCTTAATGCATTAACGGTGTGGGGAGGCAACTGCGCGCTGAATGCGGAACCGTGGCCGCGGGAGCCTCCACGGCGCGGGCGCCCACGGCCGGGAGCCTGAGCCCCGCTGCTGAGCGCCCCTGCCTCGGCCGCTGAGGCCCGGGCGGCACCGCCCGCCGCCTCCGCAGCGCCGAAGGGAGAACCTCCCGCCGCCGGCTGACCCGGGGCCGCCCCACACTTCTTTCCCTAGGGCACGACCCTCCCCCTCTTGCTGACCTCATCCCCGCCCGCCCTGAAATCGGTGCGGGCCTGGAGGGTTCCCAAATGCAGATCACGCACGGGGGAATCGTCCTCCTCCCAAATGCGAGGGGCACCAACGGGAGGGAGGGAGGGAGGGAGAGCCGTCCCTCCGGGGTCCAGCCACAGGGGCCAGGGCCGCCCGGGCGTCGATTGGACCCGACTCGGAACGTCCCGCGCGTCCAAAAGCCGAAGCGCTGAAATGCGGAGCGCTGGCGCTTATGGCCACCCAGGACACCGGCTGCGCGGCCCCGTTGCGCTTGCGCGGAATCCCCCTCCGCTCCGGCCTCCTTTCTCTCCTGAACACCCTCTGCCCGCTTTTGCCCCCTCCACCGTACGTCGCTTGAACCGCCGGCTGGTGCGGAGGCTCCGCCTCCTGGCTTGTCCTGGCCGAGGGATCGGCGTGGCTGGACCACGAGGTCGGGGCAGCTGGGCCATGGGTCCCGCCCGTAAGGGGCCCGGGGACCTCCGCCCCCTCCCCTCCTGGGCTCCTGCTCCCCCTCCTCTTCCTCAGAGCCTCCCTTGGGCCCCACCGGGAGGGGATCCCTCCTCTGCGCTCCCCCGACCCCTGCCGGGCTTCCTCTCTGTCCGCGGGCGGCGTGGCTTTCCTGCAAGGCCGAGCGGGCTCCTCCCGCCCAACCCACCCTCCTTCCTGGCAACCCAGCGGGGAATTTAGCTCCCTCCCCGCAGCGTTTGCGTTATTGACGCCTGCTTCAGCCTCTTCTTGCGCAAGGTTTCCGACATTCCCGATTGTGTCCCCCCGACCCCCGAATTCTGGCTCTGGGGTAGGTGAGCTGCTTAGCCGGGCTGCGGGGGTGGGTCTCCCTGTGAACGTAGGTCAGGCCCAACCAGGGTGCCGGTGGTCCGATTGACTCAATGGTGAGCCAACCTGGATCGAGCCAGTGGATTCGATGGCTCTCCTCTCCCCTCCTTTGTTGGAGGTCCTTCAGGGGAGGCTGCCCAGTGGCCATCCCTGGGGAGTGCCTTAGCGGTGTGGAGAATGGGGTAGGACTGGACGACCCTCGGGGTCCCTCCCGGCTCAAGGGTTCTATGGTTCTGTGGCGCTCCTGTCAGGACCCCTCCCCATAGGACCGCAGCACCTGTGGAATGGCTGCGCCTCTGGGATTTCTCTTGCTCAGCTGTGAGCTGGATATGGGCTCTGCACAACCGCTGCACCCCCCAAGTACAGAACCTGCAGGACTCCCTTCAGTACAACACATGGAGAGGGAGGGTCACCTGACCCCCTCCGCACACACCTGGCTGCCTCTGGGAAGCCCACTCGTTCCGTGACGTGCTATGGCCAGAGGGGCAGCCTGGCACCGCTTCTAAGTGCCATGCCCACCAAAGCATCTGGCCTTCTGGGCTGCCTGGAAGCTGGCACAGTCAGGTTCCAGCATGTGACATTTGGAGCCCAGCCTCCCTCCCTGCTCTACCTTCTTGCCTGTTTTGTCCTCCAAACAGCCCTGCAAGGTGGGCTTGGCTGAGAGACAGAGACTGACCACTCACAGAGCAACACAACTTCCTTGGGCCTGTGTGGGCTTTGTCTTGGGAGCAGCAGAGTGAGAAGGGGGACCACGTGAGAGAGGGGCCCACCTGGGTCTGAATGAGTCCTCAGATTCTTCCCTACCATCAAATCACAGAGCTGGAAAGGACCCCGAGGGCCTCTGCCATAGCTGGAGCCCCCGAAAGCCTGAGAGGGCCGGTCTCACCCGCCCTGCCCCCGCCGCTCTGGATGCTGTCTTCCGGTGGGGCCGAGGGAGAAAGCCTCACCGAGTAGGGGGCCTCTGCTTTGGGAGCCCCTCCTGCACTGCAGACTGAACAGGAATTGATGTTTCTTGTCCCAGAGATGCACCCGGGTTGAAGCACAGCAGTTGGAGAATTCCTTGCTCAACGTGCCCAAGGATTAGAAGGCACCCCTCGTCCCCGCACCCCACCCCACAGACGTGCAGGGGGTGCCCTGGACAGAAGATACATAGGGCCCAGGGAGGTTGCCCACTGGCCAGCTGAGTCATAGAATCATAGAATCATAGAATCATAGAAATGTAGAGTTGGAAGAGACCACACGGGCCATCCAGTCCAACCCCCTGCCATGCAGGAACACCCTCAAAGCACTTCCGACAGATGGCCGTCCAGCCTCTGCTTAAAAACCCCCAAGGAAGGAGACTCCACCACACTCCGAGGCAGCATATTCCACTGCCGGACAGCCCTGACTGTCAGGAAGTTCTTCCTGAGGTTCAGGTGGAATCTCCTTTCCTGCAGCTTGAATCCACAGTCAGAACTGTGTGTGTGTGTGTTTTATTGGGCGGGAAACCTTCTTAGTTGATGTCAGCATTATCTTTGATTATTTTGAATATAATTGTGAGTGTTGACACTCTTATTCTGATTACAGTGACACAGGATTTTATATCCAGAAGTGATGATGCTACTGACGAGTTCTTTGATTATATGCTGATTATTATAATTTTGATAGTTATAATTATTTCAGGTTATCACTCTGACACTAATTCTGAGCATCCAGAAATCATAACACACGCCAAACAAGTGTGACCTGCCGTCTGGGTTTGTCCTGTTCCTCAAGGGCTTTGGTGGGAAAGGGGGTGGCTGACACGGAGCCGGGGGGCACTTCTGATCTCCCACAAACAGAGCAGCCGGCGGAAGCTGCACAGAGAGAGAAAGAGAGAAACTGTGTGAATTCAGGAGGGCCTTCGCTTGCTCTTTTGCTACCTGGGGTCACTACCTCCCCCCACGCACACACATTTCCCCACCCTTTCTCTTCATTTGCATATTTCCCGGGAGGCTGTTGTCACTTTCCTTTCCCCCGCATTTGCCACTTTTAATTTTAAAAAAACTTAGTGTTGCGATTGCGCAACAGTCCTTCCACACACTCCAATGGGCTCCAGGGGAGGGGGTGGTGGTGGTGGTGGTCTTAAGGAAAGATGTAGAGATCACGGCAGCCCCCTTGAGAGAGCTCCGGGGGGGGGATCCAATCCTTCCTTCCCCCTCCCCCACAGGAACTGAGCAACCCTTGGGATCAGGGCAGCCCTAGTGAGGGGGGCAGCCTGCCACACATGCCCCCCCCCACAGATCCCTAAACCATGATACTTGTGGAAGGGTCTTTAGCACCCATTAAAAAAAGAGAAAGCAGAACCGTGCCACAAATTGGGCTAACTCACGGATCATTTTTGGGGGCACAAAAAAAGGTGGGGGAGAGGGAAAGTGCCTTGGAAAGAGCGCTCCTCCATTGGGGATGGCAAGGGGGGGCTCCTTGAGAAAGTTTCTCCCACGCCCTGGGGAAAAGCAAGGGCTCTCCCCGCCCTCTCTCTCCTTCTCCCTCTCCCTCTTTCCCCAATGAGCAGTCACCACACACAGGGTGCTAATTAAAGCCTCATTTCACACTAGAGAGCCAGAATGTTGGTGAAGATTGATTGATCTCCCGTCTGCCTCTCCCTGTGCGGGATGAGCCCCCTTCGCCCCCCCCCTCGGTCCAGCGCCACCTTTTACATGCAGTGGGTTTCAGTTTTCCATTAGCGGATAGACTTGGAGCGGAGGGGGGGTCCTTCTGGGCTGCTCTCAGCTTCCCCGGCCCAAGGAAGGCCTCCCCACTGGCTCCAGAAGGGGCCCCTCTCCTCCCAGGGGGTGAAACACTCAGAGCCCCATATGTGCCCCCCCCTTTGCTCCCTCTTTCCTCCTTCTGCCCTGTCTTCATGACAAAACAAGCCTTCAAGCTGTGTGTCATTTATTTTATTCATTTAATTGATTTATATGCTGCCCTTCTCCTAGCAGGGGATCCAAGGCAGTGCACGTGTTAAAAGCACAAGACAATTTTTTAAAAAAACTCTCTTAATGCAATAGTTAGGAACTAAATTTCTATTCTTAAAAAAATCATTTAAAAACTGCCTACAAACAAATGAAAAACAGTACTGAAAGATGCGTAAAACATAATAAAGCAAACACACCACACGCCTGCCTCATTGAAGGTCAATCTGCCATGATACCCTAAAAACCAAGAGCCAGTGGAAAGAGATAGGGAGGGGCCCAACTGGGCCTGTCGGGGAAGGGAGTCCCGAGGCTTGGGAGCAGCCCTCCCCCCGAGGATGCCCCGCCGCTCCTCCGGCCACCCCGCGTTCCTGGGGCCGCAGCGGCGGGACCGAGAGGAAGCGCTGCCCGCGGGGCCCCGGCCGCCCCCTGTGCCGGACGGCCGTGTGGCGGGCGGTGAGTAAGCGCGCCCGTCCTCAGGACCCAGGCGGGCGGATGCACAGGGACTCCCGCCTGTCCCCGCGAAGACTGAGGGGCCGATTCTGCCTCTCCGGGGGCGGCTCAGGGCCCGGCTCCCACACAGACCGGAGCAGAGGGTCCAGCCGAAGACTCAGGCCCGGGGAGGGTGGATTTCCCCTTGGCCCCTTGGAAGATGGCTGCCAAAGGGGGCCAGAAGAGGCGCAGGGCTAAGGGAGAGCCTGCAGCAAGGGACCTGCCCTCCCAGCCAGGGGGCCAAGGCTTTCTGGGGGGGGAAGGCTGAGGAAGGGGTTGGGCTCTTCGGCAGGCTCCTCCCACCCACGCCCGCAGGGGTTGGCTTCCGCCCTCCCGAGCTCCAGCCGGCCCGATGACTCTCCCCTCCGGCCGGGTCTCCAGAGCTCTCTGGGCCGGAAGGGGCTGCCTGCCATTCCCAGAAGGCCCCGCCGTCCAGAGACACCCCCCCCCCCCACGGCTGCTCTAGGGTAATCCGTCCTTCTCTAGGCCCCGATTCCGGGCGGAATCGCCCTGCCCCCCAGAGCGGACCAGGCGGAAATCTGAGAAGAGACCCGAAGCCGCTCCTGCCCGGTCCCGGATTGCCCCCCCCCCCGCTGCTCCTCCTCCTCCTCCTCCGGGCCGCAGCTGCTCCCGGCTCAGCCCAAAGAGGGCGAGACCTGGGCTGGGGGCTCGGGAGGTCTCTCTGCTAGCCTGGCCCCCTGAATGAAGAAACGGGGGGAATGGGAAGTCTGGGCCTTCCGGAGCTGTGTAATAAACGCCTGTGGACTTGAGTTCCTGCTTCTGCCCCATCGGCAAAGCATGGGGACGGGGTGGGGGCCTGGATGCCCCACTCTCCGCGGAGAGGCAGAGGGCGCAAGTCTCCGTAGGATCCATGAATACCCTTTTGGGGGAGCTCTGAAGGGGCCGGGCGCCCCCCCTTGTGCCAGACGGGCACAAGCCGGTGAAAGGGAAGGAGGGGGAGAAGAGGAGGGAGGGGTTCTTCCCCTCCCCCCCACCTCCCCCTCGCTCTCTCGGCCGGCGGTCGCCCTTCTTCCGGAGCGGCGGAGCGCGGCTTCAGCACGGGGAAGGCGGACAGCGCCGGCCCACCCCGGAGGCGGGGAGGGAGGGGCGACGGGGCGGAGCAGCCGCGGCTTCCCGGGTGGGCCCGGTCCGCCCGTAATGCGCCCTTTCCCCGCTTCCTGCTTTTGTGGGCGCGAGAGGGGGTCCCACTTCAGAGGAATATGCAGAGGCGGAGAAGGCGCCGGGCTCCCAAGAATGGCCGGAGGAAGAGACTCGGGGCGGGGCGCTCCCGACCCGCCCTTCCTACCCCGCAGGGGTGGGATCCCCTCCGGGGGCGCCGGCCCTAGAAAGCGCCTTTCCCTGGTGCTCCCGGAGGGAGGGAGGGAGGATCCCGCAGGGCTGGACGCCCCTCGGGTGACAGGCGGCCCGCCAAGCGGGGGGGAGGGCTGCCTCCGCGGCGGAGAGACGAATTCCGGGGCGCCTCAGGACCGCGTAGTCCTTCTCCGTTCCCGGTCCTGCGTGGGAGAAGATTGTTCTCCGGGTGGCCATCGGGCCAAGAGAAGCCCTCAAGCGCGTGTAAAGCAGGCCCGGCCCTGGCAGAGGGTCTTCGGGCTGCTGCTTGTCCTGCTCACAAGGGGGTGAGACCCAAGGCCGGTTTTGACAACCCCTTTGAGAAATGGCACCGTGCCCTCTGCCGTGATTTAAAGGGTCAGGGTGGGACGGAGGGCGACAGGCACGACTGGCATCGTGCGGAGCTTGGCCCCTCTTCCATCCCTTTTCCCTTCCCGTTCTGGCCTCCCCAGACGGTACCTGGTGCCACTTTGAGCCGAGGGGCATTCCCGTGCCAGCCGCTCTGAATGCTTTCATCGAGCTCCCGTGGGCCAGTTCCTTGGCATCATCACGGCAGCATGGGGTCGGAAGGGACCCCGAGCACCACGTGGGAATTCCTTGCCCCCGAGGAACAGATGGCCGCCCAGCCCCAGATGATGGAGAGTCGACCACCTTCCAGAGCAGCCTGTGCCCCTCTCACATGGCTCTTACGCCGCCAATGTTCTTCCCAATGTTTTGCAGGGTGGAATCTCTCTGCTTGCGATTTGGACCCATTGGTTTGTTTCCTGATCTCTGGAGGAGAAGAGAACAAGCTGGCTCCCTCTCCTACCTGGCATCACTTGTTTTCTACAGGACAAACAAACTCAGCTCACTTGGCTGTTCCTCACAGGACTGGGTGATTTCCAGACCTTGGACCATATTGGTCACCCTCCCTGGGAGGACACTTCGCAGCTTTGGCCCCCCGTTTCTTTCTTTGGTGCGCCTTCTTCCCCTGGAAGCCCCCTTCTGTTCTCCTCTCTGTGTGCTGTGTCCCCTTTCATTCCGGCCTCTCCAGCTTTCATCTTCACAACAGATCTAACCCACCTGTTGCCACGCCTGTCCAGACACTGCATGGGCCTCCCTTGCCCAGTCTCACCTGCCCTTGGGACCCCAATGCCTGCCTTTTTGTCCCTCTTTTCCAGAAGAATGAGCTTGCCATGATGTCAGAGTCAAGGGCACCCCCCAGCCCCCTTGCCGTACATGGGGAGGGGGGAGGAAGCGTGACAGCAGAGATGCGCTCCCAAACGGATCCTTGCCAGAGGGGAGCTGGGCGGTTCCTTCCCCTGTGGGTCCCAGGCGGAAGGTGTAAGCTCCCCTCCAGCCCCTTCTGGGTCCAGAGAGCCATGCCATCTTGTCCCTATGAATCTCACCCAAGATGGAGGGGAGGAGAAGCCTGCTGATGAAACAGAATGCAGGCTTTGCAGGTGACTCTAAACAGGGAGGGGATGGCACTCCTGGGCCACATCAACAGGGGCATAGTGTCCAGATATCGAGGGCAGCTGTAGTGCCCCTCTATGTCACTGTGGTCAGGCCTTACCTGGAGGAATCCTGTGTCCAGTTCAGTTCTGGCCACAGGGCCCAAGAAGGATACTGACAGCCTGGACCGTGTCCAGGGGAGGACATCCCACATGGTCAAATGCCTGGAAACCAAATCTGGTAAGGAAAAATTTAGGGCCCTGGGTATATTCAGCTTGGAGAAGAGAAGATAATAGACAGGTGACACGATAGCCATTTTTAAACATGGGAAGGGATGTTATGTGGAAAACAGAGTCAGCTTGTTTTCTGCTGCTCGAGAGGTCAGGACATGTATCAGTGGATTCATGTTACAACACAGGAAAGGAGATTCTAGCTAAATGTCAGGAAGACCCCCTTGACAGTAAGAGCCCCTCAGCAGTGGGACAGGCTGCCTTCGAGAGTGCTGGGCTTTCCCTCCTGGAAGGGCTTTGGATGGAGTTTGGAGAGTCATCTTTCAGGAGAGGTATAGTTGCATATTCTTGCAAGCAGCGGTTGGACTGGATGCCCCTCGGGGTCCTTTCCAGCTCCAAGATTCTAGGAGTCATGGTGCCACCCCTTGATGTGGCCTGCAGTGATGGAACCGCAGGCTCCTGGGAGGCAGTAGGCTACACGCCGAGCACTCTTGGTTGGGTCTTTCCAGTCCGATAAGCTTTTGCCCAGCAGATGGAATGAAAGAGGCTGGTGGAGGATCTCTCAGGAGCCACTTCCGGAGGCCTTTCTCCCGATTATGAGGGTCTTCTGGGCAACTTCCCAACAAAGATGAAGTTTCAAAGCTTGGATTCCATTCCAGAAGAAAGGGCGGGGGGGTATGGATCCAGTAAATAAAAAAGGGAAATAAAATTCTTCAGAACTGATATTATTTCTGTGTACTAGTTCAGTAAGGTAATAAGGCAGCCAATAAGATTCTGTTTAGAAAGAAAAGCTAATTATGGAAATGCCTATGGTCCGGTCGGAGCAGGGGTCCATCCGTGCCCCATCGCCTCCTCTGGGTGCTCCACAAGCCCTTCCCCTGAGCCGGCGGCAGGGCCCCAATCCCAATCCTAGGGGCCCCACCTGGCACTCTTGGAGGGGTTCCTCTTGCCTGGAAGACCCCACCCTGCCATTATCCTGGCTTGTCGTCAGCTGTGCCCCTCTGACTCTGACCCTCAGTGGCGCTCTCTCTCTCTCTCTCTAGCTTCCAAAAGCTGCTCCCTTCATCCTTTCCGTATCTTGAGCTACTCGTCCTTTTCTTTTCCTTTTTTTTTTTTAATTCCCACCTCAACATCCTGGCTTCCTCGGGAAAAAGAAGGGCCAAGATCTGATGGAGTATCTGTGGGAAATGAAACTCACGAAGAGGGAGGAAGGCTGGATCAGACTGAATTTTGAACCCTCCTGATTTCAGCAGCCTCCAGACGGAAGCTAAATATTTTGTTTGGCTGAAAATGTCATTCATCCACAAAGAGTTGAATTTTAGTGCTGTGTTTTCAACACCGTTTTCCCCCCATGTCTTCAAACGGTTCGAGGGGTTTTCATAGAATCATAGAGTTGGAAGAGACCCCAGGGGCCATCGAGTCCAACCCTCTGCTATGCAGGAACACCCATCAAAGCATTCCCAACAGATGGCCACCCAGACTCTGCTTAAAAACCTCCAAAGAAGGAGAGTCCACCACACTCCATTGAGGAAGCATATTCCACTGCCGGACAGCCCTGACCGTCAGGAAGTTCTTCCTGAGGTTCAGGTGGAATCTCCTTTCCTGCAGCTTGAATCCGTTGCTCCTTGTCCCAGTCTCTGGAGGGGTAGAGAACAAGCCTGCTCCCTCCTCAACATGACATCCCTTCAAATATTTAAACATGGCTATCATGTCCCCTCTTACCCTTCTCTTCTGCAGGCTAAACATCCCCAGCTCCCTAAGGCATTCTTCATAGGGCAAGGCTTCCAGACCCTTCACCATTTTGGTCGCCCTCCTCTGGACACGTTCCAGCTTGTCGACATCCTTCTTGAATTGAGGTGCCCAGAACTGGACACAGTATTCCAAATGAGGCCTAACCAATGCAGAATAGAGTGGGATTTGCGGGACACTCAAGGTGTGCATCCCCATCTGAAGACCAGGGAGACCAGGCAGTGCCTGACCCCCGACCCCCAGGGCTGCACCGCCACTGCCCCTGTGGGTGATCCCAGGGAAGGGACAGTAAGCAGGCACATGGGGGGCACGGGACTGGGGGCATATCCGTGGGCATGGCCACAGCTGCCAAATCAGGCCCATCCCGTGTTTCCTCCAGTGCTGGGACCCCAGGTGGGGGACTCGCAAGATGCCGGGTCCTTTTGGGCCAGACCATGACTACAATTCCATACTCGTTGGCATACCGCCTCCACCCTGTGGATTCCTGGGATTTGTAGTTTGGGGAGATGCTAGATCTGCCATCCAGCTGAGATGCCTACATGTCTGGCCTGAAACCACCAATCCCAGGATTCCACGGGCAGTTAAAGTAGAATCATAGCGCTGTAAGTGTCTCAGGTGAGAGGGGCCAAGTTTGACATGCATACAGATTAAAATGCGCTCCAAGACACCAGTAAGAACTGTAAAAGGTATCTCAAAGTACAATGAAACACCCTGTAGAACGACAACTGTTGAAAGCCCTAACCATGTTGGGAATTAGAATTTCCCAGGGTGTTAGCCCTGTTGGGAAATTCTATGGAAGCTAAAACTGTAAGGATTCAGCCTCCTTTTAGCAGAGTAGCAGAAAAAGCATGCCCAAATTTCTATGTCTGGTTTTTCTGGTCTGAAACTGACTGAGAAAACAAAACAAATGCAGGCAGTTTCAGGTTACAAACTTAGAAAAGTTTACTAATGGCTTTGACATTTACATATGCATTGGGGAACCTACATCCTAACTAGCTAATGAATAGTAGTAGCTTCGTTCTTAACTCACCATCTTCTGATGGAGATGCGAAGTACGGTTGGAGAGGAGGAAGAGGAAGCAAAAATGGAGGAGAAGAGAGAGTGGAGAGAAGCAGTTTCTTTCTTTTATAGGACTGATGACCCAAGCAACAAACCTGGATCACATGATCTGATCACCTGAACACCAAAGGTATTTATGATCATGCAATTAAATGACACAAAGGCAAATGGTGGAGCTTTGGCATGCAAAAGAGAAAGGAAGCCCTCTGCCAGCTATGGCCACTTGCTCTAAGAACAAGATGGGGGGAGAGAGAATGCTGGAATTTTTCCAACAAACTCTAGCCCTCCAAAGGCCACCCTGGTCACCCACGGCCCTGCTCAGGTCTTGCGGACTCCGGGCAGCAGCCACTGAGGCTTCCTTGATTCAGTTTATCCATCTGTAGTGTGATCTCCCTCTTTTCCTGCCTTAAGCATTATTCTCCTTTCTAGCGAATCGTGTCGAGCTACGGAATTGCTTCCAAGTTCTCGACCTTATGAATGACGAAGTGGAACAGCAGGAGGTAATGGAATGTCACTGAGAGGAAATCCAACATCAGCAACAGGAACCCCAACACCAGCAGGACGAAATCCAACAGCAGCAGCACCAACAGTCTCAGCCTAAACAGAACGCCCAGGCAGCTGTGGAAGAATCTCCTTGTCGAGTAACCCCAGACAAGCCTCAGAGGAGATGAGTTCTGGCGGTTGGGGACCCTTTGCTAAGAGGAATGGAACTGACCATTTGCAACCCAGAGGGGATGAATCGCGAGGTGTGCTGTCTCCCTGAGGCCAAAATCGACAACATAATGGAGAGGCTAACGAGACCGATCAAGCCCACTCACCGTAACCCCCTCCCTTTGGTTCATGTGGGAACCAAAGGCACTGCAAGACTCAGCTTTCACCACGTCACAAAGGATTATGAAGTTATGGGGAGGAAGCTGAAGGACCTTGGTGTGCAGGTTGTCATTCACCTCTCTTCCCTGTGGAAGGACATGGCCCACGATGGGAGAGAAGAACAGGAGAAGTCAACAACTGGATCCGCAGATGGTGCTGCCAAAAGCAATTTGAGTTTTTGGATCATGGTCTCCATTTCCACAAAAATGGTCTTCTGGCAAGGGATGGGCTGCACCTCACAACTGTCAGCAGGAACGTTTTTGCTAACAGTCTTGCAAAGCGAATCAGGAGGTCTTTAAACTGAGTTTGGCAGGGGAGGGAGACAGTATTATTCAGGGCAAGGATTCGGCAAGTGCAGGGAAAAATAGCCCAAATGATATAGAAGGAGCAGGCCAAGTAGTACTAGAGACCAACAGGAGGAAGAAAAGCAACTTTAGTACAGGACTTGCAGGAAGGGCACAAGGTCTCAAGTTTCTCTACACTAATGCACAGAGCATGGGAAATAAGCAAGACGAACAAAATAAACATGATTTTATAGGCATCACTGAAACCTGGTGGGATGAGTTTTACGAGTGGAATGTAGGCATAGGGGGGTATAACCTATTTCGCAGAAATAGACCAAACAAGAAAGGAGGAGGAGTAGCCTTATATCTCAAGGACTTGAGAAGAGATCCAGGACTTAAATCCGGGAAGCCAAGTCGACAGCATCTGGGTGAGAATTAAGGGAGTGAAAAACAATAGGAATGCGATTGTGGGGGGTTGCTACAGGCCTCGGGGCCAGCCTGAGGACTTGGACGAGGCCATCCTGGAGCAGATGACCACACATTCAAAAAGGAGAGATGCAGTGTTACTGGGAGACTTCAATTATCCTGATATTTGTTGGCAGTCAAATTTTGCAAAGACCACAAGGTCCAACCGGTTCCTCGCTTGCCTTGCAGACAATTTCATGGTCCAGAAGATGGAAGAGGCGACAAGGGGATCGGCTATTTTAGATCTAATCCTGACCAACAGTGGAGGTGGTGGGATCCTGGGGGGGGGGGAGTAACCATGCTCTTTTGGAGTTTGTCATTCAGTGGGAAGGAGAAGCCACGTGTAGCCAGACACGCATCCTAAACTTTAAGAAAACTGATTTCTGTAAACTTAGGGAGTTACTTGCTGAAATCTCTTGGTCAAGAATACTAAAAGAGAAAGGAGTTCATGACAGATGGAAGTTTCTTAAAAGTGAGATACTGAAGGCACAGTTGAAAACTGTGCCAATAAGGAGGGAAAATGGCAGGTGTCTAAAGAAACCAGAATGGTTGATGAAAGAATTCTCAGTTGAGCTAAGTGTTAAGAGAAACATGCACAGGAAATGGAAGAATGGTGAAACCACCAGAGAGGAATTCAAGCAAACAGCCAGGAGATGTAGGGAGAAGGTCAGAAAAGCTAAAGTGCAGAATGAGCTCAGGCTTGCCAGAGACATTAAAAACAATAAAAAGGGCTTTTCTAGATATGTCCGCAGCAAAGGGAAAAACAAGGAAATGATAGGGTCACTGCACGGAGAAGATGGCCATTACTAACATGGGAAAGAGGAAAGGCAGAATTACTCAACACCTTCTTTGCCTCAGTTTTCTCCCAAAAAGATAGAAATACTCAACCTGGGGGGAAGGGAGCAGGTGAGGAAGGACAGGAAATGCAGCACAGAATAGGCAGGAAAGTAGTACAAGAATATCTGGCTAAACTAGATGAATTCAAGTTTCCAGGGCCAGATGAATTACATCCAAGGATATTAAAAGAACTGGCAGAAGTCATTTCTGAACCACTTGCAATAATCTTTGAGAACTCTTGGAGAACAGGAGAAGTCCAGCAGACTGGAGGAGTGAAAATATTGTCCCCATCTTCAAGAAGGGGAAAAAAAGAGGACCCAAAGAGTTATCACCCAGTCAGCCTGATATCAACACCAGGAAAGATCCTAGAGCAGATTATTAAACAGTCACTTTGTAATTACTTAGAAAGCAATACTGTAATCACTAAAAGTCAACATGGATTTCTCAGAAATAAGTCATGCCAGACTAATCTTATCTCTTTTTACGATAGGGTTGCAAGCTTGATAGATGAAGGGAAAGCTGTGGAGGTGGCATATATTAATTTCAGTAAGGCCTTTGACAAAGTTCCCCATGACATTCTAGCAAAGAAACTAATAAATTGCAGGCTGGACAGGGCTGCTGTTACGTGGATTGGTAATTGGTTGACCAACCGAACCCAAAGGGTGCTCCTCACCAATGGCTGCTTTTCATCCTGGAGGGAAGTGACTAGTGGGGTGCCATAGGGTTCTGTCCTGGGCCCAGTGCTATTCAACATCTTCATCAGTGACTTGGATGAAGGAGTGGAGGGCATGCTGATCAAATTTGCAGATGACACCAAATTGAGAGGAGTTGCTAATACTGCAGAGGACAGGATCAAATTTCAAAATGACCTTGACTGATTGGAGAGCTGGGCCAAAGCTAACAAAATGAATTTCAACATTGAGAAATGTAAGGTCCTACACTTAGGCAGAAAAAATGAAATGCACAAATATAGGTTAGGGGACACATGGCTAGATAGCAGTACATGTGAAAGGGATCTAGGAGTCTTGGTAGATCACAAGCTGAACATGAGTCAGCAGTGTGATGCGGCAGCCAAGAAAGCCAACACAATTCTTGATTTCATCAATAGGAGTATGGTGTCTAGATCAAGGGAGGTAATGGTACCACTCTATTCTGCATTGGTTAGGCCTCATTTGGAATACAAGCTGGAGCATGTCCAGAGGAGGGCGACTGAAATGGTGAAGGATCTGGAAGCCATGAAGCCCTATAAGGAGCAGCTTAGGGAGCTGGGTATGTTTAGTCTGCAGAAGAGAAGGTTAAGAGGGGACATGATAGCCATGTTTAAATATTTGAAGGCATGTAATATCGAGGAGGGAGCAGGCTTGTTCACTGCCACTCCAGAGACTAGGACAAGAAGTAATGGATTCAAGCTGCAGGAAAAGAGATTCCACCTGAACCTCAGGAAGAACTTCTTGATGGCCAGAGCTGTCCAGCAGTGGAATATGCTGCTGCCTCAATGGAGTGTGGTGGAGTGTCCTCCTTCTTTGGAAATTTTTATGCAGAGGCTCAATGGCCATTTGCTGGAGGTGTTCTGAGTGTTTGTTCCTGCATGGCAGAAGGGGGTGAGACTGGAGGGTCCCTGGGGTCTCTTCCAACTCTATGATTCTATGATTCTACGATTCTATGATTCTATGTCTTCTCTCCTGATATGGCCAAAGTAGGACAGCCTCAGTGAAATGATCTTGGCTTCTATGGAGAGTTCAAGATTAATTTGCTCTGGGACCCAATCCTTTGTCTTTTTGGCAGTCTAGGTTATCCGCAGAACTCTTCTCCAGCACCACATTTCAAGAGTTGATTATCTTAGAATCATAGAAATGTAGAGTTAGAAGAGACCACACGGGCCATCCAGTCCAACCCCTGCCATGCAGGAACACCCTCAAAGCACTCCCGACAGATGGCCATCCAGCCTCTGCTTAAAAACCTCCAAAGAAGGAGACTCCACCACACTCCGAGGCAGCAGATTCCACTGCCGGACAGCCCTGACTGTCAGGAAGTTCTTCCTGAGGTTCAGGTGGAATCTCCTTTCCTGCAGCTTGAATCCATTGCTCCTTGTCCTGGTCTCTGGAGCGGCAGAAAACAAGCCCTCTCCCTCCTCTACATGGCATCCCTTCAAATATTTAAACATAGCTATCATGTCCCCTCTTAACCTTCTCTTCTGCAGACTGAACATACCCAGCTCTCTAAGTCTATCCTCATAGGGCTTGGCTTCCAGGCCCTTCACCATTTTAGTCACCCTCCTCTGGACCTGCTCCAGCTTGACCATGTCCTTCTTGAATTGGGGTGCCCAGAACTGGACACAGGATTCAAGACGAGGTCTAACCAAAGCAGAGTAGAGTGGTACCAGTACCTCCCTCGATCTAGACACCACACTCCTATTGATGCAGCCGAGAATTGCATTGGCTTTCTTGGCTGCCGCATCACACTGCTGACTCATGTTCAGCTTGTGGTCTATTAAGACTCCTAGATCCCTTTCACACGTACTGCCATCCAGCCACGTGTCCCCCATCCTATATTTCTGCATTCCATTTTTTCTGCCTAAATGCAGGACCTTACACTTCTCTCTGTTGAATTTCATTTTGTGAGCCTTAGCCCAGCTCTCCAATCTATCCAGGTCATTTTGAATGTTGATCCTGTCCTCTGGCGTATTAGCAACCCCTCCCAATTTGGTGTCATCTGCACATTTGATGATCATGCCCTCTATTCCTTCATCCAAGTCATTGATGAAGATATTGAACAGCACTGGGCCCAGGACAGAACCCTGTAGCACCCCGCTGGTCACTTCTCTCCAGGATGAAAAGCAGCCATTGGTGAGCACCCTTTGGGAACGGCCAGTCAACCAGTTACAGATCCACCTGACAGTAGCCCTGTCCAGCCCACATTTTACTAGCTTCTTTGCAAGAATGTCAAGGGGAACTTCCTATCCAGTTTTTCACTACCATATATAGAAGCTGGAAATACCGTGTCATGGATAATCCCCGCTTTAGTATTCAATGATGTATCTTGACATTTGAGGAATGTGGAATAGGCTGCTGTCTCTATGGAGTGTGGTAGAGTCTCCTCCTTCTTTGGAGGTTTTTAAGCAGAGGCTGGATGGCCATCTGTCCAAGGGAGGGCTTTGATGGGTGATAGACTGGATGGCCCTTTGGGCTCTCTTCCAACTCTATGATTCTTTGATTCCAAGATCTTGTCTTGTTCCATGTGTCTACTATTCTATGATTCCTTTGTAGCCGCTCTTCCAAGTCCTGGTCTTCTTCTGATTTCTTGACTGCTGTCTCCATTCCGATTAATGACTGAGCCAAGATGTGGAAAGTCTTGAACTATTTCAGTGTCTTCCTCATCTGCTTTAGAGTTATGTAAATCATCTGTGGTCATTTTTGTTTTTGTTTTTTTTTAATTATTTACAGTCAAAAGAGATCTCAGTTACATATCATAATGTTACAGCATAATCAAAGTAGGAAAATAAAAACTAGAAAGGATGAAAAATAAGCACATTAGTTGTAATTTTCTATAAAATGTCCAAATGCCTATAAAATGTCCAAATATCCCAATATAACTCCATTCTTAAATTTAGCCTACACATCATTCTTTCAAATGTTGCAAGTGTTGCTAGATCATCTGTCCATTGGATCATTTGTGGAGAAAAATTTCCAGTAATGGTATCAATCTTTTAGCAGTCAAAAGAGTGTTGAAAAATCCACTTCTGTCAAAATCAAAATCAAATTTACTCATGTGATAACTTGCTCTGAATATGTAGCTACTATGGAACAATTCCAAAACATATGCATTAAGGAAACAGTATTATATCTCCCTTTCTTGAATAAACATTGTGGTGACCAATATACCTAAAAGAGCAATTTCTGCTGGATAAGATATAGGGCCTTTCTGCACTCCACTGTTATAGTGCTATTATTCCACTGTCAGCCTCCTGTGGAATTCTGGGGTTTGTAGTTTCTTGGGGCCGAAGAGCTCTCTGGCTGAGAATGCTAAAGATGCCGAACCCCTAAACTGCAAACCCCAGGATTCCATGGGACGTTGAAAGTGGAATAATAGCACTGTAACAGTGTAGTACAGAAAGGCCAGTAGTCAGAGATCGATAGCCATACAAATTACAGCTGTTAAAACCAGTGGCCATTGATTAGTCAAAACTGGATATTCCAGTTCTCTATTCCATTTTTGTTATAAACCTCACATGTCATATTTAATTATAGATAACAGAAATGTATATATAAAAAGTGTTGGTTTGGATACTTCACTGGCCTCAGTTAATGTCTCTAATACTAAGAGAACCTCAGTTGCACTTAAAGCTCCAGACCCGCTTTGTAACAAACGGTTCAGTTGTAATTAATCACCATTTAGCCGACAGGTTAAACTGCTCTTGCAAAATTGAAAAAGGAAAAAAAAAAACTCATTTTCAACACCAAGCATCTGATTTAAGGTAACAGTCTCACTGTCATCCTATAACTTCCATAAAAGTGATTTTCTACCAATTTTCAGATCTGGTTTCCCCATAAAGTCAATTTGGCATGAGTATATGGATCAAATTGCACTTAACTATGGGCCTTTCCACTTTACACTGTTATAGAGCCACAGGAGGTTGAAAGTGGAATAATAGCACTATAGCAGTGTAGTGTGGAAATGGCCTATATTTGCCACACAGTTTTAACAACAGAAATTGTTGGCAAAACATTGCCTTTAAAAAAAAAAGTGAGAAGCAAGTACTGGCTATTTGAATAGAGGTACCAGAAATAAAGACTCCACGGCAGACCGTAGTGGGTAACTTACTTTGAGTGGATAGATCCAAAACTTAATGCAAGGTAACAGATGGTATGGAAGAAGATGTAGAATGCTAAACTGTCTACCTTTGAATCATAGAATCATAGAAATGTAGAGTTGGAAGAGACCACACGGGCCATCCAGTCCAACCCCTGCCATGCAGGAACACCCTCAAAGCACTCCCGACAGATGGCCATCCAGCCTCTGCTTAAAAACCTCCAAGGAAGGAGACTCCACCACACTCCGAGGCAGCATATTCCACTGCCGGACAGCCCTGACCGTCAGGAAGTTCTTCCTGAGGTTCAGGTGGAATCTCCTTTCCTGCAGCTTGAATCCATTGCTCCTTGTCCTGGTCTCTGGAGCGGCAGAAAACAAGCCCTCTCCCTCCTCTACATGGCATCCCTTCAAATATTTAAACATGGCTATCGTGTCCCCTCTTAACCTTCTCTTCTGCAGACTGAACATACCCAGCTCTCCAAGTCTATCCTCATAGGGCTTGGCTTCCAGGCCCCTCACCATTTTGGTCGCCCTCCTCTGGACCTGCTCCAGCTTGACCATGTCCTTCTTTGATTAGAATTTGCATCATTTTTCTTTAAAATCCAACATCCTTTTATTTCTACTTGGTCCCTGTTGTCTGTAGGGCATCGCCATTCTTGATTTAAATTTCCCTTTGATATTTCAGATTTTGTGGAAAAGATCTCTTTTTATTCCTTTTTTGTTGTCATCTTATATTGCTCTGCACGGATATTTGGAGTAATTCTCTTTGTCCCTGTGCACGAGTAGCTGAACAGTTGCATTCAGGGTTCTGGCCCTGTTTCCGTCCCCTTTTATTTTTGCTTCTTGTCTGTCCTTCCTAAAGGGTTTGATATGTCATCCACTGAGGCCATAGCATACCAAAAGACCATACCATACACCAATGGCAAGAAAATGTGGAATTAGCCTTTCCCAAATAACTTCATTTATTATTCGAAATTACTTACAAGAAATCTAAAACTCACAATAAACATATACCCTTCCGCACTGAGCATCTATCTGTCTGTCTGTCTATCTGTCTGTCTATCTGTCTGTCTGTCTATCTGCCTGTCTATCTATCTGTCTGTCCATCCATCCATCCATCCATCCATCCATCCATCCATCCATCCATCCATCCATCCATCCATCGTCTGTCTGGCTTTCTCTTATATCTCCTTTTCATCTAGGAAATTCCAGTTCAGCTCTCAAGAAGCCTGCAGGAAATACAAGAGAAATTACATTTTTCTGGAAACCCTGTGATGACTGCCATGTCCTCGCACTGTGTGCCGATATGCTTATAACTCTTTTCTTAAAGAAAAAGAAAGCGGTTCTGCTCTTGGCACAGAGCACAGAGCACAGAGCACAGACCACGAGCATTAATTCACATGGGAAACTTAGGGTAAGAAACACAAGCTTTTTTCCCATAAGAGTGAACTAGAGACATATTTTATATTTATTTATTTGTGTGCGCGCGTGTGTGTGTGTGTGTGCGCATGTGTGAAAGACTGATTGATATTTTAGCATGCAGATATTTTTGTGGGTATCAGTCTACTTCCTCAGCCGGTGCACCTGGGAAGGTGGATGGATAGCCACAAACCCTCATGCTAAAGTAGGAGTCCCATTAGTCTTAAAGGGGCTGCTGGACTCCTGTTTTGCTGCCCTCCCTCCCAGTTTTCCTCCCAGTTTCATTTTCAAAAGGAGGCTGCGGCTCCTTTTCTACCTTGCTGGAGGATATTCCAAAGGGAGAGGCAAGTGCAGGGGAGGAGAAAGGCTTAACCAGCCCAGCTCCTCTTCCTGGTAGCCATCTCTGCTTCCCCAGAAGGGAGGAGGAACCACCATGGCACCCCTTATTTTGTGCACCCGGGGGCAGAGTGCCCACCACCACCACTCCCATTAGGATGCCAGTGCATAGTTGACCTCTGCTTCTCCCCAGTAGCTCCCCACGTGCCTTCCAACCTTGGAGTCTGTCCATGCCATCATTTTTTTTTTTTTTTTAAAACTGGTGAACCCTTGTTTATTGGAAGTATGCCAACTGAGAGATGGCAGGTACATCCCTGCTTGACTGGGGCACGGCAACTATGATGGAAATGGGTTGGTTTCTGTGGGTTCACGGAGGGAGTGCTCATAGGAACTGGGGACACAATCAGCTGCTGCTCTCCCGCAAGGTGTGCTTGTCAAAGAGATATTCTCCCAGCCCGCCCTGGGCTGCCCCCAGCCGGCGGAGGTTGGTAATGTAATCACCCAGGACTTTGATGGCTTTGACTTGCTCATCGAGGTAGTGTGTTTCCAAGAAATCACACAGATGTGGGTCACCTTGATCGCTTGCCAGTTTGTGCAGATCCAGGAGTGCTTTGTTCACAGTCTTTTCCAACTGAAGGGCTCCCTCCATGGCATCAAGGGTTGTGCCCCAAGTATCTTTTTCTGGCTTCTTGATATCCTGCAGAAGGACCCGGCCACCACGCTGGCTCTGGAACTTCAGTAGCTTCTCAGCGTGTTCCCGCTCCTCATGAGACTGGGACTGGAAGAATTTGGCAACGTGTCGAAGGGCAACATCATCCCGGTCAAAGTAGGAAGACATGGAGAGATAGACGTAGCTGGCATACAGCTCCATGTTGACCATGCGGTTGACGGCAGCTTCGCAGTCGCGGTGGTAGTTTTGGCGGACTTGAGAATCCATGCTGGCTCCGGCGGAGGGGGCGAGGTGGAGGAAGCAGCGGGCGTCCGGCGTGGGCTGGGACCGAGGCTGGAGGGACGGCTAGCGGCCGGTCGGTCTCTTTCTTTCTCTCCCTGGGCCCTGGAGTGAGGAAGAATCAGAAGCGGCTGGTTCTCGACGGAGGGAGACGCGGCAGCGGGAAAAAAAATAAAAGAAGGAAGGAAGAAAGGCGAGGCGGTGTGGAACCGGTCCCCTTCAAACACTGTTGAAGCAAGAACCGAGCTCTCCATGCCATCATATTTCCAGTTCCATATTTGGTGTGAAAGCCGGGCAGTGACGAAAGCTGCCGGGAAGAGAGTCAACTCATTTGAAATGTGGTGCTGGAGGAGAGCTGCTAACAAGACAAATGGGTCCTAGAGCAAATCAAGCCTGAACTCTCAAGAGAAGCCAAAATGGCTGTCATACTTTGGACGTATTGGGAGAAGACACGGCTCACCGGAAAAGGCCATGGTGCTGGGAAGGGGGAAGGTGGTAGGAAAAGAGGGAGACCCCACGAAAGATGGACGCGCTCAATCAAGGAAGCCACAGCGGCAGCTGCCCAGTTCCTGCGAGGCCTGAGCAGGGCTGGGGACAGCAGAGTGGCCTCAAGACTTCGCATCCACAAGGCCACCGGAAGCCAAAGCTGGTTGGATGGCAGTTAACAACATAAGATTTTAATTTATTCTAGAATGAAATCTTCTTTGTATATACTATTCGTATACTACTTCTATATGTGTCACTTTTTTGTTCCTGTGCTAAATTGTTTCTATGCACACGTTCTCTAAGAAAAGGATTAATCTTTCCTGACCAGATTAACGTCCTGTTTTTGCAGACTCTACATCCGCTGGGTTTTTGGAACTGGGATACGGAAGAAAAGCCTCCGTTGTCCACTCCATGCATCCGCTTTGCATTGTGGAGACTGTTTTAGGCCTTTCCTGCCCAGGAATCAGATCCAAGGCCTCAGGCTGGCTCTTCTCCAGGGCCTTGGGCCCCCAGCCCTCTCCCCAGATTCCCTTCAACAAACTCCACCGGCTCGTCCGGGAGGCCTCTGGCAGCCTCCAAGGCCAGAATCTCTGGCAGCAGGGAGGAACAAACACTATGCGGAACTGAGCAGCCACTGGAGTGGGTCTTCGGCCTAGCAGAGCATTTCTGGCTTCCTCTGGAGGTGACAGCATGGGCTTGCCATGGATGGCCCCTTGACCTTTCTGCACCCCCCCTTTCCTTGGATGGGCCTCACGGGAGGTGTGGAAATGAGTCACACCAAGATGTGGCTACGTTACACATACCCCTCAGCTGCCCTTTCCTCCTATGACAGAGACCGTCCTCCATGTCGAACCTGCGTTCTGGGCAAAACATTGAGGGCACTGGAAGAGGCTCACAGGTGGGGGCCGGCAGAAGCCCTGGTGGGTGAGAGGGGGGTCCTGATCCATGGAAGTCCAAAGCTGCCACTGGCTGGAGGTTACTAGCGAGATTCCCAGGCAGCCACTGAGCTGCCAACCAGCCAGTCTGAGACCCTGGTCTCCTCCTGACAGGACAGCCTGGCCTTCTGTGGATCGGGGCCTGGCTGGTCCGTGCCCATTGCCTTTCTGTGCCCCACACACACACACACCTCCTGGCCCTTTTGGGCATCACTCCTGCGATATCATTTCCATGGCAACGTCCCCCCCAAACAGCAGCTGTAGCTGGCCAGTGCTCTCTGCCAGCATTTCTGGGTTTTTAGCTGGCTTTTCTCTCCTTGACTACATTTTGCAAATTCAAAATGAGCCCCCTCCCCTTTGTGTGCAGCACCCCAGTTCTGAGGGGCACCCAGTGGGTGAAGCGGCACGAGGTTCTTCTGTCCAGAGGGTGATGGGGTTCCTTTTTCCAATCCGGGATCCTTCTACCCCATGCAGACATGGAGGGGTGGAGTTTTCCTCTAATTATTCATTTCTCAAAAAAATTCCACGCCGTTCTTCCTCATCAGCTCACCCCAAGCTTTTCAGCTGCTCTGGTTTCCTTTCAGAGTGGCATAGGACAGCGGGAGAACCGAGTCCCATGCGGTCTCGTAATGCCCAGGGATTCTGCAAGAGTCTGCAGCTGCCAAAGCACATGAGCCACAATGGCAAGCGATGGCCAGAGGCGGGACTTTGAAATGGTGGTCCCCTTTCCGCCTTTGGAATTCCCACCACAAAGAGCCTCACCACCACACCGCTCGCCTTCTGCCCACAGTGGTTGGACTGCTCAGGCGGCTCATTTCATATTAGGCTTTCAATAATCTTATCTGCTGGGTTGTAACATCCCCAACGCATTATTTTTCTATACTTGTCAAGTTTTCCAAAGGTTTTGGATGAAGGTTAGAGAACAAAAGGCCTGGCCAGCAAACTCTCTCGCTCACAAGAAGAGAAGCAGATGCATGCCACGGATGAGGCCGGGCCGGGCTGGGGAGCATCGCCCCACGCCAGTCTTGGACGGGGGGGCAACCAGGAGCGGGGGGCCGACCGTCTTCCACTCGATGGCCTTCAGGGTGGGGCTGTTGACTGGGCGCCTGTCCCTGAGAGAGGAACAGGGAGGGGGGAGAGAGATTTCCTCCAACAGAGAGAAGGCCAAAGAGAGAGAGACCCACCCACTACCCCCAGGCCTGAGCGACCGGCCTTGGGGCTCCCTGGGAGCCTCCCTTGCCTTCCATCTTGGGCTGCCCTCCTCTTGGCTCCCCATCCCCTCCTGCTGCCGCTTAAGGGGCCTCTCCTCCCCTCCCCGTCGCACCTCCTGGGACCCACTCCCCGGAGGGAAGGGGGTCTCCTCTGGTGAGCCCCTGCGACTGGCAAGAGCTTTCTGCTAGCCTGTCAAAGCATCCCAGAGACTTTTCCCTCTGAGGAACCCAGAGCACAACCTGCCTTTTGCTCTTCATCTTGAACGGCCTCGTCCATACACGGGCCCTGAGGGTGTTTCCTGGTCCTCAAGGCCGCCAAGAGCCCCGCTTCCCCCTCCTTCTTGGTTATTGCTTCCCCCACCCCCCCAGCCTCCAAGCCAGCCAGACCCCCCCCCCCATACACCAGCTCCTCTCCTTGCCCGGGGCCTCTTTGAAAGGGGGAGGGGACCCCTCTCAGCTTCTTCCCCCGGGGAGGAGGGAGAGCCTCCTACCCCTCCCCACCCCCTCCCTGCCGCCCTGCTCCTCCCTGCCTGGCTTCTCGCCACCAATTCGCTATCGGAAAGCAAGTTCCTTCTTGCTGGAAATTCTCCGGAGCCCTGGAACTTAATTATGGCTCTAATATGCTCACTAATGAACGTCAGGGTATGTCATGGAGAGATTTCAGGGGTATTCCCTGCTAATGTTAATCACTTCCATTTAATGTGTATGCTGGCTAATGAAAACGCGCCGGACTCCCAGCAGATGGACGCCGCGGAAGAAAACTTGCAGGGCCTGGTCACTTTCCGGAGGGAGGGTGCGGGGAGGCTGGGGGTAGCAGAGAGTGTTTGGGGCTGTATTTTGCCCCAGGGAGCAGGGCGGAGCACCTCCCCCGGTGGCCCCCATGAGACGCACTCGTCCCACGCACCCCTGCACCGTGTGGGCAGCACAGGCAAAGGCAAACACAGAGATGCCAGTTTGCAGACGGAAAGAGACCGTTTGGGTGAAATAACCAAAAGCAGGGAAGCGTGGGGCCAAAGAAGAAGACGTTCCAGTTGCCTCCTGTGCAAAGAGAACAGCCTCCGCTTGCAGGACTCCCCCCCACAACACAATTAGGCCAAAGCCGCACCAGGGAATCTGCACGGAGAGTTTGCCCATGTGTTGGGGGGACTGAGGTAACCCCAGGCCCCACCTGTGGACAAGTCCCCCTGGATGAACAACCCCTCTTCCCCGGCTGCCCCCACCCCAACTTCTGTCCTTGAACCCACTTTGCCAAGATCCTGCCTCTAAGCAGAGGAAAAGTGACTGTACTTGTGGAGTTACACAACAATTGTGCAGTGCCACCCCATGAGTGAATCACACTGTACAACTGACTGCAACCAGATGTGCACACACAGTTGTGGGGTGTGAAGTTCATCTGCATGCACAGTGCACAATGGCAGCCGACGCACAAGACCGATCATGCACCCCAAATTGAATGCAGATGTTCAGCATCAGACAAAACTCTTCGGCGCTTCCTTCCCGGCACAAAGCACCCCTGGGAATCCAGCCTCTCAGTGGTTTCTAGGCGCCCTCCCATTTTCTGCCCTTGAAGAGTTTGTTTTGCACGGAGGCCTCGTTCTGCTGAAAGGCAGAAACTCTGAGTAGACCTTCTTCTATGGACCGGGGAATGGCGGAGAACTCCTTTCCCCCAAGTTCAGCACCAGCAAAGTCCTCACTGTGCATGCCTTCTGCGGGAGCCAGAGGCCAAGGCAAGGGAACGGAAAGGCCGGCCTGTTTTGGAAGAAAAGTTCTGACTGCCAGCCAGGGATGGAGCCTTTGAGGAGGCAGATCAGCCATTCAAAGGGCAAGGGAGGGGATCCACCGAGGGGGGCCAGCAGGCCACAAGGGAACCTCTGGAGAGCCACATTCTGGCAAAGGGCTCAAGGGCCCCCACCACATGCAAGGGCCTCATGGCCCCAACAGGGGAACAGAGCATGTTTTGGTGCTGGTCTCCCAAATCCAATGATGTTTCTTGGGGCCACTCTGGTCCCCCAACCCAGACTGCCCCCATTTGGACTGTAGCTTCTGTGGAAGGAGGGGTGGGGTGGAGTGGGCAGAGGCCCCTCTGCCAGGCAGGTGGGATTATAAAGCACCATCGTGTTCACGGATGCTGCTGCTCCCCCTCAGAGGACTCTCCCCGCTCCCCCAAGGGCGTGCTCTCATTGCGATCTGATCCAAGCACGCCTTGGCTTCGCCCCGAGATGCACTCCGGCTTCCTAGGGAGGAGGGTTTTTATTCCTGCTTCAGGTTTCCTCTCAATTTTATTACCCGCTCCCTCGAATTATGGTTTACGGTTTGCACTCTATATTTTTTTAATGCTTTGTACAGCACCCAGAGAGCTTTTGCCGTTAGGCAGCTTAAAAGTACAGTAATAAAGAAACACAAGTGAGATCTACGGGGTCCGTCTGCTGAAGCTCCACGCAGCTTGCCAGCAGAACATCTCTGTGGTGAGGAATGCTGAGACCTGCAGTCCTGCAATGTCTGGAGAAGGGCCACATGGGCCCTACCCTCAGTTCAGATGGGCTGTGGCTCCCCGTGTCTCACGCTGCCGTGCTGCGGGGGGATTCCTCTCCAAGGGAGGAACTGGAGACCCCAGCAACAGCCGAAGCCCAGAAGGAGCCTAGAAGGAAGTGGGGCACTCTGCTGAGGGTCTCCTGCTGCCCCCTCCCCACCCGAGAACAAAGAGAGCTTTCGCTTCAAGGGAAGAATGCCCCCCCGAGCCCCTGGAGTGACGGCCAGGTCTCCTTGGGAGCAGAGGGCTCCTCACGCGTAGGGGTCGTTCTCCCCCCCCCCCCGAGGAAGCTAGAGGAAGGTATCAGGGAGCTGGGACATCAAGGGGCTGGGTGGCGGGCAAGGTTGAGGAGGGGGTTGCGGAGAATCAGCCCTCCGGGGTCCCCGTGCTGTGATCCCCTCTTCTGCCTGGTCCTCGCGGGACAGCCCAGCTTCTTCTCTTTGGAAGCACCTCACCTCCCCCCCCCGAGTGGACATCTCTTCTCCACGGGGGGAGCGTCTGCTTCGGGGGGTGGAACTGAGGCAGTGGGTGCCTCCAGTACCCACCGGCAGCAGGGTGGCAGATCCGCTCCTCGGTTTGTCCGAATTTTATCGGCCTGCATCCATGTTGGGAGTGGGCTTTAGCAACCCGGGTAGCATTTCTCATAGCCTCCCCTCCTCCTTGAGGCCCTCCCTTTGGTCTTTCTTCACTGGCGCCATGCGGAGAAACCCCTGTGAGGACACTGGAGGGGGCTGGCTGCCTCCCTCCCTCCGCCCTCAGAGCAGCCAGAGGTGGGTCAGTGTCCAGGTGGGCTGCAAGGCCGCTTCCGGGTTTGCCCCACTTCTCCTTAAAGGAGCTACCCCCTCCCGCTGCCCCCGCCACCCAAAAGAGGCCTCAGTCACGAGTGGAGTCAGAGCGAGCAAGTGGCGGCTTCCTCCCCTTGCCCGCCCGCCCGCCGCGGCTTTCCCAAGAAATCCCCCCTCTGGCTTCGCTGATGGGATTGCTCGGAGCTTCTGATAAAAGCAATAAAGGCCTTGCTGGGGAGGGGGCCGCTGGGCTCCCCCTCGCGCGCTTCCACTGAACGGGGCAGGGGAGCTGCGTCTCATCGGCTGGTGGGATACTAACAGAGGGGAAAGAGTCCCTCCCTCACCGAATCCCCCTCTCTTTCTGAGAAGGAGGGGCTGCTCTCATCCACCGGCCCGCCCACGCACCCACCCGCTTGTGGCTCTAATATGCTGTCCACGGCTTTTACCTGGACAGCTGTGACTTTGGCCCAGAATTAGCCCTGAGTCGGAAGATCTGCCCCCACTGCTGCTCTTCAAGGGGTCTTACTGTGAATGGCCGAGGCTTCCCCCCGCTCCGCGCTTGAGTCGGAGCAGCCCTTTAGATATGCAAGCGGGGGCGCAGGGGAGCTGCCTGTCTCTTGCAGCCAGCACATGTTTTTTCACGGTTCTTACTTACTGACCCTCGGAAGGAGACACCCCTAAGAGCCCCCCCCCCGTCGCCCACAGCCCTGCTGGGGTCTTGCAAACTTGGGGCTTCCTTGATGGAATCGAACCGCTGGTCACGGCATCTTCCTCCAGCTGCCCCTCACTTTTCCCAGCACAACTGACTTCCATGGGCCTCATTTCCTTAACTGCACCACCCTCTTTAGAGCTTTTTGGCACCGAGCGTGAATTCTGCTGCTCGGCTGGGTTTACGGTGGGTGTTCGAGCAACCTCCACCGAATCCTCCATTTTGTTATTTCATGGCGTTAATACGGGTTCAGTTGCCTCATCAGGACTTGCGATGGCCACTGGTACAGGGGTGTCTGGGAGGACCTCCATCTCTTGCTGATTCCCATTGCTACCCTAATTTTCTGGGGGCCCCGGGGGTCCCGGTCACCAAATCAGTTATTTTGAGTTCCGGGGGTCCCGGTCACCAAGTCAATAATTTTGAGTTCCTGAGGTCCCTCAGAGGACACCTAATCTGACCCCAATCTTAAGGGGATTTCCAAGTTACACCAAGCACGCGCCCAGCACACACGAGAGGTAGGGTAGCCTAGCGAGACCTTGTACCCAACTTTTACGGGGTCAGACCGAGTCAAGACAAACAAAATTAATTTATAATTATTTTCTTTATTTAAAACCTACGTCACTGCGCACTTGCGCACTCACTCACGCAGACCTAAGAAAAATAAAGAGGGGAAAATTGATAGGGGATTTAAAACGGAGTATCTGGGGAATACTACACCTGATCCTGAAGTCCGGGAAGCCAAAATGGAGCCAGAGAGTAGGGGAACGGTGAAAGCTCAGCGCATGGAGGCTGAGGGGAAGGCTCGGCAAACAGAGCAGCAGCAAGGTGGGAAGGAAGCCAGGAGCGATCCGAGGAAGCTCTTGAAAACGGGGGTAGTTATAGGGGAAAATGTGCCTGGAGGGTAGTCTGTTCCCGGGGAGAACAATGGGTTTCGGAGTCGAAACAAAGCCTCCAAAAGGTCAGTGCTTAAGATGATTGGGTTTTGACAGGAATATCAATAGCGCAGACAGTATGCAAATGGAAAGCGCTTGACAGTTGCGTAGTCAGGCGTGCTAATCCTGTCAAGCTGATGGTTCGGGGCTGAGAATCTTTTGCGTGCTTGATGCATACTTAATGGTGCCTTGATTTGTACTTGCCTGGAGGTCTCCTGAAGCGGCGCAACGGAAAGTTACTGGCCTGACCAGGATTTTTCTGGTATTTTTCAGCCATTCGGACGTGCCCGTGTGCGTGCTTATCCAGAGGCTTCTCAAGCACGTGGAGGGGTATAGTTTTAATAGCCAATTTATATTAAATTATAGACCCCGGGCTTGGGCTTATCCATCGCAGTAACACCATCAAGTTGGTTTCCACTAATGATGACCCTCTGGGGGAGAGACCCCAGGGCGGCAGCCACGGGGGCTTCCTGGACTGAATCCATCCACCCATGGTGCTGTCTTCCTCTTTTCCTGCTGCCTTCCAGTTTCCCCAGCATTACTGCCTTTTCCAGTGAGTTGCATCATTTCACGGTATGCCCAAACAAAGTACGACCGCCTTGGTTTAGTCCCCTTGGCTTCTAGGGACAGTTTGGCCTTAATTTTCTCTCAGGCCCATTCAACTGTCAGAGCAACCTTCCTGGTTGGGGATGATGGACAGATGGAGGGAAGGGGGGTGGTGTTGCGTGTTTGTGGAGAGGGAGGGAGCAGAGCAGAGGTTTGTGGGGGCAGTTGCAAAAGTGGCAGAGAGAGAGAGAGAGAGAGAAGGGGCACGCAGAGGTTGTGGGAAGAGAGGCTTGCCTCGGAAAGTGTCCAGGCTCCCTCTCTCCTTCTCCTTCTGCTGGAAGGGCCCTGGGGCTCCTTCTGCCCCATGGGTCTGCCCTGTCCTGGGTCTGATTTCTGGGGGGGGGGAACAGCCAGGGCTCCAGCAGGACACACCCGTGGGTGGGTGGGCATGTCAACAGGCATAATCAGGAGAGCAGCAGCCTCACTGACCCCTCCCCCCCTCCCTCCCTCCCCCTGTGATTCAGTGCGGCTCTTCAGTGGGCGGGGTGAGGGGGAGACATTAGCAGCTGCTCCCAGTTCCCCCCTCCTTTGGCCAGACCCACGGGGCCCCTGGGGGTTCCTCGATCTCTGCCTCTCCCAGACTGCATCCTGGCCACGCTGAGTTTGGCGTGTCTGGCTCTGTAGCCAGGCGGAGAATGGACACCTGCCAGCTTAGCTCCTGGGGAGTCCAGGCCCTCCCTCCTTTGGAGAGGGGCATTCAGGGGGTCCATGGGGCTGAGCGGCCCTAGAGGAACCCAGAGACCACCCCAGCAGCACCAGAGGTTCTTTGGGGGAGGGTGGCCTTGGTCTCCTCCATGGCTGCTGACGCGCCTCTGGCTTGTCAATGGATCACCAAGGCGAGAATTCGCTCCCCTCTTTCTTGCCTGAGAGAAAGCAGAGCAGGACCCAAGGGGACGGACAGAGGGAGGAACCTCACCCCCACCCCTATGGGGTAAGCAAGGGGCCCACCCTCCCCTACCTGCTTCCATCCCTAGCAGGGGCCTGACAGGAAAGGAGGGGTCCTATGCCCCTTCCCCATATACATCTACCCAGATCCTTTCAGGACATATTTGGGGAACTCCCCCAAGTGAGGCTGGAGCTCAGGAGTTTCCTGCCTGGGGGCCCAGCCATGGGGGTTTCCAGACATGTATTGGGGCCTCTCCTTCAAGGGGGCACACTGAGACTAAACATGTGTGGCTCTCCTGGCATTCACGGACATTAAGAAAGAGGAAAGAGGACTACCTCACAGGGCTTGGGGTCCCTCATAGACCCACTTGTGCAGGGACAGCAGCTGATTGCCCCTTTTCATTTCTGGGGCCCTCACTAGTGGCCACAAGAACAGAGACATGAGAAGCCATGGCACCTCAGGCTCACAAGGCAATGACACTTTGGTTGGCAGCATCCAGTGCCTGGGTGAGGGACTTGAGGGGGTCATCCTGGGTCTCATTAAGGGAGTAGGAGGGCAGGGAGGGGTCACAGCTGGGCTCCTGAGGCTCCCTCTGGTGGGAGAGGAGGACCACTTGTTACCCTGTTTTCTGGGAGTCCCGGGAGGGACACCAAATTGCTATAAGTTGGGGAAATTAGTTCAGAGCACAAGTTGGCAAAACGAGAGGAAGGGTAACTTAGCAGAATCTTGCAACCCAGTGTCTACAGGGTCAGGCTAAGTCAAGAAGCAGACCGGTTTTAAAATAATGAATAGTCTTTATTAAATACAGGCACACGATGTAAGCAACACAAGCACACAGATAACTAAGGAAAATAAAGGTGTGAGTAAGATAGCGGGATTTTCAGAGGGATAGTTGGTTCGGGTGATACGAAACCTGTCCTGAAGTCCGGGAGAAAATGGAGAGCGAAGCTGGGGTTCGATGTATCTCAGCACGTGGAGCTGAGGGGAAGCTCGCCAAGCAAAGCGGTAGCAAGGCGGTCTGGAACTCGGGAGCGATCCAAGGAAGCGCTCAAAGCCAGGGGTTTTTATAAGGAGAATTGTGACCGCAGGCTAGGTCGGACTTAGGGGAAAACAATAGATTTGGAGTTGGAGACAAAGCCTCCAAAAGGTCAGAATTTGAATGACTGAATTAGAGCCGAATTTATCAATAGAGTAGCCGGTATGCAAACGCGGAATACTTGAGCGTTGTATAGCTCGATCATCAAGCTGCCAGCGCGGGGCAGAGGATCTTTTGAGAGTTGCTCGCATACCTAATGGAGGTACTTGCCTTGAGGTCTCCTAAAGCCGGGAGTCAGCAGTTTTCTGGCCTGCCTGTATTGTCTAGGAATATTACGGTGATAATCGGCTGAGCCTGTACGCCTGCTTGTCCGGGGGCCTCGCAAGCACATGGAAGGTATATGTGAAGCCGAATTAGTGATATCCAAAGATATCTTTTATATCCCCAAAGCTCGGGCTAGCCAGGGCAGTAACACACTCCCCAAACACACTCCAGGCCCACTTCCAGCACCCTGGCCTTCATCACCACAAGGGTCCTGAATTGGAGGTGGGCCAAAGGGGGCCATGGGCACAAGCGGGGTAACCCTCTCAGCTCTTCTGGTGGCTCTGACGCCCTCCCTGAAACACCCTAGGTCACCATTTTGGGCTCAAGTTTCACATTAACCGCCCAACCCCGCTTTTATTTTCATTTGCAGATGATTTCTGAAAAGCTCCTCTTCTTTCTCAAGCAGAATCTCACCAAGTTCAGGAGCTCAGAGGTTTGGGAGGGAGGAAATAACTGAGCAGCTCAGCACTTTCTAATTATGGAGATTAATTCAGTGTCTAATTAAGAATATACTAGAGCACCAGTGATAAGAAGGAGCAACAGTCACATCTAGGCCAAAAGGTAACTTCCCTTCCAAGAGAGCTCTCTCAGGAGATGAGCTCCAGCGACTTCCACTCTTTTTCCGTGGCCGGATATTCTCTGTTCCTCCTCTGCCACCACCACCACTGGCAGAAGCAGGAGCAGGTGCTTCTGGAGAGTAAGAGGAAAGACCATCCTGAAGGGGTCCTTCAGCCACTGTGGATACTGTGAGGCAGGCAGAACATTTTAACCTTCCTGGGCATGCAGTCACAGACCTTCAAGGAACTGTTCTGGAACAAAATAATTTGAAAAGCAGACTGGAAAGAGAAACAGTGGAAAAACTATGAAATATTCACAATTTCCAGTCCATCAGCAGTGCTTTGAACAGACAATGATTTCTTAGTACACTGCTGATATTAATATAGAGGTTTTCATCACAATTAAACATGTAATGAAAGGATTCTCCTCAGAGCGGTTTCCTTCTTCAAGGGAGCTGACTTTCAGGTAAGCTGAAAGTCTTGTTTTGACACTTCAAGAATAACAGCCCAGCTACCTGGCAGTCCAGAATCATCTCACACCGGCCTTGGAAGGTTTACACAATTTGCATCTGTCTGCAGCATTCTGCCCTCTGATCCTATACCCCCCGAAAGTGGGCCATAAAATCTCTCCAGCCTGAATATTGATTTTCATTGGTGCACCTGAAGAAACAGACTGAACTCCATGAAAGCTCAGCTAAAATGAACCAGTTTGTCTCAAAAGTTCTGCTGGTTCCCTCCCCCACCTTTTCTTCTTGTGCTTCTTATCACCCAATTATTTGTTTAGTTTTTATGCTGAATACATCATAAGTAAAACTGGATTAGATTTGGAGGAAGGAGTCACGAAAATTGGAGGAAGGAATATCTGCAGATGACACTAGACTACTAGCAGAAAATTGCAAAGACCTGAAACGAAGAATGTCAAGGCAGAAGGCGCAAATGCTGGTTTACTGTTGAACTTTAAGGAAATAACAATAATGACCACAGATGATTTACACAATTTTAAGGCAGACGATGAAGACATTGAAGTAATTCAAGACTTTCCACACCTTGACTCAGTCATTAATCAGAATGGAGACTGCAGTCAAGAAATCAGAAGAAGACCAGGACTTGGAAGGGCAGCTACAAAAGGATTAGGCAAGATCCTGGAGTGTGAAGATATATCACTGAAGGTGTCATTGTCTCTGAGGGATCCTCCACCAACATCATCACCCCCACCCCCACACACACACACCTATTGCTGCTGGTGGTGGTCAGGAGCTGTCTGGCCCACTGAGTGTGGCTCCTCCTCAGCCAAAGCCTGTCTGATGTGGGAGGCCCTCCCAGCAGCACTGCTGCCCTCAGCACAGCCTCTTCCCTCACAGGAACATGCAATCCCACCACTGTGGAAAGGCAGAGCTGTGGTGGGTAAGATCTTATAGCCTGTTCGAAAAGAAAGAAAATGCTAAGGGAAACAAAAAGGTAGTTTGCATTTGGATCACAGAAGGGTGATTCCAACTATATGCAAACTGTTGCATACATACATACAGAAACTATTTCCCTATTTATTGTGGTGTTTCCCTCTCTACAGACTTAGAGACTGGCTCCTTACACTGGTGGTGACCTGAAATTTGCTCTGTGTATGTATCTCCTGACCATCTGATGGCATCTGATCCCATTGGCATGCACATCAGTTTGGCAGAGTGCTTTCCCATCCCATGGACACTCAGCATGGGCCACTCAGAGCTCCAAGAAGCAATGCAAGTATGGAGAGCTCATTTTCCCCCTTGTCTCAGTACCTTAGCCAGAGGGGGCATTTCTGGGATTTCTGTTCTCTGGCCTCCCTCCTACCTGGTTTCCTTTTCTCAAAGGGGATCATGGTGCCCATGGCAATTATCTCCTTCTGGCCTTCCTCCATGGTGACCACGTCTGGCCTCAGCTGGCCACCGGTCCTGGGCACATTTCAGTTGAAAGAAATGGTGCGTGCTGAGGCTGGGATGGATTTAGCCAGTCAGTTCATCTCTGCATCATCATGCTGATGCTCCCAGACTGTCGAGTGTGGGGGACTGAAGAGTGTGCGGGACCATGAGAGAGCTCATATGGGAGCGTCTTGTATAAATGGCCCCAGAGACAACAACGTTTGTCATGATTTCCAGATCTGACCACAACATTTAAATGAACGTGATGAGCAAATCGCCAGTTGGTGAAATGAGTAATATAAAATGTTACTCATGTCCCATTGTGATGTTACCTCAAACACCTTGCCCTGGTCTGGTTTGCTCAGCATGGCAGTGATGTATTTTTCTCTCAGGAGTCCTTTCAAGGAACGTTCTGGAAAGTGTCCTGACTAGTGGGAGAATGTTTACACCACTGCAGCGGTCCTTCTAGCATCTGTGAGCTGTGGGCCCCCTTTAGTATCCAGGACAATTGGCAACCAATTTGTTTGTTAAGCTGGCAGGTTCTATCTTGGGTACTGGTGAAGCAAAATAGCCACTACTGCATCCAAATTCATTTTTGAATGAGCTGCAAAAATAAATTGCCAGCTCATTGTCAGATGGAATACTCGCCACGTGTTTTTGGAAAACCTCCTTTGAGGGAACCCACGGCAATGAATTTTATAGTCCTCTCAGGGCAAGTAAGGAGATGGAATACGGGGCTGATAGTTGCAGCGCCTCCAAGTCTCCCAGCTTAGGAAACCCTATTCCTCTGCATCTCTGAGCAAAACACAGGATGTCATTGCTGACACATTTTGAAAGCCTGAGTCACTTACTGAGAAGACAATAATTGCTCAATCGGCTCTATTAGGAGCTGTTTTCTGGACCAATGATCCCCAGGAGGAAGAAATTCCTAAGCACATCAGTCCCTAAGAGTGGCATCCATCACAAGGAGTGGAGAGCAGCCTTGGGAGCCTGGGAAGTTCAGAAACCCTTTGGAATACCTAGAAGTTGACAGATTTCTGCTTCTTTGAGATGGGTCATGCCTTCCCTTGGATGATAATGGGTAGATGCCGATCTTTCAAGCTCATCAATGGAGTGATGCACATATACTTTTTTAAGATTAAAGCACAACCCCCTCCAATCTGGAAGAGGTACAGTGGCATTTAAGATGTTCTGCAGCATTTTCAGTTTCTCAGCTACTAGAACCAAATCATTAGCATAGCGAAAATACTCACTTCACTTCCATAGAGGGTTGGTCCTCAACACAAAGAACTTAGAATCATAGAATCCTAGAGTTGGAAGAGACCACAATGGTCATTGAGTCCAACCCCCTTCTGCCAGGCAGGAACACACACTCCAAGCACCCCCCAGCAGGGCATTGCCAACAGCTCTGGTACAATGATTGTATGATGAAAGCCACCTCATGCTCATATGAGTAACAAGAACTTCTCACCCACACCCATACAATCCACTTAAGTAAGAATCAAGATAGTTAAGTCTAGTTGGTGTAAGCCAGCATCTGTGAAGAACCTTCACACTGTGCTCTCTTAAGGATGAGGAGAGTGACTTTAATGAGAGTTTGAACCACTCTGCATCCTCAAACCTATCTTCAGGCTCAGTTCCCAAACTCTTTTCCCAGCCCTTCTTAATTCCAGAAAGTTTACCATATGAGAATTCTGGCATTAGAGAGTAAAGCTTGGAAGCTAATCCCTCTTTTCAATATTTTCCTCTCAACCATCTCAACAGTTGTGCCTACACTTTTACCCTGGGAATTGGCGCAAAGTGAATGTTCAGACGTGTCTGCTTCCACAAAACATCAGTCAGGTTGTTCTTGTAATTGGAAGTTGCAGAAAAGATCACAAATATGATACAATGCTTTCCCTTCCTCCTCCTTAAGCTATTTAATCTTACCTGAATCAGAAACAAACAAACAAAAGGATGGCACAGAAAGGGCAAGAGGGAAATGAAGGATTGAAGAAGAAAACAACCTCTTTGGCCAACCATGGCAGGTTTCATAGTGCGAAAAAGGAAAGGAACACTATGAAAATCTGGAAAGCCATGAAGGACTGTTTCAGTTGCCTACTTCCACATGGCAGAACAGAGTTGGACTACATGACCCTTAATGAGCAGCCATGGAGTCCCTCCCAACTCTAATATTCTATGATCCTATGGAAGGATTAACTAACGAGACTCCTCTGGGAATGCCTCATAGCCAACCTGCATTCCTCTTGTTACCCTCAGAACTGGAGGTCCACCTGCAATGCCAGCATCTCCCTGGAATTTGGGGAATTATAGGTCAAAGAAGGCCTGCAAGAGGAGGGTGACAGCAGGATCTTTTCACCTGCATATACCAGTAGCAACTGCATAGAATCATAGAATCATAGAATCATACAGTCAGAAGAGACCCCAGGGGCCATCCAGTCCAACCCCCTACGATACAGGAATACCCATCAAAGCATTCCCAACAGATAGCCATCCAGACTCTACTTAAAAACCTCCAAAGAAGGAGACTCAACCACACTCGCTTGAGGCAGCAGATTCCACTACCCGACAACTCTGACCGTCAGGAAGTTCTTCCTGAGGTTCAGGTGGAATCTCCTTTCCTGCAGCTTGAATCCATTGCTCCTTATCCTTATCCTAGTCTCTGGAGCAGCAGAAAACAAGCCCACTCCCTCCTCGACATTACATCCCTTCAAATATTTAGACATGGCTATCATATCCCCTCTTAACTTTCTCTTCTGCAGACTAAACATACCCAGCTCCCTAAACCACTCCTCAGAGGACATGGCTTCCAGACCCTTCACCAATTTGGCTGCTATCCTCTGGACACGCTCTAGCTTGTCGATATCCTTCTTGAATTGAGGTGCCCAGAACTGGACACAGTATTCCAGATGAGGCCTAACCAATGCAGAATAGAGTGGTACCATTATCTACCTCGATCTAGACACCATACTCTTATTGATGCTACCAAGAATGGTGTTGGCTTTCTTGGCTGCCTCATGTTCAGCTTGTGATCTACCAAGACTCCTAGATCCCTTTCACATGTACTGCTATCCAGCCACGTGTCCTCCATCCTATATTTGTGCATTTTTTCTGCCTAAGTGCAGGACCTTACATTTCTTTCTGTTAAAATTCATTTTGTTAGCTTTGGCCCAGTTCTCCAATCTGTCAAGGTCATTTTGAATTTTGAGTCTGTCCTCTGGGATATTAGCAACCCCTTCCAATTTGGTGCCATCAGCAAATTGGATCAGCATGCCCTCCACTTCTTCATCCAAGTCATTGATGAAGATGTTGGATAGCACCAGGCCCAGGCCAGAACCCTGTGGCACCCCACTAGTCTTTTCTTTCCAGGATGAAAAGCAGCCATTGATGAGGAGCACCCTTTGGGTTCGGTCAGTCAACCAATTACCAATCCACCTAAAAGTAGCCCTGTCCAGCCCACATTTTACTAGCTTCTTTGCAAGAATGTCATGGGGAACTTTGTCAAAGGCCTTACTGAGGTCAAGATATGCTACATCTACAGCATTGCCTTCATTTATCAAGCTCAAAAAGAGATAAGATTAGTCTGGCATGACTTATTTATGAGAAATTCATGTTGACTTTTAGTGATTATTGCATTGCTTTCTAATTACAAAGTGACTGTTTAATGATCTGCTCTAAGATCTTTCCTGATATTGATGTCAGGCTGACAGGGTGATAACTATTTGGGTCCTCTTTTTTTCCCTTCTTGAAGATGGGGACAACATTTGCCCTCCTCCAGTCTGATGGGACTTCTCCTGTTCTCCAAGAGTTCTCAAAGATTATTGTGAGTGGTTCAGAAATGACTTCTGCCAGCTCTTTTAATATCCTTGGATGTAATTCATCTGGCCCTGGAGACTTGAATTCATCTAATTTAGACAGGTATTCCTGTACTACTTCTCTATCTATTCTGTGCTGCATTTCCCCCCTCCGTCACCTGCTCCCCATCCCCCAGGTTGAGTACTTCTATCCTTTTGGGAGAAAACTGAGGCAAAGAAGGTGTTGAGGAGTTCTGCCTCCTCACTTCCCCCCATTATTTATTGACCATCTTCTCCACACAGTGACCCTATGATTTCCTTGTCTTTCCTTTTGCTGCGGACATATCTAAAAAAGCCCTTTTTATTGTTTTTGATGTCTCTGGCAAGCCTGAGCTCATTCTGCACTTTAGCTTTTCTGACCTTCTCCCTATATCTCCTGGCTATTTGCTTGAATTCCTCTTTGGTGGTTTCACCATTCTTCCATTTTCTGTACATGTTTCTTTTAACAGCTCAGCTGAGAGTTCTTCAGTCAACTATTCCAGTTTCTTTAGATACCTACCATTTTTCCTCCTTATTGGCACAGTTTTCAATTGCGCCTTCAGTATCTCGCTTTTAAGAAACTTCCATCCGTCATGAACTCCTTTCTCTTTTAGTATTCTTGACCATGGGATTTCAGCAAGTAACTCCCTAAGTTTACAGAAATCAGCTTTCTTAAAGTTTAGGACGTGTGTCTGGCTACACGTGGCTTCTCCTTCCCACTGAATGACAAACTCCAAATGAGCATGGTCACTCCCCCCTAAGGATCCCACCACCTCCACCTCATCAACTAGGTCTTCTCAGTTGGTCAGGATCAGATCTAAAATAGTTGGTTGCCTTGTTGCTCTTCCACCTTCTGGATCATGAAATTGTCTGCAAGGCAAGCGAGGAACCTGTTGAACCTTGCGTTCTTGGCAGAGTTTGACTGCCAACAAATATCGGGATAATTGAATTCATAGAATCATAGAATCATAGAAATGTAGAGTTGGAAGAGACCACACAGGCCATCCAGTCCAACCCCCTACCATGCAGGAATACCCTCAAAGCACTCCCGACAGATGGCCATCCAGCCTCTGCTTAAAAACCTCCAAGGAAGGAGACTCCACTACACTCCGAGGCAGCATATTCCACTGCCGGACAGCCCTGACTGTCAGGAAGTTCTTCCTGAGGTTCAGGTGGAATCTCCTTTCCTGCAGCTTGAACCCATTGCTCCTTGTCCTGGTCTCTGGAGCAGCAGAAAACAAGCCCTCTCCCTCCTCTACATGGCACCCCTTCAAATATTTAAACATAGCTATCATGTCCCCTCTTAACCTTCTCTTCTGCAGACTGAACATACCCAGCTCTCTAAGTCTATCCTCATAGGGCTTGGCTTCCAGGCCCGTCACCATTTTGGTCACCCTCCTCTGGACCTCCTCCAGCTTGACCATGTCCTTCTTGAATTGGGGTGCCCAGAACTGGACACAGTATTCAAGACGAGGTCTAACCAAAGCAGAGTAGAGTGGTACCAGTACCTCCCTCGATCTAGACACCACACTCCTATTGATGCAGCTGAGAATTGCATTGGCTTTCTTGGCTGCCGCATCACACCGCTGACTCATGTTCAGCTTGTGGTCTACTAAGACTCCTAGATCCCTTTCACACGTACTGCCATCCAGCCACATGTCCCCCATTCTATATTTCTGCATTCCATTTTTTCTACCTAAGTGTAGGACCTTACACTTCTCTCTGTTGAATTTCATTTTGTTAGCTTTGGCCCAGCTCTCCAATCTGTCCAGGTCATTTTGAATTTTGATCCTGTCCTCTGGTGTATTAGCAACCCCTCCCAATTTGGTGTCATCTGCACATTTGATGATCATGCCCTCTATTCCTTCATCCAAGTCATTGATGAAGATATTGAACAGCACTGGGCCCAGGACAGAACCCTGTGGCATCCCGCTAGTCACTTCTCTCCAGGATGAAAAGCAGCCATGGGTGAGCACCCTTTGGGAACGGCCAGTCAACCAGTTACAGATCCACCTGACAGCAGCTCTGTCCAGCCCGCATTGTATTAGCTTCTTTGCAAGAATGTCATGGGGAACTTTGTCAAAGGCCTTACTGAAATCGAGATATGCTACATCCACAGCATTCCCTTCATCTATCAAGCTAGTAACTCTATCATAAAAAGAGATAAGATTAGTCTGGCATGACTAATTTTTGAGAAATCCATGTTGACTTCTCGTGATTACCGCATTGCTTTCTAAGTGATTGGAAACTGACTGCTTAATGATCTGCTCCAGGATCTTTCCGGGTACTGACGTCAGGCTGACTGGGCGATAATTATTCGGGTCCTCTTTTTTTCCCTTCTTGAAGATGGGGACAACATTTGCCCTCTTCCCGTCTGCTGGAACTTCTCCTGTCCTCCAAGATTTCTCAAAGATTATAGCAAGCGGTTCCGAAATGACCTCTGCCAGTTCTTTTAATATCCTAGGATGCAATTCATCTGGCCCTGGAGACTTGAATTCATCCAGTGTGGCCAGGTATTCCTGTACCACCTCTCTACCTATTATGTGCCGCATTTCCCCTGCTTCCTCCCCTGCTCCCCAACCACCAGGTTGAGTGCTTGTATCCTTCTGGGAAAAAACTGAGGCAAAGAAGGTGTTAAGTAGTTCTGCCTTTTCTCTTCCCCCTGTTAGTAATTCGCCATCTTCTCTGCGCAGCGACCCTATCGCCTCTTTCTTTTTCCTTTTGCTGCGGACATATTTTAAAAAGCCCTTTTTATTGTTGTTAATGTCTCTGGCCAGCCTGAGTTCGTTCTGTGCTTTAGCCTTTCTGACCTCCTCCCTACATCTCCTGGTTACTTGCTTAAATTCTTCTTTGGTGGTTTCCCCCTCTTCCATTTCCTGTACACGTTTCTCTTAACGCTTAGCTCAGCTGAGAGTTCTTTAGTCAACCATTCTGGTTTCTTCAGATGCCTTCCATTTTTCCTCCGTATTGGTACAGTTTTAGACTGTGCCTTCAGTATCTCCCTTTTAAGGAACTCCCATGCCTCCTGAACTCCTTTCTCTTTCACTATTCTTGACCACGGAATTTCAGCCAGCAGCTCCTTAAGTTTACAGAAGTCCGCTTTTTTAAAATCTAAGACGAGTGTCTGGCTACACTTATCTTCTCCTTCCCACTGAATGCCAAATTCCAATAGGGCATGGTCACTCCCCCCTAAAGATCCAACCACTTCTACCTCATTAACAAGGTCATCCCTATTGGTCAGGATCAGATCTAGAATATTTGATCCCCTTGTGACCTCTTCCACCTTCTGGACCATGAAATTGTCTGCAAGACAAGCAAGAAACTTGCTGGACCTTGCTGTCTTGGCAGAGTTTGACTGCCAACATATATCCAGGTTCTCCCAATTCTCCCATTAACACTGCATCTCTCCTTTTTGGTCATCTGCTCCAGGAAAACCTCATCCAAGTCCTCAGGCTGACCTGGAGGCCTGTAGCAAACCCCCACAATCACATCCCTATTGTTTCTCACTCCCTTAATTCTTATCCAGATGCTCTCAACTTGGCTTCCCAGATTTAAGTCATGGATCTCTTCACAGATGAAAACATCCTTGACATAGAAGGCTACTTCTCCTCCTTTCTTGTTTGGTCTATTTCTGCGAAATAGGTTATATCCTCCTATTCCTACATTCTTATCATGAGAGTCATCCCTCCAGGTTTCAATGATGCCTACTAAATCATATTTATTTTGTTGCAGAGAGGGCTCCAGTTTAAAAGTTAACACACGATTTTTGTCAAAGTACTTGACAAACACACAAGAAATCAGTCACTCTCAAGAACCATACAGGCCTAACAGAAAGTGAGGCGAGAAAAGTTGGATAGAGAGAGATGGGGTGGAAAGAGCGATAGTTACCAGTCCTGAGGAAGGGGTCACAGCAGAGGGGCTCAGACAATGTCTAAAGGTAGAATAGAGGAACAGCAGTCTGGGGCACCATGTACAACACACTACTTCCAACGTAGTACAAATGACTGGGAACAAAGCTAGGGTTTTTGCACCTTATTCTGCACCCTGAAGGGGTGTGATGACAGAGCCATAATGGCTTTCCCACACGACTGACCAAGGAGTCTCAAGTGGGCTGATTGCTGAACTCTGCAGTGACAAAACGTTGATGGGACTCATGATGATCTCTTAATGTTCAATCAGGTAGGGTGTATGGGGAAGATCTCCATGGGGTAAGATTGATCGCTCACCAGTCTGGACAGTTTGTCTTTCATTGCATTCATAAAGGCCAAGAGCCTGAAGCAGTGAAAGGATTAGCCCAAACCCATCAGCACTGGGTTTTCCTGCCTAATCTTCTCCGGACTGATGACCCTGAAGACATCCCAGGACTGCCTGACCCCAAAGCATATCTTCTGGTCAGCATGACTTTGATCACATTCTCCAGTCATTTAGTGCATCCGGTTTATGAAAATCACATGGGGAATGGGTGCTAGTGCATAGTAACAACCTTTTACCAGGTTCTCCTAAAGTCCAGATGCTGAGGCTGCCTTTTGCCATCCATGTGCTTGGAAGGATAGCTAAGCTGGAAAGCCAAATCCTCTGCAGCCGGGTTCAGAAGCCCCAATCCCACATCCTCCTGCACTATAAAAGTGCTGATTTTGGAATCCCAGGCTTCTTTTATATCTTTAAATGCAGCCTACAATTGATTTTCTGCCAATAAGGCAAATTGTTACAAGATGAAGGAACTGGAAAACCAACCTTGACTGAACAAAGAAAGATTAAGTTTTGTCCCGTCTTTATTTTTATTTTGTTTAAATGACTAGAGAGTAATGAACTGTTAATAATCTGGACAGACCACCAGGAGGGTTACTTTTATTAATCTCTAATCCAAAATGCTGCAAAACTAACAAGGCTCTTTGGATTTCAAGGAAAGGACTTGAAACTGTAACAATGGTAGCAGCGTCGGCACCTGAATTGCCTCAAACTACCCAGCGATTAATCCAGATTCCAGTCAAAACAAAACATTTGAGGGCCCAACAGCAAAAGCCACACAGAGAAAGTGGGCGAACTGGTTCAGTGCACAGTCGCTCTTGGTGGCCTCCGGTAGTCCATCCCCTCCCTGCCCCTCACCCACGGTCTAGGTCCCCGCCTGCTGGTTCTGGACTCTGCCCGGAGAGCACGAGAGAAAATCTGGGGCAGACGGTCATTGAGTCTGGGTCCAGGACATCCCAGCAAAGCCCGGTCCGGATCACAGAATGGGTATGGCTCTGCTCCGAGCCTGACATGGACCCACTGACTTGCCCAAGGAGAACCAGCTCATTGGTACTTAACCAGTTTAGCCCAGACCCCAGAGTCCCAAGTCTCCCTGCCTCACCCCAGGACCCCAAGACTCCACGATTGCCTCATAGGGCTTCAGAGTTTCCAGGCTTTGAACCACTTTGGTGGCCCTCCTCTGGACAAATTTGAGCTTGTCAATACTCTTCTTGAATTTTGGTGTCCAGAACTGGACACAGGATTCCTTCAGATGTCGTCTGACCAAAGCAGAATAGACTGGTACTGTTACTTTCCTTGATCTAGACACCACACTCCTATTGATGCAGCCCAGAATCGTGTTGGCTTTCTGGGCTGCTGCACCACACTGCTAACTCATGTTCAGCTTGTGGTCCATTAAGACTCTTAGATCCCTTTCACATGAACAGTAGTCAAGCCAGGTGTCACCCCTCTTATATCAGTGCATTTCATTTTTTCTGCTCAGTGACTTGTAGAAGATGGAGCAGGCTTGTTTTCTTCTACTCCAGAGGGCAGGGCTTGAACCCTAACTAGTTCAAATTACAGGAAAAGAGATTCCACCTAAACATTAGGAAGAATTTTTTTTTACTGTAGGAGCTGTTTTCATAGAATAATAGAATCATAGAATCATAGAAATGTAGAGTTGGAAGAGACCACACGGGCCATCCAGTCCAACCCCCTGCCATGCAGGAATGCCCTCAAAGCACTCCCGACAGATGGCCATCCAGCCTCTGCTTAAAAACCTCCAAGGAAGGAGACTCCACCACACTCTGAGGCAGCATATTCCACTGCCCGACGGCCCTGACTGTCAGGAAGTTCTTCCTGAGGTTCAGGTGGAATCTCCTTTCCTGCAGCTTGAACCCATTGCTCCTTGTCCTGGTCTCTGGAGCAGCAGAAAACAAGCCCTCTCCCTCCTCTACATGACATCCCTTCAAATATTTAAACATGGCTATCATGTCCCCTCTTAACCTTCTCTTCTGCAGACTGAACATACGCAGCTCTCTAAATCTATCCTCATAGGGCTTGGCTTCCAGGCCCTTCACCATTTTGGTTGCCCTCCTCTGGACCTGCTCCAGCTTGACCATGTCCTTCTTGAATTGGGGTGCCCAGAACTGGACATAGTATTCAAGATGAGGTCTAACCAAAGCAGAGTAGAGTGGTTTTGAGAGTGGAATACGGGCGGCTCCTTTATTACTGGGGGTCTTGGAGCAGAGGTTGGCTGACGAGCTTTAGCTGCGTCTCCCTGTTTGGCGGGGGTTGGGGCTGGAGCAGGAGGTCCTCATGGCCCCTCCCTCCCAGTGGTAAGACTTTGTGGTTTACGGTTCTGTAGACTGCAGCAAGGCCTTGGGCTGTGTAGATCATGAGGAATTATGCTTCACTCTAAGGGAAACGGTCGGCAGCAACATCTGACGCACAACCTATGCTTAGGACAAGAGGCCACCGTCAGGACACAATATGGAGAAAGACCATCGTTTCCCAGAAGTTGAGGCCGACCTGATGGCAAATGGCAGGAACAGCTGATTTCGCTGGTGAAGCACATCGGGCAAAGGCGAAAAGGCGGGCGCTTCTCCTTCTCCCATGCCAGAGAGGCCGGCAAAGAGGCAAGGAGCCCGTGGCCAGGACGGCATCTGGGGGCTCCTATGTGGTAGCACGGGCTGCAACAGCAAGCGCCCGGGGTGCATCGCCTTGGGTGCTCCCTGCACCCTCACACACATACACGCACACACTCAGTTGGAGGGTGCAGGTTCTGCAAAACGGACAGACTTCAGGCACTGAGCTGAGCCCACTTCTTGCTGTTCCAAAGCCACAGAGGTCCAGAAGAGACCCAGTTTTCCTCTCTTGATTCTTTTTCCCCACCACTGTTGTTTACTTCTGAGGCAGGGAAGAATGGGCTGAGCCTTTGGAAGGCCATCCTGCCACTCTGAAGGCTGGCCTGGCAGCGGCTACTACTGCAGAAAAGAGCCCTCCCTGTCCTTCTTCATTAGGGAGCTTCTGCTAACAACTCAGCACTGCTCGCAAGGGCTGAGTCCTGGGAGTGACATGGAGCATCAAGATCTAAAGGGCTGGGAAATGCTCCCGGCCTCCGTTCTCCCCCCTCCTCCCTCCTTCCCTATCTCTCTCTCTCTCTCTCTCTCTCCAAACAGGGGGAACAATAGGCCAGTGTGGTGTGAGAGACTGTGAGTCATCCTTCTGGAGCAGCTGGCCTGCGAATGCAGCTGATAAGGCTGTGCCAGAACAGGGAAGAAGAAGGAAAACAAAGGAGAAGGGAGGGAGTGAGGGTACTTGGCTGCTCAGTGACCTTGGCTGGGCATTTGGTTGCACATTTGAGGTCTTGTTTCAGTTGCATGATGTAGCCACTCAGCACAGGGACTATGTGGCACAACTTATGCACAACACTTCATTCACCTTTGTGAGCCCAGCATAAGGCCTTGGCCCCATCTCTTGACCAAGTGGCCAGCAAGGTTCCCTTCCTAGACCTTCAAGAAGAGTGGCAATAACACCGCTGGGGGAGAGCTTGTTACCGCAGTTTCTAGCCCGAGCTTGTGGGATATTAGATATCGTTTGATATCAAGAATTTGGCCTTCTTTACCCATTCCTCTCCACGTGCTTGCGAGGCCCCTGGACAAGCACGCACACAGGCGCGGCCGAAAATAGCCGAACCATTCAAATCCCCATCAGGGCAGGCCAGTCATTGCCAAATGCAGCTTTAGGAGACCTCAAGGCAAGTACCTTTTAAGATCACATTATGTATGCACGCTACTTACAAAAGATCCCCTGCCCCGAGCAGGCAGCTTGATGAGCGGACTATACAACGCTCAAGCACTCCGCGTTTGCATACTGGCTGCTCTATTGACAACGCTGTCATAATTCAATCATCTAAAGTACTGACCTTTCGGAGGCTTCGTCTCCAGCCCCAAACTCATTGTTATCCCCAAGAACAGACTAGCCTGCGGCCACATTTTCCCCTATAAGAACCCCTGACTTTGAGCGTCTCGTTGGATCGCTCTTGGCTTCCATCCCGCCTTGCTGTCGCTTCGTCCAGCGAGCCTTCCCCTCAGCTCCTTGTGCTGAGAATCCTCACTTCCACGGACTTCATCTTCACACTACCCGGGCTTCAGGACAGGTGTAGTATTTCCCATACTAAATCTCCTCTTAAAATTCCTTTATCCAACTCCTACCTTTATTTCTATAGTTCTTTGTGTGAGTGTGTTGCATACACGTGTTTGACTGTACATCAATAAAACAATTATTATTATTAACTTCTGCTTTATCAGTGACTCGGCCTGACCCCGTAGACATTGGGTTCAAGATCTCATTAAGGTGCCTTGCCTCTCGCATTGCTAACTAGTGCTCTCAGCTAATTCCTGTTCCCCATTAATTTGAGCACATTTAGGTGTCCCTCCCGGGACCCCCAGAAATCAAGGTAACAAGCTGCTGCCATCAACGGTTGACCAGAGCTCTTTGGCCAAAACCTGGCAGTGTGAGGAGTGCAAGGGTCTGCAAGGGTCTGCCTGTGCCCTTCCGTGCCCTCCTCCCACCCCAGGAGGAACCCCTACACCCACCAAAAGTGGGTGTGGGGGGGAGGGAGGGTCGCCTCCCTTGTTGTCTATCGTTCTCTGGTCAAAGGAAGGGATGAGGCAGTTCTCCTGGACGGAGCACAACCTTGTTTTCCCTCTCTCCCCAGGCTACGCGGTTGCCTCCATTCCCCTCTCCCTCCACCAGTCATTCAGTGGCCATAGCGGCAGCACCCCCTCACTGCGGCTTAACGGCTGTTGAGGGGGAGCACTTTGGACACTGCCCAAATGAATACATAAGCACACAGAACTTGCACCCACAGAAGTCACCGGTGGGATTCCAGTCATGCATAAGTTATTAAATTCTTACAGGCTGTTCTACTGTGCAGGATCTCAGGTAGCATGCCCATGAAATCAGTTTAAAATAACTCAGGACAACTTGAACTGAAAACAGTGGAGATTAATTGAAACAGCCAAAATATTATCTTAAACAATTTGACAATTAAAAGCACTGCTTCTAAGAACTGCCGGGAGCTGTAATTCAGCCAAAGGAAGTTTTCTGGGCTCTTTGTTGAACAATGATGGATTGGATTGTGTGGATTACAGTACACTCAATTTTTTTTGTTTTTGTTTTTTTTTTGAAAACCTTAACTGCTTTCCACCCCAAATATGGAACAGTGCGTGAATGTCGAGAAGTTTCTCCTACAAGTGGACTGAGATTAAAGTCTCAGCATCTCCCCTGCCTGCCAGACATCATCCGTCTCCCACCAGAGACCCGAGGGCTCTGTGGCCAGCCTGAAAGAGAAGACCACCCTGAGTGGGACGGAGCCCAGAGATGCTCCAATTGACAAATGGGGATGGTACAAGGGGGTGGTGATTCTTCGCTAAGTTTCTTCCCAAAGGAAGCAGCCAGCAGTTCTAGCAATTTTCTTCCTGTGCAATTTTCTTCCTGCACAACAATCTTGGAAACCTGTTCCAGTTGTAAAGACTTTTTGCAGTTTGAGACTGTTTCTGCACAAAGTTCTGTGCAGAGAATGCTGTTTCAGGCAAAAGAACCAAGCATGAATTCTTCCTCCAGGAAAGGGGATTCCCTGGTCCTCCCTCTCTTTCCTGGAGGGGCCTGGGCTGCCCACTCTCTTGCCCCCTCCCCCAAAAAGAGCCTTCCTCAGGGAAGAGGGTGAGGGTTGCTGGCTATCCATGGGAACTTTGGCCGTCCCAGGAATGCCTACACACCCCAAAGGCCTTTTGAGGCCTGGACAGGAGCACCCTATTTCCAGGAGGAACCACTGTCTCCCCTTCTCTGTTTCCTTTTGCTACTGCAGAGGACAGGATGACTGGAATTGGGAGTCATCCCCAGGTTGGGGGCCTTTGGGTAGCCTGGAGGTACAGTGGATTTTTAAAGAGTGCTCCATGACACCCAGCCTTGGACTCCATTTTACTTGGTCAAGGCAGTAGAGCCCAATGGTGAGAGCACATGCTTGGGAAAGAGCAGCCACTGTCACTGCCACCAAGCTGTGTTTCATGGCACCTGGGAGCAGCACCAGCTGGCCCTGGAGATGGGAGAGGGGGTCTGGCTCACGCTTCCCTCTCCCCACCCCCAGGGTCCCTGTGCCTGGATCAGCCAGAGCTCTGCTAGAGAGTCCCCTCCGGATGAGAGCTCAGAGCCTTCAACGTCTTGACCCTGTGCCTTAGCTTTACAGCTCCCTCTTTGCCCAGAGACCCTTCATAGAATCATAGAATCATGGAAATGTAGTTGGAAGAGACCACAGGGGCCATCCAGTCCAACCCCCTGCCATGCAGGAACACCCTCAAAGCACTCCCGACAGATGGCCATCCAGCCTCTGCTTAAAAACCTCCAAAGAAGGAGACTCCACCACACTCCGAGGCAGCAGATTCCACTGCCGGACAGCCCTGACTGTCAGTCCAAGGGGACAACAGATTTTGTAATCCAAGCTGCGTCCCATGTTTTCCAGGTAGCATCCAAACCGCCCCGTGACTCAGAATTAGCCATCTGCCCAGGTGTGTCCCAGCAGCTTCCTTTCATCCGGTGCCTCCTAAGAAGACACCTCCTTTCACTGTGAGGGATCTGGGCCAGCCGCTTCTCACAACCCCTGCCACCACACTTGGTCGATGGTCATCCTTAGACCTACGGCGGAGAAGAAGGAGACAGAGCGGACAAAGAGGTGGGCTCCTCCCACCCCGGCTCCAGTCTCAGTTCTCCCCCCCCCCACTTGCTGTCCCTTGTTTCCCGGCACATGCTCAGGAAAGACATGTTGGGCTTAACGTTTAACAAAGAAGACACCAGTGACAAGAGGTATTAATCTCACACTCCCGCAAATTCAGTTCAGAGGCCCTGTGCAATGCGAGTGGCATCCCTCCGGTGGCTCTCCTTCCACTCCTATTAGCTCCTCCGCTACCTCAGCTCCACAAATATTGACCAAGTTCATTTATGAAAATTGCTCAGAAGACGGTTAAAGCCCACAGAAAGCCCGTGGGGGGGGGGGGAGAGGGGCTTCTGCATGGACGGCTGATGGCTGACGGCTTGCCATGGCTCAGAAGGGGAAGGAGGCTGAGATTACTCAGGAAACGCTCTGTCCCCTTTGCCACCCAGTGGATGGGAGGGTGGGGGTTCCCACGGCCTCTTTCATGCCCCACTTCCACCACAGACTCCTGGGAGAGCAGTCTGAAAAGAGGTTTCCAAGGACCGGCTCTGAGACTCACCCACAGAGTGTTTTGGGCGCCTGAAAAATGGTGCTTTCGGCAGACTTGGTCAGGGGACCTCTAAAGACCAGCCAGGAAGGGGATCCCAAGGTGATCACTCAGCAGGCAGCCTGGTGAGGGCCTTCACCCGGGGTGAGAGCGGCCACTGGGAGAAGGCCCAGATCCACGGCAGCAGTTGCAGGGATTGAAAAGGAGGAGCGTGTTCTCTGTCCTCGTGCCCTGCGGCGCCAGCCTACAAGTCTGCTCCAGTCACAGTGCCTCTGAAAAGTGATCACAGAGCTGAAGCAGGAGGGGCAACTGAAATTAAGCAAGGGTCAGGGCAACTCTTCTCTGGGGGGAACAGGCTGCAACGTTTTGGGGCGGCTGTTGGTTTCCCTGGAAGAAGACCCCATTCCCTCGCCTCCCCCGCCACGTGCATACAGACGTACACGGGCACTTTGTGGGAACAGAGGGGGCTTCGGAGGAGGTGGTCTCCCATGGGAAAGAAGAGGGGGGTCTCACTCAGAGGGAACAAGCACAGCAACGTGAGCGCTACCATTTGCCTCGACAGCGCTGTCTCGCTGTCTCGCTGCTGCTGTCAAGTTGGCTTCCACCTATGGCAACCGTATGAACGAGAGATCTCCAAGGGCCGCCCACAGCCTGGCTCAGGTGGTCTTGCAGACTCAGGGCAGCCGCTGCTCGGGCTTCCTTGATGGAGCCTGTCCGCCCATAATGCAGTCTTCCTCTTCTCCTCCTGCTGCCTACCTCACCAAGCAGTATTCTCTTTTCTAGCGAGCCATGCCTCCTCGTGGTATGTCCAAAGAGGAACAGCCTCACTTGAGTCATCTTGGCATCTAGGGAGAGAGCTCAGGCTGGATTTGCTCTTGGACCCCTTCATTTGCCTTTTTAGCAGTCCAGGGTATCCACAGAACTCTTTGCCAGCCCCACATTTCAGAGAAGTTCATTCTCTTCCTATCGGCTTTCTTCACTATGCAGCTTTCACCACCCTACATGGAAATACGATGGAATGGACGATGCTAACTTTAGTATTCAATTATGTACCTTGACAGTTCAGGATCTTGTCTAGTTCCTTCACAGCTGGCCTTTCAAGTCTTTAGTCTTCGTCTGATTTCTTGACTCCCTTGTTGACTGAGCCACGATGTGGAGCATCTTTAACTATTTTGGTATCTTCATCATCAAGTTACGTAAACCATCTGTGGTCATTATTATTGTTTACTTTTGTCAGTACTCATTCCAAATTTTTCTGCTAGTAGTCTGGTGGCATCTGAATCTCTTAAATTGGAGATGTTCCTTCCTCCAGTTTTCACACCTCCTTCTGCTGGGTAAAATCCTGCTGCACGTCCGATATGCTCACCATACAAGTTAAACAGGTAGGGAGATAAAATACAGCCTTGCTTGACCCTGCACCTTGCCAATGGGAAACCATTTTGTTTTTCCATATTCCGTCCTAACAGTAGCCCCATGTCCCAAGTATAGGTTATAAATCAAAACCCTCAGGTTTTGATTTATAAAAGAATGATCCATAGTTATCCATTATCTATCCAATCAAAGGCTTTGCTATAATCTATAAATCAAGGGCTGATTTCCTTCTGAAATTCTTTGGTGCATTATTCATTCGTTATTCATTATTCATTATTCAATACTTCATTATTCAGCATATATTTTCTATATGATCTCTAGTGCCGCTTCCTTTTCTAAACCCAGATTGAACTTCTGCCATTTCTCACTCTTGACAGATCATTGATTGATTGATTGCATTTATATCTCTCAAATGGGATCTAAGGCAGCTTACAATATTCTAAAATGGTGCAGCTAAAACATTCAGTTTATATATATATATATATATATGGTGAAAGCCTTTCTTGTAAAATTTTGCTTGCATGTGAGATCAGTGCAAAAATCCAATGAGTACTGCAATCACTGGTGTCTCCTTTCTTGGTGATCGGAATGTATAACAAACATTTCCAGTCTGTGGATCACTGTCTCGTTTTCTGTATTTGTTGGTTCTTAGTTCTTCAGATCTTAGTTAGAATTGGGTAGATTCAGTCTCTACAGTTTGAGAACAGTTCTGGTGGCTTGCCCTCTGTCCCTGGTGGTTTATTTCTTCCACGTGCTCTGAGAACAGCTTCACTTTCTAAAATTCTGGGCTTGTCTTGAAATATGTGGTGCTGCTGACTCTCTCTCCCACACACACACACTTCAAAACTCTCTCTGGGAAATGACAATTCATCAGGAAAAGGCAATGGATGGACACCTGAGCCAATGGCTGGTCCTCTCTGAAGTAGGCCCATTCAATAAATTGTTGCACAGTGACTCAGTGTGCTGTCTGTCATGGTCTGAGGGCTGGACGAGGAGTCCCCCCACAGCGAAACTCACCTGAACAGCTCTTGATAAGAAAACCCTATTTTTAAGAGCCAGCATGGTGTAGCAGTTTGTATGCTAGATGAGGACTCCAGGTAACCAGGGTTCAGTTCTCGCTCAGCCAGGGAAACCCCCTGGATGACCACAAGCCAGTCACACACTCTCAGCCTCAGAGGAAGACCATGTGGCAAGCATCCTCACTATAATCAACCTTGCCAGGAAATTCCTAGGAGAGGGCCACCATAAGTCCAAGCCCACATGAAGGCACCTAACAACAGTGGTGGGCCAGCTCTCCAGTAAATCCCATTAATTCAATAAGTCTGCTCTAATTAGGAGCCTCAGCTAGATTTAGGCTTCAGTCTGCATATGGACAAAGGCGCAGGTGCTCTCGTAAAACCACCCCGTTTCCAGCACTGGGCCTCCCCTGGCCAGATCGTGTCTGGGAATCCTGCCTCCCCCATTCAGTCCCTGCAGAGTCACGCAGGCATGCCAGAAAAGCTCCCGCTCATTTCTTCAGTTCTTTATTTTCTTCAGCTCTAGCCTCTCCCCAGCATGGGACCAGAGGCCCTGTCAAAGTGTGCGCTCACTTTGTTCTCTTGCGGTGAAAACTACACCAGAGGAAGTCAGCCTGACAACTCTGCCAATGAAGGCCAGCAATCCATCATGAGGGGCTTTGAAATGGGTGAATTCCACGCCGTCTCCAACCACAGGCCCTCCACATCCCCAACCGAAATATTCCTGGGTAGTGTCTCAGCAATGGCTGTTCCAGAGCCATTAAGATTAGCTTCTGCCTAGCCTGCCATGTCCTAGGAATGGGGATCTGACAAATTCAGGTGCGTTAATGTAGAAGATTGAATCTGTGCTGTGAATCTCAATGCCCCCTCTCCGGAGGAGAGCGGTGGGGGCGGCTTCAAGGCAGAGGTTGCCCAACTTGCAAGCAGAGGGTGGTCAGCTCCAGCCCGGTTCATTCAGTGGCTCTCGTCTTTCGTTGTTCCGTTCTTCGGAGTCCCCTGTCGGCACAACATCATCTCTGGAGAGAAGTTACAGAAGCCGAACATCAACCATGCCAGCACCAAGGGCGTCTCTGAGCTGCTCAGGGGCCGGGCAGGCAGGGCGTCCAGTTCGGCCTAAAGAACAGTAAGTTCTTCCGGTGGAGCTCCTTGGGTTGTGCCTACTGTTGTCTCCTCCACACCTTCTTGTTTCATTCGGGGGCGGGGGAGCTGTTTATAGAGATTTCTTGGGTCTGCACTGGGGAGCGGAAAGGGTCTGGTTTGCTGAGGTGGTTCTGTAGTTTAAAGGTAATTTTTTTTTCTCTGAGTTTTTTTTCGTTTGTTTGTTAAAAACAGATTTAGAGCTATGGTGTTAATGCTAAAGTGACATTTTACATATGCATTAGGTCCCTACAATTCTTTTAATGTTTTTTTTAAAAAAAGAGCAGAGGAGAAGAGAAAGTAAACATATGGTTGTGATATGTCTTGTAATTAAAAAGAGGTCCACCTGAGGGTGGGAATAAAATACTGCAGCCAGTGCTGGGGATGGATGAAAAACAGTCCAGGGCAACAGAAATGACATTTGGATATTTAAAGAGATGGAGAGGGAGGGAGAGAGCTCCAGTGGCAAATAATGCACCCTCTGGACACATCTGTCCTGTTTGGAGGAACCCTGACAGGACAAGAGGAACCCAATTTGTTTTGCTGGGCCAAAACCCCAACCATGGCTGTTTCCACACCACCTTGGCCCTGAGCTGCTCAGCGCGGCAGTCTGCAGCCTAAAAGCTCCCGTTGAAGCTCCTCCTTGTTGCGTTTACTTCCCAGTTTCCACTTGCTGGAGCTGAGCGAGAGGAGGACCATGACACACCTCTGGGAAGGCACGGGCTGGGGTGCTATCAGGACGCTGATGACACCCAAATATATTTCTCCATGCCTTAAGGATAGCGTGTCTCTTCTGAATGAATGCTTGAAGGAGGTAACAATAGGCTGGATGAAGAAAAACAAACTGAAACTGAATCCAGACAAGACAGAGTAGGTTACTGTCACGGGTCCTAACGTGGGTTTGGAGGTGTGTCAGCTAGTCGTGGACAGGATCGCACACCCCCTGAAAGACTGTGTTTGCAGCGTGGGGGTGCTCCTGCATCCGTCCCTCCAAATGTAAACTCAGATAGAAGCAACAGTCAGGAGTGCTTATTATCAGCTTCAGTTGATATACCAACTGCGCTCCTTCATAGAAATGGCCAACCTAAAGATGGTTGTGCATAAGCTGGTAACCTCAAGGCTGGACTTCTGCAATGCACTGTACTTTGGGCAATCTTTGTACCAAGTTTGGAAACTGCAGGTGGTCCAAAATATGGCAGCCAGATTGGTTACAGGTACAGTGAGGAGTGAACATATCACACTGATATTAAAATCACTCCACTGGCTGCCAATTAGTTTCTGGGCAACGTAAAAAGTGTTGGTTATTACCTTTAAAGCCCTACCCGGTTTGGGTTATCTGCAGGATCATCTCCTCCCATGCAATCCGCCCCATACACCCAGGTCCTCCAGAGGCCAATTGCTTCAACCGACCAGGACTAGACTGGCAACAGTCACCCAGAGGACCTCTTCAGAATGACCTGCCAGAAGAGACTGGACAGCTAAACATGCTGTTGGAATTTTAAAAAGTACTGAAGACCTGTCTCTTCTGGCAGGCCTACCCAGTCAATTTTTAACTGAATTTTAAATTGGTGTATTTTAAATGGTTTTGTGTGTGTTTAGTTGTATTTTAACCTATGTTGTAACCTGCTTTGAGCCTTAGGGAAAGGCTGGTAAGAAAATAATATTATTATTATTATTATTATTATTATTATTACTACTACTACTCCTACTACTACTCCTACTACTACTCCTACTACTACTCCTACTACTACTTATTCCACCTGGAACACCCCCCCCCCATGCTGCTCTTGCACAAGTAGGGCCCTCCATGCACAAGACCATTCAGACTGCAAAGGGCGAACAGCTGAGGGTCATGTTAACGCTGTTTCTAGCCCGAGCTTGTGGGATATTAGATATCATTTGATATCAACAATTTGCCGTTCTTCACCCGTTCCTCTCCACGTGCTTTCGAGGCCCCTGGACAAGCACGCACACAGGCACGGTCGACAATAGCCGAATCATTCAAATCCGACTCTAGGCAGGCCAGTCGTTGCCGAATGCAGCTTCAGGAGACCTCAAGGCTAGTACCGCAATTATGTATGCACGCGACTTACAAAAGATCCCCTGCTCCGAGCAGGCAGCTTGATGAGCACACTATACAACTCTCAAGCACTCCGGGTTTGCATACTGGCTACTCTATTGACAACGCTGTCATAATTCAATCATCAAGTACTGACCTTTTGGAGGCTTCGTCTCCAGCCCGAAACTCATTGTTATCCGCAAGAACGGACTAGCCTGCGGCCACACTTTCCCCTGTAAGAACCTCTGACTTTGAGCGTCTCGTTGGATCGCTCTCGGCTTCCATCCCGCCTTGCTGTCGCTTTGTCCAGGGAGCCTTCCCCTCAGCTCCTCGTGCTGAGAATCCTCACTTCCACGAATTCCATCTTCAGACTACCCGGGCTTCAGGACAGGTGTAGTATTCCCCATACAAAACCTCCTCTTAAAATCCCTCTATCCAACTCCTACCCTTCTTTCAATAGTTCTCCGTGTGAGTGTGTTGCATACACGTGTTTGACTGTATCTCAATAAAACAGTTGTTATTAACTTCTGCTTTATCAGTGACTCGGCCTGACCCCGTAGACATTGGGTTCAAGATCTCGCTACGTTGCCCTGCCTCTCGCTTTGCTAACTAGTGCTCTTTGCTAATTCCCATTCCCCATTGTTGTGAGCACATTTAGGTGCCCCTCCCGGGACCCCCAGAAATCAGGGTAACAGTCACACCTGCATGTGTCACCAGAAGGCTTGGGCACGCTGGCCTTGGGTTGCATTTTGCGCTGCCCCACATTTTGTATTGTTTTCAGGGGAGTGGGGTTGCCATTCGTTCCTTCAGCCTTCCCTGCCCCTCACTCTTCCCCTCACCCTTCCCAGCGCCAGTGCGTTCTCTGTGTCTTTCCCTCATTTTCCCTTTCCCTCTCACCCGCTCTGCTAGGGTTGTTGCCCTGTTCTGGTCCCCTGGTTCCTCGTGGCCACAACAGCCTCTTATGCAGCCTGCCTGCCTGCCTGCCTGCCTGCCTTCCCTCCTTCCTTCCCTCCTTCCTTCCTTCCTTCCTTCCTTCTTTCCTGCCTGCCTGCCTGCCTGGTGAAACCACTGCAAAGCTTTGGACCAAAGTTCACTCCTCAGGAACCCCCCAATGGTTCAAGGGGTACTTCAGGCTACAGGCAGATTGTAACCAATTAAAAGTGATTGATCCATTTTTTAAGAAATGAGATAACCCTGGCTTCTGGCTTCCCTCAGTACCCCTGGGGAATTTGAGGCATCTCTTCTTTTTCTGTGGCGCTTTTAGGACAAGTGATGAGAAATCAGCTCCTTCCACCCCAGGACCCGTCTCCTACAATCTGGGACCAAACAGAGAAGCCGCCTGCCCCTCCTCAATCCACTGGAGCCATTCCCACCACGGGTGGGTCTGCTGGAAGCCACTGGCCACCCCTGTGGCAGAAACAGGGGACCATCTTATGGAAGGGGAAGGTCCTGATCCTGGCGGGCGTCCCGATGCTGCGCAGGGGATGAGCCCTGAGCCCGAAAGGGAGACAGGAGGCTCTTGGCGCAAGGGCGGCAGGAGCAGCAGGGTCCCAAATCCAAAACCCTGCACACGAGTGGGCCAGGGGAGTGGGCGGGCGGGCGGGCGGGCGGGCGGGCGAGCACGCGGGAGGGCAAAGGAGGGTTTTTGGTGTACCCAGTACCGTGTGCCAGGCACGGGGCCTGCTAACCTATTATCGTTTTGGAATTGTCTACAACTGTTTTCAATGTCTTGCTTGCTTCCCTGAGATCCCATAGTAAAGGGCAGGCTATAAGCGTTTAAATAAATGAATGAATGAAAAAGGTTTTGAAAAACTGTTAAAAGTTTCTACGAAAGATAAACACATGAGCTCCTTTCAGGGGGCTCCACAAGCAGCAAAAGAAAACAGAAGGCCGTTCTGAAGGAATCTGCAGGCCAGTCCTCTGCAGCTGCCCGCGTGGCTTCCTCTGCTCGTGGGAGGCCGGCCACAGCTGAAGGTGCCAGCAGCACAGGGAATGGGGGGCTTGCTGGAGCCCTGACTCCGTTCACATCAGAGGAGCCCCTCCTGGGATGGTGAGTCTGAAAGAACCAAACCGCAGGCAGAAAAATAGGTTCAGAATCCTCTTCGGGGCCGGGGTGCGGAGGGACATGTGAAAAGGAAATAACACCTTCTTGGTTAGCAGTAGCCCGATCCTTTCTAAACTACCCTAAAACAGAAAAGGGTGGGAGGGAGACCTAGGCCCTTTCCGCAACTCACCTTTTCTCAGCGCTGGGGTGCGGGGATCACGCGAGCAGCCTCCAGCAAGAGGCTCTCGTGTCCCTGCTGCTTCAGCTCCGCACGAGCCGCCTGCTCCCAGCAAGTGAGCGCAGGGCCCTGGAGCAATGCGCGATCGCACACCATTTTTGCCTGAAAGCCAAAAATGAAAAAGCGCGTAAGCGGTGCCTGCTCTACCCTGGAGCGTCGCATGATTGTGAGTGCATCGTGCAGATCGCTCCTCGCAATCACGTGATGCTCCAGGCGCCCTTTCGCATGGCAAATGCCGTGCGAAAAGGACCCTGTTGTGGGTTCCTCCCAGCCCCCCCATCAGAGAAGGCTAAGAGAGAGAGAGAGAGAACTGGACCGGTTCTTTTTCTTTCCCAGGAAAGGGCACTCACTTAATTAACCCTGACTGGACCAGAAAGTGTTGTCTGCCCGGAACACTTTTGGGATAGCAGGCAGCTGATGGAGGAAGCAAAAGCAAGCAGGAAAGGAAGACAGGAGATCTCTGACCACTCAGAAGGGAGCACTGAGGCCAAGCGCAAATGTGAGAGGAACCTCCATGGAGGAAGCAGGTCCCCCAGCCATGCGGGGGGGCGGCCTTCAGAGGACCCTCCGTCCCCCTTTGGATCGGTCTGGCTCAGCCAAGAGAGCAGCAAAAACGAGTTCAGGAGCTGCTGTTTCTTCCAACATGGCAGAGGAAAGCTCGCCTGGGCCTCTCTTGTCTCTCCTCTCCTTTGGCCAGACACCCGAGAGTCAAGTTGCCATCACCCATCCCTCCTCCTCCTCCTCCTCTTCTTCTTCCTCCTCCTCCCCTTCCTCCTCCTGCTGTATGGGAACCAAAACAGCCTGAAGGGGAAACCTCCTCCATGCAGCTTGAAAGAGCTGCACCATGTTGGAATTCAGGAGAAGGAACAGCCCAACTGCTGCTTAACTACAGAAATGAAGATTTGCACCGCACAGGCTGAGGCAGGATCTCTGCTAACCTTGTGGGATTTTCACGTGCAGCTTCAAAGAGTCTGCGCCTGCCCTCTTTCACGTGCAGCTTCAAAGAGTCTGCGCCTGCCCTCCAAAAATCACAAAGCGCTCCAGCCAGGTGCTCAGGAGGAGGAGCATTTGGTGCGGGAGGGGCATTTGGCGCGGAGAAGGGCAGGTGGGCCCCCCTCCGGGTGTGGACAGTCAGGCACCAAGGGGATTGATGGGGCAGTGGGGCATGGGGATCATTGGGCAGATGGGGCGGGGGAGACACAGCACAGTTTTAGAGTGGGGAGGCAAGTGTTTTTAAATGCAGGGAAGCCTCCCAAGAGGGATGAAAAATATTTTTGCTGGACTGGATGCTCCCACACACACACCCTTCTGCGCCTCTTGCGGCTTCTTGCACTTCACACCTCAAAGGTGTGTCCACTCACAAAGCTTGTGGAGCATTTTGGAGAAATAAAGTACAGCATACCTAAAACAATGCCACCAAAACACAATGCAGACATTTTAAAATGCAAGTGCTGATTTAAGAAAGAACGCCCTCTGCTCTGGGCTGGGTCGGATGCACCCTGGGCCACCCCGCACGTTGCCAAGACCAGCGTGAGCAGCGAACGGAAATGACGCTTCCTAACAAGGGAGGCTGATTGCTCCATCTCCCGTGGAGGGCCCCAGTCCACAGGGAAGCACACACCCAAGCCACAGGTACCTCTAGACATGTCCGTGTGCCCTCCAGCACACACACACACACACACACACACACGGAGAGGGCCTCATGCATTGGCCACCTCCTCCCGCACCACCACCACTCAGAAGGCCGCGCCCGAGGCCAAGCGTGGCCCCACTTTTTGTACTTTTAGTCCTGCTTTGGTTCAAAGAGCAGCTCTGCTCTTCCTGCTTCAAAGTCTCAGAGGACCCCTTATTCCCTGGCCTGGGTTTCTGGTGCTTCCCACTGTGGGGGGGGGGGTGTATCCTGTCTTAATTAGGGCTTCCCTCCCTCCCTCCCTTTCTAAAGAGCTGCTTTGTTCAGCTGCCAGTCCTTCCTTCCGTCCTTCCGTCCTTCCTTCCCTCCATCACAAAGTTATTAAGCTCCTTAAACCCCTAAACACTAAGTAATGTTGGGGAATTGAGAGATTTTGGTAATGAGACTCTCAATCAGCAGAGCATTTTAGTAATTGCACAAAAACAGAAGTTGAACAGATTACCAGTCTCACTTCTATCACTCCACCCCAAACACACTTAACCTAGCTCAAAATAAACACAAAAAACAATTTGGTTAAAAATATAAAAGAATTTACTCACAAAATCTTGTGCATAGTCTACACAGGTTCAATTCTTGAAGAAGGTAGGAAGAAAATTAAGCACTCACATGCTTGCTGAAAATAATCCCTGTTAGGAGATCTCAGGGCATGCTTTCGGGACAAAAGGCGAAGACAAAAGGAAGGAGTAAATGGCAAGAGAACCTTTTTAAGACCAAAGAATGTGTACCTGCTGGAGCAAGAGGTGTTGACCAAAACAAACAGGAAGTTTTCTCTAGGCTATCTCTCTATGCCTACAATAAACATGCAAAGAAACTAGCCAGTTAATTAAGCATGCAAAGGTTGCCACTCCCAACAAGTAACCTCACGGCAAGAGAAGCCTTCCTAACGAGGGGATTCAATTAGCATCTTTAAAGTGATAAATATTAGGCCAAGAGAGGGAGAAGAGAAATTATATTGATACATGTGAACAAAAAGCTGAATATCTGGAACAAAGTAAAACCCAGGGAGGGAAACGTCTCTTATTCTTCCCCAAACACCCAAGACTCATGCGTGCGCACTTGCCCTCTCTCGGCACAAAAGGGCTTATGGGTTGGACCAGGATGTGCTTAAAGTGGCCCAAAAGCTGGCCCTGGGAGCATGGCAAGTCCAGAAAGCACATGGACCACTTAAGGGCCTCTTGGGTTGTGGTTGCCGGCCTTTTGGAGATGTTACCCCCTTGGAAGACCCCGTCCCAGGGGGGATATAAAAATAATATCAAATATGACTTCTATGCCAGAGAGGTTGCCCAGGTGGGTGCGTAAACAAATAGGTTGAATGACCAAACCTAGGTCAAGGCCAGGAAAATCCCCCGTCACATTTCCCAAGGAGACCTCAGGCTAGACACATCCGCATGAACAAAGGGTCCTCAGCCACAAATAGCCAACTTGAGGGGATTACTGGGTTTTCCCCAGGTTGAGCCTCTCCGACTTTGGAGAATCCTACAAGGGTGAGGTCCATCTGCATAAACCAATCATGCAAACTACCAAGTTACCATTGTGCGGCATTTTTCCTTCTATTTTGGCCATTGTTCTTCCCGGGACAGGGCCTGCCCTTGAGGTACATTCTGCCCTATAAGTAGTCCCCATTTTTGAGAGTCTCTCCAGAGAACTCCCTGCCACACTAGCAGACTGGCACTCTGTTAGTTGAGTGTTCCCCTCAGCCACCTCTCTTCACTGAGCTCCTTCCTTCTTGCCGCTTCCCAGATTGAAGACTTCTGGACAGGTGCAGTATCACCACCTCTACACCCTCTCCGCTATACCCCCTATAATTTTTCACCTCTTTCCCTTCTCAATAGGCCCGGTGTGCGTGACTGAGCGATTGCAGTGGTGTGCAAGAGCATATTTATTAATAAAATCCATTTATTAGTACGATTGTCTGGCTTTTTGCTTGGTCTGACCCCGTAAAAATTTGGTTGAGGATCCTGCTGGGTTACCAAGCCTTTCGTTCTGCCAAGACCAGTGCTTTGCTAATTTCCCCAATCTTTGCATTTTTGGAACAAACCAAGGTGTCTCCCAGGGGACCCCCAGAAGTCAGGGTAACAGAGACAAGGAGTTTGGGTAGGGTGAGGGGAAGGACAGGTTCTTATGAAGTCCTCCTTCAGACATTTCATAGATTCCCTGGTCCAGCCCCCTGTTGTACACAAACACCCAACTCAAACACCCCGAAAGATGCCCGTCCTGCAGAACAGCTCTCTGAATAAATGCGTTCTTCCTTGTGTGGAGGTGGAGTCTCTTCTCTTGCAGTCGGGGTCCATGGAGGTTCTGGTCCTGCTCTCTGGAGCCACAGGAGAGAGCGCGCCCTCTCCACCCACCCCAGGAAGGCAGCCCTTCAGATCTTTGCTGGCGGTGACATCAGCACCTTTCGGACCTCATGCTGGAGAAGAGTTTTCGCATGCCCTGGACTGCTAAAAAGACAAATGAAGGGGTCCTGAAATAGATCAAGCCCGGACTCTCCCTGGAAGCCAATGGGACTCAACTGAGGTTGTCATACTTTGGCCATATCAGGAGACGACAGGATTCCCTAGAAAAGAGAATAATGTGTTGGGTGTTAGAGTTTCCCAGGGTGTTAGCCCTTTTGGGGAAATTCTAGAGAAACTAAAACTGTAAGGAACCAGCCTCCTTTTAGCAGAGGAGCAGAAAAAGCTTGTCCAAATTTCTGTGTGGCTTCCCTGAATTGAAACTGTCTAAAAACACAAAACAAGACAGGCAGTTTAAAGTTACAAAATTAGAAAAGTTTATGAATGGTTTTTACATTTACATATGTCTTGGGGAACCTACATCCTAACTAACTAATGAATAGATCAGGTAAGGTAGTAGCTTCCTTGTTAAGTCAGCAACATCTGGATGGAGATGCAAAGCATGGTTGAAGAAAAGGAAGAAGAAGCAAAAAACAGAGAAGAGAGAGATCTGAGAAGGAGAGGTCTTTCATAAGACTGATGACCCTAGGAACTATCCTGGGTCACATGATCTGGTCCTCTAAACATCAAAGGTATTTATGATCATGTATTTACATGACACAAGGGCACATGGTGAGGCTTTAAGGTGAGAAGAGAGAAGGCTTTAGCATGCAAAAGAAAACCCTATTCTATCTAAGCCCATTTGTCCTAAAACAAGATTGCGGCGGGGGGGGGGGCGAGGGGAGAGAATGCTGGAATTTTTCCAACATAATGTTTGGCGGGTGGACTCTATCAAGGAGGCTCCCATGGCTTCCGCCCTGAACCTGCAGGACCTGAGCAGGGCTGTGGGTGGAAGGGCGGCTCGGAGACCCCTCGTTCAAAGGGCGGCCGTGAAGACAAGGCGCCCGAAGGGCCGCCAGGAGCAGCAGCGACCGCAGGCGGCTCCTCCACCTTCTCTCCTCCAGGCTGGAGGAAGCCAGCGCGGGCTCAGCGCGGGCCCGTGCCCTCTCCTGCGACCACCAGCCCCACGCCTCCTGTGCTCAGGAAAGGCCCTCCTGGGGGGGGGGGCGCGGCGGGGCGTCTTTGTGGGAGGAAAGGAAAAAGAAAAGGAAAAGGCGTCCCCGCGAAACGCACCTTTCGCCGCGAGAGCGCCCCGCGCCCGTTGGGGGACCGGACGGCTCTGAGCAAATCTGGAAGGACGCCGAGGGGGAGACACAGCCGCAGACGGAGGGAGCGCCACCCACCCACCCACCCAGGCTGCGAGGAAGAGGGGCTCCAGCTCCCCTTTCCGAAGCGAACCGAGAGCTCTACGCCCCCATTCCGGACCTTTGATCCAACTACGGGCTTTGCGTTAGGGGAAGACTTAGCAGAGCTGGTCCTTCCCCAAAACTACAAATCCCAGGACTCTGCAGGACGGAGCCCTGATCGGGGGAGGGGAGTTGGGCAGGTGGAGGCGGGAGAGAAGGGGAGCAACCGGCCCGACCAAGGTGGGTTTTAGCCCCTTTGCGGAGAAAAGCGAGACGAAGGTCGGAAGCCGCCCGGCGGCGGCCTCGGTCTCTCCTCCTCTCCGACTCGGGGGCAAACCGGGTGGACGCGAAGGCTCTCTCTGGCCGTGGCGGGGGGCTCCTAAAGGGCACGCCGAAGCAATGGGGAGGGGGTGCCAGGGGCTTTCTTGGCAAGGTTCATTCATAGGGGATTTGCCCCCATGGCCTTTCCTCTGAGGCTGAGAGAGTATGTCTTCCCACAGGATCAACCAGTGGGTTTCCACGGCAGAGCGGTGTCGAACCCGCGTCTCTGGCGCCGAAACCAGGCCGTCCGGCTGGCTGGCTGCTGGACAGCATCGTCGGTGGCCACCCTCTTCCTCCTCCTCCTCGCCGTCACGAGGACAAACTCACAGCCTCCTCCCAACCGCACCAAGAAGGGATAAGCCTTCCTGTGAACCAAATTTCGGGTAATTGCTGTTTACGGCGACCCACCGGGGCCTCGTTAAAGGACAGGAGGCGAACGCAAAAGAAATTTACCGTTCCTTTCAGACTGTTGCTCCGCCGTGTTACAACTGGGCAGATTAATTTACTGTTTATTATGACCATAATCTTCCCAATTACTACCTTCCAGACTGGGGTGTGGAAAATTCCAACGGATACTCCCTGGATTTATAGCAAATTGTAGCCGGGAGTCACTCCGGCCGGAAACAACGGGAGTCACGGCCGTCAAAAGTAGCGGAATTAAGGCTAAAGCCCCCCGACAAAGGGAAGAGGCGGAGGAGGAGGGAGGGAAAGAGCTGCGGGGGGGGGGGTTGCCACATTTAGCGCTGCCAGCGTCGAGCAAAAGTTTGAGCCACGCACGAGTGCGCGGATCCAGACGCGCGCGCGCGCGCACACGCATGCACCCGTCCCGCTTCTTACGCCTTGGAGAGGCGGGGGGGGCTCGTTTAGCTGCAGGGGGCCAGGGCCGCCTCCTCCGCTGTGGTCTTCCCCATTAAAATTGGGGGGGCAGGTGGGGCAGCCAGTGTTGGGTGGTTCCAACGACAACTAAAGCTCCCCCGCAGGCGCGCCCCCCGGCCGCCGCTTCCTCCCGGCCCTGGAGGCTCGTCAGGGACGAGGGGCCGGGCCAGGAAGAGCAGGAGGGGGGTCGGGGGGCTCCCCGGTCGGAAAGGGAGCTGCCGCCGGGGCAGCTGGACCGGTGCCCCCGCCGCCGCCGCCGCCGCCGCCGCGGTGTTTCTCGATGGTCGGGCCCGGATTTGCGGTGGTTTCCAAGCCAAAGGGGCAACTGGGACCCTTCGGAGCCCCCGCCCCCGGAAGAAGGGAGCAGAGCTGCTGACAAAGAGGCGGAGGCTGGGGGGGGGGTGCTCCAGAACCAGAGGTGTCAGCCCTGTGAAAGGTGGGTCCGGCCCCCGGGGGGCAACCCCGGGAGAGGGGCTGATGAGACGGAGAGGCGGCGGGGGGGAGCAGCGGTCGCCAGGTAGGAGGATTGGGCCCCGTCGCCTCCGACGAGTCAGCCGGACTTTCTGCCGGGCCTTGAGGAGGGGAGGAAGAGGCAAGTCCGTGCCTTCGCTCCTCCTCCGTCTCTCCTGGCGCGTTTGGGGCTTCGGGTTGGCACCCAGCGTGGCGACACCGCCGAGCGGCAGATGCCAGGGGCCTCACCGGGGCAGGGGGCTTTGGGGACCTGGGGGATATGGGGTCGATTTAGTGCACAATTTTGTGTTTGCGGGATTTATTTGCAATTGGCCCACAGAATCCAGAAAAAGATATGGGGGGAGGCATACAGACCCCCCGCAGAGCCACCGGGAGCAGGGGTTGCCTCCAGAGACAATTTTCAGGGGGGGGGGGGACTGGTGAGCCCCTTGCCTCCTGTCGACCCAAACTGTTCACAGCTGTGAATTCAAAACCAGCATTTTGGGTTCTACAATTACTTACTTATGTGAAATTCAGCGCTGCTTTATCTAACTCGTATGTAAACAGGCTAACAAAGAGAGTGGCAGAAGCAAAAAAAAAAAAATGCAAAGGAAACACGTAAATGCCCCCTGTGCTAAATTGCTGTCATCAGGAATATTCCATAGTTAAGAGCAATGTCTAAAGGGCCTTCCAGTTTGGCCTCCTCCCCACAGCCGGCTGTGCCAGGTGGCTTCCAATGGCTGCCCAGACGAGGGAGGGGGTGTTGTACCTTCCATCAAGCACAGCAACTGGCTCTTGGCCCCCTCCTACAGCCAGGGGGCTCTCCCAAAACTAAGTCAGAAGTGCCTAGGGCGGGATGGCTGGATGGAGCCGTGTCTCTCCACGAGGAGAGGGAGAAAAGGGCCGGTCGGTGGCAGGGTGGTTTGGACCAATACAGGGGCGACGGGAGGGACTTGCACGTGCACGCACACCCGTTTGCAGTGGGCACGTGGGCGAGGGGAAACGGCCTTGCCTGTGGCTTTTCGCGTGAGAGCTGCAGACCTGGCAGCGGGGTGGCGACAGAGGGTCCCCTGGAGGGCCACGGTAGTGCTGCCCCCCAGGAGGACAGTGGAAGCAGTGCGCAAATGGGGAGCTCGACGTGGCCTCCTTTGTGTCTGTGGAATCCTCCAGCGAGTTGCCCTGAGAGGTGCGTGCGCATGTAGCCCCCCGGCCCCAGGGCTGCCCCTCCAGCCGGGCAGAGCGCTGCAGCAGATATTGGGGGGGGAGCATTTACAGCGGCCTCCCCCGCCCTGCCACTCCTCGTGGGCCCGCTCTCTAGCAGCCCTGACCCTAACCCTAGCCTTAGCCCTAGAAGCCCCAGCCGTACCATCCCTACCCTGGCCGTGCCTCAGGGAGCCTTTCGCTTACCGTAGCCTTACCAGGCCTAGCCCTAGTTCTAGTCCTGGCAGCCCTAACCCTAAACCTGAACGTAGGACTAGGCCTAAAAGCCGTAACCATAGCCCTGGCAGCCCAAGTAGCACCCCTGGAATGCACCATCTTAGCCTTCTCTCTGGCGGCCCTAGCCCATGCGTGCAGGGGCAGCCCTGCCCCCCCCCGGCCCCAGGGCTGCCCCTCCAGCCGGGCAGAGCGAGGGCGCTGCAGCAGATACCGGGCCCGGGGGGAGCGTTTACAGCCGCCTCCCCCGCCCTGCCGTTCCTCTCGGGCCCTGTTGCACGTGCGTGCCCCTCAGCTGCCCCTGGGTGCGGGCCCCCCTCCCCACCTCCCTCGTGGTCCAGACGGTTCTCTGTGTTCAGGCGTCGTTGGCACTCTCCCAGTCCCCGCCCCCCGGGATTACTTTGTTTTGGAGTGTTTTTCAAATATTCCCTCAGGATTCATTTCTGCCCTTTGCTACAAATGATCGGGGGTGAGGACGGTTTGCCACTGTTTGTTGCTAACGCTTAGTGCAAACTCTGCGCGTGAGAAAATGAGAATTTAAGCTATTAGCAGATGAGTCAAAGCCCAGCAGAAGGACAGCAGGAGCATATGTGGATCCAGGGAAGTTCACGAGGCCACCTTTCTCCTGCAAGCCCTTGCGTCGCCTCCAAATGGTGGCTTTGATTTAATTTCAGAAGGACGCTGATGGGGGAGAAGGGGAGAATCATCAAGAGAAAAAGGCCAAGATGTTTAGAGGCTGTTTAACTCCACAGACTGCCAGCAGTGAGTGTCTTCATCCACACCTGCTGGAGAATTTGAGGCACGGTTTTGCTCCAGAGCCTGTGGCCAAAGGGACCGTGGGGCCAACGCCCAGCCACCCAGCCAGCCGCCGCCACCGCTGCCGCCTCCTCCTCCTCCGTTGCCCGGCCTGCCTTTGCCTCTGTGCCAGGATCCCTCCCAGCTGCGTGCTGACCATCTCACCTTTATGAGGCTTTCCATCAAGGCTGAACTAAGAGGCTCAGTTTCCTAGACCGCCCCCTAGCCTGCGTGTATCCCTTTCTGAGGTATGGTGTCAGATGGGACCTTCACCTGGCCTGGGGGCTGGAGGCCAATCTGGGAACACGTTCCATCACAAGGGCAAACATCACACACGAGGTAAGTGAAAAAAACCCCAAACGCCCCCCCCCCCCTTCTGGGAACGCGTTATAATGAGCAGAAGGATTTCCTGTTGTGCTTCTTTCCTTCCAGGCGAGCGAGCGAGCGAGTGAGTGGGATGCTCCTGGCCAGCAAAAGACTCAAGGTAGCAACGCCACACTATCCAAAGCTTCACCTTGAGCGAAATCTTCTCGCTTTGCAATAGTGGAATGCTTAAAATCAGCCCCACCTCAACTGCAGAGACTTCATTACTGGTCTGTCATGAAAAACTGTTGCAAAGTTGGGAAGTGGCAGCGCAGCCGCTTTTGACCTGTTTGATTCTTTCTTAGAAACTGGGCCAGGTCTCGCGCTTTCTCTCCCTTGTGTACACACACACACAGATGTAGTCTATTTGTGCCCATGTGCCTCCTCACAGGAAGTAACTGGGCTCCTCAAAAGCCCCCGAGTGCCAAGCCATTGAGCTTGTACTGCGGAAAGTGGGACGAGCACCAGCGGGGGCTGGATCCATGCGCTTGAAAGAACTCAGGCCTCTCACCTGGACAACACGCACTTTCCAAATACATGTTTAGGCTACTTGAAATGCCAACCATTAAAATGGATAGATGTTTGCATATTTACTGCTAAGAGAGAGTCAACTGGAAGACGTAAATAGGTCCATGAGAAGATCATTCAGACTCCAGGGAAGTTAATGAACAGTCCATCCTTACTTAAAAAAAAGATTCCACATTTAATCTTTTCAGGTGCATTACCTTTCTCAGAATTAATAGACACCAGCAGAGTGCATTTAAAACACACACACACACACACACACACACACACACACACACAAGCCTGGATCAGCAGGAAGAAGAGGAAGAGCTCCCAAGTCCCCTTCCGTGCATGAGGTATTGATCCCCATCTGTTCTGTACACAAGGCAGAAAAATACCCTTCCTGCTAATCTGTAAAAACCAAGCCCTCACCCCAGCCTCTGTGTGTGTCTGTGTGTGTGTAAATGAATGAGTGATGTGCCTTCCTTTAGGGGAAGGTTGAGGAGAAGGGGGACTGGCAAGGGAGGGAGGGTCTCTCTTACATCTCAAAGCTCTTTGCTCCAAATGCAGCATTTTTACTTGGGGGAGGGACGGGGAAGGGGTGGGCAGGGGGCCAAAGGAAGGACCTCCTCACACGCACGCAGGCGGGCAGCCAGCCAGTCTGTGGCTTGAGGTGGGTATGCCCCGCTGCTGAGTGCAGAGGCAGGCCCCAAGTGGGTGGGTGGGAAAACCGTGGAGAAGGTTAGCTGGCTTCCTGTAAGTTATTCTTGGCTACCAGTCACAAGGCCTGTGGATTAATGTCCCATGAGCCCTAGAGAATGAGAGAGGGAGGCACCGGCTGCTATCTTAGCTCCTGCTGGTGGGCTTGATCCCATTCTGGGGGGGGGGGTGTCGCAAAGTGCTGTCCTCATTGGGCCCCTTTTGTTCTGGCCTGAAGCTGGGGGGTTCTGGATGCTCAATCTCATCCTAGAACTGCCTTCTCCATTCAGGGAGGAATCCCCCTGCTCCAAAGTCTGCTCCTGAGGGGGGACCTCCACCCCTCCCTGTGGGGACGGGGAGTCCCGTCTTCTTCCTCTTGGCCAAGTAGCATCAGGGTCCGGGAGGGTGGGGTGGGCAAGTGGGGGATCTTGTATGATTAAGAGATGATGTCAGGGATGGCGGCAGCAGCAGTAGCAGCAGCCCCTTTGGAAATGGCCCAAGCCTTCTCTGCTCAAAGCAAACCATCTCCCTAAATGGCAATTTCTCAACAGATGGAAGTGCAGAGAAACACCAGTCCCTCCTCTCCAGGCTGGAGGGGAGCCACCGGTGAGGAGAACCCTTTGGGTTCAGTCAGTTAACTGGGTACAAATCAAACTGATAGTAGCATCATCCAGCCCAGATTTTATTAGCTTCCCTGCAAGAATATCATGGGGGAACTTGTCACAGGTATGCTATGTCCACAGCATTCCTTTCATCCATCAAGCTTGTAACTCTATAAAAAAAGAGAGAGAGAGAGAGAGAGAGATCAGATTAGTCTGGCATGACTTATTTTTGAGAAACCCATGTTGACTTTTAGTGATCACAGCATTCCTTTCTAAGTGCTTACAGACTGTCTGTTTAATGATCTCTACTAGGATCTTTCCTGGTATTGATGTCAGGCTGACTGGGCGGTAATTGTTTGGATCCCCCTTTTTCCCCCTTTTGAAGATGGGGACAGCTTTTGCCCTCCTCCAGTCTGCTAGGACTTCTCCCATTCTCCAGAAACTCCCAAGGATAATAAGTGGTTCTGAGATTCCTTCTGCCAGTTCTTTCAGTAACCTTGGATGTTGTTCATCTGGCCCTGGTGACTCAAATTCATTAAGAGTAGCCAGGTGTTCCTGTACTGCCTCTACCTATTCTGTGCTGCATTTCCTTATTAAATCATCTCTTCTGTTTTCTCCAGGTTGAATACTCTTTTTCTTTTGCGAGAAGACCCAGCCAAAGAAGGCGATGAGTAGTTCTGCCTTTTCTCTGTTGCCTGCTAACGTTTCACCCTCCTCTCCACGCAGAGGCCCTACCAGTTCCTTGTTTTTCCTTTTGCTACGGATGTTTTATTTAAAAAGCCCTTTTGATTGTTTTTAACCTCTCTAGCAAGCCTGAGCTCATTGCACTTTAACTTTTTGGACTTTCTCTCTACACTGGCTGGCTATTTGTTTGAATTCCTCTTTGGTGATTTCCCCTCTATTCCATTTCTTGTATATGGCCCTTTTAAATCTTAGTTCAAGTTGAAAGTTCTTTAGACATCCATCTCAACTGTTTTATACACCTCTTATTTTTCCTCCTCATTGGAATTGTTTGAACTTGTGTCTTCAGTATCACACTTTTAAGAAACTCCTATCCATCATGAACTACCTTCTCTTTTAGTATTCCTGACCATGGGATAGCACCTAATATTTCCCTATGTTTTCTGAAATTGGTTTTCTTAAAGTTTACAATGCGTGTCTGATGCATTGAATTCTCCCGTTACTACTATGCCTCTCCTTTCTGAATGTTTGGTCATCTGTTCTATACTCTGGTTTCTCTTCAGATCATATAAATCTTTCGCCTTTTATCTGTTCTGTGATTCTGTGTTCAAGGCAGGCATCATCCAGGTCTTCAGTCTGGCTTGGAGGTCTATCGCAGACACCCCCCAATGACATCGCTGTTGTTTCTCTCTCCCTTAGTGTTTGCCCAGATGCTCTCAACCAAGTTTATGTCATGGATCTCTTCACAGCTGTAAACATTCTTGATCTAGAATGCTACTCCTCCTTTTTTCTTGTTTGATCTATTTCTTTGAAATATTTCTTTCTGTTCCTACATGCCAATCATGAGACTCATCCCACCAAGTTCCAGTGATGCTTATTATATCATATCTGTTTTGCTGTGCTATGAGTTCACATTCATCGTATTTATTTCTCAAGCTCTGGGCATGGACCATTCCCCCAACTGCTTATTTATTTTTTTCCCTCCCACTGCTGGGCTCTTGTACTATTTTCTCATTCTCTCTCTAACATTTGGGCTATTCTCTCCAGCACTTGGTGAACTCCTACCCTCAGGAGTCCTGGCTCCTTTCCCCATGCAGAGACTTAACATGCAGAGACCTGTTTCTCAGCTAGGATGAGGAATTCCTAATCAATCAATCACTGGAACTTTGGTGTCTTCAGTAAATAAATGAGTCTCTTGCACAGACTTCTTCAGAAGGCAGTAAAAAATCCATTTTCTCACCTTCTACATGTTTGCTCCACCTCCACAGACACAATCATTTTGGGGAAGATTACTGTTCTGAGCATTTTTCATTATCTATTTTTATTAAACATTAATGTAATTGCAAAGGAAATGAACCAAAATAAATCTTTTACAGGGAAGCAGTTTTCTTTAAGGTTTGGAAGATGCATTCTGATGGGGGATTAAGGGGTCACCAGGGCTCTCATAGAGACTCTCCCAGTGCAGGAGCCGAGAGGTGGGTGCAGTTGCACAAGCCCCTTACAAGGAGGGGGGAACATAGGGGGAGTCAACAGAGGGAGGGAGGGAGGGAGCGAGACCGACCGACCGACCTTCTGGGGCAGCAGGAGCAGAGCAAAGCCTCCCACCGGCCCTTTGCCAGTCCGTGTGGAGTCAGCCCACTCAGCCAATCCTTGAATGGTGAGTCACATGTAGGTAACTCCCCTGATGTGGCCTGCTCTGCAAGAACAGCGTTGCCACATTCTGTGTGGACCCCAGGATGTGCACCTGTGCCCTCAAAGCGCCTGGCACCTTGGCCTCTTGAGAGGACCCCCTCCCTGCCCGCTGTTTCAAACACGGTCTCAGTGGCCTCTTCACCACCCAGAAGAAGCTCTGGTGGACACAAAGTGCATGCACATCCTTTGCTACCATCACTGCCACGTCTGTGGGCAGAGACATGAAGGACAGTGCGCTCCTGCTGGGGTCTGTCTTGGGTGCCTTGGACCTCCACAGAAGCCTTTGTCCAACAACATTCTCCAAAAGTCACAAAAGAGAAAATGCAGACGCCACTTGGAGGCAGTCAGATCTCTGCCTTGGGGCTCTTCTGCGTCCTCTCTGAAAGACAAGACAAAGCATCCTGCCTTTAGAGCCCAGAATGAGGTTCCCAAATTGCCCCCGGGTGCGGGAGGGCCGCAGCCATGGGGAGAGGAAGACCTGGGTTCCAACCATTGCCTAGCCACGCGGCCCCTCTCTGCCTGACCTCAGACTCATCCTCATCTAGCCAAGAGCAGTAAATGCCTCGTGTGCAGTGGCTTTGCTGCACCAGGACTCTTTTTGAATGCGTGGACAACCGTGCTGGCCAGGGAGCGCAGGTAGCGGAGGGGCTGACTGTGGCTGTGACAAGTGGTCCTCAAGCCATTCCCAAAGAGAAGGTGGGGAGCTGTGCTGCCTTGTGTTGTGTTGCATGGCAGTCTGAAGGTCTCCTGCAGAGCCACGGCGCCCTCTCCTGGCCTCTGCTTCCTTCAGCAAGGAGTCTGGGTGGGGACTTCCTCCATTTTCACCCAAAGTGAAAAAGGGGGAAAAGAAACTGAACCCGGATCTCTTGCCATCATCCATGCCAAACCCGCAGAAGTGGCGGCAGCAGAGATTGTGCCAGCAAATGGCAGCAGCTCTTGAAGGGGCTGACTCTCAAGACCTGAAGATGTCCTCTCCACAAGGAGAGGGAGGGAAGCCCATCTCCATTTGGGGAGTGAAAGTCCAGCCCAAACAAGGAGAACAAAAAGGAACAGAAAAGTGTGTGAAAGAAAGAAAGGCCGGCCAGTGGGCTGTAAACAGGGATGCAAATGGGGATTTTAAGGTCATAGTGTTAAAACAGCAGGACCAAGATACTATTCTTCTTCTTCTTCTTCGTCTTCTTCTTGCTGCACACCTTCAAGTCATTCACAACTTACACCAACCCTAAGGCCACCCAATCACAGGGTTTTGTGGGCTGAGAGTGTGCGATGAGCCCAAGGTCACCCAGTGGGTTTCCATGGCCAAGGAGGGAATCGCAGCCTGGTCCCCAGCGCCCATAGTCCAACGCTCCAACCACTACACCACTCTGGCCCTTACACTGAGATATTACCCTGCCCCCCCCCCCAAAAAAAACCCTCTCTAATACCTCAGGAGCTGAGAACCAGCCACAAGGGAGACTCAGGAGGGGCAAAGAGGCCAAGCGGGAGCCTTGCAGCAATCTCTGCGGGTGGAGACAGGCCAGACAGAGACCCAGGCCTGGACGGGGGTCTTCTGAAAGGGAGCCTGAGGAGCAGAGGCAGGCAGTGGGGGCCACAGAGCGGGCTGAAGTCCTTTCTGGGAAACTGGAAGGAAACAAGTCCCCAGGCGGCTCTCTCAGATTGCACAGGAATGCTGCCTGGCCCCCTGGCAGAGTCTCACGAGCCCCCACGTCTGGGCAGGAGCAAGGGCTGCTCCTCCCTGCAGCCTTGCAACCAAGCAAGTCAGAAAGAATGCCCACAAGCTCCCCAGGAGAACGGACGACAATCAAGCAAACCCGCTGCCAGATGGGGATCAGCCACCACTGGAAGTGCAGCAGGTGGAAGAGATGGGAGCAGGAAAGGGTCCCACAAAATTGAGAAAGAAAAGAAGAAAAAGAAGAAAGAGGAAAGGTTTGGGCACACAGAAGAAGGACCAGCCAAATTGGCAGCAAAGCTAACAGGCATTTTGGTTACGCTGCCCAACCCAGAGGTGGAGAAGTTAGTAGGAAAGGGTTAATGAGCTCAGTTAAACATCAATAAGCTAAAAAGTCTTCTTCAATTACATTTGTGCTAGAAGGGGGACATTTTAATATTACATTTTTGCATAATTGCCACTTCAGTTAAAGAGAAAAGCTCTTTACACAATGAGGCTGAAAATAGCACTGGCGATTTCACTCAGTTCTTCCGCCCCCGCCCCCCCATCTCCCTCTTAAGGCTGGAAGAGAAGGGCGCAGTGGCAGAAATTTTGGAACGTCCCGTTTATCCTCTGTTCTGTCCCACCTCAAGTCTTTCTCTTGCTTCCCTGAACCTCTCTGTCATAAACTCAGATCCTTCACCTCCCCACCTCATTTAGCTTTCTGGTGCCCACAAAGATTCAGCAAAAAGATGGATCCCAGGATTAAGAGCTTCAAAGTTCAGTTTCCAGGAGAGAAGAGGACCCCATCCCCCCCACCATGGAGCGCCTGGAGTGGAACCGAGGAAGGCCACCTGGACTACCACGTTTCCCCAGCTGCTCTTTCTACTTTTCAGCTTAAACGGTCCTGAGTCTTGGAATTAAATGAACCATCACGCTCAGGCCATGAACTGCAGTAAGGATTCCTATAGCTATTTGCATTTATTAAAGGAACAGCCAGGAAGTGTGAGATTCGTTGGCTCCTTAGCATAGTTTCTCTTTAATGCATGAATACTTTGATACTGGAACAATGTTAAGGCTAAAAGTCCAACACCATCAGATACAATGAAGATAAATCTAATTGAATTACATTGCCCCTTTCCGTTAGAAAACTTCCAAACTAATTGGTAACACAACTGACTTTGTCATCTCCTGACATGGGGCATGAGCCCCTTCCTCCGCTGACCTCGGGCTGGCCAAGGGACTGGCTGGCAGGGCTCCTTCTCCAGCTGAGACCAGCAATCAGAGGAGCCCAACCACAGCTGGCCAGAGGGCAGGGGAGGGCAGGGGACAGGCTGCGTGATGCTGGATCCAAGCCATCCTCCCTGGCACCCCACCAGGCAGCGGGGGGTGGGGCGTAGTAAATAAGTGATCCCAACAAAGCCCCAAAGGCTGGGAGGAGGTCAACCGTCTTGGCCAGTGAAATGTGGGCTCTGTTCTCCAAGAATTCTCACTGATTTGAGATGGAGGCTCTGTGAGGCCACCTGCAGGTCCCTCTTTAGTGACCTGGGAGGAGGTCCATCCGGCCATAAACTGGCAAAAATGTGCCCTGTCTCAAGGAAACTTTTCCACCCTTGTGCTGGAGAGACAATCACAAACGTAGGCTGGGGTGCGGTTTCCCTGCTCAGGAGTGTTGAAATGGGCTTTGTGTGGCTCGTACAGCAGTGTGTTTAGGGAGAGCTCCCACTGGTGGCCACGTGTGTGGACCCTCCATGACCTGGGAGAACAGGAGTCCCACAAAGTCCTCTTTCAGCTGCAACCAGATGGCAGCCAGGCTGGAGACGGCCTAAATCATGGGAAATGCCAGAAAGGGTGAAACACACAAAGCAGTGGAAAGAGAGGGCTGTCAAAGCAAATCTGATTGCTGGAGGTGCAGTTTCTGCTCATGCAAAGAAAGACTCTTCTGTGATGCCGCCTTTCCTCTGGGAGCAGCCGTGCAAAGGGGGGCAAGGCGTGAAATGTAGCCAACCAACCCGAAGGCAGCAGACAGGACTGATCCTTGGGCAGAGCCCCTCCTGCCCACCCCCCAACCTCCACTGAGGATGTTCCACTCAGGTGTTGACGCTTTGATATTCTGCATTGCATAGTTATGGTTACAGAAACCCATTAAGAGAAAGAACAAGTGTGAGGTCCCAGTTGGGTGTGCAAGCAACAAAGCGGGCTTAGAAGTGTGTTTAAAGGTGGGGGGGGGTCTGGATAGGACCCTGTTACCCTGATTTCTGGGGTCCCTTGGGGGACACCTCAATGTGCTCCAAATAATGGGGAATGGGAATTAGTCAGAGCACAAGCTATAGCACTACGAGAGGCAGGGTAACCTAGCAGGATCTTTTACCCAATGTTTACAGGGTCAGGCTGAATCAAGAGCACGAAACAATAAAGTTCTAATTTAGTTCTTTCATTTGTAAAGGCACAGCGCACTTGCGTGCTCGCTCACACGGAACTAAGAAATACTGCGTACTTGCGTACTCACACACACAGACCTAAGAAAATAAAGGGAGGAAAGTAGATAGGGGATTTTAAGAAGGAGTTTTTGGGGAAATACAACACCTGATCCTGTAGCCCGGGTGGTCTGAAGAAAGTCTGTAGGAGCGGAGGTTCTCAGCAAGTGGAAGCTGAGGGGAAGGCTCGGCGAACGGAGTGGCAGCAAGGCAGTACGGAAGCCAAGAGCGATCCGAAGAAGCGCTCAATATCAGGGGTTCTTATAGGGGAAAATGTGCCTGTAGGGTAGTCCGTTCCCGGGGAAAACAATGGGTTTCGGGTTGGAGACAAAGCCTCCAAAAAGCCAGCGTTTAGAATCATTGGATTTTGACGGCGCTGTCAATAGCGCAGACAGTATGCAAATAAAGAGTGCTGGACAGCTAAGCGCTAATCTCGTCAAGCTGCCTGTTCGGGGCAGAGAATCCTTTGTACGCTTCATGCATACTTAATGTAGTTTTAAAGTGTATTTGCCTGGAGGTCTCCTGAAACTGCGTGCTGGAAAATTACTGGCCTGCCTGGATTTGTTTTGTATTTTTCAGCTTGTTCGGCCATGTCCGTGTGCCTGCTTGTCCGGCGGCCTCGCAAGCACGCGGCGGGGAGCAGTTTGGAACGGCCAATTCTTTGATATAAAATTATATTCAGTAGACCTCGGGCTCGGACTATGCACCACAGTAACAACCCTTCTCCTTGCCGGAAGATGCAGGACAGGTCTCCTGGGGAGGGGGGATGTCAGCATAGGCACATTCTCAACTGTTGATCCTCCAGCTGTTCTGGACTGCGGCTCACAGCAGCCTCCACCAGCCTGGCCAACCATGGTGGATTCTGGGAGCTGAAGTCCCAAACAGCCGGAAGACCAAAGGTTGAGAGTCACTCCCGTTGGACCTGATCCCGCAGAGAGGAACGCTAATTGGCAACTGCGTTCCCACCACCCAACCAAAGACTGACCCTGCTCCACTGAATCACTGGGAAACCAGCTGCCGTGGGTGGGTGTTTAAATGATAACTGGATTAAAATCTGAACTGAGAATGGGAATAGGGTTGCTTCTGAGCAGGGAAGAGGAAAAGGAGGGCACCAAAGCCCCCCACTTACTCAGCAGCCCCTCAAAATCCCACCCATTCTTGGCCGAGACTGGAGTCTCTTTCTGGCTCAGGGGGCTGTTTCGCGCTCTCTTCTTGCCAAAAGCTGGGCTGGTTCCAAAGTAATTCCAGGTTCAAAAGGAAATGGTGATGAGTGCCAAGTCCCCTTTACACCACCCAGTCTTCTGCTCAGTGTATTTGCATAATGTGGCATAAACTTGCTAATTGCATTAGGAACCTATTAAAGCAGCAGGACTTTTAATGTGTAAGCAAAGTAATCAGACCATTCAACAGAAGGAAGGAAGGCGGAGAAAGGCCAGGGCCGCTGGGTCTGGGTCTCTGCTCCGGGCTGAGCTGGCTGCCTTTTTGCAGGGCGAGCCTCGTTTATTCTTTCACTGGCATGGTGTGGTGGCCTGAGTTTTGGATTAGGACTCCGGGGGACCAGGGTTCAAGTCCCAGCTCAGCCATGAAAACCTCTTGGATGACCTTGGACAAGTCATACTCTCTCAGCCTCAGGTGAAGGCCTGAACAAATCTTGGCATGAAAACCTTGTGGTAGGTTCTTCTCAGGGTCATTGTAAATTGGAAACAATTTGAAGGGACGGACCAGCGATGTCAGGTAGCCCTCCATATTTTAGTGATGGGATATATAGTAGGAGTTAAGTAGCAGCTTGCTTGTAACAGGGTATGAGAACCAGAGACCGTTAGATAAACAAAAGCTAGGAATGCACTGATAAGCATAGCCAGGCTGCACCAAGACTTCAAGGTCTCTTGTGGGCGGGAAGATGTACTCTTTGTATTTTGTGTTTTGAATCTTGCTAATTGCCTCCAGTTCACTTACTGAAGTCCTGTACGATGTATCACGCTCCTAATAAATAGTATCTAAGCCCTGTTCTATTTGTGTGTGTGAATTCAGTCCATGACAGAGTGAGTGAACCCCTTGTAAAAATATTACAATATGTATCAAAAAATTGAAGAAAAGCCTGAAGAAGAAGGAGCATCCGGCAGAGTTGTCGAAGCTCCAGGTGATGGAATCGCCGAAAGAGACGAGACGGGCCCCAGCTGGCCTCCTGATGCGAAACCCATGACACGGCCCTCAATTCCTCCAACCACCCCAACCGGAGGTCAAACCTGGCCCTGGGGGGAAAGACCAGAAACTGCTCTGTGCCAACGTCGCCGGGCTACAAGATGGGACACATAGATTGTCGTGACCAACTTGATGAAAACTTCTAGCCAGGGAAGAAGAGGTGGAAAAACAACAAGAAGAAATTTCTAAACTGAGAGCCCAGCTACACGATTGGAGACTTCTGGTGCCCCAGGTTGGGCGTGCGCCACCCCAAGTTCCAGCGGCAGTAGCTGCTCTGGCGGCCGCGGCACCTGCACCTCCCGGGATACTGGCCCTACAAGTGGGCCCAAGACCTTTTTGGGAATTGAAGACCACTTATGATGGTGATAGCGCCACCCTAACATACTTCCTCAACATGGCCTCTAATTATATGATCGACTACAGGAGCAGTTTCCCAGATGATGCCGCCAGAGTCAGAAACCTGAGCCAGCACCTCAAAGGAGAAGCAGCGGAGTGAGTCGCCAGCCTGTTCAACTCACAAGCTGAAGAGACAGCCGATCTGCAGCTGTTCATGCATCGTCTCAAAGAAAGGTTTGAGGATCCTGTCTTCCAAGAACAAGTCAGATACCAACTCAGAAAACTACGCCAAAGAAAAGGGACCATCAGGGAATGTGCCCATGAATTCAGAAAGTTAGCTACTCAAGTACCGGAATGGAAAGATGACATCCTCAAGCAATTTTTACAAGATGGATTAAACCCCACCATACTAGATCACTGCCTGACACAAGGAGATCCTGCCAGTCCCTTGGGATGGATGAAACTAGCTGCAGAAGTGGAAAGCATCATGGAGAATTTCCAGTTCGCCCAGCAGAGACAAGCCCAAGAAAGTGGTCACCAAACCCCGGCACCACTTTCCTAAGCAACAAAGAAAACAAAAAACAACTCCGAGAAGGCACCTGTTTCCAATGTGGAAAAAAAGGCCACATTGCCAGCCAATGCCAGAGATCTAAGAAACCCACTGAAGAAAAGTCAGGCACCCCCACCACCCAGCCTGCATCCCACAAAGCTGATACTCCAAAATCACCAACCAAACGTCCCACCAGCGGAACCTCTGCTGGAGCTTGCGATGGCGAGGACAGCCCGCTGACCACCTCCAACTCAGACAGTGATGAGTGGGATCCCGACCAGTCTGCGAATGTAAGTACAACTAACACTCATCATGTATATGTTATAGTAACTTTACAAGGAAATGATGGGAAATTATGAATGTACAGGGCCTTAGTTGACTCAGGCTGCACCACTATTTAATTGAATCCCACAGTGGCCAAAGAACTTGCAGTAAAGTTTGAACCCTTAAAAAAGGCCATCAATTTATTTCAAATGGATGGCTCACCCATGGCAGGGGGCCCTGTACGGGAAAGGACCAAACCCATACTTGTTCAAGTGGGGAACTTACAGGGGCGATTACATTTCCTAGTGCCCACCAAAACTGAGTTCCAAGTAGTTCTTGGGTACAATTGCCTGGAAAAGCACAATCCTCAAATTGACTGGACCTAAGGATTACTCAAGCATACCCATGATGTCAATCTAGTGCCCGAAATAAAATCTCCCGACATTGCACTTGAGTCCTGAGAAACTGCAGAAAATCCCACTAGAGTACCGGGATCTGCAGAAAGCTTTTGAAGACCATGAAGCAGACAAACTGCCCCCACACAGAGACTTTGGTTGCAAACTGAGATTGATAGATGGAGCTAAAATTCCCAAACCCAAAATGTATCCTATGAACAACCAAGAACTAGAGGCTCTAAAAAGATTCCTGAACAAAAACCTGCAACACGGATTCATTAAGCCCTCATCAGCTCCCACAGCCAGTCCCATATTTTTCCATAAGAAAAAAGATGGAGGAGAGCCAAGGCTCATTGTGAACTATAATTTAATTAATCAGGCAGTATTGCCTAATGCGTACCCGATTTCTTTGACTACGGATCCTAAACCAATTGGTTAAAGGCAAATATTTTACCAAATTGGACCTCAAAAAAGCTTTCCACAGAATACGCATGGACCCTGAAAGTGAATGGTTGACCACCTTCTCAACCCCCCTGGGTAACTACCAATGGACTCTTCTCCCTTTTGGATTACGAGCTGGTCCCGCCGCATTCCAAATGTTCCTCAACTCTGTGTTACAAGACCTCCTCTATGAGAGTGTTGTTGTTTACCTAGATGACATTTCGATCTACTCAGAGGACCTTGAACAACATACCAAACTTGTACGCACTGTATTACAAAGACTCACAGACAATGAACTTGTTAAACTTTCAAAATGCGAGCTCCACGCTCAGACTTTTGACTATTTAGGGTATCAAGTTTGTAATAATACCCTAAACATGGACCCGTCCAAAATTTCTACAATCTTGCACTAGCCTGCCCCCAGAACTAGAAAGCAACTACAACGATTCCTTGATTTTGCAAACTTTTATCGTAACTTCATAGAACGGTTTGCCCCAATTGCACTCCCTGTCACCGACCTGTTAAAGAAAGCACCCAGCGGCCAGACTAACCAATGCAACTACATCCTCTGGACTGAAAAATGCCAAACAGCCTTTGATGCCCTCAATAAAAAATTTATCTCCAAACCACTACTCTTATTCCCTGACACTAACAAGGAATTTATAATTGAAAGTGATGCCTCCGACTTTGCCATGGGAGCCATTCTCCTACAACAGGACACAGATGGCCACCTCAGACCATGTGCCTTCATCTCCAAAAAATTCTCTACCCCGCAACGCAACTGGCCAATCTGGGAAAAAGGAAGCCACGGCCATCCATTTCGCACTCTCCACATGGCGCCGCTTCCTTGAAGGTGCTAGAATTCCTTTTCAAGTATGGACAGACCATCGTAATCTTGAAACACTAAAAACTGCCAAGAAGCTGACCCCTAAACGAGCCTACTGGGCTGAATTTTTCCAACACTTAGATTCAAAATTGTTTTCAAACCTGGAAAAACAAACACTCTGGTGGATCCACTCTCCAGACTGCCTTGCCACAAACCACCTTCCTTCTCTACTCCTACCAAAGAAAATACTCTTTTTTCTCCAGACACTTTTGGATTACAAGTTACTACACAAGTGCAACAACAAGCCCATGCATCAGCTTCACTGCTGCTTGATTCTGCTTTCCAGCTTTCTCTAAAATCTGCCTACCTGACAGACACCTGGCTACAAACACACAAAGACTCAGTTGCCTGGTTCAATTACTTGGCTTTCATCGAAACTAAGATCTACGTCCCCCTGGCTTGCCGACCTGAAATTTTGAAAAGATATCACCACTCCAAACCTGCTGGATATTTTGGTTTCCTTAAAACTCCACATTCAATCAGGAAGCTTTTCCACTGGCCAGGTCTCACCAAACACATCCAAGAATACATAAAAAACTAACCTATTTGCAACACTTGCAAATCATCTACATCTAAACCACATGGACTTCTCCAACCGCTTCCTGCTCCCTCCTCACCTTGGGATACTATTTCATGGGACTTCATTGTTGGTTTACCCAACTCCCACAGTTTCCATACCATTTGGAAACTACATGGACTCCCTTCCACAATTATCTCAGATAGAGAACCCATATTCACCTCCAAATTCTGGACTTCACTCCTTAAATCCCTCGGCATTTCTCAAAAACTCAGTAGCTCCTATCATCCCCAAACTGATGGACAAACCAACTGCACAAATCAGACCCTTGAACAATACCTGTGCTGCTTCGTCAATTCCAACCAAAGCAACTGGACCTCCCTTCTGCCTTTTGCCAAATTTGCTTACAGTTCAGCTCTACACTCCTCCACCGGCAAAACTCCATTTGAGGTTGTCTTCGGCACCGACCCGAAGCCGCTTCCAGCGCTCCCCGACGCCATCTCTAAAACTCAACCTCCCTCTCTTTCGTCTTGGATTAAAAAACTATCATCTACTTGGGCTTCTGTGCGCTCCACTCTTGAGTCTTCCAAAGCTTCTCACAAACGCTTTGCAGACAAAAAACGTCAGCCCAATCCTACTTACAGGCCTGGAGATCTAGTCTACCTCTCCTCCAAGAACATTGCCACTGATGGCCCCTCCAAAAAACTGTCCCCCAAATACCTTGGTCCTTTCCCAGTCAAACAGGCCATTAATGATGTCACTTTTGAACTTTTGTTACCTGACACTTACAAACTTGTTCACCCTGTTTTTCATTCCAGCTTACTGAAACCAGCTCCTTCGAATTCTTCTTCAGAGAGTGACCCAACTACACGCGCCCCTGTTCCTTCATCAGCATTTTCACCGTTCCCTGTCTAGCTAATGCTTTTCATAAGTCCATTTCAGTTATTGTCTCCCCCTTTCTCTTTCTCTTCCAAATTACCCAACCTTCCCCTCTTTCCCTATTCATTGTTTGCTATGCTGATTCAAATTCCTAATTGCTGTTTCATCTGTTGTTGTTGTTGTTGTTGCTTTTTCAGGATGGGCAGGATGTCGGGTAGCCCTCTATATTTTAGTAATGGGATATGTAGTAGGAGTTAAGTAGCAGTTTGCTTGTAACAAGGTATGAGAACCAGAGACTGTTAGAAAAACAAAAGCTAGGAATGATAGGCATAACCAGGCTGCACCAAGACTTCAAGGTCTCTTATGGGCGGGAAGATGTACTCTTTGTATTTTATGTTTTGAATCTTGCTACTTGCCTCCAGTTCACTCACTGAACTGTACGATGTGTCACGCTCCTAATAAATAGTGTTTAAGCACTGTTCTATTTGTGTGTGTGAATTCAGTTCATGGCAACCGCCTTCCACGCAGGCTCCTCCCTTGAACCTGGACGGAAGCACTTGCTTTCTTTAAACCCTCCACAGCACCAACGTTGTGAGCACCCATCAACCTCCACCTGGAGATTCCAGTCATGTGTGACACACAGTTTGCTCTTGAGCTAATCTGCATTGCCTCCAAGAGCAAGACGGAAGCCCCAGCCTGCGGGTCAAGCCTGGCCAGCAAGCACAGTCCAGAGAGGAGCCTCCCAGCTTAAGGATTCCCACCACCACAGCCATCCGCAGCTCCTCCAGACTCGCTCTCCCAGCATACCTCTTCGCAAATAGGCAGATGGTTAAGTTGGATCTTGAACAAAATTTGGCAAGATTACTGCAGGCAACGAGAAGAAAGGACCCAAGGGGCTGGATCTGCTTACAAGGCCAATCCCAACTGGTCACTTGGCTGATTGGGACAGAGATTATCCCAGCTGTAGGGGCGGTATTTGATCTGCACTGGATTCCAGAAAAAGGCCCAATTTTATTTTTCATTGTATTTTAATTTATGTTGTACCCCGCCTCAAGCCTTGGGGAGAGGCAGGTGGGTAATAAAAATGTTGTTGTTGTTGTTGTTGTTGTTCATTAAAAAAAGGTTTTGCCAGATGCCACAGTACAACGTCCTCTCTAGAAATTTAGTGTTTTCTACCTAGAAAGGGGCAGGTAGCCTCACCTGGGACAGAAACACCCTGGATCTTAAGGGAAGGTGCTTTTTCTGCTGCCAATGGGATTGAGATGTTGTGGCCTGGATTTTACTGCACTTCGTCTCCCAGGGCCCAGGTGGCCAAAGAGAGGAATGGCTTTGCCCACTCAGAGAGCCCTCCAGCCCATCTTAACTGACAACAACAAAAGCAACACCTTGAGGAAATGAGGAAACACCCTGACTCTAACACCCTCAATGGTTTTTCTTCTCCTGTATGATTTTTTTAACACCTTTAACCAGAGGAGCTTCAAAAGCTTGCATGGTTATTTTGGCCCAATAAAGATATTGCTGCTTCGTGGATTTTGGGTGGTATTGTATTTTACAGGATTCCAGATTGTTCCCAAGCCCAGTTTCAGGGAGATCACCACCTTGAGGCTGCAGCCATGTTGTTGTTGTGTGCCTCCATTTCTTATGGCAACCCTTGTGGACAAGTCTATCATGGGGTTTTCTGCACATGGGCCCAAACCAATCGTGAGTCCCCTGACAAGCATAAGTTGGGAGCCACAGTTAGATCCATCCCATGTTTCCCGGGGGGTAAGTGCCTTCGGACCCAACAGGACTTCACACTCATTGGAGCCAGCGATCCGTGTTGACCGCCCACCCGGCCCTTTGGAGAGTCTGGCCGCCCACGGAGGCTGCCGGGAATGCCAGGTACCTCCCTCCACGTCTGCCTGAGACGAGCGTGCAGGAGGGGGCTCCCTCAGCCACGGTCCCTCTCCCCACTTTAAGAAGAACAGCAGAGACCCTCTTGCTCAGCCAGACCTTGCTTTATGGCCGAGCCACCCTCCCAGGTCAGCCGTGTCTCACGGGAGCCCTGGGTTGAGCCCAGAACCCACTGTTCTCCCGTGAGGACTGGAAACAGAGACTGGCGGAGCTCAGTGGGGGAGAAAAATGCTCTCTGGCCAAGACAGGGGCCTCCCCCAAGGATGTTCCTGTAGGGGACCGCCCGTAGGTGAGGAAGAGAGGGCGGAAGGGGACCCCCCTTCCGGAAGGTGGCCTGCGGCGGGGAAGGGCTAAGAAACGACCTACGGTGAGGGGCCAAAGTCTGATGGGCAACCTCCGTCGAGCCAGCTGGAAGGGGCCGTCCACCTTGGTTTTGCTTTTTCAGCCATTGCTGCAGGGCGGGGGGGGGGGGCATTGACCGGCCTGTTCTTGTCTCTCGGGAGACGGTTGTGTTAGAGGAGCTCTGGGAGGCACTAATACATCTTTTGCTTGAAGAGGAGGAGGAGGAGGATGCAGGGTTTGTAGATTTTGGGGTTTCTTTCCTTTCAAATGAACCTGAAGGCATTATTCCCCACCGCCACCACCCCATCCCATCCCGCCCCACCCCCTGCCCGGGGTCTTTTCTCCTGGGTTCCACTCCCTCCCTCCTCCCAAGTGAGCAGGTCCCCCTTCCTGGTCAAGGGACCGGAGGGGGGCCGGTCAGGATGGGATCGTGGCCAGGAACCACAGAGGAGTGTGGGAGGGGTTGCGGGGAGGAGTCTGCCTGCAGAAGGGAGAGGAGGAGGGGGCTCCAAGGCTCCTGCCCCCCCAGAAGAAGAAAGCAGCGTGTGTGTGTGTTCCTTCGAGTTGTCTGTTGACTGATGGCAACCCCATGAATTTCATAGGGTTTTCTTGTTGTTGTTGTGTGCCTTCAAGTTGTTTCTCTTTTGTAAGTAAGCCACACACAGACACCCCAACTTCATCTGCTGTACGTATGTGTGCGCGTGCGTGCTACAGCAGAAAGGGATCAGTCCCCCTCCAGCCCCTCAGCTGTTTTGTTGTGGCCACTGAAAGCCCCTTTGCGTTTTGGCCCTGGACTCCGGGCTGTGGGTCAGTCTTAGAGGCCAGACCTCCTACCAGACTCAGACTGGCTTGCAAGCCTGGTGCTTAAGCCTGGCCGTCCATTATCCACCGGGCTTGGCTGCTCTGCCCACTGCCTGGGTGGGTGCCCTAATGCTGCTTTGCCATAGAGGGAGGGAGGGAGGGAGGGAGAGAGGACTTGCTGGGGGGCAGGGAGAGCTGGGTTCCCTGATACAGGACGGTACGGAGGCAGTGACGAACTGGGTCCAGGATGTGGCCCCATTCACCTGCCCCCCCAGCTCCCCGCTATGGCTGTTGCTGTGTTCTTTGGGCATCCCTTTGCCCTGACCGTGCCCCTCCTGGCAAGGACCGCCGGCTCCTCCGCACTGGGTGGTCCCCCAGAATGGGACCAGATGATAAAGGGGCTGCCTAGTTTTACTCTCCACATGTCGAGTTACACACAGACGGTGCCACGTGACCCTTGTCTTGAACAGCCACATCACACAACCAGTTGTGCAACTGAAGGAGTGCTGCCACCCATTTCAGCAGGGAGGGGCCGGTGGGCATCATCCGAAGAGATGCTTCTGTCTGCAGGGTGGCAACACACACGCAACCCAGCTTCCCGAACCTTCCACTGGATGGGTTTGTTCTGTCTTGGACAAAACTGCCCCACTGCTTCTACAGGGTGATCTGCACAGGGGTAAGCCATGCATCAGATGCCAGCCATTGACCTGCGGCGGGTTTCTAAAATGGCACCCCTGCCCCCCTGCCAGCACTTTAAGGGCCATACAGGGACCAAGGAGGGAGCGGGGAAGATGCAAAGTCCGCCCCTTGCTTTGCTCTGCCTGAGTCCTCCTGCCCCGGAACCACAATTCTTTGCCCGCCTTCCAGGAGTGGGAGGCGGGAGAAGCAGCAGGAGCTGTCCTGAGCGGAGCCCTCGCTGCTCCCCCCCCCATATGCACACATTCTGAGGAGTCCCAGGAGTCAGAGGGGGGGTTCTCCATCGGCAAGAGCAGCAGGAGCAGCGGTGGCAGCTGAAGGCCCCCCGCCCTCCGGCAAGAGCGGCCGCCAGAGCCATTCCTGCCTTGGGTGCCCAGCCCCGCCACACCAGAAAGCGCCAGGTGGCCTTTTGGCCTCCTCCCCGTCCTGAAAATACCTGATGGGCGTCAACAGGCTGACAAGAGTAATAAATGGTAACAGGTCATAACTGGGGGAGGTGTTAATGCTTCCTGCTCCACAGCCCCGCGGCTGCAATCAGGGTGACCCTCCGCTCTCTCCTGGTCCCAGCGGTCACCAGAGAGCCTCTCCGGAGGTGGACGGGGGATTGGGGTCTCTTCTGCAGAATCCTGTCCTCCCACCGAGCAAGGCTGACCTCTTGCCTCCCCCACCCCACAGAATGACCCAGATGTCAAAGACAGCCCTGTCCGATGGCTGCCCACCTCCCGCAACCCAGGCCACAGGGAGCAGCGGTGGAGTTTCTGTGTGGGATCTCAAGGAACAACTGAGTTGAAATCCGTGGGCAAAGTAGCCACAGGGCCCCAGCACCTTTTTCGAAAGGGCAAGAGCAGACCTGCAATTGGTGGGACCGAGCCCAGGCTGTGAGTGGGAGCCAGAGAGGGGCCCCCCAGCCAGACGGCACCAGTCAGACCTCCCACCTCCCCTCCCTTTTCGTAGGGCCCTCTCCCTCTCCCCCTCTTTCTGAGCCCCCGTGGGTTTTGTGGGGGCAGCCCCTTTCTCTCTACCCCCCCCACTCTGTCCCACCCAAACCTCTTTCCAGCCATGAAGCGCCCTGGGGGGCCTCTGGGATTGCCGCCCACGCTGCCCAGGTGGGCCTTGAGAATCTTTCAGGGAGTGCTCTACCCTCCCTCCCTCCCTCCCGTCACCATGGAGGCTCCCCGTGCCCCCACATGAGTCCTGCCCTGAGCTCCTGGGAACAGGTGAGCTCACGACAGGTAAAAGTGGGGGAGATGATGGATGTGTTTCGATACGTCTGTCTGTATGAACAATAAATATCCCACCCAAATGCATTTTAGGCAGTGGAGTGATTCAAATGCAATTTGAGTTTGAAATTAATGAAGTAAAATTATTCATGGGAATGAGTAGTTAGAACAAAGAACATTTCAAAATCCAGGAGCTGCATTTTAACAAATGGCCCTATTATCGCTGAATTGGCGGAGCCGAGAAGGAGTTCCATTTGTCAGTCCTCTGGCGCTCAAGGTGCTTCTCGGAGACCATCGTTGCCCTGTCTGTCTGTTGGGAAAGAAGGGCCAGTAAGAGCTCAGGTGGCAGCAGAGCCCGTCGGACAGAGGTAGGAAGAAGAGCCGGGCCCTCCTGCGCATCTCCACCCCACTTCCTGGGGACCTCAGGGCGGAATGAAAGAGTGGCATCGCCGGCCCAGGAGGCACCGTGCCCCAGGCGGCGGAGCTCAGGCAGGCATTGGGAGGCCGGGAAGGGCACCCGGGACAAGCGGAGTGGGTCCCCTGGGAGTAAGCGGGCAGACTGCCACCCAGAGGACAAAGCACCTGCTGGGAGGAGGGCTGCCCCGGCACTCCCCAAACCACCAGCAAGCGAGCGGGGTTGGAACAAATTGCTCTGCGGCACAGCACCAATGACATCGGCTGCTTTCCGGCTGCATGTGTCTTTGCTCAGTTGGTTTCCTCTGGTTTAAAACCGAGAGGAGGGATGATTCCTCGTCCTTTGTAATAGAGAAGAAGAATAGAATCACAGGCTCTCAGGGTTGGAGGGGATCCCACGCGCCATCCAGCCCAGCCCCGTTCTGTGGTGCAGGAATGCACACAGCCAAAGCACTCCTGGGAGACCTTTGGCATCCGACCTATTTAAGGACTGATGGAGCGAGAGTTCCACTCTCCAACAGCTCTTACAGCCTAGCATCCTTCCTCATGTTGAGGTGGGACCTCTTTTCTTGCAATTTGAATTCATTGGTTTGTGTTCTATGCTGGCTGCACCTCCCACAGGAGGAGGTCCTTTCAGGTATTTAAAGATGGCTGCACCGTATCACCTCTCAGTCTCCCCCTCACTTGTTCCTCACAAGGCTTGATCTCCAGACCTTTGACCATCGCGGTTGCTCTTCTCTGCTCACACCTTAATGGAAGAGCGAAATCCTCCAGGGGGGCTTCTTGTTTCAGGATGCCCCGCCCCCTTGCCTGGGTGGTGGGACCATGGCATGGAATGCCTCCACGCTTCCTGTCTGTTCTCCTGAAGACTGGTGGCACGGTGGCTCTTGGGCTGTGGCCGCTGGCGCCCTTGCCAGCCAACCAGCCATTCTGGGGACAGGGGCTCATTTGTCATCTCCTCAAGTCATGGCCCCTGATACCACAGCCCACGTTGCCCGCCCCCCAGCCCCTGTGATGACGGGTTCTTCCCATTATCCAGGCAACACAGCTAAAGGGGGATAGTTCTCTCTCCAGGTGAACACAGGGTTAATGAGGTGTTGGGTTTAAGTTACATTTATCAGCATCACAGAGGGCATCAGAGGTCATGAGAGTCAACTGTCCAATCAGCAAAACCAGATGGGGGGAAAGGTGAGAAGCTTCGAGATGCTTCTTCAGTCAAGAAGTTTTAAAAAGGCCTCAGAGATCAGGAAGCAGAGAGAGACAAAGGGATGTCAACCAGAGACGGAAGGTCAGTGGCAGGTTGGGCCAAAGGGGCCCAAGTTCCGGGCTTCCCCCCCACACACACTATCCCAGCATCCGGATAATGATGCAAGTACACTAGGAATGTTGTTAGATAGTCGCATTAGGGGCTTTTGTTCTTTTAAAATTGACTGAAATGACTTAGGCTTTTCTGGAACTGTGTAACTGCTAAGTAACACCTGAAGGAAAGATCTTTCATGAATGAGATACCTTTTGTATTGCGTTTGCCTGCTCAGAATAAACAGCTTTCTTTATAAGATCTTCTTTGTCCACATCCTCTCTCTCGCAGACAGAATTCAGCACTGGAGTCCAGAGGGGCTTCCCCCAGGGGCTTCCCGCTGAGCCACTACAAGAAGGGGAGCTGAAATCAGCAGGTGGTGGCAGCTAGAAGGTTTCCAAGGGCAGAAGGGGGTCTCCCTCTCCTACTCGAGGGCAGGAGACAGCATGGAGTTGGGAAATAACCCCCCTTTCCCCTCACAGCCTCTCAGAGAAGGAAAGGGGAGTTGGGGGGGGTTGCCTAGACAGCCTGACTCCAGGAAACAGGTCATCAGAGGTTGCACAGCTATGGGAGCACTGATGAGTTGTTACACACACACACACACACACACACACACCAAGAATGTGCAATGGCACGTGTAGCCGTTGCACTTGCAAAAGTCCACAGTATCTTACTATGACTATGATCTGACTCCAGATGTTTGTCCACGGGCAAAGAAGCACAACTGGATGTGGAAGGGAAGGGAACTTACACGTGAGTACAACACCCAGAGGATGCTGACTGTTGTTGGTTTATTTTAAGCAAAAGTTGCGTCTCTCGGTGCTGTCATTGTTCTCATTCTGGGCCATCAGGTCAGCCTCCCCTTGTGGCAACCCCCCCCATCCTTCTCAGGTCTTGCAAACTCAGGACTTCCCTGTCGGTGTCAATCCACGTGAAACGGAGCCTTTCTTCCCCTTTTGCCAACATTATCACCTTTTCCAGCAAGTCCCGCGGCCTTGCGATGTCTGAAGTAACATAGCCTCAGTTTAAGTCACGCTGTCTTCTAGTGAGAACTTAATTTGCTCTCAGATCCTTTTATGAGGGCTTTGGTTTTCTGGGCTTTTTGACAGTCCACAGTATCTGTGAAAAAGGAGTCCCTCAGTGGGGTGGGTCCATGTAGCAATATGTGGGGCTGGACTGGTCACCGGAGCTGCAGAGGAGCTGCACCTTGACCAGCAGCAGGACACCTGGGCTTCCCCCGGCAGCTGGTGGCTTCATGATTCCCAGAGGAGAGAGCAGAGGGTGAGCTGGGTCTGTGAAGACATCCTTGACCAGGTGTTGTTTACAGGCTTGTGGGGCTGTGCTTGCTTGTTTGTCTGTTTGTTGCTTGTTTTTGTTAGGTCTCCTTGTGCGGGCCGTGTGCTCTCCCAGAGCACACGGTCTTACTAACGAGGGGGAGGAGCCAGCTAGGGGGGAGGAGTCTTATTAGGAGCTCCCAACGGCCCTCTAGCTCATTCCCAGAGGAGAGAGCAGAGGGTGAGCTGGGTCTGTGAAGACATCCTTGACCAGGTGTTGTTTACAGGCTTGTGGGGCTGTGCTTGCTTGTTTGTCTGTTTGTTGCTTGTTTTTGTTAGGTCTCCTTGTGTGGGCCGTGTGCTCTCCCAGAGCACACGGTCTGACTAACGAGGGGGAGGAGCCAGCTAGGGGGGAGGAGTCTTATTAGGAGCTCCCAACGGCCCTCTAGCTCATTCCCAGAGGAGAGAGCAGAGGGTGAGCTGGGTCTGTGAAGACATCCTTGACCAGGTGTTGTTTACAGGCTTGTGGGGCTGTGCTTGCTTGTTTGTCTGTTTGTTGTTTTTGTTAGGTCTCCTTGTGCTGGCCATGTGCTCTCCCTGAGCACACGGTCTGACTAACGAGGGGAAGGAGCCAGCTAGGGGGGAGGAGTCTTATTAGGAGCTCCCAACGGCCCTCTAGCTCATTCCCAGAGGAGAGAGCAGAGGGTGAGCTGGGTCTGTGAAGACATCCTTGACCAGGTGTTGTTTACAGGCTTGTGGGGCTGTGCTTGCTTGTTTGTCTGTTTGTTGCTTGTTTTTGTTAGGTCTCCTTGTGCTGGCCGTGTGCTCTCCCTGAGCACACGCTCTGACTAACGAGGGGGAGGAGCCAGCTAGGGGGAGGAGTCTTATTAGGAGCTCCCAACGGCGCACGCCTCAGTTGAAGCCCTTTTCTTCAACCCTTCCAGTTCATCCCTTGGCGATCAGCAGAGGAGACATACTTGATTCAGTTGAATTTTAGGAAGAAAGTCCTGTTATTCTTCTAGACCTACTCCCTGTACTACTGTCTGTAGTATCAAGGATGGAAGGTGAGGGAGCTGCCGCGGTCACCTGTAGCACTTGTGGGATGTTCCTTTTCTTGCCACAAGATGTTGTCGGGTACACCTGCACCAAGTGCAAGCTGGTGACCTTCTTGGAGGAGAAGGTTCGCCAGCTGGAGGCACGAGTTTCTAATCTTCGTCTTATTAGGGAAGGTGAGGAGTTTTTGGATAGGGCAGAGAAGACCTTCCTGAAGACCGAATGCGCGGGGGAGCTGCCCGATCAGGAAGTCAGCACACTGGGCCAAGAAACGGATGCTTGGAGGAATGTCACACGGAGGAGTAGGAGGACCAGGAAGGAAACAGAGAATCTCAACCTACACAATCGCTTCAAAGTTCTTGGCCTTATGAATGACGAGGAGCACCAGGAGGAGGGAACAGAATGTCAACAAGAAGGAATCCAACATCGGCAACAGGAACTAGATCAACACTCCCAGCCTCAACAGAGTGTCCAGGCAGTCCTAGAAGAACCTGCTGGTCGAGGAGCCCCGGACAAGCCTCAGAGGAGGCGAGTTCTGGTTGTTGGGGACTCCTTGCTCAGAGGAACTGAACCGGCAATTTGCAAACCCGACAAGTTCAATCGAGAAGTCTGCTGTCTTCCTGGGGCCAAGATCAACCACATAACAGAGAGGCTAACCAGGCTGGTCAAGCCCACTGACCATAAGCCCCTCATTTTGGTTCATGTCGGAACCAATGACACTGCGAGGCGCAGCTTTTACCACATCGCAAAGGACTACGAGCTTATGGGGACAAAGCTTAAGGACCTTGGTGCGCAGGTGGTCATTTCATCTCTCCTCCCTGTTCAAGGATATGGTGCACAAAGGGAAAGGGCAATAGCAGAGGTCAACAAACTGGCTCTACACATGGTGCCGCCAGCAACGGTTTGGTTTTTTGGAACACGGCCTGAATTTCCATGAACGTGGGCTTCTGGCAAGGGATGGGCTGCACCTCACGAAACTTGGCAAGAATGTTTTTGCAAACAGTCTTGCACGGAGGATTAAGAGGTCTTTAAACTAAGTTCTGCTGGGGAGGGAGACAATATTATTCAGGGCAAAGACACGGCGAGTGCAGGGGGGAAAGGCCCAAATTATATTGACCAAGTAGTACAAGCGTCCAGTGGTGGGAGGAGTAGAAACTATAGTACAGGACTTACAGGAAGGGCCCGGAGATTTAAGTGTCTCTACACTAACGCGCAGAGTATGGGAAACAAGCAAGATAAACTTGAACTCCTAGTACAACAAAAGAAATACGATTTGATAGGCATCACTGAGACCTGGCGGGATGAGTCTCAGGATTGGAATGTAGGAATAGAGGGGTATAGCCTATTTTGTAGAAATAGACCAAACAAGAAAGGAGGAGGAGTAGCGTTGTATGTCAAGGATGTTTTCACCTGTGAAGAGATCCATGACTTGAACCCAGAAAGCCAGGTCGAGAGCATCTGGGTAAAAATTAAGGGAGCGAGAAACAATAGGGATATTCTGGTGGGGGTTTACTATAGACCTCCAGCCCAGACTGAGGACCTTGATGATGCCTTCCTCAAACAAATGACCGTGCATTCAAAAAGGAGAGATACAGTAATAATAGGAGATTTCAATTACTCGGATATATGTTGGCAGTCAAACTCTGCCAAGACAGCAAGGTCCACAAAGTTTCTTGCTTGTCTTGCAGACAATTTCACGGTCCAGAAGGTGGAAGAGGCCACAAGGGGATCAAATATTCTAGATCTGATCCTGACCAATAGGGATGGCCTTTTTAATGAGGTAGAAGTGGTTGGATCTTTAGGGGGGAGTGACCATGCCCTATTGGAACCTGGCATTCAGTGGGAAGGAGAAAATAAGTGTAGCCAGACACTCGTCTTAGATTTTAAAAAAGCGGACTTCTGTAAACTTAAGGAGCTGCTGGCTGAAATTCCATGGTCAAGAATAGTGAAAGAGAAAGGAGTTCAGGAGGCACAGGAGTTCCTTAGATGGGAGATACTGAAGGCACAGTCTAAAACTGTGCCAATAAGGAGGAAAAATGGAAGGCATCTGAAGAAACCAGAATGGTTGACTAAAGAACTCTCAGCTGAGCTAAGCGTTAAGAGAAACGTGGACAGGAAATGGAAGAGGGGGGAAACCACCAAAGAAGAATTTAAGCAAGTAGCCAGGAGATGTAGGGAGAAGGTCAGAAAGGCTAAAGCACAGAATGAACATAGGCTGGCCAGAGACATCAAAAACAATAAAAAGGGCTTTTTTAAATATGTCCACAGCAAAAGGAAAAAGAAGGAGACGATAGGGTCACTGTGCAGAGAAGATGGTGAATTACTAACAGGGGGAAGAGAAAAGGCAGAACTACTTAACACCTTCTTTGCCTCAGTTTTTTCCCAGAAGGATACAAGCACTCAACCTGGTGGTTGGGGAGCAGGGGAGGAAGCAGGGGAAAGGAGGCACATAATAGGTAGAGAGGTGGTACAGGAATACCTGGCCACACTGGATGAATTCAAGTCTCCAGGGCCAGATGAATTGCATCCTAGGATATTAAAAGAACTGGCAGAGGTCATTTCGGAACCGCTTGCTATAATCTTTGAGAAATCTTGGAGGACAGGAGAAGCTCCAGCAGACTGGAAGAGGGCAAATGTTGTCCCCATCTTCAAGAAGGGAAAAAAAGAGGATCCAAATAATTATCGCCCAGTCAGCCTGACATCGGTACCCGGAAAGATACTGGAGCAGATCATTAAGCAGTCAGTTTCTGATCACTTAGAAAGCAACGCGGTAATCACGAGAAGTCAACACGGATTTCTCAAAAATTAGTCATGCCAGACTAATCTTATCTCTTTTTATGATAGAGTTACTAGCTTGATAGATGAAGGGAATGCTGTGGATGTAGCATATCTCGATTTCAGTAAGGCCTTTGACAAAGTTCCCCATGACATTCTTGCAAAGAAGCTAGTAAAATGTGGGCTGGACAGGGTTACTGTCAGGTGGATCTGTAACTGGTTGACTGACCGTTCCCAAAGGGTGCTCACCAATGGCTGCTTTTCATCCTGGAGAAAAGTGACTAGCGGGATGCCACAGGGTTCTGTCCTGGGCCCAGTGCTGTTCAATATCTTCATCAATGACTTGGATGAAGGAATAGAGGGTATGCTCATCAAATTTGCAGATGACACCAAATTGGGAGGGGTTGCTAATACGCCAGAGGACAGGATCAAAATTCAAAATGACCTGGACAGATTGGAGAGCTGGGCCAAGGCTAACAAAATGAAATTCAACAGAGAGAAATGTAAGGTCCTACACTTAGGTAGAAAAAATGGAATGTAGAAATATAGGATGGGGGACACGTGGCTGGATGGCAGTACGTGTGAAAGGGATCTAGGAGTCCTAATAGACCACAAGCTGAACATGAGTCAGCAGTGTGATGCGGTAGCCAAGAAAGCCAATGCAATTCTTGGCTGCATCAATAGGAGTCTGGTGTCTAGATCGAGGGAGGTACTGGTACCACTCTACTCTGCTTTGGTTAGACCTCATCTTGAATCCTGTGTCCAGTTCTGGGTACCCCAATTCAAGAAGGACATGGTCAAGCTGGAGCAGATCCAGAGGAGGGTGACCAAAATGGTGAAGGGCCTGGAAGCCAAGCCCTATGAGGATAGACTTAGAGAGCTGGGTATGTTCAGTCTGCAGAAGAGAAGGTTAAGAGGGGACATGATAGCCATGTTTAAATATTTGAAGGGATGCCATTTAGAGGAGGGAGAGGGCTTGTTTTATGCCGCTGCAGAGACCAGGACAAGGAGCAATGGATTCAAGCTGCAGGAAAGGAGATTCCACCTGAACCTCAGGAAGAACTTCCTGACAGTCAGGGCTGTCCGGCAGTGGAATCAGCTGCCTCGGAGTGTGGTGGAGTCTACTTCTTTGGAGGTTTTTAAGCAGAGGCTAGATGGCCATCTGTCGGGAGTGCTTTGAGGGTGTTCCTGCATGGCAGGGGGTTGGACTGGATGGCCCGTGTGGTCTCTTCCAACTCTACATTTCTATGATTCTAAGGAAGAGAGGAGAAGGGAGGCCGTGGGAGGAAGGGGTTCCTTGGGCCCCCTTTCGGCCCCACCTGGCCACCGCTTCTCCTATTCTGGGCAGCTCCATGGAGAACACCATGCCTCCCTCCCTGAGCAGCAGCCATCCGAACCTGCCCCCCAGCTGGTCCTGGCCCCTTCAAGCCGTCTCCCGCCCCATCCATCCGGGCATTCCAGAAGGCTGCCTCCTGTCTCCTCCATGGGGCGATCTGGTACCCATCCAATGGGGGCTGGAGGCTCTCTTGGAGTGACCCTGGTCTCCTGGCCCCAAGTAGCCAGAGAGAGGCTGCTGGCTCAGAGGCGTGTAGGCAGTCCACAGTGGCCAGGAGGGCCAAGAGGGCCCCCAGAGGAAATGCTTCCAGCCTCTGGGTGCCTGTTGTGGGTGTGCACTGGCATCTCTGTCCCACAGGGGCGGGGGCTCCTGGTGCTGGGGGATGGAATACTGGGGGCTTTCCCACAATCCCCACGCATTCCTTGTACTCATGCGTCAGGGCTGAATGCACCTGTGTGACAGAGGGGATGTTGCAGCCCAAAAGCAAAGGTTATCCTGGCCACGGGATCGGCCCGCTCTCACACGTGTGGCACGCTTCCTGCTCCTCCTCCGTGCTTCCTCTGCCGGGGGCCCGAAGAGGAGGAGGAGGCCTCTGCCTTTGCTCCTCAGACCTCCCCCCCTCCGACTCCAGCATGGAGAACAAAGGAGCCACCTCGCGTTCTGCCTAAGAGGATTTCTCCAAAGCCCAAAATTGTCACAACCTATTAAGGCAAACAAAGCTTGGCTTTGCACAGAAGCAGGGGAGGGGGGAACACTTTAATTTGATTGTGAGAGACAGAATTTCCCATCTCCGTGGTTTCTGTTTCGCCTAATCCTCCTCAAATGGTATAAGCGCTTTCAGGCTGGTGATTATTTCTCAATCTCAGCACTTGACAGGGAAACACGATATTATCTCCGCAGGCAGGAGGAGCTGCAGCCTTTGTGCTTGAAAAATATGGGAAGAATTGCACTCAGAGTGTGTGGGGAAGGGGGATGGAGTACGAGGCTGGGGTGGGGGGTCCCTTTGGCATAAATGAGAGCCCCAGGTCCTGGGAGGAGCAGCCCTCTTTCCTCTCACAGGTCAGGACACAGACGCCACAACTGCAGTGGCTGCAGGGTCACAGGCCTTTGCAACAGCATCTGCTCGACATAAAGGACCCACCAGTAGAATCACAGAATCCTAGAGTTGGAAGAGACCCCAGGGACCATCCAATCCAACCCCCTTCTGCCATGCAGGAACCCACATCAAAGCACTCCCTTTGACAGATGGCCAACCAGCCTCTGCTTAAAAACCTCCAAAGGAGGACACTCCACCACACTCCATTCAGGTAGCAGCATATTCCACTGCCAGACGGCTCTGACCGTCAGGAAGTTCTTCTCGAGGTTCAGGTGGAATCTCCTTTCCTGCAGCTTGAATCCATTGCTCCTTGTCCTACTCTCTGGAGCAGCAGAAAACAAGCCCGCTCCCTCCTTGACATGACATCCCTTCAAATATTTAAACACGGCTATCATGTCCCCTTTTAATCTTCTCTTCTGCAGACTAAACATACCCGGCTCCCTGAGACACTTCTCATGGCACTTCGTGGCTTCCAGACCCTTCATCATTTTGGTCGCCCTCCTCTGGACATGCTCCAGCTTGTCCAGATGCTTCTCCAATTAAGGTGCCCAGAACTGCACACAGCATTATTCTAGATGAGGTCTGACCAAAGCAGAATGGAGTGGTACCATTACCTCCCTTGATCTGGACACCATACTCCTGTTGATGCAACCAAGAATCCCATTGGCTTTCTCGGCTGCCGGCTGGACTGAAGAGTGTGGAGATACGCACAGCACACATCTGTTTGTGTGTTTGGAATGCACTGCGCTTTCTGAGGAACATCTCCAGGAGCCATGGCAGTTTAGCTTGGGGAAGGCTCGTGGCTGGTTTCAGGGAAAGTCATCTTTAAATATCTGCATGGATGCCACAGCAGAAGAAGGTGGACCCCAGCTGTTTTCTGCAGCTCCAGAGACTTGAACATGAACCAGTGGGTTCAGAGGGCACAGAAGAGATCCCACCTACGCATTAGGAATGACTTTCTGCAAGAGCTGTTTGAGAGCGGAACAGAGTGCCTCAGGTGGCAGACCCTGGAGGGGTCTTTAAACAGAGGTTGGGTGGGCCTTTCTCAGGCTTCCTTTTAAATGGAGGTTTCCTAGACTGGCACTGAGGGTTGGACAGGATTTGGGAGGGGGGTACGAAGAGTCTCTTTTTCTGAGGTAAGGGGTTCTAAGGAGGGTAATCCCCTTTCCAAGCCTCCCATCCCTGCTTCCAGAGCATAACAGGGAACCCTGGGAAGACAGCCTTCTGTGAACCAGTTCTCTATCTCCCTCCCACTGCTGCCTCCTCCTCCACCCTGGCTGGGCCCCTAAGTACAGTGGGTGAGAAGAGCCAGGAGGAGCCCCCGCAGTGTTACCCCTTCGCCTCTATCCCCAGTCAAAACAAGATCTGCAGCAACCCCATGGGGGGGGGGAGAGAGGGGGAAGGAGGGAAACTGGGCCCCCAGTTTGATTTCAGACCTCCTCTCCCACCTGTTCCCCCTCCCCAACTGTCCCTTGGGTGGTCGGCTGGGCCTGGGAGCTGGAGATTGTGTGCGCCTGCATGCATACACACCCGGGGGGGCACCATTAGAGAAGACCAAGATCCCTCGCTTCTGGAAATAGAGCAAAACTTTGTCTGCACTGTGAAGTAATTGCAAGACAGAACCCCATGGGGAGAAAACCGCCTAACGGCCCCAAAAGGCTCCGTTCTGGGCACAGCATCCTCTGGCTAAGTGCCCAGTGGGCTCTTTCCTGACCAGCTCTTGTGGGGAAAAGGATGGTCCCTGGCACCAAAGATGCCTCTGCTCCTGGGAAGCCACAGAGGTCTGGCCTTCATTTTCCTTTTTCTGAAAAGCAGGCAGAAACCACGCCGTGGACAGACCGAAGAGGGGGAGAGGGCCCCGCTGCTCAACCACAGCAGGGCCTGACCCCAAGGGCCATTCCCAGACAGACCCACCGATTTGACAGGGCGTGACAGGACTTCCCCTCTCTCTGCGGGCGGTCCTGATTCCACGCCCGTCCCTTCGGCAGTGCCCCCCGCCCCACCCAGAACTTGCAGGCGCGGACTCTCAAAGCCAGAAGGGGTGACTAAATGGAGCTGGGGAGGCAGCCGCCGCAACAACTCAGAAGCCAGACGTGGGGCCGACCTCTTTTTCCTTGCAAGTATTTATTGGGAGCTCGCTCGCCCAGCAACATCACGAGACCGACCAGGACAGGAAAGCGGGAGGCGGGGCTAAGGCAACATCACAGGCCACTTTTCTGCCACGGGAACTCAGTCTTCCGAAGTCAGGTGCCGGCTTCTTTCTCCAGACGCCCCACAGAGAACGCTCACAGGTCGCTCGGGCACCTGGGCGTCCACGCAGCATCGCGTCGGGGTGGCGCCACCTGGTGTCCCTTCCCTCCTTTCGTGCTGGAAATCTCAGCCGGGGGGCAGGATACGCCCCGGCATTACCGAGGCCCGAGTTTTTCGACCCCTCCTGCCCCTGCCCCCCCAGTCTGTTCAGGGAAGGGTAGGAGAGACGAGGGAGAGAAGACACTGCAGGAAGTGAATAAAGAACCGCCGGGCTCTTCCGGAATAGCTGAGCCCCCAGCAGTCCCAACTACCCTGTCTGGAGACACCCCCCAAAAGGCACCCCCTCCATGGTCACTGGAAGCCCCAAAAAGTGGGGCCACCACCCCCTCCCTGAAAGAGCAAAGTGGCTTCCAAAGGCCTTGAGGGAAAGCAGAGGATGGAAGCATTTTGGCAGGAGCCCAGCACCGGCAGAGGACGCCCCCCGCAGGCAGAGCGATGGAAACACAGCCCCCCCCACCCCACAGGGGCCCAAGGCATCCGGGGCACCCCCGGGAAAGTGCCCTCCCCGCTGGTCCACCCCTCCCCAGCGGCCCCTCTGTGGCACGGAGCGGACGCCTCCCTCCTCTCCTCCAGCACAAAACGAAGCCAGAGGGGCTCACCAACCTCTACGGGGGGCCACCAGGGCACGCCTCCACAGGGGGGGGGTCCCCCTTGCAATGCTGCCGCTGCTGCAGTTTCAGTGGTTGAAAACAGAAGAGGGAAGGGGAGGCTGCAGACTGACACAAGCGGGCCGCAGGGGCAGGTGAGCCAGCGGGGGACGCTCAGCGGGGCTCTGCCGGGCTCCCCTCCTCCTCAGTCAGGGTCTTGAAGTCCATGGAGAGGGCCAGCTCCTCCCCCCGGGGGGGCCGCCGCCACTCCTCCCGTGTCAGGATGTAGCCCAGGAGGGCCCCGAAGGCCACCAGCAGCAGCCCCAGGGAGTTGGCCAGGAGCCCCTCAGGGGCAAAGGCGCTGTAGGTCTCCCTGCAGAGAGAAAGAGCAGAGAGGGGCTTCCTGAGCCCACGCTTGCAGGGTGGGGGTGCTTCTTCTGCCCCTCCTACACTCCCCGGTGGCCTGCTGGCCGAGGGAGGTACCGAGAGAGGCCCGTAGCACTGGCCAGCACTGCTGTGGCTGAAGTCCTTTGAGGGACACCAAATCCCACAAGCACCATCCAGCAGTGTGCAGGGTCATGGGAGCTGTAGTCCAAGAAACATGCAGAGCAATCCCAACAAAGAGCAATGCCAGAGGTTAGACGTCGTTGCGTCTGCAGGGCTTCTCTCTCTCTCCCCACACTGAAAGGTCTCCCGGCCGCCCCATCGAGAGCAGGTGGGGAATCCCCACCCCCCAACCAAATGCCTCCCCCCCGCCACCCCAGAGGGAGAACATGCCTGATTTTGAACAGGAGAAGCTCCAGGACGCCCAGGAGGGCCGTGGCCACGGAGAGGAGGAAGAGCGCGGCCCCGAAGAAGGCATGCTGCGGCTTGAACCGGCTGCGCAGGGAGAAGGAAGCCCCCGGGAAGAGGAAGATGCCCAGGCCCAGCAGCCACTGTGGGGGGCAGGGGGGGAGAAGAAGGTGTCAGGCAGGCGTGTTCCCCCTTGTGCCCCCCGCCGCATGTGGAAAGACCACTGGGTAAGGAAAAAAGAGTGCCCCCTCCCTCTCCCTCCTCCATCCCAAGAGCCCAAAGGGGTCCCTGCAGAGGGGAAGAACAGCCACAGAACGGCCAAGGAGGCTCCAGAAGCAGTCTGGGGGTGGGTGAGGGCAGTGCGGAGGAGGTCCCACAGACCCGTGAAGCGCTGCGGTGGGGGGCAGCTCCCTTCCTCCCTCCGGGATCGGGTTCTGCATGGCCCCAAAGAGGAGGGCAAGGGCCCTCACCACAGCCACCATCCAGATTGGCTCACTGGAACTGCCTTTGCCATTCTGTGGCCTTCCCTTTCCCCCTGCAGGGACCCCCATCCAAACTCTCTGATCTTCTACCACAGTGCTAACCCCCGATCCAGGTAACCAACGTTCCCCCTTTGGGAAGCCCTTGTCCCTTGGTGTGCTGTTCTCTCTCAGCGCAAGTACGGTCTCCCTCTGTGGCTGTGAAAACGGCGCAGTGGTTTCTGTCCTTTGGAAACCCATACCAAGAACCACCCCGGCGTCCCCCACAGGCCGGCTGGGAGCTCCGGAGGGTCAGCGGGGCCAGAAGCCACCCCGATCCTTCTTCGGCAGGGCTTCCCCCTCCCTCTAGCGGGGCGGGGGGGGCTGGAGAACAGTCTCCTGACCCATGCCGGTGCTTCCAGCCCCACACCGTCCCTTCCCCTCACGGACTGTGAACACAGCCTATTAGGGGCCTCTAGAACTCTCCACTGCCCTCTGTCTGCCCACCCTGGGCAACGTGCCCACTGCCCTCCCCTGCCTGGCGGTGAAGCGGATCCTCTGCCGCGGCCGGTTCAGCGCAACGGAGCGGAGGCAGGGCGGGGCAGCCAAGAGAACCCTTCGGTCCGCGCCCCCCAGAGCCGGGAGGGAGAGTCCTGCTGGCGGAAGCATCCAGCCCCTCGGGCTCCAGCGCGTGAGAAGCAGCGCGGTGCAGTGGCCACAGTAATAAGGAGGGACGGGGAAAACCAGGTTTCTGGGCCCCTGAGCCTTCGTGCTCACAACCTACCTCACAGGGCACCGTTAAAAGTGGGGAGGAGCACAAACAAAAGCAGCGCTCTCTTGCCCCTCGGGAAGAAACGTGGGGAGCCAACCACACCGTTAAACGGATGCTTGCGGGTAGGAAGCACCCCTTCGTGCCGGCCGCCGCCTCCACGGCCCCGATCCAGTTTGGAGGGGCGGTGCTACAAAAGAGTCTCCACAACTGGATGCCTCGGGCTTTCTCCCCCCGCTCCAGCGTCCGGCTGCGGGAGAGAGGTGCAGGCCGAAGGAGGTCCGGGTAGGGAGTGGGGAGGGGACCATCCCACTCCGTCCCACCCCTCCCGCCCTGCTGACCTGAAGGAAGTAGAAGCCGAAGGCCAGGACGCCGCACCAGCTGTGAAGGCTGTAGAGATCAGGGAAGCCCTGCTTCTGGTGGTACTGGAAGACGGCCACCAGCCCTGTGGGGGGACAGGGGGAGGGGGTCACCTCTCCCCTCTCTGTCTCTCCAATTCCTCTTCTGCCCAGCGGAGGGGGGACGAAGGGCAGCTCCATCCTCCCCTCTCACACCTGAGAGAAGGCCTCCTCCCCAGTACCCCCTTCGGCACCTCTCCCTGTGGAAGCATCCTGGCCCCCTCCTCACCTGCCCCCCCCCGGGGGACGGATTCTCATGACTCACCCACCAGGGCGACAAGGAGGGCCAGGCTGTGGAGGAGGCCGTGGAGGATCTTGGTGGCACGCTTGCTCTCGTTCCTGAAGACGCGGTAGACCAGGAGGGCTGCGAGGCAGAGCGGGGACGGGAGCCAGATAAAGAGGGGCAGCAAGGGGCCCCCATTCCCTCCCCCGCTGGGCAGAGAGCGCAAAAGGCCTGGCACCTGAGGGACTGTCACCGTTGGCACTGAGACTGAAGGAAGCCAGCCAAGTGGGGGTGGGAGACTGGGGGCAGCCCCCCCGCTAGAGATGCAAGAAGGAGAATAAGAGTGTCTTGGGCGCAGCCGTGGGAAGCAGGCACCCCCTTTCCTCCCCCTCCACCCGGCACCGTCCTCACCGTCCCCCTGGAGGAAGACCATCCCGATGGTCATGCAGAGTGGGTGGACGTTGAACTGAAGCTGGGGGCTCCCCCAGGCGAGGCCCCCCCGGAAGTGTCCCATCCAGGCACCCATCAAGGTGATCACGGCTAGGCCCAGGATCTGCGAAGCCCCCACAGCGTAGCTGAACCCTGCGGGACTGGGGGGGCCGACGGGCGGGCTCTCCATCTCACCCTTGGCACAGGCTGCTCCCTGGGAGAATGAGGGGTCCTCAGGCTGCCAAAGAAAGGGAGGAGTGGCTAAGGAAGACCAATATTGGCTGTGGGAAGTGGGGGGGGGGAGGCAGGACCCTCGCGCCCCTGCCCCCTGGGCTACGCTGCCCAGTCATACCGTGTGCCGGCTGCAGCCTTGCTCGGTTCCCGCATCCCAGGGCCCCCTAACCCGCAGGGACGTTCTGGGAGTATCGTCTCACCCCGCCGTCCTTCGGTGGGGCTGCACCCAAGGAAGAAGAGACGGTCCTCCTCCCCTCTGGGAACAGGGGAGAGGGCTCAGCATCTGCGGGTCGCCCTGAATCTGGGGGGGGGGGCTTTGGCTGGACCTCTCCACTGGCCTGGAGATCTCAACAGGCAAGCGAGGCATTCAGACCGAGGTTGCTCTCGGTGGCTGTGAGCTGGTGGCCAGAGGCAGCGGCAAGGCTGGGGCTGGGCTGTGGGGAGCGTGCGGGGGGGGGAGGAACGCAGCCGCCAGAAGTCCCCACGACAGCTGTGCCAGCGAGCGTGCCCTTTATCCGCAGGAGCAGCGCAGAGGACCAGGGACCCTGGCCAGAGAGGCTGCCTTGATTTGATCACAGCAGCTAACCGGATTTTGTGGAGGACACAATTAGGTTATTCTCTTCCCACTCTCTGAACGTGCCCCCGGGGAACAGACAGCCTTTAAAATCAAAAGGCAGCGGGGGGGGGGGGAGGCAGGTACCTCTGAGGGGGGCAGGGATTGCTTCCTTTCTGGAACTCTTCTCCCAAGTAAACGTGGACGAAGAGGTTCTGACCACGTCCAAGACTCCGTGGGCCCGAACTTTTCTAAGGTGCCTGCCTTGGCTGCCGTTGCCATTGCTAAGAAATCTTCTCCAAGCCCACACCACACAGACACCACCAGTGGGGGGGGAGAGCACAACAGCCCTACCTCTTCATCCCCCGCCCCCACCCTGCAAGCCCTCCACCGCCCCTTCCACCAAGACCTCCTGATCCTGGGAACGCTGGTGGGCAAGACAAACAGCCCCCAAATCTTAAACCGCTCTCCACCACCTGTAACAGCACAGGTAGCAAGAACAGTGATACAAACCCAGGTGCCCCTCTCTCCCCACACCTGCTCTGGGAGCAACATCACAGGGGCCTCTCACATCCCACTCACAACATCAGGGGTGCGTTTGCTTACTCTCCCCCCAAGGTGACATCTATGCCAGCAATGCTCCTCTATGCTCCACATCTAGCAAACGTGACAGTCTGCATCCAAGAGGATCAACAGAAGCAAATCAGACATCAGAAGCTGCCATACCCAAAAGCCACCTGCAGAGCTTTTCAACCTTCCTGGATGCACAGAAAGCGATCCACAGGTTGCGATCTCTGAGCAAGGAAAATGCCAAGGAGAGCTAGAAACACAGACAGCTGGATTGTGGCTGTAATTCAAATTCCAATCTAAAACCAGGAGCACAAACGATGACAACGACTTCATAGCACGCTACTTATAATAATGCAAGAGTCCCCACGCCCGCAGATATAACAAAAGGAATCTTATCAGGGAGAGTTTTGGACCCAGGGAAACCAACTTTTGGTGAGTGGACGTATTGCTTTCACCCATCAGCACTAACTGGCCACTGTAAAGATCTGACAGGTCAGCATCACTTTGCCCAGCCTTTGCAAATTTAGCACAAACAAGACGATTTGCTGCTTTCTTGGCCCTATGTCATTCTAACCCGCTCCCACAACTGTAAAAACATACTTCATACCTTAGACCTTAATACCATGGGTAAAAAGTGGATTTATATCCATAAAAGCTCATGCTAAAATAAAAACCAGTCACTCTTCAAGGCAGTACTGCATTTCTCTCCCCCCCCCCGACTTCCTCCTCTTTTTGCCAACTCACGCGTGCCCCTCTGGGACGCAGGAGGAGCCCACCGGCAGCGGCTGGGGGCCGCAGGTATTCCAGGCGTCAGCTTCCACAGCCTATGGATCCCCTTCCTGTCTGTCTGTCTCTGCTTCTCTCTGAAAGCAAACTTACCAGCCTCTCTGTGGCTAGCTACAGCCCTGGGGAAGCCTGCCCCCCCAGCTCCCCTGCTCCCCTGCCCTCTCTGTGAGCAAAGTCCATTTGCAGGAACGGCGGCCGAATAGCGGACGGAAACTGCTTCGGCAGAAACGGGCCACGGAGCACCCTGTCGGAGGCGGCCGAGGGACACACCCTTACGGGCCAGGCCGGCTGGCCGGCCAGCCATGCTGCCAGGTCCCCACGTCCCGCAGGTGCGAGCACCTATGCGCATGTGTCTGTGAGAGGTAGAGCAGCCGCAGCACAACAACCGCAGCTGACACTCCCAGCCGGGGGGGCAAAGTCCGGCTGCTGAGAACGGCTGCGTTTAACCCGGCCAGCCGGAGCAGGGAGCGAGGGCAACAACAGAGGTTTCTGAGTGGCCAAAAGGATTTGAGAAGGCTTTGGGGCAGGAGGAGGGGCAAAACGCCTTGCTCCCGGCAGGCAAAACTGGGGCTGGAAGGCAGGCAGGCAGGCAGGGAGGGGCAGGCTTCCCTAGCGAGCAGGGACCCTCTCTGCTGGGGGGATCGGGCAGCCCTCGTAGACCACCAACCACCTGGCCATTTTTCCCAGTTCAGGACCTCTTAATGAAAAACTCACTTGCCCAAAAACTTGCGTTGTGTGCACAAGAGTGTCACATTCAGCCAAGAAATGCAGTTTTCTGGGCAAAACTCCACAACTGTTCTGCATGAAAAAGCTTGCTTGACCCAAATGCATTTTCTGCGCTTTTTTTAAAAAAACCATAACTATGAAAAATAATTGAAAAATGAAAAAAACCAAAACCAACCCCTCATTAGCCATCTCCTTTGTCCTTGCACACGAGGAGGGCACAGGCGAAGACAGGGCATCCCCCTCCCAGGCCTCTGGTTGGGCTGAGAGAACTCGCGCCCTCCCCGCCCCCAAGTGAGCCGGGAAACCAGCAAGCCACGGGCCCCCGGGCCCCTCCCCCGGGGCGCCCCAAGGGCTCCCCCCAACCCACTCTTCCTGGCTGTTGGGGTCGTCACTGCCCTGCTGCCCCCTCCTGGGCCCCGGGTGAACGGGGGGGGGGGGCTTCAGTAACTGATCACCAAAGGGGAACCATCAAGCTGAGAAACTGAGCTGGCTCATCTGCAGATTGGTGAGTCCCCGGGAGCAGAGACCCCACTCTCCCTGCACCCCCCACCAGGAACACCCCGCGAAGGGAGGGGACCGAGAACTCCTTCCCTCCTCCTCCTCCTCGGCAAGGGTAAGGGTTGGAGGAACACTCCCCCCGCCCGCGTTTTCTTCTTCTGCTGCTGCTGCTCCAGCGGGCAGGATCGGCCCCCACCCCCCACTGGGTGTTCCCAGGGCCGCGGGGGGGGCACGTGCTGGGAAGAGCCCTCCGGAGCGCAAGAGCCGCTGCCTGGGCTCGCTCGGGGTGGGCGCCGCGTCTACCTTCCAGGGGGGCCCTCTCAGCGGAGACAAGCGGAGAAAGCCCCCGCCCCCCCCCGCGCGCCAGGGAACGGGCTTTCGCAGAGGGGTCCCTCTCCCGGCACAACGCGCGAGGGGGCGGACTGGATGGCCGCAGGGTGCCCCCACCAGCTCGCCCCCCGGCCCGGGGAGCGCGGAAAGGCCGCTCCCTCGCCCTCGCCCCTTCCCGCCGCCTCCCCGACTCAGGAAATGAGACCCCCGCTCCCGCCCTTCCCTCCGGCGGCAGGGCACCGAGGCGCCGCGGGACGGAGGCTTCCCGGGGAGGGGGAGTCACAGAGCGCCCCCGGGGCCGCGGGCAGGGGCAGGGGGAGCCCCGCGGGGGCGGCAGGGGGGGCGGCAGGGCGGGCGCGCGCCCTGGGGGGCTCCCGGGGCCGCAGGCGGGGCGTGGGGGGCCAGGAAGCCGGCCAGGGCGGCCAAGGGGAAAGAGAAAGAGAGCGCGGGCGGGCGGGACCACCACCGCCGGCGGCTGCCCGCCTCTCACCTGCCGGCCACGGAGGAAGAAGGGAGGCGGCGGCTCCCCGGAGGCCCCGCTCGCTCGCTCGCTCGCTCGCTTCTGGGTCCACCGTGGCCGGAGACGGGGAGGAGGAGGAAGAGCGCGCCGGGCGGGGCGGGGCCACCCCCACCCCTCGCTCCCTCCCTCCCTCCGCTTACCTGTTCGGCACCGACGCGGGCGGAGGAGGAGGAGGAGGAGGAGCTGACCCAGCGCCGCCCCCGCGACACGCACGCCGGTGCGGGAGGGACCGGAGCGCCGACCCCACCTCTCTCTCTCTCTCTCTCTCTCCCCCTCCCCCCATGTTAATCATCATCGCCGGCAGGCGGGGGGGGGTTAGCCTCGGCGGTGCTTTCCGCGGGAGAAAAGGGGCGGCCGGTCGACGGACCTGCTTTGCCGCTCGCCCCTCCCTCCTGCCGGGAGTCGAGGAGCCAGAGGGCGAAGCGCGGGAGGGGGCGGCGGCACCTGCGCCCCCAGTAGAGGGCGGAGGGACTTCTTTGATCCCCCCTCTTTGGGAAAGGGGGAGTGGGAGGCCAGAGGCTTCCTCCCGCCCCCTCCCTCTTGGGGTGGGGGAGGGAAGGGGCTTCTCTCCGCGCCGGGCCGCTCTTGCAACCTGCGGAACTCACCGCTACAACGCCAGATCTGTAGAGGCTGACCCCCCCCCGCTGCCAGAGCCCCTCCAGGGAAGAACTTAAGAGAGAACAAGCGGGGCCAGGAGGCTCTCCCAGAGGGGTGGAGAGAAGTGACTAGCGGGGTGCCACAGGGTTCTGTCCTGGCCCTGGTGCTATTCAACATCTTCATCAATGACCTGGATGAAGGAGCGGAGGGCATGCTGATCAAATCTGCAGAGGATACCAGACTGGGAGGGGTCGCTAACACCCCAGAGGATAGGATCAAATTTCAATAGGACCTTGACAGATTGGAGAGCTGGGCCAAAGCTAACAAAATGAATTTCAACAGAGAGAAATGTAGGGTTCTCCACTTGGGCAGAAAAAATAAAAGTCACAAGTATAGGATGGGGGACGTGTGACTGGATAGCAGTACCTGTGAAAAGGATCTAGGAGTCTTGGTAGATCACAAGCTGAACATGAGTCAGCAGTGCGACGCGGCAGCCAAGAAAGCCAACGCGATTCTTGGTTGTATCAACAGGACTACGGTGTCCAAATCAAGGGAGGTAATGGTCCCACTCTATTCTGCATTGGTTAGGCCTCATCTGGAATACTGTGTCCAGTTCGGGGACCTCAATTCAAGAAGGATATCGACAAGCTGGAACGTGTCCAGAGGAGGGCGACCAAAATGGTGAGGGGCCTGGAAGCCATGCCCTATGAAGACTGCCCCAGGGAGCTCGGTGTGTTTAGTCTGCAGAAGAGAAGGTTGAGAGGGGACGTGATAGCCATGTTTAAATATCTGAAGGGATGTCATGTTGAGGAGGGAGCAGATTTGTTCTCTACCGCTCCAGAGACTAGGACACGGAGCAGTAGATTCAAGCTGCAGGAAAGGAGATTCTACCTGAACCTCAGGAAGAACTTCCTGACGGTCAGAGCTGTCTGGCAGTGGAATATGCTTCCTCAGTGGGGTGTGGTGGAGTCTCCTCCTTTGGAATTTTTTAAGCAGAGGCTGGATGGCCATCTGTTGGGAGTGTTTCGATGTGGATTCTTACATAGCGGGGGTCAGACTGGATGGCCCCGGGGGTCTCTTCCGACTCTATGATTCTATGCCTCATCCCGCCCTTGGACGCTGCGCTGCCCCCCCATCTCCCACCGTTCCCGTGAAAGCCAGGGCGAGCACTTGTCCCGTCTCCTTGTGCAAACCCCTCCACACCACTTGGGGTGCCCCATGGCCATAAGGGAACAAGCGCTCCCAGATGAAGCCAGGGCAGCCCCCGGTTCCTTTTTCGCTTGCCCTCCCTACTTCCCTCCGTCCCCTGAACTTCTGACAGCTTTCTTGGGCAAGGAGTCCTGAGACCTGGTCCCCCCCCGTCTCTTCCTTGGAAATATCCCCTTCCTACCTGCCGCACACCCAATTCCCTGGTGGTCTCCCATCCAGGTACTAACCAGGGCCGACCCTGCTTAGCTTCTAAGAGAGACAGTGCCTTTAGGGAGTTGCTGGACTCTAACTCCATCAGTTCTTGGCCAGCACAGTCAGCAGAGAAGAACGACTGGAACTGCAGTCCAGCCACATTTGTGAGTTGCTCTGCCTTCAAGTCACCTTATGAATTTCCCAGAGTTTTCTTAGGCCTGAAATCCTCAGAGGTGCTTCTGCCAGTTCCTTCCTCCGAAAGAGAGCCCACAGCCCCTGAGAGTCACTGACGGTCTACCATCCAAGGACTAACCAGGGCTGCCCTTGCTTAGCTTCCAAGATCAGAGAGGATCTGGTGGTGCCTTTAGGGTACTTAGGCCCGGTCTCCCCTAAGGGGGAAGAGAGGGACTGCTCCTGCCACCACCACAGAGGCACCAGACACCAGGCCACTCTGCCCCCGTGGGCACGCAAAGCACCCCCACTCCTTTGCCCCGGGGGCACAGACTCAGTTCTGCTGACTTGGGGTAAATACACCCACCCACATTTTAAAAGCTGGGCTTTCCATCTCCTTGGGTGTGTCTGTGTTTCCACTTGCCCCTGAGGAGCAGACCCCACCCCGCCCACCCAGGAGGGCAGCTTGGCTTCATGGGAGGGGCTGCAGCCCAGAGGCCCAGCTGGCCCACTCCCCAGGAGTTAGCGATAATGCTGCCCCCCCCCCCCCACCTTGTAGGGCTGTGGTTATCACAGGCAGCATCATGAAGACTGGAGCCCAGCGCTCTTTGAGAGCCAAGCACAGCTTTATTTCCCAACGTCTCTGGAGAAGTTTTACCTCCAAATGGAGCCAGGCTGCTCCTCCTCCTGCTCTTGCAGCTGGAACCAGGGCTCCCCTCCCAAAAAGTTCCTCTGACAGGGGGAGGGCACCTTCCACACACTTGAGGTCCAGCTGTGCCCACACTCTGTCCAGGCCAAAGGGCAGCAGGCTGCCCGCCCGCCCCAAACTCACAGCATGAGGGAGGAAAGGGGGAGGGCATTCTGCCTGTCTGTCCTCCTGCACGTGGTGGTGGGGGCTCCTCCAGGCACCCCCTCCCAGGACAGCCCACCTCAGGTCTTCCTCCTTCTGCCCACAAAGGCCCGCGGAGCTCCTTGCCCAAAACAAATGGTTGCCGGGACTCTGGAAGGCAAAAGACAAGAGGGAGGCTTCAAGGCCTGGTACGCTTACCCCGTTTGCCCCGAAACACTACCACTGGGGTGCTTCCCCCCCAAATGAGCCACCTGCTGGTCTCCTGGTGCTAGGCAGCAGGGGGTGGGGGGGCTGGCGCCACACAGCTCTTGGGGGCCCTTTGTTGGCTCTTAGCTGCATGTCCAGCGCTCAGCTACACCGAGGGAGGCAGTGGACCTTCCGCCCCTCTGCTCAGTTGAGGAACAGCTCCCCCCTCGGCGTTTTGCCAGCTTGTGACCAGAACTTTGTCATCTGTCAGAGCAGCTCCCCAACCGCACAAGGCCAGCGTACGTGTGCAAGAACCACCTTCCGGAGGTGGCTGAATGGGTCTCGCCACTTACTCTGGAGGCTGCTTGCACAGAGCGGGCTGAAACTGGGGCTGGCCACACGGGCGCACAACCACGTGCGTTTGCAAAGAGGGAAAGAGACCTGCTGGGGGCGGCTGTTCCTACTGGAGAACTACTGTGTCTTTTCCCTGACAATGAGATTCCCAACAGCTCAGACTAAACGAGGAATGAAAATGCAGTCCTCCCTCCACGTTTGTGGGTTTGACCTTCACAAATGGGATTACAGGTGAGGTGCGCATCCCCCCCCCCCGTTCTCCTACTTCCATTCCCTTGCCTCCTCTCTGGGCGCAGCTGCCTTCCTTCTCCTTGCCCGGGATGAACGAAAGGGAATGGGGGGGAGTGCAGGGGGAGCTATTCTCATTTTTTCCACTTTCATGGGTGTTCTGCCCCCCAAATGACCACAAAAGCAGAGAGACCACTGTAGAAGTAAAGCACAGAAACTGATTTCACACTTTAAAAACAAAAGTCAAAATACATGGGCTAAAAATAGAACGAAAACAAAATCCAAAACACGACAGCCAAAACTCAATTTCCCAAAGCCTGCCTGAATGTTGTTGTCGTTATTTAAAAAAATTGTTTGCTGGATGAGAAACTGTGTTCGGGAGGAGTGGGGCCTCCCCACGAAGGGAGCTTTCACATCACCAGCACAGGTAGACCGAGGGAGGGTCCTTCCCCCTCCCCTGAACACCTCAGGGCCCAGACTCGGTCCTTCAGAGGCCCAGGCCCCAAGGTCCGGGGCAGGCACGGGTCACCCAGCAAGATCAACCCTGCGAGGGAGATCAGCCACCATGCTACTCCTGTGGAATTCCACGCCTCACAGGGCCGACACATGGGGGGGGCAGCTCTGACTCCTGGCAGGATGCATGACTTAGCTGAGGAGCCACCTGCTCACCCCTGCTTTTACACACCCACACCCACAGCCACCCCCATGGGGCCCTTTGTGCAGCTTCACATGAAGAGTAAGAAGCAGCCCCCACCTCTGAGCCTGATGAGAGCTTTTGGGGAGGCCGTGCCCTTCCGCACTTGGAGCTTTGCCTGGAGATGCAAACGGCATCCAGGGTCCTATCACAGTGCACACAAAAACATGCCCTCCATTTCCCCCCGCCACCCCTGTGGTTTCCCCCTAGAAAGGGTGCCCACCGGGATCTGTAGAGCGGCATCTCAGACGCTGGGAAGCTAGCAGAGGCTGCCTCCCTCCCCGACTGGGGGGCCTCCGTTTCCTCAGCACTTTTACCAGGCCCCACTTCCATGACGTCTGCTGTGGTGGCGGCCAGCAGCTCCTCCGCCTGGTCTCCCAGGTCCATGGGCACGCTGCTACTGCTGCCCACACTGGACCGAGGCCTCCTTTCCTTTGACCTGTTGTCAGAACGGAGCCCAGAGAGAGAGAATAAAGAGGCAATCAACTGGTGGTTGGCCCAAAGGCACCCCAGCGGGGCACCGGCTGACTTGAGGCAGAGTTGGCAGGGGGTCCTCAGGGGCGGCTGAGCCTGACCTTCTGCAGGTGCAAATGCAGGAAACCCACAGGGAACCCTTCCCTTCTCTCCTTAAGTACTTCCAGCAAAGGAGAGAGTCTGCCGCGTCCCTCTGCCAAACAATCATTGCCCTCAGAGCGCTCTTCCTAAGAATTAACAAGAAGTTCCTTTTTTGGCAACCCAGGCCCCCTGCTTCAAGTCCTGTCCTGTGGACCTAGAGAACACAGCCCTCCTCCTCCTCCTCCTATATGCAGATAGCCCTCTAGATCTCTGAAGGGGGCTGTACCACATCCCTCCCTCTGCCTTCCTCCAAGTGAAATGTACTCCCCACTTCGCCACCCCGGTTACCCGCCCCTAGACGCGCTGCATTTTGCCAAAACCCTTCTTGACCTGCAGTGCCCGGAACCGGACCCGAGGTCCGGCTGAAGCAGACGTGCTTGGAGAGAGCCCCACGGAAAAGAAGTGGGACAGAAACAGACAGAGGTGACCCCAGTGGGAGAGCCCAGGGGGTCTCTCTCTTCTTAGGAACAGGACTGGCAGAGGCCTCCTCTCTCTCTCTTCCAGACGCACGGCCACCATGGCCAGCCACACAGGTACCTTGCGGATCTCGGGGTCTTGTTGAAGCGGAAGTCAGGCGGGTACTGGTGGACGGCCACTAAGTGCTGCTTGCGCTCCGCAGGACTCTTGAACTTCTCTGGGCAGCTCTCCACCAAGCACTGGAACTGAGTGTGGCCGGAGAGAAAAAGGGACAGTGTGCGCATGTGTGCGTATGCGGGGGGGCGGGAGCAGTGGTCAGCCCACCACTCTGCCTCCACCACCTCCACCCTCTCATCCTCCACAAGGCTTCCACCCTCAGACTCTGCAGAGACCCCCCCCCCGGGGGTTCTCCATCTGGAAAGAAGCAGGTGGAGTGAGGGAGCCGTCCTCCACCACCCCGGACCAAGGATTAAGGGCAAGGCGCCCAGCCAGGCCAGAGCCAAAAGGCAGGCGGGGGCGCAGAGGTGGCACTGCCCCCCTCTCTGCTGAAGGGCCTCTGCTACCAGGGCGGGAGGCAGGGAAGGGCCTTCCCCTCTCACGCCCCCGCCCCCGTCCTCAAAGCCCCGGAGGCCAGGCGGCTGGCGGGGCTCCCCCCCGGGGCTCCCCCCCGCCCCTTCGCGCCCCCCGCCCCCGCCCCCACGCACCCACCCACCATGCTGTGGCGCTGGGCCAGCATCTGGAAGAGGGCCCCGTGGCGCTCGAGCAGGTGGAGGTCCAGCAGGTGCCGCGACGGGAAGGGGCGGCGGCAGGCGGCGCAGGCGCTCCGGTGGACCAGGGCGTAGTGGTGCTCGAAAGCCCCCAGGGAGCCGAAGCTCTCCGCGCAGCCCCAGACATGGCACCGCACCGGCGACCTGAGCCCGGAGGGAGGGAGGGAAGGACGGAAGGAATGAGCGGGGCTGACGCTCCCGGGGGGCGGGGGAGGGGGCCCCGCCGCGACCCCGCGCCCCTGCCCCGTGGGAAGCAGCTCTGCCGGGGCCGCCTCCCCCCCGTCCCCCCTCACCGCCTCCCCCCGTCGGCCTCGGCCCGGGGGTCGCCCTCCTCCTCCTCTTCCTCCCGGGGGTCGCGGCGCTCGGTCTGGGCGGCGTGGCGGAGGTAGAGGTGCCGCTGGACGTCGCCGTCCTGCCGGAGAGAGCAGAGGGGGGTCACTCCGGCTCCCCTCCCGCCCCTCCCCGCGCCCCCACCAGCCCCCGGGTACCTCGAAGAACGGGTGGTGGGCGGGGAACCGGAGCCGGGCCGGCCGGAAGCGGAAGGGAGGCGAGGAGGAGGACGCTGACGCTCCCGGCGCCGCCATTTCCCTCAAGCACCGCTCCGCTCCGGCCCCCTTCCGCTTCCGGGTGAGGCGAGGGCGGTTGCTGGGAGACGGACGGAGGGAGGGAGGAAGGGAGCAGGTGGTGCCCTCCCCGTCTGTCTCTCGCTCGCTCTCTCCGCCTCGGCCGCTCGGAGGCGCCTCCTCCCCTGCCGCCGCCGCCGCCGCCCTCCCTCGCGGGGACCTTGTGCCCGTCTCTCTCTCTCTCTCTCTCTCTCTCTCTCTCTCTCTTTTTCTGGCGGGGCGGGGCGGCGGCCATGAGCGAGTTCCGGATCCACCACGACGTGAACGAGCTGCTGCGGCTGCTGCGGGTGCGGGGGGGCCCGGGCGGGGGCCCGGCGGCGGCGGCGGCGGCGGCGGCGGAGGGGGGCGCCGAGGGCTACATCGAGCTCCTCCAGAAGAACCGCGGCCCGGGCCCCTTCCTCACCACCTCCGCCGCCGCCCTCGCGGCCAAGGTCCGTGCGTCCGTCCGCTCGCTCGCGGTGGGGGGCCGGGGCCCGGGGGCGGCGGCGGCGGCGGGAGCTCTAACCGGGGGCGCGCCCCCCTCCCTCCCTCCCTCCCTCCCGGCAGGTGAAGGTGGCGGAGAGCGCGCGGGCGCCGGAGGAGTTCCTGCGCAAGTACGAGGAGCTGAAGGGGCGGAACGCGCGGCACCTGGACGCCCTCGTCTGCCTCCTGGCCAAGATCGCCGACGACAAGGAGGTGGGCGGGCGGCGAGGGGGACCCCCGCGGGCCCGGGGGAGGGGGGAGCGGGGAGCGGGGAGCGGGGAGCGGGGGAGCGAGAGCGACTGGGGACGTTCCCATCCTCCTCCTCCTCCTCCTGCGGCCGCTGGCTCTCCATCCCCCCCGCTCTCGCCTCTCTCCTCCGGGCAGACCCTCCAGTGCCTGCAGAAGAACGCCAAGGAGAGGGCCGAGATCGCCGCGGCGGCGGCCCCGACCAGCAGCGGGCCCCTCCCCGGCTCTGCCGCCGCCGCCGCCCCCAAGATGACCGCCCAGGAGCTGGAGGAGCTCCGGAAGCAGCTGGGCACCGTGGCCGCCTCCGGACCCCAGCAGCAGGTGAGCCTCCCCGCACCTCCCCGGGCCCCCAGGCAGGCAGGCAGGCACAGGGGCGGCCCCCGCACACGCCCCCTCCTCCTCCTGGGCTGAGCCCCCCCGCCGGGGCCATGGAGGCCGGCCGCCTGCTCAGTGCGGGGTCTCCGGCTAGAGCGTCCCGGGCAGCGCGTCGCTGCCCTCCCTCCTCTCGCAGAGGCTGGGAGGAGGAGACCCCTCCCCGACCACCGCCACCCCCCTCTCTAGGCGACCCTTCCCGCTGCCGTGCTCCTCTCGCTGTTCCTTCTGACCTGGTTCAGTCCAAATCGACCCTCCTGTGACCTTGAACTGGTAGGCCCGGTCCTACCCCGAGGGGCAGAAGAGAACAGGCCCGCCCCGCTCTCTCCGGGGCAGCCCTTGGGGTATTTAAAGAGGGCAAGCACCTCGCCCGCCCCTCAGTCTTCTCTTTGCCGATTCAGACCGGTTTTGTGGCGTCCCACCCTGAGGTCTCTGGACGGAGGGGAGGGCGGAGCAGAGAGACAGGCAGCCGGTGCTGGAAGGCTTCTTGCGGGGGGCTCCGTTTGCCCTGCTGCGCGGCTGATGCTTCAGCCTGGCCCCAGAGTTCCCCGCCTCCGAGGAGGCGCCGGTGCAGGACCTGAACGCAGGACTCCCTCCTGCCCGGGCTGCCGGCTTCTCTTGCCGCCTTTGGGCGCACCCTGAACGCCCTGAGTGAAGGAGTGACGGTACGGGTGAAAATGGGGTAGAGAAATTCCACTGCAAAGGTTCCCCCCCCCCCAGCCGAGGACTGAACCTCGCGCTCCCTGAGCCAAGATGGAAGGGGCCAGTTCTTCTCCTCAGCTGACCGACAGGGGTGCCCCCCAAGCTTTCAGCCGGGAGTCCCCTCCTAGCCCCGCTCATACCTGGCGGTGCTGCCTGGGAGCCTCTGGCTGGGAGGCTGGGACGCGGCCCAACCTTGGACTGAGCCAGAATCCTGCAGGGCTTCCGCTCGCCCGCGGTGGCCGACCCGGACCGGCAGGAAGGTGTGTCCCCCTTCCGGGGGTCCAGGCCAAGGGCTTTCCCCTGAGACCTCTGCTCCTCCCTCCCTCCCTCCCTCCCTTCTTAGCGGTCTCCCATTCAAAGGCTGTCTGAAGACTACAACCAAAACAAAACGGGGAAGAGAAGGGAAGGGGATGTTCTTGGTGGCTGCTCCGAGGGGCTGTGGGGGGGGGGCTGGACTGCTCCCCCTCCAGCTGCTCTCTTTCTGCCGGCCGCCAAAGGCCTTTCTGTCCAGACGGGCAAGGGGAGACCAACAGGTTGTACAGGAGGGCTTTTTTTGCAAAGGGCGTGTGTGTGAGGAAGGAGTGATAGGAAGATCTCTTCTCACGGCACAGCTGTGCTTTATGTTTTTAGTAATGTATTAAAATTAAATTTCAATAAATTCTCGGAGGTAGGTGGTTCGATCGCTCTCACTGTTAAAAAGTTCCTTTTAGCATTCAGTTAAAATCAACTTTTTTGGAACTTAAAACCACTAGACCTGGTTCTACTCTCTGGAGCAACAGGAAAGAAACTTCCTCTTCCTCTCTGTGAGTCCCCCTGAAGTATTTAAAGAGGAGACCCATCTCGACCTCAGTATTCTCTTCGCCAGACTGAACATGCCCAGCTCCACCAACCTCTCCTTATTCATTTTGTTTTCCGTGCTTCTTATCATCCTCATTGCCTTTTTGTGAACTTGCTCCAACTAGAATCATAGAATCACAGAGCTGGAAGAGACCCCAGGGACCATTAAATTTGCAGAGAACACCAAATTGGGAGGGGTTGCTAATACCCCAGAGGACAGGATCAGAATTCAAAATGACCTGGACAGATTGGAGAGCTGGGTCAAGGCTAACAAAATGAAATTCAACAGAGAGAAATATAAGGTCCTACACTTAGGTAGAAAAAATAGAATACAGAAATATAGGATGGGGGACACGTGGCTGGATAGCGGTATGTGTGAAAAGGATCTAGGAGTCTTAATAGACCACAAGCTGAACATGAGTCAGCAGTGTGATGCGGCAGCCAAGAAGAACAATGCAATTCTCGGCTGCATCAATAGGAGTGTGGTGTCTAGATCGAGGGAGGTACTGGTACCACTCTACTCTGCTTTGGTTAGACCTCGTCTTGAATACTGTGTCCAGTTCTGGGCACCCCAATTCAAGAAGGACATGGTCAAGCTGGAGCAGGTCCAGAGGAGGGCGACCAAAATGGTGAGAGGCCTGGAAGCCAAGCCCTGTGAGGATAGACTTAGAGAGCTGGGTATGTTCAGTCTGCAGAAGAGAAGATTAAGAGGGGACGTGATAGCCATGTTTAAGTATTTGAAGGGATGCCATGTAGAGGAGGCAGTGGACTTGTTTCTGCTGCTCCAGAGGCCAGGACAAGGAGCAATGGATTCAAGCTGCAGGAAAGGAGATTCCACCTGAACCTCAGGAAGAACTTCCTGACGGTCAGGGCTGTCCGGCAGTGGAACCTGCTGCCTCGGAGTGTGGTGGAGTCTCCTTCTTTGGAGGTTTTTAAGCAGAGGCTGGATGGTCATCTGTCGGGAGTGCTTTGGGGTGTTCCTGCATGGTGCCCCTGTGGTCTTTTCCAACTCTACATTTCTATGATTCTATGATCGTCTAGTCCAACCCTCTTCAGCCATGCAAGAACCCATATCAAAGCACTCTCTTTGACAGATGGTCATCCAGTCTCTGCTTAAAAACCTCCAAAGGAGGAGGAGACTTCACCACAGTCCATTGAGGCAGCAGCATATTCCACTGCCAGACAGCTCTGACCGTCAGGAAGTTCTTCCTGAGGTTCAAGTAGAATCTCCTTTCCTGCAGTTTGAATCCATTGCTCCTTATCCTAATCTCTGGAGCAATGGAAAACAAGCCTGGTCCCTCCTTGACATGACATCCGTTCAAATGTTTCAACATGGTTATCATGTCCTGTCTTAACCTTCTGTTTTGCAGACTGAACATATCTGGTTCCCTAAGCTCTTCCTCATAGGGCTTCATGGCTTCCAGACCCTTCACCATTTTGGTCTCCCTCCTTTGGACACCTTCCAGCTTGTCAATATTCTTCTTGAAATGAGATGCCCAGAACTGGACGCTGTATTATTCCAGATGAGGTCTGGCCAAAGCAGGATAGAGTGGTATCATTATCTCCCTTGATTTAGACACCGTACTCCCATTGACGCAACCAAGAATTGCATTGTTTTTCTTGACTGCCACATCACACTGCTGACTCATGTTCAGCTTGTGGTCCATGTAGTAGTCGGTGTTCTTCTCAAAATAAGGCACCCAGAACTGAGCACAGTACTCCAGGTGAGGCCTGACCAGCACACAACATAGTGTGATCTTATTACTTTTTGAACTTGGAAATTATGGTTTTATCAATGCTAGCTAACATAGCATTTCCTTTTTTTGATGCAGCATCACGTTGCTGGCTCATGTTGCACAATAATCCCAAGCTCTTTTTTGCATGTAGTGCTGCTGATCCATGTATCCCCCCACATCCTATCTCTGTGGGTTTGATATTTGTGGTATATCTGAAATTTTGGAATTGTTCTATTGAATTCCGTTTTATTAATTTCTGCCCAATCTCTTAGTTTGTTTAGGTCCTTTTGATTATTTTGCACTGTAATAGTCATCTCTCTCAATTCGGTGTCACCTGCAGACATGTTAAGGATTCCTTCTGTCCTTTCATCTCAGTCATTGATAAAAATAGCCCTAGGACAGAACCCTTCCTGTTTGAAGTGCAGGCATTTATCACAAGTCTCTGAGCATGGCTTTCCCACCAATTATGGATCCATCTGACAATGTTTTCATCTATTCTGTATTTAATCAGTTGGCTAATCAAAATATTGTGGCAGATCATACTAGCGTTTTGCTGAAATCAAAGTAGATGATATCTACAGTATTCCAACTATCTGTTAAACTAGTGATCTGATCAAAAAAGGATTTAACATTCCTTTGGGATTGTTTGTTTTAGACAAGTTGATTATTGTGTTGGCAGGCAGATATTTGCAGACAGAGTCCTGTATAATGCATTTAAATATTTTTCCTGGAATTGAGGTAACACTGACTGATCTGTAGTTCCATGGTTCATCTTTTGTGCTCTTTTAGAAGAGAGAGACAATGTTTGACATTTTCCAGTCCCCTGGCACCTCTTCTGTTTTCCTGGATTTCTCAAAAAGTGGTTCAAAGAGTACATCAAGAAGTTCTGGCCCTGCAGATTTGAGCATGTTTAGGTTAATTAGCTGATTGTTCACTATCTCATTGTTTAATTTGATTTGCTATCAAGATACCTTGTTAAGGTCTCTGCAGATGCCTGGGTGTACTCAGTTCTCTTTTTTGGGGAAAAAGTAAAGCAAGTAGGGTTGTGAATAGTTCTGCCTTTTTGTTGTAATGTTTTAGTATTTTACCGTCCCTATTCAACAGCGGCCCTGCTGCCTTCTCAGTCATTTCAGGTATCTTTATGTAAACCTTTTTGTTGCTCCTTGCTTGCCTAGCCAATCTCAGCTCATTCTGAATTTTTGCTCTTCCTTTGTGATCTGTTATTCTTTCTATTCTTTATAAATGCTTTTGTTTCGTTTTTGTTTTGTTTTGTTTTGCTTTCTCCGTACACTTGCTGTCCAGCCACATTGGGTTTTTCACACATTTGCTGTTTTCCTTCTTCCAAGGTATTGTTTGTGATTGTGCTTTTTGCCATGCTTTCTTCAAGAACTCTCACCCTTGCTGAGTGTCCTTTTCCCTTAGCATTTATAGCCATGGGATTCCACCAGGTGTTTCCCTGAGTTTGATAAGGCTGGCTTTCATGAAATCCAAGGTCCTTGTTTCTTTGCCTTTTGAAAGAGGAAGTTGCCAGTAAGGCTCATCATGAGGCTGTAGGAGAGGCTGTGCTTGGCAGAGTCTCCCAGTAGAGAGCAGGGTAATAGGAGTCCCCTGTAGCTACTGAGTGCAGACAGGGGATTTCTGAGATTTGTTTCTGAAAGGCATTGCCCACCATCTCTTCTTGGTGGAATGGCCCCTAATGGACTCCCGAGGGCCGGCACAGTGCAGTGCTTTGGGTGCGGACTCTGGATACCAGCGTTCAAATCCCAGCTCGGGCACAGAAACCCAGTGGGTAGCCTTGGATACGTCTCACTCTCTCAGCCTCAGAGGAAGGCCAAGCCAACCCCCCTCTGTACAAATCTTGCTAAGAAAACCTCATGATAGGTTTGCTTTAGGTGCCTCTATACCCCTGAGCAGTGAGTCCACAACCACCAGCACCTTTCTTTTCTTCTTTTTGCGGTTGACGGCTACCTTGATTCCTTTCTTGGCATGTGGCGTGAAGTGTAAGAAGCGGCTGCCCAGTTGGAGGAGTTTTCAGTCCCTTCTGTACAGTCTGCTCTTGCCAGTGGCTTTCCTCCGGTGTGTTACCCCACTGTTAATGCTCTCTTGGTTTTCCTGGGCACTTGCTTCTGTGCCATTGGTTCTGTAGGATCCATTCTCCCTTTGTTCAGTCCGGGAGGTCCTCGTGTTGTCTGATGCACAGAAGGGACCCAAGCCATGGTTGTAGGACACTAGCCTTTTCTGAGAGAACTGCCGTCTGAACCTCCTGCAGGTATAGTTGGGAGGGTTTTCTGGCAAGAAGACGAATGTTGTGCGCACATCGCAGCAGACGGCTATGGATCCTTCCGCTTCCGTCACTGCAGTTATTTCTCTCTCCTTCCTCCCTCTAAGACCTGTGCGGGGTACCACCGTGCGCCCCCTCCCCACTTTATAATGGGTCTCCCGCCTCTCCTCCTCAGTCTCTGGAGCTGGTGCGAAAGGCGCTCAGGGAGAAGCAGAGCAGGAGGAACTGCGGGCAACCCGTCCCCTCCTTCCCCGCCTGGGTCTATGAGCGGCCGGCCCTCATTGGGGACTTCCTCACTGGCTCCGGCTTAGGCACGGATACAGTCGTGCCTATAGGTAGGTGCTGCTAGGGGAGGTGGGCTGACTCGGATCGAGGGGTGTGGGGGGCTGTCTTTGAAACGGCAGCGGGGGGTGAGTGGCGCTTGGCTCCTCTCTCCTCCTCCCCCTCCGTGTCCACACGTGGGGCCTGTGGGCCCCAGCCAGCAGCCCCGAGGGCCCTGCGCTGCGCCGCGCCACGTGGGCTGCAGAGGAGGAGCAGCAGCCCCCTGCGACCTGTTTCTTCCCCTCTGAGCAGAGGCTCCCAAAGCAACGTTCTCTGTCCTCACCTGTGTGTTTCCTCCCTTGGGCTTCCTGCCAGGCGCTCTGCCGCTGCCGGCCCAGGAGTCGGCAGTGGTGGAGGACCTGCTCTACGTCTTGATCGGGGTGGACGGCCGGTACATCGCCGCCCAGCCACTGGTGGGCAGAGAGGGCCGGGCTTTCCTGGTGGACCCCAACCTGGACGTGTCTGTCAAGGAGCTGGTCGGCCGCATCCTCCCCGTTGCTGCCAGTTACTCCGTGGTGACCAGGTAGGTGGGAGGAAAGGGGGTGCTTCTTGGTAATTTCTTCAGGGGCCAGGCACCTGGAGAACATGGGCTCCCTCCTTTTCTCTCCAGAGCCTGAGCTGTTTTTTTTCCGACAGGGCTTCCTCCTGGGGGTGGAGTGGGGGGCGCAGTGTGTCCCTGCCTTCCTCCTTGAGCTGTGCGTTCAGGGTGTGTGCAGGCAGTGTCCCCCCACCACCAACAACTTGGCTGTCCCTGCATGGCTTCCGGGCCAGCAGCAGCCTCGTTCGGCAGGAAGGAGGGAAAGCCTCCGGCGGTCCTTAGCCGTCGAGGTCCTGGCAGACCCCTTTCTCCCCCTGCGCTCCCCCTTTGCAGATTCATTGAGGAGAAGACCTCCTTTGAGTACGGACAGGTGAACCACGCCCTGGCGGCAGCCATGCGGACCCTGGTCAAGGAGTACATGATCCTGGTCACCCAGCTGGAGCACCTCCAGCGCCAGGGCCTGCTCTCCCTCCAGAAGCTCTGGTTCTACATCCAGCCCACCATGCGGACCATGGAGATCCTGGCCTCACTCGGTGAGGGGAGCAGCAGGGGCAGTGGCAGTGGGGTGTGGGGTTGGGCACGGGGGAGCAGAAGTTGGGTGCAGCAGTAGCAAGCCTGCGCCTTTTCTGCTCACCTTTGGCCTCCTCAGAACCAGGTCTTGACTCCCTGGATGTTGTTTCATCAAGCTTGAAAGGCTGTTTGTTGGGGAACTCCCTCTGTCCTTGGAGGGCTGCACCAGAGGGAGGGAAGGAAGGAAGGAAGGAAGGAAGGAAGGAAGGAAGGAAGGAAGGAAGGAAGGAAGGAGGGAGAGGGACTCTCTCAGTGCCCCCTCTCAGTGTTGGCTTGCAATGGGTCCTGAGTGCAGGGGTTGTAAACACTGATGGCCTGGCCATGCTCCATCATGCACTCCTTTAAGAAGGGTGCCCTGCTAACAGGTTTTGCATAAGGTCTTTGGGAGCCTTGCCACTCGAGGCTAAGGTGAAAGATACTTAAACAAAGATGTAGGGCGTAACCCAAAGGACAGAAGGATTCTGCCAAGCGGAGCTGATCCATTAGTATTTCTTTGTAATGGTCGCTTGCCTCGTCCTCATTCTGCTTCAGGTAAATTTGTTGCACGGTCTTTTGAAATGTCCTTTCAGGCCCGGGTTCAAAGTGGCCCTTGAGCGTCAGATCTTGGCTTTGAAACAGCTGCAGCTTCCTGAGCCCAGTGGGCCTTCCCACAGTTGCTCTGTGCCCTGAGTCAGGCTTTGCCAGGAGTACTAAGGCCATGCATGTCCTGCGCAATTCTTTTCCGAAGGAGCAATGCTCCACCAGGAGCGCAGGAGGTTCCAGCAGGAAAGGAAGAGAGGGTCTCCTGCTTTCCTCGACAGCCAGCCAACCTGCCTGACTGCCGGGGCCGCCATTCCCTAAGCAGGCCCTCAGGGCTACTCCTTACCCCCTTGCCTCTTGTTCCAGCAACTTCCGTGGACAAAGGCGAGTGTGTGGGGGGCTCCACGCTGAGCCTCCTCCACGACAAGACCTTCAGCTCCACGGGGGACAGCCAGGCGCAGGAGCTCTGCCTCTACCTGACCAAGGCCGCCAGTGTCCCCTACTTTGAGATCCTGGAGAAGTGGATCTACAGAGGCATCATCAACGATCCCTACAGGTGCCAGGGCTGGGGGTGAGGGTGGAGGAGCCACTCTGTGCCTTTGATGCAGCAGCAAGGCCCGAAACCTCCAGAGGTGCCCCTGAGGTTGGCAGTAGGGCGTCCTGGCATGGCTGGAAGAGAGGCCCATGAGAACCCAGGGACCTCCCTCCCTCTGACACTCACCGATTTTGATCCCCCAGTGAATTCATGGTGGAGGAGCATGAGCTCCGGAAAGAGAAGATCCAGGAGGATTACAACGACAAGTACTGGGACCAGCGCTACACCCTTGTCCCGCAGCAGATTCCTTCCTTCCTCCAGAAGGTGGCCGACAAAATCCTCAGCGCAGGCAAGTCATCCGTCCTCAGAGGAGAAGCAGGAAGGAAACCCTCCCTGGCAGTGCCTATCCACCCGTGGGTGTGTGCGTGGGCACCTGCCAGCTGGTCCCTATACTTCCAGTGAAGTGGCTGAGTGAGGGGCCGTCCTTTTGGCCTGGCACTTCCCAGCCAAGCACATTTGCAGAGCCCATTTTGCCAAGCATCTTCCCCCACACAGGCCAGGGTGCCACGGGCGCTGGGTTGTCCACTCCTCCTCTTCCACAGCAAGAGCTGCAGGGATAAGTCCCACCTCCGCCCCTCAACAGTTCCAGGGAGCTACCCCTCCAGGCATCACCTAACAGCCAAAGCATTTCACTGAGCTGACACTCCAGCAAAACGCAGACCAACCTGGAAAAGTAGTTTTAAGTGTCTTTTTTTTTAAAAAAGTCAATGTTCAGTTATTTAAAACTTGTAAGGTTGGTATTTATTTGTATTATTTTGTTTTATGCTTCTGGTTTCCTTTGAGAATCGGGCCCTACAGTGGCCCATTGGCTGACCTCTGAGAGGTCAGGGCCCCACTTTGGTGGGCAGTGGCACCTCTTAGCAGTCTGATTTCCTCCCCTCTCCTTCCCTCCCTCCCTCCCTCCCTCTCTGCAGGGAAATACCTGAACGTGGTGCGGGAGTGTGGCCAGGACGTGAGCTGCCCCGTTGCCAAGGAGGTAATCTACACGCTGAAGGAACGGGAGTATGTGGAGCAGATCGAGAAGGCTTACAGCTATGCCAGCAAGGTCCTGCTGGACTTTCTCATGGAGGAGAAAGAGCTTGTAGCACATTTACGGTGAGTCTGGCTGTGGCTGCAGGCCTGCGATCTGGTTGCTGAGGCAGAACCTAGGACTGGGAAAGCCAGGGAGCTCTTGGGTGGGGGGTGCTGCACAGTTTGCCCTGTTCCTTGCTCCTGCCAGGCAGCAACGGAGGCGATAAGAGGGCCGAGCAAACACCCGGGGGCTCTCACTTGCTCTCACCCTGCTTTGCTTCAGTGTTTTAACTGCATAGACCAGGTGGGGTTTTCTGTCTTAAGCCCCCTGGTCTCCTTCCAGAAAGCAGGATGTGAGTCTGAGCTGCCCTGTGGAGTGGCTAGAATGCCATCTTTGCCCAGGGATGCCCCGGAAGTAAAAGAAAGAATAAACCCTCCCCACACAACGCTATAAAGGCTTATTCTTGCTGTTGTCTCTGGTAGGGGTTTCTGGCCCTCTTGGCCCAAGAAGGAGGGGCTTGGCTACCACCTGCCTTTGCCAGGCCTCTGGGGAGTGAAGGCCAGTTTTGACTCCAGCTGCCTTTTGAGCTCCCCCCCCCGCCGACACCACTCTGGTGCTGTCAGTGCAAGGAGCAGGGGAAGAGCAGAGACATGGGGAGGGATGAATAGTCCTGTTCTCCCCCAAGTGCACACCCCTGGGACTCCATGCATTCCCATTTCTGGATCCCAGGGAGCCTCTCTGGGCAGAGAGCAAGGAGGAAAGCTCATGTGGGAGGCGGTGCGGGGGCAAGGGAGAGCGCAGCCTCATCCCTGTTGTTCCCTCTCGCGTGAAACTCATTTTGGGGGCAGGAGGGGAAGGGGAAAGGAAGATCTGCCAGCCTTGAGTGGGTGCTTGAGAGACGGAGCTGTACCCATGGGGTGCTGGGGACACTCGGCCTGGACAAGAGGAGGTGGAGAGGAGGGGAGGAGTGGGGACCCTGCGATTGCTTCTGCCCCCTCCTCCAGAAGAGGGGGCAGACAGATGCCCTTTGTTTCTCCAGGGCCAAGACTAGACCCAAGGATGAGGTGGAGGGGGCGCCCAGATGCTTGGAGGAACTGCCCGTGGGTGAGGAGGGGTGCCAGACCACCAGACCTGATGCACCCCGGTCCTGGCTTGAGCTGGTGGGGGCAGTCTGGGTGACCTCCAGTATTCCTTTGCCTTCTTAGGGATGGGGCTATGAAAGCAGAAGGTTCTAGCTGAGCTTGGCAGATGGGCTCTGCAGCCTCTCGTGCCACAGAAGCAGGGTGCTGCTTCTGCATTCAAGAAGGGAAGCTGGGGGTGGGCTGAGGTGGGTAGGGGCCTCCTCAGCTTCAGGGCAGCTCTTCCTTCCTTTTCTTTTCCTCCCCTGTTGCCAGTGACAGGGCCTTGCTCTCTCTGTTTGGGCAGATCAATCAAGCACTACTTCCTGATGGACCAGGGCGACTTCTACGTCCATTTCATGGACCTGACAGAGGAGGAGCTGAAGCGGCCAGTGGATGACATCATTCCCACCCGGCTGGAGGCCCTGCTGGAGCTAGCCCTGCGGATGAGTACGGCCAACACGGACCCTTTCAAGGATGACCTGAAGGTGGGGGGGGGGGGATAGGCAAGTGAAGAGCCTGGGGAGGGGCAGGGACAACTGTCTTATCTGCTGCCTCATCCATCGTGAGGCAGGGGCCTGGTGGCTGCTCTGGGACCAGTCTCTTGCCCTCCCCCAATGCTACCAGAAAGAAGCCTGTGCTGCTGTCCAACCCCCCACCCACAGCTGTGGAGCTGCTGCTTTGTGTCTCCATGGGGACAAGCATGATGAAAGCTATGCTAGGCACATTGGTCTTTTGGGACAGCTCACGATTACAGAGTTGCGCTGGCCCTGGCCATGGGTCACTCCCTGTCACCTGCTGTGCCCGCCCTGGCATCCTGAGCTGAGGATGCCAGGGTGTGTCTGTGTGGTCAGTGTTCTCTTTTTGTTAGTGCTCTTTAACTGATTTCTTTTGTGCTTTGGTGGTATTCTCTTCATTTGATGTTCTCTTTAGCTTCTTTGCTGGTTCAGAGGAAAAGGAAAAGAAAAGAAAAGAAAAACCTAATAAAATACCCTGGAGAGAAATAAAACAGAAAGAGAGGGCCAGTGCAGGAAAGGCACTGCTCTTTTGGAGCAGCAGCCCTGATCTGCTTTCAGCTCCCTTGGAAAAGGCCCCATCCGGGTGATCTTTTTATGGCCCCATGTGAGCTTCCTGCTGAAATCTCTACTGCTGTTCAGGAGGGGACAACCAAGAGGAGGGAGGCCTGTGTAGGGTTCAAATCACAGATCTCAGACCCAAAAGTCCAGCTGGTGGCTGCGATGGAAGGGATTGTTGTTGCCTTGGATTGATGGGGGTGGGGACATGTCTCTTTTCTCTTCCCATTGCTGTTGGAGGGGGTTGAAATGAAGGCAGCTCCCAGAGGGGACATTACCACCTGCCTTGTGGGGATGAGCTGGGTGTCCCAGGTTGATCAAGGAGGAGGGCCGTCTGGAGAGATTTGGAAGTTGGGGCCGCTGGGGAGGAAGGCATACCAGTAGGCCTTCTGTGCTGGAGGCACTGGAAGCCTCTGTTCCTTATTCCAGCAACTGAACTGGGAGCCCAGTGTGCCCCTGGTGGCAGCAGCTCCCCAGCAGAGACGGGAGAGGGCTTCCAGAGTTTCCATGATCATCCTGGAGGAGTGTGGAGAGCCATCTCCTGGACACGTTTGAAGGGGCAGCTGGAGGTGCTTGCCCACCCGCCAGGAGCTGCCTGGCAAGGCCAGTCAGGGTCAGGGAAACTGCCATTTGCAGCCTGGCTGCCTGTGGGACCCCAGACGCTGCCTCTGCCCGCCTCAGGGCTGCATTTCCCGACAGAGGAATCTCTGGGTTTTCATGGCTCTCTTTTCGTGGTGCTGAATCGGACCCCCGTGCCCCCTGCCCTGAGTGGAAAGGAACCCTGCTTTGCCCAATCTCAGGCTTGGTGGCTTCAGGCCCTTCTGCTCTGCTCCTTTTCCAGGTCGACCTGATGCCTCACGACCTCATTACGCAGCTCTTGCGGGTTCTGGCCATTGAGACGAAGCAGGAGAAGGCAGTCCTCAGCGCAGACCCCACAGAGCTCTTGCTCAGCGGCTTGGAGGCCTTTTCCTTTGACTATGTGGTGAAGTGGCCGCTCTCCCTCATCATCAACAGGTAGGCTTGGTGGGAAGGGGGGCCCTTTTGGAGCAGGCCCTGCACATTTTGACCCTGCTGCTGAGCCTGGGGTGAAGGGGTGTCCCTGTGGGGGAAAAGGTGGCCGGGAAGACTCTGGCACTCACGGCACGAGCAAGAAGACCAACTGGGCCCCAGTCAGCCCAGTGGGTGTGGCCCCTGGTGCTCCACCCATGGTCCCCAAAGCCCCTTCCAGCCATGGCTCCCTGATGCACCTCTGCCCGCCTGTCAGGAAGGCCCTGACGCGCTACCAGATGCTCTTCCGGCACATGTTCTACTGCAAGCACGTTGAGCGGCAGCTGTGCAACGTCTGGATCAGCAGCAAAGCAGCCAAGCGCTCCTCGCTCCACTCCTCCAAGTGGTGAGTCGGGCTGGGGGAGGGTGCAGAAGAAGGTTGGTAACTGGAGGAATCCCGAGGGACCGTGATCTCCCGTGTGTCCCACCCTCTTGCCAACCTACGACCCACGTGGCAGCAAGGGAGAGAGAAGGAAGGGGCTTCCCCTTTGAAACATAACCACCTTCCTCCTCCTCCTCACCGTCATCCAGGGGGAAGCGGAGGTTTCCACACTTGGCCTGTTTCCAGCCTGGAAGATCTTTGGCAGGAGGGAGGGGAGGCGAAGGGGGGCTGGAGGAGGGACACATGTGTGCCCCCACCTTGCCACTCCACTCCAGAACCTCATGGCTTCAGGAGCTGTGTTGTTGGTCTGCCCCCCCCCCGAGCTCAGTTCCCCCTCTCGCCACAAAACTCTTGCAGGTTTGCGGGCGCTTTTACCCTCCGCCAGCGAATGCTCAATTTTGTGCAGAACATCCAGTACTACATGATGTTTGAAGTGATGGAGCCGACGTGGCACATCCTGGAGAAGAACCTCAAGTCGGTCCGTTTGGGCCCTGTGGGGGAAGGGGAGGGAGAGTGCTTCCCAAGGCAAGGAGTTGGAGTGAGGAGAGGGGCACAGGCACACTGGGGGTGTGTGGCAGATAGTGTCTGGTGAGCAGGGGGCGCAGTACAGCTTCCCCACCTTATGAATCCACCCCCCCCCTCCAGCTGCTGGATGTGCTCCACTCAGCTCTTGCCACTCGATGCCCTCCTTGGGTCCCTTCCACTGGTAACAGATGTGTGGCGGGGCAGTAGGGGAGCTTAATTAACACATGCGTGTTTGCTTCGGTCTCCTGAACAGGCCTCCAACATCGATGATGTCTTGAGCCACCACACCAGCTTCCTGGACAATTGCCTGAAGGACTGCATGCTCACCAACCCCGAGCTGCTGAAGATCTTTTCCAAAATGATGTCGGTCTGCGTCATGTTCACCAACTGCATGCAGGTAGGGAGGCTGGTAGGCGGGCAGCTGGGCAGGGATCATGGTGCCAGGGGGCTCTTGGCCTCCCCCCTCAGTGGAGAACGTTTGGGGCCTGGTGCTCTTGGGGGCTCACTGGGGGAAGGACCGTGCACTCCATCGTGGGCTGTGAGAGTGCCTGAGGCAAAGGGATGGCCTGCATTCGTGTTGGGTGAAGGAACACGGGGCTCTGCCGGGAACTGGAGAAACAGAAGGGATCAAGGGGCGTTTTAAGCTTTAGTCTCAGCAGTGAAGAGGCTCTTTGGCTCTCACAGTGAGATGCAGACTTAGAACCGAGTGCGGGGTTCTCTCAGTGAGAAGGGACCTACGTGCAGCATCTACACGTCTTGGGTCTGACCCACTGGACATGAGGATGCAAGGAGGAGGTGGTTCTGGTGCACAGTTTGTGGGCGAGGCACAGCTCTGGTGGGGAATCTGGCCCTCCAAGCGGTGAAACGCCGGCTGGGTGCCCCTTGTGGGGAACACGCTTTCCTTCCATTTCTGGCTGTGTGAGAAACAGGGAGGTGGAGGATCCAGGTGTTTCCTTGGAGGGAGGGTCTTTCCTGTGTGTGCCTTTGAGAGGCTGCCTGCTTTGCAGCCCAGGCAGGCAGTTTTAAGGGGAAAAGAAGAGGGAAGTCAAAGGTATTGGTTTTAAACTGTGGCTGCGAATAATCCAGTTGATAGAGCAGACCTATGGAATCAGGGGCGCTTCCCTCTGACTGGAAGGATCTCCACCGTTTGGGTTGAACAGTTGGGTTTAGGGTCAATGACCTTGTAGAACTTCTGTTGCAGTATTATATAGCGCACGCACACACGCGCACGCACACACAACATTTTGTTTCCATTGTTGCCTTCTGCTTCGGGCGTTTGCTGTTTGTTTTTGTACATGGCTTTATGAGGGTCTGAAGACTCAGTAAAACTTGGCACTGCTTTCCTTTTCTTCTCCGCTCGCCAGAGGTTCTCCCACAGCATGAAGCTGGACAGCGAACGGGGGTGGCTGGCGGCGGAACACGGGACGATGCGGGGGCCCCCAACGGAGCAGGAGCGCCTGGAGGAGGCCACCCGAAAGCAGCTGGCAAACAAGGTGCCTCAGTCGGGAGCGCTGCTGCCGCCGACCTTCTTCCCTCATCTTCACGGTCCCTCCCTGAAACCCGGTGAAGGGGTCAGATCCCTGCAGTGGAAAGATTGGGATAGGGCGGGAGTCCTTTGCCCATGGGGTTGCAGGGAGAGGTGCTTCCTCCTCCCCCTCTGCGTGGGGCCGCCTCCTCTGTTGACTGCAGAAGCTGGCCAGAGGGAAGCGTTCCCCATCCCTTCTGCTGGGGGAGCAAGGAGGGGGTGCTGTGTGACTGACTCGCATGTGCGCCGCGTTTGGTTCCACAGCTGCTGGCGGAGCACGCGGACTCCCTGCACGTGACGGCTGGCTTTGAGGCAACCATCAACAAGTTTGACAGCAACTTCTCTGCGCACCTCCTGGACCTGCTGGACAAGCTGAGCCTCTACAGCACCAACGACTGTGAGCACAGCATGCTCAACATCATCTACAGGTGAGTGCCTGCTGGGGCAGGTGGGCTTCCTCCTCTGAAGGCCTTCCGCTGGGAGGGGGGAGGACGGCCTCCATCAGGCCAGCTGCAGAGGAGAAACGGCGGGGGCAGGAGAAGGGCACTCTCATGCTTGTGGGGTCTCTGAGAGGTACCTGATGCCCCCCTGGGGAAGGAAAAGGCCAGGCCAGAGTGGTCTTGGGCCTTGGTGCAATGCAAGGTTCTCTTTTGATCCCCATAACTCCCCCCACTTTCCCTCAGGTTGGACTTCAATGGCTTCTACACGGAGCAACTGGAGCACATGTCTGCGGAGCGGGGCCAGAAGGCTGGCTTGCAGCCAGCTCCCCCCAGAGTGGTTGTGGCCTCGCAGTGAGCGGCACGTTCCTCTCCGCTTTGGGATCCACCCTTCTCTGTGAGTCACACAGACCGTGCGGGGCGCGAGTGGTGAGGCTCTGGGCTGCTCGCTGGTGGTTTGTAAGGCTTTGCATTACTGAAATGTGTGTACTTTTTTTAAGGAAGCAATTATAAATTATGCAGTTGTGTGTGTGAAACTTTAAAAATAAAAATCACCTGCAAGAAAATTTTTAAAATATGGCATTAACACTTTGGATCAGATGAGAAGCCAGGTGGATAATCCCCATTAGAACTGGGAAGGGCAAAGCTGAGAGGGGACTTTGATTCAGAGCAGCAGAAATCAGTAGAAGGGGGGGGGGGTCCCTGACTTTGTGCTGTGGAAGCATTCCCAGTGCTGCTGTTGTCACCCCCACCCACACACACACAATCCAGGCAGAGTCTGGGAAAGGCCGCTGCTGGCTTAGGATCATTTGCAGGAACTTGAATGTACAGCCTACAGTAAAAATGTGGCAGTAGTGGGGGGGACTTGAGCCTGATTTGAGGTGGGGTCTGCGAGCAAAGCTGAGACACGAAGACCCTGTGCCTCAGCCTCATCTCCACTGCTGGGAAATCTTAGCAGACTCAGTTTATTTGGCTTGAACATTTATAGCAGCGTCACGTCTTCAGAAGAAAAACTGTGTGCGGGTCACTCCAAGTGCTCGCCTGTCTGCAGAAGGTGGGGGGGGTCCCTCATAAGCTGATTGGGGGCCCAGCTGGAGGGTTATGAAGCAACTCAGGCCACCTACCCCAGCCTGCTCCACCCAACCCGTGCGTCATCTCCTGGCGTGGCAGGAGCTAGCCCAGGTACCCTGGCGTGACCCTTAAGTTACGAAAGCCCCGTCTTCTGAATTTCTCAAAGAAAGAAATCAGTTTGCTCAATCAGCCAGCCAGCGGGTCACTAACTCTGGGGTGGGGGACTTTTGATCTTGTAGATGTTGATGCACCCACGGTCCCATCATGCATCACCAGTGGTGAAGGCTGATGGGAATCTGAGTTCTACTGAATTCTGGAGGACCAGCCCTGAAAACTTTCTGGCAGAAGTGGGTGGGCTTAATCCCACGATGGCAGGGGACACCTGCAAACTCTGGGACTAGACAGGCCTCTGCTTATGTTCTTAAAAGAGCCTAGATCGCACTGTGATGAGGGCGAGCTGGTTAAAGCACGCAGGGAAGACCAGTTTCATGCATAAGTCCTAAAATCCCCCATTGCATCGAAAGGAGGGACGCAGAAACGCAGCTAGTTCCAACAGTGGACAGACACTACCGCTAAAGAAAAGGCTACGAAAATAGTTTTATTTTCCCTTATTCCAAAGATCAACATTTTGCATATCAAGAATTCCAGATGCAAGCTTTATAAAAAACCCATTGAAAAGAAAGCATTTCCAGTCACCTACAGCAACATTGCTAAGTTTTGTAGCAGTGGTACCACCTAGTTACCAGTTGGGGATGTGGCAGTCATTTCTCATTTTGACAGCCAAGCAACCAGTGGCTCAAAGTACACATAATGTCTGCATGCACAGAATTCAACGCCCTGGATCCAGTTCCAGGAACCGTTCTGGCCGTGTGGCGATTGCCCCGCTGATGACAAGGCAGTGCACTCAGGGGGAGCCTCTGCAGAGAATAAGTACCGGCCCCATGAAGCAGAGGGCAAAGGAGGGTCCCAGCCTCCCACCTCCACACCCCACCTGTGGAACGCCTTCCTCTATCTTCCCTATGGAACACCCTTGGCTGCCTGGAGGGGCTGGGCTGGGAGCTCCCCCCGTCTTTCCTCCTTCATACCAGGGATGAGACTGGCAGGCAGAAGCTGTGGGTGGCAACAGCCGTGACAGGGGCGGGGGGGGGTAGGGTGGCCTGTGGAGGCAGCAGGGCTCAGTGCACAGCCTCCTAAAACCCACCATTCCCCACACTGGGAGCCCAGGGGCAGCAGCTGAAGCCCTGTTGTGAGAACACTGCCTGCAGGAAGGTTTGGGGTGGGCCCACAGTGCAGAGGCTGGCTGTACAATGCCACTGCTGCTGCTCCTGTAAACTGGAAGGAAACTGCAGGCCACACGGGGGCAGGAACGGTCCCTCCACCACCAATAAAATCCCAGGCCAGCAACACTGACAGCAAAAACTGGTAAGTGCTGGAAACAGCAGATGGGGTGGGTGAGTGGAGCCACAGCAGTGCAAGACAGTCGCTGCGGCCTCTTAGAGGACGCATGCCAGTCACTGACCAGCTCATGGTTCCAGTGCCTGTGAGAACGGACATGGGAGGGGGTCCTTGAAGAGAACCGAGGACCCTCCCTCTCACCTGGTGACAGAGGAGATCCGAGAGGGTAGGATGCCCCCACCCCACCCCCAGGGCTGCTGCAGAACGTGTTCCGGCTCCTTGTTGTTCCTGAATAAGGCAATCAGAGGAGGAGGACTGGCCCTGATCCTGAGTCAGCCCCTCAGTGAGAAGTCCAGAGAAGGGGGAGGAGGCCAGGTGGTCCCTGCTCAGCGGGAGCATCAGGCCGTGCGAGCTGGGGGCCTGAGGTGGAGCTTCCCAGCTTTTGAGAAGCGGTGGGCATCTTCCCCCGCCGCCTTGGCGGCCACAGACTCAAAGGCACAGGAGCCCAGGAACAGGCTGGCCGGGAGGCCACTGCCAAAGTACAGCTTGCTGTTGGTGGCAATGGCCCGGTACTTCATGAGCTCCAGGTAGGCCGGAGTGAGCTTGAGCTGCGGGATAGAGGGAGGGTGGGTGAGTGAAATGCCCTGAGTCCGGCAGTGTCCCCGCACGCGCGGGGCAGAGAGGCTTCCAGAGCGGAGCCCGCTCTTCTTGGGCGCCAGACCAAGAACCGCTGATAGCCCCCAGCATGCAGATGCCACCAGAGGAGAACCCCACCTTGTTTGAGTGGGCAGCCTTCTGTGCCGTGTAGTACTCTGCATCCGCCTTCGCCTTCTCTCTCGCCAAGAAAGCCGCATCTAAGAGGACAAAACAAAGCGCCTCATCGGAGGAGCTGTCAGGACATCTACGAGGGGTGGGAAGGAGGAGAAGGCGCCGTTTTGGGGCCCAAGCACTCGTTCAGAAGCAGGTTTCCCAATGCCTGGAGGGCCATTCTCCTTTATTGGGCAGCCAAGGCAAATGTTTTTAGCCCCATGTCGTGTAGCAAAAGGAGGGGTGGAAGCCTCACAGGTCCAAGCCCCCTTTGGGCCTCAGCCCAGAGGATCCCCGAGGAGACCCTTCTCAGAGCGAGAGTGGGGGAAGGAGGAGACCACCACCACCATGCAGAGAGGACTGGCAACCGCTGCCCCCCCCCACAGGACAAAAACAACACAGCACCCTCTGGCCTGTGATCTCCAGCGGCAAAGCTGGCGTTCAAAGGCAGGTGCGCTGCCTCTCCTGCAGAAAGAGAGGTTTGATGCTCCGCAACTACTGGCAACCCTCTCTTCAACGTATCTGTTTCCCTGCAAGCCATCCAACTTCAGTGGGGAAGGAAGGTTCTCTGCATCCTATGGCAGAGATTTCCAGAGTTTACCTCTGTGCCAAAGCCCTTCCCTTTCTTCCTCCTGAGCCTCCTGCCTTGTAGCTTCAGGGGAGGGGTCGTCACTGGGTTCTGTCCTGCTGCACCGCTTCTCTCCACTCCTGCAAGCACCACGTTCTCCACCTGTGCCCCCTCCCTCCCGCCCCTCTTCTAAGGCCTTTCTGCACAAGGGACCCACCCTGCCCCTTTCTTCGTTGGGGCTGTGCCTTCTCCAGCTTCACAAATCCCCTCCTGAGGCCCGGTGACCACATCTCTGTGGCACTCCCCTTCCCCACAACCAGGGCTACCTTCCAGCTCAGAGATGCGCTTCTCTGTCAAGGACTTCATGACCTTCTGCTGGTACTGGATCTTGGCCACTTGCGCTGCCTTCTCAGCTTCTGCAGGTGGAGAAGAGCCAGAGAAGGTTCCGCAAGGGCCATGCAGTGCAACACCTACCACGCAGGCCCCCACAAAGGACACCCTCTGTGGTGTGTTCCCCTCAGGGCTCTGGTGGGTTGCACAAGTCAGTTCAGCCTGTCCCTACAACGTTCTGCTGAAGCCAGACGTCCCATCGGGTGCCCCCCACCTGCAGGGCTCTATGCCCTCAGAAGCCTGGAGGGAGAAAGAGCTTCCACCACTCATTTTTCCCGCTGAGGGAGAACTGCCCCCCACCTGCCCACTTTCCCTCTTGCCACACAGAGGAAAAAAGCCTTCTCCCCAGCACCGAGCCCAGCAAAGTCTCGTGCCTGGAGACGCCCCAAGGCCAAACAGAGGCCACCAGCTGACAGGGCTATTTACCTATGATGGCCTTCCGCCGCTCCGTTTCGGCTTCCTTCTCCACCACTTTCTGCTTCTGAGCCGCTATCAAAAGCTTTGTTTTCTCTGCTTCCCTGCAGAGCAAAAGGGGAAAATTTATCCGGCTACCCGGAGTCGCATATCCTTACACCTGCTCCCAAAAAGTCCTCTGGGAGGCCAAAAGACTGCCCTCCCGCCAGCAAAATAGACACAGGAGCTGGGGGAGGGTGACGGGCACGGTTGCTATGAGTAGTTCCACCTGGCTTTGACTGGCCTTCGGACAGGACTTCCACCCCTTTGTTTCCCTTTCAGTTCCTGGGGCTCTCTTCCAAACTCTTCCAAGGAGTCACCAGCTGCTCAACCACTGGGGTAGGGTGCTCTGCTGCTCCCATCATCCCCTGCTACTGGCCAGGCTGTGGAGAGCTGATGGGGACATTGGCTTATCCACTACGGTCTTCTTCCCTTCCTCCTCCCATTTGCCTCCTCTATTTCAATTAACATGACCGTGTGTCCTTCCCCACCTCAGCCAGAGAGGAGCCGAAGGGGGAGAGTGACTAGCAGGGGACGCGGAGGACCAGTCTTTCACACACACCCCCACAATCTCCACTCCCAACCCTTGTCTGCCACTGCTTCCATTTTTGTGCCCTGAGGTGCCCCACGGAACGGCAGAGCTAGGCCCAGGAGCTGGGACCCTCCTCCCAGGCACCCCACAGGGCACACTACCCCAGTACTACTCTCCTATAGGGCACCCCAGGAGCTCAGGTGTAAGAGGGGGCCCTGTTCTGGGGCCATTTGGGATCCTGGGCCCCAGAGCAGAGACCAGGGAGTGGGCGGGCACGCCTGTCTCCACCACCTCTGCCTCACTCTGCTTGAGGGATCCCTGCGGGGATGGTTGGGCTAGGAACGCCTCCTGGGTCCTCATCCGGCCCTAGGGCTCCCCCAGTAATGTCTGTGACTACTCACACGAGTTCAAAGTTCCTTCTGATCGCTTCAGGGATTTTGGGCTTCGTCACACGCACAGCCTGTGCGGGAAGTGGAGAAGGGCCATCAGAGGGCACCCAGGGAGTGTCTCCCAAACACACAGCTCTGGGCCAAGGCTTCCCTAACCCTCCACAGCCTGGCTGCCCCGCAGCCGCTTCTTCAGGAAATGGCATCTGCTGCCCTTCCCTGGTCCTCGCTGGGCTGTCCCTCCCTCCCCACTCACACAGGCTGTCCCCAGCCTCCCCCCACCCTTTCTGAAGGTGTGCCACAGGCAGGGGGCTGAGAGTGGCCAGAGGGCACGGAGCCAGCAGAGCCTTTCAAAATCCCAACGGGATCCTCCTTCTTCCTGCTAGCCCTGGGAACTCCCATCAAGAGCAGTCAGAAAAAAATTCCTAGGGGCATAAGCTGACGGTAGCACCTTCCAGGCATTCACAGCCCCTCTGCGTCTGATTCCGGCTGAGAGGGGCCTCACATGGGTCACGGAGAAACCACATGGGACCGTCTGAGCTGCCCAAGCCAACCGGCTTGTTTGCCTCCTTTGTTTCTTACACGGGGGAGTGTTACCCCCTCAGGGCACCCAGTGGGGAGAGGAGAGGGAAACACAGCTGCCTTGCCTGGATGGTGAGGCCCGGGGCCATCTTGTTGAGGTCCTGCTGGAGCGACTGCTTCAGGTTCTCATCAATCTGATCTGTGGTGAGGAGAGAAAATTTGGGAAGGGAGGGAGGAGCAGTGCTACCGGGGGGAGGCTACCCGGGGAAGGTTGGCACCTACCAGATGCAAGGGCACTCAGTCTGGGGAGGCTGGTTGGCGGGAAGGAGGGCCTCTGAAGAGGCAGGACGTGCCCTGCTGGGGGACTGAGAATCAAAGAAGCCTCCCAGATGAAGGAGTCCCCTCAAGACAATGGGGCACCCTGTCCATCCAAACATCTTAGAAGCTCCCTACACAGACCGCATGCCAGGTAGAATCTGGAGACCCTCCACCCTTTGATCAAGTGGCTCTGTCCCCCAGTCAAGTGGTTCTCCATGAGAGTTTCTGGGGAGGCACTCTCGCTGTTTCCAGGGCGCTGCCCTCTCTTCAACGCCTCCCTCAAGGATGGGGCAGCAGAATCACCAGCGGGGATGTTAACCCATTTGGAAAAGGCAAGGAAGCCAGCCTTCTAAAGAGACCAGCAGCGGAGGGGAGTGGCACGAGGAGTGCATGGGGAGGGGGAAGTCACCATGACCACTCCAGATGCAGGGAGGCATTTACAGAGCCTGCCTTGAGCCAGATGTTGGGCTGCATGATCTCAGGGGTTCCTTCCCACTCTTGGAACCCATGGCATCAGTTGTACCGCCTTACGGGGGCGCTGCAGCTGAGGCACAGCCCCTACTTACCAAAAAGCTCAATGTAGACCTCCTGGAGAGTGTGGGCGCTGCAAAATTGGTTGAGTTCATGGTGGATTTTGTTGAAGATGAGGGCCTTGTCATAATCAGCAGTGTAGTTTCTCACCACATCATACACTGGGAAAAGGGAGGTCAAAATCCTGAGAGGAACGCCGCCTCTCTCCAGGGCCCCACCTGCCTTTTCTGTGGCTCCAGACCTGAGCCCTCTGGAGTGGAAATCCCTTTGCTGTCTCCACAGCGCCCTCCTCCTCCACTGCTGCTTCTCTCATTCCTAACGTTGCCATTCTGCAGTACTGAACAGCATTTCTCGCTCACTCGCGCCTTTCTTCTTCCCACCCAGAGGCTTTCCCCACCTGGGGCGGCTGGTGCTCCCCTCTCTTCTTCCTGTGCTTTTTCATTCCCCCACCTCTGCTTCTCTCATTTCGCCAAAATCAGCTGCTAACCAGAGGAAAGGAAGAAGTACCTGCATGGGGGGATAACATATTCACCACCTCAATCCGATCAATGTAGATCATGACGCCCCCGCTGCAAGAAGGCAAAAAAGGGAGGAGCGAAGATGAGCTTGGCTGCCCACGAGGCCCCCCTTTCCCTTCCCCCCACTTCCCCCTTGGGCCCTAGGAGGCTGGCAAGATGCAGCCTGGAACAGAAAATCATCTCAAAACTAGCATGATCCTGGCACGTGTTTGTTAGGCTTTTAGCAGGCAGATATGTGGCCAAGCGTTCACACCAGTCACGTAATACCTTATCTTTATGCTTTAGTGTTACGCTGTTCTTAAGTTTTCTCCTATTAAAAGCTTGAACTTACTCATGAAAGCATACTCCTCTGTATTCTGCGTGTGAAACCTGCTGATGCTGTTGTGAGATACCTGTCACCACCCGCTCCTGGCTGGCGGGGCTTGCTTGATTTCTGACAAAGACCAAGGATCTTGCAGCAGTAACAAAAATGTGAATGGAGAAGAAGTGGGTGGAGCCCCAAACTGGGCCCAAAAAAGGGAGGGAGAGGAAAAACAGACAGAGAGAGAGAGAGCTGCAAAAGAAAGAACCAGCAGAAATACAGCCATTCACTCCAGATCCTCAGAGAAGTGGTCCAAGACCATGGAATACCCCAAAGAGACTGTGTATCCTTGAGAAAAAAAGTGAATCATCCTAAGTCTGGTGTGTTTGTGATCTAGACAACAGCTAAAAAGTTCCCAAGCAGGCTTACAGCCTGTAAAGTGCATGTATCTAAGCATCAAAGAAAGACTAGCACAACACGTAGGCAAAAAAACCCTTAAGAAATAGCTCTATACAAACTGTCTAACAAGGGGATCACCCACCTCCCCTTCTCATCTCTCCTCCTTCATCAGGACCCCCATTTGGGACTGGCCGCCTCAGCACGAGAATGTGAAGATGAAGAGTGATACTTTCCCTTAACAACCTACAAGAGTTTGCACTTAGGAACGGTTGCTAGTAATCCATTAAAGCCACATTCAGAGTGGACCCAACACAAATCTAGTGGCCTGTTTCTCACTGCCCCTTGAAAATTCCCCACGCATCAGATAGTCTGAGGCTGTTTTCTTCGGCATCTGTCTATGCTGACCCCACACGCTCCTTCCCATCAGAGCCCAGGACGCAGGACTCAGTCCCAAGCAGAAGCCTTGCAAGACGGAAGGAAAAAGCAGGCTTCCAGCAAGACAAAGACCATCATGCTGGTCCAATGGGGCCAAGTCTGACAGCCAGCTCAGATCCCGAGCTGAAAGGAGCCCTGTGGAGGAAACCCACACTGCCCTCTGCCTTTGCCCCACCGCGCGCAGACAGACACACACAGAGCAAAGGGGCCCAGCCCCTCTAGGGAGGCCACAAGGGCCTTGTCAGGAATTTTGCCAGCTGCGGCCAGGAAGGCAAGGCCACACAAGAAAAGAAACCAGCAGCCCCCAGAGAGCAACATAGAAATAGAGAGAGGAATTGACTGCATCCCCAGGAGAAAAGTGACTTTGCGTCTTCTTTGCAGGCTCGCACCAAAGAGGGGGGGAGAAAAGGGAAGACAGTGCTTGAGCAGCTAGTCGGGGGTTCTGCCACTGACGCCAGGGAAGAGAAGAAAAAAGCACCCTCCAAGGGAGGAGGAGAGCTGGTCCCGTGTGCTCCAGAAAAGCTTCTTTGCCTCGCGTTCTCGCAGCTATTCCGCTACCAGAACACAGGGAGGGTGTCAAGCAGGACGTACCTTGTTCCGCAGGGCACGTTCTTCACCTCGTCCGTTTGCAGCGTCGTCTGAAAAAGGAGAGAACGGGAAGGCAGGGAGGGGCTCGCGGGGGGGAGGCTCTCCCTCTCCCCCCAGGAGGGTCCAGAGCGGCTGGGTGGAAGAGGCGCCTCTGTCCCGCGGGCAGCCTCACCCGCCGCCCCCGCCCAGGAGGAACTCGCCCTCCGAAGAGCCCACGACGAGGCCGAGGGGTGGAGGCGGGCAGAGGCGGCGAGGCAAGCCAGGTGCCCGGGGCCCCAGGAGACCCGCCTGCGGAGGCTTCCGAGGAGCCCCCCTCGCCGGGGGGACCCCCTCTCCCCTCCAGCCCCCCGCCCCGCCCGGCGGGGCCACGTACCTGCACGGCCCGGTACTTGGTGACGAAGGGGAGCATGATGTGGAACCCGGGCCCGCTGAGGGTGGGCAGCAGCGCCCCTCCCCTGGAACGGAGAGAGGGGGGTGAGCGGCGCCGGCGGGGAGGGCGACCCCTCCTCCCGCCGGCCCAGCGGGCCTCCTGGGGCGGGCGGGGCCGGGCGCGGGGTGGGCGCGTCCCCCAGGGGGCCCCTCGCCGCCGCTCACCGGTAGTAGACGGCCAGGTGCCCCTCGCGGACCTGGTGCACGGAGGCCCAGAGGAGCCCGGCCAACGCCACGCACGCCGCCGCCAGCGCCGCCACGGCCGGAGGAGACGGGCCCGGAGGCCGGGAGGGAGGAGGCTCTGGCCCGCTCCCGCCCGGCCTCGCCCGCCCCGGCGCCCAGCCCGCCTCGGGGCCTCGCCCGGGAATCATCCGCCGCCGCCGCCGCCGCCGCCGCCTCTCGGACGAGGAGGCCCGAGAGAAAGGAACGGAGGAAGCGGGCGCGGCATCCCGGCGGAGGGAATTGCGCGACGGACCGCGCCGCCCCCTCGGCGGCGCACCAGAAGTGACGTCTCGCGGCGCTTCCTCCGGTTCCTCTTTCCTCTCCACTGAGAAGGAGTAGCCCGAGAGGCCCTCCGCCTGGCGGAGAGAACAGCATGGCGGCGGTGGCGCCGGGGCGGCCTCCGGTGGGGGCTCTTCGTCGCCTGCTGTCCTCCCCACCAAACAGGGAAGGGCGCGGAGGGCGTTTCCCGGGGCCCCTCTCCACTTCCGGTGGCCCATGGGAAGTGACGACCCAGCGCCGACCGCGCTTCCGCCTCGTCTTCCTCCCCGACCGCCAAGATGGCGCCGCCCGAGCGGCCGCTCCGCCTGTGAGGAGGGAAGGGGGATGGCGGGGGATGGCGGGGGGCGGCTTTTGAGGGGTTCCCGTCCCCTGCGCTGCTGACGCGCCCCCTTGTTCTCTCCGCCCGCAGGCTGGTGAGCGGCGACGCGGAGGGCCGGCTGGGCGCCCTCTTCGCCCGCGTGCGCGCCGCGCAGCAGAAGAGCGGCCCCTTCGACGTACGTACGCGCGCGGGCGGGCGGGCGGGCGCGCGGGGCCCCCTCGCCCCCCAGGGAGGCCCCCTCCTCGCCCCTCTCCCGGCTCCATGTTTCTCTGCCTCCTCCCTGCAGCTCCTGCTGTGCGTCGGGAACTTCTTCGGCTCCGCGCGCGACCCCGAGTGGGAGGATTTCCGAACGGGGGCCAAGAAGGGTAAGAGGGAAGGGGCGTCTCTCGCCCGGCGGCTGGGGGAGCGGAGGGCGTCAGGCGGAAAAGAGCTCCCCGCCGAGAAGATCCCGTGGGTGCCGATCACGGTGGCTGGGGCGGTCCTGGCCCGGTCGAGGCCCCCCTTCTTTCCCAGCCCCCCCCCCTCAGCCGGCCACCCACCCGGCCGCCTCCCTTTGCCTCCCCCCCCCCCCGTAGGAAGCCAGGCCTAGCAGGATAGAAGGTGGGCAGCCGCTCCCTTTTCGTTGAGGGAGCGCAGGCTGCCTCGCTGCCGCTGCCTGAATGCACTGTTTTGCTACTTGGGAAGTAAGGCAAACATTCAGAATCAGAACCCCAAACTTTGTGCGTAACCCAGAAAACGGATTCAGCTGAAACGTAGGTGTTGTGGAGTCACAACGTTAAAAAACAGTCTACAGGTTTAGATGCACAGTTGAAAGATGGTATTGTTTTTAAGGAGTGTTTTAGAGCTGCATGGTTCGTTACAGTACGCATAAACATTACCTTTTTGATAGAGAATGTCTGTAAAATGTGAAGTATTTTGTGAGAGTTTTTTCTTTGTGCTTCTGAAGTGTTTTTCCTTGGGATGTTTGGGAACCAAAACTGCTTGGGCAAAGCCCCGTGTGTTTCCCTGGGAGCTTTGCCTCCTCCTGTGTGCACTCACGCGGTCAGGTCTCTGTCTCCCCCAGCTCCTATACAGACGTATGTCTTGGGCGCCAACAACGATGAAACGGTGTGTCTTTTCCCGGATGTAAGTGGATGTGAACTTGCTGAGAACATCATTTATCTGGGTAAGGTGGCAGTGCCGTTTTGGTAGGTGTCGGGTGTGTGTGTTTTTCAGGACTCTACAGCAGTGAGGTAGCTGCTTTCAGAGTAGGGTGGGTCTTGCTGTTCCACTTGGTCCCTACAGGTCTCAGGAGGAAAGAAGCGGCTGCTGGTCCTCCGGCACTGCGTGGAAATGATGAAAACAGCAGGGAGAGGATTGTGTCATTTTCCTCTTTTGTCTCCAAACCAAAAAGTTGTGGATTTTGTTTAATATCCCTTTGTGGTCTTATTCTGTGTGGTTTTTTTCCTCATAGGATCTGAAGGGTCCCCAGGCCACCCATTTTTGCTGGCTCTAGATAAGGAGGCACTACCTGCCCATTTATTAGTGGGGAAGCGGTGATTGTTTCTTAGCCTCTTGCTGGAAGCAGCATTCCAAGCTGTGTCCCACCAAGGGCTCTGTGCCCTGAACACCTGGGTGGCTCCTGAGAATGAAGCGAGTGGAGGTCTGGCTCTTCCCTCACCTCTTCACCCGCTCCTTCCACTCTGTGCCAGGCTGTCTGAGACAGAGAGGGCCATTCCTTCCTTCCTCTGCATCTGCCAGATTCACTCAAGTGCAGAAGGAAGGCAGCAGGGTACCTGTGCTGAACTGAGGGCAGGTTCCAAGGCAAGGGCAGCAGCGGAGGGGGGACTTCCATACGTCACTGCAGCAGGGATCTTCTCCTCTGTCTCTTGTCCCTCTGAGATCAAAGGCCCAGTGGCGCAGAGATCAGGAACATTGTCCAGGGGGTACGTTTTCTGTCTCCAGCCAGACAGTTCCATTCTGCTCGTGTGCAGGGCGTAAAGGCATCTTCACCGGAGCTTCTGGACTGCAGATTGCCTATCTAAGTGGGACTGAGTCCAGGCAGGAGCCAGCCCCTGCCCACTGCTTCAGCGCCCAGGATGTGGCTGGCCTCAAGACCTCCTTGCTCTCCACTCCCAAGTTCAGAGGCGTGGACATCCTGCTGACCTCTCCGTGGCCCAGAGGCATCGAGACCTTTGGAAATGATCCCGTGAGTGTTTAGCCTGGAGTGGGAGAGGGTGTTGCGGAGTGAGGTTCATGCGCTGTGCTTTCCAAAGGCATTGCCGTAAACATTGCCTGAGGAAACGGTGGGCAAACAGACCAATTGTGCCCTTAAGGAGTGGTTCTAAAGGCTGGGTACTGCAATGGAGAAGGCCCCATCATGCACATCCGGCACCCTGAACTCCAGCCGAATGGGAAGCTGAGCACATTCCCCTCCAGACATCTAGGCGGGGGGCTAGGCATGTAGGGCAGTAAATTGCTCTTGTGGAATGTTAAATGAGGAGAAGCAGCACTTCTGGCAGGCTGTGACCAGTGAGAGATCTTTGCTTGCAGTCCAGTGGTAAGCCTGCTCCATTGTGTGTTTTACAGCTGGGGGCTTTTCTCGAGGAAAATATTTTTCACATTCCTCAACTCCAAAATATTTGATGTATTGGCCTTTTTTTTTTCCCCTTGCTTCCACTGAATTCTGGGGAGTTTTTGGATTTAAGTGGCAGTTCTTTCCTCACACATAGTTTTTGGGGACCAGGGAGGTATTGGCTGGCACTCTGTCCCTGCCATTTTTTTGAATTCAGAATGAGGCCCTGTGCAGATCTGTTTGTTTTATATTACAGGGAGGTGTCAACAGCAAGGTATGTGGTTCAGAGCTGGTCTCTCTTTTAGCTGCCAGCCTAAAGCCACGATATCATTTTGCCGCCCTGCAGAAGATCTATTATGAAAGACTGCCTTACAGGTATGTGCCAAACCATAGAGCTGGCATTCCTTTGTATAGTAAAAACAAGTATTGGCCAGGATAATTTTATCCCCTAAAAAGTTCTCTGGCTGAAGGAAGGGAGGTAGGCCAAGACCACCCCCCACCCTCATGCCTTCTGTGCGAGAGTTGTCTGCCTAGCACTCAAAGGAGGGGAGGGGCCCTGTGTTGCTTTGGGATAGCTGCTGCCCTTCCCCAGGGAGCAGTGTGTCTGCGTTTGGAGCATCTCTGGACCTCCCCATTCTCACAGCTATCTGGGAATTTCTGGAGAACAGATCTTTCCAGAGCTGTACGTGACCTGGGGAGTAGAGGAGGAAGAACTGAGCACTTAGAGTGTGAAATAAAACTTAATTGGTGTCTTAGTTAAAGTGGGTCATCTTTTTGTTCTGGTTGCAAGTTTAGGACTCAATTGAAACTTAGCACAAACTTTTAGTACACAGGAGATGGGTTGTCATCTTGATCTGCGTGACAGACTCCTGGGGGCCAGAGTGGAGAAGGAAGAGTCTGCCTCCTCTGCTCGCCCGTGGTTGTGGCAGCTTATGTGAACCAGCCAATTGCAGAATTCCAAGGAAACAGATACTTCCATGATTGTTAACTTTTGGTGTCTAGTTTCCCCTGAATTTTGCTTCTGAGGTGAGGAGCCTTCAAGACTGGCCTGGCTGACAGTATGACTCTGGGGGGTTTACATGAGTCTAACGTTTGCTGACCATGTGGACTGTTCCACCCTCTCCACCCCACCCCCCATCTGCTGGAAACTGGCCCAAGAAGTAGAATGAGTTTTGGGGAAAGCTGCTTCAATTTTTGTTCCTGAGACTCGGCCACACAGCAAAAGGAAGCCAGGCTCTGTCTGGGTTTGCTCAGGATGCTCCGTGAGGCACGTTGTCGTTTTGCAGTCCTTGCAAAACACATCTTGATTGTTTCCTGCAGAAACCACGCTGTCCTCCAGGAAACTGCTCAACACGTCAGCCGATTCATTGCCCTGGCCGATGTGGGAAACTCAGACAAAAAGAAGGTAAGGACAAGACGAGAATCTTTTTTCTAGTTTGAAGTTGTGTTTGTGAGTAGGCTGGCTTTGGGGCCAGTATTTTCTGGCTTTTAAACAGAGGCTGGATGACCGTCTGTTGGGAGCGCTTTGATTGCGGAGTCCTGCTTTATAGAATGGAGTTGGATTGGATGACCCCTGTGATCTCTTCCAACCCAGGATTCAGAGTTCTGCCCCTGGGCCGCAGGAAGTGAGGGCTTCCCCCATCTGTCCCCACCTCAGCTGCTTGATGCGCCTCTTCTCCTCTTCACCGCACCAGCCATTTTCCTCCTCCTTTGGGATATACTGGCTCTTCCCTTTCAATCTTCTGGGCAAGGAGAGGTGGCACTGTCCTACTTCTTTCACGAATACTCTTCTCTTTGTCTCTTTTATGCAGTATCTCTATGCATTCAATATTTTTCCAATGGTTTCCATGGATTTGGCAGAGTTGGTCAAGCAACCACAAGACGTCACAGAGAACCCCTACCGGCAGCTTGGGAGCAGGGAAAGCGGGGCCCACCTGTTGCCTAGTACAAAGGTGAGAGAGAGAGAGAGAAAGCGCAGGTGCTGCACTGATGCCTTTGTTTTTCTGTAGAAGCTCTTCTGCTTACTGCTGGTGGGAGGATGTATGTGTGTGAAAAAAGGTGGTCTTTTGGAAGTCATGCTTGCGGCACAGCCGCTTGGAGAGAAAAATGGGGTACAAGTAATAGCGATACAGATGTTTAGCTCTTCCTGGGCATTCTGTGGGTAAACAGTCTTTCCAGGTGAGGGGCGTGGGGATGGGGTGCTGAGGCTGAGCCAGTAGGAGAAGAGCAGAGAAGAGGCAAGTGATTCAGCGGGGCCTGTGGAGTTTTCTCAGTCACTGGGTTTTCACTTATTCTTTGAGCTGATGTCTCATGTTTCTGTCTGATTGCATAAGCTCACCATAGGCCTCACAACTTCCGTAAGGACTCTCGCGCTCAAGAGCACGAGACTGTATAGATCTGGGGGCAAGGTCTTTGACCGGAGGTTTGCGTTGTCCTCCCTGCTTTCCTTTCGTGCAGCAGAAAAATAGGAGGTTCTTCCTATTTTCATGTTCTCAGCCTTCCTACTCTTGACCATCTGTTCGGAGTGCTTTTATGTGGGTTCCTGCATGGCAGGAGGTTGGACTGGATGGCCTCTGTGGTCTCTTCCAACTCTATTATTTTGTGATGCTTGAGTTTTAATGGCAGTTGAATTGAGATAGTTTCCCAATTTTCCTCAAAAATCCCCAAACCTAGACTGACTCCCTCCCCAAAGTGAAGCCAAACTGTTCTGTTCCTGTCTTTGTGTTACAGTCTTTTTTTTGCTCTTCGTTCTGGGACTCTTCAGGGCCGTGTTTTTGTCTCTCTGGGGCAGGGTTTCATTGGGGAATTCAGGAGACTTGCTTCTTCATCTGAAACAAGAAGGGAAACAAATTCTCGTGTGCTCCAGGGGCTTCCAAAGAAAGGTCTTCCCCCCACACTTGCTTTATTTTCCCTTTTTTTATTTTTTATTTTTCAGGGAGGGGATAATGAGCCAGCTGCCCAGTTCTTCTTTGACTTAAGCAGTAAACCAAAAACCAGGAAGCGGCGAGAGGAAGCAGGGAGGGAAGGCCAGCAGGCCAAGCGACCGTCAGGCAAACCCCGTGAGTACCAGATTCATCTCTGAGCATCAAAGGGAAGAAAATGGGCAGGTGTGTTGGGAGAACAGAGGCTTCAGCTGTCTCATTGAGGTGTGGACCACAAAGCAGTGGTACTCCCGTGAAGGGTTCTAGATTTCCTTCTGCTGTTTGTGAGGCCCAGAGGCCTTCCTGAGCTTCAAGCAGAAGCTGAGGGAAGCAGGAGCGTGTCTTTCTCACTTGCCCTCCCAGAAAATGGGGGTGGCTTCCTCAGTAGCCCCATGGCAGTGCCAGCTGAAAGAGCCTCAGGCAGTTGCAGACCTGAGAAAGGATAGGCCATCTTGCTGAAGGTGCTGAGACTTCTGAATGGAGGCAAGAGCAAGGCTTCTTCAACTGTCTGGGTTCCAGGGAAGAAACAGGCCTTACAAGGCTTGGTGGGGGGCCGGGCTTCGTGGCTCTAGGAAGGAGCCAGAGGCGCTGCCATAACCTGTGGCAGTACAGGGGAGGGAGGGAGGGAGGGAGGGAGGGAGGGAGGGAGGGAGGAGGTGCTGGCTGGGCTTCCCAGAGCCTCTTTTTCCGGTGAGAAGCGGATTCAGGCTGTGCCGGTGTGACACTGCTCTTTCTGTGACATGCCCTTCAATCCCAAAGCCTTGCCAACAGCCGCCTGCTGGTTTTGCCTGGCCAGTCCGGAAGTGGAAAAGCACCTGGTGGTCAGCATTGGCACCCACGTAAGTCTCTCATTTCATCCGCTGCGCTTCGAGAGGAGCCAGCAGGGCCTGGGGTTGAGGGTCCAGGGAGAGTTTGTAGGAGGACTCTGCTTGGAGGGAGGTGTCCTTGATCCCTCCCCCCCGGCTCCCCCAAAGTCCATATGGTAAGAAGGCCCCGTGGCCCAAGATTGTCCGGCCTTACTGGAGTGAGAAGCTGCCTTGGCCTTGATTCACTGCCTAAGTGGGAGCCCTGGGGGCTCTAGGACAGAGTGGGAGGGGTTTCCTTCTCCCTTTAGGCAGCTGGGGCTTGTTTCCTGCCAGCTGGTCTCTGCTTCCCCTGCGTCACCCTTCGGCAGCCTCGCAGAAGCTGCCTGTGAAGCCCCGTCATTCCCTGGCAGCCCATTGGTGCCTGATAACGGGCTGTAACAGATGCCCAATGCGAGTGGCCTCAGCGGCTCTGCCTCCCGGTTGCTGTATTTGTAAGCTGGGCAAAGACGGACACGCTAGGAGCGTCTGGAAGACGTTTTAGTCCCACGGACTTCTGCTTTTGCTCTTGTTCCCTGTTTTCTCGTTGGAGCAGGGATGGTTCTGGGGGCAGGTGTGTGTGTGGGCAAGGGGTTGGCTGAGCACACCCTCTCTTTTTCCCCTGCCCAGTGCTACCTGGCCCTGGCCAAAGGGGGTCTGTGCCCGGACCACATCCTCATTTTGCCCATTGGGCACTATCAGTCGGTTGTGGAGTTGGCATCCGAGGTCGTAGAGGAGGTCGATCTGTACAAGGCAGCCCTACGGAGGTTCTTCCGGGCCAAAGGCAAGAGGTGTGTGGTGTATGAAAGGAATTACCGCAGCCAGCACCTACAGCTCCAGGTGAGGCACCAGCTCCCGATTGTCTGCTTCATGGCAACATACTGTGGGCTCTCCTTCTCTCCAGGGACCCGGCTGGTCTCCCGGCCCATCCCATGCTCCCCACCAGAGTCTTCCTGGAGCCCCCGGGGAGTGCAGTTGTGGCAGCCGCTCCTTCCTGGCCACCCAGAGGCAGTGTCTGGGTGGTCCCCGGCTGCCACAGAGAGTGTCGGGAGAGAGTAAGATGAGGGTCCAGGAGAGAATGGATTCCTCAGTCACTCTTCTCCTACAGGGAGAATCTCCTCCTCCTCCTCCCCTCTGCGGTGGTGGTGGTGATGCTGGTCTCTCTCACCCCCCCTGCCAAAATGTTCATAAGTTTAAGTCTGCAAGCAAGTCTTTTGCTGTGATGAAGAGCTTTGCTGAGGGGCATTCAGGTCCTTTGTCCCCCATGATGTGCTTTTGGCTTTGCAGGGGGAATGAGGCAAGACTTTTCATCTCCTCCCCCCGTGGCTTTGAAGCCCCTTCGTTAACGCCACAGTGTTGCAACCCCCCCCCCCAGGTGGTGCCCGTGCCACAGCAGAGCTGCTCGACGGAAGAGATCAAGGAGGCCTTCATTACCCAAGCCGAAGAGCAGCGGATTGAGTTGCTAGAGATCCCAGAGCATTCCGCTCTCAAGCAGGTCTGTGGTGGGATCCATTCCGGCTTCCTCTCCCCCTTGGCTTTGAGCCCTCGGTGTCCGGTCCTCCTCCTCTCAGGATCCCCCCCCCCTGGGGCTGAGGGAGGCTTTTCTGAAGGAGGCGGGAGGGCTGTCTTGTGATTGGCAGCTCCTCCTACCAACCAGGAAAGCACCTGTCCGGGGGTGCCTCTCTTATGTCCAGTTGTGATGCACTGCTTTTGGAGGGGATCTGGAGAGGGAGCGTGGCGGAGGCTCACACTCTTCTTTGTTTATAGCCCTTTCCCTGGCACTATTGCTCCTCTGCGCTCCTTATTCTAACATGCCACTCCTTATCTGCCTGGTGGCCCAGTTGGGGGAGTCTTTTCCGTAGAAGCTCCCCGGCACCAAGAGCAGAAAGTGAAAACACCCATCACCTCCCCTGAATTGCTGCTGGGCCCCGTGGGCCTGGCCATCCTCTCCTCCGGGGGTGGCTGTTCCTGGAGCTTGCAGCAGAGCTCCTGCAGGGGCAGCAGGGAGGGTCCAGGGTGCCCTTCACCTCTTCCCTCCACCAGTGGGCTGTTGCTGGTGCTTCTGTTCCGGAGGCTGCCCTGCGCGGGTGGCAGAGGGACGGAGCCTCCCCGCCCCTGGGCAGGTCAAGGGGGGAGTGGGCTGCTGGTCCAGGCTGCTGGACCCTCTACCACCAGATTGGAAAGAGCTTTCCCCTGGAGTTTGGAAGGTTTGTCGTTCTGTTCTTGTATGGTTTGCTGCCTCCAGCTTTGACTGAATATGTTTCTTCTCAAGTTTTCAGGAAGTGCCTCCCTACCCTTCTGCCTTTTCCAGCACTCAGTTACGGGTATCTTTCTGGGGATGGGGGCAGGTGGAGCTGGGATGAGATGGTCAGCCCAGCAGCCTTTGGGGAGAGTTGAGGGGCTGTGTGAGTGACTTGTTTTCTGCCACCCTTTTGTTCCAGCAGCTGCTGCTGCTGCCATCACCGGCTGGCTTTGGTAGCCCCACCCCACCCTTCTGTAGGGCGGAGTCTCTGTCTCCTGGCGAACAGCTTCTGCTCTGTGGGCCGGTGTGGTGGGAGCTCCACTGTGTCCTGTGTCCCACAGCCAGAGTAGGCCAGGGCCAGCTCCTCTTCCTGGGAAGCAGCCAAGATGATCAGCCGCACCGCCATTTCCTGCTTCCTCTTTAGCTGCGCCTGAGCCCTGCCATGGGAGTCACAGGGCCCCACACGGAATTGGAAGCTTGGAGGGGGGCTGTTCCTGTCCTGTCTGGTGGTCATTCTTGAACCACCACCCCACTCAGGTTCTCTGGGGACGAGCGAAGTTCCCTGGACTTGCCCTGAGGGGCCAACTGGCCCCTTTGGTGCCCCCCAAGCATGCTTGTGCCCCTCCCATCCTGTGCCTCCCTTCAGCTGCCCCCCACCTTGCTTAGCTCACTCTGTTTTTCCTGGGACCCTGGCAGAGAAAGCAGGACCGCCCTACTCTTCCAGGCGTGGGGAGATGTGGCGCTGCAGAGGTTGCTCCCTGTGAAGCTCGTTCACGTTCTCCCTGCTCTGCAATCTCTTTTGGCTGCACTGGAGACAGCTCTCTGCTACAGGCGTCCGTGTCTTCCGTTTGGTTCTGCAGATCGTTCAGCCAGGAACACCATATTTCTACGTGGAGCTGGATACTGGAGAGAAGCTCTTCCACCGGATTGGAAAGAGCTTTCCCCTGCAGTTTGGAAGGTTTGTCGTTCTGTTCTCGTGTGGTTTGCTTACTTGGAGGGATGTCCAGATGCCGTGCCCCCATCCTGTCGCAGGGGAGCACGTGGCTGTGACAGGAGAGGAGGGGTCAGGCCCAGCCTCCCCACTCCTCCTCTGCTGCCTCCAGCTTTGGCTGAACACCTTTCTCCTCGGGCTTTCAGGCAGTGCCTCCACACCCACCTGCCTTTCTCAGCAGTCAGGCATATCCTTCTGGGGATGGGGCCAGGTAGAGAGCGGGTGAGATGGCCAGCCAAGCAGCCTTTGGGGAGAGTAGAGGGGTGTGTGAGTGACTTGTTTTCCCCTATCCTTTTTGTTCCTCCAGGGAGGTGTTGGCCAGTGAGGCCATCCTGGGGATGCCCGGCCGGGCAGATTGGCGGAGCTGCCAGACGGGGCAGGAGGAAGAAGCGGCAGCCGCCCAAGACTTTCGCCGTGCCTTTGAGCCCTTTGACTTTGCCCAGACAGACTGAACGGCTGGGTGAGGGAGGAGCACGTGTGCCCCTCGTTCCCCTGCAGTGCCCCCATGGCATCTTTGTGGGGGGAGCCAGAGCCTCTCTTGATGGGAGCAGCCCTCAGAGGGGAAGGGGCCTCTGCTGGCTGAATGTGCCCTGCCTGGCCCCGCCGTCCCTGGCAGACTTTTCCTGGCAGCTGTGTGGGTGGATGTGCTTCTGACATGCACACACGTGTGCTCTGATGACTTTTCTTACTGGTCTGGGGCCTCTTGCGGAGCCCCCGCTCATGAGAGAGGTGCACGATGGAGGATCCCTGAGGCAGCCAGATGCTCCCCCTTCTAGCAGCGGGGATCCACAAGGCGCTCCTCCTGACCCCTCAAGAGTGACTGGAGCATCCCCTGCTGGGCGGGGGTCTCGGAGGCACCTCTCTGTGCGCCACTAGCGTGTTGGCCCAGAAGAGGGGCCGTGGGTGTTATTTTGATGGCCAGTTTGGGTGCTGTAAAGATTTGATGTTTTGTAAGAGGGGAAGGGCCAATAAAAGACTGATTCTGACATTTTAAGCACTGGCTGTGCCCCTGCTCTCCTTGCTCAGCCACCTGCAGTGGGCAGATGGAGTGGCGATGCAGCATTTGCATTTAGGAAGGGTTCTGAGTGTGAGAGGCGACGGCTGGTAAGAAGTCCAGGGGGCTGATGGAGGGGGAGGACCACTGGGGGACAGACAGGAGGCTGAAGGACCCCTTTGTCCTCCAGGTGAACAGGGTCAAACACTGGAGTCTGATCCCCTGCTCTTGGGAGCAGGGATTAGTGCCCCCTGAGAGCTCAGCCAGGCTGGAGCCAGCTTTTGGGGTATCCCAACAGATCAGACATCTTTATCAAAATAATTCAGCTTTTCAATTTTGTAGGACCATTTGGAGCAACTGTTTTGTAAGAGTTCTCGGGTGTGCCTGCGAGGGCGGTGGGACAAGGAGACAGGCCTTCCTCACAGCCCCCAAGTCCAGGCCTTGGGAGAACATCGGGCTCCTTCAGATGGCCTGGAGCCATCCTGTACGAGCCACAATTGGCACTTTGGATTGCATCCTGAAACAGACCCGTCATAGCCAGCATGCCCAAGAATTGTGGGTTCACAAGAGTTGGGAGGGACCCCCGAGGACCCTCTAGCCCCACCTCCCTGAAACCCACAGCTAAAGCACTCCTGGCAGGGAGGGCCATCCAGCTTCTGCAGTTGGAGAACCTCTAGCAACGGATTGTCTCCCAAGGGAACCATTCCACTGTCGGATGTCTCCTGCGGTCAGGAAGGTCTTCCCAAGGTTTGATTGCAGCATCCTTTCTGGCAATTTGGACCCGTTGTCTTGGGTCTCCTGACTGAATTTAGTCTGGACGGCTAAGTGTGAGAAAGGCTGGGTAGCCATGGGTGCCGAGGCCGCTGCTGTGTGAAGCCGTTGGCTTCTGTAGTGGGAAGGAGGCTTCAGTACTTGAATGACCCTTCTTGCCAAGGCTCGAGATTGACCAGCTGGAGTTTCCCTCCGGGATGCTCTGTGAGGAAGCTCCAAAGGCGCTGACCTTTAACTACAGACGCAGCAGAGCCTTTCACCTCGCCTGCACTGCACAGCCTCCCGCGAGAGGAAACAAGGAGAGGAGAGGTGGTGGGCAACTTAGAGAAAGGAGCAGTGAAATGTACACATGCCCAGCAAGAGTGCATGGCCCAGCCTCTCCAAAGCCTTGGAAGCCTGGTCTCCCCTGCACCCCCCCCCCCCATCACGCTCTGCCTCTCACAAAGCCTGCTGTCATTCGGAGCAAAGGAGGCTTCCCCACTTCTGTGAGGAAAGGAGGCGAGGAAGGGGGTTTAAAATGCCACAACCACAGGTGGTCCTTTCAGAGTGAGGCAGGGGTGGTCGTATGTTTGGCTCCTGCGCAGGAAGCCCTGCTTCTCTTGCTCTCATTGATGTCGTGGCCCCTCGGCCCCACCCCAGGGCACCCTTGAGGCACCCAGCGTTGCTCTCACTTGTCCAGAGGGAGTCCCTATAAGGCAAGGCTCCTCTGCCAGCTGGGAGGCTGAGACTCCAGCACCAGTGCATCACCAGTGGGCACGTGGCAGCACCCTGCTGGCACTTCGCCAAGCCTCTGCTGGGGAGGCACCCAAAGGCCTTGCACTGTGTTATCCTGTGACTGGGAGACCAACAGCCTCATGGTACTCTGCAGATACTGCAGTTTCATAGCGCCTTGTACGCTGGAGTCCCTGGAGGGAGCTTTCATGGTGCTAAGCAGAGGCATGGCTGCTGCGGTCTGTGCTTTTTCCTGTCGTCCCCCTCTGATGTATGAGGGTTGTACTGAAAGTAATGCGTGCCAGGTTGTAATTCCTTTATTAACAACATGAGACGTGTGCAGCTACTTACACATATAACGTGGTACTATCTGCTGGGGTGGTGCCCCTTTGAACCCATTCGTCAAATCCACTTTGGAAATCCCTTTAAGGCCTCTGATAGCCTCTTCCGCTTCGCCTGTGTCATTGAAGCACCGTCCCTACAGGCTTTCCTTCATCTGACCAAACAAGTGAAAGTCTGAGGGCACCAGATCCAGGGTGAAAGGTGTCAGGAATTGAAATCACACACACAAATGTAACAGTGCTGATATTTATTAAGAATGTGACGCGTTGTACAGGACTTCAGTGAGCGAACTAAAAGCAATTAGCAGAAACACATTAGAAGCAAAAGATTCGTTTCCCACAGCAATAGACATCAAAAGACCTTGACAGAGCCCAGCTCAGGCTGGTAGTTCTTATCAGTGCTGCATTCCTGGCTTTGTTTATCTAACAGTCTCTGGTTCCCATCCTTGGTTACAAGCAAGCAGCTAATTAACTACTATTACATGTCCCATACTGAAATATGGAGGGCTACCCGACATTTGACCATCCCATTTGTGCAAGAACTTAGGATGTTGCCAAAGAAGTGTGGGGCTGTGCATTAACGATTGCATCCAGCCATTTCTGTGGTTCTTCTTTTTTCTTTAATCTGCTCACAGATGGCTTCTCAAAATTCTAGAGTGATGCAGTGTAGCAGGTGATACACTGCCAAGTCCCACGCTTGGGGAAATAAAATCACTGCCTTTTGTCATAATCTGTGCTGAGCGTTGGCTTTTAGATTTCTTTGGTGGGAGGGATGTGGGGTGCCGCTGCTCTGTGGGCTGATTCTTGGTCTTTGGTTTATACAGGTATGCTCAGGTCTCATCACCAGTGCAGACATTCCCAAAAAAGGTGTCCTTCAGATGCCTCCAACAGTTTTGTGCACATGTGTAATCTCTTCTCTTTCGAATCAGCTGTTAATTTTCAAGGAACCCACTTGGCACACACCTTCCTGTATCAAAGGTTGTGGATAATCTGCTGGACAGCCAAGGTCCACAACAACCTCTGAGGCAGTGATACTGCAGTCTGTGCAAATCACGTTGTCCATCCTGTTTTGGTTGTCATCAGTGACTGATGTCAACAGCCTTCCACTACAGGGTTTGTCTTCAACACTGGTTTTGCCTTCTCTGAATGTTTTCATCCATCTTCACACGTTGCTTTCATCAGTTATCACCTCACTATACACTTTTCTGAGCCTTCTGGGGAATCCTAGAGTTGGAAGACACCACGATGTCCATCGAATCCAACCCCATTCAGACGTGCAGGAACACACAGTCAAAGCACCCTCAGCACGTGGCTATCCAGGCTCTCATTAAGAATCATAGAATCCTGGACTTGGAAGAGACCCCAGGAGCCATTGAGTCCAGCCCCCTGCTACGCAGAAACACACATCAAAGCATTCCCAACAGATGGCCATCCAGCCTCTGCTTAAAAACCCCCAAAGAAGGAGACTACCACACTCCGAGGCAGCAGATTCCACTGCCGGACAGCCCTGACCGTCAGGAAGTTCTTCCTGAGGTTCAGGGCATTCGCGGGGGGGGGGGGCATCTTGCCCCCTTCCCTCCTGCTCTGCTCACCCTGCCTTTCGCCTTTAGTCCCAGTAATTTCAACAGGGTCCCAGGCCTCCTCGCCCTCCCCTGCTCTGCATCTCTGTGTCATCCTTCTGCGCCCCTGCCGAGAACCGGTCCTGCAGGTAATACGAGAGGCAGAATTGCTCGAAGGCTGTCAGGCCTGGATTCCTGCAGAGAGCGCACTGCTGGTGCTGTTGCAGAAACCAGAAAAACAGCACAAGGGCCCGGCGACCACAAACGCCGGCCGGCTGCCACCGTTAAGCCACAAGGCCCCGAGGCCTCTTCCCCTCCTTGCGCCACAGGGCCTCCCCCAGCCTTCCGGGGCCCAGTCCGGTGGTGAGGATGCAGCGAGTGAAGAAGGCCGTCTCCGCCCTGACGGGCCACGGTGAGCTGTGCGCCCCACACCTCCCTCCCTGGGTTCTCCCTCCCTGTTCTGCCTTGTCCCCACCTGTGCTCCCCAAGAGACACAGACCCCCCCCATTCCCACCTCCTGCTCTGCACAGCCCCCGGGGGGGGCAGATGTCGTCCTTTGATCAACGGCCGCGAGATACTGCCAGCGGTGCTCCGCAGGATGGCCCAACATCTGGGCCCAAGCAGAGCAACTGGCTGGCAACCTGCGGCCCCTCTCTGCCTCCCATGCTGCCCACTCCTCCCCCAAGGCTGGCTGAGGAGGGAGGGGGGCTGGCCCCAGCTGGCCCCCAGACTCCTGGATCTCTGGGGTCTGCCAGGGCAGGAAGAGCTGGGCGTCTGGGTCGCGACCCTCTGTTGTCTACTCAGTCTGACTTGGGGACGTGGGGGAGCAGTGTGAGGAAACAAGGGGGGGTGCGCGCACGCGCCCTCCCAGACAGACGGGCGGGTGTCCCAGCAGATCTGCCAGGCAAAATGGGGGTGTAGGAGGAAGGCCTTGTGTGTGACCAAGGAGGGGTCTCTCCATAAGCCCGCCGGCACAGGATGCCTTGCCATCCCTCCCCAGCTGGATTCAGATGCGGGGTGGGAAGTGGGTGTGGGGGGGGCGCACTGTAGCCTGGATTGCTCTGATTAGCGAACATTAGGAAAGAAGCCATGTTCTGGGAACTGGATATGTTTCGTCTGCAGAAGGGAAGGTTAAGAGGGGACATGATAGCCATGTTTAAATATTTGAAGGGATGTCACATCGAGGAGGGAGAGGGCTTGTTTGCTCCTGCGCCAGAGAGTAGGACAAGGAGCAATGGATTCAAGCTGCAGGAAAGGAGATTCCACCTGAATCTCAGGAAGAACTTCCTGACGGTCAGAGCTGTCCGGCAGTGGAATCTGCTGCTGCCTCCATGGAGTTTGGATGGAGTCTCGTCCTCCTTTGGAGGTTTTTAAGCAGAGGCTGGATGGCCGTCTGTCACAAGGAGGGCTTGGATGGGGTCTTCCTGCATGGCTGAAGGGGGCTGCACTGGATGGTCCCTAGGGTCTCTTCCAGCTCCGTGACATGCACACCCTGGTCTCCCCGCTGCAGAGACCCCCTGCCACATGGGCCCTCTGCTGCCGCCCCGGACGCCCACACCGCCTCCCAATGCCACTCATCTGGCCACAGTGGTGGCAGCAGGAGCAAGAAATGGGGGCGCTGCAAGAGGAGGAGTCTTTGGCACAGCACCGTGGCAGAGCGGGGGGGGTGCGTGGTCACTGAGCCTCAGCTGTGCCCCTTTGTGTGCATGCCCCCACTCGCCGTGCCTTCCCTTGAAGAAACAGGGCCTCCCGGTCACCCTGGCTGGCAGCTCGTGGGGCCACTCCTGAGGGCAGCACGATCCTGTTTCTGGAAAAGCAACCGACTACCCCACTTCCCCTTGCCCATTTTGGATGGCATGCACCCTCCCACCTGGCCATCTGCTGGGGATCCTGAGCATCAGCGCCCAATTCTGGATCTGTGAGGGGGGCGCCAGGTGTCTCCCTGCTTCCCTGGCCCACCTGACTGCCCCTCTCTCCCTTCAGGCTGGCGAAAGGCATCCGGAGGCCCCCACCTTCCCCCAGGCCCCCGGCCACTGCCCTTCCTGGGGAATGTTCTGCAAGTGGACACCAAGAACTTCCCCAAATCTGTTGAGGAGGTGAGTGGTAAACACCACGTGTGCACGAGCGCGCACGCGCACACACACACACACAGAGTTACACAGGGCTCCTGGCTGGTCCTCTGCTGTAGGGGAGGGGGGGCTTCGGGTGGGAACGTCAGCCCCTGCTTCATTTTCTCTGCTGGTCCTGCTCCCCCTTCCTTCCTTCCCTCCCAAAGAAAATGGAGGAAAACGTGAAGGCGCTGCTCGGGTGGCACCTGATGACTGCACGGGTCGGCGAGAGGAGCCCCCCCACACGCACGCACGCACACGGCCCAGAAACACCCTCGGGGGGAGGCGGAAGGTTTGCTTTGCCAAAGCGAGTGGGTGGGTGGGTGGGTGGGGAGGGACTCAGGGAGCTGGGGTGGGTGTTCTGGAAAGACCACCTGGCCTTCCAGTGGGCTGGGGGACAGAGGGACTGCCAAAAAGGAAAACACCAAGACTCCACCCTCTCTCGCCATAAAATCTGGATGTGGCTGCAGGTTTTGGAAAATGGATTTTTTGGGTGGGGGGGGCAAAAAGGAGGCCTGGAAAGCTGGAGGCTGCAGTGACAACTGAGGGGGGTGCACTCTTACGCATATCCCCCACAAGCTGCTGCAAGGGGCTGTCTGCCGTTGCCCCCTCCTCCTCCTCCTCCTCCTGGCTCTGGAGAAAAGGGCAGCAGCAGTGGCGGGGGGGCCCGTCAGGGCTGGGTGCCAGTGAGCCCCCCCGCCCATGCAGCGACTCCCCTCGCGCTCTCCCCCTGTACTTGTTCTGCTGCAGCTCAGCCGGCGTTACGGGCCGGTGTTCACCCTCCACCTGGGCTCCCAGCGGGCCGTGGTCCTCTACGGGCAGGAGGTGGTGAGAGAGGCCCTGGTGGCGCGAGGAGACGACTTTGCCTCCCGAGGAATGACCCCCATCCTGGACAAAACGGCCGGGGGGACAGGTTTGTCTCCAGAGCAGAAAGGGAGAAGCTCCACGGATCAGCGGGTGGGGGGGAGACCCCAATCAGAGTCTGGGGGGACCTCACTGCCACCCTCGTCCCTCCTCCTGAGACCCAGCCTCCTCGAGGCCACCCCCCTCGCAAGAGCCCCTCCTTCCCTCCGTCGCGTCTCCCGTGCGAGTGGAGTCAGAGGGAGAAGAGGGGGCAAAGTAAACCTAGCCGCTCAACCGCCCCCTTCTTCACGAATTTTGGGCCCCTCAGCAGTGGCACCCCTATTCAGGGGTGGGAGACAGGAAGCACACACATAATGGGAGGGGGGATGTTAGTCTTTAAATGTGGGGAAGGGGCCCATCATGCTCTGAGGACTCCTTGTCTAGAAAAACATGAACCCTAGGGCTGGAAGAGCCCACCCCCATTCTGCCACGCAGGAACCGGGCAGGGAGGTACCATTTCCTTGGCATCTCCAAGCCTTAGAGGCCCACCGGTCCAACCCAGCAGCTTCTCAGGGTTCGGCGGTCACCGGTTGCCCGACTTGGTCAGTCCGCCAGCCTGCCCCTCTTTCATTCCGTGCCGACCACAGGAGAGACCAGCCGGTAGCCAAACGCCGCTCTCTGTGTGTGGTCCAGCTGGCCAAACGCTGCCATTTTAGCTGGGATGAGCTCCTGCTTCTCCCTTGGCTTCAGCTTATGTTGCAGCCGTACTAAAACAGATACTCTGGGGACTCGTCCTCCACCCACTTCTCCCCTGAGTGGCTGGCAAGCCGGCTGAGCTCCCTCCCTCGCCGTGGGGGTGGCAGAGTCTGATCCGTGTGTCCGGGGGCGCACCTGTGCGCGCGGCGTGCACGCGTGAGGCGCGGCTGCGGCTGCCGTGGGCTGTGCGCTTGCTCTGCTCAGGGACGGCCCTCCTCTCGGCCCTCCAGGCATTGGATTCAGCAACGGGGAGACGTGGAAGCGGCTCCGCCGATTCGCCGCCACTGCGCTGCACGGTTTGGAGGCGCGGACGGAGGAGAAGATCCGGGAGGAGGCCGGCTGCCTGGCGGGGAGGCTGCGGAGCACCGAGGGTGAGGAGAGGAGGCGGCGGCGTTGCTCCCGGAGGCAGCGCTGCTGAGCCAGGCCCTGTCCGCTACAAGCCCTGCCTGGGCGGGGGCACGGTTGCCCAGGGCGGGTGGCTCCCCGTCACTGCCGTGCGGGGCAAGCGCAACGGATGGCTCCAGGAGCTCGGGCAAAGAATCGTCCCTGAAGAGGGGAGAGGAGCCCACCTGCCTCCCGACCCACAGAGGCTCTCTGGGGCAGGAGGAAAGCCCTTGGGGGCGCCACCGGGGGACTCCGGCTGAACCGCCTGCCCTCCCTCCTTCCCTCCCAGGGTGAGCAGCACCCTTCGGGGTGGAGATCGGTGGAGGGAGGAAAGGTGGAACCCCCCGGCTTTTGATGGTTCGGAAAGATTCCTCCAAGGACGAGGGAGGCTTTCTGTGAACGCCACCTCCGCACCCGTGGGAGAGAGTCCCACTAAGGGCGCCCGCCGCACGGGGCTTCCCCGGGGACTGGGAATCCTCGTTCCTCTCGGGCCCCCGGAGGGCTGCGGGTGGGGAGGGGGCCCACGGGAGGGCTTCCTCCCCTCTCAGCATCAGGCAGGCAGACGTGGAGCACAGAAGAGGGAGAGAGGGGGAGGGAGGGAGGGATTAGGGACTTGGAGGACCAACCCGGCCAGAAGGAAAGGAGTAGACTAGTGGGGGGGGGGCCTCCCTCCGCCACCATCGGCGGCCCTCCCTTCTCGGCTGGGTGGTTGCTTTGCCTGTCATCTGCAGCCCCCCACCGTTGCCCGCCCCCCGCTCCAGCCCTGCTCTGCTGCCTGTGTTGGTCCGGCAGCACCACCTGTTGTCTCCCTGGCAGGAAGGCCTGTGGACCCAGCCCGCTTCCTAAGCCAGGCGGCCACCAACGTCCTCTGCTCGGTTGCCTTCGGGAGCCGCTTTGACTACGAAGACGAGGAGTTCCTCCGGTTCCTGGACCTCCTGGCGGAGAACGCGCGGCTGCAGTCTCGCATCATGACCAAGGCGCGGCCCGGGCCGCAGATGCCCCGGGGGCCGTGGGCGTGTGTTCCAACGGGAGGCGGGGGGGCCTTTGGCCGCAGAGGAGGGCACCCCGCCCCGCCCAGGCTGGGAGGGTCACGGGGGGGCCGGGCACAGTGAGAACGGGCCCACCTCCCGGGCCCCTCCCCCAGCGAACGCTCGCGCGGCGGGGGCGGAAGCGCGCGCGCGCCCGGGAAGGCGCCGCGGGATGCCGGACGACCGTGGCCCCCCGTAGCCCGCCGGCCCTTCTCCGCCCCCGCTGCTCTGTCTTACCTGCTCTCTCTCACCTGGGGGCCAGAGGTGGGTCCCCCAGGGGTGCGCGCACCTGCTTCCGCCTCCCTCAGTGCCCCCTCGGTCACCCCCGTCGTGATCTTTGGGAGCCCGTGTTTCAGCCCACGGGGGCCTGTGCCCCCCAACCCTTCGTGGGCCTTTCCCTTCCTTTTCTGTTTCTCTTCTCTGCGGGAAGCCTCCGGAGCCGGGAAAGGCGTCCCAAAGTGGGTCCTGCCAGTCAGCAGGCGAAAAGGGCGGGTGGGGAGAAAGGGGCCCGACTCAGCCCACGATGGGGGGTGCGAGGTCATGGGCCGGTTGCGCGAAAAGGGTCTTTTCTTGGAAAAGCAGGGGAGGGGGAGTAAGCGTGGACAATGAAAATGAAAGGGAAACTGAGGAAAGGAAAACAGAGACCCGCACCCTGAGGCCCGGGTATTCACAAACATCTTGTTTTCTTTTTTCCTCCTCAGCTATACAACGTTTTCCCATCAGTTCTGGATTACTTTCCTGGCTCTCATAAGACAATATTTAAAAATACTGATGAATTGAAGCATTTCATCTCAAGGAGGGTGAAAACTGGCCGGGAGACCCTCCGGCCCGGCCCCCCTCAGGACTTTATCAGTGCCTTCCTCCTCAAAATGGAGCAGGTAACAAGGGGGTGGGCGTGGCCGGTGGCCAGGGCAGCTTCTCCACAGGCCTCTGGCAAAGGTGGTCCCGGCCCACCTGGCCTCACAGGGGGATGTTGTGTTACATTTGGTGCCTTGCGCAGGACTGGGGGGCCAAGGGCCGCATGGGCACAGCCGTGCCAGGGGACCCTCCTCCCTCGTGGGAGCCTCTCTGAGCAACACCTTCCAGCAGGCCGAGGGCAGGAAACGGGGGACGTATCAAGGGCAGCAGCGCAAAGACCCCCCGCCCCGGGGCCAGCGATACTCTGGCCCAGCACAGTCACTGGAGAGGGTAGGACCTGCATTTCTCCCCAGCCATCAGGTTGGCTCCCACGCCCCCTCCCCTCAGAAGCCGTTCCCCCTTAAAACGAGGAACACGGGAATGCTGATTCCGGATGACTCGCGGGAGTGGGATTCAGCTGCAAAACAAGGTGTGCACTCTCCGGGCATTCAGTTCTAAGGGGAGATGGCTGCCTTTTCCACACTTTCTTTTCCTAGGTCTTCTCCCAAGATATGCTCTGGATGTAGCGTATCATGACTTCAGTAAGGCTTTTGACAAGCCACCCCCCCCCCGTGATATTTTTGCAAACAACCTAGTGAAATGCGGGCTGGACAATGCTACTGTTAGGCGGATATGTAACTGGTTGACCGACAGAGCACAAAGGATGCTCCTCACCAGTGGCTGCTTTTCCTCCTGGAGAGAAGTGACTAGTGGAGCACCACAGGGTTCTGTCCCGGGGCAGATGCTCTTCAATATTTTTAACAAAGATTTAGATGTTGGGGTGGAGGGAATCCTTATGACATTTGTGGATGACATGAAACTGGGAGGAATGCCTAACACACTGGCAGAGAGGAACAGGGAACAGGGAACAGGGAACTGGGCTGAAATTAGTAACATGAAATTCAACAGAGACAAGTGCAAAATGGCACATCTAGGCACAGGTATAGGATGGGGGATACTTGGCCCACCAACACTACACCTGAAAAGGACCTTGGGATTATTATTGTGGATCATTAAGAGCAGCACAGTTTCCAAGTCAAAGGAATTAATCATCCGCGTACATTCTGCACTGGTCAGGCCTCGTCTGGAGCACTGGATTAGGTTCTGGCTGCCTCATTTTAAGAAACAGTCTCACAAGGAGGCTAGTAAAGCGCGGGCTGGACAGGGCTACCGTTAGGTGGATTTGTAATTGGTTGACCGACCAAACTCAAAGGTGCTTCTCACCAAGGGCTGCTTTTCATCCTGGAGAGAAGTGACTTTTGGGGGGTGCCACAGGGTTCTGTCCTGGGTCCAGGGCTGCTATTCCACGTCTTCATCAATGACTTGGATGAAGGAGTGGAAGGCATGCCGGTCAAATTTGCAGATGACACCAAATTGCGAGGGGCTGCTAATACAGGATCAGGGGGACAGGATCAGAATTCCAAATGACCTCAACAGGTTAGAAAGCCGGGCCAAAACTAAGAAAATGCATTTCAACAGGGAGAAATACAGGGTATTACACTTGTACAGAAAAAAATGAAATGTACAGATAGAGGATGGGTGACATCTAGTTTGACCACAGTACTATGTGAAAGCTGAACATGACTCAGCAGCGTCATGTGCCAGCTAAAATAGCTAAATGTGATTCTGGCCTGCATCAATAAGAGGAAAGCGTCTAGATCAAGGGAAGTAGTAGTTCCACTTTCTTCTGTCTTGGTCAGATCCCACGTGGAATGCTGTGTCCAGTTTTGGGCACCACAGTTCCTCGGGACAAGCTGGAACGTGTCCTGAGGAAGGTGATGATAATGCTGTAAGGCCTAGAAACCCTGAAACCCTACAAGGAGCAGCTTACGGAGCTGGATATGTTTAACCTGATGAAAAGGTTAGGAGGGGACATGACAGCTGTGTTTAAATGTTTGAAGGGATGTCATGTTGAAGATGGCGCAAGCTTGTTTTCTGCTGCCCCAGAGACTAGGACATGGAGCAATGGATTCAAACGTCAGGAAAAGAGATTCTATCTAAACATTAGGAAGAAATTCCAGAGGGTAAGAGCAGTTGGACAGTGGAACAGGTTGCCTGGGAGTGTTGGGGAGTCTTCTTCTTCGGAGGTTTTTCAAGAGAGGCTGGATGGCCATCTGTCAAAGGGAGTGCTCTTTTTTTTTTTAATTATATTTTTATTGAAAAGTTTACATTAAAAACAAAAAAAAACCCTTCCCACTTCCAAGCTTACATTTCCAGTTGAATCTGCTTATTATCATTGTTTGCATACATATAGTTTCTGCTTAACAAAGAAAGCGATTACATTATTTCTTTTTCATTCTTTGTACCTTTATAACTTGAGCCAATCCAAGATTTCTCTCCACTCCCTTTCGAAGTTCTGGATAGGTTTATTATTCAAAGAGAATGCTATTTTTTCTATCCCTACCATATCCAGAACTTTTACCTTCCATTCTTTTATATCAATATATTTCTTTTCTTTCCAATGTTGCACATATGTCAATCTAGCAGCAGTTATTAAATACAGCAATACCCTCCGATGACATCTTATACCTCTTTGTTGCCTTATAATATTTAACAGATAAAATTCCGGTTTCATTTCAAAATTCCAATTATAAATTCTTTGGATTTCATCATGTATCTCATTCCAAAATTTTCTTGCTATTCTGCAGGACCACCACATATGAAAAAAAGACCCCACCTTTTCATCACATTTCCAACATCTTGCATTTCCATTTTTAGTTATTTTTTGTAATCTTTCTGGGGTCATGTAACATCTATGTAACATTTTATAATAGTTCTCTCTTAAATTTAGGTTTGGTGTGAATTTTATATCAGTTTTCCATGCTCTCTCAAAGGGAGTGCTCTGATGGTGTCAATCCTGCCTGGCAGAATGGGGCTGGACTCAATGGCCTTTGTGGACTTTTCCAGCTCTATGTTTCTACAATTCTATGATAAAGATCTTGAATAGCCCTGGGCCCAGGACAGAACCCTGGGGCACCCCACTGGTCACTTCTCCCCGGGATGAAGAGCAGCCATTGGTGAGGAGCACCTTTGGGTTCAGTCAGACAGCTTACAAATCTACCTAAGAGTAGCATTGTCTAGCCCACATTTTACTAGCTTGTCTTGCAAGAGTATCATAGGGAGGCTTGTCAAAGGCCTTACAGAAATCAACACTAGATCCACAGCATTGCCTTCATCTACCAAGCTTGCAACTCTACCAAAAAGAGAGAGAGAGAGAGAGAGAGAATTAGTCTTACGTGACTTGTTTCTGCAAAACCTTATTGACTTTGAGTGATCATGGCTTCCTTTCTAAGTGCTTACAGACTGTCTGTTTAATGATCTGTTCTCCTGGTGTTGATATCAGGCATGACTGGGTGGTAATTTTTTGCCTGGCAGGGGGTGGACCCAGTGGCCCTAGGCTTCTATGATTTTTTTTTTTTGTCCAAAAATACCCTCTATCTTCCTCATCCTTTCCATCCCCAAACTTCTTGCAGGAGAAAGAGGATAGCCAGTCTGCCTTCAACCTCCGGAGTTTGGTGAGAAGCACTCTGGACCTTTTTGTGGCGGGAGCCGAGTCAACCAGTCTTGACCTGCAATATGCGCTGCTGGCCCTCATGAAGTATCCAGAGGTACAAGGTGGGTGGGTCAGTGGCGGAAGCAGCCAGAACTCTCTCCCTCCCTGCTTGGCCAGCCAGATGCGCTTGCAGCTGAAGGGCTTTCTCCGGAACTGCAGCCACCCCAGAGCAGGCCTGTAAGCAGCCCCTTTGCCGGCCTGCAGGCCTTGGGAGGTCCAGAGGACTGGGCCAGGGCAGTCAGAGTGTGGACCCACCCTGCCGAGTGGAGGGGAGCTGCCAGGAGGGCTGTTCTGCCTAGAAACAAGGGGGAGACTGCCCACGCACCTTGGCTTTTGAAGTGACCTTTGCAGGGGTGATGCTGCCGTGGCCGTTGCACCAGGGAAACTGGGTGCCTCAGTAGGCTTGGGGACAGTGTGGCCCTCAGCAGTCGTCCTCTCCCTACCGCCCTTGGGCTGACACTCCAGTCTGGTCAGAACTGGGGAGGACGAAAATGTCGTAAGGCCCCTCCCTTCCCAGGGCAGAGACCTGTGCCCCCCACCCATCAGCTGCCCCCAGATCACTTCACTCAGCCCTGGTGGGGGCAGCAGCGGTGGGCCTTGCTCCGTGCTGCCTCCTCCTGGCCTTCTCGGTGTTTTGGAGCGGCGGCAGCTAAGGAAGTGGGGTGGCTGCCTGCCACTCAGAGAAGCTGATGGTCAAAGCTGGCGAGCCCCTCAGCGGCCACACAGCTTTTATTCATTTCTGAGGCTCCCTTGGGTGGCTCGAGGGGGTGCTGCGGAGGGCTTGCGGTGCAGGGCCTGCCCTGCCCCCAAACTGGCCCGTCCACCCTCCAAGGGCAGCTGGGGGCTCCCACACAGAGCGGAGCAGGGGAGGGGGTGACACAGGGTGTCTTCATCCTGGCCTTGGAGCTCTCCCTGGGGAGGAGGTCTCGCTTCGTCTTTTGTGTGGCATGATCCATTTTCACCCTAGGGAAAGTTCGTCAAGAAGTTGATCGGGTGATCGACCCCTCCCAGAGACCTCGCCTGGCGGACCTCAGCAAGATGCCCTACACGGATGCCGTGATCCACGAGGTCCACCGATCCCTGGCCCTGGTGCCACTGAACGTGCCACATGCCGTGACCAAGGACACGCTCTTCAGGCAGTATCTCATTCCCAAGGTCAGTTGAGCTCCTCAGGTGGGCAGCAGGTGACCCACAGGTGCGTCCAGTCCCTCCTCTGCGGCGGCCACCAGAGACCCCAGACCAATCCTGATACCAGCGATCATGCCGGGGCCGGGGCCAGGACCAGGGCGGGCACTCTGCTGCCGGCAGGGAGGCCCCTGGCTTGGTGGTCTGGTTGCTGGACAGAGAGGCAGCAGTGGAGGAGCAGAGGCCTCGAACCAGGACGCACCTTGGCTGCAGTGGAATCGGACAGGCAGGCTGGGGGCAGGCGAGAATGTCTTTCTCCACGCGAGGGAGCGGCAAGGAGGGCTGCAGACTCAGCAGGCTGAGCCAGGTCCCTGGGAGCACCCCAGCTGAGGAACTTCCTCTCTCTTTCTCTTTGTCCCTCGCCCCCACTGCCTGCTCCCACGTGTGTCCCTGCTGCCACCTCTGTCATTCATGATTAGGCAGCAGGGAAGGTCCAGTCCATTCTCTCAGGGCTCCAAATCACCCTCTGTCTGGAGGTGAAGCTCCCATGATGAATCTTGCGTTGCCCAGGAGGCAACAGGGCAGCTGCATCGATGGAGGGATGTGGGTGGACTTCCCTCCCCACCTCCACCCATCCACCTGCCAGTGTTGTGTTTGTTCCCCCATCCCTCCAGGGCACCATCATCTTCCCAGCTCTGAAGCCTTCCTTGTACGACAGCACAGAGTTCCCCAACCCAGAGTGCTTCGACCCTGGGCATTTCCTGGACGGAAAAGGAGCCCTGAGGAAGAGCAGGTTCTTCATCCCCTTCTCCATCGATAATGTTCTCCTGGGTTTATTGCTGGAACAAACTCTGGAGAAACACACACTCTCGTGCCTTTCGTCTGAGCTCTCTCTTTCATTGTATGAAACATAATGAACAGAAAAATGCAACAACATCCATGGTTCACAAAACAACAGCAGCTTTTATTGGGCTAACCAAAAATGCAGCAAATATGCAAGCTTTCAAAGCTCCAGTGACTTCTTTATCAGGCAAAGCAGCTAAAAATCATACAGAAGGGTTAAAAACGGTGATGTTAGGATCACAGCCCTACATTTTGCCAAGGTGTTGTTAGGTCTGGAGCGACATCCATGAGGGCAGAGGCCATTCCTCCCTTTGGCCGTGTGGGCTCTGGGAGACAAAGCGCCGTAAAATCCAGGCAATAAAGTTTAAACTCCGTTAGCAACAAAAAAGTAACTTCTTTTGAGATCCAGGATGTGTCTGCCCAAGGTGAGGCTACCCACCCCCTTTCTGGCAGAGAACATTGAATTTCTCCAGAAGCCTGGGCACTCTTGGGTCTTTCGATGCCATGAAGGTAAAACGCAGAACCAACAGGTCCCGGTTTCCAGCGGCGCTAATGGCAGAGGAAGGTCTGGGCTAAGGGAAGGGACGCACTGCACGACATTTTCCCAGCCCCAAAATAAGGTGTGCGGTTGAATTTCACGCCCTGGGCAAAGGGGGCCACGGGCAGTCTCCCTAAGAAGTTCCTGTAACCCCATTTAGCAAACCAGTTCTCCCTAAAGAGGAGATTGATCAGGGAGGGGGAGGGGCACACACCCAAGAGTAGCCTTAAACTCTGCCAGCCCATCTCTTTTACCCATTTGAGGTATATAACTTAAACCAGGAGAAGAAGAAACTTTCCCAGCAGAAGACTGCAACTTTCCTTCTGTTTGGCCACTTCTTTGTAAGATCAAGTGTGAACCTTTGAAAAGGAAAGGGTCTTAAACAGCCTTTTTCTTTTTTCTACTTCTCTCTGCAAATGCATTAAAGATACAGTGCTAAAAAAGAAAGCACAGAAGCCCAACCCATGAGAACTGTGAATTTTACAGGATAAAGAAATACAAGCTGGAGACTTTTGATTCTGGGCTGTTTGTAACAAATGAGCACTTAGGAAAGTAGAGGTGAAAGGGATTTAGTGGCAGCCAAGAAAGCCAATGTGATTCTGCTTTGGTTAGATCTCATCTGGAATACTGTGTCCAGTTCTGGTCACCTCAATTCAAGAAGGATATCGACAAGCTGGAGTGTGTCCAGAGGAGGGCGACCAAAATGGTGAAGGGTCTGGAAGCCACGCCCTATGGAGAATGGCTTAGGGAGCTGGGGATGTTTAGTCTGTAGAAGAGAAGGTTAAGAGGGGACATGATCGCCATGCTTAAATATTTGAAGGGATGTCATGTCGAGGAAGGAGCAGGCTTGTTTTCCACTGCTCCAGAGACTAGAACAAGGAGCAATGGATTCAAGCTGCAGGAAAGGAGATTCCACCTGAACCTCAGGAAGAACTTCCTGATGGTCAGAGCTCTCCAGCAGTGGAAGATGCTGCCTCAGTGGAGTGTGGTGGAGTCTCCTCCTTCTCTGGAGGTTTTTAAGCAGAGGCTGGTTGACCATCTGTCAAAGGGAGTGCTTTGATGTGGGTTCCTGCATGGTGGAGGGGGGTTGGATTGGATGGTCCCTGGGGTCTCTTCCAACTCTATGATTCTATGAATCTAGGTATGTCTAATGAACACTGGGGAATTAAAGATACAGTATTTTAACAATACAGCTGTTTGAGGAGGAACTATAATATTTTGGAATTGAGACTATAAAACTTATAAGAAGATAAAGCATTTATTGGAAGGGGAGCAGATCCTGGGAAGGGTGTTGAGAGTAACTGTCAACAGCCCTGCAGCCCAGCACAGTGTCAGAAAACATGTTAGAAACAGACCCTTAAAGAGAAAAGTTAGTGGACATTGCCACCTGGTGTCCAATAGAAGCAAAGGAAGACTAAGTAATTTCTAACAGATTGAATATTGTGCAAAGGAAACAGAGGATTTAAATACTGATACCTATGGTGAGTGGCCAGACTACAGAAGGTTTTTATTTTGATGAACTGAGATTGGATTAAAGATATTGAAGACACTGCTTGGTCAATTGTGCGTTTGTAGAATAGAAGTAAAACCCAAACCAGAAAGAACAGGGCACACAAGAGGGAGAGAGATCAATGGATATACCTAGCAAGACTTCAAAGATAGCTTAGAAATTTACAGATCAGCCCCAGATTTTAAAGGCTCAGATGTCACAGGTGACAATGCAGATGACCAAATTTGGAAGCCAGACAGAACAGACAGGGGAAAATATATTGCAGGAGCTGAAAAGAGAGATGGACAAAGTAAGAGCAGAGGTGAACGGATGTAAAGAAATTTTTCCCAAATAGCTACAGAAATAAGCAAAGTGATTTCAAGAATGCAGACTTTGTAACAGAAAACAGAGGACTTCAACTTAAAAATGGATAAACGGGGAAAGGGAAGTGCAGTTGCTTTGATAGAACTACATGAAAGAGAAAGCTGCTTGAGATTCAGATTAGTACCAGAAAAATCAAAGAAGCACCTCCAGGAATGAGCGATAGAAGTGTTGGCAGATCTACTGGATATGGAAAGGGAGGAGACAGAGAGACAGATCAACAGAGTTTGTCACATTTCTTTGAGAACTTTTAGACAGAAGGACTTACCTAGACATGTGATGTGTGAAAACAGACTAGAGATCAAGTTCATTTTGAGAAAAGAATGAACACAGATGGAACTCAGGTTGTTATTTTCAAAGAGATTCTAACAAGGAATCTTTGCAAGAGGAGAGAATATAATTTTTAATGGAGAAATTGAGGAAGAGCAGGATTCCATTTAGATGGTGGACACCCAAAGGAATTCATAGAATCATAGGGCTGGAAGAGACCATTAAAGAGGTCATTGAATCCAACCCCTTTCTGCTATGCATTTGAATGTAACAAAGATGCTCTGTAGTGAACACAATATAGAAAGCCAAAGGTTTTATGTGCAAGTTTAAGAAAGATCTAGGACAAATGCAGGGAAGGAAGGAAGGAAGGAAAAAAGAAGAGGAAGAGCAAGGCCAAGACAAAGGTAAAGGCAAGGATAAAGACAAGGCTTTGGATGACGAAGTGAGAGGCACTGTGGGTATGGACTACTGTAACCCTGAAGGTTAAAATGGACCTATTTCAAATGTTTGACTTGAACATTAAAGGTCTAAATATCCCTGTTGAAAAATCCAAAATATTTCCCTATTTGAAAGAACTGAAATGAGATAATAGCCTATCTGCAAGAAACACATGTCAGAAAAAGATATCTTAAATATTTACAATATTCAAAGCTTGGCAAAGAATTACTCAGTGTCAACAAAGGAAAAAGGGAGTTTGTTATGTACGTTAATCCCAAGTTATTACCAGAAAGCTGAAGTCTGAAGATCAAGAAAGTAGATACATGGAAGTTCAAATTGAGAATGGGACTAAAATTCTTGTTGTAGGAGTTTATTCTCCAACGGAAAATAAGGCAAGCTTTTATGAGAAGCTATTAGAGAAATTACACAATCATTCCACTGAAAATTTGATACAGCATGGAGATTGGAGTGGAGTTATTAATCCACAATGTGATGGAGTTAGTCAATGCATGAGCTCCAAGTATGGCAATGGTAAAGACTGTACTTTTTGTTGGACAAGCATAAATCATTCTCAAGAACTGACATGATTCTGAATTCAAAATTACTGGCTGTACATATAAAGAAAGTAGATATTTTACCCAGAATTTTGTCAGATCATAATCCAGTAATTTTAATGTTGAAAAGAAGATGACTGGGAGGTTGTTGGAGACATAATGATTCCTTACTTCAAGATGGAAAGGTGGTATAAAAGACTGATTAAAAAAGACTCAGTGAAGACAACTTAGAAAAGGGGACAGATAATGGAATTTTGTGAGATGCCAGTAAAGCATATTTGAGGGGATGCCTGATTCAGCAGAATGCTGTAATTAAAATGGAGGTGCTGGGGTTGGGGAATGTACTTCCTTCTAGATGAGATCAGTTGAAAAGAAGAGGTGTTGAAGAAGTATAGGAGAAATAGAGAAAAATTACACTTTTGAATTGCACAGAACGAACTTAGGCTGGCCAGAGACATTAAACACAATAAAAAGGGCTTTTTTAAATATGTCCGCAGCAAAAGGAAAAAGAAAGAGGCGATAGGGTCGCTGCGCAGAGAAGATGGCGAATTACTAACAGGGGGAAGAGAAAAGGCAGAACTACTTAACACCTTCTTTGCCTCAGTTTTTTCCCAGAAAGATACAAGCACTCAACCTGGTGGTTGGGGAGCAGGTGAGGAAGCAGGGGAAATGCGGCACGTAATAGGTAGAGAGGTGGTACAAGAATACCTGGCCACACTGGATGAATTCAAGTCTCCAGGGCCAGATGAATTGCATCCTAGGATATTAAAAGAACTGGCAGAGGTCATTTCGGAACCGCTTGCTATAATCTTTGAGAAATCTTGGAGGACAGGAGAAGTTCCAGCAGACTGGAAGAGGGCAAATGTTGTCCCCATCTTCAAGAAGGGAAAAAAAGAGGATCCAAATAATTATCGCCCAGTCAGCCTGACGTCTGTACCCGGAAAGATCCTGGAGCAGATCATTAAGCAGTCAGTTTCTACTCACTTAGAAAGCAACGTGGTAATCACGAGAAGTCAACATGGATTTCTCAAAAATAAGTCATGCCAGACTAATCTTATCTCTTTTTATGATAGAGTTACTAGCTTGATAGATGAAGGGAATGCTGTGGATGTAGCATATCTTGATTTCAGTAAGGCCTTTGACAAAGTTCCACATGACATTCTTGCAAAGAAGCTAGTAAAACGTGGGCTGGACAGAGCTACTGTCAGGTGGATCTGTAACTGGTTGACTGACCGTTCCCAAAGGGTGCTCACCAATGGCTGCTTTTCATCCTGGAGAGAAGTGACTAGCGGGGTGCCACAGGGTTCTGTCCTGGGCCCAGTGCTGTTCAATATTTTCATCAATGACTTGGATGAAGGAATAGAGGGCATGCTCATCAAATTTGCAGATGACACCAAATTGGGAGGGGTTGCTAATACGCCAGAGGACAGGATCAAAATTCAAAATGACCTGGACAGATTGGAGAGCTGGGCCAAGGCTAACAAAATGAAATTCAACAGAGAGAAGTGTAAGGTCCTACACTTAGGTAGAAAAAATGGAATGCTGAAATATAGGATGGGGGACACGTGGCTGGATGGCAGTACGTGTGAAAGGGATCTAGGAGTCTTAATAGACCACAAGCTGAACATGAGTCAGCAATGTGACGCGGCAGCCAAGAAAGCCAATGCAATTCTCGGCTGCATCAATAGGAGTATGGTGTCTAGATCGAGGGAGGTACTGGTACCACTCTACTCTGCTTTGGTTAGACCTCATCTTGAATACTGTGTCCAGTTCTGGGCACCCCAATTCAAGAAGGACATGGTCAAGCTGGAGCAGGTCCAGAGGAGGGCGACCAAAATGGTGAAGGGCCTGGAAGCCAAGCCCTATGAGGATAGACTTAGAGAGCTGGGTATGTTTAGTTTGCAGAAGAGAAGGTTAAGAGGGGACATGATAGCTCTGTTTAAATATTTGAAGGGATGCCATGTAGAGGAGGGAGAGGGCTTGTTTTCTGCCGCTCCAGAGACCAGGACAAGGAGCAATGGATTCAAGCTGCAGGAAAGGAGATTCCACCTGAACCTCAGGAAGAACTTCCTGACAGTCAGGGTTGTCCGGCAGTGGAATATGCTGCCTCAGAGTGTGGTGGAGTCTCCTTCTTTGGAGGTTTTTAAGCAGAGGCTGGATGGCCATCTGTCGGGAGTGCTCTGAGAGTGTTCCTGCATGGCAGGGGGTTGGACTGGATGGCCCGTGTGGTCTCTTCCAACTCTACATTTCTATGATTCTATGATTCTATGATTCTATGATTCTATGAATTTGCTAATAAATCAGGAAGGTGGCTGGTATATAATTTGGGGGGGGGGGCTTTATATGAAGGATACGGAGAGGAAAAGATACTGTATGTGTTGGACCCAGCATCAGAAAAGAGTTTTATCAATATTATACAAAACTATATAAGAAACAACAAACATCTTTGGAGAAGGTTGAAGAATATTTGGATAAAGAATCTTTACCGGAGATTTCAGAATCTCAAACACAAAGGATGAACACACTGATAACGATAAAGGAAATTGCCATGGCTATTAAGAAAATTAAACCAGGGGTGGACTTAAAGTATCTTGTTATAAAATCTTTGAGAAACAATTATATTTATCCTTACAAAAATTAATGAATTCAATGTTAGAGTCCAAAAGAATACAAGAATCTTGGAGAGAAGCTACAATAGCATTGATTACAAAAGAAGGACATAATCTGACTGAAACAAAGAACTATAGGCCTATTTCACATAATGACTAGAAGCCTTTTGCAACAATTTTGGCCAAGGAATTAAAGAGAATTCTACAAGATTTCATTTATAAAGATCAAGGAAGGTTCTTACCCAAAAGACGACTATGAGATAATGCAAGGTGTGTTCTGGATATTTTAGAGTAATTAGACTATCACAGTGAGAAACAGGCTGCACTTATATTCTCGGATGCAGGAAAAAGCTCTTGACAACTTGAACTGGGGTTTTCTGTTTGGAGTGCTAAAAAAATGCGACTTGGGGACATTTTTATTACATGAACAAAAGCTAAATACAAGGAACAGATTGCTTGCATCTTGATCAATGGAGAATTGAGTAATCCCTCTGAGATCCAAAAGAACACTGGACAACGGTACCCTCTTTCTCCTCTACTTTTTTAATTGACCTTGGATGTACTGAATACAGAAATAAGAAAAAATGAATTAATAAAGGAAATAAGAGTCAAAAAGGAAAAATAAAAAAAGCATTTGCAGATGACTTGGTGATTTTCTTACATGAATGTATAGAAGTTTTGCTGCACAGAATAAAAGAATTTGGAAGCATGGCAGGTTTTAAGATAAACGATCAAAAATGATGATTCTGACCAAAAAAAAAATGAGCCAGGAACAAGATGTTTTGTTTCAAAAATGTAATTTTAAAATTGAGGAAAAAAATTGAAATATCTGGCTGCTGTTTTGACAAACATGAATTGTATGTTATTGATGGACATTATATCAAATAAATTAATGTTTCTAATGTGAGCAGCACGTGGGCACTTTTTACCGTATGTGGTGCACATATGATAAGGCCAAAAAATTCTGGAATCAAATACATTTCATACTGAAAAAGATTTTGAAAATAAACTTTCAGAAGAAGAAAATTGATCAGAGTGTTTCAGAAGCCTTTACTTTGTAAGTAAAAGAGAAAGGTACAGGACATATTGCAAAAGTTGCCAGAACTGAAGAAACAAAGGATTTACAGCATTATATAGCAATATGTTTCAAATTTAGTTTGCGCAGTGACTCTGTTCAGCAACTGAGCACGACAACACAGTTTCTCAAGCTTGTTTCCGCTCGCTGCCATTTTCATGCTCTCGCCAAGAATCTGACCTTGGAGACTCAACGGCCAGCTGGATTCACAGCCCAGCATAGATGTGAGATCTTTCTTCTTCCCAGCCCACCCAGCCATCATCCCCTCATCCCCTCACAGTACAAAGCAAAGCAATACAAGTATTATTACATGGCATCAGGCTGCAAGTAACTTGGTATGAGTTGTATGAATTACAGAACACTATAGGGTAGCGAAACCAAAACACTACATGCTATCATGGCATTATATAAGGTATAAAGTAACAAAGAAGTAGCGTGTTCAATCATCAGGGCAGGGTAATACTTAAAACTGGTGAGTCAGGCAATGGGCAGTTTCCTTACCAGCCTCACAGGGTAAGCGCAAGTATACCACACACACGCCAAATCTAGGTCCACAGCCCATAAACATAAAGTATATTGGTATAAAAAATGTTTGGATGACCTAGTCTAGTTGGGTAGAGGTGTCATGTAGGGAAGTAGTTACATATTGTAGACTTTCGTTGCGAAGTACTATAAGAAATTTTAAAAAGAAAAAGTAAGTCCCAGTCCCTTGGCTCCTCCTTCTTTAGGATTCCTTTTTGTAGGTTTTTTTTTTTTAATTGCTCAGATTTTACGACTCTTTGTCTTCCGGGGTCCACATGGCCAAAGCGGGGAGTGTCTTTTCCCTGCAGAGATATCCCTCCAGACCATCTTAAGTGACAGACAACAGCAAAAACAGTATCTTGAGAAAATATAGGCCTATGATCTTAACATTGCAATTTTTTTCCCTTGTCCTGTATTATTTTTAGCACGTTTGCCTGATGAAGAAGCCAGTGGAGCTTCAAAAGCTTGCATGATGTATTTGGCCCAGTAAAGGCGTTGTGGTTTTGTGGATTTTGGGTGTTACCGCATTGTGCTGTACGGCCAGCACAGCCACCCCAGATATGTTTTACAATGAACAGAAAAGACACGACTCCAAGGAACCGGAGGCATCTCCCACGTGGGCATAGAGCCCTGTGGGTCTTCCCGGGGCTCCTCTCACCCCTGCTTGGCTAAGGGCAGCAGCGGAGGCAGCAGCCATACGCCTGGATGCCCCCCTCCCCACCCCGTCCAGACCTCTTCCTGGCAGCCCCATTGACGCTTCCCCTTGTTCCTCGCAGGCCAGCGGGCGTGCCTCGGTGAACAGCTGGCCGGCGCGACCATCTTTGTGAGCCTGGCCACTCTGCTGCAGCATTTCCAGCTGAGGCCCCTTGTGCCTCTGGAAGACCTGGATCTGTCTCCCTCCGTGGGGTTCCTGACCATTGCCCCCAAGCCCTACCAGCTCAGCTTTGTCCCTCGCTGAAGAGGAGGAGGAGGAGGAGGAGGAGCAGCAGCAGCAGCCACAGATGAAGAAGCACCATCTCCAGGACACTTGTCACCCCCAGGGGAAAGCGGGCGGGGGGGCAGGCAGCCCTCCTGCCCAGGAATGGATAGATAGTCTTGGCCTCCTCACCCTTCGCTCCAGATTATTCACAAACACCTCAGAGAGCCTCCATCTTGGTATGGGGTAGGGTGGGATGGCGGCACCATGTTTTCACTCTCGCTCCCTCCTTTCCGTTCGCCAGCGTACAACTAGAGCCAACCCTCCTGCCTCCCTTGCATTGCCTCGTGAGCTGTGGGTGTCGGGTAGCCCTCCATATTTCAGTTATGGGACATGTAGTAGGAGTTAATTAGCAGCTTGCTTGTAACAAGGTATGAGAACCAGAGACCGTTAGATAAACAAAGTTAGGAATGTAGTGATAAGTGCTGCCAGGCTGAAACCAGAACTCCAAGGTCTCTTGCGGACGGGATGGGGAACTATTTGCTTTTAATGTTTGGATTTTGCTAATTGCCTTCAGTTTGCTCTTTGAAGTCCTGTACTATGTATCACACTCCTAATAAACAGTGTATCTGCACTGTTACATTTGTGTGTGTGAATTCGGTTCCTGACAGCGGGGCAGGAGAGTTTAGGCCAGCAGCAGCAGTGGCAGCAAGAGTGGTTCTCCAAGGCTTTTTCCCTCTCCCTGACCCCAAAGTCCTGGTTTGGGGTATGGGGATTGGGGAAGAAAGCCTGAAGGGACGGGAGGAACCTGTCGGTTGGATCCTCAACAGCACGGCTGCCGTCTGACTGACTGCTTCTGCTGGGGGGTGGGAGGGCTGCTCTTTCCCAGCCGAGCTCTTCCAGGCTCTGGCGGAAAGGGAAAGGCAGGTAGGCGGCGGCGGCTCAGTGCAGGTCATGGTGGGAGCCCCACAGATGACGCTGTGGGGGAGAAGCTGCCAGGTGGGAATCCCTGGAGCGGGTCTGTTCCCAGAAGCAACGGAGGAGCCTGCTAAGCCCCCACGATCACCCGCCCTGCAGCATTCCACGGGTGGGATGCCTGGGTGAATTCGGAAGGTGTGTGGCTGAGCAACTGAAGCTGTGATCAAAAGGAGGTGCTGAGCACATAAAAACAGCAGCCTTTTAAGCAAAGAAACCTCTGTGTTGAAATTAGAAAGCGGAATAAATACAATCCCTTATGTGCGTGCACAGTATGGTTTTGAATATTATCCCATCATGCTTTGATGTAAAAGCAACCAGACGTGGCCTCACACAACTGTTGAGGTAAAAGGGGTGGGGGGGTGGGGAACTCTCACCTGGGCTGTGTAAATGTATTTATTCCACCTGGCCTGCCACCTGATAAAGTAGAACTGAACTCCCAGAGAGAGACAAAAAAAGACCACCCAGAGAACAGGCAGAAGGGCGGGCAGCTCCATCTGGGAGAGCTCTGCTTTTCTCAAAATTTAATCTCTCTCCCTCTGCTGCCTCCCCACCCCCAAATTTCTTTGTTTGGAGCCCTTGGGGCCTTACGCTTCCCTCTCTCCCCTGCTTCTTTCTGATTTGGGGAGAAGGTAGTTTGTACTGCACCTGAGGTGTTTTAGCACGGAGACCTCCGCCACCACTCCTGGAGAGCCCAGCTCCTGCTGCAGGAGGCTCTCTCTTCCTGCGTAAGCAAAGACCTTGGCAGGGAATCTGGATTGCAAATCAAAATTGATAAGGAGACAGTCAGAAATCACCCCAGTAACCTAAATGAATTCACATCTGCACCACCAGACAAACTGCATCCCAGAGCACTGAAGGAACTTGCTGATGTACCCTCTGAACCCCTCACTGTCCTTTCTGAGAAATCTTGGAGAATGAGTGAGGTGTCAAAGGGTGCTACTTTGGAGACTGCTAAACATTCTCTCTCTCTCTCTCTTCAAAAGATACAAATGTCCCGGAACCCCAAGACTTGAAAATGTTTACTGGGAGGGTTGATGTTAACCTAGCCTGTATGGTTTAACAATATCATAAGTTGGGTAACCGGAAGCTGATAAAGAGAATTCAGAAGTAACAGCAGGTTGCTAACTCCTCTAAGTTCCCTACCATGAAAGTACTAACCTGTTGGGTGCATATTCTTTGCTAACTGCGACTTTGCATTGAACTGTTGCATAGATGGGGCAACTTTGTATCCAGGTGTAATTGCTGCTTCATTATAATTCATAGGCCACTGGCTGTTACATCATGTTCTATGGTAGAGTGGATTGAAACTTAGGATTGAAACTGAGGCTGGTATTGTGGGCATGTTATGAGAACAAAATGCTGTGAAGAAGAGGATAGGGAAATATGCAGGAAAGGCCACTAAGGTAAAGGGCGCTTGTGATTGGGGCAGACACCAGCCTGGGAAAGTAAAGGGGGGAACAGACACCGGAAGGGGGTTTTGGACTTGACCAGTGCATGCTTTGTGGGCCTGAACTTGCACTGATAACCTGTAAAAGATGCATGTTATAGGTACCTTCCAGTTTTGGCAACTTCTGTCAAAGTGTGCTGTCTTGCTCATGCTTAGGCATACAGAATAAATGTTTGCCTACCTCAGAGTAACTTTTGTGGAGCATGGGTTATCCAGTACATGACAATTAGCTGACAAGTGCCAAGGACCCTCAATCCCTCTGTACGAGAGAAGGGTGGGGAAGCCATCCTGATTCACCAGCGTGGGTCTGTGAAGAACAAATGCAGCCAAACTATCCTGGTATCTTTTTTGAAAAAGTCACTTATTTTGTAGATGGTGGGAATGATGGGTATGTCATTTATCTGGATTTCAGCAAAACATCTGATAAGTCCCCCTCCCATAACATTTTCATTTGCAAACTGATTTAAATATGGAAGAGATGGAAACACTCTGTAATTGGCTGGAAAACTGTGCTCAAAGAGTCATCACCAGCAGCCCTCCTTCAAACTGGAGGGAGGTCTGGAGGGGCGTGCCTTGGGTTCTGCCCTAGCACCATCTCTCTTCAGTCTTTCTATCATTGACAGGATGGAGGGAATCTCTGTCGAGTTTGCAGATGATACCAAACTGGGAGAGGTGGCTAACTCACTGGAAGATAGGAACAGAATTCAAAAGGACCTAAGTTTCCAGGCTGAGGGAAGTAGCAAATCCAGTATATTCTGCACTGGCTAGGCCTCCCCTGGAGTCCTGCACTCAGTTTGGGAGCCTCATTTCAAGAAGCATATAAACAAGTTGGAGCGAATTCAGAGAAGGGCAACAAGATTGATGAGTGGTATGGAGAACAAAACACATGAGGAAAGGTGGGTAGAATCTGGGCATGTTCAGCTTGGTGCAGAGAAGGGTGAGGGGTGGGTGACACAGTTGCCCTCTTTAAATACATCAAGGGCTGTTCCAGAGAGCGGGGAAGCAGGCCTGTTCTCTGCCACCCCTCGGAGTAGGACCAGGCCTAACAGTCTGGTTACAAGAAGGTAGATTTTGATTGAACATTAGAAGGAACTTCTTAGCAGTGAGAGTGGCAGGGCTTTGGAACCAACTCCCCGGAGAGCTGGTGTGATCTCCTTCATTCTCTGGGCATCTTCAAAAAGAGGCTCGACAGCCACCTGCCTCTGAGGATGCTTTAGCTGGAGATCCTGCACTGCACAGGGGCTGGACATGATGGGCCACGAGGCCCCTTCCAACTCTATAATTTTACAATACTAGACTAATCTTATGATACGGACCCAAGGGGGCAACCATCACAGTCGTTCTGGGCAGGGAAGATACGGAAAGGGAAGACAGCTCTGCTTTAAACAACGGGACAGATTACTGTGTTAGTTGTCCCTAAAGTATCCCTTCAAATAACCTGGATAGTCCTGGCAGCACTACCCCCGGGTTGAAAATGTTGCTGGCAAATGCCAGGTCGACTAATGGAAAGACGACTGCCATCCAGGACTTGATCCTGGATGAACATGCAGACCGGGCACGCATTACAGAGAGCTGGTTGGATGAGGCTGGAGGGGGTTAATCTCTCTCAGTTTTGTCCACCAGGATTCTCCGTTCAGCAGCAGGCGAGACCTGGGGGCCGGGGAGGTGTGGTTTCGGGGTTGATGTTGGAATCCACCTGGCTCGTAGTACTGGGAGATTTCAACATCCATGCTGAAATCACCATGTCAGGAGCAGCTCAGGACTTCTCGTCTGCCGTGACAACCATGGGTCTGTCCCAAGTGGTATCTGGCACTACCCATGCTGCTGGGCACACCCCAGACCTTGTTTTCTGTGGTGGGTGGTGTGAATGTGATCTGGGAGTAGAGGAACTATCCGTAGTTCCGTTGTCATGGATAGATCACTACCTGGTGGGGTTTAGACTTACAGAACCCCCACAGGGGTGGGGGACCCATTAAGATGGTCCACCCCAGGAGGCTTATAGATCCAGATGGATTCCTGATGGCTCTTGGGGAACTTCCTGCTGCTTTGACAGGCAGTCCTGTGGAAGTCCTGGCTGATTTCTGGAATACAGAAATGGCCAGGGCGGAGGACACGATTGCCCCTGAGCGTCCCCTCTCACGTAGTGAGCTGCTGGTGATGAAACATGTGAAAAGGAGACTAGAGCAACGTAGGCAGAAAACTCGGAACGCATCTGACAGAACACATGCTAGCACTTACTTGAAAGCCTATTCTGTGGCAGTAGAGGCAGCAAAGGCAAAATTCTTTTCTGTCTCTATTGCCTCTGGCAGAGCTGTTTCAAGTGGTTAGGAGTCTTTTACACTCAGACCCAAGAGAAGAAAACCTAGACCACTTGACAGCCCGCTGTGAACAATTTGCCCACCACTTTACAGATAAAATCACTTGGATCCATTCCGACTTGGATGCCATGACTGATACAGATCCTGTGGATGTAACTCTGGTCTCTGCTTGTCCAGTGATAATGGATACTTTTCAATTTGTACAGTCCCAGGAGGTGGACAGGATCCTTGGAGATATGAGAGCCACCCCATGTGTGCTAGATCCTTGCCCTTCCTGGCTTATTAAAAAAGCCAGAGGGGGACTGGATGAGTGGGTAGAGGATGTAGCTAAAGCCTCCTTGAGACAAAGTAAAGTTCCAGCTTGTCTCAAGGAGGCTGTTGTAAAGCCATTACTAAAAAAGCCATCCTTTGATCCCACCATTTTGGAAAATTCCATTTCTGGGCAAGGTTCTGGAGCGTGTGGTGGCCTCTCAGCTCCAGGGGTATCTGAATGAAACGAATTATCTAGATTCATTTCAATCTGGTTTCAGGCCTGGCTATGGGACTGAGACGGCTTTGGTCGCCTTGGCGGATAACCTATGCTGGGAACTAGATGGGGAGTGTGTCCCTGTTGGTTCTGCTGGAACTCTCAGTGGCTTTTGATACCATTGACCATGGTATCCTTCTGGGTTGCCTTGCAGGGATAGGACTTGGGGGCACTGTTTTACAGTGGCTGTGTTCCTTCCGGGAGGGCCGAACCCTGAAGGTGGTGCTGGGGTGCTCCTGTTTGACCTCCTTCCCTGTGGTTTGGGGAGTCCCTCAGGTTTCAGTCTTGTCCCCCATGCTATTTAACATCTACATGAAACCGCTGGGAGAGGTTGTCCAGAGTTTTGGGGTTTGGTGTCGTCAGTATGTGGATGACACCCAACTTTATTACTCCTTTCCACCATAAGCCAAGGAAGCTGTTTTGGTGCTAAACCAGTGCCTGACTGGATGAGGGCAAACAAATTGAACGTAATCCAGACAAGACAAAGGAGCTCCTGGTCAGCAGAAAGGCAGATCAGGAAATCAGGACTCAGCCTGTGTTAGATGAAGTCACACTCCCTCTGAAGACACAGGTTCGCAGCTTGGGGGTGCTCCTGGATTCAACTCTGAGCCTGGAAGCCCAGGTCTCAGCAGTAGCCAGCAGTGCATTTGCACAAGGCTTGTGCGCCACCTGCGCCCATTCCTTGAGACGTCAGATCTGGCCGTGGTGATACATGCCTTGGTTACATCCCGGTTGGATTACTGTAACATGCTGTACGTGGGGCTGCCTTTGAAGAGTGCTTGGAAACTAAGAGCTGGAGCCAGGTTGTTAACTGGAGCTGGTTACAGGGAGCATACAACACGCCTGTTGCAACAGCTCCACTGCCTGCTGATCTGTTTCCAGGCACAATTCAAAGTGCTGGTGACGACCTTTAAAGCTCTACACGGCAAAGGGCCAGGTTATTTGAAGGACCATATGCTCCCCTACAAACCAGACCGGGAGTTGAGATCTGCAGGAGAGGCCCTTCTCTCGGTCCCACCACCCCCACAGGTGCATTCGGTGGGAACACGGGCAATACGGGGCCTTCTCAGCAGCTGCCCCCAGGCTTTGGAACTCCCTGCCCAAAGAGGTCAGACTGGCACCCTCCCTGCCCACCTTCAGGAATCAGCTAAAAACCTTCCTCTTCCAGCAGGCATTTTATATGTAATTTGCATTGATGCTGGCCTTTTTAATTGTTGTCTGATTGATATTTTAATACTGTTTTTAATATGTATTTTAATGTGTTTTAAATATTATGGTAATTTAATCTCTGTTTTAGCTTTTGTATATGATAGTTTTTAATTATGTTTCTTTTAAACGGTTGTAAGCCACTTTGAGTCCCCTTGGGGAAAAAAGGAGGATAAAAATAAAGTGATAATAATAAAGTGAATAATGAGTCCTTGGCCTTTGTGGTGGCTAAATTGACCCAGACATTTTGTCAGCTGGAGAGAGGGAGAAGGGCAAATACAGAGTTTCAGAAAATGGCTATAAGGGCCATCCAGTCCAGCCCCCTTCTGTCCTGCAGGAATAAACAATCCAAGTCCTCCCTCTGACATACGGCCATCCAGCCTCTCCTTAAAAACCTCCAAAGAAGGAGGAGACCCCACCACACTCCACTGAGGCAGCAGCACTTCCGCTGTCAAATTGCTCTTACCATGCGGAAGCTCTTCTTAACGCTTGGTTGGAATCTCTTTCCTGAAGTTTGAAGCCATGGCCCCGTAGTCCCCTGCTTTCTGCAGCAGCAGCAGCAAACAAGTTTGCCCCTTTTTCAACGTGACATCGTTCCAAGTATTTAAATATGGCTGTCATGTCACATCCCCAGCTCCCTAAGCTGCTCCTCACAGGGCTCGTTAGGCCCGAGGCTTGCTCTGCTGAAAGTCTGGTTCAACGTATGCTGCAGCATTGCTTCCTCTGTTAAGAACACGCAAGGAACGCCCCCGCTCCCTGCAGCTGCCTGCTATGGACAGGGAGGGAAGGTAGGACAAGGTGCCTCAGCATCGGACGGGGAGGTGGAGCTGACAGCCTACCTAGGGAGGCCCCAGTAACTGGCTTGAGTGAACCAGACATCGTTCTTTCTGGAATGGGGGGCGGGGTCTTGGAGTAGTAAAATGAGTTGTCAGCACAGTTTCAGCAAACTTTTCATCCGAAACTTACAACCTGCGACATGAAAAGAAGCAACCGGGTCAGGGGGTTTCCCTCTCGTCCCCTCTCTGAGCTCCGACTGACCTCCACTGGCCATGAGGACGCTTTCCTCTGAGATGACCTGCGCTTATGTGTCCTTAATCACCCACTGATATCCTTTTAACAAAGACCCCCCCCCCATGTATAGACATGAATTCTTTCCCTTGCCGCTTGACCTCCTCACCCCAACTTGTGGCTCCTAATAAGGGAGAGAAAAACCTACTGGTGTCCCCACACAAGGGAGCAACCCCTGAAACATCAGGCTTTTCCCCACCTACAGCCCCTAGGAGACCTGCTCACCTGAGCTCCCCAAACTAGGGCTGTGGCTCTGGCCAGTCATAGACCAGGAAGCCACCACCGTCTCTGCAGCAGGTGTCCTCATGCTGATGGAAGCACCACTGGGAGGGCGAATGGAGCGTGGGCGGGTGGGTGGGCGGGCAGGCAGTTGGCCCTTCTCCTCCTCCTGAAGCCCAGCGACATGTGCCACCCCCACATGAAAGAGTGGACCACCTCATGGCCCAGGGAGCACCCAGTTTAAGCCTGGTGAAGCCTGCTAGCACAGTTTCACTTCTCTGCACCATGGACATGTGGGAGGAGGCAGAGACCTTCTCCTCCTCCAGGGTAGATGGCCACCATTTTGGCAGCAGGTGTGTAAGGAGACCAAAGTGGTCCATATGGGCCTACCTGCATGGCGAGAACCTCTGCAGAGGTCCTTCTCCCTCCACGTTCCCAGCTACGTTTGGTGGGAACAAGGGAGAGGGCCTTCTGGGTGGCCGCTCCTGGACTTCAGGAGCCCCTTCGTAAAGGGACTGGGAGGGCTGTCCCTGCTGTCCCTCCACCAGTAAGCAAAAACTTTTCTATTCCAACAGGAATTTAGGAAATGGCTGCAGATTGGGCTGCTATTGCTGTGTTCTCTGGTTGGCTTTTGTCCTCTGTTTTTGAATTTTTATAGATTGTTGAATTGTCTTTTACAATAACTTTTTAGTGGTGTTCTTTATCTATTTCAGTCTGTCTTGGTTTCCTGTTTTGTAATCGGCTGTGAGTGCCAGGAGTGGGGGAGAAGGCAGGATATCAATGAATAAGATAAGGGAAATAAATAAGATGCCATGGAGATCTTTGCATTTTGGGACACAGGAGTCAAGTCTTCTTACCCTTCTCTAAAGTGAAGTGAATAGATTCTGAAGGGAAATAAAATAGAGGAATGGAAAACATTTATTTTCATCAGGGGTGTGTAATTTAATTGGGTCTGGGGGGAATTATCTGCCCATAGGACTATCCCGTGGACCAGACAGACTTCCTGAAAGAGAAGACAAGCCAAAGAAGCTGGATGTGATCCAAATCCTTTTCTGGTTTTCTGAAAAAGGATAATTTGGGGTGCTGAATGGTGCTGTGGGTTCCTGCAACCTGCTTAATGGGAGGCAAGGGACATTGTTTCCCTGACAAACATCCAGGGAGAATCTGGGAGGGGCTCAAGACCATCAACCCGGCTTTGGGGCCCGCCTACGGCCCCTGGGCCACACCCTGATAGCCTCCATAAAAGCGAGCAGCAGCACCTAATAATCCAACCTGAGAAAGAGTGGAAATGGCAGGGGTCTTTCCCCTTACCCCCAAAAGCAAATCATTACTTGGTTCTGTGTGAAAACATTTCCCTTTATGCCCCCCCCCAGTTACTCCTTTTTGAAACTGGGAGCTGTGTTGCATGTATGAGATTAGCTTTGGTTGCATGGGAACATATGAAGAGGAATTGTTTGTGGTGAGAGAAGTGTTAGGTCTTCTCCCCTTCTAGCTCCTGGTCTGCTTTGAGGAGGGGCCGAGTAATTTCCCTGAAGTGGAGTGGGATCTTTAGGATCCAGGCCAGAAGTCACAGTGGAGGAGGACGGGAAAGTGACCTCTCCAGTTAAGGATCCCTTTTGCCTTTATCGGATGGATGTTTTTGGCATTTGTCCCTCTGCCGTTGAGATGCCAGCCTGGAAGTGGGGCTCCAGCCATGCGCCCTGAGGAGCTTCTCTGGCCCAGTTGTGCCAAACACTAGAAGGCGTTTGAGCCAAGAGCCTTGTGCTGGAGACCCTGAGGACTGAAAACTCCCTCCCATGTCTCCTCTCTGGGCACAGGAGAAAAGTGGTTGGAGAGGAAAGCTCTGGATATTGAAATCCCCGATGTTCTCAGTTTCTTAGTGTAGCAATGTTTTGTTTTATCTTTTTATTTCTGTGAAAGAACAATCCATAACACGCAAACTTCACCAACAGTCTTTAAGAATTCAGGTGGGAGACAGAGATGGATCTTTTATTTATTAATTTATTTTCTAAAAATCAAAATGGGAATGCCCAGTTCCTTAGCCAGTGGGCTCCCTCAGGCTTTGCTGATTTTCTACTGGGTGGTCTTATGTGTCCAGGAGGTCTCTCCTCTTCTCATGGGGGTTCTTGACCAAGTGCGTAGGGTTCTCTGGAAGGGGTCTGGATACCCCGCTGCCATGCCTGAAAGTAGTAGCTTTCTCCTGTGTTCCTGAGCTCCAACCCACTGGGATTTAGGGAGCTCTGAGAAGTTTCCCAGTGCCCTCACGATGGGCTTGTGAGAATGAGCCTGATGTCCCTAAATGCCTGGCAGATCCTGCCCAAAGCAAGTTGCCATCCCCGCCTGTTTCCCAGGCAGAGGCTGGTCAGATAGGCAGCCCAGTCCTGCCTTCGAGCCAGAGCCCTGCCTTCCCCCTTTCAGGTGAGTGGGGGAGTTTAGAGGGTGCAGAGCCTGGCTTTGGTCCCCTCAACAGGCTGACCCTTAGAGCTCAAATAATACTAATGATAATGATAATAGTCAAATTTTTAAATTTTTTAACTGTCGGAATCAAATCAAATTAAAAAAAGGAGCCCTGGTGGTGCAGTGGTTAAATGCCGGTACTGCAGCCACAAGGTTGTAAGTTCAATCCTGCTGGGCTCTAGGTTGACTCAGCCTTCCGTCTTTCTGCAGGTCGGTAAAATGAGTACCCAGCTTGTCAGGATCTGATTCAAACACACAAAATAAACACGCGAAAAGCAAGATTTATTTAGGAGCTAGAACAGACTACAATGACTTCAGAGATTCAGACTGGTAAGATTCTCACAGACAGTAAGTTATAACAATTCCCTCCTTCCCACAGAAGTCGTTAAGGTTGACCTTGTATCTTCAACTCTGAAGGGGTTGCTAGGAGACAATCTCATGTGAACTCAGATGTTTGGGTAACGCTAAGCGAAAGAATGCTACTACAATTAACATCTGCAGGCCGGCTGGCCAACTACATTAACTACGGGAATTTTAGTACTGCGTAACCCATCCAGTATACCTCCCCACACATATAATGGAGGGAAACCCTGACATCCTGCCCATCCCAAAAATTCATAACAACCAAAGGGAAGAGAAGGGAAGGGAGGGGGAACTGGAAGAGAAAAGGGAAGTATGGGAACAATGTAAAAATACAGAGACATGGCAGTTGGAGTACGTGGAGTAAACGATCACGGGGGAGGAACAGCAGAAGGTGGGCCTTCAGGAGGTGAAGAGGAACTCAAAGGAGCTGGTTTGAGTAGACTGCAGTGAAAAACAGGGTGGACACTTTTAAGGGAAGGTGGCAGTAAAAGTTTGAAAGTCACATCATTGATAGCACGTTTTATAGGAAATGGACCAAGAAATTTAGGGGACAACTTCCTTGAAGGACCAGAAGGGTCAATGTTCTTGGAGGACAAACAAAATCACCAGGGTTGTAAATTCGGTTAGGAAGGCGTTTCCTGTCAGCAGAACGTTTGTGGGAAGACTTCACAGACTTGAGGGATTCAGCAACAGAGTTCCAAACAGAAGAGGCATGTGTAATCCAGGAGGTGAGAGAGGGAGGCAAGGTGTTAGAGAGGGAAATCGGGAGAGCAGGGAAAGGCTTGGGGTTGGTACCGTAAACTATTTCAAAAGGAGTTTTGCCAGTGGAAGAATGTAAAGCAGAATTAAAAGCAAATTCAGCAAAAGGGAGAAGAGAGGTCCAATTGGATTGGTTATTGTTGACAAAACAGTGTAAATATTGTTCAAGGGACTGGTTAGCATGCTCAGTTTGTCCATCGGTTTATGGATGATAGGCAATGCTCAGTCTTTGAGAGATGTCCAGAGTTTTTAGTAAGGCAGACCAGAACTTGGACGTGAAAACAGGCTCTCGATTGGAGGCAATGGCGGATGGAAGTCCATGAAGTCCCCAAATGTGAGTTATGAAAAGGTCAGCCAGTTTCTCAGCAGTAGGCACTTTTTTTTAAGGGCACAAAATGAGACTGTTTAGAAGAGTGGTCAGTGATAACCCAAATGCATTGAAATCCATGAGAGGAAGGCAGACCAACAACAAAATCCCAAGCGATAATTTCCCAAGGTTTGGAGGGAATTGGGAGGGGTTGGAGAAGACCATGAGGCTTAGTAGAGGTGGATTTACATGCATTTCAAACGGAGCAGTTTTTTATGTAGTCCTGAACTTGTCTAGTAAGTCCCGGCCAGTAGAAAAGTTTGCGTATAGAATGAAGAGTTTTAAGGAATCCAAAGTGGCCCGCAGGTTTGGAGTCATGATGCCTGCGGAGTATTTCAAGGCGGGCAGCAGAAGGAACATAAATTTTAGATCCACAGAAAGGGAGTCCATTTACCCAGAGATTGAGTCTTTATGCGAGGACAACCAAGAGTCAGCACTGCAGGAGTATTTAAGAAGGTCCTGTAATGCAGAATCACAGAGTGAAGAAGTAGGTGTGCCTTTTGGAGAGTTTGAGTAGAAAGCTGTAAGCCAAGTGATTCAGGAGGAAACAAAGTCTTTTCAGGAGGGGAGACAGGGGGGTTAGTTTCGTGACAGGGAAGCCATGAAAGCGGATCTGCGAGAGTGTAGCTCTTTCAGGCTTGAAAATGATTTTAAAGTGGAAGCGCTGAAAGAATTCAGCCCATCGAGCCTGTTTGGGTGTGAGTTTTTTAGCAGTCTTTAACACCTCCAAATTGTGATGGTCAGTCCACACCTGGAAAGGTACACGGGTGCCTTCAAGCAAATGGTGCCAAGTAGTAAGAGCAAAGTGGATCACCTTGGCCTCTTTCTTCCAAATGGACCAATGGGTCTGAGCAGGGGAGAATTTTTTAGAAATAAAAGCGCAAGGCTTTAGGTTGCTATCAGAGTCATACTGAAATAGCACAGCACCCATAGCATAACCAGAAGCATCAGTTTGAACTATAAACTCTTTAGAAGTGTCAGGAGACAAAAGTAAAGGCTTGGTGGTAAACTTGTCTTTGAGACATTCAAATGCAGCCTGGCAGGCTGGGATCCAACAAATTCGATTGTTATGGGAGGATTTTGAGCCTTTCGTTTTTTTGAGCAAATCAGTGAGAGTTAAGGCAATGGTTGCAAAGTCTTCTATAAAATTACAACAGAAGTTAGCAAAGCCAAGGAACTGCTGTAGCTGTTTTTTAGTTTTAGGCACAGGCCAGTTGATTATGGCCTCAATTTTGGCAGGGTCCATATTTAACATGTTGTGAAGTACACGGTACCCCAAATAATCAAAAGTTTGGGTGTCAAATTGACACTTAGCAAGGTTTACAACAAGTCCATGATCATTAAGATGTTGCAGGACTGATCTGACCAAGTTTACATGCTTTTCCAAGGTGTTGGCATATATAAGAATGTCGTCCAAATAAATCACTACCCCTTCATATAACAAATCCTGAAAGATGGAATTTAGGAACATTTGGAACACAGCGGGGCCAGATTGTAATCCAAAAGGCAATACAGTCCATTGGTAATTGCCCAAAGGTGTGGAAAAGGTAGTCAGCCATTCACTATCTAGATCCATACGAATTCTGTGAAAAGCCTCTTTAAGGTCAAGCAATATTTACCCTTAACCAACTGGTCCAAGACAGATGTAATTAGAGGAATAGGGTAAACATTTGGGAGAATGGCCTGGTTAATGAGATTATAATTCACTATCAGCCTAGATTCTGAGTTCCGGTCTTTCCTTTTACGAAAGAACACTGGGCTGGCAGTGGGAGCAGCGGATGGCTTGATAAAACCGCGTTGTAAGTTTTTGTTTAGGAATTTCTTTAAGGCTGCAAGTTCTTGGCTGTTCATCGGGTAAATTTTAGGCTTAGGGAGTTTGGCTTCGTCAGTCAATTTAAATTTACAGTCAAAATCCCTGTGGGGGGGCACTTTGTCTGCTTCTTGTTGTTGAAATGCCTTTTGCAAATCACGGTAGTGTGAAGGAATCTTGAGTAGCTCTTCAGGGGTTAATGAAAGGACTGGGAGGGAGTTGTTTTCCTTGGACCTCTGATCTGGTATGTCGCCCCCCCCCCCCAATAGCCCATTAGTCCAGTCAATATCATGATTGTATTTCCGAAGCCAATCAATTCCGAGCACAATTTCAAAATGCACAGAAGCAGGCACCAAAAAACACATTTTACCCCTATAATTACCCACGTGAATGGGGATGGGGGAAGTTATTTGTTTCAGTGGTCCCCCTGCCATTGGGTTGCCATCCATTTGTGTTAATCTGATGGCCTTTCGCAGGGGTTGAAATGGCACTGCAAGCTCTTGGGCTAAGGCAGGGTGCGATAAACTCTTGGAGCAGCCTAAGTCAGTTAGTCCCCTGCAAATTTGTACTTTGCCATCTGTCCCCACCAGAGATACTGTTGTAAACACATGTTTAGATTTGTGATTACTCACATTGGTTGAACCCGCGGTCTCCCACTCATCACATCCACTATCCAAATCTGAGGTTGTATGAGGACTATCTTCTTCCTCGCAGGTTCCAGCGGCTGTGCCCTTTGCACTAAGCTTGTTAGTTGTTTTAGTGGTGTCTGTCTTGTGTGGAGTACCTTTGGTGCTGGGTGGTGCCACCTTCGTTTCAGCAGGTGCTTTATTCCCATTGCAGTCGTTGGCAATGTGCCCCCTTTTTCCACAAATGAAGCAGCTCCAGTTCCCTTCTTGCAGACATCTGTTTCTCTCCTCACTGCTCAAGAAGGTAGCCTTTCGTGGTGCGGGCTTCCGGACCCCAGTCTCCTGAGCTTGCCTCTGGCGTGTCAGCTGCACTGATTGTGATATTCCCTCCACTTCAGTAGCTAGTTTTATCCAGCCTAGCAGGGTGTTAGGATCCCCTTGGTTTAAATAGCTGTGCAGAATAGCAGGGTTCAAGCCATCTTTGTAAAATTCCTTCAAATGTCATCGCTCCATTGGGGAACTTTCGCAGCTAATCTTTGGAACTCCCTGGAGTACTCCCCAACATCATTCTTGCCTTGTCTCAGTTTCTTCAGCTGGTATCTTGCCTTTTCTTGGAGGTGAGGGTCTTCAAAGCATTCCCTAAGTTGATTCATGAAGAGTTGCAGGTCCCCTGTTTCCGGAGCGCGGGAGTCGTAAAGATTCGCCACCCAATCGGCAGCTTTCCCTTTCAGCCGCTGGCTGAGGTACCTAATTTGAGCGGCATCGTCTGGGAACAAGTGTCCATAATCAATCATGTAATTCGAAGCCATGTTCAGGAAAAACAAAAGCTTCTTGCCGCTCCCATTAAAAGAAGCTTTTAGCTCACTGAAAGCTCTTCCCGCTGCCGGGGCTGAGGGTTGTGGCAGGACGGGAGGGGCTGGCGGTCTGGCAGCTGGGGCGCATTGCTCTCTGGCTGGGGTTCTGCCCATTCACGGTCCCATCGATCTCAAATCCTGGAGAAGGACTTTTAACCACTATTTCTTCATCTTTTCTCTCCACTTCTTCTTCTCTGGCCAGGAGTTCATCCATAAGGTCTAAATCAGGAGCCAAAGCATCCCATCTGGTAGCCCGACGACGTTGGCAGTGCATTGCCATAGATTTCTCCCCCCAGGCCTAAGTCTGTCGCCCCTGTTGGGGTGCCTTCGGGGAGAGAGAGCCGAACCTTGGGCTTAGCGTCTACAGGTTCAGTTTCTTCTCTGTCAAGTCGTTCTTCATCCGTTCGGCAGGGGAGTCCCCCCTCATCCTCACTTATTTGATGCATTTTGTGAGTCTGAATCTCTGTCAGGATCCAATTCAAACACACAAAATAAACATGCGAAAAGCAAGATTTATTTAGGAGCTAGAACAGACTACAATGACTTCAGAGATTCAGACTGGTAAGATTCTCACAGACAGTAAGTTATAACAATTCCTTCCTTCCCACAGAAGTCGTTAAGGTTGACCTTGTATCTTCAACTCTGAAGGGGTTGCTAGGAGACAATCTCATGTGAACTCAGATGTTTGGGTAACGCTAAGCGAAAGAATGCTACTACAATTAACATCTGCAAGCCAGCTGGCCTACTACATTAACTACAGGAATTTTAGTACTGCGTAACCCATCCAGTATACCTCCCCACACATATAATGGAGGGAAACCCCGACATAGCTTGTTGGGGGCAATTAGCTAAAAACATTGTAAACCGCTTAGAGAGCACTTAGCTGATAAGCGGTATAGAAATACACAGGCTACTGCTATTGCTAAAATGTAAGTATTGAAAACAAGAGTAAAACTATAGGTTTTCTTACCTCCACCAATTACTTACTACATGTTTAACCTTTGATAAATATTGTTACCTCTATATCTTTTGACTTTATCACCAAATATTACTTTGTCATACTATAATATTTTGCAATTGCTTATTTAATTCAGTTTACTTCTCTTAATTCCTTAGTTCTTATTTCTTCTTTGTTTCTTATTTCCAACCTAATGTCAGTCACCAATAGATTTGCTTATCTCTAATATCTACTTTCCTTGTATCTATTTCATGTATCGCAACTACAGTTCATGTACAAATATTAATCACCATATATTCAAATATTTCTTTTTGTTCTCAATTCAGTTTTCAGAAACAAAATAACAACTAAGGAATTATTAAATAAACAATATTTAAACACTCTAATTTGAACAGTTAGTTCAGCATAAGGCAGTTAATGAATGAGGCAAATTAAACCAGTAAAATTCCTAATTCAAATTCAGCAATATAAAGTTTTAATATGCCGTTTTGAATGTATGAATATATTAATTTATTAATAAATCAATTAATTTATTAATTTTATTGATTGATTGATTGATCAGCTTAATCTAAACTTATATCAACTGAGCAAAAGTAGAGAAGGAAAAGAGAGAATTATTCCAAAAATGAATAACAAGAAATATTAAATTATACAATTATAATATCATTTATGAATATAAAAGTATAAATTTCCTTAAATATCGATTATTTTATCAAAAGTAACTATATATTTAATGACTTCGTATTTTTTCTGTCTTTCAAATATCAATGTATTTGATTCTAACATTTCAAACCCAGTTTTCTGTGTCTTTATGTTTTTAATATTCCAGTATTAATTTTCTCAAACTTCTCTGTCTTCTTATCAAAGTAAATGTCTGCTTAAGTTGTGATGATCTTCACTCAGTTGTGATGACACCAAATTGGGAGGGGTTGTTAATACGCCAGAGGACAGGATCAAAATTCAAAATGATCTGGACAGATTGGAGAGCTGGGCCAAGGCTAACAAAATGAAATTCAACAGAGAGAAGTGTAAGGTCCTACACTTAGGTAGAAAAAATGGAATGCAGAAATATAGGATGGGGGACACGTGGCTGGATGGCAGTACGTGTGAAAGGGATCTAGGAGTCTTAACAGACCACAAGCTGAACATGAGTCAGCAGTGTGATGTGGCAGCCAAGAAAGCCAACGCAATTCTCGGCTGCATCAATAGGAGTACGGTGTCTAGATCGAGGGAGGTACTGGTACCACTCTACTCTGCTTTGGTTAGACCTCATCTTGAATCCTGTGTCCAGTTCTGGGCACCCCAATTCAAGAAGGACATGGTCAGGCTGGAGCAGGTCCAGAGGAGGGCGACCAAAATGGTGAAGGGCCTGGAAGCCAAGCCCTATGAGGATAGACTTAGAGAGCTGGGTATGTTCAGTCTGCAGAAGAGAAGGTTAAGAGGGGACATGATAGCCATGTTTAAATATTTGAAGGGATGCCACGTAGAGCAGGGAGAGGGCTTGTTTTCTGCCGCTCCAGAGACCAGGACAAGGAGCAATGGACTCAAGCTGCAGAAAAGAAGATTCCACCTGAACCTCAGGAATAACTTCCTGACGGTCAGGGCTGTCCGGCAGTGGAATATGCTGCCTCAGAGTGTGGTGGAGTCTCCTTCTTTGGAGGTTTTTAAGCAGAGGCTGGATGGCCATCTGTCGGGAGTGCTTTGAGGGCGTTCCTGCATGGCAGGGGGTTGGACTGGATGGCCCGTGTGGTCTCTTCCAACTCTACATTTCTATGATTCTATGATTCACTCCCATGCTTTCTTTTATTCGAGTTTCATGTCCTTGACTGTAAGAATATTGCTTTATTTATGTTTTATTCTGTCACAATTCTAAGTCCTAAATTGAAGACCAGGAAGTTCTTCTTTTTCTTCCAATCTCTCTTTTTTTCCCTTTCGCTTAACAGTATTAAAACAATGGCTTTAATATATCATTTTGCCATGATCTTTCAATTCCATCTTACTGTCTCTTTTTTAAATATAATGAAACAGCTTAAATTTACGTCCCAGTCATTTAACTTTTTGTTATCTTTTTGCTGCTTCTATCATAGCTGTCTCCTTCTTTCTGATGAGTTTTTGCCAGTCTTCTTGTTTCTGACACTGCTTAGAAGTTCACAGAGCAATATTGCACAGTTTCTTTATATTTTGTATGGTAAATCTTAATTTTTAGGAGATTTGCACATTCATAAGCCCAAGTTAATCACATTTCTTTCACTGATAGTTTTTTAAGAGATGGTGACAGCACTGCTACAGATTCACTAGTCCGCTCTTGTTTCCCAGCAGTTGGTTGCTCTGGATCCCCCAGTCCTCTTTGCTAAAGAAAACTCTACCTCCTGTCCACACTTTCCACGTTGTCTCTGGGAAGTGGATCAGGATCCCTCTGAGGCTCCCCGTATCCCCTTTATCAGGGGGATGTTTCCAGCCTAAATTTAGCAGTTCACAATTAGCTGACAACCAGAAAAACAGTGCTATTTGAGGAGCCTCTGTCCTCAGGCAGCTGCTCGTGCCACCGTGTCCACTGGAAGTTGACCTCAGTGAGCTTTTGACAAGATCCTCCATGATATTCGTGCAAAGAAGGTAGTAAAATGTAGGCTAGACAACGCAACCGTCATGTAGATCTGTAATTGATTGACCGGCCGAACCCAAAGGGTGCTCCTCACCAACGGCCCCTCTTCATCCTGGAGAGAAGTGAGTTTTGGGGGGGTGCCACAGGGTTCCATCCTGGTCCCAGTGCTCTTCAACATCTTTATCAATGATTTGGATAAGAGAATAGAAGGCATTCTTCTCAAATCTGCAGAAGACACCAAATAAGGAGGGGTAGTTAACACTCCAGAGGACAGGATCAGAATTCAAAATGACCTTTAAAAAAATTAGAGAGCTGGGCCAAAACTAACAAAATGGATTTCAACAGGGAGAAATGTAAGGCACTACATTTGGACAGAATAAACAAAATGGACAGCTAAAAGATGGGTGACATCTGGCTTCAGCTCAGTATATGAGAAAGGGATCTAGGAATCCTGGTAGACCACAAGCTGAACATGAGTCAAGAATGTGATGCAGCAGCCGAAGAAAGCCAAGGTGATTCTTGGTTGCATTGTTACTGCCCTGGCTAGTCCGAGCTTTGGGATATTAAAGATATCCTCTTGATTTCATAATTCAGCTTCACTTCTCTAGTCCTCTCCATGTGCTTGCGAGGCCACCGGACAAGCATGTAAATAAGCTCGGCCGTTGATAGCCGTAATATTCAAACTAAAATACAGGCAGGCCAGAAATAGCTGACTCACTGCTTTAGGAGACCTCCAGGCAAGTATTCTAATTAAGTATGCACGCTACTTACAAAAGAGCCGGTGCCCCGCGATGGCAGCTTGATGGGTAAACTATACAATACCCAAGTACTCTGCGTTTGCATACTGGCTACTCTATTGAGAACCTCTACGATAACTCAATTATTCAGATTCTGACCTTTTGGAGGCTTTGTCTCCAACTCCAAATCTATTGTTTTTCCCCAAGTACGGCATAGCCTGCAGTCACAATTCTCCTTATAAAAACCCTTGATTCCGAGACCTTCCTCGGATCGCTCCCGAGTTTCATCCCGCCTTGCTGCTGCTTTGCTTGGCGAGCCTCCCCTCAGCTCCACGTGCTGAGTTACATCACACCCCAGCCTCGCTCTCTATTTTTCTGGGCTTCAGGACAGGTGAAGTATCACCCAAACCAGCAATCCCTCTACAAATCCCTCTATTCCACTCCAACCTTTATTTTCTTTAGTTATCTTGTATGAGTGTGTCACATACACTGTTTTGCTTGTGTTTAATAAACATCATTTCTTGCTTCAACTTCTGTGTGCTCCTTGACTCGACCTGACCCCACAGACATAGGGTTCAAGATCTCGCTACGTTACCCTGCCTCTCGTAACGTTAAGCAGTATTCTGAGCTAATTTTCCCCAACTTTAGTTGAGCACATTTTGGTGTCCCTCCCGGGACCCCCAGTTCACAGGGTAACAGAGTGGTGGAGCAACGCGGGCAGCCCCGGTACCCCTAATTTGAGAAGGAGTCGCGAACCTCCTCAAATCAGGCTGGTACTGACTTAGGTGACGGTCGGTCAAGTCGTTAGAGCGCTGTTAGGCAGGAACACATGCGTGTGGAGTCTGTGCGTGTGAGCCCTAGAGCTATTCTATCTGGGTGGAAATCTGTTCCCCTTTCTTGCTTGGTTTGTGTATGTCTGCCGCCCCGGCGTGGTCACTGGCACTAGGCAGCGAACCATCGCCCGATAGCAAGGGGTGTGCACAAGCTGTCCTGGGAATCACCTCCCTAACTTGGGGTCTATCGTGGGCTGAGATCCGAAGTGTTAGAGTGTTAGCATGGTAGGAACAGTCTACACTCATCCACCACCATAGTGGCAAGGCAAAATAGCACTTAGGGAAGAAATTCCCCCCTTAGAGTTGTATACAGGTGCGTCCCGTCAGTTGTTGTTGTTGGGTAGCTTTGAGGGTGCGGGTGCGTCCTACTGTGTAATTTCGGGTGCATCCCGAGTGGCTAGCCGACTAGGTGTGAGTGGTGAGTCCCGACCTAGCCTAGGGTTTAGAGGTTTTGCCCGAGGTAGAGGTAGGTGCCCCTCACCCAGAAAACCAGTTAGGGACGGTTCAGTTTTCGTTCCTTGCCCCTTTCCCCCCGCTGCTTGGCCAGGTGGCGTAATAAGTTCCATAGGGTTCGTTTCCCCCCTTCAGGCAGGCGGAGTACTCCTGAGGGTTCCCTGGGTCTAGGTGACCTCCCTGTCCCTGAACCGTTTCCTCGTCCTTTGGTCCCCAGTGCTGTCGAGGTGGAAAACCAGGCTTGGGAGTACCAAAGTGACTTTGTTTGGGCAGGATGGAGATAGGTTCCCGTCCCTCTTTCCTCGAGAAGTTCCGCAGAGTTCGTTTCCCTTCAGTCACCCAGGGGTCCAGGTGATCCTTCCCGTCACTCCAGTTCCTGGTCCCGTTTGTAGTTTGCAGTTTGTAGTTTGTGTTAGAAAGAATTGTGGTTTGTGTGAAAAATGGCAGAGAGTAGCAAGGTCACCATCAAGGACCTCATGTTGGAGGAAGAGGTCAGAGGTAAACTAGAAAGATGGGTGTTGAGTAAGGGGAAATGCCCCTGGAAGGATACCATCTTCCAGACGGTCGATCCCTTTACCACACTCCGAGAAGCGTATACCCTGGCGTGTAGATCAAAGAACCCATTCGGGCCGTCTAAGGACGCTTTGGGGACTGGCTTACGGCCAGAGTTGCTAGTAGTGCCCTGGTAGAGACCAGAGAGAAGTTAGCAAGTGTAGAAAGAGAGAATGCCTGGCTTCAGGCCGAGGTCGAGACGCTGCGCACAGACAGAGTAACTTTTGCGTCCGTAGCACAGGTGTCTGTTGACATTTGCAGTCCAAGACGGCTCTGTCTGTGTTAAGGGTTAAATTGTGTTCTTATTTACTGCGCTGTCCTCTCTGCTGAGGTCCAGCTGTTCCCAGCTCACAAAGCAGATAAGGGTTTTGCCTGAGAGTCTCTTCAGCTTCGCTTCTCATAACAAAGGTTGTGTTTAGACTAACAAACTTCCCTGTTCCATGGTGTGAAAAAATGTTGACAAGAATCTACTTAAGAGCAGCCTGAAAACAGGCAGTGTATCTTATTTTCTCTTCATGTATTCTCTTTGCTACTGCTGTCTTTGTCCAGACATGGATTTTACTTAAATTTGCTGAATATGTACTCACGCTTCCTTCAATAAACTGAGTAGTTTTTAGTCAAAACCGGCTGGCCTCATTCACTGGCAGCTTTATGGGACTGAACAAGTATTTTGTCTTGCTTTTAAGGACAGTTTAATTGTGGGTCATGCTAGAAATCTACAGCATGCCCCCCTGCATTTTCCAACAGCGTCCGCCCAGAAGCTGAATAACATCAAGGACAACAACGTCCTCTTCAACCGTAAGTCGTACCTGAGTGCGCACTTGGCCGTTGACTTCAGTGGGTTATTTGCCTCCGCCGCCTCCGCCGCTGCCCTCTGTGGTTTTTAATCAGGACTTATGAGTCTGGCCTCGTGTTTGCAGTCTCTCTGTGAGTCTCAGGAGACTGAGAGAGATTGTGTAAGCTAAGCGAGGTTTGTAAGTCCCTATTAAAAATGGCATAGGGCAGACGCAGTGAGCCCCACCAGCTGCCCCTTCTTCCTTGCAAAGGGGCCCTACTGCCTTCAAATATATCATGTGCTGTACATTTCAGTCCGCGGCGGGTTAAATCTGTAGATTGCAGTGTACTTTTGGTGGTGTTGTTGCACAGCCTCCAAGTAGTTTCCTACTTACGGCAGACCTAAAGTGAACCTATACTGGGGTTTTCTGGGGCTGAGAGAGTGTGATGCACCCCGGGTAACCGGCTGGGTTTCCATGGCCAAGGTCTCTCTGCCAAAACACAGACTCCCAATGCACCAGAGAGCCAGGCAAACAGTCAAAAACAGTCCCAGTATCCAGGGGAAAACAACTACAGGTGTGCAGCGGAAGCGGGCTGGGCCCATAACCACTGTTGGGGGATGATAGGAGTTTCAGCCCCACAGAGATGCAGCGGAATAACCACAGGCAGCGAGCCAACAGCAGCAGCCTTGTTCCCCAGTAAGGATACTCACACATGGAGGCTTCTTCCAAACAGGAGGCACTTTATCTTGTAGCAACGTTCCGTTATATACACAACATGGAACAGATGGACAAAGGCTTGCGCCAGACACCGGTTTGGTCAACAGACAAATACATACTGGCGTTGCTTTGTCATATACATATCTACAGCCAACCAGGTAGAGGTTTGCACACCTCCCTCTACCTTCTGCACACGACCCCAGTTTCTGATGCAACCTGGCAATCACCCACAGCTGGAGCATGATGCAGCATCTTTGCAGTGGGCTGATCATTTTCCCAGGGTTCCTTGCCTGGAATCCCTGACAGATTAAACCCTGGTTTCCAAGATTATAGTCCAGCCTCACACTCCTAAAGCATGCTGTCTCTCCCTGTACTTTTTAATGTATGTTAAATATGGTTGGGGGGGTGTCTAGAGATATTTGTGTTTTTCCACTTTTGTGAGGGTCCTGCACTCTCATCCCCTGTGAATGTGGAGGCATGAATGTAGACGCTTCCCCCTTCCATTCTCCTTGCAGAGTCCCCTCGGATGGGGAAACCGGACCCTTGCAGAATGAATGATTCATCCTTCCTTCCCTCCCATGATCTGACTTATATTCCGCCTTTCTCCTCACACGAGACAGCCTGGTCTAGTGGTTTGAGCGCAGGGCTGTGATTCTGGAGACCAGGGTTTGAATCCCCGCTTGACCGCAGAAACCCACCGAGTGCCCTTGGGCAAATCACGCTTTCTCAGCCTTGAGAGGAAGGCAAAGGCAGAAAACTCTGTGAGCAAATCTTTCCAAGGAAACCCATGACAGATTCATCTGCAGGTCACTACGCAACAAAACCCATTGACTGTAAGAGCAGTTTGACAGTGGATTGGGCTGCCTTGAGTGCCGGTGCGCTCTCCGTCTCTGGAAGGTTTCAAACGGTGACAGGGAGCGGTCACGGAGAAGGCCCCGTCTCCCCTCTTCCCATCAGCCGAGACCGGGAGGATGGGGGGGGGGGAGGACAGAGAAACTGTGGGATTTGCACTCTTAAAAACCCCAGCAGGCTCCTCTCTGGGGATAATGGCCTTTCGATAGGACAGGCCCTGACCCGTGGTAGGCTCTATAGGTCATCACCAGCACCTTGAATTGTGACCAGAAACCAGGGTGTGACCTGTGGGACATTTGTGAACCCCAGGGTCCCAAGAGGTCTTTTTTTGTCCAAATTTTCCCCTCCCCAAATATCCCTTAAGTGGGGAGCACTTTTGCCATGTTTTTTGGCCCTCCTGGTACCAGTCTAGGCTCAGGAAAGCCCCCTTTTAAAAATAGAAGTGAACAGAAAGTTATTTTCGCTTCCTGTTGTTAAGAAAAGGCTTCGTTTGACCCTAAAATGGCTCAGGGGCTTAAAAACATGGCAAAAATGCCAGAGTGGCCGTTCATTTTCTACCCCAGGGAGGCAGTTGGGGTTGCGGCCCTTCCCTCGCCTTCCACAGTTGCTCGCTCCTGCTGTAAACGGACTGGTGGCCCGTGCAGCCCCTTCACTTTCTCCTCCCTCACAGGGTTCTTTGAAATGAAAATGAAGAACGACAAGAGTGACAACGAGCAACAACGTCCTCATCCAGGCCTAGGGAAAAACTGACTGACTTTATAGAATCATAGAAATGTAGAGTTGGAAGAGACCCCAGGGGCCATCCAGTCCAACCCCCTGCCATGCAGGAACGCCCTCAAAGCACTCCCGACAGATGGCCATCCAGCCTCTGCTTAAAAACCTCCAAAGAAGGAGACTCCACCACACTCCGAGGCAGCATATTCCACTGCCGGACAGCCCTGACTGTCAGGAAGTTCTTCCTGAGGTTCAGGTGGAATCTCCTTTCCTGCAGCTTGAATCCATTGCTCCTTGTCCTGGTCTCTGAAGCGGCACAAAACAAGTCCTCTCCCTCCTCTACATGGCATCCCTTCAAATATTTAAACATGGCTATCATGTTCCCTCTTAACCTTCTTAACCTTGTAGGTGAGCCTCTGTTCTCGCCTCTTAATTCTGGAGGCGGGGCAGGGGAACGGCGTTCTGTGTTTTGTCAGTCAAATTCTTCAGAGGATGGGGGGTATCCTTTCTTTCCTCTCTTAATCTCTCTCCTTGCAATGACATCCCTCAGATGGCCGAGGTGCTGACCGAGATCCTCCCCGTCAACCCAAACTTCGACAAAGACCAGTTCCTCAAGCAGCAGAAGGAAGAGCTCATCCCCTTTAAGCCATCGATAGGGATTGAGGGAGAGGAGGGCGGACTAGGGAAAAATGTGTAAAAATGAGATTGTACCTGGCAATTGTAATCTGTGATAGGTAATGTGTGGTAATATTGTATGTTCAAAATTTTAAACATTTCAAACAAAAAACATTACTTTGCAAAAAAATAAAAAGGTGCTGTGCTAACATGGGAGTTGCTGTACTAACACCATGCTAACATGGGAGGTGCTGTTCTAACATGGGTGGACCTGTGCGAACACCAGGCTGACGGGTGGAGTTGGGCTGACCCAGGTGAAGCTGGTGTGGACTGGAACTCCCTGGCTCCTCTAGGTGGGGGAGAAGGGGTGTTGGACTACAAATCCCACACTTCCTCAGCACTGGTTTCCCCAAATTAAGGATGAAGTGGGGGAGGGAGGGTGTTTAAAGATGAATCAAAGTCCCTGCCCTTCTTAAAAGTGGGGAGGCAGGAAAGGAAGAGATTTGTAGTCCCCACCACCACCACCACCTAGAGGGAACTCTGTGGACTGTAGAAGAATGTCTCCCAGAAGAGAAGAGGGGAAAAAGGACTGGCGTGTTGGTTGTTCACTCTGCTGGGAGTCCCTGGAAGGAGCCAGGGGAGCTGAATTGGAGCCTGGAGAACTTGGGGTGCATCCCCCCCAGAACACTGTTGGGGAGCAGTGTCCCAGTTCAGTTCCGGATCCAGAACTCTGCCATGTGAGCCTCCTCTTTGGCAGCGGAACCAAAGGAAAACCCTGTTTCCCGCCAGAACACCAGATGCCCCCCATGAAGGCCACGGGGAAGAGGGACCTCTTGACCTGTCGCACCTCTAGTTAGCTGGCCGGAAGTCCGTGCGGGGGGTCCGATTCAGTGTCGGACTTTAAGAAAACCCCAAGAATTTAACTAAGATGCCTTTAATTCCAGTTGTGACCTAAACTTCTGCCAGAGATGATGTCTTTGAGTCTTGGGCTTTAAAATAGAAAACTTGAAAAATGAAATAAAGCTGACTTTACTGCCTGGAGTTCAAACTCAGACAAAAGCATCACTGGGACCCGGCCTTAACCGCTGCACCTCTTGATGTCATCCCTGCACAGGAGCCTTTGAGGCTCCTAATAATCACAGCTGAAAAACTGAAAAACTGGATGAAAAACTGTCTTGCAAAAAAAAGTGGGGTTTAAAAATGCAAAGCTTTATTTCGTAAATTTACAGACTTATAGAATCGGTGTCCTTTTGGTGCCACAGTCGTGAGAAACACACGCATCCTTCCACGGAGCAAACAAAATATACATTTCTGTACAAGGGAGAGTCACAGTTGGGTAGAAAATACTGACTCCTTTGGCATATAGTGTCTTTCTGCAGAGAAACCTTGTTCTTTCCCATCCTATAACTTTTTGAATTTGGCCTTGATTTCCACAAAGGATCAGCCTTTCCTTTCCAGAAGGAAGGAAGGAAGGTGATGGAGACGTCTGACGCAGCCAGGGTGGCCGTGAAAAGGAGGATACAAAAGCGGCCGAGTTATTCCTTTGGAGGGAAAAAGGAAAGAGAGCCATAAACATTTCAAAAACCCTGTAGGTCAGGGGAGAGCGATCTTCCCGGTGTGCCCTTCGCCCCTGCTTTTAAGCAAACAGAGGCTGTACAGCCATCTCTTGGGAGCGGTGTGATTGGGCAAAATAGGGTTGGACTGGATGCCCTTTCAGGCTCCCTTCCAGTGCTAGGATCCTGTGACTCTGGAGTGCTGTCCTTCCAATGCTACAGTCCTGAATCTACCATTCGGACACTCCTTCAGGGGCACGGAGGAGAAAGACCAGCGTCCTTTCAAACTGTGCTCCTAACTGGGAGCGGACTGGACTGGATGACCTTCAGGTCTCCCTTCCAAAGCCTGTCGTTTTGGGCCTTACTTGTGGCAACCCACGAGCCAATCCACGAGAGAGGGCAGGTTCTCGGCTAGACGCGTCCAGAGGGGGCTGGCCAGCCTTGCCTTCCTCTGAGGCTGAGAGAGTGTGGCTCACCCAGTCTCCCAGATTCCTAGTCTCATGACCGAACCGCTGCGTCAGGCTGGCTTTCCCGCCCCACGACAGGCAGAGTGGTACAAAGTACAGCCTTACGGTACGCTCTAAGAGAGCCGTTTGACAGCAGAGGCAGAGGGTTGGACTGGATGGTCCCTGGGGATCCCACCGGGCCTTCGCCCAAAGCGTCTATCCTTGAACCGGGGGGCGTGTGTGATCCTCCTTCCTTCTTTAACCAGAGGTCGGATGGGGCCGCATTTCTCTCGGGAAGGGGTCGTTTGCTGCGTCTTCCCGCCTGGAAGACGGTGCGCTCGGCTAGATGACCCTCGGGGATCCTCTCGAAAGCGGAATCCTGGCGCGATGCTTCCTCCCGGCCCCCCGGCCCCCACGAATGGGAGCCCCAACCCCGGAAGGAAGACGCCAGCCCGCTCAGTGATCCCACCCCACCAGGACGAAGGCCGGCAGCCGCGCCCTCGCAGGAAAAGAAGGCGGCGGCCGCCTCCTTCCACTTTTCGGTTTGCTCTAGCCGGGAGGCCTCAATTGCAATGGCAGGCCTCGGCGTTACCATGGCGACGGACCTGCGCCGGGGTCTGAATGGCGACCCTCTAGCCTTCTCGAGTCTATGGTCCGGCCTTTTCATATGTCCTCGGCTAGAGCACCGCCCCAGCGACGCTCCGGCCCTCTCAACTCGGAGGGCAGACTCTCTGAGATTAATTTCCCAGAGCCTCTCCCATCAGTGGTCTACCCGTTCCGACTTGTTGGTTGGCCCTCTGAGTTGAACTTTCCTAGACCGTCAGCCCAGTGACGCTCTAGACCTCAACTCAGAGGGCAGGCTCTTCGATTTAAGTTTCCTAGAGTATCTCCTGTTGACGCTCTACCCGTTCTGCCCTATTGGTTGGCCCTTTGAGTTAAAACTTCCTAGACCGTCGGCCTAGCGACGCTCCGGCCCTCTCAACTCCGAGTGCAGGCTGTCGGAGACGAATCTCCTAGAGCGTCGACCCCCCCCCCCCCCCCCCCCGGTTGCAGCGGCGGGCTTTCTCCAGGTTTCGGGCCAGTTCTCCGAGGCGATTTGAAAGAAAACGTTGCCTCCCGGGGGTTGCCTTTGAGCGCTTCCGGTGGCCCCTGCGGCTACAAGGTTATTTCAAAATAGCCTTTATTCTACTTCTTTCTGTACAAAAATAAAATAAAATAAAAAATAAAAATAAAGACTAAAAATAAATTAAGAAAAGAAAAGGAGAAGAAAAAGGAAAACAGAACAACCTCCCGCCAACAATGACGACAAAAAGATACTGAAATGTTGTCCAAAGTGTCTCGAAACCTCACTTTCTGCTCTGTCTGGGAACGATGGGACTTGTTGTCCACACCGACTCGAAGCCTCACTTCCTGTCCACTCTCTGCGAAGTGTGGGGACGATGGGAAGCGTTCTCCGAGCCGACCGGAGGGCTCAACTTGTCCTCTGTGAGAGAACAACGTGAACTGAAGCCTCGCTTTCTGAGCAGCAGGGGGGCGACGGGGAGTGTCGTCTAAACTAACACGAGGCCTCGCTTTCTGCTCCGCGTGGGGACGGTGGGAAGCACTGTCCGCACTGACATGAAGCCTCACCTTCTGCTTTCATGAGGATGACGGGAACTGTTGTCCAAAGTGACTCAAAGCCTTTCAGCTCTGTGTGGGAATGATAGGAAGTGTAGCCCAAACTGACACGAATCCTCACTTTCTACCGCTAGATGTCGGTGCAGGACAAGGAAAGAGTTTGATTTGATTAAAAAAAGGTCCTGAGCCACGAGGTGGTCCCAATCGGCCACCAGATGGCGCTGCAGCGCAAGGAATGAAGTATTTTATAAAATCGTCTGGTGGCGAATTTCAACTTTTTTTAAAAAAAATAAATCCCCCAGGTATGGGGATGATGGGAGCTGTTGTCTAGCTGAGCTCTGAGGTGAAGGTTTAGTTGAAACCTGACTCTCTGCTGTGTGCAGACGATGGGAAATGTTGTCCACACTGATGGCAAACCTCATTTTCTGCAGTGTGGGGCTGATGGGAAATGTCCAAACCCTGGTCCTCAGTTTCTGCACTGGGTCAGGATGATGGGAAGTGTTCTCTACACTGACATGAAGCCTCACTTTCTGCACTGAGGACAATGGGAAGTGTTGTCCAAAGTGATTCCAAACCTCACTTTCTGCACAGTGTGTATATGATGGGAAGTGTTGTCTAAACTAGCCCAAGGCCTCACTTTCTGCTCTGTGTGGGAACAATGAGAAGTATTGTCCAAAATGTCCCGAAGCCTCAGTTCTTGCTGTGTGGGGATGATGGGATGTGTTGTCGAAAGTGAGTTGAAACCTTTCTTTCTTCATGGGGTGGGGATGAAAGGAAATGTCAACACTGACTCCAAACCCCCTTCTGTGCTGTATCAGAATGATGGGACATGCTGTCCTCAATCACTGGAAGCCCCATTTTCTGCGCTGTGTGGGAACGATGGAAACCGTTAATTACATTGATTTTAAAAACCTGTTTCTGCGTAGTCTGTCTTTTTTGCCACTAAATCCCATCATTCTTTATTCAGACCACTCTCTCGTAGTGGAATCGGTGCTTTTTGCTACTAAACCTCTCATTCCTTATTCCAGAGCCTGAGTTGCTGTGTGGGGATGATGGGTAGTGTCGTGCAATACTTCTTTTTTAAAAAATATTTTTATTGAAGAAATTGCTTTAAAATTAAAAAATTCCCCCTTCCCACTTCCGAGCTTGTATTTTCCAGTTGAATCTGCTTATTTTCATTGCTTACATACATATATATATATATATAATTTCTGCTTTACAAAGGGAGTGTGGTTACATGTGTTTCTTTTTCATTTCTTATATCTTTGTATCTGTATCCAATCCAAGACTTCTCTCCGCTTCCTTTCAAAGTTCTGAATAGGTTTATTTTTCAAAGAGAATGCTATTTTTTCTGTCTCTGCCATATCCAGGACCTTTAACTTCCATTCTTCTATATCAATATATGTCTTTTCTTTCCAATATTGCGCATATGTCAACCTTGCAGGTATTAAATACAGTAATATCTTCTGGTGACGTCTTATATCTCTTTGTTGTCCTAAAATGTTTACCAAATGAAACTCCGGTTTCATTTCAAAATTCAAATTACAGATTCTTTGGATTTCATCACGTCTCTCTTTCCAGAATTTTCTTGCAATTTTGCAAGTACACCACATATGAAAAAAAGACTCCACCTTTTCATTACATTTTCAATATCTTACATTTCCATTTTTAGTTAATTTTTGTAATCTTTCTGGAGTCATGTACTATCTATGTAACATTTTATAATAATTCTCTCTTAAATTTAAGTTTGGTGTAAATTTTATATCAGTTTTCCATACTCTCTCCCAAGTTTCTAATTCAACTGAGTGTCCCATATTCTGTGCCCACCTAACCATTGTACCTTTCACAACTTCTGATTCCATTTCTCTTTTCAGCAATAATTTATAAAATTTAGAAATACTCTTCTTCTGGTCACTCCTCATCAATAAGTCTAGTTCATTTTCTTTTTTCTCAAATCCACATAGTTTTTGATCCATTTTAAATCTCTCTTTGAGTTGTCTCCATGGAAACCAACTCAACTCATCTCCCAGTTTGGTGCAATACTTCTAGGGGCCTTGTATCTTGGGAAGCTAAGCTGAAACTGGCCCCCTTCTTAGCTGAGTGAGACTAAGGTGTTGAACGCTGAGAAGAGGTGAAACCCCTGTTGCTGTGCTACGTGGGGACGACGGGAACTGTTGCCCATATCCCTAAAGACTCCAGACCTAAGCGAGGCTGAGCTGAAACTCCGCTTCACGGCGCTTTCGCTCTAGATCGGGTCCCCGCAATGGCTTGTACCCTCCGGAGGCTCCTGGACTTCACCCCCTAGAAGCCCTAAGTTCCCTCGGGGGATTCTGGGAGTTGTGGTCCCACCCCATCTGCCTCCTGCCGCCAGGACAGACGCCGGCTGTGCCCAGCTGCCCAAAGGTCAGCGAGGGCCGTAGGCGGATGGGGGCACTCCCAAAGCCGCCTCCCTCGCGCCCTCGAAAGACCGACGAAGGGAAGGCCAGCCGTCCTTTTGCGGGCAGGCAAACCCTGCTACCTGGTGGAAAAATAATTCACTCCCGGCGAGACATAAGCGAGCAAAGCCAGGCGCCGATCGGACAACTGCGGAAGTGCACAGACACTCCTCCTGGCCACGCCCCCTCCCGGCACCCAAAACGGCGGAAGAGGCGGGCTTCCCAGATGCAAGACCCGACCGCTCTAGGAGGCAAGAGGGTAAGAGAGCTTCAAAGGTCTGGCCGCGCTCTCTTCCCTCCCGGAAACCGGTTCCACGAAGGAGACCGTTCCGCGACTGGGAGGGTTCCCTCCGCACTTTCTCTGGAGTGCCGACGCACATTCGGGGACCCTGGGGGCGTTTTCCGGGGCCCCCCTCCTCCTTCCCCCTCCCTCTCCTCCTCCCCCTGCTTTGAACCGTGCAAGGTGGGCTCCAGAGCCACCCACCAAGCAAATCCCTTCCCTGCTGCACAGGCCGTTTCGGAGAACAAAGAAAACAAAAATACATTGAAAATGTATTAAAAGTTGACATGCATTTAAAATTGAAAAAAAAAAAGGACTTTGCTTGCATCTTAAGAGGACACAAATCAGAGGTTCCCATCCCTCCGCACCATACAAAACACCCCCCACTAATTCCTCCTCTTTGGCAATGGAAACGGAATCCGATAGAGTCGGACGGGTCACCCAGCGGTCATCCAGTCCATCCCCAACCTGCCATGTGCAGAAAACCCACAACTAAAGCGGCCCCGCAGAGAGGCCCATAGCCAACCTCGTGGCAAGATGTGTTCACGGGATCTTGCCTTTGTGTCATCCTCTGAGGCCGAGAGAGCGTGACTTGCCCAGTCACCCAGTGGGTTTCCATGGCCGAGCAGGGATTCAAACCCTGGGCTCCAGAGCTCTAGTCCAACGCTCAAAGCACTCCCCTGTGCTGGCTCTCATAACCTCAGCTGAAAGATCCCCCCCAAGCATGGGGACCCCCAAACACTGCGAGGGGGTCCACATTACACTATCAGCTCTTGCTGTTGTGATCACAAGCACCCTCCCTCATTCTGTGCCGCTTCTCAATTGCACCTCTGCAGCAAACCCGATTCTTCAGGCCAGCTTCCCCTGGTAACTGCTCTTGTTGGTGGAGGATTTACCTCCCTGGCCAAGGGCGGGGGAAGACCACCTGTACACGGGGTCCTTGTGTGGGACTTGGAGCCTCGGGACCCGCCTTGCCTTCCGCCCTTCTTCCTTTCCACCCTCCAAATCCTGCCTGTTTTCCAGGTAGACTTCTCCGGCTGCTGGAGGCTCCACCAGGTGATGAGAGCACGGAGGATGAATTTTCCTCTGGTTGTGGAAATTCTCCATCATCTACCACCACTCCTTAATTTCATCTCTGCACCAAATCTGATTAATATATGCCAGCAGACCCTGGTAGACTGCTCCTGCTTACTGTGGATCTTCCTTTCAAGAAATAAGGGGTCAGGGCCACCTATATAGTGGCCTCATGTGGGACTTGACGCCTTGAGACGCCCCCCCCTTTCCACCCTCCAAGGGCTGTCCGTAACTCCAGGTAGACTTCTCCTACTGCTGGAGGCTCCACCAAGGGAAGAGAGCAGGGTGGGTGAATCTCCTCCAAGCCTGTGAAAATTCTCCCCCATCTCGCACTAGTTTGTGATTTCACTTTTGCGCCAAATCTAATTTGGATCTGCCACCAGCCCCAGGCAGACTGCTCCTGTTAATGGAGGATCCACCACGCAAGAAATGGGGAGGTTAGGGCCACCTATAGGGGCGAGACCCTGTCCTTGTCCTCCTCCTCCCACCCTCCACACCATGCAAAATGCACCCACCCAACACTCCCCTTCTCTGCAAGTGGAAACAATCCAACAGAGTTGGAAGGGCCGCCCATCATTCTTTCAGTGCAATCCTAATTGGCCATGCAGGAAACCCACGCAGCATCCCCCCAAAAGGCCCATAGCCCACCTATGCTTGGGGGTTTTCATGGGGAAATGTTTCATGTTCGGGGGGGGGTGTCATCCCTTTATGGCATCGTCTGAGGCTGAGAGTGACACACCCAAGGTTACGCAGTGGACTTCCATGGCTGAGTAGGGATTTAAACCCAGGCTCCAGAGTCCTAGTCCAATGGTCAAACTGCTATCCCACGAAAGCTCTCAAAAGCTCCTCTTAAAGACCCCCCCCAGTATGGGGAGCCCACAACCCTGGGAGAGAGTCTTTGTGACGCCCTCCAACGGCTCTTGCGGCCATGATATTAAGAACCCTCTGTCGTTCTGTGCCGATCCCCTATCTCGCCTCCGCACCAAACCCAGTTTCTATGCTGGCAGCTGCAGGTGGGCTGCTCCTGTTCACAGAGGATCCCCCTCGCTGGAAAAGGCCGGGGGAGGGCCACCCAGACAGGGGGCTCTTGTGGTGAACTTTGAGCCTTGGGACACCCCTTGCCTGCACCCCCTTTCCCCCCTCCCCCCTCCAAAGTGCTGCTTGTTATTCCAGGCAGACTTCTCCGGCTGCCAGAGGCTCAACCAAGGGAACAGCTTGGGCTCCTAGTGCAGGATGGCACCCTCCCACGGCTGAAAGCCAAGTCCAAAGTTCCTCTTCCGTCATCTTTGGGCCGCATCTTGCGCTGGGGCTTTTGGACCCTCACAGAAGCACTGCCAGATTCTCGTGGCTTGTTTGCCTCTCATGGGCCTGCGCAGCATCTCTGGCTGCATGATTTATGCAAACCATTTCCCCCCAAATCTCTTTTGGGCGGGCTGTGGAACCCCTTTTGTTCCTTCCCCACCAGAAAACAAAGACTTTCTCGTGAAAATAGCACGTCGTAAAATCACAATGCAAGACTGTCTTGGGAAACTGTACACCATTGCTTTGTCGCTTTATGTTTTAGGTATGTTTTCAAGAGTTTTTAACTATGTGATTGTAGAACGGAAATGCTTGCTTTTCAAACTTTTTCAAAACCTCATTTTCGTTTCATATTATTTGCAAGCTGCTTGGGCCACATACTAATATAAAAGCGGAATACAAATTAAACCAATGAAGGGAAAATAACGGAAGAAATTGTGGCTGATCGTCCTCCTTCCCTCTCTTGCCTCCCAAATTGAACTTTCCAGGCTGCTTAAAGAGAGACTGTCTTTTGGGAGCGTAGAGGGAATATCTGGAACCGCCTGGTCCATCCGGAGGAAGCCCTGCAGGCGTGTCAGGATTTGGAGCAAGCAGGAGAGGGGTAGAGGAACGGCCGGAGGGTGTCCAGTACCTTAAAGTCCAGCTATCAGGATGCAGGGATGTGATTTTTATATTTTTAGGAAAGGTACACGTTTAAATGGATTAAAGAAGCATCTCCCAGAGCAAGTAAACAACTGTGTTTTTTTTTCAAAATGTTTAATGCAAAAGGTTTCTAGATGGACGCACGTCCAAGAACTCCCTACGCTAACGCGTTGCAACCAGGAAGGAAAGTCTTTCTGGAGAAGTTCTACGCAGCTGCCACCACCAATGCGACCCGAAAACACAATGACACTCCTTCCCTCCCAACCAATCTCTCTACTGCAGAATAAGGACAGGAAAGCGTCAGTTACAGTGGCCCCAATTTCCAACACAGTTTAGCTTAAAAGACATTTCCCAGAAACGAACGACTGTCTGGTTGAGACCCCTCTCTGTGCAACTGAGCCACGAAGGGGAGCGAGGGGAGGGGGGGAGGGAGGCTCCCTGGAGCAAGAAAAGCCCACCAGACAAGCGGGCAGCGGGTTGTGTGTCTCTCTTTGCGCTTTAAAACCATTTTTAATTTTTTCTTGAAATACAACTATTGCATATTCTTAACTTTGGTATTAAGAGTTTTTAAACTGTACTGTTTCCACTTGTAAACCCCCTGGAATCATCTCCTGGGAAAAAAGCAGAATAAAAAATACAATAAAATATTGAGGCATTGGCCTCTACCAGCCTCTCCAGACCCTGACACAGAACACACACGGGGTGAGGGTGCAACACAGCCTGCCCTCTGTACTTTCTCTAAACCTGCATTCATGGAGTTGAAACTCTACGGGACTGGATAAATTTTCCCATTTTTAATATTTCATGCCTTTACTGAGTGGAAGAGCAGAATGGAAACTTTAATTCAGAGAAGTGCTGATAAGACTGTAAAAGTGTGGGCGTGAGCAACCATCCAATGGAGAACCACAAAATGTCACGGCAAAGTTTAGAAAAGTCCCCCGAGAGAAGCGGAACCATTTTCTCTTCTGCTTTTCAAGCCCCCAAAGCCATACCTGAATAAGGCTGAAGTAACGCTCTGCGTGCAGGAAGAACGGCACTTGCTTCCCAGCCCCTCCAGGCGAAGGATTTCCTCTCGGCAGGCGGAGAAGATGTTGGCAGGAGGCTGTCCGGCATTTTGGGAAAAGAAAAAGAGAGAGAAAAGCGGGTCAGAAAGGCAGATGGTCCGCCTTGTTTACACAGCAGGATCCTCACTCAGCGAGTCTTAAACGAATTCCCTCCTTTCCATGTCCCATCCTGGCTTTACATCAAACCCAACATTAACAGTTTCGCTCCCACAAAGTCAATAAGGTTCTCCCATCCTTCAAGGAAAGGCACCAAAGTCCATCTTCTTATCAAAAGAGTCAGTTTTGTCCGTTTCTGCCAGCTCCGTCCATTTCAGCCATCGCTCTTCCACGGCAGGTAATTCTGGGTTCCTCCGTTGCCACACAGGCAAAAATCTTACAATAATAGAAATAAATAATCCTTGGTGGGTCTCCTCCAGTTGCACATCACAGAGTGCCATGAGGAATATGCCCAGTTTGAGATTAAGGTCAATCTTCAGAATTCACTAAGATAAATATACTAAGCTAGAGAAACATAGAAAAAGGGAGGGCATGAAGCCCCCATCACTCCTAGCAACAGGGGGAGGGTACCCCAATATTTCTATCTCCTCTATTAATGGACAGAGATCTCTAGGGAAGGCACAAAGCCTCTATCACTCCTAGCTGCAGGAGGAGTGTACCCCAAGATTACTATCTCCTCTATTAAGGGACAGAAATCTCTAGGGAAGGCATAAAGCCGCTATCACTCCTGGTTACAAGAGTGGTGTACCCCAAGATTTTTGTCTCCTCTATTAATGGACAGAGACCTCTGGGGAAGCCATGAAGCCTCTATCACTCCTGGCTGCAGGAGTGGTGTACCCCAAGATTTCTATCCCTTCTATGAATGAACAGAGAACTCTAGGGAAGGTATGAAGCTTCTATGGCTATCACAGTGGTGTACCCCAAGATTTCTATCACCTCGACTAATGGACAGCGATCTCTAGGGAAGCCATGAAGCCTCTATCACTCTTACCTACCGTGTGCGTGTGTGTACCACAAGATTTCTATCCCTGCTATAAATAAATGGAGATCTCTAGGGAATGCACGAAGTCTTCATCACTCCTAGCTACAGGAGAGGTGCACCCCAAGATTACTATATCCTCTTTAATGTACAGAGATCTCTAGGGAAAGCATGAAGCCTCTACCACTCCTAGCTACGGGAAGGGGATGTACCCCAAGATTTCGATCCCCTCGATTAATGGACAGAGATCTCTGGGGAAGGCATGAAGCCTCCATCACTCCTAGCTAGTGGGGGTGTGTGTACCCCTAGGTTTCTATTCCCTATATTAACAGACAAGAGATCTCTACGGAAGGAATGAAGCCACCATCACTCCTACGTAAGGGAAGCTGTACCTCAAGATTTCTATTGTCTCTATTAATAGACAGAAATCTCTAGGGAAGACATGAAGCTTCTATCACTCCTGGCTATAGAAGTGGTGTACCCCAAGATTTCTATTCTCTCTATTAATGGAAAGAGATCTCTGGGGAAGGTATGAAGCCTCCATCACTCCTAGCTACTGGGGGATGTATGTACCACTAGATTTCTATTCCCTCTATTAATGGACAAGAAATCTCTAGGGAAGGCACAAAGCCTCTATCATTCCTAACTACAGAGAGATGTACCCCAAGATTTCTTTCCCCCCTTTTAATGGACAGAGACATCTAGGGAAGGCATGAAGCTTCTAGCACTCCTAGCTACGGCGGGGGGGGGGGGGCAATACTTCTATCGCCTCTATTAAAGGGCAGAGATCTATAGGGAAAGCATGAAGCCTCTATCACTCCTAGCTACGGGGGGGGGGGTGTACCTAAGGATTTCTACCCCTTTTATTAATGGACAGAGATCTCTGGGGAAGGCATGAAGCCTCCGTCACACCGAGTTACTGGGGGAGGGGGTGTACCTAAATATTTCTACCCCTTCTATTAATGGACAGAGATCTCTAGGGAAGGCATGAAGCCTCCATCGCTACGAGCTACGGCGGGAGGGGTGCAGCCCGAGATCTCTAGCGAAGGCATGAAGCCTCTATCACTCCTAGGTACGGGGTGGGGTACCCCTAGATATCTATCTTCTCTATTAATGAACAGATCTCTAGGGAAGGCAGAAAACCTCTCTCACTCCTAGCTACAAGAGGAGTGGGGAATATACCCCAAGATTTCTATCTCCTCTATTAATAGACAGAGATCTCTAGGGAAGGCCTAAATCCTCCATCACTCCTAGCTATCGGGGGGTGTACCCCAAGATTCTACCCTTCATATTAATGGACAAAAATCTCTAGGGAAGGCATGAAGTTTCCATCACTCTTAGCTACAGGAGAGCATACCCAAAGATTTCTATCCCCTCTATTAACGAACACAGATCTCTAGGGAAGGCGTGAAGCCTCCATCACTCGTAGGAACAGGAGGGTCTTTAAGTGAAAGATTTTTATTCCCTCAATTAATGCAGAGATCTCTTTGGCAGGCTTGAAGCCTTTTTAAATCTTAGGTATAATGCAGCTAGTATCTGAAAAATTTTGTATAATGAATTACTGGAAAGAGAACTCACTCCTAGCTAGATATTCTTTTACCCCAGTATAACTACAATGGAACCCCTGGGAGTAAAGGCAACACTCCAGAAGCAGTCATTTTTAATTATCCCTATGTTAACAAAGGTAAGTAGAAAAGAACACAGTTAAAATAATCTTAAACAGTTTGACAACTTTCCTGAAACAATCAAAACAGAACTAAACACTCTTGCATCTGCGAAAGGCTCACGTACACGTATGTGGAAGGAAGAATTCCTGGCCTCAGAGCAGAATATGAGAAACACCTCAGGATTTGAGCCCAAATATGATATGGATCCCATCTGGAATACTGCACCCTGTGTTTCATGGAGCCCTTACAGCACATATGTAAGAAGGAAATCCCCTCCAGTGGGCCGTGATGGCTGCTTATCTCTCTACTCCTCAAAGAGCCCCCGGGTGCCACCAAACAATTCTCCTTCTCTCTCTCTCCTTAGCCTTCCTTACAGGGTCTGAGAAGAACCTGAGCACACTGAGTACACGGTCTGACTAACGAGGGGGAGGAGCCAGCTGGGGGGAGGAGTCTTATTAGGAGCTCCCAACAGCACGTGCCTTTGGCGCGCACTGTTGAAGTCCTCTACTTCAATCCTTCAAGTTTAACCCTTCACAATCAGTAGAGCAAACGTAGCTTATACAGCTGAATTTCAGAAAGAAAGCCCAGTTATTCTTTCTAGAACTACTTCCTGTACTACTCTGTAGTATCTAGGATGGAAAGTGAGAGAGCTACCGTGGTCACCTGTAGCACTTGTGGGATGTTCCTTTTCTTGCCACAAGATGTTGTTGGGTACACCTGCGCCAAGTGCAAGCTGGTGACCTTCTTGGAGGAGAATGTTTGCCAGCTGGAGGCACGGGTTTCTAATCTTCATCTTATTAGGGAAGGGGAGGAGTTTTTGGATAGGGCAGAGAACACGTACCGGAAGACCGAATGTGCGGAGGAGCTGCCAGATCAGGAAGTCAACAAACTGTGCCAGGAAACGGAGGCTTGGAGGAATGTCACACGTAGGAGCAGAAGGTCCAGGAAGGTAACAGAGACTCTCAACCTACACAATCGCTTCAAAGTTTTTGGCCTTACGAACGATGAGGAACACCAAGAGGAAGAAACAGAATGTCCACGAGAAGGAATCCAACTTCGGCAACGGGAACTAGATCGACGCTCCCAGTCTCAACAGAATGCCCAGGCAGTCCTAGAAGAACATGCTTGTCGAGGAGCCCTGGAGAAGCCTCAGAGGAGGTGAATTCTGGTTGTTGGTCACTCCCTGCTCAGAGGAACCGAAACGGCAATTTACAAACCGGACAAGCTCAATCGAGAGGTCTGCTGTCTTCCTGGGGCCAAGATCAACCACATAACGGAGAGGCTAACCAGGCTAGTCAAGCCCACGGACCATAAGGCTCTCATTTTGGTTCATGTCGGAACAAATGACACTGCGAGGAGCAGCTTTTACCACATCGCAAAGGACTACGAGCTTATGGGGAAGAAACTTAAGGACCTTGGTGCGCAGGTGGTTATTTTGTCTCTCCTCTCTGTTCAAGGATATGGCACACAAAGGGAAAGGGCAATAGCAGAGGTCAACAACTGGCTCCGCACATGGTGCCGCCGGCAACGGTTTGGGTTTTTGGAACACGGCCTGAATTTCCATGAACGTGGGCTTCTGGCAAGGGATGGGCTGCACCTCACGAAACTTGGCAGGAATGTTTTTGTAAACAATCTCGCAAGGAGGATTCAGAGGTTTTTAAACTAAGTTCCGCTGGGGAGGGAGACAATATTATTCAAGGCCAGGACTCGGCGAGCGCAGGGGGAAAAGGCCCAAATGATATTGGACAAGTAGTACAAGCGGCCAGTGGCGGGAAGAGTAGAAACTATAGGACAGGACTTGCAGGAAGGGCCCGGGGACTTAAGTGTCTCTACACTAATGCACGGAGTATGGGAAACAAGCAAGATGAACTTGAACTCCTAGTACAACAAAAGAAATACGATTTGATAGGCATCACTGAGACCTGGTGGGATGAGTTTCATGATTGGAATGTAAAAATAGACCAAACAAGAAAAGAGAAGGAGTAGCCTTGTTTGTCAAGGATGTTTTCACCTGTGAAGAGATCCGTGACTTAAACCCAGAAAGCCAGGTCGAGAGCACCTGGGTAAGAATTAAGAGAGCGAGAAACAATAGGGATATTCTGGTGGGGGTTTACTACAGACCTCCAACCCAGACTGAGGACTTTGATGATGCCTTCCTCAACCAAATGACTGCACATTCAAAAAGGAGAGATACAATAATAATAGAAGATTTCAATTACCTGGATATCTGTTGGCAGTCAAACTCTGCCAAGACAGCAAGGTCCAGCAAGTTTCTTGCTTGTCTTGCAGACAATTTCATGGTCCAGAAGGTGGAAGAGGCCACAAGGGGATCAAATATTCTAGATCTGATCCTGACCAACGGGGATGACCTTGTTAATGAGGTAGAAATGGTTGGATCTTTAGGGGGGAGTGACCATGCCCTATTGGAATTTGGCATTCAGTGGTAAGGAGAAGATAAGTGTAGCCAGACACTCGTCTTAGATTTTAAAAAAGTGGACTTCTGTAAACTTAGGGAGCTGCTGGCTGAAATTCAGTGGTCAAGAATAGTGAAAGGGAAAGGAGTTCAGGAGGCACGGAAGCTCCTTAAAAGGGAGATACTGAAGGCACAGTCTAAAACTGTGCCAATAAGGAAGAAAAATGGAAGGCATCTGAAGAAACCAGAATGGTTGACTAAAGAACTCTCAGTTGAGCTAAGTGTTAAGAGAAACATGTACAGGAAATGGAAGAAGGGGGAAACCACCAAAGAAAAATTTAAGCAAGTCGCCAGGAGATGTAGGGAGGAGGTCAGAAAGGCTAAAGCACAGAACGAACTTAGGCTGGCCAGAGACATCAAAAACAACAAAAAGGGCTTTTTTAAATATGTCCGTAGCAAAAGGAAAAAGAAAGAGACGATAGCATCGCTGCACAGAGAAGATGGCGAATTACTAACAGGGGGAAGAGAAAAGGCAGAACTACTTAACACCTTCTTTGCCTCAGTTTTTTCCCAGAAGGATACAAGCACTCAACCTGGCGGTTGGGGAGCAGGTGAGGAAACAGGGGAAATGCGGTACATAATAGGAAGAGAGATGGTACAAGAATACCTGGCCACACTGGATGAATTCAAGTCTCCAGGGCCAGATGAATTGCATCCTAGGATATTAAAAGAACTGGTAGAGGTCATTTCGGAACCGCTTGCTATAATCTTTGAGAAATCTTGGAGGACAGGAGAAGTTCCAGCAGACGGGAAGAGGGCAAATGTTGTCCCCACCTTCAAGAAGGGAAAAAAAGAGGACCCAAATAATTATCGCCCAGTCAGCCTGACGTCAGTACCTGGAAGGATTCTGGAGCAGATCATTAAGCAGTCAGTTTCTACTCACTTAGAAAGCAACGTGGTAATCACGAGAAGTCAACATGGATTTCTCAAAAAGAAGTCATCCCAGACTAATCTTATCTCTTTTTATGATAGAGTTACTAGCTCAATAACTGAAGGGAATGCTGTGGATGTAGCATTTCTCGATTTCAGTAAGGCCTTTGACAAAGTTCCACATGACATTCTTGCAAGGAAACTAGTAAAATGCGGGCTGGACAGGGCTACTGTTAGTTGGATTTGTAATTGGTTGACTGACCGAACCCAAAGGGTGATCACGAATGGCTGCTTTTCATCCTGGAGAGAACTGACTAGCAGGGTGCCACAGGGTTCTGTCCTGGGCCCAGTGCTGTTCAATATCTTCATCAATGACTTGGATGAAGGAATAGAGGGCATGCTCATCAAATTTGCAGATGACACCAAATTGGGAGGGGTTGCTAATACGCCAGAAGCAGGCCGGTTAGTTGTGTCAATTGCTGTTAATTGGCGGTGGAGGCGGCGGCGATGGAATGGCCAGGACCGGGCGGGGAGCGTGCGTCCCGCTGCGTGGCTTCTTCGGACTCACTGGCCCTCCGATGAGTTTGATAAAAGTCTCCCGTTTGCTTGATTTTCATGTCTCTGGAATGAATTGAACCCAGCCCCAAAATAAATCAAAATAAGTGTACATAAATAACTTTGCCTGCTTGGTTTCTGCTGAAATGTCTTCCTTTCCAGCGCTGGCCTTTTTTAAGAGTCCTGACTGTTTGGTTGTCTCTCTCCGTGAGCGTTCCCTGGGATGATAAGAGCCTCACGTCGCCGAGAGATCCGAACCGCGGCTGCTCTCGGAACCTCAGCAGAAGTGCAGAGGTGCTCCACAGCGTCCCAGGGCGTGCTGGATTAGCTTTATCTCTCTGCTTGGATTACTGATGGAGGAGCCACTCATGATAAATGCTGTGTTTCTTAAGAGAACCTGAAGGGGTATGCCAGCTTCTGGCGCCAGTGTGATAGTATGCCGATTGCAGAGCCCCGGTGAGATCTGAGCCAACCCTTTCCACTGCTTGTTGTCTTCCAGTGCCTTCCGGTGCCCTGTGGGGTGCCGCAAGATTCTGTCCTGGGCCCGGTGCTATTCAACATCTTCATCAGTGACTTGGATAAAGAAATAGAGAGCATGCTCATCAAACTTGCAGATGACACCAAATTGGGAGGGGTTGTTAATATGCCAGAGGACACGATCAAAATTCAAAATGACCTGGATAGATTGGAGAGCTGGGCCAAGGCTAACAAAATGAAATTCAACAGAGAGAAGTGTAAGGTCCTACACTTCCGCAGAAAAAATGGAATGCAGAAATATAGGATGGGGTACACGTGGCTGGATGACAGTACGTGCGAAAGGGATCTAGGAGTCTTAATAGACCACAAGCTGAACATGAGTCAGCAGTGTGATGTGGCAGCCAAGAAAGCCAACGCGATTCTCGGCTGCATCAATAGGACTAAGGTGTCTAGATCGAGGGAGGTACTGGTACCACTCTACTCTGCTTTGGTTAGACCTCATCTTGAATCCTGTGTCCAGTTCTGGGCACCCCAGTTCAAGAAGGAAATGGTCAAGCTGAAGTAGGTCCAGAGGAGGGCGACTAAAATGGTGAAGGGCCTGGAAGCCAAGCCCTATGAGGACAGACTTAGAGAGCTGGGTATGTTCAGTCTGCAGAAGAGAAGGTTAAGAAGGGACATGATAGCCATGTTTAAATATTTGAAGGGATGCCATGTAGAGGAAGAGAGCTTGTTTTCTGCCACTCCAGAGACCAGGACAAGGAGCAATGGATTCAAGCTGCAGGAAAGGAGATTCCACCTGAACCTCAGGAATAACTTCCTGACAGTCAGGGCTGTCCGGCAGTGGAATAGGCTGCCTCGGAGTGTAGTGGAGTCTCCTTCCTTGGAGGCTTTTAAGCAGAGGCTGGATGGCCATCTGTCGGGAGTGCTGTGAAGGTGTTCCTGCATGGCAGGGGGTTGGACTGGATGGCCCGTGCGGTCTCTTCCAACTCTACATTTCTATGATTCTATGAAAGGCGAAGTGCTATGCTCCTTCCCGGTTCGCCACTGGAGCTTTAAGGCTTATGACCAGCCAGTGGTCTCGAACCCACCCTAGAAGAGAGGGTGTGATTACCCTCCGGAACCAGTTTGACCTCCTCGACACTGCCTTGGTCTGGTCTCAGCCGGGAGCTATGGGTGGCAAGCAGGGCCTTTAGCTCACTCCTAGCAGAAATCCTACAACTCTCACAATCATACCAACCTCGGCCTGGAACAACCCGTGCAAACAATTCACGCATTCATTTTAATGTGTTCTTTATCATGATATTAATTAAATGTTTGTATTTAAAATGTTTCACTTTTTAGTATATTTTAATATGTTTTAATCATGTGTTCTAGTTGCATTTTAATTCCTGTTGTACCTCGCCTCAAACCTTGAGGAGAGGGGAGTAACACCTGTTGTTTTTATTATTGTTGTTGTTATTATTATGCTGTTACTGCTAATGTCATTAAGGAACTTCACATTTGTCACACCACACCAGACACAGCCAAAAAACTTCTAAATACAACACAATATCACAAAACCAGCACTTCCTGTACAGACCTACACACTTTAACCTTCTCCTCTGAAAAGCCTGTAAAACCCCTGACACTTAAAGCAAATAAGCTAGAGAGCACTCATCATGCGTACCTCCAATCACGACACTAATGCAAAGCAGCAAAAATCCACACAGCAAGACTGGCACCACAAACAACCCACCTCCATGCAGAACAAAGCACGCAAGGCCAGGCGTTGCCACCTGCAGTTCCCGGCTGAGACCAGACCAACGCAGCACCAAGGAGCTCCCTCCGGTTCTGGAGAGCGTCTCCCCTCCTGGCCGCCCCTTCCCAAACCTGAAGTAGATGTTTACCAGGAAAAAATGGGAAAGGAGGACTGGAAGGAAAAACAGCTAGACTGAGGATCCCTCCCAAACTCACACCTAATGGCAGATGTATGAACACAAAGAAAGGTTTCTTGGGGGGCTGCGTTCATCAAGAGAGAGCTTCCATAGCAGTGGAACAGTTCCCCTCAAACTAGCTTACTAGTTTCAGGGACCTGAGTTCTAATCCTGCTTCGCCTCAATGCTACCAAGAGCTGAGCTGCTGGACAAACCTCTTCTCATCTTGCCCCATTCCGGTGAGGCGGTGGTCTGTGCCCTCAATCTGCGTGGCCTCAGGACCAGGGAGACCTTTGTTACCGCTGTTTCTAGTCTGAGTTCGTGGGATATTAAGATATCATTTGATATCAATAATTTGGCCTTCTCTACCCATTCCTCTCCACATACTTGCCAGGCCCCCGGACAAGCACGCACACAGGCATGGCTGACAATAGCCGAACCATTCAAATCCCACTCTAGGCAGGCCAGTCACTGCCCAATGCAGCTTCAGGAGACCTCAAGGCAAGTACCTTTTAAGATCACACTATGTATGCACACTACTTACAAAAGATCCCCTGCCCCGAGCAGGCAGCTTGATGAGCAGACTATACAACGCTCAAGCACTCCACGTTTGCATACTGGCCACTCTATTGACAATTTGGCTATAATTCAATCGTCTAAAGTACTGACCTTTCGGAGGCTTTGTCTCCAGCCCGAAACTCACTGTTCTCCCCAAGTATGGACTAGCCTGTGGCCACAATTTTCCCTACAAGAACCCCTAACTTCGAGCACTTCCTCGGATCGCTCGACTTCCATCCCGCCTTGCTGTCGGTTTGTCCAGTGAGCCTTCCCCTCAACTCCACGTGCTGAGATCCACGCTCCCCAGCTTCTTTGCTTCTTACCGGGTACAGTATTTCCCATACCAAACATCCTCTAAAAATCCGACTATCTGCTCCTACCTTTATTTCTACAGTTCCTTGTGTGAGTGTGTTGCATACGCATGTTTGATTGTGTTTCAATAAAACAATTATTAATTTCAACCTACGCCTTATCATTGACTTGGCCTGACCCCGTAGATCTCGCTACGTTACCCTGCATTGCCAACTTGTGCTCTGCGCTAATTCCCTCCCCATTGTTTGAGCACATTTAGGTGTCCCGGGACCCCCAGAAATCAGGGTAACACCTCGAAGGCCCCCCAACGCTACACTGCGACCCCATAAAGGGATCAGGGAGGACTGGAGTATCAGAACTCCCATTGCAGCTGGGACCCTTCAGAATTTTTTTTTTTTTTTAGAATACATTAAACCACAGGAACGCATAATACTTAGAAACAATGGTTGTTCTATCTAAACTAGAACCCATGATGGGTCTTCCTATGGACTGATCCTGTTTCCAGGGTCTTCCCAGTTAAGGAAGATTGAATTACAATGACTGGTAAAAAGATTTGCCCGTCCTACAACATCTCTCCTGCTCCCAGTGGCTCCAGCAAACCTCTATCCCTTTAACTGGTTTTCCTGAGCCAAAGACTTTACCTCCTGCAGGAAGAGAACCTGGAAGCCTCCTGCAGCCATTTTTACTCTGGGTGGTGCAGGAGATCTAAATTAGAAAGGACTTCTGCAGCACTATATCTCAGCCATAAAACATGCTTCCACTATAATATTCATTTTTACTCTGCTTATTCTCCAGAGCTAGTTTCTCTCAATATGCTTTAGGTTTTTGGGGTGCTGATGAGTGAGATCCTGGTCAAAAACAATCAAGTTATCTTAAACTGAACAGGCTGAAACCTTCCCTTTGGCCTCCCTAGAAGGTCCTAAAGCCCCCTTGGCTACTTTGGCTCCCCTTCTCTGCAACCTCCCCATCTCTCCATTTTCCTTTCTAAATTGACTACAAAACTACCTGCATTCCAGACGGGGCCGCACCGTGGAGCTCCGCAAATACAACATGGCATTGGAGCTTTTATTTCCAATCCCCTTTCCAATTATGCCCCACTTAGGAATTCCTCCCTCCTTCATTTTCCTTAACACGATTGATGCACACTCTTTTACGTTTTCCATACAGATACCAACCTTGCTCCCCAGGTCCCTCCTCCGCTAGCTGATGGGTCCAGCGGTGATGTTTTTGCCCCCAAATCCCCGCTTTCCTCTTCCCTCCCCTGAATTTTCACCCGCCCCCTGAAAGCCCATTCCCCCTCTTTCGGGAAAGCTTTTGGCAGGGGGACATCCTGTTTAATTCTTACTTCTTGCCAAAATATATATTGTTCCAGGGCAAAGTCTACCCCCTCACCAGACACCCCAACATTCAGGGTCTGCCTCCAGTAACCCCTTGGCCTCAGGCCTCCTAAACAGATACGTTTTGTGTTTCCTTTTGGGAGTATTTTGTCTGCAATCCTGCATCTTCTCTAACGAACCCCCACACCTTTGGCTCTTAAAGTACTTCAGTGGAGGAACAGATCTACTGAGAGACCTTTTTTCATTTGCTTAACTGGGTCTCTCTTACTTTTGCCCTTTCCTGTGACGTGTGCGTTGTTTCTCCTCTTTATTAAATTTTGTTCCAGTTTTTTATTAATGTGCCATCACTTCCATGAGAATAAAATTCTTACTTAAGTTCTCTGGACAACTGTTATGCTTGTCATATTTGGCACAACGCCTTTTGTGCTTCCCTTGTTTGGTAGGAATGTACTTGACTGTAGTTAAAATTCGTGATGTCCCACCTGCCAAAAGGATCCCAGGACAGCAGTCAAACGTTACAGAGACCCCATCTGGAAGGCTCCACCCGGTTCTCCCTGCTGCCCTCCAACTACGTATCCCAAAGGGAAGGGATCCCCAGTGGGGCGCAAGGATTATCAAGCGCCGAGAGAGCTCTTTGCTGCTGCTGAGCCATGAAGACTCACGGGTGGCCCTGGTCCAGTTACTCTCCTTCAGCCTCCCCTAACACTGAATGGGGTCCTCTGACTTCTGAGCTAAAGAGAAGGACTGTGACTTGGCCATGTGTTTCAGTCCTTCCTCTGGGATCCCAAGGGCCCCCTGGTCCAACCTGATGCCTGGACGGGAATCCAGATTATGCCACCCCTGGCGGGTGGCCCTAAATAAACTTTGGCCCGGAAATCCCCAACGAAGGAGACTCTGCCACCTGCAAAGCGGGCAGTCTTCCAAGGGAACGGACTGGGCTTAACGTGGGAGGAAGACTGCATTGCAGGCAAAAGCGTTATGCATCTCCTCTATGTCTCTTTCCCACATACAGAACTGTATTTTTTAGTTCTCCAGCCACGGTTAGAGACTCATAAATCAACGGAGAAGCTCTGAGTAAGAGGAAGGAAACCCTTAGGACCACATCAGGAGATGCTGCAGAAAGAGCCTGTGGGGTACAAAGGCTTTATCTTAATAAGCCAGCCGAATAAAGAACTGCCTTTTCTTTCGTTCCTGCTTCCTGACTTTAGGACAAATGAACCTCCAAGCCGTGGGGATCGGTGGTGGCCGCTGCTGGGCCCCTCCTCAAGGAACTGAGCCAGAGGCATTTAAAGGCACACAACCTGGCAACCAACCCCGAAATCCGGGGGAAGGGGGAGACCTGGAGTCTTACTGTTATCTACCACCCTTCTGTTTCAGGGATCAATCTCAGGGGGTTCAAGGATTAACCCGTCGCCCCTTCCTCCTCTTTTTCCTAACCTCAAAAGACCCAGACAGTGCAGTCCTTTCGGTGGTCCTTTCCTCCAGCTTCTCCTTCTCCCCAACATTCTTTTTAAATACAGAAAACTCTACACCGTATTCCAAATGGAGTCACGCCGTGGGCCTATGCAAAGCCAGAAGGACCTCTGGAGTATTATTTCTGGCCCCTTTTCCAATTATGGCCAACTCGGAAACATCTCCCTTTTCTCAGAAGTCCCAGCCACGAGCTTCACCCGCCTCGGCTGGTTGCTCTCGGCCCACATTCTGTGCTGACATACGGGAACTTCAAAAACGTTTTGTCCTGGTTTCATCCCTTCAGAAAGACATTCCCCAAATTTCTCTTTTAAAGCCCATTTCAACCCCACCCCACCTTCATTTGGAGCATTTTCGCTCTCTGTCTGTTTTTCTTTACATCGCATTCCTTTGCGTTACATTTTCTTTACATTACATCGCAACACATTTGTTTATATTACATTATCTAATGTCTTCTGAAAACATTATTACCTGAATCCCACTCCCCTAGTAGAAGCTTTTAAATCAAAAGACTATTTTCACCCCAACCTTATGGTGCAGGTACATTTTGCATTTACTTCTCAGAATGTTTCGCCTGCAAGCCTGTAGTTTCCCTAAGAGACCTCCAGAGCTTCGCCTCTTAAACTAATGGTTGTTAAATTTAAACAGTGAAACGGTTCCCCTGGGACAAGGCAATTACTGTCAGGGAACTGGGTTCTAATCGTGAGTCACCTCAATATACTGTAAGCCCAGCTACTGGAGAAACCTTTATCTGATTGCCCCGCCCTGGTGAGGTTTGGGTCCTAGACCTCAATCTGCGTGGCCTCAGGATCGGGGGACCCTGAAGGCCCCCCCCCCAAGGCTGAGACCCCATAAAGAGATCAGAGAGGACTGGAGTACCAAAGCTCCCATGGAGATGGGGGCCCAGAGGAATTACGTTCTCAGAACAAAGGAGAATCAAGTATAATAATGAGAACGATCTGTTGCTAGGGCCTCCCAGGAAGGAGGATGCCATGCTATGCCTCCCAGAGAAAGCAACTTGGGAGACAGCTAAAGTCAGCCCATGAAGGGACTTCCTACGGAATCATCCAGCCGCCCCTCCTGCAATACATTTTCAAAATATATTACGCCATAATAAGATATACTATTGAGAACTACTGGTATTTGAAGCTAAGCTGGACCCGTGAAGGGCCTCCTTGCTTCTCAGGGTCTTCCCAGTTATGGAGGACTTGATTACAATGGCTGGGAAAACGATTTGCCCCTTTCGGGCCCTACAACGCCTCTCCAGCTCCCAGTGGCTCCAGCAAACCTCTGTCCCCTTAACTGGTCTTGCTGGGCCGAAGGAAAATTTACCTCCTGCAGGAAGAAAAACTGGGAGCCGTCAATGGCTGTTATTATTCTGGGTGCTGCAGAAAATCTAAACTAAAAAGAACTACAACACTATATCTCAGTCATAAAAGATGCTCTATTAAACTAAAAAATTTATAATATTTTTCATTCTGCGTATTCTCTAGAGCTAGTTATTCTCAGTATTTTACATTTCTGGGGTACTGGTTGCTGAGATCCCAGTCATGGACAATCAAGCTAAAAGGGACCCCAGGGGTTGTCTAGCCCAACTCCAGTGGGGCAGAAATCCCTCTGAAGCACCCCTGAAGGGTGGCCAAGAAATCCTCTTCGATTTCACAGCCATTAACTTAGGAGGCAAATTGGGCTCTTCAATTAAGGCAGCTGAGGAAGAGATGCATTGGGGGATCTGACAACATCTCTGCATTTGCTCTATGGGGTCTCCTACTCCCCCCCCAACATTTATTTTCCTACGTGATTTTTTATTGTCTTACTCATCCTTGCAGTATTTCCTGCATGGCTTTCTCGTTGCTTCCACAGCAGTCAGGGTGTTACCTGCCCCACCGGAACGCTGTTGCCGCTGTTATTCTTAACACATGCCTAAAAGTCAAAATTTATGATGTTCCATCCCCTGCAAGGAAACTGAGACCCCTCCCCACTACTCTGATAAAATGTAGGAAGAAAAGAAAAATGTTAAAGGCCACTCAAAGCAAAGGGAAAGCATGGCTGAAAGAGAGAGACAGGATTCAACACAAATAGGAAAGGCATTGAGAGCAGCGGCAAAAAAAAAGCCTTGGGGGTCAAGGGTGGGATGGGAGGCGCCTGGCACGCGAGGGGGCCAAGGAAACACGGGCAGAGGCCCCCTAGATTCCGGGACCTATTTCTACCTCCTGTCCTCCAACTCCATTTCTATACTAGAAGAGAGCTCTCCAGTGGCGAGGGGGATCTCCCGGCCGGTGGTCCATCTACGCCCCACTGAGCCAGGGAACGGCTGAGCTCGGGCCACTCACTATCTCAGCCTGACCTAAATCTGAACGGGATTCCTCTAAGGACAAAATGGAGGGCAGGCGAGCCACGCGGCAGCAAATGGCGGGCAGACTTTTAAAGGAAGCCTCAAAATTACCTGAGGAATCGAGACGGCCTCTCCCAGCTTCCAGAAGCTACAAAAGCCTGGGAGAGTCTAACGCTGACCTGGGGGGCCAAAATGGTTTCTAGCCAAGGACTGAGCAGCTCTTCTGAAGGAGGAGGTTTCCTGAGACAGGAGGAAAGCTCTCCGGCTCGAAACTCAGACAGCGTTAAGTGCAGGGCGCGTGAAGCACCATCCCGGTCACGAAAGATGGGGTCTCACCACACATCGGGACCTCTGCAAGACGTGAAGTCCCGCGCGGGCCACGAGGGACATCCCTACAACAGACCAAGGCTACCTCTCCACGTCCAAAGAGTTCCTGTGCCCAGATCCAGAGGTCTGCTTGGTTTGCCCAAGGTGTCCGGAACAGCCTTGCCTTTCTATGCTCTGCCTTGAATAAACAATAAGGGGGCAAATCTATTCATTAGCCTACAAATTAAGGGAGCTTGTGCTGTACATTCTGGCTGCACCATGTTACAGGCAATCTGGGGCGGTGGGGGATGCCAGAGCTCCAGAGCCTTTGCTCCTACTACCTGGTTCAGAGTTCCCCAGCCATGTCTACAGGTGGAGTTCTGGGGGGGGGGATTTACTACTGGGTGTGAAATGCCTCGGGAGACCCCCCCAGGCCCTGCAGGGGGCTCCCCCGAGAAAGGGAGCCATGCCTGAGGGAAAGACGGCTCCCTTCCTCTGGTTACAGAGCGGAGCATCCTCCCGGGTACCCCAGGGGCTCAAAGGCCAAGTGCCACCCTCCTCCTGGGCTCCTCGCTGAAGCCTTAAGGCTAACGGCCGGCCAACGGTCTCCAACCCCCCCCCCGGAACTACGATGGAACCCCCAGCAGTAAATGCAGCCCCCCAGGAAACCCCCACCTCTCTCCATACCTCTGCTTATGGATTCCAATTAGAGAAGGCCCCCAATCCAGCTGTTTAGCCTTCTCCATTTCCTTCCTCTAGAACATGTAATTCCAGCTTAGAGAATGACGGACCAGGAAGGGTGAAATGGTCTGCTAACCGTTCTGGGGCGCCTACCCTTTATGGGGCCCTTCTGGAAGGGACCCCCAAAGGCAGCCGGACTTCCGTCCCTTCCTCCTTCTGCGCAGGGACCGTCCCGTCTGCCTGACGCGGGACGGGGAGGGGCCTTCCTGCCGGGGGATGGTGTGGGTCACGCTGGAGGGGGAGTGGGTAAATGCTCCCCTGGGGTGAAGGACGGTGTTCTGGGGATTCGCGGCATCACTCCCAGTGTGGATTGGGGGCAGAGTCGGCGTGGGGGAGTGGGGCCTTAGTGCCGCCTCAGTCCGGTCTCGGTCGGGAGCTGCGGGCGCCAACCAGGGCCCTGATCTCACTCCTAACAGAAATCCTACAAGACTCACAATCACACCAACCTCCGGCGGGAACAACCCACGCAAACAATCCACACACACACATTTTGATGTGTTTTTAATTTTATGATTTTATTCGTATGTTTGCATTTGAACGGTCTGATGTTTTCCGTGTATTTTAGTGTATTTTAAGCATGTGTTTTAACTGTGTTTTAACCTCTCTTGTACCCCACCTCAAGTCTTGAGGAGAGGGGGGTAACAAAGCTTATTATTAATGTTGTTACTATGTGGTTGCTTTGTTTTTATTGTTATTATCAATGTTATTAGACAACTCCACATTCTTCACACCACAACAGACACACGACACAGATAACTAAGTACAACACAACATCAGAAAGCCAGCAATTCCTTCACAGACTTACACACCTTAACGCTGCTGCCTTAAACGCCCCACCAAATCCCTGACACTGCAAACAACTAAGCAACAGACCAGTCAACGCACACACCTCAAATGACAACACTCATGTGCAAGACCAGCACCGCAACCAACTCGCTGCCAGGCAGAACAACAAGAGACACACAACCCAACAGCGGCTGCCCCTGCGGATTTCGGCTGAGACCGGGCCGAGGCGGCATCGAGGAGCTCCGACCGCTTCCGGAGAGGACTCCCGCCGCCTCTCAGACTCTGGACCCCCGGCATTTCCTCACCCGCAGAGAGACCCCCGCCTGGAAGGGTTGCGTGCCCCCAAAGGGAAAGCATAGTCCGGATGGCCGTACGGGGGGGAGAGCCCGCCACAACCCTCACGCTGAGCCTATCCCCCAATCGACACTGGGAGCGAGACCACGGGGCCCCACAACACCGCCCATGACTCCCAGGGGACCATTATAACCCTCGGCGTGACTCACGCCACCCTCTGCCGAGAAGGCCCCACCCCCCACGTTCTGCATAGGGCAAAGGGGAGGGTCTCTGAGCAGAGAGAGAAAGGGAGGGAAGCGAGGCTGAAGAAGGGGCAGCCCCCAGAAGAGGAAGCAGAGCATTTCCCCCCTCCTGGTCCCCCATTCCCAAAGCTGGAAGTAGATGTTTTGGAGCAAAAAAATGGAAAGGAGGATTGGAAGGAAAAACAGCTAGATTGAGGAACCTTCCCAAACTGAAACCCAGTGGCGGACCTATGGAGAGAGATCCAGGTTTGGGGGGGGGGCTGCATTCACCAAAAGAGCTTCCATGGCAGTGAAACAGTTCTCCTCGGGCTAGCTCATTACTTTCAGGGAACTGAGTTCTAATCCTGTGTCACCTCAATACTACTATCAGCCCAACTACTGGGGAAATCTCTCTCTGATCGACCCGCCCTGGCAAGGCTTGGGAGACCCTGAACGCCCCCTGACGCTAGGCTGAGACCCCATAAAGAGATCAGGAATTACGTTCTTTAAACAAAGAATAATCAAGTATAATAATGACAACTCTCCGTAGCTAGGGCCTCCCGGGAAGCAGGATGCCACGCTACACCTCCCAGAGAAAGTAACTTGGGAGACAGCTAAAGTCAGCCCGTGAAGGGCCTCCCTATGGACTCCTCCAGTGGTCCCTCCTAAACTATTGTTTTAAAATGTACTAAGCCATAATAGGATACAATACTGAGAAATACTGGTATTGGAAGCTAAGCTGGACCCGTGAAGGGCCTCCTCGCTTCTCCGAGTCTTCCCAGTTAAGGGGGACTGAATTATAAGGGCTGGGGAAAGGATTTGCCCCTTTTGGGCCCTACAACGCCTCTCCTGCTCCCAGTGGCTCCAGCAAACCTCTGTCCCCTTAACTGGTCTTGCTGGGCCCAAGGAGGATTTACCTCCCGCAGGAAGAAAAACTGGGAGCCTTCAGTGGCCATTTTTTATTCTGGCTGCAGCAGAAAATCTAAGTTAGAAAGGACTACTGCATCAGTACATCGCAGCCATAAAAGATGCTTTTACTAATTTGCACTCTGCGCATGCTCTAGAGCTAGCTTCTCTCCATATGGTTTTAGGTCTTCGGGGTGCTGAGGGCTGAGATCCCAGTCACAGACAGTCAAGTTAAAGGGGACCCCAGCGGTCATCTATCCCAACCCCGATAGGATGGAAAGGCACATTAAGGCACCCCTGAAGGGTGGCCGCAGGATTCCTGCTTTGAAAACTCCCACGGAGGAGTCCCTGGTCGCGTGTACCACGGGTAGACCGAGACCGTACAGCACGGAGCACGTTAGGCGTGCTCCCCCACCCTCCCTCACGCTCAAAATCCCTTTTTGTCTCTCTCCTCATCAGAACCACCCCAAGAAAAAACACAGACACAGGTTTTCAAAATTCTTTATTAGAAATCGCATTTTAATTACCTATCTCCTTCTAATAGCATGATGAATATACCCCTTAGGTGTAAGTTAACTGTAGTATGTAAACGTTTTAAGTTAACCTTGTAAAATCATTATAAATCTCTTTGAATCCCATCCTTGGAGAAAGGAGGGATCTAAATTTAATCAAGGAGTAAACCAATAAACTGTGTGCAACTCCTTACAAATTCCTGCCAGTGCCAGTAAAGGCTGCAGGGAGTCAGGGTGGCATCGAGGCTTTGCATTAATAAGCCACCCAAATGCACAGCTCCCTTTTTCCTTCATTCTCCTGCTTTAAACATTTCCCTTTCTTTCTATGGTTAGGGTCTGTGGGACTCCCCCCAAAATTAAGAGAGAGGTCTCCTTCTTGCCACCACCAGACAGAGGCCCTGGGTGTTTCCAAAGTTTTGCTTGTGCATGAGCTGTATTTTTCCAGCCTTGATTTTATTTTGTTTTAAGAGTTCTTGAAGAACAGGACAGAAAATCTCCTTGGTTCTTCTGCTTTGGGGCTGATTTAGCCAAAGAAGAGCCAGCAAAATGAATCAGGCTGAGGACCTGCCTCTGGGACTACGCTTCAAAGCCGGAGGTTTTAACACCGGGACCTCTGGATCTGCGGGTTGAAACCCACAAAAGCTCACATGTGTGCGTCTTGTGTGTGTGAGGGGGACTCCTTGAAGAAAACCAGGCAGACAACACTTCACTGGTCTCCAATGCGGAGGCCTCGTCCCCTCGATTTACTCCGGGAGCGGCACTGCCAAGGATTTTTATACCCGTATTAAGCAGGCAGGCCTCGAGGCGGCAATCCGGATCCAGGCACAGGAACAAAAGTGAGGGGGCCGCCTGCTCAGAGGCATCTGCAAACTAATTCAAAATGCTAGAGGCGCAGCCATTTTGGGACCGGTTCCTTGCCGAGTCCTTCCAGGAGTCCCCAAACTGCCTGAAGTGTATTTAAGGGGAGATTCCTGGAGGGTGAGCGCCTAATCTATGGATGGGGGTCATTTTGGGTCATCTGCTGCGTGTGCAAGGTTGTGTTTGAAGCTAGAAAGAGATTCTTACCCGGCTCTGTTGCTCTTCCGCATAGCTCCGTCCTTTCCAAGCTACCTGGCCCTCCGAGTTAGTTGCAGTGGATTTGAAGGATTGAAGAACCAGCCGTTCCTGCATTAATACAAAGTATACTGCTTACATGCCTTCAATTCTCCTTTTCCATCTTTTTAAAAACTATGCTTTTCTGTATTCAACTATTCTGACCTTGTGCTCTATTTTCCAGCAAACTCATGTCTTATTTTTTTCCCCTAAATAAGCTTTTTACACAATTAAGATTTTTATCTTATCCTTTGGCGTTTTTCCTTAATTTTTTTAAGCTGCCCTGGAACCTGAAAAAGCAGAAAGGCATGAATTCAACAAACAAATAATAAATCCCCTTTGGCTTCCTTTTTTTCTTGTTCTTTAATCAAATGCCTTCTCCTTTTTTTCTTTTCAATTCTTCTTTACTATCTTTAAATTTATTGCATTGCTATGTCTTTGTACTGCCTTGTCAACAATGCCAAGTTCTTGTTTTTTAAAAAAAACTTTTGTAGAACTTACCTTCCAAAATGAATCCTGTGGTGTTTTCCCTAACATGCTTGTAAGCTGCCTTGTATCCTGTATAAAAATAATAAATAACAACAAGAAAACCCACATCCTCCTCCCAGGAAAACTGCATGGCCTCCATTTTCCTCTCAGATTTTCAAGATTTTTGGCCTTATTTGTTTTGAAAATACTTGTTTTTAAAAAAGACAGTTTTGTAGAACTTACCTTTGAAACTTTATCCTATGGTGCTTTTTTAAAAAAGTTGGGAAGCTGCCTTAGTTCCTGTGTGAGAAAAAAGATAGTAGATTAATTCAGCGGATAACAAAAATAAAGTTCACTTCATCCCCTGAAGAAAGCTGTGGATTGCCTCCATTTTCCTCATAGACTGCACGCTTTCAACGTTTTTGGCTTCATTTCTTTCAAAATGTAATTGATTTTCCACTCCTTGGCTCCCATTAATTGTGCTTTTTTAAAAAAATGCCTTCATTTTCCCCTTTCTTTCTGATCTTTATCTTATTTGTATATCATATTGTTTTCTCTGCTTTTTCCTTCTCTCATGTTATTACTCTAGAAAAAAAAAAGTTTTCTACAATTAATCTTTTAAGCTGGCTCCTGCGCTGTAAAGTATTTCAAAACTGCCATGAGAAGAAAAAGACAGAAAACAAACAGTAAAACTCACCTCTCCCCTCTCGTCCCCTCAGGAAAAGTGTGGAGGGACCTCATTTCCCCCCCAAACCGCACATTTTCAGGCTTTTTGCCCTCTTTTAAAAACACTTCCTTTCTTACAAAATATGACTTCTCCCCTTCCCATTTCTTCTGCTTCCCTTAAGGGGCTTCTGTCCTCATATCCTTTTTTTTAATGCGCCTCAATTGTGCTTTGTGGCCTTAATATTTTTTTCTTCTTCTATATACATATTTTTAATGCACTTTAAGCAGGCATTGGAGTACCTGCCGCCCTTGGGCTGGGTTTCTTTCCAACCACCCGTTAATTATTTCTTAGCTGTTACAGAGATCGTCTTTTAAACTAGGCTCCGTTTACTCAAAATGCCGGCCAGCCCCCCTCCAGCCCCTCGAGGAACGAACAGAGATAATTAAAATGGAGAAATAAGTGAGGACAAACCCACCCCACTCCCCTCAGCATAGCCGGGGGAGCCCCTCACCCAAGGAAACCCCATGTGCACTTTTTGCTCCAAAGCTGGGATCCAAGGCGCCTCCAAGTTTTAACGAAGCATTACCCCTAAAAGGCACATCAGAATGAAACCAAGCCATTTGAATAAATGGACCAGTAACCGGGCAACGGAGGGGCGAGCGAGGGCCCTCGCCTGCAGCCCCGCAGCGCCCCCTCCGAGCCCGCTCTCTGTTCCTGCGGAGCGTCTGAGGGAAAATGGCATCTGAGAGAAAATGGCGGGCAAATCGGAGCCGAGAAGGCGCGGTTGGCGCATGCGCGCTGCCGAACACGGCTTTCCCTCCCGATGTGCGGAGGGGAGGGGGCCGGAGGAAAAGGCGGGAGAGAGCTTTCGAGGAAAAGAGCCGCCGAGGTCGCCGGGCAGCCAATTCTAACTCCTGAGGGGCAGCCAGGATGGCCAATAGCATCCCTTGAATGTTGAAGGGGGCCAAAAGCGAGAGAAAGCTGGCTGCTCCGTGAGGGGAAGGTCTATTACGCCTTCTTTTGGGGACCAAAGCCTCTAGCAAGCCCCTGACGTGCAGGAATGGGGACTAAAAGGCGGCCTCCAAACCAGGGGGAGATTGAGCCAAATGGGGGGAAAGTCAGCTGAGGGAAAGAGAAAAGGTGCGGCGGCGGCGGCACTGCGCATGCGAAGTAGAGTCCCCCTCCCTCTTCCCTTTCGGCGCGATCCCCGAGCGCGTGACGGGCAGCCTCGTTGTCCAACCGGAGGGTCGGAACAAGGGCGGGGCAGGATTTGAACAATTGGCGGGAGCGCTGTCAATATAAAAGGCTTCGTGAGGCCGGGAGCGAAGAGAGAGTCGGTTCTGAGGAGAGAGAGTTTGAAGAGGCCTTAGTCTTCCTGAGGGGCGTCTTCTTCGGCCCGTTGGTATTTCCTTTGCGTAAGTAGCCTGGCCTGTTAAGTGTAGCGTTTAGTGAAAACCATGAGGCGCTTCGGCTCCTAACTTTGGGGGAAGAAGGTGGCGGGTGGTAATAACGATAATAGTAGCAGGAATGATAATAGGGGAGTTTCCTTGGGGGTAAAATGGGGGGCTCCCCTGGCTATGCCGGGGGGAATGGGGTGGGTTTATCCTCACTTATTTCTTCATTTTATGTGTCCCTCTGTTCCTGGTGGGGCTGGAGGGGGACTGGCTGGCATTTTGAGTAAACGGAGCCTGGTTTAAAAGACGGGCTCTAAAAAGCTAAGAAATAACTCACGGGTGGTTGGAAAGAAACCCAGCCCAAGGGCGACAGGTACTCTGATGCCTACTTACAGTGCAGTAAAAAATATGGATATAGAAGAAGCAAAGTAATAAAGCTATAAGGGACAGTGAACATGTAGTGGAGAAAAAAACTTTCAAGAAGAAAAGGTATTTAAACAAAGCAGGGGAAATGAGAGGCAAGTGGCGAGGGGTGGAGAAGAAGTTACATTTTGGAACAAAAGGAGACTTTTTGAAAGAAAAAGAGGGCAAAAACCCTGAAAATGTGCAGTTTGGGGTGAAAAAATAAAGTCCCTCCACATTTTTCCTGAGGGGATGGGAGAGAGGAGGAGAGTTTTCTATTCATTTAATGCCTTTCTCTTCTTATAGAATCCAAAAAGATTTTTTAAAAAGACACCACAGAAGACAGTTTAAAGCACTAGTTGTAGAAAAGTTTTGTTTTTTGAGAAAGCAATCATATGACAGATAAAAATTCAGAGAATAAAGCAAGATAATATAGAAATAGAATATAGTAAAGACTACAAACAAGGAAAAAAATGAAGGTATTTTATTAAAAAAAGGCACAGTTAATGGGAGCCAAGGAGGGTGGAAGAAGTTCCTTTTTGAAAGAGAGGGGATGTTTTTAGAGAAATGAAGGCAAAATCTTTAAAATGTGCAGTCTGAGGGGAAAAATGAAGGGAATCTGCAGCATTCTTGAGGGGATGAGATGATTTCTATTTTTCTTATTCACTGAACTTATTTAATGTCTTCTTTTTCATACAGGATCCCTGGCAGCTTATGAACGTTTTTAAAAGGCACCAGAGGATAAAGTTTGAGAGGTAAGTTCTTCAAAGTGCTTTTTTTAAAAAGTAAGTTTTTATAAAAGAAATATGGCCAAAAATCTTTAACATCGGAGGGGAAATGAAGGTCATACAGTTCTCCTGAGCTGATGAGGTGGATTTTATTATTCTTTTTATACAGAAATCCAAGGCAGGATACAACCATTGCAAGGAAGACAGCATAGGATTCATTTTGGAAAGTAAGTTTTACCAATTTTCTTTTGAAAAACAAGAACTTGGCATTGCTGAAAAAGCAATGCAAAAACGTAGCAATGTAATACCCAATTTAAACATAGTAAAAAAGAATTAAAAAGAAGGAAAGGAAATTTGAATAAAGAACAAGAAAAAAAGAAGCCAAAGGTGATTTATTATTTGTTTATTAAATGAAGGCTTTTTTCCTTGTTCATGTTCCAGGGCAGCTTACAAAAATTAAGGAAAAACACCAAAGGAAAAGATAAAAATTCTAATTGTGTAAAAGGTTTTTTTTAAGGAAAAAAAGTGAGTTTGGTTGGCCTTATGCCCTATTTCCAGAGTAGTTGAGTATGGAGAAACATAGTTTTAAAAAAGACGGAAAAGGAGAATTGAAGGCATGTGAACAGCGATATTTTGTATTAACGCAGGGACGGCTGTTTCTTCAATCCTTCAAATCCACTGCAACCTAAACGGGGGAACAGGCAGTTTGGAAAGGACGGAGCCACGCGGAAGAGCAACAGAGACAGGTAAGGATCTCGTTCCAGCTTCAAACACAACCTTGCACACGCAGCAGATGACCCAAAATGGCCCCCATCCATAGATTAGGCGCTCACCCTCCAGGAATCTCCCCTTAAATACACTTCAGGCAGTTTGGGGGCTCATGGAAGGACTCAGCATGGAGCCAGTACCAAAATGGCTGTGCCTCTGCCATTTTGTATTAGTCTGCAGATGCCCCTGAGCAGGCGGCCCCCTCACTTTTGTTCCTGTGCCTGGATCCGGATTGCCTCCTCGAGGCCTGCCTGCTTAATACGGGTATAAAAATCCTTGGCAGTGCCGCTCCCGGAGTAAATCGAGGGGACGAGGCCTCCGCATTGGAGACCAGTGAAGTGTTGTCTGGCTGGTTTTCTCCAAGGTGTCCCCCCTCACACACCCAGACGCACACATGCGGGCTTTTGTGGGTTTCAACCCGCAGATCCAGAGGTCCCGGTGTTAAAACTTTCGGCCTTTGAAGCGTAGTCCCAGAGGAAAGTTCTCAGCCTGATTCAGTTTGCTGGTTCTTCTTTGATTAAATAAGCCCCAAAGCAGAAGAACCAAGGAGATTTTCTGTCCTGTTCTTCAAGAACTCTTAAAACAAAATCAAGAAATCAAGTCCTTAAAAACGCAGGTCATGCACAAGCAAAACTTTAGAAACAGCCAGGGCCTCTGTCTGGTTGTGGCAAGAAGGAGACCTCTCTCTTCATTTTGGAAGAAGTCCCACAGACCCTAACAATAGAGAGAAAGGAAAATGTTTAAAGCAGGAGAAGGAAGGAAAAAGGGAGCTTTGCGTTTGGGTGGCTTATTAATGCAAAGCCTCGATGCCACCCTGACATTCCGTGCAGCCTTTACTGGCACTGGCAGGAACTTGTAAGGAGTTACACACAGTTCATCGGTTTACTCCTGGATTAAATTTAGATCCCTCCTTCCTCCAACGATGGGATTGAAAGAGATTTATAATAATTTTACAAGGTTAACTTAAAACATTTGCGTACTATAATTAAGTGATAGCTAAGGGGCGTATTCATTCTACTATTAGAAGGAAATAGGCATTTAAAATGGGATTTCTAATAAAGAATTTTGAAAACCTGTGTCTGTGTTTTTTCTTGGGGTTGTTCTGATGAGAGAAACAAAAAGGGATTTTGAGCGTGAGGGAGGGTGGGGGCGCACGCCTAACGTGCTCCGTGCTGTATGGTCTCGGTCTGCCCGTGGTACACGCGACAAGGGACTCCTCCGTGGGAGTTTTCAAAGCAGGAATCCTACGGCCACCCTTCAGGGGTGCCTTAATGTGCCTCTCCATCCTATCGGGGTTGGGATAGATGACCGCTGGGGTCCCCTTTAACTTGACAGTCTGTCACTGGGATCTCAGGTCTCAGCACCCCAAAGACCTAAAACCAGATGGAGAGAAGCTAGCTCTAGAGCATGTGCAGAGTGCAAACTATAAAAGGCATCTTTTATATCTCAGATGTAGCGATGCAGTAGACCTTTCTAACTTACATTTTCTGCTGCAGCCAGAATAAAAAATGGCCGCCGAAGGCTCCCAGTTTTAATGCCTGGGGGAGGTAAATCCTCCTTGGGCCCAGCAAGACCAGTTAAGGGGACAGAGGTTTGCTGGAGCCACTGGGAGCAGGAGAGGCGTTGCAGGGCCCGAAAGGAGCAAATCCTTTCCCCAGCCCTTATAATTCAGTTCTCCTTAACTGGGAAGACTCGGAGAAGCGAGGAGGCCCTTCACGGGTCCAGCTTAGCTACCAACATCCGTAGTTTTCAGGATTATATCCTATTATGCCTTAATATGTTTTAAAACGATATGTTAGGAGGGACCACTGGAGGAGTCCATAGGGAGGCCCTTCATGGGGTGACTTTAGCTGTCTCCCAAGTAATTTTCTGTGGCAGGCGTAGCTTGGCATCCTGCTTCCTGGGAGGCCCTAGCTACAGATAGTTCTCATTATTAGACTTGATTGTCGCTTGTTTAAAGAACGTAATTCTTGGGGGATCGCAGCTGCATGGGAGGTTTGGTAATCCAGTCCTCCCTGATCCCTTTATGGGGTCTCAGCCTAGCTTCGGGGGGCCTTCAAGGTCTCCCAAGCCTCGCCAGGGCGGGGCGATCAGATAGAGGTTTCCCCAGCAGCTGGGCTTACAGTAGTATTGAAGTGACACAGGATTAGAACTCAGTTCCCTGAAAGTAACGAGATAGCCCGAGGGGAACTGTTTCACTGCCATGGAAGCCCTTTCGGTGAATGCAGCCCCCCCGAGAAACCTGGATCTCTTTCCATAGGTCTGGCCCTGGGTTTCAGTTTGGGAAGGTTCCTCAATCTAGCTGTTTTTCCTTCCAATCCTCCTCTCCATTTTTTTCCTCCAAAACATCTACTTCCAGCTTTGGGAATGGGGGACCGGGAAGGGGGAAATGCTCTGCTTCCTCTTCTGGGGGCCGCCTCTCCTTCAGCCCCCTTCCCTCCCTTCCTCTCTCTGCACAGAGACCCTCCCCTTTGCCCTACGCTGAATGCGGGGGGTCCTTCTCGGGAGGGGGCGGCGGGGGTCACGCCGAGGGGGGAGCGGGATAATGGTCCCCTGGAGGTGATGGGCGGTGTTGTGGGGCCCCGCGGTCTCGCTCCCAGTGTCGATCGGGGGACGGGCTCGGCGTCGGGGTTTGTGGCGGCCTCTCCCCCCCCGGTACGGCCGTCCGGACTACGCTTTCCCTTCGGGTGCCCGCCACCCTTCCGGGCGGGGGTCTCTCTGGGGGCGAGGAAACGCCGGGGGGTCCAGAGTCTGAGGGGGGCGGGATTCCCCTCCGGAACCGGTCGGAGTTCCTCGATGCCGCCTCGGCCCGGTCTCAGCCGAAATCTGCAGGGGGCAACCGCTGTTGGGCTGTGTGTGTCTCTTGTCGTTCTGCCTGGCCGCGAGTGGGTTGTGGTGCCGGTCTGGCGTGTGAGTGCTGTCATTTGGGGCGTGTGTGTTTAGAGGTCTTTTGCTTAGTCGTTTGCAGCGTCAGGGATCCGGTGGGGCGTTTCAGGGGGCAGCGTTAAGGTGTGTAGGTCCGTGCGGGAATTGCTTGGTTTGTGATGGTGTGTTGTACTTAGATATCTGTTGTGTGTGTCTGTTGTGGTGGGAAGAACGTGGACTTCTTTAATAACATTGATAATAACAATAAAAACAAAACAACGGAATAGTAACCATATTAATAACAATCTCGGTTACCCCCCTCTCCTCAGGGCTTGAGGTGGGGTACGAGAGAGCTTAAAACACAATGAAAACACATGCTTGAAATACACTGAAATACACCAAAAACGCAAAACTTTTAAAATGCAAACATATAAATAAAATCATAAACTTAAAAACACATCAAAATGTGTGTGTGTGTGTGTGTGTGTGTGTGTGTGGATTGTTTGCGTGGGTTGTTCCAGGCGGAGGTTGGTGTGTTTCTGAGTCTTGTAGGATTTCTGTTAGGAGTGAGCTCAGGGCCCCGGTTGCCGCCCGCAGCTCCCGGCAGGGACCGGACCTAGGCGGCATCGAGGACCCCCTCTCAGGCTCCAGGCCCCCGGCCTTTCCCCGCCAACGGAGGCCCCCTCGCCCTGAACGGCCGCGTGCCGACAAATGGAAACCGTGCCCGGCGTGGCGGTGCGGGAGGGAGAGCCCGCGGCAACCCCCCACACTGACTCTGCCCCCTCATCCACCCGGGGAGCGACACCGCGGGTCCCCGGAACACCGTCCATCGCGCCAGGGGGGCGTTTACCCGCTCCCCCTCCAGCGTGACCCACGCCGTCCCCCACCGGGAACGCCCCTCCGCGTCCCGTGTCGGGCAAACGGGACGGTCCCCGCGCAGAAGGAGGAAGGGACGGAAGTCCGGCTGTCTTTGGGGGTCCCCTCCGGAAGGGCCCCGTAAGGGGGCGGCGCCCCAGAACGGTTAGCAGAGCATTTCGCCCTTCCCGGTCCGTCATTCTCTAAACTGGAATTACATGTTCTAGAGGCACGAAATGGGGTGGGAGATGGGAAGGCTAAACAGCTGGTTGGGGGGCGGTCTCTAATTGGGATCCGTGAGCAGAGGTATGGAGAGGGATGGGGGTTTCCTGGGGGGTGCATTCACTCCCGGGGGTTCCATCGTAGTTCCGGGGGGGGTTGGAGACCGCTGGCCGGCCGGCCGGCCGGCTGGCCAGCCGTAAGCCTGAAGGCTTCAGCGGGGAACCCGGGAGGAGGGTGGCACTCGGCCTTTGAGCCCCTGGGGTGCCCGAGAGGCTGCTCCGCTCCGTAACCGGAGGAAGGGAGCCGTCTTTCCCTCAGGCATGGCTCCCTGTCTCGGGGGAGCTCCCTACAGGGCCTGGGGGGGTCTCACGAGGCTTTTCGCACCCAGTAATAAATCCCCCCCAAGGACCCCACCTGTAGACGTGGCTGGGGCGTTGCGAGCAAGGTAGTAGGAGCAGAGGCTCAGGAGCTGTGGCATCCCCCCGCCCCACATTGCCTGTAACACGGTGCAGCCGGACTGTACAGCACAAGCCCCCGTAATATGTAGGCTAAGGAATAGGCTTGCCCCCTTATTACTTATTGAAGGCAGAGTATAGAAAGGCAGGGCTTTTCCGGACACCTTGGGGAAACCAAGCAGACCTCTGGATCTGGGCACAGGAACTCTTTGGACCTGGGGAGGTGGCCCTGGCCCGTGGCAGGGATGTCCCTTGTGGCCCACGTGGGACTTCACATCTCGCAGAGGTCCCGATGTGGGGGGAGACCCCATTTTTCATGGGCGGGACGGTGCTTCACGCGCCCTGCGCTTAACGCTCCCCGCGCTTAACGCTCCCCGAGTTTCGAGCCGGAGAGCTTTCCTCCTGTCTCGGGAAGCCTCCTCCTTCAGAAGAGCTTCTCAGTCCTTGGCTAGAAACCGTTTTGGCCCCCCAGGTCAGCGTCAGAATCTCCCAGGCTTTTGTAGCTTCAGGACGCTGGGAGAGGCCGTCTCGATTCCTCAGGTAATTTTGAGGTTTCGTTTAAAAGTCTGCCCGCCATTTGCCGCCGCGTGGCTCCCCTGCCCTCCATTTTGTCCTTCCAGAATCCCGCTTAGTTTTAGGTGAGGCTGAGAGGAGGGCAGCCCAAGCTCAGCCGTTCCCTGGCTCAGCGGGGCGTAAATGGACCACTGGCCGGGAGACCCCCTCCCCACTGGAGATCTCTCTTCTAGTTTAGAAATTCTGTTGGAGGGCAGGGCGTAGAAATAGGTCCCGGGATCTCGGGGGCCTCTGCCCGTGTTTCCTTGGCCCCCTCACGTGCCAGGCGCCCCCCATCCCACCCTTGCCCCCCCAATGCTTTTCTCTTGCCACTGCTCTCATTACCTTTCCTACTTGTCTTTAATCCTGTCTCTCCCTTTCAGCCATGCTTTCCCATTGCTTTGAGTGGCCTTCAATGTTTTTCTTCCCATGTTTTAACTGTGTGCGGAACTGTTTTTTGGGGGAGGGGGTTCAGTTTCCTTGCAGGGGAGGAGGCATCATGAATTTTGACTTTTAGGCGTGTGTCAAGAGTAACAGCGGCAACAGCGTTCCGGCGAGGCAGGTAAGACTCCGACTGCCGTGGAAGCAACGAGAAAGCCGTGCAGGAAATACTGCAAGGATGAGGAAGACAATAAAAAATTGCGTAGGAAAATAAATGTGGGAGGGGGGAGGAATGTAGGAGACCCCATAGAGCAAATGTAGAGATGTTGTCAGATCCCCCAACGCATCTCCGCTGCCTTAATCGGAGAGCCAAATTTGCCTCCTAAATTAATGTCTGTGAAATGGAAGAGGATTTCTTGTCCACCCTTCAGGGGTGAGTTAGAGGGATTTCTGTCCTGCCGGGGTTGGGATAGTTGACCCCTGCGGTCCCTTTGAACTTAATTGTCTGTGAATAGGATCTAAGACACCAGCACCCCAGAAACCTAAACTAATGAGAATAACTTCCTCTGGAGAATACACGCAGTGCAAAATAGTAATTGTAAGTGTTACAGTGTGATACGATAGCCAAAACGTCTTTTGTGACTGGTATATAGCACTGTAGCGGCCCTTTTTAATTTTGATTTTCTGCAGCAGCTAGGATGAAAACGGCCGCTGAAGGCTCCCAGGTTCTCTTCCTGCAGGAGGTAAATCCTCCTTAGGCCCAGCAAGACCAGTTAAGGGGACAGAGGTTTGCTGGGCCCACTGGGAGCAGGACAGGCGTTGTAGGGCCCGAAAGGGGGAAGTCCTTTTCCCAGCCCTTATAATCCGGTCCTCCTTAGCTGGGAAGACTCTGAGAAGTGAGGACGCCCATTATGGGTCCAGCTTTACTTGAAATACCAATACTTCTCAATATTATATCTTATTATGAATTAATATGCTTTAAAAACATAGTTTTTCTCCCAGGTTAGCATAGCGTGGCATCCTCATTCCTTGGAGGCCTCACCTTCAAATAGTTCTTTTTATTCATCAGCTTGATGTTGGGAAATGGGATTCAGGTAATCATGTTTGCAGAAGGCAAGGGGTAATGTAAGGTAAACAAATGTAATGTGAAGAAAATGTAATGCAAAGGAATGTGATGTAAACAAAAAAAGATAGAGGGGGTAAATGTTCCAAATGAGGGTGGGGTGGGGTTGAAATGGGCTTTAAAAGAAAAATTTGGGGAATGGTTTTTGAAGGGATGACACCAGGACAAAATGTTTATGAAGTTCCCGTATAAGCGCAGGATGTGGGCTGAGAGGGACCGGCCGTGGGGGGGGGGGCTCGTGGCTGGGACTTCTGCGGAAAGGGCTGCGTTTCTGCGTCGGCCGTCATTGGAAAAGGCCAGAAATTAAGCCCCAAAGGTCCTTCTGGCTTTGCATAGACCCACAGGGAGACCCCACCAGGAATACAATGTAGAGTTTTCTGTATTGCAAAAGGATGTTGGGGAGAAGGAGAAGTTGTAGGAAAGGGCCACCAAATGGACCGCACTGTCCAGGTCTTTTCAGGTTAGGAAAGAGAGGAGGAAGGGATGACAGGTTAATCCTTGAACCCCTTGAGATTGATCCCTGAAAGTGAAGGGTGGGAGAGAACAGTAAGACCCCAGGTCTCCCCCCCGCCCGGAATTAGAGATGGCTGCCAGGTTGTGTGCCTTTAAATGGCCCTGGCTCAGTTCCTTGAGGAGGGGCCCAGCTATGGCCACCCCTGAACCCCATGGCTTGGAGGTTCGTCTGTCCTAAAATCAGGAAGGAAGCAGCTCTTTATTCGGGTGGCCTATTAAAATAAAACCTTTGTACCCCACGGGCTCTTTCTGCAGCACCTCCTGGTGTGTTCCTCAGGAATTCCTTCCTCTTACTCATAGCTTCTCCTTTGATTTATGAGTCTCTAACCATGGCTACAGAATTAAAAAAATATAGTTTCCTATGTTGGAAAGAGAGAGAGGGGGGATGCATAACGCTTTTCCCCACAACGCAGTCTTCCTCCCACGTTGAGCCCCGTCCATTCCCTCGGAAGACTGCCCGCTTTGCAGGTGGCAGAGTCTCCTTCATGTGGGATTTCCGGGCAAAAGTGTATTCTGGGCCGCCCATCAGGGGTGGCGTAGTCTGGGTTCCCGTCCAGGCAGCACGTTGGACCAGGGGCCCCTCGGAATCCCAGAGGAAGGACTGGAACACATGGCTAAGTGGGGGTCCTTCTCTTTAGCTCAGAAGTCGGAGGACCCCATTCAGTGTTAGGTGAGGCTGAGAGAGAGTGACCGGCCCAGGGCCACCCCGTGAGTCTTCATGGCTCAGCAGCAGCAGCAAAGAGAGTTATGGCGCTTGATAACCCTCGCGCCCCTCTGTTATCCCTTCCCTTTGGGATACGTAGTTGGAGGGCAGCAGGGAAAACCGGGTGGAGCCTTCCAGGTGGGGTCTCTGTAACGTTTGACTGCCGTCCCGGGATCCTTCTGTCATGCACAGTTTCTGGCAGGTTCCTCCTCACCCCCCACCTGTGGATGTGACCGTTGTGTTCTCATTTTATTTGTAGCTCATATTCCTGTAATTCACACCAGACAGTTTGCTTTAGACTTTCTAATGGCTTAGCATTGTCCTAAATGATTTCTTCACACTTCACACTCTTGCTTAGTACGGAAATGTTTTTAAGATTGCTGGGGGGGGTCTCTCCTTTGGCAGGTGGGACATCACGAATTTTCACTACAGTCAGGTACGTTCCTACCAAACAAGGAAAGCAGAAAAGACCTTGTGCCAAACATGACAAGCGTGACAGTTGTCCAAATGACTTTATTAGGAATTTTATTCTCGTGAAAGTGATGGCACATTAATAAAACACTGGAACAAAATTTAGTACAGAGAGGGAATGCACACGTCAAAGGAAAGGGCAAAAGCAAGAGAGACCCGGTTAAGCAAATGCAAAAAGGTCTCTCAGTCGATCCGTTCCTCCGCTAAAGTACTTTAAGAGCCAAAGGCTTGGAGGTTCGTTAGAGAAGAAACAGGATCGCAGACAAAACGCTCCCAGAAGCAAACAGAAAACAGGTCTGTTTCGGAGGCCTGGGGTGGAGAGAGGACCGGAGGCACACCCTGAATGTCGGGGTGTCTTTTGAGGGTGTACACTTTGTCCTGGAAGAAGATATTTTTGACCAGAAGTGAGAATCACCCAGGATGTCCCCCTGCCAAAGGCTTTCCCCAAAGCGGGGGGATGAGCTTTCAGAGGGTGGGTCAAAATTCAGGGGAGGGGGAGAGGAAAGCGGGGATTTTGGGGCAAAAACATCACTGCCGGACCTGTCAGCCCGCGAAGGAGGGACCTGGGGATCAAGGTTGGTACCTGTATGAAAAATGTAAGACCTTGTGTGTCAATCGTGCTTTGTAAAATGGAGGGAGGAATTCCCAAGCGGGGCATAATCAGAAAAGGGATCGGAAATAGAAGCTCCAATTCCACGTTGTATTTGCAGAGCTCCAGAGCACGACCCTGTCTGGAACGGGGGGTGGGTTTGCAGTCACTGCATTTAGAAAGGACAGTGGAGAGATGGGGAGGTTGCGGAGAAGGGGAGCCAAAATGGCTGTCGTAGGAGGGGCAGATCTTTTTGCCAGCCATTGCAGTCCAGTCTTGCTTAACTGGAAAGACCCCGGAAACGGGATGAGTCCATAGGAAGACCCTTCATGGGTTTAGATACAGCCACCACTATTTCTAGGTATTATACTTTTCTGTGGTTTAATGCATTTTTTTAAAAAAATGCCTACGGGGTCGTAGCTGCGTGGGAGTTCTGCTATTCCAGTCCTCTCTGATCCCTTTATGGGGTCTCAGAGCAGCGTCGGGGGGCCTTCGAGGCCTCCCGGGTCCCGAAGCAACGCAGATTGAGGGCAGGGACCCCAGCCTCGCCAGAAGGGGGCAAGACGAGAAGAGGTTTGTCCAGCAGCTGGGCTCTTAGTAGTATTGTGGGAAAGCAGGATTAGAACTCAGGTCCCTGCAGCTAGTAAGCTAGTCTGAGGGGAACTGTTCCACTGCTATGGGAGCTCTCCCTCTCTTGAGGAACGCAGCCCCCCAAGCAACCTTTTCATCAATTTGCCATTGTGTGTGAGTTTGGGAGGGGTCCTCAGTCTAGCTGTTTTTCCTTCCAGTCCTCCTTTCCCACTTTTTCCTCCTAAACGTCTACTTCAGGTTTGGGAAGGGGCGGCCAGGAGGGGGAAACGCTCTCCAGAACTGGAGGGAGCTCCTCGGTGTCGCGTTGTTCTGGTCTCAGCCAGGAACTGCTAGTGGCAACCAGGGGTCGTGTGTAGTTGTGCTTTTGTTCTGCCAGGATATAGGTGGTTTGTGGTGCCAGTCTTGCCGTGTGGATTTTTGCTGCCTTGCACGAGTGTTGTAATTGGAGGTGTGCGTGGCGAGTGCTGTCTTGCATATTTGCTTGAAGCGTCAGGGATTTTGCAGGCTTTTCAGAGGGAAAGGTGAAGGTGTGTAGGTCTGTGCAGGAAGTGCTGGTTTTGTGATATTGTGCTGTATTTAGAAGTTTGCGCCTGTGTCTGGTGTGGTGTGACGAATGTGAAGCCGCTTAATAATATTTGCAGCAACAACATAATAACAACAACAATACTAAAAACAGCAAGCGTTACCCCCCTCTCCTCAAGGCTTGAGGCGGGGTACAACAGAAATTAAAATGCAATTAAATACATGATTGAAACACGTTAAAATATGTTAAAAACATAAAACACTCTAAAAACAAACATATAATTAAAATCATAATAAAAAACACTTTAAAATGAATGCGTGGATTGTTTGGGCGGTCGCTCGAGGCCGAGGTCGGTGTGATTGTGAGTCTTGTGGGATTTCTGTTAGGAGAGAGCTCAGGGCCTGGTTGCCACCCACATCTCCCGGCTGAGACCAGACCGAGGCGGCATCGGGGAGATCCAACCGGTTCCGGAGGGGAATCCCACCCTCTCTGCTAGGGTGGGTTCGAGACCACTGGCTGGTTAATGTTTTTAATGTAGTTAATGCATCATTGTTATTCACCGCCACAATCCATGTAGAGAGGTGGGATAGAAATACATATTATTATTATCGTTATTTTTTTATTATTATTATTAGCCAGAAAGCGCCAGTGGGGAACCCAGGAGGAGGGTAACACTTGGCCCTTGAACCCCTGGGGTACCCGGGAGGATGCTCCACTCTGTAACCAGAGTTAGGGAGCCGTCTTTCCCTCAGGCATGGCTCCCTGTCTCAAGGGAGCTTCCTACAGGCTGAAGTGGTTCTCCCGAGGCATTTAGCACCCAGTAATAGACTCCCACCCCCCCGAACTTGTAGACGCGGGTGGGGCATTGCAAACCAGGTATGAGGAGAAAAGGCTCAGTAGTTCTAGCATCCCCCTACCCACATTGCTTGTAACACGGTGCAACTGGGATGTTCAGCAGAAGTCCCCTCAATCTGTAGTCTAATTATTGGATTTACCCCTTTTCATTTGCGTGAGGCAGAGTGTAGGAAAGCATGGCTCTTTTCTACTCTGCCTGATCCTCTAAGACCCCGGGAGGAAGGCTAGGCAGAGAGGGAAGGAGGCACGCGGAGGCCCTTTGGGGAGTAGAGGGACAAGCGGCCATCACGGCCCAACGGAGGGGACTTCCTGCTTATATATCTGCTCCAAGGGCTTCATGCCACACGGGCTTCAGTATTCCAGACAGGTTCCGTACCGCATTTGGGCTCAAATCCGGAGACGTTTCTCACGTTCTGGTCCGAGGCCGGGAATTCCTCCCTCCACACGTGTGTACCTGAGCATTTTGTTGAGGTAAGAGTGCTCAGTTCTATTTTGATTGTTTCAGGAAGGTTTTCAAACTGTGTAAGAGTATTTTTTCTGTGCTCCCTTCTACTTCTATTTGGAAACATAGGAATAATTAAAAATGACTGTTTTTAGGGTGTTGCCCTTACTCCCAGGGGTTCCATTGCAGCGAAATCTGTGGGTCCACCCCACCTCATAGCTAGTAATGATGGAGGCTTCATGCCTTCCCGGGAGATCTCTGCACATTAGTAAAACATAAATTTTGGGGTATGTGTGATAGAGGCTTGATGCCTTCCCTGGAGATCTCTGTGCATTAATAGAACAGAAATCTAGGGGTGCACTCCCCCCATTTCTTGGAGTTAGAAAGGCTTCATGCCTCCCCCAGAGATCTCTGCCCTTAGATAGAGGGGAAAGAAATATAGGGGTACCCTCTTCCTGTAGCTAGGAATGACGGCGGGTTCATACCGTCCCTGGAGATCTCTGCATTAATAGAATAGAAATCTAGGCGTACACTCCCCCCATTTGTAGCAGTTAGAGAGGCTTCATGCCTCCCCCAGAGATCTCTGCCCATTCATGGGGGGAGAGAAATATCGGGGTACCCTCTTCCCGAGCTAGGATTGATAGAGGCTTCATGCCTCCCCCAGAGATCTATCCCCGTGAATAGAGGGGAGAGAAACATAGGGGCACCCTCTCCCTTTATCTAGGAATGATAGTGGCTTCATGCCTTCTCTCGAGATCTCCGTGCATTTATAGAATAGAAATCTAGGGGTACACTCCCCCCATTTCTTGTAGTGAGAGTGGCTTCATGCCTTCCGCAGAGATCTCTGCCCATAAATACAGGGGATAGAAATATATAGGGGTACCCTTTCCCCATTCCTAGGAATCATAGAGGCTTCATGCCTTTTTTCGTGATCTCTGTCCGTTAATAGAATAGAAATCTAGGGGTACACTCCCCACATTTCTTGTAGTGAGAGTGGCTTCATGCCTTCTGCAGTGATCTCTGCTCATAAATACAGGGGATAGAAATATATAGGGGTACCCTTTCCCCATTCCTAGGAATGATAGAGGCTTCATGCCTTTTCTCGTGATCTCTGTGTTTTAATAGAATAGAAATTTAGGGGTACACTATCCCCATTTCTAGTAGTGAGAGAGGCTTCATGCCTCCCCCAGAGATCTCTGTGCATCAATAGGGGGGAGAGAAACATAGGGGTACCCTCTCCCTGTAGCTAGGAATGATAGAGGCTTCATGCCTCCCCCTGAGATCTCTGCGTATGAATAGAGGGGAGAGAAAAATAGGGGTATCCTTTCCCCGTAGCTAGGAATGATAGAGGCTTCATGCCTTTTTTCGTGATCTCTGTGTTTTAATAGAATAGAAATCTAGGGGTACACCCCCCCATTTCTAGTAGTGAGAGAGGCTTCATTTCTCTCCCAGAGATCTTTGCCCATTAATAGAGGGGAGTGAAATATAGCGCATCCTCTCCCCATTGCTAGGAATGAGAGTGGCTTCATGCCTTCCCTGGAGATCTCTGTGCATTCATAGAATAGAAATCTAGGGGTACACTCCCCTCATTTTCAGGAGTGAGAGAGGCTTCATGCCTCCCCCAGAGATCTCTGCCCATTAATAGGGGGAGAGGAACATAGGGGTACCCTCTCCCCATTTCTAGTAGTGAGAGAGGCTTCATACCTTCCACAGAGATCTCTGCCCATCAAAACAGGGGAGAGAAACATAGGGGTACCCTCTCTCCGTAGCTAGGAATGATAGAGGCTTCATGCCTGCCCTGGAGATCTCTGTGCATTCATAGAATAGCAATCTAGGGGTACACTCCCCCTATTTCTTGTAGTGATATAGGCTTCATGCCTCCCCCAGAGATCTCTTCCCATGAATAGAGGGGAGAGAAATAAGGGGGTACCCTCTCCCTGTTGCTAGGAATGATAGAGGCTTCATGCCTTCCCTGGAGATCTCTGTGCATTAATAGAACAGAAATCTAGGGGTACACTCCCCGCATTTCTAGGACTTAGAGTGGCTTCATGCCTTCCGCAGAGATCTTTGCCCATAAATAGAGGGGATAGAAATATAGGGGTACCCTCTCCCCATTCCTAGGAATCATTGAGGCTTCATGCCTTCTCTCAAGATCTCTGTGCTTTAATACAATAGAAATCTAGGAGTACACTCCCCCCATTTTTAGGAGTGAGAGAGGCTTCATGCCTCCGCAGAGATCTTTACCCATTAATGGGAGGGGGGACACGGGGGTATCCTCTCACCTTATCTAGGAATGATAGTGGCTTCATGTCTTCTCTGGAGATCTCTGTGCATTAATAGAATATAAATCTAGGAGTACACTCCCCCCATTTCTTGTAGTGAGAGTGGCTTCATACCTTCTGCAGAGATCTCTGCCCATAAATACAGGGGATAGAAATATACAGGGGTACCCTCTCCCCATTCCTAGGAACCATAGAGGCTTAATGCCTTTTCTCGTGATCTCTGTCCGTTAATAGAATGGAAATCTAGGGGTACACTCCCCCCATTTTTAGGAGTGAGAGAGGCTTCATGCCTCCCCCAGAGATCTCTGCTCATAAATACAGGGGATAGAAATATATAGGGGTACCATTTCCCCATTGCTAGGAATGATAGAGGCTTCATGCCTTTTCTTGTGGTCTCTTTGTGTTAATAGAATCGAAATCTATGGGTACACTATCCCCATTTCTAGTAGTGAGAGAGGCTTTATGCCTCCCCCAGAGATCTCTGTGCTTTAATTGGGGGGAGAGAAACATAGAGGTATCCTCTCCCTGTAGCTAGGAATGATAGAGGCTTCATGCCTCCCCCTGAGATCTCTCCCCATGAATAGAGGGGAGAGGAATATAGGGGTATCCTTTCCCCGTAGCTAGGAATGATGGAGGCTTCATGTCTTCCTTGGAGATCTCTGTGCATGAATATAATAGAAATCTAGGGGTACACTCCCCCCATTTTTAAGAGTGAGAGAGGCTTCATGCCTCCCCCAGAGATCTCTGCCCATTCATAGGGGGGAGAGAAACATAGGAGTACCCTCTCCCCATTTCTAGTAGTAAGAGAGGCTTCATGCCTTCCACAGAGATCTCTGCCCCTTAATAGAGGTTAGCGAAATATAGGGGTACCCTTTCTCCGTAGGTAGGAATGATAGAGGCTTCATGCCTTCCCTGGAGATCCCTGTGCATTCATAGAATAGAAATCTAGGGGTACACTCCCCCCATTTTGTAGGAGTTAGAGAGGCTTTATGCCTCCCCGAGAGATCTCTGCCCATTAATAGGGGGGAGATAAACATCGGGGTACCCTCTCCCGAAGCTAGGAATGATAGAGGCTTCATGTCTCTCCCAGAGATCTCTCCCCATGAATAGAGGGGACAAAAATATAGGGTATCTTTTCCCCGTTGCTAGGAATGATAGAGGCTTCATACCTTCCCTGGAGATCTCTGTGTATTAATAGAATAGAAATCTAGGGGTGCACTCTCCCCATTTTTAGGAGTGAGAGAGGCGTCATGCCTCCCCCAGAGATCTCTGCCCATGAATAGAGGGGAGAGAAATATAGGGTTACCCTCTCTCCGTAGCTAGGAATGATAGAGGCTTCATGCCTTTCCTGGAAATCTGTGTTTTAATAGAATAGAAATCTAGGGGTACGCTCCCCCTGTTTGTATTAGTTAGAAAGGCTAGAGATCTCTGCCCTTGAATAGAGGAGAGGGAAACATAGGGGTACCCTCTCCGCTTAGCTAGGAATGATAGAGGCTTCATGCCTTTCGTGGAGATCTCTGTGCATTAATACAACAGAAATCCAGTGGTACACTCCCCCCCATTTCTAGGACTGAGAGTAGCTTCATGCCTTCTGGAGAGATCTCTGCCCATAAAGAGAGGGGATAGAAATATAGGGGTACTCTCTCCCCATTCTTAGGAGTGATAGAGGCTTTATGCCTTCCCTGGAGATCTCTGTGTATTAATAGAATATAAATCTAGAGGTACACTCCCCGCATTTTTAAGAGTCAGAGAGGCTTCATTCCTCCCCCAGAGATCTCTGCCGATTAACAGAGGGGATAGAAATATTGGGGTACCCTCTCCCTGTAGCTAGGAATGATAGAGGCTTCATGCCTTTCCTGGAGATCTCTGTGCATTAATAGAATAGAAATCCAGGGGTACACTCCCCCCCACCTTTTTAGGAGTTCATGCTTTCCCTAGAGATCTGTGTCCATTGATAGATCGGATAGAAATCTTGGGGTAGATTCCCCCTCCTATACCTAGAAGTGATTCAGGCTTCAGGACTTCCCCACAGATTTCTCTCTTTTAATATATTTATCCTAGTGGATTGTAAAGATGGACTTTAATCTCAAACCGGACGTATTCCTTATGAGACTCTGTGATGCAGGACTGGAGGAGACCCTCCAATGAGTATTTATTTCTCTTATTGGGAGACTTTTCCCTGCGTGACGACGGAGGAACCCAGAATTACCTTTCGTGGGAGAGCGATGACTCAAATGGACGGAACTGGCAGAAAGAGACAAAACTGACTCTTTTGGGAAGACGACGGACTTTGGCGCCTTTCCTCGAAGCACTCGAGAACCTCACCGATTTTTTGTGGGAGCGGAACTGTTAATGTTGGGTTTGATGTAAAGCCAGGATGCGACATTATTAGAAGGGAATTCGTGTAATACTCGCTCAGTGCGCATCGTGGTGTGTAACCGAGGGGGACCATCCGCTTTTCTGACCCGCTTTTCTTTCTTTTTCTGTGCCCGAAACGCTCCTGCCGCCGTCTTCTCCGCCTGCCGAGAGGGAATCCTTCACCTGGAGGGGCCGGGAAGCGAGTGCGGTTCCTCCTGCGTGCAGAGCGTTCCTTCAGCCTTATCCAGGTATTGAGGCTTTGGAGGCTTGAAAAGCAGAAGAGAAAATGTTTCTGGGACCATTTTAACTGAGGCTTTCCTGTGTTTATTCTGCAGTAGAGAGATCAGTTGGGAGGGAAGAAGCCTTTTTGCATTTTCGGGTCACGTCGATGTCGGTGTCTGCGTCGAACGTCTGCAGGACGACTTTCTTTTCCTCTTGGAACGCCGTAGCGAAGAGAGTTTTTGCACGTGCATCTATCCAGAAGCCTTTTAGAAAAGAAGAAACCATGTGTGTAACTTCTCTGGAAAATGTTTCCTTAGTCCATTTGAAGTTGTGTCCTTTGTAAAAAGATAAAAATCACGTTCTTGCATCCTGATAGCTGGAGTTTAAGGTGCTGGACACCGTCTGGCCTTTCCTCTGCCCCTCTCCCACTCGCTCCGAATCCTGAGAGACCCACAGGGCTTCCTGCGGGGGGACCAGGACGTTTCAATAGATTTCCTCTGGGATCCCAAAAGACGGCCTCTCTTTGAGCAGCCTCGAAGGTTCGGTTGGGGGGGGGGGAGGGGAGAAAGATCACCCACAATTTCTACACCTAGTTTTTCCTTCTTTTGTTCAATTCACATTCCACCTTTGCATTGGTATGTGGCCCAAGCGGTTTCCAAATAATCTGAAACAAAAATCAAGGTTTAAAAAAATTTCAAAAGCAGGAATGGAAATATTGGACAGTCATGTAGTTTAAAAACCTTGAAAACATATCTAAAATGTGAAGGAAACAGCAAAACAATGCTGCCCTGTTTCCCAAGACACTCTTGCATTGGGATGTTTCAAAGTTGTGTTGTAAGGAGAAGGTCTTTGCTTCCTGGTTTGGAGGGAGCAGAATGGGCCACGTGGTGGGAGGGGGGTTCCACAGCCTGCCGTCGAGAGATTGGGGGGAAATGGTTGCATGAATCACGGAACCAGAGATGCTGTGGAGGCCCTTGAGGGGCAAACCCAGTGCCAGCCTTTCCAACGTTGGGCGTGTGTCCATATGCACACTCATCCGCGTAACACAAGCCGTGAGAATCCGGCCGTGCTTCTGCGAGGGTACAAAAGCCCCCTCCCAGAATGTGACCCAAAGGTGAGGGAGGAAGAGATGCTTAGGCCTCAGCTTCCAGCCGTGGGAGGGTGCCAGCCACACTTGGAGGCCACATTGGCACCAGAACTACCTGGTTTTCCCTGGCGGTCGGCTGACAAAACCTCCCACGGGTTTTCCTCAGTTGAAAAAGAAAAAACTTTAAGGAGGGCAAATCTTTAAATTTGCCCCAAGGGAACAGCCCGTTTTCTCTTCCCTTGTGCAAAGTGTATTTGCCTCAAAGTCACTAATCACGCTTTATCTTCTGCACATCTTTAAGGGAGAGGGAATAGCTCTGTTGGGAAAGTTCTACCTTGGCAGGTAAGTGGGAACTCCTGGCCGGGCTGGAGGGTTGTGTCTCGTCGAGCTTCCTGCAACTAGAAGAAGGCGTGGGCTTCCTCCCGTCAGAGATCCGGTAAATCAGCTGGAAAGGGAGTATTTTTGCATGGTTGAGGAACATGTTTTAGTGCAGGAGCAGGAAAAGCCAGCTTTCCTAGGATCACAGTGGGCGGTGGTCTCTCCGACGCCCCAAGTCTAAAGGCAGCTTACAGTGGTTCATATGCAGTAATTTTATTCACTACCAAATGATTCCGTTGAGTTTATTTAATAAAGAAAATATCTTTGCTTAAGTAAAGGGTGGGCAAAGATGAGTCCATGTGACACATTCTGTCCATCTGGCCATTTTTTTTGGCCCTTAGTGTCCCTGGGAAATTAAGGAAGTGTTTTAGAATGTTAAACTGTTCTCAAATGTTCTCTGGGAGCGATGGAGATGTTTTCAGTACATTCCTTGCCCCCCTTATAGGGCCCAGGAACAGCCTTTTAAACTGGAAGTAAACCAGAAGCCCTGTTTATTTAAAAAAACATCTTTCTTGGCCCTATGAACCCCCACCTGGGGGAATAAAATAAATTTAAAAAATGGCAAGAAAGTCTCCTTCGTCACCCAGAGAGCTTTGGGAGACATTTGGAGCGGGGAAAATACAGATTCTTTTAGGGCAGGAGTTGCACCACCCTAAAGCGTGATGGGTCAAGCCGTGCACAGTTGCTCATACAAAGTTTAAGTTGTCCCTTTTTGCTGAAATTGTTTAATTCTCCACTGGACAGATGGCAATGGGTTGGGCACCTTGCTTTAAAGTTAATTGATTTCAAGAGTCCAACAGAAATCAACTCTCCATCAGCTGGCACTGTTCGTGTTCTTTCTCTCTGTTTCCACCATTTTTGGACAGGATGATTTTATTCTTGACCAGGTGGTGCTTTTGTCTCCCCTTGAGAGCCTGGAATCAATTACTGCATTTCAGTAACAGCCCTTCAGTACTGTTGTGTTCTGAAAAGAAAGAGAACCCTTGATTTGGGTAGGAAAATTTGGTTATTATAGTACACAAAAAGTATCTGAGCAGTGCTGCTTTCCAGAATGAGTAACAGAGCTCTCTGATGGAGAATTTTTTCCCCATAAATGTTGAATTCTGCTGAAGAATCACCAGAATGGAACCTGGCTCAGAAGTTAGCTTTTCCTGCAGGTAAGAGGTCAGCACAGTGGACTTCCTCACAGGGTTGGGTGGTCGAGAGTTTTCTCCGTTGTTGGGGACCTGATAGCTTTCCATCTTTTGGGGGTGCCTTTATAAACAGAACTTAGCACTGGGGGCTGCTCCTGGCTGTGGATTTGGGTAAAAGGGAGGGTTTCGATGGAGAATTCCTCCATGGCAGAAGGGGTAGCCTGGGTGGCCCCTTACGATCTCCTCCAACTGTGATTTAATGACCCTTTAGTGCCATCTTCTGGAGAATGAAGTTACTGTGTTTAGAAATTGTGGAAATGATGAATTTAACTTTCCAGGGAGACAATGAAAAGAGATTCAATATGGATCAAAAATTATATGGGTTTGGAAAAAATGAAAATGGATTATACATACTGATTAAAGGGGAGCAGAAAAAGGGAATCTCTAGGTTTTATCAAATATTGTTGGAAAGAGAAATGGAACCAGAGATTGTCGAAGATAATATGGTCAGATGGGCTCAAAATATAGGACACCCAATTCAGCTGGATCTATGAGTGAGGGCAGGGAAAACAGATGTAAAATTTACACTAAGTTTAAATTTAAGGGAGAACTTTTATAAAATGTTACATAGATGGTATATGACACCTGAAAGGTTCAAAAAGACAACAAAAAATCGGAATTGAAAATGTTGGAAATGCAGTGGAAAGGAGGGGTCCTTTCATATGTAGTGGACCTATAAGGTAGGAAAAAACTTTTGTAAAGAAATACATGATGAAATTCAAAAAATATATGGTTCAAATTTTAAAATGAAGCCAGAATTCTATTTGTTAAATGTGTTAGGGCAACAAAGGGAAATAAGATCTGATTGGAAGACATTGTTATATGTAATAACTGCTGCAAGCTTTATATATGCTCAATATTGGAAAGAAAAAAACTATATTGATGTAAAAGAATGGAAATTAAATGACCTGGGTATGATAGAGATAGAGAAATTTAACTTTTAAACTTAAAAGTAAGCCAGTCCATAACTTTGGAAGAGAATAGCAAGAAGTTTAGAATTTCATAAAAGAATAAGAAAAAAATGGAATAAAGAAAGTTTGTGCAAAATGTGGATTATATGAACTAATGATGTAATAGGTAGAGCATAAGTGGTAACAACGTTAAGAGTAATAGTGTAAGATTATTTGTTAAACAGAAACAATGTATGTATGGAACGTAAACACAGACTCAAATTGAAAAAAGACGCATGGAATTTGGGAGTTTTTTTGTTTTATTCTTTATTCAAAATTTTAATTAAAATATGTATATATATGTAAAAAAAATTGTGGAAATGTAAAGAAACAATCTCAGCCATGCAGCTGGTGTAGAATTTATTTATTCTGTCCCTTTTAGAAATCTCTGAGCTCCAAAGCCAGATGTGCTATTTTGCAATCTGGTGGAGAAGTAAATTACTTTGGGCAGAAGAAGCAACTGAATCTTCATGTTGAGAACTGCGGGAGGCTCAGGAAACACAGAAGTCCCAACACTGCTTCACGTGGTTAAAGTCCTGTTGAAAAATTCAGTATCATCAGCAATGTCTGTGACACCTCAGAGAACAAGAACCACCAGCACAGAGTGCTTTTTACACCAAGCACACCCCAAAAAAGAGCACCTGTAGGAAAAAAACAGCCACAACCAAGACTAGATCCATCTAAGGAAAACAACCAAGAAAAGCACTGTGTGCCCTAAGCAGTAACAATAGCCTGTCTCTAACAACTCCCACTGTGTGCTCCAAGAAACAGCCACAAAAAGAAAAGAAAAACATGTCTGCTCTTATACGTTCCTAAAAACCCTCATTTGTCCTTTTTAACACTCCTGGGTGATGAAATTGTTCATTTTTGTCCCCTAAAATGCTAGTTTTCATTTTCAATGCCACCAGGTGGCAAAATTGTTGCTTTCAGGCCCCTAAAACCCACCTTTTTTGTGTTGAGTGCCACCTGGTGGTTAACTCTGTCTTTTTCAGCCCCTAAAACACTCAAGAAGTTCTTAGGCAACCCTTGATGTCAAATTGGTCGCTTTCTTGCTGTAAAACTTTTGTTCCTCCGTTCAAGCGCCTCCTGGCAGTGAATTTTGCCTGTTTGGACCCCTAAAACCCCAAATTTTTTTGGTTCAGTGCCCTCTGGTGGTGAAATTGTTTTCAACCCCTAAAATTTCATTCTTTGTTTTGAACGCTCTCTAATGGGGAAATTGGTTGCTTTAGGCCCGTATAACCCTTTTTTTTTCATTTTTAGCACCCCCTGCTATTGAAATTGTGTTCACTTTCAGCTCCTAAAACCCTCAACTCTTCATTTTCAACTCTCCCTGGTGATGGAATCGGTCTTTTTCATCCCCTAAAACACCCTTTTCGTTTTGGGCACTTCCTAGTGGCAAAATAAGTCCTTTCCGGCCCCTATAACCCTCACTCTTCATTTTTGTGGCTCTCAGGTTGTTAAATTGGTTCTTTTGGCACTGTAAAAGCATCATTCTTCATCTTGAGTTCCTCTGGTTGCCAAAATGAGTCCCTTTCGTCCACTAAAACAGTGGTTCTTCCCATTGAACACCCCCGGTGGCAAAATCTTTCATTTTTGGCCCCTGAAACCAGTCATTCTTCATTTTGAGTGCCACCGGTGGTAAAAGCGGTCCTTTGTTGCATGTCAAACACAGATTCTTCCTCTTCAAAGCCCCCTGCTAGGATAATCGGTGCCTTTCGGACCATGAAACCTTTCGTCTTCATCTTGAATGGCCCTTAGTGGCAAAATCAGTCCCTTTTGGACTTTAAAACCAGCTAGTTTTATTTTTAGTGCCCTCTGGTGGTAAAATTGCCTGTTTTCTGTCCATAGAACTCAGTTTTTCGTTTTGCGCACCCCCTGTTGGTAAAATGGTTCTTTTTCAGGTCCTAAAGCAACCTGCCATTTTTCATTTTGAGCTCCCCTGCTGGCAAATTCAGTCCTTTTTGCACCTAAAAGCCTCACATTTTCCTTTGAATGCCTTCTGGTGTCAAAATGGGTCCTTTCCAGCCCCTAAAATTCTTATTTTTTGTTTTGAGTGCCCTTGATTGCTAAATTAGTCCATTTTCGTGTCTAAAGCTGTTTTATATTTTAAACATTCCCTTTTCGGAAAATCGTTTATTTTTGGCAAACGCCAAACACTATAATTTTCATTCTTTGTTTGGATAGTCCTGTGTTGGCGACACTGGCTCCTATCGGCCCTTAAATGCATTATTCGTCATTTTGATTGCCCCCTGGTGGGGAAATCATTTCTTTCCAACCTCTGCATCCTTCATTCTTTGTTTAGAGGCCCCGGTGGAGAAATCAGTCCTTTTTTGTCCCGAGATAATTAGTTTTTCCCTTTAATCATCCCCTTGGTTTTGAAATTGGTCCTGCTAGGCACTTAAAACACTGATTTTTATTCTTGAGTATCCCCTGTTGGCAAAATCAGCAATTGGTCCATTTCAGGCCTTCAAACACTGACTGTAGAGGGTTGGGGTTAGGGTTGGGGCTCCCCCTACCTAGACATTTAGGCCATGTGATTAGGGAGAGCACACGACTGGAGAAAGCAGACAAATGAAGACAACCCCAATCAAACATAGCCCCAGAAGCCTGTTTAATACACCTGGTCAAGATGTATCCTTAGATGGAGCTTACCTTCTGCACTCTCCTCTGGAAATGAGCCTGAAGGCTGCTGCAAGCACAGATAAAGAGTTGGTAGCTCCTCCCCGTAGCTCATCATTAAGTCAGCTGGGACTAACAGCTGTTAGCTCCTCCCCCACGTCACCAGCAACATGTGTCATTTTTTTTTTAAAATTGGTCATGTAGGGTTGTGGTTGGGACTTGGTGTTCACAGTCTGTGGTGGAGGTAGGAGTTGTGGTTGAGGTTGGGGTTTCTGGGGTTAGAGGGTTAGTGGGTTGGGATTAAGGGGTTAGGGTTGAGGGGGAGGCTGCCTCCGTGGCTGGGTCGGGCCAGGGGTCGGGGTCAGGGTTACGGTTAGGGTCAGGGTTTCAGGGTCGGCCAGGGACTGGGGTCCAGCCGGGTCCGGGTCGGGTCAGCGCCAGGGTGCCGGGGTCGGGGTCGGGGTCAGCATCTGGGTCAGGGTCAGGGGTTCAGGGGGTCAGGGTTTCAGGGTCAAGGTCAGGGTTAGGGTGTTAGGGTTAGGGTGTTAGGGTTAGGGTGTCAGGGTCAGGGTCAGGGTCTGGGTCTGGGTCAGGGTTAGGGGGATTAGGGGGTTTTGGGGTTTTGGGGTTTTGGGGTTTTGGGGTTGGGGCTGGGGTTGGGGGTTGGGGTTTGGGGTCGGGGTTAGGGGGTTAGGGGGTCAGGGTCAGGGTCAGGGTCAGGGTCAGGGGGTTAGGGTTTGGGGTTGGGGTTGGGGTTGGGGTTGGGGTTGGGGTTGGGGTTCGGGGGTTCGGGGTCGGGGTCGGGGTCGGGGTCGGGGGTGGCGGTGAGGGTTGGGGTTGGGGTTGGGGTTGGGGTTGGGGTTGGGGTTGGGGTTGGGGTTGGGGTTGGGGTTGGGGTTGGGGTTGGGGTTGGGGTTGGGGTTGGGGTTGGGGTTGGGGTTGGGGTTGGGGTTGGGGTTGGGGTTGGGGTTGGGGTTGGGGTTGGGGTTGGGGTTGGGGTTGGGGTTGGGGTTGGGGTTGGGGTTGGGGTTGGGGTTGGGGTTGGGGTTGGGGTTGGGGTTGGGGTTGGGGTTGGGGTTGGGGTTGGGGTTGGGGTTGGGGTTGGGGTTGGGGTTGGGGTTGGGGTTGGGGTTGGGGTTGGGGTTAGGGTTAGGGTTAGGGTTAGGGTTAGGGTTAGGGTTAGGGTTAGGGTTAGGGTTAGGGTTAGGGTTAGGGTTAGGGTTAGGGTTAGGGTTAGGGTTAGGGTTAGGGTTAGGGTTAGGGTTAGGGTTAGGGTTAGGGTTAGGGTTAGGGTTAGGGTTAGGGTTAGGGTTAGGGTTAGGGTTAGGGTTAGGGTTAGGGTTAGGGTTAGGGTTAGGGTTAGGGTTAGGGTTAGGGTTAGGGTTAGGGTTAGGGTTAGGGTTAGGGTTAGGGTTAGGGTTAGGGTTAGGGTTAGGGTTAGGGTTAGGGTTAGGGTTAGGGTTAGGGTTAGGGTTAGGGTTAGGGTTAGGGTTAGGGTTAGGGTTAGGGTTAGGGTTAGGGTTAGGGTTAGGGTTAGGGTTAGGGTTAGGGTTAGGGTTAGGGTTAGGGTTAGGGTTAGGGTTAGGGTTAGGGTTAGGGTTAGGGTTAGGGTTAGGGTTAGGGTTAGGGTTAGGGTTAGGGTTAGGGTTAGGGTTAGGGTTAGGGTTAGGGTTAGGGTTAGGGTTAGGGTTAGGGTTAGGGTTAGGGTTAGGGTTAGGGTTAGGGTTAGGGTTAGGGTTAGGGTTAGGGTTAGGGTTAGGGTTAGGGTTAGGGTTAGGGTTAGGGTTAGGGTTAGGGTTAGGGTTAGGGTTAGGGTTAGGGTTAGGGTTAGGGTTAGGGTTAGGGTTAGGGTTAGGGTTAGGGTTAGGGTTAGGGTTAGGGTTAGGGTTAGGGTTAGGGTTAGGGTTAGGGTTAGGGTTAGGGTTAGGGTTAGGGTTAGGGTTAGGGTTAGGGTTAGGGTTAGGGTTAGGGTTAGGGTTAGGGTTAGGGTTAGGGTTAGGGTTAGGGTTAGGGTTAGGGTTAGGGTTAGGGTTAGGGTTAGGGTTAGGGTTAGGGTTAGGGTTAGGGTTAGGGTTAGGGTTAGGGTTAGGGTTAGGGTTAGGGTTAGGGTTAGGGTTAGGGTTAGGGTTAGGGTTAGGGTTAGGGTTAGGGTTAGGGTTAGGGTTAGGGTTAGGGTTAGGGTTAGGGTTAGGGTTAGGGTTAGGGTTAGGGTTAGGGTTAGGGTTAGGGTTAGGGTTAGGGTTAGGGTTAGGGTTAGGGTTAGGGTTAGGGTTAGGGTTAGGGTTAGGGTTAGGGTTAGGGTTAGGGTTAGGGTTAGGGTTAGGGTTAGGGTTAGGGTTAGGGTTAGGGTTAGGGTTAGGGTTAGGGTTAGGGTTAGGGTTAGGGTTAGGGTTAGGGTTAGGGTTAGGGTTAGGGTTAGGGTTAGGGTTAGGGTTAGGGTTAGGGTTAGGGTTAGGGTTAGGGTTAGGGTTAGGGTTAGGGTTAGGGTTAGGGTTAGGGTTAGGGTTAGGGTTAGGGTTAGGGTTAGGGTTAGGGTTAGGGTTAGGGTTAGGGTTAGGGTTAGGGTTAGGGTTAGGGTTAGGGTTAGGGTTAGGGTTAGGGTTAGGGTTAGGGTTAGGGTTAGGGTTAGGGTTAGGGTTAGGGTTAGGGTTAGGGTTAGGGTTAGGGTTAGGGTTAGGGTTAGGGTTAGGGTTAGGGTTAGGGTTAGGGTTAGGGTTAGGGTTAGGGTTAGGGTTAGGGTTAGGGTTAGGGTTAGGGTTAGGGTTAGGGTTAGGGTTAGGGTTAGGGTTAGGGTTAGGGTTAGGGTTAGGGTTAGGGTTAGGGTTAGGGTTAGGGTTAGGGTTAGGGTTAGGGTTAGGGTTAGGGTTAGGGTTAGGGTTAGGGTTAGGGTTAGGGTTAGGGTTAGGGTTAGGGTTAGGGTTAGGGTTAGGGTTAGGGTTAGGGTTAGGGTTAGGGTTAGGGTTAGGGTTAGGGTTAGGGTTAGGGTTAGGGTTAGGGTTAGGGTTAGGGTTAGGGTTAGGGTTAGGGTTAGGGTTAGGGTTAGGGTTAGGGTTAGGGTTAGGGTTAGGGTTAGGGTTAGGGTTAGGGTTAGGGTTAGGGTTAGGGTTAGGGTTAGGGTTAGGGTTAGGGTTAGGGTTAGGGTTAGGGTTAGGGTTAGGGTTAGGGTTAGGGTTAGGGTTAGGGTTAGGGTTAGGGTTAGGGTTAGGGTTAGGGTTAGGGTTAGGGTTAGGGTTAGGGTTAGGGTTAGGGTTAGGGTTAGGGTTAGGGTTAGGGTTAGGGTTAGGGTTAGGGTTAGGGTTAGGGTTAGGGTTAGGGTTAGGGTTAGGGTTAGGGTTAGGGTTAGGGTTAGGGTTAGGGTTAGGGTTAGGGTTAGGGTTAGGGTTAGGGTTAGGGTTAGGGTTAGGGTTAGGGTTAGGGTTAGGGTTAGGGTTAGGGTTAGGGTTAGGGTTAGGGTTAGGGTTAGGGTTAGGGTTAGGGTTAGGGTTAGGGTTAGGGTTAGGGTTAGGGTTAGGGTTAGGGTTAGGGTTAGGGTTAGGGTTAGGGTTAGGGTTAGGGTTAGGGTTAGGGTTAGGGTTAGGGTTAGGGTTAGGGTTAGGGTTAGGGTTAGGGTTAGGGTTAGGGTTAGGGTTAGGGTTAGGGTTAGGGTTAGGGTTAGGGTTAGGGTTAGGGTTAGGGTTAGGGTTAGGGTTAGGGTTAGGGTTAGGGTTAGGGTTAGGGTTAGGGTTAGGGTTAGGGTTAGGGTTAGGGTTAGGGTTAGGGTTAGGGTTAGGGTTAGGGTTAGGGTTAGGGTTAGGGTTAGGGTTAGGGTTAGGGTTAGGGTTAGGGTTAGGGTTAGGGTTAGGGTTAGGGTTAGGGTTAGGGTTAGGGTTAGGGTTAGGGTTAGGGTTAGGGTTAGGGTTAGGGTTAGGGTTAGGGTTAGGGTTAGGGTTAGGGTTAGGGTTAGGGTTAGGGTTAGGGTTAGGGTTAGGGTTAGGGTTAGGGTTAGGGTTAGGGTTAGGGTTAGGGTTAGGGTTAGGGTTAGGGTTAGGGTTAGGGTTAGGGTTAGGGTTAGGGTTAGGGTTAGGGTTAGGGTTAGGGTTAGGGTTAGGGTTAGGGTTAGGGTTAGGGTTAGGGTTAGGGTTAGGGTTAGGGTTAGGGTTAGGGTTAGGGTTAGGGTTAGGGTTAGGGTTAGGGTTAGGGTTAGGGTTAGGGTTAGGGTTAGGGTTAGGGTTAGGGTTAGGGTTAGGGTTAGGGTTAGGGTTAGGGTTAGGGTTAGGGTTAGGGTTAGGGTTAGGGTTAGGGTTAGGGTTAGGGTTAGGGTTAGGGTTAGGGTTAGGGTTAGGGTTAGGGTTAGGGTTAGGGTTAGGGTTAGGGTTAGGGTTAGGGTTAGGGTTAGGGTTAGGGTTAGGGTTAGGGTTAGGGTTAGGGTTAGGGTTAGGGTTAGGGTTAGGGTTAGGGTTAGGGTTAGGGTTAGGGTTAGGGTTAGGGTTAGGGTTAGGGTTAGGGTTAGGGTTAGGGTTAGGGTTAGGGTTAGGGTTAGGGTTAGGGTTAGGGTTAGGGTTAGGGTTAGGGTTAGGGTTAGGGTTAGGGTTAGGGTTAGGGTTAGGGTTAGGGTTAGGGTTAGGGTTAGGGTTAGGGTTAGGGTTAGGGTTAGGGTTAGGGTTAGGGTTAGGGTTAGGGTTAGGGTTAGGGTTAGGGTTAGGGTTAGGGTTAGGGTTAGGGTTAGGGTTAGGGTTAGGGTTAGGGTTAGGGTTAGGGTTAGGGTTAGGGTTAGGGTTAGGGTTAGGGTTAGGGTTAGGGTTAGGGTTAGGGTTAGGGTTAGGGTTAGGGTTAGGGTTAGGGTTAGGGTTAGGGTTAGGGTTAGGGTTAGGGTTAGGGTTAGGGTTAGGGTTAGGGTTAGGGTTAGGGTTAGGGTTAGGGTTAGGGTTAGGGTTAGGGTTAGGGTTAGGGTTAGGGTTAGGGTTAGGGTTAGGGTTAGGGTTAGGGTTAGGGTTAGGGTTAGGGTTAGGGTTAGGGTTAGGGTTAGGGTTAGGGTTAGGGTTAGGGTTAGGGTTAGGGTTAGGGTTAGGGTTAGGGTTAGGGTTAGGGTTAGGGTTAGGGTTAGGGTTAGGGTTAGGGTTAGGGTTAGGGTTAGGGTTAGGGTTAGGGTTAGGGTTAGGGTTAGGGTTAGGGTTAGGGTTAGGGTTAGGGTTAGGGTTAGGGTTAGGGTTAGGGTTAGGGTTAGGGTTAGGGTTAGGGTTAGGGTTAGGGTTAGGGTTAGGGTTAGGGTTAGGGTTAGGGTTAGGGTTAGGGTTAGGGTTAGGGTTAGGGTTAGGGTTAGGGTTAGGGTTAGGGTTAGGGTTAGGGTTAGGGTTAGGGTTAGGGTTAGGGTTAGGGTTAGGGTTAGGGTTAGGGTTAGGGTTAGGGTTAGGGTTAGGGTTAGGGTTAGGGTTAGGGTTAGGGTTAGGGTTAGGGTTAGGGTTAGGGTTAGGGTTAGGGTTAGGGTTAGGGTTAGGGTTAGGGTTAGGGTTAGGGTTAGGGTTAGGGTTAGGGTTAGGGTTAGGGTTAGGGTTAGGGTTAGGGTTAGGGTTAGGGTTAGGGTTAGGGTTA